>OX463810.1:31134200-35934200 GCA_949825045.1 Argyresthia goedartella
CTGATAGCACAGCTGAAGTTCTTTGGTAGACGTAGAGGCACTGAGTCTTTTTCACGGTAAGCGGAAATGGTGACACGAGTCACGTCTACGCGACACGGACACGTGTTTAAATCAATCTTTCCGTAGGTTCGAAGGACCAATGTTCCATCAACATCATCGGTTCATTCTCTACCCAGCAGCAGTATCATCAGCGTTGGCCTAGGCGACGTGCCAGCCAGCCCCTAACTAGCAGTTCAGCAGTTATCAAGTAGTACGAGTAGATCAAGTAAGATCTTGCCTTTTTACATATCTACATTATGGCTTCTTTCAACGAAATCAGCGCTGGTCAGCAGCAACTGGCTCAAGCAATCGAGTCCGTTCTTACCAATTTCAAAAAGGATGGCGCGGAGAGAAAAACTTCGAGTCATTTTGAGAAAAAAATAAATGTGTTGGATAGCCATTGGTATGAATATGAACGCAATTTTAATAAAATGTCTGCCATGGACACCAGGGGTAAAGCAGTATATCATTAATGATAGGGAGACAGTGCGTGAAAGATATACGAGCATCAGGAGTACATTCAGTCTCAAGCTTCAGAAAAAAGATCGGAATCGCCCGTTATCAAGCCAGCTACTTTTGTAGTCCAGCCTCCGGCGTTTGGAGTCTCGTCGGCAGCGTCGAGTGGGTCTGCCAGCCCGCAGGCATCCAGCGCAACGACAAGCAAGACCGAGGAGATGCTGAGGAGACAACAGAGCAACTTCAGGGCCTTTCATCGCACCCTATCAACTATTAATATTGATGCAGTATCAGAAAAGTGGGAGTTAGAGGATCTTCTTAACACCGTACAGTCCCGCTGGACTACCATCGACAAGTTCTCACTGGGAGTTAGACAGCGAGTTGAACGGCTCTAACAAAAGATTATGAAGATGCCTACACTACCTATGAAAGAAAATACGAGGCTATCAAGAAAGCCATAAACAAGAAAATGTGGTCGGTTTCGCACATCGGGAAAACTACCCTCTAAAATCGATTTACCTATTTTCTCCGGGAATTATAACAGTTGGATTTCATTTAAGGACCTGTTCAGTGAAACCATCCATAAAAACCCTTCTATGTCAAATGCTCAGAAAATGCAATATCTAAAATCAAAGGTGAAGGGTGAAGCAGAAAAATTAATACAGCACTTGCACATCAGTTCTGAGAATTATGACACTTGTTGGGGATATACTAAATCAACGCCTACAACAATGAAAAATTAATTATTAATTCGCTTATGCATACTATCATGAATCGTCCCGGCTATGCACAGAAATCAGTCGCTCAAATAAACGCCTACATGACACAGCTCTCGAATGTCTCAACGCAATGAAAAATATGGGAATCGATATCAGTTCATGGGATCCTATTATAGTCTATCTCCTGTCACAGAAATTGGATACAGAGACGTATACTGACTACGTAGAGTCCGTTAACAACCGAGGGAGCTGCCAGTTTTGAAAGAGTTCCTGGAATTTTTAGAGTTAAAATTTACGACTCTAGAAACATCGCGCAGAAAGCAAGATAATTCTACGCAAAAGAATCAAGTCACAGAAAAATATCAGTCATCAAATTATAATAATAACTACAAAAATTCATTTACTACAAACAGCAATGCAATTTCGCAATCAAACGTCAATGGCGCAAAAAACATGTCAGCAAAATATCATTGCGCATTGTGCAATAGCGACGAGCATGGAATCTATTTTTGTAAACGGTTTCTAGATTTGCCGCCTTTCAACAGACTAAAGACAGTGAAGAGATTGAACCTCTGCCCCAATTGTCTTTTTAAGCATGACAATCAATGCCTTTCAGAAAAACTTTGTCGAGAATGTAATCAAACCCATAATAGTTTGTTACACGAGGCGTTGCGCATTCCCCCCACCCGCCGACGGACGGCTCGGGTACAAGCGGGTCGCGCTGGGCGGGGGCGGCGAAGAGCGCCTCCAACGGAAATGCAAGCGCAGGAAAAAATAACAGAAGCAGTTCACACGTGTCGTTGCAGAATGACCTTTACGAAGTACTTTTGCCTACCGCTCTCATCAATGTTCAAGCAGTAAATGGATCGTATATCAAGATGCGCGCCCTTTTAGATCAGGTTCCCAGGTCTCACTAATCACAGAAAATGCTGCTCAGCTCCTGAAGATACCTAGGAAGAGATGCAATGGTGGGGTTTCGGGAATCGGAGCACGGGAAAGCAACTGTAAAGGCATGATTACCATCATCTGCTCTTCAACTGCTAGCGACTTCTCTTTCGAAACAGATGTGTTGATTATGAAGCAGCTAATAAAAGATTTACCAAGTCAGACTATTTCCAAACCAGACTGGTCATACCTGGAGCACATCCAATTGGCCGATTTAGAATTTAATAATAGTCGCCCTGTGGACATTTTGCTAGGTGCCGACGTTTATTCAAATATATTAATGAGTGGGATATGCCATGTTAACCCATCTTTACCGACCGCTCATCAAACTCGGCTCGGGTGGATTTTGAGTGGCAATGCAAAAACATATCAGTGCAATGTAGTACTCAATGATATCGACAGTATTCGGAAATTTTGGGAGATAGAAGAAATATACGAGGAGTCAAATTTATCTTCTGAAGATCAGCAGTGCATTGAGTATTATCAGCAATCAACATCAAGACGGGATGACGGTCACTACGAAGTGAGGTTGCCGTTAAAATCAGACTATCAAGAAAAATTGGGCCAGTCAAAATCAAAAGCGATCGCACAATATTACAAGTTAGAGCAGAAACTTTCAAGACAGCCGAGTATTGCGCAAAATTATAAATTATTCATTGACGAGTATGCATCGCTTGGTCATATGAAACCCGCTGACACAGTACCTACCAGCAAAAACAGTGGCTTACTAAAATGTTATTTACCTCACCATTGCGTCACACGCGAAGACTCCACGACTACCAAGTTGCGCGTGGTTTTCAACGCATCAGACAAAACTTCATCAGGGGAGAGTTTGAATGACGTAATGTATAGGGGCCCTAATTTGCAACAGGATTTACAGAGCCTCATCATCAAGTGGAGGCAACATAAGTACGTATTTACGGCCGACATAGAGAAAATGTTTAGGCAGATATGGGTTCATCCTGAAGATCAAAGGTTGCAGATGATCATATGGAGAGACAATCAGTACGAGAGTCTGCGAGAGTATCAGTTAGCCACGGTGACCTACGGCACAAAAGCCGCCCCATTCCTCGCCATGATGACGCTAAAACAGTTAGCTCAGGGTGAACAAAGGAATTATCAAAGCAGTCCAGCACCGAGTGTCTTAGAACAATCATTCTACATGGATGACTTGATCCATGGTACACACTCTATAGAAACAGCTAAGCAGTTACAAGCAGATATGATTAACCTATTAAAATCAGGAGGTTTTAATCTAAGGAAGTGGAAATCAAATGCACCGGAGTTGCTAGAAAGTGTAGAAACAGATCAGAAGCAGCCAGAAAGTTTTGACTTCAAGCAAGCGGAGTCAACCAAAGCCTTAGGCCTCGGGTGGAATCCACAAAATGATGTATTTACGTTTCAATCAGGAATACTATCATCATCGTCAAGACCAACCAAGCGGTCTCTTTTATCAGACATTTCGAAGCTTTTTGATCCCCTAGGGTGGATCGCCCCAGTCACTACCAAGCTGAAAATACTGTTTCAAGATGTATGGAAAGCAAACGTACAATGGGACGAGTCCGTACCGCAAAATATCTGCGACGAATGGATCAAAATTGGAAATGAAATACAGTTAATTCAGCAATGTGAAGTCCCAAGGTGGCTGCAGACACATGAGAGAGATCAAGTGGAACTCCATGGGTACTGTGACGCTAGTACTAAGGCGTACGCTGCCGTCGTCTACTGCAAATTATACAAGAAAAATGGGACGAAAGTCAGTTTAGTAGCAGCCAAGACAAAGGTCGTTCCACTCAACAAGAACACCTCATTACCGCGACTAGAACTTTGTGGAACAGTTTTATTGTCAAAATTAATGATAAAAATCAAGGCATGCTTAAGCAACCATGTCATAACAGTCTATGGTTGGACCGATTCGATGGCGGTACTTGGTTGGCTGAATGGTGAAGCAGATAAATGGAAGCCGTTTGTTGCCAATCGCGTCAAAGAAGTTACGAATGCCATGCCAGCAAGCTGTTGGAGATACGTCAAGTCAAAGGAAAATCCAGCAGATTGCGCCAGCCGAGGCCTCACTGCTTCACAGCTAAAGAAACACTCGTTGTGGTGGCAAGGTCCGGCTTGGCTACCTACTTACAGTCCAGAAAACGATATCAAACAGAAATACACAACCAATGAAGAGTCCAAGCAAATTAAGCAAGCAACTGTAACGCAAATATCAAGTGATTGCGATACGATAAAGCAGTTATTGGAAAAGCAGTCTTCATTAAATAAAGCAGTAAGGATATTAGCATGGGCCCTAAGATTTACAAGCAAGAAAGAAGAACAAGATTATTTGACAGTACAAGAGTTGAGAAGAGCAAACTTGTTAATAATTCAAGGCATCCAACGGGAAATATTTCTTGATGAAATAAGCAACTTATCAGAAAACAAAGCAGTCAGTTTAAGTCCTATATTAGATGAAAAGGGCATTCTGCAAGTCGGGGGTAGGTTGAGACACGCGAACCTTAACCCTGAGATGAAACATCCAGCCATCATCCCAAGCAACACAAGACTAGCAGATCTGATCATCGACCAGGCCCACAAAATCACATATCATGGTGGGGCACGTATTACAACAGCTTTCATCAGACAGAAATATTGGCTTTTGGGTGGCAACAATGCCACTAAAAAACGACTACGCTTATGCGTGAAATGCAGAAAGCACAGCCCCATTCTTCACCCTCAGTTAATGGGAGACTTACCATCAGCACGTATCAGCCCATCGCGCCCATTCTATCACTGCGGCGTAGATTACACTGGCCACGTCAACGTCAAAGCTAACAAGGGCCGTGGTATCAAGACCACGAAGGGGTACGTGGCAGTGTTTGTATGTATGGCTACGAAAGCTGTACATCTAGAGCTGGTCTCCGATTTAACAACGTCGGCCTTTCTGGCTGCATTAAAAAGACTATCTGCCCGGAGGGGCCAGCCCGGACATCTATACAGTGACCAAGGTACTAACTTTATAGGGGCCAATAAAGTACTAAAACAAGAATTAGCAGCATTGCAAGAAACATTTGATCAAGAATTTCGAGCAGAGATAGCAAGCATGGGCATCGAATGGCACTTCAACGCACCCTCTTGGCCCTCAGCAGGGGGGCTCTGGGAGGCTGCAGTCAAAAGCCTAAAACACCACCTGAAAAGAGTATTAGGCGATCAGAACCTAACTTTCGAAGAGTTTTCCACACTTCTAAGTCAACTAGAAGGATGCCTGAATTCACGCCCACTCTGCACAATAACAGAAGACCCCGACGACCTAGATTTTTTGACACCGTCACACTTTTTGGCGAGCGGTACCATTTTGACCCTCTATGATACCGAGAAAGATCTAAGAACAAGATGGCATCTGACTCAGAAAATATTCAGTGATATCTGGATTCGTTGGCGTGACGAATATTTATCACAACTCTCATCACGTAGCAAGTGGCGTCATTCTCACCCCAATATCAAATTAAATGACGTAGTGATAATCAAGGACGAAAACCTTCCCCCCGGAAAATGGGCTTTGGGCCGTGTAGTACAACTGCATCCCGGCGGAGATGGTTTAGTGAGAGTTGTGACTTTAAAAACAAAGGGTGGCCTCATGAAAAGGCCAGTCATAAAACTTGCTATTCTGCCAGTCAGCCAGAATGCAGAGCAAGAACAAGGAAATAAATCAGAAGAAACAAAAGAGACAAAACCTAAATCAAGAATCAGAAAGACATCCTCAGTTATATCATCAGTACTCATGACTCTATTTTTCATGTTTTTAGCAGTACCATCTATAAACTGCGCCTACAATATATTTCCGCTACAGAACAACAACAGCCTGTATTTTGATCGGATTAATAACATGAATTTAATTCGGGACGACTGGCGCCTTGTTGTCTATTATGATACTCAACCTTATCAAGAAGGTAATATGGCACTGGCAAAGTACATAACATACCTGAGTAACATATGTACAAAAATACAGTTGCAGTCCCATTGCGAAGGCATCATGTTGCAGCTGCGTCATGAGGCCACTGAACTTCAATATTATCATGATATTATTATGAATCATAACACCAAAACATCGCTTCGTCGTCGGCGCCGCGGCCTTATCAATGGAATAGGATACATTGCTAACAGCCTATTCGGCGTTTTGGATGAGCATTTTACGGAAAAATATGAGCGTGATATAAACCTTATCAAGACGAATCAGAACCACCTGGCTTCACTGTGGAAAAATCAAACGTCCGTAGTAGAAGCGGAGTTTAATATGCTAAAACGAACAGAAGTTATGATGGACAAGCATCATAAGATAATAAACAAGAAACTTAACGACATCGAAAATGCAGTTTATCAAGTAAATTTAGCCGTTCAGAATGAATCGCTTATCAGCGGATTTTTATCAACCGCAATGATTGCAAACAATATTTTATTCAATCTAAAAAATATTCATCAGATGCTGCTGGAATCAGTGACCAATATTTATAACGGCAAATTCAATTTCCATTTACTTACCCCGGATCAGTTACGACATGAACTTGGTGTGATTTCTGAGCAGCTCCCAAAGGACTTGTCGCTACCAATCAAGAAAACAGACAGTTTATCACAGATATATAACTTGCTACAAGTGCGTGCAAGAGTTACAGCCAACTTTATAATATTTGAAATCAAGATACCCCTCATTGAAGAAGACACGTACGAAGTTTTAAAGGTGATCCCGATTCCCCGACAGATTGAAAATAAAGAGATAACAGTAGTCCCAGTGTCAAATTACATCGCAGTCGATCTGCGGCGAGATGCGTTCATTGAGATATATATTCAGGAAATACGGTTTTGTTTACATAAAGATCCGGAACATATTCTATGCCATATCAAGAGGCCGATTCGTATGATCAAGGACGATAAAAGTTTATGCGAAGTATTACCAAACACAAGAAGATGTAATACGATAACAAGACCATGTAGCAATAAATGGATTGAGCTAAACAAAATAAATTCTTATATCTATTTTTGTTGCGAGCCGTGTCAATTGAAACTTGTATGTGGCGATCAGATTACCCCACTAACAATGACTCACGTTGGATTCTTCAAGATAGATCAAGGATGCGTTATCAAAACAGCTGACTTCTTCATATACTCACACAGACATGAATTTACACAGATTAATGTGAGCGTCAAAATAGAGGCACCAGAAATTTCCCAAATAAATCATATTATCAATATATCATTACCAAATGTATCGACATCCAAAATGGACAGAGTCGATTCAAAATTTAATCAGATACAGCTCCAAAAAATCGAAAAGAATATTGAGATAATGAAAAACAACGAGCCTCTAGCAGTCGGAGTATCATACAATGATATACATCATTATGCAGCGATATACATATTGTTCGCTCTGGTAGCAGTCATCGTCGTGGTGTGGGCGTGGCGGCGCTTCAGTTGTCGACTCACGCCTGCTTGCGCCGCGGCCGCAGCGGAGCCACCGGCGGCTTCGCCCGCAGCGGCAGCATCCACCAGTGTACAGTGTACTGAACATTACAGTGAATTGAGTGAATTTACCAAAATAAGTGCGCGTGCGCCGGGACCAGCAAAGCGTACCCTTTTTAGTAACGATCAAAGTGCGCGAGTGTTAATGAAAGACACTAGTTCTTCGCCTATAGTAAATCGACCAGTTTTTAAAATATCGGACGGACATTTAGATTCTTAGTTTTATAAACATATGGTTTCGATAACATTATATGTAGAAAAGTGCAGTATCAGTGAGAATATTTTAATCTTAAGCTACTAACAAAATGAAATGTTTTAGTTATTTAAGCTTAAATCATCATGTATCATATCAGCATCTTATCATCTATACTAAACCCATTTCTATATAGTTATATTATTATAGATAGTTCCGGGGTATCCGGAGCTACTACAATGTTCCGGGGTATCCGGAGCTCGTACTACTATACTCCTTTGTACTGCTCGTTAGCCCCAGTAAGTCCCAGGCCGGGATCTGGGATCCAGGTTCTTGTTAAATCAACTACATCAACTGCCCATAGCACCCGTAGTGTATAACGGTACTATTATCGTGTGACAGGGCCAAAAACCTGGGGGTCATTTTCGATAGCCACCTTCCTGGTCGATGCATGTCAGTGAGGTCAATAAGCGTGTCGTTGCCACTTTTCACTCACTAAGAAGACTCCAGAACTTCTTGCCAAGTCAAACCAAAAATACCCTCGCTCAATCTCTTCTCCTTCCGCTGATTGATTATGCTGATGTTTGTTGGGCTAGCGCTAACGAAGAGCAACTGAACAAACTCGAGCGACTCCAAAATCTCGCCATTAGGTTAATTTTTGGACTGCGAAAGTTCTACCATATATCTCAGCATCGCAGGGAGTTAAAATGCCTGCTTATCTGTCTTCGTCGGGATACACACATCCTCATTTTCCTGTACAGCATCTTAACTAAACCCCGATATCCAAGAACGCTTCGACTTTCTTCCGTCGACTAGACCTCGTAGATCTACGAGGTCTAGTCGACGGAACATAGGTTCCGAATGAGGGCAATATATCTGTGGAACGCGTCTCCCTGCGCCATCATGGACAGTTTATCTGTATTTATTTTCAAGAATCGTCTAAAGGAGCATTATCTTTCTCTTTTTTTAAATTAGGCATTAAATATGTAAACATGTTTATTTATAATAAGTATTTCATATACGTTATTAATGTTCTGCTATGTTTAGTAAATTTAGTATAAACACTTTTTAATATTATTAACAGTATTTCTGCACAAAGGTCTACCTGTCACTAATATATTATAGTCCTTTTTATATTGCTGGTTTGGTTTGGTGGAAGAAATCTCTTGTTGGGGCTAAGCTTGCTTTGTAAATGTATTTTTCTAAAATGTATTTTTCTATAAACTTGTAGTGTGAATTTTAATGTGCAATAAAAATATAAGAAACCATACGATATACGAATGAAAGAAAATGCAGTCGGGTTATTTACTTTTATTGGTTTTTATAATGATTCCACTTGTTCATCCGATAAACGGCAAGGGGTTGGAGGTGTGGGGTTAAAAACGAATGTAAAATAAATCAAATTTCCTATATCGCTTGCCAGGTCCACAATTAAATTCAAAATTCATTATTTTCTGTAAATATTAACATATGTTAAGAAAGCGTTATTTTTTGCCTGTTCTCTAGATTGTAACACTGTGATAGAAGATGGGTAAGCAAAATCCCATAGATATCTTTTAAAATTCAACAGCTCACAGACTCACAAGCACAGATATATGCTCACAAGTAACCGTGTAATCTGGGACTTCAGATTACACTAATATTTAATGTTTTGCCGTACATTATAGTAGGTAAGACATTGTGACGAAATAGATTTGACTTAGCTCGATTAGGAAATGCGGCGAGTTCAATATGGAGTGATTTATTTCGATGATTTCTCACTCAAAAGTTTTCTGCGGTCGACAGGTCCCTCCATATGATTGGTCAAGCACTCTGATTGATTAGGCCCTGAACCTAAGTAGCATTAGCAGCTCCATAATGCCCATGCCCTAGCATAGAAAATACTAGACCTTTCCCAGAAAATGTGAATACATACGTACACTATAATGGACGTACTGTCAGATTCGTTACGAACTTAACAATATTCTAAACTAGCAATACTCCTCTATAATCTATGCCATTCGCTTGACCTAGCGAAATATCGACATCTTTGAAAATAACTACATTAAATTTCAATTAACTATGTGAGTTGTTAAACTAATCACTTAATAAACTATGAAAATAAGGTAAGGATTAGGTATGCTTGACAGAGGTTTCTGGTGAAGCTGCGACAAGTTTACAGAAACTTATGACATTTAACACCACACCCAAAGTTTATTAATCTGTAGCTGCAGCGATGGGCTAGCCCCTGTCCCACTAAATGAATGAGGAATTAAATAACTTGCTTAACGTCGGCACGGTTGTGCCTCTGCCTTTCAGTATGCGAGAAGGCGTCACGCTTTTGTTTGTAATTGTCATGATTTCTTCATTGCACATAAATATCAAACATTAAAAGTAATATCGTAAATGAGAAATTTTGTTATAGGTTAAGTTGAATGTGAATGGCTGTCTATGGTAGTTAAACGGTGCTATAATAAATGTGGACCGGATGTATTAGAAGAAGAAGAAGAAGAAGAAGAAACATTTATTACAAAAACAGTGAACACACACAAATACATTACAATTAAAGAAATTTAAATGAAAAAATTAGAATACACACGACGGAAGAAAATAAAATTATTCATTCATTCATTTGTGTTCATTCATTCATACACTCGTCAATCATTCTGAATCATTCTATAGAGCGATATCGACGGTCGTGGTGTGGCACTGTCATTGCGCTGATTTTCAGTCAGCGCTGAGACATATTTCTATCAAATACACAAAGTTTTCGTATGTAAACATCAAATGATGTATCCAGGCATTCTACGATTCTATAGTCAATATGTGAAATAATATCTCAAATGATCTTTATTACACACATTGCCTAGGAAATGTTTATTCATTATTATATAGAATGCCTTTGCATTCTATATAATAACGAACCGAGGCCAGTCAATGTATGAAATTAATACAATACCGTAGAATTTCTTTGAAAAACAAATAAAACACAATCAGTTAAGGGTATAATTTAATCGCACATTGAAGATTACTTTATACTTGGCTGCACAAAAACATAAGATATTGTAAGTACCCTAATTAGATTTAATTCTTCAATCGCTTTATAAACTGATTGATCGACTGTATAAGTCTTCTGATTACTTTTTTCAATAAAATACTACACTATTACCCACGTTTTTCTTTAATAATTTTCCTGTATTTAGCCAGGAATTTATGTTTTTTTACTATTACTCGTGAATCTATAACAAGACTAAAGGGAGCTTTGCTTCGCTCACCCCCTTTAGCCTTCACCTATACCTGCCTGAGCCTCCACTTCGTTCTAATAATATTTCGTGTCCAATTCAAACTTTTTAGACAAGGTAGAGGATGCCTAGGTAAAGTGTGAAATAAAAAATATACCATACATTGGCTGCCAATTTTAGGCATTCTATAAAAAATTCATAAATATTATTTATAATAAAATTTCATATTTTGCCGTTGTCTATACACAAATATTTGTTAACAAAGAACTTATGAGAAAATGCTGTAAGCTTTCCGGCGGCTTAGTCAAAGAATGAAATTCCAAGAGCGGCCTCAACGAGACAGAAATGTCTTTGTACACAGACGGAAGTGTGAATAGGCTGCGTAACCGACGAATCCCCGAAGACATCTTGTCATCAATTTTGCTATGAAGACAAAGTGAAGACGGATAGTGCTTAAAGACTTAATGAAAATGGACAGGACGCTACCCACTAATAATACATTGTGGTGACCGATGCCTAGACCGTTTCAACTAAGTGGATTCGAAGAATAATAACTAAGCGAAGAAGATGTAAAGTCCATCTAAAAAAAAATATCTTTGCGCAGCTTAACAAAATCCGTAGCGTGGGGAAAATTACATTTTCGACTCTTGACGAGCTGCTTTTCTTATAATATTCCTGTATCGTACAAAATCTAAAGGAAAATGTAGAGCACATTACGGTAACTAATTAATTATATTTAAAGCTCGTTTTACACCTGGGATGTTCAAGAGATAGTTTATGTAAGATGCGCTTGTGTATAAATAATTACCTGCTGCTGTTCTACGCTAACTGGCACCTTTCATAGCTAAGTACACGAACCTAGATGAGCAGACTTAGCAATACATCATGTCTACGACAGTAGCATCATCCATCAGTGTTATACAGGGTATAGAATGTGTTAGAGACATATTTGAAGGGGTTGTTAGGGACATCATTCTGAGCAACCGAGCTACGCAACATTCCATAGCCGTTATTTGATAATTAATACCAAATGCTTGCCGTATGATTTACAGGAAATGAACTCGGAGAAATACGAAAAGTGGTCGAAAACAACTGATACCTTATTTCCCGCATGATAGCGTCGTTGTAATACCAGAAGGTCTTTGAGAGTGGAAAAACTTAATTAAATTGTAAATTTATGATTTTGAATAAACGAAAAAAAAAATAAAAAAAAAATTGTTGACGCGTCTTATCACAATATCACAAGTTGTGGAGAATCCACCTCTATACCAATATTCCTTTTGCAGCTGCTGCCAAAAATACCTAATATACAAAAATACACGAAACAAAAACATCCTGGTGAAGTGAGAACCTCCCTCCTTTTTTTAAGTCGGTGTATATGATGTAATAAAACGCCACATTCAAAAATTGTGCCGAATGTAGATAAAGTCTCAAATATATTGTATTGGATTAAAATACACCGTCATCTGTATTTTAATCCAATACAATATATTTGGTCACAAACAAAAGGATATGTGGCTTCTAAAAATATAGGTATGAATAAAACCACTGTCAAGAAACTGCTGTTCGAAAAAAACGAGATGCTGGGACCTGAAGAATGAACGAAAGTTTGCATTCACGCAACGAAATGCGAGGAAGAATTTTTAACTGAAGAAGAAAAACAGGATGTATTTAGTGACAGCTTTATAATCCAAATATCTGATTCAGATAGTGAAAAGATTGTTCGAGTGGCACATCTATATAATTTATAGGTCTACTCTATAACATGTAACTACGGTACATCACTTTTTTTCTACTCTAAGGTAAGAAGTATTGTGATGAACACGCAGCAATGTATATTTCCTTCCGATCTGCGCCGATAAAAGCCAAGAAGTGTCGAGCGGTAAAGCAATAATGTGAACTGAGTTTAACAAACAAACAGAATCCTAGCATGTATAGCAACGGTGACGCTGTTGAGTTGTGCAAGGCTGTGCGAGCAACAAGAAGGGTGGTTTAATATTAACATGTACGTACATATTGTATTTAGTCAAACCAAAGTTGGTGTGTGACAATGTGACACAACCACTTGCTCTGGTTTTATCAATTCAGTAACAATAGCTTACAGAGTAATTCAGAAGTGCGCACCGCTTCGCTACCTTACCATCATTATTCAGCTTGTATCACTCCAATCATTCCAATTCATCAATAACGAGAATCAATATTTGTAAGTCATTTAGAATTTTCGGTTGAACAGGTTCTAGTACTAATTCAATAAAGATTATGTAGCAAAATACATTACAGAACGGTATAATAAAGGTGTACTAATATAATTTCATATATGCATATGGGCATGAGCAGCCCCAAATTAACATTTATCATAATTATTAATAATAATAACTTATTTAGTCTGCGGTCGACTTGACTTAAGTCTCACTTTTGCAGAGTTTTTCATTAGAATAATTTTAATATCACATGAGATGATTTTAAGATTAATGATGAGATGCCCAAAAGTAATTTTAAAGCAAAGTTTTAGCAAGCTTCTGACTACAGCTTGTCTGAGACTATATTTGTCTACTTTGACTCCTTTTAATGTTATTTAATCTAAATAAATATTTTAATAGTTTCCGACATATTTCCGATATTTCAATAGTTATCCTGCTATTGTTAACCCAACAAATAACGAGATCATTAAAATCAGTCCAGCCGTACTTGAGTTACAAGTGGTGTAACTAACCCGACTTTATTTGAAATACATCTGCCACCTAAGATTGTCAAAACCGTTTATAATCTAACGTTTTTTTCAACAAATTGCAAAGTAAATATCAGTGTTACAATGTAGAGAACAGGCAAAAAATAACGTTTTCTTAACAAATGTAGCTTAGGGTAAGACTACAACGAACGAAGCCCCCGAATAGTCTTCGAATTAGGTTGGCATGTAATAACAAAAGAAACGTAAACTCTAAACCCTGTCGGTCTGGTTTACAATTTGTCGATAGTTTACAAACTAACGCGTTAGTTTATCAACTAACGGTTTTGACAATCTTACGATGACATATATACAAGATTATTACCTAACAAACAGTCTCAAGCACACAATCGCAGTCAGTATCTGAATCTGACAAACGCTGCGCAGTCATTTGTCTTAGTCAATAGGTAGGGCGAGTGGCCGCCATTGCTGCGTCTTCAGAGTTGGCATCATGTTGACGTCACAGTGCCCTTTGTTATCCTAATTAGTCATAACTCCGCTCGTCTCGAGTCCCGCCCGGGCCCGCCCGCTCGCCCGCTCGCCTGGGGCTATCGACGCATTATAATATGAGTTGCGAGGGCGGCGGCGGGATGTTGACTCTTGTTAGTGTTTGCTCCGAGAACTGATGACAATAGTACATTGCTGCCGTGCCGGGGAAAGTCAGCATTTGTAGGACGAGTATTGAGTTTGAAGTCCAAACCACAGGTGGTGATTTCAATAATACGAGTCAGGCAATTGCCATTTCCGCCGGGGCTTGCTTAATGCTGTTCTAAAAAAATGCAAGAAAATAAACAAAGATTCTATAAAAAGAAACCTTTTTCAATTCTCCAGGAAATGAAATTATCGTAAGATTTTGTACACCTTCAACTGGACTTCTTTGGCAACAAATTACCATTGGCCAATTTGGCTTCCGCCCTTAAATTTGCCGGAGTACATTCAATCTCCATTTAATTCTTATTAGAACTCAATAATTTATTTAATAAAATAATTGTTCTCAACACTTTTTTTTAGCTTTTTAGTTTGTTTTCGCGCTAATTGTAGGTAACTTTTCGTATGCTTTTTTTAGACAAAGGTAACTCGATGATACGGCCTTGTGATGGTTATGCCCGATTTTTGATGACTGGCATGTTCGAAATTTAAATAAAATTTTACTTTCATACTTACATTTCTGGCGCGCTCTGTGTTAGAAATTCAAATACGTCCTCACTTTCATACTTAAACTGGTGCATTCCTTTCTTTAGGGTTCCACACTCCAAGGGTGCCAAACGGAACCACATTACTAAGCCTCCGCTATTCGTCTGTCGATCCGTCTGTCACCAGGCTATACCGGATCATCCGAAATAGGTAGAGAGCAGAAATTTTCACGTTATAACAACAAATAATGATACATACAGATTTTTAAGAATTAAAGGATTACCCATACAGGAAATTATTTTGTGTTATTTGTTTATCGGTGAAAACTGGACTCTCCCGATCATTTCGGAAAAGATATTAAATTGCAGGTATTGAGTTTTGTGCTTTGCTATTTGGCATTATACGATTAATAATTGCTCAAACGAATTATAATAAATAATATTAAGTTTGTTATCATATTTTATTTTATTTTTATAAATACGTTTCTCAATTTCTATCCACTTCCGGTTTCAATGAGCAAAGAGTTTCTTTAACCTGAGTACATAGATCAATACTTACAGCCTACATATACAAAACTCTTTTTTAATGTTTTGATGTACGGCTTTGAATGTAGTCCTTTCTAGTATTTAATATTTTATAAAAAAAAATGGCAGACTCGTACAAAAGATTTTCGTTTTACGTTTTTCCGTGTACAATAGTATAGAATCCTTCGTGTGCGGGTCCGACGTCCTGCTCGCACTTGAACAACAACAAAAAAAGTAAAATTTGATATTTCGCGTAATATATTTTCGAACGTAATATGAAAAGTTCCGCGCATGTTTAAGAAAATTCATTGAAATAGTAGAAAATAAAAATAAAACTTCACATCAACTCAAAGTAAGTAATAACATTTTTACATATACACGAAATTTAGTTGGCCTCTGAGTGCCACCTGGAGGGGGTAGCTGCGCATGGGAACAAGAGAGTTGCATCCATGGGCGAGAGAGAGAGGGGTGACAGCTGTCTCAGAGGCCAAGAAACCTGGCGCGGGCTGTACAAACCATTATTTTTTGCCCACAAGCCCAACACCCCTCTATCAGCCCGCACTGAGCCAGCGCGCTGGTGTATGGCTCAATCTTATTCGTATCCAGCCCGTGCCCCTCGGTGCCGACATTAATGGGCATTATTTATTTAAGTAGAGACCTATATTAAGTTTTTTTTTGGATCTCTAGTTTTGGAGGTAAGGAGGGAATGGTCTTTTTATTTTTTTCTTAAATAACTTTTTAACTATGAATTATAATGAATGTTATAACGAATGAAAAAATAATGAATGAATTTTAAAATTATGAAAAGAAATGAAACAGCAACAACGCAACAAGCCCTTTCATCATCATCATCAATCAGCCCACACTCACGCGCTGCTGGGTATATAGGCGTCATCAGCATCATCAATCAGCCCACACTCACGCGCTGCTGGGTATATAGGCGTCATCAGCATCATCAATCAGCCCACATTCACGCACTGCTGGGTATATAGGCGTCATCATCATCATCAATCAGCCCACACTCACGCGCTGCTGGGTATATAGGCGTCATCAGCATCATCAATCAGCCCACACTCACGCGCTGCTGGGTATATAGGCGTCATCAGCATCATCAATCAGCCCACACTCACGCGCTGCTGGGTATATAGGCGTCATCAGCATCATCAATCAGCCCACACTCACGCGCTGCTGGGTATATAGGCGTCATCAGCATCATCAATCAGCCCACACTCACGCGCTGCTGGGTATATAGGCGTCATCATCATCATCAATCAGCCCACACTCACGCGCTGCTGGGTATATAGGCGTCATCAGCATCATCAATCAGCCCACACTCACACGCTGCTGGGTATATAGGCGTCATCAGCATCATCAATCAGCCCACACTCACGCGCTGCTGGGTATATAGGCGTCATCAGCATCATCAATCAGCCCACATTCACGCGCTGCTGGGTATATAGGCGTCATCAGCATCATCAATCAGCCCACACTCACACGCTGCTGGGTATATAGGCGTCATCAGCATCATCAATCAGCCCACACTCACGCGCTGCTGGGTATATAGGCGTCATCAGCATCATCAATCAGCCCACATTCACGCGCTGCTGGGTATATAGGCGTCATCATCATCATCAATCAGCCCACATTCACGCGCTGCTGGGTATATAGGCGTCATCAGCATCATCAATCAGCCCACATTCACGTGCTGCTGGGTATATAGGCGTCATCAGCATCATCAATCAGCCCACACTCACGCTCTGCTGGGTATATAGGCGTCATCAGCATCATCAATCAGCCCACATTCACGCGCTGCTGGGTATATAGGCGTCATCAGCATCATCAATCAGCCCACACTCACGCGCTGCTGGGTATATAGGCGTCATCAGCATCATCAATCAGCCCACATTCACGCGCTGCTGGGTATATAGGCGTCATCAGCATCATCAATCAGCCCACATTCACGCGCTGCTGGGTATATAGGCGTCATCAGCATCATCAACCAGCCCACACTCACGCGCTGCTGGGTATATAGGCGTCATCAGCATCATCAATCAGCCCACATTCACGCGCTGCTGGGTATATAGGCGTCATCAGCATCATCAATCAGTCCACACTCACGTGCTGCTGGGTATATAGGCGTCATCAGCATCATCAACCAGCCCACACTCACGCGCTGCTGGGTATATAGGCGTCATCAGCATCATCAATCAGCCCACACTCACGAGCTGCTGGGTATATAGGCGTCATCAGCATCATCAATCAGCCCACACTCACGCGCTGCTGGGTATATAGGCGTCATCAGCATCATCAATCAGCCCACATTCACGCGCTGCTGGGTATATAGGCGTCATCAGCATCATCAATCAGCCCACACTCACGCGCTGCTGGGTATATAGGCGTCATCAGCATCATCAATCAGCCCACACTCACGCGCTGCTGGTTATATAGGCGTCATCAGCATCATCAATCAGCCCACACTCACGCGCTGCTGGGTATATAGGCGTCATCAGCATCATCAATCAGCCCACACTCACGCGCTGCTGGGTATATAGGCGTCATCAGCATCATCAATCAGCCCACACTCACGCGCTGCTGGATATATAGGCGTCATCAGCATCATCAATCAGCCCACACTCACGCGCTGCTGGGTATATAGGCGTCATCAGCATCATCAATCAGCCCACATTCACGCGCTGCTGGGTATATAGGCGTCATCAGCATTATCAATCAGCCCACACTCACGCGCTGCTGGGTATATAGGCGTCATCAGCATCATCAATCAGCCCACATTCACGCGCTGCTGGGTATATAGGCGTCATCAGCATCATCAATCAGCCCACACTCACGCGCTGCTGGGTATATAGGCGTCATCAGCATCATCAATCAGCCCACATTCACGCGCTGCTGGGTATATAGGCGTCATCAGCATCATCAATCAGCCCACATTCACGCGCTGCTGGGTATATAGGCGTCATCAGCATCATCAATCAGCCCACACTCACGCGCTGCTGGGTATATAGACGTCATCATCATCATCAATCAGCCCACACTCACACGCTGCTGGGTATATAGGCGTCATCAGCATCATCAATCAGCCCACACTCACGCGCTGCTGGGTATATAGACGTCATCAGCATCATCAATCAGCCCACATTCACGCGCTGCTGGGTATATAGGCGTCATCATCATCATCAATCAGCCCACACTCACGCGCTGCTGGGTATATAGGCGTCATCAGCATCATCAATCAGCCCACATTCACGCGCTGCTGGGTACCTATATAGCTAGGCCTCTTCTTAACCACGCCTCTGTACTGTCAAACCCAAAAATGCAAAATGGCCGCTTCTGTCACGGGGTCGCACGCGAACTCCGCGCGCTAACGTCCCGTTTCGTTAAAATGACGATGTCTCTATTTTTTCTATGGGAGCTCTCTAAGAAAGTTATATCGTTGGAATGGCTTTTAAATATGCTACCGGATAAAAAAGAATAGTCCAGTTTTGCTTAGCAATATATTTTAATTTTAATTTTAAATCTAATTTTTATTTTTTTTTCCAATTATTGTAGAAAAAAATGAAAAATGAAAAAATATAGCATGTTTGTAGTTTATTTACATCTAAATACGTTATCGCACATAAATAAATAACAATAACATGCCTCCCCATACAATAATCCTGGAAAGCAATCACCACAACCACACCACCACTCAATAAGCGCTGGCACGTGACTGACGGCGCGATATTTCATTGCCTCGGTCAACCACTAATACTTGCTTTAGAGTAGAAACAAAGGATGTTATGCCTTTCTCCTTCTTTCGGCCACGTTTAGTGGAAGTTTGAGCAAGATAGACAAACGCTTTGATTAAATAACGGTCGGTCAAAATGTGTCCGCGTGACAGACTGGGGTATTTTGCATCGGTCAAAATGTGTCCGCGTGACAGTCTAGCGGCAAGCCCTACAGTCTGAAAATCTCTTATATTTTATTTTCTCGATTATCCACCCGAAGTGGCCTACAGACTCATTTTTTTTCGTATCCTGATCATGTTTGTTTCACATACTTATACCTATATACATAAGTTTACCAAAATTCTACTTAATCGATCCAGAAATCGGTCGTTTCATATACATTTAGACACGGAAGGACAGTTCCATATGTGATCCTATAATGGTTCCGTTTTATTTCATTTTAAGAGTTCCGTACCCTTTTCATAAGGTAACTATAGTGGGCGATGTCCAGAGCCAATCGCAAGTAAGTCCGCAAATCGATGTACAGGCGAAATAAAAAAAAACATTAAAAATATATGCCATGACCGATGTCTTCCAAAGAGATTGCCAACCTGGTTCAAACTGGGGAATGCTCCTCGTTGACGCGAACAATGCTTTTAACGCCGTGAATAGACAACTAGCCCTCTGGCAAGCAAGAATATACTGGCCACACTGCGCCCGCTTTCTTTATAATACTTACAATGGCCACGCTGAATTGGTATTTCGCGATTCTGATACAAGACTATATAGCAGAGAAGGCGTAACCCAAGGAGACCCACTCGCAATGCCACTGTACGCGCTTGCAACACTACCAATAATTAACAAACTTAAAACAGAAAACACAGTCACACAATGCTGGTACGCCGATGACTCCTCCGCGCAAGGCACTTTCCAAAGCCTACGACAATGGTGGGACAACTTAAACAAAACAGGCCCAGCATACGGATACTTACCACAAGGTAAAAAATCATTTCTAATAGTGTCAGAAACTGACAAGTCTACCGCAGAAAAGACGTTCTCCGGTACCAACGTCTCCATAGTTACCGGCTCCCGCTTCCTAGGAGGCTACATAGGGACAGGAGGGGACGACTTCGTAAAAAAGAATGTAACCGAATGGATATCTATCATCGAGAAACTCACAACAATCTGCAAAAACTCACCTCAAGCCGCTTACACTGCCCTAACTAAAGCAGCTCAGTTTAAATGGTCCTTCCTACTACGTGTCTTAAAAAATTCAGAAGAACTTTTTGAACCCTTAACTAACACATTACACGACAAATTCATACCAACACTAATCGGAGGCGAAATCACAAAACTTGAAACCCAGCTATTTACCCTCCCAGTCCACAAAGGTGGACTTGCCCTTTCTGACCCCTTCAACACACCAAACCGTGCATACCAAATCTCAAAACAGGGATCTACAATACTTTCAACAGCCCTAACCGAGATAAAAGACATAAACCTTGCTGAACACTACAATTCTCTGCGTGACGCAAGAAAGGAAGGAAACAAGGAAAAAGAAACATACGAGAACGAAACTCTAGAAAGCATTCTAACAAAATTACCATCCAAAAAGAAAAGAGCAATAGAAAGATCAATAGCGACAAAAATGAAAACAAAAACATCAACATGGCTTTCAGTAATACCGACAAGAAAAGACAACTTCGACTTATCACCCCACGAATTTAGAGATGCCCTGGCCATAAGATACCACCGCGCACCAATCTCCATGCCTGCGACTTGCGACGGCTGCGGCAATGACAACTTCAACGTGGACCACGCCTTGTGCTGCAAAACAGGTGGCCTTATCACACGCAGACATAACGAAATAAGGGATCTTTTCTGTGAACTGTGCCAGCAAGCCTGGGGAAACGTCACGAAAGAGCCAGTCATCTCCGAAGGCGATACTGGGCTGCGCGGAGACTTGGCTTGTCGGGGGGTATGGATTGCCCAGAGGGAGGCGTTATTTGATATCCGTGTCATAGACACCGACGCTCCCTCCCACGCATCACGCCCCGTAGCGGCTGTCCTTCGTTCAGCTGAAGAAGAAAAGAAAAGGAAGTACTGCGACCCATGCGAGACGCGCCACACCACCTTCACCCCTTTAGTAACCTCTGTCGACGGAGTTTTTGCTCCACAAATGATATCATTCACTAAACACCTCGCCGAAACGCTGGCGGACCGCTGGAACCGGACCCCTGCCACAATAATGGGCAGGCTACGAGCAAGAATTCAAACCGCCATCATCAGGGCTAGCAGCATGTGCATCCGCGGCACCCGCCATAGGTGGAATCGCACAGGCCTATATGAGGATGGAGCGGCAGTCCCACACGTCTTGAACTAGAATGCATATCTTACTTATATTCTCTGTACTTATTTTCATGAATCTTTTGCTTAATACATTTCTTATTGTTAAAAATATATGCGTGCTTCTCGCTAGTACTTACTCGTAGCAAAGAGGTTGGTTTTATTTGGTCTGCAACCTTAAATTAAAAAACATTTACTAACGTGAAAATTTTGTTTGGCTCAGCCTGTGCCTTTAACTTCAAGAGTGTGTGAGGGTGTGTGTGTGTGTGTGTGCTTCGAAAAACTGAAGCATTTATCTGTTTTTGTTGTAATAACGTAACTTAAATTCACTGTAAGTATTTATGATACTTGAATTAACATAACATAACATAGCGTCACGCCTTTTCCCGTACGGGGTGGCAGAGGCACAATTGTGCCTACTTTGAGCCAGTTATGCAATACTCCATTTTGCGTGACAGGGGGCTAGGGCTAGCCATCGCCGTAGCCATGGAGTAATGAAGGTTTCCTCACGACGTTTTCCATCACCGTTGGAAAGTCCGTACAATTTACTTAAGATAAATTAATTATCTCATTATCTCAGTCAGAAATCGAACCCGCATCTCCTGTATGAGAAGCAAGCGTAAAACTCATTAGACCACGGAGCTCTTTTCAATTAAATTAATAATCAAGTATTTTCTATAGCCGGTATGTGTCCCAAAGTATAATTATTTATTATCTTCGCCCATCCACCCGCACTGAGCCAACTTGATGAGGTATGGCTCAATCTTACGCATAAAAGGCCTGTACCTCTCAGTAGAGACATTAATTTGAGCTAAAATTATATATTTACTATCTTATTACCTTACGGTATATCTCTAGTGTCTAGGTCTTATTATTAGCCTCTACAAAAACCTTATGCCATGGTTTTAAAATTAAAACCTATAACGGAAAAGTGGCGCCGGTGGTATTCAAGAGGTTAAGCTTAGCTCCGAAAAGTGAAAAAGGTATCATGTAATATTTTTTTTTATTAATTTTATTATTTAGGAACACAATTTTGGTGTCGTCTTAAAGCTAACAAAATGAAAAATAATTCCATTTGGGAACCAAATTTGTGGAAATGCAATTACTAAACAACTCGAAGAAATCACTATTATGTCATAAACTGTGCTGGACCTCATTTACTGCAGCAATAACAGTTCGGCCTTTTATTCCGTTTCCCGTCAAATGCCACCCTGTCGGCAAAGTGGTGACCCCGACAGTGAACATCGAGCAAGCTTCGGTAAAATCTTCGACAAAATGAAGAAATAAGCAGGATTAGCCATCAAAAATGTTTCCGCATATCCCAAGCCAACGAAGCAGCAGTGGAAAACACGCAGCACACCAGCAACCTCATAACCTGAACTGTGGACCGCAGGTCAACGATCGGTTGATAGCGAGTTAAGAAGACAACCCACCATATAAAATCAAAAATTGTGGCGATAGCCAAGAAGAGAGAAGAGTAAAGAACAAGCAAACCTGTGTTTCATCGTTCCGGAGCAGATAAAAGTTCCACAGCCAGAAGCAATCATCAACATCAGCCGTCATCGCATCGAGCACCTCGCCATGACACAGAACTAGCACATGGAGAGGCCTATCCATGATCGCTGGCCCTGTTCCCCAGTTGATGACAAAAGCGACGAAATCGAGAATATCATACAGCGACGGGCGACGGGTGCAACATCAACCCCCAAATGAACGAGGAGCAGACTACGGAGCACCACCACGGAATTAACCTCACAGCCTAGATAAAGTTACACCAAACAGCACCGTGCCCTAGGAGAACAATACATATATCGACGAGTGAGGAGCGCAAAGTCGAGTCAGTTGCTAACTACATTCCTGACCTTGCACGCAAGAAACGTGATTTCAAATGGGCTGACATTATCTACGTAGCAACATGCAATTGCTGAACTCGCGAAAACGAAGATCTATATATTGCGGTATTTATATCGAATTGGTACCTATCATGTCTTGTAGAATATTTTATTTTTGTTATGTTTTGTATTTTGGAGTCAAATGTTATTTTTTTTGTAATGGGGGAGTATCTGTTTCGGCCCTCATTTACTGCAGCAATAACAGTTCGGCCATCACAGATATGCGGAACTATCTCATCACGTACTAAGTATAATGTACGTCATTAATAACATGTAACAACCTAGTATATAAGCTAGGATTGCATTCTAATCAAATAGACAAGATATTAACTGAGCATTTTAATTTTTGTTTACATTTACCACTTTTTCTGCAACTTTGTATTACTGGCAGCACAACGTGTCTTTCATCATCAAGAATCAGTCAATTTCACTACGAAAAACCCTTCCACATTTTCGATTTCAATTTTTTTTGCAGTTGGTACCCAATTAGCGCTCTTCATGATAAAAATGGCTCTAAAAAAATTGGGAATGATGATATTTTTTTTGTCGTTGAAATTTTATGTTTTTGAACCCCGATCGTTATGTGCTCTTTAAGAAGATTCACACTGTATTATGAGACATTTGGCGTATGTTTTACAAACATTTACTACGTCCTGAAGGAGCCCAAAGTTAGTATGTTTTGAAAATATTTCTTGGATTTTTCTGTACATCGATTTGTGGTTTTTCTACGTAGCTCGACCACTATTACAGCTGCTGGGCATTGTGGGAGCCACCACGGGTGAAGTGACGTCTCCACAAGCGCTTGTATTGCCTGAGACAGCATCCACATCCCTCGCTCGACATCCCCAGCTTGGCAACCAGGAACGAGCAAGTCGATAAGTGGAGAACTTACTCAAAGCCATACAAATTGTCAAAAAATATTTTCAAATGTTTTAAGGGGGGCTCCCATTCAGATATGAAGGGGCGCGAAAAAAAAATCCTACCACATTTAATGAGGTACCGTTGTTTAGAACTCGTTGAGCAGATAAATATGTTATTTTTTAAAATATGTAATAAGAAAACAAAGAAATGAGAGGCCACCAAGGCTTTTTTACAAAATTTCGAATCTAGGAACATTTTACTTCCCTTTGACCCTTCCCATCTTAAAGTTTGGTAATAATGTTTAATATGTATTGTTTACTAATAAATACTATCATATTGATAAATCAGTTTTGTTCTACCGTACAGGTATAATTCATATTACTAAATCGAAATACAAATATATACGATATATATATATATATATAGGTATACATATATTAAGAGAAAAATTCAAAGAAATTAATATACTTACGGTTACCTGTCAATATATATATGAAAATATCATGCATGTAAGAAAAAACATAGCTTTATTTAAAATTGTAGGTGATAGCCATACAATTAACACTAGAAATAAAAATAGGTTAGCACTACCATTATTTAGACTAAGTAAAGTAGGCACATCATTCATGGGGCACTGTATTCGCTTCTACAATAAAATACCACAGGAATCATTGATCCTTCCTGAAAAGAGGTTCAAAAACTATGTTAAAAATGAGCTGATAAGAAAGTCCTATTATAGTATTAAGGAATACTTAGATGACAAAACTGCATGGTCCATACCATCTCAGCGCACAGAAATTCGACGAGGGGCGATGGATCCGCTTCGGCCGCCTACGAAACCAATGCTATGTAACCAGTTACGTATGAAGAATTAATATTCTTGCTACAAAACTAGTTGCGTAGAAAGAATTATTTATTTTCGTACGAAACCAGTTACGTAGTAAGAAAAATATTTTTTTCATCAAGCTTCTACCGGCTTCGTTTATCGTGGTTCCCGAGGGGATTGCGAGATAAACAAAGCCTATGTCCTTTCCAGGGCTTTCCGGCATACTAAATTTCACCAAGATGGGTTCAGCTGTTCAACCGTGTAAAGGTTACAGACAGACAGACAGACAGACAGACAGACAGACAGACAGACAGACAGACAGACAGACAGACAGACAGACAGACAGACAGACAGACAGACAGACAGACAGACAGACAGACAGACAGACAGACAGACAGACAGACAGACAGACAGACAGACAGACAGACAGACAGACAGACAGACAGACAGACAGACAGACAGACAGACAGACAGACAGACAGACAGACAGACAGACAGACAGACAGACAGACAGACAGACAGACAGACAGACAGACAGACAGACAGACAGACAGACAGACAGACAGACAGACAGACAGACAGACAGACAGACAGACAGACAGACAGACAGACAGACAGACAGACAGACAGACAGACAGACAGACAGACAGACAGACAGACAGACAGACAGACAGACAGACAGACAGACAGACAGACAGACAGACAGACAGACAGACAGACAGACAGACAGACAGACAGACAGACAGACAGACAGACAGACAGACAGACAGACAGACAGACAGACAGACAGACAGACAGACAGACAGACAGACAGACAGACAGACAGACAGACAGACAGACGGACAGACAAAATTAATTGACAGATAGAAAGATTTACTTTCGCATTTATAACATTAGCATAGATTACAATGTTAAATACTCTTTTCTAACATGACTGGCTGATTATAGGTAATATCTTTTTCAAATACGTCATTTATCTGACACTTATTTAGTTATTGAAGTGTCAACTTGAAATCATAGCTTGGATGGAAGTGAAAAAATAGATTCACATCACACGCACTACATAATATAAATCGGAAAACATCGTAATCGTAATGAGTGGTTCCAGAGAAATTGAATTTATCACAACTCGAAAAGGAGGAGTTTCATTACTATATAGTGGGCGCCGCTACCACCGAAAAAAGTTTTATCGTAACGGTAATTCATTCTGGCTATGCTATGAAAATAACAGAGGTTGCTCTGGAAATGTAACATTAAATGACCGAAATGAAGTCGTGAAAGAAAACACTCAACATTCTGCAGGATGTCTACCAAACACGGCTGAAAATAAGATTTTGTTAGAGCTTGACCGGCTGAAAGACAAAGCGAGTTGCAATTTAATTTAATTCAAAAACAATATTATGACGTTGTTCATTGCTTAGAAAATGAAGGTATACATATAGTTGTAGATATTCCCAAATTTAGTGGTGTTAAAACTGGTCTTTTCAACGCACGCAATAGAGTGTTAGGTACAAGTAAAATGCGATTTTCCTCAGCTAGCGAAGTAGTAATACCAGAAAAATATGAGCATTTTCTTTTAGCAGACTATGATGATGATGAGACCGGCAAGAGAATTATTTTGTTCTGTTCTCCTAGAATCAGACATTTAATTGGTGATTTTGGACATATCTTGGCGGATGGTTCTTTCAAGTCCTGCCCCCTAATTTCAAGCAACTGTATACTGTCCATGGAGTTAACAAACGTAATAACTCTATAACACCACTCATGTATTGTTTGTTACCTGACAAAAATATGAAAACCTATGAGATAGTATTTGAGCTAATGAAATCGTCATTTCCTAAATGGAAGCCAACAAAGATTACCATTGATTTTGAGACAGCTGTTATCAAAGCTGTGAATTTTTTTTACTGTGATATTGAAGTCAAGGGTTGCTATTTTCACTACAGCAGTCTCTTGCGGAAAGAAAAGCAATTGAAAATAACATCAAGTACACAAAAGCGTCACATAGCGAGATGTATTGGCTTAGCGCGATTGCCTCCTGAATATCTGGATTGTGGATATGAGTATATTATGTCTAAGAGTGCATCAATCAAGAAAATTGACGATTTCAATAAATACTTCCAGACTCATTGGCTAAAGAGATCAAACTTTCCAGTATTATGTAGTTGCGATAAAGAGAAAATCAGGACTACTAATAACATTGAGGGATGGTACAGTAGAATTAACAGATACATCGGGATGACAAATCCTTCACTGAGTCAACTATTAGAAGTTTTGAGCAAAGAAACGAAGCAATCTGAGAATTACATGGAGATCGATCATTAAATCAAAAAATCACTTGAAGACTTGAACGCGGGCAAAATTAGTGTCGGACATTGTGTGGAAATTATTTGTCCTTATTATTTTAATTTATAATTTTAAATAACGTACGTATATACATTGAAAGTTAGTAAATAGAATTAATTTAGTTTAAGTAGTGGTAAATATTGGTTTATGAATTAAAAGTTTAAGGTTAACGATGATTTAATTTTCTTTTCTGTTCTATATATTGCTGCTACCGAAATTTCGAATAAATGTCGATAAACAATGATCGTTAGAATGATAGATGCACCTTACGCCTTTCAAGGCGATATTTATTGGGTAAATGCACCAGTAGTCAGCCATGAAAATTGTATGCTGATTCGCGGTTTTGTGGATGACAAAATTTGAGGACTATATGAATTTAGAAATTACTAACTACTGGTGAACTTACCCTAGTTATATATAATTTTCGGACCCCTAGTTAATAGCAATGCATGTGTTAAAGAAATTTATTAATAAACAATGCTGGTCTTAATCGAGTACTTAGTAATTATTTTTCCTAATATGCATAGATACTATTAAATATTGCGTATGGGTCCTAACCTTAACGCACACTGGGATTAGGTCTAATGCGTTTAGTAGATACGTTTTATCTCTTTGGTCCATATGCGGATAAAGGAATTTAGCTTATGAATTTATATCAGAAATTTGTTATTATCAGAGATGTTTAATCATCATGGGAAAAAACTCTCTTAGATATAATTCCAATTTCTGTGCGAAACTATTTTCGTAACTAGAAAAATAATTCTTCAAACGTAACTGGTTACGTAGCATTGGTTTCGTAGGCGGTCGTACGTAACTGGTTTCGTATGAAAATAAATAATTCTTTGTACGCAACTAGTTTTGTAGCAAGAACATTAATTCTTCACACGTAGCTGGTTACGTAGCATTGGTTTCGTAGGCGGCCGAAGCGGATGGATCAAGTTTCCGGCGAATTTCCTTAGACCGAAACCAGTACCTGTTGTAAAGTCACTTTTTAAAAAAAAAGGTATGGGGGAGTTTCTTGCCGTTTCTTCTTAACCCCGAGGCCCACCTTCCGAAACGGTGTAGTCTTTTTTTTTATATAAAAAAAATTGACTTGTAGTTATAAGTAAGTATAATTTTGACGTTGAATAAGATAATTTACTTATTTATATTCAATAAAAAAAATGACTCTGACTCTCTATACATTATCGATATTAGGATTAGGTCGTGGGTTGTCTGTGAGTCAGTCAGCTTAGCGTTTTAATAAGTAGATTTTAATGTCGTGAATGTATCGTGATTCCGGAATTAAGATTCAATAATGATAAAATTCATTATCACTTTTCCGCAGACATCATTCGAGCCAGGTGCCAATGCAGCTCGCCGAGTAGTACCTTCACTTTATCTGTAAAGAATACCTTCAAATTCTGCAGATGACATTGCTACTTTCGATAAATAAATAATCTCGGTGGAAGCAAGACGATTTTCTTTAGATATTCTTATAATTGCGTTATTGATTTAATGATAAATTGCAACGATTCTTTCAAATCTTGGTAAGGGCTACTTAAACACTACCCTCGCCGGTCCTGCTCAATTCGAAAACCGTATCTTGATTATAATGTTCTATTACGACGCAATAAAGACTACGATATCGAAGGGAAACAAATTGAAAAAGTTTTACTCACCACGATGAAATCTCAGACTCTCCTTTTAACGGCTTAATTAGGTTGACTGTTCGTTTTATTCGGTTATCTCAGAAGAATGCCCTCGAAACGTTTTCTTTGATTTAGCCACAGTTGAAACAGTTCAGAGTAACACACATTGATATTCGATAAGCTTCATAAAATATTGTGACCATCATTCATTACCTTATAGGTCGAGTTTTTATCTTGATTGAATCGGGAATGCCACAGGTGTTCGAACACTATTGTAATGCGTATGAAATGCGATCAGCATCAACAACCACCAAGCAGCACAAACTTTGCGATAAACACTAGTTGAATGTGTTGGCGAAATCTACATTTAGAACAATATTTACGAGAATAACAGCACATCCATATAATAATGTATATTTAACTATTCAAAATGTTTATTAGCTTATTTGCCCTTTATTCGGTATAGGTATGGTCGAGTATTGTTTGTTATGGTGTGGCGTGCCAGGGCGCGCGTTGGGCGGGTGGACTAGGGCGGGCGGACGTCAGGGCGGCTCGGCTGCAGCGCCCACACTGCGGTCCAGGCGAGCTTCAATGAGCTTTCGGGGTGATTGTATTAGTTTTCAGTAGATGCTATATTTTCTTTATTTTATTCTGAATTTTCTTTGCGCAAAAGCCAGGCGCTTGTGATTTTTTTGGCTCAGCTCATTGTTTAGCTGATAAAAGTTTTTAGTTTTATCAGACAAATAAGCAAAGTACACGTAAGTCTTAGAATAAATTTGCTGAATAAATCTGTTATATCTAACCTAAATCGTTTGATTCTCTTATCATACCGTACATATTTGAAGCGTTTGGACGTATTACCTATGATTAGTACAATTTTGCACAACCAGATTAGGCAAATTAGTTCATCGAACTATTTAATAATAGCAAGCGGTTTAAGTTATTTAATTATGCATCCAGACACCTGGTCCCTTCATTTCAATGGAAACTAAATTTGTCGCAGTATTTCCCATTATGATTATCTCTGTGTATACAGGTTGAAGGTGTAATTTACAGAATGACTCCCTGAGTCGTCCTATACTGAAGTGTCCTGCAGCTGCAGTGTTGCGAGGAGCAGAGCGTCGCTGGCTTATCGTCTATGAATCTGTAGTTTGTTTTCTATTTTCTGAGCTCAACTCGGCATCACACGTTTAAGATCTAGGTATCAAGTATCTCTAAGTTTAAAAATTTCTAATAGTCACAGATGATCACATGAGATTGAAACCCGTTTCTCTTTATAACACACCCAATTACAGTTCCTCGCTGTTAAATTTTTTGTAATCATTTATTCCCGCCTGTTATTTTTAATATTCAATATTGTAATATTTGTATTAGTTAAACTCTGCCAATTTTAAAAGAGAAATCTTCCAAGGTGGTCTAATGTAGAGAAGAGGCAAAAAATGACGTTTATTAAGTAGATGGTAAATATCTACAGTAATATATAAATGTGAAATATGCTCTTGCTGCCGCATCGGGGCAGGGAGGGCGGCGGGACCTGGAGAAAACTCAATTGACACCCGTAATTGAACATATATTCCCGCCGATTTTGGGAAAGCCAGAGGGTTGCCCTCGGTTTCAATAATCCCCGATGTCATGTCTCGCTAATAGAGGAAACGATCGGTTGATAAGAACTTCGCGGGGTAAAGCCGCAACTGGGCTGATATTCCTTCGTGAAATTGGCCATGCATTTTTCTGATGTATATTTTTTATAAAAAATATAGACTATGTAAAGAAACTAATTTAAATATTTCGGTTTTATTCAATACGTCTATTCAAAAAACAAAGCTAAAGTTTTTACCCGCCAAAATTAAACGTGACGTCACTAGAGACGTGATGGGATAAATTTCTTTGCCTACCACAAAAAAAAAGTTGCAATCATGTCAACCACAGAGTGCAAAATATATGAGTGAAATCAACTGTCAAACAAAAATCACATCATCATGTCAGTCCTAACCTAAAATGAAATTATTGATTATTATTGTGATATGATTTAAAAAATCTAATTGTTTTTCATAATGGCGCAAGCAAAGAGTGTTTCGTCCCTTCATGTTCAAACAGCAGTGATAACCCGGGTTTGTTATTCGTACCAATTGTAGAACGTCTACGAGAATAATGCTGTCGTCAAGTGAACGCACAATATTTCAAGAATTATTCGCAGTTTTATTTGGGCTACTTGGATCAAGTTGTAATGATTACTTGTGAAGTGATGATGATATCATCCTGCAAATTAATGAATTTGCAGGATGATATAACAAAAATACACTAAATTTCTATGAAAATGTATGGTTTTATTTATTCAAAACATTTACTAGAAATAATATAAACAAAATTTAAGTTGTGCCGCTGACCATAACTGACTCAGCATTGATACTAGCAGAAGGACCACCGGCATTACCACGGGTAGATAGATAGATGATGAGGTGAGACGCCCGCTGAACACGGGTGGCTGATCGGTCCTTTATTGTTATTATTTCACCCGGTTCCCAGTTTCAGCCGACTTCCCTCCCCAAATCTCCTTATTCTTGAGTTATTATATATATATATATATATATATATATATATATATATATATATATGTCTAGTCTGGGTTCTGGCCCAATAAATCTCTGGTCTGCACCGAATCTTGCCAGTGTGTCTGCTTTTACATTTCCTTGGATCCCTTCATGTCCAGGGACCCAAGCAATAATTTAAAAGGTTCTACAGTTGTATGATGAATGAGTGAGTTCTCGCACTATGTTCTCGCTGCCTGGATACCAGCTCTATCGGAACGACAGAGTTGGGAAAGCGGATGGCGGCGTAGCTATTTACCTTCGCTCGGATATCCCTTGCAGAGTTATAAGTGCCTCCCCGAATGAGTACTCCGAATCAGCAGAACATCTCTTCCTCGAAATCTGTCTTCACCATAGTAAAGTTCTGCTCGGAGTCCTCTACAGTCCCTCACTTCGTATTGATTACTTTGACTCTTTTGAGACTTTGCTTAATGAGCTGACTCCTCTTTATAATGATACCCTATTTCTCGGCGATTTCAATACATGTCTTCTTAAAAATGATTCCCGCTCTGCTAAATTACAGTCCATTGTAAATTCTTTCAATATGCATATTCTTCCTCTCAACGCTACTCATTTCCAACCACATTGCACTCCCTCTCTTCTTGATCTCATGATAGTTTCTAATTTGGACAAAGTTGCGGCACATGGACAAATTAACTCTCCTTTTTCCTATCATGACCTGATTTACCTCTCATATAAGATTAAGACTCCCAAGAGCAATGCAAAACTTATTTACATTCGTAGCTTCAAGGGTATTGATTCTGCATCCCTTAAATCAGATGCCGCGTCGATTGACTGGACACCTATTATCACTAGTGAGACCGTTGATGATAAGATCCACCACTTCAACGCAATTATTCTGGGACTATTTGACAAGCATGCACCGGTCAAGAAGGTTAAGGTGAAACACCTTCCAGCACCCTGGCTCACGTTATCAAACGTTTGATGACTAAAAGGAACAGAGCCAAATGCCTGAACAAAAAGGAGCCTACAGCCGAGAACCTTGCCACTTTCAAACGCCTCCGAAACCGCTGTAATCGCATGTGTCGTGATGCCAAGCGCCGTCATATATTTGAGTGTATCGAAAGATACACACCTGCTCAAGTATGGAAATTCCTTAGAACGCTTGGTGTCGGTAAGTCTCAGGATCAAGCGGCTGGCATTGTTGATCTCAACGGTCTCAACATTTTTTTCTCAGCTCCCCCTGTCGTCATGGATCCCACCTTAAAAAATGCCACTCTGTGTCACCTGCGCTCGAGGTCTGCTCCCACCTCCACTCCATTTGACTTCAGACTTGTCGGAATTGATGCGGTTAAGAAAGCAGTGCTCTCCATTTCCTCCAAAGCCGTGGGTGACGATAATATCTGCTCCAAAATGATCAGCAACGTACTTGACGAGCTTCTTCCAGCTATCACACATATAATAAACTTCTCTCTCTCCAATAGTTCCTTCCCAAATGTGTGGAAAAAAGCCTTAGTTATCCCATTACCCAAAACATCAAATCCCTCCTCTTTTAAAGAGTTTCGTCCAATTTCCATTCTGCCTATCCTATCCAAAGTCCTTGAATCCATTGTCCATTCTCAGTTATCCTCCTACTTATGCTCAAACAACTTGCTGAATCAACTGCAATCCGGTTTTAGGCCCGGTCATAGCACTGTCACGGCCTTGCTTAAAGTCACCGATGACATTCAGCATGCGATGGACGAGAAACAGCTCACTGTGCTTGCACTGCTGGACTTCAGCAGCGCCTTTAACTGCGTTGATTTCGATATCCTCGTTGAGACCCTGAAGTCCTTGAATGTGTCCTCCGTCTCTGCTTGCTGGTTCGACTCTTATCTGAGAGGTCGCCAGCAACGTATTAGGTCGGAGGTGACTTCAACGGAGTGGTGTGACCTCGTTGCGGGGGTCCCTCAGGGTGGTATTCTCTCTCCTCTTCTTTTCTCCGTCTTCATAAATTCCGTCTCGGATACTCTCTCGTCATCATACCATCTTTACGCAGACGATCTCCAGATTTATCGTCATTTTTCTCCCTGTGATATGGTGTCTGCTGTGGGAATGTTAAATGCCGATCTCGAGCGAATTAGGGACTGGGCCACTTCTTTTGGACTACTTGTCAACCCTAGTAAGTCCCAGGCTTTGATTATTGGTTCCAGGTTTTCCCTTAACTTGTTACAGAATCTGTCCATTGCCCCTATAACCTATGATGGAACTATAATCTCATATAGTACTAAGGCCAAAAATCTAGGAGTTTTCTTCGATAACCAATTTTCCTGGTCAGCGCATGTCAGCGAGGTCAGTAGGCGAGTCTTTGCCACTTTTCACTCCCTCAAACGACTACAATACTTCCTGCCTCGTCAGACAAAAATAACGCTTGCCCAGTCTCTTCTCCTCCCCCTGATCGATTACGCTGACGTATGCTGGGTGAGCGCGAATGAAGAGCAACTGAACAAACTCGAGCGACTTCAAAACCTCGGGATTCGGTTTGTCTTCGGCCTGCGCAAGTATGACCACGTCTCGGAGTATCGCAGGGAGTTAAAGTGGCTCCCTATCCGTCTTCGTCGGGATTCTCATATTCTCATCTGCCTCTATAACATCTTATTTAATCCTCGCTATCCTGTCTTCTTACGAGATCGTTTTGAATTTTTGTCCTCGGATAGGCCTCGGAGATCTCACGCTCGATCACTGCTTATAACTCCGCAACACAATACAGCCGCATATGAACATGGGTTCAGACTACGAGCTATCAGGCTCTGGAACAAACTTCCTAGCGCCATCAGAGACAGCCCGTCACTTTCTATTTTTAAAACTCGCTTAAAAGAACACTATCTTTCTCTCCCATACTAGATTTATGTAGGTTTATTGCTTTGATATATATGTAGTATAATTTTGTCTATTTGTATTGATATTATGTATTTATGTACATATTAGTAATTAGTTTATTATTTTAATATTTTTAACGTTGTGCACATAGGTCTACCTGTTATTTCATGTATTCTGTCCATATTAGGTTTGCTGGAAGAAATCTCTTTTTAGAGATAAGCTCGCCTTTGTACACCTAGTTTCCATTTTTTTGTATCTGTATCTTCTGTTTTTGTGCAATAAAGTATAAAGAGTGAGTTGAGTGCTAGCTAAGTTGAAATGATGGAACAACCGCTAATGATGCACGTCTATTGCACTAAATATAATGAATGTAACAACTTAACAAGAAAAGAGTAAAACGCTTATGTACGCTAAATTAATATAAAATTACCTTTGTACAATTGACTGTACATGCTGCCGAAAACAAGAAGAATACAGATTAAAACTTATAAAATTACAAAAGGTGATAAATACTTAAGTCAGGAATAAAATAATACAAGATAAATGTGTAAAATATGTCAACTTAAATATCAATATTCTTAGGTAATAGAAAGTGTTTCGGAAGTAATTTGTACAGATGACTGTACAAATTACTTCCGCAACACTTTCCAAAGAGTAGGGTTGCCTTGCATTCTTTGAATAGTGCAGATTTATTCATTGGTTGGTAGCGCCTTTATCACTTTAACCACCATCAATAAATCGAAACATTACCCAAAAGCTGTGAAAGTTGGTAGAAGTACTTTATAAGACTCGTCGATTGGGTGCAAATCACAAACGGTGTGCAAACTGTATTCCAGAGCATTTACAGATGGAATAGCGAGCGCCGCCGTCTAGCCTGGCTTGTTTTGACGTCATCCAGGATCATGCCAAAATTTCCCACCGTCTGCTTCGATTTCAGAATTGTCGCAATTATCTTCAAAAAGTTTCAAGTTAAGTTGCATAGCAATATTTATTTTATTATAAGAAAGTAGTGAGCCACAACCCTAGCTAGCTGAGTGTGGCAGGACCCGCTAGTTGAGTCGGCGGCGGCGTGGGTTTAAGTCATCATTAGCTATTTATAGTTTGAACCCGCGAGGTGGGTCGTCGGCGTGCGAACAATAATTGATTAAACCCGCCTGGCGGCTGCTTGGCACTGAAAGTGTTAAGTTGCTTGACTATCGAAATATATTACTAGAGTGATATATGTGATAACAGGTCCGCTTCTCAAGCCAAAATAAAGCGGAAGGGAATGGTTGCTGCCACCTTAAAATTAAAATAATCAATTCCTATTATTACCTGCTCACTACTACTAACAGGGTGTTGTGACGGATCGCGATTTTGAACCCTATGCCATGGTAATAAAAATTAAAAACTATAACGGAAAAGCGGCGTTAGCTAACGCCGGTGGTAACTGAGGTTAATGTTGAAAGAAAAGATACGTACAATAATGTTCAAAATTGCATACCTATTACCACAACAAACAAGTTAAGTTCTACAGTGTGCTTAATTCTCAAACCCTCATTTTATTTTGAGGCATCGCAATTTTGAACCTTAGAATTCAAAACCTTTAACCGGAAAATGACATCTTATTGTTGTTCCCACATGCAGAAGCTGGACAATCAGCACAGTTTGACTCCAGGATCTCAGCATCAGTATCTTACTTACATGAGGGCTTTGGCTTCTCTGACTTGAGCAAAGTTGTGATTGCTGGCATTCGACATGAACTTCGACATGATCATAATTTTGGTAACATGAGGTAAATTTCACGAGTTTGCATTTTCAAAATTGGCCGTTCTTGTCGTAGCGAATAAAAATAAATTATAAAATATCAAAACAAAACGCTGAATATAACCTACAATCATGAATCATGAGAGATCACTCATTGATCACAGACTTTACAAGCAATATGTATATTGACGTTTCATATGTTTTTTTTTTTGTAGGGAAGGCGGGCAAGTAAAGGCATTTTTTCATTCATCTTATGATGATGTCATAGATATCTGAAATTAATATCATCGTGTTTCATTAAAATATCTTAAATTTAATATACTTATTTATTATTGATAAATAGAATCTGTACAGAAAACATGCTTCTCGAAATAGTTTTAAGATTTCCGTTCCTGTCCAGAAAGTTTGCAACCCCAATTGTCATGCATTAAGACGATTTGTGTTTTATTTAAATGCTATATTAGGCCACAAAATGTCCCGTGGCTCCCTGCCCATAATCATTTCAAGACTTTTTGCTGCCAGTAACCCAATGCAACCCTAAGCTAAGTTTAACTTGAATTAAAGAGTGGCACGGGTCATCCACTTACCGCCTTATTCATAAACGTCTAATAAACCTATTTTAAATATAATGCCGTTATAATTTGTTTGTCTTTGTGTGTCACTTTGAAATTTGTGTTAGTGAGAAAAGGACAAAGCACATTTTACCTATCATAGGTTTGATACGTTTTATGAATAAGGAGGTTATTATGTAGCTGAAAGTTGGATACCGTCGGAAACCGAAGTGGATTTTTTTTCGTTTGGACTGCTCTGGCTGGCTGTAACACTCAGGCACATTAGACAGGCAGCTATATTAATACTAATCACCCTGGTTGAAGCATAAAAATACCATGTGGTCAGTTCGTTGCCTTTTGGGATTCCCACATAACGATAATAAAGCTATCCCAACGTAGTGGAATTATTTATTTTCTACTTTAAGTCCAAACACGAATTCGAAATAACTTTTCTGTCAACGCCTTAAGGTGTAGATTCTTCTGATTTCCCAAAGGTTTCCTCTCATTTCACCAGTGATTCTTACTCACAAGTTCCTTGAGGACGATCATTCTCCATTTTCTCATATAACTTGCTTGTGAGACGATCGCTGACAAGACAAATAGACTTGAGAAGTGCCGCGGGGCTTCTCAAGTCTATTTGTCTTGCAGACGCTGTTAAAAGCGGGAAATCATTTGTTGAATATTCTGATTCGTGTACTGAGTACATAAATTTAATCGAGCGCAGCGAAGACCACGACGACTACCTGGCGTACGAACGTGGCGCATGAACAATCAATAGAGATCTTGTACCGTAAGTACATACTGTTTTTGAACCAACTTCAAAAAGGAGGAGGTTCTCAATTCGATTGTTTTTTGTATGTTTGTTACGCGATTATTCCGTCAATGATTCTTGTTTTGGTAGGTTATACTTCAAAGCCCTCAGTATTTCAGAGGTGGTACCATAAATATTATCAAAATTTATTGAATTTATTGAGCGCTTTTTGAAAAAATCAACAAAATCAATAAAAATGTACACATATGAAATTTTAGTTTGTGTTTCCCTTCAGCAATAGTTTTGTTGAGGACTTTTCGTGTATACAAACGTCATTCGCACCAAGAGATAGGGCCTGAACTTGAAGTCAGATTTTTAAGTTTTTAACTTGGTGAATTATGACAATTGATATCGGATAGAAATAGTTTAAAATTAAAGCCATCTCTATCTCTCTGATTCCTATCTTTTAATAACTAATTATTATTTTTGACCAATACAATGATAAACCGAACTATTGAATAATTAGATATTTTTATCGATTCTCTCCATAAATGGGACTGTCTTATATAATAGTAGTTTATGTGACTGCTACATAATGGAGGGCATTAATACTCGAGAGTGGGTTTATCAAACGAGCCAAAGGCGAGTTCATCACTCGAGAGTTTTAATGCCTAATTATGTACAGTTACATACACTAGTTTATCTACACACATATCATAAGCTCTCTTTGAGGTGTTCAGGAATCGTATGTTCGACCGGCATTCGACTCGCCTTCGGCTCGTTTCATAATCCCACTCTCGAGTTTTAATGCCCTCCATTATGTTCAAATTCAAATTCAAATTCAAAAAGAGTTTATTTCCATAAGAAACACATAGGTAACATTTGGAGAATGTCAAATCTTAAACTAACACATGTATAAGGTACAGGGAAATATAGAACTCATTTTGAATTCCGTCACCTCAATGTTTTAGATGCTGAAGGCAAAGACGCGACTAGAAACCTCTAGCTTTATACGTTATTTTTTACAAAATTGGAGCAAACACCTTCCCAAGATTTCTTGTCTTCTACATAATCTGATATTTTGTAGTAACCTTTTTTACATAAGTGATTTTTAACAACATTTTTAAATTTATTTACAGACATGTGCCACATATGTATCAGTCACATTGTGCCGGTCGACTATGTTAGTCATATTTTCACGTAATGTTAAGATAAGTTGACGACCGTCACAGATAAGGTATTCATCACGCACTATGTCTTATGCACGTCATTAATAACATGTACCAACCTAGTATATAAGCTAGGATTCCCTATAATAAATTAGTCTAGTCTAGTCTAGTATTTGCGCGCACCTCAAGCCTTTTACTTTACTCCCGAAGATGTCGCTCTCCCTTATAATTGCCTCTGACAAAGTGGTGACCCGACTTCTGAACATCAGCAACCTTCGGTAATAGCAGCATGGACACCTTAGAAGTGCAGCAAGAAGCACTTCTTCCAAGATCGCCGAGCCCCGACTTCGGTTTGCATACCTATTTCAAACCACGCTGCAAAACTCCATAATCAAGACCCCACCCAAACCAAGACGACATCAAGCAAGCCATGACCGGACCAGATTTGAAAACGGACCAGAAGCCAAAAAATTTCAACTGAAGATTTCCCGCATCGAACTCAAGATACCGCAAGAACCGATAGTCAGCTGACTGCTGATTTATCAAAATAGAGCTCGCACAAGCAGAAACGAACGCATCGGCAAATTCATTCACAGCAAGCAGCTTTTCAAGTGCAAGACATAGGAAGCCGTTCCAGCCCCCAGAAGAGTATTGAAACATCATCGATATACCTAATTCAACGAATATTGAAATCATCCAGGAAGAACATCGCACGAAGAATAATCAAATCACTGAAGAGAGAGAGAGAGATATATATATATATAAACGATTGGTGTACAAGATGTGCCCTATGTTGCCAAATCCCAAGGTTTCTAGGCACACAAATTTCATCAATCGACAACTTAATATTCATTCAAGAGTGAAGAGCACGCACGTACATATGACGTACGAGATCATTGACTGCCTACAGCCAAGATTACAGATTTAATGCTGACGCTGATTCAGCACAATCATCCTTGTGTAGGTACGGTCGCAATTATAAACAAACAGTGATTACAACTTCAACGACGTGCGATGTAAATTGACTCATCGATTCCTGAAAAACATGGGCGGCTGCAGCATCAGACGACTCTCCTGCGGATCTTTTCCAGTTATAGGTTAGGTTAGTTTACTAACCGCGAAGCACCATTTTCCTAGTGTTTTTATGTTTTCCAGTTTTTAGTTTATTTTATGTAGTGTGCGGCCAGATACAAGACTTGCCTGCAGGTAAATATTAAGTAATTCTTTAAAGTTATGTAGAATTCGCATATTAAAATACTACTAGTTATTATTGCAGTTGATAAGTTTGTTATGGTATCTATCTTAGATTTTTTCCATTGTTATAAGTACATTCATTTATTTTTTTTTCCCTAAAGGGGGAAATATCTGTGCCCGTCGACTATGTTAGTCATATTTTCACGTAATAAGTTGACGACCGTCACAGATAAGGTATATTTATATTCATCACGCACTATGTCTTATGCACGTCATTAATAACATATACCAACCTAGTATATAAGCTCGGATTCCCTATAATAAATTAGTCTAGTCTAGTCTAGTATTTGCGCGCACCTCAAGCCTTTTACTTTACTCCCGAAGATGTCGCTCTCCCTTATAATTGCCTCTGGCAAACACATAAACTACTATATCATATTGTAATAAATGTTTCCTTTGCACCCACACACACACTGCCAGTATTGGTGTTGAGTGACGGGTTCACCGTTACATGAACCATTGGGGATCCTTATCTCAGATATGTACTTTACAAACAAAAGTTTTAATGAAACCATTAAAACTTTTGTTTCGTGGTGTTTAAAGGACTCAACTCAGCGATAGGACTACTTTTTATCTCAAGCATCTTAAAACCAGTTACGCAACTCGAGGGCTTAGGAAATATCACCTGACCTTACAGTGCTACTGTTGGTAGTATAGGCACTCCATGAATACTTGTAAAACAGTGTCAAGTTTATAACGAGTACTTAAAAGTATGATGTGTCTGCTCCTCTTTCTTGATATTTCTTAGTTTGCATTTAATTAGTTCTTGTCTTGTCTCTGCAAGGGTGGGTCGGGTAAGCAAGGTTCTCAGAAAGTAGTATTGTTGCCAAGCCTGTACCTTAGCTATCTGCTAAAAGAAGCAAGACCGATGTAACCCTACTGCTCAAGAACTTGCAAGGATTGGCATCTTGAATGCCTTTACAAATGTATACTTATAAAACTCCAAGTCATGCTCCCTGAGTGACTTATATATCTACAACAGGCGATCGGCTCAGTCAGAGATGTTTGAAATTCTGCCTTTCAAAATGCGGCGAGGGACGGGGCTTAGAGTGGTATGAAACTAAAGTTTTATGTATATTTATATAAATATATATATACGATTTGGCAAATAATAAACCGTGAAAGTGGTGATCCTTCAAAATTCAAACAAATATCTGTTCTGAAAAGATCAAATAAAGGCTTCAATACAATGAAATGCTTTCACAATTCAACCGTAAAAAACAACTCTACGCCAAACAAAACGGTTTCACGAGGGGTAAATTGACAACGGATACAATCACCCTTATAACTCATATTCTCTGCATAGGAGGCCGCACAGGATGCGATCGGAATTTTTTGCGATCTGTTGAAGTTATTTAATTGTGCTGAGCGTGATACGCTAAAAAAATATTACGGAGTTAAAAACAAAGAGTTAGATCTACTAAGATCATACTTAAGCGAAAGAAATTAAAAGGCAAAATTTTTTATCAGGCGCTTTCTTATTCATGGCATATATTAACGTTCTGACTTACATGGTGGAGAAATTCACTGAAATAGTGTTGTTTGCTGATGATACTTCACTGGTCTTCAAATTTGAAAGACAAACAAAGATTTTGATGATGTTAATAAAGTATTGTCTTTAGCTTTATTCTAATTGGTTCACAGTTAATCACGTGTACCAAACCAAGTGTACCAAATTCTCACTTTTAAATGTCAGGCAAGTCGAGATCAGTTTATTGTTAGATAGTAACACGTTAGAATTATAAAATGATACGAAGCTTCTTGGAATAACCATTGTTAAAGGACTTCTAAAGGCGGGTCTCCTTAGCGGGCCCCTAGACTTCGGAGATCTAATTCCTCACCGTGAGAGTTCTTTAACGACGGCGATACACCGTACACTATGTACCCACCCGGCGGGGTCTTCCGTAGACCTATGATCTGGCTCCGATGCGATGAGGCCAGGCGCGCCTGGCAATCTTCTTGCTTCACTGCTCAAGCCAATCTTGAAATCACCGCCAGATCAAAAGTTATTTCCCTACCTATTCTAATTACGCGTGGCCGTTTCCTCGAGAAACACACGATTTTCACGCTACACTATATGCCAGGAACCAAGACAAACAACTCGGCGGGCCATTGCCATTTCACTTTACACGAGCGTGGAAACCTTCTGGCTAATCCCGAAATAGTGTTCAATACACTGCGTCCGGGCCGCGGCGCTTACTGTTAGCGAACAAAACTCGCGGTTCAAAGATCGATTTCTCCCAAACTCCCGGATCTCGACGTAGGAAAGCCCTCGCGAATATTTCACGGCAAAACAATAGGCTTTACAATCTCCATATTGTTTTTAGTCTCACACGTTATTACAGACCAAAACGTAGGGAGCGTACCGATTAACACTAATCGTGACGAAACCGCAAATAGGCCCGTTTGGAACAACCATTGATAGCAAAGCACAATGTATATTTTTTATTAAATTAAATTTGTACAACATGACAGAAAAAAAATCCAAGTCGTCCTACAAAGTATCCAAACTAAATATTAATTTAAACTAACATTAAACACCATACCACATGAAATTATTATTCAGGTCATTTATATTCGATTATTCGATCAACATTACATATATCCATTAATCATCCGGGAAAATAATTACATGATAACACTATCATGCATTCTTCTCACAGAAGCTTCCAAATTCTCGCACAATATCCCTCCATGCATCACCAAACAGATCATTCAATGGTGCTGTAGCCAAGAGGGCATTGAGGCTGTCCCGCGCCCGGACCAGCGAAGACTGCCGGTGCGCCACCGTGCGGTGCGAGCCGCCCGCTAGCAGCTGGTGCCTACGAGCGTGTAGGTAGATGTCAGGCACGTATGGCGCGCATACGGCACTGACAAGCTTTGCGTAGTCACTGTCGCCTCGCAGCAATCGACACACAGTCAGAAGCTGTTCGGTGTTACGTCTCACCTCTAGTGAGTTAAATCCAAGCATACCTAATATAAAAGCGGATGGATAAAGATAGGGGTATTATCCAAATTTCCTCTTATATAGGTATCTAAGAAAAGCTTTGTGTACCTTCTCGAGCATTCTAGATCTATCGTGCGGATTCCAAACAACCGAGCTAGATTCAAGTTTGGTTCTCACTAGGGCTGTGTAAAGAAGCTGGACCACCACACCCAGATTATGGAATCCCTTGCTATTCCGTATCACAAACCCTTGATTGAAGCATTCCTTGGCCAAAGTGCTCATAATAATAATAATAATACCTTGGACTTGTGCTCATGGAATGTAAGTTTAGGGTCGAACGTAACACCGAGGTCCTCATCGACATCGAATACACTCGAGTCAGAGACTCCGTGCCGAGTGTATACTTCAAGCTAATAGAGCCTGGAGAGCGCGTAAGAGCATCCAGCTGGTAGGGTACGTCCCTTACTCGAGAGCTAAGTTGAAGATGTGACCCAAGGGTATAACCAGCTGATCACTGACCACTGATAATAAAGCTAAAGACAATACCACAAGAAACCACACGTAAGCCGCAGAACGGCAAGGTGTCGGAAAGACTTGATGCCTAACAATTGATAACATAAACACACATTTTTTATGGATAGTACAACCAATAAAATTAATAAGAACTTGACATTGGTGTCATGATATGACGACCCGAATGGCTGAGTTGGCAGTGACGCTGCCTACGAAACTAAGGGTCCCGGGTTCGAGTCCCGGTGGGGGCAAATATTTGTTTGACGAGAATGGATGTTTGTACCCTAGTCATGGTTGTTTATCTATCTAAGTATAATATTTCTCTATATAAGTATGTGTATCGTTGTCTAGTACCCAAGATACAGGGAATCCTAGTTTGGGGCTAGATCAATGTGTGTAAATGGTGTCCAAGGTGTCCAAGGTATTATTTAATTGTCAGTACCTGAAAAGTTCGATTGAACATGTCCGAAACCTGTGTAAAACACATCATGTCTTACAGGAAACATGGTTAATGCCACATGATCTGGACTACCTCAACACCGTGGACCGAAATTTTGGCAGTCATGGTGTCTCAGCGGTGGATACCTCGAGGGGAATCGTTAAGGGAAGACCGTATGGCGGTGTGGCGCTCCTGTGGGACAGGAACATGTTCGCGATCGCCGAGATCATCCCGTGCCATAGCGAGCGTATGGTGGCGGTACGCCTACAGTGTGGGGAGAGCAGTCTTCTCGTTTTCAGTGTCTATATGCCGACAAACAGCGATGAAAATTTACCTGAATTTACGCAGTGTTTAGCTCACATAAGCGCAGTGATTGAGTGCTCAGAAACTGAGAATATTTATGTGTTAGGGGACTTTAATGCACACCCACACACGTTATTTGGTGTAGAACTAATGAACTATTGTGACGAGCAAGTTATGAGCTGTGCGGACTATGACTCACTCGGTATGGAATCTGATACATATACTTATGTAAGTGCGGCGCACGGCACTAGGCGCTGGCTCGACCACTGCCTAGTATCAGAAGCGGCCCGAACTTCAATTAGCGGAGCACAGGTACTTTATGATGTGTATTCGTCGGACCATTTGCCACTAGTCATTCAGTGTAGGTTAGATATTAATTTTAAGCCTGTAAATATTGTATTGGATTCGCATTCTGACATTAAACATATATGGGGTAATCGCAGTAAAGAACAAATTAATAAATATGCCGAAATATGTACTGATCTCTTTGAAACAATTAAATTAAGTAACTATTATAATGTTGACTGTATGCATAACTATTCTAATAACGATATTAATGAATGTAAATGTAACAATAGTGAACATATTAAATTAATAGACAATCTTTATAATGACATTGTAAATACCCTGCAAACAGCAGCTGTACGTAGTTTTTATGTTAAAAACCCTAAAATTAAAAAACTTATTGGTTGGAATTTTCATGTTAAGAAATATCATTCTATTGCTCGACTAAAATTTCAGGAATGGGTTTTATGTGGTAGGCCTTGCTCGGGGCATTGCTATGAGGAAATGTCTGTCTCGCGCCGGGATTTTAAGGCTGCCTTAAAATATATACAGAAAAATCAGGAAAGAATTAAATTGGATATTTTGGCTAGACATAAATCGGGTGGGAATTTTGTTCAGTTCTGGAAGGAGACGAAAAAGTTCAATCATAAAACATGCTTACCCGTGACTGTAGGAGGGGAGCGGGATCCTAGTAATTGCAAATCTTTTTCAAAAACATTTTAACCCGGTAAGTACTTTACCGTTAGCTACTAGTAGGGATAACTCGAGTAGATGTCGTCGTGTGCCGGGGAAATTCCGAGTGACTACTGATGACGTAATCAAGGTTCTCAGGAAAACGAAACGGGGTAAGTCCCCGGGACACGATGGCCTCAGCATTGAACATCTTTTGTACTCGGGTAGGTACATCTGTGAGGTACTGGCGCGGTTTTTCAATCTCTGTGCGCAGCATTCATACCTACCTGCTAACTTAATTCGCACACTAGTAGTTCCTATTGTCAAAAATAAGACTGGTGATGCCTCGAGCGCGGCAAACTACAGGTCTATTTCGCTGGCTACGATTGTGGCCAAGGTACTTGAAAGACTGATACAACTAAATACTTCACAGTTTCTAAAAATAGATGATGCTCAATTTGGCTTTAGGGCTGATGTTTCCACGGATACGGCTATATTTTCTTTAAAACAAACAGTTAATTATTACTTGAACAATAAAACAACGGTATACGGTTGTTTTTTAGATTTAAGTCGAGCTTTTGATACTCTTAATCATGATCTGCTGTGGAACAAATTAGACAGGAGCGGGGTGCCATCTGGCACTGTTGATCTTCTAAGTTACTGGTACAGTAATCAGACCAACAGTGTCAGGTGGGGTAACGTCCTATCTGATAGTTATAGGTTGACCTGCGGCGTGCGGCAGGGTGGCCTGACCTCCCCCGACCTGTTCAATCTTTATATGAATGACTTGATCGTGGAGCTGAGCGGCACGCCCGTGGGGCTCAGGCTTGGTGACAGGTATGTCAACAACCTGAGTTACGCAGACGATATGTGTCTGCTCAGCCCCACGATCAAAGGCCTGAGGAAGTTATTGGCTATATGTGAAAAATACGCTCTAGAACACGATCTAATATATAATGTTAAGAAGACTGAGATGATAGTATTCAGGTCGGGGAAGGGACCGGACCACATTCCCAGTCTCATGCTTAAGGGTCAACCTATAAATATAGTCGAGAACTTCAAGTACCTTGGCCACATTCTCTCGTCTTCTATGAAGGACGACGCTGATATTGAGAGGCAGCGTAGGGCTTTATCAATAATTGGTAATATGATAGCAAGAAGGTTCTTTAAGGCCTCTTCAGATGTAAAAATATTATTATTTAAAACTTTTTGTCAATCATTTTACACGTGTCAACTCTGGGCTAAGTACACTCGAAAATCTCACGATGCACTTCGAGTCACATATAACAACACTTTTAGGCACCTGATGGGCTTGCGCCGAGGCTGCAGCGCATCGGGGATGCTCGCCGAGACGCGTGTCAACTCTTTTAGTGCCATCGTGAGGTTCAGAATAGCCGCCTTCATGAACAGAGTTGACACGTGTAGAAATACTATTATCAAAGAGCTGTCTGATAGACTTATAACTACTGGCATGTTTAAGCATTGGCTTGCAACAGCAGCGTAGTAAATATGACTAGAGCACATAACTACATACATTTTGTAATACTGTATAATTGCTTACTATATTTTTTAAGTCCTTTTGACAACTATGGATAACATTTTTCGTAAATGAGTCTGAAAATAAAGTTTTATTATTATTATTATTATTAATACGCCTTTAAAAAGTAAGGAGGGACGTTGTCTGGTCCAATTGCGCTGCTTGGCCTAAGCTGCCTCAGGCCTTGCTCTACATCCCTACGGGAAACATGAGTAACGCTGTTGACCAGGTCCGGTGCAGGTGCCGGCACGTCACTGAGAAAAACATCGGAGAAGAAGTCTGCAAATTTATTTATTTTATTTATTTATTTATAAACATACATGCTTGTGACATCACAGTAAAAACCAAATCGACACAAACAGACAGTAAATATAAGGACAAAAAAGCTATAAATAAATCTTATCTATAACACAGACAATAAGTGGCGACCCTTGCGAATCCCGTCAAAGAACATTGGAACAGGTCCACCTCGGTTCTCTCTGTTATATCATTAAAGAGAGCGAGAGCCCTCATCACAGGTGCCTCCCGCAGCATCCCCGTCCTCGCCAGCGGGATGTAGAACAACTTATGGTTCCTTGCTCGGAGGTAGTTGTTCGGCACATACAGTCCCAACCTCGCCAACACCAGAGGGTTTTCGTGCATTCCTCGGAAAACCTTAAATACATAAGAAGAAAGTGCGAGGCCCCTCCTCACCCCCAGCTCATTGTAACCAACCATGCCCAACACGAACAGGGTTGGATACATAAGCGGGAAGAAAGGATAGACTCCGTACAGCTTCAGATATAAGTACCTAACAAATCGGTTTTGCACTTTCTCCACCATGACACTATATTTCGCTTCATGTGGGTGCCAGATAATCGCACTAATTTCTAGTTTGCTTCTAACCAAAGCATTGTATAAGGCACTTATAGTTTCAATGCTCCTAAACTCTCTTGATTGTCTCATTACAAATCCGAGCTTTTTAAATGCTTGCTTAGTGACATCTACAATGTGATTAAAAAACGATAAATCAGTGGCCATACGCACTTCAAGATCTTTGACCTCTCTTACCCGCGTCATTGCTGCCCCATCTACCGAGTACTTATGGTGGAACGGCTCGCGTACGCGGGTGTAAGACATCAGCGCGCACTTCCCAACATTGAAGAACAGTTTGTTGTGTTTGCTCCACTCAACCACACGATCTATATCCCTCTGCAGCTTTTCGCAATCCGAGATGTCCCTTACTTCCAGGAATAACTTGAGGTCATCCGCTAACAAGAGACAGACAGCGTCCTTAATGACCTTCGGAAGGTCATTAATCATAATAATAAATTCTAAAGGCCCCAAGTTACTGCCCTGACTAACGCCAGAAAATGTGAAATACGGCTCTGATGTAGAACCCGTGTATTCCACATACTGTCTTCTGTGCTTAAGATAGCTCACAAAAAGCCGCATAAGTTGGGGAGTAAAGCCGACCCCACTTAACTTCTCCAGAAGAACGTCGTTGTTCACTGTATCAAAGGCCTTTCTAAAGTCGAAGTAAGCGACATCTACTTGCCCCCGCGCATCAAGTGGAGGCGTTACGTAAGACACAAAACACAGAAGGTTAGAGGCGGTGTTACGGCCTGGTCGGAACCCGTGCTGTGCGTCCGAAACCTGCTCCCTCATCTGGAGGTATATACTACGTTGTAACACCGACTCAAAGACCTTTGCAAACGTGGACAGAACCGCTACTGGTCTGTAGCCACTGACATCCGACCCTGTTTAAACTTTTGGCACTGGAATAACTCTCGTAATCTTTCAGACATCGGGATATTCAGAGCTTTCCAGACACAGGTTGAAGAGGTAGAGCAACGGTCTGTCCAGCACCCTCCTACAGTCCCTAACTAAATAAGGTGGTATGCCATCAGGGCCAACGGAGTGCTTTGGCTTTAGCTAAGTCAGGGCAGCGCGCACATCTCTGAGTGTGAGCTGTGCGACGTGCACCCGGGCGCTCCCACTCCCTTTCAAAGCCGCCTCCGCGTCCAACCGCGGTGGCACCACAGCGTAGACAGACTCGAAATATCTCGCGAACTCTTGGGCACATACCTCGTCGGCTATAGCAACGCCATTCTTGGTGACACGGGTTGGACTACTACGTTTAGAACGTTTGTTTTTGACGTAGCTCCAGAAGGATTTCGGATCCTTTGTGAGTTGAGCTTGAACTCTTGTTAGGAACTGGTCATGCCTCATAACAATTTTGCTCTTGACGAGGGGTCTACTTTTAGAGAACGTTTCATAATCACACTGAGACTTACTAGCTTTATACTTTTTGTGAAGACTAGCTTTAAGTTTAATGTCGCGTATTAAGTCCGCCGTGTACCATTCCGGATAACAGTATCTGGTAGAGTACCTGGTTCTACGCTTTTTTCTTGGAGTGCAATTATCTAATAAATTTATCATGGTTGTATACAAGCACTGCACCGCCCCCTCTACATCCTTTGAAGCATATAGAGGTGCCCAGTCTGCGGTCATCAGAGAGCTGTATAGGAGAGGAAAGTCGGCCTTGCGAAAGTTCCACCGCGGCCTGTGCTCAGAATTACCTAGATCCGGTGGTGACACCTGCTTCCCAGATCCGTCAACAGTAGATTTTAGCACTACATTGCTCCAGACACTGACGGCCAAGGGCGGATGCTGTGGGTCTACCTTTGGGACAAGGGAGTCGCTCTCCAACTCTACCTTGACGTCGCTCTCACCCAGCATTGATAGAACTAAGTCCAGTGTTCTACCATTACAGTTCTCGACAAAGTTTCTTTGACGGAACTCGCAGAAGGTCATAAAATATTCAAAATAACTTATAGTATCTATAGTTGCAGAGTACAAATTAAAATCGCCTAAAACTAATACATTATCATATTTACCACATATATTCTCAATTATATTCAACATTTGTACATATTCATTATGTTTTGAATTTGGCGGTATATAAACTACAATGCACGTTAATAAGGACTTATTATGCTATGCACACTCGCAGAAACCATTTCAAAAGGAGCGGTGTCGATGTTTATACCATCTTGGAACGGAATCGCTTTCAGCTGCAGTGTAGGTTTTGCGACCAGCAAAACTCCTCCGTGTTTGCGCCCATCCATCCTGTCACCTCGCAACACTGTGTATCCATCAGGAACAAGCTCTCCATCGTGAACAGTATCATTAATGCCTGTTTCTGTTACCGCAATCAAGTCCACATTGGCGGCTAACACGCTAGTATAAAAGCCTTTCAGTTTAGTGCGCAATCCCCTGGTATTTTGGTAGCAGATTGTCACCAAATCCCCACCATTGGGCCTACCAGTGCTACTTCCGTGAGTCTTTTCTCGGCCAAATTCCTCGAAAGGGTATCCATGACTTCACCCTAGCATTCTCAGGCCACATGTTGACAGAAAAACATTTATCATACAAATCAGCCGGGACGCCTATTTTATACGACTTATAGTCGCCCCTCGGCGTCAGTTCATCTACGGTGAACTGACGCCGAGACGAGTACGGTCAAATGCGGCGGCTGCTTCCTCTCCGACAAACTCTTGCCCCTGATGCGATGCGTTTCAATAAATTAGCTGCTAGATTAAGTTGTGCGGCTTACGCTTTTAGGAAAATCAGACAAAACATGGATGTGGTTACATCTAGAAAAGTCTATATTAGTTACTTTCATAGTGCAGCAATATACATGATTAAATTTAAAATCTACATTACAGATGCTAGTGCTGTTGTTTAGCAGTACCTATCTCTGCTTCATATAGATATGAATTTAGATGTTCTGTTGTGAGTAAGGGTACTTTGGTGAAGAATGTTTCGAAAGCTCGAGCTACCCTAACGTTGGATTTAACAACATCGTCACCTATCTTTAAGCAGCAATCATTGTCCCTTGGTATAACTTTTCCAGTTTCACGGTTAATTATTTGCCGAACCGTTTTCATTCTCTTATTAGAATTTTGTATTTTTCGATTAATTTGTAAAGTTTTTTGCAGTTCTACAAACCAACTTGAAAATTTTGGAATATTTTTAAAATACTCATGAAATTTTCGATCAAAGTTATAGGTTTTTGTTCATAGAGGTCATTCAAGATAAATCTACTTTAACGAATTCCAAAAGTTGTTTCGTTTTCCCAGTCATTTAATTTAGATCTCTCGTTGTTGTCACTGACTTTTTTTAATTTAAAAACTTTATTGTATACTTTTTCAATAATGATTAAAACGTCTGAATAGATTTTGGTCGGGTTTTTTCCATTTAAATCCGGTATCGGCAAATCTATACATTTATGTTTTATTTATACGTCTCTAGTCTATGGGTTGTAATACGCCTATAAAATGATGGATGTTAATATCTAGGCTAGTCTATTTTGGGTTCTTTCATATTTTCATATCCATTGCTATCTTATTGTGGGGGAAAGCAGCGGATATTTAAGCTATTCGAGTAATTTATTATTTAAACTCTTATGATAACTTTTTATAGAAATTGACATACTAAATATAGCTAGTCAATTTACAATATTTTCCAAATTTAGCGATCAAAGTGATGTTAAACTAAGAAATTCTCTACTACAGTTAAATACCTCTGGTGATTTTCAAGTTGGCAGTTGAGCAATTTAAAAACCATGTAAAAGCAAAAGCTAAAAAGGGATATAACAATGTTCAAGATTTCTTAAACAACGACCTCTGTGGCGCAGCGGTTGTGGCTCTGCCTACCGTGTGAGAGGTCCCGGGTTCGATCCCCGGCTAGGGGTAAAAAAAAACCCGGTCATGGATCTATATATGTGTGTGACGTCGCTGTTCCTGGTTCCCACGACACAGGGTATCCTAGTGTGGGTCCAGAAGCAATGTATGTGCCTGTATGTAAATGATTATTTTTAATGTTCATGTTTTTGTTTAAATGTCGGGACTGTATGGGTTTGCGAAAAACTCGCTGTAAACAATTTTATAATTATTTCTGCTTATTATTTATAATAATGTATTAATTATTATAAATAATACGATATTTCATAATATTTTTATTAGTTGAACACAACCAATTTTAAAAAATATATAAAAATCAATCTGTGGGAGCTGCTTCGCCCTCCTTCTCCCACAGTGGTCCAATGTATAGAAGATGCAAACAATTACGTTTGCTAAGTATCTGTAAATTACTACTGTAATAAAGAAATTTTGACTTTCGACTTTTTGTCTCAATAACTCTCTATAGTATTTTCGGGTTAACATGTCAATAGCGGGAATTCACTCCTACATATCTACCCGTGTATGCTGGTGATTGGGTTATCGATATTTAACTATAACGTGCAGTGCAGTTTATGAAATGATCATCATTTAGCTGATCACGGTAGCGGTTGCCGATCGTTACCATGGTTACCGACCGTTACCATGGTTACCAAGTATGATTCCGTCAGGTCAATGACCGCTAAGGCAATGCTAACCCATATACACTTTAGTAGTTGCTTATCAGGTATAGTCCAAGTCAGGATTGATAGCGAGAGAGGAAAGCAGAAATCACGGAGGGGGTGTCTTACCGCACAACTCCCGCACACCGCAAAGGCCCTGTCATCATGAGCATTATGCTGCGCACAACTCCGGATCCGGATCAACACTGTTTATCGATTTAAATGTTGCTAACGTAGCACTTGTACTTGTATATTCAAAATGGCATCGGCTGCCTTTTCGTCTATCTAAAAAGTTATAAGAAAGAAAGAAAGAAAGAAAGAAAGAAACATTTATTCACAAACACACAGGACACGCATATTAAACAAAAAATAAACAAAACAAAAAACATATAACAAGTGTGTCTCTGCGGCAGTGAACCGGACACTGGCTCAGCATTATGCTGAGATGTCAGACACCTACAGCGCTGATTTTCAGCCAGCACCGTCGGTGACTCATGGAAACGTCATACCAAAAGAATATATATCTATAAACAACCTAGATTTTTGGGACAGGCGAAAGAGAAATAAACATAAATACAAAGTGAGATAATAATGTAAACACTACCTAGATGCAGCTTCATTAATATAATATTTACAGTAAGAATTACAAACAAAACTAGATTAAAAAAAAAAAAAAAAAAAATGCAATTGGCATATTTATTGCTGTCACAGTGCTGGGGATTAGGATGTTTTCTGGAGCGTCAACAAATAGCCTTTAAGCATACGCTTAAAGGTGTATCTGCTAAGCGCCCCTTGGATAGGAGGAGGGATATTATTCCAGCACTTAGACGCCGCAAACTTGAAACTACCTCTGAAAGCAGCGGTTCGGTGCATAGGTATAATGGCCATTGCCTTGAACCTGCGCACACTTTTGGACCAAACCAGTTTATTAAAAAGGTAGGTGGGGGTTTTGTGTCTTACCACCCCGAACAGCAAAGTGGCCAAGTGCAGGCGCCGGCGTGCAGGCATGTTAAGCAAGTTAGCGGCGTTCAAGTAGGGAGTGATGTGGGACCGGGGAGGGACTCTGAAACAAAAACGAGCACATGCGTTCTGCACTCGTTGTATGAGCCTCTTGGAACGACCACTAATGCACCCATTATACACGACATCACAATAGTTTAACCTAGATAATATAAGTGATTCACATAGGTCAACACGCAAATCGACACTAAGGTAATCTCGTATATTATATAGAACTTTGAGGCGATAGAAGCAGTTACTCACAACATTTAGTATGTGGTTCTCAAAGCGCAAATTCCCGTCCATTAAAAGGCCGAGGTTGGTTGCTTCTACCACCCGTTCGATTGGTTCGCCCATGACGGCGACATTCCCGGAAGTCAGAGCTTCAAGGGTATTACGGATTTGATGTTTTGACCCAAAAACGACATATTTCGACTTGCCAGGATTAAGAACTAAACAGCTCTTGTCCGACCAAGAGGAAATACGGTCTAGGTCAGCATTTATCTTGTTTATGGCAGCAGATGTGTCTGACGGCACGCTAGAAAAGTAAAGTTGCACGTCGTCCGCGTACAGGTGATACTTGCAGCTCTCCATACTGTTAGTGATATCAGCGCTATACAGTATGAAGAGTAGAGGCCCGAGTATCGAACCCTGCGGTACTCCTCTTGTCTTATAAGCCAATAATCCATTTCACTCCACGAGAACTAGCTAAGCAATTGATACATTGAACGAAAAAATATTTGGAAAATATTTTCTGAAACTAGAAAATGAAGACCCAATATCAAATGATATAGGAATTGAAAATTGATGGAATATTTTACCGTAAAAGTCGGAGTAACAAGTGACGAGCGAGGATTTCTTAATTGTTTCTTGCAATTTTTGATTGAGATAAATACACAGTCAGGTCATAAGTTCTGTCACCCAATAAAAACTTTTGAATTTAGAACGCTGGCCACAAAAAAGTTTATTGAATTCGAATTTCGAATTTTTCATGAAAATAAAAAAGTGTACATTTTAGAATTTTCCTCATTTTTTAAATATGGAGTGGACACTTAAAGAAGTCCGTGTCGCAGTTATTACGTTGCATCGTTGCGGTTACGCGCCAATTCCGATTTTCGACTTACTGAATATTTTTAATACAAACCAAAAGATTCGTTTATCGTACTATAAAACGATACAATGAAGACTCTAGTGTAGATGACAGGTCAAGAAGTTGTCGCCCTCGCTCTGTTAGGACTCCAGCAGTGATAAAAGCTGTGAAGGCGCGAATTCAAAGAAATCCCATACGTAAGCAGAAACTGTTGGCCCTTCAGATGGGGTTAAGCAGGACCACGGTGAAAAGGGTGTTAAATGAAGACTTAGGGCCCTAAGCCCTATCGAAGAAAAACAGGACATCGTTTGGACGCTCGTTTAATGGACCTGGGACTAAAGAGATGCCGCGCTTTGTTGAAGCGGTACGCGGGAAAAAAGCATCGGGAAATTCTTTTTTCGGATGAAAAAATTTTCACCGTGGAAGAGAGCTACAACAAACAAAATGATAAGGTGTACGCACACAGCAGTGAAGAAGCGAGCAACCGTATTCCGCGTGTCCAACGAGGTCATTTTCCATCCTCGCTCATGGTTTGGTTGGGAGTCTCTTATTGGGGCTTAACTGCGGTACTTTTTTGTGAGAAAGGCGTAAAAACGAATGCAGTTGTGTATCAAAATACAGTCCTCAAAAACCTTGTGGAACCTGCTTCTCATACCATGTTTAATAACAGGCACTGGGTATTCCAACAAGATTCTGCGCCAGCTCATAGAGCGAAAAGCACACAAGACTGGCTGGCGGCGCGTGAAATCGACTTCATCCGGCACGAAGACTGGCCCTCCTCCAGTCCAGATTTGAGTCCGTTAGATTACAAGATATGGCAACACTTGGAGGAAAAGGCCTGCTCAAAGCCTCATCCTGATTTGGAGTCACTCAAGGCATCCTTGATTAAGGCAGCCGCCGATATTGACATGGACCTCGTTCGTGCTGCGATAGACGACTGTCCGCGCAGAATAAAGGCCTGTATTCAAAATCGCGGGGGTCATTTTGAATAAACTTTATTACCATAAGAATCTATGTTTTATTAAGTTAATTTTGCTACATAAATGTTTACATAAATAATAAACATGTCTAAATTATTTCATATTGCTCATGTGACAGAACTTATGACCTGACTATGTAAAATATTCGTTTAAATAATAAGTCAAAATTTCTCTCTTTTCTCAAAATATTTCGGTTCTGTTTTGGTTCAGGACGACTACTCAGTTAGTAATCTAACTAGAGACTTCAGAGGTCCGTCGTATGATCTGGGCAGTTGCTTGGCAAACATAGCGATTAAAATTAAACAACTTGACTCGAATAAAGGGGCAGGGCCGGACGGTATTCCAAAATCGTTTATAAAAATGTGCGGAGAGGTACTCAGTATCCCTCTTGTCATATTATATAATAGATCTCTCCAAACGGGAATATTCCCGACCGTCTGGAAAACAGCTCACATTGTCCCAGTGCGAAAGTCAGGTGACAAATCAAACTGCGAAAATTACAGACCGATAAGTATCTTATCATGTATCGCGAAACTATTCGAGTCTCTCTTCTATGGATATATTTTCTGCCAGGTTAAACCCTTTCTTTCTGATAAACAACATGGTTTTACTAAAGGTAGATCTACAATCAGAAATCTGTTGGAGTACAAACATTTCCTATGCTCATCTTTTGCCGTCGGTGGTCAAGTAGATGCAGTGTACACAGATTTTAGTAAAGCATTGGATAAAGTGAACCACACAATTCTTTGTCATAAAGTATCCGCCCTCGGTATACATGGAAGTTTGCTACGTTGGATCAAGTCATATCTGCAAAACAGCTTGTCAACAAAAGTCAACTTGTTGCCATAAAAGGGTTCATATCATCACCATACGTCAGTTACATCAGGAGTACCACAAGACTCCCATTTGGGTCCGTTATTATTTATCATATTATCTAATCAATAAAATGTCGAGCCACTGTCTTTTATATGCCGATGATCTTAAGGTGTTTTCTAAAATTAATCATGTTAATGAATGTATTACATTACAAAATGATCTGAAATGCCTAAACGAATGGTGTTCTGTCAATAAAATGTATCTCAATGTGAGCAAGTGCTTTGTCTTCTCTTTCACTAAACACATACACATTAGATGGTATAGCCTTAGACCGCAAGACTGTCGCTAGAGACCTTGGCGTGCTTTTCGACGCGTAGCTATCTTTCAGACAGCATTATGAACACATAACTAAAAGGTCCCGTCAACTTTCAGTTTCATAATAAGAAACACGAAGGACTTCAAAAAACCCGGTAGTATTATTTATCTATTTCAGGCTCTTGTGAGAAGTATTTTGGAATATGGCTGCCAAGTTTGGTCTCCCTTCTACGGAGTTCATATTAATAATATTGACAGACAAATGCTTAAGATTTTGTCATACCGCTTTAATAAGTGTAATTCTCTTCTAAATTATAAACAAAGATTGAACTATTTTAAACTCACCTCCCTCGAAAACCGAAGAAAGATAAGCTTGCTTGATCTTAAGCTTCTTCACAAAATTTACACTCTAAAATCGATTCGCCTTTTTGCTTAACAAACTAAATCTCAACTGCTTTATCCGTACTCGTTATCACAGACCGTTTCACCATCACATTTACCGGAACAATATTTGTTACTATAACCCCACCCCATCTCAAGGATATGCCGTTTGTACAACGATCTCTCCAGTGAATACCCAGAACTTGATATTTATGAACCTAGACCTTATGAATTTATTAAACTAATTAACTCTGCTCTGTCCTAGCCATCTTCAACCAATTAGAATTAGATTTCTATTCTTTTTTTATACGTTTGATCAATAAATCATGTAATGGAATCATAAACACATTAAATTAAGTTTTACTATGTACACATAGTTTGGGCTACAGTCCAACACAAAGACCTGTAATGATGTATTGTTGTCTCAAATGGCTGTATTCTGTTTTGTGTACTTATTAAATAAATAAATAAAATGTTCAAAAACTAAACCCGACTACTGAAGAATGTGATGGTAATCAGTTTCATTCTATTGGTGGATACTACTAGCACTTACACTAAATGCAATCAAATTAGCGAACAAGAGATAAAATTATTGTATCTACATATATATTTGGAATATGCTCATAAATCTCTTAAATTTCTCTTAAATCTCTAAAATCACAAAGCCTATAAATAATGAAAGTTCAAGACGCTTTACCTCAATTGTCAAATTCTGATAAGTAGCATTAGTAAATTTCCCCTAGTGTTTGGCCTATAGTTATACAGAATTAACGAGTTAATGCAAGCAAGCAGAGAGCAAAAGCTAGTAATATAAGTATATTTGAATATTGCTCATTAAGCCCTTTTATTTGTTAACAAACATGATACTTTAAAAAAAAACATGACTTAATGCCCTATTTAAGACATGTTTAATTGAGTGACCTACAACCAGACGCTTCTAACGATACCTAATTTGTCAAAGTCTGGTAAGTTAGATGTTCTAGAGACGCAAATAAAATATACATACATACATATGTCACCAAAAACATAACCCTCCTTTGTATTCACTGAAGTTGGGTAAAAATATTCATTCAACCTTAATTTTTTCGTGTACCTTTTCGATAACTATCGAATACCTCAGTAAAAATGGCTACTAAACTTGAAATGCCAGGAGGTATATACACATCAGAGTATAGCGTTTGTTTTTCTGAAATCTACTTTTCATAGAAGAAATCTTTCCATTCGCTGTTTAGCGAAATATGCCAATCTTCATTTTCTGTGCAGCATAATCGCTAAAACTCGTTGAGCACATTGTACGAAAATGTACAATCTGCTCTATTAGTAGATGCACATCATAGAGCATAGTGGATGGATTCTATTTGTATGGTAATTTCACCGAGAATTATTATTTCACTTGATTATTTTACTTTTCAAACTTTTTCTTATATGGCGTGGCCAAGACACATTAAAGCCATGCAAGTCACAATGACATGTGATGACCCAGATGGAGCGGGTTGATTTTTTGACAGGTGTCACACTTCGCCAGCCACGGTGCACTCGCTGCTGCAGTACGGCGCCGAGGTGTGGGGGCGGGGGCGCGCGGCGGACTGGGAGCGAGCATTCAGGATGCAAAAGCGAGCCGTGAGAGCGTCCAGGTCCGCCGGGGCGTGTCGGTAAAACCTCACTTTAAAGCGCTGCACATGTTGACGCTCCCGTCCGTCGTCATACTCCAGGTGGCCGTGTACAAGCACGAGAACATCGACTCGTTCCGCAGGCATCACGACATCCACGGACACGCGACCTGCAACGGTCACAGGCTCAGGACGGCTTCACACACCCTGGCCAAGTCATCAAAGTTGACTCACGTCATGGGTCCGACAGTGTACAATCGCCTACCAGAATCTATTAAATCTGCGCCTAATTCCGCAAGCTTCAAAAAGCGGCTGAAACACTGGCTTGTTGAGCAAACCTTCTACTCATTCGCTGAGTTCGAAGCGACCACTAAATTAGGATAATTGTATGAACAAGTCATTTACTACCTTGTGATTCCAATTTAATTAAATGAAAAATTAATTTAATTTAATTCAACATTAATTTAATACTTTATGGCAATTTTAATAAAAAAATAATAATAATGTTATCTTAATTTTTAGAATGCATTTTTATGTGTAACCACTGACATTTTTATACAGATGTATATAAATATTTTTTTTATTTATAATCTGACATGTTTGTAATGTGTACGTAAGTGACACCTGTCAACAAATAGTGACAGCTGACAAACATTTCATGAAGTTACCGCCACCCACAAAAGACATGGACGTGTGGGTGGACTAAGAGTGGGGAGGCATCTGCCCTGCAATGGGAAACACCCCACCCCATCTGAGAAATCACATGTGTTTTATTCTGACCAGTATGCTGTGCCTCTTCCAACCCATCTGGGAAAATATACGACTATATATCTTGCCCTCTGATCGTCGAACAGAAATCGAAGCAGCGATGAGCTAGCCCCTTCTAATGTAAAATGGAGTATTGAATAACTTTCACACTTAGTAACGTGAGTACAATTATGCCTCTGTCAGCCCGTACGCGTTATATAAAGCGTGACGCTGTATATAACGCGTGTGGATCATTTGTCATTGTTGTAATGGCCATATGCAAGGAAACGGAAGTATTTAATATTCGGAGAAAATAACATTAAAAAATAATGAAAATGGAAAATTCACTTGCCGCAAACATAGATTTGGCAAAATAACAAATGTTCTGCAGAGAAATATGATGTTTGATAAATTATTTGAAAGGTTTTAATGGCTAATGAGGGTTTTTGCGGCAGGGCCGTAGTATGCCCCGCATTATATTAAAGTTTGTATGGCCTGTACATTTTTTACCGGACTGCTCGAGCGAAGCCGCAGGCACCATATCAGCTGTTATATTAAGAAATTCTTGAGCGGCAATCAAATTTAATGTTTTTTTTTAATTTTACTCTCACTTTATTTGCGCATTTACAACAGGAAAAATCAGAGGGGAAGGTATCAAGATTCGAGATACAGAGAAATTCTATACTAGTGCCTTGTGTCTCGTCGGCGATAGCACAATATTTCTTCCCCAGCTGCTGCCAACAACGTGCATCCACGTCATGCATCGTGTCGAGGCGTCTTGTTTTCTTCAAGGCTGCCATTTGAGACTTCTTCTTACATCTGTACAATATCTCGTTTTACTATGTGACCCGAGGTATCAGTGAATATAACTATTCGATAAGTTGATATAAAACATTTACCACGTGCGTTATTAACATTCAGTTACAAATCGAGCGTTGTCCTCGAAGGGCACATTCGAACAGGGCTGACTCAGAAACCTTTTCTCTAGGTCGGATATTGGGCGACATCACATGAGTAAGTAATCTCTAAGCGATGACGTCTCACACTACTCTCTATTTATTTCGCTCGCACACTCTGCGGTGTCCCGCTCGCACTTTCTGCCGTGATCCGTGGAGGAAATGCAATTTTGTCGCGGAGCACTTCCTCGCTTAGCTGACACTCGCCGCCGCTTTGGCACTTAGTTTTTATTACGTAACAAACATTGTACATAACATACTCGTTGAAATTGACGACTCAAAAAAATATTCTCAACCGACTTTTTGAACGTAGAATAGTATTATTTTTTAATTCTGGTTTGTAGAAGAACCGATGCCTCGAAGTGCATTGTATGAATACTAGTGTACGTTATTTTATATTATTTATATAAATAAAAAATAATAACAAGACGAATATATAGTAAACATTTGTGTAATAGTGTAAACCAAGTGATATGCTATACATATACTATAAAAATATGATAATGATATAAATGTGAAAATTTACACTTTAAATCAACGTTATAGACAGTGCAGCAGTGAACAAAACCAAGGTGTCAAACAAGCTAAAATCATTCAAATATAATTACCAATATGTAAATTAAACTCAAACAAACATAAAACTCAGTGAATAAACACGCAAAATCTGGACATAAGTGATAAATCGCGTCAGTGCAAAGTCCATTAACGACATAGCACACTCATCTTCCACGCTGCATCTACACCGCAATACTTACATACCAATTTTTCATCAAGTGTTATTCAATACTTGATAGCCGAAACGGTTAAGGAGGCTGTCTTCGCAACACAGTGGAGGACCTATGGTTTGATACCTATCCCCAGGTTTATCAATTTTTTATTTTTTTATTTTTTGGTGAACGTGCACAATACGCATAGGAAGGAAAATTATACCAAGTGCAATCGTCATGTCATTATATGGAATAAAAAGAAAGTAACAATAATAACCTAAAATAAACACCGAAAACTAATCACCAACGCCATTTAGTGACAAAGACCATAACGACATCTAGCAGAAAATTGAAGAACGACGTGTGCCCTAAGATCTACATAGTTAACAACCTTTCACAAAAACTCAACAGGGGGCGCTACAGTCGTTGTGCTGTTTTGAGGCCTAGTTAGAGATTATAGAGATGAACCACAACTACATGAACCTCGAACGAACTAAAAACTCAAAAATGGCTATATGTGCAAGCTGCAATCAAGAAATAGGCAACAAACAACTAATGAAATGCCATATCTGCAAAAGAGAATACGAACTTACCTGTGCTAATGTTAGTGAAAAAATATATTACCTTTCTTTCCACCCTGTCAACCAACAACCAAGAGAATGGAAATGTCCAAGTTGTATCTGCAAACAACCCAGGAATAACAACGACAATACACCCATTAGACACACCTATGCACTGATTCCTGAAAAACAGTTAGATGACGCGAATGTAAATATTACTCAGCGCAGACAACCAAAAAAAAAGTTGGAAAACATGAGTTTCCCAGGCTTTCTGAATGATACCGACGAATCATCATTTATTTGGAGATACCATACTCGATTCACAAATGGAAAATTCCGGGATAATCGGCAAAATAAGTGTGCCTCTCGAAACCAAGCTATTGAAAAATAACTCAAAAATAGTCGAGGAAATTAAGTCTGAAATTAAGTCACTGTTACAGCAAGAGATACAAATTGCGATAAAAAAAATAAAAATAGAAATAGACAATAACATTGGCACTTTAAAATTAGACCAAGATGAATCAAACCAGCAAATTGGAAAACTAATAGGTCGAATCAGTTTGATAGAGGAACAACTGTCTACCCTGAAAGAAGAAATAAGAAACAGTACATCATCAACAATGCCCAGATCGGAAACTGCTCCCAAAAGTGACCATACAAAGACAATAATCCTACACGGTTTAGATCAACCTAATTGGGAAGATGAAAACGAACTCTTCAGAAGAATCACCTATATATTTAGGGACATCCTGGATGTTAATATAGACGGATACATTGAAGATCTACGTAGATTGGGTCGCAGAGGAAGCAGAAGACCAGTAGCTATTGAACTGATAAGCAAGAGAATGGCTAAGTACATCATTGACAACAAGCAGTACTTTACTGAGCAGCAGTACTTTTTGAGTACTAATAGTGTTAACAATAACGCCTCCTTCTCTCGGACAAAGGATAGGAATATAATGTACAGCGATGAACTTGGAAAAAATATGGGTTTACAACTTAGTCAGCGCCTGGGCCAGGCAATATTAAATAACTGTATGCCTGGCGCCACATATTCACAAATATTAAACAAAGTGTTGTCATCGCAGTTTTTAGAACCAACCACCCTAATTATTTTAATTGGTAGAAGGGAAAATGTATCTAAAAAACTAATTACTAAATACTTTTCCAAATTAAATTCTTTACAAAATGTAGATAGAATAATCTTGTTTGCGTTTCCCTTCAGCCAATCTTTGTCACAACATGAAAATCATATAAGACATGATTATACATTTATACACACATTGACATGTCGTCATACTGAAAAATTTCATTTCATAGACACCAATATTTGTATTGGAAAATATTTTTATTTGACTAAGGATAGGTATTACCTATCTAGGTTTTATACAAAACAGATAGCACAGTCACTATCTTATTTTATTTTGAACTCAGTCAAGTTTTTGACTAATGAAACGCCTGCTTCTATTGAGCAGTGTAATAATAATGACATGTACTCCTTGGAATCTGTTCCAAGCTCTTTAAATTAACCCATAGGACAACAGAGAGTAACTCTGGCAGTAATATTAATATTTGTATAAATATACCTTCATCTTGCCCATTAAATCAAGTTACTAGTAATGAAAAATGTAAAAGTAAGAATATTTTAAACGTGGTTCATCAAAATATACAGGGCATGTTAAGTAAAGAACTGGAAATTGAGTTATTCATGAACTGTAATAATATTGATATTTTATGTATAACAGAGCACTTTTTAAAGAGTTATCAGTTCATGTTAAACTTTAATAACCACCACGTTGCTAGTTCGTTCAACAGAAAAACAGCTGATCGCGGTGGCTCCTTAATACTTGTAAATAATAGTTTTAAATATAAGGAACGAGTTGACATAGTGAGCCTGTCTGTTGAGCGTACCATGGAAATAGCCTGTATTGAACTTGAACAACTTAATGTATTGAGCGTATACAGACCACCAGATTCATCCTTTGATTTATTCGAAAAGAAAATGGATGAAGTGTTGATTAAAATCAGCGATAAAAACAATTTTTTTATAATTTGTGGTGATTTTAATGTTAATCTGTTAGAGGATAATAATATTTGTACCAGATTAAAATCTTTATTTTTATGTCACAACATGAACTATCTGTGTTTGGAGCCTACTAGAATTACTGCAACATCTGCTACCTGCATTGACAATATATTTACTAACATTACGCCCATTTTCAAATCGGTCATCAATAAATTAACCTCTGATCACTCTGGTCAGATAGGTATATTCAATATTAAAATAAAAAAGGACCAAAAAGAGGATATTACATGTGTGCCCGTTAGTGACACTCGGCTTGAACACTACAGGAATAATATTTTAGATAAACTATGGGAAATACCATACAGTGACGATCCAAATTTGTTGTACAACTCAGTATTTAACCTTGTCAAAAATGAATATGATACGGTATTTAAATCAAAAACTATAAAAGTTAATAACAAAGCTTTGTTTAGTGATTGGGCGACAGTTGGAATTCATAGGAGCAGACGAAGATTATATGAACTCTATGAAGAGAAATCATATAACAAAAATACGGCCTTTCTAGATTATGTTCGTAGTTATTCAAAAATGTTTAAACGCGTTTGTGCCGTAGCTAAATCTAATTTCATTAAAACAAAATTGAATCTAGTAGCAATGTAATGAAAACGACTTGGCAAATTATAAACAGAGAGACTGGAAAGGCCAAAGCTACACATAATAACTTCAAGCTTAAGATAGATAATCAATTGCTAAGTACAGACCTAGAAGTAGCAAAAGCTTTCGAAAATTTCTTTACGGACATTCCAGTTTTAACAACCAAGTCTTTAAATTCATCTCCCGCTGCTGCTGAATCTATACTTAAACAAAACTTTGAGGAATGTAAAACATATTTTAAATTTAGGCACGTAAATAATGAAGACATTGTAAAAGCGTTTAAATCCCTGGAAATGAAAAAGACAGCTGACGCCCATGGTCTATCAGTAAAAATTATTAGTTCCATTGTAGATTGTATTGCACCTCACCTTTGTTGTATATTTAATCAATGTATAGATAGTGGTGTGTTTCCTGACTTGATGAAACTAAGTAAAGTTATACCTTTATTCAAAGCTGGTAGTACATCAGACCCCACCAATTTTAGACCCATATCGATACTACCAACGCTTAGCAAAATATTTGAAAAACTCATACTTAATCAATTGCAAAGTCATTTTTATCTCAATAATTTAATTCATATTGCTCAGTTTGGTTTCACAAAGGGTCGTTCAACAGCCGATGCTGGTGTTGAACTAATCGACAATATTTTTGATGCCTGGGAAGACGCAATGGATGCAATAGGTGTCTTCTGCGATCTATCCAAGGCTTTTGATTGCGTCCATCATGACACTCTTGTCAGGAAGTTACGCCATTATGGTGTAAAAGATCAGGCACTTGGCCTTCTGGAGTCATATCTAACAGATAGGGTTCAGATGGTCGATGTTAATGGGAAAAGATCACCTGGGTCTTCAATAAGTATGGGCGTACCGCAAGGTTCAATTCTTGGTCCTTTCTTGTTTTTAGTATATATTAATGATTTACCTTACCTTGTTAAAGCAAAACATGGGTTAGTATTGTTTGCCGATGATACTTCTTTGATATTTAAAGTTAAAAGACAGCAATCAAATTATGACGAGGTAAACAATGCTATCTCTAGTATAGTGAACTGGTTTACTGTTAACAATTTATTACTTAATGAAAAGAAAACTAAATGTATTAAATTCGTGTTACCCAATGTGAACCCGGTAACTACAGACATATTTATAAAAGGACAGAGATTGGACCTTGTGCAGTCGACTGTCTTTTTGGGCATTACTTTAGACGCCAAACTACAATGGGATCCTCATATAAATAAATTGTCGAACAGACTGAGTTCGGCAGCGTTCGCAGTTAAAAAAATTAGAGCTCTTACCGACGTAGACACCGCTAGACTAGTCTACTTTAGTTACTTCCATAGTCTAATGACCTATGGTATTTTATTGTGGGGTCACGCTGCGAATGCTAATAGTATATTTATTCTGCAGAAACGGGCTGTTCGTGCAATTTATAGATTAGGGCCTAGAGTGTCACTGAGGGAAAAGTTTAAAGAAATCAATATTCTGACATTTGTGTCTCAATATATCTATGACAATCTTGTGTATGTAAAAAGAAATATAACTAATTTTCAGAAGTACAGTGATATACACTATTTTAATACTAGAAATAAAGACTAGTTGGTTGCTTATGTAAGCCGACTACATAAAATTAGTAATTCTTTTAAAGGCAATTGTATACGCTATTACAATAAGGTCCCTACTGATATTAAAAACTTACCTTTAGACAAGTTTAAAATAATAATAAAACAGAAATTGTATAAAAAAGGTTACTACAGGATATCTGATTACTTAGAGGACAGATGTCCATGGGAATAGATTGTTTGAGTAACAGGCTGTTTCGATATATAATTAGCATTCATTTTGTAATTTGACAATATTTTATTTAAAAAAGGAAACGCAAAAGATGCGACGACTGTGGAGTTTCTTCGGTGAGCTCTTCTCCACAGATTCCGCCATTGGGTTAGTGAACTCACCCAAAAAAATGTAATGACGGATCTAAGTGATGTAACAACATCCTATGGAAATAAATGCTTTTTGATTTTGATTTGATTTTTTTGATTTTGATTTTTTAGGACTGCAGGTTTGAGCCTCTCTACTTTTTTAGATGAGGAGTCGCTTAAACAAGGGAAAAACCTAGTCAGAACTCTCTGCAAGGCACGGAAAGAAGGCAAAAACGCGATCATCCGCAACAACCGTCTCCTGATAAACGGGAAGCCATACCTGGACACAACATCCAACATAATACCACTCACAAATAGAGCCATGCCCGCCGACGACAAAACTTCAGCAACAAATCACGTCAATGAAAGGACAACCTTCCAAGATACAAACTCATCCATTGATAAAAGCCATAACTTTCGTAACTAGCTCAAGTATACCATATCAAAATGTAGGAGGCTTAAAACACAACATACCTCTGATAGAGACAGACTCTTTCATCAAGAAAAATACTTTTTTATATGTTAGTGAAACGTGGTTGTCAGAAAAGGAGATAGATCTTGTGAAAATTACAGGTTACAAACCAGCTACCTATTTTTGTAGAAAGCACCATATTCGTGGAGGTGTGGGTATATATGTTAGGGAAAACATAGATTTTGTTCAACTGCTCGATATACCTAAAATGTCTACCGAAATGGTTTTCGAAGTCTGTGGCATTGAAGTTCCTTCGTGTAATATAATAATTATCATAATATACTGGCCTAATAGCTCCAGAAAGAAAGATCTCTTTCATAATTCGTTAGAAAAGCTCTTGCAGGCTGTACAACAAAAATACAAAAAGAAAACCATTATAGTAGGTGGTGACTTCAACGTAAATATGTTAGTAGCGAGCCCAGCCCGCTTAAGACTAATAGACCTCTTCAGAAGTTCCGATTTCCACCTGAAAAATCACGAACCAACTAGAATTACATCAGAAACAAGCACTTGCATAGACCTTGTTTTCACCAATTTCAGCCAAATCAATACAACAGTAACCACTACAGAATTTGGGTTATCTGACCATAGAGGTGTTACAATTTCCATACCCATAGCTCTCACAAACACACATCAAGAGCCAAAAACATGGCATACATATAAGAGAACTTTTAGCGAGTTAAATACTCAACTATTTATCTCAGAGCTAGGTAAGATAAATTGGGGTAATATTCTGGTAGACTCAGCAGACGTTAACGAAAACTTCAACAATTTTCACATCATAATAAAACAAAAATTAGACCAATGCATCCCAAAAGTTAAAGTAAAACTGAAAAAGGAAAACACTAAAACATGGATAACCAAGGGCATCAGAAAATCATGTCAGCATAAACGCCTATTAATAATCCTAACATCACAAACAAAAAATGCAATTCTTAAAAATCACTATAGAGAATATTCGAATACTTTAAAAAAGGCAATCATTATATCTAGAAAACTACACTACATAACAAGACTTAAAAACTCTAAAAACTTAACTAAAACTGTGTGGCAAGTAGTAAAAGAGACTGCGAACAAACTTCGGAAAATGAACAGGGCTAATATCGAACTTCTGGACGGAAACAACCTGATTAACAACCCACAAAAAATTGCAAGCACTTTTAACAATTATTTCCGGTCAATAGGCGAAAACTCAAATCTCGTACATCCCTCGACACCACCGCCTGGGCGACCTGTAATATCACCGCTCAAAAACTCTTTTTATATTCATCCTGTAACCGAAAAATAAGTCTACCTAATTATAAAAAAAATAAAGAATAAAAACAGCGCAGGTTTCGACGACATTCCTACATCACTATTAAAAAAGTGCCCTCAATTCCTAGCCGCTCCACTAACATACCAGATTATTTCTGGCTGCTTTCCTGATTTGCTAAAAAAGTAAATAATTAGACCATTACACAAAAAATATTCTAAACGAAATACCGATAACTATCGCCCAATCGCCCTTCTGTCCTCACTTGCTAAGATTTTCGAAACCGCTATGTATAACAAGCTCTATGCTTTTTGCGAAACATTTAATGTTTTTGACGATAATCAATACGGCTTTAGGAAATCGAGGTCGACAACACTAACCGTTTTCAAATACATAAATAATGTTTTACACGCATTAAACGATGGAAAAAATGGAATAGGCATTTTACTAGACATGAGCAAAGCTTATGACCGGGTGCTATACAATATCTTGCTACAAAAACTTTCAGGTATCGGCGTACGTGGCATAGCCCTCAAATGGTTCGAATCTTACTTAGACAATCGTACACAACATTTAGAAATAGACCATCATAACCACCTCACAGGTGAGATCGCCAAAGTCAAGTCTGAAACAGTGAATGTACACAAATGAATTCCACAAGGCAGTTCTCTAGGGTGCTTGCTGTTTCTGATATATATAAACGACCTTCCTAAAGTAATAGATAACTCATGCACTCTGTTCGCTGATGACACCTCAGTTTTAATCCCAGGCAATGACGCCCACATCCTAAACAACCATCTACACTCCACATTCAATACAATAGTAAATTGGCTTGAGGACCATTATCTAGACATAAACCTAAATAAAACTAAACTAATTCAGTTTCATCCATATCAAAGAACACCTTTAGAGATAAACTTTTCATTTAAAAATAAGCCAATTGAATGTGTCAATACCTACTGCCTCTTAGGAATTCACACAGACTCGTACCTAAACTGGAAACAACACATCAGCAAATTGAGCTCTAAATTATCTGGCTTTACCTACGCCCTATATGAAATAAAAAAGGCTACCGATTTAGAAACCGCCAAGAAGGCTTACTATGCCTACGCACATTCCCGGCTTCAATATGGCATCATACTATGGGGCAAGTGTGTTGACATACAAAAAATCTTTATCTTACAAAAAATATGCATAAGAATATTGGCTCATATAGACCAAATGACCAGCTGTCGACCTTATTTCAAGATCTTCAAAATTCTCACCTTAACAATATATATTTTGGAATTATCATTATTTGTTAGGAAAAACCGACATATGTTCCCTATTCGAGAGCGCCCTGTAAATCTCAGACCCCGCCCAAGATTAGCTTCAACTGATTCTAACCTAGTATTAGTAGACACAGGCCCTTATAATATGTGTGCCAAAATATATAATCACCTATATATATAATGGAAAAATTTCGTAGTGGACTAGTGTCAAGTCTACCGTTAACACCTTACTGTGAAGATCCGAACACATTATATTCCAGCTTCTTCAAATCTGTATCTGCGGAATTTGAAAAGGTTTTCAATCTGACAAAAGTGAGACCGGACAACAAATCAAAATTCTCTGAATGGGCAACAGAGGATTTAAGACAGAGCAGGTCCAGACTATATGAATTGTATGAGCAAAAATCCTATGATCACAGTCCTGAGTTTAACGTCTTTGTCAAAAATTATTCTAAAAATTTTAGGAAAGACTGCCACAAAGCCAATTGCCTACATCTTAACAATAAAATCAAAGCTTCTGGCGACAAAATTAAAACTACATGGAACATTATTAAAAAAGAGACAGGCAAGGTTAGGTCTAGTGAATCTAGTTTTAATTTAAAAGTTAACGACCAATTACTCTCATCAAACGAGGACGTTGCTAACGCATTTGAAAAGTTCTTCAGTACCATACCAATAATAACAACAGAAGCACTACCATCCTCTTCTGAAAAGTCTTTAGATTACTTGGTTGAAAATGTGCCCCAAAACAAGGATGGCTTTAACTTCAAGCCAATAGGCTCTATAACTATAGTTAAAACATTTAAACTTCTTAGCATGAAAAAGACTGAAGATTTATGGGGCATGTTGGTTAACGTGGTTAAATCAGTAATCGATGTGATTGCACCATACATGGCAATCACATTCAATAGTTGTATAGCAAACGGAGTTTTTCCTGACCTCATGAAAATGAGCAGATTAATACCACTTTTCAAATCCGGTAGTAAACAAAACCCTGCCAACTTCAGACCTGTATCTGTATTGCCAGTGTTGAGCAAGGTGTTTGAAAAGGTCATATTGAGTCAACTACTCTCTCACTTCAATGCATCTGGGCTACTCCACAAAAAACAGTTCGGATTCACTAAAGGCCGATCAACAACAGACGCCGGGAGTAGCGCTAGTAGAACACATTTATAGTGCGTGGGAAGGATCACAGGATGCGGTTGGTATTTTCTGTGATCTTTCCAAGGCCTTTGACTGTGTGGACCATCAAACACTTTTGCTCAAACTTCAACACTATGGTATCAAAGATAATGCGTTAAAATTAATGGAATCTTATTTAATGGAAAGATTACTAAAAGTAGATATAAACAGATGCAAGTCCACTAGAACCCATATGAATATTGGTGTACCCCAGGGTTCTATCTTAGGTCCGTTCCTTTTCTTAGTGTACATGAATGACCTGCCTTATATGGTGGAAAAAATTACTCAGATTGTTCTATTTGCTGATGACACATCTATTATTTTCAAGGTGAAAAGACAAGAAGAAATTCTAGACGACGCAAATAGTACACTCTCTCATGTGTTAAGTTGGTTCAATGTAAACAACCTGTTATTAAACTCAAAGAAGACTAAATGTATCAAATTTTGTTTGCCTAATGTACGACAGGTTGAAAGCAGTGTTAGAATAGGATCTGAAAGATTGGACCTCGTTGAAGACACAATCTTTCTCGGAATCACTATAGATTCGAAACTTCAATGGGGTCCTCACATAACTAATCTCGCACGAAGACTTAGCTCAGCCGCTTTTGCGGTCAGACAAATCAGATATCTTACAGATGTTGAAACTGCCAGATTGGTTTACTTTAGTTATTTTCACAGTATATGTCTTATGGAATATTGCTGTGGGGGAGAGCAGCAGATATAAATACGATATTTTTCTTACAAAAAAGGGCGATCAGGGCGATATATCAATTAGATGCTAGAGAATCATTAAGAGAAAAATTCAAAGAAATTAATATACTTACGGTTACCAGTCAATAAATATACGAGAATATCATGCATGTAAGAAAAAACATAGCTTTATTTAAAATTGTAGGTGATAGCCATACAATTAACACTAGAAATAAAAATAGGTTAGCACTACCATTATTTAGACTAAGTAAAGTAGGCACATCATTCATGGGGCACTGTATTCGCTTCTACAATAAAATACCACAGGAATCATTGATCCTTCCTGAAAAGAGGTTCAAAAACTATGTTAAAAATGAGCTGATAAGAAAGTCCTATTATAGTATTAAGGAATACTTAGATGGCAAAACTGCATTCAGCGCACAGAAATTCGACGCGGGGCGATGGATCGAGTCTATCACTCGCCGGCGAATTTCCTTAGACCAAAACCAGTACCTGTTGTAAAGTCACTTTTTAAAAAAAAAGGTATGGGGGAGTTTCTTGCCGTTTCTTCTTAACCCCGAGGCCCACCTTCCGAAACGGTGTAGTCTTTTTTTATATAAAAAAACAATTGACTTGTAGTTATAAGTAAGTATAATTTTGACGTTGAATAAGATAATTTATTTATTTATATTCAATAAAAATAATGACTCTGAATGACTCCTACCACCTATTTCTATAAAAGAAATTTTCTATAAATTTATATTTTCTATAAAAGAAATAGAAAAATTTAAAAGGTTTCAGAATATTTTAAAGAAATTCTTGATAGAAAATGCCTTTTACAGCCTTCAGGAGTTTTATGATTATGATTATGACCTATGCCCTTAATAATTTAATTTGAAATAAAATAAAATAAAATTTTACAATCATTGATTACTTACACCTATATTTATTCGTATTATATAATTTTATTAAGTGAAATCTCAGAAAATTAGAAAATGTGTATATATATATATATAATAGAACATAATAGCCATGCCTTGATACCTTAGACCTAAGTAAAAAATATTAATATTGCAATGCCCTTGCAGGGCGCATATTCTGGGACTACATTTAATCTTGAAATCTTGTTCTTGTACATATGTATACCACATGTAAGCGATGAATAAATGAAATGAAAATAATAAATTACATTGCTTCGAAATAATAATAACGTATATTCATTAAATATAAATTGACATGTATAGGTAATTGTAATTAACTGTACATGCATATAAAATCTACGGAGCTAGTACACAGATATATAAACCAGCTCAGCGAAATATCGCCCGCTTCGCCGCGCCGCCGTAGAAAATATCGTACGATCTGGCTACGTGCCGCTGTCTAAGCGAACCGACTTGATAGCTGCGACGTGGGGCACATTCTCAGGACAAAAGGCCCGGTTAAGACTATAATATAGATTGTTTAATAGTAGTTTATGTGACTGCTGCATAATGGAGGGCATTAAAACTCGAGAGTGGGTCTATGAAACGAGCCGAAGGCGAGTTTCATAATAATATTACTCGAGAGTTTTAATGCCTAATTATGTACAGTTACATACACTAGTTTATCTACACACATATCATAAGCTCTCTTTAATGTGTTCAGGAACCGCATGTTTGACCGGCATTGTGGCTCTGCAGTTGTTTAGCTTGTTCTGTAGTACTGTAGTTCTGTAGTGCAAAGCTAAACGGAATTGGAATACGAGGTTCAGTACTGAGTTGGTTTATTTCGTATCTTTCTAACCGCGAACAATACGTAGACTTGGAGCATCAAAATCATGCCACCGGCGAAATCAGCTACACCAGATCCACAAAAACAATCCTGACACGATCAATCCCACAAGGCAGTGTCCTGGGGTGCTTCATGTTTTTGATCTACATAAATGACCTACCAAAATCGATTAATATCCCATGCACCCTTTTCGCTGACGACATATCGCTTGTAATACCGTGTAATGATGATATCGAACTTGTACAATTATTAAATTCAAATCTAACTAAACTAACAAACTGGCTCAATGATCATAATTTGGAGATAAACTTTAGTAAAACTAAACTCATGCAATTCAGACCTCACCAAAAACGCCCTCTTGACATAAACTACGCTTTTAATAAAACACCAATAGAACTCGTTGATTCCTACTGCCTCCTAGGAATTGAAATAGATAGCAACCTACATTGGAAATATCATATCAAGAAAGTGGCTAGTAAACTATCAAGCTTTACATATGCTCTATCGGAACTAAAGAGAACTACAAACAAAAAAAGTGCTCTATGTGCTTACTTTGCTTACGCACAGTCTTGGCTGTCTTATGGTGTCCTCCTCTGGGGCAACAGCACGGATGCAAAGCAATTATTCTTAATACAAAAGAAGTGTATCCGAATTATCGCTAACATTGACATAATGACGAGCTGCAGACCATATTTCGATAAATTAAATATTCTTACACTAACTTCACTTTATATTTTAGAAGCATGCGCATTTGTGAAAAATAATGATCAACTCTTCCCCTTATACACAAGACCAGAAGGATTAAGACCACATAAAAGATTGGCAACATGCTCATCGAAATTACATTTAGTTCATTCAGGCCCCCGCTCGATGGCTGCCAAAATATTTAATTGTATACCGAAATCAATTCAGTCTATAGAAAAAATTAATGTATTTAAAAATGCCCTTAATAAATACTTAGTACGAAAAAGTTATTATACTCTACAAGAGTTTTTTGATGAACATGGCAAAAACTAGGTTTGGAGCTTGTGAGACTTGTGTTATTATATCTTAAGTAAAAGTAAAATATATTCTGTTATTGTTCTTGTTTTAGAGAGTCTATGAAAATTAATAATAAATAAAATAAGTAATCTAGGTAGTAAGTAAGAATTTAAGTTATAACCTTTTATAATCCTAAGTTAGCAGCGCCCTAGCAGGGTTCTTGTTTGTTCCTGAAAATACTTATCTAACTTCATGCAGGCGGGCGTCGGCGTTCGAAATTTGAATGTCAGTACCAACTTCACAAACAAACTAGGGACGGCACGCGGGTGGGCGTCGGCGTTCGAAATTTGAATGTCATTATATGTAGAAAAACTTCACATAATGACCATAATGTGTAGTTTTCCAGATACGAAACGAGTTTTTACCAAGTAGTTTAACATAATGCTGATCCTAACGTACGGTTTTTGAACGCAGTAAAGAGGGTTTATGATACGTGTGTAGATAAAAATAGTTAAGATTAATATTGTAGATTAAATATCATTACCAAACTTCACACAACATCTTTGCAGGTCGGCGATGAACACGTCCAAGACGAAAATTATGATGAGTCAGGGTACCGAACATAACTATCAGTAACAGAACAGGACAATAGCGGCGGTGGACAGTTTTGTTTATCTTGGACATTGTTTGCCTTTTAGCCGAGACTCTCAAGTAAATGAGATTACCAGACGGACTCAGTTATGTTAAGCCGCATCTGGAAAGTTTAAAGACGTCTTCAAGTCCATGATCCCGCAGAACCTAAAGACCAGGGTTTACAACACTACCCACACTTACATACGGTGCCAAAACATGGACGCTAGCAGAGGCGAATATGCACCAAATTAAAGTTGCATAAAGGGCCATGGAGTGTTCCAATGCTAGGATTAGACTTCGGGATTGTATTCGCAATACAGAAATAAGACGTCGTACTAAGATCGTCGTTTTCGGCAAGCGAATCACGAGACTGAAGTTGGGGTGGGCAGGACAGTTGGCAAGCCAGAACCGCACGACAACCAGTGGGCAGACCACCAGTCAGGTGGACGGATAGGCAGTGGATAAGGGAGGCTCAGGACCGGAGTAGATTGCGTGGAAGAGGCCTATATCCAGCAGTGGGTGAATGTGGGCTGATTAATGATTATGATGATGAATATCATTACCCCTCTTTCAAAGAGCTATATGTTTATGATGGATTCATCTAAGAAGCTAACGACCTGTGCAAACCTAATTGAATATTGATATTAAACCTTCACTCAGATTTTACTTTGCATTATTTAGATGTAACCAATAAAAACTTGTAATCCTCCGACTAACACTTACTTCACGAACTATACCGTTCTTGACCCGAGCTCTACAGTGTACCGTTAAATTTGTTTAGTGGACAACGGCCGCTATTTTGTTTCATTAGAACACGATCAAGATCATTATTCATCGAAGAGCCAGTATTGTCTGGAGCTCAGTGATCCAACTATTTACGTAGCAAGAGCACAGCAAGAGTAGTAATACTCACTGAGCCTAGGGTAGTACCAGACGTAGGGTGACGTACTCCGCGCCAGTTTATTTAAAAAATTGTAAGCTTATTAGTCATAGATCGTTGAATCTTGGTTGAAATCATTTATCGCAATGAACATGATTTCGGACATTAGCCGAGGCTCGAAATTAATCTTAAGACTAGCCGGCTAAACTTAAGTTTAGTTTCACACCTAGCTTTAGCTGTAACATATATATACCTATAGTCCTATACACATAGCCAGTGGACTCAAGTGATAAATCTCTCAATCTATCCTTGTAAGCTGCAATACAACCATCAACCCCTGTAAGCCTATTTAAAAGCATCGTTGATGAAAGCACACAATATAATACAGCACTTAAAGTTGATCCGATTGCTTTTATCCCAATTGATGGATGTTTTTGTAATTCCATTAAAATAAAGGCGAGTTCAAAAAAAAAACCTATACATCAAATAAACACTAAGGAAAAATTGTGCATAAACTATCGATATATCATATGGAACATTGAACTCAAGTAAGCGTATTAAGGTTTCGTGATTTTATGACGCAATAAAACAAACATTTGCAGATACAATATTTGTATTTTAATCCAATTTGGTAGCTTGCATGATAGCTACGGCATTTGTGTTATATAAGATTTCAAACTACTAGTGTACATCGCGCCACACTTTATGAGCGGTGGCCTTGAATACGCAGTAGGTAGTCACTTTTCAATAGCTGTACATAAGCGCAGTAGTACATATTCCCGCCAACGTCGCCCAGTGCTCTTAATTCGTTGCGCGAGGTATATAGACACAACGAAATCAAACACAAAAAAACAAACTACTTTTTCTGATAAAATAAGAAAATATGTTTTCTCCAGAAACCAAACCATTCCCCACATATTCCCTAGACTGAATCCAAGTAGACATAATTAATAAATCGATCGAGGAAATAACTCGAATGCCTGCGGGTTCCCAAGAGCAAAGGATGGATGTCAATAAAAGAAACTTTGCAGTAATATTTTCCACAGGCGTACCACAGTTTCTGCAAATTTCGAGCCTTTACCACCGACTTACTGTAAGCGACAAAAATAAAATTTTAGAGTAGAGCGTTTTTTTAATATTTTGGCACATTAATATGCTGTCAACTCAATACTTAATTTTTAAAGTATGTATTGAAAATATTATGCGTGACACTCATACAAAAAATGAAATTAGTGGATTTTATGACTTTTATGGCGCTTACAATAATTTTGCCGTCATCTTATTCATGGCTTTGTAGTAGTAATGGCGTTTGCAATAATGTAAGTGATTAAAATTGTTATGTAAAAAAGATTATCGTAAGCGACAATATTTGTGCAGATTATTCAGCCGTGATGATGATGATAGTCGACCTCCGATAGTAGATGGCACCCAAAGAAGAAGATCACAGTTGCTATGGTTGTGTTTTTAAATTCTCAACATCGATTTTATTTCAACAAAATCAAATTCAAAATTTATTACCGTAGATATTTACATATACTAAGCAAACGTAATTTTTGCCTCTTCTCTACTTACATTGGACCACCGTAACAAGGCATGTATATTTCTTTGAAAAGAGAAATACAAGTCTATCCCCATTTAATTTAACTTTCCTTTAAGCAGACCACAAAACTGACCACGTTAAAAGCTCTCCAGCTCTTTTATTTAATATTCGGTTAGAGAAAGCTCCGCAGAGCAGCAGCGAGCATGTTCCACACATTTAACATGCGATTAAACTGCGGCTGTAATTTCATGGATACTACCGCAGCGGATTTTCCTAGTTTAGTTCTGAACTGAAATAACAGTCTTCGTATTTTAAAAGTGTATTCCCAGCGGATGCATTAACGTATGTTACGCGCGCTCATATTCTATTCCGATTCAGAAACTTTCTCCTCCAGGAAGAGTTTAATTCCTCCATATACATATTCGGTAGCAGAAATTCATCAGATAATATATTTTAGGTAGGTTGGCATACAGGCGAACCGACTCTCGACGGGGAAGTGGTCTGGTGTACTTAGAGCGAGCGACCTGCTTGAAGCGGAGTAAGACTTAACTCGGGTAAAATTTGATAACTCCGTACAAATTTATATGGAGTTGTCAAAGTTTACTCGATTATTCCGCTTTGTAGCCAGTGGCACTAAGATACTTTTCTCGAAGGCACATACTTGATAAAGTAAAGATATGATATGATACTTCCATAGTAAAGGCAACAATGATAATAAGATTGATGACACAAGCGAAGAAGTAGCTCATAATCGAAATATTCCTAAACGTTCAAGCAAAATATTGTGGGTCAAATATTGTTATGAATAATGTGTGGTATATTTAAATATCACGTAAGTATGTCGAAACCATTAGTTAATAATCTTATCTACTAGTTTACAAACTATCGATAAATTAAAATTGTACCATGCTGCTTGCGATATGATGCGTTAGTTTATAATAAAACCGTTAAATTGTGAACTGGTTTAAACTTGAATTTCAAAGGAAATACCAGGGAAAACACTGCGGTAGCTTAGGTGAAGACTATGTAATGGTACACGAGAGTCAGTACATTTGATACTTCATTTTGCGTGACAGAGGGCTAGCCCATCGTCGCGCTGCTTTGAATACGAGAGTCGGTTCATATAACGTTTGGGGTTTTGAGTAGCTCAGGGTAAGTTAGCAAAAAACAATGAGGCGAGCGCGTGGGATGGTTCGAGGAAGGTTACAGGTCAGGTTTTTTTGTCGCATTCCTGCGGAATGTGTAGGGATCAGAGCCGATTTGGCTGCGCGCTGAATAAATTATGAACAACTAAATAATGGAAGGTTATTATGGAACGATACGGAGAAAGCTATTATGTTGACTGCAAATATACAATTGCGTTTGTTTGGTACGATTTGGCGAGTTTGACATCACGAGTCTGAATATCATTCTAGTGATCTTTATCTAGCGCGCTAGCGTTCGGGAAGGCTTAAATTAATCGCAACAAGCTTTTATGGTCAGCGATCAACAGATTTTGTGTATCGGCAATACCGAATGACTTGTGTGATAACCTACGATTGATCATAGTGAATATGCGTACACACAATTTGAAGAACGGCGGATCTGCATGACATGGTTGAAATTAGACCCTGTGTAGTTAGTGATAAGAAGCTTCGCTTGGGCAGAGCGTGTTCGCAAAGGACGCCATTTTTTTTTCAGACATGTGGGGTCTATAAATACGATAGCGGGGAAGGGGAGAGCATTCAGGCAGTCCGCCGCGTGTGTTGTGCCCAGGTTGGATTGGATCCAGTAAGGTCGTATTATTTTTATTTATTTATTTACTTATTCTTCTCTCTCTGTCCCCTTTCTACTGTCCCCATTCTTCTGTTTTATTATTTTGTACCACTCACCTCGGACCGCCTGGATAGAGACGGAGGCGGTTCGAGACACAAGTAGGAATACGTACACAAGTTGGAGTACGTACTCCAACAACTGTCTCCATTCCCTCCGGATCGCCCGTTGATCCAAATTTTTAGGGCCGCCGATCCCCCCGCTAGCCCCTCAACCAGCTCCGAAGCTGACTCGCACCCCCGCTCGCCGGTTCATGCATCCCCCGCGAACCCCCCAACCCAAACCCCAACCCTCAGCTCTCTCTCCCTTGTAACTTCACCGCCATTCAATGAGGAAACTCATTTCACCCCCGTCATCTCAAAAAACAAAAAGCGGAAGAACCGGTCTTCCGAGTCCCCCGTAAGCCCCAAAGCCAAACAGATCAGGCCCGCTACCATGTCTCTGTCTCCACTAACCCCAAAACCCACACCGTGTTCAACAAATTCCCCCGCCCCCCCCGCGCCCCGAACTCTGATACTTCAGAGCCCTCCATCCCCCACCGGTACCGCGAATACCGTAGCCCCACCAACCCCCGCGCCCCACGCGTACCGCGCTCGCCCCCCACCACCAGTAATAATCCGAGACGAAACCGCCTGGACTCGGGTATCGATCCATTTGCAAAGAAATGGAATTAAATATACAACCGCGATAACATCAGCCGGAACCCGCGTCCAGGTGGCAGAGTCCAAATGCCATCGCGCTATCACCAAATTTTTGAGGGCGAACCATATCGCCTTCCATACTTACTCTCTCCCCGAGGAGAGAACTTTCCGTTACATAGTCCGCCCCGTCCCCACAAATCTCCCCACATCCGTCATCAAAAATGACTTAATCTTTAAAAACTTCCCGGTAATGGAAGTACATAGGTTGCACCGCGCAAAAACCGCGTACCGGCCTGCAAAGGCATTTAACATGATCCTAGTAATTGCCGAACCCACCGCCGCAGGTAGGCAAATTAGCCTCCTTCAATCCCTCTGCGGTCTCAAAGACATTAGCGTCGAAAGCCCCAAATCCGCCAACATCATTTCACAGTGTTACAACTGTCAAATGTATGGACATGGCCAAAGCAGATGCTTTGCCCCCCCCCCCCCCCCGTTGCGTGAAATGCGCAGGCAATCATGCTACCTCCGTTTGCGGGAAGGACGTGGCAACCCCTCCCACCTGCGTGTTGTGCGGGCAGACCGGCCATCCAGCCAACTATGGCGGATGCCCGGCAGCCCCAGGCGCAAGTCGCAGGTGGGAACGGAGCCAGAGTTCTTCCCAACAAGCGCCCTCCCAACGCCCTCTAAAGTTTTCTAAGCCCCTATTTCCACCCAACACCACCTACCCCCTTGGACAAGGCTTCGGGCCACGGCCCCATTTTCTCCAACGGCACCTTAAGCGCCGCCAACTTCATAAACTACCCCCCCACCTAGGGCATTCATCCCAAGTCTTCTCGACCTCCCCACACTATATCCCCCAAACTTTGCCTCTTTCAGGCGCACCCCTCTTACATACGCCTTCGTCACCTCCCCCACCCACCAACCCACCCTTTATACCTAAACTACCATCATGTATAGTACGCCCATTTTAGTAAACTCGACAAACGGACGGACAAAGCCCCACAGTCTAACTTTAGCGCTCTATAACGCTGATAGTCTCCTTAAACAGAGAGAAGAAGTCGCCGATCTTCTCAATAGACATAAAATAGATATCCTCGCGGTCCAAAAACTTACCTAAAACCCAAACATAGGTGCTTCAATATAGCCAAATATAGTCTCCTCCGTACTGACCGCTTACCGACTCAGGACCGACCAAATAACCCCAAAGGCGGTACCGCCATCTATTATAAAAAATCTTTGCACGTTTGTTCTATAGTCACCCCCCAACTAGATAATTGCGAAGCAACTGCCATCCGCATTGCAATGTCAGGTCACGATCCCATAGTCATAGCATCAGTCTATCTGCCGGCCGGACAGAAGATGATAGCTAATGATATCAAAGCCCTCTTAGAACTAGGTAGTACAGTTATCCTAGCTGGTGACTTCAACAGCAAGCACCAGCAATGGAACTGTAATGAGACAAATACCAACGGACGGACCGTACACAGACTTCTCGAATCCCTCGATGACTGCGAAGTCATAGCTCCCTATGCCCCGACCCATTATCCCTACACTGCTGACCACAGGCCAGACATTCTCTCCTACTGTATCTTCAAAAACATTAGCCTCCCAGTCAGGGACATAAGTGTACTTAGCGAGCTTCACTCGGATCATAGACCGGTCTTATACTATCTCGGCAGGCCATTCGACCAACCGACTGAAACCAGGACCGTTATTAACAACCGTAAATTCAAGCAAGCTCTCAGTAAGCGGGACCCAAGATTAGATATCACATCAGAAATTGACAATAGAGCCCAACTAGAAGCCAAAATCTCTGACATAGGCAGCAGTCTCAACGAAGCCCTGACCGGCGCCTCTAGCGAGGTCCCGGTACAGGCTAACCATCGCTTCGAACTCCCAGAGGACTTGAGACTGCTGCTTAGTGCAAAGAATGCGGCACAAAGAGATTATGATAACTGTCCCTCAGACAATCACAGAATTCAAATGCGTCGCCTCCAACGAGAGGTTACCAGATGCATGCGAGAGCTCAGAGGCAGTCGCATGAACGACTTTGTCTCTAGCATAGCCCCAAGTCACACTGCCATATTTAAATTCAGTAAATACCTCAAATCCGATGAGATTGTTCCCATGCCCCCCCTTAAACGGGATAACCAAACCGCAGCCTTTGATGACGACGAAAAGGCCGAATGTCTTGCCGATAGTCTGGAAACCCAGTGCACTCCCTCCTCTCAACCAATAGACCCCGATCATCTTAACATGGTCAACTCTGAAGTTGAGCATAAAAGCTCTCTCCCCCCCATTGACTCCCTTCCCGAGATCACCCTTGAGGAAGTGCAAAAAGTAATAAAGGAACTAAAACCTAAGAAAGCCCCGGGGCTTGATAGAATCACTAATATGGCAATTAAATCTTTCCCTCTCAGACTCCTAACAACCCTTACGGTAATTTTCAATGCCTCCCTCCGTCTCTGTGCCTTTCCAACCGCATGGAAAGAAGCTGACGTTATTGGCTTTCACAACCCCGGAAAGATCGAACCGACCCCACTTGCTATCGCCCCATTAGCTTACTCTCTTCAATAGGCAAAGTCTATGAACGGCTTATTCTCAACCGACTCAAAGACATTTGCATAAACAAAAATCTCATACCCAACGAGCAGTTTGGCTTTAGACCCAAACACTCGTGCGTCCAACAGGTGCACCGCATAACGGAGCACATTTACAAAGGGTTCCACACAACGGCAAAGTCCAAAGATACCGGTGCCATATTCTTTGACGTAGCGAAAGCTTTTGACAAAGTTTGGCACAATGGTCTTATTTATAAACTTTACCAACTCAACCTCCCCGATAGGCTTGTACTCATTATCAAAGACTACCTCACTGAGCGCAGTTTTTGCTATCGAGTAGAAAAATCGCGTTCTAGGCCCCACCCCATAGCCGCCGGAGTCCCGCAAGGCTCAGTTCTCTCCCCCACCCTCTTTTCACTTTACGTCCAAGACGTTCCCCGCACGCCATACGTCGAGCTAGCTCTTTACGCTGACGATACGGCTCTCTATTACACCAGTAGGAAGAGGGCGCGCGTTTGTCAAGTACTCCATAAAGCAGTAACCGACCTCGGTGAATGGGCTCTCAAATGGAGAATAGAGATGAACCCCGAGAAAAGCGCAGCCGTGCTTTGACCGCCCTATCCCCTGGGAAAATAAAGTGAAGTATTTAGGCGTGACATTAGACCCCGACTAAACTTCAAATCCCACATTAAAACGGTCCGCGACAAAGCAGCCTTCTACATGAGTAGGCTTCACCCGCTCATGAGAAGTAAAAGCAATCTTCCATTGCGCTGCAAAATAACTCTATTTAAAACTTGCATCCGTCCGGTCTTCACGTATGCAAGTCCAGTCTTTGCACACTGCTCCCACTCCCTTAAGCCCCTTCAGGTTTTACAAAATCGCTTCATGCGAAAAGCCGTAGGTGCCCCGTGGTACATGCGAAACGTAGACCTCCATAGTGACTTTAGACTCCCCACAGTAAAGCAATATATGAAAGAAGCGTCCGAACGCTTCTTCATTAATGCATCTAGCCACCCAAACCCGCTTATAGTACAAGCATCCCTTTATGATCCGACCCCAGATATAAATAAGAAACACCTTTTCAAAAGGCGCCCCAAAGACGTCCTCCTAGAACCGGAGGACGATATCACGAAAGCTCTTAAAGCCCAACCACCCCCCGCCCCTCAGGCACGTCAACTTGACGAAGGCTGTGTTCCCGAAGCACTACAGCGTCTCAGATACCAAATTTGGATTGAAAGAGATCGCCGTCTTGATTCGACGAACACACAATCTCCCCCTGCCCCTTTAAACCTCCCGGACTGAGGTCAGAACCCCCCTAAATGACCCAAATGTAAAGTAGTTTAGGATTAGGATAGGTCTCAAAAATTATAACCACTTCTTAGCAGCGGGGGCAATCTGCCCCCCTATCATGCCGCTATCATGCCCGTTGACTATGAGCTGAGGCCCGCTCATAAAATCGGGTAAGCAGGCAAACTCCTCCCATATATATCATATACACATATATATTACTACTACTACTATACTATATATATTACTACTACTACTATATATATTACTACTACTACCTGCAATTTGCCCAAAAGGGCAAATTGCAGGTAGAAAGCCTTCAGCTATACCGAGGCCATGGCTCACAGTTAATTCTTAATAAGACAACTGTAAACACAAAGGGGTTGTTTTTAGTCCGTATACCACACGAGCTGATGCCCGCTCAATATGTGGGGACCCGGACATAGCAGGGAGGTCTGACTCCTGGGCATGGGTAATTCCATTTTTTTCCCCTCCAAGAAAAAAAAAAAAAAAAAAAAGGAGAGCATTCAGTCTCAGCGTTAAGCTACTGTGACAGTCGTCTTTCAGCAGTTCTAAACAGTTTTGGTCTGCCGTTTTACGCGTCAGAACTGGACGAATTGTGATTGCGAGTTTCAGTGGATTTTCGTGAGTGTCTGAAGCGCCGAGATATACCTCGGTTCCTATCCTTTAAATCAACTTACCCCAAATTCCAAAACTATCCTTGGGTCGTTAGATAAGAACTTGTAGGTAACTGATCTGAGTCTGAGTCTGGGCTTGGAGCGACCCTAAATTCCCTTTTCCTTACCATAGGGTTCCTGGATTGGCTCTTAGGATATTCGCGGGCTAATCCTCTCCTCATTCCTTTCGAGTAGCGAGTTTTGAAATTCCCACACACACAGTCATTAAACATACAAGCACATTCAAATCAAACTCAACCATTTTCGAGTGGTGTCGATAATGGACGTGGTATAACACTAGGATTTTAGACTAGGCTAGACAGGAGTTTAGTTGCGGCTAAACCTTGGTTGGCAGGGCATAGGGAGACTGTTTGATCGATAAGGTTCCGCGGATGGAAATAACAAATTCAGAACAAAGTAAAACCGGTGTCAACACAGATAACCTATCCTGTTGATATTTTGACATTTGAGTGTTGTCGGGGACGCGCGAAGAGATCAAATTACAGTCTAAAGTTCATTGTTTAGGACCGGGTAGATTGTTTTGCCTTGCCTTGGATCAGTTTGGATTCAAGTTGCATCTTTAAATTAAATGTAAATTTTGCTGGAGGTCTAATGTGTAGGCTGAGTCAAATATATATGATTAAGCTCGGCCGAAGTCGTGCTGAGGTCAGTGAAATTCATAGATCGGTATTTACCGAACTATGCACTTTGCTATGGTGAGGGTTAGATCTCCTAAGCGCTAATGACAACGTTTCGATAACATCCAGCTCAAATTGCGCAGAGTTGAAGGTTTCAAAACGTTACGGACCTTTTGAGGTAACCGCTAGTTCAAACCCAATTCGGAAAATCAAATCGCAATTGTGTAAACCGGTCTATTCGGATCGTTATTGCCGTGAACTAAATATATAATTGGAACCACCTCTAGCCGCTACTAGCGAGCACATGAAATATCATTGAGTACTCACGTCGTAAAACTACGACGGATATCTATACGATATCCCAAACAAATATTATAAATTGTGGTCGACCACTAAAAGAAGTTCCAAGCGCCCATATATACAAAAAAATAAATGGTACCATCATACAAAATACAACAACGATCGATCTGGCGCAATACACCGCTAACTGATGCGAAATACCGGCTTGCGGACATATATGCTTTCTCTCTCTAACTTGAAACTGTAACTTCCTGAATCAACCTTCCGTTCGACTATTGTACACCTAACGAACTTCTCAACGAACGAGAAATTCAGACTTATCATTCTTAACTTACAAATTTTACAGCTGAATCGGGACATCTCTTTTTGGTTTGGGGTAGGTAGAATAGACGATCATAGCTACTGATAGCGGTGGCTCGACCTTAGCCTTTAATGCCGTTACAACTAGAGGGGGCGAGCGCAGCGAAGCCCCCGAATAGTCTTCGTGTCTGGTTGACTTGTAAGAACAAAAGAAAAGTTTAATCTAAACTTCTTCTTCTTAGTTGACAAACTAACGGCTTTGATAATCTGACGGTGACATATATATATATATTATTAAAAAACAATGTCAAACATCCACAAAAACAGTTTCGTCACATAAAAATATAACACGTGAAAAAACAACTGACATAAACAATTACATAAACAAACCTCCCCAAGAATCTCCCGGCCCAAAGGTGCCCATTACACTGGCAGCGTTCCCGCGCTGCACAGCGAGTGAGATTCTCTGGACCAGGAAATCCCCAGAGCGGTTGTCAAACCCTCGGTCCCTCAAGCGGCGCCCAATGTCCCTGACAAAGGCCCTACCCTGCGAACCCCATGCCCCTGTAGTCTCGACGGCCAAAGGAACGAAAAGATAACAGATAATATATATACACAGTCAGGTCATAAGTTCTGTCACACAATAAAAACTTTTGAATTTAGAACGCTGGCCACAAAAATTTTTATTGAATTCGAATTTTGAATTTTTCATGAAAATAAAAATGTGTACTTTTTAGAATTTTCCTCATTTTAAATATGGAGTGGACACTTAAAGAAGACCGTGTCGCAGTTATTGCGTTGCAACGTTGCGGTTACGCGCCAATTCAGAATTTCGACTTACTGAAAAATTTTAATATAACCAAAAAATTCGTTTATCGTACCATAAAACGATACAATGAGGACTCTAGTGTAGATGACAGGTCAAGAAGTGGTCGCCCTCGCTCTGTTAGGACTCCAGCAGCAGCAGTGATAAAAGCTGTGAAGGCGCGAATTAAAAGAAATCCCATACGTAAGCAGAAACTGTTGGCCCTTCAGATGGGGTTAAGCAGGACCACGGTGAAAAGGGTGTTAAATGAAGACTTAGGGCTTAGGGCATATCGAAGAAAAACAGGACATCATTTGGACGCTCATTTAATGGGCCTGAGACTGAAGAGATGCCGCGCTTTGTTGAAGAGGTACGCGGGAAAAAAGCATCGGGAAATTCTTTTTTCGGATGCAAAAATTTTCACCGTGGAAGAGAGCTACAACAAACAAAATGATAAGGTGTACGCACACAGCAGTGAAGAAGCGAGCAACCGTATTCCGCGTGTCCAACGAGGTCATTTTCCATCCTCGCTCATGGTTTGGTTGGGAGTCTCTTATTGGGGCTTAACTGAGGTACATTTTTGTGAGAAACGAATGCAGTTGTGTATCAAAATACAGTCCTCAAGAACCTTGTGGAACCTGTTTCTCATACCATGTTTAATAACAGGCACTGGGTATTCCAACAAGATTCTGCGCCAGCTCATAGAGCGAAAAGCTCACAAGACTGGCTGGCGGCGCGTGAAATCGACTTCATCCGGCACGAAGACTGGCCCTCCCCCAGTCCAGATTTGAGTGCGTTAGATTACAAGATATGGCAACACTTGGAGGAAAAGGCCTGCTCAAAACCTCTTCCTGATTTGGAGTCACTCAAGGCATCCTTGATTAAGGCAGCCGCCGATATTGACATGGACCTCGTTCGTTCTGCGATAGACGACTGGCCGCGCAGAATAAAGGCCTGTATTCAAAATCGCGGGGGTCATTTTGAATAAACTTTATTACCATAAGAATCTATGTTTTATTAAGTTCATTTTGCTATATAAATATAATAAACATGTCTAAATTATTTCATATTGCACATGTGACAGAACTGATGACCTGACTATGTATATATATATATATATATATAAAATGTTGTAAGGTACTTGCGACAATACATTTAATAATATAAATGTAGCTCATTACATCCGTACATTTTATATATTTTTATTGCAAATGAAAATTCACATTAAAAACTTATAGAAAAGACATTTAGCAAGGCAAGCTTATCTCTAAAAAGAGTTTTTTCTAGCAAACCCGAGTGAAAAGGATAAATAACACAGCAGTGACAGGTAATGTGCTCATTATTTTGACAACCTTCCTTGAGCAAAGTCGACATTGCCGCGCTAATTGGAGGAGCCAGAAAAGGTGCCGGCAATTTCCTGTGAAAATCCATTAACGTCGTGTTTTAGCGACTGGCAATTTCCTGTGAAAATCCATGATTGTCGAGCTTTGTTTCAAAAATGATAAAAAAAGGTAGTGCAAAAAGGTTTTATTCAGAATTTGGTTATGTGTGTCAAAAAAAAGGAGCGGGAGATCTTCTTGCTACTCTCAATTTTCTTTCCAATATTTTGTTGTGTGCCAAAACAATTGTAGTCTTAAATTTTACTAAAATTTAAGACACGGTGACCAAGGCCTTCATAGTGTGGCCAGCAGTGCAGTCATTGCGGACCAAGGCTTGTGTAGTACTTTACTCAAATAATGCGAGTAATTAATAAAACCAGCTTATTATACCTAGTAATCATTTATTTAATAAAAATGACAATTTGTAAATGTAGAGTTACTAACTCTACATTTACAAATTGACATTATTTAAGCTTGTCCATCAAAGGCTGTAAAGCTTATCGCGCTGTGTAGGCCTTGAGCTGCGCTGTGCTGCGCTTTCGGCCACCAACAGTGCGACCAGCAATGCAGTCATTACAGACCGCGACAGTAATATACTATTACTAAACTAATAAATATACAACATAGAAAAGATAAATACCTTATATAAAAATACATATTATAAATAAATAATACTTTTATATTAAATCCATATCAAGTCCGAAGATGAAACGAATCCCGAGATTCTGAAGTCGCTCCAGTTTGTTCAGTTGCTCTGGCGCTCAGTGGCGCAGATGCAGCATAGTCAAGGTAGGAGGAAGGAGAAGGGATTGAGCGAGAGTAATTTCCGTTTGACGCGGCGAGAAGTTCCGGAATCTTCTTAGTGAGTGAAAAATGTTGAAGACTCGTTTACTGACCTCACTAACATGCTTTGACCACGATAGGTGACTATCGAATGAACGGAACGAAGAATTCTAAATTTAGTTATGAGATAATTCCTGAGCGAATCTTAAGAATTAAGACTGAATCCTGAGTGCAGTGAGGGGTTCATGAGCGCCCAAGACCGAAAAGGCTCTATCCCCGAGGAGTATAACTCAACTTTTCTCACCATTTGCGAGACAATAATAATCGGTCAAGTGCGGGTTGGACTCACAAACGAAGGGTTCCGTACCATAGTTTAACAAAATGTAACCACTAAAAATAATAAAACAAAATCAAAAAAGGGATAATATTATGTCCGAAGGTGGATTCGAAACCAGAACCCTAAGACTTCCAAATAAACGATCGTATTTGAACCATGATACGGTTTGCTTATATGTATATATCTCTGCAAGTGTTAAAATACGGCTCTTGTATGGGGAACCCCTTTATGTTAATAAATCTCAAGCAGCTCATTAATAGTTGCTGCATTGTTTGAAATACAACTTCTGCGAAAATGTCAACTCTCTACCTATTAGTTCATGAGATACAGCCAGCCTGACGGACGGACGGACAGACGGACAGACGGACAGCGGAGGCTTAGTAATATGGCATTACCAAATATTAATAACTATTAAATATGGATAATAGAGTTTTGGGTTGAATTTGATTAACCCCATACATTCTTGACATTTACTATGTAATCTTGAACATTTTAATATCCCATTTTAGGCGAAATCGTTTTAACATGTTCTTTAAATTGCTCAAAGGGCAATTTCAAAATCTCCAGAGTGATCTTGTTGTAGTAGAGAATGCATTGACCCTTGAAAGAATTGCTAACCTTCGCGAGTCTCAACCGGGGTGCAACTTAGTCTGTGATTATTTCTTAGGTTAACAAAACAGCTATCGCTAAATTTCTAGAATGATATAATTTTTACAAAATACATTGACTAGCTACAGTAAGTATTTCAATTCCTTTAAAATATTATGTTAGGGAGACTGTGCATTTTTATTGAAGTAAATTAAAAGTGACTATTGATGTTTGATACATTACTTCAGTTGCGAAAAGATAATAGAATTTTCGCACCACCCGCTCGAAAATGACATTTTATATATCACGCAAACCTTGCCTAAAGCAAGTTATTGTAGCTAGGCTTTAGCGGTCACATAAAGTTGTACTGAATTTTACAGTGATTGTAGGTTTAAAGTGATTTTCACTTCTCATAGTTCTTATTGCTATGTCCTTAAAAATATAATTTTGTATAATACGCACGGCGCTCACAGCCCAGCTCCCCGGGGGCGGGGGCGGTGACGGAGGCGGAGCGCGACGCCGAACTTATTCGAAAATCGAGCTAGCCACAGCGAACGGAATGGAAGACATTTAAAATAAAACAAAACCCGCGATTGTTGCAAGACGCTGCATAAATTTTCACATTAATATATTTTAATAAAATGCTGTTTTAGAAGCCTTGTTGTTTATTTTTTCTCGCAGAAGGCGCGAAAAATAGAGTAAACTCATCGGGGATAAAGCTATTTTGTCTTGGGTACACTTAAATCCCTTACCGCACTCAGGGCTCAGTCTTAATTGACTCATAACACCCTCGTTTCACTAAGGAGTTGAATCTGGGATCTTCAATGCAACCATTCAGGATTCAATGTCGCGCCCGTGATATATAAAACAGTGCTTTATCCCCGTGGTGCAAATCTTCTCTTTATCTTCTATTTTAAAGCTACTTCCAAAAATAATGCAACGGAATGTTTTTTTTTTTATGAGCATATTCAGCAATTTCTCCAAGATCGATAGACCGATTTTCAAATATATTTTTGTTCATTGAGAGGGTTTACCTTTCGATGTCAATGGGAATTGACATCAGGTTAGGATCTGATGATAGGATCCTGGATAAATTGAGAAAACTCTACAAATGTTATAGGCAGCTTTTTTATTTATGTTTTTACTAATTTGTTCTATCCAAAGTGGTTTTCTCAGCCGCCAACAAACTGTTTACCAGTTTGGCGAAACAATGTGTTATAAATAGTCCTAAGCTTTTTCTTTATGAATAAACAATAAAAAAAAGTTATCCATCATCCATCACCTTCCCAACCACAGGAGAAAGAATCACCTACTTCCACTAATCAATCCTTCGTCAGAATTGCCGGTCGTCTGTGGCTCCTGGCTCTGAGAGTTTATTGAGGAATTGCCACTATTTGCCACCGATCTTTTAAAATTACCTACCTGTGATAGATTCCAGGGAATCACAAAAAAAATCTGAACGGCCGATGACGTCTCGGAGTGACTGGTCACGACATATCAACTCTATACGGCACGACGCACGAGAATTTTTTAACTTGCGTATTGCCAATAATTGCTACCAAATTGCTTCTTTCTAGCATCGTAAGTACATCGCTTAAAAAAAATATGATGAAGAGAATGTGATGTGACAAAAATGTGTAAATACGCAGACGAAGTCGCGAGCATAATGGAACAACATGAAATGGAAACATAAATTATATTATGAAATGTTACGTACTACCTAATAAAATGGCTTATATAATCTAGTCTAATCTAAGCTATATAGTTTGGGCGGGGCGATCAGCAATTATGTATGGAGGAGTGAAAAATACCCGGTTTATATTTAACTGCTTATCAAATTGACTAAAAAGTGAGCAATCAAATCAGCCCACATTAACCAACTGCTGGGTATATAGGCCTCCTCTTTACCAAGCCACTCACTCCGGTCCTGTGCCTCCCGCAGCCAATACTTGCCAGCTATGAAGTTGATATCGTCCGTCCATCTGGCTGGTGGTCTGCCCTGGTCTGGCCTGGACGCCTTGTGTTTCTGAGAAGCCACTGTTTTCCCGCCTTGGTCCAGCTTCCGTCATCACCTCTTGCCAAGTGTCCAGCCCAACCCCACTTCAGTCTCGTGATTCACTTTTCGACATCGACGACCTTAGTACGACATCTTATCTCCGTATTACGAACGATCGTGAAGCCTGATGCCTAGCACGGAGCGCTCCATAGCCCTTTGTGCAACTTTATTTTTGTGCATATTTGCCTCAGCTAGCGTCCACGTGTCGGCACCATACGTAAGCGTGGGAAGTACACGTCGGTTGTAAAAAGTGACATCCAAAAACATAAATTTGCATCCCAAAAATACGAAATACTCACCAAAATTATATACCCTATTTTACACCAATTCGTTACCCATATATTTAAGTGTAAGTAAGATAGATAGATAGATAATCACTTTATTCCTTGTTACAGCACATATTTATATTAGACACCAAGTATAAATAAAATGAATTACAAAACATGCATTGTAACAAGAGAGAAGACCCTGGCATGCCCTGGCTCAGCAAAATGTTGTCAAATAAATGATTTGACCCCGTAAATAATATTGGGTGCTTACCTTTGAAAGGGGCGCAATTTTCTTACAAATTTAGGATTACAGATTCATAATTCGTGTAATTCAAGAGCTTCCTTCTTTTTTATTAATTCAAAGTTAATTTTACATTTTTACATCTACTTATTCAATTTTCTTTTAATTTTCAGTTAGATAAGTAATCGGGTCAGGAATACTGAGATACGCTCCAGAACTAAAATAAAGGACGTCGCGGAAAAGGCAGCTGAATAGAAGTGGGATTGGGCACTGGGCAGTGAGGCCACGTCGCATCCGTCCCGCCGCGTATGTAGGGTCTTTGAAAAGGGATCTTTATAGTAAAAAATATAGAACTTAAGCCAAAGATACAGGAAAAGCTACCCGGAATTGCCAAAGTTTTTTATTTATCTATAAACCACATACAAACTAATAAATCCACCTTGTCACGTACATGGAGTGTGAAAGTAACCGCACCAATAACTTTGTAAACAATATTTTGCTGTGTAAAATCCAAACTATTCACTCCACACCATCGCTTCCATTGAACGGTGGTACGGAACCCTTCGTGCGCGATTTAGACTCGCACTTGACCATTTTTTTTAATTTGTCGCGTCCGTGGCCTAGCGGTGTTCGCACGTTGGAAACGATCGTGCGGGTAGCAACACCTGGCTGAGACGGGTATAAGATGGGTGTCCGTTTCTATGTGGCATTTGTTTCGGGCGCTTCCGTGGTCGCTACTCGGTGGTAGTAGTCGTAAAGCTGGTCAGAGGCCCTACATGATAGGGCAGCGTGAAAACATCTGACAGTCGGCTTGGTCACTAGCCCGACAGCCCTCCATCAACTCATACCGAGCCAGGGTGGTGGAGAAGGTTCAATTGTACTCAAATACGGGTAAAGGCTCGTGCCCCTGGGTGGGGACATTAATGAGATACATTATTTTTCATAAAAAATAATGAACATATCATTTTACCCCCTCCACTTTTTTTTGACAATATTTTTTTTATTTACACTTGAATTATGTTGCGGTTATCAGGATAGTATTTTTGCGGAAGATCATCTATTCTCTTACGGCCTTGCTAATAGAATAAGTTATTCACAGTGTAACTTAGACAGTGTTTTGTCTTGCTTTGATGGTTGTATGAAAAGGACAAAACACTGTATAAGTCAAACAGTGAAAGACTATTTATATTAGTGAGGCCGTTACAGTTCCTGAGAAAAGTGTTTGTGACAGACGGACGGACGGACACGCGAGTATTCCTATAAGCGTTCCTTTTTTACCTTTTGAGGTAAAGAACCCTTATATAATTATTTTTCTCCTAAACAATATTTGCTTCTAAGAACAATATTAGTTTCCTCAAAAAAAGTTAAGTTTGCGTAATTAAAGTAGCAGATTGTCAATAATTTATTATCAAATATATAGCTTAAGGTGTCCTTTTTATTAAAAGCTTTTATTTAACTTGCAATGTATGTATGTGTTTCTGCATTATAACGGTAGAATGCAGAACCCGTTAAATGTGCACATTAACTAGGTAATTCGCAGATTTCCTGGTATGAATATGGGGTCGCCTCGCTCCGTTCCGCTTTACTCGACTCCAGGTTGTATTATAAAGTTGTCTTAAAGACCTAGCACGACCTAACTTTAAGGTCCAAGATCACACAAAACCACTGAAGATTTTTTTGACAAAAAAAAATATAAAATTATTTCCAATAAATTCATAGGTCTCAAAAAATCATATGTTATTCACAAAAAGATAATCTAGTTTAAATACTATGTCGTTACGCGATTGGATTAATTTGGCTCGATCGTATACAAAACCTTGAACATATCATCTATATTTAAAAGGAGACTCATCATTTTAATATAAAATTACTGATTTTTCTCATAACTTTTATAGCTAAATTTTGCTCTTTAAGAGCTCCGTATTAATCCTTAAATTTTATCAATTAGCTTATTTCCGTTTTTCAGAAAAATTCGAAAAAACACCTAATTTTTAAAGTATCCGGGCGGGCCGATGCTATTCCGCGCCGCCCGCTACCCCGCCAGTTCCGCTTCCCCGCCAGAAGACGACGGGCGAGTGCGGCGCCCCTCGCCTCAACAGCTAGAACTGGGACTTAAAACGTTCTGTGAAATGGGAGGGGAGATACAGTCAGTCGCAAACATTAGTATATTTAACGCGAAGCAGTTTAGTATTGGTATATACCAACATTTTATTGCAAGCGTTGCAATTTTCAAACTGAGATCGAAAAAAGAGACAAGTGCGGGTCAGACTCGCGCACGAAGGGTTCCGTAGCACCGGACAATGTTATTCAAGTTTAGTGCGTAGGGATTAAGTATCTTCATATCATAGCAAAATGTTGTTCATGAAGTCATTGGTACGGCTACTTTCATACTCCATGTATGTAACCAGGTGAATTTGTATGCATATTACTTTTACTCACCTAGGACAGACACACGAGTGATCCTATTAATATTCTGTTTTTCCTTTTTAAGGTTCATAACCTTAAAAAGAAACCCTTATAGGGTCACTTCTTTGTCCGCCTGTCAAGACCCTTTTTCGTAGGAATGCGTGAAGGTACCAAGTTGAAATTAATATCAACTACTCTGGCCCGTCAATATATATACCACAAATTATACAACTTCGCTGAATTTGTTTAATACTCGCAAGGGAATCAAACCGTAAGGGTCCTGTTGACCTAGAATCATGAAATTTGGCACGAAATTTGCAGTCCCAAAAATAATGCAATTTGTGCGGAACTCTGGGTGCGCGAACCCAACTCGCACTTGGCCGGCTTTTTCAGTATTGGGTGGCAGAGGCACAGTTGCATGCAGGTTCAGCCAGTTATTCAATACTCCAATTTGCGTCCACTTGGACAAGCTCAGGGCACGAGCTTGCCCAATTGGACGCACGAGGACTTTGGCGTCCGTGGTTTTGCCACACTCTTGAGTACAATGTGCAAGTCCATCTCTTTGTCATTTCTTAGATTCGATGTGGTTGTTGAGCCGAGGTAAATAAATTGGTCGACAACTTCGTCACTGTAGACAGTCGCGCCGGTCATCCCCGCCCCCCCCCCCCCATGTCTGGCTGGGTAATAACAACAATCAATAAAAAAGTGGCAAAGTGCGAGTCGGACTGGCCCAAGAAGGGTTCCGTTGTAGCAAGTAATTATGTGACTGAATGTTTGTGTTGTAACTTTGTTTTACATAGTGTTTGTATGAATGACAGTTATCTTTGCGATTTTTAATAAATGTTTTATATCTTTAAAACACTTACTTGTGTTAAAAAAAAACGAAATATAGTGAAACAGTGCAAAAACAATAACTAAGGAAGAATAAGTGACACAATTTATTAAAACTATGTAAACTTACATGAAAAGGCTAAAATCAATGCAACAACCGATAAAAACATCTAACGGTTATTCTGCTTGGCATTCACATAAATTCTAAAATACTCGTGGCTGCCATAGAAAATCAAGTTTGTGGGACAAAACTGTGTGGATTTAAAAGCGAACAGTAATGAAATAAACAATACTAGTGAAAATACAACCTCAAAATATAACATAAATTCACGAATCATTCGGTTGCAACACAAGCGGCACCTGTTGAGGAGTAGAGGAACTACCAGGCAACCATAGACTGTACTGCGCGCTTGCGCCGTTGTTAATAAATAAAACTCCACTCCATTAACGCCAGAGATACACGCTAGAGGGCGTTAACATCAACAAAACTTGTTCTGAGAATTTCTGGTCTGGACCTACAAAGTCAAAATATGGAACAAATCACAGAAATGCTCAAATCACTGCAAATAAAGCTAGATGAACATGCAAAAGAACTCAAGGATATATAAGAAAGTATACCAAAAATTATAAATAAAAATATTGCTGAAAAATTCGCCATATTGGAATACAGGCAAGAAAAGCTGGAAAATACTATCGGGGATCAAGGGAAGAAAATTCGGAGACGTGAAAGTTTAAGAAGAAAGAATCTGATTTTTTTCGGCGTTGAAGAGACTAAGAACAGCTATTTCAGTTTACAAGACATGATCCTGAATACAATATCCGATATGAAAGTAGACTGTCAAAAAGAAGATATTGAAAATGTCACAAGAATGGGAAAATATCTAATAATATACCTAAGGACCATAATTGTCACCCTAACAACAAACTAGTGATTTTAGCAGAAAATTAAAATAATAAACAACATAAAAAGCCTCAAGGCAGGCAAAAGGCATTTTTTTACAGTCACCGGATGCACCAGACTGTATTACTGCTAAACATCCCATCAAGAAGAATAAAATGGATAATATTGTATTATCACATGAAAGATTACTGGAATTTAAACAAGCAATATCAACAATTAAATATGATATAATTGGTTTGGCAGAGATTAGACGTACAGGATATAACAAAGAAGAGGATGAAGACCGAAGAGACAAAAGGCCAATATATGGTAGGATTCCCAGTAAAGAAATACCTCAAAGAAAGCATAGAAAGCTTTACTGCAATCTCCGAAAGAATTTGTATGCTACATCTGAACATAAACAATACAAACTTATATATTATGCAAGTTCATGCACCCACTATCGACGCCAACGAAACGGAAATAAAAAACTTCTACGACCAAATACAAGAATGCCTCAAATATTGTAGTAAAAACCTTAAAATTATGGGCGACTTCAATGCCAGAGTTGGGCAAAAACTGAAAGGCGAGGACATAATACTGGGAATCCCAAGCTTCGGAAAAGGAGACAAAAGAGGTAAAACTCTACTACAATTTGGTTAGGAGAATAGCTTGTTTGTAATACTAAGCAAAAATACCAAGAATTTGTAGACATGGCTCTCGCCAAAGAAAAAGAAAAGTCAGATAGACTACATTTTTTCAAACATTAAAGAGAAAATAACCAACATTGAAGTACTGTACACATCCTTCCCAAGCGACCACAGACTTGTAAGAAGTACCCTACTGCTAAACAATAATAAAAAATCTAGAGCCAATTACAAAAACAAAACTTACAAGCTGAGTACGACGGAAGAGGAGCAAAGATTCAAAGACGCTCTACAATTACACTATTCAGACATAAAACTAGAATGCGACGACGATGTAGAGAAATATTATAAGAAAATCAAGAAAGCGATCGAGAAGAGTTTCAGATGGTCATGTAGCAACAACAACAAATAAACAAAAAACATAATTTCATATAGCAAAAAATTACTCATAAAAAGAAGAAACTAATTAACAAATAAAAAAAACTTAACAATTGAAGAAAAGGATGAGAAATGCTATCTTTACAAAAATATTCATAAAATCAACAGAAAAGAATACCAAGATGACAGATTTATCAATTATTGAAAGACATTTGGACAAGTCAGGAAGTATGAAAAAAGGCCTGAAAGAATTAAGAAACTCCAAAACATGGATTACTTGCTTGCAAAAGAACTCTATACTCTAATTGATCATCATAGGGAGGGCACTGACAGGTCCGATGTTGCCACTTTTTGGTAAAAAGAAAAAAATGTGATGGGTTAAAGAATGTTTTAGTTCACTCTATTGTCTCAAAATAGAATGATATTACGATAGCTATTAGTGTTGCCTACCATGAACTGAGAAAAATATTTAGGTAACCTACCTGGTGAAAATACGAGCTTTAACCCTTTACTTAGCAGATGACAGATGTATTGTTTAGGGAAAACCAGGGCCTAAGAGGACATTCAAGGATAAGCTGGACGACTTCACGTTTTCGGCGATTCGTCGAAAAATGCATGGCTTTTTTCACAACAACGAACCTCCAACCATTACCAAGGTAAGTTCTGTGTTCCTATTACCTATAATTTTTAGGACATCACTACTGCTAAGCTTCAGATGTCCGTTTGTCCGTCAGCGGTGTGTCTCAACTCTCATGCCATGAATGAACCGTAATACCTGTTAAATTCCACGCCTTAACCGACAGGGCGTGGAATCTTGGTAGGGTTGTTTTCCATGTGGAATGTCACAAAGCAGTACTGACCTTGACGCCGTCGACTGGTATTCGAAAGCTCAATTCGAGGCAGGAATACAGGATGAGGAACACCAGGGTAGGGGGTGTTGGGAGTCGAATCTTACTCTCGTCGCAGCCCGCTGCTGTCGCCGTCGTGATGCCTGCCGACACAAGGGTCGCTATCCGAACGCGACGAATTGATCACCGAATCACTTCAACCTTTCAAAGCACGAAGCACTCACTCCGATGACGTGAAATCTACTTATTTCCCGACGATTGTTCCGTGATTATTATAATTAACATTCAGCCAAGCTTCCCGATGCTGGCGCCGAATTTTATCCCATGTGCAAAAGTTAACCTCTAACTCGTCATTTCGTTTCTATGCAAGTGACAGCTAGCTAGTTCCGCTCCGATCACTCGCGGTCCGATCGCGCAACAAAAAAAAAGGTGCGTTCCGAAGCATAAATATTAAACAATACCTATAATTTTTAGGACATTACTACTGCTAAGCTTCAGATGTCCGTTTGTCCGTCAGCGGTGTGTCTCAACTCTCATGCCATGAATGAACCGTAATACCTATAATTTTTAGGACATTCCTACTGTTAAGCTTCAGATGTCCGTTTGTCCGTCAGCGGTGTGTCTCAACTCTCATGCCATGAATGAACCGTAATACCTATAATTTTTAGGACATTACTACTGCTAAGCTTCAGATGTCCGTTTGTCCGTCAGCGGTGTGTCTCAACTCTCATGCCATGAATGAACCGTAATAAGCAGGAGAGTTGAAATTTTCAAAGAATCTGTATTTTTTTCTAAAGCAACAAATAATTAACTACCTACTTACATACGTTTTTTTAATTCAATGGAACGCGAAACCCTTCATCTGCTTTGACTGACTTTAGAAGCACACCTGGCAATGAGTCACATATTAAATCTATTGTTTACACTGCTGACGTTACAAATAATTTTCAGGTATTATTCATAATATTATCTATTCTAAATATATTGTTTTTGTTTAAGTTTTTCAATGCAGTAAATAACGACCCTGACCTGCCAAATTTTACCTGGAGTACAATGAGGGAGATAATTAAACACTTGAACTTCAAGTATATGATGAAAACAAGAAAGAGTATTTTCATTGATAAACCAGAAATAGTTCTATGGCGTCACAGATACCTTAATAAAATAAAGAATTAAAGTAAAGTAAAGTAAAGTAAAGTATTATTTATTTGCATGAATATAGGTTTACATCAGAGGATGTCACATAGAGTTTCTCTATATTCTGCCATATAGACATACAAATTTTGTATCACATATGTAATTAAATAAATTAGCAAAATTTACATATTATTAACAATTATTATTTTAGTACAATATAGTTATATAACAAATGAATTATTATAGTTAATATTAGTACATGTCGCAATCATTATTCAATATTAATTTATTTTAATTCATTGTCAATTTATCATCTAAGAACTCCTGCACACTATAGTAAGCCTTTTTGACCAGGAAATTTCTTAGTAAAGCCTTGTATGAGTGCAGTTGGTTAGCATCCCTAATTGATTTCGGTAACTTATTATAGAGCCTTGGCGCCATACCTAAAATATTCTTATCATAAAACGCAGTGGAGCGTAAAGGAGCACTTAATTTGGCCTCTCTTTTACTATTCATTTTCTTAAATAAAGGCCAGTTTGTCTTTACAAATAGAGCAGCAGTCTCATATATATATATATATATATATATATATATATATATATATATATATATAATGATGGCAACGTTAATAATTTTAATCTTTTAAAATGAGGAATGCAGCTATCTGTTGGCTTTAGTTTACAGATTGACCTTATTCACCGTTTCTGTGCTTTTAGCGCCTTATTTTTGTCGGTAGAGTTCCCCCAGAATATAATCCCATATCTTAAAGTTGAGGCAACGAAGGCATGGTAGACTGTTAGTAAAGCCGATTGTACAGTTACTTTTGAAAGGATGTAGAGTGCATAAGAAAATTGACTTAACTTTTTACATATATGACCTATTTGTGGTTTCCATGTCAAGTGTGAATCAATGTAAAGTCCTAAAAATTTTGTTATATTTGCTGTGTCGATTATCTTATTATTATAGTGTATGTCAAGATTATTATTGGTCGATTGATTGTAATTATTTTTAAATGTCTTAATGTTTGTTTTGTCAAGATTAATCAAAAGGTGATTACGTTCTAGCCATCCAACAATGTTTTTTAGAGAATTATTAATGTCTGATTCATATGTGTTTTTGTCTTGACACTCAGCAATCACGGTACTGTCATCTGCAAACAATACCATTGGATGAGATACCGATGCAGGAAGATCATTGACATAAATAAGGAACAATAATGGTCCCAACACGCTACCCTGCGGCACTTCTCGGGTCTGACAAGTACTGAATTTCTGTACTCTATTGCTCAAATAGCTTTTAACAAGTTCTAGCACATTACCCCGAACACCATAAGCATAAAGTTTATGTACCAGTATGGCGTGGTCAATGAAGTCGAATGCTTTAGTCATATCCATGTATAACGCGGACACAGGGATCTTTTTATCCACATGTGTTATCACCTGTACCAAAAAATCATATATAGCTAGGTCTATCGTTCTACCCTTTCTAAACCCCTTCTGTTCTTCCACAAATAGCCCTTTTTTCTCGAAGTATTGATAAAGAGCATTGTAAAATACTTTTTCAAAAACTTTTGATAGGATGGGCATCAGCGCAACCGGTCTATAGCAACTCATGTCTTCTCGATCTTTCTTCTTAAACAGAGGTTGTATGACTGAGGTTTTGAGCTTTTCTGGGAATATGCCTTGCTGGATTGATAGGTTAATAATACTGCTCAAAACTGGTGCTATCAGATTCGCCACATATTTGATAACCTTTGTTGACAAGTTGTCATACCCAGTACTATTAGTGTTTTTTAGGTTTATTATTATTTTAAATACCTCGGTCGGAGTTATTGGCATTAAAAATAATGAATTGGGATTAAAAGGCACGGTTAAGCGATTATTTGAGAGAGTATGATTCATTCGATGTTGTGTTATTTGATCGATGTAGAAATCATTAAATAATTGTAAAATTTCTTGCGGATCATTAAAAATTTGGCCATCAATTTTAATTTGTTTTATGTCATCTTTTGGTTTCGTCTTATTATTATTACAGCTGTTTATTATTTTCCATGTAGCCTTCGATTTATTATTTGATGTTTTAATTAAATACTCATTTTGAGATTTTTGTGTCAGTTTTATAATTTTTTTAAGTCTCTTTGAATAGTTTTTGTAAATCTGTTTATTTTGTTGGCTAGGATACTGTCTTGATTGCCATAATAACATTCTTCTCTTTTTTGAACATAATTGGATTCCTTTCGTCACCCACTTTGGTCGTTTATTGCATGTCATCCGAATCTTGATTTTTGGAAAACACAAATCATATAGAAGTTTAAACATTTGATGGAGCTCATTAAAAGCCTCATTGGCGTCGTTGCTGCTATACACTTCAGCAAAGCTAAGACTTGAAATGTGTATCCTGAACTTATTTAAGTACTCAACGCTATAATCTTGCCTATAAATTGACCAATTCTGGAAGCTGCAAAGGTTTTGAACCGGGCATATAAGTATCTGTCCAGTATGGTCGGAAAGTGCAAATTCTACTATCTCAGCCTCACAGCCTTGTATATTATGGATAAAATTGTCTAAACATGTTCCACTAGTTAAACGTGTTGGTTCATTGAATGTGAGTTTAAGATTATAATTTGATAGCAGATTTTCAAATTCAATCACGAATCTGTTAGATTTATGTCGGTCAATGTTAAAATCTCCACACAAAATATTTTTTCTTTTATTTTGTGAAAGTTTTGATAGCAGTTTGTCCAGATTTATAAAGAAGGTCTCAATAGTCTTTACGTCGTACATGGCTTTTCTGTAAACGCAAATAATATTTATATTGTGGTCAGTCAGAGTGATGCCACAGCATTCAACAGCATTGGTGATATTACAGTTCACTATATCAATTACATTATAGTTAAGTTTATTTTTAATAAGTACCGCCGCTCCGCCACTTCGGGTGCTTCTGGCAGAATATGTAGCTAGCATGTAGTTGGCAATATTCAGTGAGTATAATTTATCGGTCTCGATCATGTTATGCTCTTATTCCTAATACATCTATTGATACTCCGGTCGTTTTAAGCTCTTCTAAGTGTGCAGTTAACAAGTCCGATTTGTGAACAAGACCGTTGATATTTTGGTGAAATATATTAAGGCAGTTATGCACGAAAAAAAATATTATCATTATTATTAATATTCGAATTATTATCTATATTATCATTGTCATTTAAATTATGTTCGTTTTCGTTACCATTATCTTTGTGATTGATTTCAACATAGTCCGTTTGGGTCTCTATATTAACTACTGCAGGCAATTTAGTAAGACGTTCAGTCTGGGTCTCTACATTTACAAGTACAGGCAATTCAGTACGACGCTCCGTTTAGGATCCTTTGTAATCTGAAAGTTTCTGAGCATAGCCGATTCTAAGAATTTCTTGTAGTAATTGCCTGCACGTGTACTCATTGTTGTTGAGCTGAACATTTCCGAAATTATAATTTTCGTCCGTGTTCAAGAAAGTGTTGTTTACAAAACGTGAGCATAAGTGCCTAAAAGTTGCGTTAACCATGTTTTTGTTTAGATATTTGCTTCTAGCAGCTTTACAGATTATAACATTGTATTTAAGAATACTAAGGTTATAGTACAATAAGTATTGTAATTTGAGTGGGTCCTTATCATTTGAGCCTCCAATCACAATAATAACATCATTTTTACCATGATTTTGGCAAAGCGATGATGATCTCAGAACGTTATCCATGGTAGCATTAGGTTTAATAATAGACTCTACAGCAAAATTGGTACCCAAAAGTTCTTGAAGGATTATGGACATTCCCCTTCCTTGCTCATCTCCTAAAATCATTACTCGACGTTTATTATGCGTTTGCTGCTGACATTTAGTGTCCTTGGTGTTGCTTGTATTGTCGATATATATTGATGCAAGGGTTTCATTTGCTTTGAACGCCAAATCTGTGTTCTTGGGAATTCGAATTTCTTGCTGTGAAAGTATGGCCTGTTTATTGGGGTTCATCTGTCCAACCGCTCTGCTCGTAAATTCTCGTGTAGTCTTCCGAGGGAAGCCGATTTGTATTTGGTGTGAGTTTGCGGTATTGTGGCGAGAAGAATATTGGTGCTAACGGTGCTGACTTATTTCTTGATGGCGATGATCCACAGAGACCTACTGCTTTACATAGATCTATTTTTCTATTATTCTCAGCTAATGTTTGTTTGAGACTTAATATCTCCATGCTTAAATGGTCAATCTCATTGTTTGCGGCATCAAGCTCTGAGCGAAGTCTCTTGTTATTATCTCGCAAGTCATTTAGCTTCTCATGATCCTTTACATTTGGTAAGCTTTGTGAAGACAGATTTAGGATTGAATCGTCACAGATTTGCTGATGAATGGAACTGGGAATAATTCACCGTGGTCTGCGTGTGATATTCTCTTCCCCCGTACATGGAGTTAAAGTATTACTGTTTCCATTGATGAGTAATTTGGGCGACTGATCTGGGAAAGGTATATTTTGTCGCGCTGCCGCTGTACTCTGGCATACTGGACATACATAATTTATCTTCAGTCGTGATAGGTTTCCCATATAGTGTGCCTTTGTCATGTTGAGACAATTATGGTGGTAGTGGTGGTGACATTTGATGCATGTCAGCAGCTCGGAGCCAAGGATAGTGTCGTTGCATATGTTGCAATGCATCTTGCTAATTAAATGTAAAGCCCTCAATATACAGCTAGCGACACCTAGTGGCGGGGTTGTTGAATAAGTTAGCTTTCTTGGTCCGGTCGTTGGTCTTTTCAATTAGTGACTATCAATGATAGATCAATGGTAAGCCAGCATCATGTGTAGGGATTCTCTCAAAGATGTCGCCACAATACGCTGCCACAAAGAAAAGAAGAAAAAGAAAAAGTCATGCCCGAGGCTGTATTTGAACCTGAGATGCTTGTCGTACAGAAGACGTGTTAAACCACTGGGCTATCGAGTCTTGCTAAGCGTGTATTGAAAATCTCATATAGTTAACGAGGTGCCTCGGATACGTCAGTCGTTTATGGACTTTGTACTGACGCCAAGTCGTCACAATATTTACATGTGTTAATATGACGAATATCCACTGAATTTAATTTAAATTGTACGTAAAAGGTTTTATTCACTTCGCACCCCTGTCACGTCACTTTAATTGTTCTTTATTTAAGCTTTGTAGTAAGCGTCCTTTTTCACTTTTATCACTGGTTTAGTCCTTTATTCACTTTCAGCACTGGTTTTCACAATAGTTATCAAAGTGTCTATACTTTATTAATTCTATTTTTAGATCATATCATACATACATATTATGACATTTAAATTTTGAACGCCGACGCCCGCCTGCGTGCTTCCCCTAGTTTGTCTGTGAAGTTGGTACTGGCATTCAAATTTCGAACACCGACGCCCGCCTGCGTGAAGTTGGTACTACAGAACAAGCTAAACAACTGCAGAGCCACAATGCCGGTCAAACATGCGGTTCCTGAACACATCAAAGAGAGCTTATGATATGTGTGTAGATAACCTAGTGTATGTAACTGTACATAATTAGGCATTGAAACTCTCGAGTGATATTATATAATATCACTCGAGAGTTTTAATGCCTAATTATATATACATAGTCAGGTCATAAGTTCTGTCACATGTGCAATATGAAATAATTTAGACATGTTTATTATTTAAAACATTTATATAGCAAAATGAACTTAATAAAACATAGATTCTTATGGTAATAAAGTTTATTCAAAATGACCCCCGCGATTTTAATACAGGCCTTTATTCTGCGCGGCCAGTCGTCTATCGCAGCACGAACGAGGTCCATATCAATATCGGCGGCTGCCTTAATCAAGGATGCCTTGAGTGACTCCAAATCAGGATGAGGCTTTGAGCAGGCCTTTTCCTCCAAGTGTTGCCATATCTTGTAATCTAACGGACTCAAATCTGTACTGGAGGAGGGCCAGTCTTCGTGCCGGATGAAGTCGATTTCACGCGCCGCCAGCCAGGTTGTGTGCTTTTCGCTCTATGAGCTGGCGCAGAATCTTGTTGCAATACCCAGTGCCTGTTATTAAACATGGTATGAGAAACAGGTTCCACAAGGTTCTTGAGGACTGTATTTTGATACACAACTGCATTCATTTTTACGCCTTTCTCACAATAATGTACCTCAGTTAAGCCCCAATAAGAGACTCCCAACCAAACCATGAGCGAGGATGGAAAATGACCTCGTTGGACACGCGGAATACGGTTGCTCGCTTCTTCACTGGTGTGTGCGTACACCTTATCATTTTGTTTGTTGTAGCTCTCTTCCACGGTGAAAATTTTTTCATCCGAAAAAAGAATTTCCCGATGCTTTTTTCCCGCGTACCACTTCAACAAAGCGCGGCATTACTTCAGTCTCAGGTCCATTAAACGAGCGTCCAAACGATGTCCTGTTTTTCTTCGATATGCCCTAAGCCCTAAGTCTTCATTTAACACCCTTTTCACCGTGGTCCTGCTTAACCCCATCTGAAGGGCCAACAGTTTCTGCTTACGTATGGGATTTCTTTGAATTCGCGCCTTCACAGCTTTTATCACTGCTGGAGTCCTAACAGAGCGAGGGCGACCACTTCTTGACCTGTCATCTACACTAGAGTCTTCATTGTATCGTTTTGTGGTACGATAAACGAATCTTTTGGTTATATTCAAATTTTTCAGTAAGTCGAAAATCTGAATTGGCGCGTAACTGCAACGATGCAACGCAATAACTGCGACACGGTCTTCTTTAAGTGTCCACTCCATATTTAAAAATGAGGAAAATTCTAAAAAGTACACATTTTTATTTTCATGAAAAATTCGAAATTCGAATTCAATAAACTTTTTTGTGTCCAGCGTTCTAAATTCAAAAGTTTTTATTGTGTGACAGAACTTATGACCTGACTGTGTATATATATATATATTATAAACCCACTCTCGAGTATTAATGCCCCCCATTATGTAGCAGTCACATAAACTACTATTTTTAGTTGGTGAATCATCTCTTAGGTTCGATGATATTGGATGAGTGTTTGCTAATGAATTTTATTTTATTTTTTAATTATTTATGATATATTAATACGCAATATTTGTACTAGCTGAAACTGTGATGTTGAAATCATTCGGCTATTCACCGAAAAATAAATATTTGTACTGGTTAGGAAGTAAAAACTCTTTTTGCACCATCGTATAGGAACTTTAGACCCAAAAATAATATAATAAAAAACAAAAAAAACGGCCAAGTGCGAGTCTGACACGCGCAGCGAGGGACCCGAACTAATCACTTTTTTTTGTGATAGAACTACAAATTTACGGTTTTCCTTTTCTTGTACTACCTATACACCTCTTCTTGCCAAATTTTATGAATTTAGGTCAACGGGAAGCACCTTATAGTGTTTGATTCCCTCGCGAGTATAAAGCAAGGGTATTCCGGATGCGGTCAGACAGCTTGATACCTGACAATGCACGCTCCACGGCTCCATGGCTCTCTGTGCTACCGCTAAATATACATAAGTCGGGTAAAATCGGTCTTACAGCAGATCAGATAGTACAATACTTGACGTCACTAGTAGGTAATTGCGTTATTCTTCTTCTCTTCTTATCTTCTTCTCATTATTCTGTGCAGCGTTCCAAGATGACTCGTCGAGGTAGACGGCACTTAACTCCGGTAACCTAGCTTTATGATGTCAATAATACTCATACAGCTAGATAACCAAAGATAATTAACCAATCTACAGAACTGTCCTTCTTTATTTTTGTTCCTCTTCTTTGTCTTCATATTTGCAGTTTCATTACTGGCAACTGCAGCACAGCAGCGTGAACAATCTTCTGTCCTTCCACGGCGCTTGTCAACGCTGACATGCATTAGCTGGTGAACATGTGATGCAGACACTGACTGGTGCAGGCAGAATTTCTGCATAGATTCTGCGGAAGGACAAAATAATATTGTGAATAAATCTACAAATGTTAGGAATGATCAAAATCTACTATTGTATTAATTTTCCTTCCTGTTTGTTTGTGCGTGTGTCGAGGCCGTGGCCACCAATGTCGACGCATGTGCCGATGCGTCACTCGGGTGCGAATGACTTGAGCAAAGAGATCCGCTGTTTACTTAAACCACGCGCCAGTAGAGTTGGACCCCCAATCTTGACACTCCGCGCACGTAGCGAGAGATCTTGCTAATATTGCCATTGACAGGTGATCATGGCCACAAAGCAAAGGAAACGACGACCTAGAAACTGTATGTCATTGTTATTTTTCCTTGATTTTCCGGTCAGCGCAAAATAAAGAAAATCTTGGTTTTAAATTATTTACTGGTTTGAGTGCTAATATCGATCTCAAAAACCGAGGGTGGTTGGGAAGGGTCGCGATTTTGAACCTTATGCCAGTGTAATTAAATTTAAAATCTGTTACGGATAAGTGGCCTTAGAATGTTTCCGCGTCAAGTTTCTTTGCGTCTCGCGAGAATAAGGTGGGGGATTCTTGCATAGGCTGAGAGACAGAGGTTACCCCACCTTTCCCTCGCTCAGAGCTAAATAAACTTGGTGAAGACTAGTAGTATAGGTATATCTACCCACACTTGACAAGTTACGTGACTTGGCCTCATGGGTAATTCATAGGCAAATATCAACTCACCTACACACTGGTGGGTACATTGCACTAGCTAGAATAACACATTCAAAATGGCTTTACTTAAGGAATACTTGTAATACTTTTATTTTCAACTCGGATCAAGCACATAGTTAGTTAAAATCGGCAAAAGAATCACTGCTGCTATATCAGCCTAACCCACACTACTGTACAACTCTTTCTCCAAGTAAAAGATTACAATATTGTATGTCTGTGTGCTGGTGGTAGATGATTAGCGCTCACGAACAGTAAATGACGTTTTAATGGCAAAGATCATCGGCATACAATTATTAAAACGTGAATCAAAGGTGAATATCGTTATCATCTTAGAGTCGTAGATTTTGAGCCCAAGCAATAGGAACCAAGAAGTCTTCACAAGGCCAGCAAAGAGGCTACGGGACATTGTCGACCTTCTCTGAAGTTTGGGTGAACGTCCACTAACGAAATGTTGTTTAACCTCGGTTAGTGAAACAGTGGGAACACGCTCCGTTATTTTAATACTTAAATGCGTCCTCTGCAGGTCTCTTTCACTTGCTTAATTTGGATTCTGGTTATTTTCTTGTCGTAAGTAATTAAAAGATCAGGTTTTTTACTAATTTTGTATCAATTAAGGGAGTGATAGAGCAAGAGCATCGCGGTCTCACTCTTACACTCTCATCGCATCACGTCTTCTAATGGCAATTCCACGGCGCTGGGACAAAAGCACCTTTATTCAAACGTGGAATACTTTTGGAATACCAATTTGCACAGAGCAGGCAGGAACAGAATTCCGATGTAAAGCGAACGTCGCTTCTTGTAAACGCACATCATTCCGCACGCGTTCCTTACGAACGAAGGACAAATACGAAATATTAGACAAATGTTTTGTATTCAGAATTCAAATGAGGACCTCCAGGAATTCCAAATCTGAGTAATGTCTAAAGGGGTTCTTTATTTCTGCGTTAAACAATTTTCCGACTTATCTATAGGTCAATGACAATTTCACTTAATTTTAAGTTCTTCCTCCTTAAATTGGCGGTCACTTTATTGGTTTACTCAATAACCATAAAATCTGTGAACAGTCTCGCTGAGCCTATTTAGGTCCAACATCTGTTCAATAAGATGTAATGGCTACAAACCGACTTAGCACGTTTATGGACGCTGTAATTGGATAGAGAAACGCCAGCCGTGGCGTGTTCAGTTCAGTCCGCACTCGACACAACCTGTTTCTGAACGTTACCTTTAAAATGCCGTTTGTGTCGCAGGCTACTGCAAGCAAGTAAACTATTTATTAGTCATTGACGTTATCGGTATTAATATTATCCGGATATCGCAATTCTAAAAGTAAATCTCGACGATGTGGCTGACTGAACCCCTCGGGGGCAGAGATCTCGGTCAGTCGTTAGTTAAGTAGTTCCATTATAGCACCTTCTTCCACGCCCTTGGCTTTAGGATCAAAGTCGTCTTCGAGACGCGGACGATCCCAGTATAAAATGCGAAGCTTTTATTCGACTTTTCCTCTAAGGATCCCGGAACATAAAGAGAAGCGTTAACCTTCTTTGATGTGTCTAACACGTCTTTATGTCGAAAAGTTTTATATTTAGGTCAATTCTCGAACGATTTTCTTCCATTTATCGTTAGACCTTCATAAATTTTCACGTTTGTACCTTTAATACGTAGCTGGGATTGGCGGCGCGGCGGCGGCGAGATTGTAAATCTGTGTTTGCTGGGTATTCCGGGCAGGGATCGCAATCGTTGGAAATCAGCTAATCTAATGTCAAAGGAGCGCCCGCGGCGGCGGGTTCACGTTACAAACATCCAGTGCACCTGCCATCATCAGCTCCCCCCTGCTGCCTCGATCGGCTGGGATTCACTGACACGCGCTAACTACTATTTAACACTCGAATCTATCGAATCAAATACTCGTACCACCTTAAGCATGACGAGTATCATTCCTGTGGATTTAATAGTATATTTTGCTAATAACAATAATAAAAGCAGTCGTTTTGCCCTTCAAGACATTATTCTGCATAAATATATGTTACACTTATTCATAGTTTGCATCAAATTTCTTTCATTATCACTAGATCACAGGTTACCTAGATACTGGTTGTTGGCCGGCTGGAGGCAACTATTAACCCCCTTCACTGATATACATTTACTTTGCAGATCAATTAAACACTTAGTATACACACAACATTTGCGCCAGTGCAATACCTACATATATGCGCATTCAAAAAGGGTTAGGACAAAGTGGATAGGGGCAGAGAGATATACAAATAGCCCCCGAATTAGATGGTATTCGTCCAAGTGAATGCAGACGTGACAAGTTGGTGGGTACGAATATATTGTATGAGCCAACTAAGGCAGCTGAATGGAGGCTCCTCCGCAGTACTAAACGCTATGAATAAAATTATGATACACTGATTTATTCAGGCCGATAAATAATGTGAAAGAATCTCATAAATAAAACGTCTTCCTCAAATAATTTCGATGAATTGTGGGAGAATAATGCACGACAAGAAAAGGCCAAGCAAAATATGTAATAATATTTCTTTACCTTCAGATCGGGCAGAGGTCGCAGGATGTGCTTCGGACTCGGCTCGGCACACAACACAGAGTAGTACATAGACAGCATTTATCAATATAGCCGCAAAGATGGGAAAATAACCAAGCTAACCTCACAGGTGGCCGCTCCGCACTGAGAACCATCAGTCAAGTGACTACCTTGCTCCCCGCGCCCGCTGCGTCGCGGGACCACGGAGGGGAAGTCGAGGGACCTGGTCAGAATCGTCACCGTGGAACTTTTGTGTGGGACAAGGGTGGAACAGGTGGACCGGCAACCGGTGAATGCTTCGCTACCTGCTCGAACAAAATAAAAGATCCCGCCGTACCTGCCGCCGCGCCGCCGTGCCGGCAGACTTGAGTTTCGAGAGTTAATTGGACGAAACGAAGAGGGGCTCTGATTTTAAATTTAAATTAAGGTTATCCTTTTAACATTGTCTTTTATTGTAGGGCGTAAGGTCTCAATTGTGATTCGAAATCCACTCGTAGTTCACAAGATATAAAAGCATCAGTATAAATTACGTAGTAAGTAATTGCTTCAATTAGAATAAAAGCTTTGTTATATATGTAAATTGCTAAGATTTTCATGTCCTCCCACACACAAGTTCCATATGAAGGCAAATAAGTAGCCCCGAAATACTCGCTTCACTGGAATTTTAAACCTACACCAAATAAAATGTATAGCAAACTACATGGAAATATGTGATGCCCATAGAGTGCCAGTAGAAATGACTTGTATTACCACACTGAAAGGTAACTATGTACGTATTTATGGGTAGCTAGCATTCAATTGATAAAATGTACGTGACATTTTATTGATCTAAATAGTACTGGTAAGTTGAATAACGAAACAAAAACTCTCGAAACAATTATATCTATGAAAATATGTCATCATCTTCCCAACTAACCAATAAATAAATCTTGTCATATTTTCCGTTGGACAGATGAAAAAATCGATTGCTGATAAAATAATAATTTTATTATCACGTAGTAAAACATACTAACCATGAAAAGTTTAATGAGCCCTTGGAGACTAATCATGGAAACAAAAATTATAGCTACTTGTTTTAAGAATGGTTGTGGTTGGTCCATTCTACGAGGATTTTAAAGTCTATTGTTATAAATAAAGTTTAAGTACCTGGTACTCTTGATGGCTACAAAATGCTTATCAGTACTTGTAAAGCTGCCAAAGAAATTAATGATTATGTCGAGGAACAAAGAAACATCAAGACGAGATGGTCAGGCAGCAGGTAGTAAAGTAACTCGGCTTCTGGGAAATGAAACTTGTGCAGACAACAGACAACAGAACTGCGCCACGGGCAGAAAATATTCTTATTCTGTATCTTAAGTCATTTTCTGTTGCATTAAAGATACTGTTTCCGGCTCACCGTTATTGTTTTCTTCAAACAAAGTTTTACAAAAGATGCAGTTCAAAATGTACAACTATCACTAGGTTTTTTTAATGAACTCAATGTAAGTTAGGATCTAAACGAAGTGGAACAAAAAAAGTTGAAAGTTCATCACTTGTCGGATTTGCACACTCAACGTTTGACTCCGAGAACCAACTGGACATTCGCTGTACATGGAAGATCTACGCCTACGAGTAAGTCTAAGCAATGGAATGGGTTAATTTTCGCATGTTAGAGCACATGTGATATGGTCCCCAATGTTCCACTTATCGACTTTATTTCCGCGCCATACTGTATACAAGTGGTAGTGCATAGTTTTGTCGGACTGTCCGTAGACCGCGGCCGAGGTTCGACCTCCGACGACCCGCTCCGTGATGATACTCCTAATGCGGAGATCCTTCACAACATCGGTACAATGTCCAAGATTACTTAAATGACTGTATGGGGTTAATCCAACTCAACACATACCTTGCTGTTAAAAAAAATGTAATTATTTATTCCTGCTTAGTAATCATAATAATTAATATTTTAATACCTATATTTGTATTAGCTAAGTACAACCAATTTTTAAAAGGGATCTAAAAATCAATTTGTGCTAGTTTCTAAGCCCTACTCCCAGTGGTCCAATGTAGAGAAGAGGCAAAAAATGACGTTTGCTAAGTAAATGTAAATATCTACATCAATAAAGAACTTTGACTTCGGTAGTTGTCACCGGGAAAATATAAACTCGACTCAGAACATTTTATAATTGACATTATGTTTAAACAATTTGTTATTGTTGAAAATACATCGTGAAGATTCCTCAGTTTACGCACAAAATATATTGACATTTTGGTTATTGCGCAAAACTAATAACAAAGAAACAACAATATGGACAAAGAAAGACAATCACTATGACAGCACACGTAAATAGCACTCACTCGTCTATACCTTACTCGCACTGGAGAAGCAAGAAAGTAAGCCCCGGCCACGTCAGGCACAGGCAGGTCATCAGCTCAGCAAGCCTATTTGTTGTTAGTTTCACGGCAGTTAGTATCCATCAGTTGAAGGCTTGCTTGAAGCGTTGAAGCGCAGGCGCAGGCCGTTCACCTCACACCTAGATATTATTCAAGCCCGACACACGACTCCATATTCACTGAAGCAAACATTATGTTTTGTATATCGTGAAAAAAACGTCTTCGTCTTCCTATTGATATACGTCAGAGTTCATACGAGCTAACAGAATGATCTAGGTAATAATATCGTTCACAAACTGACAATGATTTTTTGTGATATTATACTTTTGAAATCATTATCTTTAGCGTAGTCCACATTTAGTTTGCTGTGATCATGCACTAAAACCGTGACACGCCATTTATATTTGCCTGTTTAATATACCTATCTTGGTAAATCCACGTATTCGCTGCTGTACGTACGTGCATTTAACGTTCAATTCTCACATCTGTGATTATTTTTCGGTTTACTAGTCGCGCCCGTGGGTAAGAAGCCGCGGATCCGGCGGCGGCGGCGGCGCGGTACGCTCCGGCGCGTCGCTTGTTTCACACGAGAAAATTCACGGTCACTGACTGCAACTATGTAAATCGAGAGCACCTTACCACCACCACCCACCTAACCACCACAAGCCACCTTATCACCACAAGCCACCTTGCCGCCACCACCACCCACCGACGACCGAGTCTCGCTCACCAAAGACACCCAAATTTCATACATGCTCAATTTTCACAACGTATATATTTTAGTCGTGTTCCTCAGACCCATCTCAGACCCTCACAGTCAGATACAGGACATTCTGTTTACCCGACTACGGCAGAGCCAAAAGGAGGGTTATGATTTTGTCCGATATTAATGCATGAAATATAGGTTCATCTGTTTCCCAAGTACATTTGAAAATTTGAAAAATGTGGTATCGTTGGAAGCACCTCGACCGTCCTCTGGTTAGGGCCTATGTAATATTATACAACATTTAATATATGTAATCCATACATTAAAATATATAGATTGTTGATACGCTCCGTGCTGGGTATCAAATGAATGTGCTTAATGGAGTCCTAAATCTAGGACATGTTCGCCACTTGCCGATAAAGTTAAACTCATACTTCATACATCATAGTATGGACATAATTTTGTTGTAGGGTTATACAATAAAATTATGTCCATACTATAACAAACTACATTTGCGCTACTTTTGGTAACTATAGGTACTTGTGATTGAATAATTTAAAATATGTTTAGATCCCTCGGCGTGTATTGAGACAAAATGTATGTTTAAACAATAAATTATTTTTCATTTTTAGATCAAGCAACGATGTAGAAATGAACTGAGAGATATTTTAACTACTATTTACTATTTTGAAGGTTTAAGGCATTGTTTTTACATATAGGCACATACATTGCTTCTAGCCCCACACTAGGATACCCGTGGCAACCAGAAATGGCGACATCACGCATATAAACATCCAAGACCATGTTTTTTTTTTTTCTTTACCCCCAGCCGGGGATCGAACCCGGGACCTCTCGCATGGTAGGCGGAGCTAAAGCCGCTGCGCCACAGAAGTCGTCACAAAGGCATGTAATTGTTATTATTCGAACCCATCCCATAATAATTTTAGGTTTAGCTCCATTATAATAATGTTATTCTTTCGACGACATTACCTAATTATTGTTAGGCTAGATCTTTAGAGTAAGCAGTTTGTTAATTTTACTCTCACATTCGATCGCTTATTGCGTTAAAAAAACTTATATTTTAAATTATCTTATGGAACTCCAAGTCTATTCGTAAGTATTTTAATTAAGTATAATTTGTATAAGACTGTTTGTTTCCTAAATAAATAAAATAAAATAAAATGTCTAATGCTCCGTTTATAAATGTACTACGTTCTGTACGTTTACTCCGTTCCGGGGTCGGTTCACGCGGCACACGGCACGCGGCGCCGCCCGCGCCGTGTGATATCAGCACATATGTATTCACGCTCAGTGACGATGGAAATAAAGAATTCTCGACTCATATCAGTAAAGCATTGCTTCCCAAACTGCCGGTCTGCCTGTGAATGTCTTCAAAAACAAAAATGGCGCCACGCCTTTTCCCGCACGCGGTGGGAGCGGCATAGTTGTCAGTTATCCAGTATTCCATTGTACGTAACAGGGGGCTAGCCCATCCCCGCAGCTATCAAGATTTGTTTTTCTTATCTCATTGCTCCACACCGGAATCCAGCCACGCATCATAATAGCGTAATAATTGAAGGAAACCGTCCACCGACATGTGTTCCTGCGTAACCCGCAAGACGGGTGAACATTAACAGTCTTATCAGAATTAGGATTAGTCACGCAAATAATAGCATTCAATGATTTGTGTCGTACAACGGTCACTGTACTTCAGTGTGAGACTTCTTATTTGATCTGCTTTTAATCGGATACCTACTTTTCCCTAACGAGATCAACATTTATCTATTACTGCGAGTATTTTCTTGACTGTCAGGGTCTTCCCCACTTCGAGGAGCGCTGAGCTGATGCGCAGGGAGATAGTACAAGTAATAGAGTTGCTGTAAGCATAATATGTATGTGAAGTGTGTGAGAGCTCATCGATCATGGCGGCGGCGACGATGATGATGTGGTTAACTATTCTGGTGGATACAAAGTACGAAGCTATCATTACATATTGTGTTTCATGAAACTCCTAAGTTAACGCGGACAAATATTTGGACTTTTGTACACGTGGTACTAAATACTTTGCTTTTACATAATATATATAGGCTCATGATGACCACTCCCAATCGAAAGAACATAGAATAAAAGTGGCCAAGTGCGAGTCAGAATCGCCCATGAAGGGTTACGTTGTAGCATGTAATTATGTTACTGAATATTTGTGTTGTAACTTTGTTTTTCATAGTGTTTGTATGAATGACAAAGTTACATTTGCGGTTTTCAAAAAAATGTTTTAATATCTTAAAACTGCTTATTTTATTTAATTTAAACTAATTTTTGTTAAAAGTGTTTATTGAGATACACAGCATATATTTTTTGTCGATTTTTCGCTCTATTACTTTAAAAGAGGGGGCACGACAACATATTTTTCCACTTTGGAAGGGTGTCTCTTTAACAATTTACTTTGAGGAGAAATGGTTTTTAGAAACATCGACCTATCTATAAACACCTCATACATATAGGTTTGATGAAAAATAAATTGGTTTCGTTCCATGTATGGGGAGCCCCCTTTAATTATTTAAATTTTTGTATAAAATCGTAAAGCGGTTTATAGAATCCATCTTTCATATAATCCATAGAATACATCATACCAAATTTCAACTATGTATTGTTAATAGTTTCTGCATTACAAGTTGCTGTGACATACGGACGGACGGACATTTTAATATTTTAATTTTAGAATAGGATGAGGCTCCGCTATATATCAACTTTACTACAATATACTAAACTAAAATAAACCCAGAGACACACCGAGTACTTTGAACTTTGAAGCCCAACACAATGATAGAGGATTCCAGATTTAAGTAAATTTGAGCAGCCGTTATTTATGAGCACCTCCTCAGCTGAACCAATAATGTTCACTTTGAGAACAACCTGTACAGTACAACATGTGCGCAAGCATTTTGCAATTTAATATAAAACCTGACACCGTTTCGAGCAATTACTTTACGTAAATCTTTATCTCGTTACGTGAAGACGCCGATAAAAAAAAAACGCGTAACATTAAATGGGAAATATTAAACTGCACATCAAAAATACTGATTTGCACAGCAAATATCAGTGCAAAATGCTGCGGTACTTTAGGTGAAGGGTAAAGGGGTGAGCGAAGCGAAGCCCCCTTAATCCTTCGTGTTAGGTTGAAGACAGCAAAAAATACTTAAAACATAAACAGTAATAACAATAATAATAAACAGTAATAATAAGTACACATGAAATATTTAAAAGATAAAAGTTTTTTTGTTGATCCTTTTGCTGTGCAAATCAACATTTTTGATGTGCGATTAAATACTAGTCAAATTAAATTGGTCGATTCGTTTTGGTCTCTGGATGACCAGTAAGTAAGTCTCATCATTTTCCAACATATCAAACGCAGAACACTAAAAAATGTTGTAAATATTTATGAACCTATGAGCGATCAATACCGAGATAATCATATTGAAAACTAGCTGATGCCCGCAAATTAGGAATAATTTACCGAGATAACGTTACCTTCCTTCTGGTGTAGTCGGATAAAAAGTATTCTGTATGTTAATCTAGCTCGTAAACTATCTCTATGCTAAATTTCATTCGAATCCGTGCAGCCGTTTCAGCGTGATTGAGGCACAAACACACAAACATCTAAGCATCGCTACTTTCATATTTATAATATTAGTTGGATGATATCCTTCCTGGTCATCGTAATTGGATTTAGCTTCATTATCCGCGAAGTTATTATACCTATACATACATAACCGCTCGCACAACACGAGTAGGTAGGTACACTACACCACCCCACAACTAATTAATTGCTCGCTCAAGCCTTCCTTAGAACTGGAATAAAGTTCCTCTCCCCCCCGAGTAGAGTTTCGGCTTTTGATCAGCCCTTTGTCTGCTCTGCAAGCTACGCCCTTCAAAGGGCTTGATCGAGCCCTTTGCAGATTAATCTTTTATCTGCCCGATGTAGCAGAAACTGATTGTGTTGTCTCCTTCATTCCATCGTAGGCACAGTACCTACGATTATTGTAACTCTACCGCTCGACACTTCTCGGTTTTTTTTTTAATCGTAAGTCAATTAACTGATTCAAATGTCTCCACCTCTTCGTGATACTGATCTTGATCACGTGCAGTGACCAACACCGAGAAGTGTCGAGAGGTGAAGTTACTGTAATAGTGTGTAACTACAAATAAAGCTAGTGCTAGGGGTGTACTTGTGTACTTGTTACAGTTGACTACATAGTAAGTAGGTGTTTATTAAGTTCAAGAGGACTACGAAAGCGTCCTCGGGGGAATCCCGAATCCCGTACAAAAGACATAAACGCGCGCGAGGGCGTCCGGGACCATTAGCATTTCGATTTAATGTCAGGTAGATTATTCATTAATTTTGAATCCTTTGTCTGATTAATCATTTGAACCTAAACTAAACCTTCAATGTATAACAAATTATCTATTACGTTTTTTTATGGCTACCTGCAAGAGACTGAAAAAAATATAGAATGGGATTGAATTTTTATGAATAAAACTATTAAAATATGACAAGCTGGTACGGGAGTGTCCCCTAAAATATATAGGCTTTCTACCTTACTTAGTTTATTGCAAATACTGAGCAAAATGGAAAACTGTGGTACATACTTGAGTTTCATGTGCGTTTGTGTCGTGACTAGGCACTAGAAATAGGTAAACTTAAATCTCAAATGGTTATTGAACTACCGCCGCTTCAACTCTAATAAAGACCGTCTCAAATAGTGCCTAGTGTAGTTGTGGTGTTACACTGTGCAGAGGAGTTGTGTGCCCATCGCATGGACTGACACAGGGGCGGCGGCGGCGCCGCGTCGCGAGCGTCGGCGCCGCGTGACCCCGAGCCGCGGTCAAGGCCTGCCGTGGGCGGACCGGACCTACCCGGATGCACGGCCTACGTGGATTAATGACACCGGCCACCATCTCTAAGCAGGTTCCAATGGAAACCGCAGAGTGGTTATAAACTAGTGAGGTATCGGGTATTTGATGGAAGACTCACCTGCAAGGGCGGCGCGCCGCGGTGTCGGCGGTGCACGCGCACGCGCACTTGCCGGGAGCCAGGAACTGCACTGTGCCGGTGCGGCGGCGAGCGGTGGCGTGCGGCGGCGGCGCGGGGTGCGCGCGCGACGACGCGGCGGCGAGCACTGCCCGCGGAGCGCCCGGCCCGCGCCGCCACCGCCGCCGCAGCCGCCGCGCACAGCCGCTATTGGTCCGCCGCGCGCCGCGCAGCCTCGCTGACGTCACCGCGCCGCCGCCGCCAACGACCGCGGCCCCACGATTCAAATTCACGAGACTCCCCAGACACCAGAGAAATAGTCTTTCATATGTTTAGAATCCGGAATCTGGTGGTTTTTTGTCCCGCGTCTACTGACGGCTGCTCCGGCTGCCGCCCGGCTGGCGGCGGCGGCGGTGGCGGCGGGATGCCGCGTTGGCGCGTTTTTGCTATAGAACGATGGCCGAAAATTCAAAATGGCCGCCTTCTTTGAATTGCGAGATCTCGCCGCTCGAAAACAGGTTTCGCGGTCCAGCAGAGTTCGCAACGCAATATAATGGCAAACCCGAACCAAAGAGAGAAACGCGATGTAATTGGAGAACACTCCCAACTCCCAACATTCTGTATGAACTGGATATTCGACAACCGACAGAGCCCTTTACTCTCTATGTCAACAGATTGCATGCCTCATACTCATACTTGCTCACACACAACAACATGACACATATACCTACATACATAGGCCAACATACGTTTAGTAAAAAAATATCGCACATTTAACCTGTATAGTGCTGTGCGCCCAGTTACCTAGAGACAGAGAGCTCAAGACACTTTTGTAACATCGTGGAACTGGCAAACATTCGTTGAGTATATTGAGAGCATCTTAAACTGGTATTTCTTCAGACTAGGCAAAGTTAATAGTTTTAGATACTCTACGAATACTTCTCTGAGAGGGAGAAATGCGTGTAATATTACTTTATGATACCAGATCGGCTGCTCGCCCCACCAACCAACCAACCACCAACCAGTCGACAAACTGGTTTGGTCGACATGTTTAATACACTCACTAGTTAACATCAAGTTTGCTTTTCGCTTCCTACAATCTAAACACAGTTACATTATACTCGTAATATTTAACTGTTTTTGGATTGTAGGAAGTCGTCGCAACAACAAAAAAAAATGGTCAAGTGCGAGTCTAACTCGCACACGAAGGCTTCCGTACCACCGTTAGAAAGTTATTGGTGGGGCTACTTTTACACTCCATGTACGTAACCAGGTGCATTCATAAGTTTGTATGTGTTATTGAAAGAATTGTTGTATGGGAGCCCCTTAAATTTATTTTTTATTCTGTTTTTTAGTATTTGTTGTTATAGTGGCAACAGAAATACATCATCTGTGAAAAGAGTTCATCTATCTAACTATCACGGTTCATGAGGTACAGCCTGGTGACATATAGACGGACGGATGGACGGACGTACAGCGGAAGCTTTGTAACAGGGTCCCGTTTGGCACCCTTCGGGTACGGAACCCTGAAAATACGCATTTCCAGACACAAACTGCACTGTGCAGCAAAACCGTCTTCGGTACGGCTTCCGAAATATAATAAAGTTCCTATCACAATGGCTAGCGTAGGAAGATGACTCAGTTCAAGCTTAAGCTAATGGATTATTTGGCTGGTAAGTTTAAATATATATATATATATATATACTTCTTTGTAGGTAAATATTTAGCATAACGTTGACATGTTGTCTACTTATCTAATACAATTGACATCTCTTACATCTTTTATAATAAAATAATCTATTTTACTAGCTTTCGCCCGCGGCTCCGCCCGCGCGGTATTCGGTTTTACGTGAAGCTTTGTAATGTGCCAGGAGAGGGAGTCAATGATTTCACGACTGTTTGTGATACGCTCAGCACGGAGAAGACGATGTATAGAGAGCCAGAAATCTACTTACTATCTAAGTAAACAATTAACTACTCCCTTTTCTGGAGGTTCCAAAGCATGACGTAAAACGGAATATCACGCGGTCGGAACCTCGGGTAAAAGCTAGTAAGCTATAAATATTCCAAATGTCAACCACTGATCATCGTATGGCCTATGGGAACAGTTATTATTGTTCGGGACGGGAAGGGGATAGCCTTTATGTTAAGTCAGCTAGGGTATAATGTCGCTCGCGGCTGCACGTGAGTGAGGACAACACACATTATGCACGTCACATCTAACTTAAACTAATCTCATAATAAATGATCTGATTTTTTATTTCTGATTTCTATAAATAAAACCGGCACCAGTGAAAGTTAAAATATTGTGAGGAAATCACGTTTGTTGAAAATATTGTGGGAGAATCACGTTTGTTGAAAATATTGTGGGAGAATCACGTTTGTTGAAAATATTGTGGGAGAATCACGTTTGTTGAAAATAGACCTTCTTCAAAAGTCCCTACTTTACTAGGTACTGTAAGGTTCGATATTTGTTTATGCGATTATATTGTATACGGGCCTCTTTAGAGTGGGTGTCACTTTGACGCTGTTACTTATTTTGTAGTTTTAAAAAGAAAGAGGCTTGGATGTGAGAAGTCAATGTGACACACTTCACCGTAAGCTTCGGCCAGTGACTGATCTTAATTTTATAGTTAGGATTAGCTTAATGGCTATCGAGCCAGTTGTGGATCGCTTTTATAAAAAGTGTAAACTAAAGAAATAAAAACGAACAGTTTAAACTAAACAGTCTTCATCTTTATCATATAGTGGTTAGGATCACTACATTAGTGCTAGGAGTACTACAGTACCTACATATAAAGTGTATAAGATGAGATCTTCATCTCCGCATATTTAACTCCTAGCAACACACAAATTAGCATTGTTATATTATACTAGCCCATTGCCCTCGGCTTCGGTCGCGCAAACTCATGTAAAGAAACAGTCCCCCCCGGTCGCGTGTTTCCGTAATATACAAGGCCATTACCCAGGGGTCTGTAAATTATCGCGTATGCTTTAGAACGCAATATTTTCACTTACGTCTTCCGTGTTACAACTACTTGGAATATTGTGTCAAGCCTGTCACTGTCACATTTATTTTGAATATATTTTTAACAGTGTTTTACTATCAGTTGGAAAATATACTTTGCACAGCAAGCAAGTGTTTATTTATTCATAGCTATTATAAATGGTTATGGGCCCAGTATCCCAATAAAATAAGTTATGGAAAATCTAACTCATAGTAGAGATCACCATTGTCCGCGGGTATATCTACCGGCGCCGCCATCAATAAGTACCACGAAGTTAAATGATCGTAATTTTTCGACGTCGGTGTTTGCTCTAGAGTGCTGGTTGACAGACCATGATCTGTGGGACATCGTCACTATTCCAGCCAACCTCGAAGACCCCATTGCCACGCGAAAGGACGCTATGGCACGTGCGAAGATTTGTTTTGCGTGTGAAGAAGGAATCTATCCTGTACTAAGGTCAACCAAAATGCATGCATTTGAGACATTTAACTGCCTCAAAACGGCATACGCTGACACTGGTCTCACACGACTTGGCCTAATGAAGAAACTTCTGTCCACTTTCTTCACAGGAAATATCAAGGAGTACACAAATAAAATGCTCGCCACGCAACAGGAACTTCAAGCTATCGGAGCTGCAGTTGACGATGAGTTCCTGGCAATAATATGCTGTCAGGACTTCCAGAAAAGTTTCAGCCTCTAATCATGGCTCTTGAACACTCCAATACCAAGATTTCGTCAGAGAATGTCGTTTCTGCCCTTCTCAAAGAAGATCAACGACGAGCTACGCCTATAAGAACCGTAGAGGCACACCGGGATACTAATGCTGCACTTCAAGCAAAGAAGAGCCAGAAGCTCGTAAAGAAATTCTGTTTGTACTGTAAGAAAAATGGCCACGCAGTATCAGAGTGTAGAAAAGTCTTAATAAGAAGAATGTACAAAGTGACTCAGGTTTTAATTACACTTCCGAGTTTACACTTTCATCCTGTTTCACTAACATTTCATCTACATCAACAGGTCCCCAGGACTGGCTCATAGATTCAGGAGCTACCTCTCACATGAGTAACAGAAACGACTGGTATTTGTCGATGTCGCCCTACAAAACCCCCATTAATGTCGCAAATAAAGAGAAGTTAATGAGCCGTGGTATAGGTACAGTTCAGATTCCTATTTCAGAGCATGTCAGTAAAATCGAGCGAGTCTTATTCATTCCTGGTCTGGCAGAAAATCTACTTTCTGTTAGCAAAATAACTGAAAAGGGCTTTGATGTTTTGTTTACATCGAAAGATGTCAAAATATGTCAGAGTGGCAGCTGTCAGGTGACAGGCCCTGTCATAGCGACTGGTTCAAGCCATAGAGGTATGTACAAACTAAATAAAAATACTTCTCAGGCCTATGTCACACAAACAACGAAGGAGGAAGCATTGCTATGGCACAGACGCCTAGGTCATTTAAATCCAAGAAGTTTGTCAATTTTAAAAAGTAAGCAGACCGGCGTACGTTTTAGCGGGAATATGGACGTCAAATGTATTCTCTGTTTACAAGGTAAACTTGCTAAGAAACCGTTCAAAAGTTCTACAAGCAAATCGAGTAAAGTCCTTAAATTAGTCCATTCGGATCTATGCGGACCTATGAGTGCGCATTCGTGGGGCGGTTCTCTTTATTTGCTAACTTATACTGACAATTTTAGTCGAAAAACTTTTGGATGTCTTTTGAAATCAAGGATTATATCAAGAATCGAGTGCCAACAATGGCTCTAGGAAACAAAATTCCTGAAGAATTATGGACTGGAAAGAAGGTAAATCTTTCACATATGAAAAGTCTTCGAATGCGAAGCTCATGCCCTAGTCCCGAAGGAAAATCGTTCGAAACTCGACTCAAAGACAAAAAAATGTATCTTTGTTGGATACTCAACAGAAAGCAAAGTCTATAGACTTGTTGAACCCCAAAATCCTCGGGTAATAATCACCGCCCGAGATGTTGTCTTTATTGAAAATAAAGTGCAAGATGAACCGGTACAAGAGTCCAATACACAATCGTCTAGCAGTCAACAACTGTCTCCATCTTCAACGTCAAAAGTCGTGACATTCAATGAAGACGAAGACCCAGTTCCTGACTTTCAGGCCACCACCACTACCAGCCGAACCTCAGTCTCAAATTGTGGAACACCCTGAGCCGGCAGAAGCGATAGACTATCCCGAGGAACAGCCTGATTGTGGCCCAGTTGCTCAGTCAGAACTCCCTTTAACTGTACAGTCAGAAACTGAAAGAAGATATCCTCTTCGTAACAGGAAACCTCCTAGAACTACTGATCAGGAACCAGAGACCTATAAAGAAGTCACCGAACATCCGCTAAAAGAAAAATGGTTGGAAGCGATGCAAGCAGAGTACAACTCCTTGTTGAAACATGGAACTTGGACCTTAGCAGACAGACCCACTGACAGAAAAACAACACAATGTAAATGGGTCTTATACTTCAGGCCATATCACCAAATTCAAAGCCAGACTCATAGCAAAAGGCTTCACCCAAGTTGCAGGTGTAGGTTATGGTGAAACCTTCTCTCCTGTAGCCAGATCGTCATCGGTGCGACTCCTAATGGCCTATGCAGCCCACCATGAACTGCAAATGGACCACCTGGATGTAGAAACCGCCTTTTTGAATGGAGACCTAGATGAGGAGATTTACATGGAGCAACCAGAGGGATTCTCAACAAACGCAAAAGAAAAAGTATGACCTTTAACATTGAATTGGTTCACAGTTAATAATTTATTGTTAATCGCTGGTAAAACCAAGTGTATCAAATTCTCACTTCCGAATGTCAGGCAAGTTGAGACCAGTTTAGTGTTAGACAACAGCACGTTAGAATTAGTAAATGATACGAAGTTTCTTGGAATAACCATTGATAGCAAATTGCAGTGGGGACCCCACATAGATAAATTGGCTGGTAAATTAAGTTCTGCGGCTTACGCTGTTAGGAACATCAGACAAAGCACGGATGTGGCTACATCTAGGCTAGTCTATTTTAGTTACTTTCATAGTGTGATGTCCTATAGTATCTTGTTGTGGGGAAAATCAGCGGATATTGAAACTATTTTTATTTTACAGAAAAGAGCTATTCGAGCAATTTATAATTTAAAACGAACAGTTTCCTTAGGAGAGCTTTTTAAAGAAATTGACATACTAACAGTAGCTAGTCAATTTATTTTCAAAAATATAATGTATGTACGCAAGAACCTTACAACATTTTCCAAACTTAGCGATAGCTGTAATGTTAACCTAAGAAATAATCACAGACTATGTGCGCCCCGTTTTAGACTCGCGAAGGTTACCAATTCTTTCAAGGGTCAGTGCATTCTCTACTACAATAAGTTACCTCTGGAGATTTTGAAATTGCCATTTGAGCAATTTAAAAAGCATGTTAAAGCGACTTTGTCGAAAAAGGGATATTACAATGTTCAAGATTACTTAAATGACAGGACTGTATGGGGTTAATCTGGCTCAACACAGACCTTGCTGTTAATAATTTTGTAATTATTTATTCCTGCTTATTAATCATAACAATTAAATTTTTCATATTTGTATTAGTTAAGCACAACCTATTTTTAAAAGAGATCTAAAAATCAATCTGTGGGAGTTTCTACGCCCTTCTTCTCCCACTGTGGTCCAATGTAAAGAAGTGGCAAAAAATGACGTTTGCTAAATATATGTAAATATATACAGTAATAAAGTACTTTGATTTTGACTTCGACTTTGACTTATGCCTACTGAAGAAAGCCTTGTACGGCTTGAAGCAGGCTCCACGTCAGTGAAACTTAAAAGTAAGTCAGGCAATGGCAGAAATGTCACTGACTCAAGCTCAATCAGAGCACTGTATATACTACAGAAGATGCGGCAACGACCTACTGATTGTTGCAGTGATTGTGGATGACTTTTTCGTGCTAAGCACGAACGATAAAATGAAGGCAGACTTCAAGAGGACCTTGAGAAAAAGTTCACTATAAAGGATCTTGGGGAACTCAAGGACTGCCTCGGAATGAGAGTATCTCAGACCAAAGATGGAATAAAACTCGATCAAACCAAATATATAGAGAAAATGATAGAAAAGTTCGGTATGAAAGACGCAATTTCAGTCACGACACCCATGGAATCAGGTCTAAAGCTAACTCTTCCTAACGAGGAAGAAGAATTAGACGTACCATACCAAGAGCTTATCGGGTCGCTAATGTACCTTGCAATATGCACTAGACCTGACATCGCTCACACGGTCTCCTACCTGTCGCAATTCAATGACCATTAAAGGGGGGTACACTGGAAGGCCGCTAAGCGGGTCCTTCGTTACCTCAAGGGGACCAAAGATATGGCTCTTAACTTCTCGCGTAAATCTGAACTTTACCCTTTGGGGTACTTGGATGCCGACTACGGCAATTATCTTGTGAACCGTCGATCTTATACCGGCTTCGTGTTCATGATGAGTGGAGCTTCAGTGTCATGGGAATCCCGCAAGCAGCGCACAGTAGCCCTCTCCACTACGGAAGCGGAGTACATGGCACTGGGCGAGGCTTGCAAGGAGGCCATATATCTTCATAAACTTATTATCACTGAAGTATTCCATCTCACGAACACCCTCATCATACACACGGATAATCAGTCTTCCATCAAACTGGCCACAAACAACACATATCACGCCCGCACCAAACACATCGACATCAAACATCACTTCATACGTCAATCATTATCCGAACATAGATTTATACTCAAATACATTCATACCACAGAAATGACTGCCGACATCCTCACCAAACCTTTGTCAAAACTAAAGTACTACAAGTGTATAAATAGCTTAGGGTTAGGTTAGGTATTATGTATTTTGTGTGTTTAATATGTTTTTGGTGTATATAGTGTATTAGTTTTATTTTGTCATGTGAGGTGTTTTATACAGGGTGTTTTTGATATTCTTATTGTTCAGGCTGTACACATTGCGGGGGGGTGTTACAACTACTTGGAACATTGTGTCAAGCCTGTCACTATCACATTTATTTTGAATATATTTTTAACAGTGTTTTACTATCAGTTGGAAAATATACTTTGCACAGCAAGCAAGTGTTTATTTATTCATAGCTATTATAAATTTCCGACTATACATCTGCATTATGCCGCAATCGTGTATACTTCGGAATGGTCTACGCTAATTTTATGGTTCCGTTATATACTGCGCTACTGCAAAATGTAAATACTCGTGTTATGAAATGTTATGAAATAAATATTTTATGTGTATTTAAGTTTATATATCAGCGATTAATATCAGAGTTTAAGGAAAATATTAACCCGCACATCAATAATACTGATTTTCACAGCAAATATCAGGGAAATCACTGCGGTAGCTTAGTTGAACGGTAAAGGGGACGAGCGAAACGAAGCCCCTTTATCTTTCGTGTTAGGTTGAACATGTAAGAACAACAAAAAATACTTAATACAAACTTAAGAACAAATAAAATATTTAAAGTGTTTTTATTGAACCTTTTTTGCTGTGAAAATCAGTATTTTTTATATGCTATTAAATAATACCTTTGATAGCGTGCGTAAGAGACACTGTATAGTTTGCAACTAAACTTTTGTAAGCATTCATTGCAAACTATACAGGAGTAATTCTCAAAATTCTTGTATATTTTGTAGTTGCAGATGTGAGTATCAGCATTCCGAAATATACACGAGCAGTACGCTATGGGAGCGTAATGGCCTTGTATGCAACAGAAATACGCCCCCCGGTCCCCTGCTTAATACTGTCGCAAAAGCCGTCATTACCCATACAGATACACATACATACATATGCTCACGCCTATTTCCCGGAAGAGGGTAAGGCAGAGACCAAAGACCTCCACCTGCTACGATCCTGGCATACATCTCTCGCTTCCTCAACATTCATAAGTCTCTTCATGCTTTAGATGCCATTTAGATGTCTCCTCTATAACTACCTGAAAACTGTGAAGAAGCATTCACAGTTTTTGAGTTTCATACAAATCCAAACTCCTTTTGGAAGTTGCCCGCGGCTTCGTTCGCGCACAAGTTGTGTAGAATGGCCAGCGCATATAAACATTGACCCCCTTTTCCCCCTTTTGGGGGCCAATTTCAATGAAAATTTTACAGAACAACGTCTCACATCTATAAACTATTATTATTATTATTTCTTAATTAATGGCGGTCTAACATCGAGGTTAATTTCGCCAATGTCACGTGTTGTTCTAGATTTCACTGTATGTGGACAGATTCTCTTTCGAGAAGCTGGAAACTGTAGTGTTTTCTTGTTGCTCCTTAGCACTACCCGGGAGGATGTGAAGGGCTGTAGGTTCCAAGTATCTCCTTAGGACGTGAGCAACTACCTCCTTGGGACCTGCAACTGCCATTTTTACAGGTCCCATCTGACATCTGTCAGTCTTAGCTTGTAGTAAGGCGACCATCGTAAAACATCGATTAACTGAATGAATTGATAAGGACTTCATTCTCTGTGAAGTAGATGCAGTCATCATTCGATTCAATCAGTGGTGATTGATCAATTTTCTGGGTAACATTCTTAGTGTTAAAAAATAAAAAGGGTTCACCGACGACATCTTGTGACGGAGTTCATTTTTTTAGAACAACAATGGTTTATTAAGTTTATAAAGGTTTATTAGTCAAAGTAAATCGAAAAATTGTCTTCTTTTGTCATTATTATAATTAACCAGCTAACCCGGTTAGCTTCGCACCACCCAAAATTTGATTGCAAAATAAATAATATGGTACATAACCATATATACGATCGTTATCGCCGCTGTACACTCTCACGCGAGACACCCCGAGGCTAATGTAGGTACTATCCGATCAACCCAAGTTTGCACCTCGCTGCAATGCAATAACGTTAGAGTGCAGTAATGACTTCACGAATCCAGGTAAAACATTTCAAGATTGTAGGTCTGCTAGAAGTACCTTAGAATTTGATGATCGGTAAGTGTGTCAGTCAGTAAGGACAGAATTAAGGAACTTTGACTTACCGTAGTTTTAAATCTACTAATTCTAATTAAATGTCATTATTTGGGGATATTTCTAAATATGTTGTTGTAGCTTTATCTACAACGAAGTTAACGGAGGTCGAAAATGCCCTGAATGACTTCCAGTAAAGGATGGCAGCAACTGTGTTCGACGCTTTAAAACAAAATCACATCGTCGTAACTATTAAAATATTTGTCCAAATGTTGTAGTGTGAAAGACAAAGTTTATCTACTTTAAATACCAGAAGCAATCAAAGTATCTATATTGTAAAGGATCAATTTGTTACGACCAAATGTGCATTAGAAATAAAGTAATTTTTTATTGTATTTATGGAAGATTTTTCCCTACCTTCTTGACACTTATCAGTATATTTCAAACAATTCATACAATATCTTTATAAATTATAGCCTATGTGTTATTTTTAAGTGTAAGCTACATTAATGTAAAATTTTGCGTAAAAGAGTAACAAACATCCAAACATACATACTTACAAATTTTCGCGTTTATAATATTATTAGGATATGTATTTATTACCAAAAAAAAAACAATTGTGTAGTTTCAAATTTGAAAAAAAAAAGAATTAAATGAAGTTTATTTGCAAGACAACAGTAGGTAAAAACGAAACCCTATTACTAAGATTCCGCTGTCTGTCTGTCTGTCCGTCTGTCACCAGGCTGTATATCATGAATCGTGATAGTTAGACAGTTGAAATTTTCACAAATGATGTATTTCTGTTGCCGCTATAACAAAAATACTAAAAAACAGAATAAAATCAATATTTAAGAGGGCTTCCATACAATGAACGTGATTTATTTTACTAATTTTTGCTCGATATTGATAACGGCAACAAGTAGACACTTGAAATATTCACAGAATATGTATGAGAGTGGGTTTATGAAACGAGCCTGTACGGACGAGACTGTTGTTCTCTGCCCGTGCATGTCTTGTTGTTACTGTTGATGTTGTTGGTTGTGTAGCCAGAAGATAAACCGCTAATTTCACTTTAAACGATTTATTAATTCTCAATTTTATGTAAATGTATGTCACAGCCGGTGGCTAATGGCTAACTGGCGACTGAAGCGCCGATATGCTTACAATGCATTTTACTTGCGACTAGGTACTAATGTACGTAACCGTACAGAGCCGAAGGCGATTTTCATTATTATGATTAATAAGCAGGAAAAAATAATTACAAAATTATTAACAGCAAGGCCTGTGTTGAGCAAGATTAACCCCATACAGTCCTGTCATTTAAGTAATCTTGAACATTGTAATATCCTTTTTTTGACGCTTTAACATGCTTTTTAAATTGCTCAAATGGCAATTTCAAAATCTCCAGAGGTATCTTATTATAGTAGAGAATACACATACACAGTTACATACACTACTCACATATCATAAGCTCTCTTTAATGTGTTCAGGAACCGCATGTTTGACCGGCATGGTGGTATTGATAATTCCTTTGCACTTGTTTAGCTTGTTCAGTAGTACCAACTTTACAAACAATGTAGGGGCGGCACGCAGGCGGGCGTCGGAGTTCGAAATTTGAATGTCATAATATGTAGAAAAATTACACATTATGGTCATAATGTGTAATTTTTCAGATAAGAAATTAGTTTTTACCAAGTAGTTTAACTTAAGCTGATCGTAACGTGCGGTTTTTGTACGCAGTAAAGAGGGTTTATGATACTTGTGTAGATAAAAATAATGAAATTAAAATAAAACAAATATTAAAGGGGGGTCCTTTCATACTTGTAAGGATACAGTAAAGGATAACTAAAAAATCTCACCTTACAAATTTAACATGGTTATACAATATTTAATACCTTCACAGGTGATAATTAAATCAAATAGGTACCTAATGAAACCATAAAACATCTCTCTTTCTCTCTTTCACTCGCGATCACACTCGACCACTATCGTTGCTAACCGTACTACGTTTTCTTCACATGGTCTACATGTCTCTGGGCGATGACGTCAAATAACAACTTTGAAGGGAACTGTCAAGCGCATTACCTTTCTGCGGGGCTTATACGCTTAGTCAACGTCATTTTTAGGGTTCCTTAACCGAAGAGCCCACGGAGCTCCAGTGCTGTCACTCAAGTGTCCCTTTACCCTTCGGCGTCTGTCACACGGGTTCAACGGCCAAAAGGTTAAAGCTACAATCTTCAAATTTTCAAAGTATTTATACATCTTGTTGACCCAATGCCATACAAAGTGTCATTTTTGTTTTTAAATATTTTAAGTTCCCATACAGCCAAATGGAGACCGAACCTACCCTGGGGTATCGTTGTTCAGAACTCATTGCGAAAAGAAATACCTACTGTATTTTTTGTCATAAAAATAGTGGTAAACAATGAAATGCGAAGCCACCAAAATTGTACAACGTAGAAATGTTGAACTTCCCACGGATCTATGATGTTACAATTTGGTGATAATTTTTATTTTTAGGTACCGAAAGTAATATAGCGCCACGCCTTTTCCGATACGAGGTGGCAGAGGGACAATTGTACCCACTTTTAGAAATATATTTAGTTCTCCATTTTGCGTGACAGGGGGCTAGCTTATCGCCGCAGCATAGGGGTAATAAAGGTTTCCACACCATGTTTTTATCACGGTTAGAACGTCCGTATAATGTACTTAAGATAAATCACTTATCTCATTGGTACAGTCGGCGTCAGAGAAAAGTATCCCCCCTTGGTATACATTTTTGATACAATGAGTAAATAGCATGTTGGTCCGGTGGTTAACAAGTTCGACTTGTGAACCATAGTTTGCGGGTTCGACTCCATGGCGGAGGTTCTTTTCCATTTTTTTTGTAGCTGTAAAATAAACTAACGCGGAAGTAACGCCATAAAAAAGGCATGTTGTTGAAAGAATATTTCATTGTTTATTCGAGTACAAGGTATGATTTTTTATATTATAATTCGAGGTATACCATATTTAGTTTCCTTCAATTATAAACTATTTGCTAATCTTATAAGTTAGTAAAAATATTTGGGTTTAATGTAACGCTCACGCTAAACGAGAGATACTTGCTAAAAATATTGTTACTGAAGTGTTCTCCTTTAGATAACGGAATAGCCCCCAGCCATTTCCAATTCCAACCAACTTTGTCCAATTTTTTAATTAGTTTATCTACACACGTATCATAAACCCTCTTTACTTTTTATGACCATAATGTGTAATTTTTCTACATATTATGACATTCAAATTTCGAACGCCGACGCCCGCCCGCGTTTTTCTGTGAAGTTGGTATACTACAGAACAAGCTAAAAAACTGCAGAGCCTCAATGCTGGTCAAACATGCGGTCCCTGAACACATCAAAGAGAGCTTATGATATGTGTGTAGATAAACTAAAGTATGTAACTGTACATAATTAGACATTAAAACTCTCGAGTGATATTATTATGAAACTCGCCTTCGGCTCGTTTCATAAACCCACTCTCGAGTATTAATGCCCTCCATTATGTAGCAGTCACTTATACTACTATTAAATGTTATTTTATTTAATTTTTTACAAGCAGTTTACTTGTTGCGTTAGCTAATAGAAATAGAAAAAAATACAATTTGCACAAAAATTGTAGGTTTTAAATTTATGATGATGTGTAGGGCAGTGCAATATATCATTAACTTTAGCTATGAACCTCATATCGTTTTAGAGAGAAAAACATGTTAAACTACGAAATATAGTAAAATAATTTACATCTCTCAAATTTATCACAATTTTAGACAATACTAATGAATCTCTTAAATTGCAATGCAGTATATAAATAGTGGAGTCAAATGGCCGTCACTATCTATTATCTGTTGCAGCCGATTGTTCATGTTGTTCATGTTGGAACATGCTCTGCTGTTTCGTATTAACTCCCACGTTCTGCTGGCCTCTTCGTCAAATTGCTGTTTAGACTTAACTTCACCGGAGTCCCAGTTCAGAAACATTTGACCCCACAAGTTTTCTATTAGATGCAGGTCAGGACTTTAAGACGGCCAATTGAACCCAGATATGTCATCCTGGTATCACAGCTATTCTTGGACGGGTCGGGAGCGGTGCACCGAACTGTTGTCTTGAACTAGATGAATTTGGCCTTCAGGCTACATCACGTCCCTTAACACCTCCGAGTATCACTGGGCAGTCATATGGCTGCCCACTTCCACCAGCTCTCCTGGGTCCTTAGATGGCATTCATCCCAAAAAAATTAAAATACAGTAAATAAATAATTCCAATTTATTCACATATCATATGCAATCAGCGATTCAAGAACTTTTTCTATACATATTCTTAATAAGCTTACATGGTAGTATATTTGCTTACCTTATGTTATTCTCCCACTTTTTCTCATATCTAACAAGTTTTGAGGGTGATACCGCTCCCCACGTCTTCTCCGCAATATTTTCCTGCCACCTTTATCGGATTTCAATCATATTTCGTCAGTGAAAATTACTTTTTCATTTTCCCAATAAAAGTCGAGGTAACGTTCAGCAAATGTTTGATGTGCAACAGAAAGACATATTGTCTGCAGTATATAAAAGTCGCTGAACCGTGCTGAGTAAAATCCTAAATGTTTCAGCACTGGAACGAGTGGTTGTGAATGTGAAGTGACCCTCCTCCATGTGAATTTGCACAATTTTACGGTGTCTCTCAAAGTCACCCGTATAAACTCGAGGAGGGCCTTGACGATCCCATCACAATTGCCATCACCTGTTTCCTGGTATCTCCTCATCCACTAACGAAACGTTTTTCTCTGCAAGTATAAATGTAAATAGTTTATTAGAAGAACACTCTACAGGAACGAAATTAATACTAAATCAGTAGTACAACATAAATTATACCAGATCGACATTATAATCATCTCTTGAGCAACTTTTTAAAGCTCTTGTTTTTGTTCCCAATGAACAACTATGTTATTTTTTAGAAAGGTCATTAAATGAACCATGCTAAGCATTTCTCAAGATGATTTAAAGAAAACAGATAAGCAATCGAGATAATCGCACAAGGCGCAGCACGTTGTTTTCGAATACTTTTTAACTTGCCCCCAAACATAAGTTATTAAACGAAGCAGAAGTTGATCATTAATTCTCGCGAAGGTAAAATCAATCCAATATCAACCTTACTCCACAGTTTTATATCATTTTCAAGTTTCCGTTTAAAGAAAAAACGACGAAGAACTATTATCCATACTGATAAGTTAGACAAGGATGCCGGAACAGACACGTCGACTATCTTTGTAACCAAATGAATGGGCGGCTTATGTCTTTGTCCACTCTTTTCCTGTTGACGATGGAGCTTTCTCAGACCTTATGAAACACAGTAAACTGATGCCTCTATTCAAGTCGGGAGTCGAGGGTGATCCTTCAAATTTCAGACCAATATCTGTTCTTCCAGCACTAAGTAAAATTTTTAGAAAGATTATACTCAATCAAATACTCTCACACTTCAACCGTACAAAACAACTCCACACCAAACAAAACGGTTTCACTAGGGGTAAATCGACTACGGATGCAGGTATTACCTTTATATCTCATAATTATTCTGCATGGGAAGCTGCACATGACGCTATAGGTGTTTTTTGCGATCGATGGCATTTGATTGTGTTGATCATGACTAATGACATTAAATCATTACGGAGTTAGAAATAAAGCGTTATATCTACTAAGATCATACCTAAGCAATATAATTCAACAGGCAGAAGTCAACGGCGTTAAATCTGATGGATCGGGAGTAAAACTTGGCGTTCCACAAGGTTCCATATTAGGTCTTTTCTTATTCCTGGTATATATTAAAGATCTGCCTTTCATGGTGGACTTCACTGGTCTTCAAAATTGAAAGACAAAAAGAAGATTTTGATGATGTTAATGGAGTATTGTCTTTAACCTTGAATTGGTTCACAGTTAATAATTTATTGTTTAATGCTGGTAAAACCAAATGTATCAAATTCTCACTTCCAAATGGCAGGCAAGATGAGACCAGTTTGATGTTAGACAGCAGCACGTTAGAATAAGTAAATGACACGAAGTTTCTTGGAATAACCATTGATAGCAAATTTCAGTGGGGACCCTACGTACATAAATTTGCTCGTAAATTAAGTACGTAGGGTAAGTTTTGCGGGTTACGCTGTTGGATCTGCATCAACGAGTGACATCCCGTTCAACACACCGCCGAATATTGATCACGGCAGGCTACAGTTGTGCGCTAGCGTTACAGAGTTAACAGTCGATGCCCTACGCCTCATAGTGAAACACATGGCGCGAGGAAAATCTCCAGGTTTGGATGATCTCTCCATGGAGCACATTATACACAGCTGACCGGAGACAATCAGGGCACTCGCCTTGCTGTACCGAAATATTCTTAAGACGTCCTACCTTCCTTCAGCTCTCACCAATACGGTGGTTATACCTATCTTAAATAACGCCAAGAAAGACCTTTCTGCTTCTAGCAACTATCGTCCCATAGCACTTGCCTCTATAATTGCTCGCTTACTTGAAAAAATAATACACGCAAAAGCCGTGGGGTACCAGAATCTCTAGTTAAGATCTTAGACACTTGGTACAGTACACAGACTAACGTGGATAGATGGAATGGGGGACTCTCCAGACCGGAAAGCTTAAGATATGGGGTGAGACAAGGAGGATCTATGTCACCAGTCCTCTTCAATGTTTACAGGGATGAATTAACAACAACTCAATGATAGTAAGGTCGGTTATTTCATAAACGGCACCTTCGTGAACATCATATCGTACGCGGACGATATGGTTCTTCTTGCCCCTTCCGTAGCTGCCATGAGAACACTGCTAGTCACCTGTGAAAAATATGCCGAGAATCACAACATGGTCTACAACGTTGATAAATCTGAATATATGGTTTTCAAATCGGCGCATACGCCCACCACAACAATACCTCTTCAGCTCAACGGGCGATCACTAAACCGAGTCGAGGAAGTCAAATTCCTCGGATACATAATCACGGCTGACCTGTCCGACAACGCCGACATCGAGCGCCAGCACCGCGCAATAACCGTGTGCGCCAACATGCTCGCCAGGCGCTTCCAGCGCTGTAGCGACAGGGTGAAGAGGCAGCTGTTCCTGTCATACTGCACGAGTGTCTATTCGGTGGAGTTGTGGTGCTCGCACTCGGTGGAGGCGATGCGGCGCATGCGCGTCGCATACAACAACACGTGGCGTGCGCTGCACCGCCTGCCGCCCTGGTGCAGCACCAGCGAGATGTTCGCCACGGGCCGCGCGCTGGGCTGGGTGGCGCTGCTGCGCCTGAGCTCGGCTGGGGTGCGTGCTCGCATCGAGGGTTCGAGTAACTCCATCCTGAGCGCCGTTCGTCAGTGGATGGGCAGCCCACTCCACCAGACATGACGGGACTATCATGCGTCACCAGGTTGACCACCAGGCAAGGTTCAGTGCAGTGGGGTATGTACTGTAGCGTTCTTCTCACCAATGTCGTAGTCTTGAGCACTATCTGTTTAGCACTATCTATTTGCTAGCCCTGTGTGGGATATATATTAAAGATTTGGGGTTATAACTGATTGGTTTTTATTACAGTTATTTTAGTTATATACATTTTTTATAAAAGGGATTCACAACTGGCTCGATAGCCATTAATCTAATCCTCACTATAATTTAGCTCAGTCACTGGCCGAAGCCTACGGTGAAGTGTGTCACATTGACGTCCACATCCAATCCTCTTTCTTTTTTAAAAACTACAAACAAGTAACGGTGCCAAAGTGACACCCACTCTAAAGAGGCCCGTATACAATATACAACGTACCTTACAATCATTCCCCCCTCCCTTCAAAAAAAAATTTCCAACGGATTTTTTTTTTTTAAAGTGGCAACCCTAACTCAAAGTCTAAAATCTAAAATGACAACCCTATCTCAAAGTCTAAAATCTAAAAAATATTAAATGTTAACTTTAAGTTAGTTTGCTATGCATGAAATCTAAAAGACAGTAAATATGCCGCAAGCATAAATTTAAATAACATCAAGTACCCTAATCCTTATCTGTCCAACCATCCCATTTAACCTACTCAATTAAACATTAAAAAACAAAACCAAACTACACTTAAGGTGTAGGCTATGCACCTTAAAAAACTTAAATTATAACACCCTATGATCCCATCATACAATTATTCGCGGCTTAACACTAACCTACCTAACGCTAGAAAACTCTCAATTACAATACGAAGGCAAACAGCTGAATCTAGCTAAGATTTAGCTTCTCGAATAGTTATCATTCGACAAACTTTCTGACAATAAAAACTAGCGAAAAACTTATCAGACAACCATAATACCTCCTGTTAAATCCACGCCTCAACCGAAAGGGGTGGAATCTTAGTAGGGTTGTTTTTCAGTGGAATGTCACACAGTAGTACTGACCTTGACGCCGTGGACCGGCATTCGAAAGCTCAATTCGAGGCAGGAGTACGGGATGAGGAACACCAGGGTGGGGGGTGTTGGGAGTCGAATCTTACTCGTGTCGTAGTCCGCTGCTGGTGCCGTCGTGATGCTGCCGACTACAAGGGTCGCTATCCGAACGCGACGAATTGGTGACCGAACCACTTCAACCTTTCACAGCACGAAGCACTCACTACGATGACGTGAATCTACTTATTTCTTGACGATTATTAACGATATTATTATAAATAACCTTCGGCCAAACTCCGATGCCTGCCGCCGATGATTTTACCATGTGCAAAGGAGTGACATTAGCTAGTTTTTTTTTATCTATGCAAGTGACAGCTAGCTAGTGATGTCCCGTTCACTCGCGGTCGATCCGCGCAACAAAAACCGAGGTGCGTTCCGAAGCATAAATATTAAACACCTCCGTTCCTAAAATTAACACAACTCTGTCTTTGCTTTATGATTGTGAACACATTGTAAACTCTTTCCACCGAATGGAAATATTTCAAAAATTAACGCAGGCAAAGATCAAAAAAAATATATCATTTTCAAATATAGGAAACGTCAACCATATTAACAGGATTAATCTATAGAACCGTATTACTAAGCCACAGCCTAAGAATGAGTTCATTAAAATTCGTTCCAATAATACGATGAAATCAACTAGCTTTAAAACCGATACTACTACGTACATAAAGAATAAATAATCCATTGTAATTCAGTAAACTATCTTTTACTATTAACAGTTTAAGATAATCGCCGTGAGTTGCAACCAATTACCCAAGTAAAGACACTACAAAGAATCTCGAATGTGTATCGAATACCCGAGTTATCCCACATCAGAAATTACTTTCATTGAGAAACCTTCGTTATACAAGCCTTACTCTCCCCTTACCAAATCATCCCAACTCTTTACTTTAAGAACGCGGGAACCAAAACAGAACCCTATGACGAATAGCTATTTATTTATTTTTATTTTTATTTATTTTATTTGGGACATCAACAGCACATTACAGTAAAAATATAACAATACAAAACAGTACAGTGAAGCAGGCCAATAACAGATGTCCACCGATATACAAATATATATAAGTTTAGGAACTAAAACGTTTGCAATTTATAAGGTTAAAGGTTTAAACATGTATTTATATAATGATAGTGAAAGCACGAACAATGTATAAATTTGGTTATTGAGGAGAAACAAAACAAAATATAATTAAGTAAGATTAGAATTAGAGTGTTGGACGAGTGTGATGTGTGATATGTGGAGTGTATGTGATGGTGTATTGGAGAAAGATAGTGAGATATGTAGCCCTAGTGATTTTGAATGTTGAGGAAGGGGAGGAGGGGAGGGAAAGGGATGGGGATTATAATATTAAGTGCTTGAGTGACTGAGTAACTTCATAGTTCGACTCTTGAATGTGTTCCTTGTACAATCAAATGGGTCAATAGAACTGAACCGTTTATTGTATAAGTTTAGGATACGAAGTAAAGGGGAGTTTTGGGCGTATTTAGTATTAACGTTGGGTGTGTGGAACATTAAGTTTACCGAGTGGCGCGTGCGTGTGGTGGCAGCGCGATAGCCAACCAATTCGACAAGGGTGGTACTATCAATACGACCGCTGAGAATGTCGTGCAGGACAGACATATCGAGAGCCATTCTACGATTATTAAGATCCATCACATGATGATATTTACAGGAGGTAAGGTAGTCGCAGTTTTTACGTTTAGTTCGGTAGTCCAAATAACGGACAAATTTTCTCTGGATACCCTCCAATCGATCTTTGTGTGTAATGTATTGTGGGCACCAAACAGCGCTGGCGTATTCCAAAATACTACGCACGTAGGCAAAATAGAGGACCCTTATGCATGTAATATCATTGAACGCAGCACACGTACGAAATATAAATCCCAGATTTCTGTAGGCGCGGTTGGCGATGTCGTCTATGTGTTGATCGAAAGTAAGTTTAGCGTCGAGGGTCACGCCCAAGTCGCGGACAGTGTTAACGCGTGCTATTACTTGATCCTTAAAGCAGTATGTATGGACAATTGGGTTTGGACTGCGAGTGAAGGAGATCTGAAGGCACTTGGAGATGTTGACATTAATGCGATTGTTGAAGTAATACTCAGAGAGCCGGTCCAGATCGTCCTGCAATCCAATGCAGTCATTAACGCTACGTATTTTAGCAAATATCTTTTTGTCATCAGCATACATTATAAATTGGCAATTTTTAAATACTGTATATATATCGTATAGGTATGCATTATAAAATAACGGACCCAGATGTGATCCTTGTGGAACACCAGAAGAAACGCTCACAAAATCTGACCTGAAACCACCAAGCACAACCGCTTGACATCTATTAGACACATAGGACGAGACCCACCTGTAAATATCTCCACGAAGACCCAACCTATAAAGCTTACGGAGCAGGATGACGTGGTCCACACGATCAAAAGCTTTTTCAAAGTCCGTGTAGACCACGTCAACCTGCATCCTGCCATCCATTGCTCGGAGGACATAATGTACAAATTCTGCAAGATTCGAGACGGTAGAACGGCCCTTCAAAAAGCCATGCTGTTGCGGGGGAATTCCTTTTGCTAATGTTCCATAGATAGTGTCATAAACAATTCTCTCAAACACCTTACCGAATATGTTAAGAATTGAGATGGGGCGATAATTTGAAATAGGTAGCTTAGAACCTTTCTTATGTATAGGTACCACAAGAGCCTCTTTCCACTTGGTTGGGAATGTACCCTTTTTAATGGAAATGTTAAATAGAATGTTAAGTGGAATGGAGAGACTCTTGGCGGACCTGACAATAAAATATGGGGGGATTCCATCACTACCGGCCCCACCGTTGGGATCTAAGAGTGACAAGTATTTTACCACCGATTCGGGTGTACTTTGTATGGTGCTCACAATACTACCATCATCACAATAAGGAGGATCTAACTCTTTATCCACGTAAGTGGCTGCAGGTTTGATAAATACTGAAGAGAAGAAATTGTTAAACCCGGCACATATGTCTTCACCCTTTTCGTAAGTGCTGTTGTTGTACTCGAATTTCTTCGGATAGGCCGAACTGCCACGACGTGCTCTGACGTACGCCCATAGTTGTTTCGGGTCGGATTTTATGTTCTGTTGAATTGATGCGATATACTTTTTAAAGCATTGATCGTGAAAGAACTTTTGTCGACTCCGAAGCAAAGAGAATTCGTCGTAATCACGGGGATTGCTGAAACGTTTCCATTTTGCGTGAGCTCTGCTTTTTTCGTGTATTATTTTAAGTAACGGTGTGCTATACCAAACTGGATAGTTACATTTCTTATGACGAGTGTCTAACGGTATACATTTTGTAATAATATCGGTAAGTTTGTCGTTAAAAATGGATATAGCGTGGTCCAAGTCAGAAACACAGAGTGATTTATCCCAGTCAACATCCATTAGCAACCTGTTGACTTCATCATAGTTACCTTTGCGAAATCTATATTTAGTGCAATTCGATTCCACCAGTGGTCCAGCAAAGATGTCCTTAATTGTGATTTCAAGTGGCGGGTGATATTTATCAACCCTGCTAAGAGGGTTTTGAGAAGTCTTGACATCTGCCGGAAAAATAGAAACAATCAGATCCAAGATATTGCCACTGGAATTTTTAATGAAGTTTGATTGTTGTAGGTTCCAGATAGAGAATGTCTCTAAAAGACTGGCACTGGCATCTTGAATCTCTACGGAACCTTGATGAAGTTGTGTGGTGTAGCCGTCCGAGCTCCACACAATGTTGGGCATATTAAAGTCGCCAGTTATTAAAATATGTGCATTAGGGGATTGAGAGAGAACCTTATTTAGTAGTAAATTGATTTGACGTAAATCATTCGCTAAAGTTTTAGAGAACCGCGAATCAGGTGGGGCATATGCGGTACACATGTGTAGATCCTGATTGGAGATAGCAGAGTCGATGCTACCAGCGTGCATTCGCAGGTTGTCGGCCGGAATCGTCACCCAGAGACATTCAACTCCATCCTGTGACCACTCTGGGCGAGCCTTGGCGCCTAGCGAAGACCGGACCAAGATCATAACTCCGCCTCCATCTTGTTTTCCACAGAGAGTGCGGTTTCTATCGATTCTAAATACGTCGTATCTACTATCGCAGATTTCTGTATCTAGAATGCTATCTAATAACCAGGTCTCGGTAATGGAGATAATGTCGAAATCATCGCTTAGAATGTTTTGGTAAAGGGTATGTAGTTTACTTCTAAGTCCACGAGTATTTTGATAGTAAATATTGAGATTAGAATTGAATATAAGTTGGTATATATAGAACAAAGATTATAGTATAGATGGAGTCAGGTAATTGCTGGAAATACTCGTTTGTCGTCGTAGTATAATTAATTAGATGGGAGGGGTGTGAGACGGATGGGTTTGTGTGTGTTGTATAAGGATGTGTAAGGAGTGGTGGTTGTGTGTATGAAAGTGTAGTGAGTTGGTGGGTATAATTTTCGGTAAAAGAAATATTTTGACCTAGAAATAAATAGCTGATCATACTATTTTGACAAAATCCCTTGAGCTTCTTATATGTATCTGAGGACAATTAATAGCTTTTCGGACGTAAATATTGCAATGCTTAACCCAAACATAAGTGTAATTAAGTTTTTGACACCAGTCTTTACAGTCCTTAAGCAGGTTTTTATTAGTCGGTGTAAGGTGATCATGGACATAGACTTTTCTGGCTTCTCCAGCAAATCCAATGTCCGAACTTGTTACGCCTTTAGTCTTTCGCAGGCCGGACATTATTTCATCCTTGTGTAAGCGCTGCCTCAGTTTCACAATGATGTTTTTTGGGCGCCCAGGGACCGTCTTCACTGGCTGAACGCGGTGCGCGAACTCTATGTCGCCAGGCTGCAGCGTAACTCCCGCGTGGCTTGCGATTTGAATGGCGACGTTAGACACTGACTCATTGTTTAGTTCCGGAACACCCGAAATCTCCAGGTTATTCATTCGGAGCCACTGCTGATGTGTGCCGAACTCGTTTTCAAGCACAGCAACCCGCTCCTGTGAGGCCTGGAGGTTCTTCTCGAGCTCACAGATCTTACTGCATTGGAATTCCACCTCCGCTATTCTGCCATCCAGCTCAGCGGTAAGACTTGCCACGTGAGTAGCAATCTCTGCCTTGAGTATCTCGCGTATTTCCGCCTTCAACGTCTCGTTACCCTTAAGAATTAGTTTCTCCAGGCGTGTCTCCAGGTCCGCGAGAAACACTCCATTAGCTGCGATGTTCATCGAGGTGGACGTATTGCTGAAGTTCTCGGTTTCGGGGTGGAGTAGAGACGCAGCGGGCGGCGGCGTATTGGTGGCGCCAGCATCGGCTGTACTGGTGACCGGCATGGAGTTGAGGGCCGGGGTGACATTTGTAGAGGCGGCCGAGGCGACATCTGTAGTGGCGGCCGAGGCGACATCTGTAGTGGCGGCCGAGTCAACATCTTTGAAGTTGGGTGTGGTGACAGCTGAGTCGGTGACTGTAGTTCTGATTCCAACGACAGCGGGGTCTTGGGTGCCTTGTGAAGTCCGGCGCAGTTTCCTCTCCTCGATTTTGCATGAGACGCATTGTGACTGGGTACGGTCAGCTTTAGTTAATTTTTTGAAATCCTCTGGCGATACATTGATGCACTGATAATGGTAAACTCGAGTGCAAGTTAAGCAGCCCATAGTTTCGGCTGCAGCAATAAATTTACCACATGCATCGCACTTGGCAGGCATAGTAATATATTCAGTTAAAAAAGAAAAAAAAAAAGAAAAAAAGAAAAAAAAGAAAAAAAAAAAAAACAATAAAAAATTAAAAAAAAAATGAATGGTGTGGCTTGGACTCGAACTCGTGGCGAACTACGTGCAACGCAAACAAAAAACAAAAAACGATGGTAAGGCTTGGGATCGAACTCGTGTCTAGTGCGTACGAAGCAGACGGTGTACAGTTGAACCACGGTGATACTTAAAAGCTCATGCGAAAATCTGGTGCGTATTGAGCCGAGTCACTGTTGTCGGCACAGCAACAGCTTGACCTTGTAGCGCCTCGACTAGACGATCCGAAACCGGTCTGTTGACTATTTCACACTATCCGTTCACATCCAAACGGCTGATTTGAATGATGTTTGGCACAAAATACGGCTTAAAACGACGAAACACTTGGCACTTTTTTATTCACTTTGTTCCGGGCGGTATTTGCTTTGTTTTGTTAAAGTTTATTTAGCACTAGATTAGTTTTTTAACACTTAATTTGAATTTAGAAGTGAGAGGATAAAGCAACACGTCTATCTCCTATGCTAGTAGGTACGCCTATTGCCTCGTCATACTGCTCTCAAAGATAAAACCAGGCGATCGGTTCAAACAATTATACGAACCGTCGTTTATAAAAGTTTCTCATATAAAGGTAATCTACCACGGAAATCTAGTATGTTACAGATATTTCTTGGGTCTTTGGTGTACGGTCCTCATCAGACATCATAGCTCAGCAACAACATGAAAAGAAACACCGGTTAATAAACAATTCATAACGCTTCCGCATACACAAACCACAAACCATCAACCGGGATAAAATTGTATTGATATATGTATAATCCTAATGTATAATTATTTAATATCCTAATGTTCCTATCCTAATCCTATAATTATTTAATGTCCTAATGTATAATTATTTAATATCAGACGAATTCCTCAACGCAGCACAAAGCGTTTTAAACGATTTGTGTTAACAATAACGCCCCGACGACGAATCAGCACATTAGACCCCCCAACGATCTCAATGACCTCGTATGGTCCTTGATACAGACGTGCCAACTTCATACATCTTCCCGTTATCCGCCTTGGTACGTATAACAAAACGCGCTCGAGTAACTCGCAAAATAGCCGAGTGGCCTCCTGGACTATTGAAAAAAAATATTTTATCCGCAGGTCCGTCTTACAATTTTAAAAATATTACCTACCTAACTTCCTTTCTTGACACGGCACGCACGAAGCTATATAACGCTCTATCTCCTTATCGGCTTTCGGCATGAAATATTTCGACCGAAACCTCTTCAACGTCTTTGCGAGACCCAAATGAGCTCCTGTCCACGCCTCATCATGTAATTCGTTCATTACATTTTGAAACAACGACCTAGGCAATACTAATACCTCCCTAAATTCTCCATCTCTACGTACGCTTTTATATAATAAATTATTTCTCAAGCAAAAACCGCTACGCCACGCTCCCGGACGTTCGCTCAACCGCGTTAACCATCTACTACAAAATGAATCGTTCGCTTGATCCGCCTGTAATGACTCTACATTGATACTAAAAACTTCCAAACCATCATCATCAGGTTCAGAACGAGAAGAAGACTGAGGTCCTACTGTTTCCCGTTTCCCCTCTTCCATTAGCGGATTCCTACTCAAAAAATCTGCCACCACATTGCTTTTCCCCGAGCAATGAACTATCTCGAAATCCCATTCTTGAATCGCTAACGCCCATCGTGCTAACCTACCAGACCTATCTTTTTTTGACTGTAACCAACATAACGCGCTATGGTCTGTAACCACCTGAAAATACGACCCCCAAAGATAATGCCTATAGTGCCTTAACGCCCATACTAACCCCAGACACTCTTTCTCCGTCGTACTATATTTTTTCTCCGCATCCGTTAACTTCCTAGACGCATAGGCAACCGGACTCATTTTTTCAACGCCCTGCATCAATACCGCACCCAACGCCTCGTTTGACGCATCCACATAAACCCTCGTAGTAACCGACTTATCCCCCGAATAATACGAAAGTATTGGCGCACTACACATAACCTTCTTGATATAATCGAACGAATTCTGCAATTCTTCATTCCATTGAAACTTTACCCCCTTTTTCAATAATTTAGTGAGAGGTAACGATATTCTCGCAAAATTCGATAAAAAAAATCTATAATAAGAAAATAAACCTAATAATTGTTTCACATCCTTCGTACATGTGGGAGCTGGAACCTGTTGCATAGCCTTCAGCTTTTTCTCACTAGGTCTTACTCCTTCATTCGAGATTCGATAACCTAGCATCTCAATCTCGCAAAAACCGAATTTATATTTGGATGGCTTGAAGGTCAAGTTCGCCTCTCTAAACCACCCAAAAACTTTCTGCAACCTATCGGTAAACTCCTCGAACGTTCTACCGTACACAATTACATTGTCTGAAACCATAACCCTTTAAATCTTAAATCCGCTAAAACTTTATCCATCATCCGTTGGAAAACCGCTTGACTCGTTGCCAAACCGAACGGAACAACATTAAATTCATAAAGACCACGGCTTTCGTCACGACCGTGGTCGTGACGAAAGCCGTTTTATGCCTACCTTCCGTAATAACCGTCTGCCAATAACCTGAATTGAGATCTAACTCCGCAAAATACTTGACCCCGGCCAAACTATCGACAATGTCTTCTATCCGCGGAATAGGTTAACTATCCCTACAAATTTTCTTATTTAATTTCCGTTAATCTACACAAAACCTCCATGAATCATCGGGCTTTTTAATTAACACAACGGGCGCAGCATAAGAACTAGAGGATTCCCTAATAACACCTAGTTTCAACATCTCCGCGACCTGCTCCTCAATAATTTCTCGTTGCACCGGCGAAACGCGATACGGGTGACAATGAACTGGCTCTTCATCATAAGTCTTAATATCGACCGTCACTATCTCCGACCTACCTAACTGGTCAGTTGTAAACGCAAATCTATCCGCATTCCTATCCAACAACGCCAATAATACCTGCTAATCATTCTCACATAAATCCTCATTTACGATAAACCGTTTATCTTCTACCCCAAACGCAAATTCGCACGAATCCGATAAACCCGAGAAATAAACGTAATCGCCCTTTTTTAACTCCTGAAAGTCGATAGAATTTATTACGTCACGATCCTCGATAACCGTGGTTTCCCCGAAGTTCACTTGTTGCCTTCTAGAACCTTCTAGAAAGTCCGACCCTATCTTTTGTTTTGAAAGAATCCCTACGCACATGACATTTCGTTTTACCGGCGTCGTGTTTTGTTTCGTATGGAAATTATTGTAAAACGGTATTTTTCTCTGGAAAAAACACATACACGATATTCTCGCAAAATTCGATACAAATTTTCTATAATAAGAAAATAAACCTAATTGTTTCACATCCTTCGTACATGTGGGAGCTGGAACCTGTTGCATAGCCTTCAGCTTTTTCTCACTAGGTCTTACTCCTTCATTCGAGATTCGATAACCTAGCATCTCAATCTCGCAAAAACCGAATTTACATTTGGATGGCTTGAAGGTCAAGTTCGCCTCTCTAAACCGCCCAAAAACTTTCTGCAACCTATCGGTAAACTCCTCGAACGTTCTACCGTACACAATTACATTGTCTGAAACCATAACCCTTTAAATCTTAAATCCGCTAAAACTTTATCCATCATCCGTTGGAAAACCGCTTGACTCGTTGCCAAACCGAACGGAACAACATTAAATTCATAAAGACCACGGCTTTCGTCACGACCACGGTCGTGACGAAAGCCGTTTTATGCCTACCTTCCGTAATAACCGTCTGCCAATAACCTGAATTGAGATCTAACTCCGCAAAATACTTGGCCCCGGCCAAACTATCGACAATGTCTTCTATCCGCGGAATAGGATAACTATCCCTACAAATTTTCTTATTTAATTTCCGATAATCTACACAAAACCTCCGTGAATCATCGGGCTTTTTAATTAACACAACGGGCGCAGCATAAGAACTAGCGGATTCCCTAATAACACCTAGTTTCAACATCTCCGCGACCTGCTCCTCAATAATTTCTCGTTGCACCGGCGAAACGCGATACGGGTGACAATGAACCGGCTCTTCATCATAAGTCTTAATATCGACCGACACTATCTCCAACTTACCTAACTGGTCAGTTGTAAACGCAAATCTATCCGCATTCCTATCCAACAACACCAATAATACCCGCTTATAATTCTCATATAAATCCTCATTTACGATAAACCGTTTATCTTCTACCCCAAACGCAAATTCGCACGAATCCAATAACCCCGAGAAATAAACGTAATCGCCCTTTTTAACTCCTGAAAGTCGATAGAATTTATTACGTCACGATCGTCGATAACCGTGGTTTCCCCGAAGTTCACTTGTTTCCTTCTAGAACCGTCTAGAAAGTCCGACCCTATCTTTTGTTTTGAAAGAATCCCTACGCACATGACATTTCGTTTTACCGGCGTCGTGTTTTGTTTCGTATGGAAATTATTGTAAAACGGTATTTTTCCCTGGAAAAAACACATACACGAATGAACAAAATCAATATTCATACCGTTCTTTATTAAAAAATCCACCCCTAAAATAATGCTACAATTCAAACCTGTTACTACTAAAAATTCCTGTGAAAAGCTAAAATTGTCCAAACTAAAATCTATAACACATTTCCCTACAATTTTCAGCAAACTTCCATTTACCGCCTTAACCCGTCTCTTCTGTTCTTGCACACATCTCGCACCCACTTGACCTGCAACAGCTGGGCTGATGCATGAAGCTATAGCGCCTGTATCTAAAAGAGCTACCACCTTTACTCCCGAGGCATGTAATAAAACGAATGGTCTGACCTGCTGATTCACCTCGACTGCGACGATCTTCTCCATTGGTCGTTCCGCTTCTGTGCTACGCTGCCGAGCTCGTCTGAGGCTCTCATTCCACAGGTCAGCCTGGTCACCGCTATCGGGCTCTAGCGACGACGTGTTGCAAAATCCGCTTGCCTAGGACGCAAATTATAATAATTAGTACTAGAAACATTCGGCCTGTCTCCCCCCCCCCCCTTATTGCTATGGGCCAAATTCGGTCCGAAAGTTGCCGGGTTCCTAAACACATTCACATTATCATCACTTCCCGGACTTAACTTCTCCATCTGTACCAGCACTGCCCTTAGCGCCTTCTTATTTACAAAATGGCTCAACATTAATTTATTTCTAAGATGGTTCTGCAATCCTCTTAAAAATTGCGTTATAAAAATGTCATCTTTAGTAACTCTAGCCTTCCTCGCCAGGTCCCCTAAATAATGGAAGTAGTCCAACAAACTTCTTTTCTCTTGTTTGGCATTGCAGAACTTCTCTGCAAAGTCTGTGCCTCCAAACTCCTCATTAAATTTATTCACCACCTCGTCAAATTTCTGGGCACTGCCCCTAATTTCCCTAAAAAAATATAAGGCTCCACCTTTTAAATACGAAGGAATTAATAATTTTAATTCCTCCGACGATATAAATTTCTGCCTCGATGCAGCATCTCTGAAGTCTTCTAGAAAATCTTCAAAGGACTCCTGCGGACCCCCCGAAAAACAAGTTGACAACTCCTCCATCATGAAAAAATTTCATAAAATTTTTCACAAAATGTCCGCCGCTATAAAACAATCTTCCCACAACATTTTTCTATTTGAGTCTTCACTCGCTTGGCAGGTCGAGGTAATTCCTAAATAAAAAAATTGATTACAGAAAAATACTCCCCAATGCACATTCGATCCTTCCTCGATTCAGCAAGGTCTGGATCGACGATCTCCTCTCCTCTTCAATTACGTCACTTCTTATGACGTCACCCTCCTTCTGAAGCAATCTTCTTATTTCTCCGGCCCGTTTGGCGCCTCCGCCAATGTAGCTTTCTTCTCACCAATGTCGTAGTCTTGAGCACTATCTGTTTAGCACTATCTGTTTAGCACTATCTATTTGCTAGCCCTGTGTGGGATATATATTAAAGACTTGGGGTTATAACTGATTGGTTTTTATTGCAGTTATTTTAGTTATATACACTTTTTATAAAAGGGATCCACAACTGGCTCGATAGCCATTAATCTAATCTTCACTATAATTTAGCTCAGTCACTGGCCGAAGCCTACGGTGAAGTGTGTCACATTGACTTCCACATCCAATCCTCTTTCTTTTTTTAAAACTACAAACAAGTAACGGTGCCAAAGTGACACCCACTCTAAAGAGGCCCGTATACAATATACAACCTACCTTACAGTACTATACCCATGTGATGTGTGCCTTCCACATTCTTGAATATTGTTTGTTTGTTGTTTGTTTTTCTTATTTTTTTTTAATATTTATAATTATTTTTAATTGTGACATTTTATATTGGACATAGTCTGGAAAAATAAACAATCATTATTATTATTATTATGATTATAAGTCATTTCTGTTATATAAAAATTGTTTTAATATGAGCTGCTTTTCTCCACAACAATATAACTTAAATAGACTGCCCTAGCTGTAGCCACATCCGTTTTTTGTCTGATTTTTCTAACTACATAAGCCACAGAACTTAATCTACCAGCTAATTTAACTATGTGGGGACCCCACACAGGTAAATTAGCTGGTATTACCTAAAATATTATCTTAGGGAGTCTGTGCTTTTTAAAGTATAAATTGCTTTAATAACTCATTTTTGTTATATAAAAATTGTTTTAATATCCGCTGCTTTTTTACACAACAAGATACCTTCTGTTACTAAAATAGTCTACCCTGGCTATAGCCACATCCGTGTTTTATCTGATTTTTCTAACTACATAAACCACAGAACTTAATCTACCAGCTAATTTGTCTATGTGGGGTCCCTACTGAAATTTTCTATCAATAGATATTCCAAGAAACTTCATGTCATTTATTAATTCTCATGTGTTGCTGTCATATACTAAACTGGTCTCAACTAGCCTGTCATTTGTGAGTCACATGTCAATTTGAGAGAGTTGTGCTTAATAGCGTTTAGCAATAAAATATAATAACTGTCAACCAATTCAAGGTTAAAGACAATATCATCATTAACATCATCAAAAATGTATCTTCTTTTCGTCGACGGGTCTGTGAGTTGAAGTTATTCTTCCAAGTCCTCAGGAAAGAAACTCTGTTACTTAATCTGTGACCAAGTCTCTGCTAAGATCATTGAGCTACTATTACTAGCGTATAGAATATTCTTAAGCTTTTTCAAATATAAAACGTGTTGCAACTCGACGACACGGGAGAGCGAGGTCGTGGCGAGATTGCACACCATAGAAGTGGCACTGCTTTTGTATTGCACCTACCTAAAATTAATTGTGGTCGGAACAGCCGGAGTTATTTTTATCCGACGACAGCGAAGCGAAAAAGGGAAGGGTAATGTATTTGACATGTATGTATGTATGTATGTCTGACCGTAGATACAATTTACCATCAGAGCATAGTGGTAACTGGTAGCCAGCCTTTGTTCTAGCGGCACTAACCACCGATCATAATTTTATGATCAGATATTTGTGGAATTTCTAAAAGTTAAAAAAAAGTGAGAGTGGAACACCTACCCGCCCCTTGGCTAACAGATACTATTAAGCGTCTTATGGTCAAGAGGAATAGAGCCAAGTGTAAGAACCGTAAGAATCCGACAGATGACAATTTTCTTTCTTACAAATGTCTTCGCAACCGCTGCAACCGTCTCTGTCGTGATGCTAAGCGTCGGCACATCAACGAGATTATTGAAAGTTACACACCAGCTCAGGTGTGGAAGTTTCTAAAAACACTTGGCATTGGTAAGACTGAAGACTTACATCCTGGTAATGTAGATCTCAACGGTCTCAACCAGTTCCTTTCTGCCCCACCTGTTGTGATGGATTCCATTGTTAAACAAGCCACTCTTCAGAGCCTGCGTTCTAAGTCCTTACCCGACACCATACCATTCAACTTGAATCCATTGTCCATACCCAGCTCTCTTCTTACCTTCTTTCAAACAATCTGCTAAACATGTACCAGTCAGGATTCAGACCGGGTCATAGCACCGTCACGGCTCTCATGAAAGTCACAGATGACATCCAGGTAGCCATGGACCGTAAACAGCTTTCCGTGCTGGCTTTACTTGACTTCAGTAGTGCATTCAACTGCGTAGATTTTGACATTCTTGTTGAGCTTCTCAGATCTCTGACCGTCTCCTCCTTCTCTGCCAGCTGGTTCGACTCTTATTTGAGGGATCGGCAACAGAGTATCAGGTCGGAAGAGATATCCACTGAATGGTGTGACCTTTTTACAGGCATCCCTCAAGGTGGTATTATTTCTCCTCTTCTATTCTCGATCTTTATTAACTCCATCTCGGACGTCCTGTCCTCCTCATATCATCTTTACGCTGATGATCTCCAGATTTATCGCCACTTCTCTCTTAACGATGCAAACTCTGCTGTGGAGGCACTCAACGCTGATCTTGAGGGTATAAGAAGTTGGGCTTCATCCTTCGGACTCCTGGTCAACCCGAGCAAGTCCCAGGCCATGATAATAGGTACCAGACATTCTCTTAACTTGTTTCAGCAACATCCCATTCCACTTGTCACTTTTAATGGTACCACAATCGTATATAGCGATAAAGTTAAAAACCTGGGTCTAATCTTCGACAACCAGTTGTCCTGATCATCGCATCTCAATGAGGTAAGTCGCCGAATATTTTCTACCTTTCACTCTCTCAGGAGACTTCAGTACTTTTTGCCTCGACATACCAAAATCACTCTTGCTCAATCTCTCATTCTACCCCTCATCGATTACGCTGATGTCTGCTGGGTCAGTGCTAACGAAGAACTACTGAACAAACTCGAACGACTTCAAAATCTCGGGATTCGGTTTATCTTCGGGCTGCGCAAATACGACCATGTGTCACAACATCGCAGGGAGTTGAAGTGGCTGCCGATTCATCTTCGTCGGGATTCAGACATCCTCAATTTCCTCTACAATATTTTACGTAATCCACGCTACCCAACTTTCTTACGAGACAGTTTTTAATTTCTTTCTTCCAGCAGACCTCGGAGAACTCACGCAGTTTCCATGCTCACAACTCCACAGCATAACTCCGCTTTCTATGAGAACGGGTTTAGAGCCCGGGCCATTCGGTTGTGGAATGCACTCCCCTGAACCATCAGGGACAGTCCTACTCTGAATATCTTTAAAAGTCGTGTGAAAAAGCATTGCCTCTCCCTTTAGAGTTATAGGTAGTATGCATGTAAGTATGTATTAGTATAGTGTATAAAATAGTAGTTGTAGTATATTATAAGTATTTAGTATATTATTATAGTTATTATTTAATTTATTATTTTATATATTGTACACATAGGTCTACCCCTGCTCAACCATCAACTTTTCCCTTGTTTACTTGGTTTGCTGGAAAAGATCTCTTATTAGAGATAAGCTCGCCTTTGTACACTTTTTTATGTAACTTTTGTTTTTTGTATGATTTGTGTGCAATAAAGAAATTATGAAATTATGAATTATGAATTTTCAGAGTTTGTATGGAGTTGTCAAAATTATTCAGAGAATAGTGGTAGCACGCCTTAGTGCTGGTGGCACTTAATGGTTACGAACCCCAATAATCTCAGATGAATGTAATATTCTTTGCTTCCAAAAATGCATTACATAATTTACATACCCCGCGCACTGTTCGCTTCAACAGCTACGGAACTTCAAACTATGCTATAGGAACTAAGCATGGTGAGCCTTGGGGTTGGACAGAAGGTGAATCGGTCAAAAACTCAACTAACCACCAACGGCGCAAAGCGTAAGGAAGTCATTGATGGGCAGGAGATACAATACGTCGACGGGTACACCTACTTGGGCCAGAGTGACTCCTACGAAAACAGGCAGGGCAAGGAAATCGAACGTCGTGTTTCAAACGCCTGGAAGAGCTTCTGGTCCATGAAGGAGCTAATGAATAACCTACCGTTGACCCTGAAGCGCAAACTCGTCGAGATGTGCATTCTGCCCATCCTAACCTACGGCGCACAAACGTGGTCCTTGACCGAACACCAAAAGTCCAAGCTCAAGGTTCGCCGCGCAGAATATTGGGTGTGAAACAAACTGATTATGTTAGTAACACCGTACTGCGCTCTACAACTGGCGTAGCCGATGTGGGCATGCAGACCGCCAAACTAAAATAGAATTGGGCCGGCCATGTATGTCGAATACACCCAGTCAGATGAAAAAAATGAAATTTGAAAATGAAATGAACAGATGGGCAAAGATAGCCACTGAAGGGGTGCCTACAGATAATTGCTTTTCTGCGTAGACCTCTTTTGTTACTCTATGATTTCAACGAAACATGGCGGCCACATGCACATGCACACATGGCGGGTCGATATGAGATAAAATTGATACAAAAGTAATTCAATTAAACGTGATTTTGCAAACATGCACAAAGCCTACATGAGGAAATTCACTCCTTTACTTTTATTTAATTTTCCTGTGAAGTATTTGCAGTACCTCAGCTACCAGAGATGAGTACACATGAAGGCAATTTACGTAACCCGTTTCACTCCAATGCGTCTAGCTGTCGCAGCCGTCCGGCACAGACTGAGCGCGTTTGTTCCAATTGCCTCAAATAGGTTCAACAAGAAATCAAGCCGAGGCGTCTACTCTAATGTATATGTGGCAGGCAAATTTTATGATTCCGCATTTTACAAACAGCGCCGTCCGTTTACAAACGCGCGCTGCTATGTAATATGCCGAAGGTCAATTGCAAATTGAAATTAAAATTTCAAATTATCAAGGCAAAACACTGTGGTAGCTTAGGTGAAGGGCAAAGGGGATGAGCGACGCTAACCTTCGTTTTAGGTTGACCATGTAAGAACAACAAAACATACTAAAAACGTAAAGAAGTGTCAATTTGCCTTCGACATATTACATAGCAGCACGCGTTTGTAAACGGACGACGCCGTTTGTAAAATGCTGAATCATACAAATTGCCTACGACTATACATAATTACTCAAAGGCTAAGATGTCAAAAGCTGTCAACAAGGCGATGTGTTCATTACATCGTGCGTGACTAAATTCAAAGAAATGGACAATAAATAGTAAAACATGCAATAATAACATTTCAAATCCATAACCAAATTTCCGAAAACCATCGGGTGAGTATCGACTCACTTATACCCTTCAAAGTGATTCATACAGAATGGACGAATGTTGCGGCTGCGATGACGGCCCCGAGTTCGTGCTGTGCGGTGCCGACCTCGACCGCATCCTGGAGCAGGAGCGGCAGTGGCGCGAGTACGAGCGGCAGCTGGAGCGCCGGTGCAAGCTCGAGTGCCAGATGCTGCAGGTGGCCGCGCTGCGTTCCGAGGCTGAGGAGAAGGCGAATCTTGAGCGCCAGCTGCGCCTCGAGGCCGAGCAGCGCGCCGAGGCGGTACGCGCCCAGAGAGTCGCCCTCGAGCGCGAGGCCCGCGCGCGCCGCGCCGCCGCCGTCAACGACATGGAAGCGCGCCGGAACGCTCGCCTCACCGGAGACGATGACGACCTCGATAGCCACTACTACAATAACAAGTGGGCGCTCTGCGGGCTCGGCATGGGCGTCTTGCTGTTCCTGTTTGGCGACCGCATCCACACGTCGCTGTGCCTGGTGCTGTGTGGCTGTACGCCGCCGTCAACGTCGGAGCTGTGCGGCCCGCCGCCGCTGCCGCAGCCGATCTGCAAGCCCACCAAGACGTAAGCTAACAAACCGACATATCTGCGAGACATAAATAAAAGAAGGCCAAGAAATGTATCGTGAGGAAAGCTGCATAATATCATCCGTCAGTGACTCATTCAATCTGATGAGCTCATAATTTATACGTTATTTCACAGCTTCAAGAATTGTGCGGCTCGCCTAGCGTGTTTGGATTAATGTAAAGATGCTTAATGAGACCGAGACCTTACAAAACAATTATCAAATCTACAATTAATTGTGAAGTCTACATCTATGAAAACATGGAACAAACAGGTGAATAACTTCTGTTATATTTTCATTTTTGCATAAATTATAATAAGTTCCTATTTAGATATCAATTAGATTCTCGAAAAGTATAGGTACTTTGATGAGTGACATGTTCGTTCGGCATCAGACAGTCAATAGGTGGAGAAATTGACGATGAAACTTCCTGCCACGGCGGACTAAAATCACCCTTGCGCAGTCCTTTTTAGTATCTTTCATTGACTACGCGGATGTTTGCTGGATCAGTGCGAACGAAGAACTGAACTGAACAAACTCGAATGACTTCAAACCTCGGGATTCGGTTTGTCTACGGGTTGCGCAATTATGATCGTGCCTCCCTGTATCGCAAGGAGCTGGTGGCTTCCGATCCGTCTCCGCCGTGATATGCACATTGTCTTTTTATTCAATATTTATTCAATATATCACCTATTTATTCAATATTTTGAGCAATACCCGCTACCCCACATATCTTCGAGAACATTTTAGGTTTATTTTCCCCAGGGATAGCAACCGGAGATCTCACATGGTGTCTCTCCTTTCAACTCCTTGGCATAGCACTGCCGCTTACGAAACAAACATTCGTTTAGGTTAAGGGCAATCAGACTGTGGAACGCTCTTCCTTGCGCTATTAGGGATAGTCCCCCAATTTTCATTTTTAAGAATAGATTGAAAGTGGATTTCCTTTCTATTCTGTAAAAGGCACCATATTGTAGGTATATGCATGATATATTATAGCTTATATATGTATGTGCATTCTATCTACAGTATTTCATATAGTTGAGGTATATATTTTATTTATTAGGTATATTTTATTTATATTTTACATTGCATTGTTTACAGTTTTATTACGCACTAGGACTGTCCTGTTTCATAACTCTCCTGTCTTGCCTAGGTTTGCTGAAAGAAATCTATCTTTAGAGATAAGCTCGCCTTTGCTTATAACATTTCTTGTAACTGTCTGTACCTGTATATTTACTATGCAATAAAGAACTTGAATATGAATATGAAATTGACAAACATGTCTTGTCCAATAGCCAAGAAGCTTCAGGACAAATTCACGATACATAATCACGCTTGTGTTATCAGTAGAGAGTGTGATTCACGATACGTCATCACGCTTATGTTATCAGTAGAGAGTGTGATTCAAGATACGTCATCACGCTTGTGTTATCAGTAGAGAGTGTGATTCACGATACGTCATCACGCTTGTTTTATCAGTAGAGATTGTGATTCACGATACGTCATCACGCTTGTGTTATCAGTAGAGAGTGTGATTCACGATACATCATCACGTTTGTGTTATCATTAGAGAGTGTGATTCACGATACGTCATCACGCTTGTGTTATCAGTAGAGAGTGTGATTCACGATACATCATCACGCTTGTGTTATCAGTAGAGAGTGTGATTCACGATTCGTCATCACGCTTGTGTTATCAGTAGAGAGTGTGATTCACGATACGTCATCACGCTTGTGTTATCAGTAGAGAGTGTGATTCACGATACGTCATCACGCTTGTGTTATCAGTAGAGAGTGTGATTCACGATACATCATCACGCTTGTGTTATCAGTAGAGAGTGTGATTCACGATACGTCATCACGCTTGTGTTATCAGTAGAGAGTGTGATTCACGATACGTCATCACGCTTGTGTTATCAGTAGAGAGCGTGATTCACGATACGTCATCTCACTTGTGTTATCAGTAGAGAGTGTGATTCACGATACGTCATCACGCTAGTGTTATCAGTAGAGAGTGTGATTCACGATACGTCATCACGCTTTTGTTATCAGTAGAGAGTGTGATTCACGATACGTCATCACGCTTGTGTTATCAGTAGAGAGTGTGATTCACGATACGTCATCACGCTTGTGTTATCAGTAGAGAGCGTGATTCACGATACGTCATCACGCTTGTGTTATCAGTAAAGAGTGTGATTCACGATACGTCATCACGCTTGTGTTATCAGTAGAGAGTGTTATTTACGATACGTCATCACTCTTGTGTTATCAGTAGAGAGTGTGATTCACGATACGTCATCACGCTTGTGTTATCAGTAGAGAGTGTGATTCACTATACGTCACCATGCTTGTGTTATCAGTAGAGAGTGTGATTCACGATACGTCATCACGCTTGTGTTATCAGTAGAGAGTGTGATTCACGATACGTCATCACGCTTGTGCTATCAGTAGAGAGTTGATTCACGATACGTCATCACGCTTGTTTTATCAATAGAGAATGTGATTCACGACACATCATCACGCTTGTGTTATCAGAAGAGAGTGTGATTCGCGATACGTCATCATGCTTGTGTTATCAGTAGAGAGTGTGATTCACGATACGTCATCACGCTTGTGTTATCAGAAGAGAGTGTGATTCACAGGTAAAGTATCACAGGCGTGATGACGAAACGTGAAGTTACTCATAAGCTTTTTGGCTATAGATGTATCTTGCGCAAACTATAAAGTAGAAGACGTAAGGGCCAGGCCATATCAGTTCGTATCGGATCCGCACCTTGATGTGCCTTAGTACGTTTTCATTACGAGCGATGTTAATGTTGCGAATCTCTTCCGGTCTCTTTCACTATTCTGTTGCTTGCAAATAGGTCGTTCATCTTGACATAAACCAGTTTCAGAGTCTTTTACATGGACAAGGTAGATCAGAAAGTGTCAGTGAAGGCAAGTGCCGCGCGCGGTGACGATTTAGATGTCATAACAATGGATCATAAATAGGCTCCGAAACATGCAGTAAGACAAGCACATATCAAAGGTACTCCCCAACACCGTTCCACCCTGTAGGGTGAAGGATGGACTGCAATGTAGCTCACAACTTGGAGTGTCTGGAGACTGCGGCGGCGTGTCAGTATGTAGACGCGGCGTGCATATGCAGCGAGGAGGAGGCGCGGCGGCTGGCGCAGCAGCAGGCGGAGCTGGCGGAGCAGCAGGCGCGGGACTGCCTGGAGGAGGAGGCGCACCAGCGTGCCACCTTCATGCGGCTCGCGGCCGAGGAACGCTCCGAGAGGCTACGGCTCCAGCGGCTCGAGGCGAAAGAGCGCGCTGAGCTCGCGCGCCTGCAGCGGGCCGCGGTGGCCGAGGAAAGCCGGCTGCGGCGTGCGCGCGAGCTGGATGCACGGCGGTCGGAGTTGCTGCAGCAGGCGCGTGAGCGAGCCCTGGCCGGCCCGAGCGAGCCCGTGGACGACCAAACATGGCTGCTCTACGGGCTGGCCGCCGGCATCGGCCTGTACTTCCTGGGCGGCACCCTCAGAAGGTTCCTGTGCGAGTTCCTGTGCTCGTGCTATCAGATAAAATCGTCGCCTGAGCTATGTGGAATAGAGAAGTAAGTTTTCAGGCTACTGAATAGGATCACCATCACCGATATACATGACGTATGTTAAGTTCTTAGGTCGCTTATGCTTGCTTATCTACTTAGACGTAGATCATCTGACGTGAGCTGTGTGTTTTGAAGATGTTTGAACCATCTCGATAGTAATGATATAACCTTTTACATATGAGTACGCCATATGAATAAACTTAGCTAGCCTAAATGATATAGGTATCATGTGTAGTAGTTTAATGTTGTAAACTGTTTGACAGCGACTATGGCTCTGATGGGGACAGCTGCCTCACCCCGGAGCATAGGCCAGACCAGATTCGCTTGAAGAAGGCTGTAAGGCGGATAGATGGGTGAGTGCCAACAAAATACATCCTGTCTCTAGTCTGATATCCTTGCCTTCCGTATTGCCCTGATAAAAACAATTTTCTCTTCAGGTGTTAACTCCGGTGAATACTATCTAGTCAACCACTATTCATAAGTTAATGTACGAATCAAAGTTCAATACCTACTGGAATACGAACGGATCAAACAGCAAGCTACTCAAGAATATGGTCACTCTGTACTTGCATTTAAATAGTGGTGCTCAGGATGGTCAAAATTAACAAAGTGAACGTGAATATAATGTGTCTGTTCCGTGAAAACTAACAATCGGCTCATAAAATCAGAACAACAATATAAACTTTCAAACAAAAATATAGATGCATCCTTTAAAGCAAAATGTGTTTTGTCAAACATACCTAGCGTCACGCCTTTTTCTATACGTGGTGGAAGAGGTACAGTTGTACGCACGTTTAAACAGCCGTTCGATACTCCATTTTGCGTGACAGGGGCTGGCCCATCACTTACGATGTTTTCCATCACTCTGAATTAAATATTCATTTGAATCACTCTAAGCCTGAATGAAGGTTACTTTGTTAGTTTCCATACTAGTTTAATCGTCGAAGATAATCCGGGTCCGAGTCCACTAAAAGTCATCACGTTAAAGCATTGAAAGTACAAGTTGCTATAGTTGGGTTGTGTTGCTCATAGATTAAAGCGTCTAACATTAAGTCCTAAGTATCTAAAAGTCCCAATTTATTCGGAGAGGATGGGGTTGGGACAATCTGTATTTAAGCACATTTGTAGACGTTAGGGCCCGCAGATTGTGTATATTGAACTGGTTAAAGATCCTTTAAAACATAGAAATACACCGATGTTAATTATGTTGTCTCCTAAAAAGAGATTTTTACACACTATTAAGAGTTAGATTTCAATGACATATTTATTTTATAGACATGCACATCTTTTACAAATTAATCAAGTAACAAAGTTATCCTAACAAGAATAATTTAAGTTTATTAATTAATATTTTTGTAAAATAAGACATAGATTAGATTGACTTTAATTATCGTTAAATAATGAATTAAGTATTTTTGATTACAATTTGCTTAGGGTGTCGTGGAAGATACCTATATAATTTTGACTAGCGCGCACATGTGCTTGAATTATACATTCGTGATAGTGGCGAGTGTTGGCCTAAGTCGGTCCTGCAATGCGGTAAGGCCAACGTTTTGGAGATTAGGTTTCGTGGTATGTTACAAGTATAAGCGACGAGACGAGCGGACTCCAAGAAGACCGCTGCGATTAATAAGACGATTTGCTATTTTGCACAGATCATGGCATTTCCGGCGACAGTACATCGAGTGCATCTCAAAGAAGGTTAGGCTCTGATCGTAAGTGAATCTGTGGGAGATCCCCTGGTTATTGTAGGTGAGGGCCCTAGTGAATGTACGCTGTAAACTCTCAATGCTTTGTGAGTGGACGCAGTACGTGCATTCTCCTCTGTATTTCATCTAAGGAAGCCAAGTATCTGTGACGCTTGTGTCGACATAAGGGACAATATTTAGTTAGCTGTCCATAAGAACTCCAAGGTCGCGTATACCTTTACCACCTCTTTCAGACGATAACCATTTATCATGTAGGCTAACATAACAGGGCATTTTTTCCGTGTGTGTTTTATAGGGAACAATTTTTTGACGTTGAGATGTTCCATTGTTGATATACCGTTGCACCAGTCGGTATAGGTCATGGTGGTGTCATTTCTGTAGATTACCAATCTGTATAGCTTGAGATCGTCGGCGAAGGGAGAGTACTTGCAATTGTGGATGTGTAATGAAATGCCATTGCTGAAGATGAGGAAGAGAACCGGCCCGAGGTGCGATCCCTGAGGCACGCCGGATACGGCATAGTAGATCTGGATCTACATCGCCATCTGCAGCTACCAGTTGTGATCTCCTTGCAAAGTAGGATGAAAATCATACGAAGTGATTCAAACGAGTAATGATCTGTGTACACCTAGCGACTCCAGTTTAGTAAGTAGGGGCGAATGATCGGTAAAAATTTAGTAACATTTTACTAGAGGAGGGGTGAGGGCGGGGAGAGAAGAAGGGGGATACTCCCTCTCCCCAGACACCACTGTTATGAAAAGTAAACAATGAACTCTTCAATTGCATTAAACAGTTGATTTGTCATCTTAATAACATAAACAAAGAATATTTTAAATCGAAACTTTCGGAATAATTGAATTGTATTAGAAAGTCCTTTGCACACAACATGGGTATGCTATCCATATAGAGTAAAATTTACATGAGAAATCATAAAAACTTTGGCGAATCCAACAGCTACCACAGGTAAATATTTATTTATGTTATTCGTAGACTTTCTTGTATTTTATTGGATACATTATGATAGGGGAAGATATCCCAAATTATTTTCCCAAATAATTTTTTCCAAGTAATTTCGATTGTGATGTGAAAAAAATATTATCGATAAATTTTATGACAATACATTACAATATTTTGATCTGTATTTATGAACCTTTTCCACAAATTAACATTGATGTGTGAAATTTGATGAGTGATTAAATACTAGCCTTTTTACTTTTAGTACAGTCATTTAGTATTTTTACCTGGAAAGTTTTCCGGGAGTTTTGAAATTTGGCTTTTTTATAGATTTTGGTATGCTCTTGCCAAATTTCAACTTTGCCACCTCGTATGGCTGCCGCTCGCGCCGCCATAATGAAAAAATGGCGCCCAAAAGCAGTTTTTTGATAATAACTCCTTTCTGGCGCATTTTACAGGAAAAACATATTTATACAAAATAAAAGTAGAGAAAATTTCCTACAATTTATGTTACAAATTATGTTAAGTTCGTACGTAAGAAAATTTTCAAATTCATCTTCAGAATTTTTAACGATGTACATTCTTTGGAAAATTAACAAAGGATTAATCGGGACAAACTCGTTTTCTATCCGTATGCCTGTATTCATAACACCAAGTGATTTAACTCTGTCATTACGTTTAAATTTTACAGTATAGAAATCACTGCCAATGATTTTGGAAATGCCAGCACTACCAACTTCTTGAGACATATGACAGTTAACTTTTTCGTCTCCGATAATTCCAGTGCTTATTGACATGATTTCCTTCAATTCTGGAAAAGGTGGATGATTGGACAACCAATCCACCAATTTTTTGACGTCATCATTGTCACGTTTAACCCGTGAAGATCTTATTTCGACATGCTGCTCGGAGCTGGAAAAAGCTACATCACAAAATTTCTCAACTTCATCACAAATATTGTACAGAAATGCCATTCCTAACGTCCACTTGGATAGCACGCTTTCCTTGTGTTTAATTTCCCACGCCTACCGAACGGCGTGGAATCCTGAGGGGGATGTGCCTTTGGCCGCACGTGAGAGAAAAGAATTGATGAATTTGTTATAACCTTGTCACCGCAGACAGGATAGATTGAAGGCTCGATTCGAGACAGGGGAATGCGAGAGAGGAGACAGTTTTGGAATGGGGGATGGGATCGAACCCTTGCCGTCGCTGTCCGACGTCGTCGCCGGCGCGCTGCTGGCGGCACGTGGAGTCGCCGCCGATACGACTATGTGCTTCACAACACAAATCACTTGACCGCTGACGCGAATCTAATTACGATCAATAGCCCGACGCTATGAGGTAGATTTACACTCCGACCAGGCCCGATGCCTGTATGATAATTGGTACACCGAAATACCATCAATGCCACGGGGCCCGAGCCGCCATGTTATTCTCCCGATGAGACAAGACCAAGAGAGAGATAACCTCCAATTTTACATCTCGTTCCGATACGAGTGACATCTGCGGTCCGTTTCCGCTAGTGATGTCTCGATTACTCGCGATCGATTCGCGCAACAAAAAACCGGTGCGTTTCCGACGCATAAATATTAAACAGTCACCCGCCCGGACAGGCCCGAACCTGTCCCTAATCAAAAGGAAGGCGAAAAGTGTTGCGACCGCTCTCTTGAGGACCGAGTCCCCCACCCTGGCTTCTGCTGATCGAGGCGTGCCATCCCGACCCGTGTACAAATTGATGATCCGTCCTCGTCTCCATCTCAATGATGGCAGGTTCGCTGATTAGCACCAAATCACCGACTTGAGGGGGGCTCGTCCGGTCAGTCCACTTAAGGCGCTGCTGCAAGATGTGCAAGTACTCAAGGGACCACCGTTTCCAAAAATCTTGAGCCATCTGCTGCAACATCTGCCACCTAGTTAACCGACTTAACTTAACATCACCGAATGGGTATTCTGGCAGGGCGTTAAGGGGCTGACCTATCAGGAAGTGACCCGGCGTCAACGCTTCCAAATCATTTGGATCCGAACTGAGCGGGCACAACGGACGCGAGTTCAGTGTCATTTCAATTTTACAGAACAGCGTCGCAAGCTCTTCAAAGCGTAGAGAGGTCTCACCGATGATCCTCGTCAGGTGCGACTTAGCCGATTTAACCGCAGCCTAATCCCTCGTCGGGAGCAAGCCGTACCGATGGCGTCCTGGTTACCGTTCAGGAATTGAGTGACCTCCTGCAGATATCGCCTGGCTCCGACAAAATTTGTGCCGTTGTCCGAACGGATTAATGTCGGGAGGCCCCTTCTTGAGACGAACCGATCCAGACATGCGATAAATGCCTCTGTAGTGAGGTCACTGACCACCTCCAAGTGGACTGCCTTCGTGGCCAAGCACATGAAGACGCACAGGTATGCCTTCACTAATCTGGCGTTCCGTAGCTGTGAAGACTTGACCATGAATGGTCCCGCGAAATCCGTTCCGACACCCGCAAAGGGCCGGATTTCGTTAACCCTATCCGAGGGCAAATCGCCCATCTGGGGCTGCATCGTAGCCGCCTTGGCCCGATAACAAGGCAGGCACCGAAATACGACGCTACGCACTAAGCGTCTTCCCGATAGAATCCAGAACTCGCGCTGGAGAAACGCCATCAAGGCGTGGCATCCGATATGCCCATTCCGAATGTGTCGATCCTGTATCAACAGTTCGACCAACTTCCCTTTCCTAGGGAGTAACAACGGGTGGCGAGCCGCATAAGGCAGGTTGGCATTCCGCAGCCGACCTCCTACCCTCAGCAATCCTTGAGGGTCAATAAACGGGTTGAGCCGAGCCACAGCTCCCTTCAGTTGGACGCGTCCGCGTCTCAGAATGTCCAATTCGGACTTAAAGTGCACCGTCTGCACGTTCCGTACCAATGCGAACAACGCATGGTTCCGTACCCGTGGTGTCAGGACCTGTGCCCGCACTCGTTGCGCCTCAGAATTCCGACAATTCCGCGCAAATCGGCAGATCCAGGCGGTCACATTGACCAGCTTGTCGAGCGAGCTGTACCGTTCCAGCAGGCTGAACTCCTCTTCCGGCTCTGGTTGCGTCGTACAGACACCGACTGTCAAGGCGCCGTTCGCCGAGGTAACGCGTGGACTCATTGGCCAATCCGATTCGGCTTGAGTCAACCATTTTGGACCCCACCACAAGGGATGTCCAACCAACTCCGGAGCGTGACACCCACGAGACGCACAGTCTGCTGGGTTCATTTCCCCTGGAACATGTCTCCAGATTAAGGGAACCTCCGAAGTCAAAATCTGCGAAACCCGATTCGCCACAAAAATCTCCAGCTTGTGAACTGAAGCCTTCAGCCAGCATAACACGATCTGGCTGTCCGTCCAAGCGTAGACCGTATCTTCCAACGCTATTGACCCACGAAGAACCGTCATCGTGTGGTTGAGCAGACGAGTCAGGAGAGCCGCTCCCGAAAGCTCTAACTTGGGAATGGTCAGGCGAGTGCGCAACGGCGCAACCTTGCTCTTGGCCATGACCAACCGCACATCAACCTCCCCCGAGGAGTCGACCGTACGCAGATACACCGCAGCTCCGTAGCCCTTCTCCGAGGCATCGCAAAACCCATGCAGGGTGGCGGTGTATCGTTTGGTGGGGACCAACCTCCGTGGCAGTGAAATCCGATTGATGCCAGGGAGGGTCGAAAAGAACGATTCCCACTCTGAGCTCAATGACCCGCCGATCGGGTCGTCCCATTTCAGCTCAGCAGACCACAATTGCTGCATAAAACACTTGAGCTGAAACGTTACCGGGGTGATCCACCCGTTTGGATCAAATGTCCTAGCCACCGTTGAGAGGGCGTTCCGTTTCGTCCAGACCTTCGGGGTGTCCAACTCGACCCGATACGAGAACATGTCTGACACCGGCTGGTACTGGACGCATAATACCGACAACATATTTGGGTTTTCCAAATTTTCAAAAATGTGGGGATCCTGCTGGTAGTCATCCGGAAGACCAGTCAGTAACTCTGGAGAGTTCGACATCCATTTCCGGAGCTCGTAACCTCCACCCCGTAAGAGCTCAACTAGCTCGTCCCGTCGAGCGAGCGCCTCCTCTACGGAATCTGCACCGGTACAGATATCGTCCACGTAGAGGTCCTGCTCCAGGATCGCTGCTCCTCTAGGGAAGTTTAACCGTTCTCGATCCGCTAACTCCCGCAGAGTGCGAATCGCCAAATAAGGACTAGACCGTAGCCCGTACGTGTTGGTGTTCAGCTCGTACACCCTGATGGGCTGATCTGGGCTCTCTCGCCACAGTATCAGCTGATACCGTCTATCGTCAGGGTGAATGACCGTCTGTCTAAACATCATCCGGATGTCAGCTACAAACACAACATTGTGTCGACGGAACCGTGTGATAACATCCGCGATGTCATGATTCAACTTCGGCCCTGAATGCAAACACTGGTTCAGGTTCATGCCGTTAGATGTTGATGCCGATCCATCGAACACTACCCGTATTTTGCCCTCCGGGGTCCTCAAGACCGCGTGATGAGGCAGGAAGCAGTGGTCTTCACGCTTCCAGTCGATACCCGAAACCGACATGTGGCCGAGCGACTCGTATTCCCGCATGAAGTCGACGTACTTCTGCCGGAAAATCCCGTCACGCTTCATGCGTCGTTCCATCGACAGAAGCCGCGTCTCGGCTGCATGGTGTGAACTGCCCAGCGGTGGGCGATCACTCCGAAATGGAAGACGTGTGAGAAATCGACCTGACCGAAGGCGACCAGTATTGTTCCGATAAAACTGTTCACACTCTTCTTCAACCGGGTCCAACCGGCGTACCGTAGGTGGTTCCTCCACCTCCCAAAACTTCTGTATCACCTCCGAGAGTACAGAACCGAATAAGGGGCTACGAGTCGCTAGGCGTGGGGCAGCCGGCATGACCGGACCCATTACCGCATGGCCCAGTCTGGTGTTGACCGAAACCAGACCAGTCGCCTGCAACACGTAGACACCTGGCACTAACAGGTATCCTAAGGCATCGACACCCAATAAAATGTCTACTGGGCCCGGAATATCGAACTCCGGGTCTGCCAGTGACAGCCCAGCGACCAACTGTCGCACCGAGGGCGACAACCGTACGTGAGGGTGTGAGCCCATCACATTAGGCATGACTAATGCCGTGACCGTCAGATTCACCGATGAATCCACCCGTGACGAGAGAGTAATCCGACATACTCCCTTAACGGAACCGACTTCCTTGTTCCCAATGCCCCGAATGGAATGTGGGTACTCCCTTACCGAAATGCCCAACCGTCTTACAAGGTTGCACGAGACTAAGCACCCCTGGGCCCCCGAGTCCAATAGTGCTCGTGCCACACATGATTTGCCGTCCGAACTCCACGCTATCACCGAGGCGGTGGGGAGCATGACCGTCTGTGGAGTGGCGGCACCCTGTAAGTGGGCGGCGTGTCCCTAGCGGGAAGCTCCGCGGGATCCGAACCCGCTGAGACCTCCGTCGGCCTGGTAACTCGGCTGCTGATATGCCACCGGTGGCATATCAGACCGCATGTACATCAGGGGGTCCCAACCCGCATAATAGGCCCCTCGCTGTCCCGGTACCCGACCATACCGGACTTTGAACGGTGTGCCCGGTGGCCACCGTGGATGGAGGGGGGAGAGCGGATCCAACCTGGGGCGCTCTAGGAATGGGGGCGACATCCGACTGTTCGCCTCCCTGTTCGCCTCCCAGAGCGACGGGCAGGGTGGCGCAGAAGGTGGTGGGCTCCCAGCCTTCGCGCCACTCATAGGTGCCATCTGACACCCGCCCGTAACACGCGGTGAGCCAGCGGCCCGAAGTCCTCGCTGACCCTGGACAGCGGCGACCGAACCCCGGCTGTCCCGCCTGTTACCCCCCGCGCTGCCCCCTTCCCCTCGGGGGGGGGGTCCCGTCCGCGGGTACCCCAGTCACCCCGTTGGTGACTCCCGTTGCCCGGAGGGGGACTGGGTCCGGCCCTGGTTGGGCCCTGCGACCGACCAACCTGAGTCCGGCCCTGGTGACCGTCCGATGGGCCTGACCGGTTCAGGCACAACACGACGTGGTGCCTGCCACCGCAGCCCTCACAGGGGGACGCCCGTGAGCACTCGCTCAGCGGGTGCGGCCCCAAACAACCGAAACACAATCGGTGGCGGAAGACCACCTTCCTGCGGGCAGCCACACCGAGCGCCTTAAAGTTGGCGCAACTGGTCACCTCATGACCGGCACTGTCGCAGTGCACACAGCCGTCACCCGACGGCGCGGCACTCAAAACGCCAAATTGTTTTGACCGACCACCCCCCCGTGGGGGTGGGGGGCGCGGCCCCTCCCGCATCCGCGCGGGTTGGCGCTGCACACTGGCCTCCGAATCCATGGTGTCGCATCGCCTGCATTCACCCTCCAAAAACTCCGTTAATTGGACGAGCGTGGGCAGTTCCGAGCTACTGCCCCCATGCAGCTGTACAAACCGACTTTGAACAGCTGCAGGCAACCGTGACAAAACCATATATAACACAATATATGACCATTGGTCTACCGGCAGACCAAGGTTCTGAAGGGCCTTAGTGGCCACCAGCACAGGGTTGAGCACCTGTACCCGGATGTCAACATCCCGGGTTACTCTTGGGATGCTGAACAGCTTCCCCAGCTGCGCATCAACCAACCGCCTTTTGTGTTGGTAGCGGTCAAACAATATGACCCGGGCAATCTCATAATTACCCGCCGTAACCGTTAGGTGACCGACCAACTCCTTCGGTTCACCCCGCAGTGCCATCAATAGCTGGGCCAACTTGTAGGCGCTGTCCAGGTCGTCCCGACCGTGGACCAGGCTATCGAACAAATTGATGAATGCCGGCCACTCATCAATTGCCCCACCGAAGGCCGGAATCTCCAGGTGTGGAAGCCGTCCAACCACACCCTTAGGGGGGGGTCTCCGCTACCCTCCCCACGGTCATCCCGACGCGACCGCTTAATTTTTTCGGCGCGACTCTCGATGTCGCCCAAGCACTCCATCGCTTGGTCAGCATCCGCGCAGAGCTGCCTCACTGCAGCCACCGAGGCCTCATCCGTAAGCCCGAGGGCTTCAGCCTCGGCAGCCAGCCGACACACCTTCCCGACGCGTGTCATTGCGTCCTCCACACGCTTGAGCAGGACATCGTCCATGTCGGGTCGCTCCACATACTTGTGAGTATGGGCGAGCCATCTCATCTCCTCACGGACACCATATCGCAGTACCGTCAAGGGCGAAGGTGCCATGGTTACCGATTTAATTGTTCCTGGTCCTATGCTTCACTGCCGAACTAAGCACAGCCAGATACCAGCACTTTCCCGTCAGCGCAGGGCACAGAAATTAAAACTAAGTTGTAAAACCCAAGGCAACCACTAAACAATTAAATCATAAACAATATTTAATATGGTCGCCCTGTGGACATACACCTTATAATATACACTCTAAATCAATTAGAGAATGCCACCATGTGGTACAATACAAATAACACACAAAAGGTTATTATAAAAAAAACTATTTTTCTGGCAGTGGCCCCTCCGATAGGAACCACACTTCCTTTGAGGTCAGCAAAATCAGCTTAATACCCCTTAAATAGCCCGACCCTGCTGTGTAAACCGAAATAACACTGTAGGACTATAGAACCCGACGTTTTATCGCAAGTAATACAATCTAGGCTTCGCAGAATGACTGTTCAATCCTTTATGCGCACAAACAGTAGATTCCGACTACAAATTTATAACAACTGTTAACTAAATTGGCACTTATACTTTCACTTACCGAAAATGAACTTTAATCGTGGTATACCGACCACAGACTCATTGCCGACTTGAGCCAATCTGAGATATTCTTTTCTCCCAACTACAATGTGACAAAGGCAACCCTACCGTGAATCGATGATTTCCCACTAGAAAACCGCGCTTCTGCTACCAAAATGTTTAATTTCCCACGCCTACCGAACGGCGTGGAATCCTGAGGGGGATGTGCCTTTGGCCGCACGTGAGAGAAAAGAATTGATGAATTTGTTATTACCTTGTCACCGCAGACAGGATAGATTGAAGGCTCGATTCGAGCAGGGGAATGCGGGAGAGGAGACAGTTTTGGAATGGGGGATGGGATCGAACCCTTGCCGTCGCTGTCCGACGCCGTCGCCGGCGCGCTGCTGGCGGCACGTGGAGTCGCCGCCGATACGACTATGTGCTTCACAACACAAATCACTTGACCGCTGACGCGAATCTAATTACGATCAATAGCCCGACGCTATGAGGTAGATTTACACTCCGACCAGGCCCGATGCCTGTATGATAATTGGTACACCGAAATACCATCAATGCCACGGGGCCCGAGCCGCCATGTTATTCTCCCGATGAGACAAGACCAAGAGAGAGATAACCTCCAATTTTACATCTCGTTCCGGTACGAGTGACATCTGCGGTCCGTTTCCGCTAGTGATGTCTCGATTACTCGCGATCGATTCGCGCAACAAAAAACCGGTGCGTTTCCGACGCATAAATATTAAACACCTTGACTCCTCGACCATGAGTAAGCCCACCAAGACATTTCATCGTCCTCATTAACGACTGCTCAATTGTCATATCTGACCACGTACCACACCAAAATTTGTCAGAACGTTTAATTGTGAAATACCCTTTCCTTGTAAATAGTTCATACTCTTCAGCTGTCATTCTTTGTTTCAAATGAAGCATGTCTTGCAAATATAAATGACAAGATTTAGCATATAAGAAATGACCACTGGCATAAAAATAAGGTATCATTTTCTGCACAGTGTCAAGATGTAAATTCCAGTTGCCCATTCTCTCAGCTGCAATGAATTGTTTTACAAGTGTAACCATCCGAAAATAGCGCGGCGCGAGCGGCAGCCATACGAGGTGGCAAAGTTGAAATTTGGCAAGAGCATACCAAAATCTATAAAATTGCCAAATTTCAAAACTCCCGGAAAACTTTCCAGGTAACCTCTATTTTTTCGACCAAATGACTGTACTATTTGGACTTAATTGTAAAAAGGTATTGCTAAATATTGTGGCGGTATCTCACGGATCCGGCTGGACGGCAAAAACAGGCGCTTTTTCTAAAGAAGCTTTTACTTCAGAATGATTTTACCAGCAACAAAGAAAAACGAAGACTAATACTATACCAACACTAATCTCCCGTTCACATCTGTTATAGTAAGAGTAAGAGCTCAAGGGAGCTGACATTCATGATTCTTCAAATTATCCCAATAGTTATTATATAAATGCTGCTGATATTTTTCAATATATGTTACTGATATTTTACCTCGTCACTGTACAATGTACTGACAATGGTATTGTATAATTGAATCGTGCTTAGCGATCTATATTAACCTGTAGGGACGCACAGCACCTAGGAACTTTTTTGACAGACGTCACCTAGAGTACTGAAGATTCTATTGTGGGCATTTGTGGGGCAACAACATAAAATTTGCCTTAATTGTTATGCCAGCAAAAAGAAAGAGCCGAAGGCGAGTTTCATAATAATATCACTCGAGAGTTTTAATGCCCAATTATGTACAGTTACATACACTAGTTTGTGTAACTGTACTGTAACTAGCACATATCAAGCTCTCTTTGATGTGTTCAGGAACCGCATGCTTGACCGGCATTGTGGCTCTGCAGTTGGTTAGCTTGTTCTGTAGTACCAACTTCACAGACAAAAAGTAGGGGCTGCACGCAGGCGGGCGTCGGCGTTCGAAATTTGAATGTCATAATATGTAGAAAATGTACACATTATGGTCATAATGTTCAATATTCAGATAAGAAATGAGTTTTTACAAAGTAGTTTAACATTATGCTGATCGTAACGTGCGGTTTTGGACGCAGTCAAGAGGGTTTATAATACGTGTGTAGATAAACGATTTAATTATGTGTATTTTTTATTGATTATATTTTTTTAATAATAATATTTATATTTCGGAGCACAAATGATCCACATATTGTTAGTTACTGATAAACTACTAAACCTTTGTTAAACTCAATTCAATCTATTTCATATAAATGACCCTGCGTGTGGCACAAAGTCACAACACTCACCCAGTGTTTGAGTATTGAGCCGTCGAACCGACCTGCAATGACCTCTGCATGCTGGATGCTGTTGGTGCTGCTCTGCGTTCTGCTTCAGTAAGGAGGGCGTTCTCTTACGTATGGTAGCATGGAATCCATCCATCTAGTACGTGCCTCAACAAACATTACCGCCACAATCCATACATTAAATGTGTGGATTGTGGCGGTATCTCACGGATCCGGCTGGATGGCAAAAACAGGCGCTATTTCTAAAGAAGCTTTTACTTCAGAATGATTTTACCAGCAACAAAGAAAAACGAAGACTAATACTATACCAACACTAATCTCCCGTTAACATCTGTTATGCACTATAGTAGCGTGGCAGCCCCAGCAACATCCTAAAAACATTGTTAAACGGGCCTTTTGGGTATAGTTGACCCATAGGCTGCATGTGTTGAATGATTGAAAGTGTGCCTTGAAGAGTGAGATTTTTACTGGCTTTTTACAGCGTGAAATCCTACGAGCTAACATATTTGCCCGAACTGCTAAAGCGCTGCGATCCCACTCTATGACGCGTTCATCATCCCTAGGTAGTCCTCAGGCACTAGTATATATGTTATATATATATATATATACTTGTATAATTTAACTAGCTGACCCGCTCTCGCTTCGCTGCGGGTAGCTCTACCCCTACTTTACCCTTACCTATCCCTACCCTAACCTACCCCTACCCCTAACCAACTCCTACCCAACCCCTACCCTACCCTACCCCTACCCATCCACTACCCTACCCCTACCCTTCCCCTACCCTACCCTACCCCTAACCTACCCCTACCCCTAACCAACCCCTACCCAACCCCTACCCTACCCTACCCCTACCCAACCATTACCCTACCCCTACCCTTCCCCTACCCTACCCCTGCCCTACCCTACCCTACCCCTACCCTACCCCTACCCTTACCCCTACCCTACCCTACCCTACCCTTCCCCTGCCCTACCCCTACCCTACCCCTACCCTACCCCTACCCTACCCCTACCCTACCCTACCCATACCCTATCCTACCCTACTTTTAAACCTTTCCTGGTCTACAACAAACATTTCAAAACCAAAATCAGCTAAATCGGCCCAGCCGTTCTCGAGTTTTAGCGAGACTAACGAACAGCGATTCATTTTTATATATATAGATTTAAAGCTCTGTTTATTTTTTTCATAGTCATCACTTTGATTTTGTTTATCGACATTATTTTAACAGTGATCATTACATACGTCAGGTAAATACCAGTATTTTAAAATATCGATAAACAAAGTAGGTAAACGCTAAAATTTTTGTCGATAGCCTTACTTATATCGATACTATACCCAACGCTGGTTGTCACAATAATTATACGCGAAAGAATCCTACCTACTGTCAAATTATATGGGTTTCAGTCATAAAGTTTCAGTAAAATGGTCATATGAGTAAATAGTGTTGGTATATTAATGGAAAATAGCCCTCCCTCTATTTACTTAATTACTCTGTGAACCACAGATTGTATTTTAATAATAATGGCAGCGTTATAATCCGGGATTCAACCCGTACCAGCATTAAGCCCCTTTACCTCCCTCCTCCTGCCAAACGATACTAAATTCAATCCGAATGATCTATCTTGTTAAATGCTCTGCTGAAATCTGTTTTGATGGCCTCCGCCTGTAGTCCCTCATCAACTTTTGATGACAAGTCAGATATATATAATTTTTTTTTTTTTTTTATACACTTTGATCTAGCCCCAAACTAGGATTCCCTGTATCTCGGGTACTAGACAACGATACACATACTTATATTTCTTTATTAACAATAATGGTATACCTATATACAAGTACATTAAAATATAACACACCTATAATTTGTAAAGTACACAAAAGTAAAATTAATAAAACCTATGTAGGTATTTCTGTTTTAGGAGATCAAGCTGTCACCAAAGTATTCCAGCTCCATCTTCGCATTGAAAAGCCCTGACATGTTTTCTCGTGCCTCTTACTCTCATGGAAACTGCTCTTATAACTGAGATTTGTATTTTTACTTTCAGCCGGTACACTATTTGAGAGTACGCTTTTCCCCATTTCTCGTTAAGCTTTGATGCGGTTTTTTTTAGAAAACTGTTATATTCAGTTCCTAGGGCTCCATCGCATGAAATAACTAGTGGGGTGAATGAGGCTCTTAGGTCTTCAGCTGCTCGGTCGTATTTTGTGTGTTTCTCTCGGCTATGTCTCTGTGCTGTTTTTTGCCAGGTGAGGTTGCTGTAAGAGGAAGCGTCAGCATTTACTATGCGTACGTCGAAGAACGCTTTCCTTGCAGGTTCCCAAACACTGTTTAGTAACAGATCACCTATAAGTGCTGGTTGATTTCTATTTGCATCTTGCATTATGGGTTCTATTGTGATAGTTCCCCAGGCTAGTTCGGCCCAATTTTTACAATCATCTCTGTGTTGATCATGTCCTTTTTTTATTAATCCTCCTTTCTTGCAGTTTAATGCGTGGTTTAAGTCGAAATTACTCTCTCCACATCCGTCGCAGGCTTGAGGGAGGTTTGCAGGTTCATGGGCGTATCTAATAGCTAAAGCATCCCTAAACTGGGTAGCTGTAAGATCAGTATTATTTGCGGTGGTCGGGATGATAGTTAGCCATTGTGAAGAGTTCGTTTCAACGACTCTTTGGAGACATCTTTTCATTTTATTTGTTAGTTTACATATTATGACATTACTTTTTTCAGCGTCTCTCTTTTGCCGCGATAGTTTTTCTTCTTTGATAATATTTGTAGCAGGAGTTTGATGGGCTAGTAAGTCTAGATTTTCGTCAGATCTGATGGCGTGCGTTAGTATACTATTTGATTCTATCGATGTTTTATAACAGTCGTTGTTATTCATTGGGTCGTTAATGCCTAGCCCGCCAAGTTTCACCGGTAGGCTGAATAGCTCATGTTCTAGTGACGTTATTTCTCTGTCTAAGATTGATGGTATCAGTGTTGTCATGATGGTTTGTTTTAAAGTGTGAAATTCCTCACAAGTGTTATCCATGACTGTTTGTAAATATCTCCATTCGCATTGGAGTGATTTTGTAAAGGCTGTATGTACAAGTTGTGGGTGTTTTTTACTAGCTTTTGATAGTAGTCTTATACATTCAATCCATTCGTTAACCTTTTCTTTGATGTATTCTTTTCTTCCATTCTCGTCTCCGATGACACCACCCAAAAACCGATGTGAAAGTACAGTCTTCACTCCAAGGTTCCCAAAAAGTTGGTGAGCTTCTTCGGTTGTTTTATTTTTGACTATGATATAGCTTTTTGAAGGTTCTGGGAAATAACCGTATTTTGGACCTAGTTTCATCAGTTTTTCTAGCCATTCTTTTATATTTTTTAGTTTTCCAAAACAGGCGGAATCATCAGCATACCAGTTTTGTACATATTTTCCAGGGTCTTTGCAGCTTTGGATTAGGGGTAGAATACCGACTGCATACATTAGCATTGCTAATGGATCACCCTGTGTTGTTCCTTCCTTGCTTAAGATGAAATCCTTTGAGCCTGATAGGCAAATGACTGCGTAACCTCTATAAGTGTTGAAAAGAAATATTGCACAGCGCGGCCAGTAGATTCTAGCATTCCAGAGAGCGATTGGGCGACTCAGCGCGTTGAAGGCATTCGCGGCATCTATTAGTAGGAGGCCTTCATCATCTTCACCTTCATTAAAACATTTGGTCATGGCATGAATCCCTCCTTCAATACCCGATTTCATACCTGCACATAGCTGATCAGAGCCACATGCTACTTGAACATCTAACCCTGTTGCGGTCGCCATGGCTTTTGCAATGATGCGTTGTAGTATTTCACCTATGCCAATAGGGCGGACGCCTGGACATTTATCAAGTGCTATACCTCTTCTTGCTAATAAAGCTCTTATGCAGTCCCAATCGACAATTTCACTGCTGAGTTTTCTAGTTAGTGCTGCGATTGATTCTCTCAGTTCTGAGCTGTGGTTCCCAAAGCGAAGTAGAAGTGATTTCCATTGTTCTGAGTCGGTGCCGCTTGGTCCAGCTCCGCCAGACAGTTTTCTAGCAACTTTTTCTATGTGGTTTGAGGTGATATCGACATTCGTCATAATCGGGAGATCAGGTTGGTCTATAAAATCTGATAGCTGTGGGGTAACTTGGTGAGGATGTTTGTCTTTAAATATTTGATGTACTGTTTTATTTCCTATTTTTTCTGATGGGTCCAAGATTCCACCCCCAGATCTTTCCGTTATCCATCTATTTGCTTGTCTAATTTTTCCTTGTAACATTAGGCGGCCAAATATTCGGGCAGTATGATCAGCGTCTTGTTTCTGTTTGTTTTTTGAAGCTAGCTTTGAGTTGCACATTGAAGTTTCTGCAATTAATTCATCATAATGACCTGATTTCCACATCTCCAATCTTCTTTGAAGTGTTCGCCTAATATCCTGGCCTGATTTAACCAAATTGTCTCTCTGTAATATTGTACTACATAAGATGAATATTTTTTCAGAGTTTCCTTCTCCTGGTAGGTTGTTTGAGAGTTCTTTTATCTCTGTGGCAAGGAGTGCGGTTAGTTGTCTGCCTGTGTTTCCTTGTGGGATACTATACTGCTTACTACGAAAATTTAAAAGTTTTTTCCAGCGTTGTCTCCAGATTGAGTCTGGTCCACCTTCGCTATTAATTAATCTGGCATTGAATCCTTTTAGGAAAAAGTTTTGGATTGTTTCTGGTATTTGTGATTGGTTTATGGGTTCATGGATTGTTTCGTCTTGTATTTGCCCAGTGGTTTGGCTCATATTTTGAACAGGAGTCGTGCGTGGGTGTAAGTAATCCGGGTGCGATGCGAGGATATGTCTCTTTAGACCTCGTTTTTTGTATTTCTGTGTACAAACCGGGCATGATTGTTTAGTGGTATTTGTCGCAGGGATGAAATTTGTGCCTGTGATGATGATATGTCAGCATCGTCACCTCCGTCGGGGTCTTCGTCGTCCATTATCAGGGTTTGTAACTTTGTACACTTAATTCACCAGGAATTTATTAATTTTGTATTGAAATACTAAATAAAAATGGGTGTAAATCAGATATATATAATTGATACAAAGTTGGTTTCTGCGGAGCGTCATTTTCGTGCGGTGATCCGATATTCTCGTTTGGGTGTAACCTGTGAGGATTATCATCGCGCTTTCAAACAGTTTGAAGAGACATGAGATCATTGAGATGGGACGATAATTTTTGACATTATCTATCTCACATTTTTTGTGGACTGGTATTATTCTGACCTTTTTGAATTCGAATGTAAATTTACAATCTGTGATTAATTTTGAAAATATCAAACGTAGTGACTTTCTCTGTGGAAAATATTAATAATTATTGGAGAAAATAAATGGTAGGTCAGCAGCGTTTAATAAATAATAAAAAAATGGAATATTGTCAGAGCCTGCTCCTTTTGAATATATCCAGTTGTTTAATGTGTTTCAGGACATCTCGTTTGGTGTCGCGATGATATTTTGATGGTCTACATATGTTGCATTCGCATAAGGTGTGCTAATTCTACTAGAAAGTACCGAGGAGAACTGACTAGTAAATAAATTAGCGGCTTTTAGCCAGTACGAGTGTGCACAGACCCTGTCTTTGATAAAGCTTAAAAAAAGCTTCAGGATTTATAGAGATATTTGAATCTATCTCGTACATGTTACTACTATGACACTTATGTTAAAGTTTGTCAAATCTGTCTGAGAGTTTCAAAAAGGAGTTTATCGCGTGGGTTATTAAATTTATTATAATTTATTAAATTTGCGTTATTTTTGTATTTTTTGCATTTCTCATTTAGTATTCTAATTAGCGCTTTGGTGAACCTTTTAGGATACTTGTGTGATATTGGCTTACGTTTAGGAAAATATTTATCTATACAACTTTAAAGAATAATATAGACTTGAGCTGGCATGTCACCGACAGCTTTACATTTTTCAAACGTTGATTGGCAATCTATTGATTTTACTTCAGACGTGATTTCCTCTGAGAAGTCTCCCTCGTCTCGTACTTCTAGACGATTTGTTAGACAGCTTCCGCTGGATCTTTCTCCAGCGCAGTGACTTTCAGCATTTTTCGCGATCTCTTTGTTTCAACTTGTAAAATTTCTTGATCTTACTTTTATGTATAGGTAGTAGCGAATTTTTTTTTATTTCTTTTGGCCCGATCGCAGGTTTATTAACAGCAAATTTACTCAACATCTTGTTTTTATAATCGGACATATTCTAATTCGCATATTTTTTCCGGCGTATTTTTTTCTAGTTGCATTGAAACGGTTAGACTCCCTATATTGAATGAAAGGAGAGTTTACAATATTTACAAGATTTATTTAAGGGAAAACAGAGCAAGGTCGTGGGTGTGAACTCGTGAGACGGACTTAGCGCGTTTAGGCTGCGACTCCCCTGATGAGGTCCGGTAGCAGGAGCGGCAGCACACGATGGCCTATAGAGGGCCGCGAGGAGTCCTGTTCAGCAGAGGGGTTTCGGGTCCAGTGGTGTGAGCAGGAGGGTAGGTAGGCGGGTGTACAGGTGGAGTGGATTTATTTCTGACCCCCAAGCGTGGGGGTCAGAAATAAATTACAGCACATCAAGTAAAGGCAGCACATCAAGTAAAGGCCTTCTATAGACACAACACAAGTTATAATCACAATTATGTAAATTCACAATTATAAGGGACGAGCCCATCGATGCAACTATGGCGTAATGAGGAGATAAAAATAAAACTCATAGAGGATATGTCTCAGCTATACAGAGCTAAAGGAAGGAATCCCTCAAAAACAATCGAAGAGCTACTAGATGAAATTCCAAGCATGAATTCTGAACCTTTGCTTTTCAGAAGGCTTGTCAGCCAGTAAGGTTGTCAAATTTTATACTGACTAGGGATAAAATGTATGTACCTGCGTCATATAAGTGACAGATTGCCAAATTATTGGCATAAAATATTTATGACCCTGTTATTGTAGAGAAAATAACTATGGTGCCAGTAGGAAATGACGAGTGTAGAAATAATTATACTAAACCTTTGTATGTTAAGAGTAATGTGACAAGCACCCCTATTGGTAATTCACCTGTTAATCATACTTTGCATGCAACGTTGGAATCTGTTCCAAGTAATTTAAATTAGTTCATAAGACAATAGAGGAAATCTCTAGCATACAAGAGCCACTAAATATGTCAAAATGTAAGCCCCAGTTAAATATTGCCCATCAAAACATCCAGGGGCTACATGGAAAAAACTTGTATTAGAATTATTTCTAAAAAATTCTGACATTGATATTATTTGTGTTACAGAACACTGGTTGAAGGAAAATATGATGTCTTTTAACATAAATAATTACAAAATTGTCAGTTGTTACAATAGAAAGACTGCTGATAGAGGTGGTTCTTTAATCTTAGTGAAAAATAATATTAAGGTGAAACAACGCAAAGATATTCTTGCACTTACTGTTGAAAGAAAAATAGAGGTATCCTGTGTTGAGTTGGATAGCCATATTATTGTTTGTGTCTACAGGCCACCGAGGGATGAAAAAGGCCATGGAAATTTCGAAATATTTGAGAAAAATATGGAGGAAGCCCTCTCTATACTATGTAATAACAGAAAAAAGTTAATTATTTGCGGCGATCTTAATGTAGATTTGCTTGTAGGAACAACAATGAAACAACGATTAATAACTTTATTCAAATCGTTTAACTTATGTTATGTATTTTTAGAGCCAACTAGATTGACACTTACCAGCCAAACTTGCTTAGATAACGTTTTTTGTGACTGTGCATTCACAAGTAAAAGTGTAATTAACTGCGATTAATCTGCGATCACAGTGGTCAAACAGTTTCATTCCCAATTGCTATTAAGGATAATACTGGTCCATCATTTTATAGGCCTATTACATCCCATAGACTAGAGACATATACGAAAAACTTACATATAAATTTGCCAGTACCGGATTTTAATGAACAGAACCCAAAAAAAATCTACTCAGACTTCTTCAACATTACTCAGACGGAATTCAATAAAGTTTTCAAATTAAAGAAAGTCAGTGACTACAACGGTAAATCTAAAATTAATAACTGGGCAACGTTTGGAATTCGTAAAAGTAGAGTTATCTTGTATGACCTTTATGATCAAAAAACCTATAACTTTGATCGAAAATTTCATGAATATGTTATAAAATATTCCAAAACTTTCAAGTTGGTTTGTAGGACTGCAAAAACTTTACACATTAATAGAAAAATTCAAAATTCAAATAAAAGAATGAAAACAGTTTGGCAAATAATAAACCGTGAAACTGGCAAAGTTATACCAAGGGACAATGATTTCTGCCTAAAGATAGGTGATGATGTTGTTAAATACAGCGATGATGTTTCTCGAGCTTTTGAAACAATCTTCACCAATGTACCTCTACTCACAACAGATCGTCTAAATTCATCTCCATATGAAGCAGAGACTTTATTAAAAAATAACACGAGCGTCAGTAAGGTATATTTAAAATTTCATCATGTATATCCCCAGGACATTGTCAAAACTTTTAAATTACTTAACTTAAAAAATACGGAAGACCTGTGGGGTATATCAGTCAAAGTCATTGGTTCAGTAATTCTAGTTATAGCCCCACATTTAGCTTATATATTCAATAAATGTGTTGACGATGGGGCTTTCCCAGACCTCATGAAACACAGTAAACTGATACCTCTGTTCAAATCGGGAGATAAGGGTGATCCTTCAAATTTTAGACCACTGTTCTTCCAACACTAAGTAAAATATTTGAAAAGATTATACTCAATCAAATGCTCTCACACTTCAACCGTACAAAACAACTCCACGCCAAACAATACGGTTTCACTAGGGGTAAATCGACTACGGATGCAGGTATTACCCTTATATCTCATATTTATTCTGCATGGGAGACCGCACAGGATGCTATCGGAGTTTTTTGCGACCTGTCGAAGGCGTTTGATTGTGTTGATCATAATACTGAGTTCGAAATAAAGCGTTGGATCTACTAAGATCATACCTAAGCAATAGAATTCAAAAGGCAGAAGTTAACGGCGTTAAATCTGATGGATTGGGTGTAAAAATTAGCGTTCCACAAGGTTCCTTATTAGGTCCTTTCTTGTTCCTGGTATACATTAACGATCTGCCTTTCATGGTGGAGAAATTAACTGACATATGTAGTGTTATTTGCTGATGATACTTCAATGGTCTTTAAAATTGAAAGACAAAAAGCAGATTTTGATGATGTTAATGGTGTATTGTCTTTAACCTTGAATTGGTTCACAGTTAATAATTTATTGTTAAACGCTGGTAAAACCAAGTGTATCAAATTCTCACTTCCAAATGTCAGGCAAGTTGAGACCAGTTAAGTGTTAGACAACAGCACGTTAGAATTAGTAAATGATACGAAGTTTCTTGGAATAACCATTGATAGCAAATTGCAGTGGGGACCCCACATAGATAAATTGGCTGGTAAATTAAGTTCTGCGGCTTACGCTGTTAGGAACATCAGACAAAGCACGGATGTGGCTACATCTAGGCTAGTATATTTTAGTTACTTTCATAGTGTGATGTCCTATGGTATCTTGTTGTGGGGGAAAGCAGCGGATATTCAAACTATTTTTATTTTACAGAAAAAAGCTATTCGAGCAATTTATAATTTAAAACGAACAGACTCCTTAAGAGAGCTTTTTTAAAGAAATTGACATACTAACCGTAGCTAGTAAATTTATTTTCGAAAATATAATGTATGTACGCAAGAACTTTACAACATTTTCCAAACTTAGCGATAGCTGTAATGTTAACCTAAGAAATAATCACAGACTGTGTGCGCCCCGATTTAGACTCGCGAAGGTTAGCAATTCTTTCAAGGGTCAGTGTATTCTCTACTATAACAAGATACTCTGGAGATTTTGAAATTGCCATTTGAGTAATTTAAAAAGCATGTTAAAGCGACTTTGTCAAAAAAGGGATATTACAATGTTCAAGATTACTTAAATGACAGGACTGTATGTAGTTAATCTAGCTCAACACAGGCCTTGCTGTTAGTAATTTTGTAATTATTTATTCCTGCTTATTAATTATAATAAATAAATTTTTCATATTTGTCATAGTTAAGCGCTACCTATTTTTAAAAGAGATCTAAAAATCAATCTGTGGGAGTTTCTACGCCCTTCTTCTCCCACAGTGGTCCAATGTAGAGAAGAGGCAAAATTGACGTTTGTTAAGTATATGTAAATATCTACTACTTTGACTTTGACTTTGACTTTGAATGAAATAAAAAGAAGTTTTACTACAATTTGTATACTTAAGTACAACTTAATAGTAAGTAGAACCTCATTTTAAGTAAACCATGTTACAGCATAATTCCAATAAAATTTGTATACGGGAATATAACTCCTTGATTTTACTAGATATTTTACGTTTTTACTGAAGAAAATTTTAAATACTACCTGAATGTATCGCTGTGCTAAACATAATCATATTTTCAATTTTATTAAAACAGTGGGGTTTGAAGAAAATGAGAGATAAACGTAGGTATGTAATGACAAGTCTGCACTGTTTCTGTAAAGCGTCAAATCGTTTTATTCAAACATCAACCCTCCCTATGTCTGGCAGATCTAAAACTCGAGCGAGCGAAGCGTCCAGAGATTGGCCAATAATGCTTTTGTCCGATTGTCTGGTCTCGGCTGCAGGTCGCATTTTCCAACCGAATTTGACGAAAATTGGCACACAAGTTCCCTGATTTAATTACAAATTTAGTCGATCGCAATTTTTGGTTGGGGGGAAAAATGGGGAACTTTGCTGTAGCGTTATATTACGGTGGATTTCAATCTTCAAGAGGCACACTAAGGACATCATTCTATGTAACCTAACTTATTGATTACAGGAACGTCCTCACTGAGACCATTCGCTTTTATGAGCATTTGGCGTCGAATATTCGAGTCACGTGGACCTACAGCCGAGCGTCAATATTATAGTTGCTCGCCGGCGATTGCCGTTTACGAATGCTCGCGAAATAATGCTCTAAGGAGTCTAAGGAGGTTATACCGAGCAACGGCCGCCGCATCAGCCGCCCGATGGGTCTTTACACTACTCTTGCCGCCGCAGCGGCGACAGGTCGGGCGACCGTTGCTTTCTGCGGCGGTTGATCCGGCGGCCAATGCGTTGGCTGCGGCTTACAGGATCCTAGCATGTTACTATAAATTGCATAAGTAGGGGAAGATACAAGGTAGATAAATATTACTATAAATAATATCAAGTCAAATTATATACATGAACATTTTCAAAAGAAGAAATATTCTATAAATAACACCGCGAGTTCTAAAATCTTCTTGTGTGTAATTTAAAGATTAGAAAAAACACGATTGTGAAAACTTGCAATCGTGGCCAAAAGCGATCAAACATTTTCTCTACTACATAAAAGTCGGACCAAGAAATTTTACCAGTTGCAACAGAGAGATCGCGGAAAAATGCGAATACTGAGAGTCACTGCGCGGAAACACGATCCAGCGGAAGCCGTCTAACAAATCTGCTAGACTGCGACAGCCCTAAGTGTGTAGCCTACTTAAGAGCTACTTTATAGGTTTTCGTCATTGTGAAGTAATCCTGAATATTTCAAGCTGAATATTAACTAAGATTTCTGAAAGTGTAAGTTTCTTTCATATCCATCCGGTGTCGTTTCGGAAAATTCGTTCCGACCCTATAGTACCTATACAGAGGCATTGACTAAAATAAATGGTACGCTTGTTTACTCATGCATGACGTCAGGTCGCAGTGTTACATTACACACACACACATACACCCACACACGCACAGATCATAAAATTTTCTCCGTTTATCTAATAAATAGATGCTTAGCGCAGACAGAATATAATTGTTTCTCCAGAATTTGAAAGAAATTAGCTATATGGCTATGTTTATGAGTCTTGCTAGCTTCGTCGTTGAAGACAAAGGTAATCTTACGAGTGTAACAGTTACTTCTCTATGGTAATCGTATATAATTATGCGTACCATGTCAAGTTTAATGGCCATTTTTGTGAGGTCATTTTTATGCCATTTTTAATTTAGTATTGACATTGTATAGATAATATTTGAACACCAACTCCCCAATAGTGAATATGTTGATACTTATCCATACCGTTTGGGTATAAGATCTCTGGCCATCAATCCTGACACGAACAAATAAAGCTAGTAACTATCACTCAGTTGATCAGTTCATGTTTACATGTTTTATGTTTCCCTCAAATGTTTTCCACACATAGAAAATAGACTTCAATAGTCGATATAAACATTCGAATATGATTCGAATATTAATTTTCTGAGTCTTGTATCTCTGCACAGCACATGAGAATGTATGCTTGGACCGAATTTCCGAGTCGCGCCAGTTAGCCCGGCTCGTTACAAGACAGGTAATTTAAATCCCGACAAAAACCATTTCAAATAACCTCGGATTAGTTCGAGAACTCATTGTGTAGGTGGACTTTTTATTTCGTGTTTAGTCCAAGTAACTAGAGCGAGCGAACTCGTCTACACATATATCTCCACCTGGTCTATCCTTCAAAGGCTCAGAGATAGATGGAAGAGGATGTTAAGGAGATTAAGACCATCAACACTCAATCATTATATATTTATTATATATTATACATTTCATAAGTTGCGGCATTCCAGTCGACGCTGTATCATGTTACTGTAAACTGCTTGCTCGATTCGATAAAAAAACTCTAGGATAATAATCATAATAATTATTTATTGAACATTCCTTTCTTGATCTAGTGACAATAACATGATTACATGTTTATGGAATATCAAATTATACAATAATACAAATGTCATATTAGATTAAGCAAGTCCTATAAAAATAATAAAAATACACATGATTACATGCAAGTTTATTTTTGGCTAGGTTATACAGAAAAAGCATACGGCTGACTCCTACACTAGGAAAACCTGTGTTGTAGGGTTAGGCAGATATATCAACTATTGTCATCTTTATGTTATCGCACATCTCCTACATATCTGTCTTGGCTCCGTCGAGTCCTTACATAGACTCTGTGTACATGACTAGTAGAACTACAACTACCTTTTAAAACTTATCGAGTCGATTCTCATCTTTACATGTTGTACATTCGGACAGTTGTATATTTACATGTTGTACATCAGTCCTACGACTCGCTTAGTCACTGCCAACTGCCATCTGTATAATATGGTAACGCGTTATTTGTGCAGCTCTCTGAATGTTATATCGCCGTAATGACGTCACGAGATTAAGTTTACCGCCGCTATCGTGAGTTTTTTTTTCTTCATAATTTCTTTATTGCACACAAATAATTATATTGATTAGATATAGATTTAAATAGTGTACAAAGGCGAGGTTATCTCTAACAAGAGAGTCTTCCAGCAAACCATGTCAGGATGAGATAGGTTAATCACAGAGCACGGGTAGACCTATGTGTACAACATACCTTACATTACAACTCAATAAACTACATACATAAAATATACACCCTTAATATAAATAAATATTAAATATATATACATATATAAATTATAAATACATAAATACTACCTATATTTCTAAAGAGATAGGAAGTGCTTCTTCATACGACTTTTAAAGATATTGAGAGTAGGACTATTCCTGATGGTGCAGGGGAGTGCATTCCACAACCGAATGTCCCGGAGTCTAAACCCGTGCTCGTAGGATGCGGTGTTATGTTGTGGGGTCGTGAGTATAGAAACTGTGTGGGTCCTCCGAGGCCTGCTGGAAGAAACAAATTGAAAACGGTCTCGTAGGAAGGTTGGATAGCGTGGATTCCGCAAAATGTTGTAGAGGAGGTGGAGGATGTGAGAATCCCGACGAAGACGGATCGGAAGCCACTTCAACTCTTTGCGATGCTGTGATACATGGTTGTATTTGCGCAGCCCGAAGATAAACCGAATCCCGAGATTTTTAAGTCGTTCAAGTTTGTTCAGTAATTCTTTGTTAGCACTGACCCAGCAGACATCAGCATAATCGATGAGGGGTAGAAGAAGAGACCGAGCGAGAGTGATTTTAGTCTGTCGAGGCAAAAAGATTGAAGTCTCCTGACAGAGTGAAAAATAGCCAATACTCGTTGACTGACCTCGTTTGTTGAGTTTGTTGTGCCGCCCCCGCCCCCGCTTGCGCCCGTGACCCCCGCCGCCGCCTCTCGTGGGAGGCGACGGCGTGCCGACGTGTGAACCTCGTGGCGAGCCGCATCTGCATTGCAGGCCGTTGACCCCGAGCCTCTGTTTGAATCAAAATGTGTGGCAAATCGCGAAACACTGGAACCTTGTCCAAATTATACAAGTTGTCAGCAGTTACCTCAGAAGACGTGTGTGCTCAGATGCTAAGAAACTCTGAATTGCCCTTGACCGTAACATAAGAGAGCGCCAATGGTAACTATCTAAAACATGCGATAACATATCTAGGCACTTTATATGGCAGAAATGTAGGCAGCTGATATAGCTAACGATGATAGTTATCATCAACAGATAGGATTGACAAGACACATAAAATTGACATGATCCTAGTATATCCTCGTTTCTAAATATAGTTTGACTGCTTCAACCGTCTGTGAGAAGGTCGTTCTAAAGTGTGTGAAGTAAACAAGTATTATTTTGGCATGGCGTGTACTTAGTCCGGTGTTCGAGTCTTCCCGGCGTCCACTATCAGGCACATCAATCTGTGGTTTTATTTCTCGTTAGAAGCTACAACTGCTTACAGTACTTGCGACCAAGTGACGTCACTCATCGGCTGGTTGGTACACAGATATGCTTGCTTGAGACACCCAGTCAGACATTTGTCGTCAATCACGTAGTATGATTTGTCTACCTCCTCCTCTGCTTTGAGTCTCGTATGGAACTCGAATGGCGATAGTGTATCGATTGCTCCCATGGGCCCAAAACGCCGTAATTGGCTGGCGGCGCGGCAGCGCGTATTTTGTTTGGAGACTCTTTGCCAAATCCGGCATTTTGCGCCCTTGGGATACTTATTGCTATTCGAGTTCCATAAGAATCTCGAGGCCTTGTTCGCTAACCATCCGGATACGCTGAGACTTTAATAAAATGAATTTCCGCTAAGCAGGCCTTCGTTGTATTCCATACATTACATACTAAATATTTACTTATCTTATTAGGTAAGTAAATATTTTGTATGTAATCTATGGAATACAACGAAGGCCTGCTTAGCGGAAATTAAGGGTATGTCTGCAGTTACTGTTGTACACATTGGATATCAAGATCTTCTTTCAGGGGTACAGTCTGCAAGAAGATCTTGACATCCAGTGTCCAGCATACAGATAAATAACCATGTATCAGTTGGCACCAATTTTGCGTTTCAGCACTCTTGAGCTGGGCTTGATAAGGGCAGCATTAGTCTAAGATCTCAACCTTTATTGTGTTGTCGCTCAGACAAACCATTAATTAACTTTTATCTGAGCTTTTATTTGGATTCAGTGACGTCTCGTTATCTTCAACTTTGCAACTGCCAACAGAGCTTTGTCCTGCTGCTGCTTGATCAAGACAACATTACCACACGTCGGTTTAATTAGAAACACATCGCCTGCACAACACATTGATTTTAATTGCCCAATCCCATTATAGACCTAATGCACCTTGATATAAAAATCAACTGGACCTGTAAGAGGGAACAGGCTCGATTATAGTCCGCATTAGTATTGTCAGCTCGAGTACTTTAATTAAAGCTTTACACGAGTAGGGTCGGACTAGCCCTTGCCCTGCAAAGGGCTAAAATAAACAAACGCTTTTGGGTTAATTTATCTAACTACTATTGAATCTTCCAGATAGAGTGTAGTATACGCGACGTCTCCACGCGACTGCAATACTAGGCGGATATTACATTACCTAGAGACAATATTGCCTTGTGATACAAGACCATCAGGTTTATGGAGGTTTTGTTTATTATAATAGCTAGATTCGTAAATCCCTAAATTTAACCACTAATATATTAGTTGGAGGCAGGCACTGGTATAAATATCGAAAGTTTTCTTGGCACCTCAGCGAGGCTACCATCTCTCTTGCCTATGCATATGTCGCAGTTAGTTGGTTAAATCGGATACTTAACTAACTCTCTAGACTATTAATTAAATACCGACGTTTAACCAAGTCACTAAAATTCCGTCAGACAAGTGAGTGAACGAAACGTTTAGCGAGTTGTCTAAACGTTCCTAGGCAACAAGACATAAAAAATATAAATATTCTTTTATGTGTACTTAAGTTTACGTTTTAAGTATTTTTTGTTGTTCAACCTAACACGATGGATAAAGGGGGCTTCGCTTCGCCCACCTCCTTTAACCTTCACCTAAGCTACCGCAATGTTTTGCCCTGATATAAGCAGTGCAAATCAGCTGTTGCCGTGACGCCATGTTGTTTTCCAACACGGCGGCTTTCGGTAAGACAGATTGTTAAACGTTTTCGACGATGCGCTATTTAAATCAAAATGCTTGGTTAAATGTTGGCATTTCAAAAACAGTCTCTAGAGAGTTAGTTAGGTGTCTGATTTAACCAACCAACTGCGACACATATACTCTCTTGTTCCCATGTGGCGCTCCCCCCTCTAGGAGGCACTCAGGCGCCTAGACACCAGGCATATTACTTAGGAAGCTATAAGTGAATAGGATCCTAGTTGAGAGGATAGTCAGGTCGAACTAAGCGGGAAACGTTCCAGTAGTTTCTAAAAGAAATTGAAACCTGCCGATTAATATCAGCGGTTATATGCAAGCGAAGTATCATTTAGTACCGATAGTGAGTTGCTATCATGCCTTGTAAGGGCCTCTCTACACGACACGGCTTGGCACGTGATCCGGCGACGACGCGGCTGTATCGGTGAACACTCCTCATGCTGTTTATAAAGTTCGTGATCACAAAGAGTACGGCGCGGGATAGAAGTGATAGTTTACCACAGACAGGGTCGCCCACTCTACGTTATCGGATCTGCTCTAAATCAATACAAGTACCGAATTATAGTGCGTTTCATCTATCTTTCCCGTTCGTCGTTGGCATCATTTGTATATGTCACCGTAAGATTGTCGAAACCGTTAGTTGATAAACTTTTTTTTTTCTCGTTAGTCAGTCAACTATCGACAGATGGTAAGCTGTAGCGTACCCGATTTCTATATGACGCGTTAGTTAATAAACTAACGGTTAAAACCGTTACATAGTAAACTGGTTTAAACTTGAATTGCAAAAGAAATACCAGGGCAAACACTGCGGTAGCTTAGGTGAAGACTAGACGGGGCGAGCGCAGCGAAGCTCCCGAAAAGTCTTCGTGTTAGGTTGACATGTAAGAACAAAATAAACGTAAATTATAAACCCTGTCGGTCTGGTTTACTATCTGTCGATCGTTCATCAACTATCGCGTTAGTTTACCAACTAACGGTTTTGACTATCTTACGGTGACATATACATATATAGTTTACGTATTTCGTTGACGCGGTTGGAGATACCTACATGCTTGCTATTCAAGTTGACATTTAATTAGCTGACCGTATTTTGGGGAATGATAGTACCCATCATTATGAACAACTTTCCCCAAGAAACATATGGTCGCAAATGGAAAAAAATATTGTCCCTTAGTACATTGACCCTATCAGCTGATTACAAGTTACTATGGGGGATCCAATTATTTTTTTTGTTTGGGATCATTCGTTTCTTCGGGAAAGTTGTTCATAATGATGGTTACCTACTATCATTCCCTACAATATGGTCAGCTGATTAAATGTCACTCTGTATAATTTTTTGAAAGCGGGGAATTGTAAATTGGGCAACGGGCAGCCGGATATTTCCCATTAGCCATTTTTTTACGATAGTTGACAATTTCACAGTACATCCAACCTAACGGTGAAGGGAAGCCTAGGAATATGTAATTTCACTAATCGTCATGACCCAGGATGTATATGAGTCTTGAATGATCAACAAGTTAGCTGAGGTTATGTTAGGTTATTTAAAAACCATCCAAGGCGACGACTTGCTCAAACTGTTTTTCGAAAGCTCTCATTAAATTTCCTGAATCAAAGTTAGGCAAAGGGCTCCCGATGATGTTGGCTAATCTAGCAGGTCCGTGATCATTGGTTACTTCGAGAAGAGTATTACTGTGGTGTGCAGCTGGTAGTTTAGCACAATCGCAGCGAGCGGTGTATGTACGGTGCACGGTGCTGGTATGCAGATGAGCTCGCGAGCCGAGCGAAACTCTTATCTGTTGCACGTCGAGGTTTCTCCCGAGGGGTTTGGACTCAGGGCCTGTTGTCGTTGATATTTTCAGAGCTTTATGGAAGATACCTTGCACAGTTGGCAACTTATTTATCGATGTTTGTTGTGTGGCTTCTGCTAGCGTTTAAAAAAATCTTTCCTCTTGATAATCACCTAGCAAATATTATAAAATCAGGCTTACTTGTAGTTTAGGAGTAGTAAGGAGTATTGAACTCACCGACTGGCAAGATTACTTCAAGAATAATAACAGTGCAGTTACTTGCACCTGCGTCACTCGAACGACCTCAAGCGAGCAACAAAAGGCAATAAGCTCCCGTTATGTTCAATTTTTTCGTGCCTTATCCAGCAGACTTATCCATTGCGCCCTGACCCCCAATACTTCATTAATTTTTTTGTAAAGTATGAAGAGAGCAATAGCCGTGCGGGTCTGTGTAGGCTGGATACAGAGGCTATGTTATGACGCGCGATCCAAAAAACGAACGTCGAGTGTCGCGTTGCAGAACATTATGATTTCGTGACAAATTGGACAACAATGGCGGCTTAGACTCGGCGTCGCTCGGCGTGTTTGCGTTCGACGATTTTTTTCGGGATCGTAAAATCGAACGTTTTATTCGTTTTACAGAATTGTCTGTTCTGAGCTTGAGTTCGCTGAAGAACAATAATTCCTGTGAGAGAGTCAGTTGATGTCTTGATGTTTTTGCTTTTTAATGGTCACGTATATAGGTAGATATAGACGTTCCTTCGAATGAAAGAGAGTTGAAGATGAAAATTTTCTTATCTTAAGGAGATGCTGTTTCCCACAGGTTGGTGAGGAACGGGTCAATCTTGTAGGTTTATTTCGACCACTTCCATTAAGTCGAGGTTCATATACACAAGTTCCCATTTTGACCACTTCCCAATTCGACCACTTCCCAATTCGGTAATTCGGTAACGCTGTACTTACATTCAACCCTTGTAACACGGAGCAAGCCCCACGCAGAAGAAGAGGAGGTTGTCTAAGCCATGGTTCCAGGGGGGTTCAAAAAATGTAAAAGGGGCGATGCTGCCAATTTTCACTAATTTAGCACAATAGCATTTGATTGAAGTCAGTTTTTGTTAAATAGAGTCTGGCTAATGATATGTGAACGTGACGAAGCACCGCAAATGTAAATAATGTTACTCTCGTAATACAGTGTATACTATAAATATTAATACTATAAATTTTTTGGGACTGACGTTCGGAAAATAAAAAAATCTGAATCTTTAATCACTGTGTTGTTATACTTATATATAGAATATTATTATTTTCACCCGTCCAGAAATAATGACATAGATAATTATTTTCTGGGCGTGAAAATAATAATGAATGTAGTATAGAGTTGTCGCCAAAATGTTGACGACTCCATAAATTGTCGGTGCCCGGTGCGACAGAACTTGTCGCCCGGGCGCAAACGCGCTGCCCCTGTCCATTCTCGCGCCACAGTGGAAATAAGGATTCATTTTTTTTAGATTTCCTATTTATCTCCTCTGTGCTCGCACACCATCGCATGCTGACTGAAATAAGGCTGGTGTCGCTTAGCAACTGTATATTTTATGGCTTGTGTTTAAACGATTACCAAAAACGCACCTATTTTACTACCAATAATTTCTAAATGACTGCCAGAATGGATAAATGTCCACCAAATTGTGTTTGGATAAATGATCACCAAACTTCTTTTTATGTTTTGTGTACTTAAGTTTATGTTTTAAGAATTTTTTGTTGTTCTTACATGTCCAACCTAACACCAAGGATAAAGGGGGCTTCGCTTCGCTCACCCCCTTTACCCTTCACCTAAGCTACCGAAGTATTTTGCCCCAATATTTTTTGCAACTTTTGGTGTTTTTTGGGTAGGGAAAAAAATAGGATAGATAAACTAAATCATGGTAGGAGAAGGGGGCACTGAGTTGACCATGTACGGCAACCTTAGTGGGGTTAGATATTATCATCAAGTCAAGAAGAGAGGGGGTACAGTGAGGCTGAAAGTGAGTGGCATCGAGGGGAAGAATGTGTAAATTCAAGGAGTTAACAATGAATTGCAGTTTGCCTGATCGCGCATTGTTTTTAAGGAGGCATTTTTTTATTTTTTTTTATTGTATTAGGAGAACAAACAGTTTTACACACTCTATTAATAAACTTATATAATAACTTATAACCATTAATGTGTTCTCGTGTGATTCGTGTGATTCGTGTGTGTGTGATTCGTGTGTGTGTGTGTGATTCGTGTGTGGTGTAGCATATGATCCCACTCGATTATAATATAGCAGAACCAAATCATCATCAAATCAAATGAACCTATTCGAAATTATTTTCGAATAGGTTCATTTGATTTGATACAGCGAAACGAAAAAAAATCTGCGGTTGGAGTACGACCGGCTATAGTTAGCATTGATTAGATTGATATGACAGCTATTATACCAGAAGTAAACATAACCAATATTCATTATGAAACTTCCGTAGAAATATCAGAATTTCAAGGTAAAAAGTGACCATACTTCTACAACCAGTCGTCGGTACCTATGCGAATATACCTACACCTATGCAAAAAAACATACTTAAATACCATTATTTCACTTAAGGAGCATGCAAATGTATATTCATGCCTTCTTTAGGACTCCTTTAGTGCAATCCGAGTCACAAATTATTATTATTATTATATATACTATTTTAATGTATATTTCATTTGAATCATTTGGGTGCAATAAAGACATAATGGAATTAGCGGTATACGATGTATTATATTTAAATTTGTTTAAAAACAATGACGTGGTCGACCCAGGAAGCGCCGGAGTGACGAGCTGCGGGACCACGAAAACAACTGGTGGGAGGTGAGGAGTGGAGGAGGGGAAGAGAGGCCTTAGCCTAGCAGTGGGAAGAAATAGGCTAGTAATAATAATAATAAAAAAAACATGAAAATAAGGCTTTTAACTAAAATATACGATAGACGTTCTGGGGACAACTACATAGACTACGTCAACAAACGTCATGATGATATGTTGCCGCTTTAAAAATCACTGACTTCAGCTTTCGCCAGCCAAACCCGAGGTCACGTTTGTTTCAGGGTTAAAGTAGTGAATGGGTATTCACGAATTGTCAAAACAGGAAGTGGTCGAATTAGGAACTGTTCAAAATGTCAAAACGTATCATTATGAATCTTGTCATAATGGGAATTAGTCGAATTGGGAATCGGTCGAAATGGATCTAAAGGGAGTGAATGACCCACGGAGCCCACGAGCCCACTGGGTCGCGTGCTCAGTACCCGAATCGTGACGAGTGGTGCGCGACGCCACGCCGCGCCGCCGCCGCCGACTCACTTCCCAGCTAGGACCACCATTCGTTCACCTTCTTAGACCACGAAAAAGATCTTACACTCATTTGTCAGTCATGTCTTTTAACATCACTATCCGCGGTATGATTTATGACGTAATGACATCCTAGATTTCTGACGTGAATAACTCTGATCTGCACCCATAGCATGTTTACCCCCGCGGGGTGTAGCGACGAGGAAAAGTGAGAGCAGAGCTTTACGCTCGAAATTGCTCAGTTCCTCAGTTTCCCGCGTCGGGAAAGCGTTCGTCAACGTGCTCCGGGGGCAGATCTAACTTGGTATAACCTTACTTATAATAACTCTCAAAAAACAAGTAAAACTCAGCATTTTCGGTATTTCAATGTCTGGCAGCTGGCTGGATATCCTCACTGTCAGCGTTCGCCATGGTAACCCTACCCGGCTAGTTCACACGCTGTGAACAGAGACATCTTAGTTTAGTTTTTGTTTACAGTGTGATTTGGGCTTCGACTCCGACATCGAAATCAAATGGTTATCTGTCAGGGTCACTTTTGTAACTATAGCGGACAAATATTAATAAACTCTCTTTTGAGACACATTTAAGCCAAACCGCATTAATACGTAAACAAACGGTGGCTCACATATCTACACTAGAATGCTTTGCTACTTTTTGAGTACATTTTAATACTTTCCAAAACGCGAACGACTTTAAAATGTATATTTTATCTACACGTCCAAAGCTTAGTCACAGGATCCGGTTCGTACAATGGCAGATCCATTACCATCCCACGTGGGAGGAACCAGTACATTGGGGAGAATTCTAGACCACACTTACCAAATTTAGTGACTAAAATAAATGTATGTTTCTCGTATTCATAGTCTGTTTTAGACCACTACACATATACTAAATCATGATATACGATATATACATTACAAGTCATTCTAATAACGTGTTAGAATTCAATTTATATATAATTTACACCTCACAAACAATAGAAAGGCATATTTTATATTTGATCGGTACACTCCAGAATCGTTGCCATTGTAGGTTCATTAGCTTCAACCACCAACATTATGATCTCTATGGAGTTAGAATTACGACGCAATTGCTTGCCATCAGCGGAAGTCTTGGGTAAATAGTCCGGGGAATTAAATGCCATTCGAAAAGTAGTAAGATTGCTCAAGCGGCGTCTCAGCGCGAGTTATGTCCCAGTGGAGCTCTGTGCAGAGCTTCTTTGGTTCGGCTCTACAGGGGTTTGTAACAAAAAAAATGTCGCGTTGGCCACCAGCCCGACGTGACACCCTCCAATCAACCCGCACTGAGCCAGCGTGGTGGAGTATGGCTGGTATTCCGATAAAGTTCGTTGCCCCTCGGTTTGGAAATTGATGGGCTACATTTATTTATTAAGAAACGGTACTTGAAGTTACGTCGCGTTCTCACTGTTCAAGTTTAGTTGTTCAGTGTTCAGTTGGGAAGTTTTGTTGTCAACAATATGCGAGTGCTAAATGGAGCGTTGATTGGATTAGTTCCTGGTATACTCAGTTCGGTGTCACTTCCCGGAACGTTTGAAAAAGATACTGGAGTTGTTAAATAATTTTAAGTGGGGTAATAAAATAAGATGGGCTTTGGTAGGGCTAGACAGAGACGGCGTGTATGGGACACCTTTGTCCTGTAGTGTAATATCTCCTAGACAGGGCTAGGAAGCTATTTGGCAGGGTAATTATGTGTTTCTCTGCGTCTAGAGATCCTTGTGCAGACTATCGCTTGACATTGTCAGTATGCGGTCCTGTCCACCATGACTTTTTTTAAATAACCTAGTACCTATTTAAGGTTTTGACTACCTCTCTGGTCTATTTCTGATGCAGAGGATATCACTGGCTGTATAGCGTAGTAATGCTGCCAGCGTTATTGAAACCTTTGGCACCAGAATTTCCCGGGGCGGTTTATTCGGTTAAGTAGGGTTCCGTACCCGAAGGGTGCCACCAGGACCCTAGTACAAAGCCTCCGCTGTCCGTCCGTCTGGCAGCGGGCTTTATCTGATGAACCGGAACAGGCAAGAGTCTAAATATTCACAAAATGTGTATTTTTGTTGCCGCTGGAGCATAATATAAACTACTCGAGATTTTATACATTAAAGGACCTCCCTTACAAGGGACTTGTTTTTACACCAGCCGCGATATAACAAACCGTAACATGATTCATAAATATGATCGTAGATTTCGCGGAATATCACATGGTTGTGGTGGCGCAATTGGTTTGATATCGGTTTCGCAATCGGTTCGGTATCGGTTTGATAGAGTTCTGGGTTCGAATCCACGTTTGGATATACCGTACTCTTTTTGTATTATTATTTTTATTAGTTTAGTTTTCTTTTACGATGGTACGGAACCATTCGTGTGCGAGTCCAACCCGCACTTTACCGTTTTTTCTTTTTTTATGTTACATATATTATAATTATTGCTTAGTCTTTGACTAAGCGTTTGTGGATAGTATTTTTTTTATATTAATTTTTAAACAAGTACATAAATGAAGCCGGATTAACCTTGCAATTATACTATTGTTTCTACATTTTGTTTGTGTGTTTTATTCTAATACAGTTTATTCTAATACAGTATGTGTATCGTTGTTCTAGTACCCAAGATACAGGGAATCCTAGTTTGGGGCTAGATCAATGTGTGTAAATGGTGTCCAAGGTATTATTATTATTAGTTTATTATTATTCTTGAGTGAAGGGTATAAAGACCGTTGGTATCCCAATAGAAGAGAGAGATTATGGCGTCGAAGGCATAGATAGATGCCAAACGAGTCTACAAGTCATTGAACTCGCATTGTATTGAATTACGGACTACAAAATATAATCTACAGCTTCAACTCAAGCGAAGGTCGCTTGCTAAGAATGTTTGGAAGTATATAATACGCCATGGCATAGAAGACTTGTTAAGCAGAGCTTTAGAAGTATAGAAGAAGGGGTGGAATTCTGCTATGTCCTTTGCTCTCTACCTCACAGTTTGAAGATCTTTGGCACCTACGTAGGTCTCATTTGAGTAAGCAAAACTATTAAAGGCAATCAATCTTTTTTCTTCTTCTGGTGCCATCTCCTATCGGAGGTCAAAGTCAGGCAAATTTATTTATTGCTGTAGATATTTACATATAATTGGCAATCGTCATTTTTTTGCCTCCTTTCTATATTGGACCACTGTGGGAGAAGTAGGGCGTAGAAACTCAAACGGATTAATTTTTAGATCTCTTTTAAAAATTGCTTAACTAATACAAATATTACAATATTAATTATTATAAGCAGGAATAAATAAATTACAAAATTATTAACAGCAAGGACTGTATTGAGCTAGTTTTACCCCATACAGTCCCATCATTTAAGTAATCTTGAACATTGTAATATCCCTTTTTAGACACAGGCGCTTTAATATACTTTTCACACCTTTCATTCGGAAAAGTAAGTTTTGCTCCACGACGAGAGGGAGCAAAATGCTACTTTTCTGTTCAAGCTACTTTTTTAATTTATTTATTGGCATGTAATTATGAAATTACATTACAATCGACAACGATGACGCAGTCGATTAAAAACGAACATGGTTCAAGTTTTAAATTTAACAACGTTATATCAAAATTTATGAATTTTTCGTAATATTAAAAAAATGTCACATTAAATTATATGTTTTACTGAAATCAAAACTATCGATGACTGTTATTGTGATATAATGAATATTGATATCCGAAACCATTGTAATATTCGATTCGATTATTTTTAAACAATATTAAAAGTACACAGGAATATTTTATCTGTGGTGACCTTTCCCTAATCCTTTACAATCCATCATTATATAAAAAAAAATGTTTACGTTGTTCGATTACTGTAAAAGTGGTAAAAGTATAGTTATTTAGTTTTTTTAGAGCAATTTAAATTTTCCTCATAGTCGGTGTGAAAAGTTGAATGTGTCACTCAGGAGCAAAATTATTTTCGTCACGGGTAAAATACTAATAGAAGACATCGCTTTTAAAGGATCTATCTAATATTATTCGAGATATGGGATTCCGATTTATAAAATCAGAGAATAATCGAAAAATATTGTGGAAAATCATGACGTCCGTTTAAAAATAATAAAATACCTGAGACAAATCCGGAAATCAAGAGCTGCCGGTAAATATATCGTTAATTCAGATGAATCATACGGGTGTTTGGATGATCGATGCAAATACTTAGAGCAAAGCAGTAAAGACCATTTAGAACAGTGAGTCATGTTTGATGTAGCAGTTGCATAAAAAAGGTATTATAAAGCTTATATTTTTTTTTATTAGAATTAATTTTGAAATAAATCAAATATTGTTTATTTTTGCAATTATTATTGATTAACTGTGAATTTTCGCCAAAAACAATAAATCATCAATAAATAATAAACGGTAAGATTCGCCATAGGCATATTTGGCTCACATTTGCATCGATCTACCAAACACTCCATATCTTCACAGTAAACACACTAAAAATAAAATTCAGCCGACAATAGTTTAAATCAAATCAAAATGTATTTATTTGCAAAAGTAGTTTTTTGCCTCTTCTCTACATTGGACCACTGTGGGAGTGGAAAGGGCAAACTCCCACAGATTGATTTAAAGATCTCTTTTGAAAAATGGTTGTGTTTAACTAATATAAATATAACAATATTCATTATAATAAATAATAGCAGCAATAAACAATAACAAAATTATTTAGAGCGAGTTCTGTGTTGAGTTGGATTGACACCATACAATCCTGATATTTCAGTAATCTTGAACAGTGTAATATCCCTTTTTCGACAAAGTCGCTTTTACATGGTTTTTAAACTGAAATGATAATCTCCAGAGGTATCTTGTTGTAGTAGAAAACGCAATGACCCTTGAAAGAATTGCTAACTTTCGCGATTCTAAACTGGGGCGCAAGTAGTATGGGATTATATCTTAAATTAATTTTACAGCAAATAAATTGACTTGCTAAAGTTACTTAGTATGTCAATTATTAAATAAGTTACCTTATCGAGTATCGAGCATTTTACTCCTTGTTACTCGTACATAACCGAGTTACATAACCAGCAATGTACAAGGATAAAATATTCTTCGTACAAAAACGGGTAATGTATTAAGAAATATTTTTTCTTTGCACATTACCGATAACATTTCCAATTTTGTACGAGGATGTCAATATTCTTCCTACTTTACCCGGTTTTGTACGAAGAATATTTTATCCTTGTACAAAACCAAGGAGTTTCTCCGAGTAAATAATAAATAAAAACCTAGCTACTGCTCTGCAGTTTAAAAACATTCACAAAACCTGAGCTATCGATGTGAAACCGTGGACACACCATACGCTTATATGTATTGACTGTTAATGTTATATCCTCTTTAGTAACAATTAATAAAACAATTACATGTTTTTCTAGCTGTCACTGTGACTATTCTAGCAAATTAATCGCTGCTTGGTTCTAGCAAATTAAAAGATATTTGAACGTTAATCGAAAATACCGGAAAAATGTCGGGACGCAATGGAATAAACAATTTTGGACTATTGCGGACGCCCGAAATAATAGGTGTTTGTGTATTTCCCGGATGCACCCGAAAGGATTTCGGGGAAGTTTTCAGTGTAAAAAAAATCAGCTTCCTTAGCAAGCTGAATGTTTTGTTATCTCGAGGAACGAATGTCTGCAAGTATCATTGCACAGTTGGCGAAGACGAATGGACGGAAGTTTTCGAGTCGCCCAACAACTGTTCGGATTTTGGCACCAGCCACGCAGAGTCAATTGCTGACCTTCTTAGGTTTTCCTTAAATATGGTCCATGACGTGGTGTGGAAAATGCTGGGCGATGTTTTGGAGTAAATAATAAAATAAAATAAAGTAAATATTTTTTTTATTTTAAAATTTATGAAATAAAACAAAACAATCCATTTTTGGTAAACTGAAATAGGTAACACCATACACCTAAAATAATCTATAACTGTATGCTTATTACTTTAGCATAAGCATACCTAATTCTATAATAAAAACAGTGAGGTCATTATATAAATGGGCATATTTTTTCGAGAAAATGTCCTGTCGTTATGGAATGGTTTTCCAACTGAGAAACAGCTCTATTTATCCGAATGTTAACTTGGATGTCATTCAGCGTTTTTCTTTTAGAGTGAAAATTTTGGTTGAACTTGGACATAGAGACACCGTAAAATGTGGCGTCGTCATGTAATACCGATAATAGGTGTGGAAGTGTTGGATATGTACGACCAACAAATCTTTTCATTCTGTAATTCCACCCTTCTGCGTAGTTGGTAGTACGGTGCTGTTCTTGATGACAACACCATATCTTGCGATATTCTTTGTTCTTAATCCAGGTTCTGTACATGTATTTATTAAATTCAGTAACCTTAGTGTTATTCGGACTCTCGCTTTGAATCTAACCTTCCTCTATGTTTTCGATAGGTAAAATTGCTAGCCCTGCACAAAGACAAACGTGTCGGTTATTAACTTTCGATGTTTTTTTAATTCCAAAAAGTCGGGCTTTTCCCATTAAGCTCTGGTAAAAATGAAAGTAGCAGCCCCGTACCATAATGTTTGGAAATATTTTTTTAATAGCATTTCTTGGTGCTATTTCGAAATCAAAAGTAAAGTGATCGGCTTCCCATTCGGGGATTTGAGATTTTACCATGTGGAATAATATTTCGTAAGTTAATTGCTTTTTATTTAACAGCAGGGCATAGACCAAAGGAATTATATTAGTCGATTCGTCGTCGCTACCCAAGTCACCGTAAATTACATAGAGCTGATCGAAAGGCTGACAACACCCAAATGTTCCATCTGCGAAATATTTTTTACATTTAGTCATAAGTAGTCGGGCTTCTTTCGAGGCAAACAATAATATTTTGTTATTGTCTTCTGCCAATATAAACGGTCGGAAATTTACTGGAATTTGGACCTCCGCGTGGTTCCGAAATACACTCTTTTCAATTTCCTGAAACTTCTTTCTAGCGTTGTATAAACCAGTGTGCATATTTGCAAATTTAGGCAACGGCTCCAATAAATGCATACCTGAATTTTTCAACCTGCATATTGATTCATTATATTGTTTCGGTATAGGTAGGTAGTTTTTGGTCACATTATTCCGTAATTGATCGAATTCTTTCAGCACAATGATTTTTGGTGGATTTCGGGTGCAACTATTATGATGCAGGACACTAGCTGTAACCCTGTTTTCGAACACTGTTAAACTGCCGCTACATATCTTGTAGTTTGCACAGATCCAATATTGCGATCCAGTTCTGAAAAGCTTTCCTTTATGATATTTATGACCGTCGTATATAATATATACCAGTTCGTCTATAGAACTGTTCGGCGATTCAGTAGACATTATGAACTATTTGTTTCGTAGAGCATCTGTCCTTTAAATTGTGATAGCTGAAGGGCCCTTGAATTAAGTACAATAAATGCGAAAAATTACGATAGGTAGTACTTCCCCTGTCCTTTGCATTTATTTCTAATGAAATGTCAAGCTTGTCAATACTTATTTGAAAATAAAAAGATAAACCACATAAAGAAGGTGTATACTACTCGGAAAACCTCCTTGGTTTTGTACACGGAATTAAGATTTCTTTGAGCAAAACCGAGCAATGTAGGAAGAATATTGACATCCTCGTACAAAACTGGAAATGTTATCGGTAATGTGCAAAGAAAAAATATTTCTTAATACATTACCCGGTTTTGTACGAAGAATATTTTATCCTTGTACATTGCTGGTTATGTAACTCGGTTATGTACGAGTAACAAGGGCATTTTACATTATAAATTGTTCGCATAGCTCTTTTCTGTCAAAAAATATAATTTGAATATCCGCTGTTTTCTGCCACTACAAGATACCATAGGACATGACTATAAAAAAGTAACTAAAAAAGACTAGCCTAGATGTAGCCACATCCGTGTTTTGTGTGAAGTTCTTAAGAGTATAAGCCGCAGAACTTTACATACCAGATAATTTAACTATGTGGGGTCCCCACTGAAATTTGCCGTCAATGGTTATTCCAAGAAATTTCGTATCACTTATTAATCCTGTGTTGTTGTCTATCATTGTACTGGTCTCAACTTGCCTGACATTTGAAAGTGAGAATTTGATACACATAGTTTTACCAACGTTTAACAATAAAAAATTAACTGCGAACCAATTCAAGGTTAAAGACAAACATCAATAACAAGAGCTCCGTGGTCTAGGTCACGCAAAATGGTGTATAGAATTACTGGCTCAAAGTGGGCATAATTGTGCCTCTGCCACTCCGTATGGGAAAAGGCGTGACGCTATTACGCATGATCAATAACAATAAAACAACCCATTTCCAAAGATCAGCGATTTATAATTGTACACGCTGGTAATGAAAAGGGATTGGTGCCAGGAGCTCTCTTACTAGATCAGTCCGCGGACTGACGGAGAATATTACCACAGAATACTTAATAGTACTACGTACAGAAAGATCACTGCGCAAATACACTTAAATAAATAGCTACTCTCGCTGCGCGACAATAAAGCGCAATCTAGCTCGCACCTGCGCTACCTACAACAATCGCTAAGCACCTACAGAATCGGTGGCCCCGCTCGTGCAGGCTAGATTGCGCCACATCACTACGCTTGAGAGATTCTTTTACTCTGACATCACAAGGTCGTCCTGTAAACTCCTGTCTTTATCTATCTTTATTTATCCTGTAAACTTATCTACTTGCTATTTGTGTTTGTGAATATTAGTCCAATCTGTGTAAGAGAGGTGTTATATTAGTACTTATTCAGGCTATTGTCAAATTCTTAGGCTAGGTACCTACCTTCTTACTTACGTAATTGTAATTTGTTTTATACGGGGTCTAAAGTGTTTACTTTTAGGTAAACAAAACTTATTCAATTAAAAAGGAATCGAATGTTATATGTGAACAATTCCTTTAGACACCCTAAAATGTTAGGTACTTAAGTCATTATTGTTGCAAAAATCACAGAAAAGTTGCTTATGAGGAGCGGCGAGGCGACTGCGAGCCAAGCGAGCGGATCCATAACTGAATTCCCGTCGGGCGGGTTGGCCCGTCGAACGTACCTAAACTATTGAGTGAGACCCCCCTGATATTACAAGGAAAGGTTATGGAGAAGCCAACTAATTCAAATAACAAAAAATTAGATTTGAGTACATCGCGAGAAAGAGACAATATTCTTCTTCTTGCAGCTGGTTCTAAAAAACATATATGATGATTGAAGCCACAAAGACAATTGTTCCGAATTTTATGTCGATAAAGTCTTGCAAGATCATGGTCACACTGCAGTTTATTTGCCTCCGTATCATCCGGATTTTAATCCCTTAGAAAATATTTGGGACCAATTAAACGTATATGTTGCATCTAAAAATATAGATATGAACAAAGCTGCTGTTAGAAAAACATACGAACGTTTGCAATTCCGCAACGAAAAGCGAGGAAGAATTTTTAACTGAAGAAGAAAAACTGGGTGTATTTAGTAACAGCATTATAATCAATGTGTCCGATTCAGAGAGTGAAAGTGATTGTGCGAGTACATCTCTATGTAATTTAAAGGACTATGTGACTTCGGTACATTAGGTACTTTTTTCCACTATAAGGTAAGTAATCTGCGCCGACAAAAACCGAGAAGTGTGGAGCGGTAAATAGATGATAGTCGTATTTGGTACTAAGGTATCTATGAGTATACTGCGCCTACCATTTTCAGGAGATTATAAAATGAATGAATAGGTTGTGATTTAACTTATTTATGCACACTTTTGTTAAACGTACATAATGTATGTTCCTGTGTAATGTAGCGACCGGTGCCGGCGAACTGCCACTATTATTTATACCTATAGATAGATCGAGAACAAAACATAACGGTTACGATTTTTTTGTGCAATGATCATTTCATTTCGCATTATGTTCGGTACAGAACCTCCACTATATAAACGTAGTCAAGAAATTCGATCGATTCTAATCCTAATTGTGACAGTAACAAGGGGGAACTTGGCCTAAACTTCTGGCTTCGTTACTTAATAGGAGTAGGTTCACATATACCTACCTTCACACGTCAAGATAAATAGCTAAGATCAAAGGTGGTTGAACCCTCTGATCTTTTAGAGGATTTTTTATCTCATCACATTGGAATATGAATTAACAGTGAAGGTAGTTCAAAGCCATTAAGGGTTTTATCTACACACGTATCATAAACCCTCTTTACTGCGTTCAAAAACCGCACGTTACGATCAGCATTATGTTAAACTACTTGGTAATAGTAGTTTATGTGACTGCTTCATAATGGAGGGCACGGCGAGTTTCATAATAATATCACTCGAGAGTTTTAATGCCTAATTATGTACAGTTACATACACTAGTTTATCTACACACATATCAAAAGCTCTCTTTGATGTGTTCAGGAACCGCATGTTTGACCGGCATTGTGGTTCTGCAATTATTGTTTAGCTTGTTCTTTAGTACCAATTCACGCAGACGGGCGTCGGCGTTTGAAATTTGAATGTCAGTACCAACTTCACAGACAAACTAGGGACGGCACGCGGGTGGGCGTCAGTGTTCGAAATTTGAATGTCATTATATGTAGAAAAACTACATATAATGACCATAATGTGTAGTTTTCCAGATACGAAACGAGTTTTTACCAAGTAGTTTAACATAATGCTGATCGTAACGTGCGGTTTTTGAACGCAGTAAAGAGGGTTTATGATACGTGTGTAGATAAACTAATATTAAGTAATGCCTGTAAAGTATAAGGGTCTGTTTTAAAGTTTCTTCGGATCCACCGCAAATAGTCGTTTCATAGTCGTAACATAACGTCTTATTATCGTTGAATCGGAGGTACATTGGACACAATGTACCCTGCGTAATTATTTATTTTATTGTTATTATTTTTAAAGTCTTAGGTAACGAAAGTAGTAAGCTTTATTCAGTAAAAGGCTAGAGGCAAGAAACTTGCAAATGTTTTGATGTCCTGGCTTGGTTTATGCACAGAATAATCGTGGGATAATATTTCGCAGGATCACCGTGGTGCGTGGGCGCTTCAATACACGCTGCGACCCAGCATAGTCACCTTCTAATACATTGGCTTAAGGATTGCGGACTGCTTCAGTTTGCTGGTGATAATGACGCTCTCCGAGCGGGTTCGTTCACGTCACTATGACGGCTGGTGAGGGCGTCGTTCGTGTAATTTTAATTAACCACTATAAAACATCTGCAATTCCCACAAACAAAAGAGACTTCGTATGAACACTCGTAACATCAATTGAGAATTCAAAGTAGCTACGGTATAGGAATCGTTAACAATACTCGCTAATTGTCCTAAACGAATAACAGTCGAATGCAATCTCAGCTCGGTATTTTGGGAAGGATAGAGCCGTGTACGTTATTATATAAATAACTATCTATTTGCCTGTCCGCGGGTATACACCAGCCGGACCTGGCGCTTGGCTTGACTCACTCATAAGTAGTGTCGTCATCAGCTTTGCTTGTTATTCGAGATATTTCTCAGCCGCTTGTAATCGCTTATTCATTGTTTAGTAACAATTTTGACTTAGACAATAGACCACTTGCATAAATGACGAACCAATATTAAACGGGCTATTTTTAAAAATATGATTTAAGATGCAAATATATTTACATGACTTTTAAACAAGTATATTATACAACAAGTTATATCAGAAGATATTACGTTCACTAATTTGCATGTTAAAATGGTTTCGAGGTTCGAAGTGGTTAGTAAAGTAATATTTAAGTATCGAGGCCTTATTTGGCTGGCTGCCGACTGCCAACCAACCGGCTGATACTAATAATGATAATAAGTACCTATAGGTCGATGTTCACCGAATCTGTGAGCTGAACTCTGAATACAAAATGTTGGATTTCTATGTTGAATAAATCTATATATTTTAAGTTTCTAGGTCCAGTGTACGGCTAAATCTTTTGCGGCACTTGCATTTTGAGTGTAAGATATCTGTGTGTACTCGTAGCTCGAGTATTGGTTGACGGCCTCTGTGGCGCAGCGGTTGTGGCTTTGCCTACCATGCGAGAGGTCCCGGGTTCGAACCCCGGCTGGGGGTAAAGAAAAAAAAACCCCAGGTTTTGGATGTTTATATGTGTGTGACGTCGCTGTTTCTGGTTACCTCGACACAGGGTATCCTGGTGTGGGGCCAGAAGCAATGTATGTGCCTGTATGTAAATGTTTATGTTTATGTTTATTGGGATTTCATCAGTTTGCCTCATGAGGTCACGTCACAGCACGCACAGCACAGTATGGCGGGCGAGCTGCAGTCTGCAGTAACTCACGGACGAGGGACAATACGCGGCAAGATCATGATCTCCCGCGCTTTTGCTTCGCATTATTATACAGCTAACTTCATTGTGGTCAAGTTGTCTGTGGGAGAGCAATGCTTTTTTGTGAAGATCAATTCAAGTGATATCTAGTAATCTTCATGAGATATAGTCAGCACTGCAAATTAAAATTTCAGCAGCCCTGCAGCCATTCAGTAAAATAAATACCACTTAAAACACTCATAGTTATTAATGGTATCAACAGTGACTTTAATCTCATGCTACAAAATCATAAGCTTTTATTAAAATGAAACTTATTTCATGTTTAGGGTTTTATTATTCCCACCATTTTGAAGCGACGCTTAAATGTAAGCTGCATTACGGGGTTTCCGGTCACTGTTCACAATCTTAGCCTCCATCACAGCATCCATTAACGGAACGTCAAAACAATATCCAAGCGAAACGTTCAGAAACTCTTGTGGAGAATAAGCCGACTCGCAGTTGAGGAGATAACACAGACAACAGCAGCTGAGGTCAGCCGTGACGTCAGCATCTTGAAACACATTTCACTCAGCTACAATGTGTTCAGAATTTTCGTATTAGTCAAATAACTCTCAGATCATCGAATCATAAACTCACGCAAAAACTTAAACCATCATCCACTTCGTCACCGTATAGTGATTGGTAATTGACTCACGGGTGTTTTTCCACTTGCTCATAAGTATTTATTCAAAGAATTCTCAACAAAGTTCAAACTCATGATCATGTGACATTATGAGCACACCTTGCATTAATTTCTTCGACGAATATACCTATAGAGCTGAAACTGTAGGTAGCAATAGCACACGACTCAACGGCCGATCGGTTTTATCGTTTTATCTCAGAGGCCGGAGAAAAAAACGATACCAAAAAGTAGAAATAAAACCTGACCCGCCCGAGGCGGCTCGCCGACGCGCCGTGCCGCCGTGCTCACATACCTCGACCCAAGGCTACATATTCGCGAATCGTTGACGCAAGCGCGATACATAAGAATTCGATTTGATACTTAATCACTCCCACGAAACTACGAAACTATATACTATAACTCCAGATGAGTAACCTTAAGAATGGAATCAGTGTTAGTGTGAGTAGTTTCCAATACGTAGGTTTTTTTATATTTCCGGAAATTTCTGGCTTGATGGATAGCAATCCCCGTTTTCCCCAAAAACAACTATGGACAAATAAACAAAGTGCGCTGATAAACGTTTGGTTTAACGCCTACACAGGAAATCTCAAATATTATTCTTAGTCACAAATTTGACAAGCCGTGAACACTGCTTTTATCTGTCCAGGTATAGTCTTGAGAATGCGATGACCTTTCGCTCAGCATCCTTGCCCAGAGTCGTTCTTTATCTGAGATCTAAATGTTTCTTTGTCGCTTTCTTCATCGGACTGTGGAATGGAAAGGTCGAGTATTACGAATACGGCGAAGATTTCTAGATAGCATTTTATAGCACAGCGGATATCGCTCGTGTCTTCAACAATAACAGTTAAATAAGATATCAGAAACATGTAGAATGTTTCTGATATCTTATTTAATTTAGCTGGGTTTTATACTCAAAATTTCAAAAATACAAAGTAAAAATGAAAGTTTTACTTGTATTGGTTTTTTACCAATCCAAATGCGTTGTAAATCATCAAGTTCGTGTGAAAGGGGCGTTGATGAGTAAAATAAATAAATAAATCACGCCCTTGACGACCTCTGTGGCGTCGCGGCTCGAGGCCCTCCTCACAAGCGAGCGGTCCCGGGTTCGAGTCCCGGCTAGGGAGGAAGGGATAACACCCTAGGTTTTGGATGTTTATATATGTACATATGACGTCGCTATTTCTGGTTCCCACGATACAGGGAACCCTAGTTTGCGGCCAGAAGCAATGTAAGTACCTATATATAAATGTTATATGTATATACATACTCAGGTCATAAGTTCTGTCACATGTGCAATATGAAATAATTTAGACATGTTTATTATTTATGTAAACATTTATATAGCAAAATGAACTTAATAAAACATAGATTCTTATGGTAATAAAGTTTATTCAAAATGACCCCCGCGATTTTGAATACAGGCCTTTATTCTGCGCGGCCAGTCGTCCTTCGCAGCACGAACGAGGTCCATGTCAATATCGGCGGCTGCCTTAATCAAGGATGCCTTGAGTGACTCCAAATCAGGATGAGGCTTTGAGCAGGCCTTTTCCTTCAAGTGTCGCCATATCTTGTAATCTAACGGACTCAAATCTGGACTGGAAGAGGGCCAGTCTTCGTGCCGGATGAAGTCGATTTCACGCGCCGCCAGCCAGTCTTGTGTGCTTTTCGCTCTATGAGCTGGCACAGAATCTTGTTGGAATACCCAGTGCCTGTTATTAAACATGGTATGAGAAACAGGTTCCACAAGGTTCTTGAGGACTGTATTTTGATACACAACTGCATTCGTTTTTACGCCTTTCTCACAAAAATGTACCTCAGTTAAGCCCCAATAAGAGACTCCCAACCAAACCATGAGCGAGGATGGAAAATGACCTCGTTGGACACGCGGAATACGGTTGCTCGCATCTTCACTGCTGTGTGCGTACACCTTATCATTTTGTTTGTTGTAGCTCTCTTCCACGGTGAAAATTTTTTCATCCGAAAAAAGAATTTCCCGATGCTTTTTTCCCGCGTACCGCTTCAACAAAGCGCGGCATCTCTTCAGTCTCAGGTCCATTAAACGAGCGTCCCAACGATGTCCTATTTTCTTCGATATGCCCTAAGCCCAAAGTCTTCATTTAACACCCTTTTCACCGTGGTCCTGCTAAACCCCATCTGAAGGGCCAACAGTTTCTGCTTACGTATGGGATTTCTTTGAATTCGCGCCTTCACAGCTTTTATCACTGCTGGAGTCCTAACAGAGCGAGGGCGACCACTTCTTGACCTGTCATCTACACTAGAGTCTTCATTGTATCGTTTTATGGTACGATAAACGAATCTTTTGGTTATATTCAAATTTTTCAGTAAGTCGAAAATCTGAATTGGCGCGTAACCGCAACGATGCAACGCAATAACTGCGAAACCGTCTTCTTTAAGTGTCCACTTCATATTTAAGAATAAGGAAAATTCTAAAAAGTACACATTTTTATTTTCATGAAAAATTCGAAATTCGAATTCAATAAACTTTTTTGTGGCCAGCGTTCTAAATTCAAAAGTTTTTATTGTGTGACAGAACTTATGACCTGACTGTGTATATTTCAAATTTTCCATGTGAAGAAAAATCTTATTCGGCATCACCATTCAGCAGCAATTAAATGGATCTCAAATTCATTTTTAGGGTTCCGTACCCGAGAATGCCAAACGGGACTTCCTCTGTCCGTCCGTCCGTCTGTCCGTCTGTCACCGGGCTTTACCGGAACAACCGAAATAGGTAGAGAGCTATAATTTTCCCAGAGGGTATATTTATATTGCCGCTATTACAAAAAATAATGAAACACACCAGTTTTTAAGAATTATTTATTGGTATGACAATTTTTTTGTCATTTTGTTTTATTTGTTTAACGGTAAAAACTAGACTCTCCCGATCTTATCGGAAAAGGTCTTTAATTGCAGGTATCGAGTTTTGAGCTCAGTTATTTGTCATTTCTGTAAATAAGTTACTCAATTTCTATCTACTTCCGGTTACTATGAGCAAAGAGTTTCGTTAACCTGCGAACATAGTTTAATACTTACATACGTACACAAAACTCTTTTTCAATGTTTCGATGTACGGCCTTGAATGTAGTATTTAATATTTTATTATTAGAAATGAATACGGTATACTCGTACAAAATACTGTCGTGTTACGTTTTTCCGTATACAATGGTATGGAACTCTTCGTGTTCGGGTCCGACATCCTACGCGCACTTGACCGGTTTTTTTATTGATCTCAACAAGTCGATCAATTTATTTATTTTGATTTAATGACTCTCAACAACAAATTACTATGCAATTATGCGCGAACTTGCTCACGATATTTACTTGGTAAAGGCGTTACTTGCCCAAATATATTTGGAAACAGCAATCACCGTCCGAGAACTAACCTCAAATATAATTGGCAAAAAATGACGTTAACAGAGAGATAGTAAATCCGGTTTAGTTTTATTTATCGGTATAGTATCAGGAACTGGTTTACAGAAGTGTTATGGGGCTGATACTGGTGTTGCCAGGCGCGTTACCTCTGGTGGACGTCGTAAACGGATTGATAGTTATACGATAATATAAATACCAAAGCGAATGTAAAAGCTACCCATGTAACGCCTCTTAAAACGTCTTATAAAACTTCAATATTTAGCAATTCCCTATATTTCATTATATAAATTTACTTCAATGCCAGCTACAGATTAGATACCAAAACAAGTAAGCAAGGAGTTCGGAGAGATTAATCAAAGTCTTCTGGCAAAGACTTCAATTACCTATAAGTAGGTGGTTCCACACCGCGCAATAGGGTTCAACGGAGACCTGGGGGACCACAATGTCTTAAACCGATTCAGTTGAGGAACCTAAAGTGATCCGCAATATTACTATAACAGTCTTAAAACAACTCAAGTAAATAAAGCTCATAATAGCACATTGGAATGGAAATGGATGCCATGGTTATGTTCTTGTTTTCAATCTAAACTGAATTTAGAGGATGTAGTTTATAAAATGCGCACAGCAAAAAAAGATCAGCAAAAATACTTTTTATGTTTTAAGTATTTTTGTTGTTCTTATATGTTCAACCTAATACGAAAGATAAAGGGGGCTTCGCTTCGGTCACCCTCTTTACGCTTCACCTAAGCTATAGCAATATTTTGCCCTGATATTTACTGTGAAAATCAGTATACTTGCTGTGCAGATCAGTATTATTGATGTACAGTTTATTGATATTTCCCATTAGACAACAACAACAGCTTTTCCCAAAAAATGTCCGGCGCATTACGGTGCGGTGGCGGCGGAGAGTGGCAGTCAATAAAACGACTTCTGACGATTCTAATAATAGCAATTGCGCGCCTGTTTAACGGTATCTTGCGCACGGGTCACTTTCCAACCCAATGGAAGGAGGGCTTGGTTATCATGTTGCCCAAGCCGGGCAAGGACACCAAGCTGCCTGAGAGCTATCGGCCGATCACCCTACTGAGCACCATCTCAAAGGTGTTTGAGAAGCTCCTGTTAGCGAAGTTACTGCCCCACATCCAGCCGCGCCCGGAACAGTTCGGCTTCAGGCCCGAGCATTCTACGACGCTTCAGCTCACCAGAGTACTGAATGACATGACGGTTTGTTTGAACAAAAAAGAATACACTGTCGCAGTACTTCTGGATATGGAGAAGGCGTTCGACAGAGTATGGCACGAGGGGTTGCTGTACAAGCTGTCGACGTCCCCTGCCCCAAGAAGAACGGTCAAGACAATCGCCTCTTTCCTGAAGAATCGCCGCTTCCGAGTGATGGTGGAAGACGCCGTCTCCGAGGAACATCCCGTCGCAGCCGGCGTCCCCCAGGGCTCCTGCCTGTCTCCCGCCTGCTACGCCCGATACACGGACGACATCCCCGTCGGGCCGGGTGCCCAGCTGGCACTCTTCGCAGACGACGCAGCCTACTACGCGTCGTCGTTCCAGGCTCCGCACGCTGCCATCAAACTGCAGCGCACCCTGGACATCTTGCCCGACTGGCTCGCCAAGTGGCGACTGTCCGTCAATGTTGGGAAAACGCAGGCGCTCATCACAGGCCAGAGTCTCCTTCCACCATCGCTCCAGCTCCAAGGACAGCAAATCGAGTGGTCTTCGCAGGTGAAGTACCTGGGAGTGACCATTGATCGCCGGCTCACCATGAAGCAACACGTTGACAATGTCGTCAGCCAGGTCAAGGTGGCACGCGCCAAGCTGCGTCCACTTTTCGACTCCAGCCTCCCTCTGAGGGCGAAGCTCGGGATCTACAAGACCTCGTGAGATCCCGCCTCACCTACGCGGCTCCGGCTTGGTACGCCCTGTGCTCGGATACGAACAAACGGAGACTCCGAGCCCAAGAGAACCTCTCTCTGCGTACCATCGTCGGCGCCCCCCGCTACGTGAGGAACGCGACAATCCAGAGGGACCTAAGATGGGAAACCGTGGACCAGTTTGTCCAGAGGCTGGCGAAGGGCATGTTCGCGCGTGCGGATGCTTCACATCTTCCGCACATCGCCGAACTGGCGCCGCACCACGCGCGCCCGCCCGACCGCCGCCGCCTGCCACGCGACCTGGTTGCCTAGCCGGCGATCACCCACTGCACACCAGCGCCACATCAAGACCACCGCCCGCAGGGGCCATCCGATGACCTGTCCACAGGAGTGGACAGAGGCGATTCTTCGGGAAGAGGTCCGTCGACCTGACCCCGACTCCCCACGCCCCAGAAAGGGTGCGTGAGAAGATTATCAAGCAAGTAATAATAGCAGATCGCGCGCGGCGCACAGGCGTTAAAGACGCGGTAATCTAGTCCTACCAGGAAGTGCCAGGCTCGCACCGTTTCTCTTAAAAACGGTAATAATTGCTATCCGCCATAGTTGTGTCATTCAGTAGCGGCAGGGATACCTCATTAGTACTGGAACATATTTAAAATCTTCTATGACTCATTATTATTTAGTTTATTTATTAGCAAGTAAAATGAAAGCTTTACATGTAAAATATGGATTAGTCTTTCCCCTGGCATAAAAATTTCTTTTTTGTTTTCCCGGTGATACCAAACCCATTAAAACCATGGGAACACAAACAGTGGAGAACTTATGGAGGTGCTACATTCACAAGGAATTGCATAAGAAGATTCAAAGGGATTCTAACTTAGAATCCTTCCCTTCACTCTGGATTCAATGTACCGCCCTCGCCGTAAATATACATCATGTTGCTCCCTTGTGACACAAATAACTATTTCGTTTGCAACCATATGTTTTTGGGGAAAGTTGTTCATATTGATGGGTACTATAATTCCCCAAAATATGGTCAGATAATTGAATTTCACCCTGTCTAAGTATGTGTACCGTTGTCTTAGTACCGAAGATACAGGGAATCCTAGTTTGGGGCTAGATTAATGTGTATAAATAGTGTGCAAGGTATTATTAAAAAAGAAAAGAAAAGTAAATGTCACAAATTACAATTTATGTTTTTCTGATAAAAACGAATTAATTACAAGCGGGCGGGGGGTTAAAAGTTGGGAAGAAACTATAAATGGATTTAAATATTGTTTAAATTATTTATTAGATATGACAAATTTATAGTGAAACCAATCGCTGTTCATAAATCTATGCATGTCGGAGTAAGAGGTTATAGGCGTTTTATAGTTATATCCCTAGAGATATAATCATGTTCCATATATGATAGAAACCCAAAATTTTCACTTTTAAAAAAAAGATTGAAAGATCATTTCATTTCGCTTTCGTGATAGGTTCTTTTATATGTGTATTTTTTATGTATGTGTAAGTAAATTTATGCTTGATTTTTTGTGCTATTATATTTTATATACCTATTAAAAACATAATTTATTATATTAGATATACATTATTATGTTTTAGTTTCATAAATAATTAGAGGTTTTATTGCGCACCAGGACTCTCCTGTTGCACAACTTTTCCTGTCCTGCCTAGGTTTGCTGGTAGAAATCTCTCTTTAGAGATAAGCACGCCTTTGCGCATGAAATGTTTTGTAATCTTACCATTACGATTTCTGTGCAATAAAGAATATGAATATGAATATATATCGTTATACAGTTCTACGGAAGGGGTTCTTAACTATTAAACGACGTAAATTTAAGTTTTAAGTATTGTATCTACACATGTATCATAAACCCTCTTTACTGCGTCTAAAAACCGCACGTTAAGACAGAATAATGTAAAACTATTTGGTAAAAACTCATTTCTTATCTGAAAATTGTCAAATTATGACATTCAAATTTCGAACGTCGACGCCCGCCTGCGTGCCGCCCCTAGTTTGTCTGTGAAGTTGGTACTACAGAACAAGCTAAACAAAATCAGAGCAATGATCAATGCCACAAAGCCGGTCAAACATGCGGTTCCTGAACACATCAACGAGAGCTTATGATATGCGTGTAGAATAACTAGTGTATGTAACTGTACATAATTAGGCATTATAACTCTCGACTCGAGTGATATTATTATGAAACTCGCCTCTCGAGTATTAATGCCCTCCATTATGTAGCAGTCACATAAACTACTATTTTGTTGTTCTTACATGTTTAACCTAACACTATTTGCTGTGCAAATCAGTATTTTTGATGTTCAGTTTAATATTTCCTATATTAAAATATGCTTCTATGACAATATTTCTCTATTTTGCTATGCAAAAGAGAAAAATATTGTTAGAGAAAATTATTTTTCCAGATCTAAAATCATGACATCTAGATTTGCTCAGCCTTGAACTCTTCTTACAAATATCTTCTATTGGAGCACTGAACTTATAATATTTTACATGAACATTAAATAACCTGTGATATCTTTTGTCATATTCGTCTAAGCGATAACTCTTCATCTGGCATAGGATGATTTTATTGTAATATTTTTGTTAGCTGTCTCGCATTTCAGGGTTCATGACTTTCTTTTCTATTGCGCTTTCCTAAAACATCACCCAGTACTATTTTAATCCAAAGGTCTGTGTCACTATAGTATGTTGTGTTCGCGTATGACCTGGATTCGCTCGCGAGAGGCGACGACGTTGTGGTTTATTTTTGTTTTTACAAAATCCTTAACTTTTACTACACCACCGACTGACCTCCGAATGAGGCGAGTAAACGAGCAAAAAATATAGTAAAAGCCCTTCGTGGGCCTATACTCGACTCAGATCGCCAATCAACGTTACAATTAACTTCTTTTGGTTTTCAATCACAGACCTAAGGGGTTGAGAGCTGTTCATTGCAACAATGTGAACGAAACTTGAACATTCAAGGGACCTTCAATCGAAAAAATCGCCGACATCTGGTTTTATTCAGTGTGACCACTGAGTGGGTACGCTCCAGCGACCTAAGTGGTCGCTGGAGCGTACGTTATTACAATCACAGATGCTATAATACTATACAGTTACAATGTAAATCAAGGTCATCCCTAATGCCTGTAGACCAACTCGAGTATTCCAAAATACATCCAGCCCTTCAGCAATGTGTTAAGTTGTCACAGTATCAAAAATAAATCAGGTCTTTAGTGCTTAGTATGGGGCCAAAGGCAATGTATGTTATTATTGTTAAGTTATAGTATATCCTATCTGTTCGGCTGGGCAGTGCAGTATAGCCCCGGCAACAGCGGGAGGCTGAGCCTACCTGCCCTGCGCCCGCGCCGCCGCCACCGCTGCCGCCGCCGCCGCCGCCGCCGCCGCCGCCGCCGCCGCCAAAACGAACAAGAACTCGCATTCCAGCCGACCCCCGCCCCGCACCCCGCCTGCCCCACCGCCCGACAGGGGTGCCTCGCTCACTCATCTTAGCAGGAGATCACCCACGAATATCATATCATCCTCAAAGTCCAAAATTATTGACTTCAAAATCAAAATTATCTATTCAGTACGATGTAGACTGTGGGAGAAGAAGGGCGAGAATATACCACAGATATTTTACAGGCGCTGTACGCACTGGAGTGACACAATATACAATCTGTGTTGAAGGATTGGATACCCTAAAGGACATGCCGTGCAAACGTGGCCTGTAAGGGCGTGGAAAAGTCACGCTTGTTACCTACCTTGGTGGTAGTATGGCATTCAATTTCATATAACGGATGCGATAAGTTCCCAAAAAGCTTATTAGATTAGATTGGAAAATTCTGAGTTAAGGTCTCCTAAATGTTTTCTTATACATGCTCCGTTTCTAAGAAAATTGGAGTGTCAAGGAGTCCTGAGTGCTGAGAACCCACAGATCTGACTCTGAGCCCCTTAATGGCAGGTGATTTATTCAGTAATTTTGTAGAGTTCAAATTACAGATTTACTTAACTGTATCAACAATGCTGGTCGCTAATTGTCATCCCTCCAGAATCAATAGATATCAAATCCATGCGGTTTCTTGTGTTTCTTTCAAGCTACTGTCTTATCGGAAAGCTAAACCAATATTTTTGTTATAGCACTTTCATTCAACATGCTTGAGGAATGGCACAGATTTACCTTCAAACAGACTCTCCAAGAAGTGAAGATAGATTCATCCATGTCTACGTTTGAATAAATCACACAGGCTAGTAAGTAAGAGTATTAGGCTGGTGTCTATTTGTTGAGATTTAGGCGTGACACTTTAAGTGTGTGACGCACTTTGTATGCCCTGATTGAAATATATAGACAAAGTCAAAATTTATCATTGTAATGTGAACGGAATATTGCTGTGGAACTCAAAAGTTAACCTTTCAGAAGTCACTGCTCACGAATCATGGACGCGAAACAGAATTTAATGTTTGGACAGCCCTGGCGAGACCCATCCCTTCATCCCGACACACAAAGCCTCGGACCTGTTGCAGGCAGGACCTCCCCCCCCCCGCGTCCCCACCTCGCCCCCGCACCACCCCGCCCCCGCACCCGCACCCGCACACCCTGCCCGCCAGGGACTTTTTATCTCATACAATACGTACATAATAAAACGAAGCCGATTAAAACATCCGCGATGCTGTTACGATTGTCAATTAATGGGGAATTAGCATCTCTTTGTTGGTGTTGTGGGATAGGGTTTTTTGTTGGACATGTGAAGTGCCTTGTAGGGCTAGTTCAGGAATATTTTGTCTTGTGACTTTGCATAATGACCTGTAGGATTATAATGAAGTGTGTCAGATGCAAAGAAGATGCACGCGCTATGAACGCCTGAGTTTTAGAGCAATCCTTGTCATGAGATACAGTTGAATAACCAGAAACTTTTACTACAATTTGTTTTTAATAATGCCGCACCCGTACCGCACATTAAAACCGCATGAAGTATTACTTCTATGATACCTCACAGACCCCTTGCAGCATTTCTCAGAGGTTTTTCCTTTCAAGTCAATAATTAGGTGCGAGGACAAAACCAGAACTAAACAGTTTAATTGCTGGACACCCGAGAATTCAAAGTTCTTGTGCTTTTTAGAAGATTAGAAGGAATGTCGAAGTGTACAGTTAATTGAAGACAACTGTTATTTTAACGATTTTCTTTATAGAGCCGCGGGTAGTTATACTAATAACTATGATAAGTCTAGAGTAGACTTCAAAGTACAAATATGTAAGTGCTTTTGCATCTAGCGTTCTGCTTTTAGTTTGAGTGATATTTAAGTCCCCAGCTAGAGGAAAGGATAAGTAAAATCTTATATAGAAGAGAAACTTATATTCACAAAAACCAAATTTTATATTTCTCCATAACACAGTTTCATCTAATGTGTTTTGCCAAAACCTATTTTTGCGGCAAGTCAATTTTCCATTCTCATTATTTTATTATCTTATTCTACCGAAATAGTCAATACTTATGACACTTTTTTTCTAAAATGCCAAACCAGTCTATTTTAGAATAGTTTTTAGATTTTCGTATCTTAAGAGTGCCGAACGGGACTTCCCGCTGTCCGTCTGTCTGTTTTTCTGTTAACGAGCTGTACCTTATGAACCGTAATAGTTAAAGAGTTCAAATGATCACAGAGTGTATCGCTATGGCCGCTCTGTAACAGCAAGCAATGAACCACATGCGTTATTCGTAACGCCTTTTCCCAGACAGGCTGGCAGAGAGACGACGTGTCAGTTATTCAATACTCCATTTTGCGTGACAGGGGGCTAGCCCATCGCCGCAAACTTCGTTTTTCGTTATTGGTGGTTCGACGGTCAAAGGGAATATATAAAGTCGTTTGTAGTCCCACATGGGGAGGCACGGCTTAGCCGAGCAAAACAGAATAGCTTGCCTTTTGACAGTCGCACCCCGCGGTCTCATTTCTCAGACAAGGTGGTTGTTTAACTGTGTTTAAAGAACTGTGAGTGTCGCGCAGTGTGCAAATACATCTTTTACAGTAGTTTATGTGACTGCTACATAATGGAGGGCATCAAGAAGGCGAGTTTCATAATAATATCACTCGAGAGTTTTAATGCCTAATTATGTACAGTTACATACACTAGTTTATCTACACACATATCATAAGCTCTCTTTGATGTGTTCAGGAACCGCATGTTTGACCGGCATTGTGGCTCTGCAGTTGTTTAGCTTGTTCTGTATCACCAACTTCGGGCGTCGGCGTTCGAAATTTGAATGTCAGTACCAACTTCACAGACAAACTAGGGGTGGCACGAGGCGGGCGTCGGTGTTCGAAATTTGAATGTCATAATGTCATGTCATAATGTGTAGAAAAATTGCACATTATGGTCATAATGTGTAATTTTTCAGATAAGAAATGAGTTTTTACCAAGTAGTTTAACATTATGCTGATCGTAACGTGCGGTTTTTGTACGCAGTAAAGAGGGTTTATGATACTAGTGTACATAAAATATTTTTAACTCGTCAGCACCGGATCCGAACCGTGTGTCACTGAGTTTGTTAAGTAAGTACTTACAAACTTGGTTACAACACGACCTACTAAGGCAAAATATAGAAAATAAAAATCAACAAGTGGAAAATTCAGCAGCAGCAAAAATCAATTTTGGTGTCTTAAAAAACTTTATAAAACCGACTTCAAGTTCAAGCTCTATTCCTCGGTCGGCAGTCGGCGGTCGGCGCGCGAGTGAAGTCTGTGCACATGACAAGTCCTCATCAAAACTTTTGTTGCACAGAACCACAAACGAAAACATCATCTATGTATATATTTTTTTGTATATGCTGATAAAATTTGTATACGACCACCTCTGAAGTATGATCTACCAATCAAAACAAGAGTTAACTAAATAGATTCATAATTGACGGAGCCATCGAGTAACAAAATCAAAAAAAAAACAGACGAATTGAGAATCACCTCCTGTTTGAAGTCGGTTGAAAAAACGGTCATATGCGAGTCGGACTCGCGCACTAAGGGTTCCGTACCAACTTGTAAATATGTGTACCTATATGTATGTTATAGATATATTTAACTAGTTCGTTCTTTCAGATACATACGCTTGCACGGTATGTAAGTTTTCTGATGTTCTGAAAGCTGTGACCGATAGCGTTGACTGGTCGTCATGGCTTTCATTTATGGTTCTGTGATAAATTATAAACCAAAGAATATAGAACCACACTTACTTGCTATTGTCAATTCAGGCTTCACTTGTAAAACTGCTTGAACCCATAGTAATCTTCGACGTTCATCATGGGGGAAAACGTGAGTTTGTACCACTTTTTTACAGAATTTCAAGACAAGGGTGATGCATTTTATTTTTTATAGATTTCCATTGATTTTACTCAGGATTTCGGTTTGAAAACCAGAATCAGTCGAGGAAACGAGTCACAAAGATCCAAAAGAATAGCCGAAATCTTCGGAGTCAAAGAGTTTGAGGTCAATGGTCTTAATAATCACAAAACAGAGGATAACGCGGAGAGACAGTTGTCAATATGTCGTCGTCATTCGTTTAAATGAGGCACTTAATTAATAGCCCGGGCCATTCATTAATAATCATATCAAATTTAGCTAACACTAAATCTTGATTAAAATAAAGCATCGCCGGAAAATTTTAAGGCAACAAATATAATCACCAAAATATTTTTTTCCTACCCAAATCAAATCAAATCAAATCAAAAATCATTTATTTCCATAGGATGTTGTTACATCACTTAGATCCGTCATTACATTTTTTTGGGTGAGTTCACTAACACAATGGCGGATCTTTTGCGTTTCCTTTTTTAAATAAAATATTGTCAAATTACAAATGCTAATTATATATCGAAACAGCCTGTTACTCAAACAATCTATTCCCATGGACATCTGTCCTCTAAGTAATCAGATATCCTATAGTAACCTTTTTTATACAATTTCTGTTTTATTATTATTTTAAACTTGTCTAAAGGTAAGTTTTTAATATCAGTAGGGACCTTATTGTAACAGCGTATACAATTGCCTTTAAAAGAATTACTAATTTTATGTAGTCGGCTTATATAAGCAACCAACTTGTCTTTATTTCTAGTATTAAAATTGTGTATATCACTGTACTTCTGAAAATTAGTTATATTTCTTTTTACATACACAAGATTGTCATAGATATATTGAGACACAAATGTCAGAATATTGATTTCTTTAAACTTTTCCCTCAGTGACACTCTAGGCCCTAATCTATAAATTGCACGAACAGCCCGTTTCTGCAGAATAAATATACTATTAGCATTCGCAGCGTGACCCCACAATAAAATACCATAGGTCATTAGACTATGAAAGTAACTAAAGTAGACTAGTCTAGCGGTGTCTACGTCGGTAAGAGCTCTAATTTTTTTAACTGCGAACGCTGCCGAACTCAGTCTGTTCGATAATTTATTTATATGAGGATCCCATTGTAGTTTGGCGTCTAAAATAATGCCCAAAATTAATAAATGAACACCAAAAGTTGCAAAAAATATCAGGGCAAAACACTGCGGTAGCTTAGGTGAAGGGTAAAGGGGGTGAGCGAAACGAAGCCCCATTTATCATTCGTGTTAGGTTGAACATGTAAGAATAACAAAAAATACTTAAAACATAAACTTAACTTTAAGTACACAAAACATCAAAAGAAGTTTGGTGATCATTTATCCAAACACAATTTGGTGGACATTTATCCATTCTGGCAGTCATTTTGAATTTATTGGTAGTAAAATAGGTGCGTTTTTGGTAATCGTTTAAACACAAGCTAAATTTTAACCACCAGCCTTACCGAAAGTTAGCCTTTTGTTAGAGGAATAGAGTAGAAGCCCAATTCATTTTTGCAAGATGGCGTTAGTGTAACACATGATTTCTTCAGAGTCCCTTTAGCTGATAGTATGTATATTGTGCCGGCCCGTACGCCCGCCATAGATTACAGATATGCGGAAATATCTCATCACGTACTATGTCTTATGCACGTCATTAATAACATGTACTAACCTAGTATATAAGTTAGGATTGTATTCATATTCATATTCATTTATTTGCATATAACATGTACAATTCACACTACAGGTGGAAAATGTATGTAGGGTACATGCACCCTGACAGGGTATAACAAATTTATCTACACATACACATAACTTTTACATTGACCCGATCAGCTGTTCACAGGTTAAAGAGACTAAATTTATTTTCCTAATAATTTTTACCTTCGAAGAATTCCTGCAGCACGTAGTAGCATTTTTCGGCGAGGTAACATTTTAAAAGTTTTTTAAATTTTGTTAAATCTTCCATTTCCTGGAGATTTTTGGGTAAATTATTATATATTTTTGTAGCCATGGTAAAGGGACCACATTGTACCATTTTTTTTTTTTTTTTTACAAAGTTGCTGATTTCTAATATATAGATAGAAGTTAGTGTAAGTATTTTATATTGTTTCAAATAGGGCTTGCAGCTAGTCATATTGTCTATATTAGCAATTATTCTGACGCATTTCTTTTGTAATAAAAACAAGTTTGGTACCTTGGTACTGTTTCCCCATACCACTATACCATATTGTAGCCACGCGTGAGCATAGGCATAATATGCTGAGAGAGCAGTCTTCACATCTGTGTATTTCTTTAATTCGAGCAGCGCGTAAGTGAATCTTGATAGTTTGGTTGATATATTTGCAATGTGGTCTTTCCAGTTTATATTGCTATCTATGTTAATGCCTAGTAAAGGGTAAGTTTTAGCACATTCGATTTTATTACTTAGATATGAGTAGTTTATTTCTAAGGGACGTTTTTGATGTGGTTTAAATTGTAATAGTTTTGTTTTGGAATAATTTATTTGTAAATTGTGTTCATTTAACCAGTTAATTAATGTATCAAATGTAGTTTGAAGAAGTACGTTAAGGTCGGTGGCATTTTGGCAAGGTATAACTATTGATATATCGTCGGCAAATAGAGTGGATGAATGGTTAATTTGTTTAGGTAAGTCATTAATATAGAGCAGAAAGAGAATGCACCCCAGTACACTTCCTTGGGGGATTGACTTAGTGACATGTGCTTTTTCAGATCGCACTTTATTAATCAAACCAGTTTTACCATCATAATGTTCTATTTCTACAAGTTGATATCTGTTTGATATTGGTGCACAATACCACGAACACCTATTCCATATATTTTTTTTAATAATATATCATAAAGGACACGATCATATGCCTTGCTCATATCGAGAAGTAAACCAATAGTATATTTTTTTATTATTTATAATATTTAAAATATCTGTAATATATTTATAAACAGCTAGTGATGTCGAGTGGTTTTTTCTAAATCCATATTGGGACTTACTAAATATATTAAATTGTTCACAGAAGGAATACAGTCTGTTTGCCATGGCAGTTTCAAAGATTTTTGCGATTGTAGGTAAAAGAGCAATTGGTCTGTAGTTTGTGCAGTTACTTTTGTTACCTTTTTTGTAAATAGGTTTAATTATGGATAGTTTTAAGAGGTCTGGTACTGTACCATCTGCAAAAGACTGATTTATAAGAAACGACAGAATAGGGGCCAATGTTTCAACACATTTTTTTATTAGTAATGGGGGCAGTTTGTCATGACCGAAACTTTTTTTGTTTTTTAATTCTTTTATTATTTTAATAACTTCAGGGATGGTAACTGGTTTTAAGTACATTGAATTTTCAGACGGCTCAATTATAGCTTTTCCTTTTGGTGCGGGAAGCGAAGGATCAGAATTTGCAACATTCAGGAAAAAGTCGTTGTAAATATTAGCTATACGAAGCGGGTTATCTATTATTTTATTTTGTTCATTCAATTTAATGTTAACTCTATCTATTTTTGTAACTTTGTTAGTTTGCTCCTTTATTAAGTGCCAAGTCGATTTTATTATGTTATCAGAGTTTTTGATTTTATTAATGTTTTGGATCCTTTTAGACGTTTTTACAATTTTTTTCAATAATAGTTTATATTGTTTATAGGCATTATTTAGAATTTTATTATCTATTTTATTTACAAGTAGTTTTAGTAGTCTTTTATTCTTACAGGATTGTTTTATACCTTTTGTTAGCCATGTTTTTTTGCTTTTAAGTTTTATTTTAACATTTTTAGGGGTATAGTTTTATTAAGAATGTAAGTTAATTTTGATTGAAATGACATATAGTTTTCATTTAAGTTTTTATCTCTAATGATTAATTTATTAAAGTCAACTTTATTAAGTTCTGAGATGAAATTGTTTATATTTTGGTCATTAAATATTCTTTTTTTTACTGACCATGTAGTTCGAGCGTTATTATGATCGGTTGGTATTTGTATTGTTGTACCTTTATGATCTGTAAAACCATATTCATGGACGGAGATGTTTTCTTTTTTTACAATAAAGTTAGTAAATATTAAATCTAAACAAGTAGACGAGGTTTCAGTTATTCTGGTAGCCTCTTTTATATGTTGGTGAAAGTTGTAGCCTTTTCATTAGATCAATAAAGCTTGATCTTACCTATTATAACATTTTTCCTTAAATATTTCTTCTTTACGTGCTGCAAGAGATTTGTTAAGGAATTAAAGAAAATATTAGGTATCCTGGTGTGATCTGGCCAATAAATAACAATAACAATTAATTTTAACTTTGGTATCTCAATGGCACAAGTTTCAAATATAAACTCTATATTCATTCTATCAATTTCTTTCAGTTCAATAAACTCAATATTGTCTTCGAGTAGAATGCAAGTTCCTCCTGCCCCATGATGAGATCGACAAAAGGATGCTGCTAGCTTGAAGCCGTCTACACGCAGCAGATCTATGGTTGATGGAGATATCCACGTTTCTGTAAGGCACATCATCTGGATATTTTCATCTTCTTCTGTTGCGGCTTCTACTAAATGTTGCTTATTTTTGAAGCTCTGTATATTCTGGAATAAAATTTTAATATTATGGTCGAAAAAAATCTGCAGAAATCGTTGTGTTTGGTGGGGATGCCACCGTGGCGTCTAATATTTGAGTTACAACATTCATGTTTGTTCTGTTGATGATATTGTCATCAAGGGGCTCTGGATTATAATGTCTTCCATTTATAATAAGTTTGTCATCAATTATATTGGCTCGATGCCCATCGCGACGTGCTTTTATTAGGGTTTCTATTAATTTCTTTCGTTTTTGCAGGGATTCTTCTCCCAATACTTCCGATACAGCAAGCCCTAATTTCTTGAAATAACTTCGTCGTTGTAGTATTTGTCGTGTGAGGTTCTTACTCATCAATTCAATTTCTAAGGGTCTTCGAAAGCCTTTTTTTCCTATTCTTTTCATATTTTCTACATATCCCTGTATATTTATGTTTAGTATATCCTGGAACATGCAGACTACCCTTTCGTATAATTGTCCACTTTCTTCCCATCTGTTTTCTTCCAATCCGTATAAAATTATTTTCTTGTCTCTACTTCCTTCACAGCATTTCCCTGTCGTTACAGTATTTTCGTTTATTTCTATATTTTTGTTAATTTTATGTATTTCTGTTTGTAGTTGCACGTTTTCTTTCTTTAGATTTATTATGACTTTGTTTATGTTATCTATCTCTTTATTAATTTGGTCTTGTTTCTGAGATACAGCTATTGTAGTTTTGGAGAGCTAATATTCCAATCAATAGACAAGACTTTAACTGAGCATATAGTGACAAGCCTTTTATTCCGTCTCCCGTCGGTCACCACACTCTGTCGGCAAAGTGGTGACCCCGACAGTGAACATCGAGCAACCTTCGGTAAAAACTTCATCGGAGTGAAGAAATAAGCTGGATTCGCCTTTCAAAATGTTTCCGCAATGGAGACTCAGGCGCCAAGAAGACTGCATCATCAAGTTGCCGAGATATCGGTGAAATAGTTCCTGCCTTCGGTCACATATCCTAAGCCAACGAAGCAACAGTGGAAAATACGCAGCCCACCAGCAACCTCATAACCTCAACTGTGGACCGCAGGTCAATGATCGATTGATAGCGAGTTATGAAGACACCCCACCACATAATATCAAAAATTACGGCAATATAGCCAAGAATAGAGAAGAGTAAAGAACAAGCAACGCTTTGTTCCATCGTTCCGGAACAGACAAACGTTCCACAGCCAGAAGCAATCATCATCATCATCATCAGTCATCTTAACGAGCACTTCGTCATGACAGAGTACAGTGACTAGTACATGGAGAAGCCTATCTATGACCGCTGACCCTGCACCCCAGTCTATGAAAAAAGAGACGACAATTAGAATATCATACAACGTCACGTGCAACATCAACCCCATACGAGGAGCAGAAGATGGAGCAAGCACCAGGCAATCGACCTCGCATCCATGATAAATTTAGAACAAAATAGCCCCAAACCCCTAGAAGAACAACTTTGGACATAAATCATCGAGTGAGGAGCGCAAACTCAAGACAGCGTAACTACATTCCTGACCTTGCACGCAAGAAACGTGATTTCAATAGTAAGCAACTGGGCTGACATTGTCTATGAAGCATAACATGCAACTCCTGAACTCGCAAAAAAACGCTCGCGGTGTCTATATCGAATAGCATCACGTCTTGTAGAATATATTATTTTTTGTTTTGTTTTGTATTTTGTAGTCCAATGTTTAAATTTTTGTAAAGGGGGGAGTATCTGTGCCGGCCCGTACGCCCGCCACAGATTACAGATGTGCGGAAATATCTCATCACGTACTATGTCTTATGCACGTCATTAATAACATGTACCAACCTAGTATATAAGTTAGGATTGTATTCCAATCAATAGACAAGACTTTAACTGAGCATGTAGTGACAAGCCTTTTATTACGTCTCCCGTCGGTTGCCACTCTGTCGGCAAATATATAATATATAATATTAGGTCCTTACATATGAAATTGGCGTTTTGCATGTGAGGAACATAAAGTCGTTTTTTTTAAATATAATATATTTATTTAATCAAAGTATGTACCGTATGGGCCGGCACAGATACTCATCTGTGCCGGCCCGTACGCCCGCCACAGATTACAGATGTGCGGAAATATCTCATCACGTACTATGTCTTATGCACGTCATTAATAACATGTACCAACCTAGTATATAAGTTAGGATTGTATTCCAATCAATAGACAAGACTTTAACTGAGCATGTAGTGACAAGCCTTTTATTACGTCTCCCGTCGGTTGCCACTCTGTCGGCAAATATATAATATATAATATTAGGTCCTTACATATGAAATTGGCGTTTTGCAAGGGAGGAACATAAAGTCGTTTTTTTAAATATAATATATTTATTTAATCAAAGTATGTACCGTATGGGCCGGCACAGATACTCATCTGTGCCGGCCCGTACGCCCGCCACAGATTACAGATGTGCGGAAATATCTCATCACGTACTATGTCTTATGCACGTCATTAATAACATGTACCAACCTAGTATATAAGTTAGGATTGTATTCCAATCAACAGACAAGACTTTAACTGAGCATGTAGTGACAAGCCTTTTATTACGTCTCCCGTCGTTTGCCACTCGGCAAATATATAATATATAATATTAGGTCCTTACATATGAAATTGGCGTTTTGCATGGGAGGAACATAAAGTCTTTTTTTTTAATATAATATATTTATTTAATCAAAGTATGTACCATTGCTATCTATTCACTTTTGCCATCGCATAGGTAGTTCTTCGATCCCTTTACTAAAAAAAACATTCGGGCGGGAATCAATAAAATCTTTGAAGGCGGTGTGGACTGCCCCATCGGAGTTGAATTTTCTCCCTTTCAAGAAATTATCCAAATTTCGAAAAAAATGGTAATCTGTTGGAGCAAGGTCCGGAGAGTACGGTGGATGTCTTAGACATTCCAATTGAAGCTCCTCTAATATGGTAGCCGTCTGTTGTGCAGTGTGTGGTCTAGCGTTATCATGAAGCTGCAGTGGCCTAGAGCGATTGACCAGCCTCAGTTGTTCAGCAGCTAGCTTTTCCATCATGTTTTTCAGTTGCTGACAATAGACATCTGCCGTAATCGTCTGGCCAGATTTAAGAAAGCTGTAGTGAACGACACCAGCGCTAGTCCACCAAACGCTCACAATTAACTTTTTTGTAGTCAATTGTCAATTTTCGCTTGGGGCATGGATTGGCTGGTTCGGCAGGGTTCAGCCATTGCGATGAGCGCTTCCGATTATCGTACAGGATCCATTTTTCATCACAGGTAATGATTCGATTTAAAATCCTTTTATTATTGTGCCGGTTGAGTAATGCAACGCAGCAGTCAACGCGCGTTTGTTGATTTGCTTCACTCAGTTCTTGAGGTACCCACCTTTCAAGCTTTTTCACCTTCCCAATTTGCTTCAAGTGGATTAAAACAGTTTTATCACTAACACCGCAGCCTGCAGCTAACTCGGACGTGGTTTGCGATGGATCCGCTTCCACAATAGCCTTCAATTCTTCATTATCAACTTTGGTCTACGGCCGCCCACGGGGCTTGTTCTGCAGGTCGAAATTTCCAGAACGAAAACGTTGGAACCAAAAACGCACTGTGTTTTCTATTGCGGCACCGTCTCCATACACATCATTAATCCTTTGAGCCATTTCTGCAGCACTGGTGCCACGGCAGAACTCATACTTGCAAATAACGCGATATTTCAAGTTTTCCATTTTGTAAGCTGAGTGACGCAAAAAAATAAACAATTGAGGAAAAACAAATGAATTATAATTTTAGAAACACAAATACATGAGTAAATAGCTGAATAAATGAATTTGGAATTCCTAACCATAGAGGAGATATTTGAGATCAAAGTGGCCAGTACGGCGAAACGCCAATTTCATATGTAAGGAGCTAATATTATATATTTTTATCATATTTTGGTATTTATTTTTGGATTAATCTTCTACTATCTGATGCCCGCAACTTCAACTGCGTGTTCCTAGGGATTATTATTTACCAAGATTACTTACCTCCTTCTGGTGCAGTCGGATAAAACGTATCCTATATGTCATTCTAGCTCATAAACTATCTCTGTGCTATATTTCATTAAAATCCGTTCAGCCGTTTTAGCATGATTGAAGCACAAATAAGCAGACATCTAAACATCGCTACTTTCACATTTATAATATTAGTTGGATGTTTATAGACCTTAGGATGAACTTGTCTATGACCAAAATTGACTCATCAGTACCGAACATATTTGTCGGTAATGAAGTAGCACGAAGCTGCATTATATAATTCCACACAAGGTCCACATCGATTGTTTAAGCACTTTGAATGACTTATTAGTGTTCATTCGGATTGCAATAGCTGTATAGGAAATAACGATACCCAATATAATGCATAATTCTGTATTGTGATTCTAAATTCGATTCTGCGCTACACAAACGCCACAGATTCACTACCATTCAGCGTTAAGTAGCGTATCAGCTGCAAAAGCGCATTTTGTGGACAGGAATAGTGCAGTTTTCTGAATAATGGTTCACAGGTGTACCTTTTATAAACTTGCATTTTAAGAGAGAACATATGAACCTCTATAACACAAACAGTAACGATGTGAAGTCCTTTAACGAAGATATAATGCTCTATGCTGCTTAACGTGCACTTTTACACAGTTATTCAACTGATAGACTATACTCGTATATCAGCATTAATATAGGCTTAAAATTGTACCAATTGTGACATTTTATGCAGATACTCAGCAGCGCACTGCTTTAGATATGTGTACTCGTGCCTGTCAATTCAGACATGGGCTGAATAATAGAATTGATATCGGCATTTAAGCTGCTGTTTGAGTTTTAATTTACCATTATAGCTACGTGTGGACATTTGTAATGAATCAATGAAACCATTGAGCATTAAATGAAAGCTAACAACTCCTTTATCTCCCATTTTTAAGTACGTGACGCGTATTATTAGCTTTTATCCATTTGGTTTATTTTAGAAAACATTGGCTTGAAGTGAATTAGATCAAAAATAAATGAATATGTTTAAATATTACTACTAGCTTACATGTAAAATTAGAACCTATGTAAAAAAAAATACTTGCTTTATTTACATTTTTGTGGATATTATGAGAGCGTGAATATTTTGAGAGCGTGAATATTTTGACCTAAATATGCTTGGTATTTCACAATAAAGTTACATTCCCGATACAATTTAACACATAATAAAAATAACCCAAAGTTTTACTTTACTTATTAACTTTATTATTCATCCACAAAATGTCAACTAAAACATCTTCATTTACACGCACAATACCACTTAGAGAAAATTTAAAATGCGTTACTCCATATCACAATTTCACTGATAATGTACTTTTAGCTTCGATAAAGCATTTAAGATGTCCACACTTATTTCAATTTGCGAAAGAGTATGAGAATGACTACATATTAACTATAATAAGTACCACGTGCTTTGTTATTCAGGCAATGTCCAGCACTTAGAGTAGCTGTTACCTTTATTCAGGCTAATATAATGATATTATAATTCAATTGGACAGCAATGTGCCAAGTAATTTGTGCCCAAATTAGATTCATATCAGCGTTATATGCACCTATAATGCTGTTATATAGCAATTTTTAGCAGCTAATATGTCCAAGGTGTTCTGTAAAAATTCTGTTACACGGAACATTTGTGCTACTTGGAGCCTTTTATAGAGGCAGTGGACAGCTATGTTTATCTTGGACAATGTTTGTAATCTGGCCGAGAATCTCAAGTAAACGAGATTACCAGACGGATTCAGTTGAGTTGGCTGCTGCAAAGCTCAAACATGTCTTTAAGTCAAATACTCCACAAAACCTAAAGGCCAGGGTTTACAGCCAATGTGTCCTGCCCACGCTTACGTATGGTGCCGACACGTGGACGCTAACTAAGGCAAATACGCACAAAATTAAAGTCGCATAAAGAGCTATGGAGCGGTCCATGCCAGGCATCAGGCTTCAGGATCGTATTCTTAATACGGAGATAAGACGTCGTACTAAGGTCGTCGATGTGGGCGAGCTAATCACGAGATTGAAGTGGGGTTGGGCAGGACACTTGGCAAGGAGAGATGACGGAAGGTGGACCAAGAGCGGTAATGAAGTGGCTACCCTGAACCCCTAGGCGTCCAGTGGGCAAAGCACCAGCCAGATGGATGGACGATATCATCGCCATAGCTGGTAAGCAGTGGTTGCGGGAGGCACAGGACCAGAGTAAATAACGTGGTAAAGAGGAGGCCTATACCCAGCTGTGGGTGAATGTGGGCTGATTTGATTGATTGATTGATTAGGTAGACATTAGTATATTAAGTTTATTGTTGTACTGTACATATAGGTCTATCCACGCTCAGCAATCAAGCTTTTTCATCGGCACATAAGAAATAAGCTCGTCATTTGTACTTCTTGTTTTTTCAATTATTTGTGTGCAATTAAGAAATAATGAATTATGAATAATTTGCTGCATATCACATTCTGTCCGCATATTAAAGTTAAGTTGTCTTGTCCTGATGTGGGCGCAACTGTGACCACGCCGCTGCTGCCGTGAAGGAAGTTAATTGCTTAATATTTTTAGGAAAATTATAAAACTGGTTGTCTTAGGTCACAATTTCACAAGAAGCGGAGCGGAGCGAGGCGATCCTATAGTGCAAGGCCAATTTGTCTGGAGTTAATAATTTGCCAAGGCACGTTTAGGCAACTCGTTAAATGTTTCGTTCAGTCATTTGCCTGACGGACCTTTAGTCATTTGATTGAATGCCTGCCCTTAGTTAACTACCTGGACTTTTGACTGAGTGCCTAATTTGTCCAAATGTTGGCGACATATATAAACCAAAACAGCAAAATTGCGTTTTGTTTGTTGTTGACAAGTGACAGTTCTATTCTTCAGTTTCGTCAAAGACCAGCTTTGCCTAACTCAATAACCTTCAACATATCATAATTCCTGCCTAGGTATACATATCATTTGAACTGGCAACTGGCATGAAAAAAATAACATTTTTCGCCAACGATACCTAGCTACGAATTTGGGACTACTTTATTTCCTTTTTTATGAGCTGTCAGGAAATTGGCCATTTCGATAGATACTCAAAGTGCATTAAGATCACTCTATGATCAAACATATACCGTTTATAGTGATCTCATTGCGAAAAGATATCAGTTAAAATTATCGTCAATCACAGCCATTTATTTATTTATTTATTTGGGAACTGAGTCAGTAGCACGAAACATTTTACACGACTTCGAAATAATGATAACTTAGGGCTAATTAAGGACATTTATTTTGTAGCCTTATCATACAATTGTGAAAACTGATGGTAGAATTAATGTTCTACTCCTAAAACATTTTGTAACAATTGCATGGCAGGCGGTAGCTGATGGAGTTAGCAACGTAGTTTGTGCGGGCCAGAGGTTCGTTACTAAGTGTGGTGTGACGAGTACCGGTTGACGGAGCATTCAGCCTGAGTAGAGCTTCGACTAGATCCGGATGCATATCAAACATGACCCGACGGGACTCGAGGTTGGGGATGTTATGATAGCGGCATTCCAATGCATAATCGTCAGTACGGAATCCGTCATGGAAACTAGTAAAAAGTAGTCTTTCTATCATGTTTACGTAAGTACGTTGTTACTGAGGGTTCCAAATTGTTAGCAATATTCGAGGATGCTCCTGATGCAAAATACGTAACACGAACGCAGTTAATGTCAGTGAATACTGACTCTAAAAATAAAACCAAGGTTTCTATAAGCTAAGTGTGTGAAGAATATATGAGGCTTTAGGCTGTATTCATACGAAATCGGTGTTATTCGTCTGGTGAAGCTGATTATGTTACATTTGGCAAACTTGACGTTCATCCTGTCACCGACATAATAAGCCGACAGGCGGTTCAGATCCTCTTCTAAATGAATGCAGGCTTTTTTATCATGAGCGTATATATAGTACAAAACTTGCATGATTGAAGCAAACGCATATTTCGTATAAATATACCACATATAGTGGTGGTCCCAAAATTTACCCTTGACAAAGAGCAGTAGGAATTGTTGTGACCGACCGATGCCCACCAACGATCACAGCTTGACAGCTTTTATAGATGTATGATTCAGTCCATCGCAAGAGATCGCCCTGTATAATTAGTTTCATAAATTTTTGCAGTAAAATGAAATGTTCGAAGCGATCAAAAGCCTTTTCAAGCAATCCGTTCACATTCACTGTTGATTTACCTCTGACATGTGTCATCAGAGCACAGGAAGTAAGGGACAGAGCTATGCATCGATCTGTCTATCTCTTCCTCCTTCTTTCGCACATGAAAGGAAAGGGAGACGGACGCATCGCTCCGTCCTTACTTGCTGCGTTTACAAGACACGTGTCAGAGGTACAATAACTATGATCGGAGTATAAACATAATTAGGTAATCAGTTCCCTAGTTACGTGAAAATAATGCATACAACGTCGTCATAGCAACATACGTGCTCTAATGGCATAGATCTTATGGCATGTAAAGTAACTGGCAAGTTTGTTATACGATATTCTTAAGTGGGTCGGAATTAAATTACGTACTTAAAGATACCTGTAAAACTGCAAATATACTGTTTGCGGATTTTTTTCTTGTTTGTTTTATAAGACCTTGCTTCGTGCCAAATTTCATGATTTTATGTCAACGGGATCTGCCCTATAGGTTTTGATTCCATTACAAATTCAGGAAAATTGTGACATTAACGGGATGGTATGTTGTTTGCATTGACTATAAGTTTGATTTGTCACAACTTCAGAAGACCATAGAGTCTACAGACCTTGGTAATTTATATTAATTTCAACTTGATACAACGGACAGGCAGACAGACATAAATTTACAGTTTTCTGATTATTCCCTTTACGTGTACTTTAAGAACTTGCTTTAATTGTATTAAAGGACACGCCTTATTCGATATAAAGACGACTGCCCCAGAGATAAGATATATAAGAATCGTACCCAGCAACACAGAATACTTAACAGTACAACCAGCAATAAACAATTCTGAATGGCTAAATATCCGTTTTTCATATTTCAAAGTTTCAGGAACTTTTCAGAAGGACTTTGCAGGAGAAGTTGTTTATTTATTTACATACTCGATATTGTTTCAGATTATAAAAAATACCCTTTTTTAAAGTAAAAATAATATAACTCCTTCAATATTCAGTACCTATACAAACTTCAAGAACGATTTTGCTAGGATGTCCTCAGATGAATGAAACTCTTCGTTTTACCTACTTATTCTGTATCTGAGTCTCACTGGCGATATTTTTTTCGAGTTTCCCTGGAAAAATATTTATTATTTCATTATTTCATAAAAGTTCTATAAAATAAACGGAGACGCAGTAATTTATGAATTTTTAGTTAAATGCTATTTATTGGTTAGTAGAAGTCTTATATATGCTTGGGAAGTCAATAAGCCATCTATTTTAATGATTCTAGGTCCCTACAGGTCTTGCTTTCTTTGCGAATATCAAGCAACTTGACCTATACATTAGATTTTTCACAACTTCAAGAAACCGCAGACCTGAGTAATCGAAATAGTTTTCAACTTGCTTTCTCCACGCGTTCCTGATAAAAAGGGTCTTGACAGACGCACGGACAGACAGACAGGTTCCTTTTTTCCTAAATTATTACAAAATTGTCAGTAAAGTTGTTACAATAGAAAGACTGCTGATAGAGGTGGTTCTTTAATCTTAGTAAAAATAATATTAAGGTGAAACAACGGAAAGATTAACAACTTTGTCAAAAATTGCGATGTACATAATTTCAACACTAGAAATAAAAATTAACTGTATGTAGCTAGATTTCGGTTGTTGAAGGTTAATGGTTCATTTATGGGGAACTGTATACCCTTTTTTATTAAGTTACCAGAGGGAATTGATCAATTGCCCATGCACAGGCTTAAACATTTATTAAGGCTAATCTCATAAAGAAAGCATATTAAACCATTAATAACCATGTTATAGACAAAACTGCATGGCCTCAATACCCCAAGCTGCATGGTAATGATAACAATAATTAACCTTACTTTTAAAAATGCAATAATGTTATTTAACCTCTCAAAAATCGAGGGTAGTTGGGATGGGTCGCGATTTTGAATCTTATGCCATGGTAATAAAATTTAAAACCTATAACGGAAAAGTTGCGTTAGCTAACGCCGCCGGTTAATAGTCTGGTAATATTATTAAGTATACAAAAGTTCTATGTTGGGTGACTCTTAACAATTTATTAGTTTTAACGTAGAATACAAGTATGTTACCAAGAAACCATAGTTTATGTTCATGCTCACTAAAATGTCTTTTCTTGCGGCGGCTCTCTGTAGCGGGTTGCTCCCCTCCCTCAAATATGGCGAGGGGGGTGATGGCTGGTGCACAAGTCATACTCGTGAACGGGTGCTGCTTGGGAGGACTGGTCCAGTCTGGTTTCTCATAAGTTATGTTCACTACAGCTTGTCTTTGCTCTTATTTATTTATATTGTTAGATTGTTATTTTGAGACATCTTATTAGCACTTCTGGATATGATGTTGTAATATTGTCATAAGATTACATAATTTTAATATCGTACATAGTGTAAAAAAATGAAAATTAAAAAAAAAAAAACCTCCTAGAGTTTCTTGGTGCTATCTTCACTGACGTGCGTATTTCCGAAGCACTGGTAGAGTTCATGGAGTTTCTTTTTCCTGTGCGAGATTCAGCCATGAATCACAACTTGAAGGAGAAATTTCCTTTTTCAAACTCAAATAGGCACTAAAGTGCTGCTTGCTGGGTGCTCGACAAGAGTGGATGTGTGTGTGTGGGGGGGGGGGGGTTACTGGTGAACTAAGGTTTTTCATAAACACACAAAATAGAAAGTATGTTAGTACGGTTAATAAAATACCCGATCAACCTCGACAAAACGGTGAGCGCCAAATGTAAATATTATCGGGAACAACGCACATGCTCTCTTGCTAAAGCTAGGAGTCCCTTTAGATTCATCTTCAACAACCTGTGCAAAAACAGCTGATGGTTTCTCTCAATCAGTTGTTGGTAGCATGACTGTTATGATAAACTGGAATGATTTCACATTCCCTGTAACATTTGACGTCTCCCCATCTATAAAAACAAATTTTATCCTGGGTACAGAATTTTGGATTAAGTCTGGATTGAGATCTAGTATAGAATGCAAACCTATCAAGTATCTTATTAACCCTAGACCTGCTGCTCTAAATATTGGAGTAATTGAAAGAATGAATGAAGAACCTGTTAATTTAGTTCCTAAACTTAACGTTGATATAGATCCCACATCAGACAATAATGTTAATACTACCCAATCTGAAGTGAATCTTAGTGAAATTGACACAATCAAAAATTTTAAAGACAGATTACCTACTAGGGATGACTTGAATGAAGACCAGCAGAGTAGATTAGATGAAATAGTAGAAAAATTTGCATCAATATCTTTTGTGAAAAATGGGCTAGGGCGTACTCACTTGTTCAAATATGACATAGAAACTACTGGTCCCCCGATTAAACAAAGATATTATAGAATGAGCCCTTACAAACAAGAATTAGTAGATAGATTATTAAATCGATCGTTTTGTCAATTTAGGTGTTTTAGAACCATCTGTTAGTCCTTGGGCTAGTCCTGTACTATTAGTTAAAAGAGAAGATAAAAATAGACTGTGTATAGACAGCTCATATTAGTAGAAAGCTCATATCTGTCACCAAAAAAGATTGTTATCCTTTACCTCGAATAGACAACATACTAGACAATTTGAAAAATACAAAATTCCTGTCTTCTGTAGATTTGTCAAAAGCTTTCTCACAGCTACCCTTGACCGACGAAGCTAAAGAAAAAACCGCTATAATATCACAAGGTAGAGGCCTTTTACAGTTTAACGTATTTCCGTTTGGTCTGACCAATGCTCCCCAGTGTCTGCAAAGGTTGGTTGACACGCTATTTGGGTCTGAATTTAAAGGAAAGGTTTTTGTTTACTTAGATGACCTCCTCATTATTTCTGAATCATTTACTGAACATAATGAACTACTAAATAAAATATATGACAAACTTGAATTCGCGAATCTGTCAGTAAATTTAAAAAAGTGCGAGTTTCTTAGATCTGAATAAAAATTTCTAGGGTATATTGTTACTACAGAAGGCCTCAGACAGATCCTTCAAAAATATCTGCAATCGAAAGTTTCCCTACACCCAAGTCTGTTAAAGATGTTCGTAGTTTCTTAGGCCTCGCGTCATATAACCGTCGTTTTATAAACAATTTTTCTAATATTGCAGCACCATTGTCTCGCCTTACATGTGTTAAAATAACTCATTTCATTTGGTCCACTGAAGCAGACCAAGCATTTAAAGAATTGAAAAAAGCGTTAACTTCAGCTCCTATTTTAAAACCACCAGATTTTGACAAACCGTTTTCCATCCATTGCGACGCAAGTTCCTTTGGTATCGGCGCCGCATTAGTACAAAAAGACGAAAACGACAAAGAACACCCTACAGCCTATTTTTCAAGAACTACTAGACAAGAATGTGTATTTTCGACAACTGAACGGGAACTTTTATGTGTTGTGGAAGCGGTAACATATTTCAGACATTACGTTGAATGTAGTCATTTTGAGGTAGTGACCGACCATGAAAGTATAAGGTGGATTTACAAATTAGACAACCCGACTGGACGCTTAGCACGTTGGGCTACAACACTCTCACAATTCTCATTTGACATCATCCATAAAAAGGGTAAATTCCAGTGTACCTGACGCTTTAAGTAGAATTAGAATCGAAATGCTTAGTGGATCAGACAGTTTAATTGATGATTGGTATAATGAAACATTTAGAGGCGCTACGGAGACTCCGGAAAAGTATCCAAATTTCATGATTTTGACATTTTAGACTCTTATTCTTGGAAAGAGGTAGTTCCACTGGCACTTCGAGAAAATTTAGTTCTAAATTCTCATGAAGACCCTCTAGCAGCATATTTAAGACCCTTTAAAACATTTAAAAAATTACAAGTTCATTACTTTTGGCCGAACATGTTTTTAGACATAAAATCTATTATTGATAAATGCGATATCTGCAAAGCCTATAAATCAAACAACAAACCACCAAGTGGTCATATGACCCATCAGAAAAGAGTCAAAGCGCCGATGCAAGTCTTGAGTATTGATCTAGTTGGCCCCCTGCCAAAAAGCTACTCAGGACACATTTACCTGTTGACTGTTGTGGACACCTTTACTAAGTATGTTTGGTTTTACCCACTAAAAAAAGCTAACACTACAGCCCTAGTGAAGTTCTTAGAAAACAACATATTCCTTACCTTTGGCGTTCCCCACACTTTCATAACCGACAATGGTAGTCAGTTTATATCGAAAGAGTTTGAAGTTTTTGCCAAGAAATATAATATCCCCATACTTTTTAGAAACTGCGTTTACTTTCCACAAATAACCCTGTAGAGCGACATAACAAGACAATTGAGACTGCAATTGCCTCATATGTTGGTAATAATCACAGAACATGGACTAAACTCTTAAATAAGATTCAAACCGCGCTTAATAGTCATGTCAGCTTAGCACATGGATATTCTCCACATTTTCTGATGTTTGGTAGGGAACTCATCCTGGACGGTAGATTTCACAGACTTCTGAATGTAGAAAACTTGGATAGTATTGACACCGAGGATTTCGAACAATGGTCTACCAAACTTAAAGATCTGACAAAAATATTTGAAGACGTGCAAGCGCATCTGGCGCAAGCTGACCAGCAAAACGCAAAAAGATATAATTGAGACGGTCTATCGTCCATTATAATGAGGGTGATATTGTTTGGCGTCGCTCTCATGTACAATCAGACACCGGCAAATTCTTTAGCAATAAACTAGCTCCCAGATTTGTAAAGTCATTAGTGCTCAAAAAGAACTCTGACAATACCTACATTCTGGGAAACCTAGACGGTACTAAAGCTGGATTATTTCATGTGAGTGACATTATAAAAAGCGGATGAGGTATAATTGATTAACTGCTCGGAGAAAGATAAAAATACTATGTTTTTACTACATTATGTTGATTTTTTTTTTCGGTGAGATTTATGAATTGTGCCTATAGGCATGTTATAACATAAAAAGTATTAATAATAAAACAACTATATAAAAAAAAAACATTGCTTACTTGATTTTTGCGTTGAATATTCTCCGTCTTCATATAGGCGACGTTTTTTCTTTCTTCTTCTTGAGGAGCATAAACCTACCAGTATATTGATAATAATACACTTACCCAGTTTTTTTTTTAATTTATGGGAAACTAATTATGCTTTTATTGCCTACGCTTTGTATTTGTCCATGTTTAAGATAAAGTAATAATAGTAAATAATTAATCATCAGCACCTGCTCTTTATTTTATGACCTGCAAAAGTCGTTTCTTCTCCTCTTCCGTATTGTGGTTAGCCATATATAGCATATTCCCCTTTCTTTAGCTGGTAGCCGAAAACATGATACTCCTTAATAAAACCCTAACCGTAAGCATAACTTTAAACATCTCATCATGGTGCACTCCTCAATATCCCTATCCTGGCCCTCAATATCAATCTTCTTGTTAATACAGATTTATGTACGTATCCGATCAGCGTTTTCGAATCGGTGATTTTAGAATTAAAAAAAAAAAAAATTTCTTCTAATACTTTTGTAATTGTGAGATGGTGTTATGTTATGTTTGAACTGAGTTATTTAAGTTGTACTAACACTTTACTTGTTGTGAGGTTAATTAAAACTTTTTTTTTCTGTTTTAGAGAAGTTAAGTGCTAATATGTCAACTGTTTTTTTTAAAGAGAAGTGTATCGTTAAAGATGTAACAAACCAATAATTTGAATGGAGAATAATAATTACTCGCAATAATAATAATACCAATTCGTACTTGTAATAAAAATGTTCTCGCACTCTTGGACATTGTAAATCTGTAGGTTTCGAATTTGTTTACCCTTATCTTGGTTATTTCTTTGTGTTGATGTGTCTTTATCTTGTGATCACATTAATCATAATTATGTCATGTAGTTGAGAACTGATATGATCATTTAGTTATTGTGAAAGTATTAAGTCTAATTTTCTTTTGTTTTGTGTTTTTTTCTTTTTTTGTAAGAAAGGGAGGAATGTAGGCATGGTAGAGCTCTGACGCTAAGGAGCATCGAAGAGCGGTCCACATGGACTCTCAGCCAATGGAATCTGGCCCCCGCATTATGTGGACGATGTCTCTCGTCCCTCAACCCCTCGTAGACCCCGCGAGCGAGTCAATCGAGCGGAGGTAGCACAGCTAGCGGACGTGTGTTGAGAAACGTCTTGAATACATTCCGAATATACTACGATTGACCATCGACTTTCTACTAATAGCGGCAGATCATTTGCTGACCGGATAACCGACAACAGATCACCTAATTTCTCGATAGCCCTTTGAGATCCCTTCAACCCGCGACAAAAGTCGGAAGAACCCATTCCCTGGAAGAAAACTGAGCTCTTGCCTACCAGTGTGAACCGGTGCCCCCCCAGGACTTTATCTAGGATTTTTTAGTTCGATTAAGTTTAAAGTGTTGTGTTAAATATCGTTAGTTAGGTACCTACCCATGTGTTGTGAGACAGACAATATAATAGTTCGTCTGGAAGAATAGCAGTTTATTTATCTACCTAAGTACTTTAAATCCACAACCTTACATTATGTACTCATTAGTTTAGTTGATCATATTTGATTTATTTTTTCATGTATCTATATATGAGACTTAAGTAAGTGTTTGACTTGTAAATTTGCATGCCTACTTGCAATAAATGATTTGATTTGATTTGATTTGAAAGAAGTTTTTATTTTGACTTTGACCTATTACGGAACCCAAAAAGTAAGCTACAGAGAAATACGAAGATTGGAAATTTTCGCGAATGGTAAGTTCTGCGAATGGAATTATTTCTTCTATAAAGATTCGATTTTGGAAAATCAAAGGCAATTCTCTTTAACTATTTATATTTTAAATAAATAAATGTATTCTCATTTGTACTTGTATGTTGTATGCTTGTTGTATCCTGAAGAAACTCTTACTCTACTATCTGTGGTTGTATGCTAACCAGGAAATATCATTACCATCAATTTGCTATTCAATTATCCTAGACTTAAGTAGTGAAACTCTCTTCAAACACAATTTGTTTCACGAAAACTCGCTCAAAATATCTAACAATAACAAAACACTATCTTTCACACTCATATTTTTAAATAGTGTTGCCATGTGTGGACCCGAAAAAAAGGTCCCAAGTGTATACTGAGAATGAGTATACGTAGCATGAAAATTTCGCTCCTTTTTATTGTTTACGATCGAAAATTAAAATTTGATAACGTTGATTAATTGCCAAATTAACATTCTGTCTGTTAAGGGACGTTGGACGGTTGAGTGGAGGCAATTTTGAGTTCCTTTTATTTTTGACCACCATCATCACTATCGGAGTTCATTTTAAACCAATAACCGTTCGCAGATTGTATTGTTTGATTCCTCCTTGATACAACTCGATGTATGACACCCGCATGTTTATTGATTGTATTGTTTGATTCCTCCTTGATACAACTCTATGTATGACACCCGCATGTTTATTTTTCATTATTCATATCGTAGAGCACTCCAGATCAAGTGTCAATAAATAATCACAGCTATGTTTGCAAATGTAGGTTTACGCAAAACGCAATTTAACTGAAACTTTAGGCAGATTAAAATTTAGCTTTGATACGCAGTGAACGTACTGCGGAATAGGCCTACACGATCATTGACATTAAGCTAGTTGAGTATGACGTTTAGGCATAACGCGTCTTAGTCTCTCTACAGATTAGGTGCACCCTCCTAGGAGGGACAAAATTACATATAAAAATGTCGTGTAAAATGTCGCAGCTCATGTTTTGAGAATCGCGCGTGGTGAGGGACATCTGGCCCCTGGTGTACCTGAGGCTTAAGCTTTCCGACCAAATCAAATGAAATGTCTTTATTACTGTAGGTATTTACATCTACTTAGCAAATGTCGTTTTTTGCCTCTTCTCTACATTGGCCCACTTTGGGAGACGGAGGGAGGAGACGGGAAACTTGTGCTTAACTAATACAAATATTACAATATCAATTACTCTAATTAATAATCAGGAATACATAATTACAAAATTACTAACCCCAAGGACTGTGTTGAGCTAGATTAACCCCATACAGTCCCATCATTTAAGTAGTCTTAAACATTGTAATATCCCTTTTTGGGAAAAGTCGCTTTAACATGCTTTTTAAATTGCTCAAAAGACCCTTGATTTTGAGGGGCTGGAAAAAGGTGTCGCTCGCTCATTATAGCAAGTGTCTATGTGTGGGTACGAGTATAGCTAGTATAGTGAGATCATCGATGCGCGCCGGCAATCCGCGGCGGGCCAAATGAGATTTATCCCTCCGGGTAAGTTGCCTATTAGCGTTTAGCGATCTCATACTGGGGCAATGGCGACCTATTCGCCTACGAGTATAATACAAACCACATACATACACCGGCAACTGCACGAAAATCCACACAGAGAGACACAGATTGTACTATAATGTTACGAAGTATCTTCTTATATAAATTATTCCTATTTATGAAATACTATCTCTGCAATGAAGTTTTCAAGAAATTCACAAGAATGTGAAACAAAGAAGAAGTCTGTCATGTGTTGCCCTTCGCCAGAGAGCTCGTCCGGGGTCCGGGGTCAGCAGGCGCGGCGCGGGCGGTGGCGGGGGCGGGGGCGGGGGGGCGGGCGCACATCCGAGCTGCTTGAATGCCGACACCACCGACACCTGACCCGTCCTACGATAGCTAAAGTGATTTAGTACCGAAATAAATATCACACGATATTCAAAATATCCGTAGCTAGGGAACCCATTAGCCATTTTCTAAAACTTCTTTTACAAGAATAAGCTTTTTCTATATAAATACGCTTCTTGTTTAAGAAACCAAAGGATTTCAATAAAATGAATGTCATAAATCCACAAGTGTCTTCGTCAAAAACTAAACTTAGATGTTACAAATAAATCAAAAATGTTAATGTATTATTAAACTAAGGTAAGCAAACCTCCCCAGGACATCTCCCTGCCAAATAATATAATAATATAATAATAACTTGGACACTATTTACACACATTGATCTAGCCCCAAACTAGGATTCCCTGTATCTTGGGTACTAGACAACGATACACATACTTATATAGATAAATATTATACTTAGATAGATAAACAACCATGACTAGGGTACAAACATCCGTTCTCATCAAACAAATATTTGCCCCCACCGGGACTCGAACCCGGGACCCTTGGCTTCGTAGGCAGGGTCACTGCCGACTCGGCTATTCGGGTCGTCAGAAGGTACCCAAGACACTGGCTGCGTTACCCCGCTGCACAGACAAGGATAGCATTGATTCTTTACTATTTCTGTTTCTATGCATTTTTACAACTTGTGCTTTTCTGCGAAGTCCAAGACATATCCGGCATTATGTATAGTATTAGTTCCCATGCCCATGGCACAGCTGTGAGTACTCCATAGGTAGGTATTCCTCTGTAGTCTGACTGTTAAATCCACGCCTCAACCGAACGGGTCGAATCTGTGAAGGGTTGTTTTACAATGGAATGTCACGAAGTAGTACTGACCTTGACGCCGTCGACTGGTATGCGGAAGTTCAGATTCGAGGCAGGAGTACGGGATGAGGAACACAAGGGTGGGAGGTGTTGGGAGTCGAATCTTACTCGTGTCGTAGCCCCCTGCTGGTGCTGTCTTACTGCTGCCGACTACAAGGGTCGCTATCAGAACGCGACGAATTGGTGACCGAATCACTTCAAATTTTCACAGCACGAAGCACTCACTACGATGACGTGAAATCAACTTATTTCTTGTAGATTGTTACGAGATTACCATTGAAATACCATTCGGCCAAAGCCCCGATGCCTCACGCCGAAAATTTTACCACGCGCAAAGTGACATTTTTTTTCTATGCAAGTGACAGCTAGCTAGTGATGTTCCGTTCACTTGCGGTCGATCCGCGCAACAAAAACCGAGGTGCGTTCTGAAGCATAAATATTAAACACTGACCATCTTCTGCATTCGCAGCAAGACCCGCGGGCACTTCTGTAACTTTATGAATCTGTGCTCGATGCGTAGGTCGCGCCGTGGAGACCGTAACTCTATCAATCAAGAGAGAAAGTGGACCACGCACTCTTACCATGTACTGCTTGTACAGAACGTACCAGGTAAGTTGGACTATCGAACAGTATAGCCTCTATAATATATGCAATAAGGATGGTGCAAAGGTGTACCTTAACTAAGGAAGCCTGTAAGGCGATATAAAACGACACGAATACATCAAGCCACGGTCACTGGCTTATTTTGATTGATTTTTTGATGGCCTCAACTCGAGATCATCTCGCTTAGGTGTGGAGAAAGCGATAGTTAACTTTTGTTGAAATATTGTGTGTGATCGCGTACAAACAATTTCGTATTGTATACTTTAATCTATAGTTTTTTAAAGTAGAAGTAGGAATTAAGTTTACATGCCTTCTTAGTTTTCAGCCGACACATCGATATAACCGATACAGACACACAGAAGGCCACCCGTTTCGCACCCAACAGACTATATATATTAGATCTAGTGGCTTCGTCAGGACGCTAGCACGGATAACGTACCGGTAGACATGAAATTCCACTATCATATAACGTATGGACTTGTATTATAAACACTACACAAATAGCATCGTAAAAGCTCTTTCACATACTCGGTATGCAGTGAAGAGTCTAGTTAGCCTGCGATTTATTTACCCTTAAATGTCCTCAAGCGATTGTGAGCCCTTCCATTATGCTATTTAAGGGGAAAATGCTCGCTATTCCCATAAAGGAGGCTAATCTGGAAATACATTTACATGTCAAGATTTCCTGGTAGAGCGAGGAGGTTTCCGCGAAGGGCTTGGTTTTTATCTCCTGATGCTGAATGCCTGAATGATACAGCCGGTTGAGATAAATCTCTTAAGTCGTCGCGCACCGAACAATAATAATTATACAGGCAGAGTTACGAGCTTAATATTACGAGGACGTACAACTCATCCACGTCTGCGACTTAACATGAAGTGCTTTCGGAATGGGAGAAAAGTCGTTTTATGACGCAGATACATTATTTTAACCAACAGTCTATTTATGACCGCATATAATTGTTGTAAAAGCAAAGCTGACTTTTACTGAGCTCTTTCATCAAAATCAGTAGTTCTTGGAGGACATAAATCCATTCGATGTTAGTTGGGCTCGCGCCATTTTGCCGGAGTACATTGACTCTATGGATGAACCATTTAGCCGCCTCGGCCGAGCGTTAGCTGTTATATTATAAGTATTTGTGTATGCCCAAACGAGTTTCGTGCAGCTTTCCATCACACCCGCTTCTCGTGATGGCAGAGGCATGAAGGTACCGATGGTTTTCCAAAATTGTATAATGCCGAAGCATCGATTATCTAGCAGTACCTACTTATGTTGCTGAAGTCCCATAACTGAATATGGAAATAAAAATATTCTCAGATATCCTTCATACTCTCTATTATCTATTTTTTTATCAGAAAATAATTCTCTTTCTTCATCAGAAGCTATGAGGTAGCCAAATTCGCCAAAGATCGAACTCGTAGTGAGACTTACGTGATATTCTTACGTTCTTCAGGGAGACCATTAATTTCTCGGTGATCTAGGTACTTTATAAGTAAATCAGTGCAGACGCAACTTCTTTTCTACCTTTTTTTTAAATAGAAACACTTCATCAGAACTGTCTGTTAATGCTCTGGAAGGAAAAGGAACATCACGACGGTCATCTATGGTCGACTTCAGTTATTATGAACCTTTGCAACAACGAGTTTCCTAAACGAATACGCCAATGGAGACGCGCACAATCGAGCACACTCACACATGCGCGGATTTGACGGCAACATGCGCACGCGACGATCACGACACGACTCAGATCTTGTGGAGATTGCGCCGGCTCTAGTCTTGTCTAGTCATGTGGGCCCATTGTTCTATACGTACTGGTTTAGGGCCTCACGTGGGGTACGAAGAAAACAAGAATATGTCTCTAGGTCTCTAGTTACACAGGTACTCCAAGATATAAAAATGGGTGGCCACAGACAGTGGCTGAGGCAGTACACCTACCAGGGGACATTTCTTTATCAGAGCAAACGCTCATACAAAAAATATTATGAGTCTGATGTTGCCAAGTATCAGTTACCCAGCACCCCACCCAGGTCCAGGTCAGACAGGCACTTACGTACATATGTACTTATAGGGTTTCTGACGATAGATGTACCTGTATATGCAGTTTATATGACAGTTTTATTGTACTGGCACCGATCAACACTATGAAGGTATCTAACGTATAACGAAGCAAGCCAACTGTACTTCTCTAACTTACTTGCGCTCGTCTGCTTGTAATTCTGAATCATGACTGATAATGTTATAGCTTTCTAGTCCGAGTGGTGTTACTTTTCTCTGGAAACCTTTTTATAAGTCTAGACTGCAGTCCGTACTCGAAAATATTACGAGTAAAGCTATACTTTCACATAAAAAAAAAATCCTTTGTGTAAGATGGAATCAGAGCTTTTTCCGTAAATCCCTTTACTGCAAAGTGGCGATACGAGTTGCCTTTGAAAGCCAAATTCGTACGATTTAGCGCTAAGCTTTAATAGCCTTATTTAACTCGCCCTAACAAAATGGAAATACATGTGAAGACAAAAAGAAATCTGCTCGTTGATGAAAGTATTTACAAAAATTAAGGTTTGACCAATAAATTCAACAGAGATTCATCTCTAAAAGGCCACAAATAACGTAACGAGCAACCACGCACTTAAAATACGCACCGGCTTAAAAAAGCCAAGAACGGCCGCATTTTCACAGACAGGAAGAATTGCGATCGAATCGTGCGCAAAAACGTTGCGCCCTCATTGAGACTCGCCGAACCGGTCGCGCGCGGTCCAGCCGTGCCTGCCACGCCAACTGCAACGCCGCGCCGAGACATTACCACCCTTACTGCCTTCGCTTTAAAGGCTGGGACCCACGCATCGGTAAGTATGCTCCTCGTCCATGTAACGTCTTGTCTGCTGCATCATTTCGTGTCTTTATTTTTAGTTTTCTTTTATTGATTCATTCGAATTGAATTTGCTGCGGAAATTCGTTTGTGGTCTCCAGTTGGCAGTACCGAGAACTCTGACCGACCTGTTTGCCTCGGTCCGAGTTGAATTGAAAGAAAGCTGTGAATTTGTCAAAGTATTTAAAGTGCTTTTCATCTCTCTGTGGTCCGGGTGCAATCTAAACTTTTCTTTTAATTAACTGTGTTGTAAAATTAATTTCCGTTTTGCGGAGAGTAGTTTCAATATTTACCTCTTTATTCTTTTGCAGTTGAAGATTTTGTTTTTATCACAATGAAAAAAGAGGGTTTTTATAAGCTTGATAAGTCTGCCTGTCTAGCTGGGGATCTGTCTGTGGCACCTAGCGCTCAACCGGGTCAACGGATTGAAGCTTTCTGTATATGGTAGTAGATGTAGCTTGCGATTGTTCTTAGCCATATTTTAGCCGTTAATGGACTTCCAATCATTCGTTATAAATTTGTATACAAGCAGAAGCAGGTACACTCGTAATCAAGAAATTTGCCTATAGAACCACTGTTACGATTTCCATGACTTTTGCTAAAACAACTGTGGTTCGCGGGCTGTGAAATATACTATGTGAAGATAGTTCGTATTATATTAATATATAATTTACTGCAGCGTAAAGAAAGAGTCATTATTCATATCTCAACGCGACATTTACCGGAATTTTACAAGAAAATTGAGGAATAATGTGAAATAATACCGCGCTTACTGAGGTATTGTTAAAATTCCACCGGCCGCTGCGGAGTCGAGCCACATTAGCGATGTCCCACGGCGACAGCGTTTCTTACTTACTTACTTATCGCCCCCGTGGACTCGGCGGGCCGTCATCGAACTGTTAGTATGTAAAAAACTATTTTATGTGATGACAAATCACTCATATCATTTTGTGAGTTAGCGTTTGCCGCCCGCCTAGTTAAAGAAACAGCGGAGCTTGATTGAGCAAAGATTAAAAATTCACTTAACTGAAGGATAACATTTCCACCATCGGTGCCCAGAAACTTCAAAACTTAACATAGACATTATTAAATAAAGCAGCAAACATAGAGGTAAAGTTTACTGATTAAATTCGTGAACAATATTTGAATAGGCTTAGTTCTCATGTTGCTGACAGTTTCGCGCGCTTCCGTATATGTATGCCACTTCGCTAGTTTGGGTGTCTCAAGTTTATATAGAAACTTGACATTCGGAGCATAATACCCTGATAAAAGGAGGATAAAAGCCTGCAAATTTTTGAATTTTGAATCCATTTTAAATTGGAGAGACTGATATTATATTCAACCCTTTCGATTAGTCAGCCCCATTTTCTGCGGACAAAAGTCGCTTCATCGGGAACAAAGTTTGGGGATTAGAATAATTAATTATTACGAGTTTCCCGCCTTCAAAATGTCAATCCAAAACAATTTGGCAAACGGTGACTGTTTCGTAAATAACAAGCAACAAACTCTCAATGCAATGTCTGCTCATGATAAATGTTAGACGTGAGATAATTTCCGGTTAATTTTATTAAAGCTATTCTATCAAACATTTAAACAAACTGTGTGGGTGGTCGAAGGTTGAAAGGTTAAAGTTCATTAAGCCGACATGGCATCGGCAGCACAGTTAACAAACCTCTGAGCGAGCAATCTACTTAATTGTTCAAAAGGTCGCAGTTCAATTTATTACGGTTTTATTTGTTATCTTTACTGCTATATTCATCATTGTCAAAATCAAGTTATTTCACATCTAAATTATTATTTGAGATTCAATTTTCTAAATCTGTAAAGAATGAAGTTACCTAACGTCAGCGCCTGCGCATTGCCTTTCGCCGTTTGTAGTGACCTACCTCTATTTGGGGAGGTTTTCGAAAAACAAATAGATATCTCACACATACTTTTAGCCCTAAAGTACGGTTCATTTTGTTACCTTTTTTGGCAATACACGAATTGAAGGCTTAACCTTCGCCCATCCTTATCACTTCCAATAATTTGTCGTGGCAGAGCTGGGCAGACAACTGAAACGAGAAGCTTTATCAACCAGGTGCGCGCCTTGCTCGTCCGCTCATGGGCTCCCATGGTTGAAATGGGTCTACTCGTCTCGCGTCTTCTGTTGGTGTGACTTCTGGCTAGTGTTTTCGGGAGTTCATGCAAATGATGATTTAAATAGGTAAGGTAAAAGTAAATAAGTAATTAAATTATAGTATGTAGCCACATTTTACTTTTTTAACTGCACAGTGTGACAAATAGTCCGCGAAAATAGTCAAAAATAGTGCAGCTTTTCCCAACCACTACGCCATAACTCAGTACTGGGTCAGTGTGTGACACTGTACGCGCCATTGTTGCCTTTATTGTCAACAGGTAGATATAGTAGTATCACAGTAGATATAGTAGTCTCACAGGCATGTCCCACCATATTTGTCGAGGCTCGAGTGATGCTTAAGAGCTCTCGACTGCACAAGCACGTGGCCGTGACAGGACGTGATGACTTCAACAGAAACTGTTGAGTTTTTGTATAACAGCTACAGAAACCAACTTTTTCCTGTGTTGGGTGTTTCAACTTACTGGATATGCCAATATCAAATAAACTATTAGAACAACCCACACACAATGTTGACCAAGCTTATCCAACTGGACATGTTCACGTAAGTAATCTTACTTTTGAAGTCAGAAGGGAGGCTGTTTATTAAGTGAGGCATTATGTATTTTGATGTTCTTTGTACGTATGTATTATTGTATGATTGTGTCAATAGTTTATTGTTCGCCATGGCAGGGGGTTAAAGGGTAGGCATACACACATATCCTCGTAGACCACAAAGGCAGACTCCAATATGCACAAGCAACATACACATCTCATACCTACTCAGTGATTAAAGCACAAATGACTAAGGCGAATGTTAAATGTGAACGCTTCGACTGTAGTGGGCTGCGTGCGGTGTAGTTTGCTATAGTGTGTGAGGTTAACGACGTGTGGGGTCAATGACCAGGATGGGCTGATAGGTATCTAGCTAGACAGAACTTGCCGTTTGTGAGTGGGTCTCAACCTCAACTCAATGCGACGGCGACTGATGCAACAAATATCTACCGGCGCACGCGCAGCTGAGGTGCTGCTGAACTATAGAAGTACCTGCGAGGTGTAACAGAAAAGTGTTGTTTAGTTGATCCGTTGAAATATGTTTTATAGTAATAATAATAATACCTTGGATACTATTTACACACATTGATCTAGCCCCAAACTAGGATTCCCTGTATTTTGGGTAATAGACCGCGAAACATATATTTATATAGATAAATATTATACTTAGATAGCTAAACAACCATGACTAGGGTACAAACATCCGTTCTCATCAAACAAATATTTGCCCCCACCGGGACTCGAACCCGGGACCCTTGACTTCGTAGGCAGGGTCACTGTAAAGTAAAAGTTGTTCAAAATGATTTCTCTAACAATCCCTTCAACGACAGCTGTCTGTTCCAGCGCTGCACTCGTATGTTAAACCACTTCGGATATTGTTTAATGTCTGTCTCAATCGTTCATTAATATCTCCTTCGAGCAGCCTCGAGCTAGTTTGACCAGTCGGAACGTGTGCGCCGTCTGGCAGTATTTAAAAAAATAGGTGGCGAGTGGTGGGATATGCTACGAAATGAACTAGCTCCATACAAAAGAGTTCAACGCGTTGCTTCGGCGCACGCGCAGGCTCTGTCACTGTCGAATAGATTTAGATTATAAATGGTACCCTAGCATAGGGACAGAGGTTATGCTTATATGTGGACCTCTGTGGTATCGTGGTCGAGGTTCTGCTTTCCAAGCGAGAGGTCCCTGGTTCGAATCCCGGCTGGAGAGGAACAAAAAGAAACCTTGGTCCTGGATGTTTACATGTTTGTGACGTCGCTGTTTCTAGTTACCACCACCCTATATAGGGTATCCTAGCGTTGGGCCAGAAGCAATGTATATTCATGTATGTAAATGTTCACATATTCACATATTTATAGGTGTAACAATGTCATTAAATATACTGTTTGAAGGCAATCGTACATAAAGCCATGTTTGTATACACGTAAATATCTCACACATATATTTACATGTAGTATTTACTTACTGTCCCAGTTTGAAATATGTAGCCGGAGTAGTTTAAGTATATGTTACCGTAAGATTATCATCACCGCTAGTTTATAATCTAACGCTTTTTCTCGTTAGTTTACAAACTATCGATAAATTGTAAACTGTACCGTACTGCTTACGATATGATGCGTTAGTTTATAATAAACCGTTAAATTGTGAACTGGTTTAAACTTGAATTGCAAATTGCGCTGCGCTCGCCACCTCTAGTCTTCACCTAAGCTACCGCAGTGTTTGCCTTGGTATTTCCTTTGCAATTCAAGTTTAAACCAGTTCACAATTTAACGGTTTATTATAAACTAACGCATCATATCGTAAGCAGTACGGTACAGTCAACCTAACACGAAGACTATTGTCTTCGTGTTAGGTTGACATGCATACAAACTAACAAGTTAACTAACGGTTTTGAAATTCTTACGGTGACGTATACAAACTGCCAAAGTACTTTATAACTAAGTATATGTCATTGATGTATTATTTATGTGGGCCGCGTCTTATCCGATTGCATATTTTATATCGACCGTAATGATCAAATTTGATTTCCTTATTGCAAAATTAATCAAAATCAAAATGTATTTGATAAACTACTGTAGATATTTACATATACTTAACAAACGTCATTTATTGCCTCTTCTCTACATTGGACCACTTTGGGAGAAGAAGGGAAGAAACTGCCACAGATTTACTTTTAGATCTGTTTTAAAAATTGGTTGTATTAACTAATACAATACGGTATTTGACTGCTAGTCAAAATAGACACTTTTTAGAAACTGTCAAAACGGTAATTGTTTGTTCATCGCTTCTATGAAATAATAGCATGTGACGTCACATTCAAACGCTCTCTTTTTAACACAAAATTGAGTTTAAAAAATACAACTGCTGGAAATATACAATTCTGATATTGTCGAAAGCTCTTGTTGAAACATGATCAGATTGAGACTAGTTTCTAGATTTATTGGACTAGCTTGTCAAATACCTTATTATTACAATATTAATTTATATTAATTAGGCAGGAATAAATAATTACAAAATTATTAACAGCGAGTTCTGTGTTGAGTTCAATTAACCCCATACAGTCCCATCATTTAAGTAATGATGAACATTGTAATATCCCTTTTTAGACAAAATTTCGCTTTCACACGGTTTTTAAATTTCTCAAATGGCAATTTCGAAATCTCCAGAGGTATCTTGTTGTAGTAGAGAATGCACTGACCCTTGAAAGAATTGCTAACTTTTGCGAGTCTAAACCGCACACAAATAATTTAATAGAGAAAAGTTTTCTCTTCCAGCAAACCAAACAAATATTTCAATCACTAACACCAAAACAAAGTAGTCCAATGAAACCAGATCATAAACCAAATTATATTGAGGAGTGGCTGTTGGTCGCAGCTGGGAGTGCCACTGAATCAGAACTAGACATTTGATTGATAGATAGAAGCAAGATGTAGTCAAGTCAAGAATTTCAGAGCAGCTATGTTCTGATTGAGGATTAGACATACATAAAGAGATTCGGCATTCTAAAGAAATTTTGATATTCGAACATCATTTAAAGTCGTGAGTGTTCAAGCCACGAAAAAAAATGGCGTGTCTCTGTTATAGAATTTTAGAGCACAAATATTTGAATGAATGTACAAAGCAAATGAATCTTTGATTGCTGATTAGGCGAACGTTTCGATAGGTTTGTTAATGCCAAGACAACTTGAGAAAAACAATATTCAATCCAGCCTCCTTGCAGCGCGGGGCCGGGAAAAAAGAAAAAGAAAAACGGGTATTGGCGCATACGCAGGCGGCCGGCGGGGGAATGAGACGCGGGGTGCGGGGGGAGGTGGAGAGGGGGGAGGGGGGGGGAGGGGAGCAGGAATGTGGTCCTCTCTGCCCTGCGCGCTGTAGGTGAATGCGTGTGCAGTATAGTGAGGTATGAGTATTGATAGGGCATTATTAGTGGTTGGTACCGACACTGACTGCTAAACATTGAGACATGATGAGGAATCATTATACTATTTTTGTGTGTACATAGATATTAAGGTAACGTAACTAGGTTCTACCAAAGAGTGCACTAGTGATAGAAAAAGCACTCACACCCTTTATATATAACCTAACTTTCAAAACAAATTAACAAGTTAATTAGGTCAGTCCTCCGGTATTCTGAAAATGTTGTGTAACATTTTTATTCTATGTTTTCTATTTCATCGTTTTTCTCCAAACAGTACTATCTAAACAAACATGTAGTCCTGGCCTTTAGTACCCACTCACTCACTCTCGGAGTACATATTCGGCAGTTTTCGGCCGCGTGGTCCATCGGTCGCCTGCAGCGTCAGGGGTCAACGACCTCTTGAAACAATTGGAGTCGGCTCGTCTGTAGCGAAGTCAATTATTTTATATCTCGAGAGGAGAGAGAGGCACTTGGGTTGCTGCTCGCCGGGGCTCTGCGTTGCGCTCGCTCCGAGCTCTCGACTATGTAATGGCTTATCGTACCAACGGTGCTACAAGTAAGTACATAGTAGCTCTGGGTACCATCGTGGTAGCTATACCGACGACTTTATCGCTAATACATTTTATCTGAACACGGAGGAATACATGATTACAAAGCCACGTCTAATTGAAAGGAAGAACCGTGAGTGGCAAGTCGCTAGCTTACCGCTTGACGTAACTCGAAGCCCTTTAAAAGTATGCAGCCAAACGCGTAAGGAAAATTGTATTTATGTCCAAGAGTTTCGGCGCCAATAAACCACTGATGATTTGTATTGACCACACCGATTTATAGCAGGAAGTTATGCAAACTGATGCCCCTAATAAGATTTGCCTACTTTACCCTACACCTCTTACTCACGCTATGTAGTGCTTAGCAAAAGTTGGTTGTACTCGTAGGCAACTGCGTCGGTACTGTAATGACATCATGCGACCTTAATCGTGACTCCGTGCGCCCGCGCCGCCGGCCCCGCCGTGCACGCCCGACCCTCCGACAGTCGCACGCTCTTGATACACCTACACACTATTTAGGATAGCTGGCTTGGCCTACAACTAGTGTACATCGTCGCCATTTGGTTGAGGCACCCGGCATTAATTAGTAACCCAGGCCGTTCACTAAGTATCGGCGTTTAAACCTCTTGATTAAAATAAAGCATCATCGGTAATTTTTAACCACCAGCCTCACCAAAAGTCAGCCTTTTGATTTAGAGGAATGGAAACCCGCCCCAATTCGTTTTTGCAAGATGACTTCAAAGCCACAGCTGATTTCTTCCAGAGTCAACGTTGTTGGCTAACGTTAAGCAATGTTGGATCAGTCGGTCACAGTGTGTTCTTAATGGTTTTTGTTTTGAAGTCTTTGGTGCAGTCTCAAACAAGTTGTCGACTCCTCCACTAATCATTCATGAGGATGAAATAAAACCGGTCAAGTGCGAGTAGGACGACGGACCCGCACAAATGCTCGTATTTACCCGACGCGTTAGCCACTCGGAAAGTTTCGGCTGCTGTTCGGGGTCTTGTTAATACCTGACGCTTTAGTTTGACGCGTCTGCTATTTACGAAGCAACTTCGGGCTGTTCAAATGTTGTTTTTATTTGCATACGCTCCGCTCCGCCCCACTTCGCTCCGCTCCGGTTTTGTTTCTTCTAAGTTCCAACCTAACCTATAACCCAATTGAAATTTAGCCACAAGAACCTGCTCTAACCAAATTTTTCTTTTTCCATTACACGCAACTTCAAACACTTATAAAAAACTACGCGTACAAAAACCGCTTGTAAATAGCTGAAGCGTTAGTCCGATACGTCTGCTATTTACGAAGCCTACTCCGTATAACGGGCGGATAACACGTCGTGTATTTACTAATATGAGAGCCGCACACGAAGGGTTCCATCATACCATCGTACACGTAAAAACGACAGTTATATTTTACGAGTAACCTTTTTAGTTCCCAATAATAAAATATGTAATAATATGTAGGACTGCGTTCAAGGCCGTATATCGAAACATTGAAAAAGAGTTTTATGTATGTAGTATGTAAGTATTGAACTCTGTACTCAGGTTATCGAAACTTATTTACAGATATAAAATCAAATTTGTTAAAAACTTAATATTATTTATTACAATTCGGATTTCGCAATTATTAATCTTATAATGACTAATAAGTAAGCAAAAAACTCAATACCCGCTATTTAAGATCTTTTCCGTTAATATTGGGAGAGCAGTTCGCCGATAAACAAATAAAACAAAATGGCTAAGAAAATGGCCATTAAAATAATCTCTTGTATGGGTACTTCTTTTAATTCCAAAAAACCTATATGTTTTATTATTTGTTGTTATAGCGGCAATAGAAAAACACCCTCTGTGAAAATTTCAGCTTTCTACCTATTTCGGTTGCTCCGGTAGAGCCCGGTGACAGACGGACAGACGAACAGACGGGCAGCTGAGGCTTACTGATAGGGTCCCGTTCGGCACCGTTCAGGTACGTAACCCTAAATACTAGTTTTCAAATACCTTGGTTGCTAAATGTCACTTTCTAATAAAGAAACAAACATTTACATACAGGCACTGACATTGTTTCTGGCCCCACACTATCAGCATAATTTTGTTCAGGTTCTATTCATTTAAATCCGGTACCGGCAAATTATATCTTAGTTTTTATATACCTTTCTAGTCTATGGGACTTATTAGTCCTGAAAAGGCTTTAGAAAGACGGCCGTTTCAGATACTTTTGCTGATTTTTCTAGGCTTTATTAGTGGATTTATAGATGATTTCAAAATACGCGAACTGTCGGAAATAATTAGTTTTCCAGTTACAATTTTTTGAAAATCGCCATTTCAAGCATTCGGGACCGTCGTGGAGATGTGGGAGTGTCAGGTGACTTTGAGGTAATTGACCTTGATCTTGACCTTTCGTGCATATTTCGCAGAAAATTCTCAGTTTTGTCGTTTCGGAATATAAAATTTAATTGTTACATTTAAATGCAAATCAACATTAAGACCGCCACAAATTAATAACTTTTTTCTGTTATTACATAGTTTAATGAGGGCCTCCTCCATAATTTATTTCAAAATATTTCGAAATTGCCATGGCATTTTTATGTTAATTATTTATATTAAAAGACATCATATTTTTATTTAACCATTGTTCTATAACACACATAACATCGGTGTCAGAATTACTAGGAAATAATTCTAAAAGTTCTTTGACAGGTAGCCCCTGCTTGTTTTGATGGGTAATATTTAAGTGGTGCTTACCCTTTTGAGGAATTTGCAAATTAATAGACCATTATCATTTCCTCCTTGTTTTACCATGTCAATATCAATCTACAAAATTCTAAATTTCTTGGAACTTCCATCATAGTAGTTATGACATGATCATTTAGTAAATTAAATGCAAAATACATAGCAAGTTGTCTTTTACAAAAGTTAGCAAGATAAAGACTATATTTTGTCGGCCTAAAGTCAGAATTAAATATATTGATATCAAGATAAACTTTATTGTCATATTGACCTGTTACAAAGCAGATGACTTTTTTTGTGCTTGTTGCGTACTTTTGAAGATGTACCTATATAAAGATATTGACAAGTTATAATCTTTTTTAGACCAAGTTTGTTCAGCGAATTTGTACTACTTCAACAAAACCTATTTTTAAAAGAGATCTAAATATGTGGGATTTTTTTCACTCTGCCGATCCTACAATGGTTTAATGTAGAGAAAATAAAGAAATTTAGATGTTTGTACAACCTGGAGCCCAGCGAAGCGGAGCGGAGCCATACCTTTAATCATGTGCCTAGGCACGTTTAGGCAACTAGTTAAACGTTGCGTTCAAATACTTGGCTCACGGACCTTAAGCCATTTGATTGAATGCCGGCCTTAGATTATCGGTTAATATATCCAAATGGCGATGACATGATGCCATTTAAGATACAAGTACATATATATAAGATTGATACATCACGTCACCCGTCGAAAACCTTTACATATTGTCGCAGTAAGTTTCAACAAAGATGGACCAGTGGATATAGTGTAAAATATTCAAAGGCAAGAGAAAGAGAAATTCCTATACTGGTTATCGTAAGTCGCAACTAGAAAGTAATGGGCTGGAAAGGTTTCTGATCCAGAATATAAATAGATAGTAAACTGCAGTAAGATAAGATCAATATTGCCTAGATACCCACATGATAGCGACAGAATGTATCTGGCCATTCGGTTATTTTATAGACTACAATCTCAAAGAGACTTTTTAAAGACCCGTGAATTCGAGCAGGACTATATGACAACGGCAATAGGATTCAACGTGTTATATGGAATTATTATCTCCATTACTCAAATTTTACTAAAGTTTCTATGCTAAATTCTACTCATCAATAGATACTGTGGTATTCGTTAATGTTACTACTGCACTGCACTTAACGTTAGCATGCAGCACACGCACTGTCCTCGACATGTGTTTGTAGTGAAATTGGCAGCTGAATATCTCCCCGGCAGAGCTATTTGGCAAAGGTTCCGACGAGTTCGCAGTAAACAGTCAGAGGTACAGAGGCTACCCCGCACATAGTTCAGCTAAACTGCTGTTCAAATAGTTTCGATGTTAGCCGATATTATCAAAAGCTTAGGTAAGGTTATCAGCCCACCCGATCCGTTGACAAGAAAAATGCATAACAGATTGACTTACAGAGTTTTTCCGAAGAAAACCACATTTCTATGAAATTTGGATTTGACTACTGGCGTGGGAACTGCGCTACCGGAAAAAAAATATATACTATCCTACACAAAGTAGCAGTATCAAAGGTAATGAACAAGCTCGTCGAAACACTTCGAACAGTTCACATCTCGAATCAGTTATTATAACACCAATTCTCTTGTAGTAAGTCATACGTTTTGATGTTTGTCAAATTCATCCTCACCTGATGTTTACACACATTGATGCGCTGGGAACCTGTATCTACATCAACTCTTACATGAGTTGTACCAACAACGGTAATAGGAGACTTGCCCAGTCATCTGACAGGGGAATTGCTTTCCTGCGCCCGCGCAATAAGGGCTCCGGGCACCGACAGCGGTATGTGATAATAACGCTGTATAAATTGACGTATTCTAACGTCGAGTCTTGTTTGGTAGGAATTCTGAAGCTCGAGGTTGAAGTCTGTTTGAGTCTCGATTGAGTGGCAGACAGTGCTCCTGCGTTGACGTTGAGATGTGGTTGGATGCTGCACCAATCTCTAGTACTTAAACAAACGTACGTGATCTGCTCTGAGACTTACACAACATAATGTGTAGCTAGATGTGACAAAACTCCTGTCTCCTCTTTCTCCAGTTTCATATATCACTCTCCTAGGCGATCATTTGTATTTTGGTTTCTACTGCTGTTTTCCAGTTATATTCCATTTATTTTCGTCATGTAATTTTATTCGTTGATTCCTATATGCTGTAAAAAGTCTATTAACATAAAATGAAAGGAAATTGGCTACAACACTAACGCAGATTAGAAACCATCAACATTTCAGTATATTGTATATACATATATCTGTAGCTCCCCCACAGAGCCTGGAGGGTATTAAAATATTCAACGTACAGATTTTATTTATTTGCATAGCTAATGCATCTTAAAGCCTGAGGCACAAAGCTACAAAGAAAGGAAATCCGTTGTGCTGACATTAATATGAAAACTGACGCTTGCCTTTTTCAGTACAAATAAACAAACTTACGTTGCCTCTGGTCACTGTTTTCGAACTAGGAGTCCTATGCGGTGGGAATCATCGTTTATCTCATTTATAGTATTACATATCAATCAATCCAAATGGGTCAGTAGGGAGAAGTCAGAAACTATGAGAGTTAACGACATCTGTTCTTAAGAACCATGGCTTCGATTTTAGATTTGATAATAATGGCATTTTTTTTAAATCTCTCATACATAACCGGGAATCGAATCTGGTCGAAGTCTCTGTAAACGATGTTAGGTATAAATTCTGCAAGTTTTTTCGTTGTTATTGTTGATGGTGCAAATCATAAGTCACAAGGAACACATTTTTTTATTGTTTACGTAATTGAAAGAAAAACCCAACAACAAGATAATAAAATAATTATTAAAAAAAAAACGAAGCCATGGTTCCTAAGAACAGATGTCGCTATTAATAATGACATTTTGCAAATTATTTAATTTGTTGGCATTTCAGTCTAATGTCTACACAAGATTTCATAGCAAAATTTGGTCCTTCTACTTTCAGGATCAATTATACAAACAAATACTATACGCGTTTGCATAATGACAATTGACCAGGTTCGATTCCCGATTATGTATGAGAGTTTAAAAAAAAGTTTGAATGTAGAATACTAAATCTAAAATCGACGCCATGGTTCCTAAGAACAGATTGCGCTAACTCTTATAGGTGCTGACTTCTCCATACTGAGCCATTTGGATTGACCATCCTGTATATAATTTTTGGTATAGTCAAAATGTCAATAAGTCTTGAACAACAAGGATTACGGATCTTCAGTTCATTTCAGAATGAGGTAATTGTAAAAGTGTAATAGCACTACTACTAGTGCACTTGTATTATTACGCTAATAGCCATCGATATAAATGTAAGGACCCGCCTTCTCGGACTGTCTTTCAAACTATTTCGATACCAAAAAAAGGCGCCCCTGTCGTAATATTGTGGTACTAAGCCAGTACGAAAACTTGTAACAGCGTCTCGTTATTATTTTGCTTATTAGTATTTTCTAAAGAATAAGTAAGAACCACGGTAAGAACTCATTACTTATACATTTGGAATTACTATAAAAACAAAAGACCCGACTGCATTTTCTTTCAATACCACATATAAACTTATGAATGCGCCTGAGTTTGAAAATAGCCTCACCAATAACTTTTGAACTAGCTTTTGCGATCTTAAATCCAACCTATGGACTATTTCCCATATGTTCCTATGTTTACGAGTAGCGATAGTACCCGAGACCTACAGCCTAGCGTGTCATCCGAAACACGGAACTGCCCGAAACAAATGCCACATAGAAACGGTCACCCATTCAGTACCCGTCTCGGCCAGATGTTGCTACGCGCATGATCGTTTCCGATGTGCCAATATATCAAGGCCACGGCCGATAATAATTGTAAATCATGTTAATTAAATGTCCTACGATATTCCTTGTTTTTTGAAAGTGCAGCTTTTCATGTAGAAGTTCAACATTCTACTTATCAACAAACATGACTGAGTCGAGTTACTTAGTGCCGGTAAACCAGTTTAGGCACTAAAAAAGTGGGGTGCTTTACAAGCGCTTCCTTACTATTCAAGTCTGTGCTAACAGCCAATAAGCAGTCACCTACCGACGTGCCAGCAGATGAATGGTGTTGCTGACACCTCCACTGAGGTCACCTACTTTAGTTTTTCCAGCATCCGTTTGTTACCTACAAGCAAATATCTGAATTCGCGTCTTAAAAACTAGTTCAGGATAAAGTCTATTTCTAGATGACCGACTGGTATTATAATAAAATATTGTTGTTCTGTCGGGTGCTGCGCCATGTCTGCGGCTGCCACGGACGCTCGCCTCGCAGCGGGAAGCGAGAACCTCACCTATGTATGAACCTCACCTAGGCTAAGTTAACAGTACAGCCCAACTATACCCATAAGAGCTACAAGAAGGTGCATCCTGGCCAACACAACCTCTGTGCAGATTGTGTGTGTGCATCAGATATGTTGAAACATAAACTAACTCTACTTCCGGTGCGCCTTATATCGAATTTCACATACTTTGTTCTTTTAATCAGAAGCCTTCAAGTAACGTAGGTATTATTGGATGGCCTATAAAATTTATGAGAGAGTTGAATTAAAACCTGTTGCATCATCTGGGAAAACAGACGACATTAGCTCCTCAGCCGCACAGTCGTAGCATCTGCACAAACCGGGCCGGCAAGCCGTCCGGACGTAATTGATGAGTGGCGGTTTGTCCGTCCGCACCCGCGGTACCCGCTCTGGACCCGCTCCGGGTCCCGGCAACATCGGGAAATCACGACATCGATATTAGACGCCAGCTCTCTGTGATTCCATAATGTAGAAGTAAAAATTAACGGTGTTTATACCGAACCGTGTAAAAAAAATGGCGTGAGCGTATGCTTTTTGACGCTGGCTGTGCTGGTCTGTTTCCAAATGTTACAGAGCCGCAATATCCTTTTCCCGACCCCGCGGTTTCCTTCAACCTTTTCTATCATGACCTCTTGAAGTAGTTGGTTTCGATCTTCACGGAGCACGCGTCCCAGTTGCATATCTATGAAACTTTTATTGTCATGAAGTCATGAAGTAGCTCATGCTGGCTTAGTAGTTTAAGTCTTCGAGATTGCGAATACTGCAGTTATGTTGTGTGTGCGCATTATGTTATAAAAGTAACCGGCTATTTGATATTATGTTGTGTGTGCGCATTATGTGTATTAGGTTATGAAAGTAACCGGCTATTTGATATTATGTTGTGTGTGCGCATTATGTGTATTAGGTTATGAAAGTAACCGGCTATTTGATATTATGTTGTGTGTGCGCATTATGTGTATTAGGTTATGAAAGTAACCGGCTATTTGTTATTATGAAAAGCATGATTACCACAACGCTACAGAGGTTACTGAACTCTACCTTCAGGCCTGAACAAAAGCCGGCAATCGATTTTTAATGGCTAATAACCAAACCTAAATTAATCTGCATTTTATAAAACTCCAGGAAGTAGGTAAAGTATTACCTGTATTATCTCATTAAACATTGCTTTTTATTAATCTTCGACTTTTTCCTTTTTTGGGAAAGCTTGTAAGATTGTCCGCAACAAAGTTCGTTGGGCTAATTAAGAGCGGTGTGAAAAGAATCCGGGACATTAAAGACTGAGTGTAAATTCCAATTTGCTACATTAATACTGGCAGCCCCGCTGACAAGAATCGTAATCATATTTCGTACGCGTATTGCTTCAAATTAAATTAGTTGATACAGGATTCGGAATTATGATGTAAGTTTACGCCTCTAAAATCATAAATATTTGAGACATTTTATATAAAATTAGTCGTCCGTAGTTCTAAAGAAATAAATAGACAAGAAACCTGTTTAGGGTTCTGTGCCAAAAGGAAAAAAGGTACCCTTGACATGCCTAGACGACCTCTGTGGCGCTGTGGTAGTGGCTCTGCCTACCGTGCGGCCCCAGGTTCGATCTCCGGCTGGAGATAAAGAAAAAAAAAACCAGGTCTTGGATGTTTACATGTGTGTGATGTCGCTTTTTCTGGTTCCCACGACACAGGGTATCCTAGTGTGATTAAAATTATAGAAAATATTACTAAACTCTGTCGTGTAGCGACAAGAACCTACCAGAACCTAATAAGAAACAACCAGGATAAAATTTAGAAAGGAAGTTTATTATGGGTATTTACAGTGACTATTTAGAAAAAAAATGATAGGAAGATGAGGGTGGATGAAGTGAGACAGGTTTTATAAAAATACAGATATCCAGATAAAAAAAAAGGAAGCGGAGGACACGGAGAGTGGGAGGCCGATGAAGCAGTAGACGTCTGGCGAACCGGTCAGTGGAGGCACTGGTGGGCGATGTAGGAGTTGCAGTTAGAGAGCGTGGCCGGCGGCCAATCGGTCACCAGTGCCCTGGAGACACCGACGGGCAGCAGAAGTTGTGGCCCTGGTAGCGATGCGCCGGCCAGGGTAGAGGCCCGCAACGTGTCGGCCTGAAGTCACCGACGGGCAGGTGAAGTAGGGACGGGCAGTTGAAGTGGAGACCCACGAAGCGCCGGCCAGGGTAGAGGCTCGCCAAGACAGGAGGCGTAGTAGCAGAGGCTCGCAGGATCCCGGGGCAGTGCGGCCCCGGGATAAGGCCTTTAGGTGATGCTTCTTGCTTAAAAGCTGAAGTGAGACTCCCGAATTTCAGAAATGTTCCGCTCTTATACCCTTTTTGGAGAGTTCTAAAAATTATTTAAATTAAAAGCAATTTTTGTGAATGGCCAAGAGAGAAAAAGTATTTTCGTAAAAGTATTGAAGTAAACATATCAGACCGCTAACGAGTTTGAATGGACATTGCCATGACAACCAGATAAACAACAACATAGTAAATGTCAGATTTTGGTTTCAGGCTCGTAATAGAGAAATCAACAAGTTCACATAGCCAAAATTACATAACAGCGATAGATAAAAAGGTAGCGCACCAGCGCGCACGGAGCCCGAGATTGCAGAGTTTCGGAGAAAGTCAAATACAAGGTCACCAAAGGTAAACCCCTTCGCTATCGATTTAGAAGTGCTGATAGTGTGAAAATACGAAGTGAAAACGATTTGTTATTATGTTCTTACGTTTAAAACTTTACAGGGTCCTATGAAAATAAAGGTGATACAAAATATACAGCTATACAGCTCAGCAAGTATCCAGCTGAACAGACTGGAAAATGGCATGTAAGTAGCATAACACTACAACTCCTGTAATAATAACATTAAAAATAAAATAAAACAACCAAATATTTTCCCTTTTTTGACCTATTTTTGCGCGTAAGTTTCATATAGGAAACTGATTTCGTCTCCGAGTGCTTGTTCATTTAGTTGAATAATAATGCATTGCGAAAAATATTTTTAAGTATTAAATATAACGGATATCCGGTAATTTTAAAAGTCCATTCTTATCTCTAATAGACCTTTTATAACATATATTTATCCTACATTTCTATGTTGTCTAGTTTAGCCTAGAATTGAAGCTAAAGATGCATTTCTGGCCATATTTAATCCCTTAGTATCAATTACTCAAATCTGAAGTTTCTTGAAGCTGTGAAAAAATCAAATGTCCCCCCCTGCGCCCCACGCTACACCCAATGGCGTAGCGTGGTGGGCAGGGGGAGGCATACGAAAGGGGGCGGCGGATAAGGTACATAACCCCGGGAGGCATACGAAAGGGGGGGGCGGATAAGGTACATAACCCCGGGAGGCATACGAAAGGGGGCGGCGTATAAGGTACATAACCCCGGGAGGCATACGAAAGAGGGCGGCGGATAAGGTACATAACCCCGGGAGGCATACGAAAGGGGGCGGCGGATAAGGTACATAACCCCGGGAGGCATACGAAAGGGGGCGGCAGATAAGGTACATAACCCCGGGATGCATACGAAAGGGGGCGGCGGATAAGGTACATAACCCCGGGAGGCACACGAAAGGGGGCGGCGGATAAGGTGCATAACAAAAATATTTCATTGCATGTTTAAGAATAAATATACTTATTCCAAATCACGTGCGCAATGTTACGTACGTGCCAAGCGAAACGAAACCGCAAGGTTGCGAAGAGAGGACAACAACCGCCCGGCGCGAGTTTTACCGGACGCGAACGAATATATAAGCGAATGCGAGTACTCAGTTCAATCAAACAAAACAATAACACTGCAATACGGTATTTGACAGAGTCAAAATCAAATCAAATTTGTATATTCCTGTAAATATTTACATATGCATTGGACCATTGTGGGAGATATAGAGCGTAGAAACTCCCACAGATTAATTTTTAAATCTCCTTTAAAAATTGGTTGTGCTTAACTGATACAAATATTATGATATTAATTATTATATTTAATAAGCAGGAATAAATTAATACAAAATTATTAATAGCTAGGTCTGTGTTGAGCTAGATTAACCCCATACTGTCCCGACATTTAAGTAATCTTGAACATTGTTTTTTCGACAAAGTCTAAAGCAATTTCAAAAGCTCCAGATGTATCTTGTTGTAGTGGAGAATGCACTGACCCCTGAAAGAATTGCTGCACTTTGCGAGTATAAACCGGGGCGCAACTAGTCTGTGATTATTTCTTAGCTAAACATTACAGCTATCGCTAAGTTTGGAAAATATTGTAAGATTCCTGCGTACATACAAACATTTTCGAAAATAAATTGACTACCTACAGTTAGTATGTCACTTTATTTAAAAGGATATCTGAAAGAGTCTGTGCTTTTAAATTTTAAATCGCTCGAATAGCCCTTTTTTGTAAAATAAAAATAGTTCTAATATCCGCTGCTTTCCCCCACAACAAGATACCATAGGACATGACAATATGAAAGTAACTAAAATATAGATGTAGCCCGACGTAGCCACATCCGTGTTTTGTCTTATGTTCCTAACAGCGTCAGCCGCAGAACTTAATTTACCAGATAATTTATCTATGTGGAGTCCCCACTGCAATTTGCTATGAATGGTTATTCCAAGAAACTTCGTATCATTTACTAACTCTAACCTGTTGCTGCCTAACATTAAACTGGTCTCAACTTGTCCGAAATTTGGAAGTGAGAATTAGAAAAGATCACTTTTTTTACCAGCGTTTAACAATAAATTATTAAGGCCCACTAGCTATAAGGCGGATTAGCACTATTCTCCGATTAACTTTGACAACTCCATACAAATTTGTATGGAGTTGTCAAAGTTAATCGGATAATAGTGCTAATCTGCTTTATAGCTAGTGGCACTAACTGTCAACCAATTCCAGATTAAAGACAATGCACCATTAACATCATCATTTTTTTTTGTCTTTTAATTTTGAAGACCAGTGAATTATCATCAGTAAACAACACTATGCCAATCAATTTCACCAAAATGACAGGCAGATCGTTAATATATAACAGGAATAAGAAAGGGCCTAATATGGAACCTTGTGAAAAGCCAATTTTACACTCAATCGGTCAGACTAAATGGCGTAGACTTCTGCCTTTTGAATTCTATTGCTGAAGTATGATCTTACCAGATCCAACGCTTTTTCTAACTTCGTAATTATTTAATTTCATAAGTAGCGAATCATGATCAACACAGTCAAATGCCTTCGTAAGATCGCCAAAAACTTCGATAACATCCTGTGCGGCCTCCCAGAGTGCGGTTTCTGTTTCATATGGCGTCTCCATAAAAAAAAACCAGGTAAAACAAAATCAGGAGACCGAAGTTTTTTACTTAAGGTTGAATATAAACTAATATAACTTCTAATGATGACATCGCAGCCGCATTTGAACAGTTCTGTACAAATGTTCCTATTGTTACTACGTCTTCTTTAGACTCGCCTCCGAATCTTGCTGCATCATTTTTAGAAGACAATGTTTAAAAGTGCAATCAAGATTTCTCAGCCGCATATATTGACCCCTTTGGCATAATTAAGCAATTTAAGTTATTAAATTTGAAAAAATGTGATCGAATCTCTGGAGCAGGTCAGTAAAAATTATAAGCTCGGCTTCTTCGGCCGCGTATTTAGAAGGGACGGTTCAAAAATTTGAAATTAATAGGACAAAATCATCGGGTTCTCAGGCGAAGATGGGAGCCCCACAGGGATCTATTCTGGGTCCTTTCCTTTTCCTCGTGTATGTAAATGATTTGCCATTCATGGTACAAAACATGTCAGAGATAGTATTATTTGCAGATGACACGTCACTTTTTTTTTTAATTAGGAGACAGGAAAATGACTTACAGGAAACAAATAATGCTCACTTGCGAGTTCTAGATTTACTGCCAATAACTGCTGGCTTCTGAATTAAAAAAGACAAAGTACATAAAATTCACTTTACCCAATGTAAGGCAAGTTGAGAGTAACATTGTATTGGAGAAAGATAATCTAAAACGTGTAGATGAAACTGTATTTCTCGGCATCACTATTGATGCCAAACTACAGTGGGGTCCCCATATTGTAAAATTAGCACATAGACTTAGCTCCGTACCATATGCAGTTAAAAGAATCAGGGGATTGACTGACGTTGCTTGTATATTTTAGTTATTTCCATAGCATTATGTCCTACGGCATACTACTATGGGGACGGGCTGCTGACATTGAGACAGACTTCATTTGGCAGAAAAGAGCGATCTGATTTATTTATAAGCTATGTAATAGACAGTCTCTGAGAGATTTCTTCAAAGAAACCAGCATCCTAACAGTTGCACGTCAATATATTTAAAATTACTAGGAACAGATTCCAATGTAGCATGCAAAATATTTGTTTAATATTTATGCGTCGGAAACGCACCGGTTTTTTGTTGTGCGAATCGATCGCGAGTAATCGAGACATCACTAGCAAAAACGGACCGCAGATGTCACTCGTACCGGAACGAGATGTAAAATTGGAGGTTATCTCACTTGGTCTGGTCTCATCGGGAGAATAACATGGCGGCTCGGGCCCCGTGGCATTGATGGTATTTCGGTGTACCAATTATCATACAGGCATCGGGCCTGGTCGGAGTGTAAATCTACCTCATAGCGTCGGGCTATTGATCGTAATTAGATTCGCGTCAGCGGTCAAGTGATTCGTGGTGAAGGTTGAAGTTGTACGGTCTCCAACTCGTCGTGTCAGTAGCGGCGACTCCACGTGTCGGCAGCAGCACGCCGGCGAACAGCGTCGGCCAGCAACGATAGTGATTCGACTCCTATCCTATCCCAAACTGTGCCCCTTTCCCGAATTCCCGTCTCGAATCGAGCTTTCGATTTCCTGTCTACGGAGACAAAGGTCAGTAAAAAATCATCAATTCTTTTCTCTCACGTGCGGCCAAAGGCACATCCCCCTCAGGATTCCACGCCGTTCGGTAGGCGTGGGAAATTAAACATTTTGGTAGCAGAAGCGCGGTTTCCTAGTGGGAAATCATCGATTCACGGTAGGGTTGCCTTTGTCACATTGTAGTTGGGAGAAAAGAATATCCCAGATTGGCTCAAGTCGGCAATGAGTCTGTGGTCGGTATACCACGATTAAAGTTCATTTTCGGTAAGTGAAAGTATAAGTGCCAATTTAGTTAACAGTTGTTATAAATTTGTAGTCGGAAACTACTGTTTGTGCGCATAAAGGATTGAACAGTCATTCTGCGAAGCCTAGATTGTATTACTTGCGATAGAACGTCGGGTTCTATAGTCCTACAGTGTTATTTCGGTTTACACAGCAGGGTCGGGCTATTTAAGGGGTATTAAGCTGATTTTGCTGACCTCAAAGGAAGTGTGGTTCCTATCGGAGGGGCCACGGCTAGAAAAATAGTTTTTTTTATAATAACCTTTTGTGTGTTATTTGTATTGTACCACATGGTGGCATTCTCTAATTGATTTAGAGTGTATATTATAAGGTGTATGTCCACAGGGCGACCATATTAAATATTGTTTATGATTTAATTGTTTAGTGGTTGCCTTGGGTTTTACAACTTAGTTTTGATTTCTGTGCCCAGCGCTGACGGGAAAGTGCTGGTATCTGGCTGTGCTTAGTTCGGCAGTGAAGCATAGGACCAGGAACAATTAAATCGGTAACCATGGCACCTTCGCCCTTGACGGTACTGCGATATGGTGTCCGTGAGGAGATGAGATGGCTCGCCCATACTCACAAGTATGTGGAGCGACCCGACATGGACGATGTCCTGCTCAAGCGTGTGGAGGACGCAATGACACGCGTCGTGAAGGTGTGTCGGCTGGCTGCCGAGGCTGAAGCCCTCGGGCTTACGGATGAGGCCTCGGTGGCTGCAGTGAGGCAGCTCTGCGCGGATGCTGACCAAGCGATGGAGTGCTTGGGCGACATCGAGCGTCGCGCCGAAAAAATTAAGCGGTCGCGTCGGGATGACCGCGGGGAGGGTAGCGGAGACCCCCCCCCCTAAGGGTGTGGTTGGACGGCTTCCACACCTGGAGATTCCGGCCTTCGGTGGGGCAATTGATGAGTGGCCGGCATTCATCAATTTGTTCGATAGCCTGGTCCACGGTCGGGACGACCTGGACAGCGCCTACAAGTTGGCCTAGCTATTGATGGCACTGCGGGGTGAACCGAAGGAGTTGGTCGGTCACCTAACGGTTACGGCGGGCAATTATGAGATTGCCCGGGTCATATTGTTTGACCGCTACCAACACAAAAGGCGGTTGGTTGATGCGCAGCTGGGGAAGCTGTTCAGCATCCCAAGAGTAACCCGGGATGTTGACATCCGGGTACAGGTGCTCAACCCTGTGCTGGTGGCCACTAAGGCCCTTCAGAACCTTGGTCTGCCGGTAGACCAATGGTCATATATTGTGTTATATATGGTTTTGTCACGGTTGCCTGCAGCTGTTCAAAGTCGGTTTGAACAGCTGCATGGGGGCAGTAGCTCGGAACTGCCCACGCTCGTCCAATTAACGGAGTTTTTGGAGGGTGAATGCAGGCGATGGGACACCATGGATTCGGAGGCCAGTGTGCAGCGCCAACCCGCGCGGATGCGGGAGGAGCCGCGCCCCCCACCCCCACGGGGGGGTGGTCGGTCAAAACAATTTGGCGTTTTGAGTGCCGCGCCGTCGGGTGACGGCTGTGTGCACTGCGACAGTGCCGGTCATGAGGTGACCAGTTGCGCCAACTTTAAGGCGCTCGGTGTGGCTGCCCGCAGGAAGGTGGTCTTCCGCCACCGATTGTGTTTCGGTTGTTTGGGGCCGCACCCGCTGAGCGAGTGCTCACGGGCGTCCCCCTGTGAGGGCTGCGGTGGCAGGCACCACGTCGTGTTGTGCCTGAACCGGTCAGGCCCATCGGACGGTCACCAGGGCCGGACTCCGGTTGGTCGGTCACAGGGCCCAACCAGGGCCGGACCCAGTCCCCCTCCGGGCAACGGGAGTCACCAAAGGGGTGACTGGGGTACCCGCGGACGGGACCCCCCCCCCGAGGGGAAGGGGGCAGCGCGGGGGGTAACAGGCGGGACAGCCGGGGTTCGGTCGCCGCTGTCCAGGGTCAGCGAGGACTTCGAGCCGCTGGCTCACCGCGTGTTACGGGCGGGTGTCAGATGGCACCTATGAGTGGCGCGAAGGCTGGGAGCCCACCACCTTCTGTGCCACCCTGCCCGTCACTCTGGGAGGCGAACAGGGAGGCGAACAGTCGGATGTCGCCCCCATTCCTAGAGCGCCCCAGGTTGGATCCGCTCTCCCCCCTCCATCCACGGTGGCCACCGGGCACACCGTTCACAGTCCGGTATGGTCGGGTACCGGGACAGCGAGGGGCCTATTATGCGGGTTGGGACCCCCTGATGTACATACGGTCTGATATGCCACCGGTGGCATATCAGCAGCCGAGTTACCAGGCCGACGGGGGTCCCAGCGGGTTCGTGTCCCGCTATGGACACGCCGCCCACTTACAGGGTGCCGCCACTCCACAGACGGTCATGCTCCCCACCGCCTCGGTGATAGCGTGGAGTTCGGACGGCAAATCATGTGTGGCACGAGCACTATTGGACTCGGGGGCCCAGGGGTGCTTAGTCTCGTGCAACCTTGTAAGACGGTTGGGCATTTCGGTAAGGGAGTATCCACATTCCATTCGGGGAATTGGGAACACGGAAGTCGGTTCCGTTAAGGGAGTATGTCGGATTACTCTCTCGTCACGGGTGGATTCATCGGTGAATCTGACGGTCACGGCATTAGTCATGCCTAATGTGATGGGCTCACACCCTCACGTACGGTTGTCGCCCTCGGTGCGACAGTTGGTCGCTGGGTTGTCACTGGCTGACCCGGAGTACGATATTCCGGGCCCAGTAGACATTTTATTGGGTGTCGATGCCTTGGGATACCTGTTAGTGCCAGGTGTCCACGTGTTGCAGGCGACTGGTCTGGTTTCGGTCAACACCAGACTGGGCCATGCGGTAATGGGTCCGGTCATGCCGGCTGCCCCACGCCTAGCGACTCGTAGTCCCTTATTCGGTTCTGTACTCTCGGAGGTGATACAGAAGTTTTGGGAGGTGGAGGAACCACCTACGGTACGCCGGTTGGACCCGGTTGAAGAAGAGTGTGAACAGTTTTATCGGAACAATACTGGTCGCCTTCGGTCAGGTCGATTTCTCACACGTCTTCCATTTCGGAGTGATCGCCCACCGCTGGGCAGTTCACACCATGCAGCCGAGACGCGGCTTCTGTCGATGGAACGACGCATGAAGCGTGACGGGATTTTCCGGCAGAAGTACGTCGACTTCATGCGGGAATACGAGTCGCTCGGCCACATGTCGGTTTCGGGTATCGACTGGAAGCGTGAAGACCACTGCTTCCTGCCTCATCACGCGGTCTTGAGGACCCCGGAGGGCAAAATACGGGTAGTGTTCGATGGATCGGCATCAACATCTAACGGCATGAACCTGAACCAGTGTTTGCATTCAGGGCCGAAGTTGAATCATGACATCGCGGATGTTATCACACGGTTCCGTCGACACAATGTTGTGTTTGTAGCTGACATCCGGATGATGTTTAGAAAGACGGTCATTCACCATGACGATAGACGGTATCAGCTGATACTGTGGCGAGAGAGCCCAGATCAGCCCATCAGGGTGTACGAGTTGAACACCAACACGTCTAGTCCTTATTTGGCGATTCGCACTCTTCGGGAGTTAGCGGATCGAGAACGGTTAAATTTCCCTAGAGGAGCAGCGATCCTGGAGCCGGACCTCTACGTGGACGATATCTGTACCGGTGCAGATTCCGTGGAGGAGGCGCTCGCTCGACGGGACGAGCTAGTTGAGCTCTTACGGGGTGGAGGTTACGAGCTCCGGAAATGGATGTCGAACTCTCCAGAGTTACTGACTGGTCTTCCGGATGACTACCAGCAGGATCCCCACATTTTTGAAAATTTGGAAAATCCAAATATGTTCTCGGTATTAGGCGTCCAGTACCAGCCGGTGTCAGACATGTTCTCGTATCGGGTCGAGTTGGACTCCCCGAAGGTCTGGACGAAACGGAACGTCCTCTCAACGGTGGCTAGGACATTTGATCCAAACGGGTGGATCACCCCGGTAACATTTCAGCTCAAGTGTTTTATGCAGCAATTGTGGTCTGCTGAGCTGAAATGGGACGACCCGATCGGCGGGTCATTGAGCTCGGAGTGGGACTCGTTCTTTTCGACCCTCCCTGGCATTAATCGGATTTCACTGCCACGGAGGTTGGTCCCCACCAAACGATACACCGCCACCCTGCATGGGTTTTGCGATGCCTCGGAGAAGGGCTACGGAGCTGCGGTGTATCTGCGTACGGTCGACTCCTCGGGGGAGGTTTATGTGCGGTTGGTCATGGCCAAGAGCAAGGTTGCGCCGTTGCGCACTCGCCTGACCATTCCCAAGTTAGAGCTTTCGGGAGCGGCTCTCCTGACTCGTCTGCTCAACCACACGATGACGGTTCTTCGTGGGTCAATAGCGTTGGAAGATACGGTCTACGCTTGGACGGACAGCCAGATCGTGTTATGCTGGCTGAAGGCTTCAGTTCACAAGCTGGAGATTTTTGTGGCGAATCGGGTTTCGCAGATTTTGACTTCGGAGGTTCCCTTAATCTGGAGACATGTTCCATGGGAAATGAACCCAGCACACTGTGCGTCTCGTGGGTGTCATGCTCCGGAGTTGGTTGGACATCCCTTGTGGTGGGGTCCAAAATGGTTGACTCAAGCCGAATCGGATTGGCCAATGAGTCCACGCGTTACCACGGCGAACGGCGCCTTGACAGTCGGTGTCTGTACGACGCAGCCAGAGCCGAAAGAGGAGTTCAGCCTGCTGGAACGGTACAGCTCGCTCGACAAGCTGGTCAATGTGACCGCCTGGATCTGCCGATTTGCGCGGAATTGTCGGAATTCTGAGGCGCAACGAGTGCGGATACAGGTCCTGACACCACGGGAACGGAACCATGCGTTGTTCGCATTGGTACGGAACGTGCAGACGGTGCACTTTAAGTCCGAATTGGACATTCTGAGACGCGGACGCGTCCAACTGAAGGGAGCTGTGGCTCGGCTCAACCCGTTTATTGACCCTCAAGGATTGCTGAGGGTAGGAGGTCGGCTGCGGAATGCCAGCCTGCCTTATGCGGCTCGCCACCCATTGTTACTCCCTAGGAAAGGGAAGTTGGCCGAACTGTTGATACAGGATCGACACATTCGGAATGGGCATATCGGATGCCACGCCTTGATGGCGTTTCTCCAGCGCGAGTTCTGGATTCTATCGGGAAGACGCTTAGTGCGTAGCGTCGTATTTCGGTGCCTGCCTTGTTATCGGGCCAAGGCGGCTACGATGCAGCCCCAGATGGGCGATTTGCCCTCGGATAGGGTTAACGAAATCCGGCCCTTTGCGGGTGTCGGAACGGATTTCGCGGGACCATTCATGGTCAAGTCTTCACAGCTACGGAACGCCAGATTAGTGAAGGCATACCTGTGCGTCTTCGTGTGCTTGGCCACGAAGGCAGTCCACTTGGAGGTGGTCAGTGACCTCACTACAGAGGCATTTATCGCTTGTCTAGATTGGTTCGTCTCACGAAGGGGCCTCCCGACATTAATCCGTTCGGACAACGGCACAAATTTTGTCGGAGCCAGGCGATATCTGCAGGAGGTCACTCAATTCCTGAACGGTAACCAGGACGCCATCGGTACGGCTTGCTCCCGACGAGGGATTGAATGGGTTTTCAGTCCGCCGGGATGTCCTCATTGGGGAGGAATTTTTGAGGCTGCGGTTAAATCGGCTAAGTCGCACCTGACGAGGATCATCGGTGAGACCTCTCTACGCTTTGAAGAGCTTGCGACGCTGTTCTGTAAAATTGAAATGACACTGAACTCGCGTCCGTTGTGCCCGCTCAGTTCGGATCCAAATGATTTGGAAGCGTTGACGCCGGGTCACTTCCTGATAGGTCAGTCCCTTAACGCCCTGCCAGAATACCCATTCGGTGATGTTAAGTTAAGTCGGTTAACTAGGTGGCAGATGTTGCAGCAGATGGCTCAAGATTTTTGGAAACGGTGGTCCCTTGAGTACTTGCACATCTTGCAGCAGCGCCTTAAGTGGACTGACCGGACGAGCCCCCCTCAAGTCGGTGATTTGGTGCTGATTAAGGATGCGAACCTGCCATCATTGAGATGGAGACGAGGACGGATCGTCAATTTGTACACGGGTCGGGATGGCACGCCTCGATCAGCAGAAGTCAAGGTGGGGGACTCGGTCCTCAAGAGAGCGGTTGCAACACTTTCTCGCCTTGCTATTGATTAGGGACAGGTTCGGGCCTGTCCGGGCGGGTGACTGTTTAATATTTATGCGTCGGAAACGCACCGGTTTTTTGTTGCGCGAATCGATCGCGAGTAATCGAGACATCACTAGCAAAAACGGACCGCAGATGTCACTCGTACCGGAACGAGATGTAAAATTGGTCTCATCGGGAGAATAACATGGCGGCTCGGGCCCCGTGGCATTGATGGTATTTCGGTGTACCAATTATCATACAGGCATCGGGCCTGGTCGGAGTGTAAATCTACCTCATAGCGTCGGGCTATTGATCGTAATTAGATTCGCGTCAGCGGTCAAGTGATTCGTGGTGAAGGTTGAAGTTGTACGGTCTCCAACTCGTCGTATCGGTAGCGGCGACTCCACGTATCGGCAGCAGCACGCCGGCGAACAGCGTCGGCCAGCAATGATAGTGATTCGACTCCTATCCTATCCCAAACTGTGCCCCTTTCCCGAATTCCCGTCTCGAATCGAGCTTTCGATTTCCTGTCTACGGAGACAAAGGTCAGTAAAAATTCATCAATTCTTTTCTCTCACGTGCGGCAAAAGGCACATCCCCCTCAGGATTCCACGCCGTTCGGTAGGCGTGGGAAATTAAACAATATTATTAATCGTTGAATTCCCAATAGCGGTGCTTGTCATCTTACCCTTATTAACATAAGAAGTTTCCTGATTAGTCTGTTCAATAAACACACCTGAGACGCATATATTATAAGCTAACAATGTAGCTACAATTTTTCTATATTTTTTAAACAGTTACAACGTATCCTGAGTCTAAGTAAAGTTATGAATACATTTATTCATCTTCTGTGTCTTCTTTCTTTGCCTTTTCCCATTATTTGGGGTTAGCCCTCCTCGTTCTCATGTGCCAGGTTGGTCGATCCTGGACGAAGAGACAACCTCTTCGTTCAACTGGTCTTATTAATTATCCTTTGATATGGTGGACCACCAAGTAGCAAGCGGGTGACCTCTGCTCCTCTTGTTGTTAGGTAGTGCGAGGGCTTTCTCCACGACATGATCTTCGTCGCGTGTCATGACATCAGGCGGGATTTCTTGAGTTTGTTGGCGATGTGGACGACCTTTTAGCTTCCTCTGATGTGTTCGTTACGAATTTTATCGAGTCTCGTCACGCCGGCCGCCCATCTTAGCATGTTCGGTCCTCATCGAGCTGCGTTTTCTGCCAAAGTTTGAAAAGGGTTCTCTTCTCTTTTACAAGTTAATTTAATTTAATCCGTCTACCACGTGGGATCTTTATTGTGGCTAAGCTCACCCTTTGACAATTCTAGGATCTTTGCTGCTTCTTGGTTACACTTGTTCTCGAAGTTGGATAGAATTTTTAAGTTTTTACTTTAAGTATTTAAATGAATGACGAGCCTTTAGACCTGGTACAGTCGACTAAATTCTTGGGTATTAATCTAGATTCACAATTGCAATGGGGTCCTCATACATCATATATAGCTGGAAGGTTGAGCTCTGCAGATTTTGCTGTATGAAAAATTAGACAGTTTACTGATGAAGCCACTGCAAGATTAGTATATTTCAGTAACTTTCACAGCATTATGTCATATGGCATTCTGTTGTGGGGTAAAGCCGCAGACATACAATCGGTATTTGTTTTACAGAACAGAGCAATTCGTTAAATATATGAAAACTTATTGTACGTTCGGATAATATTAACACCCTTGTCAAAAATTGCGATGCACATAATTAAAAATAAAAATAAAAACTGAATCTATCAATATTTTGGTTGCAGAAGGTTAATGGTTGATTTGTCAACTGTATACGCTTTTATGATCAGTTACCAGAGGGAATAGATCAATTACCCACCCAAAGGTTTAAAACATTTATTAACGCTAATCTCATAAGGAAAGCCTATTACACTATTAATGACTATGTTAAGGACAAAACTTCATGGCCTCAATGCCCCAAACTCTATGATAATGATAATAATTATTAACGTAACGTTTACAAATGCAATAATATAATTTAATAGTCTGGTAATATAATTAAATGTACAAAAGTGCTATGTGGGGTGACTCATTTTTTTTTTGTTTAAATGTAGAATACCAAGAATTACCAAGAGACTAGAGTTTATGGTCATGCTCACTAAATTGTATTTTCTTGTGGTGGTTCTGTTGACCGGGTTGCTCCCCTCCCTCAAAGATGGCAAGGGGGTGATGGCTGGTGCTTAAGTCATACTCGCGAACGGGTGCTGCTTGGGGGGACTTATCCAGTCTGGTTTCTCATAAGTTATGTTCATTACAGCTTGTCTTAGTTCTTATTTATTTATTTTGTTAGATTGTTGTTTGTAGACATCTTATTGGCACTTATGGATACAATTTTAGAATATTAATATTAAATTTGATAATATTGTCATAAGATTAGATTATCTGTAAATTTTACATTGTAATCGCTGACGGTCCGTACGTAGTCGTTGCCAACAATTATGTTCGGTACATTTAAAGGAGCGATTCGTCATGTTCTTGGTCTTGGACATGTTCACCCTGAGACTGACTGTCAGAGAAGCTTCATGCAGTTCTGCGAGCATTTGTTGGAGATCTGAGACGCATTCGGCGATGAGAATGAGATCATCCGCGAACCTGAGATGCGACATGAGCGCCCCGTTTATGTTGACTCATCTCTCGCTCCAATCAAACGTCTTCATAATATCCTCCAGAATATTGGTGAATAATTTGGGTAAGAGAGTGTCACCCTGTCGGACGCCCCGGTCTTTGGCCACAGAGTCGGTGTTTCTATGTATGCGCATATATACATAGTCAGGTCATAAGTTCTGTCACATGTGCAATATGAAATAATTTAGACATGTTTATTATTTATGTAAACATTTATATAGCAAAATGAACTTAATAAAACATAGATTCTAATGGTAATAAAGTTTATTCAAAATGACCCCCGCGATTTTGAATACAGGCCTTTATTCTGCGCGGCCAGTCGTCTATCGCAGCACGAACGAGGTCCATGTTAATATCGGCGGCTGCCTTAATCAAGGATGCCTTGAGTGACTCCAAATCAGGATGAGGCTTTGAGCAGGCCTTTTCCTCCAAGTGTTGCTATATCTTGTAATCTAACGGACTCAAATCTGGACTGGAGGAGGGCCAGTCTTCGTGCCGGATGAAGTCGATTTCACGCGCCGCCAGCCAGTCTTGTGTGCTTTTCGCTCTATGAGCTGGCGCAGAATCTTGTTGGAATACCCAGTGCCTGTTATTAAACATGGTATGAGAAACAGGTTCCACAAGGTTCTTGAGGACTGTATTTTGATACACAACTGCATTCGTTTTTACGCCTTTCTCACAAAAATGTACCTCAGTTAAGCCCCAATAACAGACTCCCAACCAAACCATGAGCGAGGATGGAAAATGACCTCGGTGGACACGCGGAATACGGTTGCTCGCTTCTTCACTGCTGTGTGCGTACACCTTATCATTTTGTTTGTTGTAGCTCTCTTCCACGGTGAAAATTTTTTCATCCGAAAAAGGAATTTCCCGATGCTTTTTTCCCGCGTACCGCTTCAACAAAGCGCGGCATCTCTTCAGTCTCAGGTCCATTAAGCGAGCGTCCAAACGATGTCCTGTTTTTCTTCGATATGCCCTAAGCCCTTAGTCTTCATTTAACACCCTTTTCACATCAATCACCGTGGTCCTGCTTAACCCCATCTGAAGGGCCAACAGTTTCTGCTTACGTATGGGATTTCTTTGAATTCGCGCCTTCACAGCTTTTATCACTGCTGGAGTCCTAACAGAGCGAGGGCGACCACTTCTTGACCTATCATCTACACTAGAGTCTTCATTGTATCGTTTTATGGTATGATAAACGAATCTTTTGGTTATATTCAAATTTTTCAGTAAGTCGAAAATCTGAATTGGCGCGTAAGTGCAACGATGCAACGCAATAAATGCGACACGGTCTTCTTTAAGTGTCCACTCCATATTTAAAAATGAGGAAAATTCTAAAAAGTACACATTTTTATTTTCATGAAAAATTCGAAATTCGAATTCAATAAACTTTTTTGTGGCCAGCGTTCTAAATTCAAAAGTTTTTGTTGTGTGACAGAACTTATGACCTGACTGTGTATATATATATATATATATATACACATATTGATACGTTGTATTTAAGTAATTGTGTATGCAGTCTATTTCAAGTAATTAGGGTTAGGTTAGGTTTGTATTGTTTGTATTGTAAGTAGTATAGAATATATATTCAAAATAAATGCGTGCATAGAATGAACATGCTCATATACAATATAACGTGTGATCATAGTGATGCTATATTACATTTCGACATGAATAATTTTATTCATAACTTTACTTTGACTCAGGATAGCTACATTGTTAGCGTATAATATACGCGACACAAGTGTAAATACTTTAACACAGTCGCCTTCACTTTTAGTTAGTATTCGTACCAATAGCAGTGGTTTAAACTAGATTGTTCGACAAAAGAGGACCCCTCAAAACATAAGAATTTTTTTAAAAAATAAGCAGGGGTTTTTTGGCAATCAAATGACAAATACTAGGACAAAGGGTAAGCCCCACTTAAACATTTCCCATCATAACATGCAGGGGCTTCCTGGCAAACAATTTGTATCAGAATTATTTCTTAATAATTCTGACACCGATGTTATTTGTGTTACAAAGGACTGGTTATAAGGAAACATGATGTCTCTTAACATAAACAATTACAAAATTGTCAGTTATTACAATAGAAATACTGCTAAGAGAGGTAGTTCTTTAATCTTAGCTGTATAGTATTATAATCTGTGATCTTAGTAAAAAATAATATTAAGGTGAAACAAGGGAAAGATATTCTTGCACTTACTGTAGAAAGACAAATAGAAGTAACCTGTGTTGAGTTGGATAGCCATATTATTGTTTGCGTCTACAGACCTCCGAGAGATGAAAAAGGCCATGGCAATTTTGAAATATTCAAAAAAAAATATGGAGGAAGTCCTCATTAAACTTTGTAGTAACAGGAAAAAGTTAATTATTTGTGGCTTTCTTAATGAAGATTTGCTTGTAGATACAACAATGAAACAACGATTAATAACTCTGTTCAAATCATTTAAATTATGTCATGTATTTCTAGAGCCAACTAGAATTACACTTACCAGCCAAACTTGCTTAGATAACGTTTTTTATGACTGTGCATTCACAAGTAAAAATGTAATTAACGGCTTACCTTCCGATCACAGTGGTCAAACAGTTTCATTCCCAATTGCTAGTAAAAATAAGACTGATCCATCATTTTATAGGCCTATTACATCCCATAGACTAGAGACGAATATGAAAAACTTAGATATAAATTTGCCAGTACCGGATTTTGATGAACAGAACCCTAAAATACTCTATTCTGACTTCTTCAACATTATTCAAACAGAATTCGATACAATTTTTAAATTAAAGAAAGTCAGTTCCAATAACGGTAAATCCAAATTTAATGACTGGGCAACATTTGGAATTCGTAGAAGTAGAGCTATCTTGTATGACCTTTATGAACAAAAAACCTATAACTTTGATATAAAATTTCAGGACTATGTTAAAAAATATTCCAAAACTTTCAAGTTGCTTTGTAGAACTGCAAAAACTTTACACAATAATAGAAAAATAATAATAAAAATAGAATGAAAACGGTTTGGCAAGTTATAAACCGTAAAACTGGCAAAGTTATACCAAGGGACAATGATTTCTGCTAAAAGATAGGTGATAATGTTGTTAAATCCAATGCTGAGGTAGCTCGAGCTTTTGAAACATTCTTCACCAATGTACCCTTACTTACAACAGAGCGTCCAAATTCATCTCCGTATGAAGCAGAGCCTTTGTTAAAAAACGGCACTAGCAGCAGTAATGTAAATTTTAAATTTCATTACGTATATACCCAGGATATTGCCAAAACGTACTTAACTTAAAAAATATTGAAGACCTGTGGGGTATATCAGTCAAAGTCATTGGTTGAATCATACTAGTTATAGCTCCACACCTAGCTTATTATATATATATTATTGAATTAATGTGTTGACGATGGAGCTTTCCCAGACCTCATGAAACACAGTAACCTGATACGTCTGTTCAAGTCGGGAAACAAGGGTGATCCTTCAAATTTCAGACTAATATCTGTTCTTCCAGCACTAAGTAAAATTTTTGAAAAGATTATACTCAATCAAATGCTCTAACACTTCAACCGTACAAAACAACTCCACGCCAAACAATACGGTTTCACTAGGAGTAAATTGACTACTGATGCCGGTATTACCCTTATATATCATATTTATTCTGCATGGGAAGCCGCACACTTCGCTGCGCTCGCCCCTCTAGTCTTCACCTAAGCTACCGCAGTGTTTGCCCTGATATTTCGTTTGCAATTCAAGTTTAAACCACTTTACTATTTAACAGATTTAACCGTTAGTTTATCAACTAACGCGTCATATAGTAAGCAGTACGCTACAGTTTACTATCTGTCGATAGTTGACCAACTAACGAGAACAAAAACGTTAGTTTATCAACTGACGGTTTTGACAATCTTACGGTGACATATATAAGCATAATTTTTTTAAATTATATATAAACATAAACATTTATATACACCCTGCTTCTGACCCTACACCAGGATACCCTGTGGTCGTGGGAACCAGAAACAGCGACATCACATATATATAAACATCGAGCCGGGGATCGAACCCGGACCCCACGCACGCATGGTAGGTGGGCAGAGCCACTACCTCAGCTCCACAGAGGTAGTATGGTGTTGTTCGTAGACTGAAGTTAAGTGTTGGTGAATAAGAAAGAGCTGGTACACAGGAACCAAAGTGTAGAGAATGGAGTTTTTATCTCAAGGTTTAAAAAGGTTTCAATTTTTTAGTAATGCACAGGTGATATGAGCCGATGTGGTGTTTAGGTTGTGTGTGTGTGCATGTGCTGGGTAATATTGTTAGAGTACATTTGGCTTTATTTCTTACTTTTATTTATATTGAACGATTAAAAATTTCTTTTAAAAACACACAGTTGTCCCTCTGCCACCACGTATGAGAAAAGGGGTGACGCTATGTTGTACTTCAGTAGAAATTCATGCTATTAGTATAGCATGAATTTCTACTGGCTGAGTGACATATAAGGTGAGAGCAGTTTTAGTTGAGTTGGTTGGTTATTTTTCACTTTTTTGTATTTACGACGTTACGACTAAAAAACAAATCCAGCTCCAAAGTTAATACTTGTCAAGACGAATCAAAGGAGACCAAACTCAAGGGGGATGCGTCATTTTATTACAGAGTTTCCATGGACACCTTCCGGCTCTGTCATCAGACCCTGGATATCATCTAGGACCAGAGTACTTGTCCAAAGAAATCCTACGAGGCCAAGCTGAAAGGGGTTGCGTCATTTTATTACAGGGTCTCTATGGCCACCTTACAGCACATTTAAGACCAGAGTAGACCAGAGAGACATAAGTAAATAAATAAATAAATTTTAAATGAGAATCTTACACAAATCGAACTAGGCCCATAGGAAACTCAATAAGTCTTGTCTTATGGGTACTAGACGACGATATATGTATTAGAGATAAATACTTATGTAAATACATAGAAAACATCCTAGACTAAGAAACAAATATTCATGTTTGTCATTCAAGTACTATCATTACGTCAACTATTTATCTTTAACACTTTAATCTTGCAACACCAATTAACACCACACAATCCGAACACCAAGCGACGCAAAGACAAAATATGTAATATTCCCCTACCTCGTTTAACTTTCACAAAACGCTTTAATCTATATATTGGTCCTTTTCTTTATAATCAGTATAACAATACTGAATACATCTATCCACTGGCACTTCATGAATGTAAGCACAAAATACGCAAATACTTGTTTAACCTATAGCGATACTGAAAAGCTTATTTCACCTTTTTCCTGTTAGGTAGGTAATATTCATCTCACATATACACACACACACACACACACATACACACACATACACATACACACACACACACATACACACACACATACACACACACACACACACACACACACACACACGCGCACGCGCACACACACACTAAATTTTTATTTATTTATTCGTAGGGCAGTCTATGTAGTAGGAACGTCACAGGCATATATCCAAATTTCTTAACCAGTTAGTCAGGAGAAACTAAATAAAAGCTCAAAATAAACAAATACAAGTAGGTAATTGAGCCGTATTACCTTTATACTGCAATGACGACATCTTTTGAGTAATTCAATAGTTTACTTCTGTTAATTAGGTACTGCTGAACAAGGTCACACTGTTCCACATAACTACCTTACTCCGCGTAATAAAGAGCAAAAGTAGGTACCGGCATGGTTTTGTACTATTGTACCATTTACAACATCCCTTGATACTATAAGATCAAGAGCCAAGCAAGACCCCATAAAACGCGAAGGTTAAATCAGTAAATACCTTCACTTCGCCCTCGGTTGGTGTCATAAATCCTGAGGTCTCAGACTAATGACTCGATGCAGTGGACGATAGCACAGGAAGTTCTTCTCAAACATTACAAGCATTACAGCCAATAAATTAAGATCTTTAGAGACTATTCTGGAGAATCCAAGTGAAAATTACATTTGGGTACTTACTTTTGTAGATAAATGTATCAGCAGAAAATGTGTAGATTCTAATCCGATAACGAACGTGGAGCCGTCTCATCTCTTATATCCATATAATCCATTAATTGCCGAGATTGGGACTTATTGAAGCACCTGTGCCTAAAAGGGGACGCTTTGATAATTTCGATGACTTGCCATATTTGAGGATCCATTCTAATCAACTAATAAACATTTCAAATCGGGCCTTCGAGCTTCGCGCCAAGGTGCGTTTTTGAGCGAAATCGTTGATCTAACGGTCGGTGCACACTGACAGTCGTCTGAGCAGGTATAAAATCGATTGTTATTCAACTGTAGGCTTTGTGTCTATAATATTTTTATGAGCACGGATCGGAAGGTGTAGGTACGAGTAGGGTAAGCTACCTAAGGACAAAGGGATGCTGCCACAATAGAGCGATGGTGATAATAGTAACAACTGAGTCACGTGATGCTATGTGTGACTTTAAGGAAGATTTAATTTATAATAGGCCCCGCTGGAAGATGCCGCGGGCGGGAGGCACGTTTATTAGTGTCCGACCAAACCAGGCTTTACATCCCACCCGAAGCCGAAACTGAAACCGAACCTTCGGCCCTGCTGAAACCGAAACCAAACTTATAAAATATTGTTATTAAAATCAAAATTCCAAAAGAGTTTTAAATTTTATAACAATATTTTATATGTTATAGTTTGCTGATATTTTATAGTTTCAATATTTATAAGTTCAATATTTTATAGTTTGCTGACATACTATAAAAACATATTACATTTAAGTTCGGTTTCGATTCTAAAATCTAATCTAGTATAGGTAGAAGACTTGATAGATAAAATAAAGTAAAAAAAACATTAAAGTATGCAAAATAAAGCAAAACATAAACATTTACATACGACACATACATTGCTTCTGGCCCCACACTAGGATACACATTTTTTAAGTTATCGATACCTATGGGATATGTCACTATGTTAGCCAGTTGCAGAAACGATCTTTAAATTTAAAAGATACATCAAATTAAACGCTAGCAGGTGTCAAAGCGTATGAACTGTCATGGACATTGTGTACTCAGAAATAAGAACCATGTTTTACAAAAAAAAATACAAAATAGAGGAATTTACTATTTTGAACAACTTCAGAGACCTGTTGGCATAGGTAAACATTCAGTTGAAATTTTGTTTTTAAGTATGTTTAAATATATTTTAAATAATTAGGAATTATATATACATACTGATAACATAAAAAAATATATTTCATGTATATGTGACAGCCTAATAAATAGTCATTTATTCCTGTTATTTTAACAATTTTAAAGTCACAAATTAACCCAATAATCAACTAGTATAAATATTTTTTTTTTATTTATTAAGTTCACAATATTCTATGTCTGGTATTTATCACCTTATCCTTAGTTTCCATCTCCAAAAAAAAAATCGTAACAAAAATAATCTCAAAATATAATGATCTTGTACGTCGACAATCGAGTAAATCAAAACTAAAATTATAAAGAAAGTAATCTGAGCAATAAAATAGTCTTATATTGTACGTTAAGAAAAGCATATTTTTCTACATTTTCACCGAGCAGTTTATTCCGATGATCTGCGTAGATTTGTCCGGTGACACTAAACAGCTGCTCGTTGGGACACTGGTAGTCGAGGCGGCATGATACTTTACACCACTTTTCTCAGCATATGATATGGACTGCAATTCCAATAATTACATAAGTATATTATCGGCATTGCGTTGCATAAATGGCTCAGACAAATAATATTAAATTAATTCTTGCAAATTCTACTAATTTTTTTAATTATCTACATGAAGTCTATTAAAACACTCATCACAAAGAGCTCAGATCAGAACCGAGTTAAATATCTAATAATAGCTACAAGAAAAAAGAAAAACAACTACATTACTACTATAATTATTTATGCGCAAGAAAAACCTCAAAACAACACAATGACGCGGCCGGTGAACTGCACTACTAATCATTGACGTAATTATAAATATTTACACATAGGCGCATTGTTTCTGGCCCCACACTAGGATACCTGTGTCGTGGGAACCAGAAGCAGAGACGTCACACACAAATAAATATCCAAGACCTGGTTTGGTTTTCTTCCTCCCCAGACGAGATTCGAACCCGGGTCTCACACTTGGGAGGCAGAGCCTCGAAACGCAACGCCCCACAGAGGTCATCAAGTCACCAACAAAACACTCGCATGAAGTTAGTGGAACTAAGTACGACAACTCACGAATATAGAGTTTCGGCGGGGCCGAAGGTTCGGTTAGTAAATGGCCGAAACCGAAACTGGATTTTTTGACGGATTTTGGCCGAAACCGAAAACCGTATGTTTATCCGGTCACCGCATCGATTCGATGGGTCACCGACGTTTATTTATTGTACACCATTAAAAGTTTCGAAGCTTTATCATGCACGATATAAGTGCTAATGTTGTTTACAACGTCGTTTAGTTCTAATTAGTAGGAACAGTCTAGTCTAGTTATGTCGGGTCTGACGTGGCTTAATGCTTGTGCTTTTATTGGGATTCCTATTACACCAAATTTTAAAGCAAGTATAAAGCAATTGCTACCATATATAGGTACTTCAAACTTCCGTAAATGAGCAGAATTTGTCGTTAACTAGATAGGCGCTGGAGCCTTGTAGGCATGCCTGCAAGTTGTAGCTAAATCAGCAAGTACAGCAATTATCAGGTAATCTAACGATGTTTCACCAGACTAATGGGACCCTCTAAGGGCCCTCTAAATGGAGAGACCTTTGCTTGTAGGTATCTGCCTCAATTAATTGGGCAGTCTACATTTACGCAAGATATGCAGTCGGCAGCACATCATGCTTTACAGTTTACTATCCCACGCCACCTAATTTCCTTGTACCACAAAGCGATGTAATCACAGTACAAATCGAGGAGTACAGATATTGTGACCATGTTTAGTTATCTAATTAGTTAGACTCTGTACAAGTATACAGTGAGCTATCTCTCATGATCATAGCTTGATAAGTCCTCGCTGAATATCAATATCTTGAGCTAGTCTATCTGGTTTTTACGAGTCTCGTAGCTGTAATAAAGCTTTCCTGCACAAGAGACACATTGTCATGGTTGTTTATCTATCTAAGTATAATATTTATCTATTAAAGTATGTGTATCGTTGTCGAGTACCCAAGATACAGGGAATCCTAGTTTGGGGCTAGATCAATGTGTGTAAATAGTGTCCAAGGTATTATTATTATTATTGTCCTCCTCGATAATGGTTGTACAGTGAAGTGCCCAATACGATCAACAATATTGACTTGTTTTACTTGCTTTGCGAGTGGAGCACCAACCGCCCGCCGCCGCCCGCCGCCGTTAGAGCAGATATCAAGCAGTGCGATCCGGCATACCGCTCAGATTATTTAGATTTAATGGCTATTTTTCTGCGATTATTGCTAAATGAATTTTTTTTAGAACGAGACGAAAGTATGAATTTCCATCTCCACCACTTACCACTCTTAATTACTAACGTAACTAATATATTAAATTGTGGTTCAGATCAATTGGAAGGTTTAATTCGGCTTTTAATTTAATATAAGGCTTCGGGGTGTTTTCAAGGAGATGAAAAGCCACAAGATTAATTGTTTACAGATGAGTGCTTTGAAGGTAACAACTTCCGTCCGGACAAAATCCCAAATATGCTACGGCTTTGATGACATTAAATCATCAATTGTTGATCTCAATGAAATTATATACCAACTAATAAATGAAAACGACAAGCGCTTCAACGATACCTATTGTGTTGTAATCAACCCTGACATTTTGGTATATACTGCATATCGCAGTATCAAGCCACGATCGGCGATGAGGCTGCTCCTTGTGATGTTGTACACTGCATCGGCTTGCTCATGCGTAAGAGCCCAGAAGAGTGGAGGGAGGAAAGGTCACCCGGCCCCTTATTCCGGAGACCCGAATTCATTTCTAGCATATGTCTGCCACGTGTCTGCCACGCCACCTTGTGTAGTAAAAGTGCAGACCAACGTTTAGTTCAGTTACCTAGGTGACTACTCTTACTAAACAGAATGTGTTATATTGAAAGCGCGGCGTGCCGGATCGCGCGTCTATCAGACAGAAGAAAGTCCGGCGCGAGCGCAGCCTGAGACGATCAGTGCGACCGGCCCGACCGGTTCCCAGCCAGCCACCCACCAGCGCCTGACACGGCATGTATGAACCTACAAGTTATGAAGACACAAAAAAAAATTAGCACGGTCACTAACAGCAATAATAAGAAAGCTTTTCGAAGTCCAACCACAACCAAAAAGCCATGGAATGGCGACAAATCGATACCTAAAATTATTAAATTGTGGCCTTACTGCTATCGCTTGCTGCCGCGCTCGCAATATCGGGCACTTGGTGCGCGGCGTGCGCAAGCGTCGTGTACCAGTAGGCCGGGCGTGTCCGCACGTTGCGGTAATTTCATAACATACTGAACACGGCAATTTATGAATCAAAATTAATGCGAGGGAAAATAAAACTATTTTTTATTTAAAAGCGACACGTAAACTGTCTTCCGTGAGCCGCCGGGGGCAACTTTACAAAACAACACCTGTATAGTAATATATAGGTATATTTTACATAGTATAGTTTACGTCTCGTCGTGAAACAACCGCAGCACGCGCAGTGCGGGCACGCCCGATCGCTCAACGGAGCGCGCCATGTATTCGATTTTGGGAGCGCAGTAGGTAGCAAGCGATATAACTAAGGCCATAATTTAATGATTTTAAGAGATTTTTACGGTTTTTTGTATATTTTGTATTGCAGCAGTGTCGTACCCCAGCACTCTATAAACAGGGGTTTGCTTTGTTAAGTTACGCCAGACTTAGGGGTGGTTATTTACATGACACTGAAGCAAAAAATAGTTGATTGAAAAATACATAAAATCATTCGATTGTACTTCTATCGCTTGCGACCGCGCTCGCAATATGAGGCACTCGTGGACCGGCCGGGCGGGCGGGCGGCGGGCGTGTCCGCACGTTGAGGCTATTTCAGGACAAATTGGACACGGACAATTGGATAGTAAATTAAAAATAATAGGTAATCATTCCAGGCAAGTAAGCTGCCCATATCCATAACTATTCCTAACATTAGGTGGTGTTCGTGGTCGGTCCGCACACACAACACGCTCCCGCCTGCCCGCATGTGAGGGCCGCCCGCGATCCACATATACAAGAAAAGGAGTAAAATTGAGTGCCTACTTACTTAATAGGTTGATATGTTTAATTAACAATAATTGATAATTCATAGCAACAGAGACAAAAACAATAACAAGCTTGCATCAAGGTAGTAGTGGTATCTATGAGCACATACAAGGAAAAACAAATACCTCATAAACTTATAATATATACTCACATTCACCACTATTAGCAAAATGTTTTTTGAGATATGACATGTCAAATCAAATCAAATCAAATAAAAAATCATTTATTTCCATAGGATGTTGTTACATCACTTAGATCCGTCATTACGTTTTTTTGGGTGAGTTCACTAACACAATGGCGGAATCTGTGGAGAAGAGCTCACCGAAAAAACTCCACAGTCGTCGCATCTTTTGCGTTTCCTTTTTTAAATAAAATATTGTCAAATTACAAAATGAATGCTAATTATATATCGAAACAGCCTGTTACTCAAACAATCTATTCCCATGGACATCTGTCCTCTAAGTAATCAGATATCCTATAGTAACCTTTTTTATACAATTTCTGTTTTATTATTATTTTAAACTTGTCTAAAGGTAAGTTTTTAATATCAGTAGGGACCTTATTGTAATAGCGTATACAATTGCCTTTAAAATAATTACTAATTTTATGTAGTCGGCTTACATAAGCAACCAACTTGTCTTTATTTCTAGTATTAAAATTGTGTATATCACTGTACTTCTGAAAATTAGTTATATTTCTTTTTACATACACAAGATTGTCATAGATATATTGAGACACAAATGTCAGAATATTGATTTTTTTAAACTTTTCCCTCAGTGACACTCTAGGCCCTAATCTATAAATTGCACGAACAGCCCGTTTCTGCAGAATAAATATACTATTAGCATTCGCAGCGTGACCCCACAATAAAATACCATAGGTCATTAGACTATGAAAGTAACTAAAGTAGACTAGTCTAGCGGTGTCTACGTCGGTAAGAGCTCTAATTTTTTTAACTGCGAATGCTGCCGAACTCAGTCTGTTCGACAATTTATTTATATGAGGATCCCATTGTAGTTTGGCGTCCAAAGTAATGCCCAAAAAGACAGTCGACTGCACAAGGTCCAATCTCTGTCCTTTTATAAATATGTCTGTAGTTACCGGGTTCACATTGGGTAACACGAATTTAATACATTTAGTTTTCTTTTCATTAAGTAATAAATTGTTAACAGTAAACCAGTTCACTATACTAGAGATAGCATTGTTTATCTCGTCATAATTTGATTGCTGTCTTTTAACTTTAAATATCAAAGAAGTATCATCGGCAAACAATACTAACCCATGTTTTGCTTTAACAAGGTAAGGTAAATCATTAATATATACTAAAAACAAGAAAGGACCAAGAATTGAACCTTGCGGTACGCCCATACTTATTAAAGACCCAGGTGATCTTTTCCCGTTAACATCGACCATCTGAACCCTATCTGTTAGATATGACTCCAGAAGGTCAAGTGCCTGATCTTTTACACCATAATGGCGTAACTTCCTGACAAGAGTGTCATGATGGACGCAATCAAAAGCCTTGGATAGATCGCATAAGACACCTATTGCATCCATTGCGTCTTCCCAGGTATCAAAAATATTGTCGATTAGTTCAACACCAGCATCGGCTGTTGAACGACCCTTTGTGAAACCAAACTGAGCAATATGAATTAAATTATTGAGATAAAAATGACTTTGCAATTGATTAAGTATGAGTTTTTCAAATATTTTGCTAAGCGTTGGTAGTATCGATATGGGTCTAAAATTGGTGGGGTCTGATGTACTACCAGCTTTGAAAAAAGGTATAACTTTACTTAGTTTCATCAAGTCAGGAAACACACCATTATCTATACATTGATTAAATATACAACAAAGGTGAGGTGCAATACAATCTACAATGGAACTAATAATTTTTACTGATAGACCATGGGCGTCAGCTGTCTTTTTCATTTCCAGGGATTTAAACGCTATTACAATGTCTTCATTATTTACGTGCCTAAATTTAAAATCTGTTTTACATTCCTCAAAGTTTTGTTTAAGTATAGATTCAGCAGCAGCGGGAGATGAATTTAAAGACTTGGTTGTTGAAACTGGAATGTCCGTAAATAAATTTTCGAAAGCTTTTGCTACTTCTAGGTCTGTTTTTTGAAGTGAAAAAACCGTAAAAATCTCTTAAAATCATTAAATTATGGCCTTAGTTATATCGCTTGCTACTGCGCTCCCAAAATCGAATACATGGCGCGCTCCGTTGAGCGATCGGGCGTGCCCGCACTGCGCGTGCTGCGGTTGTTTCACGACGAGACGTAAACAATACTATGTAAAATATACCTATATATTACTATACAGGTGTTGTTTTGTAAAGTTGCCCCCGGCGGCTCACGGAAGATAGTTTACGTGTCGCTTTTAAATAAAAAATAGTTTTATTTTCCCTCGCATTAACTATTCAATGCATAAGTCAGCAGGATCTCAGACTGACTCAGGGCGGCTAAGTTGAAGGCTGAGTCGCATGATCTTACGTATCGGTAAACTTGATTGGGCTTTGTCGTATCGAACTCGGGTATTAATTTCAATTTCATCTTGTTTTACTACGCCAGTTTTATCGTCAGTCATGGTGAAATGATAAGTATTCAGAGGTATGTATACGAATAGATATAAGAATACGATGATGTGATTGTGCGATTTAGGATAGGAGATTTAGGGAGATTTGAGCAAATCAATTTAACCACTTACCACAATAACAACAGTAATGTTCGGATCATTGCTTGCAGGTCCGGCGAGTGTCTTTAAAACCCTTCAGGTACCGCAAATAGGGTTTTGGCGATGTTTGTCCTTTGTCCTTTTTGCGTTGTTATTGTGGTAAGTGGTTAAATTGATTTGCTCAAATCTCCCTAAATCTCCTATCCTAAATCGCACAATCACATCATCGTATTCTTATATCTATTCGTATACATACCTCTGAATACTTATCATTTCACCATGACTGACGATAAAACTGGCGTAGTAAAACAAGATGAAATTGAAATTAATACCCGAGTTCGATACGACAAAGCCCAATCAAGTTTACCGATACGTAAGATCATGCGACTCAGCCTTCAACTTAGCCGCCCTGAGTCAGTCTGAGATCCTGCTGACTTATGCATTGAATAGAATCACGGGACCTCTCTCTTCCGATGTTCATGTGAAGATACATAATACGTGGCCCGACCTAAAAAGCTTTTTGATAGCAAAGTTTTCGCAGACCAAAACCCTTGCTCATCTGAATCTGGAACTTCAAGCGATGTTCCAGAAACCAAATGAAAGAGTTACGGAATATTTTATCCGCGTCGATTTGTGTCGTAATAAAATCTTAGAAAAATTAACAGCAGAAATTGACGATCAAACGCTCGAGGGCAGGAAAATAACAACAGAGGAAACTGCCCTGAACGTATTCATTAACGGGCTATCATCAGATATAGGTGTCATGTTGAGGACACGTAACTTTGCTAATTTGACAAACGCAGGCAACTTCGCGGTCCAAGAGGACAAAGTTAGATGTATGAACAGGGCTAGGCAATACCTATTTCGTGCTACACCATCTAAACAACAGTCGACCCCCAGCCGCACTTTCACTCCTTCTTCTCAACAGTCAACCTCCGATCGCAGTTTCGTACCTGCTCAAGTCACCAACCCAAACCGCACTTGCAATTATTGCAAGAAACCGGGGCATCTAATACAAGAATGCAGAAAACGCGCATATAACAACGCCATGCGTAACCAAACCCCGGCTCAACCTATTCCTACCCGGAATATTCCGAATACTAACCCAGGCGCTAAACAACGGCAAATAAACAATTTAAACTCGCAAGTAGCCGTGGAGACGGACCACTCCTCGGTAATAGATTCGGTCCACTACACAAACTCGGAGAACGAGAACCAATTGGACGAGACTCCGAACCTCGACCAATATTTCCGACAAAAATGGTAAATATACAAGAACCATTCGTCCCTAGTAGGTTGCCCCAATCAGTCCATCGAGGACAAGCAGTTACCGTTCCAAACCTCAAGAAACAAGTAACTGATGTGGGTGTCCAAACGGAAATCTCTATATCTCGCCTAACTTTAGAAATCCTAAATCCTGAATTAAATTCTAACTCGGCAGCTCACAAACAGGGTAACCAGCCCCAAACACAGAGCTCAATCTCGACTTCTTCTAGTTCCAAGAAACTAGCTCACGAACAGGGTAACCAGCCCCAAACACAGAGCTCAATCTCGACTTCTTCTAGTTCCAAGAAATTAGCTCACGAACAGGGTAACCAGCCCCAAACACAGAGCTCAATCTCGACTTCTTCTAGTTCCAAGAAACTAGCTCACGAACAGGGTAACCAGCCCCGAACCCAGAGCTCCACCTCGACTTCTCTTAAATCCAAGAAATCCAAGAAAAGCAAATCTAAATCTAAATCTCAATCGAAATCAATCTCAAAATCAGAGCCTCTTAAGTCAATCCCTAAATCTAGAACACAAACTTACAAAATATCTTCACTCGATGCACCTCCTGAAAATCTTCTGTATTGCAAATTCCAGATTGATGGCCAACCAGTAACCCTCTTAGTTGACACAGGCGCCGCTATCTCCGTGCTAAAACCAGATAAATTGACCGGGAAATGTATAGATCAATCAAACAAGGTCTCCATAGTTGGCGTCACAAACGGTACATCTAGCGTCGAAACTGACGGTACTATTCTCGTGTCTCTTGACCAACTCCCAAATCACAAGTTCCACCTAGCGAATCTGAACATATCTGCCGACGGAATCATAGGTAACGACTTCATGCTAAAATTTCATGCCAATGTCTATTTGCCAATCAAAAACTATGCGAGTTCGTGATCGGTCATATAAACTGTTCTTCCTCAACGTCAACGACAAACAACTCATAGATCGCCGGTCCGAAACAGTCATTACGTGTATCGCCTACGATATGCAGAATGGGACTGCTATTGTGGATAAACAATTGATAAACAAGGATGTCACAATCCCCAACGCCCTCGTGGAGGTACGCAATAATAAATTCCTAATTACATGCATAAATTCAAGTAATACTGATATCACCATTTCTGTACCCACAGTCAAAACAAGCGTATTCACAGATACAATAGTATGTAGTACTCCATTACGTCCCATAAACTCAGTAACATCATTCCGTGACGACCCTTCGCAAGACAAAAGAGAAAAAGTAGATAAACTCATTAGACGTGACCACCTGAACAAAGAAGAGTGTGACTCACTGGACAACATTGTTTCACAATTCGCGGACATTTTCTATACGGAGGACGAACCTTTGACCTTCACTAATCATTCCAAACATACGATCCCCACGACTTCACAAACTCCTATCAATACAAAAACGTATAGATTCCCTTTTGTACACCAACAGGAGGTCAAAACTCAAGTTCAAAAGATGCTTGACAATAACATCGTACAACCAAGTACTTCTCCATGGAGTAGTCCAATTTGGGTAGTGCCTAAGAAGATGGACGCTTCTGGTAAACAGAAATGGAGAGTAGTTATAGACTACCGGAAGCTGAACGACATCACCATCGGAGACAGCTACCCATTGCCTAACATAACCGATATCTTAGATCAACTAGGTCATTCAATCTATTTCACCACTCTGAATTTGGCATCAGGGTTCCATCAAATCGAAATGGACCCAGCAGATATTCCGAAAACCGCGTTTAATACCCCTTACGGCCATTATGAATTTTTGAGAATGCCTTTCGGATTAATAAATGCACCCGCCACGTTCCAACGTGTAATGGACGGCGTCCTTTGCGGATTACAAGGTGAAAGATGTTTTGTCTATCTTGATGACATCGTAGTCTTTGCATCCAGCCTTCAAGAACATGAACAAAAACTTCAAGAGGTGTTCATTCGCTTGCGTAAACATGGCCTCAAGGTTCAACCAGATAAATGCGAATTTCTGAGGAAAGAAGTCGCGTATCTTGGTCATATCATCTCAAGCGAAGGTGTTAAACCTAATCCCGATAAAGTCAAAGCCGTCAAAGAGTTCCCGATACCTAAATCTTGCAAAGACATTAAATCATTTCTAGGCCTCGCCGGTTACTACCGCAGATTCATTCCCAACTTCAGCAAAATCACAAAACCACTCACAGGACTTCTAAAGAAAGATGTTCCTTTCATATGGAGTGACAATCAACAAAGAGCCTTCGATACTTGCAAAAGTATTCTCACTAGTGTTCCTTTACTACAGTACCCAGACTTCAATAAAGAATTTGTACTAACTACTGACGCATCCCTTCATGCTGTAGGAGCCATCCTATCTCAAGGTGAAATTGGAAAGGACCTACCTATCGCCTATGCCTCACGAACCTTAAATAAAGCCGAATCAAATTATTCCACGATAGAGCGCGAATTACTTGCCATTGTCTGGGCAGTTAAACATTTTCGACCATACCTTTATGGTAGGAAATTCAAAATCGTAACAGATCATAAGCCCCTTACATGGCTTTTCTCAATTAAAGACCCAGGAAGTAGACTAGTTAGATGGCGGTTAAAATTAGAAGAATTTGACTACGAAATCGTATATAAAGCAGGAAAGATGGACACTAACGCTGACGCTCTCTCTCGCCCACCTATTATGCACTCCAACGTAATTGACCTCACTATGAATAACCCCACTACAAACGCCATCATTGATGATGATGAATCACGGCAACTCAACTATGAACACTATCTTTCTCAAGAACGATCCATTGATTCACCGAAAGTCAAGACAATCCCAGATAGGCTCCTAGATTCTCGACACAAACATGTCTTCATTCCCATCTCCTGTATTAATTCAGAACAAAAAACCATCTTCAATGAAGCTATCAACGCTTGTTTCCAAATCGGCCCATTTCTCGAGAAAACTAAATCACTGTACGATTCCGATCTTCTCGTCTCTGACGATAAACAAAATCTCTATTTTTGTTGTACTAGACCTGCTCAGTCAGATCCCTGGGACTCGGAAAGTTACTTTAAGTCGCTTTTCACTTGCTTACAGAAGCACAATATCGAATCACTCTATGTCCCATCATTAAAACAAGGCCCATCTTGCAAACTCCAAGGTAACGATCAGCTTCTAATAACTGTATATCTAGCAGAAATCTTCGATTGCAATATAATCATATGCGAAAATAAAGTTCTATACCCTAAACCCGACGAAATCCCAAATATACTGAACACTTTTCATGATGTACCTTTATCAGGACATCGTGGTGTTGTAGAGACCACCAGAATAATACGCGACAAGTTTTTTTGGAAAGGAATGACCAACGACATTAAGAACTACGTTGAATCATGTCTCACTTTCCAGCGCAACAAAATTCAAAGGAAAACTTATCAGGCTCCAATGGTAATAACATCCCAATCCACTGAACCATTCGAAAGAGTTTCGATGGATTTAGTATCATACTAAGCTGAGATATCATACATCATAAGCGACAATAATAACAAATACGTATTGACTCTACAAGATGAACTTACGAGATACGTCCAAGCCTACCCAATCCCCGACAAAGAAGCAACAACCGTTGCCAAACAATTGCTTCGCTTCTGCCAACATTACGGCATACCCAATCGTTTCCATTCCGATCAGGGTACAGAATTCCTGAATAATGTCATAAAACAGCTAATAAAATTTCTGGGTGCTAATCAAACATTCAATACAGCATATCACCCCCAAACAAACGGAGCACTCGAACGATTCCATGCAACACTCCGAGATCACATCCAAATGTACCATAGTCGTAGACTGAAAAATTGGGATGAAATCATACCCTTCGCGATCATGTGCCATAACACCTCAGTAAACAGCTCTACCGGATATACACCCCATGAACTCTTGTTTGGTTATAAACCAAGACCTTTCTACTCCATGAAAATAATCCCCAAATATAGGCCATGCGATTACCTCAGAGACCTTAACGAGCGCCTCAGAGTAGCTAGGGATTCCGCTTTAAAACACTGCGAAAGGATGAAAGAAAGAGCAAAAGAAAGATATGATATAACTACAAAATAGGCAGCAAAGTTTTATTGCGGGTTCCTAACCCCAATAACTTGGACGCTAAATGGGAAGGTCCATACGAAGTAGTACGAGTTGGTTTCAACAAAAATTACGTTATTAGAAAATCTGGAAAGAACCATTTAATCCATGGAAACCGACTACGTCCCTACAATATAAATATTAATAATGTAAATTAGCTAAGCTTCGAGAGCCGTGCAGTCACCGCCTTGTACAAAGAATAGTTCTGACGTTCTCTAACGTGTCGTAAAAGGCGACTAACATGATTAAATCCGTAGTATTAGTTCCAAATCCTTAACTCTAAACCTAAAATAAAAAGTAGTATTAGTTCCAAATCCTTAACTCTAAACCTAAAATAAAAAGTAGTATTAGTTCCAAATCCTTAACTCTAAACCTAAAATAAAAAGTAGTATTAGTTCCAAATCCTTAACTCTAGTTCCAAATCCTTAACTCTAAACCTAAAATAAAAAATAAAATAAAAATCTCTCCTATATTGAGACCTCAGATTTAATAATAATTTTATAATTTTAGTTCACATAAGTAAAAATAATTAAGCCCACATAGTAAATTCTAACCAAGAAATTATATCTTTCCAGGGCGATTCCCTTAGCCAGGGCCAATGACGTTTTCCTTCCTCTCCCGACCCATTCAGGCCTCTTCTTTAAAGAAGAGGGTACTCTCTTCACAACCCATGAATCATGGAAACTATTAGTTTACCGTGATCTGAAACCGTTGTTTATAGCAAAAGACTCCCTCAATCGTTTGTCAACAAAATTTCAAGCTGTATCATCGAAATACTATAACTTTACAAACATACAATCTATAAAATCATTTCTCGCTATAAATCTGAATAAAATAGAAATTAAGCTCTCCGAACTCCATATGTATCTTGGACAAAACACACGTCAGAAGAGAGAGATCGCAGACGGCCTCGGATCTGTTTTGAAATGGCTCATCGGAACGTTAGACGCGAATGATGCTAAGCATTATGAGGATTGTATCGGCAAACTCGAAAAGCACGAATTAGATTTAACTGACCTCATGACTAAACAAATTCAAATTACCTCCTCAACTATCAAGAACTTTAATGAAACCATTTCTAAAATAACATATGATGAGGAAATCATAAACGAAAATATTAAAAGGCTCGACAATTTCATGAACTCAACAACTAAATTAATATTGAACATCAAAGCGTCTGAAGAAATTTCAACAATATCACTGCAGATTCTAGAACTAGTACTAAGTCTAGAAAATGAAATCGACGATTGCTTTAACAGCATTCTTTTCGCAAAATCTAATATTGTCCACCCTTCTATTATATCTATGAGCCAACTTCTCGAACAACTACTAGCGTCCAGCAACCCAAGATCCAACAACAAACTTATAGCCCCCATTACCATGAACAATATACACACAATATTGGACTCCTCTGCACTAACGGCCTATGTATATTCCAACCGTCTTGTATATATATTGGAATTCCCTCTCGTCCCAAATGACCCTCTTACCTTATACCATATATACTCCATCCCCATACAACACCCCGATTCGTCCTTATTTTCAACCATCCTACCCGAGCATATCTACCTGGCCACGAACCCGAGCGGACAGCAATACATCTCAACAAGTTCCCTGGACAGTTGCAAAACATATGCAACCGGCAAGAAAATATGCAGAAACCTCGCCATCTACGATGTAGACACACGCCCAACATGCGAAATCAAGATGCTGTTCAGCACCACATCAGTGCTTCCAGAAATCTGCACGACGTCGACATTTCCAGCCCAAATAAATACGTTTCAATCTCTCAACAACAACAATTGGCTCTACATCTTAAGTAAACCAACTCCATGCGTACTCCAATGTTACAACGAAGCTTCACACCACAATCTATTGGGAGCCGGCTTAATATCGCTTCCACAAGGATGTAAACTGCACACTGGACAAACCACTCTCGTCGCTTTCCATGCCAACGAAATCAACATCAGCTACCCAATAATTGTCCCTGATATAAGAACTGATGACTGCTACGAAGATTCTCCTGAATACCTGAAACACCAGAAACTAATTCCTATCACTATTAACGAGATGCCACTAGATAACTTAAATCAGATAAAACATCACATAGACAAATACAATGAAGAACTGAAGAAGCTGAAATCGTCTAATTTTATAAACAGCAATACGGAAACATTTTCATACATATATTTTGCTATTGGACTATTTGGACTCGGATACATAATATACAGGTGCTGCAATAGACGATCAAACAGAATTATGGATGTAAACATCCCTCAAAGACGCCGCAATGGATGCATACAAATATTTAATAATTGCTTTGGATCAAGAAAATCACACAACTCTCATATAGTTGCCATACCAATGACAGCAAGAAACACAACCTGCATTTCAGAAGACGAAGACGATGCAGCAGCCTCAGCATCATCACCACCTTCACCGAAAAGTTTAGGCAAGAATGCCCAATCTTTATTCTAAGGGGGGAGGTGTTACATAATCTGTGTTACATAATCTGTACTTTACCTAGGTACTCTATATACCTTACATACCTTGTATATTAGTGACTCATGTACTCTACTAGCATACCTTAGACGTTAGCTCACCATTATCTACAATTGTTACTCATGCACCCCATTGACAGACCCTTAGACATCGCTATGGTATTTTTGGTATAGTCATCCCTTACAGTCATCCCTTACTCATGTTTTGCGATAACCAGAAATGTACCCTATATAAATAAGACCCTACCAACAGATGAGGAATTACAATTCCAAACTCCGAACTAGCAAGAACTCTGTAATAGATACATAAGTCTTTTTCGAAATAAAGATAGTTTTTAAAAAGCAAGTTTCAAGAACCACCACATAACATAGGCCTATAATTATTATAAACACTATGCGACCCTTTTTTATAGATTGGCCGGATGATTCCGATTTTGAGCTTATCTGGGTAAATTGACTCGGCAATGCACCTGTTAATGAGGTGGGTTATAACGGGGGTTATGGCATTATTTATGTATTTGAGATCAGTTGCCCGAATCCCGTCAAAACCCGGACTTTTGTTGTGATTTAGATGTTTTAATATTTTGTGTATTACCTCATTCGTAGCAAGTTTTAGTCGCATTGCAATATCAGGGTTTGAGACTTACAAGTGATATGTGACATCGGCGTTCTTGGAGTTCACAATCTCGCTTCTATTTTTGCACGTGAGTATTGCACAGGTCGGCATTTTCGAAAAACAACGGAAATGAATTCGTCACTGCGGTCGCCCTTTGACTACCGAGAATTTTTAATAACTTACCTGTCGGAGCTACATTTGTTCGCACATGCCACGCCCCTCAACCTATCTCTCGATATCTGTGGTCCACATCCTTGGCACATCAGCCATTTTACTGTCGAAATCCTAAAACATTAGCACAAAATTGTCATAAAGATAAAAGTTGCGAAAGTTGCAAACATTTAAGTACTATCGAACCATCTGAATCATGACCCACCATAAGCTTATTTTGCTAAACCCCTTAAATGCAAGTAGGTCGAAATTCGCTTGAAGGTTTATTTCCTTGGTAACGGACTTGTTATCATTTGATTAGACACTGACATTTTGATAGATCTTACAAGTTTGAAAGTTTCAAACGAATTATCAGGCAAAAGGGTCATGATTCAGTTGGTTCGATTGTACATCAATAATAAAAACTTTAAGAATTTTTCGATATATTTTGGCCTGAGCTGCAATGAGGCTTTTGAATTAAGAGCGTAGGGATCCGTTTAGGAATTAACCTTCGTGTGTTTAGTTGAATTTTAAGACAAGATTCGGTTCCTTCTTTGCGTGCCTCCTTTAGAAAATTTTATTGTTATGTGGTGGATGATTCGGTGATATATTTTATAATATCTATAACATTTTGAGAGAAAAAAGTACTCTGAAATAATTCGAAAATTGCAACTAAATACATATACTTACTGCAAACACTCACAAAGCCACAATTATTGTATTTATTTCTTGTTCGAAACAAAAACGTTTTGAGACTCATGAGTATTTTGTTTGACGACTCTTCCAATCAATATTTGAAAACAAGTTATAAATAAAATAAAAACCTAAGAAGAGTAGTCAAACGAGGTTGCTAGAACAAACGGAACGGTTTTTTTAAAGAAGAAAGAAGTGACATTTCTCTCGATTTGATCTGGCAATTGCGTCCACGATGAGGTCTGATCCTCGAATTTACAGCAAGCAAGGCAGATTCCGGAGTCCAGTATGTATCATTTCCGACATTTCTGACAAAGGGTAGGCCCTACTTAAATATTAACAATCAAAACATGGCTTCTGTGCAAAGAACGTTTATTAGAATTATGTCTAAATAATTCTTACACTGATGTTATTTGTATTACAGAACACTGTTTAAAAGAAAATATGATGTCTTTTAACATAAATAATTACAAAATTGTCAGTTCATATTCTTTATTGCACAGAAAATATAGATAAACAGACAGTTACAATACATTTTATAGGCAAAGGAGAGCTTATCTCTAAAAAGAGGTTTCTTCCAGCAAACCTAGGCAAGACAGGAGTGTTTATGAAACAGGACAGTCCTAGTGCGCAATAAAACTATATACATACGTTCGAAAATTACTTTTAAAATATAAATAAAATATACCTAATAAATAAAATATAGATCTCAACTATATAAATACAATAGATAGCATGCACATATATAAACTACAACATATCATACATATACTTACATAAATATGATACTGATTACGGAAGAGAAAGGAAATACGCTTTCAATCTTTTCTTAAAAGTGAAAATTGAGGGACTATCCCTAATAGTGCAGGGAAGTGCGTTCCACAGTCGGATTGCTCTTAACCTAAATGAGTGTTTGTAAGCGGCAGTGTTATGCCGAGGAGTTGACAGGAGAGACACTGTGTGGGATCTCCGATTGCTATCCCTGGGAAAAAGAAACTCAAAACGTTCTCGAAGATATGTGGGGTAGCGGGGATTTCGCAAAATATTGAATAGTTAAGAGAGAATGTGCATATCACGGCGAAGACGGTTCGGAAGCCACCCCAGCTCCTTGCGATACTGGGAGATATGGTCAAATTGGCGCAGCCCGTAGACAAACCGAATCCCAAGGTTTTGAAGTCGCTCGAGTTTATTCAGTTGTTCTTCGTTCGCACTGACCCAACAAGCATCCGGGTAGTCTATTAAAGGTAGTAGAAGGGACTGAGCAAGGGTGATTTTTGGGTGTGACCACACACATCTTCGAATGACCTCTACTGTGACAGATTATTTTTACCCGACTGCCTTCAGAAAGGAGGTTTATGTTTTTCGAGTGTATGTATATATGTATCTAAGTATGTATATATGTCTCATTCTATGTTCGTCGGCTTCGTTCGTTTCGGACGGCTTTACTTGAAGATCAATTCGCCTTGCTCTAGTTTTTTATTAGTTTGAAGGGCGATGGATTTTACTTTTATATTATAATTGTCACTTTAGTCATTGCTTCAATTTTATATCGGAGGCAGAGTAGTTAATTTCTCACATGTGTTTAAATTGCGTTATGCTTTGAAATCATGTATTCGTGCAAAATTGTGTTATCTCGAACCGGAAGGGAGCAATTGATATGGGATGGTTATATTTACTGTATAAACAAAGCGCGAAATTAAGTTTTTTATTGGACTTGCATTAAAAAGTGTAATAAAAGGTGTAATGTGACTGAAAACAATAAAGCGAGAACAAAAACATTACGTTGCAAGTAAAATTCTACATCCACACAGCCATATAACCGATCCCGATAATATAAGAAAACGTAAGTTACATCTGAAGCTCAAAGAAAAGGCTCGAGGAAGTATGGATACCCCAGTGAAAATTATTCAACAATGTACTCAAGATGTCCCATCTACCAGTGCGCCGTTTATGCCAAGTAATCCGTCCATGAAAATAATGATTAACAGAACTAGAAGCCAAGTGCTACCGAAAATACCTACAAAACTGGAAGACCTGGATATTCCTGCAGAGTATGAAACAATCGATGGGAAACAAATCTTAATTGCTCATTATCATTCAAGCGGTAATATTGTGCTGGTCTTTAGCACAGTGGAAAACTTGAAATTGCGTAGTTGTTCTGATTTCTGTGTAATGGATGGAACCTTCAAATGTTGTCCGTTATTGTTATATCCAATGTACACTACACAAGGCAGAGTCGGGCAAAAGAACACTACCAATGAAATTCATCCGCTCGCTTTATGAATAAAAAAACGAAGAGTCCTATTATTATTATTTTTAATATTAATAAATTCGGCACACAATTGAAGCCACAAGTGATTATAACTGACTTCGAGAAAGCGGCAATCAATGCTAGTCATCGTGTGTTTTCTTGCGCAAAACATAAATGTTGTTTATTTCATCTTAAACAAATTATTTGGCGGCATATTGAGGGGGCTAAACTAGATGAAAAGGACATACGATTTCGCTCGCAAGTTGAAACATATTTCAGCCTTGCTTTATATACCAGCGTCGGAAATTCCATCTGCGTTCGGGCAAATCAAAGAAAAAGTATTACCCGTTGAGGCTGAACCACTTAGCGATTGGTTTTCCAAAACATATTGGTACTGGTACATATAAAAAAACAAGACTAGTCCCCTCAAAGTTATATGTGAGAAAATACCACCAACCTTTCCACCAGAATTGTGGTCGGTCGCAGACTCCATTGAATGTGGAATTCCTACAACCCAAAACTCAATTGAAAGCTGGCATATGAGATGGAATACTCTGCTCGATATAAAAAAATGAATATCTTCAAAACTTTGGACGAAGTTAAAAAATAAATAAAGCGTACAATTCTGGATCAAATTGATAAACCAAAGAAAACAAACAATTGATATACCAAAGAAAACAACAATTAAAATTAAACGAAAGACTAAAAAATCATTTGTTACTAAAAGATGACATGGATATAAATATAATCCTTAGCGGAATAGCGTAAATAATAATTACATGTCTAATATAACTATAATATAAATAATAAAAACTGTATATTTATATGTGTATTGTGAAAAAAATATCAATCAGCTGCAGAGAAAAGTATCTCCCCCGAAGTCATAATTTCGCCATATTTCAATACAATAGTCATTGCCGGGAGTATACTTTTCTCTGCAGCTACCAAACAACAATCAATGTTCTACATCTTGTTGATTTTATTTTGTGAAAAGATTGTATGGTATTGTATGTATTAAATTAAAGGAAATTTTGTTGGTTGTAAAATTTGTATTTTCATTTAACCGGAAAAGAAATGAATTGGGTACTTAATTAGGTAATTTTTCAAGGAATTATTATTTCGGAAGAATGTTCCGAAAAAATAATCTGTCGCAGTGGAGGTCATTCGAAGATGTGTGTGGTCTAAGTATTGTCTGTCGAATAATTGGCTGTCGAAGTATGTAGTGATAATTCGGAGGTGTGTCTTGTCTAATAATTTGCTGTCTGTAAATAAGATGCCCGAATAGAAATCCAGCATCTACGTGACCTCCTGGCAAACGCACTCCAATGTTATGGCAAAGAACAGAGTGAGTTAGTCGAACTCAGAGCCGCAACATCTGAGCTACTACAACTACAACGCCAGAACGCGGAATTGGTAGGCATTCTAATTGAGGATGAGGAGGATGAGACCAGCAAGGAGGATGAGCCCACATCACAAACTCTGGTCTTGACCCCCCTCAACGTGAGTGTTGCAACGCCCACTACTACCGCTCGCTACCGCGAATGCCGTGCCGCCCGCTGGCACGTGCATCGCACCGCACTCGGACACGAATGTCCCACCACTCACCTCCAATCGTGCTCAGGGAAGAACAATAGCAAACAAAATAACTGTAGTTTATTCAGATAAGATAGGTGTAGATTTTGGTACGTTTTTGCATTATGGCCTTAAGCAACAAGTGACAAATAATTGTTGTCCTAATACATAGTTCCTTTGAGGATATTATAAAAAAGATAGCTGAAGGGAATTTTGATGAACATACCACCTTTGTTATTATGGTAGGAAACCACTCAAACATTAGTCGGAGTGCCTTAGATACCAGTATAGATGTACTGCTCAATTTATATAATAAGACGAAGTGCAAGTTTATTCTATGTAACTTTCCTTATTGTTCTAATTTATCGGGGAAACAAAATAAAACTGTTCATAGAATGAACATGCACCTATACAATATAACTTGTCATCATAGTGATGCTATATTATATTTCGACATGAATATTTTTATTCATAACTTTACTTTGACTCAGGATACTATGTATCTGTCTGATAAAACAAAAAAACGAGTAGCTACATTGTTAGCGTATAATATATGCGACACAGTTGTAAATATTATAACGCAGTCGCCTTCAGTTTTAGTTAGTATTAGTACTAATAGTAGTGTTTTAAACTAGATTGTTCGACAAAAGAGGACCCCTCAAAACATAAGAAAATTTTACAAAATAAGCAGGGGTTTTCTGGCAATGAAATGAAAAATACTAGGACAAAGGGTAAGCCCCACTTAAATATTTCCCATCAAAACATGCAGGGGCTACCTGGCAAAGAACTTGTATTAGAATTATTTCTTAATAATTCTGACACCGAAGTTATTTGTATTATAGATCACTGGTTAAAGGAAAATATGATGTCTTTTAACATAAATAATTACAAAATTGTCAGTTGTTACAATAGAAAGACTGCTGATAGAGGTGGTTCTTTAATCTTAGTTAAAAATAATATTAAGGTGAAACAACGGAAAGATATTCATGCACTTACTGTAGAAAGACAAATAGAGGTATTCTGTGTTGAGTTCGATAGCCATATTATTGTTTGTGTCTACAGACCTCCGAGAGATGAAAACGGCCATGTCAATTTTGAAATGTTTGAGAAAATTATGGAGGAAGCCCTCATTAAACTTTGTAATAGCAGAAAATAGTTAATTATTTGTGGCGATTTTGATGTAGATTTGCTTGTAGATACAACATTGAAACAACGATTAATAACTCTGTTCAAATCATTTAATTTATGTATTTCTAGAGCCGACTAGAATTACACTTACCAGCCAAACTTGCTTAGATAACGTTTTTTGTGACTGTGTATTCACAAGTAAAAAAGTAATTAACTGCTTACCCTCCGATCACAGTGGTCAAACAGTTTCATTTCCAATTGCCAGTAAAAATAGGACTGATCCATCATTTTATAGGCCTATTACATCCCATAGACTAGAGACGTATATGAAAAAGTTAGATATAAATTTGCCAGTACCGGATTTTGATGAACATAACCCTAACAAAATCTATTCTGACTTCTTCAACATTGTTCAAACAGAATTTAATACAGTTTTTAAATTAAAGAAAGTCTGTGCCAACAACGTTAAATCTAAATTTAATGACTGGACAACATTTGGAATTCGTAAATGTAGAGCTATCTTGTATGACCTTTATGAACAAAAAACCTATAACATTGATATAAAATTTCATGACTATGTTAAAAAATATTCCAAAACTTTCAAGTTGGTTTGAAGTACTGCAAAAACTTTACACATTAATAGAAAAATACAAAATTCAAGTAATATAATGAAAACGGTTTGGCAAATCATAAACCGTGAAACTTGCAAAGTTATACCAAGGGACAATGATTTCTGCTTAAAAATAGGTGATAATGTTGTTAAATCCAACGCTGAGGTAGCTCGAGCTTTTAAAACATTCTTCACCAATGTACCCTTACTTACAACAGAGCGTCTAAATTCATCTTTATGTGAAGCAGAGACTTTATTAAAAAACAGCACTAGCAATTTCATCATGTATATCCCCAGGATATTGTCAAAACGTATAGATTACTTAACTTAAAAAATTCTGAAGACCTGTGGGGTATATCAGTCAAACCCTAGTTATAGCCCCACACCTAGCTTATATATTTAATAAATGTGTTGACGATGGAGCTTTCCCAGACCTCATGAAACACAGTTAACTTTTACCTCTGTTCAAGTCGGGAGACAAGGGTGATCCTTCAAATTTCAGACCAATATCTGTTCTTCCAGCACTAAGCAAAATTTTTGAAAAGATTAAGATACTCAATCAAATGCTCTCACACTTCAACCGTACAAAACAACTCCACGCCAAACAATACGGTTTCACTAGGGGTAAATTGACTACGGGTGCAGGTATTACTCTTATATCTCATATTTACTCTGCATGGGAGGCCGCACAAGATGCTATCGGAGTTTTTTGCGATCTGTCGAAGGCATTTGATTGTGTTGATCATAATACGCTACTAATGAAATTAAATCATTACGGAGTTAGAAATAAAGCGTTGGATCTACTAAGATCATACCTAAGCAATAGATTCAACAGGTAGAAGTCAACGGTGTTAAATCTGATGGATCAGGAGTAAAAATTGGCGTTCCACAAGGTTCCATATTAGGCCCTTCCTTATTCCTGGTATATATTAACGATCTGCCTTTCATGGTGGAGAAATTGACTGATATAGTGTTGTTTGCTGATGACACTTCACTGATCTTCAAAATTGAAAGACAAAAAGAAGATTTTGATGATGTTAATGGAGTATTGTATTTAAACTTGAATTGGTTCACAGTTAATAATTTATTGTTAAATGCTGGTAAAACCAAATGTAACAAATTCTCACTTCCAAATGTCAGGCAAGTTGAGACCAGTTTGGTATTAGACAGCAGCACGTTAGAAGTAGTAAATGACACGAAGTTTCTTGGAATAAACATTGATAGCAAATTACAGTGGGGACCCCACATAGATAAATTGGCTGGTAAATTAAGTTCTGCGGCTTACGCTGTTAGGAACATCAGACAAAACACGAATGTGGCTACATCTAGTATATTTTAGTTACTTTCATAGTGTCATGTTCTATGGTATCTTGTTGTGGGGGAAAGCAGCGGATATTCAAACCAATTTTATTTTACAGAAAAGAGCTATTCGAGCAATTTATAATTTGAAACGCACAGACTCCTTAACAGAGCTTTTTAAAGAAATTGACATACTAACTGTAGCTAGTCAATTTATTTTCGAAAACATAATTTATGTACGCAAGAACCTTACAACATTTGCTAAACTAAGCGATAGCTGTAATATTAACCTAAGAAATAATCACAGACTACTTGCGCCCCGGTTAAGACACGCGAAGGTTAGCAATTCTTTCAAGAGTCAATGCATTCTTTACTACAAAAAGATACCTGAGGATCTTGAAATTGCGATTTGAGCAATTTAAAAACCATGTTAAAGCGACTTTGTCGAAAAAGGGATATTACAATGTTCAAGATTACTTAAATGATGGGACTGTATGGGGTTAATCTGGCTCAACACAGACCTTGCTGTTAATAGTTTTGTAATTATTTATTCCTACTTATTAATTATGATATTATAAAATTTGTATTAGTTAAGCACAAGCAATCTTTAAATGAGATCTAAAAATCAATCTGTGGGAGTTTCTACGCCCTTCTGCTCCCACAGTGGTCCAATGTAGAGAAGTGGCAAAAAATGACGATTGTTAAGTATATGTAAATATCTACAGTAATAAAGAGATTTGGAATTTGGAATTTGTCCAAGCAATGACTTGTCGATCTACGTGTTTTCGAAGTTCGCTACATGTCGAAATAATTTACTGTCGAAGTTCAGTCCGCAACTCAGCTTGAGATTTTCCCGGGTTGACAAGCAGTCCATATGAAATTGTCCATTTACTGATGTTATCGAGGTCAGCATTCAACGCCTCTACTGTCAGATTTACATCACTAAGAGAGAAGTGCCGATATATTTTATTTTATTTTTATTTTCTTAGGGAAGCTTACAGCTGTAATTTTTACATAACATTGGAAATGGCATACTAAAAGCTAATTACAAGCATCCACATATGGTCGTCTAAATAATAACAGCACGTAACTAAGTTCTTAAAATAGATTAAATCAATTCACACAGAAGGGAAGATTTTAAGGATTATACTGCTCACGCACTCCTCCATCTACGTTACCACGACTCGCTACAAACCTCCTAATGATAGTATTACCTAGTGATTGAACGCTGCTGTTAAAAATATCAATGTCCTGATCATCATCGATATTAGTTTTGAAGAGACGATTAAATGTCGAACAGGCTCTGACGAGAAATGAATCTTCCCTGTACTAGCTATGAACCAAGGGTAGCTAAAATAGTGGACGTCTACGAGTACTACGACTGGGGACCTTAAAATTTAATTTGTTGAGTAGATTTGGACAGTCTACGGTACCCCTAGCAATTTTCATGAGGAATGCTACGTCGGCAATATCCCTTCGCAAATTCAGAGGAAGAAGATGGAGCCGTGAACATCGGTCTTCATATTCTAATTTAGGCAGCTTGAATTTAAATCCGAGATACCGAGAACTTTCTCTGAATTTGCTCAAGTCTACCGCTATAATTGTCATAGCAAGGGTTCCATACCTGAGATGCGTATTCAAGGTGACTACGTACATAAGTACAATAAAGAACTTTGACAGTTTTCATATGATTGAACGACTTCGACAATCTCATAACAAATCCCATAGCCTTCGAGGCTTTACTAACGATGCTGTTTATATGCTGGTCAAACATCAGTCTACGTGAATAACCCCGAGGTCCTTACTTTCAGACAGCCTAGTCAATGGCATGTTTTTTATATGGTTTAAGCTTGCGAGTAAAAGTCATAAAGAAACACTTTGCAACATTAAGGTCAAGTTTGTTTGTCGAACAGTAGTTGTCAAGCCTGATTAAATCCTGTTGCAAAAGAACGGCATCCGAAGCCTTGTTAACTACTCTAAAAAATTTCATATCATCGGCAAATAGTAATACATTTGAATTAATAAAGCTTGAGTCGATGTCCTGTACAAATATAATTAATAGTAGTGGGCCAAGCAGGGATTCCTAGGGAACACCGGATGGTATACTTGCCCAGGAAGATCTAAAACCATTAAGTACAACAGCTTGACAACGGTTTGATACATAAGAGCTTAACCACGCAAACAGACTGCCTCTGATACCAACACCCCCGAGCTTTTTCAGCAGTATACTGTGGTCAAAGCGATCAAAAGCCTTTCTGTAGTCTGTATAAATGACATCCACCTGGTCACCATCATCCATACGCTCGGTAACATAGTCATTTAGAAGTACCAAGTTTGTTACAATTTATCTACCCTTTAAAAATCCATGCTGCAAAGGACTAACGCTTTGAGACCATTATAGAGCTGGGCATTAACGATTCGTTCGAGAACCTTAGCGATTAGGCATAATTTGGAAATAGGTCTATAATGCTCGACACAATCCCGGGAGCCTTTTTTATGAATTGGTGAGATATAAGCGGTTTTCCAACGAGCTGGCATTACACCCTCCTCCAGCGAGCGTTTGAACAGGATAGTTACGGGACCGGAAAGTTCTTTGGAACATGAAACCAGAAATTTAGCAGGGATTGTATCGGGACCCGCGGAGTTAGTGAGATCAAGAGCTTGCAATTGTCTTTGAACAAGCGATGCGTTAACCTCGATGCTGGCGATGTCACACAGACTGGCAGACTCGTCGGTATGTAAAGCAGTACTGCTGTCAGTACTTTGAGTAGATGGACTAGATGGCGCTAGGAAGGAGGAGTGGAAGTATTTAGAGAAAAATTCGCATATCGATTGGCCACAGTTTGATGACAGACCATCATGGGACATATTCGTTGGGAAAACACCGCTATTCCTTTTTGATTTTACAAAAGACCAAAATGCTTTAGGGTTGTCAACGATAGATTTTTCAATATTAGGAATATATTTTCCGTGACAATCCCGTTCCATTCTGCTCACTCTATCACGGAGGATTAAGAAGGATATTTTGTCAGACACCATAAGTTTTAAACTTTTTGTGATATTTGAATTTCTCTCTAATCATCTTAATCAAAGCTGGACTGTACCAAGATACTTTTAGACGACTTGCGGACTGGCACATAGGTGTCACGGATTTTAAAAAGTAATTGGTAGAATAGCTCGACCACATCATTCACACTACCCTCATATAAAATATTATACCAGTCGATTGTATTTATCTCCTCTCTTATCAATTTGCAGTCTGCTTTAAAATAATTAAATGATTTGTGAAATACTGTTTTGAGGGGGGTGAAATGTGCTTCAGGAATGGCAATAACAAGAGCTTTGTGATATGGGTCCTAGCGAACCAGCGGATCGAGTCAAGGCATTGTTTTTGTATTTTCATTAGATAACACAAGGTTATTTAAGGTTATTTGAAGGTCATCTGCGTAGAGATGACAAGAAGAAGTAAGAATGACAGAGATGGATTTAATGAATACTGAGAAGAGAAGAGGAAAAAGGGTACCACCCTGCTGAACACCCGCGGAGAGATCACACCAGTCCGTTGAGATCTCCTCAGACTTAATGCGCTGCTGGCGGTCTCTCAGGTAGGAGTCAAACCAGAGAGCCGAGTACGAGGAGACTCTGAGCGATTTTAAAATTTCAACCAGGATATCGAAATCGACGCAGTTGACGGCGCTACTGAAATCAAGCAGTGTGACAACCGTAAGCTGCTTCTTATCCATGGCTAATTGAATGTCATCAGTGACTTTAAGCAATGCCGTGGTAGTACTGTGACCCGGCCTGAAACCTGATTGATTGGGATTTAATAAGTTTCTAGAGGAAAGGTGAGAGGAGAGCTAACAGTGAACAATTGATTCTTGGACTTTGAAGAGGACAGGCAGAATAGATATGGGACGAAAATCATTAAAGGAGACGGGATTGGACGATTTAGGTAGGGGAATCACAAGTGCCTTTTTCCACTGAGAGGGGAAGCAACATTGCTCAAGCGATACATTAATTATGTGGGTAATGATCGGTAACAGCTCCTCAATGATGCAGGTTATCATCTGAGAACAGATCTTGTCCTCACCAATGGCTTTCGACGAGATCGCTAATATTGCCCTCCTTACTGCGCCGATTCCGACACTGTTGAAGTTGAAGGGTGAGTTGTGAGCTGCGGTCTTTGACCGTAGGTTACGAAAGGTAGCTTCCTTGACGAGGGGGTCCATCACGATTGGGGCATTAGCAAAATAATTGTTGAGACCGTTGAGGTTGACATTTCCAGCAACCAAGTCCTGGGGCTTAGCTACACCAAGAGTCTTCAGAAATTTCCAAACCTGTGCTGGAGTATAGCTCTCAATACACTCGTAGATATGACGACGTTTGGCATCACGATACAGATGAGTGCAACGATTGCGGAGACGTTTGCAAAATAAAAGATTCCCGTCGGTCGGATCCACCTTATATCTACTCTTGGCACGGTTTCTCTTGGCCATCAGGCTCTTGATGGTGTCAGTAAGCCACGGCGCAGGAAGGAGCTTAACCTAAACCCTCTTGACCGGAGCGTGCTTATCAAACAAGCTCAGGACAACAGAGTTAAAGTTTTGGACTTTGTCTTCAACGGTCTCGCTACCAACAACAGGGGACCAGTCGACAGAGGCGGCATCTGATTTAAGGGAGTTAAGATCCATGCCCTTGAAGCTACGTATGTCAAGGAATTTAGCTGCACGCTTAGGAGGCCTTAACTTGAATGAGAGGTAAATCAAATCGTGATAGGAGAAGGGGGTGTTAAGTTGGCCATGCACAGCAACCTTGGATATGTTAGAAATAATCATCAGATCTAGAAGAGAGGGGGTGCAGTGTGGTTGAAAGTGGGTGGCACCCAGAAGAAGGATGTGTAAGTTTAATGAACTTACAAGAGATTTAAGCTTTGCTGAGCGAACGTTATTTTTGAGAAGGCAAGTGTTAAAAGTCGCCGAGAATCAGGGTGTCGCTATAAAGAGGAGTCAGATCATTGAGAAGGGTTTCAAATGAGTTAAAATAGTCAATGATAAGAGAGGGGCTATAATAGACACCCAGGAGGACTTTATTGTGACGCAAGCAGATCTCCAAGAACAGGTGTTCAGTGGTACCAGAGTACAGGCTTGGCGACTGGCTGATGACTTTGCATGGAATATCGGCACGTAGGTATATAGCTACACCGCCTTGCCCGTCCTATCGTTCCGGTAGATACTAAAGCCTGGCAGAGCATACATGGCAGAAGGAAGTGATGGTTTGACAAAAGATTCCGAAACGAGAATACCATGTATGTTCTGATCGCTAAAAGTAACAAGGTCAGTATAGCTGGTGTGAATGCTTTGTGCGTTAATATCCAAAATTGTCAGTTGTTACAATAGAAAGACTGCTGATAGAGGTAGTTCTTTAATCTTAGTAAAAATTATATAAAGGTGAAACCGGCTCAGGACCGGAGTGGATGGCGTGGTAAATAAGAGGCCTATACCCAGCAGTGGGTGTTGGCACCATAGCCAAGACCTGATCTACGAGGGGCGAGGGGGGTTCTTCGCTCATCCAATCACATACATTCTGATCGTCGCTTTAATGCAACTCACGTCTGTTATTGTATTACTTAGCCCGTTTAATTATTATAAAGCTATTGTATCAGCATAAACCTAGCTGCAGTTTGATTCTCGACCTCAAGACCCTGAACAAGGATAAGGAGAGGATCTTTCATGGTCCTTCGAGTGAAAAAGGACTTGGGATACAGTTGTTGCAGCGTGTGTTGTCGGCGTGTCATCCATTATGCCGTAAATTCTACTTCAACGCAATCAATCTACTTACATTACCTTAAAACACTTGAAGCTAGAAGAAGACTAAAGCATTAACAAAGAACGAGTAGACCAACAGGAATTGGACTCAACAATCAGTCTTCGTGCAACCTACATACGATTCACAAAACATCGACCTTTGGACCTTCTCACCAGGCACCGCGTCTTGATTTGCTGCGCGCCCCGTGTGGGACATACATACATAGAAAGGAGAAATACCAAATACATCCGATACTGAGTGAGTCCATTCCAAATCCTATAAACCTTATCAATCAATCTCCATCTCCTCATTCATATCTTCAACCTTACCTATCAGTGTTTATTGCACTATTTGAGCATGAAAGGCAAAGTGATTCAACTTAACGCTAATACCTATCCGCATCACACATTCATAGGTATTAATTTTTTAGCTATCTGCTTGTGTCGACTTATGATTGAAGTAAACAATACTCCAGCGGCTTACAAATTGCTCAGTTATTGTTGTGCTAATTGCTCAAGTGTATTGTGCTTACTTACAAAAAATCCTGAATATCTCTTGAATTAAAATAATATACTTGTACATATTAATATTAAATACGTTAATTACATACCTTAAATCTAGCTTAAAAATCATCATGTCCGAAATTAAAGACCTCATTAAAAAACGAGGAACAATAAAAGCAAAGTTAACACAATTTATCAATTACTTAGAAAACATCGAAAGTGCCAATTTACCGTTAGGTGAAGTGCAAGCAAACGAATTAGAATCGCGCCTTACAAAAATGGATTTATTATATGGTTCATTTGATGAATTACAGAGTGACATCGAGCGGTTGTCAGAGACACCTAATGAGATGTACCAGGAGGTTAGGCGCCGCTCGTGAGGCCGCCTTGCAAGTACAGTACCAACTTTGTGAGGTTGCCCAAGATTGATCTGCCTCACTTCGACGGAGACTATCAGCACTGGCTCGAATTCAGAGATACGTATTCTTCCCTTATTCACAACAACACTGAAATATAAGACATACACAAATTCCACTACCTGCGGGCAGCCTTAGTGGGCTCCGCAGCCGAAGTGATACAGGGTATAGACTTCACATCATCTCATTACACAATGGCATGGCAGTTATTAGTGAAAAGATACGACAATAAGAGAATGCTTATCGATAACTACCTAAAAATGATATTCAACCTAGAATCAATTCAAAAAGAATCATGCACTGCCTTGCGTAACTTAGTATACATTACAGTAAAAAACCTAAGATCCCTAGCTACCTTGGGTGAACCCACACAATACTGGGACACCGTCATCATATTTACGATGGCCAATAAACTTGATATGATTAATAACCGGGACTGGTAGGAACACAAAAATACACTGTCATGTGACTCCCCTACACTTACACAATTTATAGACTTCTTAGCAGTAAATGTGACTTGCTAGAAACCTTACAAGATAAACAAAGTCTTAAAACATCCACACCAACCCCTAAACACACTTATGTAAATGAAACTACATCAAACAAAGCAAAATTATCATCAAAAAACCCCGAAATCCAACACAATGTCTACACTAAAACAGTATCATACCCTATGTGTTCACAAAATCATTATTTATTCGCATGTAAATCGTTTCGAGCTTTAGGCATAGACTCTCGCATTAAAAAAGCGACACAAAGCAATGTCTGCATGAATTGCCTTCGGCCTGGACATACAGATAGCCGTTGTGTTCTTTCTCATTGCAAGTATTGCCCAGGAAGACATAGCACTCTGTTGCATAAGGAAACTCATGTCGAGCCACACGCAAATAATTGTATATCGTTGTCAACAGAAGTCGTACACACAGATGATGACCGCGCAAATGTTCTGTTATCCACAGCGTTGGTGAGAGTTGTGGATGCACAAGGAAACATACATACCGCGAGACTGCTGCTCGACAACGGCAGCTCGGCCAATTTTGTGACCCAGAATCTAAGGGATAAACTCGGTCTGGTAAAGCGTACCGCTGGCTCTACTGTCTCAGGTATCAACAGTCAAATATCTAATGCTACAGAGTCTTGTGACCTATCAATTGAATCATGTTTTGGTAACTACAAGACAAAGATATCTTGTTACGTTTTACCAAAAATCACGAACGCATTGCCTGGCTAGTATTTAGACAGACATAACATACCAATACCAGAAGGTATACAATTAGCAGACCCGAACTTTAATATACCTGCAAATGTCGACATATTAGTAGGCGCGGAAATATTTTGGGAAGTCTTAAAACCTGAATTCATAAATCTTGGGTACAATAAACCAAAACTACATGAAACCAAACTAGGCTGGCTTATAACTGGTAGTATTATTCATCCAAATCTTAAAAAACAATATACGTGTCATTTTGCACAAACCATAAATGATGATTCACATCTTACTCGCTTCTGGGAACTTGACACAGTACCTCATAATTACTGCATGTCAAAGGAAGAGCTTGCTTGCGAACAGATTTTCAAGGAAACAACGCGTCGTGACGAAAATGGTCAATTTATAATCACCATACCATTAAAAGGCTCACCCGTCACCCTTGGAGATTCCTATGGCATGGCAAAGAGTAGGCTCTTATCCATAGAGCGCAAGCTTAATCGTGACTTAACACTCAAACAAAGATACAACAAATTCATCAAAGAATACTTAGCTATGGGTCACATGACTGAAAACAAACACTCACATAAAAGGAACAGAGTCAACATTTATTTACCACATCATTATGTGCTGCACAAATCCAGTACCACTACGAAGCTTAGAGTAGTATTTGACGCATCAGCAACAACTACATCGGGTAAATCTTTTAATGAGTTACAAATGGTCGGGCCTACCATTCAGGACGACCTTTTGTCAATATTGTTACGCTTCAGGCAACACAAGTTTGTCGTATCAGGCGACATTGAAAAAATGTATAGGGCAATCTTAGTCGAACCTTCACAGCGCCATCTGCAGCAAATAATACATCGATTCAATTCTTCAGGTCCTCTTAAAAAACCTTTACATTAAACACTGTAACATACGGTACCGCATCTGCACCATATTTAGCGACCAAATGTTTGGTCTCTCTTGCAGAGCAAGCACCCAATGAAGATGTAAAACGAGCCATCAGCAGATATTTCTACGTAGACGATCTGTTAAGTGGTGGGGATTGCATAAATTCAGTGACACAACTTTGTAAACAAATTGTCGACATCCTTCAAACAGCAAAATTTAACCTACGTAAGTGGCAATCTAACTCTCCTGAAATATTAGCATCAATATACAGCGACAAAGAAAGCTCGGAAAAACCTTTAAATCTTAATGATGAATCACCATCCAAAACTTTAGGTCTTCATTGGGATTCATTACCAGATACATTATTATTTTCCATAAACCTCACAATAGTTAACAAAATAACAAAACGCATAATTCTATCACTGGTGAGCCAAATCTTTGATCCCATGGGTCTCATGGGCCCCTGCGTTATCGAGGCGAAGTTTATTCTGCAAAAGTTATGGCTAAATTTGAGTGAATTTTTGGATTTTATTCACCCTCTTCATTCACTCAATACACTTCGCATACCTCGATGGGTCTTTGGTGATCGGTTTGAACTTGCGGAACTTCATGTGTTTACTGATGCTTCTGAACGAGCCTATGGCACCTGTGTCTACGTGAGGACAATTGGAAACGACGGCACTGTTTGTGTTCGTCTTATTGCATCCAAAAATAAAGTTTCGCCAAACAAACCAACCACAATACCGCGGCTAGAACTCTGCGGTGCATTACTTGGCACAAGACTCTATCTTCAAACAAGGTACTATCTTCATTGACTGTTTCCTTCAATCGGCGCTATTACTGGTCAGACTCCACTATCGTCTTGGGCTGTTTTAGAAAATCACCAAGTTATCACCAATTAAAACAGTTTGTCGGTAATAGAGTTGGTGAAATACAGGATACCACGCAGGTAGACATGTGGAGTTATGTACCTATCACGGAAAATCCCGCTGATCTGGTATCACGAGGTGTAAAGGCAAATGTTCTCTGCACGTCCACCTTATGGTGGAACGGACCTACATTTTTACATCAAAAGGAAATTCAAATACCAAAAAACCCAAACATTACTTCACTGATCTACCAGAAATATCATTACATACACTTACAAACACAAACACAACGAACGAAAACGTGATACTAAAACAAATACACAAATCATCGGACTACAAAAAACGAATCAGAACTATAGCATACATAACTAGATTCATCCATAAGTGTAAAAACAAGAAATCCAAAACAATAGATCAATTAAATTTATCGGAACTTCAATCATCTCAAAATCTCATAGTAAAACTAACCCAACAAGAAATGTTTCCTGAAGAACACTTGATTATCACAACTGAAAAAACACTACACAATAAAAATCGTCTTATAACACTTACACCGTTCATGGACTCTCATGGTATCATAAGGGTAGGTGGGAGACTCAACAATTCTAACTATAGTTTTGACGTCAAACACCCCATCCTTTTATGCGCCAAACATCACTTAACTAAAATATTTTTTGAGCACTATCATAAAATAACTTTATTACACGCAGGCCCACAACTACTCTTAGCAAATGTAAGACAAACCTTTTGGGTATTGGGAGGACGCAATCTTTCAAAGAAAGTCGTTCATTCCTGTGTTCATTGTACTCGGTTTAAAGCAAAACCTGTGCAACCAATAATGGGTAATCTTCCAACAGATAGAACTCACTTAGAATTCCCCTTTCTTAACACAGGGCTTGATTACGCCGGACCAGTAAGAAATCAGAAATCAGAAATCAGATATTTTATTGTGGTACGTAGTTTAAAGTAGATGTTACATAGTATGTCTTGTCCTTACGTCCAGCCGCGAGGCGTACAAATAATACAAATAACCAAATAAACAACAGGTGAGTTAAAAAATATAGGCAACAAACAATACATTAAACCATTACAATATTACAATGATGTCAAAAAAAAAAAAAAAAAATGTCAAATATATTATTATTGTATGTCATATGTAAAATTGTATTTAGTAAAAGGTGATTAAAAAAATTAAAAAAAGATGTCAATGGCAATAGTTTAGTAGATATAACATGTCAACACTATGCTAAATATTCACCTACAGAGTAGTATGCTTTATCAGCCAAATAATCTTTTAATCTAAGCTTGAACTTGTTTGGGTTATCTATATTCATAATTGAGACAGGAACCTTATTGTATATTGTCGAGGCCATACCGAATACACTGTTGCTGAACAGTGCAGTTTTGTGTCTGGTAGCGCGTATATTTTTGTTGTTGCGGCGACTCTTCAGGTTTTCGAATAGGGTTGGGTTTATTTTAATAAACATTATTATTTCATATATGTATAAGGAAGGCATTGTTAAAAGTTTATGGCGTTTAAAATATGGTTTGCAGCTGTCTGTTCTTTTTAACGAAAATATAGCTCTAATGCATTTTTTCTGAGACTTGAACGCAATTTCCCTATTTATTCCGTTACCCCAGAATATTATTCCGTATCTGAGTGTAGACACTACGTAGCCGTGATAAGCTGTCAGAACTGCGGTAACATCCACAACTTTGCGGAGCATATACAGTGCATATGAAAACCGGTTTAGTTTTTTGCTGACATTTTCAATTTGCTCTTTCCAGTTTAGTTTATTGTCGATTTGTTATCCTAAAAATTTCGTTGATGGTACTTCGTCAATGTTATTGTCGTCGTGTTTGATAGTTAATGGTATCCGTTCTTTAATTTGTTTAAAGTTCATTATATATGTTTTCTTTAAGTTTATTTTTAAATTATTATGCTGTAGCCATGTTATGATGTCATTAAGTGAATTGTTTATTTCATTTTCAAATATCAAATTATCATTACTTACGTTTTTATAAACTACGGTACTGTCATCAGCAAATAGGATCATAGGGTTTGATGTCGAGTCAACAATGTCGTTAATATAGATCAGGAATAGCAGCGGGCCTAGAACGCTTCCTTGTGGTACACCTAGAGTTACCTTAGAAGGTTCAGATGAGTAGATTTGTTCCATGTTACTTTGGCCACACAATCTCTGAATTTGAGTTATTTGTTTCCGATCAGATAGGTATGATTTTATCAAATCTATAACATTGCCTCTGACTCCGTATGTGTGTAACTTTTGTAATAATATTTTGTGGTTTACATAGTCGAACGCTTTTGTCATGTCCATATATATGGCTGACACAGGTATTTTATTGTCTAAATTGAAAACTATCTTTCCTATGAAGTCGTATATAGCCAGATTGATTGTTTTGTGTTTCCTAAAACCTTTCTGCTCGGGAACCAGAATATCATTCTTTTCGAAGTAGTTGTATAGGGCGTTATATATTACCTTTTCGAATACTTTGGAAAACACTGGTATTAGGGCGATAGGCCTATAGAAGTTCATATTTTCTTTATCTTCTTTTTTAAATAAAGGCTTGATTATCGACGTCTTCAAAGCATTTGGATACGTACCGAATTCGATGCATAAATTTACGATGTAGCTGATCACCACGCTTATATTATGTACCACATATTTTAATACTTTCGTGCAAATCTCGTCATACCCTGTGCTGCTTGTGTTTTTTAAGGTCATAATTATCCTTGTTATGTCAATAGGATTGGTGGGACTTAAATACATAGAATTTAATTTATTGTATGTCAAGGTTGATTTTAGAGGATGATTACTACGAGTATTATCTAATGGTTCTGGTATTGTTAAATGATTATTGAATGCTTTTGCTATGTCCGTAGGGTTTTTTATTTTATCCCCATTATGCTCAATTTGCTCTATTTGGTCCCTGGGGTGATTTGGCTTAGTACTATTAATAATATTCCATGTGGCCTTTGACTTATTTTGTGATGATTGGATATAATAGTTATTTTGGGATTTTTGAGTCAATTTTATAATTTTATGCAGTCTTTGGGAATAGGATTTGTAAGTGTTCCTATTTTCGGCGTTTGGTCTTCGTCTGTACTGCCATAGGAGCTCCCTTTTGCGTTTGCTACATTTTATAATACCTTTGGTAATCCATTTTGGCCTTCGTTTACTACTGATTTTAACTCTTATTTTGGGAAAACATAAATCATATAACAATTTGAAAATATCTGAGAACCGATCAAATGCGTCATTAGGATCTGATGTATTGTATACGTCAGCAAAACCCAATTTGCTAAGATGTTCTTTGAATTTAAACATATTTTCGAGACTATAGTCACGCTTCATAGTATACCAGTGACCAAGACTGCTGGTTTTTTTTACTGGACATTTAAGTATTTGTGCAGTGTGGTCTGACAGCGCAAATTCATGCACTTGGCTTTCTGCTCCGCGTATATTGTGAATTATATTGTCAAGGCAAGTACCACTACTCAGCCTTGTGGGTTCTTTGATTGATATTTTTAAATTGAAGCTTAATATAAGTTGTTGGAATCGCTTAGACATTGGACTAACTTTTAAAGTATTAATATTGAAGTCACCTACTATTATAAGATATTTATTATTGCATGCGTATTCCTGCAGAATGTCATAGAGGTTGTCAAAGAATGGATTTAAATCTGTCAAATGATATTTAGGGATTCTATAGATGCACATAATTATTATGTTGTGATTGACGAGTTCAATCGCAGAACATTCTAGTGTATTGGGTATGTTGAAGCGTCGTAAACCGTCAAGATCTTTTGATTTATGTTTATTCCTTACCAATATACATGATCCACCCTTTCTGCTCATGCGTGAATAACATGACGCTAACTGGAAATTTGGAATACATAGTTGATTTTCATCACCTTGCATCATATTATGTTCTGTTACACATATAACATCCACAGAAACGTCATCTCTTTCTAGTACTTCATCCAAATGTACAGTTAGTAGTTCACACTTGCTTATGAGTCCGCTAATGTTTTGGTGCAATATATTTATTTTTTTAAACACGAAATAACTCTCTATTGCTCTTGTCTCTCTCATTTTCTTTGTCACCTGCTGTTTTATTACTTTTGTTATTATTTGACACTACAGAGTTCGCAGATTTGTCTTTGTCTGATATATTTATGTTACTTGTTGATGTGTCGTTATTTTCATTCAAGTCTGCATCCGTCTGTGTACACCTGTCTATCTGTTCTTTGGAAGCCCGCAGTTGATTGGAAACGTGTCGTTGATTAAGCATGTTCTGATACTTATCTCTTTCGGCGGAATAGTCTTTTTGCAACAGCATTCTTAATAGTGATCTGCTAAGGTTTCTTGTAAAAGTATGTTTTATGGATTGAAATCTTCCGTAGTTCATATCAAGGAACGAGACGTTGTTGTATTGTTTGCAGATCAGTCTAAGTTCGTAGTTTAATTTGGATTCCTGTAAATTCTTATTGTATGGAATCTCACACACAATGATATTTAAATTCTTGTTAGAATGCAGCCATACTATCATGCTTGACGTAAATTCAAACGGGTTTACTTCATTTATACCACCCATCAGTATCACGTAATCTTGATCAGTTAGTGTTGATATTTCTGCTCTCTCTGCTGTATTTATGTCGCTAAGTCTAGCTCCGGCCTTCCAGAAACATGTCACTAAGAATTTAGGTCCTACTAGGGTCTGAAGCGCATTTCTCAGTGCTGACTGTCGATCGGAAAAGAAGAGGCAGCAAGCTACAAAAGTCCTACATATGCGTCTTTGTGTGTTTTGCAGTAAAGGCAGTCCACCTCGAGCTTGTTTCAGACCTCACGAAGGAAGCATTTCTGGCCGCATTTTCTCGATTCATATCGAGGAGAGGAAAACCTCAAAAGGTTTTTTCCGACAACGGATCTTCATTCGTCGGTGGTTTCAATGAACTAAATGTATTTTTAAATTCAGCATCGAACGACATAAAATTAGAGGTTGCTCATCTTGGCATTGATATTAATTTTATACCTGCCTATACGCCTCACTTTGGAGGCCTTTGGCCTTTGGCTGTTAAGCAAGTAAAACATCATCTGAGGAGAATCCTTAGTCTCACTCACTTAACATTTGAAGAACTCACAACCTGCCTTGTCCAAATAGAAGCTATTTTAAACTCCAGCCATTAATGCCTTTATCATCTGATCCTTCTGATCTTACCTATATTTCTCCTTCCCACTTCCTAATCGGACGCCCACTCACGTCGGTCCCATCTCCACAAATGCTGGACATCAACATCAATCGCCTGGAACGCTTTCAACGGGTAGAAAAACTTAAACAGCACTTTTGGGAACGCTTCACTAATGAGTACGTGTCTCTTCTTCAGCAGAAGATCAAGTGGCACTCATCAACAGGCCACCTCAACCTCGGTGACATGGTTCTCGTTAAAGACGCCAACCGACCTCCACTTTTATGGCTCTTGGGTAGAGTCACTGCTGTATATCCCGAAAGCGATGGTGTCATTCGAGTGGCTGACATCCTGACGAAGAAAGGAAACATAACGAGAGCGTATACCAACTTATGCCCTCTCCCTAAGGAACCTTGAACACTTCAACGCGGGCAGTGTTGGCACCATAGCCAAGACCTGATCTACGAGGGGCGAGAGGGGTTCCTCGCTCAGCCAATCACATTCATTCTGATCGTCGCTTTAATGCAACTCATGTCTGTTATTGTATTACTTAATCCGTTTAATTATTATAAAGCTATTGTATCAGCATAAACCTAGCTGCAGTTTGATTCTCGACCTCAAGACCCTGAACTAGGATAAGGAGAGGATCTTTCAGTGGGTGTATGTGGGCTGATTGATTGATATAGGTGAAAGAACGGAAATATATTCTTGCACTTACTGTAGAAAGACAGATAGAGGTACCTTACCTAACAGACTTCCGAGGGATGAAAAAGGCTATGGCAATTTTGATATTATTTGAGAAAATTATGAAGGAGGCCCTCACAAAACTAAGTAATAACAGAAAAAAAAATTGTGGCAAACTAATATAGATTTGCTTGTAGATACAACAATGAAACAACGATTAATAACTTTATTCAAATCACTTCATTTATGTCATGTATTTCTAGAACCGACTAGATTTACACTTACCAGCAAAATTTGCTTAGATAACGTTTTTTGTGACTGTGCATTCACAAGTAAAAATTTACATTTTTACTTACTTAATTAACTGCTTACCTTCCGATCACTGCTGTCAAACAGCTTCAATCCCGATTGCTAGTAAAGATGAGACTATTAAATCCCAAAGACTAGAGACGTATCCGAAACACTTAGATACAAATGTGCCAGTACCAGATTTTAATTAAAAAAAACCGAACAAAATTTATTCAGACTTCTTCAACATTATTCAAACAGAATTCAATAAAGATTTTAAATTTAAAAAAAAAGTCATTGACAACAACGGTAAATCTAAAATTAATGACTGAGCAACGTTAGGAATTTGTAAAAGCAGAGTAATCTTGTATGACCTTTATGAACAAAAAACCTATAACCTTGATAGCTAATTTCATGATTGTTAAAAATATTGCAAATTCATAGAAAAATACTAAATTGAAATAATGTAATGTAAACGGTTTGGAATATAATAAACCGTGAAACTGGAAAAGTTATACCAAGGCACAATGATTTCTGCTTATAGATAGGTGATGATGTTGTTAAATCCAATGCAAAGGTAGCTCGAGCTTTCGAAAAAAAAAACACCAATGTGAAGAGCTTCTAAAGTCATCTGCATCTGAAGCAGACTTCGTTAAAAAACAGACCTAGCGTCAGTAAAATAGATTTTAAATTTCATCATGTATATCCCCAGGAAATTGTCAAACGTTTACATAACTTACCTTAAAAAATACTGAAGACCTGTAGGGTATATCGGTCAAAATCATTGGTTCAGTAATTCTAGTTATAGCACATTTAGCTTATATATTCAATAAATATAATTTACTGAGATAACGTTACCCTCCTTCTGGTGCAGTCAGATAAAACGTATCCTCTATGATAATGTAGCTCATAAAATATATCTGTGCTAAATTTCATTCAAATCCGTTCAGCCGTTTCAGCGTGATTAAGGCACAAATCACAAACATCGACACATCCAAACATCTAAACATCGCTACTTTCACATTTATAATATTTTAAGTTGGATATGGAACAACTGTTGCCATCTGTTGTCGAGTAGCTGAAGTTTTTCGCCATTACGTACCCCACTCCTTGAAAAGCTCGTGCTCTATGAACAACTAGAAGCATTAATTGCCTATGGTCCATCCATACTGAAAAAAATATTTTGTCTGACTGACTGACATTTCTTTTGGCAGTTGTCAAAAAATGACGATTGTATTTTGCCGAAAGAGTTATTGAATTGAATTTCCAGAATGGGAGGATCTCAAAGCAGCAGGAAATTGAGTGTGGATAATGATAACTCCATACAAGTGTCTCAAGAAGCGTTAGAACGAATACAGTCACAGCTGGCTGCCAAGGTAAATAAGCGAAGCTGCATTACATAATTTTAGTCAATGTCACAATGTAGAAACACTCTAAAGGCTTAGTTTAGAATACCCGACGGCTTCAGTAACTTCACATAACAGTCGGGGTATATGACTTCCCTGCCATCGTCTAATCAGTTTAAAATAATTTAAATGCAGGTTTTATGTTTTCTTGTAGGTTATTTACCTTGCCGAATGAAAATATCCTCAAAACATAAATTTCCTGTAACAGCAAGCAGAGCAGCCATCCCCACCACCACTGTACAGCGCTCCACCACCGGTCTACCCTACACAGAAGCAACAACAACAGTTTGCTGCTGAGGAGGCATACTGGGTGCGGCGCATCCAGGAACTGCAGAGGTCACATGAGAAAATCAATGCTGGTATGATGAACGACTACCAAAAGACTCTGAAGGAGGCCAATGACCTCTTTAACCTGGTCCAGGGTGATAAGGTTGCTACTAAACTACCTCCCTGTCAGGATGAAAAAGCAAAGGTTTGTGTGTGCAATATTTGTTTTTGCTTATTTCTCTTGTATGGGCTTTGAGAACATGTTTAAATTAATATTATTTTATGTTTGCGTTTGGCCCTCTGCCTTCCCTTGAATCTTTATGGTAGTTTACTCTTTATTGCTGTTTTAATCTCTGAATTCAACTATCTCCTTTTGCACAATTAACCTTCCTGCTCTGCTTCAACTGACATATTATATAAAACCGCTGACCCGCACAAGCCCACCTCCCATAAGACAGCACTTGCCAGAAGCCAATGTCAGGAAATATTGTTCCTGTGCTAACCCCATACTATTGTTGTTGCAATACTGACCGTAAATAGAGGAATAATCTACCTTCTGTATCATGTGTCACACTTGATTGTTCGGGAAACAAATTTTAAAGAAAAAGGTCTTCCTCAAACAGGGACACCCTCTGCATTCTAATAACATGGCATTAGGTTGATATTAGCAATGCATTTTTGCACTTTCGCCACCATGACAGCTCTGCTTTTTATCGACATAATCAATTGAGCTCTATACTGCAATGGAGCAACATCTTAATCATTTTTGTTCTTATATTCTGACCCTTCAATAATCTTAACTTTCTTTCTTACAGGTCTTGCAGTGCTACTCCACAAATCCTGGCAAATCATTAGTGTGTTCTGTGCTAGTGAATCAGTTCAATGACTGTGTGTGCAAGAGTCGTGTCGCCGCTGTCACTGCTACTTCCTGAACAAGTGGAACAGTTAACTCTGTAAATAAATAACATAGACGAATCTAATATAATCCAGTCTGGCGATATCAGTATATTTGATTGGGTCTTCAACTGCCTTATGGCTAATCTACACACTTGATTTGTAGGTTTAATAAATAATTGTTATGGCTGTATGAATAAAATGATTATTTTATTTTATTCTCTTCTTTCTAGGGCACTAATTGTATTATAATAAATTTATTTGATAAGACTCCTACTATTATCGTGCCATTATTATAGTGTTCATTCAACTGCCTAAGGCTCAACATCTTCATAATTATTGTAATGCACTTTAAAATTCAAACCAAGAGAGAAGCACTAAGCACATATATGCACAACTGCACCTAGAAAATACTGAATGAGGGTCAGTTTTATCCTCGCCATACAAGACCACAGGGTACACCAGCTTTCTATTTGCCACTAGGGGGGCTGGTTTAATTATTATTATTACAACAACATAGCATTAGGCCTTTCTCATGTTCTCTCAAAAGTTGGCACAATTGTGCCAACTTTTAACCAGTTATTCAACACTCAATTTTGCGTGATAGGGGGCTAGCCCATCGCCGCAGTTATGGAGATTGGAGGTTTCCTTATCTTGGATTATTATTATCCTCAGCCTCAGCATATATATAGTATTAAACAAATAAAATAGGTCTCATACCTTCCAGACTGGCCTCAAATGAAGAATGATCATGTCAGTGAAAAAAATGCAGGTAAAAATAAAAATCAATGTCACTATGGCAATATGTGTTTGTTTACATTTAAATATAGTTGTTGTATCACTCCTGTCATAGAAATTTTGCTTTATCGCCTTGTAAAATATTCTAAAATTAAGAGTTCACAGTTTCACAACTCCTCGAAATGGGTGCTGAAGATGATGAGACAGAAGAAGTTACAAAAAAGAAGAGACGAGTTCCTCTGTACCCGGGCTTCCCCGAACTAGCCCGATCTGACGTCAGCATACACCCATCTTACAATAAACTATGTTTGGCTTAGTAAGTACCTTTTCCACTTGTTACATGCTAGTGGACAATCCTTTTGGCATGATTGCTGCATGCCTGCACCAGTTTTCTCGCCTCTGAACCTGTTTCTCGCCCATGCATGCTTCTCTCTTGTAACCTTCCGAGTACTCCCTCCAGGCGGCATTCAGAGGCCCACAAAACTTGTATTACATACCACCACTACAGCTCCCAGATCTAACAGTCAATCATCAACTATAATAACATCTATTTTTTACAGCCGTGTGGTCTGCCGCCACCGCTACCACTGGGCAACTGTCGCCCAGCACAAGCAATTCAGGCGAGAGCTCTATATATTTGAACGACTGCAATATAATGCCCTAGACGGGGTGCGAGTCCATCGGGAGTTTTCAGAAGGAATCCTCTCTCACAAGATACCACCACGGCGCTATCAGAACAAGCTGACACCAGACCCATTGACCATGCACCAGCGAATGAGAGTAGAGGAGATTGTCAGTGGGAGAATTGATTTCCGTCAGAAATAATAGAACATTTTGAGATCTTTGTTGAATTTGATTAGTTAGTAGAACTAAAACAGCCTCAATATATAACTTAAATGAAACACATAAGTATGTTACTTTTAGTAAATGTTTAATCTGTTGCAACTTTCTTCTTCATCTTTTTACTTCTCTCCACATTAGTTTGCAAGTAATTAGCCTCCTTCTTAGCCTGAGATATCTCGGCTCGCAGCCTCTGCTTGTAAGCAGCTCGCTCATATGCCAGTCTCTCACTCAGATGGATCCACTTGAATCGGGGTATGTATTTGATATTCCATATCATGTCATAGTAGCGAGAACGTTTCCTTGTGCCAATTTTTGTGTTGTTCATTTTGGCTGCAACCAGTTTGGCATCTTTTTTCTTCTCAAATTCCACCCAACCTTCAGTGAATTGATTTGGAACGCGTTTTCGCTTTTCACCTGGTTCTGGAATAAGCAAGCCATATTTGTTACTAACATGCCGAGATTAAGCAACCTTACAAGAGCTACAATATTAATGCAGAGGAGAACAAAATAACAACAGTAGCAAACAACATGACTATACTCCCAATGCAATGGAACTGGAGGTATGTAAATGTTGAATAGTTATACTTGATCAAGTATCACTGAATCCGCCTCAAGATACAATAAACGGGGTTCAGGGCCTGACATTCCTTAACACAGATTACCTACTAATCTAGCTAGGATGTCAGCTTGTCTCCCTACCTAAATGTACACGCATTTATAATTCTGTACTATAATATCTTCGTTCCTACCTTAATTTATTTACATTTCCTTTCTGAGAAATAAATGATATTTGATTAGACATAACCTCAAAAACTTACTTCCACTTGCTTGAAGGTAAATTCGTCCAACCTCGCCGACCTCACTGAAAATTTCTCGTATCTTGGCAACGTTCATATAGGGAGGAATTGTAGATAAGTATATAATGCCTCGCTTTCGCGGTTTCTTCTTTATGGAGGGTTTACCAGACTCGGAGTGGAGCTCATTTTCGCTGTGCTGGGAGTTTGTGTCGACATCGGAGCCGTTCTCGGGAACTCTATTCATGTTCTCAATATCTGGCATTATGAAATGCACGTCACAAACTTAAATTCTGCTCAACATTCTCTAATTTCACGTTTTGATAGCCTTTGGACCGTCGAATGCCCGCAGCGGGCAAGTTTGCAAAATGCGTCGACCGGCAAGCGACCCGCAGCGGGCGGATTTCCGGTGTGATTTCCGGTCGTATGGAGATGGGCGCTTTTAAACTAAAAATATAGGTTGGGAGCCGCTTTTATTACTTACAGTTGGTACCCCATACACGAACGTATCTGTGGAGCTATCAAAAACCAGTCCGTGCATAGGAAAAAAATGAGTTCTGATCCAGTTTATCGGAACGATTTCTCGCGCGCTTTCGCGCGCTTTCACCGGGTTTTGATTGAATCGCGTTGCACATGTTTTTCGCTAGAAATGTATTATTTTTAATTGATACTAAGGTTGGTGTTGTACATATTGTATAAATAAAACAGAAAGTTAGTAAAAAATGTGTTTAATATAATTTTTATTAATTTTATTAATTAATAAAATAATTAATTAATCAATTTAATTTAAATGCTAGGTTTGACCTGGGACAGCTAGGCTCACGAATACATTATTGTTTTCATTCTTAAACACTAAATTAGCTTGTTTCATGGCAATTCTAATAATATATAGGGTTCCTATCCTTTTTATACAATAAAACGCCGTGAGCGACGTTTTAGTAGGAGCAGGCAACAGCCCGCGGGGACCACCCACGTAGCCCCCTTGCCGGTTGAGCGTAATTTTTCAAAATGGCGCCCGCCACGATAAGGGATAGGCATACCTAGTTATGGTAGGATAATAGGTTGTATGTAGGTACAATCGAACCAACTGAATCATGACCCACTTGCCTGATAATTCGTTTGAAACTTTCAAACTTGTAAGATCTATCTAAATGTCAGTGTCTAATCAAATGATAACAAGTTCGTTACCAAGGAAATAAACCTTCAAGCGAATTTCGACCTAATTGCATTTAAGGGGTTTAGCAAAATAAGCTTATGGTGGGTCATGATTCAGATGGTTCGATAGTAGACTACTTATATTGCTCTGTGGTACATTGCTTCCCTGTCAAAATCATTCGGCAAGGGTCCGAATGGGTCAAATACTTCAGACGCATTAAGTTTGTATTGTAGTAGCGATTTTCAAAGATACCACAATGAAAATATTATTATTGGGATCAGAAAAGCATTGAATATTAGAGAGAGGGCAAGCCGCCGCGTAGCGGCTGACCGTTGTATGCCCAGTGTGCATACAGGGCATTCAGTTGCTCTCAGCGAGAATGCCCGAGTGCACGCGCCGGCCGCCTTAAAAACTGACAACACTTAGCTTTATTTTCTAAAATGCCGGCCTGTGCAATTGTCCTATGCGAAAATCGCAGTGATTCGACAAATTTCCATAACAAGGGTATAACATTTCACAGGTAAATACTGAAAATACAATATTTCTTCAATAAAACAACACGATTAACGAAATATTCCGAGGAAGTTATGCTATTGAGTTGCATCCAGATTCCGTCTCTCTCATACTCATTAGCGTTACCTACTAGCGAGAGAGATAGGAAATTAATTTAATGTCCATGACGCGAGCGGTGCAAAAAAGCAAAAAACCATCTAATGCGTTTACCACACGGCTGTAAGCCACCGTCCCAGCAGAGGTGACTTTGCTGGTTGCAATCCGTGTGGACGGCAGATGTAAGCCAAATTCTAAATGACCTTCATCGTCCTTGGCTTGCGGGAGCGTGATCAAATCCACGGATTGCAGCGGTGGCTTAAAGCCGTGTGGACGGCAGATTACAGCCAAACCAGGCAGTTGCGCTGTGACAGCCAGCGGGTGCGCACGTACGTTGTAGGTGAAAATGTCGTCGAGCCGCGAACGCGAACTCGTAAAATGTTTCCTTGTCCATTCTTAGGAAGTTATGAACATCATTGAAGTCTAATAATTCCAATAAGTTTTAATGGCTAAGAATCGATCGTTCTTTCAACCAACGATTCATCCACTTCCTTTTTTTTTTCTTTTTTTCATCAATTGCGGACAAAAACGCTAAGGCAAGGCCCACTTTTTGAAATTTTGACAAATTTGGAGCCATTTCTACAACACGGAGATGTTTTCACGCCAGAAGACGACTAGCGAGTTATTCGCGAGCGTGGCTTGGCGCGTTGGCTGACATCCGTCTAGGCGAAACACAATCCGCGGATGCAAGCCAGTTTCCGCCAAGGTGACCCCTGCTGGGACGCTGGCTTACAGCCGTCTGGTACATGTTTAAGCGCACAGAAATTAGACGAGGGGCGAAGGATCAAGTCTACCACTCGCCAACCTCCTTAGACCGAAACCGGTACAACCGGTAAAAAGTAGATCTGGGGGAGTTTTTGCCGTTTCTCTCAACCCCGAGGCCCACCTTCCAAAAGTATTTTTTAGTATGTATTTAAAAAATGACTTGTAGTTTTATGTAAGTCAAATTTTGACTTTGAATAAGATAATTTTTATTCAATAAAAAAAAGAATCTGAATATGAATAAATTGGTACCGTAAAACGGGGTGACGAGGACGGGGTAAGAACAGGTAACCTGGTTATTGCAAGTATAGATGGCGTTAGCCAGTTGAGTCGCGTTTGCGAGTATATTGAGGAGGCATATATACTCAACCAACAGTGGGTGCGTACCCTGACAGGCTGATGATGAGATGAGATCAAAGCAAGCAAAAATTCAACCGAAAACAAAATCTATTTTTAAAATTTAATAATCGATTTTTACGGCATCACGGCACGGTCGCCATCGATCGTTTTTGGTATTTCACTACTAAATTAGTATATTTGAGGCACTGCAGAATGATATTGGTATAATTTTAGTACATTGCCAAATTTTAGTATAATGTTGGTAGAATTATAACAATTAATTCTTTGGTATTTTCACCTGACAACACTGAAAAGAAATAACTCGAGCTCATAGTTCAAACTGTGCTTAACCCTTGGGACGCCTAAGGCCGGATCCGTCCGACCCCCCTCGGATGCTTAAGGACGGATCCGTCCGAGAGGTATTGAGTCTAGTTTTATTTAATTTTGGGATTTATAGCTACGACTTAGAGTATACAATTCTTTGCTCATGAATCTGAACGAACCAAGGAAGCCAATAAAACCTTCACTCAGTCGTAATTCCATAAACTTCATTCATTTTTGAGCTGTCAACGAACGTCATTGTTTGTGCGCGCGGATTGGCAGTGAAAATTGAGAACCGCACAAAGGAAAAGTGTTTTTTGCTCGATTTAGCAGAGGAAATGTAAGTAAACCTTTTGTTTTATTGTTCTTTACTAAATATAGAAGCTACCTGAGCAAATAGAATACGTAAACTTAGCATAGTTTTCGAAAAATGCTGTTTTCGAAAAATGTTGTGGCAAAACCTCGACAGAAATGTAGCCGTTTGGCAAGTTTATTCTTTCGCATTGTGAAGTGATATTATTTCCCGACTATTGATTAAGTTATGTCATTTTGTAGACAATTTCATTGTCATTACAAACGATAATAAGTATTTTTAGGATAGTGAGGTTAGGTTGTCGTAAAAAGCAATTTTCAACAAGTAGTATTCAAAACACACGCACACAGACGCAGAAAAAGATGGCGGCATCTTGTGTTGTACACTACGCGGCCATGATGGTTATACAGGAGGTTTATATAAATTGTTCTCGAATGGATTATTATAAAAAAGTGCTTTTACATCATCCAAGCTCAGTAAGTAGCTCGCCTTTGTGCACTACTTTTATTTACTTTTTCTGTATATCTGCTTTTGCTGTGCAATAAAGAAATTATGAAGTAGGTTTTATGCCTGTCCATACAGGTCTCGTAGGTCATTTAGATTACAATATCAACTGGACGAAAGGAGGATGCAAACTCTTTAGGTTCAAGTTTAGGATTATATGAAATCGGTCAAGTGCGTGTCAAGTGACTTATTCCGAAAAAAAATCATAACTTTTTTTTTCACTTTTTCGAAAAAATAATATACGTATATATTTATTATTTAAACTTTATAATTATAATAAACTTTATATATTTCTATACAATAAAATATAAATCGCGAAAAAATATAAAATAATAAATAATTCAGTCTCGTGTCGATTGCCATAACTACTTTTCGCACTTGTTTTGTTGCATAGCCACAAACTAATCGCATAACAATTGCTCGCGAGAGCGCTAAATTCTGGATTTGGCTAGGCGATGGCGGTGAGCGGTGCCGAGACGTGCCGAGCTGTCTACAAACCGGTCCTCGCTATGGCAATTGCCATGAGATTCGTTTGGGCGACTGGTTCTAGTGCCGAATAACTTTGTCTTCGAACTTTCTTTTTGGTCATGATTTTCAAAATTAAATTGATTTGTCTTACAGTGAGGACAATGGATCCTTTTATACCTTTACCAACGCCGTTAATTACGGGCCTTGGAGTTCAGAGGATGCCGGACGGATCCCTGATAGTTGCGGATCAAGTGGTTCTGGAGAGAACGACCTTGGGGATTCGAGTAGGCATAATACAATTAGTTTGGTTTATTACGTACTTTTTAACGCTTTTAACTTTTGAATGAATGTACACCAGAATCTCAGAAAGCCTACTATTTACGACATTTTACCAAAGAACATTTTTTTCTGTAATTAAATTGTGAGATTTCGTGGCAAAAATATCTAGGCTTCATTCGGATAAATATTTTCAACCTCCTAAATATGTTTTTTTTTGTGTGCAGGTATGTAATATGTGTAATAAAAAATTCCAGTAAGATATTGGTTTTACTTATTTATCATAAAAACCATTTTTGCAATGCCTTTTTCATATAATTATTAAATAAAAACAAAGAACCAGAAAGAAACAGTTTGTCTCAACTTTATTTCACCTAAAGTGAACATCCTATATACTCGGACGGATCCGGGCATAGGCAGACGACGATTATTTACTCCGCCCGGATCCGTCCCTAGGCAGACGAGCAGTAATAGCTGATCTACGCACACATGCACAAAATATCCAATGTCATTTGGAAATCTACACTATTTTTACCGTTTTCGTAAGATTTTACTATGGGCAAGGTATCAATATGTGTTGCCATTTGAAAGCTGATAAATTCTACTATAAGTTGGTACATCTACATTTTTTGTAGGGAACAGACAACAACCACAGAGTAACTTATATAATACACAACAACTACTAAGAAATGTAGGTTGGTTGAAGTTTCAATTTATTTCTTCTAAAATAAATAGATTTTCCTACTTTTTAGCATAAAAATAAATTGTAAAGCATTCATTAGTTATCTGTTTTACGATAACAATCACTCATTTATAAATTAACTATTCGCGAAAAATAATAATTTCGTCACACGCGCGAACGCGCTTTCTACGGTCGTGAACTCCCGGCAGCCGAGGGGGTGCGAGTTGCGGAGCTTCTTGGCGCACGAAAGGTTAAACTGTTTTTTTTTCTTTATTAAGCTTTCCTTGTCTCTTATTGCGTTTTTCGTATAAATCCTTCTCTTTTAACCATGGACGTCATTACGTCCATGCTTTTAACATAGTGAGGTTTGTCACAGCTTCAGGGTCCCCCGGTAGTGGTTTATTCTCCCTGATGATGGCTGCATTTTTGTGTGTGTATGATACTTGTGTTTGCTAGTTCGGTTTGGAGCGGGCAAATATTTCTAAAGATGAAGCGCAGATACGAACAGAAATACAGGGCAGACGGGGACAAACCCTGAATTCTCTGCTTGGTTGAGTAAAGATAAAAATAGAGAAAACGATTTAAGTAAATACCTTATCGAGGTTTAATCTGATTGATAAAAAACATATTTCTTCCATATTACACGTTAAACAAGGTTTGACTGATGGCTGTACTTCATTAGAACCCTCGACCGAGATGCTTAAATGTAATAGATTAAGTAATAACGATTATACTTTTTATTTATGATAAATATGTGTGTTTGTTTTATTTAGACTATTTCTCAAAATAGTGAAAATCTAAGGATAATTTTATTGGTAGGTATATTGACTTTTCTTTTTAGTATTTTACTTATAGTACTGGCAGGACATTGGTATGTTTCTAAATTTCAAAACGGTCACACTGACGGTCGCATCACGTCACGAACGATTTAACACGACGATTTGTTTTAGGGTTGTTTTCGTGTTTATTTGCCAATATCTGCTCGGAAACTTCCTAATTTTTGCAATAAACCTCCTCAAAGATGGGTTGCGATGGCGGTACAATACCACGTCGAGATGAGCTCGTGCGAATGAAGAAGAAACCCGAACAGGTACGTAGGTAACCAATCAATTACTCTACAAAGTCTAAAATCTTGGGCAATTATGTCAAATTCTTCCTTATTTATTTCTATAGAAAGACAAAGACGCTGAGCGTTCGTTCAAGTGGCGCAACTGTGCGTTGTCGCAACAGAAGCTGCAGGAGCCGATAGTGGCGTGTGGACTCGGCAGGCTCTACAGCAAGAGCTCCGTCCTTGAAGCTCTCCTGGACAAGGAGTCCAAGCCAGAATCCATCAGCCACATCAAGAATCTCAAGGTAAACATGATTTACTACATATATTTTGATTGTATTTGTGTATTCTGGTCAGAATGTCGATAAGGCGCCCTTATCGACATTTAACATTACTCTTAAAATTCCAGGATATCAAAGACCTCCAACTAATTAAGAACCCAGCCTTCAAAGACACTGAGCACGCGGGAGGCGCTGTCGGCGACGGCGCGGCTCCATACATATGCCCCATCAGCGGAATCGAGATGACTGGCAAGTTCCGCTTTGTCTTCATGTGGCGCTGCGGCTGTGTGCTCGCCGAGAGGGCCTTGAAAGAGGTCAAGCAGAATATCTGCCATATGGTTAGTGCTTTGAATTGTTGGCATAAGTTCTGAAAGGAACCAAAAGTCTATTTGTACCCAGGCTGACACAGATTTGAGCCAGTCCTTTCTCCACCATATTGATTGATTGACAGAGTGAATGTTGATACATGTTGATACCTTGCAAACCTTCCAGATAGGTAGATAGATACCTATTCTGAAACAATCGGAAGTATCATTGTCTGTCCCAGTAAGAACAGAATTCAAAACCTGTTCTCCCTTTTAGAAGAACTGGACTTAATTTATTTTTAACTGATATTTCCAGTGTCAGCATCCCTTCACAGCAGATGACGTCGTGGTTTTAAATGGAACTGATGAAGATATTGAAATGCTCAAGACAAAGATGGCGATGCGCTTAGCAAGCAGAAAGACCACCAAGAAATCCAAATCAGAGAAAAAGGTCACCACAGAAATCAAAACTGAACCATCAACATCAATAGAGACTACAGCCCCTGAAGTCAAAGAAATCAAGAAGGAAGTTGATTTCAAAGTCGAACAAGAGCCAGGACCCAGCGGGAGCAATACAACAAAAAAAGAAATTGAAACAATACCACTAGCTCTACCCAAGTTTAACCCTAACAAGGTGGCACGTGGTCACTTCGGGTCCTCAAAGCGGGCATTCTCTAACAACCTGGTACAAGATCCGTCTTATAAGAAGACTAAGAAAGAGTACAGTGTAGCGAGCGACCCACAGAGCAGTGAAGTGTACAAGTCGTTATTCACCTCCCACAAGGACGAGAAGGACCAGAAGAGAGCTCATTGGGTTACATACAACCCATTTTATAATTAGGTAAAGTAAGTAATAATTAATAAATTAAGCATAGGGGTACTCTATATATTACATCATACATCTTAGTACAGTCAGCATCAGATATATATGAGCGCGCAAGCTATTCAAATAGATCTACACATCCTAAGCAACCAGAAATATCTACACAGCGAAAGTCAAAATTATCTCAACACCCTCAGTGTTAACATGGACGTTGACATAATTTTGACACTTTGGCTTTGTAGATATTTCTGGTTGTTTATGATGTGTAGATCTATTTGAGTAGCTTGCGTTCTCATACATATCTGATGCTGACTGTACAATGAAGGCAGAAACATATGTTGTGGGCTTGACTATTGACTATACATATAGGTATGTATGTGAATGTCTAGTGTAGTTATTATATTTAACTAGTGATGTAATGATACATAATTTAGTCGATACCGTTTTTATAGAAATTAATCGGCGATACTGATAGCTTAACCCCTCAGTTACCACCGTCGTTAGCTAACGCGACTTTTCTGTTAAAGGTTTTAAATTTTATTACCATGGCGTAGGGTTCAAAATCCCTTTATTCCCACTAGTTCAATTGAACAGTTCAGTTGACTGAACTAGTGGGATTTTTTCCCCACTAGTTCAATTGACACTAATTCAGTTGCTTGTCTGTTCTGTTGTGTTATTATTACTTGTAAGTAATATTCCTAAAATGTTTTACTAAGTTTTACTTTTATTTATATAAAATTAAGAGAGTGTATCTACTAAGAGATAATGGGTTGTTAGGAGGTATTAATAGATAGATAGTGGAACTTCCATCAACTTTCTGCTATCCTGGTATATGTAAAATCTTGTTGTTTATAGATACGCTCCCCATCACTGGCTCTCACTAAAGTCGGGTCAAGATAATAGGTGCACTGACTGTGATAAGGTTGAATTTAGTTTAGGCCAGTGCACCTATTATCTTGACCCGACTTTAGTATTATTAGGGTATATATGTGCTCCTAGTACTTTTGGATTTTATTGTGAGGTACCGAAATAAAAGATTAAGATAGTTTCATTCTCAAGTTCGCTTAAGCCATTCGTGATGTATAAGAGAGGGACAAATATTACGTAATCAGTTACTAAGCGTAAAAGTTTTTGTATTAAACCTTAAAAAGGGGAACTCTATTCCCACAACATAACCTCATGGCTTGGTAATAAATTCGAATCCCAATGAAAAATTGTGCCTGCTCGCGCCTTATTAAGGAATAAAAGCTTCCTAAGGAGATATAACACATATCTCCTTACCGTAGTACCGTTTGTATAAGATTTGGAGATGTTTTGCTATAACAAGCAAATTCACCTTTGCTTAATACTTTGAGCAAAAATATGTTTGATTTATTAGTTCGTGATTCGTGAAAATAGTAGCCGCAATATTTATTATATATATCATTAGTATCTTAGAGGTGAAACCAAGCAAAAAGCTTGTTATATTTTCAACTGAACAAATGGGGAAAAAATCCCACTTGTTCACTCAACTGTACTGTCAACTAGTGGGAATAAAGGTCGAAATCGCGATCCATCCCAACTACCCTCGGTTTTTGAGTAGTTAAGTAGGATGACAAATCAAATTAATAATGAATGATGTGCTCATTATGCATAAGAGTAATACGTCGCGCCACACGTTATGAGCGGTGGCCTTGAAAGCGCAGTAGTCACTTTTCAATACCTACCACATATGCACAGTAGTTCCCGCCAACGTCACCCAGCGCTCTTAATTTGTGGCGCGAGGTACTTAATTTAATACGGCTAGACTTTGTGAAATGTGGAAGAAAAATAAAAATATATAGGTATGGATATTATTAAAAATACCAAGTCAAATTCAAGGCAATTTGTAATAGTGATAAACAAGAAAGTAATTATCATTACACAAAGTAATAATCAATACATTATTATTATTTATTTATTTCGGGTTATTGAATATACCCATAGAAAAAAAAATACAAAATTATGTGGAATTCAAGATTACAATATAAAAATGGTGCAATAGCAAATTGTTATTGTCAAAATAATAAATAAAAAACAGGAACAACAGTTAAATTAATATGATGTAAAAGCAATTATTTGCAATATAATAATGTGGAATAGCAAATTTTTACTGTCAAAATTATAAATAAAATAAAATAAAAGTAAGACTTCAGTGCAATTAATTACTTCCTGTTCCCGGCGTGGTGCACGGTATTCCAGTGCTGGAAAAATAGCCCGCTCATGCTCTCCATAATAGCACTCAGAATCTCATTTTTGAAGTACGCAGCCGCACCCAGAATGATGCGATCCTCGACCTGATTATTGTGTAGAAATCATAGGGACCCTAGCCTCCCCACACATCGTCGATGCACTGCAGTGTCTTGTCAGACGTAAAGTATTCGGAATGCATCGTTATACTGAACCCGCAAGGTATAGGCATGTTTGGTGTAATGAAGCCAGAGCTGGCTGGTATAGAAGCTCTGGCAAAACGCCTTAACGAGAGTAATTTTAACTTCGTCAGTACAACACGACCTTCAAGCTGTAATCCTCACCGATGAAACCTTCATGAAAATGAAATTTTACACTGCCAAAAAATAGTCCAGAAATAGTCCTAAATAGTCCACAAAGAATGAAAAATAGACCTCTTATAGTTCCGAAGTTATAGCTATAGGTTGGTGAGGATTACAGCTTGACGTCAAGCTGTAATCCTCATCTCTCGTACAAGCAAACGGAAGGGCCTATCGACTTGGTTTGGGTTTCAAAAAATAGTCCAGAAATAGTCCACACGGCATGCAAAATTTCAGAAATAGTCCTTCAACGATTCCAGAGTTATTAAGACATCTTGGTGAGGATTACAGCTTGAACATTTGATATCATCAAATATCTTCGGAACGCCTACGACTTTCAGTTTGAAATTTGAGCCAAAAAATAGTCCAGAAATAGTCCACCGAAACAATAATGATTTCAACCTGGTTAACTTTGAAGAAGTGCATTAAAAATACAACGTTTTACTTCCCATACATTCAATACATGTACAGTCGTGTACAAAATAATAATGGGTAAACCCTAATAAACCGGTTTATATCGGTTAATTCAATCAAAGGGCCTATACATTACTGAACTGACAGCTCCAATCCAAAAGAGAACGATCTTGAAACGCAGACCAAATAACATAAAATGGTCAAGTGCGAGTCGGACTCGCACGAAGGCTTCCGTACCACCCACAGATATCGAGAAATAGGTTGAGGGGCGTGGCACGTGCGAACAAATCTAGCCCCGATTGTCTTGTAATTAAAAATTCTCAGTAGTCGCCGGGCAACCGCAGTGACGAATTCATTTCCGCTGCTTTTCGAAAATGCCGACCTGTGCAATACTTACGTGCAAAAATAGAAGCGGGAGTGTGAACTCCAAGCACGGCGGAGTAACATATTACTTGTAAGTCTCATTCCAACTATTATTTCTTTTTAAAACACAAGAAATAAACATTATTCAGGAAATAAATCATTCACGAAAAATTCCTCACGAGTTTATCATTAAAGTGACAATGTCAGGTTGTTCTCGCTAGGTTTAATATCCATTGCTTGTTTTGTTTCTTAATTTCACTACAATTTGCCAAGCTAACACGCAATGAATATTTCACACTTATCTAAATACGAAAGTAATTATGCATCGAGGTACGGAGGCGAACTGTTACACGCACGCAGAGACGACGTATAGTGATGGGGATAGTGATAGTGAGAATTATGTTTTTGAATCGATAAAAAGAAATAGTATTTTACCAACTCGAACAAAACCCATTGGGTAATCATCTAATATTACTAACCAAAGCTCTAATGGAAAGATATACTAATATAAGACTGTATTACTTTGCAAAAAATGCTACGCCAAAATTGTCAAAACGCCAAGTTCTTAATAAATATTTACATTTTTCTGGTCAATAGGTAGTATTGTACTGTACAGGATTATACAGAAAGGGTATATATACCGAAAGGCGGTTGTTAAGGATATCAATCTGAACATCCTTCTCTATTAAAACGATTTGATCAGACCAAATTTTTTTTCACTTTGCAGTACATTTTTGGGCCGAGCGGTCAGCTGATTTGTATGGGGAAGTAAAAAATAACGTTGCTCTGATCAAATCAGATTCATTGAGTCAGTTGTTCAAAATCATGTCCCATACAACCCTTTTCGGCTTGGCACCCCGTATGTGTTACAGCCTATAAACATAGTAATAGGTATTTCTTGTAAAATAAATATGACATATTAACCAGCAATGTATTATTTTATTTATATAACCCGGCGGCGTAGATACCACTGTCTATAAATTATAATCGATTGATGAAACGCGCTGTCCTTGCAATGTCCCAACACTAGCTCGGCCACAGATTAATAAGCTCGGCTAGCTAGTGTACCTGCGGTAGTGTGGGTGTGTTCGGACGATAGGTGCATGACATTGCACTGACCAATAAAAGCGGAAGGATTGATGTTGAGTGGTGAAGATGTGTGCGTGTTCTTAATTTTCGGCGACACTGGTTCCGAATTTCCGATACAAGCTTAGCGCCAAGGGCCTGTCTCTCGATATCTGTGGTACCACCGCACAATGGTAGGGGGATGGTGGGTGGATCTTCACTTTTGATTATTTATGGGTTTGGTTTAACAAAACTATTGTTATTACCTATCCAATACTGTGTTACTATGCATAATACTACTAATGCTGAAGTCAGTTTATGAGATGCTAACTGCACACCTCCAGCATTTTTTTAAACCTATTCAATACTGTGTAACTATGCATAATAGGGACTACTAATACTGAAGTCAGTTTTTGAGATGCTGATATATGAGATGCTAAGTTCACACCTTCTCCTCATACAACGATTTAATCTTGGCATTGATTGAATCAGCAGATAGTTCCGCGTCAGAATTTGCCCAATCAACTACAGCCTTTGGGCAATTAGTGAATGCGTAGCAGCAGCAAGGGGGAGCATAGCCCGTCGCGGCAGAAGCGCAGAAGTATCTACCGGTTTCAGTTCAGCATTCGTTTTGAGTGCACAGTGTCCAGGAGTAAATAAATGCGATTTGTGACTCCTGGACGACCAAAAATTTTGCAAGTCCGTAACTAACTCTAGGTGAGACCGGCTTGATTTTAGAAACCATTTTGTTCAACGTAGACAAAAGATTAGCAAAGAAAATGCTGCTAGTACGGATGTTGGGTTACTACCAGGATCAGTTGCTACCACGTCAACCTGAGCGATGTGTATTCGTGTCTTGGATCTTCATCCCGAACCAAATTCCAAATTCCAAGTCTTTATTACTGTAGATATTTACATATACATAGCAATCGTCATTTTTTGCCACTTCTCTACATTGGACCACTGTGGGAGAAGAAGGGCGTAGAAACTACCACAGATTGATTTTTAGATCTCTTTTTAAAAATTGCTTATGCTTAACTAATACAAAATATAATATTTAGTCATTATCATAATTAATAAGCAGGAATAAATAATTACAAAATTATTAACAGCAAGGTCTGTGTTGAGCCAGATTAACCCCATACAGACCCATCATTTAAGTAATCTTGAACATTGTAATATCCCTTTTTCGACAAAGTCGCTTTAACATGGATTTTAAATAGCTCAAATGGCAATTTCAAGATCTCCAGAGGTATCTTGTTGTAGTAGAGAATGCATTGACCCTTGAAAGAATTGCTAACCTTCGCGAGTCTAAACCGGGGCGCAAGTAGTCTGTGATTATTTCTTAGGTTAACATTACAGCTATCGCTAAGTTTGGGAAATTTTGTAAGGTTCTTGCGTACACACATTATATTTTCGAAAATAAATTGACTAGCTACAGTTAGTATGTCAATTTCTTTAAAAGCTGTCTTAAGGAGTCTGTGCGTTTTAAATTATAAATTGCTCGAATAGCTCTTTTCTATAAATTAAAAATAGTTTGAATATCCGCTGCTTTCCCCCACAACAAGATACCATAGGACATGACACTATGAAAGTAACTAAAATATACTAGCCTAGATGTAGCCACATCCCTGTTTTGTCTGATGTTCCTAACAGCGTAAGCCGCAGAACTTAATTTACCAGCCAATTTTTCTATGTGGGGTCCCCACTGCAATTTTTTATCAATGGTTATTCCAAGAAACTTCGTGTCATTTACTAATTCTAACGTATAGCTGTCCAACACTAAACCGGTCCCAACTTGCCTGACATTTGGAAGTGAGAATTTGATACATTTGGTTTTACCAGCATTTAACAATAAATTGTTAACTGTGAACCAATTCAAGGTTAAAGATAATACTCTATTGACATCATCAAAATCTTCTTTTTGTCTTTCAATTTTGAAGACCAGTGACGTATCATCAGCAAACAACACTATGTTAGTCAATTTCTCCACCATAAAAGGCAGATCGTTAATATATACCAGGAATAAGAAAGGGCCTAATATGGAACCTTGTGGAACGCCAATTTTTACCCCCGATCCATCAGATTTAACGCCGTTGACTTCTGCCTTTTGAATTCTATTGCTTAGGTATGATCTTAGTAGATCCAACGCTTTATTTCTAACTCCGTAATGATTTAATTTCATTAGTAACGTGTCATGATCAACACAATCAAATGCCTTCGACAGATCGCAAAAAACACCGATAGCATCCTGTGCGGCTTCCCATGCAGAATAAATATGAGATATAAGGGCATCCGTAGTCGATTTACCCCTAGTGAAACCGTATTGCTGAGTTGTTTTGTACGGTTGAAGTGTGAGAGCATTTGATTGAGTATAATATTTTCAAAAATTTTACTTAGTGCTGGAAGAACCGATATTGGTCTGAAATTTGACGGATCACCCTTGTCTCCAGACTTGAACAGAGGTATAAGTTTACTGTGTTTCATGAGGTCTGGGAAAGCTCCATCATCAACACATTTATTGAATATATAAGCTAGGTGTGGGGCTATAACAAGTATTATTGAACCAATAACTTTGACTGACATAACCCACAGGTCTTCAGTATTTTTTAAGTTAAGTAATCTATACGTTTTGACAATATCCTGGGGACATACATGATAAAATTTTAAATCTACATTACTGATGCTAGTGCTGTTTTTTTTTTTTTTGAACAGGCACATTATCGTTATACCCTGAACTTCCAACCTGCAGGTCCGTAGATGTTGGCACGTAGTGTGCCCAGCAGGAGCTGGGTCCCAGCATGATCGTTTAGCAAAGTATAGACTTGCCCGATATTGTCAATACAATGCTGATTGACAAGACTTTGACCATCAGGGAAGAGCTGCATTTGCACCGATCCGGGCAAGTATTCATCGATATTCCCAGCAAATAATTATTGATAGAATCAATTAGATCTTTAATCGTAGGTACTGAAGGTAGCTGAAACATCCTGTTGTTCACGCGTACGCCTGCGACGCCTAGCCGATTGTACTTGTACTAGGGTGAAAAACAAGAGCTTTCGTCAGAGGAGGTGTACTCTCGATTCATGGTTTCTGCAATGGTAGGATTCACTGTTGATTTATTTCCACGCCTACCGAACGGCGTGGAATCCGGAGGGGGTGGGCTTTTGCCAGCACGTGAGAGAAAAGTGAGTTGAATTGTTACTGACCTTGTCGTCGCAGACTGATAGATCGAAAGCTCGATTCGAGACAGGAATGCGGGAGAGGAGACAGTTTTGGGATAGGAGAGGAATCGAAACCTTGCCGTCGCTGCCGACGCTGTCGCCGGCGTGCTGCCTGCCGACACGTGGAGTCGCCGCTACCGGTACGACGATGTCCAATCAACACGGATCACTTGACCGCTGACGCGAATCTACTTATTTCCCGACGATGTAGATGATTAACACTCCGACCAGGCCCGACGCCTGTATTTGGTAATTGGTACACCGAAATACCATCAATGGCACGATGCCTGAGCAGACATGTTTTTTCTCCCGACGAGAAAAGGATAAAGATAACCTCCAATTTTTTCCTCTCGTTGGTACGAGTGACAGCTGCGGTCCGTTTCCGCTTAGTGATGTCCCGATTACTCGCGGTCGATCCGCGCAACAAAAAACCGGTGCGTTCCGCAGCATAAATATTAAACAGTCACCCGCCCGGACAGGCCCGAACCTGTCCCTAATCAATAGGAAGGCGAGAAAGTGTTGCGACCGCTCTCTTGAGGACCGAGTCCCCCACCTTGACTTCTGCTGATCGAGGCGTGCCATCCCGACCCGTGTACAAATTGACGATCCGTCCTCGTCTCCATCTCAATGATGGCAGGTTCGCATCCTTAATCAGCACCAAATCACCGACTTGAGGGGGACTCGTCCGGTCAGTCCACTTAAGGCGCTGCTGCAAGATGTGCAAGTACTCAAGGGACCACCGTTTCCAAAAATCTTGAGCCATCTGCTGCAACATCTGCCACCTAGTTAACCGACTTAACTTAACATCACCGAATGGGTATTCTGGCAGGGCGTTAAGGGGCTGACCTATCAGGAAGTGACCCGGAGTCAACGCTTCCAAATCATTTGGATCCGAACTGAGCGGGCACAACGGACGCGAGTTCAGTGTCATTTCAATTTTACAGAACAGCGTCGCAAGCTCTTCAAAGTGTAGAGAGGTATCACCGATGATCCTCGTCAGGTGCGACTTAGCCGATTTAACCGCAGCCTCAAAAATTCCTCCCCAATGAGGACATCCCGGCGGACTGAAAACCCATTCAATCCCTCGCCGGGAGCAAGCCGTACCGATGGCGTCCTGGTTACCGTTCAGGAATTGAGTGACCTCCTGCAGATATCGCCTGGCTACGACAAAATTTGTGCCGTTTTCCGAACGGATTAATGTCGGGAGGCCCCTTCGTGAGACGAACCGATCCAGACAAGCGATAAATGCCTCCGTAGTGAGGTCACTGACCACCTCCAAGTGGACTGCCTTCGTGGCCAAGCACACGAAGACGCACAGGTATGCCTTCACTAATCTGGCGTTCCGTAGCTGTGAAGACTTGACCATGAATGGTCCCGCGAAATCCGTTCCGACACCCGCAAAGGGCCGGATTTCGTTAACCCTATCCGAGGGCAAGTCGCCCATCTGGGGCTGCATCGTAGCCGCCTTGGCCCGATAACAAGGCAGGCACCGAAATACGACGCTCCGCACTAAGCGTCTTCCCGATAGAATCCAGAACTCGCGCTGGAGAAACGCCATCAAGGCGTGGCATCCGATATGCCCATTCCGAATGTGTCGATCCTGTATCAACAGTTCGACCAACTTCCCTTTCCTAGGGAGTAACAACGGGTGGCGAGCCGCATAAGGCAGGTTGGCATTCCGCAGCCGACCTCCTACCCTCAGCAATCCTTGAGGGTCAATAAACGGGTTGAGCCGAGCCACAGCTCCCTTCAGTTGGACGCGTCCGCGTCTCAGCATGTCAAGTTCGGACTTAAAGTGCACCGTCTGCACGTTCCGTACCAATGCGAACAACGCATGGTTCCGTTCCCGTGGTGTCAGGACCTGTGTCCGCACTCGTTGCGCCTCAGAATTCCGACAATTCCGCGCAAATCGGCAGATCCAGGCGGTCACATTGACCAGCTTGTCGAGCGAGCTGTACCGTTCCAGCAGGCTGAACTCCTCTTCCGGCTCTGGTTGCGTCGTACACACACCGACTGTCAAGGCGCCGTTCGCCGTGGTAACGCGTGGACTCATTGGCCAATCCGATTCGGCTTGAGTCAACCATTTTGGACCCCACCACAAGGGATGTCCAACTAACTCCGGAGCGTGACACCCACGAGACGCACAGTCTGCTGGGTTCATTTCCCCTGGAACATGTCTCCAGATTAAGGGAACCTCCGAATTCAAAATCTGTGAAACCCGATTCGCCACAAAAATCTCCAGCTTGTGAACTGAAGCCTTCAGCCAGCATAACACGATCTGGCTGTCCGTCCAAGCGTAGACCGTATCTTCTAACGCTATTGACCCACGAAGAACCGTCATCGTGTGGTTGAGCAGACGAGTCAGGAGAGCCGCTCCCGAAAGCTCTAACTTGGGAATGGTCAGGCGAGTGCGCAACGGCGCAACCTTGCTCTTGGCCATGACCAACCGCACATCAACCTCCCCCGAGGAGTCGACCGTACGCAGATACACCGCAGCTCCGAAGCCCTTCTCCGAGGCATCGCAAAACCCATGCAGGGTGGCGGTGTATCGTTTGGTGGGGACCAACCTCCGTGGCAGTGAAATCCGATTGATGCCAGGGAGGGTCGAAAAGAACGAGTCCCACTCTGAGCTCAATGACCCGCCGATCGGGTCGTCCCAGTTCAGCTCAGCAGACCACAATTGCTGCATAAAACACTTGAGATGAAATGTTACCGGGGTGATCCACCCGTTTGGATCAAATGTCCTAGCCACCGTTGAAAGGACGTTCCGTTTCGTCCAGACCTTCGGGGAGTCCAACTCGACCCGATACGAAAACATGTCTGACACCGGCTGGTACTGGACGCCTAATACCTACAACATATTTGGATTTTCCAAATTTTCAAAAATGTGGGGATCCTGCTGGTAGTCATCCGAAAGACCAGTCAGTAACTCTGGAGAGTTCGACATGCATTTCCGGAGCTCGTAACCTCCACCCCGTAAGAGCTCAACTAGCTCGTCCCGTCGAGCGAGCGCCTCCTCTACGGAATCTGCACCGGTACAGATATCGTCCACGTAGAGATCCTGCTCCAGGATCGCTGCTCCTCTAGGGAAGTTTAACCGTTCTCGATCCGCTAACTCCCGCAGAGTGCGAATCGCCAAATAAGGACTAGACCGTAGCCCGTACGTGTTGGTGTTCAGCTCGTACACCCTGATGGGCTGATCTGGGCTCTCTCGCCACAGTATCAGCTGATACCGTCTATCGTCAGGGTGAATGACCGTCTGTCTAAATATCATCCGGATGTCAGCTACAAACACAACATTGTGTCGACGGAACCGTGTGATAACATCCGCGATGTCATGGTTCAACTTCGGCCCTGAATGCAAACACTGGTTCAGGTTCATGCCGTTAGATGTTGATGCCGATCCATCGAACACTACCCGTATTTTGCCCTCCGGGGTCCTCAAGACCGCGTGATGGGGCAGGAAGCAGTGGTCTTCACGCTTCCAGTCGATACCCGAAACCGACATGTGGCCGAGCGACTCGTATTCCCGCATGAAATCGACGTACTTCTGCCGGAAAATCCCGTCACGCTTCATGCGTCGGTCCATCGACAGAAGCCGCGTCTCGGCTGCATGGTGTGAACTGCCCAGCGGTGGGCGATCACTCCGGAATGGAAGACGTGTTAGAAATCGACCTGACCGAAGGCGACCAGTATTGTTCCGATAAAACTGTTCACACTCTTCTTCAACCGGATCCAACCGGCGGACCGTAGGTGGTTCCTCCACCTCCCAAAACTTCTGTATCACCTCCGAGAGAACAGAACCGAATAAGGGACTACGAGTCGCTAGGCGTGGGGCAGCCGGCATGACCGGACCCATTACCGCATGGCCCAGTCTGGTGTTGACCGAAACCAGACCAGTCGCCTGCAACACGTGGACACCTGGCACTAACAGGTATCCCAAGGCATCGACACCCAATAAAATGTCTACTGGGCCCGGAATATCGAACTCCGGGTCAGCCAGTGACAACCCAGCGACAAACTGTCGCACCGAGGGCGACAACCGTACGTGAGGGTGTGAGCCCATCACATTAGGCATGACTAATGCCGTGACCGTCAGATTCACCGATGAATCCACCCGTGACGAGAGAGTAATCCGACATACTCCCTTAACGGAACCGACTTCCGTGTTCCCAATTCCCCGAATGGAATGTGGATACTCCCTTACTGAAATGCCCAACCGTCTTACAAGGTTGCACGAGACTAAGCACCCCTGGGCCCCCGAGTCCAATAGTGCTCGTGCTACACAAGATTTGCCGTCCGAACTCCACGCTATCACCGAGGCGGTGGGGAGCATGACCGTCTGTGGAGTGGCGGCACCCTGTAAGTGGGCGGCGTGTCCCTAGCGGGAACCTCCGCGGGATCCGAACCCGCTGGGACCCCCGTCGGCCCGGTAACTCGGCTGCTGATATGCCACCGGTGGCATATCAGACCGTATGTACATCAGGGGGTCCCAACCCGCATAATAGGCCCCTCGCTGTCCCGGTACCCGACCATACCGGACTGTGTACGGTGTGTCCGGTGGCCACCGTGGATGGAGGGGGGAGAGCGGATGCAACCTGGGGCGCTCTAGGAATGGGGGCGACATCCGACTGTTCGCCTCCCAGAGCGACGGGCAGGGTGGCGCAGAAGGTGGTGGGCTCCCAGCCTTCGCGCCACTCATAGGTGCCATCTGACACCCGCCCGTAACACGCGGTGAGCCAGCGGCCCGAAGTCCTCGCTGACCCTGGATAGCGGCGACCGAACCCCGGCTATCCCGCCTGTTACCCCCCCGCGCTGCCCCCTTCCCCTCGGGGGGGGGTCCCGTCCGCGGGTACCCCAGTCAACCCGTTGGTGACTCCCGTTGCCCGGAGGGGGACTGGGTCCGGCCCTGGTTGGGCCCTGTGACCGACCAACCTGAGTCCGGCCCTGGTGACCGTCCGAAGGGCCTGACCGGTTCAGGCACAACACGATGTGGTGCTTGCCACCGCAGCACTCACAGGGGGACGCCCGTGAGCACTCGCTCAGCGGGTGCGGCCCCAAACAACCGAAACACAATCGGTGGCGGAAGACCACCTTCCTGCTGGCAGCCACACCGAGCGCCTTAAAGTTGGCGCAACTGGTCACTTCATGACCGGCACTGTCGCAGTGCACACAGCCGTCACCCGACGGCGCGGCACTCAAAACGCCAAATTGTTTTGACCGCCAACCCCCCCGTGGGCACTCCATCGCTTGGTCAGCATCCGCGCAGAGCTGCTTCACTGCAGCCACCGAGGCCTCATCCGTAAGCCCGAGGGCTTCAGCCTCCGCAGCCAGCCGACAGACCTTCCCGACGCGTGTCATTGGGTCCTCCACACGCTTGAGCAGGACATCGTCCATGTCAGGTCGCTCCACATACTTGTGAGTATGGGCGAGCCATCTCATCTCCTCACGGACACCATACCGCAGTACCGTCAAGGGCGAAGGTGCCATGGTTACCAATTCAATTGTTTCTGGTCCTATGCTTCACTACCGAACTAAGCACAGCCAGAGACCAGCACTTTCCCGTCAGCGCTGGGCACAGAAATTAAAACTAAGTTGTAAAAACCAAGGCAACCACTAACACAATTAAATCCTAAACCATATTTAATATGGTCGCCCTGTGGACATACACCTTATAAATATATACTCTAAATCAATTAGAGAATGCCACCATATGGTACAATACAAATAACACACAAAAAGGTATTATAAAAAAAACTATTTTTCTAGAAGTGGCCCCTCCGATATGACCCACACTTCTTTTGAGGTCAGCAAAATCAGCTTAATACCCCCTAAATAGCCCGACCCTGCTATCTAAACCGAAATAACACTGCAGTACTATAGAACCCGACGTTCTACCGCAAGTAATACAATCTAGTTACTTCGCAGAATGACTGTTCAATCTTTTATGCGCACAAACAGTAGTTTCCGACTACACTTATACTGTTCAGGCCTCTCGGCACCCAATGACCTCGCAGGGGCCCATCAGCTACGAGGTAGCGTAGCGATCAGATGCCAAGAAGTGTGAACGTCGGCGATTCACCGAGCTAATACTTATGGAGTCGATCTAACCTGGTCTGTGCTTCGGTCCCGTCAACCTCCTGTCTCTCTGCAAGGCCCGGGTGCACCCTAGGCTCTTCTTGGTAGACAGGTTCTTCAGCCAACCAGGTATGACTGGCAGGCCAGCTTCGACGCGCACAGTGTTCCAACACAGGTTATGTTACGTGGGAAAAACCAATCGGCCACGTAAATGCGAACTTTATCTGGTTCGGGGAACCACAACACACTCAGCTATATAGACAATCCTGAGGGGAACCCGAATACATTCCAGATGGCTTGCGATTTAAATTCAATACCCCAATCAATACGCGTTACATTGCGAGGGCTTTCGTCTGTCAGTTGTCAAAAACTGCTAGGTTGGCAGCAACGTCAAATTCAAAATGGCCGTTCCGAAACCATCGATCGAATATCGATTTGGAATCGAACAATCACCCGCCCGGACAGGCACCCACCTGTCCCCTAATCTACGGGCAGCCGAGACAACGTTGCTACCGCTCGTTTAAGAACCGAGCCTCCTACTAGAACCTCTGCAGACCGGGGGGTCCCGTCCTTGCCAGGGAACAAGTTAACAATGCGCCCCCTGTGCCAACGTAGTGGCGGTAAGTTAGCATCCTTAACCAGAACGAGGTCACCAACACTAGGGGGGCTGGTTTTGTCAGTCCACTTAAGGCGCTGTTGTAAGATGTGCAGATACTCGAGCGACCAACGCTTCCAGAAATTCTGAGTAAACTGCTGCCATCTGATACCTTGACAACCGATACAATTTCACTCCCTCGAAGGGGTGCTCGGGCAACGCGTTAAGTGGCTGTCCTATCAAGAAATGGCCTGGGGTCAGAGCCTCCAGGTCATTTGGATCCGAGCTGAGCGGACACAACGGTCGCGAATTGAGAACGGCCTCGATCTTACAATGTCGCGAGCTCCTCAAAAGTCAGCGCGGTCTGACCTACTATACGCCCCAAGTGCGTCTTAGCTGACTTAACTACGGCCTCAAAAATCCCACCCCAGTGGGGGCAACTCGGTGGGCTGAAGGTCCACTGTATACCCCGACGGGAGAGGGCCGTTCCAATATCCACTTTATTTACATTAAAAAAGTTGTCTATCTCTCGTAAGTATCGTTCCGCACCGACGTAGTTAGTGCCGTTATCAGAGCGGATCAAAGTTGGAAGTCCCCTTCGAGAAACAAACCTATCCAAACAAGCAATGAAAGCCTCTGTCGAGAGATCAGCAACGAGCTCGAGATGTACCGCCTTGGTGGATAAACAAACACACATGAGCTATACCGTTCCAGCAGAAACCCGGCGTCAGGGTCCTCAGCCTTCTGGGTAACATGCACGGCCGCTCTGGGGCCATGATCCGAAGATACTACTACATGGCTGTGGGGCCAGTCCGATTCTCTCCTGGCAAGCCAGGGTGGTCCCCACCACAAATGGTGTCTAACGAGTTCAGGAGCCCGACATCCCCTGGATGCACAATCAGACGGGTTCAATTCTCCTGGTACATGTCTCCAGGTCAGTGGGACCTCAGACGACACAATCTGGGAGACACGGTTCGCAACAAAAACCTCTAAGTTATGGACCGAAGCCTTCAGCCAGCACAAAACAATCTGGCTGTCCGTCCACGCGTACACCGTATCCTCCAAAACCACTGACCCACGCAACACTGTTAGAGTGTGATTCAAAAGTTTGGTCAAAAGAGCAGCCCCGGACAGTTCCAGTTTTGGAATCGTCATCCTTGTCCGAATAGGCGCTACCTTGCTTTTTGCCTAAACCAAACGCACTTCAACCTCCCCGGTGGAGGTGACGGTTCGCAAATAAACCGCTGCCGCAAACCCTCGTTCAGAGGCATCACAAAACCCGTGAAGGGTTGCCCTGTAATCCCCAGGAGGGACCAATTTCCTCGGCAGCGATACATTATTTATATTGAGGCCCAACCATTTTGCTAAATCATTCGATACAATGCAGCCCTGAGCTCCAGAATCTAATAGGGCGCGAACGTATGTTGGGTCGCCCGCCAAATCCCAAACAAGCACAGAGGCGATCGGTAACACCACCGTCTCCGGTTGGGGGGCAACAAATTGTTGGGCCGCAAATTCCTAGCGAGGGCCCCCGGGGCCCCACTGTGCCTGTAACCGATCAGGTAGGCAGCTATACGCCAGAGGGTCCCATTGTACAAATGGCCCACGCGCCGGTTCCATTGCCATCCTACGACGCCCCCCGAAGGGGGGTGGGCGTGAATTCAACCGTGGCCGCTCCATGAGCGGGGGGGACATCACATGTGACCGACGAGGACGAGGCGACGAGCGGGGCGACAACTGAGGCGGCGTCCGAACCGCATCCGCATAGCTCGAAGGTGTCCCATGCCACCCGCCCGTTACGGCCTGCTCAACACACCCAATGTGCCGCTGAGTCGGATGCTGAGTCGCAACCGAGAACTCAGGGCCCCCCATGTGATGACCCTGAGTGCGGCCCTGCACCCCTGGGTGGCCGCGTGCTTGTGGCCCCATTGCCCGTTGAGTCGGATGCTGAGTCGCAACCGAAAACTCAGGGCCCCCCATGTGATGACCCTGAGTGCGGCCCTGCACCCCTGGGTGGCTGCGTGCTTGTGGCCCCATTGCCCGCTGAGTCGGATGCTGAGTCGCAACCGAAAACTCAGGGCCCCCCATGTGATGACCCTGAGTGCGGCCCTGCACCCTAGTACCGCCCTGTGCACGTGGGGACATTGGCCCCTGAGTTGCGCTCCGAGTCGCAAACGAATTCTCAGGGCCCCATGCCGTGTCACCCTGGATACGGCCCTGTGGAGGCTGTTGGCCGGACCGGTTCATGCACAACAGATTGTTGTGGGCCCCACCACAATATCCGCACAATTTTGTGCGCGTGCAGTCCCTAGCCATGTGTGGCCCGAGGCACAGGAAACACCAGCTCCGCTGCTTGGCCATCCGGCGCCGTCCCTCAACCCTAAGTTCCCCGAACTTATTGCAATTGGCCACAGCATGGCCAATCTGCCTACAACATGGGCAGGTCTCACTATGTGGGGTCAATGCACTCACAGTCCCATACGACTGCCGGTTGGTGCGGTCCTTCCTCGTCGGAGGGCCCCTACTCACAGCGCTCCCGGCAGCTCTCTGTGGCTCCGAAGGATGGGTGACCGTCAACCCCAAATTCTCTGCCCGTCGAGCCTCCTCTTCCAAAAATCCGACCAAGTCGGAGAAGGCGGGCAGGTCCTCGGCCGACCTCCCGTGAGACTGTTCGAAACGAGTCTGCACGTCAGCGGGTAGGCGGGAAAGTACAATGTACAGCAGTAGGTACGACCATTCACCAACCGGAAGTCCAAGATTCTCTAGGGCCTTGGTGACGGACAACAATGGGTTCAAAACCTCCGTCTGTATGGCCCCGACCTTGTTCACAACCGGGATACTAAACAAACGGTTCAGTTGGGCATCGGCCAACCTCCGTTTGTTATGGTAACGTCTGACCAACAATTGTCTGGCCGTTTCATAGTTACCCTCCGTAACTGTCAAATGAGCGACCAGCTCCCTAGGCTCACCCCTCAATGCTGCCACCAGCTGAGCCATCTTGACAGACTTGGTAATGTCCGATCGCATGTGCACCAAACTGTCGAACAGATTGATGAAGCTCATCCATTCACCGGACACTCCGTCAAAAGTAGGCATAGTTATGGCAGGTAACCTGGACCCCGAACCCTGAAGCGGCAGAGGTGCTTCAATGTCACCACCATGGCTGGACTCGCGCTGTCTACGTATGTCCGCAGCCTTCTGCGTGATAGCAGCTGCCATCTCCATACATTTGTCGACATCCCCTAGCAACCGTGACAGCCTGTCAGGTGCGCAACCATCAACTGATTCCGCCTGCGCGGACAATTCGAGCACCCTGTTGTAACGTTCCTTAACGTCCATAGACCGCTCCAATACCACATCATGCCTATCTAAACGGTCTATCAGACCGTGTGCGGAGGAAAACCATCTGAGTTCCTTAGAAACACCCTTCTGTATTTCAGATAACGACATGATCGGAACGATACTTACTCACAATTTGCAGTAACTCAATTTTATTGGACCCTCCAGTCTATAACCCAAACGAGGGAACCCTAAACCACAACTTAAACAATGCTGTTTTCCTTAAACAATAGGAACCGAGTTTTATATCTATATAAATTCTGTAAATACAATTTAGTTTCCCTTTATCATTATAACACACACAGATAGTCAATATTAGTTCAAGTTATAAATTGCTATAAACTGAAAACAATGTAATAGCCTGCTATCAATAGATGTAACTACCTATGTTAACCAAACATTCATTAGCATTACTAGACCACTAATAGATTGACTAACTGGTACTTCAATGCAAATTTCAATTCACCTACAATGTACCTAAGTTGAGTACCTACTATTCTGAGTCACATCTCAGTACAACTGGTCATTTAGGGAAAACTGTAATATCTGTCTGTCTACTACCAGCAATAGACTTATAGCTTACAATACTACCAATCTATGTGGATACAGGAACAACACCAAGTTAGCTAATAACCGCCTATACCTACAGATTGATAGTCCCAAATCGTGGGTTCCTGGAGCCCTTGACGGCTGCAAATCTCAGGAAACCACGCTATTGCTACCAAAATTTTCAGGCCTCTCGGCACCCAATGACCTCGCAGGGGCCCATCAGCTACGAGGTAGCGTAGCGATCAGATGCCAAGAAGCTGTGAACTTCGGCGTTTCACCGAGCTAATACTTATGGAGTCGATCTAACCTGGTCTGTGCTTCGGTCCCGTCAACCTCCTGTCTCTCTGCAAGGCCCGGGTGCACCCTAGGCTCTTCTTGGTAGACAGGTTCTTCAGCCAACCAGGTATGACTGGCAGGCCAGCTTCGACGCGCACAGTGTTCCAACACAGGTTATGTTACGTGGGAAAAACCAATCGGCCACGTAAATGCGAACTTTATCTGGTTCGGGGAACCACAACACACTCAGCTATATAGACAATCCTGAGGGGAACCCGAATACATTCCAGATGGCTTGCGATTTAAATTCAATACCCCAATCAATACGCGTTACATTGCGAGGGCTTTCGTCTGTCAGTTGTCAAAAACTGCTAGGTTGGCAGCAACGTCAAATTCAAAATGGCCGTTCCGAAACCATCGATCGAATATCGATTTGGAATCGAACATATACTTTCACTAACCGAAAATGAACTTTAATTGTGGTACCGACCACAGACTCATTGCCGACTTGCCGGCCAATCTGAGATATTCTTTTCTCCCAACTACAATGTGGCAAAAGGCAACCCTACAACCGTGAATCGATGATTTCCCACTAGGAAAACCGCGCCTGCTACCAAAAGTGATTAATTTCCACGCCTACCGAACGGCGTGGAATCCCGAGGGGGTGGGCTTTTGCCAGCACGTGAGAGAAAAGTGAGTTGAATTGTTACTGACCTTGTCGTCGCAGACTGGTAGATCGAAAGCTCGATTCGAGACAGGAATGCGGGAGAGGAGACAGTTTTGGGATAGGAGAGGAATCGAAACCTTGCCGTCGCTGCCGACGCTGTCGCCGGCGTGCTGCCTGCCGACACGTGGAGTCGCCGCTACCGGTACGACGATGTCCAATCAACACGGATCACTTGACCGCTGACGCGAATCTACTTATTTCCCGACGATGTAGATGATTAACACTCCGACCAGGCCCGACGCCTGTATTTGGTAATTGGTACACCGAAATACCATCAATGGCACGATGCCTGTGCAGACATGTTTTGTTCTCCCGACGAGAAAAGGATAAAGATAACCTCCAATTTTTTCCTCTCGTTGGTACGAGTGACAGCTGCGGTCCGTTTCCGCTTAGTGATGTCCCGATTACTCGCGGTCGATCCGCGCAACAAAAAACCGGTGCGTTCCGAAGCATAAATATTAAACAACTGTACTATCCCTTTCCACAGGACCGATTCCCTGAGCATCCACACCATCAACACCTAAGCCGCCTGAATCACTCATCACAATACTTATGTCAATACTGACTTTGCTAATTCCTTTTTCGACGAAAAGAAACGACGCAATGAAGTTATTGAAGATTCCCGCGCTCAACACTCACTTAAATAGGTTTCGTTTAACGCGTAACCTACTAACGTAACTAGTGATGGAGGGAATCAAACAAGATAAAACAATTTGGAGTTTTGGTTATAAAAAGGCTGTTATATTGTAAGTAAGAAAAGGGCAGAAATAGTGTAAACAAACAACACGCTCTCATCTTCTTCCCGGACGAGGCGAAAGGAGCTTAACTAAGTATGTGATGATTATAAAATGTATGTTAAGTGAAGAATTTTTATGTAGTTGATTTGTTGTAGATACCATTTATTTTATTTAAAATCAGACTTACGGAACAGACCGTATTATACACATGAAACACATTTTATTTAGACTTTAATTTTATTACGTTTCTTAATCAAAATTTTCTATATGAAAATTAATGCCTCAGTTTCTCTATTATTATAACAATTTTGGCGCCCGTGTCAGCCGGCGCCGACAACACGTGACGTCAGCACCTTTTAATAAAACAAATAGTGTTATTTATTACTAATTTGACAAGACTTTATTACAAAATTTAAATTAATGTCGTGCTAACATTTGGGTGTTTTCATACTCTATTGTGGATTTATAATCCTAATAAAAAATGTAAATTATTCAATATATCAATATTAGATAGGGTCAATTATGGTATCGATATTTCTTTTTGAAATCACTACGTTTTTAGAGATCGACTTCTACCCTATTGTTGTGGGGCGCCTGCTGGACGTCATTTTGCTTCACAGCTTGTCATTCAAAAGGTTTAACGGATTGTACACTTATGTACAAATAGGTGTTTGTAAAGTATAACAAATAAAATGATAATTAACATATGTGAATAAAATACGCCTATCATAAATTGAAATGGATTTATTCTAAAAATGATCCTAATATTCGAATATAGCACAATAAAATCTTCACAAAAAACATATCCCATCCTAACAATCAAATTCATCAAAGCAAACAACAACAAGCTAGCCAACAACATAAAATACTAACTAATATTATCGAAAACTTGTGCTTAGTTGAAAAATTGTCACAAAATTTAAATTAAAAGTGGAATGTACATACGTACCTATTAAAACATTTCAGTTGCATCCCCACTTTCTATAGAAAGCCAATCGTAAAGGTTGTAGACACTACCAACGACCAACTTCTCACGTAAAATGGTCACAAAAAGGCAGTTCACGGTTGTGGATGTCTTAAAAAAATGCAAAATGATAGAATATGCCCACAATTCTACTACTACTCATACGGTCACAATAGCAGATACACTTGCTTGCTTGCTTATCCTACGCCTTGTCCGGCTGCATGGAGGCCATGGTAGCCTGGATGATGAGGTTGAAGTCCAGCTCATTGAGGCTCGCCTTCGCAGTGAGCAGGTCCAGGAACGTGTCCAGCGGGGACAGCCGCTCGCCCGATGGCAGGGTGGCGACCCCTGGGGTGAAAACCGTTGCTATATATTGTGATTGAGTTGAAGAGACATCTTATCTGAATGTATTTACCGGTAGCCTTATCAATTAAACATAAACATTTACATACTTATATTTATTTATTTATTTATTTATTTATTTATTTATTTATTTATTTATTTATTTATTTATTTATTTATTTATTTATTTATTTATTTATTTATTTACATAATCTATTTGTGCCATTACAGCAAAGCCAAGTCGACACAAATATACAAAATTAGAAAATACAATATAATTCAATTATTACAAATTAATTTACCATAATAATGTCAAATATAATAAGTTCAATTCAATCGTATAAATGCAGTTACCATATTATCATTATATCCATAAACATTCGAGAAAATAATTACAATACTACACTATCATGCAATCTTCTCACAGAACCTTCCACATTCTCGCACAATATCCCTCCATGCATCACCAAATAGATCATTCAATGGTGCTGCGGCCAACAGTGCATTGAGGCTATTCCGTGCCCGGACCAGCGGAGACTGCAGGCGCGCCACCGTGCGGTGCGAGCCGCCCGCTAGCAGCTGGTGCCTACGAGCGCGTAGGTAGTTGTCAGGCACGTAAAGCGCGCATACGGCACTGACAAACGCTGCGCAGTCACTGTCGCCTCGCAACAATCGACACACAGTCAGAAGCTGTTCGGTGTTACGTCTCACCTCTAGTGAGTTAAATCCAAGCATACCTAAAATAAAATCGGATGGATAAAGGTAAGGGTAGTATCCAAATTTCCTCTTATATAGGTATCTAAGAAAAGCTTTGTGTACCTTCTCGAGCATAAGGACGTATGAGCTTTCGTGCGGATTCCAAACAACCGAGCTAGATTCAAGTTTGGTTCTCACTAGGGCCGTGTATAGAAGCTGGACCACACCCAAGTTATGGAATCCCTTACTATTCCGTATCACAAACCCTAATCTTCTGAAGCAATCCTTGGCTAAAGTGCTCACGTGCTCATGGAATGTAAGTTTAGGGTCGAACGTAACACCGAGGTCCTTCATCGAATACACTCGAGTCAGGGACTCAGTGCCGAGAGTATACGTCGCGCTAATAGGCCGTGGAGAGCGCGTGAAGAACATTATACAGCACTTTTCAGTATTGAATAGAAGCTTGTTGTTCACACTCCAACTGTTACGGACAGCGAGCCCCGGCCAGCGCAACCGGCCGACTGACCGACTGGAGGTGCGAGCGAGATGGAGCAGAGCGCCGACAGGGACCGCATGCGTCGACTTTGAACTAGGAGTTACGATCCCTGCGACCAACACGGAGAGAACAATAGACCGACCGCTAGCCCCGAGTATAAATATAAGCTAGTTTTTAAGTCGAATTGATCGCGCAGCGATCGGCATCACTAGAAGGCCTGCTCCCTATCTCCACATCGACGGAGTACGGGTCGCCCGTGGTGCGTCGTCCTGTGTCCCCGAGGGCAGAGCTTGAGCTGGACGAATTATATTTAATTCGGGCCGCTCAAGCCAACCTGTTTTCGGCGGGCCTACTTCGTGCCATGGAGGCATACGTCGCCGCAAGCCGCGCTGCCCTGTCGGGCAAGCCCACGGCTTGTATCGACGCCGAGCTCCTCGACGCGCAATTAGTGGAGCAGGCAAAAACGCGGCCTTTGGTGCTGCCACCAACCCGCGGGACGAGGCGCCCGCGTAGCGAAAGCCCGAGCGACGAGCTGCGTCTCCGAGGAGATGGAAAGCGAGTCCAGCTTGCGGACTCGCCGACCCCGCCACCGACGAACCAGCCGCCGCCGAGGAAGACGGGCCTCGACATGCCGTCGCTGTCGCCCTGGACAGGCGCGCTTCAGGCACCCGCCCCCGCCCCTGGACTGTCCGCCGCCGCGAGTGACAATGAGAGTGCTTCAACACAAACAGGTACGAGTGTTTTACCTAATAAGTGCTCTCCTACAGTGTCGTTTGCCGCGGCGGCCGCGACCGCATCCACCGTGTCTGGGGCACCGCGCCCCAGCACCGCGTCCCCCCCCCCGTTCAGTGAGGCACCCGGTGCCGCCAACCGCGCGTCCGCCCGCCCCGTCGGCGACCACGTCGCGAGTGCCCGCCCGCCCCACGCGCTCCGCCGCAGCGCCCGCGATAGTGCCCGCCCGCCCTACGCGCCCCGCCGCCGCGCCCGCGAACCCGCCCACAGCCGCGACTGTGCCCGCCCGCCCTATGCTCCCCGCCGCTGCGCCTGCGAACCCGCACGCCACCGCACCCGCGATAGGGCCCGCCCGCCCAATGCCGCCCGCCCGCCCAACGCCGCCTGCCACTGCCGCCGCCCAAACCGCAGCCGCGATTGCCACCGCCACCGCCGCCCCGTCGGGAGGCGCTGCGCCACAGCAGCCCCGCCAGCCGCGCTATCCGCCCCTTATTGTGGAGGTCCTACCCAACTGGGCCGACCACTTCAGGGCGATAGCCAGCGAGCTCGGCCGGGCTCCCAGCGCGTGCGCCTACCAAAAGGGTGTGCGCTTTACCCCAACGGCCGAAGACGAGTACCGGCTTGTGCAACGTTACCTGTGCAGGCTGGAGAAGGACCACGGTGTGAGGTGGTTCTCATACTCGTTGCCGGCCGACAAGACCCAGAAGGTGGCGATCCGCGGGTTGCCTTCTAACACCGCGCCGGAGGAGATAGTCGCGGCGCTTGCAGAACTCGGTGTGGACGCCGAGTACTGTAAGCAGATCCGGGCGCGCAAAGGAAGACCCGGCTGCATCTTCTTCGCCAGCCTGAAGAAGAATCCAGACCGTGCCCCCGGCGCTGTGTACGAGATCACGGAGCTCTTGTACATGCCGGGGGTGAAGATCGAGGCCTGGCGCTCGAAGCAGGGCCCGGCCCAGTGCCACAGGTGCCAGCAATTCCGGCACTCGTCGCATATGTGCCACCGCCCCCTAGCGTGCGTACGTTGCGGCGGTCCCCACTCGGCGCGGGAATGCCCCCGCCCGAAAGACCAGCCGCCGACGTGCGCCAACTGCGGTGGCCCGCACACGGCAAATAATGCGACGTGCCCCGTGTTCCGCCAGGAGGCGCGAAACAAGAAGGCCGGCACTGTGGCGCTCACCAACGCGCCCGGGCCCAAGAAGGTGCAGCCTCCCCCTCTGCCTCGTCCCGATCTGCAGGAACCAACGGCGCCCGCCTCGCTTATGGCGCAGGCGAACGACGGAGCCCCCAGGCAGAAGACGAAGCGGGGGGGGAAGAAGAAGAAGAAGGCGACGGCTCCACCTGCCGCCGGCGCCGCGGCGGCTACTCTCGCCGCCAGCGAGACTGCGGCCGCCGCTGGCGCCGCCACTCCGGCTGCGGCGATAGGGGAGCAGGACTTGGGGCACCTCACAGCCCTGCTCGCCCTCCTCAGCGACCCCACTGCCCTGGGCAGACTCACCGCTCTGCTCCGCAATGCATGAGCCGCTCAGGGTCGTCCACTGGAACGCGCAGTCGCTGACAGGGAAGAAGCGGCTGCTCCACGTGTTCCTGAGGGACTACCGCGTCGACGTGATGCTCATCAGCGAGACACACCTAGCCGGAAGCGACAAGCTGTCGCTGCCCGGCTACTTCGTCTACCGCAAGGACGAGAAGACCTCCAGCGGCCGAACCTTTCGAGGCTTGGCAGTCATCGTCGGCAGGAAGATCGTCCACCAGCTCGTCGACGCCCAGGAGTATTCATCCCTGTATGCTTTGGGCGTCGACCTCCAGGTCGCCGGCGAGGTGCTGCGACTCTACGCCGCCTACAAGCCCCCCAGTACACCAATCCGCACCGCCGAGCTACGGGGGCTGCTACAGTCGCCGCACCCGACGCTTGTCGCCGGCGACCTCAACGCCAAGCACACCGCCTGGAACTCCACCAGGGTGTGCCCAGCTGGACGCGCCATCCATGCCGACTCCGTGAGCCACAACTACGACGTCATCGGTCCCGACGAGCCCACCCACTTCGACACGCGGGCCGGATGGGACATCATCGACGTCGTGGTCGTCAGAGGTCTCCGGACACCGCCGAGCCAGGAGGTTCTCCCTGACCTCCCTTCGGACCACAGGCCTGTTCTTCTCGTCCTGGCGGATCTGCCCACCCGGGTATCTCCGCCAGCATCACGTCGCCGCTACCAGTGGGGCGCCTTCACCGCCGCCCTAGACCAACACTCCACCAGTTGCCCCGTCAACCAGCCGGAAGACGTTGACCGCCTGGCATCGCTGCTAACTACCCAGATCCGAGACGCGCTCGACCTATCATCGCACACCGTAGCTCGCGGGGGGAAGCCCAATCCTCTTCCTGCTGAGCTACGCGCACTCATATGCGATAAGCGCGCTCTCCGGAAGCAGTGGCAGCAAACCCGCTGCCCCACGATGAAGACCAGGCTCGCAGAGCTGAAGCGCCAACTTGATCTCCACGCTGAAGAATCTTGGGAACGCCACGTCGAGTCCATAGGCGACCACGTCCCCTCCGTGCATCGCCTGTGCCGGGCTTTGTCGACCACTCCTGCTCCTGTTCGACCAATCCTGGGCAGCGACGGCCTACCAAGATTCCGAGCCCAAGACCGTGCGGAGATCTTAGCCGAATGCCTCGAGAAGCAATTCAAGCCGAACCCAACGGATGATGTGGAGCACGTTGCAACAGTCGAGAGACACCTGCGAGAGTACTTCGCCACGCCGATAGCTCCCGAAGAGGACCCCATCGTCGTCACGCCCGGCCAGATTGTGCGTGCATTCCGACGTACCAAGCCCAGGAAAGCCCCGGGCGCAGACCGAATACCCAACACGGCGCTGTTACATTTGCCGCCACGCACTGTGGCGGCCGTTGCGCGCCTGTTTAACGGTATCTTGCGCACGGGTCACTTTCCAACCCAATGGAAGGAGGGCTTGGTTATCATGTTGCCCAAGCCGGGCAAGGACACCAAGCTGCCTGAGAGCTATCGGCCGATCACCCTACTGAGCACCATCTCAAAGGTGTTTGAGAAGCTCCTGTTAGCGAAGTTACTGCCCCACATCCAGCCGCGCCGGGAACAGTTCGGCTTCAGGCCCGAGCATTCTACGACGCTTCAGCTCACCAGAGTACTGAATGACATGACGGTTTGTTTGAACAAAAAAGAATACACTGTCGCAGTACTTCTGGATATGGAGAAGGCGTTCGACAGAGTATGGCACGAGGGGTTGCTGTACAAGCTGTCGACGTCCCCTGCCCCAAGAAGAACGGTCAAGACAATCGCCTCTTTCCTGAAGAATCGCCGCTTCCGAGTGATGGTGGAAGACGCCGTCTCCGAGGAACATCCCGTCGCAGCCGGCTGAGGGCTCCTGCATGTCTCCCGCCTGCTACGCCCGATACACGGACGACATCCCCGTCGGGCCGGGTGCCCAGCTGGCACTCTTCGCAGACGACGCAGCCTACTACGCGTCGTCGTTCCAGGCTCCGCACGCTGCCATCAAACTGCAGCGCACCCTGGACATCTTGCCCGACTGGCTCGCCAAGTGGCGACTGTCCGTCAATGTTGGGAAAACGCAGGCGCTCATCACAGGCCAGAGTCTCCTTCCACCATCGCTCCAGCTCCAGGGACAGCACATCGAGTGGTCTTCGCAGGTGAAGTACCTGGGAGTGACTATTGATCGCCGGCTCACCATGAAGCAGCACGTTGACAACGTCGTCAGCCAGGTCAAGGTGGCACGCGCCAAGCTGCGTCCACTTTTCGACTCCAGCCTCCCTCTGAGGGCGAAGCTCGGGATCTACAAGACCTACGTGAGATCCCGCCTCACCTACGCGGCTCCGGCATGGTACGCCCTGTGCTCGGAGACGAACAAACGGAGACTCCGAGCCCAAGAGAACCTCTCTCTGCGTACCATCGTCGGCGCCCCCCGCTACGTGAGGAACGCGACAATCCAGAGGGACCTAAGATGGGAAACCGTGGACCAGTTTGTCCAGAGGCTGGCGAAGGGCATGTTCGCGCGTGCGGATGCTTCACATCTTCCGCATATCGCCGAACTGGCGCCGCACCACGCGCGCCCGCCCGACCGCCGCCGCCTGCCACGCGACCTGGTTGCCTAGCCGGCGATCACCCACTGCATACCAGCGCCACATGAAGACCACCGCCCGCAGAGGCCATCCGATGACCTGTCCACAGGAGTGGACAGAGGCGATTCTTCGGGAAGAGGTCCGTCGACCTGACCCCGACTCCCCACGCCCCAGAAAGGGTGCGTGAGAAGATTATGAAGAGAAGGAGTCGAATTAGTAGTATTATTGTGACCACTGTCCAATAAAGACCTATCAAGGAGTGTAAACTTTCGTTTCACTTATACCACTACCAACATTTTGGTCCTTCGAGCCGGATCGTTGAGTCTAACTCCGATCAGTGCCGATAGGTGGAAAGGATCGTTGAGCCTGACTCCGATTATTCGTACCTAGAACGTTGAGTGACAACTCCGTTCGAAAGTACAAGTACCTAGAGCGTTGAGTGTCACTCCGTTCAAAGTACAGAACCGTATCAGATCGGTACGAGATGGTATCAAAGGCAGACGCAGACGCCGCCGCTGCGGCCGCCGCCGCGAGCGCTGACCAGGCCGCCCGAGCCGAGATGCTGGCCCGCGTCGAGGCTGCTGAAGCTGCCGCCGCCGCCGTCGAGTCCACCCAAGCGGAGATGCGTGCACGCATGGAGGCCGCCGAAGCGGCTGCCGCCGAAGCTGCAGAAGCCCTTGCCGCCGCCAATGCCCGCGCCGGAGCCCGGGCCGGCGCCGAGGATGGAAGCAGCATTTTACAGACCATACACCACGTCGTGCCGCCCCGGTCCCCGTCGGAGCAACCGTCAATGGGTCAGGCAGGATCCGTGCTGCCAGCACACTGCCCGAGATTGGCTCCGCTGACCGAGGAGAACGTGCGACGAGCGAACTCCGTGCGGTCTACATCCAGCGCCGTGACTCAGCGGCGCATACAGCTTCAGATCGAAGCCCAAACACGTATGAACGAGATGCGACGTCGGGCCTTAGAGCTCGAGAAGAGGCAGGTCGATCTCGACCTCGAAAACGCGCAAAGGTTGCTTGAGTTACAGATGCAGAGTGTAGCTGTCGACGAACAAGCGAGCAACGTGTCCGGCTCTCATCATGAGCGGATGAGTGCCTGGCTGGGCCCAGTAGCTGCCGCCGCCGGGACAACGAGCTACCCCATCGCCGACGCTCGGTCGACGAGCTACCCGACCGCCGCAACAACAACAGCTACGGGGACCGAAGCCGAGCGACGCCATACCCCAACTGAACGACGGGGGGAGAGACCTCATGTCACCTTCAGACATGAGCAGCTGCAGCTGGACGCGCCACAGCGAGAGTATGGAGCGCGGCGCCGCTCTCGCTCACCCACGCCGACGGGACGACTACTCGCAGAGCGATTCGAGAGGATTGAGCAGAAGTTGGATCGACCTCACCGTTATAAACCTAACTTGAACTTACCTATTTTCTCAGGCGATCCGGGCGATTGGGTATCGTTCAAATCCTCGATGGAGAGCACCACGAGAAAATACCACATCGACCCCGAGGAGAACGTGAACCGACTCCGAATCGCGCTGCAAGGGAAAGCGAGAGCCAGCGTGATCAACCAGTTGGGGACAGCAAGGCGTCCAGATCGGATCATGCAGACATTGGAGGAGCTCTACGGCCTACCAGAGCTGCTCATCGACAACTCCCTGACGATACTGCATCAGATTCCGGCGCCCAGACGAGATGACACTAACTCTCTAAGTGTCTTTGCCTCACAGGTGGAGAACGTGGTCTTCGGGCTGGAAGACCTGCACGCCGAGAAATGGCTGGAGAACCCTCTCCTGGTACGAGAGGTGGTGAGCAAGCTGCCCGACTACATGAAGTGCAACTGGGCTACGTCCGCGAGGCAGACAGCGAACCAGGGAGAACCAGAGCTCGTACGTCTGACACGCTTTCTGAAGGAAGCAGCGAGGGATATGGTAACATTTGTTCACCCACCAGGACCGTCAATCACGCCCGTGGCCCCCGCTCCAGTGAAGACATACGGCGGCGCTAAGCCAGTCATCCCCCGTCTGCCGCGCGCCACAGCGCGCACCGCCCAGGTGCTTACCGCGGAAGAGGAGCGAAGACCTGCAGATCGCAGGACCTGACTTTGCTGCGGTGGCAACGAGCACCCAATCAACAGATGCCGCAAGCTGTTGAACATGACCACCGATGCCCGCTGGGAGTGGGCACCGCCGCAACGTATGCAGAGCCAAGGGATGTAACACGAACGGCTGCCGCCGTCCACACCACCCGCTGCTGCACGAGGGGAGCAGCCGCCAGGCCCAGGAGACGCCGACCGTGAGCACCGAGCCCGCCAAAGATCAGGGAGCTGAAGCGGTAATGTCAATTGCGAACACTAACGACCATGCTGTGCTCTTAAAGGTTTGCAGAGTTGAAGTCACTGGGCCTGCGGGGAAGACGTTAACCTACGCGTTGCTGGACGAGGGATCGAGCGTCACCCTGATCAGCAAGGACCTTGCTGACGCTGTCGGTGCCACGGGAGACCTCGCGCCACTGAACCTGCGCGGGGTGAACGCAGTGCAGCCACACACGGACAGCCGACGAGTCACTGTCCAAATCAGAGGGCATCAGGAGCGCGCACACCACGAGATAGCGGCCCGAACCGTCCGCAACCTCGACCTGCGGCAACAGAGCGTGTCACGGGATGTGCTGCGCTACCGCCACCTGCGACATCTGGCAGACCACGGCTTCGAGAACGCGAAGCCCCAGATATTGATCGGTGCCGACCACTGGCACCTGATCGTATCACACCAGATGCGGACCGGCAAACGGAACGAGCCCGCCGCCTCCAAGACCGACCTAGGGTGGGTCGTCTACGGGACAGTGCCACGACTGCTGCGCCGCACTGACGAGGACGCCGTGCTGCACGTCCACGCGGCAGAACGCCGCTACGAGGACGACGAGCCTTCACGAGCTGGTGAAGCAACACTTCGAGGTGGACGCGCTGGGTGTGTCTCTCCGTGTGAAGACATCGCCGGAACATCAGCGCGCCATTGATATCTTCAAAAAGACGGCCCGTCGAGTCGACGGCCACTTCGAGGTTGGGCTGCCATGGCGCACGGACGACATCGTGCTGCCGTCGAACTACGCCGACGCTTTGAAGCGTCTACATGGGATCGAGAGGAAGATCGACCGCGACCCCCAATTTAAGGTCGAGTACACGCAGCAGATCCAGAACCTTTTGGACAAGGGGTACGCGAAGAGATGCGACGGGAGCGAGCAGCGAAGCCCCATACAATGGTTCCTGCCACACTTCGCGGTGAAGAACCCCAACAAGCCGGGCAAGGTACGCCTGGTCTTCGACGCTGCGCACCGCTCACACAACACCAGCTTGAACGATAAGCTGCTGATGGGCCCGGACTTGCTGCAATCGCTGCCGGGCATCCTCTTCCGCTTCAGAGAGAGGCCGATCGCCGTGACTGCCGACATCGCGGAGATGTTCCTGCGCATCAAGGTCCGGAGCCAGGACCAACCCGCGCAGCAGTTCCTCTGGAGAGGCGGCGACAGAACCCGTCCGCCTGACCACTACAAGATGACGTCGATGATATTCGGCGCGAGCAGCTCACCATTCCTGGCACACAGTGTACGCGATCAGAACGCGATCGACCACGCCAGCACGCACCCCAGGGCACTTCCACTGATCACCCGCAGTCATTACATGGATGATTTGGTCCACAGCTTTGACACAGCGGAGGAGGCCCAGAGAGCAGTCGACGAAGTCATCGCGGTACACGCCGGGGCCAGCTTCACCCTCAGAAGCTGGAACTCCAACTGCCCGTGCCTGCTGGACACCATCCCTGAGGAGCTACGAGCCCGGCGCCCTACAACCCTGGGCTCCAACGAGGTCAAGAACGAGAAGACCCTGGGGATGCTGTGGGACGCAACGAGCGACGCGCTGGGGTTCAACACTACCCTGGCCCGCGTCCCTGACCCAGTCCGGATGCAGCAGCGGGCACCGACCAAGCGAGAGGCACTGGCAACGGTCATGTCAATCTTTGACCCGCTGGGCCTACTCAGCAGCTACACCATCACGGCGAAGATCCTGCTGCAAGACCTGTGGCGCATCAGCATGGGCTGGGACGAGACCCTGCCATCGGCATACGCCGAACGCTTCGACCGCTGGCTGGGGGTACTGAACGACATAACCCAGCTGCGACTCCCACGCCGCTACAACGAAGAGGACACTGCAGAGCCAGAGCGACAGCTTCATGTCTTCGTGGACGCCAGCGAGCAAGCATACGCCGCAGCGGCGTACTGGCGCCTTGAGCACGCCGACGGCCGCATCACGATCGCTTTGGCCGCCGCCAAAGCAAAGGTGGCCCCACTGCGGCCCCAGGCGATCCCGCGCCTTGAACTCCAGGCTGCAGTGATTGGCGTACGACTCGCAGACATGATCAAGCGAGAACACCACTGGCAGCCACAACAAGTCGTCTATTGGAGCGACTCCAGCACCGTGATCCAGTGGATTCGCACCGACGCGCGGCGCTACACCCCATACGTAGCGCACCGGCTCGGCGAGATAGCTGAGGCGACCGAGCCTAGCCAATGGAGATGGGTTCCAACCGAGCACAACGTGGCAGACGACGCGACGCGCCCGGAGAACATGCCACAAGGACCACACGACCGGTGGTTCATCGGCCCGGCCTTCCTCTACGAGCCTGAGGACGCCTGGCCCCGAGCATCGAACCACGAGCCAGAGGATGTCGAGGCAACGCACCACGCATCCAACACGGGGGGAGCGGATGGCCTGCCGGATATCAGCCGCTTCTCATCATATGAGCGGCGGCGAATCAATGCCGCACGCGTACCGACAGAAGCCAAGCAGCCACTCATCATGGATGGCCACCACCCGCTGACTCGGCTGATCGTGCTGAGGGAGCACGCCGCCGCCGGACACGCCGGCAACGAACGCGTGCTGAACGACCTGCAGCAACGCTACTGGATACTGCGCGCACGTCCCACTGTGCGTGCGGTGTCCCGATCCTGCGCACTCTGCCGAGTGCGCCGATCGACGCCCCGAGTCCCGCCGCTGGGGAACCTGCCACCGGCCCGCCTGGACTCCAACCGCCGGCCTTTCACCAACTGCGGGGTCGACTACTTCGGCCCGATGCTGGTAGCAGTCGGGCGCCGGCGAGAGAAGAGATGGGGCGCGCTCTTCACGTGCCTGACGACGCGAGCTGTCCACATCGAGCTGGTGGGCAGCCTCGACGTTGACGCAGCAATCATGGCCCTGAGGAGGATGGCTGCGCGCCGCGGATGGCCGCGCCAGATCTGGAGCGACAACGGGACCAACTTCCGAGGTTCTGACAACGAGCTACGAGCCGCCTACAAGGAGTGGGCGCCAGCACTGCGAGACTACGCGCACCTGCAGCGCGTGGACTGGCGCTTCATCCCACCCGGGGCGCCGAACATGGGAGGCGCCTGGGAGCGACTGGTGCGGTCCATCAAAACCGCCCTCAAAGCCACCCTAAACGAGCAAGTGCCTAAGGAGGAGGTGCTGCTGACTTTGCTGCTGGAGGCTGAGTACGCCGTGAACGCGCGCCCATTGACCCACGTGTCGGTGAACCCGGCGGACCCAGAGGCGCTGACGCCTAATCATTTCCTGATCGGGACATCGAGCGGCCTGCCCCAGACCGGCCCCTGCGACCCAGCAGATCGGCGCAAGTGGAGAGCAGCCCAAGGACTGGCTGACCAATTCTGGAGAAGATGGACCAGGGAATATCTTCCCACCCTGGTGCCACGCAGAAGCGCAGCGGATCTCCAACGACCACTGCGAGTGGGCGACCTCGTCGTCGTGGTGGACTCCGGGTTGCCGCGCAACACATGGCCGCGCGGCATCGTCGAGCGCATACACGTCGGCACGGACAACGACGTGCGCAGCGCCGACATACGAACAAAAGGCGGAGTCTTCACGCGACCTACCAGGAAACTCGCCGTCCTACGCGTGGAAGAGGAGGCTACGACGAGTCTGCGCCGGGGGGAGGATGTTACGGACAGCGAGCCCCGGCCAGCGCAACCGGCTGACTGACCGACTGGAGGTGCGAGCGAGATGGAGCAGCGCGCCGACAGGGACCGCATGCGTCGACTTTGAACTAGGAGTCACGATCCCTGCGACCAACACGGAGAGAACAATAGACCGACCGCTAGCCCCGAGTATAAATATAAGCTAGTTTTTAAGTCGAATTGTAGTATTATTGCGACCACTGTCCAATAAAGACCTATCAAGGAGTGTAAACTTTCGTTTCACTTATACCACTACCAGCACCAACTATGAACCGCGTCTAAATCTTCCTGTAGTAGCCTACAATCATTCTCTGACTTCACGGGAAGTACCAGTTTCAGATCGTCCGCGTACCAAAGGCAATTGGCGTGTTTCAGTTCAGATTCCAGGTCATTTATCATGCTGATAAATAACAACGGACCAAGGATCGAGCCTTGGCCTAACACCTGACCGTGTGTGGTACGGCTGGGACTCATAACAGCCATGTCGCACGTATTGTTGGCGGTTCTTCAGGTAGTCAGCGAAGAGAACCAACAGCCGTGGGGCAAATCCAATGGCACACAATTTCTTCATTAGGACGTCGTTATCGACTCTATCGAACGCCTTGCGAAAGTCCAGATAGGCGACGTCCACCTGACATCCCCGATCCATGCTCTCTGAGACCAACTTGACTAACGTCAGTAAGTTGGTGGTTACTGAGCGACGACTCCTGAATCCGTGTTACGAGTCACATAAAAACGGCGCAATCTGGGGCCAGATTTTACCGTATATGATTGACTCGAACAATTTTGCCAATGAATTCAGGATCGCAATCGGTCGATATTGATTTACAGAGGCAGTGTCACTAGACTTGGGCATAGGACTGTCTCGAGAGAGCTTCCAGCTGGTCGGGTACTTCCCTTGCTCGAGAGCTAAGTTGAAGATGTGACCCAACGGTATATATAATTCGTAGGAGCTTTCTTTTATTGCGACTTTGCATGTTTATGCGATGCAAAGTCTGCAGTCATATTATGTAATACCATGGACCAAAAACACGAGAGGACAGACAACCCTATACAAAAAAACATACTTTGCTAGAAAACGGAAATCCTGTATTATTTCTAGATGTCACTACTATCTCGCCCGCTAGCTGTACCATGCGATAGGTGCTGGGTGCTTAGGCTGACGGCGTAGTAAAGTCCATCGTGATATCGACGCTCACACCCACAAGTGTACAGCTCCAGCCTCCCTCTGAGGGCGAAGCTCGGGATCTACAAGACCTACGTGAGATCCCGCCTCACCTACACGGCCCCGGCATGGTACGCCCTGTGCTCGGAGACCAACAAACGTAGACTCCGAGCCCAAGAGAACCTCTCTCTGCGTACCATCGTCGGCGCCCCCCGCTACGTGAGGAACGCGACAATCCAGAGGGACCTAAGATGGGAAACCGTGGACCAGTTTGTCCAGAGGCTGGCGAAGGGCATGTTCGCGCGTGCGGATGCATCACACCTTCCGCACATCGCCGAACTGGCGCCGCACCACGCGCGCCCGCCCGACCGCCGCCGCCTGCCACGCGACCTTGTTGCCTATGTATTTGCCGGCGATCACCCATTGCATACCAGCGCCACACGATGACCACCGCCCGCAAGGGCTATCCGATGACCTGTCCACAGGAGTGGACAGGGGCGATTCTTCGGGAAGAGGTCCGTCGACCTGACCCCGACTCTTCACGCCCCCAGAAGGGGTGCATGAGATGACCATGAAGAAGAAGTGTACAGTACCTAACCTACCTACACGGTACAAATGCATGCCCACAAGACATGTCGCACGTATCGCATGTAAATGCGTACTCAGACGCGTAAGCCTTGTTTGTTCTTAGGAAATAAACGCTTATACCGCAATCTTTCCTAAATTAAGCGCACCGCTACGATACTAGCCTTACGAGAGAGAAAGTACACAGTCGCGAATCCGATTGAACTAGATATATTGTTTTGAACTAGTAGATAACTAGCGACAACATTTAAACTAAAAATCGAATTACGCATCAAAGTATGACGGTTGTCTGTCCTCTCGTATTATTGGTCCATGTTGATAATGATATCAATCGCATTGAATTATCGAGCAATCATAGCCTTATTATCTGTTCGATTCCAAATCGATATTCGATCGATGGTTTCGGAACGGCCATTTTGAATTTGACGTTGCTGCCAACCTTGCAGTTTTTGACAACTGACAGACGAAAGCCCTCGCAATGTAAACGCGTATTGGTTAGGGTATTGAAATTAAATCGCAAGCCATCTGGAATGTATTCGGGTTTCCCTCAGGATTGTCTATATAGCTGAGTGTGTTGTGGTTCCCCGAACCAGATAAAGTTCGCATTTACGTGGCCGATTGGTTTTTCCCACGTAACATAACCTGTGTTGGAACACTGTGCTCATCGAAGCTGGCCTGCCAGTCATACCTGGTTGGCTGAAGAACCTGTCTACCAAGAAGAGCCTAGGGTGCACCCGGGCCTTGCAGAGAGACAGGAGGTTGACGGGACCGAAGCACAGACCAGGTTAGATCGACTCCATTTACATTAGCTCGGTGAATCGCCGACGTTCACACTTCTTGGCAACTGATCGCTACGCTACCTCGTAGCTGATGGGCCCCTACGAGGTCATTAGGTGCTGAGAAGCCTGAACAACTTTGGTAGCTAGAGCGTGGCTTCCTGAGATTTGCAGCCGTCAAGGGCTCCAGGAAGACACGATTTGAGACTATCAATCTGTAGGTATAGGCGGTTATTAGATAACTTGGTTGTGTTCCTATATCCACATAGATTGGTAGTATTGTAAGCTATAGGTCTATTGCTGGTAGTAGACAGACAGATATTGAGTTGAAATTTGCATTGAAGTACCAGTTAGTCAATCTATTAGTGGTCTAGTAATGCTAATGAATGTTTTGGTTAACATAGGTAGTTACATCTATTGATAGCAGGCTATTACATTGTTTTCAGTTATAGCAATTTATAACTTGAACTAATATTGACTATCTGTGTGTGTTGTAGTGATAAAGGGAAACTAAATTGTTATTTACAGAATTATATAGATATAAAACTCGGTTCCTATTGTTTAAGGAAAACAACATTGTTTAAGTTATAGTTTAGGGTTCCCTCGTTTGGGTTATAGACTGGAGGGTCCAATAAAATTGAGTTACTGCAAATTGTGAGTAAGTATCGTTCCGATCATGTCGTTATCTGAAATCCAGAAGGGTGTTTCTAAGGAACTCAGATGGTTTTCCTCCGCACACGGTCTGATAGACCGTTTAGATAGGCATGATGTGGTATTGGAGCGGTCTATGGACGTTAAGGAACGTTACAATAGGGTGATCGAATTGTCCGCGCAGGCGGAATCAGTTGATGGTTGCGCACCTGACAGGCTGTCACGGTTGCTAGGGGATGTCGACCAATGTATGGAGATGGCAGCTGCTATCACGCAGAAGGCTGCGGACATACGTAGACAGCGCGAGTCCAGCCATGGTGGTGACATTGAAGCACCTCTGCCGCTTCAGGGTTCAGGGTCCAGGTTACCGGCCATAACCATGCCTACTTTTGACGGAGTGTCCGGTGAATGGATGAGCTTCATCAATCTGTTCGACAGTTTGGTGCACATGCGATCGGACATTACCAAGTCTGTCAAGATGGCTCAGCTGGTGGCAGCATTGAGGGGTGAGCCTAGGGAGCTGGTCGCTCATTTGACAGTTACGGAGGGTAACTATGAAACGGCCAGACAATTGTTGGTCAGACATTACCATAACAAACGGAGGTTGGCCGATGCCCAACTGAACCGTTTGTTTAGTATCCCGGTTGTGAACAAGGTCGGGGCCATACAGACGGAGGTTTTGAACCCGTTGTTGTCCGTCACCAAGGCTCTAGAGAATCTTGGACTTCCGGTTGGTGAATGGTCGTACCTACTGCTGTACATTGTACTTTCCCGCCTACCCGCTGACGTGCAGACTCGTTTCGAACAGTCTCACGGGAGGTCGGCCGAGGACCTGCCCGCCTTCTCCGACTTGGTCGGATTCTTGGAAGAGGAGGCTCGACGGGCAGAGAATTTGGGGTTGACGGTCACCCATCCTTCGGAGCCACAGAGAGCTGCCGGGAGCGCTGTGAGTAGGGGCCCTCCGACGAGGAAGGACCGCACCAACCGGCAGTCGTATGGGACTGTGAGTGCATTGACCCCACATAGTGAGACCTGCCCATGTTGTAGGCAGATTGGCCATGCTGTGGCCAATTGCAATAAGTTCGGGGAACTTAGGGTTAAGGGACGGCGCCGGATGGCCAAGCAGCGGAGCTGGTGTTTCCTGTGCCTCGGGCCACACATGGCTAGGGACTGCACGCGCACAAAAATGTGCGGATATTGTGGTGGGGCCCACAACAATCTGTTGTGCATGAACCGGTCCGGCCAACAGCCTCCACAGGGCCGTATCCAGGGTGACACGGCATGGGGCCCTGAGAATTCGTTTGCGACTCGGAGCGCAACTCAGGGGCCAACGTCCCCACGTCCACAGGGCCGTACCCAGGGTGATACGGCATGGGGCCCTGAGAATTCGTTTGCGACTCGGAGCGCAACTCAGGGGCCAACGTCCCCACGTGCACAGGGCAGTACTAGGGTGCAGGGCCGCACTCAGGATCATTACATGGGGGGCCCTGAGTTTTCGGTTGCGACTCAGCATCCGACTCAGCGGGACATTGGGTGTGTTGAGCAGGCCGTAACGGGCGGGTGGTATGGGACACCTTCGAGCTATGCGGGTGCGGTTTGGACGCCGCCTCAGTTGTCGCCCCGCTCGTCGCCTCGTCCTCGTCGGTCACATGTGATGTCCCCCCCGCTCATGGAGCGGCCACGGTTGAATTCACGCCCACCCCCCTTTAAGGGCAATCGTAGGTTGGGAATGGAACCGGCGCGTGGGCCATTTGTACAATGGGACCCTCTGGCGTATAGCTGCATACCTGATCGGTTACAGGCACAGTGGGGCCCCGGGGGTCCTCGCTAGGAATTTGCGGCCCAACCATTGGTTGCCCCCCAACCGGAGACGGTGGTGTTACCGATCGCCTCTGTGCTTGTTTGGGATTTGGCGGGCAACCCAACATACGTTCGCGCCCTATTAGATTCTGGAGCTCAGGGCTGCATTGTATCGAATGATTTAGCAAAATGGTTGGGCCTCATAAATAATGTATCGCTGCCAAGGAAATTGGTCCCTGCTGGGGATTACAGGGCAACCCTTCACGGGTTTTGTGATGCCTCTGAACGAGGGTTTGCGGCAGCGGTTTATTTGCGAACCGTCACCTCCACCGGGGAGGTCGACGTGCGTTTGGTTTTGGCAAAAAGCAAGGTAGCGCCTATTCGGACAAGGATGACGATTCCAAAACTGGAACTGTCCGGGACTGCTCTTTTGACCAAACTTTTGAATCACACTCTAACAGTGTTGCGTGGGTCAGTGGTTTTGGAGGATACGGTGTACGCGTGGACGGACAGCCAGATTGTTTTGTGCTGGCTGAAGGCTTCGGTCCATAACTTAGAGGTTTTTGTTGCGAACCGTGTCTCCCAGATTATGTCGTCTGAGGTCCCACTGACCTGGAGACATGTACCAGGAGAATTGAACCCGTCTGATTGTGCATCCAGGGGATGTCGGGCTCCTGAACTCGTTAGACACCATTTGTGGTGGGGACCACCCTGGCTTGCCAAGAGAGAATCGGACTGGCCCCACAGCCATGTAGTAGTATCTTCGGATCATGGCCCCAGAGCGGCCGTGCATGTTACCCAGAAGGGGCAATACAAGGCGTATCTATGTGTGTTTGTTTGTTTATCCACCAAGGCGGTACATCTCGAGCTCGTTGCTGATCTCTCGACAGAGGCTTTCATTGCTTGTTTGGATAGGTTTGTTTCTCGAAGGGGACTTCCAACTTTGATCCGCTCTGATAACGGCACTAACTACATCGGTGCGGAACGATGCTTACGAGAGATAGTCAACTTTTTGAATGTAAATAAAGTGGATATTGGAACGGCCCTCTCCCGTCGGGGTGTACAGTGGACCTTCAGCCCACCGAGTTGCCCCCACTGGGGTGGGATTTTTGAGGCCGTAGTTAAGTCAGCTAAGACGCACTTGGGGCGTATAGTAGGTCAGACCGCGCTGACTTTTGAGGAGCTCGCGACATTGTTTTGTAAGATCGAGGCCGTTCTCAATTCGCGACCGTTGTGTCCGCTCAGCTCGGATCCAAATGACCTGGAGGCTCTGACCCCAGGCCATTTCTTGATAGGACAGCCACTTAACGCGTTGCCCGAGCACCCCTTCGAGGGAGTGAAATTGTATCGGTTGTCAAGGTATCAGATGTTGCAGCAGTTTACTCAGAATTTCTGGAAGCGTTGGTCGCTCGAGTATCTGCATATCTTACAACAGCGCCTTAAGTGGACTGACAAAACCAGCCCCCCTAGTGTTGGTGACCTCGTTCTGGTTAAGGATGCTAACCTACCGCCACTACGTTGGCGCAGGGGGCGCATTGTTAACTTGTTCCCTGGCAAGGACGGGACCCCCCGGTCTGCGGAGGTTCTAGTAGGAGGCTCGGTTCTAAAACGAGCGGTAGCAACGTTGTCTCGGCTGCCCGTAGATTAGGGGACAGGTGGGTGCCTGTCCGGGCGGGTGATTGTTCGATTCCAAATCGATATTCGATCGATGGTTTCGGAACGGCCATTTTGAATTTGACGTTGCTGCCAACCTTGCAGTTTTTGACAACTGACAGACGAAAGCCCTCGCAATGTAAACGCGTATTGGTTAGGGTATTGAAATTAAATCGCAAGCCATCTGGAATGTATTCGGGTTTCCCTCAGGATTGTCTATATAGCTGAGTGTGTTGTGGTTCCCCGAACCAGATAAAGTTCGCATTTACGTGGCCGATTGGTTTTTCCCACGTAACATAACCTGTGTTGGAACACTGTGCTCATCGAAGCTGGCCTGCCAGTCATACCTGGTTGGCTGAAGAACCTGTCTACCAAGAAGAGCCTAGGGTGCACCCGGGCCTTGCAGAGAGACAGGAGGTTGATGGGACCGAAGCACAGACCAGGTTAGATCGACTCCATTTACATTAGCTCGGTGAATCGCCGACGTTCACACTTCTTGGCAACTGATCGCTACGCTACCTCGTAGCTGATGGGCCCCTACGAGGTCATTAGGTGCTGAGAAGCCTGAACATTATCTATTTCTGATATTAATCGCAATTGAAGAATCGACCGAACCAATCAGACAGAACACGGCTCGACAAGCTAATTCGCTATAAAAGAGAGTTGGTGTCAAATCACGTTCAGATTGTGCGATTTGTCCACTGCGATTAAAAATCCTAGAAGTCAGAGACTCATCAGAACTCGATTAATTGACACAAGCTGTCCTTTATTACGACTTTGTTTGCGATTGCGACTCGTGTTCTGATTGGTATTTTTTTCAAATTCGATTGTAGGAATCACAATCGCTTTCCTTCTTAAAATTTTATAGAGAATAAAAAACAGCAATATCTCACGTGTAGCGTAACGCCTTTTCCCATACTCGGTGGCAGGGACACAGTTTAGCCAGATATGCTGTACAGTCAACTGTACAAAGGTTATTTTATATTTTTTGCATACATAAGCGTGTCATCGTTTTCTTGTTAAGTTTTTATATTCATTATTTTTAGTGCAATAAACGTCTTCATCGTTAGCGGTTGTTCCCTCATTTCAACTAGCACTCAACACTCACTGATATCATTATAGCTGTAGAACCCTACAGTTTTTGGTCCTTCGAACCATTGCGACTTGGTACCGTCTGTTTCCTTTGAAGTGTGTTAGCAATCGGTTGGTCAGCCTCCCACCAGCGGGAACCACTGGCTAATTGAGAAGGTGCTTCAATCACACCAAAAGGTTGCGGATGTGCTAGGTCGTACGGACCATCGGCAGTGCCATATATCTGCATACGAGGTGGTTCGTCAGCATCTGTCGACATCTACAGTCAACAGCGCCACATTCATCGGGTAGCCACAGCACTCAGCTGGACTATCGAAGATATCAATCATTCAATCAGTTCGAGGAAGTCGCAGCAGATCAACTGGGCTTCAAGAACCTCGGGGAACTTCATCACCGAGCATCAATAAAGATCTATCGACTTGTACACACAGTCCATAGCGTCACGTTCATCGGGTAGGCACAGCATTCAGCTGGACTATCGAAAATATCATTAATTCACTCAGTTCGAGAAAGTCGCAGCCGCTCAACTGGGCTTCAGGAACCTCGGTGTCATATCAGCACTGAGCATCATTCAAGAGTTCTGTTCATAGAATACACTCATTCAATCAATCATCATGGCCGAAACTCTACTCAAGCGTCAACAGGAGATTCTTCAAGAGATTGAACGTGTCTATATCAACTTTTCCAAGGACAGCGCGACTCGAAAAAACGCTGAATACCTCAAGAAGCGTGTGGATACATTAGATCTACTTTGGCGAGAGTTTGACGGCAATCATGCAAGTCTGCAATCGTGCGAAGATAAAACAGGCGAATACTTTTCACGTAACATTTACGCTGAATGGAAGGCCTACTACGAGAAGACCAGACTTACGATAACATCATTCAAGCGACCGGTGGATTCAAAACCGGTGAGGTTTCATCTGCCGACTCCCGTGGAAACCGGAGAATTGGAACAACTTATCAGTCAGCAAGGTACTAATTTCCGTGCCTTTGAGCGCCACATGAACAGGATCGAGGCCAGCCACTTGGAAGAAAAATGGGAGATCGAGGATGAGCTGAAAACCCTGCATCATCTCTGGAAGAACATCGATATTCTCCACCTGCAGATAGACAATATTCTTCAAGGTAGCGACGGGGAGTATGAAAACGACTTTATAACCATCGAAAGTCAGTACACAGCGATTAAGAAGAAACTAAACAGGAGTTTGAGCTCTACAGATCATCTTCGTCACTCTACACCTAAGATTGACATACCTGTCTTTCTAGGAACTTACACTCAATGGCCAACATTTTATGATCTATTCACGGAAACGATACATAACAACAAGTATCTCACAAGCGCTCAGAAGATGCAGCATCTCAAGACTAAGGTCAAAGGGGAAGCTGAGCGCATAATTCAGCACTTAAACATAACAGCGGAAAATTACGGCACTGCTTGGAACCTCTTGACTGGTCGCTACAACAATCCTCAGGTTCTATTTACAAGCCATATAGAACTTTTTCTCAATCAACCAGTCATTCAGAAGGCGACGTCGTACGAGTTAAAGAGATTGTATGATACAACAATGGAAAGCATTCATGCCATTCATAACTTGGGTATCGATACTTCAACCTGGGACCCTCTTCTTGTGCATATCATCTCGAAAAAGTTGGATGCAGACACCTACGTCGATTACAAGGAGTCTCGTGCGTCACCCAGGACTATGCCAGTCTTCAACGATTTCATGTCATTTATCGAGCGGAAATTCATGGCCCTCGAACCAATTCAACAGAAGGCTAAGGATCCTGCATCATTGGTTTCTAAGCAACCGACTCATCAACCTTCGAAGTACAACTACAACAACTTCAAACGGAATAATTTTTCCCCGAGAGGTTATCAAGCTGCTACAACATCATACGGAAAGAAATGTCCGATGTGTGACGGAACCCACCATTTGTACCAGTGTACACAATTCCTTAACCAGCCAGTCGACGCAGTAATGAATACGATTGCGAAACTTCACGTATGCCAAAACTGCCTATACAAGCATGACAACAGTATTTGCCCGTCAAAAAAAACATGCAATACATGCGATGGAAATCACAATTCTATTATCCACGACGCAGCGGTTATTAAGCCAATGAACTCAGGAAACACGACCTCTACACGGCCGTCTGCATCTACGACAAATTCGACATCATCATTCAAGCGACAGCATAATGTTAATTACGTTGCGAGCGAGGAGGAAGAAATCCTTCTAACGACTCTATCACTCAATATCAGATCTTCAGATGGAACTCTAATCAACTTCAGAGCTCTTCTAGACCAAGGCGCTCAAGTTTCACTCATCTCTGAAAGCGCTGCTCAGCTGTTAGGGCTGAAGCGTAGACGCTATCAAGCGTCAATATTGGGCATTGGTACTAGCTCAAAACAGAGCAAAGGATTAGTATCAATGGAATGTCACTCAATCTACGCAGACTACGAGTTCATTACTGAAGCACTGGTTGTTTCACAAGTCATTAACAACCTCCCCAGCACTTCACTCCCGAACACCTCTTGGGAACATCTTCAAAATACAAGATTGGCTGACCCCGAGTATCATATATCGAAGCCTGTCGACATACTCCTAGATGCTAGTGTCTACTCTGAAATCATCATGAGTGGACTCGTGAAAGGCACGCATCCATCACCCATTGCTCAGCAGACAAAACTGGGCTGGATTCTGTCGGGTCATGTTCGAACCTTCACATGCAACGTCGTTATTAGAAGCCTTGACGACATAAAAAAGTACTGGGATGTCGAGGATATCCATGGATCAGAGGAATCCTTGACCGCCGAGGAACAACATTGCGAAGAGTACTTTCAAGCGACAGCCAAGCGATTGGAGAATGGAAGGTACGAGGTCGCTATTCCCATGAAAACAGGGTTTGAAGAGCACTTGGGACACTCGAAATCAAGGGCTACTGCCCAATTTATTCAGCAGGAGAAAAAAATGGCGAAAAATGTTTCATTATCTGAGGGATACAAAAAATTCATTCACGAGTACCAACAACTAGGTCACATGCGCCCGGCCGACTCAGCAGACACCCCAAACGCATGTTATCTTCCCCATCATGGCGTGTTAAAATTGGACTCTACAACAACTTCCCTGCGCGTCGTTTTTAATGCATCATCCAAAACATCATCGGGCCTCAGCCTCAACGACATGATGGAAAGCGGTCCGAACCTACAACAGGACCTGCAGTCACTCATTCTAAGATGGCGACAATACAGATATGTTGTCACAGCGGACATAGAAAAGATGTTCCGCCAAATACTTGTGAGAGAGGCCGACCAACATCTACAATCAATCATATGGAGAGACTCGCCTCGCGACCTACTTCGAGAATACAATCTCACAACGGTCACATATGGTACAAAGTCCGCCCCATATCTTGCCATGAGAACACTCAAACAGATTGGTCGAGACAATGCTCACACATTCAAACTTGCCGCCGCAGCTTTGGAAAGCTCTTTCTACATGGACGACCTGTTGACTGGCAGCGACTCACTCAGTCAAGCGAAGGAAATTCAACGAGAACTTACAGCTGTCCTGAAAGCAGCCGGCATGAATATTCGCAAGTGGTCCAGTAACAAATCCGAACTCATAAAAGATTTGCCACCGGAATTACTCAACGCCCCATTCGAGTTCAAAGACTCTGAAACACGTAAAACGCTGGGTCTGCAGTGGAATTCCTCCTCGGACACTTTTGCATACGCATACAAAAGTGAGTGCGATACAAGTACCGTGCATTGTACTAAACGTCAGCTATTATCCGACATAGCAAAAATATACGATCCAATGGGCTGGATTACTCCACTTACAATCAAGGCGAAAATCATATTTCAAAAGACGTGGGCTTTAACGCTATCATGGGATGACGACCTACCTCAAGAAATACTTCATGAATGGCGGCAAATCAGAGACGACTTGAAGAATATTCCCATGTTTAAAATTCCCAGATACATAGGTGATATGGGAGAATCATTTGAAATCCATGGCTATTGCGACGCTTCCGAAAAGGCCTATGCCTGCGTAATTTATATCGTCTCACTAAATAAAGGCGAATATACATCCAAGCTGATCGCCGCCAAATCAAAGGTGGCTCCACACAACAAGGTGGTCACACTTCCCAGATTGGAACTACTGGGCGCACTTTTACTGTCACAATTAATGGCAAAATTCCTCGAGACCGTCACTTCCAGTAACTTCAAGGTTTACGCCTGGACAGATTCAATGGTAGTCTTGGGCTGGCTACATGGAAAGGAATCGAAATGGAAACCATTTGTGGCTAACCGAGTACATCAGATAAAGAAAATCATCCCACAATCAGCGTGGAATCATGTAAAATCGGAGGATAATGCTGCAGACTGCGCCACGCGTGGAATGAACGCCACAAGTTTGTTGAAGCACAAGCTGTGGTGGGAAGGGCCTGGATGGCTAATCACCCGCAACATGAACCACACCGAGCAACAATCATACCCAGACCCTGCGATCGAAGTAAAAAAGGCCAGTGTGAACACAGCCTTAGTGCAAAATTCTTCATCACTCACTCAAGAACTGCTAAATAAATGTAGTTCGATAACTCTGGCTACTAAAATCACTGCATGGGTTTTGAGATTCGTCAGCCATTTGCAAAATAAGCAGTTACAACACGGCAGACAGAATGTCTGGCTTTACGCCTGTTGCGAAGAATGCACAGTGCGCATTTTATGCCCAGCTGACACGTTAATACGAACCCTGTCCGGCAACGGAATCATTAGCCTAGGTCAAGGCTGCACACTCAAGGGAAATGCATTTACGATCCTTTCACATAAGGACCTTTTCAACCGCATAGACACGGCGGCGTCTGAGATGGACCCACCATCACTGTCCATCCTGAATAACATCATTTACACCAACACGGCGTTCAGCGCTATGCCGCCAGTCTTAGAAGATCAGTCTATCAATGGAACAGACATTCAATGGAAGAAACTGGGAGCTCAGATTGCGCAACTGAAGCATCAGTCAACGCAGACGCTCACCGTACACGATGTCCATCAGTACATCATATCGTATAGCATGCTTGGCTTGCTGCTACTGATTGGTCTCATCGTGGGAATCGTCTACATACGGAGGAGACGAGCGCAGCAGACGCTGGATGTACCAGAGCTACCGGTGCCGCAGCCACGGACGCTCTACAGGAAGACGACAACAGAGAGGGGTACTTCGCCACAAGAAGAAGACCATTCCGTGAAGTTTGACCTACCTAAGAATATTGTTATTTAAGTTTACATAATTTTATACATTCATCTTATATTCTTTTAGTTCTAACTTATCATGATTTGTAATTTTATAAGTTTATATCTGTGTTCATCTCGTTCTCGGCAGCATGTACAGTCAACTGTACAAAGGTTATTTTATATTTTTTGCATACATAAGCGTGTCATCGTTTTCTTGTTAAGTTTTTATATTCATTATTTTTAGTGCAATAAACGTCTTCATCGTTAGCGGTTGTTCCCTCATTTCAACTAGCACTCAACACTCACTGATATCATTATAGCTGTAGAACCCTACATATGCAAACACGACATGGTGCGTCTGGTGGCACACAATACGGTATTTGACAAGGTACTCCAATAAATCTAGAAACCTGTCTCAAGCTGAACCTATTTCAACAAAAAAGTTTGACAATATCAGAATTGTATATTTCCAGCAGTTGTATTTTATAAACTCAATTTTGTGTTAAAATGACAGCATTTGACTATGACGTCACATGCTAGTATTTCATAGAACTTGTGAAGAAAATTACCGTTTTGACAGTTCCTAAAAAGTATCTATTTTGACTAGCAATCAAATGCCGTATTTACTGGTGGCTTACTACAGAGTCAAATCAAAGCACAGTATGAAATGGAGTATTTAGCGGAGTAATGTCTTGTGCGTGCAGTGTACCTACCTTACAGCTGCTCAACGAAATGTATCGTGCGTGTAGTGTTGTGTACCTTGCAGTGGCTCTATGTAATGTCTCTGGCGTGTAGTGTAGTGTAGTGTAGTGTACCTTGCATGGGCCGGGCGCGGTCACGGTGAGCGCGCTGCTCGCCGCTTAGCAGCGTGTGTGCGTGGTCGCGCGCGCGCATCATCAGCGACGCTCTGCCAACACACAACACCACACAGTGTACGTAAATAAACATCCAGATATCGTAGGCTTTCTTGAGAAAATTATCACAGGGATAGACAATTTTATCCTATTTGGAGACTAATTAAGAAAAGCATCAAAATTACCCAATTATACGCATCGCCACGGAAAATCGGTTCAGTAGAATTGTCATGAAAAACGACCGATTACGAGTTGTATTCGCGCGCCGAGGGTTTCGACCAAATCTCATTTTTTGTGAAGTACAACTACGGTTCAGATTTTTTCCTTTGCTTGTGCTATGAGTCCTAAATCTTCGTTCCAAATTTCATGTTTTAGGTCAGCGGGAAGTATCATATAGGTTTTGATTCCCTTGCGAATGTTAAGCAATTTCAGCAAAATTGTGACATCTTTGATTGCGTTAACCTATAAGTTTTTTTTTTACTTGGGACTTTAAGAGACCACAGACCAAAGTAATCGCAAACAAAATACGAAAGTACTAAATACCTGAGGCTCGAAGGACCAAAATGTATCGTCCAGTCAGACTTTGCAGTAGTTAGAAGTATGAGTCGTAGCACGTCGGGGGAAAGTAAAGTCCCAATCCATATATGCACTTTTTGTCTCCAAACTAATAACTATTCCGATAGGTCTGTGCTTTACGATAGTTGGTGACGTACTCGTTAGTTGAAATAAAATATGATATAAAATTACGTGCGGCCAAGTAGGTCGCACCTTCAGCAAAATAGCAGTTGCCAACATGTGCGGTAGAACCGTACAACCTCCACTCGTTCATAAGAAAAATGGTCTTGACAAACGGACCGACAGACGTGCAGAGGGACAACTAAGTGATCTTTTAAGGGTTCCGTACTCAAAGGGTAAAAACGGGACCCTATTTCTAAGACTCCGCTGTCTGTATGTTTGTCTGTCTGACACCAGGCTGTACCTCGTGAACCTTGATAGTTATAGTTGAAATTTTCACAGATGATGTATTTCTATTGCCGCTCTAACATCACATACTAAAAGCAGAATTAAATTAACATTTAACCCCCTTAAATATTAATTTAATTCTCTCATTACATACAATTATTTCAATACCACATACAAACTTATGAATGCACCTGGTTACTTACATGGAATGTGAAAGTAGCCGCACCAATAACTTTGTAAACAACATTTTGCTATGTAAAATCTAAACTATTGACAGGGGGGTCCCACTCAAGACTTTAGGTACGTTCGTCCGGCGGCCGGCCAACCCGCCTGACGGGGCTGGCAGTCGCGTTGCGCGCTAGCCGCTCCTCATGAGCAACTTTTCTATGATTTTTGCAACAACAATGACTTAAGAACCTAACATTTTTGGGAGTTTCTACGCCCTTCTTCTCCCACAGTGGTCCAATGTAGAGAAGAGGCAAAAAATGACGTTTGCTAAGTATATGTAAATATCTACAGTAATAAAGTACTTTGACTATTGACTATTGACTATTGTCTAAAGGAATTGTTCACAAATAAAATTCGATTCCTTTTTAATTGAATACCTTTTTGTTTACCTACAAGTAAACACTTTAGACCCAGTATAAAATAATTTACAATTACGTAAGTAAGAAAGTAGGTACCTACCTAGCCTTAGAATTTGCCAATAGCCTGAATAAGTACTAATATAACACCTCTCTTACACAGAGTGGACTAATATTCACAAACACAAATCGCACGTAGGTAACCCTAGCGTGATCAAGCGAGACATGAGTTTACAGGACGACCTTGTGATGTCAGAGTAAAAGAAGCTCTCAGGCGTAGTGATGCGGCGCAATCTAGCCTACACGGGCGGGACAACCGATTCTGTAGGTGCTTAGCGATTGTCGTATGTAGCGCAGGTGCGAGCTAGATTGCGCTTTATTGTCGCGCGGCGAGAGTAGCTATTTATTTAAGTGTATTTTCTCAGTAATCCTTCTGTACGTAGTACTATTAAGTATTCTGTGCTATTGATTCCGCACCATCCCTACCAATGTACGGTGGTACGGAACCCTTCGTGCACGAGTCCAACTTGTAAGGTACAGATTCCTAAAAAGAAACTAATGTGACAGAAACGTGTATAAAGAAAGTTTAAGGAGTGTTTGTAATTTACTTGTGCGGCCAGGCCGCCAGCACGCGTCGCGCGCGGCCCTCGCCTACCAGCTGAATGAGCCGCAGCTTCTGATCCACAGTCTTCTGGTCGACGTCCTTAGCTGAAGACACAGAGTACGCGCTAGTAAGAATGGCAGGTGGGCACAACTACAAATTCTGGTAATACAAGAAGTGATGAAATCAATGTCTTAAGTCACGGACGCCCATTGAATCCCAAGCGGAACGAGTGTAGCGAGAGATCCAGTATACCGAATGAGTGAGCGAGGTATTCAACGACGTAACTCCTGCAGTCAGTGTGCATGTGTGTTCAAGTGCTGCATGTAGATGTATGTATGTGTGTGTGTGTTTGTATAGTTACCGGTGACGATCGCCTTGAGCACGTCGATGTGCAGGTCGAGCAGGCTTCGGTGCACGTGCTGCATGAACATGTAGGGCGGCAGCACGCGCCAGCCCAGGTACGTGAGGAACGACGCGAACCCTGCACACAACACACGGGTACTCAACCAAACTAGTACAACGTGTACAACTATTGGGCTTTGATTTGAGACGGTTATCATGATTCCTGCGTCATAGCAACTGGTACAAGCAGAGAGGAGTCTTTCTGAGAATCGTCGATGCCATAAAGGCAATTTAACCTGATGAGACGCGGAGAACCTAAATAGGAACTTTTTCACAGACGTCACCGAAGTACTGAAGTCACTAGAGTACTGAAGATTCTATAGTGGGCATTAGTGGGGCAACAACATAAAATTTTGCCTTAATTATTATGTAATTTTTTTCTCTTTTCCGGCCAGCAGAGAAGTGAAAGGTTAAAAGATATGGAAATACTCGCCTCGCAGTCGATATGAAAAGCAGTAGTAGTATCTTGTTCGTGAAGCCATCAGCACTCGAGATATATCCGCAGGAGCGAAGCGAGATCTCAATTTAAAATGGAGCGCTTTGAATCTTTCATAATTCATAATTTCTTTATTGCTCATAAAACATACAAAAACACAAGAGATACATGAAATAATCTATAAAGGTGAGTTTATCTCTAGTAAGAGATCTCTTCCAACAAACTAGATTAAGATGAGAACGGTTGATTGCTGAGCAGGGGTAAACATATGTGTACAACAATATAACGAAATAAATGAGTACTTTCATATATATTAACATATAAAATAAATTACATAATTACTGTAATAATATACTATAAACTTTAAAATATAATAATATATCTTTAGGGGTCACCTTGTGGCAGAGGGAAAGCGATGCTGTCGACAGCTGAATGGTACTGCGAGAGAAGGTGGAACAAGTAGCACGCGTGCGTTGACTCCATCTCGTCACTGAATCCAGAGAGACCATCGATCATTACTTGCTGATCAGTTAGTTAGAAACAAACCCTCCCGACATAGTGAAGTGTGCGGACATAGCGACATAGACATGTATGACTGTGTGTGTGACTCCTTATTTGTAAGACTATATAAGATTATACTGCGGATAATTAGACTCTCTTCTATCCAAACTTTAGTACAATAAACATCTATTTACTCCTACAAACCTCTTTCAATTCATGGCGACCTTTGCCTGGGCCCATGGTTGGAGGTGTTGGTCATGACAGTGCAGTATACCATATAATCCCCAACATGGGCAAACCACAATCAAAAGAGGGGCCAAGTGACCAGCAACAAATAATTACCCAAGTTGGTTACTCAAACTCAGCTACCATTGCTGAGACCATCAATATGCACATCCCGTCGATAAGTTATAGTTTGATGGCCCTCATCATTCTCATCACTGGAGCCGCGACGTGGTTCATCATTAAAAAAGTGACACAGTGCTTCAGGAAAAGTGTTCAGGGCCATGCGGCAGCAATCGTACTCCAAAATCAGCGTGTTTAATTAAAAAGTGCATAAAACCGTGATGTGAACATTCATTAAAACCGAACTCATGAATCGTACTCAAATACAACGAAGAATCAAAAGTGCATAGGGACGTTAAGTGAGTTATTAATAGTAATGTAAACAAATTTTAATATGGCATTCGTCCGTATTCTGCTGTCCCGTCAAATATGCTCGCTGAAGGATGCAGTTCGGGCGGCGAAGGACGAAGAGTTGGCTTCTCCCCCATCGACGTCAGGGTCAGCCTCGAGCTACTTCGCGCAACGAGGACAGAGCGGAGGTAGCCAGGTAAGAGGACAAAACCGTGGTTCACACAGGCCCTACAGAGGTAACTACACGTACAGTCGAGGACAAAATTCGCATACGCAGAATCAACTCGGACAAAATTATCATTGGCAGAATCATCGAGGTGGCCAAAGAGGACAAACATTCCGCGGTGGATATCGAGGCAGGTACAATTCTTACCATAATAGGGGACAATCAGCATACAGGGACATAAATGGAGGCATCAACGCCACGCAACATGAAACGGACGCTACAAATCGGGATAGTTCGACAAGCGACGAAATGAATCATTTTTTTCGTGCCTAGCTATATTTGTTCGTGCAATAGCATAAACAAAGTACGAATTAGTGTAGGCGAACATCAACATGATTGGTTAATTGATACCGGCGCCTCACTTTCGGCAATCAAGTACGACAAAGTTAAACATGGTAACATTCCTTTACATATGGATAAATTATGCGTCAGAGGAATAGGTGGAAATGTACAGTCGGACGGATATGTATATCTAAATTTGACTTCAAAAGGAGAAATATTTCGTCATAAGTTTTATGTATTTCAGGATCTTCCGTGTAAAACCGACGGCATTCTGGGATCAGATTTTATAAAACGATACCATGGCGTTTTGGACTTTGAAATAAATACAATGCGATTACGAAGCGACGCGAATAGAGAAATTACTTTGACGTTTGATATGCCCACAGTGGGGCATCAGAATACTTATTTAATAGTGCCGCCTAGGAGCGAATCTATACATTATGTGCGAACGGATAGGAATGATGATTGCGTATTGTTGGCACAAGAGTTGAGCGAGGGTGTGTTTTTGGCTAGTATGGTATCAAGGCCAAGTGACGGTAGGCTACCAATAAAAATCTTGAACACAAGAGATACAAGTGTGAGTTTGAGTTATTTTACTATAAATACGAGTAGTCTGAATGAATATGACGTGTGTGCGTACGAAAGACCAGTGATGAATTCTGATAGAGTGAAGACATTATTTAGGTGTTTGAAACTTGATGGATTAAATAAAGAGGAACAAATATCAATAGAAAATATTTGCGCAAAATACCCGGACGTATTTCATTTAGAAGGAGACAAATTAACTTGTACCGGAATATACCGGCAAACAATTCAATTAAAATCAAATTGTAGTCCAGTTTACACAAAGCAGTATAGGCTTCCACATGCACAAAAATCTGAAATTGATAACCAAATACAGAAAATGTTAAATGATGATATTATAGAAGAGACTCGTAGTGAATGGTCGAGTCCTTTATTATTAGTGCCGAAAAAGTCTGATGCAAATGGTGAAAAGAAATGGCGTATAGTAATAGATTACAGGAAGCTCAATGAACAAATTCAAGATGATAAATTCCCATTGCCCAACATCACCGATATTTTAGATTCACTTTCAGGAGCAATGTATTTCAGCCATTTAGATCTTTATCAGGGGTATTATCAAGTTGAATTAGAACCACAAAGCAGAAAATGTACAGCCTTCACAAGTTCGAAAAGTCAGTACCAAATGAAGAGACTACCGATGGGACTAAAAACAAGTCCATCAGCCTTTTCCCGTATGATTACTGTAGCAATGTCAGGTCTAAATTATGAAAAATGTTTGGTATATCTTGACGATTTGGTAGTATTTGGGAGAAATTTGGATCAGCACAATCATAACTTGCTTGATATTTTTAGCAGACTACGAAAAATTAATTTAAAATTGAATCCAACCAAATGCGAATTTCTCAAAAAGGAAATTTTGTATTTAGGTCATGTAGTCTCAGAAAGAGGTATTCTACCTGATCCAGGAAAAATAGAGGTTATGAAAAATTATCCACGACCACAAACATGTGATGAAGTGAAAAGATTTGTGGCGTTCGCAAACTATTATAGAAAATTTATTCCAAATTTTGCTCAGGTGTCATATCCTTTGAATCAACTGTCGAAGAAGGATGCAGAATATAGATGGACTAGTGAATGTGAAGAAGCATTCCATGATTTAAAAAAGGCATTGATGAATCACCCAGTTCTACAATATCCAAATTTTAATAGTGAAAATGAGTTTCTTTTACAAACTGATGCGTCCGGCATAGCAGTAGGATCTGTATTAAGCAATAGTGACGGCAGACCGATAGCATATGCTAGTCGTAGTTTAAATAAGGCAGAGAAAAATTACCCCACTATTGAAAAGGAACTTTTGGCAATAGTGTGGAGTGTAAAGTATTTTCGCCCATATCTTTTCGGAAGGAAATTCAAAATACAGACTGATCATAAACCGTTAGTGTATCTTTTCAACATGCGTGATCCATCAAGTAGGTTATTGAAATTTAGGTTATGTCTGGAAGAATATAACTTTACTGTAGAATATGTGAAAGGGTGCAACAATGTAGCTGCAGATGCATTGTCGCGCGTGATTGTTACGTCAGAACAGTTAAAGGAAATGAATGAAAAAGTTATGAATGTTATGACAAGAGGACAAAAGAGAAGAATGCAAGAAGAAAAGGATAAAGAACGTGATAATTTGTCGGTGGATGATATAGACACTGATTCGAGGACAGATCATCCGAGAGTTGTGGATATACTCAAAAAGCCGAACAATTACACAGAACTTCGGATAGGAACAGAGAAAGATATACAGAAAATGAAGAAAGAGAGACTTTTGACAGAAGAGAATAAATATTTTATTTATATAGAAAGCACGTCGACTATCTTTACAAAGCCATCTTCTTTATCATTATCAACGCGAGCCGTTATGGTGAAAGAATTTGGATCATTTTGTGAAAGATTGAATATAAAGGAAATATGCATAGTGAAATGTAAAGAAAATGAAAGATTTATAGAAGGGTTAACCCAAGAAATCAAAAGTATTCCCAAATGGTCCGGACCAAGAGTATGTATAATAAGGGGAGTACAAAGAATAGACAATCTCGACGATAGACGTGTCATAATAAATGACTTTCACTTATTGCCTACAAGTGGCCACGCAGGCATTAGGAGAATGGCTAATAACATCAAAAGATATTATTATTGGAACACGATAGAGAAAGATGTTAGAGATTTTGTAGCCAAATGTAGTAAATGTCAAAAACAAAAGTATTCAGTGAACACAAAACAACCTATGGTAGTAACAACTACAGCTAAGTGTGCATTTGATAAGGTGTTTTTGGATATAGTTGGACCTATAAACAAAGATGCGAATAAATTTGCTTATATATTGACTTTGCAATGTGACCTGTCAAAGTACGTAGAGGCGTTTCCTCTTGAAACAAAGGATACGGTAAGTGTGGCACGCGCATTCGTGGAAAAATTCATGCTGAAATACGGAATACCGAGAGAAATAGCAACGGATCGTGGTACCGAGTTTGTATCGAGCACAATGAAGGAGGTATGTAAGCTCTTGAATATAACTCAGATGACGTCTACGGCATATCATCACGAGACGATCGGTGCATTAGAGAATAGCCACAAAGTTATGGGTGCGTATTTAAGAATCATGTCAAACAATCAGCCTGATCAGTGGAGTGACTGGTTGCCATACTGGTGCTTTGCCTATAACAATACAGTTCATTCTGAAACGAAATATACGCCTCATGAATTAGTGTTTGGCAAAATATGTAATCTTCCTAGTAATTTAAGTAACAAAATAGTGGACCCATTGTATAATCATGACAGTTATCCGTTAGAGTTTAAGTATAGGTTACAAGTTTCCCAAAAGGATGCTAGGGAAAACTTAATTAGAAGTAAGGTAATTAGGAAGGAAAATTATGATAAAAATGTATATCCAGTATACTATAATAAAGACAGTATGTTATTGTTAAGAAACCCCTCGGGTGATAAGACACAGAATATTTATTTAGGCCCATATTTGGTTGTTGAAGATTTAGATGTCAATGTAAAAATTGTAAAAGATGGGAAAATTGAAATTGTTCATAAAAATAGAACGAAACCGTACATACAAGCATTATGAAATATTTAGAGTTAGTTTTAGAAAAAAAAAATATAATCATGTATTTTTTTTTAATTTTCCGTGGGAGGTGAAGTGTGCGGACATAGCGACATAGACATGTATGACTGTGTGTGTGACTCCTTATTTGTAAGACTATATAAGATTATACTGCGGATAATTAGACTCTCTTCTATCCAAACTTTAGTACAATAAACATCTATTTACTCCTACAAACCTCTTTCAATTCAATAGACACACTTGGTGACAGAAAAACATTGAGGTAATAGAACGACCTTAAAATAGACAACGAAATGGATATAAAATGAGACAAAACAGCAATAGCAGAAAAACAACATAAAATAAGATGACTAAGCCCACTTTGATTGCAATCGTTCCTAATGAAAAGTTTCCTTATGAGGTCTATAAGGAAACCTTTCAGGTCTTGCCATTATAAAAAATCACATGCCAGAACCAATAAAGTAATTAAACCAATAATAGCGTAAGGTACAGACACAAACCTTAAATGATGATTGATAAAGTAAAATTAGGATGACTACAAAAAAAATGAGTGAACTAAAATAACTGGAGAAACTGTGGACTCAGAGCCAGGGTATTGCAGAGAATCGCAGCTGTAGCTCTTCAATCCACGACCCAAATACCATCGCATTCGCAACACAACAGCAGAAGCTACCCAAATACTTAAACCAAGGACAACCAAGCGAAAAAACACAACAAAACGAAACCACAGAGCCCCGATCACGAATATTTGTCTAATCGAAATAGCAAGAGAATCCGAATTCAATAATGGGCCTTTCACACAAAGTCATCCTATTTGATTGGTAAGACAAATGATCTCGAATGCCCGGAGTCAAGAAAATGTTGATCCGCTCATATATTGAATGCGCAAATATTCGTGGGGTCATTGAGAGATCGTACATAAAGGCGAATCCTCTGGGCTGGTTGTGTGCGGGCAGCGCTGCGGCGGCTCGGCAGACCGCACGGCACAGTGCGCGCGCCGCGTCCAGCTGTGCTGCAGCCCAGCGCGCCGCCACGCCGTGCCCGCCGGTGTCCGCGCCGCCTGCCGACCGCAGTAGGTGCAGGCTCACCTCCCGGATGTTCTGTGCCGAGCCGGACCGCCGGACCGCCGGACAGCCGGGGTTAGTGACGGTGGCTCTTATTTACGAGTTACTTGCTAGTGCTCTGGGTAGTGTTAGAGTTATGAAAGCTGCTACAATTTTGGAAACATTAAGGCTACATCTTGGTTTACATTTTGGTTCATCCGCGGGGTACAGGGATCCTTGATGTCACTGGAGGGCAGGAGAATGCTGGCGGATCAGAAACTGCTCCACGATGTGATCAACAAGGGGCTGGTGAGCTCGGTGCTGCTGAGGGTCGCCCCCGCGCGCGCTCTCGCCCCCGCGTCCCGGCGGTGCTCGGACACGCGCACACACGCACCAATTATGCTTCGCATTCCGCACTGAAGTCTATGTCTTTTGTCTGAGCCGCCCTCAATTTATGTCTAGGATTTGTACAGAGATCGGTCAGATTCTACATAGCGAGCATCCTTGATATCCGGGGAACTATTTATCACCCTCACGCAAACACATACAGACACATTCGCACACTTAACTATAAATTAATTTCAATTTAATGCCAACTTAATCCAATTTAATCCTATGTAAATTTAATTATCAATTATTATTTTATTCCATAATTTTCCAATATATAAGGTTACTTTTCCTCCTACCAACTTTCCTAACGGTTTATTTGTAAGCTCCATGGTCTAATGGGTTTCACGCTTGCTTCTCACACTGGAGATGCAGGTTCGATTCCTGACCAATGAGATAATTAATTTATCTTAAGTACAGATGTAGTGAATAATCCTTTTCTATCGGCAAAACTCGGAACAACGATAACACCCGAATGGTGCCGATGTGTCTATGAATTACTGTATTATTAAATTACGTGTAGGTATCAAATAAATCGCATACTTTATTTATCAATGTCAAATGTCAAATTGCCCGTTTGACGTATATTACACTGAGATGTTAAAACCACCACGATTCTATCATATAAAGAATTCGTTAGATAAACAAAAATATAACTAGTTGCTGAGGACGTTTTATTTCAATAAAACGCACTGATAAAAACCAAATTCCGGTTGGGATGATCTAATGATTCTATAAGGATTGGAACCCCAAAAGTCTAACTATAAGTCAAAACTACAGTAGGATTTTGCAGACCTTTTTTATAACAATAAATTTTTGTAATTAATTAAATCAATTAACCAATCATATTAACCTTTTCCTGTACCAATTGTTTCACAGTAGTCATATTCATACTGATGTTTCTTTTGGATACGTATCCCTTTATTTGAGACCATATGTTTTCAATCGGATTGAAATCAGAGTGATATGGTGGCAATCTTAGTACGCTTAGTAATCTGTGTCCATATTCGTTCATAAGTTTATCTATAGAGTATTCTACAAAGTCTTGTTTGTACTTGCAAATAATTTCATATATTTCAAGTTTTGTTAATGACGGATCAATCGGAACGTTATGTTTGGATAGCCAATCAATCATGTCATGCTTCCTGGTATTTGAATTAGGAGGTTTTTCTACGTACTTATTATGATATGCAGCATTATCTACTACTAGTACCGAATGTGGAGCTAAGTTTGGAATGAGTTGATTACGAAGCCATTTTTCATAGTTTCATTGTCCATCGCGTTGTGATAGTCACCTGTTTTATCAGTAGACTGATACATTAACAATGCCCCAGGTGTTTAATATTTATGCGTCGGAAACGCACCGGTTTTTTGTTGCGCGAATCGATCGCGAGTAATCGAGACATCACTAGCGAAAACGGCACTAGCAGCTGTCACTCGTACCAAAACGAGATGTAAAATTGGAGGTTATCGTTACTCTTGCTCTGGTCTCATCGGGAGAATAACATGGCGGCTCGGGCCCCGTGGCATTGACGGTATTTCGGTGTACCAATTATCATACAGGCATCGGGCCTGGTCGAAGTGTAAATCTACCGCATAGCGTCGGGCTATTGATTGTAATTAGATTCGCGTCAGCGGTCAAGTGATCCGTGTGGATTGGTCAACGTCGTATCGGTAGCGGCGACTCCACGTCGGCAGGCAGCACGCCAGCGACAGCGTCGGCAGCGACAGTGAGATTCACCCCATATCCTATCCCAAACTCTGCCCTTTTCCCGAATTCCCGTCTCGAATCGAGCTTTCGATTTCCTGCCTACGGAGACAAGGTCAGTAACAATTTCATCACTTCTTTTCTCTCACGTGGCAAAGGCACATCCCCCTCAGGATTCCACGCCGTTCGGAGAGGCGTGGAATTAAACATTTTGGTAGCAGGAGCGCGGTTTCCTAGTGGGAAATCATGATTCACGGTTGTAGGGCTGCCTTTGTCACATTGTAGTTGGGAGAAAAGAATATCCCAGATTGGCTCAAGTCGGCAATGAGTCTGTGGTCGGTATACCACGATTAAAGTTCATTTTCGGTAAGTGAAAGTATAAGTGCCAATTTAGTTAACAGTTGTTATAAATTTGTAGTCGGAAACTACTGTTACCAGCGCATAAAGGATTGAACGGTCATTCTGCGAAGCCTAGATTGTATTACTTACGGTGGAACGTCGGGTTCTGTAGTCCTACAGTGTTATTTCGGTTTACACAGCAGGGTCGGGCTATTTAAGGGGTATTAAGCTGATTTTGCTGACCTCAAAGGAAGTGTGGTTCCTATCGGAGGGCCACTGCTAGAAAAATAGTCTTTTTTTATAATAACCTTTTGTGTGTTATTTGTATTGTACCACATGGTGGCATTCTCTAATTGATTTAGAGTGTATATTATAAGGTGTATGTCCACAGGGCGACCATATTAAATATTGTTTATGATTTAATAGTTTAGTGGTTGCCTTGGGTTTTACAACTTAGTTTAAATTTCTGTGCCCAGCGCTGACGGGAAAGTGCTGGTATCTGGCTGTGCTTAGTTCGGCAGTGAAGCATAGGACCAGGAACAATTAAATCAGTAACCATGGCACCTTCGCCCTTGACGGTACTGCGATATGGTGTCCGTGAGGAGATGAGATGGCTCGCCCATACTCACAAGTATGTGGAGCGACCCGACATGGACGATGTCCTGCTCAAGCGTGTGGAGGACGCAATGACACGCGTCGGGAAGGTGTGTCGGCTGGCTGCCGAGGCTGAAGCCCTCGGGCTTACGGATGAGGCCTCGGTGGCTGCAGTGAGGCAGCTCTGCGCGGATGCTGACCAAGCGATGGAGTGCTTGGGCGACATCGAGCGTCGCGCCGAAAAAATTAAGCGGTCGCGTCGGGATGACCGCGGGGAGGGTAGCGGAGACCCCCCCCCCCCTAAGGGTGTGGTTGGACGGCTTCCACACCTGGAGATTCCGGCCTTCGGTGGGGCAATTGATGAGTGGCCGGCATTCATCAATTTGTTCGATAGCCTGGTCCACGGTCGGGACGACCTGGACAGCGCCTACAAGTTGGCCCAGCTATTGATGGCACTGCGGGGTGAACCGAAGGAGTTGGTCGGTCACCTAACGGTTACGGCGGGCAATTATGAGATTGCCCGGGTCATATTGTTTGACCGCTACCAACACAAAAGGCGGTTGGTTGATGCGCAGCTGGGGAAGCTGTTCAGCATCCCAAGAGTAACCCGGGATGTTGACATCCGGGTACAGGTGCTCAACCCTGTGCTGGTGGCCACTAAGGCCCTTCAGAACCTTAGTCTGCCGGTAGACCAATGGTCATATATTGTGTTATATATGGTTTTGTCACGGTAGCCTGCAGCTGTTCAAAGTCGGTTTGAACAGCTGCATGGGGGCAGTAGCTCGGAACTGCCCACGCTCGTCCAATTAACGGAGTTTTTGGAGGGTGAATGCAGGCGATGCGACACCATGGATTCGGAGGCCAGTGTGCAGCGCCAACCCGCGCGGATGCGGGAGGGGCCGCGCCCCCCACCCCCACGGGGGGGTGGTCGGTCAAAACAATTTGGCGTTTTGAGTGCCGCGCCGTCGGGTGACGGCTGTGTGCACTGCGACAGTGCCGGTCATGAGGTGACCATTTGCGCCAACTTTAAGGCGCTCGGTGTGGCTGCCCGCAGGAAGGTGGTCTTCCGCCACCGATTGTGTTTCGGTTGCTTGGGGCCGCACCAGCTGAGCGAGTGCTCACGCGCGTCCCCCTGTGAGTGCCGCGGTGGCAGGCACCACGCCGTGTTGTGCCTGAACCGATCAGGCCCATCGGACGGTCACCAGGGCCGGACTCAGGTTGGTCGGTCACAGGGCCCAACCAGGGCCGGACCCAGTCCCCCTCCGGGCAACGGGAGTCACCAACGGGGTGACTGGGGTACCCGCGGACGGGACCCCCCCCCGAAGGGAAGGGGGCAGCGCGGGGGGTAACAGGCGGGACAGCCGGGGTTCGGTCGCCGCTGTCCAGGGTCAGCGAGGACTTCGGGCCGCTGGCTCACCGCGTGTTACGGGCGGGTGTCAGATGGCACCTATGAGTGGCGCGAAGGCTGGGAGCCCACCACCTTCTGCGCCACCCTGCCCGTCGCTCTGGGAGGCGAACAGGGAGGCGAACAGTCGGATGTCGCCCCCATTCCTAGAGCGCCCCAAGTTGGATCCGCTCTCCCCCCTCCATCCACGGTGGCCACCGGGCACACCGTTCACAGTCCGGTATGGTCGGGTACCGGGACAGCGAGGGGCCTATTATGCGGGTTGGGACCCCCTGATGTACATGCGGTCTGATATGCCACCGGTGGCATATCAGCAGCCGAGTTACCAGGCCGACGGAGGTCTGAGCGGGTTCGGATCCCGCGGGGGTTCCCGCTAGGGACACGCCGCCCACTTACAGGGTGCCGCCACTCCACAGACGGTCATGCTCCCCACCGCCTCGGTGATAGCGTGGAGTTCGGACGGCAAATCTTGTGTGGCACGAGCACTATTGGACTCGGGGGCCCAGGGGTGCTTAGTCTCGTGCAACCTTGTAAGACGGTTGGGCATTTCGGTAAGGGAGTACCCACATTCCATTCGGGGAATTGGGAACACGGAAGTCGGTTCCGTTAAGGGAGTATGTCGGATTACTCTCTCGTCACGGGTGGATTCATCGGTGAATCTGACGGTCACGGCATTAGTCATGCCTAATGTGATGGGCTCACACCCTCACGTACGGTTGTCGCCCTCGGTGCGACGGTTGGTCGCTGGGTTGTCACTGGCTGACCCGGAGTTCGACATTCCGGGCCCAGTAGACATTTTATTGGGTGTCGATGCCTTAGGATACCTGTTAGTGCCAGGTGTCCACGTGTTGCAGGCGACTGGTCTGGTTTCGGTCAACACCAGACTGGGCCATGCGGTAATGGGTCCGGTCATGCCGGCTGCCCCACGCCTAGCGACTCGTAGTCCCTTATTCGGTTCTGTACTCTCGGAGGTGATACAGAAGTTTTGGAAGGTGGAGGAACCACCTACGGTCCGCCGGTTGGACCCGGTTGAAGAAGAGTGTGAACAGTTTTATCGGAACAATACTGGTCGCCTTCGGTCAGGTCGATTGTGTCATGCTCCGGAGTTGGTTGGACATCCCTTGTGGTGGGGTCCAAAATGGTTGACTCAAGCCGAATCGGATTGGCCAATGAGTCCACGCGTTACCACGGCGAACGGCGCCTTGACAGTCGGTGTCTGTACGACGCAACCAGAGCCGGCAGAGGAGTTCAGCCTGCTGGAACGGTACAGCTCGCTCGACAAGCTGGTCAATGAGACCGCCTGGATCTGCCGATTTGCGCGGAATTGTCGGAATTCTGAGGCGCAACGAGTGCGGACACAGGTCCTGACACCACGGGAACGGAACCATGCGTTGTTCGCATTGGTACGGAACGTGCAGACGGTGCACTTTAAGTCCGAATTGGACATTCTGAGACGCGGACGCGTCCAACTGAAGAGAGCTGTGGCTCGGCTCAACCCGTTTATTGACCCTCAAGGATTGCTGAGGGTAGGAGGTCGGCTGCGGAATGCCAACCTGCCTCATGCGGCTCGCCACCCGTTGTTACTCCCTAGGAAAGGGAAGTTGGTCGAACTGTTGATACAGGATCGACACATTCGGAATGGGCTTGTCGGATGCCACGCCTTGATGGCGTTTCTCCAGCGCGAGTTCTGGATTCTATCGGGAAGACGCTTAGTGCGTAGCGTCGTATTTCGGTGCCTGCCTTGTTATCGGGCCAAGGCGGCTACGATGCAGCCCCAGATGGGCGATTTGCCCTCGGATAGGGTTAACGAAATCCGGCCCTTTGCGGGTGTCGGAACGGATTTCGCGGGACCATTCATGGTCAAGTCTTCACAGCTACGGAACGCCAGATTAGTGAAGGCATACCTGTGCGTCTTCGTGTGCTTGGCCACGAAGGCAGTCCACTTGGAGGTGGTCAGTGACCTCACCACAGAGGCATTTATCGCTTGTCTAGATCGGTTCGTCTCACGAAGGGGCCTCCCGACATTAATCCGTTCGGACAACGGCACAAATTTTGTCGGAGCCAGGCGACATCTGCAGGAGGTCACTCAATTCCTGAACGGTAACCAGGACGCCATCGGTACGGCTTGCTCCCGACGAGGGATTGAATGGGTTTTCAGTCCGCCGGGATGTCCTCATTGGGGAGGAATTTTTGAGGCTGCGGTTAAATCGGCTAAGTCGCACCTGACGAGGATCATCGGTGAGACCTCTCTACGCTTTGAAGAGCTTGCGACGCTGTTCTGTAAAATTGAAATGACACTGAACTCGCGTCCGTTGTGCCCGCTCAGTTCGGATCCAAATGATTTGGAAGCGTTGACGCCGGGTCACTTCCTGATAGGTCAGCCCCTTAACGCCCTGCCAGAATACCCATTCGGTGATGTTAAGTTAAGTCGGTTAACTAGGTGGCAGATGTTGCAGCAGATGGCTCAAGATTTTTGGAAACGGTGGTCCCTTGAGTACTTGCATATCATGCAGCAGCGCCTTAAGTGGACTGACCGGACGAGCCCCCCTCAAGTCGGTGATTTGGTGCTGATTAAGGATGCGAACCTGCCATCATTGAGATGGAGACGGGGACGGATCGTCAATTTGTACACGGGTCGGGATGGCACGCCTCGATCAGCAGAAGTCAGGGTGGGGGACTCGGTCCTCAAGAGAGCGGTCGCAACACTTTCTCGCCTTCCTATTGATTAGGGACAGGTTCGGGCCTGTCCGGGCGGGTGACTGTTTAATATTTATGCGTCGGAAACGCACCGGTTTTTTGTTGCGCGAATCGATCGCGAGTAATCGAGACATCACTAGCGAAAACGGCACTAGCAGCTGTCACTCGTACCGAAGCGAGATGTAAAATTGGAGGTTATCTTTACTCTTGCTCTGGTCTCATCGGGAGAATAACATGGCGGCTCGGGCCCCGTGGCATTGACGGTATTTCGGTGTACCAATTATCATACAGGCATCGGGCCTGGTCGAAGTGTAAATCTACCTCATAGCGTCGGGCTATTGATTGTAATTAGATTCGCGTCAGCGGTCAAGTGATCCGTGTGGATTGGTCAACGTCGTATCGGTAGCGGCGACTCCACGTCGGCAGGCAGCACGCCGGCGACAGCGTCGGCAGCGACAGTGAGATTCACCCCATATCCTATCCCAAACTCTGCCCTTTTCCCGAATTCCCGTCTCGAATCGAGCTTTCGATTTCCTGCCTACGGAGACAAGGTCAGTAACAATTTCATCACTTCTTTTCTCTCACGTGGCAAAGGCACATCCCCCTCAGGATTCCACGCCGTTCGGAGAGGCGTGGAATTAAACACCAGGTATAAACCCCTTTCTACTACCAGCGTGCACTATTTTAAGACGTTGTCTTTTAGAAATTAACTGTTTCACTTCGTTTTCTGACGAGTCAGCCCAGCTTTTACCTGCCAAATGTGAGGTATGGATGTATGTTTCATCCATATAAACAATCTCTCTCCCTTGCAATCTGTACTTTTTTATCGCGGCTAAAAACTTTACTCTTTTTAAACGAACATCATCTTTCTCGATAAGTAATTTTCTGTTGTTTTCAACTTTTTTATACCGAAATCCCATTTTTCTAAGAATTTTTCTTAGCGTAAAGTCACATCCCTTAAAATTTATGGCTTCGGATAACTTGGACTTCAGGGCTTTAATTGTAGGTACTTGTTTGTATATCAAATGGAAATTATACACTAATCGGCGAATAACGTTGTAGTCAAAATCGTCAAGACCTAGACAAAATAATTTATTTGGTCTACCCAACTTTGCCGAATTCGGACTATTGGAGGTGGATTGATTTATGTATTCTTTTTGCAATATTTTATTTACTGTTCGCTGAGAAATTCCACTGGCCTCCGAAACTCGTTTTTGGACTTTATAAAAGTAAGCAGTATAGTTGGTATGTTTGAATTTATCATTTTCAGTTAAGAAATATAAATAAATATTGAAAATAACTTCGCAGGCTTGCCGATCTAAACGTTTCCCTTTTCTTAGTGCTTTCGGCATGTCTGTTATAAATTGTTAATGTGGATCGAATAAAATCAATGTTTATTATTTACAAAAATGACAGACAAGAGTAAAATGTAAAGTCCAAAAAAAATATAGGTGGCCTGCATAATACACGAGTCCATGAAGTTTATCACAAAATCTAACATAAATATCAACAAAATATTTCTGTGGTATTAACTACTCTATATAGATACTTCCTCTTGCAATGCGACCGTTCCCTACGTTGTCTCGATGGGTACTGAGTGCGAGTGAAGTAGTAAGACAAAAACGAACATTTCCGAGAAAATACGAAAGGAAAGGATTATTCACTACATCTGTACGTTATACAGACGTTCTAACGGTGATGGAAAACATCGTTAGGAAACCTTCATTACTCCGTAGCTGCGGCGATGGGCTAGCCCCCTGTCACGCAAAATAGAGTATCGAATAACTGGCTCAAAGCGGGCACAATTGTGCCTCTGCCACCCCATATGGGAAAAGACGTGACGCTGAGTGTGTGTGTTGTTTCGTAACTAGCATTTCCTATTTATATTATTTATTTTCTCTACTAGTATGTATATGCTGGCCGGCTGGCATCAGTGACGTATACTCACCGCGGCCAGCACGTGCTCCTGCCTGGTGGCGGTGCACACGTCGAGCTCCACGAAGGGCAGCGTGTCCTGGAGGACGGAGGCGCGGCGCTGTGACGTCAGCAGCGCCGTCGCCGGCGCCATGCCTCCCGGCGACATGGGCGTGCTGCAGCGGGACAGCGCCTCCGGCTGGAAACAACTTATTCATAAGTACATTGCTTCTTTATACTTAGATTTTGACCGTAACTAGTCCACAGTTCCACAGAACGTTGCAAGCTGTGGTCTACGTACCTTGTACTGCTGCTTGTTGGCTCTCAGCTTGGCGGCATGGTCTGCTAGCGCCAGCCTCCCGGGCTGCTGCTGGGCGGCGCCGGCGGGGTTGCGCGCCGCCCACAGCCGCGTCCACACGTCCTCGCGGAAGCGGTGCAGACGCGCGCGCGGCGCCAGCACGGCGGCTGCGCTGTTGTACAGCGACTCTGAGTGCACGGACACCGACACGCCGCCCACCTGCGACACCACACCACACCACGCTTATCTCAATTTCTATAACAGATATCGTTACGTTGCTTAAGCCCTGTCTCAAAATTGCATTGCAATTGTATGCGAAGTAATGTTCACTTCCAAGAAGGACAAGTAGTTCCTCACGTTTTTACCGCTACGAATACCTCATCCAGCGAAAGTTTTGTGTCACATATACACACATTTAAAGGAAAACCTGGAGGCGCCTCTATAGTTCTATCCCGGGACAGATGGGAGTAGACCCCCGATGACCTGTCTACAAGAGAGGACAGAAGCGATTCATCAGAAGAGATCCGTGGATCTGACCCTGACTATGGGACCCAAATGACACCATCTACACAAGTAGAAGCGTGAGAGAAGATGTATGGCGGTATATTAGTGTGTTTAAGTTGTAAATATATCCACTACTCTGAATATGTTTAGATTAAATTTAGATTTAAGATGTTATATATTTAGGTTAATATTTGTACACCCAGTACTACTGGGTACCATCATTTGAAACACTGTGAATAATATAAAACCTAGTTCCAAACAATGATGACAAAATAAACATTTTTGTCTTTGTTAAATCCACGCCTCAACCGAAAGGGGTGGAATCTTGGTAGGGTTGTTTTTCAGTGGAATGTCACAAAGTAGTACTGACCTTGACGCCGTGGACCGGCATTCGAAAGCTCAATTCGAGGCAGGAGTACGGGATGAGGAACACAATGGTGGGGGGTGCTGGGAGTCGAATCTTACTCCTGTCGTAGTCCGCCGCCGGTGCTGTCGTGATGGTGCCGACTACAAGGGTCGCTATCCGAACGCGACGAATTGGTGACCGAACTACTTCAACCTTTCACAACACGAAGCACTCACTACGATGACGTGAAATCTAATTATTTCTTGACGATTGTTCCGTGATTATTATAATAACATTCAGCCAAGCCTCCCGATGCTTGGCGCCGACAATTTTACCATGTGCAAAGTGACATCTAGCTAGTCTTTTTTTTTCTATGCAAGTGACAGCTAGCTAGTGATGTACCGATCACTCGCGGTCGATCCGCGCAACAAAAAACCGGCGCGTTCCGAAGCATAAATATTAAACAGTCATCCGCCCGGACAGGCCCGAACCTGTCCCTAATCAATAGGAAGGCGAGAAAGTGTTGCGAACGCTCTCTTGAGGACCGAGTCCCCCACCTTGACTTCTGCTGATCGAGGCGTGCCATCCCGACCCGTGTACAAATTGACGATCCGTCCTCGTCTCCATCTCAATGATGGCAGGTTCGCATCCTTAATCAGCACCAAATCACCCGACTTGAGGGAGACTCGTCCGGTCAGTCCACTTAAGGCGCTGCTGCAAGATGTGCAAGTACTCAAGGGACCACCGTTTCCAAAAATCTTGAGCCATCTGCTGCAACATCTGCCACCTAGTTAACCGACTGAACTTAACATCACCGAATGGGTATTCTGGCAGGGCGTTAAGGGGCTGACCTATCAGGAAGTGACCCGGCGTCAACGCTTCCAAATCATTTGGATCCGAACTGAGCGGGCACAACGGACGCGAGTTCAGTGTCATTTCAATTTTACAGAACAGCGTCGCAAGCTCTTCAAAGCGTAGAGAGGTCTCACCGATGATCCTCGTCAGGTGCGACTTAGCCGATTTAACTGCAGCCTCAAAAATTCCTCCCCAATGAGGACATCCCAGCGGACTGAAAACCCATTCAATCCCTCGTCGGGAGCAAGCCGTACCGATGGCGTCCTAGTTACCGTTCAGGAATTGAGTGACCTCCTGCAGATATCGCCTGGCTCCGACAAAATTTGTGCCGTTATCCGAACGGATTAATGTCGTGTGGCCCCTTCGTGAGACGAACCGATCCAGACATGCGATAAATGCCTCCGTAGTGAGGTCACTGACCACCTCCAAGTGGACTGCCTTCGTGGCCAAGCACACGAAGACGCACAGGTATGCCTTCACTAATCTGGCGTTCCGTAGCTTTGAAGACTTGACCATGAATGGTCCCGCGAAATCCGTTCCGACACCCGCAAAGGGCCGGATTTCGTTAACCCTATCCGAGGGCAAATCGCCCATCTGGGGCTGCATCGTAGCCGCCTTGGCCCGATAACAAGGCAGGCACCGAAATACGACGCTACGCACTAAGCGTCTTCCCGATAGAATCCAGAACTCGCGCTGGAGAAACGCCATCAAGGCGTGGCATCCGACATGCCCATTCCGAATGTGTCGATCCTGTATCAACAGTTCGACCAACTTCCCCTTCCTAGGGAGTAACAACGGGTGGCGAGCCGCATAAGGCAGGTTGGCATTCCGCAGCCGACCTCCTACCCTCAGCAATCCTTGAGGGTCAATAAACGGGTTGAGCCGAGCCACAGCTCCCTTCAGTTGGACGCGTCCGCGTCTCAGAATGTCCAATTCGGAGTTAAAGTGCACCGTCTGCACGTTCCGTACCAATGCGAACAACGCATGGTTCCGTTCCCGTGGTGTCAGGACCTATGTCCGCACCCGTTGCGCCTCAGAATTGCGATAATTCCGCGCAAATCGGAAGATCCAGGCGGTCACATTGACCAGCTTGTCGAGCGAGCTGTACCGTTCCAGCAGGCTGAACTCCTCTTCCGGCTCTGGTTGCGTCGTACAGACACCGACTGTCAAGGCGCCGTTCGCCGTGGTAACGCGTGGACTCAGTGGCCAATCCGATTCGGCTTGAGTCAACCATTTTGGACCCCACCACAAGGGATGTCCAACTAACTCCGGAGCGTGACACCCACGAGACGCACAGTCTGCTGGGTTCATTTCCCCTGGAACATGTCTCCAGATTAAGGGAACCTCCGAATTCAAAATCTGCGAAACCCGATTCGCCACAAACATCTCCAGCTTGTGAACGGAAGCCTTCAGCCAGCATAACACGATCTGGATGTCCGTCCAAGCGTAGACCGTATCTTCTAACGCTATTGACCCACGAAGAACCGTCATCGTGTGGTTGACCAGACGAGTCAGGAGAGCCGCTCCTGAAAGCTCTAATTTGGGAATGGTCAGGCGAGTGCGCAACGGCGCAACCTTGCTCTTGGCCATGACCAACCGCACATCAACCTCCCCCGAGGAGTCGACCGTACGCAGATACACCGCAGCTCCGTAGACCTTCTCCGAGGCATCGCAAAACCCATGCAGGGTGGCGGTGTATCGTTTGGTGGGGACCAACCTCCGTGGCAGTGAAATCCGATTGATGCCAGGGAGGGTCGAAAAGAACGATTCCCACTCTGAGCTCAATGACCCGCCGATCGGGTCGTCCCATTTCAGCTCAGCAGACCACAATTGCTGCATAAAACACTTGAGCTGAAATGTTACCGGAGTGATCCACCCGTTTGGATCAAATGTCCTAGCCTCCGTTGAAAGGACGTTCCGTTTCGTCCAGAGCTTCGGGGAGTCCAACTCGACCCGATACGAAAACATGTCTGACACCGGCTGGTACTGGACGCCTAATACCGACAACATATTCGGATTTTCCAGATTTTCGAAAATTTGGGGATCCTGCTGGTAGTCATCCGGAAGACCAGACAGTAACTCTGGAGAGTTCGACATCCATTTCCGGAGCTCGTAACCTCCACCCCGTAAGAGCTCAACTAGCTCGTCCCGTCGAGCGAGCGCCTCCTCTACGGAATCTGCACCGGTACAGATATCGTCCACGTAGAGATCCTGCTCCAGGATCGCTGCTCCTCTAGGGAAATTTAACCGTTCTCGATCCGCTAACTCCCGCAGAGTGCGAATCGCCAAATAAGGACTAGACCGTAGCCCGTACGTGTTGGTGTTCAGCTCGCACACCTTGATGGGCTGATCTGGGCTCTCTCGCCACAGTATCAGCTGATACCGTCTATCGTCAGGGTGAATGACCGTCTGCCTAAACATCATCCGGATGTCAGCTACAAACACAACATTGTGTCGACGGAACCGTGTGATAACATCCGCGATGTCATGGTTCAACTTCGGCCCTGAATGCAAACACTGGTTCATGTTCATGCCGTTAGATGTTGATGCCGATCCATCGAACACTAACCGTATTTTGCCCTCCGGGGTCCTCAAGACCGCGTGATGAGGCAGGAAGCAGTGGTCTTCACGCTTCCAGTCGATACCCGAAACCGACATGTGGCCGAGCGACTCGTATTCCCGCATGAAGTCGACGTACTTCTGCCGGAAAATCCCGTCACGCTTCATGCGTCGTTCCATCGACAGAAGCCGCGTCTCGGCTGCATGGTGTGAACTGCCCAGCGGTGGGCGATCACTCCGGAATGGAAGACGTGTGAGAAATCGACCTGACCGAAGGCGACCAGTATTGTTCCGATAAAACTGTTCACACTCTTCTTCAACCGGGTCCAACCGGCGGACCGTAGGTGGTTCCTCCACCTCCCAAAACTTCTGTATCACCTCCGAGAGTACAGAACCGAATAAGGGACTACTAGTCGCTAGGCGTGGGGCAGCCGGCATGACCGGACGCATTACCGCATGGCCCAGTCTGGTGTTGACCGAAACCAGACCAGTCGCCTGCAACACGTGGACACCTGGCACTAACAGGTATCCCAAGGCATCAACACCCAATAAAATGTCTACTGGGCCCGGAATATCAAACTCCGGGTCAGCCAGTGACAACCCAGCGACCAACTGTCGCACCGAGGGCGACAACCGTACGTGAGGGTGTGAGCCCATCACATTAGAATAGAATAATAATTTATTTGCGAGACAGGCACTTACACTAATATATAATACAAAATTTCTATAACAAGCTTGTGTGTCGCAAAACGGACCCTGACTCAGCATAATGCTGGCTGGTTTGCAACCAACGCTGGTCTTCCGTCAGAGCCGGTCGGTGATGCCACGGACAATCTAAAACAGGATTGTAGTGAGTAAGGTACGTATAGAAGAGAAAGAGAATGAAAAAAAAAGTGAAAAGAAAACGGCTTAAAGATTATAAAAAACTAGGTACTTAATACTAGCAAGGAAATAATTAATTAATTTGAATACAAATGTTTTGTGCGCTCAATTCCAGTGCAATTTAAAAATTGAAATAAATGATACCTACTAAATAATACTAAATAATACTCGTATCGTGTTTATGACCCTCCTGCTTTTTTTGGCTTTCAAATAAGAAACGTTTAAGTTGTATTCTAAAACTATGTAAATTTTGCAGGTTCCTTATCGGCGGTGGGATATTATTCCAGCATTTCGATGCAGCGTAACGGAAACTACCTCTGAATGTGGCAGAGCTGTGCCGCCGCATCGAAAGCTGTGCCGAACACTGGCTGGAGCCGCAAGATCTGGAGTTCGACATCCATGTTAGCTTCTCGTAGAGGTACGAAGGTGCTTCATGCTTAAGTACACCGAACAAAAGGCACGCAAGATGCAACTTACGTCGGTGCTTCATTTTCAAAAATAGATATTTATTTAAAAACGGCGTGACATGACCTCTGAATGGTATATCGAAGCAGAAACGGGCACAGGCGTTCTGGACTCGCTGAACTAGTTTTTGTGTTCTGGCTAGTAGTCGAGGACCGAAGACCACATCACAGTAGTTCAGCTTCGATAGTACGTAGTAGATACTACGTACGACGAGCCGGATACGCAGATCTTCTCTTATGTGAGGTCTCAATCTGTACAGTACCTTCAGTCTATAGAAGCAGTTCCTAACGGAGTCAGCAACATGCTTTTCAAACCGAAGGTCGCAGTCCATGTGCAGGCCTATATTTCGCGCCTCATATACACGTTCCACCGGATTATCCATGAGCATGACATTTAGTGAAGAACTAAGTCTAGCTAACTGATATTTGTTTCCAACAATCAAATATTTGGTTTTACTCGGATTAAGCAGCAGACTGTTATTTTGCGACCACGTTGCTATTCTAGAGAGGTCTTCATTCAGCTTTGTTATAGCATTATCAATTTCAGAGGGTTTACAAGAAATGTATATCTGTGTATCATCTGCGTATATATGGGACTGACAATGCATGATACACTTTTCCACATCAGCCGAGTAAAGTATAAAGAGAAGAGGCCCCAAAATAGATCCCTGAGGTACGCCTTGAATTACGGGTGCTATATCTGAAAGCAAAACCGATCCGTCACTGCGAGATAGCTTGGTACGCTGGTGACGGCCACTGAGATAACTGCTGAACCATAGAAGGGCATTATAGTCAAAACCATAATAACTTAATTTAGACAAGAGAAGATTATGATTTATGGAGTCGAAAGCCCTGGAAAAATCCAGCAGTACAACTATACTACACATCCCTTGATCCTGTGCACAGAGGATGTTATCTGTAACATCTAGCAAGGCAGTTACAGTACTTCGCCCCTTCCTGAAGCCCGACTGTACTTTCGGTAAAATGTTGTTTCTCTCTAGAAAATCAGTCGCTTGGTAGCCAACAACTTCTTCCAGCACCTTCGATAGGCATGGCAATATGCTTATTGGCCTAAGGTCTTTCAGTTCAACTGGATTAGAGATCTTAGGTTGAGGAAGCACGATTGCTAGTTTCCAAACATCAGGATAAGTAGATGTGCTTATAGACTTGTTTATTAAAGAAGCTATTGTTTCCAGTATGTCCGGCAACGTCATTATAAGCATATCCAGGCTGATGAGATCACATCCCACTGCCTTAGATTTCAGACCACGGAATATGTTAGCGACTTTATCCATGCTAACTGGTTCCAAATGAAAGATTGCTTCGCTAAATTTGTGAAATTCGAAGTAAGTAAGGTGTGAGATACATACATCCGACAAACCTGGAATGTCCAGGAAGTGATTGTTTATATAGTTGGGGTCTTGATAATGAGCAGGCAGTTCAGTATTTTTTGTAGGTATAACAGTATTTTTTAGATTATTCCAAAGCAATTTAGGATTATGAATTTTATTATTGATGTTTTGATTGAAATATTCGGTTTTTTCATTAAAAGGAGCCTGATTTACCGTGGTCTTAAGACTCTTATAGTATACTTTCTTTCCTTCAAGTTTAGTTTTATGAAACTCAGCCGCCGCCTCATCGCGTAACCTCATCATTAATTTAATTGTGTCAGTGATCCATGGGTATGAGTGGGTTTTGATAACAACCGAAGTTTCAGGCGCATGAAGGTCGATTAGAGCCAACACGATATGGTTAAAACCGCTAACCATATCGTTAACGTTATTAAGTGTCGATAGTAGCTCCCATCTAATAGATTGTAGGTCAGAGTTGAAATTATCAATGCAAATATTTTTAATAGGTCTATAAATAACGGTATATGGCTTAGGTTTTGTTCGTTTAATGTTAAACTGACAGCTGACAAGAAAATGTCCATAAAGGGAACCCACTGGCTGTACAGATATCTTGTTAGTCTGTAAATCCGAGCAAACTACGTCAATTAAGGTTTGAGAGGTCTTGGTAAAGTGTGTTGGCGATGTAACTAGTTGACAGAGATTTAGGCATGAGATAAAAGTAAGAAATTTTGCAGTTTTGATTTCAGTAGTATGCAACAGGTCAATGTTAAAATCACCCAGTAATATTAAATTATCACAGCTAGGCACCGAATTAATTGAGTCCGTTAAAGCGTCAAAGAATAGATCTGCGTCCATCCAGGGTGGTCTGTACGCCGTGCCAATTGCGAGCTTCTTCCCATTGAGAGTCATAGTGAGCCACATTTGCTCAACGGCTTTGTGAAGAGCATCCACCGGGTGAGGCCAGGTGCGCGCGGTAGTGCCATGCCTGACGTAGAAGCCGACCCCGCCACCGCGCGAGCGTACCTCACGCGGCCGCGGGATGTGCCTCAGGCGGTAGCCCGCTACGACGGGTGCGCGTCCATCTTCACCCGCACTGAGCCACGTCTCGTTTACTACTAAGATATCTAAGTCGTGCTTTAAAATCGAAGCCGTTAGGTTGTCATGATTTGTACCGAGGGAACCTGCGTTGATCAAACCAATTTTTAACTGACCAAAAACTACAAATTGCGAAAGTCATAAAAACGATACAAGGCAAGTAGGTAAGAAGGTACGATGTATGTAACAGGTTGATTGCATGACATGGTTTGATTATTGAATAAAAAGGTGTAGTACATAGTGATACAATAAAGTAAGTTTTTAAATAAACAAGGTGAATTTATGGTATATCTAATATTAAAATTGTGTAAATAAAAAGAATCAAATCTGCTGTTTAATTGAGGTGTCATTGAAATTTTTTCTTTCCCTTGAAAAATATAGTAAAAAACAGAACATAATATACTCAACAAAAGGCGCAATGACATTAGGCTATAACATAGTGAGGTACTACACAGATAAATAGTATAATGAAAGGGGTACAAATAAACGAGTACCGGAGTAAATAAACCGCTCAAACGAAGCCAGCCTGAAAAATGCGAGCGACATTAGGCATGACTAATGCCGTGACCGTCAGATTCACCGATGAATCCACCCGTGACGAGAGAGTAATCCGACATACTCCCTTAACGGAACCGACTTCCGTGTTCCCAATTCCCCGAATGGAATGTGGGTACTCCCTTACCGAAATGCCCAACCGTCTTACAAGGTTGCACGAGACTAAGCACCCCTGGGCCCCCGAGTCCAATAGTGCTCGTGCCACACATGATTTGCCGTCCGAACTCCACGCTATCACAGAGGCGGTGGGGAGCATGACCGTCTGTGGAGTGGCGGCACCCTGTAAGTGGGCGGCGTGTCCCTAGCGGGAACCTCCGCGGGATCCGAACCCGCTGAGACCTCCGTCGGCCTTGGAGTAACTCGGCTGCTGATATGCAACCGGCATATCATACCGTATGTGCATCAAGGGGTCCCAACCCGTATAATAGGCCCCTCGCTGTCCCGGTATCCGACCATACCGGACGGTGTACGATGTGCCCGGTGCGCACCGTGGATGAATGGGGGAGAGCGGATCCAGCCTGGGGCGCTCTAGGAATGGGCGCGACATCCGACTGTTCGCCTCCCAGAGCGACGGGCAGGGTGGCGCAGAAGGTGGTGGACTCCCAGCCTTCGCGCTACTCATAGGTGCCATCTGACACCCGCCCGTAACACGCGGTGAGCCAGCGGCCCGAAGTCCTCGCTGACCGTGGACAGCGGCGACCGAACCCCGGCTATCCCGCATGTTACCCCCGCGCTGCCCCCTTCCCCTCGGGGGGGGGGGAGAGGATGCTAAACAGCTTCCCTAGATGCGCATCAACCAACCGCCGTTTGTGTTGGTAGCGGTCCAACAATATGGACCTTGCTATATCGTAGTTGCCCGCCGTGACCGTTAGGTGACCGACCAACTCCTTCGGTTCACCCCGCAGAGCCATCAATAGTTGGGCCAACTTGTAGGCGTTGTCCAGGTCGTCCCGACCGTGGACCAAACTATCAAATAAATTGATGAAGGCTGGCCACTCATCAATTGCCCCACTGAAGGCCGGAATCTCCAGGTGTGGCAGCCGTCCAACAACACCCTTCGGGGGTGGGTCTCCGTTACCCTCCCCACGGTCATTCCTTCGCGACCGCTTGATTTTCTTCGCGCGACGCTCGATGTCACCCACGCATTCCATCGCTTGGTCAGCATCCGCGCAGAGCTGTTTCACTATAGCCACCGAAGCTTCATCAGTAAGCTCGAGAGCTTCAGCCTCCGCAGCCAGCCGACACACCTTCCCGACGCGTGTCATTGCGTCCTCCACACGCTTGAGCAGGACATCATCTATGTCCGATCGCTCCACATACTGATGAGTATGGGCGAGCCATCTCATTTCCTCCCGGACACCATTCCGCAGTACCGTCAAGGGTGAAGGTGCCATGTTGACCGATTTAATAGATTCTGGTCCTATACTTCACTACCGAACTAAGTATAGCCAGAGACCAGCACTTGCCCGTCAGCGCTGGGCACAGAAATTAAAACTAAGTTGTCAAAACTAAGGCAACCACTAAAACAATTATATCCTAAAAATATTTAATATGGTCGCCCTGTGGATATACACCTTATAACTATACACTCTAAATCAATTAGAGAATGCCACCATAAAGCACAATAAAAAATAACACACAAAAATTTATTATAAAAAACAATAAAAAATATTAAAAAAAATAAGTGATGGGCTCCGAGACTATAAACCTAAATAATATAGCACCCTAAACCACACTGGATATCAAATCCAAGCTATTTTTAATATAATGTAGGTAGCCGTGAACCTTCTAGAAGTGGCCTTTCCGATATGACCTGCACTTCTACTGAGGTCAGCAAAATCAGATTAATACCCCTTAAATAGCCTGACCCTGCTCTGTAAACCGAAATAACACTGCAGTACTATAGAACCCGACGTTCTACCACAAGTAATACAATATAGTTACTTCGCGGAATGACCGTTCAATCCTTTAGTAGTTCAATCTTTCAGTAGTTTCCGACTACAAATTTATAATAATCGTTAACTGAATCGTCAATTATACGTTCACTAACCGAAAATGAACCTAAATTGTGGTATACCGACCACAAGACTCACTCACAAAATGATTGCCGACCAATCTGAGGTACCCACCCTCTCCCAACTACAATGTGACAAAAAAACAACCCTACAACCGTCCGTGAATCGATTTCCTACTAGGAAACCGCGCCTCTGCTACCAAAATGTTAAATCCACGCCTCAACCGAAAGGGGTGGAATCTTGGTAGGGTTTTTTTTCAGTGGAATGTCACACAGTATTACTGACCTTGACGCCGTGGACCGGCATTCGAAAGCTCAATTCGAGGCAGGAGTATGGGATGAGGAACACAATGGTGGAGGGTGCTGGGAGTCGAATATTACTCCTGTGTTGTAGTCCGCCGCCGGTGCCGTCGTGATGGTGCCGACTACAAGGATCGCTATCCGAACGCGACGAATTGGTGACCGAACCACTTCAACCTTTCACAGCACGAAGCACTCACTACGATGACGTGAAATCTACTTATTTCTTGACGATTGTTCCGTGATTATTACAATAACATTCAGCCAAGCCTCCCGATGCTTGGCGCCGACAATTTTACCATGTGCAAAGTGACATCTAGCTAGTCTTTTTTTTCTATGCAAGTGACAGCTAGCTAGTGATGTACCGATCACTCGCGGTCGATCCGCGCAACAAAAAACCGGTGCGTTCCGAAGCATAAATATTAAACAGTCTTGGTCTTTGTGAAATCGACATTCCAGTTGAGAAAATAAATCATTATAAGTCTGACTCCATACCGAGACAGAGTCTGGCTAATGGATCCGTATCGATCAGTGGATCAGTCTGGCTAATGGATCCATATGGATCAGTGGATCAGTCCGACAGGATTGCGGAATCTTGCAACAAATTGCGGTTCCATCACAGATCTAATCAACGATCCACCTTGGATCGCTGATTCAAGGTGGATCGTTTGGTGTGGTCGACAGCTGGATCTAGCTGTTGACTGCCACGCTATTCTCTTTCTGGGTATTAAATCCAACCCATACTGTAACGTGAAATCGGAATGTAGCGAGATAGTCAAGCAGCTCTCGGGACTCAAGCAAGAGATTCAAGCAGCTTTTAGATGAAAATCCCTTGCTACACTCAGGTTTCAAGCAAGAGAGAGAGAGAGATTCAAGCAACATCTCGCTAGATAGCTTCAGCATCGTTTCAAGGTGTTGGACGGGCAGTGGGCAGTGGGCAGTGGACACCCACCTTCACCTCCACCACATTAGTGTGCCGATGCGTGTAGGGCAGCAGCTGCATGTAGTGCGCGGCGTGCGACGGCAGCGCGCGGCACGTGTGCGCATGCGTGGCTGCCACCAGGTACTCCTGCGCGGCGCGCTGCCAGCCGCCCGGCCCGTCCGCCCGGCCGCCGCGCACCGCCAACGCCGCCACCAGCTGCAAGCGTACCGCTACTGACATTCTCTGACAAATCCTTATCTCTTCTTCGGTGGGAGTTCATTCGCCCTTGTACTCCCACAGTACTCCGATGTAGAGAAGAGGTAAGTACAAAAAAATATATTAGGGTACATGATTAAGCTTAAGTAAATATCTACAGTAATACTATCAATCAATCAAAATGTGCAGTGAAGGTGTCCACCATCCTTCGAAATGACAATTAGATTGCAATCCGGCTTGATAGCAGAGATGGAGATTCGAGCTACGGGACGTCAGCTAACGACATGGCCTTCCTCCGGGGTGACCACAAATTTGTCCGCCTTCTAACCTCAAAATAGCACCTGCGCCGCTTGATTTTGGTTTCTCAGGCGGAAAAATTATATTAGTAACTCATTCGAAAAGGCTTCTTTACGAACCTCCTTCGGCTCGAGCCGTAAACTTCTCGGTTTGTTAGTATGACGTACTCGTACGAAATATACTATTTTACGCCAATGCGTAAGCCAACCGAAGCTAAAGTCAATGAGATTCAGTAGTAGAAATACAGGCAGTATTTCGCCTAATGAGTCATTATAGTTTCGGTGTGTGCTGAAGTATACGTCAAACTGCACCGCATTCAATTAAATAACCAAATGTACATATTAACTAAGTGTGTTACCTCCTCAGCCAAATCCACATTTCCTTCATGCATGATCAAATAATGTATTATTCCCAGCTTGTTCTCCAACGCTGTATTACTTTTGAACGTCGCCACCAAATCTTTCTCCGTTACAGTCAGAGTTATTATATCTGGAAAACAGAAGAAAAATACATACTCTAGCAGAAGCCGACAATCTATTTGTTTCGAATCTGGAATCGACCAAGACTGCCTCTTTACAAACTAACTAAAACTCAATATTCTGTCCTGCCGTCAAGCCTCAAATCAAAATATTCGAGATACCCCTTGTTCGTTAACTCCTATGTTAGTGTATGATGGTGTTAGTGTAGTACCTAGCGTGTTGAGGTCTATCATGGCGCTCGGCCCGCACCCCAGCAGCGGCGCGAGCACAGGCGCCGGCGCGTCGCTGACGTCACAGGGCAGCACCACGTGACCGCGCGGCTCGCAGCACGTGCTCACGTCGAGCACGTGCGTGAACAGGTGCGGGATCGTCACTAGCAGCTGCTGGTCTGCCAAACAAGGACACGATATATCAACCAATCAGTGCGCCATTTCAACAGAAATGATTCGGATTCTAAAACTAAATTCATGCGTGATCCAGCCGTCGATGTGTGCTTTACTCAGCGCCAGCGAAAGAACAGCGAACGACGGCCGCGCGCGCCCGTCGCGGTATCACTACGGCCGATATTGGAATATTAGGCCCAGCAACAGACTTATACAGAAACGAGCAGTTAACTCTATCCAACAAGCTGCTGCTGAAGGGAGCGCGAGAACGCAAAGCCGAGCTACGATATTCACATCTATGGATCCGCGGCCCTAAAAATAATAAAAACAAGGCTATTCGTATATAAACTCCGATGTCTTCCTTTTATACAGCAATCTGTCATCTAGGACATTCAGCTATAGGTTTGATGTGTAGACAGGCTTTTAGGTATGGGACCAGTGTACCATCCTTTAAATTTATTCTAAGATTAGTTTAGCAGATCTTGTGGTGCTCTTCTTTTTAGTCTTTTGAAGGTTATCGGTTCCATCATCAGGTTCAGGGCCAGTGAGTTAGGATGCCTTTCTAGTCTTGCTTTATATCTCTTGAGGTTGGATACAATCTCCTCCTGTACCATTGGGACTTTCAAATCTCGATGAATGCGTTCATTAGTAATGTACCATGGTGCATTTGTGATTAGTCGTAGAGTTTTTGATTGGAACCTTTGAAGGATCGCGATATTTGATTTGGCAGCCGTTCCCCAAAGTTGTATGCCGTAGGTTTTATATCATATAGGTTTTATGATGCATTTGTAGATTAGCAACTTGCTCTCCAGTGACATTTGCGACTTTTTGTTTAGGAGCCAGTATAAGTTGTGGAGCTTCAGGCCTAAGGCTTTACGCTTCGTGAATATGTGCTTTCTCCAGGTTAAGCGTCGGTCTAGAAAGATACCGAGATATCTGGTTTCATCTTCTTGAGGTATTTGATTCCCATTCATCATAACTGGAGGACATGTGTCTCTTCTGGTGGTGAAGGTAACTTGAACAGATTTGGTTTCATTTGCTTTTATTCTCCAGTCCCTGAGCCAGTCTGTTATGGAATTTATGCTCGATTGAAGTTTGGCTGAAGCTGCTGTTGGGCTCTGGTCTGAGGCTAGGACTGCCGTGTCGTCAGCAAAGGTTCCAGTAACAACATCAGTGCTGACTGGTAAGTCTGCGGTGTAAAGGATATATAGTATAGGTCCAAGGACACTTCCCTGTGGCACTCCTGCTTGTATTGGGTGTAAAGTAGTTGAGTCCTCTCCCAGCTTGACAAAGAAGTATCTCTCACTCAGATATGATTTGAGGAATAAGTAGTAATTAATGGGAAAGTACAATCTAATTTTGTAGAGTAGTCCTTCGTGCCATACTCGGTCAAATGCCTGAGAGATGTCCAGAAATATTGCAGAGCAGTACTCCTTTTTTTCGAATGTGGTGTTTATTTTTTCTATCAATCTGTGGACCTGTTCTATTGTACTATGCCTCTGTCTGAAGCCAAACTGGTGCTCTGGAATGATGTTTTTCTGGTGGATTATAGGCATGAGTCTCCTTAGGAACAATGTTTCCAGTAATTTTGATGTGATTGGCAGCAGGCTTATTGGACGATATGATTTTACATCCGTTGCTGGTTTTCCCGGTTTAACAATCATTATTATTTGTGCCACTTTCCATTGCCTTGGGATGAAGTTGCGCTGTAGAATGGCATTAAATATATATGTTAGGAGTTCCACAGCTTCCACTGGCAAATGTTTAAGGATAAAAAATCTTAAGTAAATAATAAATAAACATTTACATACAGGCAGATACATTGGTTCTGGTTTGGCACACATATATATATATATATAAACATCCAAGACCTGGGGTTTTTTTTTTCGTCCCCCGCACCCCAGCTGGGGCTCGAACCCGGGTGCACGACGGAGCCACGGTGCAGCAGAACACTCACCGCCGTACAGCTTGTAGCAGGGCCGCAGCGTCCTGGCAAAGCGCCACGGCAGGTCGGGCAGCACGCAGTGCACGACGGAGCCATGGTGCAGCACAACACTCACCGCCGTACAGCGTGTAGCAGGGCCGCAGCGTCCTGGCAAGGCGCCACGGCAGCTCGGGCAGCACGCAGTGCACGACGGAGCCATGGTGCAGAACAACACGCACCGCCGTACAGCGTGTAGCAGGGCCGCAGCGTCCTGGCGAGGCGCCACGGCAGCACGCAGTGCACGACGGAGCCATGGTGCAGCACAACACTCACCGCCGTACAGCGTGTAGCAGGGCCGCAGCGTCCTGGCAAGGCGCCACGGCAGCACGCAGTGCACGACGGAGCCATGGTGCAGCACAACACTCACCGCCGTACAGCGTGTAGCAGGGCCGCAGCGTCCTGGCGAGGCGCCACGGCAGCTCGGGCAGCACGCAGTGCACGACGGAGCCATGGTGCAGCACAACACTCACCGCCGTACAGCGTGTAGCAGGGCCGCAGCGTCCTGGCGAGGCGCCACGGCAGCACGCAGTGCACGACGGAGCCATGGTGCAGCACAACACTCACCGCCGTACAGCGTGTAGCAGGGCCGCAGCGTCCTGGCAAGGCGCCACGGCAGCACGCAGTGCACGACGGAGCCATGGTGCAGCACAACACTCACCGCCGTACAGCGTGTAGCAGGGCCGCAGCGTCCTGGCGAGGCGCCACGGCAGCTCGGGCAGCACGCAGTGCACTACGGAGCCATGATGCAGCACAACACTCACCGCCGTACAGCGTGTAGCAGGGCCGCAGCGTCCTGGCAAGGCGCCACGGCAGCTCGGGCAGCACGCAGTGCACGACGGAGCCGTGGTGCAGCAAAACACTCACCGCCGTACAGCGTGTAGCAAGGCCGCAGCGTCCTGGCGAGGCGCCACGGCAGCACGCAGTGCACGACGGAGCCATGGTGCAGCACAACACTCACCGCCCCGTACAGCGTGTAGCAGGGCCGCAGCGTCCTGGCAAGGCGCCACGGTAGCTCGGGCAGCACGCAGTGCACGACGGAGCCATGGTGCAGCACAACACTCATCGCCGTACAGCGTGTAGCAAGGCCGCAGCGTGTAGCAAGGCCGCAGCGTTCTGGCGAGGCGCCACGGCAGCACGCAGTGCACGACGGAGCCATGGTGCAGCACAACACTCACCGCCGTACAGCGTGTAGCAGGGCCGCAGCGTCCTGGCAAGGCGCCACGGCAGCTCGGGCAGCACGCAGTGCACGACGGAGCCATGGTGCAGCAGCGTCACCGAGTACGCGAAGTTCACGCCGCACGTGTTGTCCTCCAGCACCAGCGATGACGTCGACTCGTCGAGCGGCTAAAAATAATCACATTCGCTCTGGATCCACGTCGACGTCATACAGCATCAGAATAACAAGCATGTGCCGAGATTTTTCCACATCGGCAGGGATTCGAACCCCAGACGTAGGATGTCAGGCTAGTTGAGACCAGTTTAGTGTTAGACAGCAGCACGTTAGAATTACTAAATGACACGAAGTTTCTTGGAATAACCATTGATAGCAAATTGCAGAGGGGACCCCACATAGATAAATTCGCTGGTAAAATAAGTTCTGCGGCTTACGCTGTTAGGAACATCAGACAAAACACAGACGTGGCTACAGCTAGTATATTTTAGTTACAGTGTAAACTCTTTATAACATTACTCTTTATAACGATAAACTCCGTAGAAAAGAGCACAATTTGGTTGGTTTACCTTAAAACACACACATTGATAAACTCTTTATAGCGCAGCAGCCATTCTTTAATACGAAGAAATGTGTTCATATTTAGTCACAGTAAATAGTCACTATCGGTATTATTGTTTATGTTATCTTATCAGGTTACAAAAGACAACGATTAAACTTTGAGGCTCCGAAACCTCTGAGGTCGTAAACAGTCGTCTTGCTTTTGTTATAGTTAATTGCCATTACTGCGTTTACTTGGAAATGATGGTCTAAACACACCAGCTGTACCTATCGTATTATCAGTCGTCAACAAAACAAGTACTGGCATAGCAAGAAACGTCAGGCAAAGTTAACAGACTATATGTGTTAACAATAATTTAATAACATAAAATAGTTTATCAAATATGTCCATATAAAAAATATTGTGAATTTAGTTGTTTTTCTTTCTTCACTCCATACAACGTTAACTCTATATAACGATAAAAAATGCTCGTTCCCTTGAGTTTCGTTATAAAGAGTTGACACTGTACTTTACTATGTCCTATGGTATCTTGTTGTGGGCACTTGTGGGGGAAAGCAGTGGATAGTCAAACTATATCGGCCCCGCCAAGTCGAGAACCCCTATTTGAGAACCTCTGGATAAGACCATAACGCAGAAATTTTCGTCGTCCAGTAAGCTATAATCACATACTTAAAATCCATAATTTCAAGTCTGTAGGTCATTTAGTTCCGAAGTTAAGCGAAAGCAAAGTTTCGGATGTATGACACTCACTCACTCACTCACTCAAGATCATCAGAATAGAACTAGTACTTCCCATAAACTCAGAGAGCTGAAATTAGGTACAGAGTTAGGGTTTAAGGGCCACATAAAGGGAAAACTATAAAAACTAGGATAATCGAAGATCTGGAGTACCTAGTGACCCTGATTAGAAAACACAAGAGCTGGGTTTCCTCTTGGTATAGATTCGGTGTAATAAAATAAATTAATATGCCCACGTTTCTACGAAAAAGAAGTGAAATCCCACCAAAAACTAGATGTCAATGTCTAGATTTAATTACTTTTTAGAGATAAACAAGCAGCTCCATCGGGACTTGGCTAGTTTTTTACATAATGTTTTTGGTGGGATTTCTTTTACAGAAAAGAGCTATTCGAGCATTTTATAATTTAAAACGCACAGACTCCTTAAGAGAGCTTTTTAAAGAAATTGTCAATACTAACTGTAGCTAGTCAATTTATTTTCGAAAATATAATGTATATAATGTATACGCAAGAACCTTACAACATTTTCAAAACTTAGCGATAGCTGTGATATTAACCTAAGAAATAATCACAGACTATTTGCGCCCCGGTTTAGCACTTCTTTCAAGGGTCAATGCATTTTCTACTACAAAAAGATACACCTCTGGAGATCTTGAAATTGCCATTTGAGCAATTTAAAAAGCATGTTAAAGCGACTTTGTCGAAAAAGGGATATTACAATGTTCAAGATAACTTAAATGACGGGACTGTATGGGGTTAATCTGGCTCAACACAGACCTTGCTGTTAATAATTTTTTAATTATTTATTCCTGCTTATTAATTATGATAATGATATTATAATATTTGTATTAGTTAAGCACAACCAATTTTTAAAAGAGTTTTAAAAATCAATCTGTGGTAGTTTATACGCCCTTCTTCTCCCACAGTGGTCCAATGTAGAGAAGTGGCAAAAAATGACGATTGCTAAGTACATATATGTAAAAATCTACAGTGATAAAGACATTTAGAATTTGGCTGAAGCGGTACCTCGCTCACTCGGCCAGAGTTCGTCTCAATGTAATGGATAAACATGAATCGACGGCAAGTCAGGCAAGCTGAGAGTGGTCACTTGGTTTGAAAGACCTTTTTAATGACACCGCATCAGTCGGCGGATGGTCCTGCGAGGTCACCTTGTAGAGGTAGTGATGCGCGATGCACAGTATGCCGGCGTCGTCGCACACGATGTGCAGATCGAGGCTGCAGTCGTGCACGCGCAGCGGCACCGCGCAGTCCGCGTAGGAACCGCACGCCGTAGCCCCCGCGGCCCCCGCAGCCGCCGCGCCGGTAGGGGAGCTGGGCAGCTGGGGCAGGCTCAGCGGGATGTTCAGCTGCGGAAAAGAGTATGCCTGTTGACATAACTGCATGTGGCTGCAGAAAGTCACCATATTTTGATCATTATCACCGTCAAGGCTAAACAGATTGCTGTAGGTTGAACAGGCTCGGACAACAAAGGAGTTTTTCCTATAATTGCTTTATACTAAGGGCAACTGGAATAGTGGTCTACGCCTTGTACTGCGGTAGGCACTTTAAGATTTAATTTGAACGAAGGTGCTTTATTCATAATTTATTAAACACAGTTATTTAAACAGATATATAAAGAGAAAGCATATGTACAAAGGCGAGCTTATCTCTAAAAAGAGATTTATTTCAGCAAGTAAGGCACAATAATCTAATCTGTAATAAAATATATATGTATAAGTAAATTAAATATTTATAAAATACGGAAAATAAAATACATCGTATATACCAAACTACTAAATAAGTACCAATATATACATAAACCTGTACATATAGTTTACATATAATAATAATATACATACTACAACTAATAATAATATACATACTAGAACGAGAGAGGAAGTGCTCTTTTACCCGGTTTTGAAAGCGAAAAGGGTGGGCCTGTCTCTTAACGTACAACGAAGTGCGTTCCACAGAGGTGTTATGCCTTGGAGTGGCTAAGAGTGAGACCGTGTGAGATCTCCGGTGCCGATCTCCCGAATAGAGATACTCAAAGCTGTTTCGAATGTAGCTGGGGTAGCGCGGATTTTTCAATATTATATTGAAAAGATAAGAAAGAATATGAGAGTCTCGGCGACGAAGAATCGGAACCCACCCCAACTCTTTGCGATATTGAGAAACATGGTCGAATTTGCGCATCAACGAGATAAACCGAATCCCGATTGTTCGATTCAAAATCGATACTCGATCGATGGTTTCGGAACGGCCATTTTGAATTTGACAGTTGCTGCCAACAGAGCAGTTTTTTGACAACTGACGGAAAAAAAGCCCCCGCAATGTGACGCGTATTGATTTTGGGCATTGAAATTAAATCGTAAGCCATCTGGAATTGTATTCGGGCTCCCCTCAGGATTGTCTTATAGCTGAGTGTATTGTGGTTCTCCGAACCAGATAAAGTTCGTATTTACGTAACACTGTGCGCGTCGAAGCTGGCCTGCCAGCCATACCTGGTTGGCTGAAGAACCTGTCTACCAAGAAGAGCCTAGGGTGCACCCAGGCCTTGCAGAGAGACAGGAGTTTGACGGGAACGAAGCACAGACCAGGTCAGATAGAATCTATTTACTTTAGCTCGGTGAAACGCCGACGTTCTTACCTCTTGGCATCTGATCGCTACGCTACCTCGTAGCTATGGGCCCCTGCGAGGTCATCGGGTGCCGAGAGGCCTGAACATTTTGGTAGCAAGAGCGTGGTTTCCTGAGATTTGCAGCCGTCAAGGGCTCCAGGAACCCACGATTTGGGACTATCAATCTGTAGGTATAGGCGGTTATTAGCTAACTTGGTTTTGTTCCTGTATCCACATAGATTGGTAGTGTTGTAAGTTATAAGTCTATTGCTGGTAGTAGACAGACAGATATAACAGTTTTCCCTAAATGACCAGTTGTACTGAGATGTGACTCAGAATAGTAATTACATTACAGGTACATTGTAGGTGAATTGAAATTTGCATTTGAAGTACCAGTTACCAGTTAGTCAATCTATTAGTGGTCTAGTAATGCTAATGAATGTTTGGACATTGTTTTCAGTTTATAGCAATTTATAACTTGAACTAATATTGACTATCTGTGTGTGTTATATGATATAGGGAAACTAAATTGTTGTTTACAGAATTTGTGTAGATATAAAACTCGGTTTCTATTGTTTGGGGAAATCAGCATTGTTTAAGTTATAGATTAGGGTTCCCTCGTTTGTGTTGTAGACTGGAGGGTCCAATATAATTGAGTTACTGCAAATTGTGAGTAAGTATCGTTCCGATCATGTCGTTGTCTGAAATACAGAAGGGTGTTTCTAAGGAGCTCAGATGGTTTTCCTCCGCACACGGTCTGATAGACCGTTTAGATAGGCATGATGTGGTATTGGAGCGGTCTATGGACGTTAAGGAACGCTACAACAGGGTGCTCGAATTGTCCGCGCAGGCGGAAGCAGTTGATGGTTGCGCACCTGACAGGCTGTCACGGTTGCTAGGGGATGTCGACCAGTGTATGGAGATGGCGGCTGCTATCACGCAGAAGGCTGCGGACATACGTAGGCAGCGCGAGTCCAGCCGTGGTGGTGACATTGAAGCACCTCTGCCGCATCAGGGATCGGGGACCAGGTTACCCGTTATAACTATGCCTACCTTTGACGGAGTGTCCGGTGAATGGATGAGCTTCATCAATCTGTTCGACAGTTTGGTGCACATGCGATCGGACATTACCAAGTCTGTCAAAATGGCTCAGCTGGTGGCAGCATTGAGGGGTGAGCCCAGGGAGCTGGTCGCTCATTTGACAGTTACGGAGGGTAACTATGAAACGGCCAGGCAATTGCTGGTCAGACGTTACCACAACAAACGGAGGTTGGCCGATGCCCAACTGAACCGTTTGTTTAGTATCCCGGTTGTGAACAAGGTCGGGGCCATACAGACGGAGGTTTTGAACCCGTTGTTGTCCGTCACCAAGGCCCTAGAGAATCTTGGACTTCCGGTTGGTGAATGGTCCTACCTACTGCTGTACATTGTACTTTCCCGCCTACCCGCTGACGTGCAGACTCGTTTCGAACAGTCTCACGGGAGGTCGGCCGAGGACCTGCCCGCCTTCTCCGACTTGGTCGGATTTTTGGAAGAGGAGGCTCGACGGGCAGAGAATTTGGGGTTGACGGCCACCCATCCTTCGGAGCCACAGAGAGCTGCCGGGAGCGCTGTGAGTAGGGGCCCTCCGACGAGGAAGGACCGCACCAACCGGCAGTCGTATGGGACTGTGAGTGCATTGACCCCACATAGTGAGACCTGCCCATGTTGTAGGCAGATTGGCCATGCTGTGGCCGATTGCAATAAGTTCGGGGAACTTAGGGTTGAGGGACGGCGCCGGATGGCCAAGCAGCGGAGCTGGTGTTTCCTGTGCCTCGGGCCACACATGGCTAGGGACTGCACGCGCACAAAATTGTGCGGATATTGTGGTGGGGCCCACAACAATCTGTTGTGCATGAATCGGTCCGGCCAACAGCCACCACAGGGCCGTATCCAGGGTGACACGGCATGGGGCCCTGAGAATTCGTTTGCGACTCGGAGCGCAACTCAGGAGCCAACGTCCCCACGTCCACAGGGCCGTACCCAGGGTGATACGGAATGGGGCCCTGAGAATTTGTTTGCGACTTGGAGCGCAACTCAGGGGCCAGCGTCCCCACGTGCACAGGGTAGTACTAGGGTGCGGGGCCGCACTCAGGGTCATCACATGGGGGGCCCTGAGTTTTCGGTTGCGACTCAGCATCCGACTCAGCGGGCAATGGGGCCACAAGCGCGCAGCCACCCAGGGGTGCAGGGCCGCACTCAGGGTCATCACATGGGGGGCCCTGAGTTTTCGGTTGCGACTCAGCATCCGACTCAACGGGCAATGGGGCCACAAGCACGCGGCCACCCAGGGGTGCAGGGCCGCACTCAGGGTCATCACATGGGGGGCCCTGAGTTCTCGGTTGCGACTCAGCATCCGACTCAGCGGCACATTGGGTGTGTTGAGCAGGCCGTAACGGGCGGGTGGCATGGGACAACTTCGAGCTATGCGGGTGCGGTTCGGACGCCGCCTCAGTTGTCGCCCCGCTCGTCGCCTCGTCCTCGTCGGTCGCATGTGATGTCCCCCCCGCTCATGGAGCGGCCACAGTTGAATTCGCGCCCACAACCCTTCGGGGGGCGTCGTAGGGTGGCAATGGAACCGGCGCGTGGGCCATTTGTACAATGGGACCCTCTGGCGTATAGCTGCCTACCTGATCGGTTACAGGCACAGTGGGGCCCCGGGGGCCCTCGCTAGGAATTTGCGGCCCAACAATTTGTTGCCCCCCAACCGGAGACGGTGGTGTTACCGATCGCCTCTGTGCTTGTTTGGGATTTGGCGGGCAACCCAACATACGTTCGCGCCCTATTAGATTCTGGAGCTCAGGGCTGCATTGTATCGAACGATTTAGCGAAATGGTTGGGCCTCAATATAAATAATGTATCGCTGCCGAGGAAATTGGTCCCTGCTGGGGATTACAGGGCAACCCTTCACGGGTTTTGTGATGCCTCTGAACGAGGGTTTGCGGCAGCGGTTTATTTGCGAACCGTCACCTCCACCGGGGAGGTCGACGTGCATTTGGTTTTGGCAAAAAGCAAGGTAGCGCCTATTCGGACAAGGATGACGATTCCAAAACTGGAACTGTCCGGGGCTGCTCTTTTGACCAAACTTTTGAGTCACACTCTAACAGTGTTGCGTGGGTCAGTGGTTTTGGAGGATACGGTGTACGCGTGGACGGACAGCCAGATTGTTTTGTGCTGGCTGAAGGCATCGGTCCATAACTTAGAGGTTTTTGTTGCGAACCGTGTCTCCCAGATTGTGTCGTCTGAGGTCCCACTGACCTGGAGACATGTACCAGGAGAATTGAACCCGTCTGATAGTGCATCCAGGGGATATCGGGCTCCTGAACTCGAGCTCGTTGCTGATCTCTCGACAGAGACTTTCATTGCTTGTTTGGATAGGTTTGTTTCTCGAAGGGGACTTCCAACTTTGATCCGCTCTGATAACGGCACTAACTACATCGTTGCGGAACGATGCTTACGAGAGATAGTCAACCTTTTGAATGTAAATAAAGTGGATATAGGAACGGCCCTCTCCCGTCGGGGTATACAGTGGACCTTCAGCCCACCGAGTTGCCCCCACTGGGGTGGGATTTTTGAGGCCGTAGTTAAGTCAGCTAAGACGCACTTGGGGCGTATAGTAGGTCAGACCGCGCTGACTTTTGAGGAGCTCGCGACATTGTTTTGTAAGAACGAGGCCGTTCTCAATTCGCGACCGTTGTGTCCGCTCAGCTCGGATCCAAATGACCTGGAGGCTCTGACCCCAGGCCATTTCTTGATAGGACAGCCACTTAACGCGTTGCCCGAGCACCCCTTCGAGGGAGTGAAATTGTATCGGTTGTCAGGGTATCAGATGTTGCAGCAGTTTACTCAGAATTTCTGGAAGCGTTGGTCGCTCGAGTATCTGCATATCTTACAACAGCGCCTTAAGTGGACTGACAAAACCAGCCCCTCTAGTGTTGGTGACCTCGTTCTGGTTAAGGATGCTAACCTACCGCCACTGCGTTGGCGCAGGGGGCGCATTGTTAACTTGTTCCCTGGCAGGGACGGGACCCCCCGGTCTGCAGAGGTTCTAGTAGGAGGCTCGGTACTAAAACGAGCTGTAGCAACGTTGTCTCGGCTGCCCGTAGATTAAGGGACAGGTGGGTGCCTGTCCGGGCGGGTGATTGTTCGATTCAAAATCGATACTCGATCGATGGTTTCGGAACGGCCATTTTGAATTTGACAGTTGCTGCCAACAGAGCAGTTTTTTGACAACTGACGGAAAAAAAGCCCCCGCAATGTGACGCGTATTGATTTTGGGCATTGAAATTAAATCGTAAGCCATCTGGAATTGTATTCGGGCTCCCCTCAGGATTGTCTTATAGCTGAGTGTATTGTGGTTCTCCGAACCAGATAAAGTTCGTATTTACGTAACACTGTGCGCGTCGAAGCTGGCCTGCCAGCCATACCTGGTTGGCTGAAGAACCTGTCTACCAAGAAGAGCCTAGGGTGCACCCAGGCCTTGCAGAGAGACAGGAGTTTGACGGGAACGAAGCACAGACCAGGTCAGATAGAATCTATTTACTTTAGCTCGGTGAAACGCCGACGTTCTTACCTCTTGGCATCTGATCGCTACGCTACCTCGTAGCTATGGGCCCCTGCGAGGTCATCGGGTGCCGAGAGGCCTGAACACCGATATTCTGGAGTCGTTCGAGTTTTTTCACTAGATATTCGTTCGCGCTCGCCCAACAGACATCGGCGTAGTAGGCGAAGGGACTGAACAAGGGTGATTTTGGTCTGCCGCGGCAAGAAGTACTGCAGACGCCTGAGGGAGTAAAAAGACGCAAAGACCCGTCTGCTGACCTCGCTGACAAATGGAGACCAATACAACTGGTTGTCAAAAATAACACCAAGGTTTTTCGCCTTAGCTGTGTACTCTAATGTGATGCCATTATATGATACAGGACCAATGGGTTTTTGTAACAAGGAAAGTGTGTGCCTGGGTTCCTAAAATCATGGTGTGTGATTTAGTCGGGTTAACTAACAACCCGTATGCTGAGGCCCAGTCTTTAACATTCTCGAGGTCAGCATTCAGTGCCTCAACGGATGAAACTAAATCGCAGGGGAACAGTGGCGATTAATTTTTAGATCATCTGCGTACAGATGATAATAAGAAGAGGGGAGGTCGGAAATGGAGTTAATAAAGACTGAAAAAAAGAGGAGAGAGAATACCACCTTGAGGCACTCCAGACGAAAGATCACACCATTGAGTTTCAGTCTCTTCAGACTTAATGCGTTGCTGACGACCTCTTAGGTATGATTCAAACCAGCCAGCAGCGTAGAAGGAGACACTCAGCAAAGTCTAAATAGCGACAAGAATTTCAAAATCGAGGCAGTTAAAGGCATCGCTGAAGTCAAGCACGGCCAGCACCCTAACCAACCTCTTATCCATGGCTAGCTGTATATCATCGCTGAATTTTAAGAGTGCTATGGTAGAACTATGCCCTGGTCTGAACCCCGATTGGAAAGCATTGAGAAGTTTGTTTGATGAAAGGTAGGAGTTGAGTTGGGAGTAGACAATGGATTCAAGGACTTTGGAGAGAATAGGTAAGATAGATATGGGCCTGTGATCTTTGAAGGAGGAGGGATAGGAATTTTTGAGCAGGGGGATGACAATTGCTTTCTTCCACAGACTAGGAAAAGATTTAACCTATAGTGAGAAGTTGATAATGTGGATAATTGAAAGGAGAAACTCTTCAAGGACGCTGTGGATCATATGATGGCTAACGTTGTCGCCACCAGCAGCTTTAGTTGTGATAGCTAGCACTGCCTTTCTAACTGCGCCGATTCCAACGAGACTAACGTCGAATGGTGAGGCACAGACTGCAGCCTTCAACCGCAGACGACGAAGGGATGCCTCGTTTATGGCAGGGTCCATCACGAGAGGGGCAGAAGAAAAGAACTGGTTTAGACCGTTGAGATCAACATCACCTGAAAAAGATTCCTAGGACTTGCCAACTCCAAGCGTTTTAAGAAATTTCCAGACCTGAGCTGGGATGTACATCTCTATACACTCATAGATGTGGCGCCGCTTGGTGTCAGGCAAATACGGTTGCATAGGTTTCGAAGGCGTTTAAATGCTAGGAGATTGACATCGGTTTGGTCTCTCTTATATCGGCTTTTCGCACGGTTTATTTTTGACATGAAACGCTTAATAGCGTCTGTCAACCACGGAGCAGGAAATAGTGTCACCCTGACCTTTTTCATTGCGTGCGTGCTTGTCGAACAGCCCCAGGACAATTGAGTTGAACTTCAGGATTTTGTCATCAACGGTCTCACCAGTTACGACGGGAATTCAATCGACAGATGAGGCATCCGACTTAAGGGAATCGAGGTTAACACCCTTGAAGCTTCGAATATCAAGGAATTTGGCTTTGCGCTTATGGAGCCTAATTTTGTATTAAATATAAACCAGATCGTGATAAGAGAAAAAGGCATTAAACTGGCCATGATCAGCCACCTTGGCTGTATTAAAGATAATCAAGAGATCAAGAACAGAGGTAATCCAGTGCGGCTGAAAGTGAGTAGCGTCAAGAGGATGAATATGTAATTTAAAGCAATTTACAATAGATGCAAGTTTTGCAGAGCGGGCGTTGTTTTTCAGAAGACAGGTTTTAAAATCATCGAGGATGAGAGTGTCACTATAGAGAGGAGTCACGTCACTGAGTAGATTCAAAAGAATCAAAGTAATCAATACGAAGTGAGGGGCTGTAATATACACCCAGAAGACTGTTGTTGTGGTGCAAGCTGATCTCAAGGAAGAGATACTCAGCCAAACCAGAGTATAGGCTTGGCGAGTGGCTGATGACTTTCAAGGAATGTCAGAACGTAAGTAGATAGCAACCGCGCCATCAGCTTTGCCGTCCTACGGTTGCGATAGGGCCTGAACCCTGGCAAAGAATACATGGAGGAAGGAAGAGATGGTTTCAGTAATGATTCGGATACAAGAACACCATGTATACTCTGATCGCTGAAAGCTTCTTCTTCTTCTAACTAGCAGGAATGCTTTGGGCATTAATATGAACGACGAAAATTGAACTTCGACTGATTGAACGCGCGTTTCAGGTTGCTGGACAATGACGCGTCCACAAGGGAGTCGACACCTCCCGTACCAAGAGAGTCACCGCTAGAAGAGCTAGAGAAAAAACTATCTGTGAAATTATTTATGATGTCCATATAAAATTAAAATATTAAAAAAGCTATAAAATAAATATAAAACTAAACTATAATATCTTCACCTTACGAGGATAACACTTAAAATACAAAAAGCGGGTTCAGGCACACTGGTCATGCTGGGAAAGAATCTATTACCTATCTACAAAGTTTAAAACAACACAGACAAAACGAACAAGTCAGACGTAATCAACAAAACGCCGAAAATTATTATTTTGTTTTAATGTAAGGTGACCTACAATTCTTTCGGCTCACTTACAAGATAATATGCAGGCAGGGAAAACATGGAACATAATAATAACAGAAAGTTGTAAAAAAAAAAATATAAATCGAAAATCAAACGAACAGCAACGAGACGGACGGTAAACATATAGGACAACTTCATACTATTAGTGGAACACGCCTCGCACGTCCCGTTCCTATCCGTAACGCAAAAAAAGGAAATATATACGGATGACACTTGTTCTAACCAGACAATAAAACATTGACAATATTATTTTGATATTTTAGATTTGAAGTGAATTCAGAATTTTTAAAGAAAAAGTGTCACTCTAACTTAACCTAAATCTTACCCTACCTGCTAAAACATGAAAACTCGTATAATCCGATCAATCTGAAGTGACCGAAACTCAAATCAAATCAAAATCAAAATAAAAAATCATTTATTTCCATAGGATGTTGTTACATCACTTAGATCCGTCATTACATTTTTTTTGGGTGAGTTCACTAACACAATGGCGGAATCTGTGGAGAAGAGCTCACCGAAGAAACTCCACAGTCTTCGCATCTTTTGCGTTTCCTTTTTTAAATAAAATATTGTCAAATTACAAAATGAATGCTAATTATATATCGAAACAGCCTGTTACTCAAACAATCTATTCCCATGGACATCTGTCCTCTAAGTAATCAGATATCCTATAGTAACCTTTTTTATACAATTTCTGTTTTATTATTATTTTAAACTTGTCTAAAGGTAAGTTTTTAATATCAGTAGGGACCTTATTGTAATAGCGTATACAATTGCCTTTAAAAGAATTACTAATTTTATGTAGTCGGCTTACATAAGCAGCCAACTTGTCTTTATTTCTAGTATTAAAATTGTGTATATCACTGTACTTCTGAAAATTACTTATATTTCTTTTTACATACACAAGATTGTCATAGATATATTGAGACACAAATGTCAGAATATTGATTTCTTTAAACTTTTCCCTCAGTGACACTCTAGGCCCTAATCTATAAATTGCACGAACAGCCCGTTTCTGCAGAATAAATATACTATTAGCATTCGCAGCGTGACCCCACAGTAAAATACCATAGGTCATTAGACTATGAAAGTAACTAAAGTAGACTAGTCTAGCGGTGTCTACGTCGGTAAGAGCTCTAATTTTTTTAACTGCGAACGCTGCTGAACTCAGTCTGTTTGACAATTTATTTATATGAGGATCCCATTGTAGTTTGGCGTCTAAAGTAATGCCCAAAAAGACAGTCGACTGCACAGGGTCCAATCTCTGTCCTTTTATAAATATGTCTGTAGTTACCGGGTTCACATTGGGTAACACGAATTTAATACATTTAGTTTTCTTTTCATTAAGTAATAAATTGTTAACAGTAAACCAGTTCACTATACTAGAGATAGCATTGTTTACCTCGCCATTATTTGATTGCTGTCTTTTAACTTTAAATATCAAATAAGTATCATCGGCAAACAATACTAACCCATGTTTTGCTTTAACAAGGTAAGGTAAATCATTAATATATACTAAAAACAAGAAAGGACCAAGAATTGAACCTTGCGGTACGCCCATACTTATTGAAGACCCAGGTGATCTTTTCCCATTAACATCGACCATCTGAACCCTATCTGTTAGATATGACTCCAGAAGGCCAAGGGCCTGATCTTTTACACCATAATGGCGTAACTTCCTGACAAGAGTGTCATGATGGACGCAATCAAAAGCCTTGGATATATCGCAGAAGACACCTATTGCATCCATTGCGTCATCCCAGGCATCAAAAATATTGTCGATTAGTTCAACACCAGCATCGGCTGTTGAACGACCCTTTGTGAAACAAAACCAAAATTATTGGTATGGCCATTTTATTAGCCATTTTGTTTTATTTGTTTATCGGAATAAACTGGACTCTCCCTTCAGATAACCGAAACTCTTGTGCCTCTCCCGATGCAAGAGGATTGCAGATATTGAGTTTTGTGCTTAGTTAATTGTCATTATACGATTGATAATTGCTCATTAATTAATAAAATTAATTATAATCAATATTATTATTTTTTATCTACACACGTATCACAAACCCTCTTTACTGCTCCAAAAACCACACGTTACGACCAGCATAATGACAAACTTCTTGGTAAAAGCTCATTTCTTATCTGAATATTGATTATTATGACCATAATGTACCAAAATTTGTCAAATCATGACATTGAAATTTCGAACGCCGACGCCCGCCGAAATTTCGTTCGCGACGAAAGGTCGGAGCTGGAGCTGATTGGTGACAGCGCGGTGCCGCAGGGATCCGTTATGGGCAACTATTTATTTCTAGTCCTGGTAAATGACATCACGTCTGCCTCCAGTGAAGCTGAGTATGTGATGTTTGCAGATCAGTCTGTCATTGTCGCAGCTGACAACTACTGCATGCTCAAAAACAAACTGAACCAAGTAATGTCTCAAATTTCAAACTAGTTCACTGCGAATGGAATGCAACTAAATGTTGATAAAATAAATCTGATGCATTTTCAACTGCGAAAGGCCGGACCACTCCGCCTAGATGTCAAGTGTAATGGCGTTCCCGTTCCACAGGTTGATAAGGTAAAGTACTTGGGCTTCATTATCGACTCTGCACTAACCTGGTCCCCTCATATCGATGCTTTGTGCGCCCGACTCTCTTCAGCGTGTCATGCACTACGGCAACTGGGTCCCAGTCTTATTATAGACAACATAAAATTGGCCTATTACGGATATTTCAACTCCATACTAAACTACGGGATTGACCTCGGGGCAACAGCTGCAAACAGAGACAAGACATTTATTATGCAAAAGCGAGCAATCAGAATCACTGCAGGTGAACCGCGAGATTGGCCTGCACAAGAACTCTTCAGGAAGTATAAGATCCTCACGCTGCCGAGCATGTACATACTGCAGGTAGCTAGGGTACGTTAGAAGCAACTTAAGAATGTTCCCCATAAACCATGACCGTCATAATGTGAAGAACACCAGACAGAGAGACAAACTCTATGTACCAAAAAGAAGACTGGCGAGATCTGACATATGCCTAAATGTTATGGGTCCTAAAATATATAATTCGCTACCATCTGAAATTAAACAAGAAGGTAGTGATGCCATATTTTTAAAACGACTGAAAGACCAGCTGATTAAGGGAACCTACTCTAATCCAAAATACCTGTATGTACCTAAACATGAAATTAATTTTATTAATATTAAAATGTAACTAATTATATTAATTAATGGCATTCAATGATAAAATTACATGTAAATTTACAAATTACCAATAAATACTTACTTACTTACTTACTTACTTACATAAACTACTATTTTATCATATTTTGATTTTCTGTAAATAAGTTCTCAATTTATATCCACTTTCGGTTTCAATGAGCAAAGAGTTTCGTTAACCTGAGTACATAGTTCAATATATACATACTAAATACACAAAACTCTTTTTCAATGTTTCGATGTACGTCCTTAAATGTAGTCCTACTTAGTATTTAATATTTTATTATTAAAATTTAAAAAGGTATACTCGTACAAAAGTACGTTTACGTTTTTCCGTGTACAATGGTTGACGTCCTAATCGCACTTGACCGGTTTTCTTAATTACTTATCTTCAATGTACAGACACATCGGTTCTACTGTTTTATTATATGTCTTGATGGTATAACCCGTGAAAGTAAATGATGCCACAGTTTCCTGAATAATGTATTAGATATCTGCTACAGCTTCCGGAATATATTGACTTCATTTGAGATTAAAATTTCCATTTGAAATTAATCTGAATGACAATGCGCGTCAAGAAACGAATAATTTTGCGTATCTGGTACAAGATTGATCGGTCTTTGGGCCTCCAGTGATAGGACGCCAGACAAGGTGCTACTTTTATGACTAATGGATACCCTAGACTTTGATGGATCTAGACATGGCAACTCTGAGACAGACTAGTGCGTGACCACATAATATATGACTGCTTGGCTAGACATTGCGGCCGTGATATATTCTTTGTGAATTGAGTCATGAAAATGATTTCAAATGTTAGTTTTTGAAACTGTTTAACAATTTATTGCGAAGACGGCATAGCCTCATTACAAGACTAGCTTCAAAGTGCGTCTGCAAATCGTAGGAAAAATATCCTAATTTTCTTCGGGAGGAAACTGTTTCTCAAGATACAGCTGGAGAAACTGTAGGAAAGATAATTATATTCCATAGATTGATGGCCAGAGGGGAAAGAGAATATCGCGGAGGGGGTGAAGTCCCCGCGCACCCGCATATGCCCTGTCATAGTGCTGCAAGTTCACGTATATGCTTGGATAAATATATATATATATATATATATATATGTATAGGCTATTCTCTTGTTCTGTTGGTGATGATTCCGTTGGTGCGGAAGTGTTGGGTCATCAGTGGACAACTCGTGTCTAATAAACTGAAACGCGTATTTTTTAAATTTTACACGAACTTCAATGTTGTTCACATCAATGCACAAAGTATACCAGATATCCTGATCTCCTTGATACCTTCAGCGACCAGAACGTATACGAAGAATCTGACCTCAATATAGCATATGATAATTTCCATGAATTATTCTGTTTGTTTTATAGTCTTTGTTTCACAGCAATGAGAATAAAAAGATACATGAAGGTTAAACCGAAATGGATAACAAAAGGATTAAGAGTTAGCTGTAAAATAAAAAGGTCTCTACGATATATTTTTTACAAACCAAAAACAAAAAATAATAAAACTAAATACGAGGAATTCTCAAAACTATTAAAGAAATGTATTAATTACCCAATCACAGACACTTGCAAATAATAAATATGTAGACAATAGTACAAAAAAATGCAGGGCATCGTGGAATGTTGTTAAAAATGAATCAGGAAATCAACAATCATCAGATTGTATACACAATATTTTAATCATGAGGATACTTTAGTTCAGGAAGCAACTGAAATAGCTCAAACAATAAATGACTTCTTTATGAAAATCACAAATAAAATAAACCATAACTTGGCTCTCACCGGCGGCGGTTGCCATCGGAGTAGTAAGAATATTTTTCTGAAACCCTTTGATATTAACGTTTTGCCAAAACTGATAATGTCGCTAAACAACATCAACACAGAGGGCTGTGATGGTATAGCAATCAAAATAATTAAGGCAAGTTACTTCGAAATAACTCTGGAAAATATCCTGTCTCTTGAAACAGGATACTTTCCAGAACAACTAAAATTATCGGTGGTAAAATCTTTGTACAAAAAGGGTGAGAAATATGAAATATGAAATTATCGTCCAATTACACGCCTGTGTTATCGAAGGCTTTCGAAAAAGCAATGCATGTAAGGTTATCCTAATGTTTAACAAAGTTCAAGGTATTAAAATCAGAGCAACATGGTTTTCAAAAAATAAGTTTATAACTTTGGAAGCTTTCAAACTGGTAGAGCAAATTGTTCACAACGTAGATGTCAAAAATTATAGTAAAGGACTTATTTTCGATATGTCCAACTTCGTTCGATTTCGTTGAACATGGGTTATTGATGTCGAAACATGAAGCAAATGGCATAAGAGGCGTAGCACGAGACTGGCTGCAGACTTATTTAGACAATAGGGTGCAAAGTGAAGATATTAGTCGTCAATGAAAAAAAATAGGTAAAATGATATAAATCCGAGCTAAAATGCAATCAATTTGGCATACCACAAGGCAGTGTATTTGGACCTCTTCTTTTCTTACTTTACATAAATGACCTGCCGTAAGTAACGACTCAAAGCTGCATTCTATTCGCAGATGATATATCGATAAATGTATCACGTCTAATAACTGATGACATTTCACTTCATGAATTTGACATTAATATAACAATTACTTCTATAATTAATTGGTTAAATAGTAATAATTTGTAAATAAAACTATGTATATAAATTTTAATAACTTTGACGTATATATTAGAGACATGACATTAAATATAAATCATAATGGACAAATTCTAAGGAGGATGATAGTGTGACATTTTTAGGTATTGCAATTGATCGAAATTTGAATTGGAAAGAACACATGAACAAATTATGTAATAAGATAAATTTATTCGTTTTAGTACTAAGTCGTTTGCACAAAACAGCCGAAAAAAACCACTCCATTGCATATCCTGGCTATGTCGAATCTGTCATAAGATATGGTCTTATAATACGGGGTAACGGTACCGAAATTAACATTCTTCATTGCCCAAAAAAAATGTGAGTTGACCAATGAATCTATTTGTGGTATGGCCCTGTATGAGTCTTGTAAACAAATATAAAAAGAAACATATTACCAGTACATTGTCTTTATGTAAATTGTCGGTAAATTTGTTAAATCGAATCCTGAGCTTTACGTAAAAGCTCAACATTATTTTTCGAGGAACTCAAGAATCTCTGACAGGCTTGTCTTCAATCACACACCGATAACAGCATTTTATCTAAAATAAACTGTTCAGCGATGTGTGTAATAGTTTATAAAAATACCCAATGACATAATAGAAACGCTACCGTTCAACTGCTTTAGACGTAAATTATTCAATTGGCTTCTGCAAAACGGTTTTTACTCTGTTAGCGAATTTATTAACCATAAATGTACATAAGATTGATCTTGGCTAGAGTTGTTATCGTGTTTTAATGATTGAATATAATAATACTGATATAATGCCATATAACCTCAGCGTCCTTCAGCTATTATCGTGAAATTCACTCGCCGTTTCAGTAAAGACCAGGTTCTAGCGGATGTTCGGGCTCGCCGTGGTGTCACGTCAGCTGATATCGGAACGCCTGGACCGGCCTCGAACTTGTTCCTTGGTGACCACTTGACACCTAACATCAAGCAACTACTCAAAAGGGCTAGGCAACTGAAAACCGAGTTGGGCTACTCCTACATTTGGATAAGAGACTGCAAGATTTTTATGCGAGGAAATGATCAATCGAAAATTATTCTCAGTTCCAAAGAGTCGGACTTAAAGAGATTAAATTGACTCACTGATTGTTCATTATTGTACATTTTTTTATTATTATTGTTTCAGCTACTACCTTATTCTGGTAATAATTATGCCTCACGCCCAGAAACCGTAAACTATTGCCGTCTGTTTTGTTTTACGATCATTACTAAGTCACTCACTGTAGCTTCTCATTACTCACACATAAGTAGATACCTAATCCTTACTGTTACACATAATTATTTAATCGTTACTTTATTGAACTTACTTTCCCCTGTTTAAATACGTCACATCAATACATTGAAAGTTGTTCGTACCTTACAAGGCACTTATATGTCAATTAAGCAAATAAAATATATTACTATTGGCTGTAAACAATGACGTCCAAGAGTTTTATTTGTTCTTAACAAAACGTGCGGGGCCTCCGCACCAAATCACATGATTTTTTAAAGAGTGCCTTGCATTCAAACTATGATGTCATTTTTACAACATAGAGTTGGCTGACATCAAATTTCTATAATCGTGAGTATTTCGACGATAGGAATGTTGTGTTCCGGTGCGGCAGATCCGAGAAGGCCAAAGAGTGATCGCCCGCAATCGAAAACAGTGCTTGTATGCGACGGTATTGTGATGAGGTAGAGAGCAGGGAAGCCGTGTGAGTTCTACGTGGACGAGCCGAAGGGAGAAATTGAAAAACCTCACGGAGAAAGCTAGGGTATAGAGGGTTGGTTAAGATGTTGAATAGAAGAGTGACAAAGTGTTTGTCCGGACGAAGACGGTTTGGCAGCCGTTTTAACTCCTTGCGATACTGCGAGACGTGGTCAAACTTGCGCAGTCCGAAGATAAACCGAATCCCGAGATTTTGAAGTCGCTCTAGTCTGTTCAGTTGCTCTTCATTGGCGCTAGTCCAACAAACATCGGCATAATCGATCAAGGGGAGAAGAAGAGATTGAACAAGAGTAATTTTTGTTTGATGGGGCAGAAAGTTCTGGAGCCGTCTTAGTGAGTGAAAAGTGGCAAAGACGCGCCTACTGACCTCGCTGACATGGTTAGTCCAGGAGAGTTGTCTATCAAACATGACACCCAGGTTTTTGGCCTTGTCACTGTAGGCGATTAAAGTACCGTCATAGGTAACGGGCGGTATGGACAAATGTTGCAATACTTACGTTTAAAGAATGCCCGGTACCTATAACAATCGCCTGGGACTTACTGGGGTTTACCAGCAATCCGTATGACGAAGCCCAGGTTAGCATAGAGATGATATGAGGAGGAGATAACATCGGAGATAGAGTTGATGAAGACAGAGAATAAGAGAGGGGAAAGAATACCACCCTAAGGAACGCCCGCAAAAAGATCGCACCACTCAGTAAAGGTCTCCTCTGACCGACCGATCCCTTAGATAAGAGTCGAACCAGCTGGCCGAGCGAGACGAGACATTAAGAGACCTTAATATTTGAGTGAGAATGTCAAAATCAACACAGTTGAAGGCGCTACTGAAGTCGAGCAGTGCTAGCACAGAAAGCTGTTTGTTATCCATAGCGATATCATATCATCCGTGACCTTTAACAAAGCCGTTGCGGTGCTGTGACCAGGAGGCCTACTATGACCTCTTAAATCTATTCAGTTTAAGGCCTTAAACTGAACTGCATTGCTAATTCGTACCATGACCTCTAAAAAGCAAGGCAGTTTAAGCCCTTATTACGTCCAGCGTTTTCATGCAGTTCACCTTTTTTTTCCTCCTAAAATCGTACCATGACGTGCCATTTGACAAGCGCTCGGCGATTACTGAAACGCTCAACTGTCAAAGTAAGCAATGTTTAAAAAGTTGCTCTGAGATTAACTTTATGTAAATTGTTGTCTTGTTGTTGATAGTTTAGTAGACGCTTTGCGATTGTACAAGTGCTTTTTAGTTATTTTCTTTATAAGAATGGCAAGTGAGTAAACAGGTATTGTTTGAATTTTTTGAAACGGACAATAACTTGAATGACAATTTAAAAAGAAATCGCCACCGCCTTACAAGGGAAATGTATCCCATAAATCCCTTTCATTTAACTGTGCAAGGAACTGGCGACGAGTGGTAAACCACAGCCAAGTAAATCGTCGGATTCCACCATAGAAACAAAAGTAAGAGTTTATGGAAATACATTAGTTTTATTGTCAATTTCTAGTCCCGAGATCTAGACAGTGTACATCTAAATACCTACTCTTTTCTGTTGCAGGGTCTTACAGCTTTATCATTTTATGACTATGGAACATATCAAATGCCAACAGGTAAGATCCGTGGCTTTATTGCGTAACAAACCATATCAGCAGTACTGGGCATAGGTCACTGCAGCAATGAACTCATTAGAAATGGGAAATACCTATAAAGAATGCACACAAACTGTAGAAGAATGTTGTACCTATGAATAGAATAAGGTGAATTTTTAATTGATACCATAGCTTTAATTATGTAGCTGTCAGACACCGGTTCTAAATAGTCGCTAATTTGAAAAGGTTATTTATTATTAACACTTTTTTTATTTCAGGTGTAATGAAAAATTTGGAGTGATGTTATTGGCTGCATTGATGGGACACAGGTAGCTATTGTAAGCCCAAAAGGAGAGGAGAGGTATATCTGTCGGAAGGGCTATAATTCTCTAAATGTTCAATTGGTAAGATTAATCAATGATAATTATTATGACCTCTGTGGCACTGCGGTTATTATGAGTATGCTACTTATTTCTGAATTATTATAATAATAGTTTATAAAGTTAAAAAATGCCATTTCTTACAATCATACAAACCTAATAAGAATGCCCCTACCTCCCGCACTAGTACTAGCAGTAGGTTAGGAGATGCAGACAAGTAGCATTCTTATTTGTGTTGTCAAGTAACACTAAGAACTAGAGTATGTATAACTGTAAGGCAGTGGATGCGGGAGGCTCAGGACCGGAGTAGATGGAGTGGTAAAGAATGTGTGCCGATTGATGATGATGTTTAGCTAACTTAACATAGCAACAAAATTAATAATAAAACATTCACTATTCACATAAATATTTTATCTATTTAATAAAGTAAGTTTTAAAGAGGAGGTCTGTGGCGCAGTCAGTCAGTGAGCCAGCAGCGAGCTGTTATAGGCTGCTATGATGATTAATAAAGTATAATAGTTTTAATTACAATTGTGTCTAATATAATATTTTACTTGCAGGTGACTCTGGTTATCCTTTGAGGAAAACTATGATGACTGCTTTATTGGATGCAACAGAAGGCTCATCTGAAGCCTACTACACTAATTGCCATGTCAAAACTAGAAATGTAATTACACAGTTATTGCAAGCATCAAACAGTCTTCATTTAAGTTTTATGTTAAAATTGTGTTTTTTTGTGTTGTTTTTTAAGTTACAATGTTTTTGTTTTATAAAGATTTAATGTAATAAGATAAATATGCATGTATGTAAATATCTATACATACATATTTAGACAGTCATAATTAAGAAGCACCACAGATACTATAATACTGTAGCACTGATTTTTTTTGTCACTTTTTAAAGACATCATCATACATGTAATTTTGATTAAAAAATCTAACTTTGACTTAACTATTGAGTATACTTGTGTATGTAACTATTTTGATTTTAAACTCCAAACTCAAATAAAGTAAGTAGTTAAAAATAATGCACTTTTGTACAAGTGAAACACTAGATAAAATAAATCAAATATGATCAACAAAACTAATGAGTACATACTGAATCTCGCACAGACAAAGGAGACTCCATAAACTGTGCCAGTGCTTCGGATATACGCCCATCAGAGAAGATAGCCTATTTCAATTGATTCTATCAGGTATTACACGCAAAAGAGTAACAAACATCCATCCTCTCAACCACAAACATTCGAGTCTATATTATTAGTTAGATAAATAACCGATGACCATCCTTTCCTATCTTTAAATGCACCATCACCCATCTAGTTACATTGCTGGGCAACTCTCTGCCACATTCTTAGGGTACAGATGGCTGAGTGGACTTATTATAGCCCAAGACTATGTCTCTGTGTGAATTTAAAAAAACACAGCCCCAATTGGTCGTATGATATACGATGGGGGCGTCGTCGTATAGGCAATTCAACCAAATTAGTGCAAGCAAATATAAATTTAAAACACCTATGTAATGTATGAAAAGCTGACATAAAAAGGAGTATCAATAATTATATGTTAAGCATACGACATATTTTAAAATTACACGGAGTCAGATTTTAATTAGAAATTATATGTAAAATATTATTTTACAGTTTCGACCCGCCATCCAGCGAGGCCAATGCTATGTTTGTTAAATGATGCCTTGTTGTTTGTAGCGTAGCCAACGAGAAAGAATGTATATTACTTAATAATATGTAATTAAATCAACACACAAAAGTACCTCTTAAAATAAATCGTTAAATATTGTAAACAAACACATGAACCACTTGACAGTTATGAGTTGCGTTCAAAATACTCAATATAATTTGAACGATCAATAAAAAACAAAGCATAAGTTACTAAGTTTTATCACAAATTGCATTAAATAGTAATATGCGCGTATTACTTTTAAGCTTTCGTTTTTTTAAAGTACCATTCGTAAATAATAAAACAAATTATAATATAAGATATCCTTATAATAAAAAAAACCGGTAAATACCGTATAAACAATAAACTTTGGTTAGGAACGGTCCTCCAGACAATGCGATGAGTAGTTCTTTCTTATGGAATCCTGTATATTCCCTTCTCGTTCTTACATGGATGTAAGTTAACTAGCCAGAGACAATAAACTATTCACCTTATCAAATAAGCAGCTCAGAACTCGTTCACCTTTTATGAGGTCATGGTACGAAATTAAGTCGTTCAGTTTAAGTACTTTAACTGAACTGCCTGGATTAAGAGCAGTTTCTTATAAGGTCATGGTAGGCCTCCTGACCTGAAGCCGGATTAGAAGCGGTTGATCAAATTATTTCTGGATAGTTAGGAGGAGATCTGGGTATGGAGAACGGATTCAAGAACTTTGGAAAGGAGAGGTAGGATGGAGATGGGACGAAACTCTTTGAAGGAGGAAGGATTGGATGTTTTAATCAAAGATATGACATGTGGCTTCTTCCATACTTTGGGAAAGGAACACTCTAATAAATAATAGTTAATTAAATGAGTGATTGCAGGAAGCAGCTCGTCGAGCACGATCCTGATCATCCGAGGACAAATGTTGTCATCTCCAACAGCTTTAGAAGAAATTGCCAGCACTGCCTTCCTTACAGCATCGACACATACGATTGCATCGATTACGGAGAGAGTCGAATGTATGAAAGTTCTCGTTAGTTGGGTCTTTCTTGTAGCGGCATTTAGCTCGGTTCCTCTTGGTCATTAGGCGTTTGATAACGTCGTTTAGCCAAGGTGCGGGCAGGTGTTTCACCCTAACTCTCTTGATCGGAGCGTGTCTGTCGAACAGCCCCAAGATAATTGTGTTGAAGTTGTTGACTTTAACATCAACGGTCTCGCTAGCGATGACGGGGGACCAATCAATAGAGGAGGCATCAGCTTTAAAAGAGACTCAAGATCCAATTCTTTAAAGCTGCGAATATCTAAGAAATTAGCTCTACTCTTGGGAGGCATTATCTTGTATGATAGAAATATCAGATCATGGTAAGAGAAAGGCACATTGAGCATCGTCGAAAACTTTAACAATCTGTCTTACCAAAAGCCGGCGTGTTGGAAAACAAGACACGACACGTCACGACAACAGCTGATTTGCACAGCTTATATCAGGGCAAAACATTGCGGTAGCTTAGGTGAAGGGTAAAGGGGGTGAGCTAAGCGAAGCCCCCTTTATCCTTCGTGTTAGTTTGAACATGTAAGAACAACAAAAATACTTAAAACATAAACTTAAATACACATAAAAAGATATTTATATTGTATATGTCTTGTTGCCTAGGAACGTTTAGACAACTCGTTAAACGTTGCGTTCACTCACATGTCTGACGGAATTTTAGTGACTTGGTTAAACGTCGGCATTTAATTAACGATCTAGAGAGTTAGTTAAGTGTCTGATTTAACCAACTAACTGCGACAGATATACCACATGTTCCCCAATATTTAGACACTTTAATAAGATTGTTTGACATAGCTTCTCAAATTATAGTAGATAGGCCTAATGACAAGTTCCTTCTTTTAGGTGATTTTAATATAAGTGACGCTCAGTGGTTAATCACCTCCGACACATGTGTGACATTGATGTCTAGTGGTATCTCAGCTATTCAGTCATTAAGCGATTTTATGTCTTTTACAAATCTCCAACAATTAAACAGCTTGTACAACGTAAATAACCGATTACTCGATTTGATTTTAGGTGCTGTTGAATGTTTTATTTCAAACCCTGACGTAGAAGATGTTCACCATAAATCTATTGTTTTAAATTTCGAAATTTCAAACACACGATTCCTTGGTTGACTCCCTTAGGTTTTTAATTTTTTCTCTGCAAATTATAAGAACTTGAACAAAGAACTAAATGAAATATACTGGATATTTGTCTTTATGAATCATGTACTGAGAAGAGAATATTTAGATGTACATATTAATAAATATGTTCCTAGCCGTATGTCATGTTCATCTTCATCTCGACCTGTTTGGTATACTAAACTATTAGTAAACCTTCTGAATGAAAAACGTCATTACCACAGTTTCTGGAAAGCGTATAATACCCATTAGATTACCAGCTACAAATTACTAAGAAAAAGAGCCTTAAAATTAGAATCACAGTGCTATGATAATTTTGTGGATCATTCAGAGGCAAAAATTAAATCGCACCCCTAGTTTTTCTGGACTTTTATAAAATATTTCCTTTCTGGATCTAAACTAACACAAATAATGTACTATAAGAACTCAACGGCTTATGATGGTAAGTACATTTGTTTTCATTTTTTGTTTGAGCCTACCAGCCCAACACCAACATATATTAGTAATCTTCAAGCTGCCCCGGATCCAGTTATTGACTTAAGCACCATTATACTTGTGAAACCGTCCTTCAACTCTTGAAATCTAAAGATGTTAATAAATCGACAGGTCCTGATGAGATACACCCTATATTAATCAAAGAATGCTCTTCCAAATCAAATCAAATCAAAAATCATTTATTTCCATAGGATGTTGTTACATCACTTATATCCGTCATTACATTTTTTTGGGTGAGTTCACTAACACAATGGCGGAATCTGTGAACAAGAGCTCACCGAAGAAACTCCACAGTCGTCGCAGCTTTTGCGTTTCCTTTTTAAAATAAAATATTGTCAAATTACAAAATGAATGCTAATTATATATCGAAACAGCCTATTACTCAAACAATCTATTCCCATGGACATCTGTCCTCTAAGTAATCAGATATCCTATAGTAACCTTTTTTATACAATTTCTGTTTTATTATTATTTTAAACTTGTCTAAAGGTAAGTTTTTAATATCAGTAGGGACCTTATTGTAATAGCGTATACAATTGCCTTTAAAACAATTACTAATTTTATGTAGTCGGCTTACACAAGCAACCAAATTGTCTTTATTTCTAGTATTAAAATTGTGTATATCACTGTACTTCTGAAAATTAGTTATATTTCTTTTTACATACCCAAGATTGTCATAGATATATTGAGACACAAATGTCAGAATATTGATTTCTTTAAACTTTTCCCTCAGTGACACTCTAGGCCCTAATCTATAAATTGCACGAACAGCCCGTTTCTGCAGAATAAATATACTATTAGCATTCGCAGCGTGACCCCACAATAAAATACCATAGGTCATTAGACTATTAAAGTAACTAAAGTAGACTAGTCTAGCGGTGTCTACGTCGGTAAAAGCTCTAATTTTTTTAATTGCGAACGCTGCCGAACTCAGTCTGTTCGACAATTTATTTATATGAGGATCCCATTGTAGTTTGGCGTCTAAAGTAATGCCCAAAAAGACAGTCGACTGCACAAGGTCCAATCTCTGTCCTTTTATAAATATGTCTGTAGTTACCGGGTTCACATTGGGTAACACGAATTTAATACATTTAGTTTTCTTTTCATTAAGTAATAAATTGTTAACAGTAAACCAGTTCACTATACTAGAGATAGCATTGTTTACCTCGTCATAATTTGATTGCTGTCTTTTAACTTTAAATATCAAAGAAGTATCATCGGCAAACAATACTAACCCATGTTTTGCTTTAACAAGGTAAGGTAAATCATTAATATATACTAAAAACAAGAAAGGACCAAGAATTGAACCTTGCGGTACGCCCATACTTATTGAAGACCCAGGTGATCTTTTCCCATTAACATCGACCATCTGAACCCTATCTGTTAGATATGACTCCAGAAGGCCAAGTGCCTGATCTTTTACACCATAATGGCGTAACTTCCTGACAAGAGTGTCATGTTGGACGCAATCAAAAGCCTTGGATAGATCGCAGAAAACACCTATTGCATCCATTGCGTCTTCCCAGGCATCAAAAATATTGTCGATTAGTTCAACACCAGCATTGGCTGTTGAACGACCCTTTGTGAAACCAAACTGAGCAATATGAATTAAATTATTGAGATAAAAATGACTTTGCAATTGATTAAGTATGAGTTTTTCAAATATTTTGCTAAGCGTTGGTAGTATCGATATGGGTCTAAAATTGGTGGGGTCTGATGTACTACCAGCTTTGAATAAAGGTATAACTTTACTTAGTTTCATCAAGTCAGGAAACACACCATTATCTATACATTGATTAAATATACAACAAAGGTGAGGTGCAATACAATCTACAATGGAAAGAATAATTCTTACTGATAGACCATGGGCGTCAGCTGTCTTTTTCATTTCCAGGGATTTAAACGCTTTTACAATGTCTTCATTATTTACGTGCCTAAATTTAAAATCTGTTTTACATTCCTCGAAGTTTTGTTTAAGTATAGATTCAGCAGCAGCGGGAGATGAATTTAAAGACTTGGTTGTTGAAACTGGAATGTCCGTAAAGAAATTTTCGAAAGCTTTTGCTACTTCTAGGTCTGTACTTAGCAATTGATTATCTATCTTAAGCTTGAAGTTATTATGTGTAGCTTTGGCCTTTCCAGTCTCTCTGTTTATAATTTGCCAAGTCGTTTTCATTATATTGCTACTAGATTCAATTTTGTTTTTAATTAAATTAGATTTAGCTACGGCACAAACGCGTTTAAACATTTTTGAATAACTACGAACATAATCTAGAAAGGCCGTATTTTTGTTATATGATTTCTCTTCATAGAGTTCATATAATCTTCGTCTGCTCCTATGAATTCCAACTGTCGCCCAATCACTAAACAAAGCTTTGTTATTAACTTTTATAGTTTTTGATTTAAATACCGTATCATATTCATTTTTGACAAGGTTAAATACTGAGTTGTACAACAAATTTGGATCGTCACTGTATGGTATTTCCCATAGTTTATCTAAAATATTATTCCTGTAGTGTTCAAGCCGAGTGTCACTAACGGGCACACATGTAATATCCTCTTTTTGGTCCTTTTTTATTTTAATATTGAATATACCTATCTGACCAGAGTGATCAGAGGTTAATTTATTGATGACCGATTTGAAAATGGGCGTAATGTTAGTAAATATATTGTCAATGCAGGTAGCAGATGTTGCAGTAATTCTAGTAGGCTCCAAAAACAGATAGTTCATGTTGTGACATAAAAATAAAGATTTAAATCTAGTACAAATATTATTATCCTCTAACAGATTAACATTAAAATCACCACAAATTATAAAAAAAATGTTTTTATCGCTGATTTTAATCAACACTTCATCCATTTTCTTTTCGAATAAATCAAAGGATGAATCTGGTGGTACGCTCATTACAATAAGTTGTTCAAGTTCAATACAGGCTATTTCCATGGTACGCTCAACAGACAGGCTCACTATGTCAACTCGTTCCTTATATTTAAAACTATTATTTACAAGTATTAAGGAGCCACCGCGATCAGCTGTTTTTCTGTTGAACGAACTAGCAACGTGGTGGTTATTAAAGTTGAACATGAACTGATAACTCTTTAAAAAGTGCTCTGTTATACATAAAATATCAATATTATTACAGTTCATGAATAACTCAATTTCCAGTTCTTTACTTAACATGCCCTGTATATTTTGATGAACCACGTATAAAATATTCTTACTTTTACATTTTTCATTACTAGTAACTTGATTTAATGGGCAAGATGAAGGTATATTTATACAAATATTAATATTACTGCCAGAGTTACTCTCTGTTGTCCTATGGGTTAATTTAAAGAGCTTGGAACAGATTCCAAGGAGTACATGTCATTATTAATACACTGCTCAATAGAAGCAGTCGTTTCATTAGTCAAAAACTTGACTGAGTTCAAAATAAAATAAGATAGTGACTGTGCTATCTGTTTTGTATAAAACCTAGATAGGTAATACCTATCCTTAGTCAAATAAAAATATTTTCCAATACAAATATTGAAATTTTTCAGTATGACGACATGTCAATGTGTGTATAAATGTATTATAATCATGTCTTATATGATTTTCATGTTGTGACAAAGATTGGCTGAAGGGAAACGTAAACAAGATTATTCTCTCTACATTTTGTAAAGAATTTAATTTGGAAAAGTATTTAGTAATTAGTTTTTTAGATACATTTTCCCTTCTACCAATTAAAATAATTAGGGTGGTTGGTTCTAAAAACTGCGATGACAACACTTTGTTTAATATTTGTGAATATGTGGCGCCAGGCATACAGTTATTTAATATTGCCTGGCCCACGCGCTGACTAAGTTGTAAACCCATATTTTTTCCAAGTTCATCGCTGTACATTATATACCTATCCTTTGTCCGAGAGAAGGAGGCGTTATTGATAACACTATTAGTACTCAAGTCGACTGACGGCGGCGCCTGGGTCAGTATCAGCTGTTCGGCCGGCTGCTCGGCGGGACACACGGTCGGCACGGAACAGTCCGCTGGAGCTTGTTTACAATCACAGATGTGATTGTCGGTCAAAGATATGAAAGTGTCATAATTATACTTACACGTCTCCAACAAACTATTCATAGCCGACACATGTTCCTTAATTTCGTATTGTGCTGACTCATATTTACGTGTAATACTTTGTAATGATGAGTTTAAAATATGCATATCTGACTGGAGTCGCCGTGTGTCACATTCGTACTTTTCTGTAGTTTTTTCCAAACATAATCTACAATCATCGATTTCGTTAACTAATTCGACACGTTCCTTGCTACAATTTACATTTTTACAAAATATTTTATTTCTATTAGCTAGTTTTTGTGTTTTTTTATATGATTATTCAATTTAACATATTTCTTTAATTTATTTTTACTACAGCTCATAGTGGTTACTGATTGCGATCTATTAGGACTATCACACGTGAGATCACAAGCTGTTAGGTCAATAGTTAGTATGCCAGTTTGGCTCATGACCTCATTATATAAGGCCCTGGTTGTAGCACTGTCTCGCTGTTCCTCCCGCTCGCTGAAAACTTGAAGCTCGTGGTGTGCCTCTGCAAGCTGTTGTTCAAGTGATTTTATGTGTTGCAATGCTACGTGGTGGACATCATGACACTTGTAAAATGAGTCGACTTGGTGTTGTAGTTCATCTCTCTGGGCACTGAGATCCTGGCATTGGATGTCCAACTCACTGAGCTCTTCTTTTAGCGCCGAATTTTTCTTAATTTGCTTTTCTATCTCCTCTTCACACTCATCTCGCTCTCGTAGAAGTATTTCACAAAGCTCTTGGCTCTTCTTGAGCTCCAGCAAGGTCGCTTTCAGCTTCAACTCCACATCGCGTGTGCTCATCTTGCTTCGTGTCAGCATTGCACCCTTTTTCGCCTGAAAAAAAACCGCGAATAGGTGTCAGTGTATGACCGGGTGGAATACTAGCGAACACTAGGGAGTTTATTGCACAATGAAGGTGTTAAGTGTGTGTTTTTGTTGAATGTGGCAGAATGTTGCGTCTTCAACTTTGCTTCCGCTTTTGCCAAGTAAAGAGAGAGAAAACGGTACCTGAGTTAGTGTACGGCAAGTGTTTCACTTATATGAAGGTTTGTTTAGTTTGTTACGGGTGTGAAAGGTGAGATTATTGATATAAATACAGAAATAAAACGATACTTCCCCCGTTTACGTCGTTGCTATTTGAACTGATTTTGACAGTTCAATCGGCCGGTACAATCGGTCTTGTTTTTTCCAAAGCTTGTATGTTTGCACAGCTGTTTCTTATCTACACATTATTTAATCACTAATTACTACTTAAATTAAGTTTACTCGTGCAGAAAAGCAATTTTGACTAATTTAATTGAAATAAAAACTACAGAGCTGTTTACATCGTCCAGTTCCAGTTTAGGGTTCCCACTTACCCTTATAGTTATTCATTCTATTATAAATGGTCAGGTACCTTGTATCTGGAAGCCCGCGTGGATCACTCCTATTCCGAAGGGCATTGTTAGTTCGGATGTAGAAAAATATCAACCAATATCTGAATTGTGTCAATTCGGGAAATTTTTGGAGAAAATTGTTACAGTTCAATTGTTTTCAGAAGTTCAACGTTACATCACATCCGTCCAACAAGGGTTTTTCAGGGGTAGGAGTGTGGATTGTAATTTAATTAATTTTACTGAGTTTATACTTGATTCTATGGGGAAAAACTGTCAGGTAGACGCTGTGTACACCGATTTTTCTAAAGCGTTCGATAAAATCTGTCAGTACATATACCCTTCTGAAGAAACTATGGAATCTCGGTGTGCATGGTGATCTCTTCAGATGGATTAAATCCACCATCGAAAACAGATTTTAAGCAGTTGTGTTGGGTGAGTATTGCTCACAATACATGCGCATTAGTTCAGGAGTACCACAAGGCTCGCATCTAGGCCCCTTGCTCTTTTTAATTTATGTGAATGCTTTATCGAATATTTTTCAAAATTCTGAAACTTTACTATACGCTGTCGATAACAAAATTTACAAAGTAATACGTAATCATGGTGATTGTATAACCCTGCAGGATGATTTAGCACGCTTTTATGATTTCTGTAAAATAAATAAGTTATTTCTCAATCCTGATAAATGTCATGTGATGAGTGGCGCAACACTGGTGCAGATGTCAATCGGCTTTAGAATTCTTTGTAGGCCGCCTCTTGTGCGTCTGTCCACATCCAAGCAGTATTTTTTTAGATCAGTCAGGGGTTCTGTTATAGCGGAGAAGTTATCAATAAATCGCCGATACGATGAACAGATCTGGATGAACGATATCAGATGTTTCAGGTTGCTAGCAGTTAAAAGCTCGCTGGTAGCCTTGATCTTCTCTGGATCAAGGCGCAGACCTTCGGGGGTAATCAGATGTAAGTAGTTACTCTTCCAGATCTGGTTCTTGTTGCTACGGCTGATTCCTTTGTATCTACGGTTCGCCCCACGTTGGTCGCCAGTTTGTATCGGGGAATCTTTGAATGAAAGGATTTCCAAGATTTTTCAGTAGTGTTGTTTGTTCAGGAGTTTCAGGGTTTTACAGTGATTCAAAAATAAGATTAGCTGGTCGTCCCCAGTCCGACAAACGTGTCCATAGGACGCACGCAGTCGACACAGGTTCTGAACTATACAACTTCCAGCACGTCTCTTAAGACGCAACAAACCGATGCAATTGCATATGAGGATGCTAATCTGTTGAGATTAGAATGAACAATTGATAGGATACAATCAGTTCATGGACTTTAGGACTGAACCGAGTTATTGCGCGAGGCAGCGCCATCTAGTGGTAGGTAGTGGGAAACTATTGTTGTCAGCTTTGGCTGTCGTAGCACTATTTTGTATGGTTTGTTACAGTTCTTAAAATCATTAAATTTGGTATTTACTACACCGACTACGAATCATCACTGTTGAGGCACAGAATGTCAACGCTAAGGTACCGTCGGGAGTATGGTGAAGTTTCCTTTATAAATTACTTAATCATAAAATCGATTCCACGGAACTGCAAAAAATATTCATTTGAGTGCCGCGTAGGGTCGAACGACTTTGTATAAAAAATCCTTATTATTTGTTGCAAGGAGTAAAAAATCTTATGCATCGAATAGCTGTGTGAGGCGTTGCTGTAAAAGTTATAAATAGTATGTGGACATTTTTCAAATTCGTTGACGGGTTTCAGGAAGGGTATGGCCGGGGTGGCAATAATAATTAGTGTGGCATAATTTGGGTTTATATTAATTATAATTAAAATCTTATGTTTTTTATCTAAAATTATCTTTTTAGCTCTTTATTTTGGGTACCTAAAAGAGTGTAAACAAAGTACACGGATAGTAGGTACTTTCATTATACCTACCGTATTATTCACAACTAAATTAAGAAGTGCGCCAGCAGCGGCATGGATTTAGCAGGGTTTTATATTTGGATAGTAACTACCTACTAACTAGATATAAGAACTTGCTGACATACCTATGGTCGCGTTATTTTTGGTACCCATCTTAACAAATTATTAAAAGTTCATTTACATTTGTAATATTTAACTTACTGTAGATATTGCTTTTTGTTATGGGTACAACAGGTTTACAAATACTATGCATAACATGTGCAATTTGTACTTCAATTTATATTAAGAAACAGTTTGTACCTGAATTAATAAATAATGTAGTAATAATGACGACTAATAGTAGTTTATGTGACTGCTACATAATGGAGGGCATTAAACCACGAGAGCGGGTTCATGAAACCAGCCGAAGGCGAGTTTCATAATAATATCACTCGATAGTTTTAATGACTCATTATGTACAGTTACATACACTAGTTTATCTACAAACATATCATAAGCTCTCTTTGATGTGTTCAGGAACCGCATGTTCGACCGGCATTGTGGCATTCATCATTGCTCTGCAGTTGTTTGGCTTTTTCAGTAGTACGAACTTCAAAGACAAACTAGGGGCGGCACGCAGGCCGGCGTCGGCGTTCGAAATTTTAATGTCATATATCGAGTAAAGCAGCTGGCATAGTGAGTCACAGTGGAACTCACCACAGTCTCGTGCGGCGCGTCGCAGTGGAACTGCAGCGCGGACAGCACGGGCGAGGCCTCGATCGGAGCGCGCGCCTCTTCCTCCCCGAAGTGCGCCGCCGGCGCGCGGTAATGGATGTAGTACAGCACCTGCACACATGTACACCATAGGCATCAAGCAAGGTACTCTCCTTACAGGCCTAGTGATGTCTTAGTAGGTTGCTGTGGTAGTGTTTCGGTGCGGGAGGGGTGTGTTTCCGTAACGACTGTATACGGCGCGCGACTTCAATGGGGGGGTCGGCTTACCATATAACTAAACTACTGTATTAATGTGACTAGTAAGGCCCTAAACCTAAGCCCTAAGCCGAAAGAAGACGGGAGAGAGAGAGAGGAGAACAGGGAGATGATTTCCTCAGTTGGTTCTGATGAAACGGCAGTAGGAAAACCTAGTCAAAAACCAAGCTAACTTTCTTAGGAGACAATGATTCCATGGATGTTCTCAAGAAATTCAACAAGGTTCTTACGATCCAAGAAGAGGAAACCTTTTTCATTCCTCGCAAACCTGTGACAAAGTTGACATAGTTGGCGGCGATTGGGAGTTCATCATTTAAGTACTATTAAGTAGTAGGGCGGAGAAAAACAGGGTCAAGCGACGCAAACAAGCACGACAGGAAAGGTCGCAGAAGGCGGCGGAGGTTGATGCTCAGTTTAACATAAAAAAGTAACTTTTCCGTCGATATTTGCCCTAGAGTGCTTCATGTTCGTTAAGAAAAACTATCATACACGTTTTATAGAACGAAACACCAATCACACAAGAAATCTAGGTGATAAAAACCATTTAGAAGGATGTACTCCTTCTAAATGCGAGCTATATAGAAATAGCATTTTCTATGTCGCCATAAAAATATTCAACCTATTACCAAATGCTATAAAAACTTTGGATTTACATTTTTCCAAAAAAGCTATTACGAAAATATTAAAACATTAAATGTACTGTGATATCATTGAATACTTTAATGACAAAGAACTGATTACTCAACACATCCGCGTCGAAGTAAATGGGCTGGATTGAGTATCCTTGCCGTTTCTTTCTCGTCTTAGTCCTCGGTTTGTGAAGTTTGTGGAGCGGTGTAGCATCGCATTATTATGTAGTCATAAAATAAAACGGCTTATGTTTAAACGATTACCAAAAACGCAACTATTTTACTACCAATAAATTCGAAATAACTGCCAGAATGGATAAATGTCCACCAAATTGTGTTTGGATAAATGATCACCAAACTTTTATTTATGTTTTGTGTATATATATATATATATAGGTTTTGAGCTGTCACCCACATCTGGCATTAAACCAGTTCATTGCACCCTATATATTATGTACTAATAATTAGGCACCTACTTAATGATTTATTATCCTTGCTTGATTATGTTATAACGTTCATGAAGTCTCAATTTTTGTGCTATTATGAATAAAAATATTTGAACTTGAACTTGAAAAAACCATAAATAGAGTGGAGAAAGTATAACCCACACCAGTTCCATACATGTTCCAGAGATCTGTTCGCTATAGAACTTAATCTGTTGGATGCTGGCGGAGGAAGCAGGAAGGTGGCGCTCATATCTGCTACATTCCGTGCGAGAAAGACTTCGTGCCGCCCCCGCGAGAGGTAGACGACTCTGTCGAGAACTATAGAGGTAATACGTTCCATTCGTGTTGTGTTGTGATGCTAACTCCCATAATGAGGTGTGGAGTAAAACGGATACTAACTCCCGGAAAGTAGAAGAACTATTCGATTTTATCACAAGTAATAATCTTGATATAAAGAATTTAGGTAATGAACCATATTTTATAATAAGAACTCGTGGAGAAGTCCGTGAAGAAGATATAATATTAACATCGGGTGACATAGGCAAAAGAGTTGAGAATTGGAGAGTGGCTGAGGAGGATACTCTGCTTGATCATAAGCGTATATCCTGCAATCCGAAAGGAGCCAGCAATTCTTGGAAGAATGCGTAATGTATTCAAACATAAGATGGCGAACACTAGGGATAGATAGCTTCAAAGTAGATGGCTTGTCAAATTTAAAGTTAAGCGATATCCTAGAATTCATTAAGCGAACAAGAATTTGGGGAGGGTGATCTGTTGAACCAACAGTCACTAGTGCCCAAACACTAGGAATTGGGTGAAATAGTCACAATAGAGGACCGTCTGTGGTTCAGCGGGCGTCCCACCTCATCATTATCATCATCATCATGCTGCATCTAGGATCTGCCTACGGTTTCATCACCACGCGGATTTAACTATGGGATAGACCCTGCATGGCTGAACATGTCCAAGACCAAGATCATGACGAATCACTCTTTAAATGTACCAAACAGAATTGGTGGCGACGACACCGTACAGAAGGTCAGCGCTGACGTCTATCTTGGACATTGTTTATCCTATAACCGAAATGCACAGGTGAAGAAGATCAACAGACGCGTCGGCTTAGGGTGGGCTACTTTCGGGAAGCTAGAAGAAGTATTTAAGTTAAAACTGACACAATGCCTGAAGACTAAGGTATACAACCAATGTGTTCTGCCTATCCTCACCTATGGAGCCGAAACATGGACGCTCACTAAGCAAATTATGTACAAAATCAAAGTGGCCCAAAGCGTTCCATGTTAGGTATCTCTCTCGTTAAGACGATACAAAACAAAAATGGGGTTTATTTCAAATCCATTTACTCCACTTTAAAGTCATCTACAGATTTTATTTTTGGGTTAACGTTTATTGAGTATTTGATTAAGATTCTCACAAAAGGAAAACGCGATTGGATACAATTTTCTCGATAGAATTTAATTACGAAAATACCTCTTAATTGTTTTATTTTTTCCTGTAAGTCTGAAATCCTAAATAATTTCATTGCGGAATTGCATTCAAAATGTAAGTTTTATGTATTCGTAAATTCTCCCGAAAAATATTTTTGAAAAAGTAATGTGGTTTATTTTAAAACAATTTTTATGTGGTTTGGCGCCACGTTATCTTAGTTTGAGTCAAGCGCATTGTTTACGCTCTCTTTTTATCCTATGTGGTAGTAATTAACGCTGTCACTTTCGTTTAGATTCGTATTCCCACCCAGTTAGCCCGTGACCTCTGTCCGAGATAGTCCTGTGTCGGTAATCGGTACTCGGAAGTTTTTTAAGTGAATATATAACGTTCAGGTTTTAATTACATTGCCGATATGGGGAATAGAAACAGAATCAAACGAAAAGTAAACAAAACCAACCACTTGAAACATCTAAGAGAAAGTGCTCGTCAAATGAGGGAAAATAAAAAGTAAGTATTCATGTCTTTATATTCATCCCATGTTCGATGCATAAAACGTGTAGGTAGAGTTATTTGAAGAGACCTACATCGTAGAACATATTTTTCTTTAGGGCAAACCTCGAAATCACGTAATAAACATCAGCTGTTTCATAGAGAAGTGCAATACCTACCTAATGGGCGGAAATGTAATGAAGAGCTGGTATTTTTTTCGCGTTTTCATGGTTGGTTCCAAAAAATATGGTCTATAGAATTGACTTTGTGAGCGTAGGTATTTTCGTGGAAAAAATAATTGAAATGTAGAAACTGATTTTGTAAATTATAAATATTTTGAACTTTGTCGCGTCTGCGTCAAATGTTGCTAAAAAACTTTAGTGGTTTGGTTTGCGTTGAATATTTAGATTCAAATTTTATTTTACAGAGCAAATCAATCCGACGAAATGACAGCGCCAGGACTGATAATATTAGAGCATGCATGCGAAACAGCAGCGATGGAAAACAAAACGATGGAGTCGCCATTATTATATTTAAATTTGGACGACCAACAATGTCCAACTACCAACTTTTTGGAAAAAAATGGGTAAGCAAACTATATGCCTTAATTAATCTCGTAAAATAAAATTTCTTGATAAATGTTCTGGGAGTCATGCGTTGGTTTGCCGGAAGAAATCTCTTTTTAGAGATAAGCTCGCCTTTGTACATATGTTTTCACTTAATGTATCTTTTTAAATAACTGTGTTCAATAAAGAATTATGAATTAATTAAGTGTCAATGACTGTAATTATCACATGTGCGAATAAGTTTAATAAAGCATCTTCATGGAAAATATATTTCAGATAGGAAACCAATAAAAAAAAACAATTCAAACCTTATCATGTATGTAGCATATTTTGTAGGCTTTAATTATTTCTTACATTGCTACTTTCGTTATGGTTTTCATTGAATATTTAGATACAAATTTTATTTTACAGCGCAAACCAATCCGACAAAATCACAGCAACAGAGCTGACTTCGTATAAATGCGAAACATCAGCAACAGAAGGACAAAATATAGATGCGCCAATGTCATATTTAAGTTTGGACGATCAACAATTTCCAACTACCAAGTTATTGGAAAAAAAAAGGTGATTAAATTATTTTGTAACTTATTTTAAGTCCCCCCAAATTATCGTGGAAAATTGCGAATTTCTTGCCAATTTATAAAGAGAAGAGCATTCAAGGATTATAAGTGGTGGCAAAAGGAATGTAGCACTGCACAATCTTAGCTTTAAACACTCAGTCTTTGCCTTAACAGCTACCTGGTTGAAATTCAGACACATAAAACTAATTTTACGTAATTCAGCAGTTTAGATTAGTCAGCCCCACTTAGATTTTTTGCAATTCAAATACCTAGTAAAAAAATATAAAATATTCATAATAAGTAGTTTGCTTTCATAGTTACCGTTTTATTTATTTTTAGGTTAAGCATTATTTCGAGGAAGAGACCACATGACGATGACATCGAGCACTCAGTGGAAGTCAGCGACGATGGTGGGCTTCAACTATATGAAATAGAGACTGAAAATAATGATGTGAGTTATGATTTTTCGAAGATTGAATCATGATCAGGAATCTGTTTTTTTGTCATCTATCATATCTGTGGTCAATTGTGGTCAATAACTGGTCTATTTTGTTCTGTAGTTAAGTATAATTCTACTAAAAAAAAAACTGAGTGTTACTGAATCAAATATGTGTTATTTATCTTGTTTCAGAATGTAATAGACAGCAGTGTGACTGGTCACAGAATAATTGACATAATTTTTTTTTTGGATAAACTAATTGAAATATCTAAGCATCCATCGTTGTTTGAGTGCAACTTCTATACAATGAAACTGGTATCAGAAAAACAGTCTTGCCTGTCATCGGAATTTTCATTTGTATGCTTACTATGTAAAAAAGATTTCACCATAAAGAATTCATCAGAAAATTTAAATAAAATGGCAGTTTCGGGGATGATAGCGGCAGGGTGTGGTAATGCTCAACTGAATCAATTATCGGCATCTCTTGATTTACCAGCCATGACTAGTTATAGATACAAAAAAGCCCAAGATGAGGTTTTTGATGAATGGGAAGTGACAGCGTGGGAGGAAATGAGAAAGGCTGGCGAACGTGAAAAAGAAGCAGCTTTGAAAGAAGGAAGTGTCACCAAGGACGGAATACCCATAATCGATGTCATCTTAGATGGTTGCTGGTGCAAACGCTCATACAAGACTAATTATGCCGCATTATCAGGTGCTGCGGCCATCATTGGGAGACGATTTGGTCAAGTTCTATATATGTCTGTTAAAAATAAATATTGCTGCATTTGTGCTAGAGCAGATAAAAGGAAAGAGAAAGTGAAAGACCACGAGTGCTTTAAAAATTTCAGCGGGGCTTCCGCGTCCATGGAATCTACGATAATTGCTGAGGGATTTAAAAGGTCAATAGATATGCATGGTCTTATTTATGGAAGATATATTGCAGATGGCGACAGTAGCACTTATGCAAAAATTTTGGACACACGGCCATATCCTTCGATCACTGTTGAAAAGATAGGCTGTAGAAATCATATACTAAGAAATTTTTGTAACAAAATGCAAACAATAAAAACAGATACTGCATATAAGTTAGCAGAAAGAAAATTGATAACTACTGAAAAAATTATGAGCACACGCAAGTACATCTGTGATGCCATAGGTTTCCACGGTGATCAAGGTAATAAATCTGAGGGTATCAAAAACTTGCACAAAGATGTGACAGTATCGGTTTGTCATGCTTTTGGATCCCATGAAGAGTGTAACAAAAACATTTGCAGCGATGAAACAGCAAAAGATAACAAAAAGATGTTCAACAGCCAACTATGGCAACGTATTAGATACTTAGTGGGAAATGTTGCGTCGCAATCAAGAAGTCTTATTGAAAATGTAGACAGCAATGTCATGGAAAGATTTAACGGAGTTGTCGCAAAATTTGTTGGTGGAAAGAGGGTGAATTATGCTCTCAAGCGTTCTTACCAAGCCAGATGTGCGGGAGCAGTTGTATCATTCAATTCTGGCAAAATATTGACAACGGTCAGTAAAAATATTCATGATCAAAGTCCGTTAGCTAAGATCAAAAAATATGAAGAAGCAGTAGAAAGTAAAAGAGAATACAACCGGACATTAAAAAGAAAAAAAAATCGAAAGTTGATAGCTAGAAAGATAAACTTTGATTATGGGGAAAATGTCAGTTAGCCTGACATGGATCCTGGTACTTATGAGCTGGCGAAATCAACGTTTTTGAAAAACCTAGAAAAAACAGAGGAAGAACGCAATGATATAGAACAAAGGACAATATTGCAAAGTGACAGTGGGGAATGGCTAGAACTACGGCGAAATCTGTTAACTGCCTCAAACTTTGGCAGAGTAGTAAAAAGAGTAAAAACTAATAGTTGTGCAAAAACAGTACAAAGCATGCTATACAGGTCAAACATTGACCATGTGGCCTCCATAAACCATGGAAGGAAACATGAGAAAATGGCCTTACAGGAATTATCTGGCCTAATAAATCAAGAAATAAAAGGTTGTGGGCTTTTTATCGACAAAACCTACCCATTTCTTGGTGCAACGCCAGATGGCACCACAGAAAAAATGCTGATAGAAATTAAATGTCCCATAGCACCATTCAAAATAGGAATTGAAGCTGTAATTCAAGAAGGGAAAATGCATTTCTGGCGTTGTAATAAAAAAACAGGACAGGTCGAAGTCAATGAAAAATCTGACTGGTATATACAAGCCCAAGGGCAAATGCACATATGTAAAAGAGACAAATGCTTGTTGGCAGTTTGGTATGGCAAAAACAAAATAAAAACACATACAATTTGCAAGGACGACAAGTTTTGGAAAGATAAAATGGAGCCAAAGTTATTGTCTTTTTATTTTGACTGCCTCTTACCAGAACTGGTGGATCCACGGTATACAAGAAATCAGACGATCCGTGATCCAGAATACGTAATCAAAAAAACTAATGGCAATGTTCCGAGCAAAGAGAATAAATCATGCAGCGCAAATGTTTCAGATGAACAATTTAATGAAGACGAGAGAACTGTTACTGTAGTCCTAGAAAAAAGTAGGATTGTTATAGATTTTAGTGACTTTTAAATAAATTATATTGTATAAATTATAATTATGATAAACGCTGTTTTTTATTTGAAAGAAAAATTCATAGCAAAATTAAATTTGTCAGATATTCTCTTAACTCTTCCCTTGCTTCATCCCTCAAATTCGTATCTAGGGCCTAGGGTCTCATAGGTGTCGCAGATCGCGATTTTCGAGCCTCTAAATCACTACAACTACTAAATTATAAGAAACAAGCGATATATATTTGTAATATAGGATAGGATTGGTTCAGTAGTTTTGGTGGTATACAAGATTTATTCTGAGAATAGGGAAATTTACCGTAGAAGTATACTTGTTTATATTTTTGCTCGTTTGCAAAATGCCCCATCAGAAGCGTGTCATAAAATATAAACATTTTTATAACAACATATATAGCTCGAAAGTTTTATGTTATCATTACTAAATAAAGCAAAAAACTAAATAAAGTTTGCTAATAATAATTAAGTTTAATTAGCGGGAATACTAACCTAAACCTATTATATTTTTGGCGACTCCATGCCTCCTCTATTCTAAAGCTTTGAAACACCGCCGGCCTGCCGCGCCGCCTTCCTGGCTCGCTGTCCGCTTGCGATGTATTCATCGGGGGGCGCTCCCCGCGTTCTTGGTTAAACCACGCCCCTCGAGCTTTGATTTATTATTTACATATCACCTTAACCGCGTGCCAAACGTCGAAATTTGACGGAAGACGAAGATCGAAGATGTAGGTAAGCAGATAATAGGACTAAGGTGGAGATGGGCGGGACACTTGGCTAGACGGGATGACGGACGGTGGACCAAAGCAGTCACGGAGTGGTGCCCAAGGGTAGCAACAAGGCCAGTGGGCAGACCAGCTGCCCGATGGTCCGACGATATACTAAAGTCGACAGGATCTCAATGGAGGCGGTTGGCACAGGACTGTAGGGGTTGGCGCTACAGAGAAGAGGTCTATGCCTAGCAGTGGGTTGATGTGGGCTGAGCATGATGATACTAATGATGACACTCAAAGAATGGTCATTATTTCTTAAACTAATGAGGCATAATTTTTTTATATTTGTTTCTTTTTACATCCACACCTATCAAAAAGGCTAAGAGATCTTGAGACCTTTCTTATACTAATATTTATTTCCGGCTACTCACTTGGTTGGTACAGTCCCACTGAGCCCAAGAGAATATTTGGACTATGGTCTCCGGATCAGGGAGCTCTCCATCAAAGTCCCACTCTTCCGTTCCATCGTCACAGTCATTAGAGATCATGGTTGTGCGGTATATTTTGATGTCTGACACAGAAAACATAGTTTTTATAAATTTTATAGTATTATTTTTATATTTATAATAGTTTGTATAAGTTTTATTGAACAAAAACAGAATACAGAAAGTAAACAACTGTGAAACAATTTAACATAGATGTTGATAAAAGGATTCAAATTGTTGCTTTTGACCAGCTGGTAAAAAAATAAAAACATACATGTACATAACCAGGCGCCCAATTATGTACTGGGGATTGCATCGCGATCGCTCCGAGGAGCGCGGAATGCCATGCTTGGCTTGTCGGCGGCGCGGCATTGGCACTTATTTTCTTTGTATACTGACTGTCAAATGTGGCGTTTTGCGCCCTTCGGAGTGGACGGGATGCAATTTCCAGTACAGAATTGAGCCCCAAGTGTATTCATAAGTTTGTATGTGATATTGAAAGATTTGTTGTATAGGTGCCCCCTTAACCCGTCAGACGTCCTATGCGCTACATAAGCGCATAACTTTTTTGGGCGGCTAGCGTCCTGTGCACTGCATAAGCGCATAGAAAGTATTGCAAACTTCGACATTTTATGAATATTCACCAAGTTTCAGAATGTTCCCGGAAGTAGTCTTAGATTATGAGTAGTTTAGTTGGCAACCATGTGATATGATTGGAACTGACATTGAGACAGCCAAATCAGATCAAAATAAATAAAATACCAAGCCATGTCGCCATTTTGGGCAGGCGACCGGCCGCAGACTTTCATTTTATGTTTGTCAATATTTATTTATTGTGAAGTAATTACTGTGTTTTGTAATAAAATAATACATCTTATCACTGGAGAAATTAATAGTGGTGATGTGAAAAATGGAAAATAGTGTAAGTTTTGTGTTTGGCCCATAAGAATGAAATATGATTAGAGAAGTCAGTGTCAAATAATGGATTCTGCAAACAATCCATGAAAAGCCTTATCAACTTTATTATCACATGTGAGTACTATACATCACAAGATAGGTAATTTCATAAACTTTATTATGGTACATAACATGTTAGGAAACTAACAAAATAACCTAACAAACTTATCAAATTCCTTATGCAAGTCGATTGAAAGTTTATTTTCGCCAGGACCTTGGACGCATTAGGGTCCACGAGATTCGCTGTACAGGGACATTCCAGTGGTTAAATATTTATTTTATTCTGTGTTTTAGTATATTTTGTTATAGTGGCAACAGAAATACATCAACTGAGAAATTTTCATCTGTCTAACTATCATGGTTCATGAAATACAGCCTGGTGACAGACGGACGGATGGACCGCAGAGGCTTAGTAATAGGGTCCTGTTTGGCACCCTTCATAAGGAACCCCAAAATGAATCTTTTAATGAAGGAACAAAGATGATAAAAAGTATACTTACATTCCAAATGCTTGAACAACAGGAATAGATCATTCCGGACTCCTGGACTGTACTTGTAGCTCTTCCCATACACATACTGCACCATTGTCTGTTTTGTAGAACCCTCCTCCACTGGGATTGGTTTGTTATTTTTATCGGTCAATAATGGTAACAAATATGGGCAATATAGGCCTGGCTCTGTTAGATTGTTTTCTTCATTGGGCAGTAATTTCACAACATAGACAAGCAAGCTCCGGCTAGCATTTACAGAAGCCTGGATTATGTTGATCTTTTCTTGGAAAGTGTACAGGATGGACAAAGTTTTGGTTTTGTTATGATAAACCCCGATATGAAGGACTTCGTTGTTGCAACTTCTGGTTGAAAACCAAGTGAGCAGTTGTGACCCATCCTGTTCCTGTCCTACGAGACGCCATTCGCGAGCTGTAATCGCTGGAATTACGAACATATTAAATATACCAATTGGATTATCACGTGAGGATAAGCGAACGATGAAAATTAAGAAAACTTACGTTCAGTAGTCTGCGACTGAAGAATGCCACAGAGCTTGACAGCGAGATTTTGTAAAGCCATCCTTGTGAAGAAAGAAGTCCTTCTAATCCTCCTGTATTTCACAGATAAAGTAATCACCGTCTGTATTTGTAATGTAATTAAAGTATTTTGCCTTCTATTGACGACTTTTGTAGTCGTTATTTCTCAGTCAGCTGGCGGCCAGCTGTAGTTAGCTATGAAGTTAGCTATATTCAGAAACACCAACAACATCACTGAATAACACTGCGTGACGCCACTGTAGCCATGCTAGTTTCCAGCCAATCAGATGCGCGCGTTATTTAAATAGGGACATTCCGTTCCACTGATTTCGAAATTATTGATAAGGCATGTTAAATAACGTTTGCATATTAAATTATTTATAATAGTAAATAAAACAAAAAAATATGATTTTTTGTCATATGTGTTGGTTTTCACACATTTTTTGTGGGTTTTTATACAATAATGAAAGTCATATGTTTCAGTTTCTAAATGTGCAGTTTTGGAGCATCATTTTTTATACAGTATCATATATTTCATAACAAATTTAACAATAATATTCATATACTGTTTATATATTTAATTATCACATTATAAAATATATCTATTGGTCAAAAGATCTTGACGTGTAACGAAGAATCTCATTAGTGATGTCACAGTTTCAGTAGAAACAATCGTGAAGTTGGCAGTTGTCAATCTGCCGCCGAGAGACGATTTTACCGCGGCATTTTCGCGCGGAAAGCCGGACGTTATTGGGCCGTGAAATCCTGAAAATTACAATATTTTATGAAGAAAATTCGTTGTGTGGACATTTACATTATACCTACCTATATCGAGTGAGAAACAATCAGTGTACATTAAAAATTTTGCTTAGAAACATTTATTTCATCGTTGGTATCTCCTGCCTACAAGACGATTTGTTATTGATATTTTGATGAATTTGTGAATGACCAGGTATATTTTTCTTATATCTATTCATTTATTAAGATCCTAGTTATGTCCAGAAATCATTCGTAATGTTGATAAAGTCCGCCTTAGTTCTTAATTAGGTTATAAATCTGAGGCGGGCGATAAGCAAAGCCATTACTGTCAACTGTTCTTGGGTTCCTAGATTGCTTTCTTTGGCTTTAAATAGCCTGTTTTCGATTTAAATTACTTCCCAGGTTTGTATATGATGAAATGCATGCTATTTTTGTAAATTTCCATAAGAGGATCGGATGTAGAATCGCTAAGCTTGCTACGTGTCTAATGGCGGTGATGCAGGTTTCGCGCGCGATTGTGACGGATTCGTGGCATTTTTTAGAGCAGCTGACTAAATTATTTCGGTGTTTGGAGTGCTTCAAGATAATTTCAATATATCCCTGTGAATATATTACTATCAAATTGAGTGCATTTCTTCGGGATGTTGCTCAAAATGGGCTCCTGAAAAAAAACTCGCGTCATCCGTGGGGGGCACCGGGGCACGCCGTCGTTATATCCTCCGGTATCTCACCGACACCTCTACACTTACCACTCTAATTATCAAGTGAGAACCTTACTACTAGTCTCATCTAACAATAGAACCCTCTTCTAAATACCCAGCAATCGATAATCGCCCACAAGTGATCTTGTAGTGACATAACCCTATTTGCAAGTTGAACATGACATGCGGTATTTCTATGTGTATTTCCACCGAATTGAACCTAATTATCGATAATGTTATTCTGTTTAGCTAATGAGGAACATGTTTTAGGCCGAAGGAGTCATACACCAGTAGAATTGCTCCTCCCACAATGGCAGAAACTGGGTATGTAATCTACTGTGTGAACATCCTTTTGCAAGTTCTGACCTTGATGAGTTGTGTTTACATACTGATATGAACACCTGTTTTCAGGTCCTGCTCTGAAATTAATGAAAAATCTGTGACATTAAAGAGGAAAAGGAACTCCACCGATGATGAGGTATGTCCTGTGCATGGTTCATGGAAGTACTTTATTGTATCTGTGTACTAGGTAATGCTATGAACATAATTTTCTTGTAGGAGCAGGAGAACATGCCACCTTGTAAAATTCAGTCGAAACTGCAAGATGAGCTTCATGAGCAGCCGGCTCAAAATGTCATAGTGGAGTCTTCCTCCTGCGAGAGTGATGATGAGGGCTCCCAGTATGGAGTCAATGAGCCTCAGCCAAGGAGTGTGTTCACTGATATAGACTATAATCCTGACAGCTACCTGAGCCCACCGAGTATACCTGAGCTGCCCAACTGTGTTCTCAGTCCCTTGGAGAATGTGTCTAGAGGGGAGTGCACCCCACATTCTAACAAAAGATCTGGGTAACTTAATTCATCATATATTATGTGTTCTTCAATGTACTGTTAACTATCCTGTGAAGGCTTAATCAGTCTTGTTGTCAACAACCTTGGGGCAACTACCTAGTTGTCTATTAGCAAAACAAATGCATAAAATTGATTCTATGAATATATCTTAAACACTTACGCAGCAAATTAGATATTTGACTGAACTCAATACTTTCCTGTGTAAGTTACACAATCAATACTTTATTATTCCAGCACTAGCAAGACAGATTGTCCACTTTCACCAAAGCGCAAGTGTCCCCTGCCAAGTCTCTCCTGGGCTGACCCTACAGATGTGTGGAAGAGAATGTGCGAGGAGGACAGCCTATCCCGGAGCACTAGAAACCCAAATATGTTTGACAATCATCCGAGCCTTCAGCCAAGGATGAGAGCTATCTTACTGGACTGGCTGAATGAGGTAATGATAAAAAAAATATTAATATGAATTATTATATCTAACAATTTAAGAACATACATTATGTTTGATCTCCTAAGACTTGCTTACCTTGGGCCCAGGAAAGCAAGCTTATGAACCCAGACACACTTAGTTAACAATGTTTAGGGATCTTCAAGTAAGTGTGTTGCAAAATACTCATTACAAAATGGAAGTATATGTGGGGAGTTCTGTTGTACCCAACTTCTTAACTGTTGTAACCAATTTCGTAATTTTAGCAGTTAACAGAAATGGAACATTTTTTCTTTAGCTTGCATGATAATATTTATAGTTTTGTATTGTAAGCTAAGTTTTTATCTGAACAATAGCAATAAATTATCTGTTTCTCTATCACCTTCATGCTGCTTTAAAGAATGTAGAGCAGCGAGGTAAGTTATCAGCATTTTTATGTAAACATTTTTTTTATTAGAGTAGTGGAACAGGAACTATAGCAAAACAATGCATGCAATTTTGTATTTTTATTGTCATCATCAATGCTCTTGCAATGACGATAGAAAGGTGTGAATAATGTAATTTCAGGGTAATAATAATGTTTGAAATTGTGTTTCTTTTTGTTACCAAGGAGTGTGGTAATATTAAGGCCAGTGACCCCTTTTTTGCCCTGTACAACGACCTTTCAGAGCCAACTTGTTTGCAGATGTACACTATAAATTAAGTTGACTTAAGTTTACGTTTTTAGCAGTCCGCGTCCCGCTATCGTTTATTGTATATTTAGCAATTATTAAGCTTACTGATTGCAGTACTTTTGAAAGATTTAAGAGTTAAGTATTCGTTTATTGCTATGCGGATGCGGATTTTATTTTTAAATAAGGCTGACGGCGGGGCCTATGCATTTGACAGATATAATGCTCTGGCTTAAGATTTTGATTTAGATATTTTCTGGCTAGAGAGGTTCTCATAATCCTGTAATTAAATTACCTCTGTGACCCAAAATACCAAAATGAGATGATGAACAAAACAAAATGCCTTACACGAGCGTATGTCAATATATCTCGTACCTACATAGTTTTAAATTGACGGCAGCATTTCCCTCTCGGGTTTTCCGCAGTTTCCGTTGATGACGTCACAGGCGTATGTAATCATTATGCTCTACATATCAACTTGAGTAACTCATGGAGGCAATGGACCACAAAAGCCATTGCTACTGATTTTATTTCGCTTTCTAAGGAACTTGAGATACTGATAACGAGCTATTGGATGATAAGTGACCCACTTTTAACGACAATGGGCTTCGCTTGCTTACACGAGCACGAAAACTCATTATAGTAGGTACCACATATGTCAAAGTTGTTTTCTATTATGTTATGAATTACGGTAAATCGAGCTTGGATATCAAATAGAGAAAAATTGCCCGCGCGGGCACATCGGTTACGCGATAGACTCACGAGGGAAGTTCAAGGTATTCTTGGTATAGGCATGAAAGAAAAGGCAGAAAAATCTGAAATTATTTTATTTTGTTATATTAGTGCAGGCCTGCAGTCCCCTGCAACCGCAATATACTTTGAGCATGAAATTGTCTTTTCCATACCATCGAAAAAAATACTTTCTTCCTTCCCTGAAAAATGGTCGTTGATGGCCGCCTCGAGCTCGTCATCGTCAGAAAATCGCTTTTTCTGCTTTGGGAACAGTATAAGTAGTCCCTAGATGACAAGTCTGGACTGTGAGGATCATAAGTCTCTTGGAAACCACACCTGAATAGCAGCCTTGGCAACGCGCGCCGAGTGAAGCGCGCGGACGAGCAACACACCCGCAGCAGTCATCCCGGCATTTTTAGGGTTCCGTACCTTAAAAGAAAAAAAAGGAACCTTTATAGGATGACTTTGTTGTCCGTGCGACTGTCCAGACGCTTTCACCCAGGAACGCGTGGAGGCGGGGAGGTATCAAGTTGTCCGTGCGACTGTCCAGACGCTTCCACACAGGAACGCGTGGAGGCGGGGAGGTATCAAGTTGTCCGTGCGACTGTCCAGACGCTTCCACCCAGGAACGCGTGGAGGCGGGGAGGTATCAAGTTGTCCGTGCGACTGTCCAGACGCTTCCACACAGGAACGCGTGGAGGCGGGGAGGTATCAAGTTGTCCGTGCGACTGTCCAGACGCTTCCACACAGGAACGCGTGGAGGCGGGGAGGTATCAAGTTGTCCGTGCGACTGTCCAGACGCTTTCACCCAGGAACGCGTGGAGGCGGGGAGGTATCAAGTTGTCCGTGCGACTGTCCAGACGCTTCCACCCAGGAACGCGTGGAGGCGGGGAGGTATCAAGTTGACATTAATATTACAATTACTGTGGTCCCTTAGAGTCTAAATTATACTTCTAGGTTAATGGAGTAAAAAGATACTACCAAAAGAGGTCGCGAATTAGCCGAATTTGTATTAACTCGCAAGGGAATCAAAACATTTAGGGAATCAAACTTCCCTTTGACCTAGAATCATGGAATCTGATACGAAACAGGATCTTATAGCACAAGTGAATTAAGAAATCTGACAACCGTAATTTTGTACTTCCTTCACATTGAAATGCGATTTGTGCGGAACTCTTGGTGCGCGAGTTGAGCGGCTTCTCTATTGGCTTCCTTCAAGTCCGTATAGTGATTGCGTATGCCGCTCTAGTTATGCTTCGGCCTTTTTTTGGTATATTGAATGAGCAAAATACCTTTGGAGTATTGAGTCCCGGTGCGCTGTGGCCATGAGCTTTGCGCCGATATTGCGTGACTTTAAATGTCTTCGGAGGTGGTGCACCCTTGTTGTACCACTACATTTATTATTATTTTTTATTTATTGAATTATAGGTAAGAAATACATAACACATTCACAATCTATAAGATACTACAGAATCCTCGTGGGATTGTGCGCAGCACCTTCATTCTGCGTTATACAGTAGGTAGGTATTACACTATTCAAATTAAATTAGGTATTTTACATTTGATTTATAAGTATATAACAAAATTCTTAATTTAATATGTTAGTAGGTATTAAAATATTATTTATTATTTAGGTACATAACAGAATTTAACATAAAATTTAAAATCTTAATCTAGGCTCTAAGCAGGGTTTTAATTTTTGGTCGGTTAGGTAGGTTAGGTAATACATAATGATATGACAAATTTCATTTCAACCGTATAATTAGAATAGGTAATAATTTATAGAACAATTCATAGGTAGTTCAGTCAACATTGACTCGTGTTTGCTCTCAGGTCTGTAATGAATGACGAACCCAGGTTTCGTCTTCGGTACGATGCGATCGAGCTACACCGGTAGCATTTTAACCACAAAGCTCCAAAACCTCTTCACAACATTCAATTCGCGCTTGTTTCTGCGGTGCTGTAAGCATTTGTGGCAAGAATGCTCTGACTTTTTAGATTTTACCTTTAATATTATGAAATGTAATAAGTAATATTGTTTGGCATAAATCCTTCTAACTGAAATTTTATAAACCCTTATAATCATCAAGCATGAATAATTATTACGCATAAATTTCAACGTCATAAACATTGGAAGCATAAACATTATACAGTCTACAATTTCAATTATACAGTATAAATATAAAAATAATTTCACATAATCCGCAATATATGTTTCTCAAGGTTCCGTTCCCGAAGGGTGCCAAACGGGACCCTATTACTAAGCCTCCACTGACCGTCTGTCTGTCTGTCTGCCCGTCTGCACCAGGCATTACCTCATGAACCGTGAAAGTTAGACAGTTGAAATTTTCACAGATGATGTAGTTCTGTGGCCGCTATAACAACAAATACTAAAAAACAGAATAAAATAAATATTTAAGGGGCTTCCATACAACAAACGTGATTTTTTGCAGTTTTTTATAGATAATGGTACGGAACCCTTCGTGCGCGAGTCCGACTCGCACTTGGCCGATTGTTATTCTTACATGTCAACCTAACACTCTTCGCTTCGCTCATCTCCCCTTCACCCAATCTGGATCTACCCATAGACGAGTGGATAAGAAATTACCATTATCCCATTACAAGTTATGACAAATAAATTATGCGAATATAACTTAGAAAACTCAAAATAATGCGAAGCAAAGGGATACCACTTTGAGGTTCAAAAAGTCATGAAATGTGTAATGTATAGTATGGTACCCATGCACGGATAGCTTGGTTACCTCTGCTAACATATTGATATGTTTTATGAAAGACAGCTAGCGCCATCTACCAGAGGAGCTACGCAACAACAGCCCCTCCACCTATGTATGACGTCGACCATTAAACGATCTAGGCAAGAGGCGTGGCTTCATAGTTTTGTTAATTAAACCGTTAAAAATAAATACTTACGTTACTGTATGAAATAACAAGCTTTATTGAAGTCTCCTACATTAGCTGAACTTCCTAAAGGATAGCGAGAGGACCTAGAACTGGACTATTAGCTGCATAATATCCGGAACAATCTTGATTCGAGCACGTTCGAGTAGTAAGGTTCACGTTTACTTCCGTGGCGGGACCACCGGCTCGAGGCTCGAGGGTCATCTTCAATGCATTCTGTGCCACTTAAACATTAACTTGACCACTTTTGAATGAAAGAGCCAAGGAGCGGAATCCTTATAAACGGCCACCGTCTCTTCGTAGATGTTTTTTGAGCTTTTCCTTGCTTCGTGAGGAATTTAATAATAGCGCTGTCGGTGCAAGATTATGCGTCGACATTTTCGCGTTAGATGTCTTGTTGCACTCATCACAATTGTGAAAAAAACAATGATGCTAAACCGAGGAAGCTTTATTTGTCAAAGTCAAAGTACTTTATTACTGTAGATATTTACATATACTTAGCAAACGTCATTTTTTGCCTCTTCTCTACATTGGACCACTGTGGGAGAAGAAGGGCGTAGAAACTCCCACAGATTGATTTGTAGATCTCTTTTAAAAATAGGTTGTTCTTAACTAATACAATTATGTTTTTTTTATTTAATAAGCCGGCAATAATAAATAATTACAAAATTATTAACAGCGAGGTCTGTGTTGAACTACATTAACCCCTTACAGTCCTCTCATTTAAGTAATCTCGAACATTGTAATATCCCTTTTTCGACAAAGTCGCTTTAACATGCTTTTTAAATTGCTCAAATGGCAATTTCAAAATCTCCAGAGGTATCTTATTATAGTAGAGAATGCACTGACCCTTGAAAGAATTGCTAACCTTCGCGAGTCTAAATCGGGGCGCACACAGTCTGTGATTATTTCTTAGGTTAACATTGCAGCTATCGCTAAGTTTGGTAAATGTTGTAAGGTTCTTGCGTACATACATTATATTTTCGAAAATAAATTGACTAGCTATAGTTAGTATGTCAATTTCTTTAAAAAGCTCTCTTAAGGAGTCTGTTCGTTTTAAATTATAAATTGCTCGAATAGCTCTTTTCTGTAAAATAAAAATAGTTTGAATATCCGCTGCCCCACACTGCTATCCACAACAAGATACCATAGGACATGACACTATGAAAGTAACTAAAATATACTAGCCACATCCGTGCTTTGTCTGATGTTCCTAACAGCGTAAGCCGCAGAACTTAATTTATCTATGTGGGGTCTCCACTGCAATTTGCTATCAATGGTTATTCCAAGAAACTTCGCATCATTTACTAATTCTAACGTGCTTTTGTCTAACACTAAACTGGTCTCAACTTGCCTGACATTTGGAAGTGAGAATTTGATACACTTGGTTTTACCAGCGTTTAACAATAAATTATTAACTGTGAACCAACTCAAGGTTAAAGACAATACACCATTAACATCATCAAAATCTCCTTTTAGTCTTTCAATTTTGAAGACCATCGAAGTATCATCAGCAAACAACACTATGTCAGTAAATTTCTCCACCATGAAAGGCAGATCGTTAATATATACCAGGAATAAGAAAGGGCCTAATATGGAACCTTGTGGAACGCCAATTTTTACACCCGATCCATCAGATTTAACGCCGTTTACTTCTGCCTTTTGAATTCTATTGCCTAGGTATGATCTTAGTAGATCCAACGCTTTATTTCTAACTCCGTAATGATTTAATTTAATTATAAGCGTATGTCACGATACCATCATCACAAACAATCCGTTACCGACAATATCTTGATGGCCCCTCGTACATACAGGGTTTTATAATATTTAGTAGCTTCCTTTCTGCGTCTCGTTTGTGGGAATTGTTAATAGATTTAATTAAAACACGTTCACGAGTAGATAATTACAATCTTTATTTCACGTTAAGCTCTATCTCACGGAAATAAAGTCAAAGCTTAGAGCTCGACTATACCTACGAGTATTTTCAAATATATTACAGTGGATGATGTCATACTTACCTATAAGTTCCTTCGACTTTTCAAAATTATTAATTAATTAATTTATCCACTTAAAATCTATCTTAACTAACTATCTTGTACTTTTACCTGTATTATACACATAACCCGCGGCCCCACACAATTTGGTACGCCGTCACACTGTCACTGGTACTGGTACTGGGTGAATCCGCAGGTACGCCGTTACACTGTCACTGGTACTGGGTGAATCCGCGGAAACTTGATAAACCTTGATTATAAGTAGAAACATTAATAGGGCAAGAATATTAATTGAAATCGCCAATCACTACAAAGTCCTTGTACTTGAGCTAAATAACAATACTACACAGATAACAAACAAAAATTTACTTTTTTATAAACAGAAGCACTAAAAAGTTCAAATGCACATTCCTCTACATATACTTTATCCGGCATCGACAGTCGCCTCATCTCCAGCCTCGGTGTGGTCACGAGAAATACTCCACCTTGCTTGCGCCCATCCGTTTGGTCAAACCGTAAAATCGAGAGACCTATTCTATTACTACTACTACTACTATTTCGGCGTCGTGTATTGATTGGCAACATCCTGTTTCCGTTATTGCAAATAAATCGGCATCATGAAGTTGTAGTCCCACACAGATTTCCTCTAATTTAGTTCGTAGTCCTCTTACGTTCTGGTAGTAAAGTTGAATGGTTTTATTTTGTTGATTTGGACCTGTTTGTTTGACCCGACCTTGTGACTTCCGTATCTCTTCCTTTTCGAAACCAGAACCATTCGCTGTACTTCACCTTCACCTGCCAAATTCTCGAGTCACACAGCATAACGTAGTAACCCCCGGAACCCCTATAATAAATGACGCGTAGTCCCGGTCCGTCCTGGTCTTCACTCTTTCCACCTTGACGTCCACGTTGTCTCCGCAAACAGCTTCCACGTATTCCTTCATATCTTATTCTGACACTGTTTTTAGTACCAGCCATACATGGAGGAACCTTTTCTGCTCAATTCCCTTTATCTTTAAATCGTTATTATTTCAGCCTTGCTGAATTTCCGAGTATTTCCTAGTTTTTCTTCTACTTTCCACCATCTTCCATTAATTGTGATGTTTATCATGAGTTACAGTTTCCATGTGCGTCGTTCCATCTTGTTCGTCGTGCCACACTCCTGCCCCGTCGCTCGCTTGCGCCGCCGCGCGCGTTTTTATTTTTGCAGGTGGCTGCTGGGTGCCTGCCTGGTAGCCCCTGTACTCCGGTCGGCTGCTTGGTGCTAGTCTGTTGGTTGGCCGATGCTGCTCTTGATGCATATGTAGGGCCCACGGTCTGTTTACTCGTAGCCAAGCTGGTTTTTAGCGCATCAATATGACAGTCCCTCTTTGTTATTTCCGTTTTGAATGTGCCTATTTCCTGTGACATATTTTCAACTTCCCTGGTCAATCTTTGAATAACTAATCTCATAGATGGTACTTCCGCAGTTTGCGAAATTAACGTGCTGAGCTACTTACATATCTCTGACAATATTTCTATGATGTTCTTATTTGTTATTCTTTTCTAATGCATTCTTCCTCTAGCCATATTCACATTGCTAAAGGTATTGTTTCCTCCTATGGTTGTATCATTTTCGGATACGTACGTGGTATTTCAACCTCCCAAAGAAGTTCGTACCGGTGTGTGTACATTACCACCTTTCGGTCTAGCACTTCGGCACTCTGGGCAAGCTCAGTGATCCTTTATTTCCTGCGTAAACGATCTGAACATTGTTGTGGTGATATTTACGCAATTTAAGTCATACAAGGCACCACAAACTGAGCATTGCAGATAATCCAGCGATAAGATCTTTTTGCATCCATTGCTAGTCGCTTCCGCCATAACGTCGCCAACTGTAATAGTATCACTGTGAATCTTGACTCACGCGCAGCATTATGGGTCGATGAACGATAGCCGAGGTGTGAAGAGCTCGTCGATGTCCTGTGACATGATTATGCAAGTTGCAGTACATGCCAGGGTCACGTGAGCTGTCCTCCCTCATATCCAGCCAGCCCACCACACGCTGCCCGCAGGGCCTCTACTTTTAATAACAATGAATAATGCTAAACACCTTATGGCTGATATTCATACTGCTAGTGCCATTAGTATTCCATACCTAGAATATAAACTTCTCCAATACTTTTGTACTTACTTATTAGTATCTAGGGTTCTACTATGGTTTTGCTAAAAAATATGGTGCTGTAATGAGTAGGTTTCAATAACATTGTGAATGATTTAGTTATTTATGGAATAGTTTAAAGAAATTTAGGTTGCCTTGCAATGTTGATTGACCTTGCATCCTGTCAGGTTTTATAGAGAAAGTAAGGACCACCATGTAAATATTTCAATTCTGTTGAATCAAGCATCCATTGTAAAATAGTATTCAATCATCAGGTCAGCATGCCAACTGTCGTCCATCTCATTCGGTTGCTGGATTAGATAACCAGTATGTATTAGAGCCAGAGGTGAAACAGGTTTATTATTCAATATAAGCATCTATAAGTGAAGGGTGTTTCGAGGCGGTTTGTTATTGTAAGGGTGAATAATAATAACTTAGGGGTGGAGGCAAAAACATATAATCAAATCGGTTATCATTATCACAATGTGTTGTTCTACAAAAAAATATAAAATACCGTGGCGCCATTTAGCATGTATATGATTCCTGGTGATTTCTTGAGTTGAGAAATGGATCGTTTGATTGTTAAGAGACCTGGAATAAATCCAAGTTTTCGCGCCGGTACAGCGCGATTACGGATGCCTTGGATTGCGTGCGCGTGCGCCGGAGTGCGCTCTCTGTGCGCCCTCTGCCCCTGCGGTTTTACAACAACAACAACTACTCCAACACCGCGGGCGGTTGGCAGTTGGGACGGATCGCGATGTTGAACCCTATGCCATAGTAATAAAATTTAAAACCTCTAACGGAATAGTGGCGTTAGCTAACGCCGTTGGTAACTAAGGGGTTAAGGTGATACGAAAAAAATATATATAAAAGAAATACGAATGTAAACGAAAGTGACAGCGTTAATTACTTCGACACAAGAAAGAAAAGAGAGCGCAAACAAAGTAAAATAACGTAGCACCAAACTACATAAAAATTGTTTAAAAATAAACTACTATTTTGTTAAAAAGATTTTCAAGGAGTGTTTTCTAATATCCACATTTTGAATGCAGTTTCGCAATGAAAATAGTTACGATTTCAGGATAACAGGAAAAAATAAAACAATTTGGAGGTATTTTCGTAATAGAATTGTGTCGAGAAAATTTCATCCAATCGCGTTTTCATTCAGAATACTCAATGAAAACCCAAAAATCAAATCTGAAGATGACTATAAACCCTCTTTACTGCGTCCAAAAACCGCACGTTACGTACGACCTGCATAATGATAAACTACTTGGTAAAAACTCATTTCTTATCTGAATATGACCATAATGTATAAATTTTCGGCAAATTATGACATTCAAATTTCTAACTCCGACGCCTGCCTGCGTGCCGCCCCTAGTTTGTCTGTCAAGTTGATAAACTAACAACTACTGAATGCGCATAAAGTATAAGGCCAATAAAACATTTAACATCTGTGAATCTGCTGCTGTTGGTGAAATGATTTTGTGTTCATTTATTAACAGGGGTGGCATAGGCACAGTTTGAAAACTTTGAGCCAGTTATTAAATACTCCATATTGCGTTACAGGGTGCTAGCCCATCGCCGCAACTATGGAGTAATGAAGTTTCCTCACGATGTTTCCCCATCACCGTTAGAACGTTTGGATTATGCACTTAAGATAAATTCATTATCTCATTGGTACTCCGTTAGGGCTCGAACCTGCATCTCCTGTGTGAAAAGCAAGCGTGAAACTCATTAGACCACTGAGCTCTTCATTTATTAATTTCAAGTCTATTTTGTTTTCCTTGTTCATATTAATAAGTTAAATATGTCAATATTTACAGAAGATCTTTTGGATTATTGATAATTTCATAGGCCGCATAGGATGCAATCGGAGTTTTTTGCGATCTGTCGAAGGCATTTCATTGTGTTGATCACGATACGCTACTAATGAAATTAAATCATTACGGAGTTAGAAATGCAGCGTTGGATCTAGTAAGATCCAACTTAAGCAATAGAATTCTGATGGATCGGATGTAAAAATTGGCGTTCCACAAGGTTGCACACTAGGCCCTTTCTTATTCCTGGTATATATTAACGATCTGCCTTTCATGATTAACTGGCAATTTTTATGCGAAATGGAGAATACACTTCTAATAATCTACTGTACGGTTTCCTTCTACTCGGTGTTCGGTTGTATTTTCTTTGGCTAAACCTGTGTGGTTAAAGTATGCTTATGGTTTATACTTTAAAAAAATAGAATTCAGATTTTCCTATGCCTATACGGTGCCGTTCTCAACCAGTCGCTGCTTGAACCATCTGTCAAGACGCAAGAGGCCTAATGATGATACCCAGCAGCCACAAGTGATTGATTCCCCCCCCCCCCATCTCCGCAGGTGTGCGAAGTGTACAAGCTGCACCGGGAGACGTTCCACCTGACCGTGGACTACGTGGACCGCTACCTCTCCAGCACCGACGACGTGCCCAAGGGACGGCTGCAGCTCATAGGTAATGTATATACCCTTCCACTCCTGCTGACCACTTCACTGTTGAGCTGTAATACCGTATCTGACCGCAACGGCAGAACGGCATGAGCGAAACAGTGGTATGGTAGGTATGTCGCAGTTAGTTGGTTAAATCAGACACTTAACTAACTCTCTAGACCGTTAATTAAATTAAAAAATCACTAAAATTCCGTCAGACAAGTGAGTGAACGCAACGATTAACGAGTTGTCTAAACGTTCCTAGGCAACAAGACATATACAATATAAATATTTTTTTATATGTACTTAAGTTTAGGTTTTAAGTATTTTTTGTTGTTCTTACATGTTCAACCTAACACGAAGGATAAAGGGGGCTTCGCTTCGCTCACCCCCTTTACCCTTCACCTAAGCTACCGCAAGGTTTTGCCCTGATATAAGCTGTGAAATCAGCTGTTGCCGTGACGTCATCTTGTTTTCAAATACGCTGGCTTTCGCTTGGATTGTTAAAAGTTTTCGGCGACGCTTTATTTAAATCAAAATGCAAGTGACTTGGTTAAACGTCGGCATTTAATTAACAGTCTAGAGACTTAGTTAGGTGTCTGGTTGAACCAACCAACTGCGACAGGTACACTATGTGCTGTGCTCGCGGTCTTGTTTCATCGCAAGGTACCTACGCTCGCTGCCTCGATACGGAATCACAACTTTACGTTCCTCTTCCTTATATATAATATATATCCTTGGCCCGATCTCCTAGCACAACAACGGTCAACTATAATTACAACAAACAAACACAAACAATTCACACACTGTTATTGAATCTGGAGTTGAATTGCTTAACTTCGAAGTCATCTCTCGAAATAGAGACGTTGGGCGCACTGACTGAGACTCGTGCCAGGCATTGCTATCGGGGCTTAGTTAGAATATACGGCCCGAATGTATTATCTGACGTTTTTGTAATCACTTTTTCTTTGGTTTAGAAGTAATTTATATTATTAGCAATAACCTCAATTTCTACCATTGATTGCCTGAAAAAGATTCTGAAACCCCAAATAATTAAAACCTATCGTTGACCTAAAATGATGCCAGCAGAATTGGAAAGCTTGCTCACGCGATTCAATTGTCTCAATGTAGGACAAACGCGTGTTGTATCTAGCAAACTCCATTCATTTCCAGGCTTCAGCTGTTGGGCGCGGCGGTGCCCACTGAACAGACATTACAGGGACACCAGAAGCATAGGCCACGCTTGCTTGCACGGCATGTCCTTTTGTATACCCAACCAATCCCACAAGTCCAATTGTATAAAACGTTTGTCCGTCTCTGCGTTGTCTGTTCAGTGGGCATCGCTCATTAAGCTACTAAATCAGCCCTAATTAAGTCTTAGGTCATTACTCGCTTATGAGTATAGGCCTTATAGCTAAATATTAATTTACAAATTACAATAAAACTATACATATACGTATAATATTACCTAATCACACTACAACAATTTATCAATATTTCTTACATAAATCGATTACGTAACATTAATTTATAAATTCAATAACAACTCGAATGTCTCCTCGTGGTTAATTTTCATTTCTATTGCCATGCTCTTTTTAAATTCACTTTGCCATGCTCTTTTTAAATTCACTCACACTGACTTACACACCCTCACTCACTCACACTCGCTCACTCCCAAACAAGCACAATCACAGTACCTACTTGATCATTATATATTTCATCTGTCTGTTGTATATCTATCTATCTATACTTATATCTATCTTTATTAATATATCGTTGAGAGGTGCCTGCACGGATATCAAATGGATCCGACTGAGAATCAGCGCTGCAGCTCTGCTGTAGCATTACAAGCTGAGTTGGAGCCATTTCACTAACGAAGCTTGCGTACATCATCATCTATGCTCTTTTATGTACCTACGTGTTTTCTTCCATAACTTGGTGTTACTTCCCTATCTTAGAAGCTTTCCTGTTGATGTACTTGTCTGACATAACATAGCGTCACGCTATGGGAAAAGTTCCATACGGGGTGGCAGAGGCACAATTGTGCCCACTTTGAGACAGTTATTCGATACTCCATCGATAGCGTGACGGGGGGCTATGGAGTAATGAAGGTTTCCTCACGATGTTTTGCCATCACCGTTAGGACGTCCTTGTACTTATAATAAATTAATTATCTCATTGGTACATGGTCAGGAATCGAACCTGCATCTCTGGAGATGCAGGTTCGATTCCTGCAGGTGTGAGAAGCAAGCGTGAAAACCATTAGACCACGGAGATGTGTACTTATGTGTTTTGTTGTAAATAAACGTATGTCTTATCACGTACACGGCACCAGTCAAACAATTCAACGGAATGCTATAAACAGCGCTCACCTTAAATTTCGTATGCAGGATTACACAAGTTAATAAAAATCATCTTATTCCAGGTATAACATGTCTGTTTATCGCCGCGAAAGTCGAAGAAGTGTACCCGCCGAAAATTGGCGAGTTCGCTTACGTGACTGACGGCGCCTGCACCACCGACGAGATCCTTCTGGAGGAGCTGCTCATCCTCAAGATCCTGACCTGGGACCTCACGCCCATCACCGTCAACAGCTGGCTCAACGTGTACATGCAGCTAGCCAGCGAGGCGAGAAGTGCCAAGCGACGACTTCTCAACGAGACGACGGACAGTGGTGTTAACGCCCTTAGAGGGTACACGTTCGTGTTCCCGCAGTACTCCTCCCTGGAGTTCGTGATCTGCGGCCAGCTGGTGGACCTGGCCGTGCTGCACGTCGACGTGAACGCGTTCCCCTCCAGCATGGTGGCGGCGGCCGCGATGGCGCACACCTTCAGTAAGGAGCTCGCGTTGAGGGTGTCAGGTGAGACATACACATTCACATACAGGCGCATACATTGCTTCTGGCCCCACACTAAGATACCCTGTTTCGAGGGAACCAGAAACAGCGACGTCACACATATACCGAGGATCGAACGCGGGACCTCTCGCTTGGTAGGCAAAGCCATAACGTCTGCGCCACAACTACTTCTATCCTATTGTGTGTACCTTCAGCTCTGTGTCCTTCATGATGATGTGTTTAATATTACTTTCTTCACAATATAATAAAAATCACAAAGTCTAAATCTGTTCAGTACGTGTAGTGTTTGGATTGGTAGAGTCAAATTGGGAAAGCAAGGGTAAAGACGTCGGTGAGGTGAAGCTCACGAACCTTCGCTTCGCTGACGATGTAGTCCTGTTCTCTAATTCGGCTTATGAGCTTTAATTTTTGCTGCAACAACTCAGCCAAGAAAGCCTCGAGGCTGGTCTCAGCATGAATATGTCAAAGACCAAGGTCATATCTAACAGCATGGAGCATACGGTAGACGTGGAATGGCATCAGAATTGCAAATGTCCAGGAATGTATCTATCTAGGCCAAATAGTCTCTTTCCAGGCGCGACAAGACAAGGAAGTCTAAAGACGCGTCGATAACGCCTGGAAGAGCTTGTCTATGAAGGGAGAACTTCCGTTGTCACCCTAACGCAAGCTCATGGGCAAGTGCATTCTCCCCATCCTTACCTACGGAGCCCAAACCTGGTCTTTGACTGACGCGCAAGTATTCAAACTCGTGGTTTGCCAAAGAAAAATAGAACGTAGCATTCTCGGAGTCCGGCTCTTAGATAGAGCCCGGAATACGGAGCTGCGCTCAAGCACTAAAATAATAGATTTAGCTCGAAAGGCGGCCCATTTGAAGTGGGACTGCGCCGGCCACGTTGCTCGGATGCACCCGGATCGATGGGCTACGATATCCATATCCGCAATGGCCTCCAGTGCAAAGGGAAAGCGTGGCCGACCCAGAAAAGATGGAGTGATCAGTTGGGTTTCTGGGATACGAACTGGCGGGTAACCGGTAACCGCTCAGGACCGCCAACAGTGGGAAAAGGGAAGAGAGGGACACGGTGGGCTCTTAATATTAAAAATTGAAAATAATAACGTGTAGTTTAGAGCTGTACTTTCACTCAAGATCTCATCATAGTTAATCAACTCTAATGCAGGAAAATTTAACTTTGATCCATCCAATTGAGACATCAAGCAAAAAATCGGTGGAAATGACAAAAAAAAATTACCTGATTGGTATCAAATAAACGGTCAAGTGCGAGTCGGACTTGCACACCGTACAATCGTTCCATACACACTTCATACTCAGCCCACATCGAGCCACCGCTGGGCATAGGCCTCTTCCCTAAAGCGCCAATCTCCCCGGTCCTGTGCCAATCGCACCCAGTGGGATCCCGACGACTTGATGATATCATCGGACCATCGGGCTGGCACTTGTCGCTCCCCGTGGCCACCAGTCTGAGACTGCTTTGGTCCACCGTCCGTCTTCCCGTCTAGCCAAGTGTCCCGCCCACCTCCACTTCAATCTCGTCATCCGTTTGCCTACATCAGCGACCTTCGTTTCCCGTCGAATTTCGAAGTTTGGCACACGTCGACGAGAGAGATTCCCACCATGGAACGCTCCATCGCTCTTTGTGCTACTTTTGTAGTATGCAGATTATGTTTTGTGAGCGTCCATGTTCTGGCTCCATAGGTGAGGATGGGCAAGACACATTGGTTATACCCCTTGGTCTTCAGGCATTGTGGGAGTGAGGATTTGAAGACATCACTTAGTTTCCCAAAAGCAGCCCACCCTAATCCGACGTGTCTTTCGATCTCCTTCACCTGTGCATCTCGATCTAGGAGATCAGCGTACCTCCAGGGATGCTTTGTTCATTAATATGCACGACATTAAAGTTTAACTCCAACCGCGTGAACACGCGTTTCAGGCCGCTAGACAAGGCCGCGTCCGCAATGGAGTCAACACTTATCGCACTAACAGAGACGTCGTTCGAAGAGCATAATACCTAATAATACCTTGGACACTATTTAAACACATTGATCTAGCCCCAAACTAGGATGCCCTGTATCTTGGGTATTAGAAAACGATACACATACTTATATAGATAAATATTATACTTAGATAGATAAACAACCACGACAAGGGTACAAACATCCGTTCTGTGAAACAAATATTTGCCCCCACCGGGACTCGAACCCGGAACCCTTGGCTTCGTAGGCAGGGTCACTGCCGACTCGGCCATTCCGGTCATGAGAAATACCGCCCGAGCGCGCGAGTGAACGGACGTGTATACGGCGGAATTAAAAACAGTACTATTTATTACGCAAAATAAATGGGTATAAAGTGTGATAGCTGCGATTCAGCAATATTTGATATACTTTTTATGGAGTGCTCGCAGGATAAGTGCAAAAAGTTGTATCACTTAAAGTGCCTCGGATGGACCAACGAACAGTTCGAGGAGCTAACGGAGGAATACAAGAGCTCTTGGGTATGCCCAGCGTGCCGGTGCAGTATTCCTAAAATGGGGAATACGGACACGCCTATCAAGGGAACATTGATGAACGAGACCTTCACGCCGGGAAGCTTCGTTAACCTTCAGCCCCGTGGTTCGCGTAACATTGAAGACACGTCTAATGTTCGTAATAACACAGAAATACTTGGAGTTCTGAAGGAGCTCAGGATAGAGATGAAATCTCAACAGGAAGAACAGGGTAAGAACTTCAAGAGACTACAAGAACAGTTAGCGTCGATTGAAACAGAAATAAAAGGCCTGCGCAAAAATATGAAGGTAGTTCAAGAAAACTCCAAAAAACTACACCAACTTGAAAATCTCATACTAAATGGGCAGCACGAAGTCACGGAAAAAACTGTATCACCGACGGATACTTCAACTAGCACTAGACCAACATTTGCAAATATGGTAAAACAATCCAATCAAGACGCAGCAAAAAGTCTGCTTCCAAAGGAAAGTCGGGCCACGAAACCTGCGGACGTGTCGGTGACGGTAATCAGCAACGGCAACATCGAAGATAAGCAAGAGAACCAGGAAGGAGCTTGGCAAACGGTCATACGGACAAAGAAAAGTCCGGGTCTACGGTACCCTCGAAAAGAAGTTAAACAAGGAGGATGTACACAGTCTGCAGAAATTGAAGGGACGGAGCAGAAAAAATATCTTCATGTTTGGAATGTAAAAAAAGGGCACATCAGTAGAATCAATGGCAGCATTTGTTAAAAAGATCTGCGGAGAAAAGGCGGAAACAAAAGTTGAAAGCATAAAACACAAAAAAGAAAGAGACTATGCTTCTTTTATAATATCGGTTCCAGAAAGTCTATATGACAAATTATGTGAAGATAAAAATTGGGCGGTAAGAATAAAATATTGCGAGTGGGAATGGTTTTTTCGAAAAGACCCGAAGGAACAGAACAACCAAGACTTGACTAAAAGTGAAGTCACCATTTATTATCAAAATGTCGGAGGTCTGAGGACTAAGTTGGCTGAGGTTTATTCCAGCTTACACTCATCGACGGCAGACATATTCGCGTTTACGGAGACAGGCTGTGCTGATTCCATTCAGGATGCAGAAATAGTTCCACCCGGGTATGCTATTTTGCGCTGTGACAGGGCTGACGGCCGGAAGCAAGGCGGTGCATGTCTCGTGGCCACACCGCGATTCGAACTTCGCAGAGTCGCTGTGCCGGGTAATGTGAATATTTACAATCATTCGTTTGAACTGGTTACGGGTGCGGTGTATGCACAAAATAGATTTTTATGGCTATTGTGTTGTATCTACATACCTCCAAACACTAGCGAAGTAGAATATATGCTCATGTTTAGAATAATTGAACAATATTGTGATAAGTATAGTAGTATAATAGTGGTAGGTGACTTTAATTTATTTTCTAGTACAGTGGAGATACGTAGTTACTATGAATATTTTGTAACATACTGCGGGTTCAGACAGGGTAACAACGTAAATAACTGCAACAATCGTCAATTAGATTTAGTTTTAAGTAAGTGTGACAAAGACAGTTGATGCGTGAGCGTGCGCGCGGCGGACACGGCCTTATTACCAGTGGATAAGTACCACCCCCCGTTGGATGTGGTAGTGGAGAAGAGCAGTCGTACTCGCGCGCATCTCGGATATTCCACTGATAACGCTAGGGGTGACTCATCGCGTAATACACAGACCGGTTGGGATTTTAACAAAGCAGATTTTTTATCTCTATACTCGGCAATAGCGAACATAGACTGGGCGCCGTTGTACACATGTGACGACTTAGAAGGCGGGTTAGATTATTTTTATACTTCATTGAATATAATTTTTGATATGTTTGTCCCAAAGAAAAGGCAAAGAAAGGTGAAGGAAGAGTATATCTATCCAAAGTGGTATACTAGGGAAGTAATCAGAGAAATTAAACTAAAATGGTATTTGCATAAGAAGTATAAAGCTAGTAAATTAAATTTGGATTATGTAGAATTTTCACTGTGTAGGGCTAGAGTAAAAATTTTGATGAAAGAAGCGAGAGATCAGTATAGTCGTCTAGTGGAGAACCACATGTGTGACGACCCCAAGGCGTTCTGGGGATATATTAAGTCCATGAGAGGCAACAGGTGCCGCCAAAACATAATGAAGGATGGGGAGGTGCTCTCGTCGGAAGAGATCGCTCAGGAGTTTGCGCATTACTTCCATTCGGTGTACAGTGTGAACCGAGCCAAATAAGACGTCGACTTTGCCATGGCTGAGTCTGATGCGGCGCGTGTGCACGTAGACCGGCTACTCCTGGGGCAGGTGCGGGACGCTCTCAGGCGACTCAAGCCGAAACGGTCGGCGGGGCCGGATGACATTCCGCCATATCTTGTGAGGGATTGTCGGGACGTGTTAGCTGAACCGTTGACATGCATTTATAATAAGTGTCTGGAGCTGGCGACTTTTCCGGAGCGCTGGAAAGTTACCAGGGTGATACCTGTTTCAAAGGGCAGGGCTGGCTCTTAGGGTTGACGGTTACAAACCGGTAGCAGGACTTTGTACGCCTGCGAAAGTATTTGAATCGGCGATCCAAAAGGAGTTACTAGCGCCAGTAGAACCTCAACTGTCAGATGCTCAGCATGGTTTCAGGAAGGCTCGAAGTACATCTAGCAATTTGTTGAATCATATGGCTCAAATTATCCCAGTAGTTGACGGCGGAGGACAGGTAGATGCAGCATATTTTGATTACAAAAAAGCATTTGATTTGGTGGATAATGATGTACTATTGAAAAAGCTTGCAAACATTGGTTGTACGCCTGAGCTTCTGAAGTTCTTCGTGAGCTACATGGGTGACAGAACTCAATATGTAGAATATGGTGGACACCGGTCGCAACCATACTTCACTAGATCGGGGGTAAGCCAAGGAAGTACTTTGGGGCCGCTTAAGTTTACAATAATGATAAACGACTTACCAAGTTATGTAGAAAATTCTGGTTGTTTATTGTTTGCGGATGACCTCAAACTATCCTTGGCGATATCTAGTAGTAGTGACAGTGTAAAATTACAAGAAGATATTGACCGGGTTGTTGAGTGGAGCAATACAAATAAGTTAGAATTCAATGTCTCCAAATGCGCTGTAATTTCTTTTACGCGAAAAAGTAACCCTATATTGAGTGACTACAAAGTTGGCGACGCACAAATGCAGCGTGTAAGAAATGTTAAGGATCTGGGGGTCAGGTTGACGTCAGACCTGAATTATAGAGAGCATATAGAAGGAATTTGCAACAAAGCGTATCGCAATCTGGGGTTCATCTTGCGTACCGGGCGCACCTTCATGGGGACTTCCGCGTTGATTACGCTATATAATTCACTCGTTAGGTCACAACTCGAATCGAACGTAGTTATATGGGCACCGCACGAAGCTAAATATAGTCTTATGTTGGAACGGATACAAAATAAGTTCATAAGATACTTGTATTTGCGGAGGTACGGAGTCTATCCCTTCTACCCTCTGAAATATCCTACTCTTTTTATATTGGGTATGGTAGGGTATAACGAACTTCGGGTTAGAAGGGAAGTAGCTCTGGTATCGTATGTGTACAAGGTGGTGATGGGTAGAATATCCAATCCCGTGTTGCTGGGCGAGGTGAACCTTTGCGTGCCGGACGGGTACGCGGGCCGCCGCCGTCGGCCGCCGCTGCTGCTGGTGCCGCGCGCGCGCACTAACTTGCTGACGCACGCGCCGCTCACGCGAGCTATCACAGCGCTCAATCTTATGTCGGAGCGAATAGATATTTTCGGGGTTACATGTCTGAATTCGCAAGAACAGCAATATTTGTGTTTAGCTACATGGAGGATAAGTTAAAATAAAAAAAAGGTACTTTAAGGATAAAATATTTAGTGATATTTCGATATATTTTTAAATTTTTAGTGTGTTATTCTGTTTCTGATTACTTATCTGCCGTATTAGGTTCTTGCCTGTAATGGTAGGTATTTGTGGAAAAATAAATAAATAAAATAACTATGTTTAAAATTATTCAAGTTATCCATTTGAAATAAATATACTACAAAAGCAATAAATTACACAAAATATTATGTAAAATTAATAATATCCTAGCCTAACGAGGTATAGATTTAATCTTCTTATGATATGAAGTTGAAACTTTGTAGGCAGGTTGTTTGGAGATGCCAGAGTCAGTTAACAAAGATATTGTATAATGTTGATGCAGGCTTCTCGTGGGAGTCTCTCTCCGCGTGCCACTCGTGGCTGGCGCCCTTCGTGCTCGCCGTGCGCGCGACCGGCGCCGTGGCTGCCGTGCGCGGCGGTGACGGCGAGTTCGTGCTGGTCGGCGCCGGACTGGGCGCGATGTGTCCCGACCTCAACCAGGACGAGAGCCATCGCATCCAGTCGCACAATGTCAGCTTGGATATGTTTGTGAGTACCGCATTGCCAACACCGCCGTTTATGTGCCCTGTACATTTCAGGTAACGTCAAATTGTTCATGCCACCATTGAGTCATCATCTAGAGATCATCTTTAGACGAGCCGATGTAAAGAAATACTGTATAGATTATCGGCATGGAGTCGACCACGAGAGCCAGATGTAACGCATGTCCCCTCTCCGCAGGACGTCGCGTGCCAGCAGCTGCTGCAGCGCGGCGCGGCGCCCGGACCTGCGCCTGCGCACGCACTGCCGCCCACGCCGCCCGCCTCCGACCAGAAGAGCCCCGTGCCGCGCGCCACCGGCACGCCCGGCGCCCACTGCCGGCTGCAGGAGCTGCGGCTGCATGTGCACCAAGAGTAGCTGGCATATGGACATGGTGGCCAGCTCACATGATAGAGCTTCCTGTGTATCGAGTGTACGGTTACCGCGAGACGTTAAACTGTGCTATCGACAGGCAGCGAGAACTACTTTTGGATTTAGTCAGTAGAGAATTGAAAAAGTGTGGACAGACCAGGCGGTCGAGCCGATAGAGAAGTGATCTTGTATGGCAGACGTTCCCCTGGCGATGACCTCACACGAGTTGAGTTAGGGATCGGTTCTGGAAACGTTACTCTTAAATCAAAGATGATAATTGGTCAGCTCTGGATTCTACAAAACGCTCTATCGACACAAAATTAAATACAAATATGTTTCCCGAAAGCTAATCTGTTAAGTTTTCTGTGTTTCACACTAACATCACTAATTTCGATTGTGCATGGAAAAACTCACCCTCACTCTCGGGAGAAATCCAACATATTTGATATCTATATTTATATAATCGTTATCATTTCGCTTTACAATCGCGTCCGAATCCAGACTGACCGCAAATGTTCCTAAGTTCGGATATGACGGACTACGACGTCATAATATGTAAGTTTTCGTTCCACAACCCATCTCTGCAAACATGTTTTGCCACACAGCTACACAGCCGCGATGTTCCACAGTTCCCTCCACACTATTGACTGTATGTACTACGTGCTAAACCTGGGTACTATATACAAAGATATATAGTGGCTGTTGCAAATTATTATAATACACAAAAACTAGAAGAAAAAAAATAAAAAACTGACTTGTTTTGTTTTAGGATATAAATCTCATATTCATAGCTATCCCATATAACTGCCAACCTAATGTTTTACTTATGAAAATCGACATTCCACTATCAGCTTTTCAAAGCTTGTAAGAAGACATGAAGGGCAAGTGATGTACGAGTGATATGCAACATTACTTCACCGTACAACATCTTCCACTTTGATAGATAACTCTATGTCATAAGTCCTTTTTATTCACTTTTAGTCGGTTTTCTTTTTATTATTAACCTGTGTAAATATGTGTTAAATGCATTGAACTCGCACAATCATTTTCAATCGATGATGTATTTATTGTATTTTTTTTATATTTTTGGTATATCGAGATGGTTTCGCGAACTCGCATTCCCGTTTTTATCTCGGACATTTTCGATGCATTTTACATATTACAATATTACCGTTTTGACATATCATTGATCATTATTCTAACTAGAATGCGCGATGATTTGTAAACTGATGTGCATGTCAGTTAATTTGGAATGTTTAACTTGCACCGTTCCCAAATAATTGTCCGATTAAGTAGACAGCCCACTACTTACTACAAATGTGTAAATAAACACTTAGAATTGATTTAGATGTAAATAAAAGTATAATAATTTATTTTCCCTTGTGTGATTGGCCACGAGATGGCAACGCGACTGAAGAGAAGTCAAAAGTCTGCTTTTGTAATTTAATGAACAATCTTTAAAACTATACATACTAACTCTGATATTTTTACTTACTAACATTAATTAGAACATTTTAGTATCAATTTATTAACCAAAGACTGCCTTTCTACTGATTGATATATGGTCTAGAAATGTTAGATGAAACGTTGAAGCTGAAGATCTAATAAGTGTTGTACATGAAAATGCAATATCAAACTTAGCGGTCTGATCTTTGGATAACGCATTCTCATTTCCAAATAACGATCAGTATTCCTGTATGGGAATCAGCGATCCAATCTCTGTTATTGCTGCTTGTATAGACATTGTCTTGTGTAAATCACATCGTTCTATAGCTACTTTTCCATCAAATCTAAGCCTGAATACTATATTGAAATCTATAAGAAAAGAATGTAATTGAACATTAAAGAAGTAATTTGATCGTTTTTGTACTCGACTGTTGTCGAAGCGCCTCGAAGTGCCGGGTATAATATAATATTATATACGAATGTTGTTCTTAGATAATTCATTAGACGTAAGTTAAACGAATACGCTTATACGTAAAGGTGGGTGTCACCGAATAAATAAGACTTGGATACATTTGTTACATTTATATTAATAATTCTTACTGCATTCTTAGCAGTAAATGTGTGTGCTTTTAGGATAAGTTATTATTATATCAAATTATTTGAAAATAATATAAAAAAAACTTATGTTAGTAGAATATTTTCTTTAAATGGTATTGTGAATTTGAGGTGTATGTGATCTCAGTGCAGTTCAACGAGAAGCCATAATGCAATGTGTTGTAAACTGATATTTCGTCATTTGTACTAAGCCAATAAGTATGCATTTTCTATGTACACATTGAGTGTCGCGGACCTAGTATTACTTACAATAAATAAACCGTTGAACATTTCAAAACTGCTTTAAATTAATTTTTCGGAAACAGAAATAAAATAAAACTTGTATAAAAAAATGTAATCAAATGTAAAACTAATTAAAATCAAAGTAACAAAGTTGTAATCTCGATCATATTCATTATGAATCGTGACGATTAATTCTCAGCATTCTTAAAGTTAACTCCGTGGATCAGCCATCCTGGAAAAGAAACGAGTTATTAAACAATGTATGACATCCAAATACTATACTAGTTGTATATTAATACTAGTTGCCCGCGGGAAGTCGACAGGGACGATTATTCCATCCCCAGTTAAACAGTCGGATAACCTTATTTGACATTTCACACGTACAAATTCTGTCAGATTCCTCAAATAAACAGGCAGATAAACGTTATCTGCAGATGGAGAAATCGCCCGTTAAAAAACTTTATTTTAATCTGATAACCTCAGCATCTACGAATCCCCCTGCGCCTCCTCCTACCCTTACATTGTGACATATGGCGGCAGTATCTTTCGTTTGCGTTGACTCAAGTTTGTTTTTTTTCACAGACTAAGAGACCACGACTTAGTAATCGATATTAATTGCGGCTTGATACCCTCCACCCACGCGTTCCTGAGATGTGCCGGGCGGATCTGCCGGTAAAACTGTACAAGTATGGCATGAAACGGGCACGGATATGCCTCGGGTGCATTCGTGGGTCTTGGCAGAGGGGCAGACAGAACTTGTGCTGTAAGAGCATGCTTCGTGCCGTATTTCATGATTCTAGGCCAACGGGAAGTACCCTATAGGTTTTGAATCCTTTGTCAAGCAATTTCGGCAAAATTCTGACATGGCGGTATCTTTTGATTGCGTTGACCTATGTTTGATTTTTTACAATTTTAACAAACCACAGACTTGAGTAATCGATATTAATTTGATATCTTTACGCGTTCCTGATGAATAGTGCCACGACAGACAGACAGACTACGAAGTAATCCTTTACGCGTTCCTGATGAATAGTGCCACGACAGACAGACAGACTACGAAGTAATCCTTTACGCGTTCCTGATGAATGGTGCCACGACAGACAGACAGACTACGAAGTAATCCTTTACGCGTTCCTGATGAATGGTGCCACGACAGACAGACAGACTACGAAGTAATCCTTTACGCGTTCCTGATGAATAGTGCCACGACAGACAGACAGACTACGAAGTAATCCTTTACGCGTTCCTGATGAATGGTGCCACGACAGACAGACAGACTACGAAGTAATCCTTTACGCGTTCCTGATGAATAGTGCCACGACAGACAGACAGACTACGAAGTAATCCTTTACGCGTTCCTGATGAATGGTGCCACGACAGACAGACAGACTACGAAGTAATCCTTTACGCGTTCCTGATGAATAGTGCCACGACAGACAGACAGACTACGAAGTAATCCTTTACGCGTTCCTGATGAATGGTGCCACGACAGACAGACAGACTACGAAGTAATCCTTTACGCGTTCCTGATGAATAGTGCCACGACAGACAGACAGACTACGAAGTAATCCTTTACGCGTTCCTGATGAATAGCGCCACGACAGACAGACAGACTACGAAGTAATCCTTTACGCGTTCCTGATGAATGGTGCCACGACAGACAGACAGACTACGAAGTAATCCTTTACGCGTTCCTGATGAATAGTGCCACGACAGACAGACAGACTACGAAGTAATCCTTTACGCGTTCCTGATGAATGGTGCCACGACAGACAGACAGACTACGAAGTAATCCTTTACGCGTTCCTGATGAATAGTGCCACGACAGACAGACAGACTACGAAGTAATCCTTTACGCGTTCCTGATGAATGGTGCCACGACAGACAGACAGACTACGAAGTAATCCTTAAAGGGTTCCCTTTTTTCCTTTTAATGTTCGTAAACCCAAAAAAGTAGTATTTCGTGTGGCCGTCGCGGCGTACATGACCCGAACTGCATACATTATCGCTACTGCATACATATGCGTGTACTGCATACATTAACTCACATTCGCATATCGCATATGCGAATGCGAGTATTCGAGGTATCCCTAGTTCATACAGTCGTCAAGTCAGATCAGTGTCCGCGTTTTATTAAATAGACCTCATATAGCGAAAGAATCACCTTGGATTCCAGTGTGACATGTGCCTCAGTAAGCTACTGAGTACATAGACCGCTCAATCCTCTCGCTTATCGCTAATCGAGAGGATAACCTCACGGTATTGAGTCACCTGTGTATCTTGATGTGCGGTCCGGCGCTGACGGCGGAGGCGTCCTGCGGCGTGAGGAACACGAACTGCCGACTCTTGTTCTTCAGCGCGTGGTCTATCAGCAACTCCATCACTATCTTGCGGTTCACGTTGTCCTGCGGGGAAGGCATGCCTCACGTGTAGTCAGCCGACGAACAAGCTGAGTAGGCTAAATCAGTATTGAACCTAGCCAAAATCATACACGGTACTAGCGCCACTAGCACTACGTAACTGCGGTTTGCAAACTGTAACTCAGATCTTGTCGTTAGAGCGCTCTATGCTAGGTGCTAGTGCTACGCCTTATTTAAAATTCATGGGTTGTTAGTGCGCGTGGTCACCATGAAGACATTAAACCCAGAGCGCCATGATGAAGGCGACGGTGGAGTAGGACCGCTCGCCGCCCGACAGCGAGCTGGTGGAGCTGGTAACTCACTCACCATGAACACATCAAACTCGTCCATCACGTAGAAGGGAAGCTCCACGCACTCCCACAGCGCCATGATGAAGGCGACGGTGGAGTAGGACCGCTCGCCGCCCGACAGCGAGCTGGTGGAGCTGGTAACTCACTCACCATGAACACATCAAACTCGTCCATCACGTAGAAGGGAAGCTCCACGCACTCCCACAGCGCCATGATGAAGGCGACGGTGGAGTAGGACCGCTCGCCGCCCGACAGCGAGCTGGTGGAGCTGGTAACTCACTCACCATGAACACATCAAACTCGTCCATCACGTAGAAGGGAAGCTCCACGCACTCCCACAGCGCCATGATGAAGGCGACGGTGGAGTAGGACCGCTCACCGCCCGACAGCGAGCTGGTGGAGCTGGTAACTCACTCACCATGAACACATCAAACTCGTCCATCACGTAGAAGGGAAGCTCCACGCACTCCCACAGCGCCATGATGAAGGCGACGGTGGAGTAGGACCGCTCGCCGCCCGACAGCGAGCTGGTGGAGCTGGTTACTCACTCACCATGAACACATCAAACTCGTCCATCACGTAGAAGGGAAGCTCCACGCACTCCCACAGCGCCATGATGAAGGCGACGGTGGAGTAGGACCGCTCTCCGCCCGACAGCGAGCTGGTGGAGCTGGTAACTCAATCACCATGAACACATCAAACTCGTCCATCACGTAGAAGGGAAGCTCCACGCACTCCCACAGCGCCATGATGAAGGCGACGGTGGTGTAGGACCGCTCGCCGCCCGACAGCGAGCTGGTGGAGCTGGTAACTCACTCACCATGAACACATCAAACTCGTCCATCACGTAGAAGGGAAGCTCCACGCACTCCCACAGCGCCATGATGAAGGCGACGGTGGAGTAGGACCGCTCGCCGCCCGACAGCGAGCTGGTGGAGCTGGTAACTCACTCACCATGAACACATCAAACTCGTCCATCACGTAGAAGGGAAGCTCCACGCACTCCCACAGCGCCATGATGAAGGCGACGGTGGAGTAGGGCTGGTAACTCACTCACCATGAACACATCAAACTCGTCCATCACGTAGAAGGGAAGCTCCACGCACTCCCACAGCGTCATGATGAAGGCGACGGTGGAGTAGGACCGCTCTCCGCCCGACAGCGAGCTGGTGGAGCTGGTAACTCACTCACCATGAACACATCAAACTCGTCCATCACGTAGAAGGGAAGCTCCACGCACTCCCACAGCGCCATGATGAAGGCGACGGTGGAGTAGGACCGCTCTCCGCCCGACAGCGAGCTGGTGGAGCTGGCCAGCCGCGCGCCGCCGCGCTCGCGCCCCGAGCACGCCAGCTGCAGCAGACCGCGAGCGTTGTCGATGTCCATGTGGCCCTGCAACCGAGCTGGAGTCGTTATGCGGATAATCACCACCCACTTCATAATAATCATAATAGTACATTTCTTACGAGTTGGCAAAGGCACACATATATTTACGAACCGAGAAGTTTACGGCACGATCCGAAGGTGAGGATCATAGCGGGGTTTCGAATATCATTTTTCCGCCTGAGAACCCAAAATCAAGCGGCGAAGGTGTTATTTTGAGGTTAGAAGTCGCAAATAATTATTTATTCATAGATTACATGTGGTTCAAAAATGACAAAATAAGGTTTAGTGCCAAAATATGCGCCCTACAAGGGCATTCGAAGATTATTATTGTACTTAGATTTAAGGTAAGTACTTAGGGCATATATGCTATTTTTACACTTAACTATCCAAATAACAATCTAGAATTATATGAAATTTATTTTTAAATTTGAATTGATACTATACTTTACGTTACCTCGCTTTGAGCCTATAATATTGAGTAGCATGCTTGACTTCCTTTCCGTTGCGATGAATATAGACCCAAAGCAGCTCACTACCTGTTTAAAACTCCTAAATTCCATATGTCTTTATTACTGTAGATATTTACATATACTTAGCAAACGTCATTTTTTGCCACTTCTCTACATTGGACCACTGTATTGACCACATACTTTGAGACTAAACACAATTATTTGGGTTTATGTAACAAAACAAGTATCTGAAATTCGTATGACTACAAATAATTACGTTATTTGCTTCTCACTCTTAAAATACCTAAATACTTACAAAACTATCTAACAAATTAAATATCTTTTGATTGTGGCTGTTTTGTTTTTTTTTTCTTGATCGTCTATCATGTTGGTTGGCCTACCTAACTTTACATTAAATGATAAACATATTCTAATTCCATAGAGCATGTAGATTGTCGTGGTTACTTGGTCTTTCACAAAACACACACACACAAATTTACTCTACAAGAAGCTGACATTAGGTACTATAAGAACACTCTACTAGATTTTCTACACGGCCTAAGGTTTATTAGCAGTCATTCTCCCCTTCTGAAACGCCTCCGATTCAGAAGTTCGATCATTCTTACTGCATTGGAATTCGAACGAACTTGTGCTTTCCATTTTCCAAAGGCTGTGTGTCACTGCTTTGAGTACTATCTGGTTCATACCTTTGTCGTAAGCACATAGTGCCTAGACTTCTTCTAACTCTTGAACTAGAGAACTACTCGCATACCCCGATTAAAAGATGGATTTCTCATTCTTCTCATCGCCCCTGTTTAGAGTGAAGTTTACTTCGCTGTAGAATGCCTGTGGATGGCCTGAAATCCGTTAGAATCAAACCTACACACACGCTACATTATCAATCTAGTGACCTTAGTAGTTACGCTGAATTTACATGTCTTAAAACTAATTTATATATAAAATATCTGGATGAACATCCACATGGTTACGGAATAAAACTTAAGAGACGTGTCTCTCAAGATAACCTCAATACTGAGTATGTGCAAATAAAAATATCCCGTAACCGATCAACAAACATGTTGGACTGATGGATGAGAGAAATCACAATATCAAATAATATAAAAATATATCTTTAATAGTCTTTATGTAGTTGATTGGCAGGGAAACTAACTCGAGAGGGATTAGAGAATATTTAGACGGTCTCTAGGTGCTGGTGTATTCAGTTGGCTAATTCCAGGTCTTCAGCAGTCTTAAATATTGCAGTCACGTAGATTGTATATGGGAATGTGTGAGAGGAGGATGGCCCCAAAACAGGTGAAAGATAACGCCAAAAGCATACTATTGAACACATAGTTAACCCTATGTTTTCTTATAAATTGTGTTTACAATTTCGAGTGGTTGTAAGCATTTTTTTTATAAAATTTAAGCTTATTTTGCTTAGCTAAATCTAACTTCATCTGTCTTGGGTCCGTAGAACTCGGTTGACCTCCACTGGTGTTGAGCGGGGTCGTGGGGCCCTTCCCTAGGGCCCGTGTCCCTTCTGGCCGTGAGCTCTAGCACAAACCCTCCTTTATAAACACATGTAATCGAAATGTCTTTTAATGGTTTTTTACTTGGAATTTATTCTAATAAGCACGGACTCGATGCTTATTAATATTTTTATGTCACTTATATTCATCACTGACTGAGGAGCCTCTTGACGATACTGTTTAACCAAAACCACTCTAAAAAGAATTTTAGGTTATTACTATCACAACGTCTACAGTCCTACCCATAGACGATCACCCACTACTTTGGCCAAATCATCTAAATAAGATATTCGCAATCGTGTTGGTATTAGAGTCTTTCCAATTGGAGAAATATTCCAATAAAAAAATATGTAAGGGTTTAATTCCGTCTGACATTAAATCAATGGTTGGTTGGTTATATCTTTAAATTTACTTTTCATAGAATCGTTCGGGAAACTCGTAGGGTTTATTCGTATTTCAAATACCGAGAGGGGGGGTTGTTACATGTTCAGCGTAACAAAAATGAATCCGTTCAATAAAAATAAAAGTGGTAAATCTTCTAAACGGAGAAAAGCCCCGCGTAGTGATTCATCAAGTGATGGCAGCAGCAGTCCACCTCTACGTCTCCGGAGAGGAGCAGCCGGAAAAGAAGACGTCGGGGGAGTAAGAGCTAAGAGGATAAGTAAACTGGAAAAATCGTTCCAAGATTTAGCTGGCAAGGTCTCGTCACTGCATGACCTTTTGGTTAACAAATCGAGTGACGGAATCTTGCGTTATTCAGATAATGGTTCCGTTAAAACTCTGTCTCCGTGTAGTGACCTTGAGAGGTAATTCGGTAGACCCGATGAGAAAATACAATTGAAAATGGAAACTACTGTGACGAAACAATCATTTGGTTTATTTCTAAGTAGGTAATAATATATTTGTATAAACACTCTCCAAAATGCGGATATATGCGCGCAGCGGCGACGCGCCCCCCGCCGCCCGGGCTCCCTGGGCCGCGCAGGGCAGGGCAGGGCGAGCGCGAGCGGGGGCATTTCGTGGAGTACGTCGCAGCGAGCGCGACCGGCTGCAAGGGGCAAGTCTGGACGCCGTAATACAAGAAACTATTGACTATCCTCAGACGTTTCGGGCGGAGCGACTGAAACAAAAGGTGAGTCGTTGGGAGCTCCCCGATATGTTCTAGACACGATAACGGGCTATCTTTCGAGGGGAGACAACCTCTCGTACACCCGTCGTGAATTCCAAAGATGTTTCATACGTAAAGTTCTCTTCATATGAAACATCAGATTATAAAATTGTCGAATCAAAGAGTCATAGAACGGGTGACGTCGTCGCCGAGTTTCGTTGCGAATATTTTTTTAGTGAAAAAGAACGGTTTCCGAGGAAACTCCTATCGTCCCGTAGTAAATCTGAAGCTGTTAAACTAATATGTATATGTAACCAAATTCAGGTTAATAAACATGTACAAGGTGTCGGACTTCCTCGAACCTCGAGACTGGCTAATCAAAATCTATCTTTCAGACGCATATTGTCATATACCAGTTGCCCCGGTCCATCGACCCTTTCTTCGGGTCATTTATGCAGGAAAATTGTGGCAAATTACTTGCCTACCCTTCGGCTTGGCACCAGCCCCAAGTGTCTCAGTGTCCACAGAAGCTAAAAGAGCACACTTCTCCTCTGGTGAGAACCCTGCAAAGTCTCGGATGGATGGTAAACTTAAAAAAGTCTGTTTTGATGCCTCAGAAATCTCGGTGTAACATGGGACCCGTGGAAGAACAAAAAGAGGCTTCCACAGGAGAAGCTAAAAGTTCTGAGGCGCAAAACCCAGAAGATGTCGTCCTCGGACAAAGTAAGTCTGTTGGGTTCATGGAATTTCGCCAGCTTTGTGGTTCCACGGGGTCGCCTGAACTTACGCGCCCTATAGTCATTAGGCCTCCAGCTAATGAGATCAGACCGGGTGTGTACAAGACCGCGGCAGGAAGTGGTTCAGCAGAATCTTCAATGGTGGGCACGCAACTACATGTCGCGATCCCTTCTGCACTTTCCACCTCCAGAACACTTTCTATCCACAAATTCTTCTGTGAAGGGCTGGGGCGCGCAGCTCGACACTCTAATGATGTCAGGAGCGTGGACAGCAGAAGAGAAACATCTTTACAGCAATGTCTTAGAGATGCTAGCAATTCTACGAGTCCTACAGCAAAAGGGAAGGATATTAACAAATTACAATCTATTGGTTCAATGAGACAACCGAACCGTCATGAAGGCGGCTCGAGGTCCCACCAGCTGCTCGAGCTAACGTACGAGGTACTTTTCGTCCTAGATAATTTTCATATCCACATGACGGTTTTTTACATTCCCGGACGGTACAACTACGTCGCCGATCGCTTGTCGAAATCAAGAGTCTCAGCGGAATGGCATCTGTAGAACAACGGAGCTTGGGAAGTGTTTCGGAGATGGGGATTCCCAGAAATCATATCTGTTTGCGTCCAGGAACTCGCACGTGGTCCCACTTTACTTAAGTCTAGACTTGATGGACCCCCAAGCAGTGTTTCACAATGCCTTCAGTCAGGACTGGCACCACAAAATAGCGTGGATATTCCCGCCACCTTGCATAATCTCCAGAGTGTTAACTCACTTGAACCGGGCCTCCGGGGTTTACATTCTAATAGCCCCGATTGGAAAAAGGTATTCTGGAGACCAGACCTAGAAGCCAGAGCCCTGGACCCTCCTCTACAGGTGAGAGACTTGGCTCAAGTTTTGATAGACACACAAACAAACTTACCACCACCGCAAGTGCATCAAATGAACTTACAAGCGTGGCGAATTCAGGGTGGTCCTCAATGCTAGACGCCTGGAATCAAAACCAAGTTAGAGTCCTGGATAGGAGCTGGAGAAATTCAAGTATGAGTTCGTATAAAACCAGCTTGGAACCGATGGGCGAAATGGTCAAGGGAAAATGAGGTTAACATGTACCAGCCACAGCCTCAGGATGTTGCCCGTTTTTTAACAGATTTTCATTTAAACGACAAACTTGCTTATAGTACTATTTGTCTAAACAAGTCTGTTGTGTCAACATTTTGTCGGCCGATTCCAGGTAACTAAAATATATTAGCCTAGACGTAGCCACATCCGTGTTTTGTCTGATGTTTCTAACGGCTTAAGCCGCAGAACTTAATTTGCCAGCTAATTTATCTATGTGGGGTCCCCACTGCAATTTTCTATCAATGGCTATTCGAAGAAACTTCGTATCATTTACTAATTCTAACGTGCTGCTGTCTAACACTCATCTGGTTTCAACTTGGCTGACATTTATTTGGAAGTGAGAATGTGATGCACATGGTTTTACCCGCGTTTAACAATAAATTATTAACTGTGAACCAATTCAAAATTAAAGACAATACACCATTAACATCATCAAAATCTTCTTTTTGTCTTTCAATGTTGAAGACCAATGAAGTATCATCAGCAAACAACACTATGTCGTCAATTTCTCCACCATGAAAGGCAGATCGTTAATATATAGCAGGAATAAGAAAGGGCCTAGAATGGAACCTTGTGGAACGCCAATTTTTACTTCCAATCCATCAGATTTAACGCCGTTGACTTCTGCCTTTTGAATTATATTGCTTAAGTATGATCTTACTAGATTCAACGCTGTATTTATAACTCCGTAATGCTCATGTTGTAAGTGCCTGAAGCTACAAATTATATGTTAGATACTGTTGCAGCTAATCTTGGATGGGGTCTGAGGTTTTCTGGGCGTCCACGAATAGGGAACATGTGTTGATATTTCCTAACACATATTGACAATTCCAAAGTATAGATCGAAGTCGAAGAATTTCGTAGGTCTTGAAATATGGTCATTTGGTCTATATGAGCTGATATTCTTTTACACTTCTTTTGTAGGACAAAGATTTTTTCTATGTCAATTCTCTTGCCTCCCATAGTACGATGCCGTATTGAAGCCGGGAGTGCACGCAGGAAGAGCAAGCCTTCATGGCGGTTTCTAAATCGGTAGTTTTCTATAGTTATAGGGCGTAGGTAAAGCTGGATGATTTACAGCTTAATTTGCTTATGTGATGTTTCCAGTTTAGGTTCGAATCTATGTGAATTCCTAGTAGGCAGTAGATATTTACACACTCAATTGGCTTATTTTTTTATGAAAAATTTATATCTAACGGTGTTATTTGGTTTGAATGAAACTGTATTAGTTTAGTTTTATTTAGGTTAATGTCTAGATTGTGGTCTTCTAACCAATTTACGAATGTGTCAAATGTAGTGTGTGGATGGTTGTTCAAGATGTGGGCACACATCAATATAGCGAACTGGGTATCAACATCATCATTAGCCTGTCAGGGAACACATTGTTATACCTTTTTGCCTTCAGTTCATCATAATCGACTTTCTGCTGGACGCGGTAATGTGTCAGCCGTATCTGGATACGACACATTACCGCGGCTATATTTGAGCACATTTTAACTGGTTAAAATGTGCTCAAATATATGTCATGCCGGGGCAGGCAACATAGATTTGCACCTACGGTAAGCCAGTTCCGATTTTCGTGGTTCGCCCACCCCGACATTACTGCTCTGCTATGTATTCCGTTTGAAAATGGCACAACTTCTAGCATGGTAATTGTCAGCATCGGTCGGACAGTACAGCTGAAGATATGAAAGCTTTATCACAACACTGCTGTACATCATGTGAACAATCAACTTAGGATCATACCAGACTGGATGCAGCTCATGAGTAATGGACGGGCTTACTACATATACTTATATTTAACAAAAAAAAAAAGGAGTTCTCAATTTCTCGGGATCTTTTATGTTGCTTTTTTATGTTTGTTTAGCATTTGTTTTACAGTACAGCTGAAGATATGTACGCTTTATCACAACACTGCTGTACACCATGTAAATAATCAACCTAGGATGCCACCAGACTGGATGCAGCTCATGAGTTATGGATCTGATTATGGGATCCTGGAGAAATCAAAGGAAAATCTTCAAATATTATATGCAGACCTTTAGCAATTTTTGTATTTTTAATAGTAACTCATGCATTTACTCTCAGGAAACACACTTTTGTTGAGTGTGACTGACTATAAAGACTACAGATGGCCACCGGAACTGCTCAATACTTGGTATCCCACAACACACGGTTCCCATATGGTTAGTTTATTACGGTTGCCAAGTATGGTTGTATTCTTGTCGTATGCATGTGGAAGTGGATGTTTAAGGGTACGTACCAGGAGACCTTCTTTACAATGTATCAGCGCCACGCCAGCGTCAGGTCAGGACCTCATGATGGTGTTACGGAGAAATCAAAGGGACTCTTCAAATAATAAATGCACACCTATAGCGATTTGGCTTTTTTGTATACTATCTCGTGTATTTGGAAGTTGCAGTTCTCGGGAAGCATGACTTGCTGAAGTGCAACTGATGATGAAGACTACAGATTCCTATTGGAGCTAGTCAATTCTAGGTATTTAATGGTTTGGGATACGATTGCTTAACCCCTCAGTTACCACCGGCGTTAGCTAACGCCACTTCTCCGTTATAGCATAGGGTTCAGAATCACGATCCGCCCCAACTACGCTCGGTTGTTGCGTAGTTAAGTGGTTGCTAATCTGATAGGATTTAATTTAAAATCTCAAAAACCGAGGGTAGTTGGTATGGGGCGCGATTTTGAACCTTATGATGAAATTTAAAACCTATAACGGAAAAGTGGCGTTATCTAACGCCCGTGGTATTCAAGAGGATAAATCGGGTTTTTTTTCAGTTTTTTTTTATTGTATTGCAGATGTATAGGTACATGAAAGTCATACAGGTGATGTGTTCGGACAGTATAGAACAGTACTCACAGCGTACCCTCGCAGCGTCAGTATAGACTGGAAGCAGTACTGCACCCGTCTCGCGATGTACGTCTGCACCTTGTGGCAGAAGCTCAGGTGCTTGTCCGAAGTCTTCTGGATCTGAAACAAACACAGGAAAAGAGACACATCAGTCATCTATCTCTTAACCCTGATATGATACCTGATGATGATGATTTCGGCTTTCTTTTCTTTAGCAGCACACGACGCGTGTTGGTGTACTTGCGCTGTTGGTACAACAGCCTGCTTGTGGGTTACCTCATTGATCAGCGACTTGAGTCTGTCGAGCACTCGCCGCGTGCTCCCTTCGGCCGTGTACGTAACCGACCTTTCGTAACTGGTATCGAAGGAAGAAAAAATGATCTTTGTACGAACCCGGTTTCAAACAGAGGTCTTTTTTTCCTCATACGCAATCATAGTTTCGATGGAAGAAATTTCTATTTTGAGTTGCTAATACAGATTATCTATTACTCATACGTAACTGAATAAAATATGTTTATCATCATTTAGCGTAGATAACATACTCATGTAAAACCACTTTAAACTCCTTACTAACTGGCCACTTGATAAAGTATTGACAAATGTGTCAATGTCCATTGGCACTTACAGGCTTAATGACTTTTAGTGTTTTTACTGTCTAAACAAGCCTTGGTTTGCGAAAATTTTATGAAAATAAGAGTGAAAGTGAACTACAATTTGTGAGTACACGGATAGGAGGGGTGTCTTTACTATTAAACGGTTGGTCATACCATAGAAAAAAAAAAGTTTTGTCTAAAGAGACCAAATTAATAAATATTTTTAGAAAACATACCAAAAAGTCGGTGACTTATGTTGAAATAGACGAAGAAATAAATCGTTCTATAAAATTATTGAAACAGAAAAAAAATTGAGTGGGCCACTGTTTAGAAATTATTTCTCCGTATTATCATTAAATTTTCTAAAGGTTTACGGTACCGCCATGCAAAAATATCTAATAGCACGTAATGCTAATTCCATAAGGTGCTGTCAGATATTTTTGCTGCCGTGAGATCGTATGATAATATTGCCGGCGACTGTACCTACTAATAACATTAATAGAAAAAGTTTATAATAAATTAATTGATTTTGGTTTTGTTGTAAATGGAGTATACTATGTTTCGTTTTGTTTATTTACTTGTTAACTTATATCTGGAAATTAAAACGCGGCATAAAGTTATTGTTTCTTTTATTTATTCAATACACAGATAGGATATAACATGCCATTCATGAAATTATTCAGTGATATGATACAAATAATAATAATAATTTCATGATGTTTACAATGTCTTGCACATGTTCTCGTTCAAAAAAAGGTAAGACGAGAGATTTTTAATTCCCCTGAAACTCTTAATCATATTAATATATCAGAGGTCGATAAATCAGGTCTTTATGACAGCTCAAAAGTGCCAGGAGATTTCCGGCATCTACTAATCATCTATGAAATATAAGATTCATTTAAAAAATATACATATTTATAATTTTATTACATCATTATATACATTATGTTACTGAACAAGCTAACTTATTCTTACCGTACTCTAGATACTTAATGAAAACTACGAAAAAACGTACTTTATTGATGGGTATTTGCTGTATTCAACCAAAACCACTCCGAGTAGAGGATTCATTCATCTATATTTGCACGAAATAGCGAAGCATGACAATACGAAAACTCGTATCCGTCCGTTTGCCACTTTTTGGTCACACACGCGTTCACTGGCTCACTTTAATAAATAATAATTAAAGGAGTTGCAGAGCAGTATGGTGAAAAGAAAACTATTCTTACTCTGTAACTGGTTACGAACCAATTGACTTTGACGTTGACTGATTACGTATGAAGAAAAAATTATCACTGTTCGAAACCAGTTTCGTACAAAGATCATTTTTTCTTCCTTCGATACCAGTTACGAAAGGTCGGTTACGTACACGGCCGAAGGGCGCGTGCTGGTGTACTTGCGCAGTTCATACAACAGCCTACAAGTGTGTTTGGAACCAAACGCAGTTCGATTCTGTGATCGATGTACTAATTACGATGTACTTTTGTCAATGATCAATTGAAAATGTCACTTGGACTGAATTATTTCCTAACCTCAAAAAACCGTTGGATATGGCCGCGCGGTAGGCGCGATGTTTTTTTGAGTTTCCTTCGTGAATTGAGCCGAGAGTTTGGAAGAGAATCGGTCTTCCAACCGCGAGTTTTGTTCGCTGACAGACAGCGCCGCGAGTCGGCCGAAGTAGTTTGAACAATATTTCGGAAATAGCCAGAAGGTTTCCACTCCTCGTGTATTGAAGGGCTCAGAGCCACCCGGGACGTTTAGTCGTGGCTACCTTGAGACTTACACTGAGAGACATTCGATCGGGGTGCGGGCACCGACCTCTGTGCAAGACCTGTGGCTCAACATAAGAGTCACTGTGACATTTTACATAAGAGTCACTGACAGTTCGATTCGCATACTTTTTCGACGCTTAGTTATTCCTGCTTCCTACACTGAACGGACGCACGTGCGTTCGAAACCTCACTGGTACCTACCAGTGAGGTTTCGAACGCACCACCATGCTTTTAGAATTAAGTGTAACAGTGTGTCACTTGCTGTCGGCAAGGAGACGCAGATAAACTCCTTCAGCGAAGAATCGGGACTTACCGAGGCACCAGTAACTCGTCGGGAAGGAGGTCGTCATCACAGCCGAACACACATCAGATACCTTTTAGTATTTAAGATTTGTAGCACGGTCGAACACCGTCAGTTGGATCCCCCACGGCGGTGAGCAGAAGTTTTAGATGGTGCCCTAAGAGGGTTAAAAGAATCACGGCCACGGACTGCTACAGGAATAGGCGCGATCAAGGCGCGTAGTTTAATTGTTTCTCGGACCCCACATTGTTTTGGGTTCAAATTAGAGCTCCATTAAACAGAACATTTATTGGAGGGTTCTGTAAATTAAGTTTTTGTTGTAAATAGTAGGTATCGTTGTAAAAATGGCCCTGTCAGAGCTTCAGAGAGGTTAGCCGGGAACTTAGATGGTTTTCATCATCTCATTCCTTGGTGGCACGCAAGGATATGAGTGATGTTGTGTTGGAACGTGCCTTGGAGGTAAAGGATCGCTCAATATTTTGTTAGAGTTGTGTGCCAAGGCGGAATCCATTGAGGATTCTCCACAACTCGGAGTTGTTGGACAAAGTTGGACAAACTAATAGCGGACGTCAATCAGTGTGTAGACATGTCCGCTACCATCACCCAGATGGCCGCAGAAATACGACGATAGCGCAGCGCTGGTCGTGTTGCCTAGAGTGATGGCCCCCTTTAAAGTGTATGGTCTAGTCTAGATTGCCGGCTGTAGAGCTGCCTCACTTTGACGGAGTTGCAAATGAATGGGTCGGTTTCCTCAATTTGTTTGATAGCTTGGTACATTTGCGAACGGACTTACCCAAGGCGTGGCTCAGTCATTGTCGGCTTTGCGGGGCAAAGCTAAGGAATTGATATCGCATCTGACCGTTACGGAAGCTAATTACGAAATAGCCCGCCAGTTGTTGATAAGGCGCACAATAAACGGAGATTGGTTGACGCTCAGTTAAAGTGATTGTTCAACATTCCAACGGTAACAGGGATTAGCGCCATACAAGCTGAAGCATTGAATGCTGTTTTGTCGGTCACCAAGATGTTGGGAAACTTAGGGTTACCAGTAGGCGAATGGTCGTACCTATATTGCATATTGTTTTGTCTCGCCTACCTCTGGACGTGCAGACCAGATTTGAACAGTCACACGGGAAATAGGCAGACGACCTGCCCGCCTTCTCTGACCTGGTCGAGTTTTTAGAAGAAGAGAGCCGTAGGGCTGAGAACTTGGGACTGTCAGTAATTCCCTCCCCGGCACCACAGATCCTCGCCGCCTCTGGGGGCGCGGTGAGCAGGAGTTTTCAGCAGAGGAGTGAGTGCGAAGGGCTGTTTCAAAACTGTCGCACCAACGAATCTAGAAAATGATAGCTGCCCATGTTGCAGGCAAATTGGCCATGACGTGTCCAACTGTAATAAATTTAGGGAACTAAGGATTCAGGGGCGGCGTCAATTCACCCAGCAATGGGGCTGGTGTTATAAATGCCTGGGTCCGCATCTAGACAGAGATTGTACACGCACGCGTTCGTGCGACATTTGCAATAGACCGCATAACGAGTTATGTACGGACCGGACTGGCCAACAGCATGAACAGGGACGCACTCAGGTACAGGGCGATCGGGGTCGCGCGCAGGGCTACACTCAGAGTCATGCCATGGAAGCCCCGAGTTTTCGGATGCGAATCGGTATACAACTCAAGGGCCAATGTCACCGCGTGCACAGGGGCGTATTGGGGTACAGGGCCACACCCAGTATGATACCACGGGGGGTCCTAAGTTTTCGGATGCGACTCCGTACCCGAATCACAGGGGCATGGTAAAGGGACGTACTCAGGGTGACGGCGTGCTGGTGTACTTGCGCAGTTCGTACAACAGCCTGCAAGTGTGTGTTACCTCACCTCAGTGATGAGCGACTTCAGTCTGTCGAGCACTCGCCGCGTGCTGGTGTACTTGCGCAGTTCGTACAACAGCCTGCAAGTGTGTGTTACCTCACCTCAGTGATGAGCGACTTCAGTCTGTCGAGCACTCGCCGCGTGCTGGTGTACTTGCGCAGTTCGTACAACAGCCTGCAAGTGTGTGTTACCTCACCTCAGTGATGAGCGACTTCAGTCTGTCGAGCACTCGCCGCGTGCTGGTGTACTTGCGCAGTTCGTACAACAGCCTGCAAGTGTGTGTTATCTCACCTCAGTGATGAGCGACTTCAGTCTGTCGAGCACTCGCCGCGTGCTGGTGTACTTGCGCTCCACGATCAGCAGTTTCTCAGCGACCTGCGTCTTCGTGAGTCCGTCGCTGCGCATCGAGTGAAGCTTCATCTGGGTTTTCTTTAACTCTGCTAACACCACCGACTTCTCTCTGCGAACATGAACGTTGTTATCTATGTAAGTATCCTCCTCCTTTTTAGTTATCATTGTCCCTGCTTGGATCTAGGCGCCAGCATGAGATTTCTCTATTTGATTTACTATTATCCCACCCGGACTGTGGAACTAGCGCTTCCGGCAGAACCTCCCGGACAAATAGGAGTAGATGTGTCTTAGGACGCTTATATCAGGATAAGGAGATAAGCAGGGCACCCGGCTAGGCCAGATGTCGACAGATGAACCAACTCACCACCCGTCACTACAAGATTGTTGGACTACAACTATATAATCGCAAGACCGTCACTGCCCATATCGATAATCGTTCCCAAGCTATCGTAATCAATAATTATATTTCAAGCTGGGTTTCCATTCCCAGCGGTGTGCCGCAGGGGTCTCTACTCGGGCCATTGCTCTTTTTAATTCTCTTAAATGGCATTTCTAGTTGTTTTCTGTATAGTAACTTACTATGTTTTGCTGACGACATGAATTAGTAAACTTAACCTAAATCCTACCAAGTGCTCCGTTGTCACATTTACCCGCAATAAACGAGTCATTCCATCTTCTTATTTATTGCAATGTCAGGCTCTGCAGAAATGCAGTTTGGTAAGGGACCTTGGCGTTTTACATGATTCCAAGCTCCTGTTCGCTAAGCACGTGGAATCAATCGTCTCTAAAGCCTCCAAAGCCTTGGGCTTTGTCATGAGGAGCGCAGCATGTTTTCTTCGTGCCAAAGCATTCAAGATCCTCCACTGTACTTTTGTTAGAAGCATCCTGGAATATGCTTTCGTTTAAAAATTCCATACAGTTCATAAAATTTCGTCAACCTATGTAAAAAAAAACAGATTCTTCCTTTTACGAAGCGACAGATATCGCTGACTTATCCTTCCTGCTTAAAATAACTACAAATAATATCAACTGCCCTGATTTACTAAATAAAATAAGTTTAATTGTTCCCTCTAGACGTCTACGTTTCACCCCTGTCATCTATATTCCTCCTGCTGGTACCAATTATCGGAACAATACATTTATGTGGCGAGCAAGTGACAATTTTAATAAGCTTAGTAGGCGATTTGAACTCGACCTATTCTGCACGAGTGTTAGTTCAGCGAGGCAGCGGCTGAACGGAGAATTCTTCGGCGTATTTGAGAACAATGACTGAGTTTTTAGCATTTGACATTTATTGTTAAATATCTACGTTATGTAAGCATTTTTTCTTTTCTTCATCATGTCTCTACACGTGAAAACCTTTAATTGTCCTACTGTGCTTATTACTGTTTCTATAAATGTATAATGTGCTGTTGGTTTTCCCAATATACAATAAATAAAAAGTCACAGAACGAGGGAATATATAAAACCTCCATCATTTGCGTGGTTTTCCACAAGTCACAACGTTAGGTACTGTAGGCTTCAGTCCATAGTACAGACCTAAAAACAGTCTGACATATAGATAGCTGTCTCTCAAAATAAACAGAATCAATTACTTATCGACCATACCTGTTTCAATTCAACCTTCCATATACCTAGAGATAGGTTAAGGTAACTTAGTCAATTCCCACACACTGTTCCCTTCGTGCGCACCCACCTCGGGTCCTCAACCCTCTCACACAGCGCCAGCGCCTGGGCAGCCTTCTCCTCGACGAGCGCTCGCTTGTCGCCCAGGATGCGCCCGAGCTGCTGCAGCCGGGCGCGGTCCTCGTCGCACTTCTGCGCGCACACCGCTCGCTCCGACGCGCCGCGCTCCTGCTTCAGTTGCTCTTGCTCCATCTCCTCCTAGGGGAGTTATAAACAAATACTTAATACTTTATTGCACTAATCCATGGATCAAATCAAAAAATAAAATCAAGATTTATTAGGCAAAGCTTATTACAATAATAAGAATTTATACTAGTTTTCAGTAAAGCATTCAATCAAAACTCATAGGCTTAGGGAGGGGGGGATGGGGAGTCCAACCAACATCCTACCGGATCCCAAGCCTAACTAACTAACTAACAAGGCTATGGCGAAAACCCACCAACCCGCACTAGACCAACGTGGTGGGCTCATGGTCTAAACCCCTATGGATGCAGCTTCAACACGGGCCCTAGTGTCCGGCGTCTCCGCTGACGGAGACGCTGACGACGACGGTAGCCAGCCTAGCCCTGGAGGCAGGGGTGCGAACAATCTCCGGCTCCGTTGGCGGGAACGATTCCCCGTCAACGAATCATGGCACGAATCATATCGAATTAGAAAATTCGTTGAAAGGTGTAACGATCCCAACATGCAATGTTTAACTAAATCATATAAAATTATCATAAAATCAAGAAAGGTAGTTCATATCGGTTTGTTGGAGTTTTGGGAATAACTTAAGTAATAAAGTTATAAAATCTGACTGTAAACAAATGTGCACCGATTAGTTTTGTTAGACTTAAAAGAAACATTGACCAGAACCATTTAGCCAAAACTCAGTTCTATGTATGGCTCGTTAGGAAGTAAGTAATTTAGTCTATCATAAAGTCACTCTTATGATCATTCGAGATAATAAAATAAAGGTCATTTATCTTCTGGCCAATTACTTGCATCGTGGCAAGAAATACGAAGTTCTGGGTAAGCAAGTCATAACTTGTAATTTGTTATTTTTTACAATACTCTGTCCTGCAATAATTCAATGATGATGGTGTAAAAAGGCGGGTACGGCGCGGATGTTTTATTATTTTAAGATGTTGTTGTCTAAATGAACCCAGGGATCGATGCCATTGTTGGTACCCCACTGAATGAATGCCGTATGACATCTTTGAAATTAATTAATAATAATAATAATACCTTGGGCACTATTTACACACATCGATCTAGCCCAAACTAGGATTCTCTGTATCTTGGTTACTAGACAACGATACACATACTTATAAATATTATACTAAGATAGATAAACAGCCATCACTAGGGAACAAACATCCATTTTCATCAAACAAATATTTGCCCCCACCGAGACTCGAACCTGGGACCCTTGGCTTCGTAGGTAGGGCACTGCCGACTCGGCCATTCGGGTCGTTGAAATTAATTGAGCTCTGATAGGTTAGATTAGGCTCATAATCATTCACTGAATCATTGTTTTTAGGTAAAATGAGATCCTGATATATTTAATCTTGGTTGCTAATTATTTTATCACCCACTTTGGGCAAGTGTGTGACGTTAAGAACCAAATAAAGTATATAGCGAAAACCTAATATTAACAACATCTTACAGGCGGTGGCCAAAAGCTTCATGTATCAGTATCGTCAGTATCGTTCTATTTCTTGGGGTGGATCTAGGCATGGAAAGAACTAAATAGGCTAACTATTATGCTTGTTAAAATAATTATCCTGATAGCACCATGAGTACATGGGCCAATGAGATGACATAGGGGCGTAGTCTTGAATGAGATTTGGCGATGTGATTGGTCGAGACTGGAAGGGTAGGTAGTAGAGTAGGTAGGATGCGCCTACGCCGAAGGCCGGAAATTTGACAGTGTAGGGAGACCGGGTTTAGACACGGAACTGGGGAGTCGACAGCGAGGAGGACTTCATCAAGCGGAAGAACAGGAAGTGCGGGAGTTTTTCTGGTGCCGGGCGCGAGGCGAGACTGCGGCGTCAAAAGGTCTTCGCCGAGTGGTGAGTAAAGGTACACGTGGTAGGCATCGGCTGTCGAGTGAAGGATAGCACAAAGTGGTAAGTCTATTTTATTTTGTTACATTTCAGAGATGTGGAGATTATAATTACATAGCGTCACGCCTTTTCTCATGCGGGGTGGTAGGGGCACGACTGTGCCCACTTTGAGCCGTTTATTTCATGCACCGCCTTGGCTGACAATTAGCCATCGCCGCAGCTATGGAGTGGTAAAGGTTTCCTCGCGATGTTTTCCATCACCGTTGGAACGTCCGTATAATGTACTTAAAATGGATTGATTGTCGCATTGGTACTTGTTCGGGAGTCGAACCTGCAACTTCTGTGTGAGAAGCAAGCGTGGGACCCATTAGACCACGGAGCTCTTTATAATTAATCTGATTCGAATCCAGAGAATTGATTATCATCCAGTAGTTACAGTTAATAAATTTATCATTAAGTGGCTAGTATGTCGTACATCGGAGTCGAACCTGCATCTTCTATTTGAGAGGCAAGCGTGAGGCCCATTAGACCACGGAGAATTATAATTAATCTGGTTCGAATCCAGATCACTGAGTATAATTCAATAGTTTTAGTTAGTAAATTGATCAACGCTTTTAGATTTATTTTAAGAAATGCAAGACGCATTTCTTTGCCGTTTTGAATCATATTTATTGATCTGATTCAGGTCTAGAATGATAAAGTTTATTAGGTTTAACAAGCTCTCGTGGTTGACAGAGGAATAGGCCAAAGCCCACTTTGTCAAGTATTTATTGCAATCCGGTGACGTGTGCCTAATCTTGTTTGTACTTGCTGTGATTTATATTTTACTGCTGTTTATACTCGGCGCCACGACTAAAGAGCTTTGTCCTTGAATGCGCAGTAGTCACTTTTCACAAGTGTTTGGCGCGGGGAAGTGAGGAGCGACGGGGGCGGTAGTCAGCGCCGGCACCTGATTCGTTGATCAGTCGCTTCCCGATGCCCGCACCGAAAGCACGTCTCGAAGCTTCTTGAGTACAGTCGCATACAATATTACCCAACGTTATCTTTCGCCCCGGTCGAATTACAAATTATTAGTCAGCGGGAAGAAAAGAGTGTGCAGGACTATTACTACAAGTATCTATATTCACTAGGCCCTAGTGACTAGGGGCATTCTATGCTAGGGGGTTATTTATATATAGGTTTCAACCTTGACGTTAACAAATGTTGTCAATAGAGAGTACCTATAGTTTATTTGACACAAAGTCCATTATTTACATCGGCTAATATCCCAATCAACAAAATATCAAACAGAGAAAAAATAGAAGTGAAGAAAGTCCTGAACACTCATTTCTTCACACTAACCCTAAAAACGCACTTCGGAATTATGCCGCGACTGTACATATGCGCAGTAATCCCCGCCAGTTTCTCCGAGAGCTCTTTATTCGTGGCGCCGAGTGTATATATCTATCTTTATGTTACGCGTAATTTGGAAGATTCGGGTTCGCGACGAGAACTTGCTTAAAACTATTTGCTATTACGTATCACTCATTTCGTATCGGGCAGACATTTCCAGGGGCTGCGCTTGCGCTTGTTGTCTTAGCAACGCGCGGCTGTACCTGACCATCAGCCAGCTGATTGGGTGAGCTTTGACCTGCTTTCGCGCGGCATCTCAGCGCGCCGGGAACTCCTGTCTGGTTTGATGCACAGTTTACTTAACCTAATTTATTGATTGCTCTTCACTTTAAATACCGGTACCGTGTATTGTCAATATTGTCGTTGCTTGTCCGTTTTAACTGTACACCACAAGACAGTGTCAATATAGTAGAAGTTTCGGTCTTAGTAGGGGCGTATATAATTGTTACTGGAACTTTCAGTTAAGTATCTCGACTCGGAGTCCTCATTATACTTATCTGAATAACAAACGGAAAATGTTATGTAGGTACATAGCGTGTAATGATAATCCATAATGCGTAGCACTGTCGTTCGCCTATTTAAATAGCTGCGTCGACATGAGATGCGTGTTACTGGGTTTTTAAAACTGATTAAGGTAGATCTGTCGTCGGCTAGCCGCTTAGGTAGGCATTCCCCATCCTTATATCCTGAACTAAAATTACAGTTGAGTTCTTTGTCAGTTAGCTCATCCTGTAATAATCAAACTGACGGATTAGTTATTTCCCTTCTTTTGTGTTCTAAATTTCTGTAAAATTAAGTTACTAATGTAACACTTAATAGTACTGCGTTAATCTACTTGGCACTTGTATTTATTAACGTTTTTTAGAACTACTCTGGTTACATTTTTCTCCACCTTCCGTGAAGTTTTTTAACTATACCAAATTCTTACGAATGACAGAGCTTGCATTAGCGTTCTTAAAAACCTACATATACTTAATTTATTCAGCCTGCTTCAATTGAAGCTATTTTTGAGTGTTATTTATTACAGATAAGAATTATGCTGTCGGTTTGGTGTTGATTAAAACTTCACTACCTGGTAGCCGGAGTGCCTGTTGGCTATTTGTATATTGTTTTGAATTGTAATTTATCCTCTTGTGTGATGTGGTGGTTGTGTCATATTGCAAACTTGGGCGAATAATAGGGATCTGCCCCTTTGTAGGAGGTGTGATTGCCTGAAAAGTCTTACAGGGTAGGGGATGTACATATTGTCATGGCGAGTTGTAGTGGTGCCCGATCACAAGGGAGTAGGTCACACCGTTACGTAAGAAAGGATGGGAATATGTCTTCCAAACCCCGCGAATTAAATTATTGCTGGCCGGTTCTCGCGGTTGTCTGAGTGAGACAGTTGACCGCGAATACTTCCGAGTCACGTGGCGTTGTTGCAGTTTCATACTGCGGGAATGCTAACGAATTAATATGATTTGCATTCGGTCGAGGAATCACATCCGTAGGGAATATCAAAATAGCTCCAGGTTTGTCATTTGACATAAGTACATGCGTCACTTAGAGTCCGTTAGGCCCTATAGTAGCATCCTGTGCCAAGCTTAGGGAAATCCCTACTCCTCATTAAAGGGAATTCAACAGATCTCGCAACTAGATGTTAATCTAGATGCGAGATCTTTCACTTAGCAACGCGGTTGGAATTCACAGGTAGATGCGAGGTTTGGGGCATCTTCCACTCCCCCCTTCCCCCATTTTTTATGACAACCGCGACAGAATCTAGATTTAGGGAACTGTAACTACCTTCTTTAAGCTTTTAATTATTCGATGTTTGCCTCGTCCAAGGATCTTTCCAAATCTTTCTAAACAAATGTTTATGACCAATTACATCACCTCCATCTCAAACTATTAATTTCTTTCTCATGGATTTTCTTTACCTATTTCATGCCTCTAAAAGAATCTGGGATTGCTGAAACAAAAAATTACACAACGTAACAAGTCCTACCACAGTAATACGATCACATTTGGCCATTACACTGAGAAATATTACTATTGAATATTTCTGCAATTAACATATGCTTAAAAGCGTTTTGTTATAAGTATAGGTTAAAATTTAATTAAATTAAATTAATCTTTACAAAGGGATCAAGTGGGACATCATAGGTCTTGCAGAAATAAAGCGGTTGGGAGACGAAAATTCTGAAAGGGAAGACGCCATATTCTGCCACTCACCAAGTCGAGTCACCAAGGGAATGTTTGGAGTGGGTTTCTTGGTGGCGAAGAAATAGAAAGACAACATCATTGAATTTCTCAGTTATTCAGAAAGAATTGTCCTTAAATTCCGGGTAAATCAAACAACAGCACTAAAATTAATCTAGATACATTTTCTAACAACCAGCCACAGCGACGGTGAGGTAGAAGAGCATTACGACTTAATTAATAAGGCCTACGTCGGGCATCGGGGCACCTGGAATACGGTCCTCGGTAACTTTAGCGCCAAAGTCGGTACATGGCAAGAACTGGACAACGAGGATATTATGGGACCACATCGACTTGGGTGTCGTAACGATCGTGGTTCCCGTTCGCTCTAGTTCGCCTCTGGACAGGGCCTCAAAATTGGAAATAGCTTCTTTTACAAGAACCCTCAGCGTCACTGGACCAGGTCTCTGATAGAAATTCAGTCAAACATGAAACTGATCTCATTCTTTCATCTCCTCAGTCCAGAAAACAGTCAAAAATGATTCAGTCATTAGCACCTTAAAATTTTACTCCGATCATTCGGCCAATCCGTGCTAAGATTTTCTTTAACTCAAAAAATCACCGTAATAACCTATTTATTAAACGCATTAAAAAACTTAACATGAACACTTTAATTAACAACGCCGATAACTTCAATTTGACATTACAAAACCATTTTCAAAATCTCACCACCGACATAGCAGATGTAGAATCACAATTTCAAAAATTGAAAGAAGCCATAGAAATCGCCAATAAAAATATAAAACACAAGAAACCTAACAAAAATAAACTGACTACGCAGACAAAATCATTAATAGATCAGAGAAAAACATTGCACAAAAATTCCCCACAGTACTATATAGTTTGGATAGAATAGTTAAACGTAGCATCAGAAAAGATATCCGTAACTTCAACACTGCTCTAGTAAAAGGAGTTATAGAAAACCACTCCTTACTCTTGTATCTTTTGTGAAAATCTTGTATAACCAGACTGACAAATAAAAACGGACAGAAACACGGGAAGTAGAGAAAAAATAATAGATAGAACAACTATACTCCGACCCCACCAAAAATAACATTTCCTTAGAATATAACTGCCCCAAACCCGAAGAGGATTACATGACCAGATATGAGATCAACCGTGTTCTGAGGACCATGAAAAACAACAAAAGCCCAGGTACAGATGGCATCACCACCGAGACCCTAAAAGTTGGTAGAGCCCTCTTGCTCCCGCACAGACTTAAGCAATAGAATTCAAAAGGCAGAAGTCAACGGCGATAAATCTGATGGATCGGATGTAAAAAGTTCCATAAGATTTCATACTAGGCCCTATCTTATTCCTGGTGTATATTAACGATCTGCTTTTCATGGTGGAGAAATTGACTGACATAGTGTTGTTTGCTGATGATACTTCTTTGGTCTTCAACATTGAAAGACTAAAAGAAGATTTTGATGATGTTAATGATCTTTAACCTTGAATTGGTTCACAGTTAATAATTTATTGTTGAACGCTGGTAAAACCAAGTGTATCAAATTCTCACTTCCAAGTGTCAGACAAGTCAAGACCAGTTTAGTGTAAGAAAGCAACACGTTAGAATTAGTAAAAGATACCAAGTTTCTTGGATTGCAGCGGGGACCCCACATAGATGAACTAGCTGGTAAATCAAGTTCCGCGGCTTACGCCGTAAGGAACATCAGGCAAATCACGGATGTAGCTACATCTAGGCTAGTATATTTTAGTTACTTTCATAGTGTCATGTACTATGAGACTATCATTTTGTGAGGGAAAGCAGCGGATATTCAAACTATTTTTATTTTACAGAAAAGAGCTATTCGAGCAATTTATAATTTAAAACGAACAGATTTTAGAACAGAAACTTATTTACATATTTAAACGTATGAGACACGTTGCACACTCCTCCATAATTCGCATGCTCTATCTCACTTTCTGCCAGTCCATATTAACTTATTGTATTGTCTCATGGGGCGGGGCACCTAAAACTACTATGAAGCCTCTCGAAACAGCACAACGAGCTATCCTAAAGATTGCAACTTCTCGACCTATACTTTTTCCCACTCAGCAGCTCTATAAAGAATGTAAGGTATTAAGTGTCAGACAACTTTTTATTACTCAAACAATTTTACTGCAACATAAACTCACTCTTCTCAAAACTATCACCAAGCGAAGGACTGATCGCATATGTTCAGTGCCAACCCCTAAATTTTCGTTTACTAAAAGATTCTACCCCTACCTCGGCCCCTTTTTTATAATAAGATTAGTTCTAGCCTTTCCATACACCTACTGTCAGACGTAGAATGCTTACGTAAAATTACCGACTTTTTTCAGAATCTTTCCTACAACGAATCTGAAGAGTTTTTCAACCCCCTCATTTAACAAAACACACACACACACACACACACACACACACACACACACACATATACACCCTTACACATACAGACACTCACCCTTACAGACACTTACACATACCCACACATGGGCTTATTTTCAATAAAATAACCTTAATTATACTATTTTACATTGTCTGTTTACTAAGTATAATATTAACTTATTACTTATTTGTATTATAAATAATTCACTATCTTCCGCAACATTTTTATGTACCTATTTTACAATCAAAAAACTATATGTAAAGGGTTTGGGCCTGATATTCCTTACCACAGATTATTTGATAATCTAGCTAGGATATCAGCTCGTCTCCCTTCTTAAATGTACCTACTCATTTTTTTCTGCATGTTTAACCTAGTACTAAGGTACCTTTTGTTAAGCAACAGTACTGTACATTCTCTGATTTTTAATAAAACCATTTGAAATTTGAAATTTGAAAATTTGAAAGATTCCTTACGAGAACTTTTAAAATAAATTGAAATACTAACTGTAGCTAGTCAATTTATTTTCGAAAATATAATATACTACTCTGTCAACAAAGTACCGGGAAAAGATCAATAATACACAAAATGTTAGTTATTCATCTAAATTTATTTTATCGCCTTCAAAGTATGCTCCTTCAGAAACGATACACTTACGCCAACGAATAGTCCAATCATCAAAAGATTTTTAAACGCTTTTTCCGGAATTGAGTTCAGTTCTCATCGCGAATTCTCCTTTGTCTTCTACCGAATGAAAACGTGTCCCACGAAGTGGTAATTTGAGTTTAGGAAAAAGGAAGAAGTCGGCTGGAGCCATATCTGGTGAATAAGGTTGTTGCTCGATAGTATTTGTTGAGTTTTTGGTCAAAAATTCGTTTACAATTATGGCCTTGTGCGAAGGCGCATTATCGTGATGCAAAATCCAAGAATTTTCTTTCCACAAATCTGTCCTTTTTCGCCGAATTTGCTCTCTTAAACGCCGCATTACGCTCAAATAATATTCTTTATTTACCGTTTCACCTTCCGGCAAGAACTCCGAGTGCACAACACCTCGATAGTCAAAGAAAACAGTCAACATGACTTTAACTTTTGATCGACTTTGGCGTGGTTTTTTCGGTTTCGGTTCAGTTGGGAGGCGCCACTCCGAAGCCTGTTGACTAGTTTGCATGTCAAACTCGTAAACCCACGTCTCGTCACCAGTAACAATGCGTTTCAAGAATGTTGGGTCGGAATTGACTCGTTCTAGCATGTCCTCAGCGACTCTTATGCGATTGAGTTTTTGGAGAAAATTCAGGTCTTTTGGGACCAGCCGAGCAGCAACATGTTTCATACCCAAGTGATTATTTAAAATGGTGCGGATCGACTCGTGAGACACAGAACGTTCAGCGGCTATCTCTCTCAAATTTGAATGAGGATGTTCAGTCACTAATTCCTTCACTTTTGCGACGTTAACTTCAGTTGAAGATGTTGATGGCCTACCAGAGCGAGGCAAATCTTCTATCCCATCTCGACCGCTTTTAAACGTTTTGTACCACTCATAAGCACGTGTTTTTGATAAAGTCGATTCACCGTAAGCCTTCTGTAACATTTTCAGTGACTCCGAACACGAAATTCCGTTGGCGATGCAAAATTTAAGACAAACTCTTTGTTCGATATTTTTGTCCATAGTGAAATTCGCAGTACGCACTAGATATGATCTAACTAAAAACAGCACTATAATAAATATAAACAACAGATGCAACTCAAAATCCGCGCCAAAATGGAAAACAGGTGTGGCAATTGAAAAACAACAAAAAAAAAACAAAATTTTAATTTGGAACCATAGACAAATTATCCATTCCCGATACTTTTTTGAATGAAGTTGTATATACGCAAGAACCTTACACCATTTTCCAAAATTAGCCAGAGTTGTAATGTTTACCTAAGAAATAATCACAGACTAGTTGCGCCCCAGTTTAGACTCGCGAAGGTTAGCATTTCTTTTAAGGGTCAGTGCATTCTCAATTACAATAAGATACCTCTGGAGATTTTGAAATTGCCATTTGAGCAATTTGAAAAGCATGTTAAAACGACTTTGTCGAAAATGGGATTACAATGTTCAAGATTACTTAAATGATCGGACTGTATGGGGTTAATCTAGCTCAACACAGTCCTTGCTGCTGATAATTTTTTAATTATTTATTCTTGCCTATTATATTTGTATCCGTTAAGCACAAACAATTTTCAAAAGAGATCTAAAAATCAATATGTGGGAGTGTCTACGTGCTTCTTCTCCCACAGCGGTCCAGTGTAAAGAGGCAAAAAAAATGACGTCTGCTAAGTATATGTAAATATCTACGGTAATAAAGAAATTTGACTTGACTTGACTTGACTTGACTTGACTTGACTTGCAGTGAAGTCTGTCAGGCTAATATCATATTTCTACACAAGGGATATAGAACAGATATCGGAAACTACAGACCGATTAGCCTAGTTTCACATATTTATAAAATCTTGATCAAGGTATTAGAAAACCGTATTGCTGGACTACTGACTCTCACCAACCTCCAGAACAGGCAGGCTTCCGTCCTGGCTTTTCAACCACAGACCATCTCCATACAGTTAACCAAACCTAGGGTTTGTTGACTACTCCAAAGCATTTGACAGACAATCATTCTTCCATTTTCACGTCACTCCAAACTCAACATATCCATCCCTCATACATTCAAATCTTAGAGACCGTAGATCATAAGAGTACTGCAGGTATTAAACTTCATTAAGCTGGACCATCCGCTTATACCACAGTGCAAGGGTTCTGGACTGGAGTTGTCCACATTTGTGAATTTGTATTGAGGATACAGGTGGAGGCTTTGATCTTGTGACAGCAAACGAGTTCCAGACCATGTATCTCGCAACGAACTCGACGCTTGTGACGCAGTGCTGTACCGTGTGCATAGCACACAACATCCACATCGTCTTTATCGAGAAAGAAGTCAGGTAAACTATTGATGTAAAGGAGGAAGAGTGTTGGACCAGTATACTGCCCCATGGGACACTGGGCAGGGCCCACTCAAATGAGGGTCAATCTCAAGAGATTGGATGTGGGTTTTTAGGTAACTGGAGAACCAGCCCAGTGGTATTCCACGAATTCCTAAATCCTACAATTTGCTTCACAATTTGTCTGGCGAGACTGTGTCAAACGCCTTGGATAGGTACAGACTTTACCGATATCCAGGATGTTACAATTCTGAGGAATTCCGTCACAGCGTCCTCCGTGGACCTACCCTGACGGAAACCGTATTCATTGTCTGTGATGATTAATTGCTTTCGAGATAACTGGTAAGGCGCTTGTTGATTATTTTGTCCAAGATCTTGGAGAATTCACTCAGCAATGAGATAGGCTTATAGTAACACGGTTCTGTCGTAGACCCTGCCTTAAAAATATGGCACAACAGCCGCAGTACTCCAGCAAGTGGGAGAGTGTCCAGAGGAGAAGCTAATGTTAATGACTTGGGTCAGTGGGAACAAAATGCTTTTTCTGATAGCCTTTATTAGTCCATTACTGATCCCGTATATTCTTTAGATTTGCCATAATAGTTGCAATGTATGGGGTCCGCGCGTTGTAGAAAGAAGGATGTCGGAGCACGTGGCTGTGAGGATCTTGGTTTGACGGCGGCAGAACTTTTTAGGTGAATAAGTATTTCATTACAATTATTATCATTATTTCGTTGCAGTATGACATACAATAATTCAGGTGGTTTTAGCGTTCAATAAGTTATTATTAACGGATCTAGTTTCATTTATGTTGCATCTGATTGATTCACATTGTTTGTTCGGGTTGCTTCTGTTCTCTTTCTCGCTTAGGGAGCGGCTGTGATACTCTGGGTGGATGGATGGATGGATGACAAATGGATGATTGTATGGGTCCTCTAAGAGGCAGGCGCCTACTTGACATTGATTAAGCAAGCTGCCTACTTCTCAAACTGCCTTCTTGTTAAACTGACTACTTCACTAACTTGTTAAACTATAACTCAAGTACAGTCGATGGAAAAAGTGGTGTATCACTACTTTTGACTGATGTCGCTATTTTTGCCAGGTCACTATTTTTGACAGTTGTCATAATTTTCAACGGTATCTTGATTTTGACAGGTGTAACTAAAAAAATCAATACCTATCAAAATAATTGTGACACCTGACAAAATCATGACAACTGTCAAAAATGTGACAAGTGGATGAATCTCACTCAGAGATTATTATTGCTGAAATGTGCAGGGAAACAGGGAGTATAAACGGTGGGAGCACAACATGTTGGACATGGACGGGGAAAAGCGAGAAGACTCATATACGAGTTGACTCCACATACAAGTCAATTCATAAATGATTGACATTGAATTTTCGGATGATACTAAAAATCGGGTTTCCATATTTTCAAGGAAACCGACAAAACTAGAAACAACCTAGAAAGGTAGGCACTTACGCTCAAGGTGCGCGTTGCCTGCGTGAGCTCCGCCAGCTCCCGCTTGCCGCGGCGCATCCTCTCCTCGAGCTCGTCGATGCTGGCCTGCTGCTCGCTCTCCTGCTGCGTCAGCTCCGCCAGCTGGCTGTTCAGAGACGAGACCTTCCGCTTCGATATGTTCAGCTCGTCCACCTGCACAACGACAGTTCGTTGAATGCGAGATATGTTTATGTTTAGTAGAACACCTACCTTAAAATGCACCCTTCTAATACAATGAGTATTAGAAGGGTGCATAACCTAACCCTAGCCAATATTCTGTTTGCAAGTGCAGCAGTCTAACGAGAACTCGCTTTAGATATGATCGCTATACATCCACTCATCATCATCATCGTATAGATGCCTATTTCCGGTGCGCCATTTTCAATTATTTCGCTTTCGTTTGCATGCCGACAGTCTCTGAGATGCGATCGGATCATTCCGTCGCCGCCTCGGTCCAGCTGCCGTCGTCCAAAACAAAAACAAAAAAATATTGTCACGTCTTTCTCCATTCCTGGGCAGTAGTAAGAGTGTAGTACTCACGAGCACTTGGTGTCTCGGCGCGTGCTGCGTGTCGAGCGCGTGCTGCGTGCGGCGCTGCTCGGCCTCCAGCCGCAGCCGCTCCGCCAGCAGCGCCTGCAGGGTCGCCGCCGCCGCGCGCTCCGCCGCCCGGGCCTGCGCGGCCGAGGCGTCCGACTCCTCCTCCGCCTGCTCGAGGTCGGAGAGCGAGGCCTTGGCCTCCAAGATCTCCGCCTCCACTTGCCTGCGGAAGTATACATTAAACAGCATGCGTAAGCAGTGATCTCGGCTAGCGTTAGCAATTATATCGGCTTGCGTTAACATTGACATCGGCTAGCGTTCGTTATGATATCGTCTAGCATTAGCAGTTCTATCGGCTTGCGTTAACAATGACATCGGCTAGCGTTCGTTATGATATCGTCTAGCATTAGCAGTTCTATCGGCTTGCGTTAACAATGACATCGGCTAGCGTTCGTTATGATATCGTCTAGCATTAGCAGTTCTATCGGCTTGCGTTAACAATGACATCGGCTAGCGTTCGTTATGATATCGTCTAGCATTAGCAGTTCTATTGGCTTGCGTTAACAATGACATCGGCTAGCGTTCGTTATGATATCGTCTAGCATTAGCAGTTCTATCGGCTTGCGTTAACAATGACATCGGCTAGCGTTCGTTATGATATCGGCTAGCATTAGCAGTTCAATCGGCTTGCGTTAACAATGACATCGGCTAGCGTTCGTTATGATATCGGCTAGCATTAGCAGTTCAATCGGCTTGCGTTAACAATGACATCGGCTAGCGTTCGTTATGATATCGGCTAGCATTAGCAGTTATGTCGGCTAGCCTTAGCTGTGATATCGGCTGGCGTTCGCAGTTATATCGGCTAGCGTCAGCAGTTATGTCGGCATATACTGACGTGGCGCGCTCTTCCGTGCTGACGTGCAGCAGCGTGGTCTGCCGGCCGGCGCCGCCGTAGCTGCGGTAGTTGGGCGCGGGGTAGTACTCCGACGAGTCGAGAGTCACGATCTTGGCGCAGTTCGCGGGCACGTTCTCGATGTTGTCCGACAACCGCACCGCGTCCTCTGAGGAACGTATAATCGTTAAGTGAACGTTGAATGCCCTCGTAAACGTGGCGCTGTCGTTTTCAAACAGACGCTGCTTATTATATCTGTCAAGATGTAGCGGCCAGCCCCGCATAAGGCCCCGCGCGGCTCGCATCAACCGCATGCTACTTTTGACGATCCGAATAGCCGAGTCGGCAGTGACCCTGCCTACGAAGCCAAGGGTCCCGGTTTCGAGTCCCGGTGGGGGCAAATGTTTGTTTGATGAGAACGGATGTTTGTACCCTAGTCATGGTTGTTTATCTATCTAAGTATAATATTTATCTACAAAAGTATGTGTATCGTTGTCTAGTACCCAAGATACAGGGCATCCTAGTTTGGGGCTAGATCAATGTGTGTAAATAGTGTCCAAGGTATTACTACGGGTGCTGATAATGATCCCATGATTTTGCTGTGGAGAGTTAGCGAGAAAGAGGGTTCTAGTTTGGTAGTCCACACAAGGGAGTATAATAACAAATAATAAAGCGAGTAAAGCTGCAGCCGTCACCGTGTTCGGGCACGAGCAGGATGCCCTCGAGGCCGAGGTTGTCGATGAGATAGTTGGCCACCACCGAGTCCGCCACGTCCAGCGACTCCAGCGCCGACAGGTAGCTCCCCGCGCGGACCTGCACACACACACACACACCACACTCCTAATTAGAGGGCGGAATTCTCAAAGAGAAAATCAAACGTCATTAAGAAGTAAGAAGAAGAAGATTAAAGATTGACCGCCTTATTCATAACGTCTAATAAACCTATTTTAACTATAATGCCGTTTTTTTATGAATAAGGCGGTTAATGTGTTATTTTATCGACTATCGATAATTTCGATAAATCGGAAATGTGTTGATTTTTTTACAGGGAATATTGCAAGAATCTTGAAAAATAATTAGGTCTTAATAGAAAACCTCGTCACTTTTCACCGATTTCGAGTTATGTATATTACTTGCTAGGTGGGTTTCAACGCGCACTTAGTACTTGTGAAATGTATTTAGAAATACCTAGAAAGCTTTTTGGTTTTTGTATTAAATTGTATTTTTCAAATTACAGGGGGACAGTAAAAAATATTAGCAACCCAAGCTTTAGTTGGTCACTACTCGACTTGCTATGCTATGTGTCAAGCAAGAAGTATGCGATTGGTCACATTGGCACAGAGTTTCATCATCATTAGTGAACTCCCGATCTTGGGTATAACCAAGTTGGTCAACCCTGTTATAGGTCTGTTAAAGTTGCGAAACAATCAAACTTATAGGATAGAGCTATATATGTCACAATTTTTGCTTGATGACCTTTGAAAAGGAAAAACTTTCATTAATTTTGGCACGAAGCAAGGTCTTATAGCACAAGTAAAGATAACCATCCGTTACTGACGTCCGGTACTGACGGAAGATCAGCGCCTGAGGAGTCTACTTCTTAGGCACATGCTGAGTCAGAACCTTTTTGCAGATGCCACACCACCCTCAGTTCTAATGCGATATAGGTACTTTAGTACCTATGTCCTACCTGTCTCAAGGTGTAATTACTTTAGGTAACTATAGTTTCTAGTTGTTTCTGAATGTTTATAAGTATGTATTTTTGTTTTCTGCGATGTTATTTTTGTTAAGTGGTACCAATGTTATTTTTTGTTAAGTATCTGCAATGTTTTGTGTGTGGGTGTGCGCTTATGCAAATAAATAAATAAATAAATAAATAAATAAAATAAATAAACCATCCGAAAACTGTAAATGTCTGTATGTCAGTCCGTCTGCCAAGACACTTTTTCTCGTGGAGGTATCAAGGTGAAATCAATATCGCAGACTGAAGTCTGTGGTCTCTTGAACTTGTGAAAAAATCAAACTTTTAGGTCAACGCAATCAAAAGACACCATCACATCCTATAGGATACTTCTCGTTGAGCTACAATCGTGAAATTTGCCACGAAGCATGGTCACAAGTAAATAAGAAAAAAAACAATTGGCCGGTTTTTTTTTAATTAGAAAGATACATTACACTGCATAAGAAAGTAGGCTGAGTTTAAGAAGAACATGAATTTTGTGTTGTGTACCTTATTCCGTCGCACGTCGTGAACGTTATCTAAGAACTTGCTGCACGTCACCGCCGGCTTTCTCGCGTTCCCGTATACCTGGAGGAAGAAAGGAGATTACATATTGGTACAGTGGAAATGTATATAAACTCCTGACGTCAAGCCAGAGAAAAGAGCAAAAACGGCCAAGTGCGAGTTGGACTCGCGCACCGAGGATTCCTCCTCGCTTTTTTGTCAAGGAACTTTGTGTGTTGGAACAGCAAAATTGTGACACATAAATATAAGTCATCTTTTGATTGTGTTGACCTAAAAGTTTGATTTTTTCACAAATTCAAGACTTAGTAATCAATATTAATTTCAACTCCGACAACCTCTGTGGCGCAGAGGTTGTGGCTCTGCCTGCCATGCGAGAGGTCCCGGGTTCGATCCCCGGCTGGGGGTAAAGAAAAAAAGAAAAAAAAGCCAGGTCTTGGATGTTTATGTGTGTGACGTCGCTGTTTCTGGTTCCCACGACACATGTTATCCTAGTGTGGGGCCAGACGCAATGTATGTGTTTGTATGTAAATGTTTATGTTTAGCTTGATATCTTAATGCATTCCTGAGAATAAGGGTCTTGACAGACAGACAGACGGACAACGAAGTGATCCTATAAGGGTTCCTTTTTTTCCTTTTAGGGCACGGAACCCTAAAAACCAATACCGAATAGTTTCAGAGGCACAGTAATGTTAACACTACACAATAATTAAATATTCCTTTTTGCGTGACAGGGGCCAGCCACCCAGCCTCTGTCTAGAGACTGAGTGGTGGTGGTGGTGCAACTGACCTGTCCCATGATCTCGAAGAGTTTCCTGGAGTCCTCTGCGCTGTTGACGCAGAAGGAGCGTAGCGAGCCGGCCAGGATGTGCTCGAGCGCGCCGCCCCACTTCTTCTCCTTCACCTTCAGGTAGGCGCCTGCGACCAAATGTTCACATCCTCATATCTCGAGTATCGTGGGGAATATGGCCCCCTTTGCTTCGTCTGGTTCATAGCTACTGAATATTAGCTATCCACAAAGAACCTGAGCGAGAAATGAAAGACATTCATCTTTCGTCGGTCGGTCGGTCGTGGTTGCAATGGCAACTGTTTTGCTGTGGAGTTACAGTTGTGGATGTGCTCACGACGTGTCCCCCGGAGAGCACAAACAAGCTACAAACTCTAAAATGTTCATTCCAGGATTTCAGGAGGCCAAATTGTTACCTAAAGTAGAAACAATAATGCGCGAGACAGGCTTGAAAAGTAAGTTTGCCAGAGGCAATTATAAGGAGAGCGACATCTTCGGGAGTAAAGTAAAAGGCTTGAGATGCGCGCAAATACTAGACTAATTTATTATAGGAAATACTAAGCTTATATACAACTTACTACAAAACTACGTGATGAATATAAATATACCTTATCTGTGACGGTCGTCAACTTATCTTAACATTACGTGGAAATATGACTAACATAGTCGACCGGCACAGTAAGTGAGTTTCAATATATAAACTTGAACAGTTTTATTTCGTTTAAAGATTGTAAAGTCCGTTGCCGTGACGCCCGGTCGGTGGAGATCGTACGATATAAGCTGTACTAGGGCAGGAAGTAGGTGCTTCGGGTAAGCGAAAAAAAAAACAAGTTGGTATTTTTGCAGGTTTTTTTGTATTTATAAGAAAACAAACGGTCATATATAAGTACAACGACAGACAAAACAAGCTTACAAAGTAGACCTTGAGTTTCATATAAAAGTAACGCTTTGCGAGAGCCGAGGAGCGCCAAGTATCGGGGTTGACAAACTATAAGATCAACTTTGCCGACAGAGTGGCAACCGACGGGAGACGTAATAAAAGGCTTGTCACTGCATGCTCAGTTAAAGTCTTGTCTATTGATTGGAATACAATCCTAACTTATATACTAGGTTGGTACATGTTATTAATGATATGAATGTATAGATAATGGTGTGTTTCCTGACTTGATGAAACTAAGTAAAGTTATACCTTTATTCAAAGCTGGTAGTACATCAGACCCCACCAATTTTAGACCCATATCGATACTACCAACGCTTAGCAAAATATTTGAAAAACTCATACTTAATCAATTGCAAAGTCATTTTTATCTCAATAATTTAATTCATATTGCTCAGTTTGGTTTCACAAAGGGTCGTTCAACAGCCGATGCTGGTGTTGAACTAATCGACAATATTTTTGATGCCTGGGAAGACGCAATGGATGCAATAGGTGTTGTTCAGGCCTCTCGGCACCCGATGACCTCGCAGGGGCCCATAGCTACGAGGTAGCGTAGCGACCAGATGCCAAGAAGCAAGAACGTCGGCGATTCACCGAGCTTAAGTAAATAGATTCTATCTGACCTGGTCTGTGCTTCGTTCCCGTCAAACTCCTGTCTCTCTGCAAGGCCTGGGTGCACCCTAGGCTCTTCTTGGTAGACAGGTTCTTCAGCCAACCAGGTATGGCTGGCAGGCCAGCTTCGACTCCAACACAGGTTATGTTACGTGGGAAAAACCAATCGGCCACGTAAATGCGAACTTTATCTGGTTCGGAGAACCACAATACACTCAGCTATAAGACAATCCTGAGGGGAGCCCGAATACAATTCCAGATGGCTTACGATTTAATTCAATGCCCTATACCAATACGCGTTCCATCGCGAGGGCTTGTCGTCTGTCAGTTGTCAAAAACTGCTCTGTGGCAGCTCCGTCAAATTCAAAATGGCCGTTCCGGAACCATAGATCGAGTATCGATTCTGAATCGAACAATCACCCGCCCGGACAGGCACCCACCTGTCCCTTAATCTACGGGCAGCCGAGACAACGTTGCTACCGCTCGTTTTAGTACCGAGCCTCCTACTAGAACCTCTGCAGACCGGGGGGTCCCGTCCTTGCCAGGGAACAAGTTAACAATGCGCCCCCTGCGCCAACGTAGTGGCGGTAGGTTAGCATCCTTAACCAGCACGAGGTCACCAACACTAGGGGGGCTGGTTTTGTCAGTCCACTTAAGGCGCTGTTGTAAGATATGCAGATACTCGAGCGACCAACGCTTCCAGAAATTCTGAGTAAACTGCTGCAACATCTGATACCTTGACAACCGATACAATTTCACTCCCTCGAAGGGGTGCTCGGGCAACGCGTTAAGTGGCTGTCCTATCAAGAAATGGCCTGGGGTCAGAGCCTCCAGGTCATTTGGATCCGAGCTGAGCGGACACAACGGTCGCGAATTGAGATCGGCCTCGATCTTACAAAACAATGTCGCGAGCTCCTCAAAAGTCAGCGCGGTCTGACCTACTATACGCCCTAAGTGCGTCTTCGCTGGCTTAACTACGGCCTCAAAAATCCCACCCCAGTGGGGGCAACTCGGTGGGCTGAAGGTCCACTGTATACCCCGACGGGAGAGGGCCGTTCCAATATCCACTTTATTTACATTCAAAAAGTTGACTATCTCTCGTAAGCATCGTTCCGCACCGATGTAGTTAGTGCCGTTATCAGAGCGGATCAAAGTTGGAAGTCCCCTTCGAGAAACAAACCTATCCAAACAAGCAATGAAAGCCTCTGTCGAGAGATCAGCAACGAGCTCGAGTTCAGGAGCCCGACATCCCCTGGATGCACAATCAGACGGGTTCAATTCTCCTGGTACATGTCTCCAGGTCAGTGGGACCTCAGACGACACAATCTGGGAGACACGGTTCGCAACAAAACCCTCTAAGTTATGGACCGATGCCTTCAGCCAGCACAAAACAATCTGGCTGTCCGTCCACGCGTACACCGTATCCTCCAAAACCACTGACCCACGCAACACCGTTAGAGTGTGACTCAAAGGTTTGGTCAAAAGAGCAGCCCCGGACAGTTCCAGTTTTGGAATCGTCATCCTTGTCCGAATAGGCGCTACCTTGCTTTTTGCCAAAGCCAATCGCACGTCGACCTCCCCGGTGGAGGTGACGGTTCTCAAATAAACCGCTGCCGCAAACCCTCGTTCAAAGGCATCACAAAACCCGTGAAGGGTTGCCCTGTAATCCCCAGCAGGGACCAATTTCCTCGGCAGCGATACATTATTTATATTGAGGCCCAACCATTTCGCTAAATCGTTCGATACAATGCAGCCCTGAGCTCCAGAATCTAATAGGGCGCGAACGTATGTTGGGTTGCCCGCCAAATCCCAAACAAGCACAGAGGCGATCGGTAACACCACCGTCTCCGGTTGGGGGGCAACAAATTGTTGGGCCGCAAATTCCTAGCGAGGGCCCCCGGGGCCCCACTCTGCCTGTAACCGATCAGGTAGGCAGCTATACGCCAGCGGGTCCCACTGTACAAATGGCCCACGCGCCGGTTCCATTGCCACCCTACGACGCCCCCCGAAGGGTTGTGGGCGTGAATTCAACCGTGGCCGCTCCATGAGCGGGGGGGACATCACATGCGACCGACGAGGACGAGGCGACGAGCGGGGCGACAACTGAGGCGGCGTCCGAGCCGCATCCGCATAGCTCGAAGGTGTCCCATGCCACCCGCCCGTTACGGCCTGCTCAACACACCCAATGTGCCGCTGAGTCGGATGCTGAGTCGCAACCGAAAACTCAGGGCCCCCCATGTGATGACCCTGAGTGCGGCCCTGCACCCCTGGGTGGCCGCGTGCTTGTGGCCCCATTGCCCGCTGAGTCGGATGCTGAGTCGCAACCGAAAACTCAGGGCCCCCCATGTGATGACCCTGAGTGCGGCCCTGCACCCTAGTACTACCCTGTGCACGTGGGAACGCTGGCCCCTGAGTTGCGCTCCAAGTCGCAAACAAATTCTCAGGGCCCCATTCCGTATCACCCTGGGTACGGCCCTGTGGACGTGGGGACGTTGGCTCCTGAGTTGCGCTCCGAGTCGCAAACGAATTCTCAGGGCCCCATGCCGTGTCACCCTGGGTACGGCCCTGTGGTGGCTGTTGGCCGGACCGGTTCATGCACAACAAATTGTGGTGGGCCCCACCACAATATCCGCACAATTTGTGCGCGTGCAGTCCCTAGCCATGTGTGGCCCGAGGCACAGGAAACACCAGCTCCGCTGCTTGGCCATCCGGCGCCGTCCCTCAACCCTAAGTTCCCCGAACTTATTGCAATCGGCCACAGCATGGCCAATCTGCCTACAACATGGGCAGGTCTCACCTGCACCCCTGGGTGGGGTCAATGCACTCACAGTCCCATACGACTGCCGGTTGGTGCGGTCCTTCCTCGTCGGAGGGCCCCTACTCACAGCGCTCCCGGCAGCTCTCTGTGGCTCCGAAGGATGGGTGGCCGTCAACCCCAAATTCTCTGCCCGTCGAGCCTCCTCTTCCAAAAATCCGACCAAGTCGGAGAAGGCGGGCAGGTCCTCGGCCGACCTCCCGTGAGACTGTTCGAAACGAGTCTGCACGTCAGCGGGTAGTCGGGAAAGTACAATGTACAGCAATAGGTACGACCATTCACCAACCGGAAGTCCAAGATTCTCTAGGGCCTTGGTGACGGACAACAACGGGCTCAAAACCTCCGTCTGTATAGCCCCGACCTTGTTCACAACCGGGATACTAAATAAACGGTTCAGTTGGGCATCGGCCAACCTCCGTTTGTTGTGGTAACGTCTGACCAGCAATTGCCTGGCCGTTTCATAGTTACCCTCCGTAACTGTCAAATGAGCGACCAGCTCCCTGGGCTCACCCCTCAATGCTGCCACCAGCTGAGCCATTTTGACAGACTTGGTAATGTCCGATCGCATGTGCACCAAACTGTCGAACAGATTGATGAAGCTCATCCATTCACCGGACACTCCGTCAAAAGTAGGCATAGTTATAACGGGTAACCTGGTCCCCGATCCCTGATGCGGCAGAGGCGCCCCAATGTCACCACCATGGCTCGACTCGCGCTGCCTACGTATGTCCGCAGCCCTCTGCGTGATAGCAGCCGCCATCTCCATACACTGGTCGACATCCCCTAGCAACCGTGACAGCCTGTCAGGTGCGCAACCATCAACTGCTTCCGCCTGCGCGGACAATTCGAGCACCCTGTTGTAGCGTTCCTTAACGTCCATAGACCGCTCCAACACCACATCATGCCTATCTAAACGGTCTATCAGACCGTGTGCGGAGGAAAACCATCTGAGCTCCTTAGAAACACCCTTCTGTATTTCAGACAACGACATGATCGGAACGATACTTACTCACAATTTGCAGTAACTCAATTATATTGGACCCTCCAGTCTACAACACAAACGAGGGAACCCTAATCTATAACTTAAACAATGCTGATTTCCCCAAACAATAGAAACCGAGTTTTATATCTACACAAATTCTGTAAACAACAATTTAGTTTCCCTATATCATATAACACACACAGATAGTCAATATTAGTTCAAGTTATAAATTGCTATAAACTGAAAACAATGTCCAAACATTCATTAGCATTACTAGACCACTAATAGATTGACTATGCAAACTTCAAACTGCAAACATGATATGACTTCAATGCAAATTTCAATTCACCTACAATGTACCTGTAATGTAATTACTATTCTGAGTCACATCTCAGTACAACTGGTCATTTAGGGAAAACTGTTATATCTGTCTGTCTACTACCAGCAGTAGACTTATAACTTATAATACTACCAATCTATGTGGATACAGGAACAAAACCAAGTTAGCTAATAACCGCCTATACCTACAGATTGATAGTCCCAAATCGTGGGTTCCTGGAGCCCTTGACGGCTGCAAATCTCAGGAAACCACGCTCTTGCTACCAAAGTGTTCAGGCCTCTCGGCACCCGATGACCTCGCAGGGGCCCATAGCTACGAGGTAGCGTAGCGATCAGATGCCAAGAAGCAAGAACGTCGGCGTTTCACCGAGCTAAGTAAATAGATTCTATCTGACCTGGTCTGTGCTTCGTTCCCGTCAAACTCCTGTCTCTCTGCAAGGCCTGGGTGCACCCTAGGCTCTTCTTGGTAGACAGGTTCTTCAGCCAACCAGGTATGGCTGGCAGGCCAGCTTCGACACGCACAGTTTTACGTAAATACGAACAGTATCTGGTTCGGAGAACCACAATACACTCAGCTATAAGACAATCCTGAGGGGAGCCCGAATACAACTCCAGATGGCTTACGATTTAATTCAATGCCCTATACCAATACGCGTTCCATCGCGAGGGCTTGTCGTCTGTCAGTTGTCAAAAACTGCTCTGTGGCAGCTCCGTCAAATTCAAAATGGCCGTTCCGGAACCATAGATCGAGTATCGATTCTGAATCGAACAGGTGTCTTCTGCGATCTATCCAAGGCTTTTGATTGCGTCCATCACGACACTCTTGTCAGGAAGTTACGCCATTATGGTGTAAAAGATCAGGCACTTGGCCTTCTGGAGTCATATCTAACAGATAGGGTTCAGATGGTCGATGTTAATGGGAAAAGATCACCTGGGTCTTCAATAAGTATGGGCGTACCGCAAGGTTCAATTCTCGGTCCTTTCTTGTTTTTAGTATATATTAATGATTTACCTTACCTTGTTAAAGCAAAACATGGGTTAGTATTGTTTGCCGATGATACTTCTTTGATATTTAAAGTTAAAAGACAGCAATCAAATTATGACGAGGTAAATAATGCTATCTCTAGTATAGTGAACTGGTTTACTGTTAACAATTTATTACTTAATGAAAAGAAAACTAAATGTATTAAATTCGTGTTACCCAATGTGAACCCGGTAACTACAGACATATTTATAAAAGGACAGAGATTGGACCTTGTGCAATCGACTGTCTTTTTGGGCATTACTTTAGACGCCAAACTACAATGGGATCCTCATATAAATAAATTGTCGAACAGACTGAGTTCGGCAGCGTTCGCAGTTAAAAAAATTAGAGCTCTTACCGACGTAGACACCGCTAGACTAGTCTACTTTAGTTACTTTCATAGTCTAATGACCTATGGTATTTTATTGTGGGGTCACGCTGCGAATGCTAATAGTATATTTATTCTGCAGAAACGGGCTGTTCGTGCAATTTATAGATTAGGGCCTAGAGTGTCACTGAGGGAAAAGTTTAAAGAAATCAATATTCTGACATTTGTGTCTCAATATATCTATGACAATCTTGTGTATGTAAAAAGAAATATAACTAATTTTCAGAAGTACAGTGATATACACAATTTTAATACTAGAAATAAAGACAAGTTGGTTGCTTATGTAAGCCGACTACATAAAATTAGTAATTCTTTTAAAGGCAATTGTATACGCTATTACAATAAGGTCCCTACTGATATTAAAAACTTACCTTTAGACAAGTTTAAAATAATAATAAAACAGAAATTGTATAAAAAAGGTTACTACAGGATATCTGATTACTTAGAGGACAGATGTCCATGGGAATAGATTGTTTGAGTAACAGGCTGTTTCGATATATAATTAGCATTCATTTTGTAATTTGACAATATTTTATTTAAAAAAGGAAACGCAAAAGATGCGACGACTGTGGAGTTTCTTCGGTGAGCTCTTCTCCACAGATTCCGCCATTGGGTTAGTGAACACACCCAAAAAAATGTAATGACGGATCTAAGTGATGTAACAACATCCTATGGAAATAAATGATTTTTGATTTTGATTTTTTGATTTTATGACGTGCATAAGACATAGTACGTGATGAGATATTTCCGCATATCTGTAATCTGTGGCGGGCGTACGGGCCGGCACATCAACAATTAAAATAAAAACATTATTCTAAAATTGAACGGAAATTTGACTATATTTGCCTTAATTTCAACTTTAAAGAGCCTAAAGAAATATTAAATATGTCAATGTCTGGGCCAGAAAGATGTTTGTTATAAAAGTTCGGGGCCTTGTCGTTGGCCTCGTAAATGAATGTTGAGCACAGTTGGTACGACAATGAGTAACAGATAATAAAGACGTTGTGGGATCTGCTAGATAAATAGAGGGATTTCAAATTGAGATTTTCCTGTATGTATGTACAGTCAACAATATTGGAGAGGGTTTTGAAGATGAAGTATGCGTCCATGAACTGTCTACGGCTTGCTAAAAGAGGGATCCTATGAAATACAGCAGATTTTTCAACGGAGACAAAATAATGAGTTCTTATGTCACGCGCCCTCAAAAATTTATTTGTATTTTTTCGAGCCGGTTGATGTGGATATGGTTTTATTTTATTGAATCCTACGATAAGTAATTTTCTTACTTTCTGCATTTTAAATGCTGTTCCCATACGTTTGTCTTTTATCCATAAACACCAAGTAAGTTTTACGGCCGGCCGCCACATTGTATTGTGTGATACATATTTTAATTTGAATATTATTAGGTAACTTAATTTGATCATCCATTCACCTTAACGAATATCCATTCACTGGTAACCATTTCATCGCTACCCGTTTTTATATCGATACGAACAACACTAACCTGAATTCATTTTGCACAAATAATTTTTATTTGGATTTTATTTATTTAGAAACAAACGGTCTTAAACAAATTAAATAACATGATTATTAAAATAAAAACCTGTAGTGTCCTTAATTAATACTAAGTAATCCAAGCACATATAACGCAAATGAATCGTAGGCATGTAAAGCGGGCAGCAATGGGATATCTCATGTCGCTGTAACACGGGCGAGCTTGCAACGATCGTAAAGTGTTACCCACTGTACCCACCTACTTGAAATATTTTTTTTTACTAAAAAACCAAAACCAAAACCAAACGTTGCTAAAGCTAAAGTGTATTCTTAACTTAAATCTATTTTTAAACAGTTCAAGGAGCTACTAAACAAATCAATATCAAAGTTAGGCATAATTTGTACTCGATGCAATCTCGAGAAAAGGTTTGTACAACGACAGCCGCGTTCTTGCCTACGAGATACACAAAAAAGAATATTCCGTAGTAATTCCGGAGCATCGATATAATTATTTAGTAGTTTGTGTAAATATATAATGTCTATATAGTCATGTCGATAGCATTACTTCATCATTTTCTCACGCCGTAAAGAGGTTGGATAATCTATGTAAAACTGACCTGTCCTGTATTACAAAGACTTCAGGAATTTTTGCTGTAAAGTTTCTATCCTCTCAATATAATTATTGAAAAAAGGGTGCCAAACTGTGCTAGAATATTCAAGATGACTCCTAATCCTAACGTAACTGTCATATAAGAGCTTATAGGTCAGTGCTTTTTTGAAGGATTTACCAACACGTTAAATGAAATCTAACTACTTATAAACTTTTTTTACGACAGCGTCTATATGTGGTACAAATGTGAGCTGGCTATCCAGCTGAACACCCAGGTCACGAGTCTCCGTATCACGTTTCAAAACCCCATTTAATAGTGTATATTCAAATTGTATATTATTTTTCTTCGTGGTAAAAGTTATGACATGACATTTATCAGAGTTTAAAAACAACATATTCGTGCTGCAGAATTGCTCAAAATGTGATAAATCTCTTTAGGGAGTTTTACCGTCATTGTCGTCACGTATTATTCGGATTTTTTTGTATTATCGGCGTATAAAAGAGAAATCAAACTTTTAATGGATGTCGGTAAATCATTAACATATAAAATAAATAGAAATGGTATGGTCAAATTGTCAAAGTTGTCTCACGGATTATGGTTTCTACTTTAATAATTGCACTTACAAAACAGATTGGACACTGTGCCAGCCATCCCTTATCATCACGGACTAAAGTATCGTCGAGATAAGTTATTGGCTGACACAGAAAATCGACATCACGTACCGGTTTTGGTACATGATGATTATCGAGGACGATTTATATATAAGAAGAGTTATTTGTTAAATAAAAACTAGACTGTAACTGAGCATATTCCAAGCCTTTTATTCCGTCTCCCGTAGGTTGCCACAACGTCGGCAAAGTGGTGACCCCGACGTTTGAATATCAAGCAACCTTCGGTTAAGCAGCAGCATGTCGTCGCCTGTGAAACAGAACCCGTGTGCAGCTACCCTAGAAGTGCAAGCAATCAGCACTTCGTCTAAAATCGCAGACTTCTGGAAGGACAAGCCCCGGTTATGGTTCGCACATTTTGAAGCAGTAACCACTCCCCAGAAGTTAGGTGACGAATCCAAATTCCACCTAGTCCTTACCAAACTAGCCAAAGAGGAAATCGAACAAGCCAGTGACATTGTGATTTCCTTATCAGACAGCGGAAAGTACCAGAAGTTAAAAGACAGATTGATTTCGACATATGAAGAATCCCCGCATCGCAAATTCCAGAGATTATTCACGGACACCGACCTCGGAGACAGAAAACCGTCACAGTTATTAAGAAAAATCAAGGAGCTTGGGGAAGGTCAAATCAACGACGAAACTGCAAAAATGTTTTGGCTAAAACAATTACCGACCTCTTTAACCTCAATACTTTCGGAAAATAAAGAGAAAGGAATTGACGATTTAGCCCAGATGGCCGACAATATTTACGAAGTCTCGAGCTTCGAACAAGTTGCTGCGCTAAGCAGGGTCGACGACCCAGTAACGCAACTAACTGCTGAGCTAGCGAAAGTAAAAATTGAGTTAGCTGCAATTCATAATAACAACAATCGTCGGCAGTTTTATCGCAGTAAGCCATTCTCTAGTTCACGGTCAGGAAGCCCGTTTCCATTTCGGAGAAACTCGAAGGTATGCTTTTATCATTCACGTTTTGGCAAGAGAGCTTTCAAGTGCGAGGCTCCGTGTTCCTGGAAGCAACAGGGAAAGCTAAAGCGGGCATGCACTGAGGCGGAGCTGTGTGCTTTTTCACAATTTCATCGCCTATTTATCACAGACAAGAAGACTGGAGAAAAATATTTGATCGATACCGGCGCGAACATATCTGTACTTAAACGCAAGCTGAAGCATTCCGGGAAAACAGATTACTCATTACATGCTGCCAACGGTTCAAACATCAGCAAATATGGAGAACGATGTTGTGCCCTTGATCTCGGGCTTCGAAGAACTTTTAAATGGAACTTCGTGATTGCCGATGTCAATACCTCTACCATTGGAGCAGATTTTCTGGAGCATCATGGTTTATGGGTTGATTTACGCAGAAAAAGGTTGATTGACAACACTACCAAACTATCATCCAGAGGTAGAACCATAATAGCAAACCAAGCCACTTTAAGTACCATTGATGGGAGTCTTGATATCGCAGACTTACTTCGAAGATATCAGCGCATCACCGTACCCACATCTTTGAAGATTAGTCCCAAGCATAACGTTCAACATTTCATAGAGACGCAAGGCCCTCCGGTCGCTTGTAGAGCCAGGCCTCTCCCTCCAGAAAGGTACAGGACGGCTCAAAAGGATTTCCAGGACATGATGGATATGGGAATATGTCGACCGTCAAACAGTTCATGGGCCAGTCCTTTGCATATGGTGAAGAAAACAAATGGTGAATGGAGACCATGTGGAGATTATAGAGCCCTGAACAATATAACAGTCCCTGACCGGTATCCACTCCCACGGTTACTAGATTTCACTTACATTCTCGAGGGGAAACGCATTTTTAGCAAAATCGATATTCGGAAGGCATATCATTGCATACCAATGGCTCCAGAAGATATTTTCAAAACAGCCATCATCACCCCCTTCGGTCTTTTCGAATTTCCGAGAATGACATTTGGACTTCGGAACGCCGGTCAGACTTTTCAACGATTTATGGACTCAATATTCAGACATCAAATATCTTCACAACGCGGCGGAACATCTAATCAAGAGCCAAAGGATGAAAACATATCAGATTTCACATTTTGTTTCGTCGACGACATCCTTTGTGCATCAGAAAATGAAGAGCAGCATTGCAAACATTTGGAGATAATTTTCAAGAAATTAGATGAACATGGTCTTACAATGAATCTGGAAAAATGCGAATTCATGAAGAAGGAAATAGATTTTTTGGGGTATCATGTATCCTGTAACGGGATTTCCCCCACTCAAGAAAAACTTGAGGCCATAACCAACTTTCCTAAACCAGAAAAGGTGAACATGTTGCGAAGATTTTTGGGTATGGTTAATTTCTATAGAAGCAGCATCCCAAAAGCGGCATTTTATCAAGCAGAGTTGAACAAATATTTACATGGCTGCAAGAGGAACGATAAGAGTGTAATTAAATGGACCAAGACAGGGGAAGAGTCTTTCGAAAAATGCAAGGAGCTTATGAAAAATTTAGCAAGTTTATCTCACCCTGCTAATAATGCATCCATCTCGCTTATGACTGATGCTAGCAATGACTGTGTGGGCGCCGTTTTACAACAAAAGGAGGATGGTGAATGGAAACCCCTCGGATTTTTTTCAAAAAACCTGACACAGACGCAACAAAAATATTCTACGTATGATCGAGATCTGTTGGGTATCTACCTAGCTGTGAAGCATTTCCAAAGACTCGTGATAGGACGAGATTTTACTATCTACACAGACCACAAACCAATCACTTTCGCATTTTCCAAAAAACCAAATATTGATGACCCACCTCGGAGAATTCGTCAACTAGACTACATATCACAGTATAGCACAGTCATAAGGCATATTAGCGGATCAGACAACGTGGTTGCAGATGCCTTATCAAGGGTGATCGAGGAGATAATCACTCCTTCAGAAATTGACTTCGAGGAAATGGTCGAATTTCAACGCACGGATGCAAATCTTAAAGAGCTTTTCAAGAAATCAAATCTGACATTATCCAAGTTTAGTGTGCCCGGCAGTAATTCCCAGCTATATTGCGATACCTCAACCGGGCAACCGAGACCGTATGTTCCTGCAGTATTTCGGAAGACAATTTTCGACGCGATTCATGGTTTGAGTCATCCAGGAAAACGAACCACACGAAAAATGATTTAAAAAAGATTTGTTTGGGATAACATGAACAAGGAAATAAACGAGTGGTGTAAAACATGCCTATCATGCCAGAAATGCAAGGTTACTAGGCACACTATTTCACCTATCGGCACATTCATGCCCGCTCAGCGTTTTGAGCACGTGCATATAGATATCGTCGGCCCCCTACCTACAAGCCAAGGTTACAGATTTCTGCTGACTATGATTGACCGTTGCTCTTCTTGGCCTGAGGCATTTCCCTTGAAAGAGATTACTGCGGAAAAAGTCGCTTCATGTTTATTCCAAGGGTGGATCTGCAGATTTGGCCCCCCCCTCCGGCTTTCCTCGAACCGTGGAAAACAGTTCGAATCTGGGCTTATTAAATCCTTGGCGAGGTTAATGGGAACGGAAAAATTACGAACAACAGCCTACCACCCGCAATCCAATGGAATGGTGGAGAGATGGCATCGTTCGCTGAAGGCGTCTCTAATGGCAAGGAACAGTAAGGAAAATTGGGTAAAAGAATTACCAATCGTCCTTCTTGGCCTAAGAAGTTGTTTACGAGACGACACGGGTTTGAGCGCCGCGGAAATGGTTTATGGAGAAACAATAAGGCTCCCCGGGGAATTCTTTGGTGATTCTGGCTTGCGATCAACGTATCCCGACTACGTGCAAGATTTGAAACAACGAATATTAAAAAACTGCTCCGTTCCGAGGAGAGAGATTCACCAAAACAAGCATTTCGTCCACCCCGAGTTAAGCTCCTGCTCTCACGTTTTCATCAAGAGAGAAGGTGTCGCCAAAGGTCTGATTCCTCCTTATGAAGGGCCTTACGAAGTTCTACGACGAACGGCGAAATATTTCGTCATCAACAAGAACAACACCGTCGACACATTTTCAATTGATAGATTAACCTCTCCTTTCCCGCCGTCAGCATAAGCAGCGCGGCCCCGATCACTCTATGTACCGCTGTCAGCATAAGCAGCGGGATGACTAATATTTTTGAAACCGGTATTTTTTATCCAACGGTTGGACCAATTTTTACGGTTCGATCATGTGTGGACACCCAATTAGACAAACGTTATGGTCTGTGTGCTAGTTTATGCTTTTCCGTAGAAAAAAATAATTCAACCGCGTTTTGAAAATCACTTTCTTCCGGACGCTCCCAACGTATGTGGTGGTGAAATTTTATTGAGAGAAAAGTGTGGTTTTTTTGGTGAATTGAGGTAAGTATTTGTTTTATTCATATTTACAACTCTATTTGCGATAAACAAACCACAAATCATAGTAAAATTCATCAAGATGTCCAGAAAATCGGCAAATTTACATGATACGTCATGCAACCAGACGGATTCCCCCCAATGCTATTTGTAATTCCAATGAGAAATACAGTTAGATTTCAATAAAAAATACACATATCTTATTGGAAATCTTATAAGGAATCCATTTTTATAGGTTTCTTTATCAAAATAATGTACCAATTTGCTGATTTTCCGTCAGAAACGTGATCAGGCATCCAATTCACATGCTTCACACGCACACATAAGCATTCCGCGACGCCATTTTACTCACACACAGACAGAATCTCACTACAGGGTGCGGGTGTTTTCAGGTCATATTCGGTGAAACTCCATATCATAGGTTTCGGGGTGATGTGATGATTGGGGTTTCCATATCAAAGGTTCCGCGGGTTTATGATTGGAGTTCAGTGTCGATAAGGGGGCGGAAGCCCCTTTTTTATCAATGGAAAAATCCAGCATCCAGCGACTTAGAAAAATTGTGTTAAAAATTGTGTTAAAAAATATTTTTTTTGACTGTTATTTTTTGCTTCGGAATCGTGTAGTGCTGCTTTTTGCTATCACTTTTGGTTATAAACATTTTCCTCGTGCACCTCACCGATTTCGAGATATACGTCATATTATGTTTGTAATATCGATATCTCTATAAATATTGGTCCTAGGGAAAACATGCATATGACATAAAATTATGCTCGTAAGACACCCTACACGATGCCCAAGTGAAAATATCAAAATAAAAAATAAAAAATAAAAAAAAAATTAAAAAATAACAAATTTGTGTCATATTGTGTTAACTTGTCTTTTTAGGCGGATTCGTTTGCCTGCAAGTTCAGATATGTACTTTTGACAATTTAGTGTAAAATGACAAAAAAATGCAAAATTACACAAATTTGTAAAAGTGCACAGAGTGTACGTTTTGATCCTAATGCCTTAGCTACTTTTTTCAGAATGGATCATGACTATCATGCCCAGCTTGCGCGTCGGTCGCCGCCGGTGCGCATTCTATCCGATGAGATGCTGGTGTATGTGCGCTCCCGCTCCGGTCGGATGAAGGTAAATAATTGAAATTTCACTCGCATCGTTTTTGCTTCGTTTCCTTTTATATTTATATTACATATCCATTAATTTGTTCCATTCAGCAGCCTAAACGGTCTGAATATAGTTTTACCAAGTATAATTAAATATTTACCTGGGAAATGTGAAGTTTTATACTAAAAGGACACAAATAATTATACTGCAAATGTCACTGACTGCCAGTCTGGTATTTTGTTTATATTTAATTTGCCTATTTTATTTATGTTATAGATGGTGAAGCAACCAGCTTCTCTGGGCCGGAGCGGGAGCGAGGGCGACTCCTCCCCACAGCCGTCGACATCAAGGCGCTGCCGGCATGCCTACTGACTGATATCTGACTGTGTACTGATGGCTGGTTAATATGTCTCTGTAATAGGGGTTTTAAAACTACGCACACCTCGCTTTGGACCGGTTTCGGTCGGGTGTATCGCTTGCTTGAGTGGGTAACTAAAACTACTAAAATATGCCATATCATATAACTTCCACGTTGCAGCATCAAACTGGTGGAAGACTGGTGTGTTGGGAATGCCTACCTTCAGGAAGTTGATGAGTCGCAATCGCTTTCATGGACAATTGATATAACCAAATGCCCTTGACGAGGTACCTCAAATCCCGTGCTACTGATGTCATTGGGACGATGAATCGCAAAAGGGCACACGTCCCTGCTGAGATAAAATCGCTCAATGACTCCTGTGGGCATTTATGTCTTGCTAGACACATCTAAATCAGCCATCAGTGTGTGATTGTAATTCTCCTCCTTCATAGCGTTAGCGATCCGGATGTTTCTATCTTTTTGTGTGTAATTTTTATGTGTGTATGTGTCTAATGTTTATGTGTTTGTGTAAATAACAATTTCTATGTGTGGCCAACTACCTAACTATCTTATAACTTGTATAGAAATTGTTTACTTTAACAGTTGCAATGTTTCTATCTTTTTGTGTGGAATTTTTATGTGTCTAATATTTATGCGTTTGTGTAAATAACAATTTCTATTTGTGGCCAACTACCTAACTATCTTATAACTTGTATAGAAATTGTTTACTTTAACAGTTGCAATGTTTCTATCTTTTTGTGTGGAATTTTTATGTGTCTAATATTTATGCGTTTGTGTAAATAACAATTTCTATTTGTGGCCAACTACCTAACTATCTTATAACTTGTATAGAAATTGTTTACTTTAACAGTCGCAACAAAATTCTTTTTCATTTTTCCGTAATTGTGTACTTTATTCCATTTTTTATACGGTAAAAGTTACAAATATCAGTCAAACAACTATCTAAGAACTTGTATAGAATTGTTTACCTACTTACTTACTGTTTACTACTTTTCCATAATTGTGTACTCGTGTGTGTGTAAATATAATGTATACAGTTTCATTGTGCATTAGTACTGTCCTGTTTTTTAAACAATTATGTCTCGCCCAGGTTTGCTGGAAGAAATATATTTTTAGAGATAAGCTCGCCTGTTGTTATATAATTTCTTTTAAGTACATTTTTATGCACAGGGCAATAAAGAATATGAATATATAACTATATAAATTTTGCTGGAAGAAATATATTTTTAGAGATAAGCTCGCCTGTTGTTATAAAATTTCTTTTAAGTACATTTTTATGCACAGGGCAATAAAGAATGTGAATATATAACTATATAAATTTTTGTTCTTTTTTATTTTTCCAAAACCTAATTACACAATTACACATTAGGTAGGTGGTAGCTAATTACTAATTACACATTTCAAATAATTGTTTATTTTTTACAAATTTGTGTAATCTTACACTAAATTGTCAAAAGTACATATCTGATCTCGCATAACACTAGTTAACACGATATTACACTTTGTAAGAACAGTAGGTATCTGTACTTGCGCGTGAACGGAGCCGCGTGGAAATACTTCATATACACATAACAACTAAATACTAGTTAACTCAAACTTACACCATACCTACACGAACGAAACACCAGTTTAGCTATTTTACCTAGAATCAAATCACGGCGAAACATTTTCTTCGTTCCATCTTTGCACACTCTGTATAAACGCATATCGTACACCTGCCGTGACCTTGAGAAAGCCCTGAAACAACACACCGTGACACGAAATAACATGCATGATTTTGAATTATTTTTGTATTAAAAGGTCAATAGTACGATACACTGTTAGAAAGCCTAGTTTGTCTTCTACTTAGAACCACTAATTCTAGAATGATAAGTATCACCTATTGCCTATAAATTCAATAATAGTACAAAGTGTTGATTTCTACCTATTTTATACTTTCCTTGCGAGATATGGCGTCCTCACACTTATCATTTATGATTTAGTGGCAAATACCACTTGTTTTCCTCTTATTGAATAAATTACCTATCCTAGGAACTAAGAAATATAACGCTATGTAGTCTAGTCTCTTCACAAATAATTTCACAAGATTTGCATAATTCGCGCGATGCGTCAGTTTACTTTCCGTATTTTATGAAAATTTGAAACGCTGAAATATTCGAAAGTTTCTATAAGAACACCCTAATGTTTTTATTGTTTTGAAAAGGTTATTTTGTGTAGATTACGTAGGTATCAAACAACATGTACATGTTGTTGATAATTTTCTGATGTCGGCTAGATTTGTGTCGAGAGGGAGCATTTTCATAGAAGTCTGTGTTTCTCATGCCAGTACAAAAATAAACTAAGGTCACAGTGACATTTTCTACACATTGTGTAAAAGAGGGTTTCATTAGCTACTCAGATATACAACTCCCATAATTCTAAGTGTTACCATTCCAACAGAATCACTTGATATATTAGTCAAGTGCCGCGCAGCCCGCACGCTCAAAAACACTCCGGTATTTGTCGTTTTTGACGTCTCGAACTCCCGGGAAAGGAGAGGTTAAAGCCAGCTTTCCTACCAGCAGATCAGCCGAGTTCCATCACTTTCCCGCAACCAACGAGCAAAGCGGAAGACTCAGTTGTCGAGTCAGCACGACCAACAACGTCCAAGTTCGGTCGAAAGTACAAACAAACGTTGAGATTCCAACTTTGATGACGGCACTCCGGAAGAGGGGGATTACCTCAGCCTAGCTAGTCGCAATGTATAGTATTATTTAATTTAAATGTTTTCGTGCTTTGTTTTTTTTACTTTTCCATTTATCGTAATTTACTTACTATTGCTTTTTTGTAAGGGGGGGAGTATCTGTGCCAGCCATCCCTTATCATCACGGACTAAAGTATCGTCGAGATAAGTTATTGGCTGACACAGAAAATCGACATCACGTACCGGTTTTGGTACATGATGATTATCGAGGACGATTTATATATAAGAAGAGTTATTTGTTAAATAAAACTAGACTGTAACTGAGCATATTCCAAGCCTTTTATTCCGTCTCCCGTAGGTTGCCACAACGTCGGCAAAGACACCACTAAGGCCCCAGGTAAAGGTACCAGGGTGCAGAGAGCAGAGAGCAGAGAGCAGAGAGCAGGGTAGGTGCAGGTACGTACCGACGGGCCCGCGCGGCGCCGCAGAGAACACGCCACGCTTTGCCGCGCGCTGCACCCGCGCGCACAGCTCCACCATGTGCGGCCCGAACACCGCCAGCGAGTCTCCGCCGCGCGACGCCAGCTCGCGCTGCTGTTGACTCAGCTGCTCTGTAGTACACACACCACACACTTGTGTCAGATACATCAAATGTGGAAATGTTGGACGCCGTTTGTTGTGCACTTACGGGCTTTTGAAGGCATGGTGTCATAGTAAAAATGCTTCCTAATTTCAGCGTGCTACTCCTACCCATCAGATCGGACACAGAGAGTGGTGGTTTGTGGATAAAAATCTTAACAGTTTAAGGCAACTTTGGGAGTCCCTCAGGGATTACACCTTGGTCCAAAACTATGTCTAGCCTTTATCGATGATCTAACATATTTGTGAGTTATCCTTCTTTGCTGATGATATGATATTTTACAGAGTCATAGAACAACCGGCAGATATTCTTCTTCTCCAGGATGAACTAGATACGCTATAAAACTGGACGTTGGACTATAAATGACCACTTAACACTGGTAAGTGTGGACATATGACGATCTCTGTGGCGTTGCGGTAGTGGCTCTGCCTACCAAGCGAGAGGTTCTCGGTTCGTTCCCCGGCTGGGGATAAAGAAAAAAAATCCCAGGTCTTGGATGTTTATATGTGTGTGATGTCGCTTTTTTGGTTCCCACGACACACGACACTCAAATGCTCTCACACGTCAACCGTATAAAACAACTCCACACCAAACAATTCGGTTTCACTGGGGGAAAATCGACTACGGATGCAGGCATTGTCCTTATATCTCATATTTTCGTGATTTTGAGCATCATTTCATCTTTCATGGTTTCGAAAGCCATTCTTATTTTTGAAATCAACTCCTCTTTTGTGCTGATGGCTACGTTGGAATAGACCAGTTCTTTGGCTCTGCCCTACACAAAATAGTTAATTGGGGTCAAGTCTGGTGAACGAGCAGGCCAAGGAATAGGTCCGTCTCTGCCGATCCAGCAATTGGGAAAACAGCCGTCATGATAGAATCTGACCTCCTAATGAATCTGCCTACGAAATTGAAATTAATTGGAATGAACTAAATAAAAGCTCTATTTTTTATTATAATTTTTGCGGTCTTCTTTTATTTTATGTTGTATATGTAAGGAGGGCAGACGGCAATGGAGCGATGGCTCGACGTTTGTATGGAAAGCGCCACCCAAACCGCCACTTAAAAAAAACTAAAAACTGCCTCACCAAAAAAAAAACAATCAAATTATCGAACTTGCTCACAAAATTTCACGAGAATCGGTTGAGAAATGCGGCCTGTAGGCGAGAACAGACAGACAGACAGACTGACAGAAGGACAAACGCATTTTTGGCCAATCTCGAAACTGGGCGCTTCGGCCGCTCGGTCAATAATAACAACGGTCAAGTGCGAGTCAAACTCACGCACGAAGGGTTCCGCCGGAACTTCCGTACCACCATACAATGGTAGGGATGGTTTGGAGTGAATAGTTTGGATTTTACATAGCAAAATGTTGTTTACAAAGTTATTGGTGCGGCCACTTTCACATTCCATGTACGTAACCAGGTGCATTCATAAGTTTGTATGTGTTATTGAAATAATTGTTGTATGGGAGCCCCCTTAAATATTTATTATATTCTGTTTTTTAGTATTTGTTGTTATAGCGGCAACAAATTTACATCATCTGTGAAAATTTCAACTGTGTAACTATCACGGTTCCTGAGCGACAGCCTGGTGACAGACAGACGGACGGACAGTCACCGGAGGCTTAGTAATAGGGTCCCGTTTGGCACCCTTCGGGTATGGAACCCTAGAAATAAGGCCTATGCCCAGCAGTGGTTCGATGTAGGCTGAGTATGATGAATAATAATAATAACCTATGAGTTTCACCAACTGGACACATGTGTGTCCAGTCTCTTGTGTCGAGTTGGTGAAGAACCCAATTAAATACCGACGTTTAACCAAGTCATTAATATTCCGTCAGACAAGTGAGTGAACGAAACGTTTAAGGAGTTGTATAAACGTTCCTAGGCAACAAGACATATACAATATAAATATTTTGTTATGTGTATTTAAGTTTGTTTTAAGTATTTTTGTTGTTCTCACATGTTCAACCTAACACTAAGGATAAAGGGGGCTTCGCTTCGCTCACCCCCTTTACCCTTCACCTAAGCTACCGCAATGTTTTGCCCTGATAAAAGCTGTGCAAATCAGCTGTTGTCGTGACGCCATCTTGTTTTCCAACACGCCGGCTTTCGGTAAGACAGATTGTTAAACGTTTTCGACGATGCATTATTTAAATCAAAATGCTAGTGACTTGGTTAAACGTCGGCATTTAATTAACGTTCTAGAGAGTTAGTTAAGCGTCTGATTGAACCAACCAACGGCGTCAGTTACATAATTTTCGCTACGAAAGTGACCTATATTACATTATTCTTTCGAAATCGCCTTAGCTCCGGATCATAAAAAACACTCTAGAGCCACAATACTGCCTAGGAAGTGTGGGGTTAGAAATAGCTTTTAATAAAATCTCGATAAATTATCACATAAACATAAATACAGGCACATACATTGCTTCTGGCCTCACTGCCCCATTGCTTCTGTGTCGTGGGAACCAGAAACAACGACGTCATTCTCATATAAACATCCAAGACCTGCATGAAATATGCAATACCATGAATAAGAGTGGTAGCGTTACAATCAGGGACACAACCCCTCTACCAGCATTAACCCCTTTTACCCCCCTCCTCCTGCTAAAGTCTACTAAATCGAACCCATGCGCCCTACTCACTGATGTGGTCCCGCTGCCTGGCTACCCTCGCGGCATGCTGGTCGTGCTGGTGCTGCGCGCGTGCCGCATGCGCCTGCGCCTGTGCCGCGTCGTGCTGCGCGGTGTCGCAGCGTGCCGCCGCCGTGGCCACCTGCTGCACAGCGCGCGCAGCTTCCGCCTCCAGCGCCGCGCGACGGGACGCGGCTGAGGACGCGCCAGAGCTAAAAGAGGAGATGTCTTGTGAACGCGACCGTTTGTGAGGACCTTCAACACGGCTGCAGCTAGATAAAGGAAGGAGAGTGGATCACCAACAGTTGCAAGTTTGCGAGACTCTCGCAGAACGGCAGTGAGTAAATTCAACCTCGTCGTATTTACTTCTGACTTGCCATTTTTTTGCAATGTCGGGAAAGACACCTGTAGACGGGCAAATAGTGGAGCCCTGGCGCTTTACACAGTGCATATTGTATGACACCTAGACAACAAGGCTAAGCGAACTACAGACTCACTCAATGTTCTTCATCTCTCGCTCCAAGTCCGTCACCTTCTTCATCTCCCGGGTCCTGGCGTCGCTGTGCTTGGCGCGAGCCTGCTGCGCGTGCCGCCAGCGCGCCTGCGCGTCTCGCGCGTCCGTCTCCAGCGCGCGCAGCTGCTGCTCCAGCGCCGAGCGCGCGCGCTGCTTCTCGCCGAGCTGCTGCTCGAGCGTGCTGGCGGACGGAAACGGTCGGTCACAACAACAAACTCTCGAACAAGCAAACATAACCCCTTGTGTGTGAAAATTCCCGCTCCGGTACTGTCATTCTGGCGCCTGTGTGTGGCGCGACCGTCTCCGGTACTGCTGTAAAGGATTTTATTTTGCTTCCGTTGCAGCATTCATGTTAGTCCGATCTCTTTCTAACCTATTAAAATTGCACAAGAAAGAACAGGCTATCTAATTAATGAATGGTTTTATACTCTGTGGTCACTGTTTGCACAATAAAACTCACTCAAAGACGCCATCCCAACCGCTACTTCGCGTTTGTGTCTCTCAGTGTTCACATAGATATTTTAATTATTTGTGCTAAGTGGAGTGCCTGCTGCTGATTATCCAATATGCAACGGTAAGTAAAGTTTAATTTTAACTAATACTAATGTCGATTATCTATACCATTGTGAGTAAAAAACTGTCCAAAACAACTTCACCTCGCTCTTCTCAACGGAACATGATTTTGGTTTTCATCTGAATAGACAAATTTCATTAGAGAAACCGAACGTGCTTATCATCCTAGGACTCTACATATTGTTTATTTCCTATTGGTTACTATTCAAAACATGTATTCATTCAGAAATATGCGAAATTTCATCAAAACAAATGCGGGGGAGTCCCAGTACCGCAGACGGAATTTCACACATCGGGCAATTGCGGTTGGTCATGGCCGACACAATGGTGTGGATATGTCGACAAGCTTTTCCGTGTTTTGATATAATCTTACCTTTTTACTTTTATTTTGTTTTGAGCTTGATTGGTTTGATGTTTTTTAATTAACACGGGTGATTTTTTGCATATTTTAACAACAGTGTGTGCATGACGATAGCCGGACAAAAACGAAACATTTTTGTTATTTCGTATATTTGTTCTTTTGTTGATGGGACTTTATTATGGGTCGTAAATAAATAATAAATAACAGTGGATTTTTAAAGATCAATAAATAAAATAAGTTCTAGTCATATAAACTTTTCTTTCAAGTCAATAATTTTGCCGAAATTATTTTACCAAATCAGCCCTAGATTTAAATTATTTCAGGAAATAAAGAAAAAATAATTTTCAAATAAACAATTATGTCAAAGAAACACTCGAATATGTGATTGTATTTTTAATGTTTCTGTGCAATAAAGAATATGAAAATGAAACACGGGAAAGAGTTAATTTCACAAAATATGTTTGTATTAATTAACGCAATGCACCCTTCACTGATTTCATAAAAAATAAATGTTGATGCTGCATACACTGCTCGAGCTTGTTTATGTGTTGTGTGTTTTTATATATTATGGTTTGCACTATTTGGTTGGCATTTTTTGCATGCTTTTTCTTTCTTTCTGTAAGTGCTGCAAGAACTGGAAGAGGCCGAGGGCGTGTGAACGCGGAGGATGAGAGTGGTGCTGATGGTTTGGGCGTTCGTGGTGGCGGCGTGGGCAATCGTGGAGCCGCTGTACGATCGCGTGGCAGCGGCGGGCGCACGCGTGGCGGCGGCGCACGAGCGCGGGGCGGAGTCCGCACTCGCGGTGGGGCCGTGGAGAGGCCATCTGCATCTTCTTTGTAAATAACAGCTTTTACTAACAACTAACTTTACTAATAATTGCATGTTTTCAAATGAAATAAAACTAATGTAGGATCATGTATTTCAGATCAATGAGAAATATTACCGACTTGCCGGTTCAAGTGCAGTCGCTGGAGCGCAGCCTTCATACAAGGAAGACCAGAGAGTTGCCTCCCGATGCCAGGCAGTCACCAGGGTAAATATTTTCAAAATATTGTTAGCTCTACCACCCCATATTGATTTTCTTAGGTTTTGGACTCTACTTCCAAGGCATAAGGTTAAAATATCAATTTTTATTTGTTTTTAGATCTCTACTACTCTGGTCTTCCTTGTTTGAAGAGCTGCCAATCGAGGTCACCCATGAGGAGGGAGACAGGCTTTTAAACATGTCCCCGTGCTCAGCACCTCCGTCACCTTCTGTGTAAGTATTGAAATGAGTACTTTGTGTCTTTAACGTATTGATTTAATTGACTTAATTAAAATTTGACACAGGCCTTCCTCATATCATACCATATTTTATGTCCATTGATACCTAATAAACCATAATTAAAATGTTTTTTTTTTTAGATTTTTAGAATGTGGCGGCAGTAGCGGGGCTTCAACGCCTACCCCACGCAGGGGCCTCAAGAGACCTGAGTGAGTATACTTAATTTCGAGATAACTTGCATTGTAGTATTTCTTTATTTATTTACGTAATACAATTTACTATGTTTTTACAGGCAGATAGAAGAAGGTATCTTGCCGCTGTGCCCGCCTCCCAGGGCAAAACGTTGCCTGTAAGTATATTATTTTTAGATTTTTCCATTATTTCATACTTTTTGAGGATGATAACATTATTATATTTTACAGTATCCCATCGTCATCGTCGTCGTCGGCGAACGTGCGTCCTCTTCGTGAGAAAGAAATTGAAAACCTACTCTGTTACGGTAAGTGAAATAAACCTCGCTAAATACCAGGGTTCGCAGATATATTACGATATATGTTTCAATCAGGGTTCGCTGATAAATATCACGATATATGTTTCAATGGATATATATCAATGGATTTTTATTTTATTTTTTTATGAAGAAATGGATAAATCTGTCTAAAAATTTGCACAATTTTGCCTCTGCTACCCCGTTTAGGAAGAGGTCCATATGTCATGATATTTGTGTTTGCTCTGGGCTATAAATTTAGCAGATTGTAAGGGCTTTACTACACAAAAATAACTTATTACCTAAACAAAAATGTATGGGATTTGACGATTTTTTGACTCAGTCATATCGATTTCGACACTTATTGTTGTATTTTTTTTATTATGACAATATCGTATTGCTTTTCTTTTTTTTATTATGACAATATCGTGTTGCTTTTCTTGATAAAAAAATAAACATTAAATTATAAACCTTCATATTTGATGGAAAACATAGTAAGGCTAGCCTCCTGTCTCGCTGATTGGAGTGTTGGCCACTGTTGGCTCTGAATAACTAGCTAAAAGTGGGCATGATTCTGCTTCTGCCACTCCGTATGGGAAAAGGTGTGACGCTATGTTATAAATGTATCATTTAACCTGTTCACTTTGTCAGTATAAACTAATTATGTGATGTTAAAAGATAATTTTTTCATTGTATATATATCTGATAAAAAAATCGGATTTTTACGAAAAAAAAATACAGTCTTTAAAAGAATATTCCTTTACATGCGTTTACTGAATACCTATATCATAAGTCATAACTCAACGTCAAACCTTTTCCTCCATACCTCAGACGAGTAAGAATAAAAATATATATCTCCATCGGATACGAGTAATACTCACACCTCAGACGTCTAACTCTATTTTAACCATTCAAATCAGGTAGCGAAGAGGACTCCGACGTCGACAATGACGATGACGATGTGGAAAGGCAAAAGGACCCAAAGGCCACGCGGCGGTTCGAGGACGATGACAATGAAGGGGCGCCAGATGCTCGGGCTCTGGCTCTGGCTCAGGCTGTGAACCTTGACGGTCTGTCAGTGATCATGCCTGAGCCCCTGCCTGAACCCGAGCCCCTGCCTCGTCCCGAGCCGCAAACTGAGCCCGAGTTCCAGACCCCGAGCGAAAATATAGATAAATTTAAGTTTAACTGGAGAGAATTCCCAACAACTCAGATTCCACCTGAACTGAGGAGGGAACCCTTCTCCGAAAATAACTGTGGTCCGCAGGTTTCATGTGCGACCCCATATGATGCATTTACTGCCATATGGGATCGCCCGATTATGGAGCACATTGCAGTGGAGACAAACCGGTATGCTCAGCAGACGGCAGCGAGGATGCTGGAGGACGGATCGATCTGTCCCTCCAGCAGAATTACCAAATGGGTTGATACGACGGTAGATGAGCTCTACGTGTATTTTGCCATAATTCTGGCGGTAGGAGTTGTGGCAAAATCACGGCTAGAGGAATATTGGAATAAATGCGTCGATATCTTCAGCACCCCGGGGTTCACAAAAGTGATGAGGTATGACCGCTTCCGGCTGCTGAGCACATGTCTCCACTTCGAGGACAATGTAAATTGCGATCCGGCAACAATGACACGATCCGAAGCTAAGATTTTTAAGGTACGTCCCATTTTGGACCACCTGAATGCTAAATTCTCACAATTATATAAATTGTCTCAAAACATTGCGCTCGATGAAAGTCTCACAATGTGGAAGGGCTGGTTAGATATTAACCAGTTCATCCAGAATAAAGCAGCTGGCGTAGGAATAAAAACTTACGAAGTCTGTGAATCAAAGACCGGCTACTTGTGGCGCTTTGAGGTCCATGCTGGCCACGATGTCACAGACGAACATGAAGTAAGTCCAATAACTGGAATCGTGCCTGCCCTTGTACTCAGACTTTTGACTGGTCTCGAGCATAAAGGATATACCATTTGGATGGACAATTTTTACAACTCCCCCGCCCTTGCACGCGAGTTGAAATGCCGGGGTTTCGACTGTGTGGGGACGCTTCGGACCAACCGCAAGTTCGTTCCGACCAATGTGGCGCAGTTGAAGAAGAATGAAATGGTGGTTGGTCAGGTGGTGGGCTGCACATCAGGCGATGTAGATATCCTGGTATGGAGAGATAAGAACCGCGTCGCTCTTATCTCCACTTACCACGGACTCTGCTCTGTGAATTGCGGCCAAACACTGAAGCCGTCCATGGTCCCCGATTATAACGTGTGCATGGGCGGGGTAGACAAGAAAGACCAAATGCTGTCTATGTACCCCCTGGAACGCCGCCGTAACAGGGTCTGGTACAAGAAGCTGTTTCGAAGACTTTTGAATGCTAGCACACTCAACGCATTCATACTGCACAAAGAAACATCCGCCAATCCAATGGTTCACCGGAGTTTTCGCAAAACTCTGGTGACACAGTTGATTGAAACCCACGCTCGCATAGTCGAAACACCTGATACACCACACAACGAAACTCTCTACCATATCCCGATACTTTACAAGCTCTTGCCAATAGTCAGCGCGAAAAACCGTACCCGCAAAGTGTGTGTGGTCTGCCGCAAACGGTCAATCACATACTGTGAAAAGTGTGAGATTCCGGTATGTGGCTACACGTGCTTCAGGCCGCACATTAGTTCTCTCCGCCAATAATACTTCACAAAACACATACACTACATACAGTAACACGACACACACACGCTAGTATTCAAAAGCTCTATCTATTTTCAATTCCATTTAAATTCACAATTTACAATAACAATAACATCCAAATGGTATCGGCATACATTTGTTGTTTTTTTGTTTCTCTAATTGTCTTTTAGTTTGTCTTTATGTTTTCTTTGTTTCTTATTCCAGCGGAAGATAGACCTTTGCCCACAGTGGTATGAAGACTTTCATACTTAATTCAAAGAATAAGCCTTTACCTACAGTGGAATGAGACAGTTATTTAATTGTGAGAATGTATCATACAGGGTAGAGTAGTAGTAGTAGTATAGGCCTAAACATGCGTCAATTTGTATTTTTGTTTCCTTATATTTGTTATGTGAAAACCTTGTTTGTGTTTTTTTATCTTTTCTATCCTAGGTTTGCTGGAAGAAATCTCTTGTTAGAGATAAGCTCACTATATTTTTTTTGTGTAAGAAAGTATCAAGTAAAGTAAAGTACTTTCTGATGCATTATTTTCTCATACCTATATGGGTATATTTTTTTCTGTATTTTGACGGAATTTTGCCTCGTTTTATTTTATGTCTTAGGCAATTGGCGCATGTAAGGCCTTTAAAGCTTCATCTGGATCGCAATTTATTTGTTCTTTGTAGCCTTAATGTGTATGTCTGCATATCGATAGCAATACCTGTCGAAATTCGCTATTTGACAAGAGCTGATTTTTGTATAATGTTAAATCGAAAAAAATACCATTCAGAATACTCTCTCTCTCTCTCTCTCTCTTTTAATACGACAATGCCCTGCTTTGCTGGATTATGCGACTGGGACTGCGAGATAAACAATAAGGCTACTTTCTTTAGTTTTTAATGTAGCTTTGTGTTTTTTTTATGCCGCTTGGAACACTTCTTATTAATGTTTTGTATTGTTCACTAATTTTATCACTAGTAAAATTACAAACCAACAATTTTCCTCCACGATCCCGTATGTTGATATGTATAATTGCTCATATAGTTGTTTTTTTTTATATTACATGGCAAATAATGAAAATAACATTAATCGATGAACAAATAAACAAAAAAATGTACTTACACAAACAAACATAATAAAATGTGTTAATGTCTTTGTATGCTGTGTATAATACCTACCAATTGATTTCATTTTAATTTAATATCGGTGTTGTCTGATTGATTGTGTTTTTATAATTGTAAAATTTGTATTTTTATCTCAAAATAAATTAATAATATTAATAAAGTTATTTAATTTAATATCTTACATTGCATTTGACCCCGTAAGGCACTATGTCTAATGACAGATTTTGTTGAGCCGTATTAATTTCATCTAATTTGAACATATTTTAAATATCCTTTGTGGGCCCATTGTGCCACTGCCACCGGAATGGGAAAAGGCGTTACGCTTTTTATATTAGGTACCTATGTTATTTTAACAAAATATAATATAAAAGTTTTGTCCCGAGAAAAATCACAAGGCTCATCCATATTATCTTCACCTCCATGGCACAAAAGTGGATGATTATTTGCAATGTTTATCATCATGGTACTCTAAATATTTGTATGAAAGGTCTTGGGTTTATGTATAAATCCAATACTTTGTTCTATGTAGTTATTAGATAATGTATATTTAATAAGATAACTACTACCTTTCAACCATAACCTAAGATTTACTTACCTACTATTTTTTGTGTCATATTACAGTGGTATTTTAGTAGATTCTCTGCTCGTTATTTATTTATCTTACAAGTTTGAGGCTTTGGTTACTGATAGCTCATATGCTTTAGTTTCTGTAAACCGAAGAATATTGGTCAATATTGCCAAGGGTGCTTTGAAACAGTCCTAAATTGTATACCTAATATTGGCTGACATTTATGAGGCCCTATTTTTGTAACTTTTGAAAAAGTTTTATTTTGATAAATAAATGTATGAAGACTATATGTGTTTGTGTTTATTAGAGTTCTATACAATATAACGCATTAATAAAATCAAACATTAGGCCTAAATCTTGCTTTGTTATTAAAATAATACAGAAATAAGTACAACTTAGGGAGCTTCATATTATGTAACACATATTAGCTGTAATTAAACTGAAATAAAGGCGTTGTGGAAAGGAAAAAGGGTAAAGAATTCCAATTAGAGTAATATTCTAATTAGAACTAATCTTAATTCTAACTAGAATAGGAGAAATTCATCAAAAACTAAACATCGGCGCTCAGAATTCCTGATGTGTGGGATTCCCGCTCCGGTACCCACCGACACGGCGAAAGTTACAAAATGGCCGCCACAGGCGACTGGTTAATAAGCATCACGCCTTTTCCCACGCGGGGTGGAAGATACAGTTATCCTCACGTTTAGTCAGTTGTTTTTTTTTATTCGTTTATTATAAGCAGAAATATTAAATTTACATCTGACAATAGGTCCACGGAAACCAGTTTGTATGTGGATCCTTATTACGCTAAAATATATGTACAATGTTTAACACATCTTGTTTTTGTTTATGTAAGTACACACAAAATTTTAAAAATAAATTAAAAACATATCAGGTATGTATTTTTCATGGTTACGCAACTTAGGTATTGGTTAGGGATAGGAAAGGGAGGAAAAGAATTTTTTAAGTTTCGCTTTTATGTTTAGCGGAGATATAGTGTTTCTTATGTCAGTGGGTAGTTTGTTTATTAGTCGCGGAATGCAGTAGGCGCGCGTCCGTGTACCGTAGAAATTATTTGCGCGTGTAGTGGTTAGTTTACCTTGGGCCGCACGACGCGTACCTACGGGATGATCTATTCTGTGCTGTAGGGTATTGTTGAAGAACTCCTCTTTCAGTAATGTATATTGAAATTTGGTGTGAATAGGGAGTGTATTACAGTAATGGAATAGTTTAGATGAATTACCTGAATATTCGTATCTCATATTAGGTGGGACAATTATTTTAAGAAGTTTGATTTGCAAGGTGTGTATTTGGTCCAGATATGTTTTGTGGGTACGTCCATAGCTGGAGAGGCCATAAGACACTATGGAGTCAAAGAATGCATTGTATAGCATTATTCGAGTTTTGAATGGTATACGATTTCTAACTACATAAAAATGTTCTTATTCCTTATCAGGGGGTTGTAATGCACACGGGTTGCGCTGGGGCCAGAAATACAGGTTATTTATACCTAGTTCAGGCTTCAGATGTTCCCAATTTAATATTGTGACATTATTATAAGGACTTAGTTGGTAACTCTTGTAACTATTTTGATGATGAAATTAAATTATTATTATTATTATTATGCAGCTGGCCCACTAGAGCTGGGCCCCTTCGCCCGCAGGAGATGGGATGGCTGAATTAGAGGTAATTCTGCACCAGCTGGAGTTGGAGTCCTAGATGTTCGAGGAGGTCTGATGTTGACGATGTACCTCCCAGAATTGTCATCAACTGGACAAACTACCAGTAGTTTGTCCAGTTATTAATTTCTCTATTATGAACAACTAAAACAACACAACAGAATAACACTCTTGGACAATAGGCAAAGTGTTGTTAAATTTGAAATGAAAATATATTTATCTAAACACGTATCATAAACCCTCTTTACTGCGTACAAAAACCGCACGTTACGATCGGCATAATGTTAAACTTCTTGGTAAAAACTCATTTCTTATCTGAAAAATTACACATTATGACCATTATGTGTAATTTTTCTACACATTATGACCATTATGTGTAATTTTTCTACACATTATGACATTCAAATTTCAAACGCCGACGCCCGCCTCGTGCCGCCCCTAGTTTGTCTGTGAAGTTGGTACTGACATTCAAATTTCGAACGCCGACGCCCGAAGTTGGTGCTACAGAACAAGCTAAACAACTGCAGTGCCACAATGCCGGTCAAACATGCGGTTCCTGAACACATCAAAGAGAGCTTATGATATGTGTGTAGATAACCTAGTGTATGTAACTGTACATAATTAGGCATTAAAACTCTCGAGTGATATTATTATGAAACTCTCGAGTATTAATGCCCTCCATTATGTAGCAGTCACATAAACTACTATTACATACTTACTTTTCATCACAATGTGTTTCATTTTAACTAATACTGCGTAAAAAATAACAAGGTCCAAACGTTAGCCTAACACTTTTTGGGTCATAGTTTAAAACTGTCTGACTATAATTATACCACACTTAGCCAGTAGATATTTGAATAGTCTGTTTTGCGTGTCAGGGGGCTAGCCCATGCTTGCTGCAGCTCTGGGGACAGGAACTTTTCCATCACCATTGCAACACCCCTGTAAAGTTATCTCATTTATCAGACTTACCTTATAACATCACTGTTACTCCCATAGTTTTGCTCCATTGCATTAAGTTTCTCCATCAGCTTGTCGATCCTGCTCTTCTGCCGGTCATACTGCGCTTGTATTGTGTTGGCTTCAGCCTCGAACTCGGCGAGCTCGCTCCAATAGAACTCGTTCTGCAGAGCTTGCTTGGTGGCCTCGATCTCGTCGCGAGACTGGAGCTGCTCGTAGCTCGCTTCCCACTTCTTGTACTCCTTTTCAAGCTCAAGGCTTGCCTGGAAATCGGATCATTTTATTTATTTAGATATGGTACAGCAGAAGCTACTATTGTCTGATACGGTGTAGAGTTCCATCATGATTTATTCTGATAATTCTGACTGTGAAATTAACTAAACTTGATTATAAGTGTGCTTTGTATTTTAAAATTTATCTCGTGCAGGCGTATCAGTAGGTTGCGGCTCGGCTCAAACGCTAGCCGCGCTTGAGATGTCAGAGTAAAATAAGCTTTCGGACGTGGTGATGCGGCGCAATCTAGCCTGTACGGGCGGGGGACCGATTCTGTAGATGTTTAGTGATTATAAGACGCAGCGCATGTGCGAACTAGACTGAGCTTTATTGCTGCGCAGCGATAGTAGCTATATGTTCAGGAGTGTTTGCAGAGTGATCTTTCTTAACCGCTAGGTACTACAACTTATTCTGTGACAATACCTCGTGTTTCCTATTCCAAATCATAGAGGCTCTCTCACAGTTCTCAATAGCCCGCACATAATTCTGCTCAGTCTGGTCCAGATTGGTCGCCTTCCGGAATAAGCTGTACTTCTTCTTGGCGTCCGATGCGTGGAAGCTTCTTGCGTCATCCTGGTTGAGCACCGAGATTGGGTTGTCCACTTGTATGTCATGAGCGAGTATTATTGCATTCACTTCTTCATACTTTGTTGATATTACATCACCTGGAATATAGGTAAAACGGGTTTGTCCTCTTGGTCTTACTAATGCTCATGGTAGGCACGAGGCACGAGGAGATTCATGTCCACTGCACCAGCGGTTGCCCGCTGTGGACACTCAGAGCAGATTTGTCTTGCGGCACATAACCTGCGATACCGAGGTCAATTTCGCAACTGTACATACAAGACACATTGCTACATTTACAAAGATTTAGAGTAAGATAAAAACCAACCCAAATAAGTAATTGTTGCAGATTTTTTTTTTAAGTAGCATTTTTAAGCAATGAGGGTAATGCGTAAAAAACTACTCGCCACCGCGATATCTGGGATTGGCTGTATTGGTTTAGGAAGAGCTTGCACTTTAAGAGGAAGTCATGCGGGCTAAATTGTTTATAGCCTATTCGGTGACATATTTTCCGGTGCGGTCAAACCTATTGAAGCTGTTTCGAAGGCCGACAGCAATCTTACTCCTACGCCACCGAAACTATTTACATCATCAATTAGCCATGTTAACCTCTCAAAAACCGCGGGTAGTTGAGACGGGTCGCGATTTTGAACCTTATGCCATGGTTATACAATTTTAAACCTGCAACGGAAAAGTGGCGTTGTCTAACGCCGGTGGTATTCAAGGAGTTAAGTGACTTGCATCAGCATGTTGTAGCAGCACTCGTAGTACCGCGCGGGCGTGCCGCTGCTCCCCCACCGAGGCCAGCTCGGGGCTCCTCGGCGACTCTCGGCGACGCGCCCCTCAGACGCGAACTGCTCAGTTCGGTAAAGTATGCCGGACATTATACTTAACTTACTATCGTTGTCATGACTGAATCAGTCAGATATACACAGTCAGGTCATAAGTTCTATCACACAATAAAAACTTTTGAATTTAGAACGCTGGCCACAAAAAAGTTTATTGAATTCGAATTTTTCATGAAAATAAAAATGTGTACTTTTTAGAATTTTCCTCATTTTTAAATATGGAGTGGACACTTAAAGAAGACCGTGTCGCAGTTATTGCGTTGCATCGTTGCGGTTACCAACCAAAACCAAAAGATTCGTTTATCGTACCATAAAACGATACAATGAAGACTCTAGTGTAGATGACAGGTCAAGAAGTGGTCGCCCTCGCTCTGTTAGGACTCCAGCAGTGATAAAAGCTGTGAAGGCGCGAATTCAAAGAAATCCCATACGTAAGCAGAAACTGTTGGCCCTTCAGATGGGGTTAAGCAGGACCACGGTGAAAAGGGTGTTAAATGAAGACTTAGGGCTTAGGGCATATCGAAGAAAAACAGGACATCGTTTGAACGCTCGTTTAATGGACCTGAGACTGAAGAGACCTGAGAAAAAAAACATCGGGAAATTCTTTTTTCGGACGAAAAAAATTTCACCGTGGAAGTGAGCTACAACAAACAAAATGATAAGGTGTACGCACACAGCAGTGAAGAAGCGAGCAACCGTATTCCGCGTGTCCAACGAGGTCATTTTCCATCCTCGCTCATGGTTTGGTTGGGAGTCTCTTATTGAGGCTTAACTGAGGTACATTTTTGTGAGAAAGGCGTAAAAACGAATGCAGTTTTTTATCAAAATACAGTCCTCAAGAACCTTGTGGAACCTGTTTCTCATACCATGTTTAATAACAGGCACTGGGTATTCCAACAAGATTCTGCGCCAGCTCATAGAGCGAAAAGCACACAAGACTGGCTGGCGGCGCGTGAAATCGACTTCATCCGGCACGAAGACTGGCCCTCCTCCAGTCCAGATTTGAGTCCGTTAGATTACAAGATATGGCAACACTTGGAGGAAAAGGCCTGCTCAAAGCCTCATCCTGATTTGGAGTCACTCAAGGCATCCTTGATTAAGGCAGCCGCCGATATTGACATGGACCTCGTTCGTGCTGCGATAGACGACTGGCCGCGCGGAATAAAGGCCTGTATTCAAAATCTCGGGGGTCATTTTGAATAAACTTTATTACCATAAAAATTTATGTTTTATTAAGTTCATTTTGCTATATAAATGTTTACATAAATAATAAACATGTCTAAATTATTTCATATTGCACATGTGACAGAACTTATGACCTGACTATGTATATTATGGAATGACAGATTGTTAGTTCGTTATACATTGGAATTTGATACATTACCTTACCTCTTACTTACCACAATCTTTTACCGATTCAAATTAGGTTCAAAACAGGAACTTCACCATGGCAACCATTTCCATTCCAATTCGCCATAATGGGCTTTATTTACCTTATACCAAGACTTGTTTTAAGACAGTCACGATAATTTGCGGATCAAATTAGGTTCCTAATCTGAATCGGCACAAGACGTTGTGGTATCCCCCGCCTAAAGCGTCCTGCATACTGAGGCAGGAACAATTTTATTTTTACGAGGCCATTAATGTGTTACTGACCGGGCCAGGAGGCAGCCAAGAGGCCAAGATATTTGTCAGGTTTTGACACAGAGTAAGTGAGTAAACCATATTCTGTTTCTTGGTCTTGGATGTTTTCTATGTATTTACACAAGTATTTATCTCTGTTAAATATATCGTCGTCTAGTTCCCATAACACAAGCCCTATTGAGGTTAGTATGGGTAGTTCGATTTGTGGAAGATTATCCTGTAATAATTATTATTATTATTTTTATGCTACATGTCCCTGAGTGATGATGTCAAATAGCAACTTTGAAGGGAACTCTCTACTATATTGTGTATAAGTCACCGTAAGATAGTCAAAACCGTTAGTTGATAAACTAACGCGTTAGTTGAACAACTATTGACAGATAGTAAACCAGACCAACAGGGTTTAGAATTTACGTTTCTTTTGATTATACATGTCAACCTAACACTACAAGTACGATATACAACATTACAGGTATACACCCAATGCGCTGTACAAAGTCAAATAGTTATACAATGTCAGTATCAATTTAGGTAAGTCGATTTCACAGGTAGGGAACAAAGGGTACAAATTCGTAGAAAATACTACATATCAAATCACATTAAACATTAAATTTAGGTCAAATTCAAATAGTATTAAACATTATTAGGTATGTCAAGGGTACTGAAATAAAATGTCAATGCAAAAAATAATAATAATATTTCTAAGACAACACTTTCACTCCTTCATCTCACAGAACCTGCCACATTCTCGCACAATATGCCTCCACTCATCACCAAACAGATCAGTCAGTAGTGCTGCAACCAGCAGAGCATTGAGGCTATCCCGTGCCCTCACCAGTGGAGACTGCTGGCGCGCCACCGTGCGGTACGTGCCGCCCGCTAACAGCTGGTGCCTACGCGCGCGGAGATATCTGTCGGGCACGTATAGCGCGCATACCGTACCGACAAGCGCGACACAGTTACTGTCGCCTCGCAACAATCGACACACAGTCAGAAGCTGCTCGGTGTTACGTCTGACCTCTAGTGAGTTGTATCCAAGCATACCCAATATAAAAGCGGATGGATAAAGATAAGGGTAGTATCCAAATTTCCGCTTATATAGGTATCGTAGGAAAGCATTGTGTACCTTCTCGAGCAAAAGTATGTAGGAGCTTTCGTGCGGATTCCAAACCACCGATCTAGATTCAAGTTTGGTTCTCACTAGGGCCATGTAGAGAAGCTGGACCACACCCAGGTCATGGAATCCCTTACTATTCCGTATTACAAACCCCAATCTTTTGAAGCATTCCTTGGCCAATGTGCTCATGTGCTCATGGAATGTAAGTTTAGAGTCGAACGTAACACCGAGGTCCCTCATCGAATACACTCGAGTCAAAGACTCAGTGCCGAGTGTATATATCGCGCTTATAGGATGAGAGGAGCGCGTAAAGGACATTACATAGCACTTGGCAGTATTGAAGAGGAGTTTATTGTTCACACTCCACCTATGAACCGCGTCTAGATCTTCCTGCAGCAAACTACAATCATCCTCTGAACTCACGGGAAGTATCAGTTTCAGATCGTCCGCATACAGAAGGCAATTGGCGTGTTTAAGCTCTAATTCCAGGTCATTTATCATAGTGATAAATAACAACGGACCGAGAATAGACCCTTGGCTAACGCCCGACCGTGTATGGTACGGCTGGGACTCAAAACAGCCGTGTCGCACATATTGCTGGCGGTTCTTGAGGTAGTCAGCGAAGAAAACCAACAGCCTTGGGGCAAATCCAATGGCACATAACTTCTTCATTAGGACGTCATTATCGACTCTGTCGAACGCCTTACGAAAGTCCATATAGGCGACGTCCACTTGACATCCCTTGTCCATGCACTTCGACACAATCTCGACTAAAGTCAGCAAGTTGGTGTTAACTGAGCGGCGACTCCTGAATCCGTGTTGCGAGTCGCTCAGATAAGGCGCAATCTGCGAACCGATTTTGTCTTTTATGATCAACTCGAACAGTTTTGCCAATGAACTCAGGATCGCAATAGGTCGATATTGATCAACGGAGGCAGTGTCACTTGTCTTGGGGAAAGGACTGACTCGAGAAAGCTTCCAGCTGGTGGGGTACTTACCTTGTTCAAGAACAAGATTGAATATCCGACCCAAAGGTAAAACCAGCTGATCGCTGTAGGCCTTCAAAAAGTAGGGAGGGACGTTGTCCGGTCCAATTGCGCTCCTTGGCCTTAGCTGCTTCAGCCCTTCCTTTATGTCCCTACTGGAAATATGTGAAACTTGTATGTGATTAGCAGTGCACGAGTCATCAGAAATGTTTACCAGATCTGGATCGAGCGCTGGCTCATCAGGGAGGAAAACGTCTGAGAAGTAGTTTGCAAATGCGGCTGCTGCTTCCTCACCAACGTGTTCCCGGCCCCGATACGTGACCCTAGGTTCGAAACCACCCTTCGATCGTAGGCCACTTACATATTTCCAAAATGCGCGCGGGTTATGTCTAATATTGCTTTCTATACTACTCATGTGGTTGGCGTAGGCTGTATCTACGCGACTCTTGAGGTTGGCTCTTAGGTCACTGAATGAGACGTAGTCAGCCGGCCTCCTCCGTTTTCCATTTACGGTGGAGTATGGCCTTCGTGGCCAAGTCCCTTATTATATCACCAGTGAACCACACCGGGTATCTCCTTGTAGGCTGGGTTGGTCTGGTCTTCTTCGGGATACAGCTGTTGAAGACTCCGTAAATGAAATCGTAGAAGCGACCGACTGCCGTCTCTACATCAGTAGCTTCGAGAACACACACACACACACATGAGTTCGTACAGGACTGCGTGATTGCCCTTGGCAAAGTTCCAGTCATTGCGACCTCCAATATTGCTGGGATCCAAGCGGCCAGATCGCTGGCCAGCTCTCTGCGCATACAACACGGGCACAATGACGTCGAGAGGCGGGTGGTAGGCGTCAGTACGTGGCACCAGGCTTCCTGACACGGAAGCGCGCACAGTTACGTCACGCACACTCTCCGGCAGTAACACCACATCAAGCACGCCACCATGATCATTCTTCACTTCATTCGTTTCATACATACCACATACACTTAGAAAATAACAATAATAGTTAAGTGTTGCAACTGAAGCACTGTTCAAATTGAGGTCTCCTAGAATAATGAATGTACCGTTCACTTGGGCTACATTTTCCTCTGTCTTCGAAAACCAGTTCATATACTCGGCGTCCTTATCCGCCTGGGTGATTTTCTTTTTGTTTTTCTTCCTGCTGGGATCTATGTAAACTACACAGACGGTAACCGTCACTACCCCAACAGTCACAGTCGCCCAGATATCTTCACCGTTCGGCGTTTCAAGGTCGCGGCGCCGTCTCAGTGTGATGCCAGGGCGGGCGGCGAGCAGCACGCCTCCGCACGCGGTAGCGCGGTCCCGGCGCAGCACGCTCCAGCCTCCCGCTGTGACCTCGGCATCTCCAACCGACGAGTCTAGGAACGTCTCCGTAGCGGCGACGAGGTGGTAATCCAGCACCAGCAGGTTTTGCCGCCAAAACTCCAACCGCGTTTTGATACCGCGGACATTTTGATAAAGGATATCAAGATATTCATTGGGGTGGGGGGGGCGGTGATTTATTTTTACTGTTTTTGTAGAGCTCAATGTAGGTATGAAAGGGCAGCCACTCCTTGATACGGGCGTCAACAGGCCACACATCCATGGAGAAGCAGGTGTCAAAAAGCGACTCTGGAACACCTATTTTGAAGGACTTGTATGCCCACTTTGTCGACAACTCTACCACGGTGCCGGTTTCGGGTGAGCACAACTCCTGTAAATATGCCCTAACTTCCTCCAGTCCCGACCTCATATTCCAGAGATGGAAGAACCGCTGTCGCTCCACCGCACGAAGAGTGGTAATTGTGGGTCCTGCTGTGCCGCGTAGCGACCGGGGCCTTCGTGGCTTCCTAGTGACTTTGGTCCATCCCTCTCCACCATCTTCCTTTACGTCCTTGGCGTTAGTCGCATTGTGAGGTACTGGTGCCGGTGTGGGAACGGTGTGTTTAGGTATTTCGTTTGCAATTCAAGTTTAAACCAGTTTACTATTTAACAGTTTAAACCATTAGTTTATCAACAAACGCGTCATGTAGTAAGCAGTACACTACAGTTTACTATCTGTTGAAAGTTGACCAACTGACAGGAACCTTAGTTTATCAACTAACGGTTTGGACTATCTTACGGTGACATATACATAATAATTCTTACATTTCAGTTACTAAATCTCTTCTGGTGAAGCAGGTAAGTTCTTTTTACCTGTCAAATGTCCATGTGAGCACAAATGCTATATATGACGCAGTTGCGGTTAATCATTAACAAAGATATGATCTGCAATATGGGTCAGACCAAATAATGTGCTTGGTTGCACAATAGAAAGAATTAATCGCACAACGGAAAAGGAAACACTTCATGAATTTAAATAACAAATAAAGGCTCTCTCTAGTATATTCCAAAATTAAATTAAATAGGCTTAGATGTAAGACTAATATGACCATTTTTGTCGGAGCAGGATGCATGTGGATATTTTAAAAAAAAGCCCAAGTGCGAGTCGGACTCCGCAGGGGTTCCGCACAAATCACTTTTTTTTTTAAGGAACTACAAATTTTAGGATTTTGTCCTTTACTTGTGCTATAATAAATTACTTCTTGCCAAATGTCATGATTCTAGGACAAGGAGAGAAGTACCCTATGGTATTGATTCCCATGTCACTATCATGTAAATTAAGCAAATTTTCTGCAATAATGGCCATATTTGTTGAACCTAGCAGTTTGTTTTTATTACAGCTCCAAGGGACCACAGACCTAAGGTAGGTAAGTAATTAATATAAATTTCAGTATTGCTGAGAAAAATTAGATTAACAGATGGACTGGGGGTTCTTAATTCAATGTTAAAAAAATGGTCAAGTGCGAGTCGAACTCGCGCACGAAGAGTTCCTTACCACCGTACAATGGTAGGAATGGTGTGGAGTAAAAAGTTTAGATTTTACATAGCAAAATGTTTTTTACAAAGTTATTGGTGCGGCTACTTTCACACTCCATGTATGTTACCAGTTGCATTCATAAGTTTGTATGTGGTATTGAAAGAATTTCTGTATGGGAGCCCCCTTCAATATTTATTTTATTCTGCTTTTTAGTGTTTGTTGTTTTAGCAGCAACAGAAATACATCAGCTGTGAAAATTTCGACTGTCTAACTATCACAGTTCATGAGATACAGGCTGGTGACAGACGGACAGATCAATGGACGTACAGTGGAGGCTTAGTAATAGGGTCCCGTTTGGCACCCTTCGGGTATGGAACCCTGATAAAACCGACATTTGTTTGTTACTTCAAAACTTTCTTTTTCAGTTCTTGTAAAATAATAAATGTAGGTTCATTTAAAATAACCTTTGATCTATTTGCTAAAGCAGGTCATTTTTGCTCTTTCGGGGCAGCAGGACAAACATATGGTCACAATATGTAAGACTGCAAATTTACAGAATCAGTTTAAAACATGAACTATAACAAAATTTATGCTGTTGTTCAAGCAACACTTTCATTATGCAAATAATTCCTGAACCATAAAGGTACCCTATTGTTTGCAAAATGGTGGTTTACTAACCAGAAGATGACTTCACTTTATAACTGGATCCCCCTGAAGCATTGATGTTTCTTATAATAGTAATATAGTCCCCATACACATCGGGCTTGAATGCTTTTGCACTGTTGTTGTGGATCTTTATCTCCACTGATGCCGAATTAGCGCCTTTCCTTATGAAGGCTGTGAAAATAGAACTAGTTAGTTAATTTACATGTTTCAATCTCAAACCCCATGCAGCCTTCATGCAGAGACAAGACTTCAAAATCAAAGTCCTCATCACTTGAGTGATAGTTAAATAAATACATAATAATAAATAAATAATAAATCTTTATTCATAGTAAAAATTATACACAACAAGGAGATAGTTTTGTCGACTACTATCATAACTAGGCTCACAAGTAGCCTGTATTTATGAATTAGTAGGCCCGCGCCTCTTACGAGGATCGTAAATAAATGCAAAAGATTACTCACAAGTTAGATTGCTTCCTCTGTTCGTTGCTGAGGCCCTGCCCCCTAAACCTACCACTAAGGCGGTTAAGATTGCACTTTTTCCACTTCCATTGCGCCCAACAACGAAATTCACATTTTTGTTGAATGTTATCTCTAAATTTTCGTGGCAAAAGAAGTTGCGTACATGTATGCTGTGTATGGAACCGTCTAATTCTTCTTCAATTATATCAGTTTCCATTTCTAGAAAGTATATATCATTACAAATATCAAATAATCCGCAAAAAGCTCATGAAAATCTCAAGTCAAGAAAATGCGCCAATAAATTGACATGCTGATTATTGCTGCTGACAAGTTTGACAACAGAACAGACAACAAAAACGCCCTGGGGGCAACAAAACAAAAGTTTCAAACTGAGTTGTGATTGTGGATAGCTTGCATTGGACCGTTGTAAAAAGAAAAATAACTGGACAACTGTTTTCTGGGTTCACGTAGCTCCGTTCCGTGACTATAAAAAAAATACATTTACACTTATTATTCTCTGTCTATGCTTGGATTAGATAGACTACGTATAGCACCGATTTTCCATGAAAAATATTTATTTACCGACACTTCTTACTCATACAACTGTTTTACTTTTTAAGACTGAAACCAATAAAATGTACTCATACAACTGTTTTACTTTTTATGACTGAAACCACAGACTTGAATAGTAGGGACAGGGCACGGGGGGATTTACACGATCAGTTCTACCGCATCCGTTCGCAAGCCAGCGCATGGTGTAAACAGTCAACGAGTAAGCATCCGGCCGCCCTCAGAACGTATCGGCGACCGGCGGGGTTATTACGTACGTATCTTGCAAACAGTAAGCAATCGACAAAAATTGCGCAATTTCTGCTGTCAAAAGTGACAATAGCGGAGTGTAGCCAACGGTCAGCGGTGCTGCCTCTAGCGAGCAATCGCAAAACTAAAAACAGCATTGTTGTTGCAAGTAGTAGAAAGCAGTGTTGCCGTTTAGCCACTTTGTGGCTAGATCTAGAGGATTTTCAACGGTTTTAGCCAAAAAATAATCAATATAATTAGCCACCAAAATGAATCCAGCTACTTTTGGTATGTTTTTAGATTATTACTTTTGGAAGATAATCATAATACATATGTAATACATAATACATATCATCATAATAGTTGTAATCTATGACGAGGGATTCCCCAATGAATGTTTATATATTTTCCCGTAATTCAGATTCGATAAAAAGAAAATCTACGTTATTACTATTTACATTGAGCCTAGTTTGTTTTGTACAAAGTAGTCCTGTCATAATTTACCGAAATCATATCTTTGTCTAAAATAAGTATATTATATTATCAATAGTCATAGAATATGAAAGTCTGCAAAGAATAATATGATATTTAGCCACTTATAGCCACATTTCGAAAGTGTTTGTTTTTTACAAAACTGCTTACTTTTTTATGTAGCCACAAACTAGATTGCCCTGGCGGCAACACTAGCAGAAAGCAAACAATTAGCGAGCGATCACTTTAGATAATACGAATTTGGTATGACACATCGCAAACGACCGCGCGATGAATGCGCGATCACTGCGCAATAGCTGCTGATTGCTGAATTTTAGGTAATAAGCCCGCGGATCGGTCGCCGCGCTAGGTGGCGGCGGCCGATTCGACGTCGCGTCGGTCGTCGATCCGTTCTGAGGGCGGCCGGATGCTTACTCGTTTACTTACTCATAGGGTAAATGCGCCTAATATCATAGTTTTTAGTTTCATCGTGAACGAAGAATAATTATTTGACCTCTATACTAATAAAAATGAATTTTTATTAGTATAGAGGTCAAATAATTATGTAATTAGAATGTGGTTCAATGTACTGCCTTTCTCTTTTTATCCAGCTTAATAAGAGTATAGTAAATAATAATAAATCCTCCATAAATGCCATACAAAAATGGCCCGCGATGTTGAACCTTATTGTTTTGTAAGAAAAAACCTATGAAAAAATTGTCCGGCTCCCGGTCGCCGGTCGCTTGTACTGTCAAAACGTTTCACAAGTTAAATGAGTTAATAACTTTTATTTTTATGGATTTTGTAGACCCCACGCTAGGATTTCCTGTGTCGTGGTGACTAGTCTCTTTCGCTTATGTAGGTACTCTGAAGTTATACCTATGTATACATTTAAATTAAGTTATAATAGTTTATAGGCCTGATACAGAATGGAGGGCATCAAAATTCAAGTGTGGGTTTAAATTACAACATCATAAGAGTGTTTTAATGCCTAGTTATGTACAGTTACATACTCTACTTTATCTACACATATCATGAATGAATGAATGAATGAATGGTGCTTCTCCAGCCAGGGTTCTAAACCTGTTCCGGTCTTTCGGCCGGCATACCAGAGAGCACGAGTTTTGAGGGGGGGCGGAATGACCTGCTCGATAGGAGGGGAAGGAGCGTGAATTCAATCGACCGACTCTTCAGCCTGAAGCCAATATAGGATATGTGGAATGGGGAGGATATAGGATTTGGAGAGCAGCTGTTGTTTTCTTCAAGGGTAAGGTCTCCGTTTCGCTTTCGCTGTCTGTTTCTGGAATATGGTATATTTGGCTCGATGCCTTTCTGACTTCGTCCCTGTTGTGTGCTGATTCTGTCCAGTAACTGTGTTCTTTACCGTAGTATTTGATGTCATGCTTAAGGGAATCTTTCCAGGTGTAAATGGGTCGGCCAACTTTCTTCTTCTTTGCTTCGTATTTCAATGCAGCGTGTAGTAGGTGTTTTTGTGGGCGTCGTAGAATATGTGTATAGTAACACATCCGATGGTTTTTGATTTGTTTGGTTATTGTTTTGCCCTGTAGTAAGTCATGAATTTTGTGGTGTCTTGGATAGCTTCTGGCGTTCTCAAACATGTCTCTGAGGATCAGGCGTTCATATTTTCTTAGTCTAGAACGGTTTGCTTTGGTGAGGGCTGCCGCTTTAAGTCCGTATTTTATACACGGTGCAATAACCATTTTGTAAATCAGGCGTACTATTTTCCAGTCCATGTTGGATTTCTTTATATATGCATTAGGGCCTTGGAATTGCCTATGGCTTGCCGGCATCTCTTCTTTATTGTGTCTCTCCTACTATGTCCTGCCGTTATATATGTGCCGAGATATTTTATTTCGTCTACGGGTCGTATTGGAACTCCGTCCAATACGATCACTTGTGTGGGCGCTGGGTGTTTATGGGGTCTCTTATAAGAATTTTTGTCTTTGTTTCGTTAGTATCGAGACCTACTGTTTTTAATTGTGCTTTCCATTGCGTGACGATTTGGTCAAGGTGTTGTAAATCTTGACAAACGATGATGAGGTCATCCGCGAAGGAGAGAATAAGTGGTAAGACTATTTCTTCATCTTGGTCCAGTTTTATGTTGGGAATTTCTTCTTCCAGTGTTTTGAGGACATCATCCATTAATATTGTAAATAGTCTTGGTGACAGTGGACAGCCTTGTTTTACTCCTTTTCCTTTGTTGATCAAGTTACTTTGCTGTCCGAACCATTTGATGCAGGTCCGTTCATACATGCAGGCTTTTATTATCCTATTGGTCAAAATCTTATTGGTCCTTGAAAGGAGAATATCCTTGAGCACGTTATAATGCTTTGGCGATATCTAGCACCAGTACATATGTTCTGTTACCCGCGCGCCATTCTTCGTCTAATACTCTGCGTAGTGTGAAGATGTGGTCATCGGTGGATCTATTGCGGAGAAATGCTGCTTGGTAGTTCCCGAGTTCTTTTGATATCTCGTCTAGTTTGATGAGCAGGTATGTCGCGTATATGCGATATCCTGTATTACACATTGTTATACGGCGATAGTCATTGGTGTCTTGAGGGTTTCTGATTTTGGGGATAGGTACTTAGACCGTTTCATTCCCGGACTCCGGTATTATATTTTCTGTCCATGCTCTGTGCATTGTTTTGGTAATAACCTTTAACAGTTGTGGCGGTATTCCTTTGTACAGTTCCGGGACTACCTGATCTGTACCCGGCGCTGTTCCGTTACGCATGCGGCTGATTATCGTTTTTATGTCGGCTATTGATGGACCATTTTCTAGATAGTCAGGGTTTAATGAAGTTTCGTTAGGGATAATCATAATTTTAGGGTCTTCTGATTTCCTTAATTCCTGTTCCCAGCGTGACATTGGGATAAATCGTTGTTTTTTCCACCGTCTCGATTGAAGCTGGTGTCGTCTGTAATAGTGGTACACGATTTGCATGCGTTTGCTTGGGTGTTTTTTTCCTAGGCCTTCAAAAAATGCACTGCATTCTCGTTTTTCTTCATTATCAATAATTTCCTCAAGACGTCGTCGGCATTCTTTGAGTTGTTTATTGATTGTTTGGTCGGTTGGTCGACGTCTTTTAAGGAATTTGGCCTTTTGTAAATTTGCCAGAGCAATTCGGTGTTCCCGCGATCTAGCGGGTTTTACGGAAAGTGTTTTTTGGGGTACTGACTTCATAACCCCTGTAATAGATTCCCACGGAATGTCGGGCGTATATTCGTCGTCATTTTCTATAAATATAAAAAATATATATAATACCTTGGACACTATTTACACACATTGATCTAGCCCCAAACTAGGATTCCCTGTATCTTGGGTACTAGACAACGATACACATACTCATATAGATAAATACTATACTTAGATAGATAAACAACCATGACTAGGGTACAAACATCCGTTCTCATCAAACAAATATTTGCCCCCACCGGGACTCGAACCCGGGACCCTTGGCTTCGAATATGTAGTTGTTCGCCGTAAGTTCTTCCATAATACCGTTATGGTATTTTACTTTTGTGTCATTCATTTCATTTCGTGCTAGGGCGGTATACGAACCCTGTTTATAGTTGAACTTTAAAGCTGCTATCGCTTTGTACTTAGTTTAGGTTGTACTCTTTGTTGATTCCATTTGCGTGTCGCCAGTTCTTGGAAGCAGGTTTAGTGGGTCTGTTTCACCCCAGATTATCTTGTGGTCGGAAATATGCAGGTAGCTCCATTGTCCTTTGATGAAGTTAAATGTGTGTGGAGCATTATTCGAGATAATTATATGGTCTAGTTGTGATTTTGTTTTTCCGTTAGACCATGGGCCCGACATGACTTGCGAGCCCAGGTGGTTTCTACTTTTAAGTTTTCGCGGGAACAAATATCCATTAGCATTTCTCCGATGATATTTGATGATTTGTGTAGGAGATTTGTTCCTATAATTCCCTTTTTCCTGTATTCCTTTGTATCGCCTAGTCCGATATGCGCGTGAAAGTCACATAGCATTAATATATTGGCTTTGTTTGGTTTCTTTTGTGCGTTTATTACATATAGTGTATTAGTGGCCGATGTTATTGTTGCTGCCATGGTTTCCAGGTCTCGATTTATATTGTGGACCGATAAGTTCAGGTCCTTTCTAATTAGTATAGCTAAGCCACAGTGTGCGATGCTGGTTGTGCCTGATAGATACCAGAGATAGTGTTTTGACACGTATGTCCCCGATGTCATGTTTGTTTCCTGTATACAGGCTATATGTATGTTTCTGTTTGTCAATTCAGCATCAATGTTGAGTCTCTTAGGTATTTCAGCGCATCCTCTAACGTTCCAAGTAGCAATGCGCATACGCTCGCATGTGACTTTTGGTTTAAATATGTGGCTGTGCCGTATCATCGTATATCCGGTGTTGTCAGGGATGCCATCTATTGATGTTATGGTTGACCCTGAGGAGGTCATGGGTGTTGCATTAAGTATTGGGGAAGGTTTGTTGTTATCAGTTTGGCTGTCGGTTGCTAGATTCATGGGTAAATTTTGTGATTCAAGCAAGTATACGCTTTCGTAGTGGTTTCCTGTGAAGTTGAGGTTGATAGATCCCACTGCATCCGCGGGATTCTTGGGCCTGTATGTGAGCGATGGTGTATTTTGCTGGTGGATTGTTACGTTAATTAGAAAGTATTCGGCGGCTGCTATTATAATCTCCTCTCCAGCCCAAGTGCCGTAATTGCGCAGATTTTTAATGCAGTCATTGAGGGTTTCTTCAGGCTCGGCGATTGCAAACTTTATCTTCTGTTCATCGCAGTTTTCTTCTACATATTTAACTATGTCCTTACGAATGTGGGTGTGGTCGAGTGTTAATTGATATAGGTGATTAATTTGGTCAGCAATTGCGTGGAATAGGCAGTTCACATCTCTCGGCATTGATAAGGCTTTCATCTTTTTGGAATGTTGTTGAAAGAAAGAACTTAGAGCTAATTTGATTAATTTGAACTACCTACGTACCTATTGTTAATGGTACGGGTTGTGGCTGTCAAAGTTTGTGCGTATTTTCTAAGAGAATTGGAGGCTGGGCCTGGAAGCTATAAAATGGGCGTGAGAGAGACCCGCTTAGGACAAAGAGTCTTTGATTTTATTTTTGTTATTGTTCGTCAGCTGCCTTTCGTTAATTGCCTGTTTTCTGCAAGATGGTAAAATGGTCCTTTTATGATGTGCAAGTGTTGGCTTTTACTCGCTATTTCTCAGAATATGCAGTAGGCTTGCATTATTGTTTATTTTATTTTTGTAACAGGTCAAGATGGGCTGGTTGGACCGGATGGTGGCAAATAGTTTAGTTTTGTTTTATTGTGCTTGGGTAGGTTCCTGCCTAGTTTTGTATTTTCGTATACCTATCACCTACCTATTTGTACGGGACTATGCCTATGGAATAGTTTAGAGTTGGCGTAGTAATTTGGAGCAAGAGCGGTATCTGTTTATGAAATGGTAACCAGCATTACGAAGGATGTTACCTGCCAGATATAAAGTTAGTTTTTCTGTTTTATCTGATATAGGGCTATCTTAATCGGAGCAATCTCACCAGGTTGTTGCTCAGCTAGTGAGACTCTCTGCACTGACATCACCTACTTCAGTTCACTTCATTAGTGCGTAGTAGTGAGGTCCGTGACACGGGTCGAGGTCCAGTCCCTGTACTACAAGTAGTAAAAGGCCCTATTGTTTATTGCTCGTTGGAATTCGTTTTTTCTTAGCTCGCTGTCCAGAGAAGGGGCCCGTTGCACAAAAAAATAACGTATTTGCTTCGCCGTTCTGCAGCTGTGCTAGTTTGAGGAATGTTTTTTTGTCGTAATTTATCTCTTTTGTTTAACTTTTTCTGTCCGGTATTGCCTGGGTTTTAGTGTCCTTATTCACGTGCCTGCAGGAAGTGCATGAAAGGGCCTGATTCTTGGCGTGGGATAATACCACGACTCGCTGCGCAACTCTAGTTTCTATTGACCAAGTATCCATGATGATGTATCAAGCACCACGAATGTCTGTGATGAAAGGAAATAAGTCCGTTTCCCAGGCCGTTGCTGTTGAGAGAGCTTAATTTCATGGGTTAGATTCACTCAAGAAATACCTTAAATAATGAAGCTTCTACGTCCTATGTAATCCTTTGTGTGTCCGGAGAAAGCAATTCATTGATAAGGTTAGGTTATTGCTGAGGAGATATCCCAGTGTCATGACACACCCAATGTGCTGGATAGGGTCGGTCAATACTCCAGGATAACGGCGTGTCGTTAGGGAGTACTGTTATGTATTGCGTGAGACGCAAACTCGGGGTCTCCTCTAGTAGATTCGTCTGTGGAGATAATATATGTGGACACTGAATAGGAACGGGCTCACCAGGCAACACTCGTTGAGTTGTCTCAGCTATGTGCACCCATTGTCGTACACAATATTGTACACGTATTGTCACAGCAGCGTGGCGTAGCCTATTATCTGGTAGGGCGCAGCTCAGAACCCATCCAATTCACACCTCACGCACTCCACCTTCACACTTGTTGCTATATTAGACACTCTCATATCATCTCGCTGATACAAAATCTCCGAAACGCGAGAAACCAGAGACAGAACAAAGGCGCGTGCCGGGTTGTAAACTATTGTTTGTTTAAATGCGTTTGCAAGATGTCGAAGGTCTATAGACACGTCCGTTCGGTCCGGCAACACAAACGCCACTCTCTCTACTTTATCTACACATATCATAAGAAAAACTTTTCGCTGAGAGTGCGAATTCGCCTTGGTGTTGTGAGTTTTAGGGCGTGAACGTGAAGGTGAAGGTTTGAGGTGTCAAAAGATGCGTATCGCAAGGGCCACAAGATATTAAAAATACACACAAAACTTTTTGGTAGAGGGCACCACTGTTTGTTTGTAGAAATTGTGTTCTGTTTATTTCCACCGCCTCACACCCCCGACCCCTTGAAGTTTATAGGATGAACAACTGAAATTACTATAAATACAAATATTCCGACTGCATTTTCTTTCAATACCACATACAAATTTATGAATGCACCTGGTTACGTACATGGAGTATGAAAGAAGCCGCACCAGTAACTTTGTAAACTACATTTTCCTTTCTGAAATTCAACCTATTATTATTTCACTAAAATTAAATAGCCTTTGTCGTTTTTACAATTTTCACAAATCCAACTTGGGCTGTAGCGGTTTATTTAGAAGTTTCAACCCGTCATATCTCGTCCGTTTTTTAAAATTTCCAAAAACTGATTCGAAAAATAAACTATTTAATTATCGAACCTGCTTACAAAAAATCACGAGAATTGTGATGAACCATGTTATATGGTATAGTACTAGGTAGGTAACCTATCTTAGTAATTTGCAATATATGATAATTTCAAAGTTTGATGTGCGCTTTTACCCTACGTGGCGGTGGTACTTCAAAGTATTGTTTGTCGGTAACACACTCCAATCAGTCAGGGTGCAAGTGTTGCCAACTCAGTGGATTTTCCACTAGATATAGGTTTATATAGGTTTAGACTACCATTTTAGCGGTCAAAAATGGTTTTAGTGGCTGATGGATTTTCTATTGGATTAGGTTGATTCAGTTAGTCGTAAGGTATACGTCGCGCCACGAATTAAGAGTGCTGGGCGACGTTGGCGGGAATAACTGCCCATATGTACAGGTATTGAAAAGTGAACATGTCAAGTCGTTGCTAGACGTATACTACATTCAGCCACTAGAATAATTTTCATAATTATTCTAGTTGGAAAGATCGCATTCATAAAAAAGTGCATATTTTTTTGTTGTTTGGCAACACAACATAACCAGTGGATTCCCCAAAACAAGTTTTTTAATTTCTTCTATGATTTCGATTAGACTTTATTTGTATGACTACTAGGTCGAGTTTAATTTATTGAAAGATTTGTTTGATTCTCTCGGTTTTTATGATATGCATGTACCGTGTACGTGACCGCTTTTTAGGGTTCCGTAGAGAAACACAGCAACTGTATGCAGAAACTATTAGAACTTCACAGTTGAAACTTGGTATATAGATGTATTCTGTGAACCGCTTTACGATGTTTATACAAAAATTAAAAAATTACAATACATGAAACTGAAAACATTTTTTTTTTTCATAAAACCTATAATGTGTAGGGTCTCTATAGATAGGTCTTTAAAAATTACGTTGAAGTTTCTGAAACCATTTTCCCTCAAAGTAAATCGTTAAAGAGACAGACCCTTCCAAAGTGGACAAATTTTCCCCTCCCCCCCTTTAACTTTTAAAGTAAGAGAGTGAAAAATCTAGAAAAAATATATTCTGTGTATCTTACAACGAAAATTGGTTTGAAAAAAATAAAATAAGCAGTTTTAATGATGTTTAACATTTATCAGAAACCGCAAATATAACAATACAAACACCATGAAAAACAAAGTTACAACAAAAACATCCAGTCACATAATTATGTACTTGCTACAACGGAACCCTTCAGAGGCGAGTCTGACTCGCACTTGGCTACTTTTTTATTTTAGGTACAAATTGCATACTTTTTTATAATTAATTATTAGCTTTCAATATCGTTCATTTTGATACCTACTCCACTTGATAAGATTAGAAGATACTTTTCTTTGTCACTCAATATAGCATACAGAATCTGTTGTGCCTGTTCTTATGATGACGTCATATTTATACCATCCTATGACACTTGGGAATACTTGGGATAACTTCGATTCTAACGATACGTAAATACCTGGGTACGTCTAAATCGGTTTAGTAGTTTAGTAAAAATCGTGGGTCTTATAGAATCTCACTCAGATTTATGTGTACTCATACTTATACGACATATAGGTACTCATACATGTACCTGCCCGTACCCCATTACACACCCAGTACATACATGTACGTACCCCATTTCAGGGTACGTACAAGTATGTACGTACCCTGAAAACATTATGAAAATCCGGTAAAGTACGAGTCGAACTCGCGAACTTGTGCTGTAGGGATCTTGTAGGGATGCTGTGGAGTAAATAGTTTGTTATAACTGGGCCTCTACAACTTCATAGGGGAAAAGCCATGACGCTATGTTTGTTTTTTTACCCGAATACAGCGAAGCCAAAAGAAGGGTTATGTGTTTGACCGGTATGTATTGATGTTAATTTGTTCCACCAGAACATCTTAACTACTTATCAGAATTTGACAAATAAGGTATCTTTAGAACTTAGACTATTTACTCTATAGACGGAGTGTCACTTTCGCAATTGCGTCGAAAAATAAGGCGCACAACAGTGGACCGCCATTCAAACAGTCTGCCTTGAGCTGACATTGGAGACGCACGCGTTGTACAGTTTCACAGGTCAACAAAATTTGATAAAAAATGCCTTGCTGTGCGATTAAAGTATGTAGAAATTACAAAGGACGAATAAAAGCAAATCACAAGCCATAATTTCAACGGGAAGTCAACCTAAATTCGTTGTATTTCGTAAAACATTAAGTAAATTTCTTGTTGATTTCACATGATTAACACTTTACGTTTTATAAGTGTTGCCAGTTTATCAATGCAAAATTTCCCCACAAATTACAACTATGCTCGCACCAAAGTGCTTTTGAACATGAGGTGATAAACTAGCATCGCCTTTTTCCATAAGGGGTGGCAAAATCACAGTTGTGACCAAACTCAATCATACTTCGTAATTACTAGTCCGATTTGCTTCAAAATCTATATCTGGGAATCCGGTTGGAGTCAACACACAAGTACAACTACAACATAATAATGTAATAAATGATGTATATGTTACGGCTAAAGCTAGGTGTGTATCTAAACTTAAGTTTAGCCGGCTAGTCTTAAGATTAATTTCGAGCGTCGGCTAATGTCCGAAATAATGTTCATTGCGATAAATGATTTCAATATTAGTCGGCTAAACTGCAGTTTAGCCTCGACGCTGTTGAGGCTAAAGATGGGTGGAAAATATGGTTGACATTAGCTTAATTTAACTAAACTTAAGTTTATTTTTCAGTATACCTAGGCTAATGTTGAAAAATTACCGTCTTAATCTGGAATAAGTGATGATGTGGGATGTAGCCGTCAACACTGCGGTAGCTTAGGTGAAGGATAAAGGGGGTGAGCAAAGCGAAGCCCCCTTTATCCTTCGTGTTAGGTTGAAAATGTAAAAACAACAAAAAATACTTATACTCGTCTTACTATAGTTTTTCTTTACTCTTCACAAGCTGCCGCAGTGTTTTGCCCTGATATTAGAAATAGCTTTCATATCTGAATAAAATTACCCCTCTACGCTCCCCGCAGTCGCACGAATACTTCGTTTTTAACATTGGCTAACTAACGTCAACAATTAACCGAAACGCATCGGCTAATGTGCAATCTAGCCGATTAAAGATGACATCCGTTATCACAAACGAACATGACTTCGGACATTAACCGAGGCTCGAAATTAATCTTAAGACTAGCCATTTTTATTATTTTGAGGTCTGATTTCACATCTCTTACTGCATTTCCAATTAAAAGATGGGCCTGAAAAACCCTGCGCATGTAAGGCGGGGTCTTTTTTGACGCTACCTATTGAAAAAGGGTTTAATAAATACTCAGTCATTTTCTTTTCAGTCTAATTTGCTTACCAGTCGTTATATGAATTAGTTTATTACTTGAGAATATTATACATTATGTAGTGCCTATGAATATTACAAATTATGTAGTTCCAAATTAGTCATACCATACCATTAGCTACACGAAAGATAGATATTTAAGTTAAATCTGTGAAGATAAAAAATATTTAGTTTGCATACTTAACCGAAATTCAGCTAACATAATATGGTTAAAATGAGTTTAGTTTATTTATTTAGGTTATACTGTAGAATAAATGATCGAAGGTAATCCACCAACTTGTACAGTTTCCCTACTTTTTCCGGTAGTATTGCTTTTGTGGCAACATTTGACACGCACACAATTAACAGGTCGTGAGCGTTCCAACATGTCGACACGCACACTAGCCTGCTAAAGTTGGCCTGTTTTCACCGCTGTCATTCAGTACTAACGCGGTATCTAGTGTTTATATAATCTAAGCTTTAGAAGCATCTTTATTGTTCACAGGCTTCACAGTAAAATTAATATAGCGGCCTCTAGAGGGCATTATGTATTTTAGATAGAAAAATTTTGTTCACAAAGTTATTGGGGCGGCTACTTTCATACTCCTTGTACGTAACCAGGTTCAATCATATGTTTGTATGTGGCTAACAGATAAAAAAAACCTTGGCAATTCCAGGTAAGTTTTCCTGTAATCTTTGGCTTATGTTATATATTCATAATTTTAGAGTCTGCAGTTTCTGAGATAAGGGGAGGGGGGGGGAAGGTAATTTTTGGCACATTTTTATCAAAACTTCTGAAGTTATCAAAACTTATGAATGAGAATGAGCCTTAAGCTTTATCATATGCAACCGGGCACCGATCAGAAGGATTTTCGTACAGTTGAAGGACTAGGACCCTGTAAACCACAGCCAACGCATCGGCCGCCGGATCAGCCGCCGCAGAAAGCAACGGTCGCCCGAGCTGTCGCCGCAGAACGCAACGGCGGCCGATGCGACGTCGAATCGGTCGCCGCTGCGATGGCAAGAGTAGTGTAAAGACCCATCGGGTGGCTGATCCGGCGGCCGTTACTAGGTAGTACCGCTGTGTGAATGATCCTAAAGTGTCGCTACAAAAACAGTACAAAATCGGGAAAATTGGACTGTTTGCAATCAGTCGCGCTTGGATCGACAGCAAAAACAAAAATGGTGACCTGCGACGTAAAAAGGTGTAAATCATACCCAAATCGCAAAACACAAAAACAGGGAGTGTCGTATCACAAGTAATTATTATATTCTCAATTACTATTGGCTTTAAATTGATTATCTATAAAATATTGTTCTCGAAAAAATCCTCAAACGAAAATCAACCATTCGACTGACGTAACTTTGTAGCGACGCGCGACGCACAGTGAAACTGCCCGCTTCCTATATTTGAAAAACGATCCGATTTGGTTATTTTTCTATTCGTAATGTCAAGATTACTATTCGTAATGTCATTAGATTACTATTCGTAATGTCATTTGGTTACACCCCCCCCCCCCCCGCCCCTATTTCAGTCAGTTAGAGTTTGTATTTCACTGTTTTCGTTTTAATTTACAAATTTAATTAATTACGTTTTGTCGTATTTACGTTGAAATACAAGGTACACTATCCGCGGTTTCCCATACTGGGTGACAGAGTCAATGTGCTCACTTTTAGTCGGAAAATGTGCTCACTTTTAGCCAGTTATGATGACAGGGGGGGGTTAGTTGGGCATAGCCCAGCTATGGAGTGATAAAACAACACATAACATAACAAAGCATCACGCCTTTTCCCATACGAGGTTGCAGAGGCACAACTGTGCCCACTTTCAGCCAGTGTTTCAATACTTTTAATAATATTATGTATAACGAAACGCCTGAGGATCCCTCGGTATTTCAATGACCAAAACCAAACGGACGTCCGTAGGTCGTAGCAGCAGGTACGGAAAGTAAATTGTGTAACGGTAATAACGACTCGTAGTTGGTTAAGAAAAATTGACAGTTACTTTTACGGATGACGATCCGTTAAATATAGGAACCGGGCACTCCGCAGCCGGCGCCGCGTGTGTGATGAAACTGATGATGGAGCCCGAAGGTGGAGCTGGAACGTAACCAAGGGAAGTCTGTTACCAAACGACGCAACCCTTCAGAAATCAGATGTCAAAGTTTGCGAAGTGATTTTTCGAAAACAAACCTTTTCAGTGGATCTTGTTTTAGGGAGTTTGCTTATTATTTTTTGTTTTATTTCAGTGTCCCTCGTGATCCCGAGCGACGCGAGATATGGCGTCGCATTTTTGCGTTGCATTATAACGATGACAATTATATTTTCAAACCACACTTAAGGATTTGTTCCTTGCATTTTTCAAAGGACGACTTTACTATAACGAAAACAGGTCGTCGAAATCTAAAAAAATCTGCAATCCCTTCCCTAAAGGTATGTATAAAACTAAACTGATTATTTTATAAAGAGTGTCCCGAAACTTAACTTCAAGCGGGCACTAGATGAAATATCAACCTATATTGGGTTTGGTAAAAATAAATTGAACTAGCCAGCCTAGCTAGCTACCTGCCGCCTAATAAAGTATTGAGTAAAAAGTTAAAAGTAGGCACAATTGTACCCCGCATGGGAAATGGCGTGATGCTCCATCAACTCTCTTTGTTTTTATTTAATCAAAAGTTTTGTGTTGTGGCCAGTGATTGTGTGCCACAATTTTTATGTGTATTTTTGTCACTGAAGCAGTTCAATGAAAACGCCCAGCAGAAGTCCAATTAAAGTAATACATTAATTATGATAAATTCATCTATGATAAATATATGACAGAGTTACGAATCTTTGTAATGCAAAGGATTATTTATATTTAATGATATATTTGTGTTTACAGGACGAAGACCGAATGGAAGGAGAAGAATTAAACACTCCAAGCCAATCCAAGCCAAAGCCAAGAAGTCCAATTGAAGTTAATATGCTCATTTTAATTAAACAGAACAATGTCTATTTTAAAATTACTTATATTACACGTTAGTATTTATTATGTTCACAGGATGACAACATTATGGACGTGGATATCGGTGATCTGGATTCCATCTTTGACTCCCCTAGAAAAGTGAAATAAAAAAAAACAATAACTTTACTGAAAAACAATAAAAAAAAACACATCACACAAATTAAAAGACTGCAAAGAAGAAATATCCGCATGAAAAAAAAAATGGACACTTTAATGAGCACCATTTCAGAATTAAGACAGAAAAAGATAATCACATCAGAAATTGAGACCGCTCTAAGTGCTAATGCTGAAATAGCAGAAATTTATAGGCGACAGTTGGAGAAGACACAAAAAGGCCGTAATATATCCATAAAAGCATGGGCGTCATCCTACCCTCCAGCCCTAAGGAAATTTGCAATGACGTTAAATTTCTATTCTCCAGCAGCATATAAATTCGTTAGGAGAAAATTTAACTTCTGTCTCCCAAACCCAAGAACACACACGAAATGGTTGGTTTAATTTATTTTTTATTTTTTAAACAGTGGTCCATCGCATCCCGAGCCCCGATAGATTTTAAATTTGTGTTTTTTTTTTTATTGTTTGAAGTTCACTAATAAAATCGTACTTAGTAAAAAATCTAGATATGGAAATTTCGCCCACGTCTAGTTCTTCTATCATTACTAAATTTGGTACCTATGTGTTCTGATTACACTACAACAATATTGATCGAGCTGATCTGACGATGGTGCAAGCTCGAAGTGTCAGAGAGAAAAATAAGGGTGCTTACTTGTAGCCCCATTGACTTTGAGCTATAATTGATATAAACATACATATATATATATACAATCTACTATTACTACATAGCTGAATTCGCCTAAAACTTTTAAAACATACTAATTTTATTATTTTCAGGTATAGCTCCATTGATGGTGAACCCGGTTTTACCAAAGAAGCATTTGATTGACTACAGTTAAAACGAAACTGCATGACAGAGAATATAGAATGTGGACTCATATTCGATGAAATGAGTATTCGTCAAGCAAAGTTGTGGAAAGGCAAGAAAAATGTAGGCTGTGTAGACCTGGGTGATGGCAATATCAACAAAGATACGAAAGCCAGTAAAGTTTTCGTATTCATGCTGGTATGCCTGTCAGAAAACTGGAAAATACCAGTAGGATATTTTCTAGTTCATGCATTAACGCATGAACTGATATCAAACTCCATAAATATATGCTTAGAACAATGTAATTCGGTCGGCGTCAATGTAAGATCTCTGACATTTGATGGATGACCAACCAATATCAAAGCAGTTAACCATCTAGGTTGTAACCTAAGTAAGAATGGTGATTTAAAAACTGTATTTACTCACCCTACAACCAATGAAGATGTCGTGGTTCTCCTGGATGCTTGTCATATGATAATGTTTACAAACCGAAAAATCACTGAGAAATTTAACAAGGCCATCGTTTTCACAGAAATCAGACACATAACGCCTAATAGCGTTGAAACGATGAAAACATTTATAGGAAAAGATACGTTTTCAGTCCTAAGCAAACATTCATTGGATCAGCCTGCCACTGATAACCACAGGTTGCATTTGATTAGGGCTTTAATCGAAAAATACCTTAATTGTAGAATGCATTATGAATGCAAAATAGAAAATAGCGACAGAACAAGCAAACGACAAAAATTTACAAAATTAATTCAATTTGAAGGGCAGTAAGCTATTGGAGCAATTTTTCATTCTAAGGTCATTTTTTTAATTCAAAATTTAACCGTAGATAAAGACAAATAAATACATCTATCTGATCTGATCAATAAATTAAAAGTAAAAAAACATTTTAAACAAATTTTATATTAATTAAGTTAAGTTATAAATAAGTAAAGTTTATAATAATGCGTCAATCTAGTTCATTACACAATTTATATGATATAAAATATTATTGCAAGATTTACTAGTTTGTGTGAAATATGTGCCTACCTAGGTACTTACCTACCTAGTTAAATCTAGACAAGTAAATCTCGCAACAAGCTTTATATTATATCAGGAGTAAAAACTATTTATGGCTCGAGTGGGTGCATTGAAACCCTCGCTCCCTCTGGATTCAAAAAATACGCCGATATAATCGCCCATAAAAAAGTTCTTTAACACTCCCTTGGTCAACATTATATTATTACTTTTGATTCTAGTCATTGCTATCATCCATGTAAACATATTACGTATTTTTGCCTTTCTGTAACTTTAGGGTGTTTACGATCAGTCGTTTCGGGTGATGGGTGTAATATTGTGTATAATATTGTGTGGACTAAACTATCAGATGACAGATTTCGTTGGCTCGTTTTCATATAATAAAGATGACTTTTGAACCACGAGCAGGGAGGACTAAGTAATAATAATAAGTCTTAAGTGTTTTTCTTTTAAGTTTGATATTTGGTGAATTATTTTTTGTTTTAATGAGGGTATATACTTAAGGGTTTAGTTACAAATAAATGTGTAATATATAATAAATTGTACAAATGAAAGTCATGTTTTATTTAAATTATTCCATAGATAATAATTTTATTGTCACAATAATACCTACTTTAATGGTATACCTGGTATGGAACCGCTGGATTTCAGACTCCATTTTGCGTGAAATAGTGCTAGCCCGTCGCCGCAACAGAATAATATAAGGATAAATAATCTAACCGGATGTCCTAACGGTGATGGAAAACATCGTGAGGAAATCTTCATTACTCCGGCTTCATTACATTAGCTGCGGCGATGGGCTTGCCCAGGAGTATTAAATCACTAGCTAAGTGGGCACAGACCGGCACAGTTAGTACCTCTGCCAGCCCGTATGGGAAAAGGCGTGACGCTATGTTACGCGTGTAATGTATTGCTAAATACTCTAATTTTATACACGATGACTTAATCAGTGATATCAGGTACCAATTTTCATAAATTTTCTATGATTAGGTAGTTTATTACTTATAAATCAAAATCAAGATCTTAAATTCCAAGTCACGCTACTAATGTGTATCTGTGAGCTTACATCCTCTTTCATAATTTAACGGCAAAGACAAAAATTAATATGCCTATTTAATTATGTTTCAACTTTTTATTAATTAAACATGAGGTAATTGCGTGAGACCTCGCCCCTTAAGTAAAATTTTAGCTAGATATATTTTATTTCTACTCCTAATCACCGATTAAAAGTCACCGGGTATTTGAGAGTTATCCGTAGATCAACTTTCCTAATATTGTGTCTATACACCACAAATCGGAACGTGACCGACCGTGACGCCGTTACAATTTTTCGTACTGTCTTGGTTCCGACGAATTCCGACAGGGGCGCTATTTTTCTTAGCCTCAAAATGGTAAGAAATTTAGTACGGGAAGGCCTATCCTTAGTATTTATATCGATGACTGAAACCAATAAAATTTTGACAGGACAGGTAGGTAGGATTCCTTTTGCGTACAATTTTAGTGACAACCAGCAAGTATCAATTTAGGTACGGCTATCGATAAAAATTATATGATAGTTTACCTGCGTTGTTAATCGATATTTTAGAAGAGTTTTATTTACCGAGCTAATGATCACTGTCCTCTGACCGTAACCTATGAAACCTATGAAAGTAATTAAAATATACTAGCCTAGATGTAGCCACATCCGCGTTTCATCTGGTGTTCCTAACAACATTAGCCGCAAAACTTAATTTACCAACTAATTTGTCTATGTGGGGTCCACACTGCAATTTGCTATCAATGGTTATTCCAAAAAACTTCGTGTCATTTACTTATTCTAACGTGCTGCTGTCTAACACTAAACGGTCTTAACTTGCCTGACATTTGAAAGTGAGAATTTGATACACTTGGTTTTACCAACGCATAACAATAAATTATTAATTGTGAACCAATTCAAGGTCAAAGACAATTTATTTTCCATTAACATAATCAAAATCTTCTTTTTGGCGTCGATGGCTGCTCCTTAAGCCATAGCGCGCTTCTTCACCGCCAGCCTTCGCCGCCGCTCGTAAATACCTACGCTTAATGAGCAAGTGAGTGATAATAATACACATCCAATGACTGTTGAACATAATATAAACCCTACGTGAAGTGTTTCTGAATCAACTGGTGAAAAAATTATCGTGTCCACAACCTCTACAGGTACACAATAACAAAACACGATTTTAGCTCTTTGTCCTCATGCTTATTTGAAGATCATACCAGTTACTGTCTCGGGCCCTGCTGGAACCTCTGACGTGTACGGACTTCTTGATGATGGAAGCACCGCGACAATCATAGATTCCAGCATTGCCGCACGTATAGGGGCGACCGGGCCACAACAGACCATTATGGTAAATGTTATTGTTGGTCTCGAGCGAAGTACCACGATATTATATGTCGATTTTGACATTAAAGGTAGGCACACACAGGAAACATTCTTAGTAAAACATGCTCGATCCATGGAGTCTTTATGTTTGCGCCCGCAGTCGGTCAAACGTGAAACAATCGAGTCTTTTTCACATTTGTCCGACTTGTATGATGTTCTGACATACGATGATGATACTCCAACTATACTCATAGAAGCTGAACATTGGCATTTAACAATCAATCGTGAGGTTCGAGTTGGTAGAAGGAACGAGCCCGTCGCCTGCTTGACAGCTCTGGGCCGGACTTTATACGGCGTTGCTTCTAGCAAAACGAAGTTGATTGATTTCGTTAACCACACACACTTTGAAACAAATTATGTTGACAGTTTAGAAACCTTGATAAAAAACAATACAAACTCGACTCCACAACTGAAACACTGCACAGTAAATAAGACCAGACAGCTACCCACAAGAGAGGTCACGTTTTTTAAGTTAAGAACGAGGTATGTCTAAAGAGGTGGAGTTTGCTAAAGCATACACCAAGTTCATAAATAACATGATCACGAAGAGTTACGTAGAAGAATGTATTCCAGACACGTACTACACACATCGCAACAAAAAATCTCACGGCCAGAAGAATACAGAATCGTTGTAAGAGATAGGTGTATCGGTATTGAGATATCTATCACACTAAATATATGTCAAATCAGCAAAGTAATAAATCTATTCATTGTAAACCTATAAGTTTAAGTTTAAGGTGGCTGCAACCATTTCAACCATCCCTACTGCTTTCATTTTGAGAAGCGGACCTGATCACATGTATCACGATGTACCCGCGGTATATAGAACCGGTGCGGTGCAGACCAGAGATTTATTAGGCCAGAACCCAGACTGGCTATATCAGCAACTCAAGAACAATGAGATTTGTCGAGGAAAGTTGGCTGAATCAACAGTAACCGGTGCTTAAACACTGGGAATTGGGTGAAATAGTCTCAAAGAGGACCGTTTCTTTTTTCCTATCATAATCTGATTTACCTCTCATATAAGATTAAGCTTCCCAAGAGCAAAGCAAAACTTATTCACATTCGTAGCTTCAATGAGATTAATTCTGCATCCCCTAAATCAGATGCCGCGTCGATTGACTGGACACCTATTATCTCTAGTGAGACCGTTGGTGATAAGATCCACCACTTCAACGCAATTATTCTGGGACTGTGTGACAAGCATGCACCGGTTAAAAAGGTTAAGGTGAAACACCTTCCAGCACCCTGGCTCACCGACTTTATCAAACGTTTGATGGCTAAAAGGAACAGAGCCAAATGCTTGTACAAAATGGAACCTACAGCCGAGAACCTTGCCACTTTCAAACGCCTCCGAAACCGCTGTAATCACATGTGTCGTGATGCCAAGCGCCGTCATATATTTGAGTGTATAGAAAGATACACGCCTGCTCAAGTATGGAAATTACTTAATGGAAAGTATCTCAGGATCAAGCGGCTGGCATTGTTGATCTCAACGGTCTCAACATTTTTTTCTCAGCTCCCCCTGTCGTCATGGATCCCACCGTAAAAAATGCCACTCTGTGTCACCTGCGCTCGAGGTGTGCTTCCACCTCTACTCCAATTGACTTCAGACTTGTCGGAATTGATGCGGTTAAGAAAGCAATGATGCAGGAGGAAATGGCGCCTCTAAAGCCGTGGGTGACAATAATATCTGCTCCAAAATTATCAGCAACGTACTTGACAAGCTTCTTCCAGCTATCACACATATAATAAACTTTTCTCTCTCCAATGGTTCCTTCCCTAATGTGTGGAAAAAAGCCTTAGTTATCCCATTACCCAAAAAATAAAATCCCTCCTCTTATAAAGAGCTTCGTCCAATTTCCATTCTGCCTATCCTATCCAAAGTCCTTGAATCCAATGTCCATTCTCAGTTATCCTCCTACTTATGCTCAAATAACTTGCTGAATCAACTGCAATCCGGTTTTAGGCCCGGTCATAGCACTGTTACGGTCTTGCTTAAAGTCACCGATGACATTCAGCATGCGATGGACGAGAAACAGCTCACTGTGCTTGCACTGCTGGACTTCAGCAGCGCCTTTAACTGCGTCAATTTCGATATCCTCGTTGAGACCCTGAAGTCCTTGAACGTGCCCTATGTCTCTGCTTGCTGGTTCGACTCTTATCTGAGAGGTCGCCAGCAACGTACTAGGTCGGAGGTGACTTCAACCACAGAACATTTAAAAATAGGTTAGAAAGGCCCTATTCCATTTTTTGAACGGGAACCACCGTCGCCGCTCCAGCTGACTACTACCAAGATAAACAAATACGTGCAAGGGTTCACATGTGTGCGTGAGGCAACAATACGGGCTCGCGATTGGCTAAGCAACTCACACCAACGCAACTGTTACTGTCGTGCGTGTGTGCGTAAAAGCAATTTATTTTTCATACACGTTAGGGATGACTAACGATAAACTTTTATCGATGTTTAAATTTTTATTATCGATGTTAATTTTGATAACATAATGTAATATGTATTTTACTCAAATTGCTTATAATTTCGTCAAAAACTATCGGCAAAAACAAGGGACTAAGTTTACGGAAGCGATCGAAATAGGAATCGACATAAGAATCGAATCGAATAGGACATTATTCTGAAACACGGGAATAGTCGTGTTTATAATTTTCAAAATTTGTGTCATGGACGGTAATATCGTAGGAAGTAAGGGACAGAACGGTGCGCTTTGATTAGCTCCCTTATTTCCTATGATATTACCATCCGCGACAAAAACCATACTTATTGAAACACGACTTGCATAAGAACGATTGGTAAAATTTTAAATTTCATCTGCAGTCGTACCTATATTAGTATATGTATTATTATTTTGAAATTATTTTATTTTTACCTTTTGAGGGAATTAACCACTCACGGACCGATGCCACGATTTCGGGGCATTTGGCCGTTATAGGTTTTGAATTTTATTTCCATGAAATAGAATTCAAAATCGCGATGCGTCAAATGTATGGCCGGTCCTGGAGTAATTAAAACTCATAACGTTTATCTCAATATTATTTATTGGCCTTGAAATAAAACATATTTATTAAGCAATTGCCTTTTCGTTTCTTTTGAAACGTATTCTTTCAGTAAAAAATGCACTCTTATATTAATATATTTTTCAATGACGGCTTTCATTAGATCTGTGATATGATTGCCAGTTGGGTACTCACCAATCTGATGAAATGAGATGTCCTCAAATAATTTGGTGCCGACTAAACTATGTAGGATTTTTGTGACCAAAAAATCTTTGTTAAACTTTCTCGAATTATCTGTGTAATATCGGATTACCGATTCTGCTTTTTTGCAAATAGTAATGACATCATCCGACGGATACAAGAGACCGCCTTTATCTTTACAAATGATGAATTTATGCTGTGAGGTACGCCAGCGAGATACCAGAGCACCTACACACACATCACATTTAATTTTTTTCATTAAAACGTGAACAACATTTCCCGCTATGTGACTAAGCACCTGTATACTGAAGCTAGACATGTTTTTGTAAAACTCAGCAAATTCTCGTTCTTCAGATCCATCGTCTTCATTGCCCTCTTCTAATTCATAAGTTGCATCTGTTGTCAAATTTATCCTTTTAACAGCAGAAGAACAATTGAGGATCGACAAATTCTCCAATGCTGTACAGTTGCCATTGCCGTAGTCTTTTAGCTCCACATGTACCAACAGTTTTTTATACGCAGTTTTAAATTGTCGTGCTGTTGGATTGTTATTTGCACCACCATGACATCTTATGTTGCAGAATAGAAGTTCGAGATGATCTTGGCTGACTTTATAAAAAGGAAAGAATAAAAGTTCTTTCGTTTCTATTAGTGTCCTGTAAAAATGCTTGACGGCCTGTACACAACCAAGAAAGCCCAAAAATCCGACTTTTCTTGGACTTTTTATCAACAACGTCCCATCTTGAGCTTTAAGGGTTGAAATATATTCAACCGCCTCATCCAAATAGTCGAATATTGTGGGAGAATTCCACTCATTTATAGCTTTCTTATAACCATACTGATTGAGGCTTCTAGAGTTAAAGATGTCAAACAAATTATTGATGATTCTTAAAAATTTTGTTGTGGCAGAACTATCTTGAAAATCCGACATATTTAACTTTTCTTCACAAAAGTCAACAGCATCAGTCACATTCAAACTAAACAGCTGGGTGGCCAGCTTCACTTTCATTTTTTGGTCCTGGAAGTGAATGTGACGATGTCGTAATTTGTTACGTAAATGGAACTTTTCCTTTTCTTGAACTTTATTTAGTTCTTCCAGGTAAGCCCACTGTATTTTTTTGCCGTTCGCATCCACAAATGTTTGGTATACCTGAAAAAGTATGAAACATTTTAAATAAATGCTGTAAATTTTAATATTTAATTAAATTTTTGTATCATTATTGTTTATTAAAAATGGAATCTACCTGAAAAGCGTTTCGAATTAATTTTATCATATGTGATGGATCCAATACTGACATCACTTCTTGTTTTGTGACGGGATGTTCAAATGTCATCTTGCCATTTTCAAAGGAGCAACCCAAATTTTTTATCATTGCTAAATTAGATGCACAACCATCAAACGTGAGCGACACTATCTTTACTCCTGTATCATGAATCCTTTCCAAGCATTGTTTTACTAGATCAGAGCGTTGATCTCCAGTTACACCATCAACAAGGAAGTAGGCTACAGGCACTTTAAAATTGCAGTTTATTCCTGTTACTAAAAATACCAAAGCCTCTTTAGCTTCAGTTATGTGGTCACTGCATTGTTTATTGCCAATTTCCACAAAACCATGCAACTTGTATCCATCCCACTCTATCCGGCGTCTAATTGCCATCTCATCCATTACAAGCCCCGCGATAATAGGGTATTTGGTTGATTCCACTTTCAATTTCAGTGCTGCAAATGATTCAGATGTAAAGCCGGGTTCTCCTTCAATACTTGAGTACCACTTTCGCAATGTACGTGTATGAGGCAGGCAAGTATCGAATGTGTTGCGAACATATTCGTACGCTTTCGGTGAATAATAATGTAGAGTCAATGCAAAACTCCGAATTGCTAGAGAGTATTGCTGTTTGCATTCTGTTCCTGATGTACTTTTAGTCATGTATCGAGCGAACAAATCTTCAACCTGAAAAAACAACAATGTAATGTGAACTCACCAAGTGCAAAATAAATTAAATGTTATGTGTACCTACTACCTATATTACTATTTTTGTTACGATTATTACAATACACCTAATCTGTGAAAAAAAATCTGATAAAAGAATCCACCTGTATATTAGTACTCTTGAGAGTTTCTAATTCCTCATTTCGCATAGAAAACTTTTTTTGTAGATCGTTCATTATGTCCTCTATTTTATTTACTTTTTTCTTTAGCCTTCTATTTTGAGCTTGTATTTTCTTAATCTGTTTTCTTTGTCTTTTTATGACTTCATCTTTGGTAGTAATTATTTCATTTAATTTTCTCTTCCTAGGTGTTGATGCATTTGAACAAGGTAAATTTTCCTGAAAGGATTATTATGTTAATGTTAATATTTGTATAAAAACATTTCCAGTAGGTAGTCGGTTTGGGTATTTTTCATGCTTTTTATTTACCATTGAATATTTTATTTCTTGACCCGAGTAGTTTGAATGACTTTTTGGCGTCGATGTGATTGAGTTTAGTCCTGACGTCGAAGGTATTGGCTGAAATATATGAAAAATGCTCACATTTATTCGTGTACATAGATATTTACTAATATCTAAATTACTAGATTATATTACCTCTACTTTTCTTAGTTTTTTTGTTTTAGTTTCATCAGATGTACTTTCCAATTTGCGTTTTTTTGCTTTGGCTGCTATAAACGACTCGATGTCCTGTAATAATCAATAAAATAATGTTAAAAACTTTTTGCTACTACATGATATTTATATTATACGTACTACAATGTTATGCTGTACTTATATTGAAATGTTATACGCACTGCATTGGTAGAACATATACGGACAACATTTTCTTGTGGCACTGCACCACACTTTAAGTATTTATGTCCAGATTTTTTTATTAGGTAATCTTTATCCTTGAAATGTTTTGAGCAAATTGTGCTTGATTTTGTAGGCATCCAATGTTCTCTACCAGTAACATCAATCCACTGTTCTTTTATTGTTGGCTCTTGAGGAAAGCTGAAAAAAAAAGGTAGGTACACAGAGCAAAAAAACATATCTTTATTCTACAATTACATTTATAGGGAAAATTACGAGATTATAGTACCAAAACTAACTTCAATATAAGGTTTTTAAAAATCCATAAATAAAACCCTGGTTTGCGACAAATAAAACTTAAGCGGTGGAGGTCCCCTCTACCCCCTCACCCGCCCCACCCCCTCCGCCCACTTTCCTTCCAAAAATCAGGTGTCCGTGTTCGAGACCTTTACCTATAGTCCTTAAATCCCGCCCCAACACGCACTGAGCCAACGTGGTGGAGTATGTCTCAATCTTACACGAATCCGGTAAGAGTCCTGTGCCTCTTGGTGGGACGTTGGTAGCCTATATTTATTTATTTAAAAGGTACTTAGAAACAACCATTTATCGATACGATGGCATAATGTCTCCCCACCCTATCACGAAAATCGTACCTCGATTGTATTTTCGATCAAATTATTAAAAATCTACGTTTATTGAACTTACCGATGAAAAGAAATCCTTCCATTATTCACATTAGCTTGTTGGCTTCTGGCTCTGCAAGTTATAATTGCGCAACTCGGCATTTTAGAGGGTTTTCGCGGAGTAACGCCTTCAACGAAAGAACGCGGCCGACTGAGGGGAGGTGAGGAGCGTTTTAGGCTATGTATGAGCGTTTGCTCATACTCGCGGCACGCCTGAACCGCCCACACCGCCTTTCTAACCTATTATTAAATGTTCTGTGACTTCAACGGAGTGGTGTGACCTCGTTGCAGGGGTCCCTCAGGGTGGTATTCTATCTCCTCTTCTTTTCTCCGTCTTCATAAATTCTGTCTCGGATGCTCTCTCCTCATCATACCATCTTTATGCAGACGATCTCCAGATTTATCGTCATTTTTCTCCCTGTGATATAGTCTCTGCTGTAGGGATGTTAAATGCCGATCTCGAGCGAATCAGGGACTGGGCCACTTCTTTTAGACTACTTGTCAACCCTAGTAAGTCCCAGGCTTTGATTATTGGTTCCAGGTTTTCCCTTAACTTGTTACAGAATCTCTCCATTGCCCCTATAACCTATGATGGAACTATAATCTCATATAGTACTAAGGCCAAAAATCTAGGAGTTTTCTTCGATAACCAATTTTCCTGGTCAGCGCATGTCAGCGAGGTCAGTAGGCGAGTCTTTGCCACTTTTCACTCCCTCAGACGACTACAATACTTCCTGCCTCGTCAGACAAAAATAACGCTTGCCCAGTCTCTTCTCCTTCCCCTGATCGATTACGCTAACGTATGTTGGGTGAGCGCGAATGAAGAGCAACTGAACAAACTCGAGTGATTTCAAAACCTCGGGATTCGGTTTGTCTTCGGCCTGCGCAAGTATGACCACGTCTCGGAGTATCGCAGGGAATTAAAGTGGCTCCCTATCCGTCTTCGTCGGGATTCTCATATCCTCATCTGCCTCTATAACATCTTATTTAATCCTCGCTATCCTGTCTTCTTACGAGATCTTTTTCAATTTCTGTGCTCGGATAGGCCTCGGAGATCTCATGCTCGGTCACTGCTTATAGCGCCGCAACACAACACAGCCACATATGAACATGGGTTCAGACTACGAGCTATCAGGCTCTGGAACAAACTTCCTAGCACCATCAGAGACAGCCCGTCACTTTGTATTTTTAAAACTCGCTTGAAAGAATCGCACTATCTTTCTCTTCCATACTAGACTTATGTAGGTATATTACTTTGATATATATTTAGTATAATTTTGTCTACCTGTTCTTTCATTTGTTCTGTCCAAATTAGGTTTGATGGAAGAAATCTCTTTTTAGAGACAAGCTCGCCTTTGTACACCTAGTTTCCATTTTAATGTATCTGTATCTTCTGTTTTTGTGCAATAAAGTATATATGAAGACCGATTATCCACCCGTGTTCAGCGGGCGTACCTCATCATCTAACTATCTACCTGTGGTGCTACCGGTGGTACTTCTGGTAGTATCAATGCTGAGTCAGCTATGGTCAGCTGCACAAATTAAATTTTGTATATAATATTTGTAGTATATGTTTTGTATAAATAAAATCATACATATTCTTAGAAATTAAGAGTATTTTTATTATATCATCCTGCAGATTTATCAGCCCACAAGCAAACATTAAAATTTGATCCAAGTAGCCTAAACAAAAATGCGAATAATTCTTGAAATATTCTCGCACTTTGCGTTCTCGCAGAAGTTCTAGAATTGGTACGAATAACAAATCCGGGTTATATATATATATATATATATATATATATATCAGAAAAATGCATGGTCAATTGTAAAGATGTTCCCTGGAAACGATGGCGTGAAAAGGGTGGTAGACGTTGTAACGGCCCCTCAAAAAACTTGTTACGCTTGCCACGTAAGGCACCTTTTTTTGGCTTTGTGTAGCCTAATTTCAGACTAATAATGTACTCTGTGGTTGGTGCATTGCTGCACGAGAGGCAGGATATTACGAACTCTTTGCGAAGTTTGGTTTTATTTTTTGAATATACGAAAACTATCTTTACGTTCGATGTCATTGTTAATTTAGTATTGGTGAACTACGCTGTCTCAGACTATTATTGTTCTTATTTTCTTTCTATTTTGATAATAAACTACATTTAAAAGGTAATATCATATTTTCATTCATCACAGGAGTACAGTCCACACTACCATCATTTTCAATGGCTATCTAACTCAACACAGAATACCTTTATTTGTCTTTCTATAGTAAGTGCAATAATATCTTTCCGTTGTGTCATCTTAATATTATTTTTACTGAGATTAAAGAACCACCTCCATCAGCAGTCTTTCTATTGTAAGAACTGACAATTTGGAAATTATTAATGTTAAAACACATCATATTTTCCTTTAACCAGTGTTCTGTAATACAAATAAAATCGGTGTCAGAATTGTTAAGAAATAATTCTAATATAAGTTCTTTGCCAGCTAGCCCCTGCATGTTTTGATGGGTAATATTTAAGTGTGGCTTACCCTTTTTTGGAAAAGTATGGTGGCTAAATTAAAATAGATCCGGTATTAACATACATATTTAAACCATTGAGTTAAACCAGTCCGGTGGATACATCAATCGACAATAGGTAAAAAAAGTAACAAACAAATAACATATCAGGTTGCTTATCTAAAAAGCAAAGTTTTCATTTGCTATGTTGAATATGTCCAGCAGTGGACAGAATGACGCTGAAGAAGAAGAAGGTGAATTGCAAAGGCCGTTGATTATCATTTACTAAGAAGAATTGTGCCTATAGAATGTTGTCAATTTGACATATCGTCACCAATTTTCATTATTAAAATAGAACTTCACTAAGAGACTGATGATCATTAAATTGATGTAAACGTGAAATATGCAGTAAGACTAATCATTAAATTGATGTTACAGTAAAAAAAAAACAGTAATACTGATCATGGAATTGAACAGTAAAATAAGCAGTAAGACTGATCATTAAATTGCTGCAACAGTAAAATAATCAATATGAGACTGGTCATTAAATTGTTAACAAATAATGGTGGTCACCGAAGCAGCAACAGCTGTCCATTCGATTGGAAAATTGGTTTAAAGGAAAGCAGTTTTAGACAGTTCATTTGATATCGAAACAGTAAACTGATCATTTGATATCGAAACGGTAAAAACAGCAGAAGATGGTATCTGTTTAGTGTCTAGAAAGCAGATTGCATATAATGATCTGTATAATTAAATTTATTGATACCGATGCAGGCCCCAAAACAGCCCCTTTATTCAGAAACACGAATTGACTGAAAACTATGAAAAAGTAAAAGTTTTCGTATACACTAAACCACAGAATACTTCATAGTACTACGTACAGATTGATTACTTCTCAAGTACACTTAATTAAATAGCTACTCTCGCTGCGCGACAATAAAGCGGAAGCTAGCTCGCACCTGCGCTACCTACAACAATCGCTAAGCACCTACAGAATCGGTTGCCCCGCCCGTGCAGGCTAGATTGTGCCGCATTACTACGCCTGAGAGCTTCTTTTACTGTGACATCACAAGGTCGTCCTGTAAACTCCTGTCTCGCTTGATCACGGTAGGGTTACCTACGTGCGATTATTTCTGTTTGTGAATTTTAGTCCACTCTATTTAAGAAAGGTGTTATTAGTACTTATTCAGGCTATTGGTAAATTCAAAGGCTATGTAGGTACCTACCTCCTTACCTATGTAATTGTCATTTGTTTTATACTGGGTCTAAAGTGTTTACTTTTAGTTAAACAAATAATTTGTGAACAATTCCTTTAGAAACCCTAAAATGTTAGGTAATTAAGGGGATATCTCGTCCGTGCAAAGGTCCTGCAGTGTGAGAGGGACGGAATCGGGGAAAAATGACAAAAAGTTTGTTTTAAATTGATACAAAATCAACCAAAATAGCTATGAAAATTTCTTCATTAGGTAATTTAGGCATTGTCAAAGCCAACTTAATAAATATTTTTGAATTCTGTGGGCTATTCCAATTTGTCACAAAATAGAAAAAAGTGTAAATTTAGACATCATTTCAATAATTATTTCTATGAAGCGAAATTCCTCCAATCTCGTTTCTGTTATTACAAAATTTAGAAAAAGGTCCCAAAATTGTTATATTAATTTATTAAACTTAGGACTCCTTTTGAACAGCAGAGAACCTTAAGTCATTGTTGTTGCAAAAATCACAGAAAAGTTGCTTATGAGGAGCGGCTAGCGCGCGACGCGACTGCCAGCCAAGCAAGCGGCAACATAACTGAATTCCCGCCCGACGTGTTGGCCGCCCGACCGTACCTAAACTGTACAGTGAGACCCCCCTGACTAAATGTCAATATGATACTAAATGCGATGTCTTTGCTGTGGACTTTTGTTAATAAGGGCCGGGTCACATGATGACAACGGCATCGTCTACGTCACAGATGTTTGCTTTGAAATGTGACTGCGAGGGAGACTTCAGCTCCATGGGTACAAGAAGTTGGAGTGCGCTCTTTATATTTGTTTGGATGGTTCTGGCACCGAGAAAAAAAAACGGCCAAGTGCGAATCGGATTCGCGCAGGAAGGGATCCGTACCACTATCGACGACCCGAATGGCCGAGTCGGCAGTGACCCTGCCTACGAAGCCAAGGGTCCCGGGTTCGAGTCCCGGTGGGGGCAAATATTTGTTTCATGAGAACGGATGTTTATACCCTAGTCATGGTTGTTTATCTATCTATGTATAATATTTATCTATATAAGTATGTGTATCGTTGTCTAGTACCCAAGATATAGATAGGGAATCCTAGTTTGGGGCTAGATCAATGTGTGTAAATAGTGTCCAGGTATTATTATTATTATTATTATCATCTATAAAAGCGGTAAAAAAACACGTTTGTTGTATGCGCTCCCCTTAAATATTATGTTTATTTTAATTTAGTTATTTATTTTTAAAGTGAATAATATAACTCATTTGTCCGGACAAATGGGCGAAATCAGCCACTGAATGGATGCCTACAGACTCATTCCGGCGTGAGGGCAGGCCCAGAAGGAGATGGAAGAATGACCTGGATAGGTTCCTTCCAGGATGGACAGATAAAGCTTCAGATAGAGATGTGTGGGCTAGAACCGGTGAGGCCTTTGCACAGCAGTGGGACACCATTTAGGCTATATAAAATATATATGAGTTATTTTCCGTAAATATTTTAAGCGTCTACCTGTTGCCGTTGTCAATATCGAGCAAAACCGAGCAAAACGTTTGTTGTATGGGGGCCCCCTTTAAATATTTATTTATTCTGCTTTTTAGTATTTGTTGTTATAGCGGTAACAAAAATACATCATCTATGAAAATTCAACTCTCTAACTATCACGCTTCATGAGATACAGCCAGGTGACAGACGGACGGAAGGACGGACGAACAGCGGAGTCTTAGTAATAGGGTTCCTGTTTTACCCTTTGGGTATGGAACCCTAAAAACAGCAATCATGTTACATTTCGTTGGATTAGATCTACAGTAGGTTTTCTTTAATGATTAATGAACCAAGGTCAATAAGCCCTAGAGGTAATATTAATCCTGAAGAAGGTTTAGTTGTTTTATCAGTGGCTATATCTAAATTGAATGCTTACGTTGCCCGAAACAGAGCAAATTAAATGAGAGCAGCGGATATTCCGCTAGATGTCACAAGGGGAGGACGATAAGTTCTTATTTGAATTAAAAAGAAAAATATTAGTTTCATTACTTGATCAATGAACACAAAAAACATTTATAATAAATGTAGCCCGTTAATGTCCTCGCCGAGGGGAACAACCCTTATCCGAATACGAGTACTTATCCAAGGTTGCTGTGCATGACCAACTTAACGCCCCCTTCTCCTATCACGATTTGATTTACCTCTCATTCAAGTTAAGGCCTCCCAAGCGTGCAGCTAAATTCCTTGACATACGTAGCTTCAAGGGCATGGATCTCAACTCCCTTAAATCAGATGCCGCCTCTATCGACTGGTCTCCTGTTGTTGGTAGCGAAAGCGTTGAAGACAAAGTCCAAAACTTTAACTCTGTTGTCCTGAGCTTGTTTGATAAACACGCTCCGGTCAAGAGGGTTAAGGTTAAGCAACTTCCTGTGCCGTGGCTTACTGACACCATCAAGAGCCTGATGGCCAAGAGAAACCGGGCCAAGAGTAGATATAAGGTGAATCCAACCGACGAGAATCTTTTATTTTTCAAACGCCTCCGCAATCGTTGCACTCGTCTGTGTCGTGATGCCAAACGTCGTCATATCTACGAGTGTATTGAGAGCTATACTCCAGCACAGGTTTAAAATTCCTGAAGACTCTTGATGTAGGTAAGTCCCAGGACTTGGCTGCTGGAAATGTCAACCTCAACGGTCTCAACAATTATTTTGCTAATCCCCCAGTCGTGATGGACCCCCTCGTCAAGGAAGCTACCCTTCGTAACCTACGGTCCAAGACCGCACCCCACAACTCACCCTTCAACTTCAACCGTGTCGGAATCGGCGCAGTAAGGAGGGCAATCTTAGCGATCTCGTCGAAAGCCATTGGTGAGGACAAGATCTGTTCTCACATGATAACCTGTATCATTGAGGAGCTGTTACCGATCATTACCCACATAATTAATGTATCGCTTGAACAATGTTGCTTCCCCTCTCAGTGGAAAAAGGCACTAATGATTCCCCTACCTAAATCGTCCAATCGTGTCTCCTTTAAGGATTTTCGTCCCATATCTATTCTGCCTATCCTTTCCAAAGTCCTAGAATCAATTGTTCACTGTCAGCTCTCCTCATACCTTTCCCCTAGAAACTTATTAAATCCCTTTCAATCAGGTTTCAGGCCGGCTCACAGTAATACCACGGCATTGCTTAAAGTCACCGATGACATTAAATTAGCCATGGATCAGAAGCAACTTACGGTTCTCACACTGCTTGATTTCAGTAGCGCCGTCAACTGCGTCGATTTCGATATCCTGGTTGAAATTTTAAAATAGCTCAGAGTCTCCTCGCACTCGGCTCTCTGGTTTGACTCCTACCTGAGAGACCGCCAGCAGCGCATTAAGTCTGAGGAGATCTCAATGGACTGGTGTAATCTCTCCGCGGGTGTTCCGCAGGGTGGTATCCTTTCTCCTCTTCTCTTCTCAGTATTCATTAACTCCATCTCTGACGTTCTTACTTCTTCTTATTATCTCTACGCAGATGACCTCCAAATATAGAGAGGCGGCGTAGAGGCGTCGAATGCTGACCTCGATAACATCAGTAAATGGGCAATTTCATATGGGCTGCTTGTCAACCCGGCAAAATCTCAAGCCATGATTATGGATACGCGGCACTCAATTACCACAATACAAAATATGCCCGTCGATCCTGTGATGTATGAGGGTATGATAATCACTTACAGCGAGAAAGCTAAGAATCTTGGGGTTATATTTGATAACTTGCTGTCCTGGTCGCCCCATGTTTGTGAGGTCAGCAGACGAGTCTTTGCGTCATTTTACTCCCTACGGAGATTGCAGTACTTCCTGCAGCGGCAGACTAAAATCACCCTTGCTCAGTCCCTTCTACGCGGATGCTTGTTGGGCCAGTGCGAACGAAGAACAACTGAATAAACTCGAGCGACTTCAAAACCTTGGGATTCGGTTTGTCTACGGGCTGCGCAAGTATGACCATGTCTCCCAGTATCGCAAGGAGCTGGGATGACTTCCGATCCGTCTTCGCCGTGATATGCACATTCTCTCTTATCTATTCAATATTTTGCGAAATCGTTTTGAGTTTCTTTTCCCCAGGGATAGTAATCGGAGATCCCACACGGTGTCTCTCCTGTCAACTCCTCGGCATAACACTGCCGCCTACAAACACTCTTTTAGGTTAAAGGCAATCCGACTGTGGAACGCACTTCCTTGCACTATTAGGGATAGTCCCTCAATTTTCACTTTTAAGAAAAGATTGAAAGCGTATTTCCTTTCTCTTCCGTAATCGGTATCATATTTATGTAAGTATATGTATGATATTTTGTAGTTTATATAGTGCATGCTATTTAGTGTATTTTATCTAGTTGAGATATTTATATTTTTTATTAGGTATATTTTATTTAATTTTAAAAGTAATCTTCGTACGTATATATACAGTTTTATTGCGCACTAGGACTGTCCTTTTTAATAAACACTCCTGTCTTGTCTAGGTTTGCTGGAAGTAATCTCTTTTAGAGATAAGCTCGCCTTTGCCTATAAAATTTATTGTAACTGTCTGTTTATCTATGTTTTCTGTGCAAAAAAGAACATATACATATATGAGTAAGATTACTCCGCCACGCTGGCTCAGTGCGGGCTGATGGAGGGTACCACGTAGCGACACTAGCCCGTATGGCAACGTGGTACCCTCCATTGATCTGGTGTACAACATAAAATATCTTTACCTAAAACTTATAGAATATGTAGCCCTAATTAATATTAACTTCATACACGGGTACCTACAAACATATATTATAGTGATCATCACCATAAGGCCAATACCACCTGTAACGGCTAATTTAAACAGCGTCCAATATATATCTGCGCTAGTGACTATACATTCAAATTTACATTGATTCTTTGCTTTTGATTCAATCAACATAAATTTGATGCTTTCCAAGTTGAGCTATTATGGCTTTGACTTGGATACGATAAGATGGTTCGAAAGTTACCTTATAAATCGAAAGCAACAGGTAGTCATAAGAAAGAGTGATGGCGCGAGCGATATATTTAATAGAGATAGATACTTATGTCAAAACATAGAAAACATCCTAGACTAAGAAACAAATATTCATGCTCATCATACAAAAAAATTCCCTTACCGGGATTCGAACCCAGGACCGTCAGTTTCGTAGGCAGGGTCACTACCTGCTAGGCTTAACCGGTCGTCAAGGTCTCCGAAGCCTTGCAGGAAGCTTGGATAGCGAGGATTTCTTAGGATGTTGACAGGAAAGGAAATTGAGGACGTAAGGATCCCGGCGAAGATGAATCGGCAGACACTTCAAGCCCTTGTAACATACTTTATTGGCAAATAGTGACGTGCTACACTTATCGTAAGACAAGTTATCGATCTTGACTTGAAAAATATTACAGAATATTGATGATAATATGTAAATAAAATAGATTGCAAACAACAAGGTAAATGAAATACTATTAAAACAACGATTAAAACTAGTTTTATTTTTGTTAAAAGCAAACTGAATTTTTTACGATCTGTGCTTCATGGGCGCTCCACACTCGCGCGCGAAACAATAATGAAATCCCATTCATCATTCATGCATGTTTCGCGGGCTTCGCGCGTGATTGTGTAGTGGGCTTTACCGTGCCATGCTGCCATCTTGTTCGATTGCATCTGCCATCTTGATCAGTACGGGTGCCAATGCCTTGTATACGCCACGTGTATTCATTCAGTCTCCATTCGGTCATCGTTATTGTTATTGTTATTAATGTGTTGAGTTTTGCTGTTATTTGTTTGTTAAGTTTGGATACCTTATGCCAAAAAGAACAAAGAAATCTGTTTCAAATAATGAAAGCCGGGAGTTTGTGATTCGCTTGCGCGAATACTTTGAACGCGAGAATCAAAATGGCGGACCGTTGTTGCCGTTAACGCAAGCGTGCAACAGGGTTGCTGATGCTCTGTGAATCGGGATTGCTACAGTGATTCGTGTCAGCAGAGAAAAGTATGGTGAACAATCATCTGCGACAACGACGACAGAGGAAAACGAAGAGCAAAAACTGTCGACGCCAAATAAAAAAAGGAAGAAGACTTGTTCAATAACAGAAATTGACGATTTTGATGCCACAGCAATCCGGAACCGTATTTATGGGTACTACACGCGTGGGGAGTTACCAACACTCAGAAAACTACAAAAATCCCTTGAAGACGCTGAATTATTTAAAAACATCGGGTTCAGGTACAAAAAAAATAACAAAAGAAAAAAAGTAATGGAGCCGACAGATGCTGCGCTCAAGAGAATTTATTTTCTTTGATAAGTTAATCTCAGACTGGGACAAAGTGGTGTTTCTGGACGAAACGTGGCTAAACGCAAATCACACAGTTTTAAGATCTTGGACGGATGACACAGCTAAGTCAACTAAAAAAGTGCCCCAAGGCAAAAGGCAAAGATTAATGCTGGGACCTCGTCTGGCTTTGTGCCCAATTATTTGCTGGCGTATAAATCAGTAAAGACCGCCGAATATCATGAAGAAATGGATTTCGAAAGATTCAAAAAGTGGTTTTTAACTCTTTTGGAAAACCTAAAATAACCGCATACCACCGTGATGGACAATGCATCATACCACTTCGTACAGAGAATAAAGCGCCAACGTCAAGCACCTGGAAATTGGATTTAATTTCGTGGCTGCAAAGCCTAGGTGTAGAGGCCAACGAAACGATGTCAAAAACTGATCTACTACGATTGTTCCGCCTACACAAACCCCGTACTCCAACATACATCTTGGATGAGATTGCAAAAGAAAAGGGCCATACTCTAATTCGCTTACCACCATATCACTGCCAGTACAACCCGATAGAGCTGATCTGGGCTCAAGTCAAAGGTAAACGTGTTTCGGTGTTTCTATCACCATCGCTCGCAGTTCTCTTGTCTGCTAAATAAAAACTCAATTAGATTTATATTTGTAATTTATTGTACTCACATAAAATTATAATCAAATCATTTTGATAGCAAAGACATGCACAAAATCTCATAAAACATCAATTAGCTAATAAGACATCTCTTAGCTAATAAGACATCTCTTCCAATAAGCCATGGTGTGTTTCATACGTATTTTATTTCTTTGTCACAGGTTAAGCAGCCAGACATAATACAACACCGCCTTTTACGACAAATAAAATGCTGACGTTGCTCAAGGATGCATGTGAGAGTGTCACATCGGACAATTGGAAGAAAGACATCGACAGAACAAGAAAAAATATGGAACAAGATTGGGAGCGTGACGTACGACTCGACCTATCTACCCATGAAATGATTATAAATCTACAAGACTGCTCCAGCGAGTCCGAATCAGACATTTATGATGGTGATTTGGGCTGTGAACCGATTTAACAAGAATAAAAACATGTTACAACTTCCTTTTGCTTGATTTGCTTGAAACATTCAGTAACTTTAGTTAGAATATCGATAATTTATATCGACATTATGCCCACGCCTAGTAAAGTTACATTGACAAGCTGTCAGAGATCATCCTATGTTGAACAAGTTAGAGGCAATAAATAAAACATGGCATTGTCTATGAATCAGAATGCTGCCATATTATCAGTTTTGCATCCGTAGTTGATTAAAAATGCTGTGACGTCTTGACTTGAGGAATTTCCGCTGGACACGTTTTTAAGTCACAACAAAACTTGCAATATTATATTGTTTTGAACTCTAACCGCCTGATTATTAGGTTGCTTACATCTTGAACATATTATCCTTTAAAAAACATTTAAAACAGAACCAATGAATGGGAGAACAACAAAAAAAAAAACACTTGAAAGGTGCATACTGGGGGATGGACACTCGAAATTTACCGTGCTTTTATTTCTATTTTAACCATTTAATTTAAAAAAAAAAGTATAAAATATCAGTTTTTTAGTTACTATATCGTTCAATGCAAATCAAAACGTGTTTTGAAGAAATGCCTTGCATAAACTAGTGAGAAGTCGTAGGACATACTAATTTCATGCTAACAACGCTCCGCGAAAACTCCTAGATAAGCATTCATAAAATGTAGATAAGAAACTTAGTTGCGTTCGTGGAAACCGTAATAACGAAATCAACTGGAAGTGAACTTACAGGCCAAACCAAGATTGAAAGATTAAGTTACCCTAATTGGCTGTAATCATATAGTTTTATAATGGATGAGGGATTTGTCGAAGGCCAATCTGACAACTTACCTAAAGTGGACGTTATTATGGTTGCACAGTATTTTTCTAAAAATAGTAAGTACGTGGGTGCTGATTTGCGTGGGATAAAATTACAAAAGTAAGTAACAGCTTTTATTGAACTTCTCCCACTGGTATGTCCGTCTCGACTATCCATTTGTCCGTCCTACGTAAACAGTAATGTTTTTTATCTAATACTATTCTGTTTATTTCGTCGAAAATAGCTTGGTACCTGAATATATGAGGAATAATCGCACAGCAGTCGTGTTTGAACTAATATTGCAACGATGCATAAGCTGGTTTACAAACTTGGTGTCATGGGCTGGTGATAGAATGAGGACTTGGATGAGTATTGGAACTCAGGAATCAGGAATAGTAAGGCAGCCGTGTTTGGACTCAATTTGTTAAGGATGATGAGCTGGTTTCGGCCAACTTGGTGTCATGAGATGGTGATGAAATAAGAACTTTGATGAGTACTGGAAGTCAGGAACCAGAAATGGATGAGCAGTCGCGTTTGGGCACAATTTGTTAAGGATAATAAGCTGGTTTTGAGGTAGGTGACTTCATCCAGACAGTCTTTACTTAGCTATTCTTGTAAATATTTTGATAATGAAATTATATTATTTTTATTATTATATTATTATTATTATTATTATAAATGGATAAAATTTAAATAAAACAAATATTATGACTGATTAAGGTTTGAGTTTGAAAAAGGAAATTTCCCTTTCAAGTGGTGATTCATGGCTGAATGTCGCACAGGAAAAGGAGACTCCATAAACTCTACCAGTGCTTCGGAAATACGCCCGTCGGAGAAGATAGCACCAAGAAACTCTACGGGGATGTATTTTTTTTTCGTAATCATAATTTTTGTTATTATTCGCCAATAAGATGTCATAAATTAGATTTTTTTATAATAAGTGCCAATAAGATGTCATAAAATAACAATCTAACAAAATAAATAAATAACAACAGAGACAAGCTGTAATATGTATAATTTAAGAGAAACCAGACCAGACCAGCAGCACCCGTTCACGAGTACGACTTGTTCACCAGCCATCACCCCCCTCGCCATATTTGAGGAGGGGAGCAACCCGTTAGACAGAGCCACCGCAAGAAAAGACATTCTAGTGAGCATTATCATAAACTCTGGTTTCTTGATAACATATTGTACTCTATGTTAAAACTAATAAATTGTTATGAGTCACCTTACATAGCACTTTTGTAGACTTAATTGTATTACCAGACTATAAAAATACATTATTGCATTTGTAAAAGTTACGTTTATTATTATTATCATTATCATGGAGCTTGGGGCATTGAGGCCATGAATTTGTCTTTAACATAGTCATTAAATAGTGTATAAGGATTTATTTATGAAATAAGACTTAACAAATGTTTTTATCTACACACGTATCATAAACCCTCTTTACTGCGTACAAAAACCGCACGTTACGATCAGCATAATGTTAAACTACTTGGTAAAAACTCATTTATTATCTGAAAAATTACACATTATGACCATAATGTGTAATTTTTCTACATATTATGACATTCAAATTTCGAACGCCAACGCCCGCCTGCATGCCGCCCCTAGTTTGTCTGTGAAGTTGGTACTACAGAACAAGCTAAACAATTGCAGAGCCATAATCCCGGTCAAATATGCGGTTCCTGAACACATCAAAGAGAGCTTATGATATGTGTGTAGATAAAGTAGTGTATGTGCCAACTCAGTGTCGGACGCACGTCGCTCCCGCTCTGATCCACCCAACTTGCCAACGGTAACGCATATAACCCCATTGTGCGCGCGCGCAAATTATTCGCAATTATGGTTAAATGTTTCAAGTGCACCAAGACAGTTACCAAAAAAAGCCCTGGAGTGCAGTGTGGAAAGTGCAGTAAGTGGATCCATGGTGTTTGTGCATCCATTACCACGGAACAACTGAGCGCGCTCGTGGCTACTGACTCGGTGGACTGGAAATGTCGCAACTGTACGGGAGGTGTAAACCCCAAACGCCTCTCCTGCATCCTACCTGACGCGGACGAAGAAGACAATACGGATAACGAATCCTTATCAAATATGGCGCAAAACAAAGTAATGCAGAAGATACTAAACGACATACGGCGAGAGGTCAGAGAAATTATCACTTCGGAGCTGCAGTCTACCCTACAATTCTACTCTGATAAAATCGACGAGTATGAGGAGAAAATTGCAGTATATGAATCCAGCATCAAAGTGGTCGAAAATCAGTGCCAGGACCTGAAAAATTCTGTAAAAAATGCAATGCTCAAATATGAGACTTTGGAACATAAAATGAATGCTTTGGAACAATCACAAATGTCAAATTACATTGAAATATGCGGTGTCAAGGAAGCTACCGATGAGGAACCCCTTGATATATCCAGTAAAATCTGCTCCAAGCTGCAACAAAATCCTAAAGCCATAATAAAGGCATACAGGAAGTCTGGGAAAAAAAACCGGGCCGCGGACGCCGGAAACGTCCCCCCCCCCCCCCATAGTTGTTGCTATACAGGATGGATGCCGTGATAAGTGGCTCGAGGCTGCAAGGACGATCCAGCTCAACAGCACCGACCTAGGAAGAGAGGATACCTCCAAGATATATATTCGTGAAGCCCTGACTCCCAGCTCGGCCTTTCTTTTATGGAAAGCTAAAAAAGAACTGAAAGAGAGAGGCTTATGTAAGTTTGTTTGGATTAAAAATGGCCAAGTATTGGCAAAAAAGGAAGAAAAGGAAAAAACCAACATCATCAGGTCAATCAGCGACATAGAAAGGTTGAAATTTAACTTTTCCAAGTAAGTCTATACCCTATTACCTTAACAATAACATGCCTTAGTTATTTACAACAAAAATGGATGACACCATAGACAAATCGATTCAAGAACTAAGTCACAACTCATGGAATGATTTTACACAAGACATAAAAATACTACGAGGAGAAAACCAACTAACAATATTAAGCGTAAACATCAGATCTCTTATCAAAAAGTTTGCACAACTTGAACTGATACTGACAAGCAGCAGCAGCATCGTTCATGTTGTGGTGATAACGGAGGCGAACATCACCGATACTACTAAATCGTTATTTCAACTGCAAGACTATGAAATGCACTCCGAATTACGCAATGCCAGAAAAGGAGGCGGCGTTTTAGTGTATGTGCATAAAAGTGTGTCATTTACAAGGTTCAAATCAAGTTCTCTTAGTTACGAGGGCATTTTTGGTGAAATTAAAACCTCTTTTAATTATAAAAGTGGATTATGTGCTATTTATAGACCTCCAGAGAGGAATAAAAATATTTTCCTTAAGGAAATCTCACGCTTGATCTCAAAATACCCTGTAAAGCAGAACCTTGTAATTCTAGGAGATATTAACATAGATCTTAAGGTAACAAACTCTCATGTACAACAATACCTAAACTTAATGTACGAATCAGGCTTGGAGTGTGGAATAAATCAGTACACACGTGTTGAAACAAAAGGTAATATAATCACAAAGTCGTGTATAGACCATATTTTCTTACGCGATGTAAACCTCAATAACACTAAGACATCCGTTATACAAAATCAACTGGCTGATCACTACATAACCGGTCTATCTATTGCTTATAATAATCACCGCACACAAACACAAAATAATCATAAATTAATAAATAATCATAAAATAACTCAATTGGACAATGAAAAAATACAAACTGAATTTTCCAAAACATACTGGAATGCGGGCTTAACCCATGTAAACCCAAACGATATTTTGAACTTCATTATAGAAAAATTTACAGATGTGTATAATAATTGCAAAAATTTAGTTAAAGTTAAGATAGGCAAAAGACATCAGTGTATATGGATGACTAATAAAATAACATCTATGTGTGCTCAAAGGCAAAAACTCTTTCAAATATGGAAGGAGGATGAAAGTAACTTAAAAAATAGACTATTATATAATATTTACAGAAATAGGACAAACAAATATATAAACAACGTTAAAAACAACTACTATAAGAAAGAAATAAGTAAAAATTAAAAAAACCCAAAAAAACAATGGGAAATTATAAACAAATTAAGCGGCAAAGTAATTAAATCCATCGATGAAATAATAATTAATTCATTTAATAATACAGATACATCAATTTTGGTTAACAATTTTGCTATAGAATTCCAAAACAATGTTAAAAAAATCTGCTCGTACTGTGATAAACCATTATTAAACGTCGATACTTACTCTAAGCAACCAGATATAACTATGAGGTTAAAAAAAGCGAATAAGGATATTATCTTCTCCATAATAAAGCATATGAACGATAAAAAAAGTCCCGGGATCGACGGAATTAGAATGAAAGATTTAAAGTTTATAAATTCACAAATAACACCCTTAATAAAACATCTGATCAACTCTTGTATTGCATCTTCCTTATTTCCTGACAAACTAAAAGTGGGTTGCATACGACCTGTATACAAAAAAGGGCCTAAAAACGAAATTAATAACTACAGACCGATAACAATATTACCCTGCATAGATAAAATAATTGAGAGATACTTAGGCAATGAATTAAATAAATTTATTACAAAAAACCAAATTATTAACAACAAACAATTCGGCTTCCAAAAACAGAAAAATACGTCACAACTTCTTTCTCAATTTACCAATGAAATCAACAAACTCATGAATAATCGACTTCATGTGCTTGCTGTTTTCATTGATTTCAGCAAAGCCTTTGAAACTCTAAATTATACCAACCTTTTTTCAAAACTACAACAAAACGGCATACAGGGACCCTTCCTAGAATTGTTAAAAAACTATCATACAAACAGGTTCACCGCGGTAAACATAAACGGGGCTTTCAGCCAGAAGATCCTCACCGAAGAGGGCGTGGCCCAAGGGTCAATAACCGGACCAACTGAATATCTTCTATATGTCAACGACATGTGTAACATATTTACTGAAGCTTCGGTTTATCAATTTGCCGACGACACCTGTCTAATTACTGCAAACAAAGATATTTCAATAGCTCAGACACAACTCCAACACAACTACAACCAGTTATGCAAATGGGCACATGACGTAGGTCTAATCATTAACGCACAAAAAACAAAATTATTACACATCCACTCACCATACTTGCACACAATGGCCACGCCTTCTATTACATCTCACTCACACCAATGCTTTCATTCGGATATCAACAGACCTATAGTTTGTAACTGTACTAAATTGGAACTGGTTAGGCAACATACCTACTTAGGCCTAATCATAGATAATAATTTTAATTGGAAACCTCATATCGAACATATATGTAAGAAACTTAGGGCAATATTGTCTCGGTTGCAAATCCTAAAATTTAAAGTACCATTCAACATATTGAGAATGTTGTACCTATCACTTGCAGACTCCATTATAAATTATTGCTTAAGTAGTTATGGCCGCACATTCAAAACTAACATATATAAAATTTACGATTTGCAACACAGACTTTTAAAGACCATAGTACCTCTAAAGATAAAACAAAAATTCAACCAGAACGAACCAGGTTTGTTTCACTATTGTAATATACTAACTGTATACGATAAACTGGAATCGTCCATTCTGTGTGAGGAATATGGTCGTATAGATTCATTAACTAGAAAAATTAGACCTAAAAACCTTCGAACTTTGTCCTATTTGCCTACCTATGTTATTCCCCGCTATAACAATACATATGGTGGCCAACGGACCTGGGAATACATGCTTCCCAGTATTTTAAATAAGATACCTAAAATAACTATAGACAATTTACTAAATAATATATTCAAGAGAAAATTTATCTTAAAATCATATTACTTTTCCCGTTATGTTTAAAATAAAGTGCAATTGTAGCAATGTATACATGGATAGATATAGTCATAGATAGTAGATATGTAGATATGTATGTAGATATTATGTAGACATTGTTTCTATTGTATCCAAAGTACTTACCGTCGAGTAGTTAAGCGATCTCACCATGTCGCACTTAAATCTAGTGGTTTCAGCGCATGGTTACTGTATTAACAAATGTAATTTATTTATTTATTGAATAAACAAAGTAAAAAAAAAATGTAACTGTACATAATTAGGCATTAAAACTCTCGGGTATGAATGCCCTCCATTATGTAGCAGTCACATAAACTACTATAAATGTTTTTTTTTATTAGTGCGCGAATTTTTTTTGGTGGTAAAACATTCTGCAGAAAAAACTTCTTAAGCATTCGCGCGATCCATGCATTTAGCAACATTTTTATCACGAGAAAATCTTAAATAAAAAGGCTAGTATTCAGTCGCATATCAAATTTCACACATCAATGTTACTTTGCGGAGAAGGTTCATGAAACAGATTAAATCGTTGCAATTAAGCATTGTTATTTTTTACTATACAATTTTTCGATAATTTTTTTTTTCACTTGGAAGGACCATAAGTACTCACGTAAGACGGCCGTTTCAGATGATTTGGCTGTTTTTTTCTATGCTTTATAAGATAATTCATAGATGATTTCTCAATACGCGAGCCGTCGGAAATAATTAGTCTTTAGTAGGCATTCGGGACCGTGGGGATGTGGGAGTATAGGGTGGGCAAACGAAGAATTTTCCGTTTTTTTAACATGAGATGTCGTTCAAAGTTCGTTGACCTTGACCTTGAACTTGATCTTTCGTGTAGATTCCTCAGAAAATTCTCAGTTTTGACAATTTTTACGCTCGACGTCGTTCAAAGTTCGAGATTATTGACCTGGACCTTGACAGAAAATTTTCAGTTTTACCGTTTTTGACGCTTGATGTCGTTCACAGTTCATTGACCTTGAGTTCATTGACCATGTATTTCTAAACCCGACTAGTATTATACTTATCAGCCAAACTTGCTTAGTTAAAGTGTTTTGTGACTGCATTCACAAGTAAAAATGTAATTATCTGCTTACTATCCGATCACAGCGGTCAAACAGTTTCATTCCCAATTCCTAGCAAGGATAAGACTGATCCATCATTTTATAGGTCTATAATTTTATTTTATTTTATTATTTTATTTTATTATCTTAGGAAAACCAAGGTTTACAAAATTTTTAGTAGGGTTACAACATATTACACATAAAAACCACTAATAGGTTCTCACCGGTAGAAGTTACATATTAATTAAAACTAGATTAGTGCTTCTAGCAACGCATTATTAACCTCGCTCAAACTATTGACGAATTGATATTAATTACCGCAACAGAATATCTAACTAAGAATATTATGTGGGCTCAAAGAACCGCTCGCTCAACATCCGCCTCGCTGATGGTACACTGGTACAGAAAAGGTCCAGCTCAACCTGCTTGCTAAGTAGGTTATATTTGTTACACGCACGCCATAAGTAACTATTCTGCCTGTAATTGGTATTCGCTTCCGGTAAATAGATGGTAGGGTTATTCCTGAAATTCCTTTGAGGAACTTTTAACGAGAGCTTAGCTAAAAGTTGGGGACAATCTATCTTAGCCGAGGCAATTTTAAGCAGATACGTAATATCAGCTATCTCGTTTCTTAGTTCAAGAGGTAAAAGGTGGTGTTTCTTACAGACATTTAGGTAGTTCGAGGAGTTAAAAGTATCCTTTAAACTGTAGCACAGGAATTTCAAAAAATATTTTGTATGTTCTCAAAACGAGTAATGTATACCTGGTAATTCGGGTTCCAGACTTGAGACGCGTACTCCAGGTGACTTCTAACAAAAGTGCAATATAATATTTTCAATGTTTTGGCTCTGGCAAATCCCACCGAACTACGCATCACAAATCCCAGGGCCCTATAGGCTTTGGCTGCAACAATGTCAACATGACTGTCAAATAGTAGTTTAGTGTCATGCATGACTCCAAGATCTTTGACGTGAGTTTTCCTTTCAAGTGCATGACCTTTTAGGGTATAACAATATGAAGACTGTACAAAGTCCCTCTTAGGGCTAAAATTAATAGAAAAACATTTAGATGGGTTGAGGTCCAGTTGGTTAAGACATCAATAGTGGTCAAGACGAGACAGATCTGCCTGAAGGGCGTCGATATCTTCCTGTGAAGAGATGGCAGAAAAAAAATCATGTCATCTGCAAAGCAGAGAAGACTAGATGTTAATGTCGTTCACGAAGATAACAAAAAGTAAAGGTCCAAGCAGTGAACCCTGAGGAACACCGCTAGGGATTGATATGGGTATCAATCCCTAGCGGTGTTCCCCAGGGTTCACTGCTAGACATGTAATTGCTAATTACCACAGCCTGTGAACGATTACTTATGTATGACTATAACCACCTGACCAGATCACCTCTTATACCTATATTTTGTAGTTTGATTAGAAGGAGCTTATTATTAATTCTGTCAAATGCCTTACTATAATCGGTATATATATAACGTCAACCTGTTTCCCTTTGTCCATAGTAGCAGTAAGGTTATTGTTTAACAAAACCAAGTTGGATACTATCGAGCGCCCCCTCAAAAAACCATGCTGAAAATCACTAAACGAATTTTTAAGTGTAGCGTAAATTTGATTGTAAACTATTTTCTCAAATACTTTTGAAATTAAACAGAGTTTGGAAATGGGTCTGTAATTCAAAATGTCTGATTTTTGTCCTTTTTTTGTGAACTGGGGTGATATAAGCTGATTTCCAGATATTAGGGACAGTACAGACGGATAATTATTTTTTTTTAAATAAGGGTAATCGGTAATGATATGGTTTTAGCACAGTTAATAAGAAAGCGCGCGGGAATATGATCAGGGCCCGCGGATTAAGAAGGGTCCAACTTAAGTAGTGATTCACGCACCACAGTTATGTCGATCTCAACAGAAGAAATATCAGAAGCGGGATCAGGCAAATTTACAGAAGAGAGAGAGAGAATTTACAATGTTGATTGACTGTTTGCGGTAGGTGAGTCAGGATGTAAGAATGTGGATTGGAAGTAATTTGAAAAGGCGTTACAAATGCTCTCACCCGAGTTAACAACATCAGATCCATAATTCATTACACTGGGTATGCCATTTGAGTTGCGCGTTGATTTGATATCTGTCCAAAATGTTTTAGGGTTTTTTTGAATGGAATCTTCTACCGACTAAATATATTTATGGTAACAGAGTGATTCTATTTTTTTAATTCTCTTACGCAGTATGTTGTATGATTCTAAATCACATCTATTTTTATAAATTTTATATTTTCGTTCGAACTTTCGTTTCTCTTTACTTTCTATAGCTTTAATTAATGACTGGGAATACCATTTGGGAAATAAGCTGTGAGTTAACGTTTTTGATGGAATATGGTTATCGCGGAGATTATTAAAAGTTTTGTAAAAAAATGACGTAGGAATCATCTAGAGACATGCCTGAAAATGTTGTGGTCCAATCGATATCCAGTATTTCATTATTGATCGAGTCGTAGTCTCCTTTGCCGTAATGATATACAATGCTTGGAGCCGTTTTTAAGAGGTCAAAGTTTAGGTGGGGTAATACGATGTTAAGGCACTATGGTGGGGACCAATAGGCACCAACGGATCATCACACTCGCTAACTGATATATTATATTCACTAAATAAGATCAGGTCTAAAATCCTACCAAATTTGTTTAGCACGCCATTATACTTTCGGAAGTTGTGAGTGCTGAGTTCATCAATCAACAATAAATCGTCTGGTGTACAGTAATTGGTTGGTGAAAAGGCATTTTCGTCATTAGGAAGCCAAATTATGCCACTGAGGTTAAAATCGCCAATAATTAGATATTTATCAAGAGGATTATTATTTAAAATATTTTAATCTAACTTGTTGAAGAAATTCGATAACTGTTGACAGAAAGAATAACCCAAGTTTTGACTGCATAAATAGAATGAACATAAGTGGAGTTTGATAGGTGTTTTAACATTCTTACATTTGAGTGTAACTGAGATCCATATGTCTTTGGCAGAGGAGCAAAATTGCGATTGGGGAGTAACAAATAAATCCTTTCGCGCGGCAACCAATACACCTCCTCCACGGCCCTGTCCCGTTTGAACGTAATTGCGATCCCGCCTGCAGACCACGTACCGGTTATCGAACAACTCAGCATCGGCTATACTGTCAATTAACCATGTCTCGGTAAGCACAATAACATCGTATGAATGCACAGATAAGTTACGTGAGAAGGTTGTAGTTTTAGAGCGTAACCCGCGTACATTTTGGTAATAAATACATAATGCACGGCCGGTTACACAGTTATCCATTAAAGTTACTGATAAAAATTAACAATTGCATGATAATATAATATAAACAAAGCTCCACTAAAATAATTTGCTTAATAAAAACGCGTAAAAACGATAAATTGATTGTAAAATATTGGGCGTAACAAAGCAATAAGTACGTAAAGCGAACACCAAAAAAAGCGTTATGTAGCTAGACAAGATTAAAATAAAACCGAGTGCGGGGAGGCAGCAGAATAAGCAACAACAACAATACCTGTCACCCGCGAGTGCAAGCGAGACAGATATCGGTTCGGCAGCGGTTACTTTGAGCGGAGTCGGACAAAAAGTTGAATGTGCGCATGCGCACGGCTGGTAACAAAAGCGAGGCGTTTGGCCTTTAACACCAGTGTGACTGTTTGGCACAGCAGAGGTTGCGAACCTTTTATCATCGAAGAGAAGCTTAATTATGCGTGCATGCGGAAAAAGTTGACAAATAGAAAATCTGTGGGCCCCTTCGACGACCCACACTTATTATAGATACTTCAACTCAGTTGTGCGCGTGGCGCTATGTGTGCGTGCGCGTGTAAATATACAGGTTTCATTTGTGTGGCAGTGACGCGGCAGTCGTCGTCCGAGTAGGGTTTGCAAGATCCGGAACTTTTTACTATCCGGATATTATCCGTTTTGAAATTTGATTATCCGGATATCCGGATATTTAAAAAAAATAAAAATACAGAGTAAAATGTATGGAAATAGTTGTTTATTTAACTAAATGGACTGCGGATATTTAAAAAAATAAAAAAATAAATAAAATGCATGGAAATTGTTGTTTATTGAACTGAATGTACTGATGTGATCGTATGTAACAATAATAACAGCTTCATAAGTAATTTGGAAAGTTAAATCTTAACGAAATAACAATGATTTTCTTATCATTATTAAAGATTTGCAAAATCAACAATATTAAAGTCTTATAATAATATTCTCATACTTAACTAGAAAGAACTATTAACTAATGCGTTATAATACTACGATAAAAAAAGAAACATTTCTTAAAATTTTAATAGAATAACATGCAAAATCAACAAACGTTAAACTTTTATTATTTGAAATAATTAAAATTAAACTAAAACGATACAAAGATGTTTCTTTGTGGAATGAGGAGAAGGCACGTAAATATAAATTATTTTTTTAAAATTATTGAACACTTTTATTTATTCACCTGACTCTTTTGGTAGTATGATCTTAAAAAACTTAAAGCATCGAGAGTATTATCATGCATTAAACTACGAATTTTATTACACATGTAGCCTGCGGCGGAGAATACTCTCTCAGCTTCTACGCTGGTTGGTGGTACAGTCTTCAGTAATTTGTACACTCGCGACAAATGTAGACCCCGTTCGCCGCCACTGTCATATAGAGCCATCTCAACTCGGACCTTCGTTTCCATGTCTAGTTGACTAGAAGAATCACTATGTGCTGATGAAGTTGACGGTGTTGCTGAAATGGCTTCATTTATTCTTTTCTGCAACTGTTCCTTTATTGAGAAGGTTGTGTTCAAATTAGCAGTACCTTCTTCAGTATGCGATTGGGATTGTGCTGTTGAGTCATCAAGCGTAGGTTCCATCGGCTCCGGCTGCGGTTTTGGCGAAAAGTATTGCGTATTCATTTTAGCGATGAACTTTAATATCTCTTCAGTCTTCATTATCAGGATTCTGGAAAGGGTAACTTGAAGGACCTTCTTTATAAAAATTGGCACAATTGTGCAAGTATTTTAGTGTGTATATATAATATGAGAATTCGTCGTTCACTGATCCTTTTCTTTAAAGTCACCATGAGCTCGTTGCTGACGCAGCTGTTTTCTTGATCAAGTTTTTCAATCATAAACTGCAATGCAGCTTCTGCTGTCAATAAATCAGCTTTTTGTTCGCAGATTGCTTCCACGGTGGCTTTTTTTTTTTTTTTTTATCAATCAATATATATTTATTGCAATAAAAAACATGTTACATAAGGTCTTAAATAAGTACAGTAGTTTCAATGTAATTTTACCCTTAGGGCGTAGCAATATTATGATTAAGATATATTTACATCCATAAATAAGTTAGTTTTACTAAATGTCATTGGTACATGTCCATAAATTAACAATTAATAATAATACAACATTGGATCATAATTTATAACAATACAGATAAATAATATTAAAATTTATGTTTAAAGAATTCATTTAGGTCATAGGGGCAAATTTTTATAAGTATATGTCTGAGTTTATTAATAAGACTAGGTGTAGGAAGTGATTTTATTTCGTCAGGAAGCCTATTATACACTTTTATGGCTACCATCCTCGCGCACCGCGAGTACGCGACAGTCCGGCAGGTTGGCTCCTCTAAATTGTATTGGTACCTTTCATTTAACCGAACGCTGACTCCCATAGGTCTTAGAGGAAACTTTGACGGGTGACGCCTCACCAATTTGCAAAGCTCAAGTATGTACAGGGCAGTAATAGTAGGAATATTCAGTTTGACAAAGGATTCTCTACACGATTCCCTGCTTGACTTGAGTCCGTCGATGATCCGCACACACCTTTTTTGTAGGATGAATATATTTTTAATTTCTACGCAGTTTCCCCATATTGCTAAACCGTAGAGCACCCTAGACTGAAAAAAGGCGTAGTAAGCTTGCATAGTGGCTCTTAAAGTTGAAATAGCTGCTAGGCATCTCAAGGCATAACAGAAGCTGCTTAGCTTACTTTCCAGACACTCTACATGTTTCTTCCAGTTCATATTTTCGTCACAATAGATCCCCAAGAATTTAGCATTTGATACTGTACAGCAATTTTTACCATCGAAATTAATTTCTAGAGCAACATCCGGGGTGTTGTAATTTCTAAAGTACAAGACATTCGTTTTATTAAGATTGGTATTTAGGTCAAGTTTTTTAAACCAGTTTATAACAATATTTATTGATTGCGTTATACGATCTGCTAAGTTAGTCCCTTCTCCTCGCTGAAATTTGAAAAAGACAGAGACGTCATCTGCGAACATTATTACCTTATCGTCTATCAGGTTTGGAAGATGATTGACGTACAGAAGGAAGAGAATGGGCCCCAGTATGCTACCTTGTGGGACGCCCTTAAGTATTGTTGTAGTTTTAGATTCCATATTTATAAGAGTCCTTGATTGGTTCAAGATTGGAAGGAGGACACTCTGTTCTCTTTCTTTAAGGTATGATGCAAACCATTTACCCACAACCCCCCTGATCCCATATCTGTCCATAATGGATAATAGGATACCATGATTGACATAATCGAATGCTTTCGAAAGATCGAGGAGAACCGTCATTACATTTTTTTTACCGTTTAGAGCCTCCGCAACGAAATCCGTCATGTCAAATATAGCGTCAGCTGTGGATACTCCATGTTGAAACCCGAATTGCTCTTTAGCCAAGATTTTTTTTAGTGTGAGAAAGGATCGGAGTCTGTTTGCCATGGCCTTTTCAAACACCTTTGATAAGGTCGGTAACAAAGATATAGGTCGGTAGTTTTTGACATCTAATTTAGCATCCTTTTTGTGAATCGGTCTTACGTGGGCCTTTTTTAGTTTTTGTGGGAAGATTCCCTCCGTAAATGATCTATTTAGTAAAAACAGCAGTGGCACGGCGATAGCTTGCAATATGTGCTTTAAGACACCTGAGGGAATACTGTCATATCCACATGATTTTTTGTTTTTTAAGGATTTAACTACTTTATGTAACTCTTCTAGACTTATCGGTCTGACAAACATCGTATCGGGGCTTAGATGTGGTAGGTCTATTTGAGTTTCAGGAATGTTAGCTATACTGCCTACGACACTTGTGAAAAAGTTGTTAAATACATCAGGAGCTTCGCAGTCTGCCTCCACTATGTTTGTACCGTCAGTCAGACCAACGTAACTGGTGAGATCCTTCCTGCGTTTACCCTTGATATTGGTTTTTATTAAGTCCCATGTTGACTTTACTTTGTCGTGTGAATTAAGTATCTTCAGTTCATTGTAGGATCTCTTTGCAAAAGAAATAACTCGACCCAGAATAGAGCAATACAGTTTATACCGCTGTTTTAAAATTAAGCAATTTGAGCACTTCAGACAAATAAACATCTCCCTTTTGGTTTCGCATGACTTTTTAATACCTGTTGTGAGCCACCCAAGTCTACTTTTACCACCATCATCACACTTCACCTTTATTTCAGGGCAGTAGGTGTCAAAAGCTCTAGTCAAGGTATTATGAAATATATCGAACCCTTTATCACAATCTATAGCTTTGTACACACCTTCCCAAGAAACCAAGAGCAAATGGTTTTTTAGGTATTCAAGGTTTTCCGGCTTGAGATTTCTTACCATTGTGTAAGAACTTTTATTTCTTTTTAGTGGTCGTTCCATAACCGCACATTGTAGAGTATGATCCGATAAGCCAATTTCAAGAACATTTACCTGTGTTAGCGTTGTATTGGACATAATATTATCAATACATGTTGAACTATGATAAGTTATTCGAGTAGGTTCCTTTATAAAATGCTTCAGATTGTAAGTTTGTAAGAGACTTAAAAGCTCTCTCGTTTCTGTATCTTGTACCATGAGATTAACATTAAAGTCACCGCAAATAATAATTTTACGTGCATTATTACGTTTGCATAGATTGTTAAGCATATTATCAAGGTTTGATATAAAGTTATCGTTCTTGTATGGTTTGGGTCTATAAAGGCTTATGATGTAAGTATCGTTTAATTTTATTCCACATACCTCAAATAAGTAAGGAATAGACATTTCCTCGATCTTTGGTAGTGCTTCGGGTTCAAGATGTGATCTGACGAAAATACATGTTCCTCCCTTACTGTCTCTATTTCTACGGCTGAAACTAGCAGCCAACTTGAAGCCTGAAATTTGAATAAGATAGAGATCCTCAGATACCCTGTGGTGCTCAGTCACACTCAGTACCGAAACAACCCTTCCAGCCGGAGACTTAAGCCAGATTTCTAGTTGGGGTATTTTTTTATAGTTCAAACTCTGGATATTTATGTGGGCTATTCTATCAGATTTATTGTTGTTTTTGCTTGCAGTGTTTTTGGAAATCTGTATTTCTACGTTTTTGGATGAATCTCTTCGCTTCTCCAGAAAACCTGGGAGTTAATTTTAATATTATTATTAGTTCCTGCAATGTCCGTCTGTGTCTCCGCATTAACAAGGTTCTGTTGTGCATTACTCGACTTTTTGTACTCAGCAAAAATAGATCTATACGAAGCTCCAAGCACTTCTCTATGCAGGGATTTACACGAATACAACAAAGAGGGGGTATCTCCGTCATGTATGTCGACATAAGTCGCGCACGCAAGGCGGGAACACAGGTGTTTAAATGTACTGTTTACTTTGCGCTCATTCAGATGCTTCCCCATGCCTAATCCTAGATTACACAAGAGTACATTTGTGTTTTCCATTTTACACATGTTACAATACAACATGGATTGTAATTTAATAGGGTCACTGTCATTAGATCCTGCGACTATTATTACAAAATCTTTCTTTGAATAGTCCTTACATAAAACTCTACATGATTTCATCACCTGATCCATTGTAGCATATGGCATTATGACTGACTCTACATAGAATTTATCCCCTAACAATTTTTTTAGTATTTTATTCATGCCTTTTCCATTTTGATCAGCCAGTATAAGGATTTTAGTTTTATTTGGTCTATCGTTGCTTTTACTCTCTTGTTTGTTGTTGTCATAGCTTTTTTGGTCCACGCTTTCTTCATTATCTGGACTTTTGTGAATCCGTTTCATTTGCTTGTCCTCTGTTTTGCCTATCTCTTTTTCCTGTGACAGATGTTCTTCTCGGTCGTCGTTCGTGATTTTGAGTTCAGTAGTCTTCTCTGGCTCACTTATACAAGTCTGGTCGCTGCATTTCATTTGTTTCAAAATCAAACATTCGTTGAGTGCAGTTGACACTGTGACCATTTGTTGAACTGCTCCTTTTGTTGTAGGCTGTGGGTCTGCGCATCGACGGGAGTCCGGTATTCTTTCTAGAAAGGTTTCGTTAGTTTTACCTGGTAGAGTTGCGTTTAGGTCACATTGTTTTATGATGTGGTTGGTCAAGTCCCTTTGTGAGGTACTTGAATTTCCGATTTTAATTGAATCAGTACGTAATTTACGATACTGGGGAGAGAAAAATGATTTTTTGGGCGACGAAGTATTTCCCGTGTGTAAATCGCATAGGCCGACAGATTTGTAAAAATTTATTTTTCTTAGGTGGTCCTTGTTCTCTCTATGTAATGTAGAGTTTAGCGAGATAAGTTTTTCAATCTCGGCATGCGCTGACTCTAGTTCTAGATTAATTCTTTCATTTTCGCTTCTCAGGTCCTCAAGCTCCTGGCTGTTTTGGGTAAACGCAGTCGGCAGGCTTTGATGAGATAAATCTAGAGCCCACTCGTCACGATCCATATCGTTGCGTCTCTGTTTCCTCTTTGTAACATGGCAGTAGTCTTGAATCGAAGCTGAGGACTTTTCTTCGCTTTCTTTATGCTTGATACAGTGCTCACAAAGATATGTGTTCTTTTGGGTAACGTGGTAGGCCATGTACTTTGCTGTAGTGACATTGGCACAGTTATGGTGATAGTTGCTTTTACAAGTGACACATTGCAACAATTCTGTGGTAATGATATTTCCCAAACACGCTTTACATAGCTTCATCTTGGCTTCTTATAGCGCCCTCTACGCAGATTTTTGAAGCGTTCACTAGATGTCGATCGGTTGGCTAAAGATATTGATTTGTACTGGTGGCGCCATCTACTGTGATATCTTTGATGTGGTGTATTGATTCAAGCAGAAGATCTATCAGAGCAATAGTGTTTCTTGTGTAAGCCACTAGGTGGCGATGGTGGTTTTGGTTAGGGATGTATGTCACCAGTTTCTGTCGTGCGCAGTAGATGGCACTGTTTGAAATTATATTGTGCAACGGACAGTAATTTGTATTTTAGAGTTTTTTTACATATATTCATAATAATTACACTGTTTCATTATTACACATAGTTACAGCACGGAGGAATACTCACTGTTTATTAGTATTTATTGGGTTTTATACATAAAATTCACTGTTTAAGATCGTCACTATCGTTTTACGTATTTCACTGATTTTTGAAGGAAATCCATAAGAAATGTCTTGGATAACACTTACACTTAAGCACTTCAGATGAAACTTGGTTTTTAACGTATAATATATTTACAAAAACTGTGTTGTATATTTTTCTAGACAAATTTAAATGGGAGCAGACTTTTACTCTCTGCAGGTGGCGCCCTCTCACTCACTTTTATAATGCACAAAGAACTTGATAGGTTTTCCAACAGCTGTATCTCTTCATCAGTGAAACGTATTTCATTGTTGTAGTCAATTAGTGCTTTTTGAACACTGTTCTTCAGTTTCAGAAAATTTTAAATCATTACAGCGAGGCTGTTCCATCTTGTTTTGACGTCCAACGATAATTTGATATTAGCCTTTTCACCTTCTTGATCGTATTTGTATAAACGCTCTGATCTAAGTGGAGACTTGAAAAATTTTACAACTCTTCGGACCTTTGCGATAACATCTTTGTAATTCTTAGTTATTTCAGGAGCATTCTCAGGGGAAACATTTGCAGGCGTTGGTACTACAATGAAACCCTCATTATCATCTTCCTCTTCAGAGCTGTCTTCATTATATGACTCTACGTCGCTTGTTTCTGGGATGCTCTCTACCAATCGCTGATTATTTTTATAAAGCACGTCAAGTACTGCACACTGAATTCCGTGGGCTAGACAAAGATGATGAAATGACGTGCTTTGCCGAACCATAGCTTTCATAATGGATGCACCATCCGAAGCTAAACCACAAACATCATCTTCTAGGGATAAATCGTATTCAGCCAGTCTGTTTTCAAGAATTTGATAGCAGTTGTCTGCATTAGCGCTTGTTATTCTTGCGAGTCCCAGGTTTCTGAAAGTTTTGTCTTTCAATTCTTGACAATGAATGTTGACATTCATGTAACGTATGTTTCTTAGTGAAGTCCATTCATCTAGAGTTGCTGTGAACCTGAAATCACGCGATTTGAGTAACCTCTTGCTTTAACTCTTCGCTCCGGGTAACCACAGTTTTTCTTATAGTGTGGGGAGAATGTGGTAATTTGAGTCCACTTTTGTTAAAAAGCGTTCTGATTGAGGTTGATCTGCGAATACAGTTAAACGAAAGTCCATCTAATTTGAAGAAGTCAGTCATTTTAACTTTCTTGGTCGGAGGTTCGGAAATCGTTTCAGTCTCCCGAGTTGAAGCTGCAGTTGATGTTGATGCAGTTTGCTGAGTAGATGCGATTGAAATCGTCGGATGGAGTTTAAGATGCTTGTGCAAAGGTGAAGTAGAGCCGGCTATTTTCAGTATTTTTTGCATTATTTGCATTGTGCTTGCAAACCATCTGTACTGCGCAAAAAATGTTGCCAGACGGAACTTGAGTCCGTTGACTTCTTGTAGTCCTTAAATTCAATTTTACTTGTCATTTTACTGCATTTGTAATATTGAATTACAATCTGAAAAATAAAGACAAGTGTCTATTTAAAAAAACGGAATAAGCAAGGCAAAGACGACAGTTAATAGATAACTTTTTAAATCTACATCTCAGCAATGGTCGGACAAACGTAATAGGTGGCATTTGATATTTAAGAAATCCATAGAAAAAAACAGCGCCACTCAACATTGAACCTTATCTCCATGACTTAAGTAAAAGTCAAATGGCACCTAGAGATCGCGCCACGAAAGAAGTCCCGCGGATTTTCGGTCTCTCTCTTTCACTCTACAATCTAAAGTCCATGGAGTGAAAGAGAGAGACCGAAAATCCGCGGGACTTCTTTCGTGGCGCGATCTCTATTACGTTTGTCCGACCATAGCTTCAAATTAAATAATCCGGTCTTATTCATTTACTATTAACTTTAATGATAATATACCGCATATTTTTTCGCTCTTATCTTATATCAATCAAGTAATATTTTACTCAAAATTCTGAATTACATAAAAACATGCTGCCTACAAGTTTCAAATCAAATCAAAATTACCACGTGAGTTTGTGTTGTAGTTGTAGGCTACAACTACAACACAAACTCACGTGGTATTTTTGATTGCACATTGCAGTTCATTTATTATTTATTATAAACTACAACTGTTTTTCACAAATGTTATTTTTTTATGTCAATAAATAAAATATATAATTTACATGTAGGAAAAATAAACGATGATTTTTAGAAACTTACCTCATAGTAACACAATTATTCGCGTGTAATGCGTCACCAAAAAAAACAACAACACTGTCACTTCGCAAAAGGGTTTACCTGAGACTGAGATAAGGACCCTCCCCTCTGATTACCTATTCAAACGCTACTGCAACGCGATTGGCCCGTTTAGCACAATGACTCTACAATGCGGGCACGGCGCAGGTAGCAACTGCGTGGTAATTATTAATTGCTATAGTTGGACAAATTTAAGAGGTGCCGTTTGACGTTTACTTAAGTCATGAAGATATGGTTCAATGTTGTGTGTGCAGCTGATTATTTTTCTATGGATATCTTAAACGTCAAATGGCACCTAATAACTTTGTCCGACTGTAATGTATGAAATTAAATTAAAATCTCTATCTATATTTAACATTACATTAAATAACTCTTTGAAATTATCATTAATTTATACAAAGCAAAAAAGAGACATATACATATGTAGGTAGATATAGCAAAAAAAGAAATAAAAAAAGATTTATTTTTTAGGTTGTTTTCATGTCAATCTGACATAACTTTAAGATCCGGATATCCGCATTTTACGACAGAATTTATCCGGATCCAAAAACTGTACGGATATCCGGATAATCGGATATCAGGATATCCGGATCGCAAACCCTACGTCCGAGCAAGACGTGTTCTTATCGCTTTTTCTTACGGGTACAGTCGTTAACAAAAATGTCTAGTTCTTCGCGTAGAAAATGTTTAAGGAGTCAGGTAAATATTTGTTAATTTAGACATAATTAATTTTTATTATGATTCTATTTCCTATAAAAATTAAATAATATTAAAATGAAATGAAATATAATATCCTTTTTGACGTTTATGTATTATGTTTTAGACTCGAGAAACCATTGCTAAGGTATACAATTTTCTGAAAAAAGATGCGAGAGATATATTGCAACTAGTAAGTGATCCAGTTGGCAGTGCAAGTCCAATTTTAATATCTAAATTAAGTGAACATTGAAACAGCGTACGGAAAAGAACAGCAATGGCAGTGGGGGTATCAGAGAGAACAATAACTAATATATTGGCTGAAGGAAAAGAATCTGACTCTAAATTTAAATCTCCGCATAAAGACCGCAAAAAACGTTCAAAGAAGTTAGAATTAGACAACTTTAACGTTGATGTTATACGTTCAACTATTCAAAATTACCATTTAGAACATCACGAGTTACCTACCTTGCTAAAGTTGAAAATAATATTTCAAGAGAATTAATTATGATGGAAGTGTTTCGACTCTGCGCACAGCTTTGTTAAAGTTGGGATACAAATGGCGAAAAACTGTGGATAACAGACGTGTTATTATAGAGCGGCATGACATCCAAAAACTACGGTTTTCTTACCTGAAAAACTTACTCAGATACCGTCAAGTAAATCGGTGTATCGTATATACAGATGAGAGCTATATCTTAACTAGTCATGTGCAAAACAAAGGATGGGGTAATAAAGATGGACCACCTTTAAAGAGAAACATGTCTAAAGGACAAATAATTATCATTGTGCATGCTGGTTCAGAACAAGGTTTCGTTCCTAACGCACTACTGACATTCAAAGCAAATAGTGTTTCCGGTGAATATCACTTTAACATGAACGCAGAAAACTATGAAAAGTGGCTAAAAGAACGTCTTGTACCGAATCTGCCATCTAACTCTGTAATTGTGCTTGATAATGCCTCATACCATAATGTTCTAAATGACAGAGCTCCAAATTCTAATTCCAAAAAAACAGAAATGCAGAGATGGCTGACAGAAAAACATATAGCTTTTAATCTAGATATGAAAAAAATTGATTTGTATGATTTGATAAAAAAAAGAAAAAAAAAGCATATTTGTTATAAGATTGATGACATACTTCAGCCATATGGCATAAAAGATCTTCGACTGCCACCATATCATCCTGATCTAAACCACATAGAAAATGTGTGGGCAATTTAAAAAAATTATATTGCTTCGCATAATGTCGACCAAAATGTGACGGGAATAATGGAACTAATAAATGAACGTTTAAGTCAAATTGATGGAGAGATGTGGGGTAATACTTGTCGACATCTACAAAAGAAAGAAGAAGAATACTATCGACATTTTGACATGGAGTCAGAAATCGTAATCAACCTTGGTGAGAGCAGCGAATCCGACAATTCTTCATTTGATTTTTCAAGTAGCGATTCAGAATAAGTAATATGTTCAAAACATACAGTGTGCCAATACCAAATTATTGTTTTTTTAAGAACCCGTATATTATCAAACACAACAAGTTAGCGCTCCTGCTCACGATAACTGTATTTGTATTTGTACCCGACTGTACCTCTTGTCACGCACACAAAGTCACTGTATATGTACAAGGGTTACTCACACATAGCGCCGCGCGCACAACTGAGTTGAAGTATCGTTGAAAGAAGAAGAAACAACAGCACAGTTTTGTAGTCGGAGGGTCGCAGCTTCCTTGGCAGGGTTGTAAAGAGCTTCTCGCTTGCTTCTTGTAGTGGACTGTATTGTACTGCTCTGAACTGAGAACTGAACTGAACTGAGAACTGGGCTGTGTCTGCTCTTGCTTGGTGATCTTCTCACACCCCTTCCAGGGTGCGGGGTTGCGGTCCCGGGGCAATGGCCCCCTTCCGCGGAGTCTTCCGCTGGCCGTGACTACGGCCAGGTCATTGGGTGGCTGAGGTGTTCTTCGGTTTGTGTGGCCTCAATCCAGGGGTGCTGCCGGCTCGGCAACCAGGTCTCGGGGTACGCGGCGACGGTCAGGCGGGCGCGCGTGGTATGGCGCCAGGTCTCGCACGAGCGGGTGTTGAGAGCCGTCCGCTCGTGCGAACATGTTCGTTGCCTAGTGTCTGCCTGCTCCCACCGGACGCCCGCAATTTATTCTGATTGGCGTGCGGCGGGCGGCGGTGGGAGCAGCGAGCGAGCGAGACGGCCTGCGTTTCTCTATCCGTCTCTTTCTATCTATCTCTATCTCTCTACCTGTCTCTCTCTGCCAAGGAAACACGATTAGCAAACCTTTTATTTATAAGTAAACTAAATTATGTCGCGAACAAAATCTAATAAATTAAGCAAACACAATAAGAAACACCTTAAAGAAGTTTGTTTAAATCATTCTCGCAGTTGATAATTTTCACATCTTTCCTGACGTAGATTTTCCCATAATTGACCCAAATGTAACGGTAGTCTTTGGCCTTGAGAAGTGACTTCGCGCGTGTCAATAACTTCTTGTAGTCGGAAGTCAGATGGTCGTTAATAAACACGCGCTGCGAGTTACCTTTAAAGCCAAGATTATCTATCTGCTGTTAAGCATTTAATTACGCGTGCCGCCGCCACAAACTCTTCCTTAACGGACCGGTTGATGAAGCAGAGAATAATGGATTTCTCCTTGAAATTGTGCACTAGAATTCTTGAGATGTAATTTATTTGAGACTTCGGGAAGTCATAGTCAACCGCCTTTCCAATTGATTCAACTATGGAGAAGAGATTCTCTCCCTGTTTCAGAGGAACACCTTTAATTTCGACATTATTAGAAGGGCCCACTGCTCCTTCGCCAAAAATTGTTCCTCACTTCAGCCAGCGCCTCCTGGGTATTGGCGACAATCTCCTGGATGCGCATGACCTCAGGTAGTTTTGATTCCACATTAACCAATCGCAATGTAAAGTCATCCAATTTCGCGCTGTTAAAATCGCAAGAAGCTTTGAGATCGGAGATTTCGCTTTTAATAGCTTTTACGTCTATACTTTTACGATATCTGAAGTGACTAAATGAACGAGCAGACGGATTGCCTAGGCGAGTGCTCGAGCCGAACTGAATTACATCCCATAGTCTAGAGACGTATTCGAAAAATTTAGATAAAATTTGCCAGTACCGGATTTTAATGAACAGAACCCAAACAAAATCTACTCAGACTTCTTCAACATTATTCAGACAGAATTCAATAAAGTTTTCAAATTAAAGAAAGTCACTGACTACAACGGTAAATCTAAAAATGACTGGGCAACGTTTGGAATCCGTAAAAGAAGAGTTATCTTGTATGACCTTTATGAACAAAAAACCTATAACTTTGATAGAAAATTTCATAACGGTGTTAAAAAATTAACCAATAATCATTTTATTTTTCTTTTCTTGTATTTGTATTCTTCACCAATGTACCCTTACTCACAACAGAGCGTCTAAATTGATCTCCATATGAAGTAGAGACTTTATTAAAAAAACAACACTAGCATCATCATTTATATCCATAGAACATTGTCAAAACTTTTAGATTACTTAACTTAATAGATACTGAATACCAATTGCTCTTTTACCTACATTCGCAAAAATCTTTGAAACTGCCATGGCAAACAGACTGTATTCCTTCTGTGAACAATTTAATATATTTAGCCGCTCAAGTGATCGCGCTGAAACTGGGTAAAGCTTGATTGTCCCGCTGGTTAAGCGCCGCGCCGCGCGCACCTACTATAAATAGTTACAAAAGACACGCATAAATGTTATCGTAAAAGTAAACATGGTTTATGTTACAGGAAAGATAGAGGTACAATATTAATAACGAATGTATTTTGTTAGCTGCCTTTGTTTAGATTTTATGGGCGTTTGAAAATTAAAAGTTGAATTTACGTAAAAAGTAAAGCGGCGACCTATGTTTTATTTTAGTTCATTGTATTGCCTATCTTATCGCTATTTTGAAGGCATCTAAACATCTTAACATGTAGAGATAAAATATTGTACAATCTAGCGAAATGTAACACGCGCCGTGAAAATATGCTTGATTGACCGAGAACACGAAAGTGGCCTGAAAACCAAAGCGTAAGGCTCGCCACACACAGAATTTCTTCTTCGTTAAACTTTGCAAAAGTGGCAGTTTTTTATGTTGTATGAAATAAATACGTTATAGGCATTGCATCACAGTTATACCAGCAATTATATTGTTTATATAAAATAAAATTTAATAGTATGAATAAATTGGCGGAATCTGCCAATAACAATTTAAATTAAGTGTTATAAATTGGAGGAGGGGAAGAGAGGCCTTCTCCCAGCAATGGAAAGATATATATGTATAAATAATAATAAATTACACACTGATGAGTGCATAAATTACTAATAAAAAATACCTACTTATTTTTATAAAAAATAAAAAAATGCTTTAATGTAAGTATTTATTTTAACAAGTTGAGATTTTGTTCTTGCTTATTATATTGAGATCAAATGAGACCAAAACAATCTTAGGGCGTTTCTTCGCACATTCACATAACTTATAATATAAAGAAATAAAACACACATTTATATTAACAGCAATAAAGATATTTTGAACAGTTTAGTCTAAACTCGTTACATAGTAACTACAAACCCACCACTCCACACCACACTATTTAGGGCTGTTTACAAGTTGAGATTTTGTTCTTGCTTATTATATTGAGATCAAATGAGACCAAAAAAATCTTAGGGCGTTTCTTCGCACATTCACATAACATAAAATATAAAGAAATAAAAACACACATTTATATTAACAGAAATAAAGATATTTTGAACAGTTTAGTCTCAACTCGTTACATAGTAACTACAAACCCACCACTCCACACCACACTATTTAGGGCTGTACATCCGTATGGTACGCTATCATGCAGTCGTCGTTGCACAATGGCACCTCACAGATATTGCACCATCGGTTGGTCCTACTCCGTTTTTTTTTCAGTGTGCACCAAACGCATCGCCTCTTGTACGGCTCCCGGGTGATTTTGACCGAGAAGTGATTATTCACTAGGATCGGTCTGGGTTGCCGTCTCTGGGTGCTTGGCAACATGCACCTGGTGTAGGAGGTTATGACATGACGAGGGCGGTAGATTAAAAAAGTCTTCAGGAGACCTTCAGCCACTTCGACCTAGAATTTTCGATGCGCAATGCTTTTATTCTTGTATTGATACAGAATAAAAGCATTGAGAATCGATACATTCATTAACCTCCTGAAGACCTTTTTATACCATATCTTGTTTCGCTTACGCTCTACCGGATAGCTGGACAAAAGCTGATCTTTTTTGTCCACGCCCCCCATGCTCATATTATAGTCTAACACTACTTGTGGCTTGTGTTGCCAATGGCCATACTTTTCTACCGCCCCAGCCTCATGCGCGTGGTAGGTCGATATCCTAAACAAATTAACCATTCATCCACTCTATTTGCCGACGATATATCAATAGTTATACCTTGCCAAAATGCCACCGACCTCAACGTACTTCTTCAAACTACATTTGATACATTAATTAACTGGTTAAATGAACACAATTTACAAATAAATTATTCCAAAACAAAACTATTACAATTTAAACCACATCAAAAACGTCCCTTAGAAATAAACTACTCATATCTAAGTAATAAAATCGAATGTGCTAAAACTTACCCTTTACTAGGCATTAACATAGATAGCAATATAAACTGGAAAGACCACATTGCAAATATATCAACCGAACTATCAAGATTCACTTACGCGCTGCTCGAATTAAAGAAATACACAGATGTGAAGACTGCTCTCTCAGCATATTATGCCTATGCTCACGCGTGGCTCCAATATGGTATAGTGGTATGGGGAAACAGTACCAAGGTACCAAACTTGTTTTTATTACAAAAGAAATGCGTCAGAATAATTGCTAATATAGACAATATGACTAGCTGCAAGCCCTATTTTAAACAATATAAAATACTTACACTAACTTCTATCTATATATTAGAAATCAGCAACTTTGTAAAAAAAACTTACATATGTTCCCAAAATATTCCCGTCCAAATAATTTAAGACCTAAAAGCTACTTATCCTGTCCCCAGACAAAACTTAAAATGGTACAATGTGGTCCCTTTACCATGGCTACAAAAATATATAATAATTTACCCAAAAATCTCCAGGAAATGGAAGATTTAACAAAATTTAAAAAACTTTTAAAATGTTACCTCGCCGAAAAATGCTACTACGTGCTGCAGGAATTCTTCGAAGATAAAAAATATTAGGAAAATAAATTTAGTCTCTTTAACCTGTGAACAGCTGATCGGGTCAATGTAAAAGTTATGTGTATGTGTAGATAAATTTGTTATACCCTGTCAGGGTGCATGTACCCTACATACATTTTCCACCTGTAGTGTGTATTGTACATGTTATATGCAAATAAATGAATATGAATATGAATACCTGTGGGGTATATCAGTCAAAGTTATTGGTTCGGTAATTCTAGTTACAGCCCCATACTTAGCTTATATATTCAATAAATGTGTTGACGATGGAGCTTTCCCAGACCTCATGAAACATAGTAAACTGATACCTCTGTTCGAGTCGGGAGACAAGGGTGATCCCTCAAATGTCAGACCAATATCTGTTCTTTCAGCACTTAGTAAAATATTTGAAAAGATTATACTCAATCAAATGCTCTCACACCTCAACCGTACAAAACAACTCCACGCCAAACAATACGGTTTCACTAGGGTTAAGTCGACTACGGATGCAGGTATTACCCTTATATCTGATATTTATTCTGCATGGGAGGCCGCACAGGAAGCTATCGGAGTTTTTTGCGATCTGTCGAAGGCATTTGATAATGTTGATGATAATACGCTATTAATGAATTTAAATCATTACGGAGTTAAAAATATGGCGTTGGATCTACTAAGATCATATTTAAGCTACATAATTCAAAATGCAGACGGCGTTAAATCTAATGGATCGGGTGGAAAAATTGGTGTTCCACAAGGTTCCATATTAGGCCCTTTCTTATTCCTGGTATATATTAACGATCTGCCTTTCACGGTGGAAAAATTGACTGTCATCGTGTTGTTTAACCTTGAATTGGTTCACAGTTAATAATTTATTGTTATACGATGGTTAAACCAAGTGTATCAACTTCTCACTTCCAAATGTCAGGCAAGTTGAGACCAGTTTTGTGTTAGAAAGCAACACGTTGGAAGTAGTAAATGACACTATGTTTTTTGGAATAACTATTGATAGCAAATTGCAGTGGGGACCCCACATAGTTAAATAAGCTAGTAAATTAAGTTCAGTGGCTTAAGGAAATCAGGCAAAACACGAATGTGGCTACATCTAGGCCAGTATATTTTACTAGGTTGCATAGGGTCATGTCCTATGGTATCCTGGTATCTGAAACGGCCATCTTTAAAATTATTATTAATTTATGATTATATTATATCCCAAATTATATCGGCCGTGATATTTCTGGGCCGATATAATTTGGGATGAATCTTCCATTAGCCTAATGTTTCCCATAAAATGCAATAAATACGTAATTGTATAATAGAACTCAGTCACAAATCTCACAATAATAATCATAATCACTTGCACACTCCCTCTGATCAATTAACTCAAAGACAAAGTAGAGTACGGTGCAATTGCTGCTACTGGCAACATTCCACCCACAAACAAACAAACGCCATTTTTATTTGCCATCGGCTTTTGAAGATTTGTTGACGAAAATATTCATCGTTTCGTTTTGTGCATGTTTCGTGCAAGTGCATACACGGTCACGATACTGTATTGCTATTATTTCAACAATCACTAGTCGAGAGTTTATTACTACTACGACCAAGTAAAGGTAAGACCAAGATAAATATTTGTAACATAAATTACGAGGTCTACAGGTAACGAACGGTTGATATCCTCGCATTCGATTTTTTTGCGATGTGAATGTGATCATTCTTCCAAACAGAGAAAACTTTATACAAATTATTCTCTCTCCATTGTCTTAATCTCTTCCACATTCACCTACCACAAGGATCTTAACAAATATAAACATGAGGGTAAACTGGTAAACACGGTAGTTCGTTTGAATTCAAGGTAGTATTTTTCCACCAGATGGCTATTTCAAGGAAAAGTAAGTCCAGTAGAGGGATGACAAGTCCCTCTAGGTTGATTTTGCCCAGTGCAGTCTCGTCCTTCTCAATCTGGAAGGTCACATGTTTTGGTTAGGTACATTTTTGTGGTTAATATTTTCTGTTCAGACAATCATTCTTTACTGAGGTTGTCTGCCCAAAAGTAGTGACCACTGAACATTTGCCACTCTTGGAGATTCTGCCTTCTAGAATATTTATGAATTTCATGATTGTCTTAGTAGTGTAAGATTTTATATGTATGTATTATGGTGCTAATAAATTAATTAAATAATAAAAATATGACTCAAATACACAGCAGCTGTAATGAACATCTGAAAAGATGATAATGATGAAATCCCACGATGATATGATACAATATGATAATGATTGTGGTGCCTACACATCTGCTACCCATTTGGAGTAACATCACATTTTGTTTTTGGTTACAGAAATCATAATGGGTGACTCAGTTGATCAGAATGAACCCCCAAAGGATGTAAGTCGTTTATTATATTGCCTTTTGCTTTGGCAGATCACCAGCCAGCCAGATGGACGGATGCCATCAGCTCTATAGCTGGTAGGCGGTGGATACCGGAGTAGATGGTGCAGTAAAGAAAAGGCCTATACCCAGCAGTAGATGAAAACGGGCTGATTAATTGATTGATTTGCCAATAGCCTTTTGATTGGCATTACATAATTACTTTCTTAGAACACCTTAAAGATTTAGGCTGGTGATATATCATAGTTACGGCTTTAATATTTGGAAATAATTACTGTGTACTTAAAAGTGGGAAAGCAGGAATAAGGGTCATACATAACCGGTTAATGCTCATGCCATTTTCCCATTATATGTTTTGGAATTTATTACCATGGCATGAGGTTCAGGTAAAAAGGTACATTCATGGACATACTTTGTCAAGAGGTTGGTATAATACTTAGTGCAATACTTGCCTACTTAACCACTGAAGTGTGGGATTCCATCTCCGGTACCTGTCACTCTGGCGCCTGTGTGTGGAGCACCCGTCTCCGGTACTGCTGTATATGGTTTTAATTTACTTCCGTTGCACCATTCATGTTGGTCCGATTTCTTTCTAACCTATTCAAATTGCACAAGAAAGAACAGGCTATCTAATGAATGAATGGATTTATACTCTGTGGTCACTCATTTCTCAATAAAACTGACTTCTAAGGGGCCCTATTTTTGTACCTATCGAAAGAGTTCTCTATTGATAAATAAATGTATAAAGACTATCTGTGATTGAGATTATTTTAGTTCTATACATTATACCGCATACATAAAACTAAACTTTACCGCCAAATCTTGCTTTTATTTTAAAATGATACAGAAATAAGTACAACAGGGAGCTTCATATTAAGTAACACATATTAGCTGTTATTAAACTGATATAAAGGCGTTGTGGAAAGGAAAAAGGGTAAAGAATTCCAATTAGAGTAATATTCTAATTAGAACTTATCTTAATTCTAACTAAAATAGGAGAATTTCAACAAAAACTAAACATCGGCGCTCAGATTTCTTGATGCGTGGGATTCCGTCTCCGGTACCCACCAACACGGCGAAAGTTACAAAATGGCCGCCACATGCGATTGGTTAAGTCTTCATGTTTCTGGGCTGGGATTGAATATGCTGGTGGCATCTGCTACTGGGTAGTAGCGCATGCCCCACCAGGTGACAAGCAGGGGGGTGGCATCTGCGACATCATTAGTAGCCGATGCCACCCCAATGGTGGCATTTGGTACTGCTTAGTAGCGGATGCCACCCCAGGTGACAAACAGGGGGTGGCATCTGGGAATAAAGGAACTGATACTGTTGGGGACTAAGAAACTTCAATGACAAATGCTTCACATTGCTGATGTCTCAATTTCAGCCCAAGGAGTTGGAGAAACTGGAAGAGGCCAAGTTAAAGGCAAAGTTCCCCAACGCAATGCTTGGACGAGGAGGACCTGGAGGGCACTCGGCTTTCTTGCAGAAGAGGCTAGCTAAAGGGGTGAGTTCCAATCAAATACTCTCAAGACTAGGCTAAGGAGCCCATTTCCGTAAAGCAGTATTGATCCAAACTTTATACAATTTCCATTAGGGACAGCGAACCATCATCATCACAGGGTCCCAACTTTGGGGGCTCGCGCCCCCTGAGTAATCCAAAGGCGGGTGAGACGAAAGGCTCCAGAAGTGGATTACAGATCATATGGGTACTTGTTACCTGATTTAGGGAAAAAGGTTGGGAACCTATGCTATAGACCAAAACACTCAGGAGACAAATCATGATGTTTGTCATAATATGTCGGCCACATGTGTCAGTTGCCAGATCAAGCTTTACCCTCCTCATTAGATATCCTCCCCATCACATTGATACCCCTTAATACCTTAATTAGGGGCCCTTATCCAATAATTGTCGTCTTCCACAGCAAAAGTTCTTTGACTCGGGCGACTACCAGATGGCGAAGCAGCGGCCCGGCAACCCGGGCGGGCCGTTCAAAGCGCCCGCCGTGCCCGTGAAGCATCCCACTGGAGACGCCATCCCCACGCCCGACACTGTGCCGCAGCGCAAGACCTCCATCATCCAGCCCAAGTTCCAGCCCTCGAGCCAGCTCTCCTAGCCGGCGTGCCCTCGCACCCCTCACCCCGCACCGCCGCCGCTGTATCTCTGAACTCTGTAGGCGGCACTCGCACAGGCGCGTCTCTGTCTGCGTCGTACTTCGGCGCGACACAGTTTGTATGTTATGTCTGTCATCCGTGCGGTGTTGAGTTTGACAAGTTTATAATTGTGATTTATCTGTAACTGTAGTCTATATGTTGAAATTGAAAACGAAAACTTTTATAAGATTAACTGTTATGGAATATTTTATGTGACATTAGGAATAGTTCTGTCCGGGGAATGTTTGTGTGATGTTATGACAACGTTGTCTGGTATTTCGTTAGTTTATTTAGTTTATTCATTGTCGTAGTAACTTCATTTAGAACCGTCAATCAAGTCAAATTTGCATGTTCGGGCCAATTCATTATCAATATGTAGAGCATATTAGCCTCAACAAATTGTATACACGTTGATAGGTATATTCTCCGTACCGTAAAACGGGGTGGATAGACACAGTTTTTAACTTTGACTAAATATTTGTATATGTTACGATTGTCGAATGTATCTTAGATATATGTATTATATTGTTTCTTAGCCTGCTTAATATTTCTAAATCTTCAAAAACAAGTGATTTTCTATAATTACAGTACAAATCGTAAAAAAGTGAGTGGTTTCTATTTACCCGGCTTATGGGGTCAAAAGAAACGACCCATGGGGTTAATAGAAAAATATACCAGGGTTGTCACTTTTCATTCTAAATTACATAGGTAGCTCGATTTTATATCTGATGGCGTCTTCAGGAGAGTTTTGGAGATCCGGAGAGAGAGAGATTGCGAGGAGTGATTGCGATTGGGACTGTTCTTGGACGGATTTCTTTGAACTGCCTTACAAGTTTGAATCATTCAATTTCGAAATTGCAATTGAAATTCCAAGTCCAACTTATTAAACCTTTTATTTTATTATAAATAATTGCACAGAAAATAACGAGATCAATCAGTAAATATTTTTAACCGCTCCTTCTTTAACTTCTTAACTTGAACTTCACTTCAATGGGCACTTATTATTTATTAATCACTTCTTATTTTTCATCACGTTTTCTTCGTTCAAGTTAGTTTGCACAAAATGTAGTTATTATGATTAGGTATTATGGAGTCTATATTAACATTTTTAACTTTTACTTTACTAACTTTAAAAAAATATTTGCATAGAAAATTATGAGATCAATCAATAAATATTTTTGGAACTAGGTACTTCAATACCTATACCCACTTATTATCCTTAAACACTCCTTCTTTCACTTTGCAGTTGAACTTTACTTATATATTTTCATCCATTAAGTCTTGTAAAATGTCGTCGTCTTTGTAGTGGTATGAAGATCGTCTCTTACTCGTACTTGCTTCTTGGTCATAGGCATTTTTATTTAGCTTTCTTTTACTCTTTTCGTTGGTATTTTGAGGCATATCTGCTATAGTATCATTTTGTTCCTGAATATATTCAAAACAGTTGTCTATTTCGTTAATTTCGTCTATAATGACTTCATTTCCATACAACAAACCGTCTTCAAAAAATATGGGCATTTTGTGAATGTCATCTTGTCGCAAGTCCAGTTCGTCGTGGTCCAGGTCTAAATCATGCAGAGTTATGCTATCCATTGGGCATATTTCAGAAACAATAACGTTGTTATTTTTTTCTTTACTTATTTTTTGGTGTTCTTCTTTATTTGTTATTTGTTGTTGGCTTTCATTCTTCTTTCCTTTCTCTTTTCCTTTACTTTTCTTATTTTCGTTTTCTTCATTATTGGTAGAATCGAGTGATTTTTCACAAATCTGTCTTTGTTTATTTTTATTTGTTATTTGTTGTTGGCTTTCATTCTTCTTTCCTTTCTCTTTTCCCTTACTTTTCTTATTTTCGTTTTCTTCTTTATTGGTATAATCGGGTGATTTTTCACAAATCTGTCTTTGTTTATTTTTATTTGTTATTTGTTGTTGGTTTTCATTCTTCTTTCCTTTCCCTTTCCCTTTTCCCTTACTTTTCTTATTTTCTTTTTCTTCATTATTGGTAGAATCGAGTGTTTTTTCACAAATCTGTCTTTGTTCATTTATTTGTTGCGGATATTCTTCTGATTCCACATAACTCAAACTGTCAGTGCCAACGCTTCGTCCAGCAATTATCTCTAATTTCTTTTTTCTCTTCGGTTCTGTAATATTCATAGTCCCATATCTCATCTCCTTAAGTAGATCCAGAACTGATTTATCCACGGCATCTTTGTCAATTTCAATATTATTCTGTTCATTTTCAGGTAATCTGGTTAAAACTTGATTTTCGTCAATGGGATTTATCCCTGTTTTCCGAAATCCCGATTTTACATTATTCTCACAGTTTTCATTGAGCTCTTCCATCAATTTCTTTAATAATCTAGGGAAGCATCCTTTTGGAACACATGAATGTGCTTTTCCGTCAGTTTTTTTCCATTGTAGCATTATTTTTCGCCAGCCAATTTTCATGGGGCGAAAAAATGCAACATCAAGCGGCTGTGTAAGATGGGTGCTATTGGCTGGCAAAAACACAAAGTTGATATTCTGCTCGCTACACAGTTTTATAACGTCGATAGATAAATGTGATGATAGATTATCGCCTATTAGACACTTCTTTCCTTCTTTGTTTTTGAAGTAAGGCAATACGATGGTTTTTATCCAGTCTTCAAACATCACACTATCAAACCACCCTGACAGAGTGCGATTGTATCGTGCTCCAATTGGCCCGTTTAGAGTCCACGTATCGTACAGGTTTAGGGCCTTGTACACTACATACGGTGGCAACAAATCACCACCGGCTGTTGCGGATATCATTATTGATGTGGATGCCTTGGAGTGGTTCATAACCCGTTCAGGATACTTTGTTCCTCGTTTAACAATAATTTTCTTTCGTCCTGGGTCATCCGTCAAATTTGTTTCGTCGTAATTTAAGATGTTGGTCGGATCGACTCCAATTAATGATGTTTCTAACTCTTTAAAGTATTCTTTGATTGTTTGTGGAGAAACTTCCGCTCTGTTTTTCTTAACGTTTTCTGCAATTCTCTGTGAAATTTTTTCTTTGTGGCGCTTGAGAAAACAGGTAGCAAAATCTGGTCCTGGTAAATTGTTTTTAAATCTCAGTACTGTCCTACCTATTTTGTCGAGATATCCCTTTACTATATATCTTAAATCAAGGGCGTCAAAAGGATAGCCCCACTCTGCACATGTATTTATATATTTTATCATGTATGCTTCGGTTTCTTCCGACAAAATCGTTTGACCTCCATGTTTTTTTAATGTTCTTGTACAGTGTCTGTACAGAACTGACTTATCTATATCATATTTTTCGGCTACAGCTTTAAGCGATGCGTTGCCAGACTTGTATGCGGCAACAGCTTCATTTATTGTGTCTTCGCTATAAACTCTGTATTTTTTACTCCGAGGATCAGGTTTATACACACGCGGCATGTTGATTTTTACCTACAATAACAAATAATAAAGGTTAATAGGTATTTCATTAAATCCTTATAATTCTCATCTCGATCCTGATATTTAACTTTTTTGTTTAATTTAATAAGAACGCTTTGTTGACAGCCCTAGCACCTATATTTCTATTGACCCCTTCTTCATTTCTATTAAACCATTCCCGTTTCTAATCACCCCGTATGGCGTATCTATACACCCCGTGTACGTATCTTTTCACCCCATTCCCGTTTCTATTAACCTCAATATTGAAACAAAAAAACCTCGGTTACATTTTTTACATAAATCTCTGAAACTAAATTGTAATTATACTTACTTTAACATTTATCTGAATCCGCAAGAACAGCCTAATACCACTAAGTACTCGTATTAAAGAAAAACCGCTTTGCTGTCTAGTAATCACAAAGTTTTGACGAGCTAAAATTTGACCCAACCGACAGAGCAACTACTAAACCTTTTTTTTTAAACTGCGCCTAACTTCACTGCTAATCAGTGTTGCCACTTCAAGAGAAAAAATGTTGCTCTAACAGAAAAAAACAGAACTTGGTAGATTTTTCTTTGAAATTTTTTTAGGATAATCGCTAAAAGAACTTTCCTGAGGTTGTGTCTATTCCCCCCTGAATTTCTATACACCCCGTTTTACGGTACACAATGTAATTTCTTAAATGTAATTAATTCTTATCAGAGCCAAACAACTCTTTCTAAATAATTCGTATACATAGGGGTGAATATGGATTGTTTTAGAAATTGATCCATATTCGAGATCGCGCGAGATAAGTGGTCAATGTGTTAGTAAATATTAATGGGCCTTCTTGAATAAGATAGCCCCTACCTAAATACCCGTCACATTTTACTCTAGATATTTTTCAAGCCTAATTAATTTAATGTTTTTCAATTTTGTTCGCACTTTCTATTGTAAATGTACTTGTACATATAGGTATCCCGTCTCTCAACATCAAGCGAGTATAAGGAGGCCTGCTCACACAGGATCTGGCAAAAAAATAAAAATTGATGATCGAAAAAAATGTAATAATTTTTAATTGCTGAATTTATCATAGCCTGCCTATATTTACTGGTACTCGCTTGTATTGTTGTATTGTATTTCAAAGCTACGGTATAATTTATTCAATTTCTAAAGCATGTAATCGGTAAATGTACCTTATACTACGCCATATTAGATTAGTAAAAAGATCATAACGTTGACAGTCGAAGAGTGCAAAAATATGGCTTCTCGCTAGAATATCTTCGTCGACCCCGTGAGAGAGAAAATAAGAGTCGGACTAACATTAATAGCTATATTTTACGAAGTATAACTCGAGGTCGAGACAAGCTGTACATCTCCGAAGATCAGCGACTATCTGTAAATGTTGTTTTCACCTGTTTGCACTAAACATAAGAATCGCCTAAGTTCTTTCCTTGTTAGGCTTGGCTTGGCTTAACATGTTTAGGCTGCTCCTAGCAAAAAAAAAAATGATTGCACTAACACTAAGCCATTCCTAAGTCCAATCTGTCAGTGCAATAAAATTTTGTAGCTAGGCTGTTCTTAGGCTTTTAGTGCAAATGAGCGGTAATATCATACTTTGAAGGTCGCACTTCAATCGCCCTACACACAGTATAATAACACGATAAGTATGATCATCAGAGTTGTGTCATCACATCACTATCTGCCGTACATCTGTTTGAGATTATGACAGCTTAGTTTTATGCAAGGTAGTGATGAAGAAACGAAGATCCTATCTATGATGTAGTTAGAGTTTTTCATCATTTTACGATGATTGTCGCTTGTCGATTCCATCCGTTTCATTTTTTTTGTGTACAAAAATTGTGTTGAAGGAATAATGATTGAGTTAAAATTATAAATAAAAATAAGTTCTTGGTACAAATAGCGTTCCTTTATTGCACTTTCTGAGTGCACAGAGTTATGGCAATATACCTTCGTTAATTGAAGCAGATTCTCTAGGCGACACTATAATCAAATAGTTAATTTTAGAAATTAACAGTCTGTTAATTATTTTTAGTTACTTTAACTTACAGCCTAAAGAATATCCTTCACATTTAATTAACCAGTTGTTAATAAACTCGTGATATGACAACTATAACAACAGTTAACGTTAAACAAGGCTGAGATTACTTTGTTAGCTAAGGACAAGTTTCACGGATTATGAATATGTTGACTGCTTTCACACTTTTTAACCTTTTGACCGCCCCAGTCGGAACTGGCCAACTAAAAGTCGTGCCACTGTCGCCACGTCGGCTATAAACGACACAATTTTATATTAAAATAGATCTTATCTAGTTGTTTTGCTTAGCATAGAAAACATGTTTGGCGTGTGAGCGACACCTTTTGTATGCGATGTATGGCGGTCAAAAGGTTAACATATAAAGGTAAAATGCGAAAATGGCACTTTGGTTACACATAAAAACTTAACAATACTGTGAGTTTTCTCCGTCTCCCGTGTCCCGTCTTGGCTCGCTTCCTCTTGGAATACATTTATACAAAGATTCTCTTCAGTCAGATCCTGATTAACGAATTCCTCTGGTTATCAGTCATTCTTCATTATATTTGGCTGCTCTCTGAAACAGACAATACTTACATCAATTTGTGGCAAATCTAGCTTTACGAATTAATTTCACACCAGCCGGGTTCGCCGACCCACGAAGTACCCGCGTCATTCAGTTTCAACACCGTGATAGCAAAGTACGAAGTACGCGCGTCATTCAGTTTCAACACCGTGATAGCAAGGTAGACTAGCATGGGCTTACTCAAATTATCTCATGCAGATTTCCTCAACCAAGATGATTGATGAGTGCGAATCCTGAACTAGTAGGATATCCATAAAAGTGGACTAGTCACACATAAATATATAAATTAAAGAAAGTCAGAGACTACAACGGTAAATCTAAATTTAATGACTGGGCAACGTTAGAAATTCGGAAAAGTAGAGTTATCTTGTAAGACCTTTATGAACAAAAAACCTATAACTTTGATAGAAAATTTCATGACTGATAAAAAATATTACAAAACTTCAAGTTGGTTTTAGAACTGCAAAAACTTTACACATTAATAGAAAAATTCAAATAATAGAATGAAAACAGTTTGGCAAATAATAAACCGTGAAACTGGCAAATTTTTACCAAGGGACAATGATTTCTGCCTAAAGATAGGTATGATGTTTAAATTTCATCATGTAGACCTCATGAAACACAATTTAATGAACAGAACCCAAACAAAATCTACTCAGACTTCTTCAACATTATTCAAACAGGATTCAATAAAGTTTTTAAATTAAAGAAAGTCAGTGACTACAACGGTAAATCTAAATTTAATGACTGGGCTAGTTTTGGAATTCGTAAAAGTAGATTTATCTTGTATGACCTTTATGAACAATAAACCTATAACGTTGATAGAAAATTTCATGACTATGTTAGAAAATAAACCAAAACTTTCAAGTTCTTTTTCTTTTCTTGTATTTGTAATCTTCACCAATGTACCCTTACTCACAACAGAGATTCTAAATTCATCTCCATATGAAGTAGAGACTTTATTAAAAAACAACATTAGCGTCAGTAATGTTTATTTAAAATTTCATCATGTATATGCCCAGGACATTGTCAAAACGTTTAGATTACTTAACTTAATAAATACCGAATACCTGTGGGGTATATAAGTCAAAGTTATTGGTTCGGTAAGTTTAGTTATAGCTCCACACTTAGCTTATACACACATCAACACTGTCTAGGGATATTTTGTATTTCTTAATTTTTTTGATAAACTATAAATATTTTGTTCAGAGAAGTATATATGGAATTAAACCTCAGTTAATGCCCAACTTAATTATATAAATAAAAAACATTTTAGATCTTCAAATATTATTTTTTAAATAAAATAACAAAGAGACTAAAAATGGCGCTAAGTCAACGAATGAAATTAATGAATAAAATGGATAATTTTATTTAAAAAACAACTTAAAGTGAGACATTTTAACTCTTAATAATTAGTGATGCCACCCCTCGCGTTAATAAGAGTTTGGCATCGGTTATTCATACTGTGAATTAAGGTGTCGATGTCTTGCTGTGGTATGCGTTCCCAGGTTCGTTGCAGGTGCAAGAAAAGTTGCTCTTCTGTGGCCAGATTTGGAGGGAGGGCATGCATAGCCCTTCGCTGCAACATGTCCCACGCATGTTCGATGGGATTCATATCAGGCGACTGCGCAGGCCATCTCATTACCGTGACGTCGTTGTCTTGAAGTGCGGCTGATACCAGCCTCGCAGTGTGTGGACGAGCATTATCATGCATGAGTACGAATTGCTGGCCGATTTGCACCCTATGCGGAATAATAACAGGTTCCACCACCTCATCACGGTATTTCTGAGCATTCATGTTGCCTCTTACAAAAACGAGGTCGGTTCGCGCGCCTATACGAATTCCTGCCCATACCATGATTGTTCCTGCTTGGTACGAATGAACCTCTTGTGGATGCTGGAGCCGGCTTTCCCTGCCTGGAACTCTCCAAACTCGTGTTCTTCGCGAATCTGGATGAAATCCAAACCGAGACTCATCCGTAAAGAGCACTGTCGACCATTGTTCATTATCCCATAACACGTGTTCTTGGGCCCACAATAGTCGCCTTCCGCGATTGCCTCGTCGCAAAGCAGGAACACGAATTGCCCTGCGAGAATGAAGATTAGCTTCATGTAGCCTTCTTCTGACAGTTTGGTCGCTAACCAACAGCTGATGCTCCTGTTGGAGCCTCTGTACCATTTCCATGGCCGTCAGAGTAGGTTCTCTCCAGGCGGTATTTTTGAGAAAACGGTCCTCTCTAGGGGTGGTCACCCGAATTCTGCCAGCATGCCGTTCCGCCACTTCCCCAGTATCACGATAACGTGACCAGAGCCTTGATATCACATTCTGGCTGGTGCCTAGGGTCTCCGCAACAACGTTTTGGATAGCGCCAGCTTCCAAAATTCCTACCGCTCTTATCATCTCGTCTCTCGTCAGATGTCGACGTTGCATGGCACCAACAAGATGACACAAACAGTAAAAATCACCAAAACAATTGATAGAGTTAGTTAATTAATGTTTTTCTAAATAAATCTCAACACAAAACTAGCACTGTAAACTGAATCAAATGCGTGTTCCCGCGCTGTCTTTTGTTTTCATAAGTTTTTGTTTTTTTTTTTCAATGTCAGTTTGAAAATGGAACAAGGAGGTTTAATTCCACATATAAACTTTTTTCTAATTCTGAGTAGTTTTTCTCAAAAATTAAGAAATACAAACAAAAATCTAATATCCCTAGACAGTGTTGATGTGTGTATATTCAATGACGATGGAGCTTTCTCAAACCTCATGAAACACAGTAAACTGATACCTCTGTTCGAGTCGGGAGACAAGGGTGATCCTTCAAATTTCAAACCAATATCTGTTCTTCAAGCAGTAAGTAAAATATTTGAAAAGATTATGCTCAATCAAATGCTCTAACACTTCAACCGTACAAAACAACTCCACACCAAACAATACGGTTTGCACTAGGGGTAAATCGACTACGGATGCAGGTATTACCCTTATATCTGATATTTATTCTGCATGGGAGGCCGCACAGGATGCTATCGGAGTTTTTTGCGATCTGTCGAAGGCATTTTATTGTGTTGATCATGATAAGATACTGATGAAATTAAATCATTACGGAGTTAGAAATACAGCGTTGGATCTAGTAAGATCATATTGATTAAGCATTAGAATTCAAAAGAGGCAGAAGTCAACGGCGTTAAATATGATGGATCGGATGTAAAAATGATGTCAGGCAAGTTGAGACCAGTTTAGTGTTAGACAGCAACGTTAGAAAGTATACGAAGTTATACGAAGTTTCTTAGAATAACCATTGATAGTAAATTGCAGTGGGGACCCCACATAGATAAATAAGCTGGTAAATTAAGTTCTGTGGCTTACGCCGGTGAGGAACATGAGGCAAAACACGGATGTGGCTACATCTAGGCTAGTATATTTTTGTTACTTTCATATTGTCATATCCTATGGTATATTGTTGTAGGGGAAAGCAGAGAAAAGAGATATTCGAGCAATTTATAATTTAAAACGAACTGACTCCATAAGAGAGCTTTTTAAAGAAATTGACTCCCGAAGGTAAGCAAAATTTTTCAAGGGTCAGTGCATTCTCTACTACAATAAGATACCTCTGAAGATGTTAAAGCGACTTTGTCGAAAAAGGGATATTACAATGCTCAAGATTACTTAAATGATGGGACTGTATGGGGTTATCTGGCTCAACACAGTCCTTGCTGCTAATAATTTTGTAATTATTCATTCATGCTTATTAATTATAATAATTAATATTGTAATATTTGTATTAGTTAAGCACAAACAATTAATAATAGATCTAAAAATCAATCTGTGGGAGTTTCTACGCCCTTCTCACCCACAGTGGTCCAATTTAAAGAGGCAAAAAATGACGTTTGCTTAGTATATGTAAATACCTACAGTAATAAAGACTAAAAGAAAATTTGACTGGAATAGCAAATCTCGTCTTGAAAGTGGCGATAATTGATTGTATAGTGTACTTGTCTCTAGAGGTCACCCACCCGGGTTCCAGTGCACATAGTCCGGCGTCGCAGCCGCCTGGTACTCCGTGACGAGGTCGTGCACCACGGAGCGCGACTCGTCGAACTCGGCGAGCGAGTCGTGGAACATCGGCTCCTTGCGGAACACCTCGAGGAACGCCTCGCGCTTGCGCAGCTTGTCGTACTGCTGCAGGCATCGGTCGAACAGCTGAAACATTATTTTTTACTTATAAAAAAAGGGTTGCTTACAGATAAAAATACAAAGTTTATAAAATTAAACTAACAAATAACATATTAATAAACCACTTTGGAAAGCTGTTTTTAGGAAACCTGGTTTCAAATAAATAAAAATTATTCTGTTTTCGAAGCTGGTTTCCAAGAATATTAAATCTCCCTTTGAAACTCATTCAATATGTATACAAACTACTTGATCACAAATAATTATACTTAAAAATATTTATCAACAATGACAAGACGTCATCTCACTATAAATATGTAATAGAACTAATAGATTTCAAGAGCTGATTATTGAATTTTAATTGAGATGTGTATTGCTAATGTTTATTGCGACCAGCGGTTGCTTTAAAATTTGCATAATGTTGCATAAAACCATTTTTTATAGTTTTGACAAAGGTCGGTATGGTTTGTATGGTAGGAATTTATATATTCGCCGTGTTTAAATAAAAAAGATGAAATAATACTCAGGTACTTTGTTTGTCATTTGTGCAAATTACAGTTTCAACGTGTACTTAAATATGTACACTAATGTATGCTAATACCTTAAAATTGACAGACACAAGGTTATCATTGTCAAACACTTATTTAAAAATAGAATGAAAATGGCGATATTGACTCAATACAGTGTCCAACTGTAATCTCCTTTGCAAGAGGAGTTCTATGGTTGACTTGATTTCGTCATCAATTTCTTTGTAGTATTTGCTTTTGTTGCTTTATTTAGTGCATTTTTTAAATATCCATAACATGGGCTAGATTGGGATATCGGCGGCCAACGAATCGATTTATTTTTGAGTGCCACCCTTCGAGATTATTTGTAGTCCTTATTTGTTTATCGCTACAGCAATACACTTTTGAAAAATCGTTTTGGTCAAACCATTGTAAGTATAATATTTATCTATATAAGTATGTGTATCGTTGTCTAGTACCCAAGATACAGGGAATCCTAGTTTGGGGCTAGATCAATGTGTGTAAATAGTGTCCAAATTATTATTAATATTATTATTATTGATTCTTGAAGTACATAACTAATTATTAAATTTTTCAATTTATGTACAATCGAACCAACTGAATCATGACCCACTTGCCTGATAATTCGTTTGAAACTTTCAAACTTGTAAGATCTATCGTAATGTCAGTGTCTAATCAAATGATAACAAGTTCGTTACCAAGGAAATAAACCTTCAAGCGAATTTCGACCTACTTGCATTTAAGGGGTTTAGCAAAATAAGCTTATGGTGGGTCATGATGCAGATGATTCGATAGTACCTTTGAGGTTTTTTTCCATTACGTAGGCAAATCCCTTGTTTAAAAAAGCCGGGGGCAGGCATGCTAGGCCACAGAATACATTATATCGCTCATTTGCGACAAGAACGTGTTAACGCAAATATGTATCGTTATGGAATAATGGTACAGTAGAATCCGGCGCATCGCGCTCTACTTGCTGCTAAAACGCGATATTTCTAGCGCCGAAAATGACTGAGTTATGAGGGAAAAGGTCGGCGACTATCGGTTTAGCGCCATCTCTTTCCGCCCCTAAGTTTAATGCAAGATCGGTTCACGTCAGTTGTCGCCGCTCGCTTGAGGAGGAAAGTGCTGCCCGATTGCGGCAAAAACGTAACAGCTCATGGTGTCACGGTTTTGATGAAAAGGTAAATACAGATTTTTGTTTTTTTAGTGATTTATTTTTGCAGCTATAACGGGACATTTGTATGTGGGTCATTATTGTAGTAAAAATAGTAATCGCATGCTATGGTTTACATAGGATTGTACCGTTGTTGCTGAAATAAACAATGTTTTTTGTTGGTTAATTTAAGATGTTCCGTTACTGTTGATAATAAAAGTACAAAATGTTTGGTCTTAATGTTGGTTATCTCAAGTTAACACATTCTTGTTAAAAAATTATAAATTTTTACAATGAATAGCTTACAATGTTGCATTATAAATGATAAAAACATTGTCTAATTACAATTTATTTTTCAGATGGAATCACGGTCTAGGAAGATTGTAAATCTTGTCCGAGGAATTAATGAACATTCACGTAAGTTAGAAAAATGAAAAGATAATACCGATTCTCGAAATACAAATGAACTAAACAATCAATTTATTTTTTAGCATGTGAATCAGCACCGGAAGAACAACAACTGCAATGTAACCGGCCGGCTCGTTGTAGTTCTTTGAGCAGCAGCACTTCTTCATCATCAATACCATCAATTATTGAAGGTATGTTCACTTATAATAACAATATAGCAGTATTTTTATTCACAGTGCACACAAATAAGTATCATTTAATATATCACGAAGTATAGTATATTTTTTCAAAGAGTATGTTTTTGGGAATCACTGTGAGCAACAATATTATTATTTACTAGGAATGCATCAAAACAATAGGAAACTTATGAAATTTAAGAACGAGTATGATGTATGATAATTTCCTGGTGAATACAGTAAAGTGTTCTCTCTCTCTATCTCTCTCTCCTCTTTCTCTCTCTCTCTCTAAGATGATAATGTTAGTTTCTGTATTTTAATGATAGCGCTACGCTATGCCCCAGTATTGTATTTTTTTTTTTAAATAAACTTTTGCTGCAGACTCTGACGACTCAGTGAAGGATCCTGACTACGAATTAGTTCAAGATCAACGAAGAATTGAGAGTTCTAGTGAAGATAACGAAGATAACACAGGACGCGCGCGCTAGCGAACGGACGTGTATTCGGTTGAATTAATATTTACGTAAAGTTAATGGGTACGAAGTGTAATGGCTGTGATTTGGCAATATACGATATACTTTACATGGAGTGCTCGCAGGAGAGGTGTAAAAAGTTTTATCACTTGAAGTGCCTGGGATTCACCAATGAACAGTTTGGGGAGTTAAGTGAGGAGTACAAGAATTCGTGGATATGCCCAGCGTGCAAGTGTAGCATTCCCAAAGTGGGGAATTCGGATACACCAATCAAGGTAGCTGTGATGCCTGCGATGAATGAGACCTTCACGCCGAGTAGCTTCGTCAACCTTCAGCCCCGGGGTTCACGCAACAAGGTAGACGCATCGAATGTTCGCAATGACGCGGAAATACTTCGAGTTCTCAAGGAGCTTAGGATGGAGATGAAGTCCCAACAGGATGAACAGGTGAAGAGCTTCAAGCGCCTTCAAGAACAGTTAAATGCGATCGAAATAGAAATGAAAGACCTCCGAAGAAATATGACGGTAGTTGACGAAAACACAAAAAAACTGGATCAAATTGAAATCCTCATACACAATCTTGGGCGGAAAGAAGTAATGGAAGAAAGCGTGGTACCGGTGGATAGTTCCGCTATCGGAAAAGAAGCTCCACTAACATTTGCGAAGGTATTACAACAACGCGATCAAAGGGTAACAAAAAGTTCGCCGGCAAATAAAAGTCAGGCCACGAAACTGGCGGAAGTATCAGTGACGGTCCCGCCTCATAGTGCTCCCTTTGCTCCAGTCCAACCCAGCGACGACGGTGGCATTGAAGATCGGCAAAAGAGCCAGCAGGGAGTTTGGGAAACGGTAAATAGAACAAAAAGAAAGTACCCTAGGAAAGAGGTAAAACAAGGAGGTTGTAAACAATCTTTAGAAATTGAAGGGACAGAACAAAAGAAATCCCTTCATGTTTGGAGAGTGAAGAAAGGGACAACAGTGGAATCAATGGTAGCATTCGTGAAGAAGATCTGCGGTGAAAATGCTGAAATAAAAGTCGATGGTATCAAACACAAACAAGAGAGAAACTACGAGTCATTCATTATAACGGTTCCAGAAAGTTTGTATGAAAAATTAAGTGAAGATGGAAATTGGGCAGTAACTATAAAATATTGTGAGTGGGATTGGTTTTTTCGGAGAGACACACAAGTTACGAGATATTAAACCATTACAAATTTATTACCAGAACGTAAGAGGATTGCGAACCAAATTGGACCCCTTTTACGCAAGCATTGCATCATCTTCTGCAGATTTATTTGCTATAACGGAAACAGGGTGCCACGATTCCATCCACGACGCAGAACTTATCCCACCTGGTTACAGCGTACTAAGATGTGATCGATCTGACGGCCGCAAACATGGCGGAGCGCTTTTAGTGGCCGCACCCGGAATTGAGTTGCGTCGAGTGTCGATACCGGGTGACGTTATCGTGGACAATCACCTGTTCGAGTTAGTTTGCGCCGAGGCATACTGTCGTGATAGGCATAAGGTAGTAATTTGCGTAACGTACATTCCACCGAAGAGTGCGGACAATGAATACTTGGTGATGTTTAGGATAATAGAACAACTATGTAATAAGTATAGTCAAATAATAGTGCTGGGAGATTTTAATTTGTATTCGTGTTCGACGAATATAGTTAATTACAATGAATACTTGTTAACCTATTGTGGATTCATTCAGAATAACGGAGTACGTAATTGCAATAACAGAATTCTAGATGTAGTGCTGAGTACGGGGGAGGTGGAGGTGTGCGTGTCGGCGGCGGACGAGCCGCTGCTGCCCGTGGACGCGTACCACCCGCCGCTCGAGTGCTCGCTGCGCCTGCGCCCGCGCGCCGCGCCCGCAATGCCGCCATCCTCGCCCGCCGCACCACCCGCACCGGCGCCCGCGCATGCTAGTCCGACCGCTTGGAACTTTAATAAGGCGGACTTTCCTCTACTATACTCTGCGATAAGAGACATAGACTGGACTCCAATTTATGACCTAGATTTAGAATTGAGTTTAAATAATTTTTATGACAAGGTTAATTCAATTTTTGACGAATGCGTTCCCCATAAAAAGCGAAGTAGCGCAAGTTCGAGATACAGCTATCCCGAATGGTACACTATTGAATTGATTCGCGACATACAGTTGAAAGCACGGTTACATAAACGATATAAATCGAGTAATTCCAGGTTGGATTATGAATGTTTTTCACAGTGTAGGGCTAGAGTGAAGAGATTGATTGAATTAAACCAAGAGCAGCATCATAGTAAGGTAGAACTAAATTTATCAAAAGATCCTAAATCGTTCTGGAATTTTATAAAATCAAAACAAGGCACACGTAATGCACAAACGATTTTGAAAAACGGAGAAGTTCTGACTGGGGAGCGATGTGCAAAGGAGTTTGCCGAATATTTTTACTCGGTTTATAGTACAAGAACTGCTGATTTAAACGTGGAGGCAGCAATAGTGGAAGCGGGTGACAGGAACGGGGCTGCGCGAGTACATCTGGAGAGACTACAGCTGAACGAGGTGCAGCGGGCACTGAGGCAGCTCAAGCCGAAGAGATCAGCGGGACCAGATGGCATCCCGCCCTACATTATCAGGGATTGTCGCTTTGTATTAGCCGAGCCACTACTCCATATATATAACCAAAGCCTAAGTACAGCGGTGTTTCCAGTCAGATGGAAAAAAACACGAGTGGTGCCGGTACCCAAAGGTCGAGCAGGACCGAGTGTTGAGGAGTACAGACCTGTTGCTGTATTATCAACTCCAGCTAAAGTGTTGGAATCCGCTATCCACCAGACCATACTTGCACAGGTGAGTCCGCAATTGTCCGATGCCCAGCATGGGTTCCGCCCGGAGAGGAGCACCACCAGCAACCTCCTCAGCTATATGGCGGAAGTAATGCCAGCAGTGGATAGCGGGCTACAAGTTGACGCGGCTTACTTCGATTTTAAGAAGGCATTCGACTTGGTCGACAATGATGTTCTACTGAGGAAGCTGGCAGGCTTTGGTTTCACTCCACATCTCCTTAGATATTTTCCTAGTTATATGCGAAATAGACAACAGTATGTGGAATACAATGGATTTAGTTCTGAACCATATTTTACGAAGTCAGGAGTAAGTCAAGGTAGTAATCTGGGTCCATTGCAATTCATATTAATGATTAATGATTTACCCGACGTAGTTCAGGACACAAAGTGCCTTTTATTCGCGGACGACCTCAAATTATCACTCGCTATAACAAATGTAGAGGACAGTGGGAAAATGCAAAGGGATATCGATAGAGTGGTGGCCTGGAGTGCAGAAAACCAGCTGCAGTTTAACACCTCTAAGTGCGTCACAATTAGTTTCACTAGATCGCACACTCCTATGTTGCATAACTATGAAGTGAGTCAGACGCCCATGACAAGAGTCAGTGAAGTTAAAGATCTGGGAGTGACGCTGAGGGCTGATATGACATTCAAAGAGCACATAGTTAAATGCTGCACAAAAGCGTTTAGGAACTTAGGGTTTATACTAAGAAGGGTGCAAAACTTCAAAAAATTTCAAAGCGATCACTAATTTATACAATGCATTGGTGAGGAGTCATTTTGAATGCAATGCTATTATTTGGGCTCCACATGAACATAAATATATTGAAATGTTAGAGAAAGTGCAGAATAAATTTATAAGATATTTATATATGAGGCAGTATGGGGTCTACCCTGGCTATCCACTGTTATACCCAACTTTGTTTACTCTAGGCATGGTTGGGTATAACGAACTCAGAGTTAGGAGGGACCTGGCTTTAGCAACGTATCTTTTTAAAATATTACGAGGAAAGGTGTACAATGCGGACATGCTGCAGATAATGGGTCTGTGCGTACCAAACGGGTACGTGCAGCGGCGGCGGCGCCCGCGCTTACTGGCGGTGCCACACGCGCGCACTAACTTGCTGGGCAAGGCGCCGCTCACACGCGCACTCTCTACTCTAAACCTGATAGCGGACGAGATAGATCTGTTCTCCTGCGCTCTGAATGAATTCACAAGGGTAGCACTGGCTATAATAAGCTATAAAATATGAAATATTAAAGGTAACCGAATTATAATAGATATACTACACTATCACGTTAGGTTAAGCCTGTAAAGATAATGTAATTGTGGATAAATAAATAAATAAATTAATAAATAAAAATTATGGACGACAGCGAAAATCCTAATAAGACTGATATACGTACTATACAGACTGATGTCGAACAAAAAAATGAGAACATAACAAATATAATACAAAATACGATTTTAAATGAAGAAAAAGATAACACAGCTAAACTAATGATGACAGGAAATGACGATAGAATGAGACAAGAAATGCTGGATGCCATTGCAAGCATCGTGCCCACAGGAAGACAAACACCAACATTTGTATCTGAAAATAGATATCCGACTGCAGACGTACAGATGGGCACCAATAAAAAAACAACACCTGCTAAAAAAGAAAAAGAAAAACCGTTGGATGAAGAAATTGAACCTAAAAATCAAGTACTGCCTGCAGACATACAGAAGAGCACTAATGGAGAAACAACACCTGCAAAAAAGACCATTTGATGAAGCAATTGCACCTAAAAATCAACTACCATCTGCAGACGTACAGATAAGCACAAATGAAGACCCTGCACCTACAAAAAAAAGGAAAAAAAAGACCACTGAATAAAGAAAAATGAAAAAAAAACATTACTAAACAGTTAAGAAATGCAGGACAGTCCTACGAATCAAAAGCATCACAAAAAACTGTTCCACCCCGTCAACTAAGAGAACCCTGTAAGGAAACCTGCATTTTCAAGTGTCAAAAAAACTTTTCCGAAGAACAACGCCGTGTAATACTGAAAGATTACTGGAATTTAGGAGAGATCGAAAAGCAATAGAGTTTCATCGCTGCATCCGTTGAAGAAGCTATTCCAGCAAATCGTTATGTCAAACTCGATAATGAAGGACAGGTTATTGAACCAAAGCGAACTAAAGTTTGACCAGCGAGTGGCTGCACAAAAAAAAAGCGGCAAATTCAAAATATCTTTAGCTGGTAACACGAAGCATAGTGCAAAAAAAGTAATTTGATACTTGGTCATCATCATCTGTGGCCGCTATAACAACAAATATTATAAATAGAAAATTAAATAAGTAAAAATAAATAAATAAATAAGTATATAAAAAAAAACCCATACAAAAAATCTAATTTCTTCGTTGTTTTTTGCGATAGTGTCTAAACCGTTATAACTAGTCAGTTTAAATTTTCACAGATGATGTATTTCAAGTGACTGAATTTCTTTTTTTGGTTACTTGTATATATGTATAGTATAACACGACAATTACTTTTTTAGCATAAGACAGGAAATTATCCCTTGCCCTAACAAAGTTTTACTAGTAATCAGAATAAAGTGACATATGTATATATATTATTTCCACTTGGAAATGTCATCTAAAGGGTAAAGTGCTACACATACCTGTAGATACATTTAATGGAGCTGAATGTAGTAAGGTGAAAGAAAACAATAATATTTTAAACTAATTTTAATATTATATTTTCTATAATCATAAATTTATAAAGAAGGTACAGATTTATTCAAGATTCATAGTCAAAATCAGATTCCAGAAATTCAACGCCTGAAAGAGAACTATCAGTATCACTTTCATTATCACTTTCACGAACTTCTATAATGAATGGAGCCAGTTCGTTATCCAGAATGTTGTCCTTAGACTTGTATTGTTGTTCAACATTGATTACATGGTCTGTACATTTTTTCCAATCTTCTGCTGTAATCATTGAAAAACATTCCCGGATCAAATTTTCAGTTTCTGAACCATGTAACCCCACATTTCTGCTAGCTACTTTTCGCTTTGCGAGGCTCCAATGAGCTCAATAGCATTTAGGTCACAATAATATGGAGGCAATTTAAGGACCTCATGCCCATGCTGCTTCAATATCTCCTCTGCTGCATATACAGGACCAATTTTGTTTTCCTGAACAAGGCACATCAATTCCTCTTTTTTATAACAGTCTTCATATGGTATATTATTTTCCCTTAGCCATTTTTGAATATCGGCCTTTAAGCTGTGAATGGTTGGAGGCTTATTTATTTGTGTTACATGGTAACTTGCATTGTCCATTACAATTACACTAGGCTCGGTCAAATTTGGGATCAACATTTCTCGTAACCACTTTAAAAAATTTACACTGTTCATATCGTCATGATAATCAGCTGCTTTGGATTTTGTGCTAAAAACAAGCAAAGCGTTGGGCACAAATCCTTGCTCCGAACCAGCATGCACTATGATATGCCTTTTACCCGAAGAAATTTTTTCAACTACACCGGAAGTCGAAGGCCCTTGCCATGACTTCTTCGGTCTATAATTTTGGTGGACATATGTCTCATCAAGATACACAATCATTTTTCCTTCTTGTCGTTTTTTATGTATAGTTCTTAGAAATCTTTGTCTCCATCCAGATATTTCAAAATTTTCCATGAGAATGGAGCGTTCTTCTTTATTTTTTTTAAACTGAAATCCATTCCGATGCAGTATTTTCCTCAGTGTTTCACGACATCCTGAGAATCCTATAGATTCTTTCAATTCCGCATGTAAGGTTCTTAGAGTAGGTACCTGCTTTTTGACACAATAAAATTCGTTAATTTTATTACGGATGGCTGTCACATCAAAATTATCTAAATTTGACACAGTTGGTGGGCGGGGACGTTTTTTTCCTGGCGTATTCCATTCGCCTTGGTTAATAGAGCCCTCTTTTTTAATTGTGCGTAACGTTCGAATGCTTACACCTGAAAAAAAAAACAAGTTTAACTAAAGGAAATCGACACATTAAAATATTAAGAAATCGAGATGTGTAAATATAGTTTATTATTTATATTACCTGTCATAGTGGACACTTTCTCCAAATAACCTGATTCTGATTCGTTATTATCAATAACCTTCTTTAGTTCTCTTGCTAGCTTTTCAATAGTTTGTTTGACATTTTCGTCATCCACGCCAGCTGTAATAAAAATTATTCATAAGTAATACAAACACTAACGTTCCTACTTCGTGAATTAAAGATTTATATTCAGGGAAGTATCAACATTGTTTGACAATAACTTACCGGTCGCCTGAATGATTTCGTCCAACATTCGTTTCTTTTTCAGTAATCTCTCATTTTCGTCGCGTCTAACCTGATTATAGCTAGAGATTATCGTAAATAACATGCTTCTAACACTGCTTTTGATCGGTTTAGCCATTATAATACGATGTAATCTTCCGTAACAAATGCACTGAGACGCTATTCTAGGTTATGTGCGAACAGAGGTTGACAATTAGTTTGACACTTTTGACAGATAAAATTGTTGCCATATATAGAATTCTGTAAAAATGCTTGTGCAGCGACTCGCTGGTCAAACTCTAATAATGCTTTTTATTTGATTTCGAAGGGAAAAAAATATAGTGTGCAAGATGTTTTTCAAAAATACGCTTTGTATCAATAATCGCCCAATAACAACTGCATTAAGCAAGAAAAATAAGGAAACAAATATTTTATTGATGACAGATAACCGTGGACGACATGGAAAGCAACCAAAAATTGACGATAATATTAAAGAAGGAGCAAAGCAGTTCATAGATTCAATACCCAAAATTGAATCTCACTATACCCGAGCCCATTCAAGAAGAACCTTCATTGATGGAAGCAAAACCATTGCTGATCTGCACCACGATTACGTCAAAATCTGTAAGGAAAAGAAAGTTCCTTTGATCAACTATGTAATGTTCTACCGGATTTTTACTCAAGAGCACAACATTTCATTTTTTACACCAAAAAAAGATATGTGTGACGTATGCGAAGCGTTTAAAAATTCATCACCCGAAGAAAAAGAAGCTAAAAAGGACGCTTATGAAAAACATCATGAAGAGAAGAGGCTATCACGATTAGAAAAAGAAAAAGACAAGAAAAACGAAGAACTGACAGTATGCGTATATGACTTGCAAGCAGTATTTCAGTGTCCGAAAGGCGAGATATCCGTGTTTGACTACAAATCCAAATTGAATGTACTCAATCTCACAGTATATGACGTCCAGAAAAATACTGTAGAATGTTATGTATGGGATGAAGCAAATGCAAGCAGGGGTGTGAACGAAATAGGTACGTGTATATTTAAGTATCTCGAGCAGATATAAAACGGTACCGAAGATATGAATGTAGTATTTTATTCTGATAACTGTGCTGGCCAACAAAAAAACAAATTTATGGTGGCCATGTTCCTTTTCGCGGTTCAGAAATTTCCAAATATAAAGTCAATAACACACAAATATTTGATCAGAGGACATACCCAAAATGAAGGGGATTCGGCACACTCACAAATAGAAAGAGAATTGCGAAGAGGACCTATGTACACGCCCGATGCATTCATCAGTGCTATCAAATCTGCTCGTAAAAAGAGTGAGCCATTCCGAGTGAACGAAATGTTCTTTGAAGATATTTATGACTGGAAGAATGTATGCAGTCAAATGTCTTTTGCAATACAAAAAAATGACGAAAACGTTCCAGTCAAAATCAGTGAATTGAAGATGATAAAAGTCATAAAGGATGATGCTCGGGCAATTTATTACAAAAACTCATACGCAGAAGAGGAGTTTAAAAAAGCTATAGTCATAAAGAAGAAAAAAGACATTGATATTGAGGTTAAAAAGGCCTACACAACTAAACCCGGAATAGCTGAAAGAAAGAAGGCTGATCTAATGGAACTGATCAACAAAAACCACATTCCAAGGTACTACAGACCTTTTTACGAATCTTTGTAGATTTAAGTGTTAAGTTTTTTTATTTCATTTACTCAGATTTTATTATTATTAAGTGAACTGTGAATTCAAAAATGGCTTGAAACTTTGTGCCGTTAAAAAGCAATATAATAATGTTATGTTCCTAATATTTTAATATTAGAGGATAATCTTTGTAATGAATGATTATCTATCTGTGATTTGTTTTGCTAAGATGTTTATTTGATTTATGTGAGACTTAATTAAGATTAGTTTCCTAATATTACTGAGATAAGCAGAGGCTTGTGATGTTTATGCTATTATGGCATTCTTAAATATTTAATAACGTTATAATTGCTAACGGTTGTGAGTAAAAGTAAAACTACAGATATTAGTGGCTGGTTATATTATAATATTTTTTTAAATGTGATTATTGCTTGTATTTTTAGCGAAAGTTACACAATAACTTCGCTAAAATATCTTTCATTTTGTAAAACAAAATACAAAAATAAAGAGATTTCTACGACAGTAACGTGTCTTAATTAAAATGTTCCATACATTTAGATTACAGATTATCAATAAAAACGTAACAATACGACATAACTTACAAAGGGTTAGATTTTTTTTTCAAGAAAAACGGTTCTTATCTGTTTGTTTTGCAATACTGCAATTTTTTTACAAGAATAACGCAACAAGGAGGATTCTTTTTTAAATAAATAATTATAGTAAATTTAATAACTGACTTAAAGGTCTGAACACAATTTAATACAAAAAAAACGAAAACCTTGATTTTATGTTGTATTGAGCTGAATAGTCTAAACATAATAATTAAAAAGTTACAGGAATTTTAAACTTTCAAATGCGTTTTATCACAAATTGATATTTTTACTTTGTCACGTTCTTGTCGCAAATGAGCGATATGTGCTAGGCCACCACAGCGTGTGACAGCGTGCTACGTGCCTTTTCTTGACAGGCGAACGTATATTCAGTTTTCTTGCCTTTCGCAATAATGATCTGTCGTGCGGCCATTTATACAATATGGCGCGTCTGTCAGGTAGCATGGCGCGCTAAAATTAAAGGCACAACTGATTGTGTTTCTTCATCATAGCCATGTACAGAATACAGTTGCTTGAAGGATTGCGGGCAAGACTTGAATGTACCGTCACAGAATATATGTTTAAAGTCGTAAATCTTCCATCGTGTATTTTGAGAACAAAATATGATAAGTCTATTTTCTTCATCAATGTAATCTGCTAAAACCATCCACTGAAAATTTTCAGGTACAACTTCTTCACTGGGTAGTTTAAATCTTAACTTGGAAACACCCAATACCTTATTGCGTCCACCATAGAAACCACTTTTTCACACCTTTCACTCGGAAAAGTAAGTTTTGCTCCACGACGAGAAGGAGCAAAATGCTACTTTTCTGTTTAAGCTACTTTTTTAATTTATTCATTGGCATGTAGCATTTACGCAATCTGCCCATTGAACACAGATCTTAATAAAATAATCGATTGTAATTTCATCGTAGTCGATTAAAAACGAACATGTTTCAAGTTTTACTTTTAACAACGTTATATGAAAATTTATGAATGTTTCGTAATAAAAAAAAAATGTGACAATAAATTATATGTTTTACTGAAATCAAAACTATCGATGACTGTTATTGTGATAGAATATTGATATCCGATACCATTGTAATATTCAATTCAATTATTTTTACACATTGGTAAAAGTAGCACAGGAATATTTTATTTGTGACCTTTCCCTTATCCTTCTTAATCCGTCATTATATAAAAAAAATTTTCGTTGTTCGATTACTGTAAAAGTGGTAAAAGTATAATTCAAAGTATAGTTATTTCATTTGATTCCATTTCATTCAAGAGCATTTAATTTCAATTTTCCTCATAGTCGGTGTGAAAAGTTGTATGTGTCACTCAGGAGCAAAATTATTTTCGTCATGGGCGTTAACACTTGAATCCTTCGTTACGCTCAGGATTCAATGTACCGCCCTCGCCGTAAATACATCATTTTGCTCCCTTGTAATATATAAATAACTATTAACATTCTCGAATTCTGACCCATGTATCATCCATGTGATATTTCATATCATCATATTGTTTTTTGACAGACTCAAAATTGGTACTTACTTTGTCTTTGAGTTTATCCATTTTTTTCCCGCCTTTAGTGCCTCCGTCGTTATACCATCTTCTCCTGGACTTTTACCATACTTCATATTCGATAAAGCACAATGGAATTCAATGCCACTTATTGAGGAGATGGTATCTGGAGTAGGACGGGGCACTCTGCGGATGAGCAAGTTTTTGATGTATCAGAATAGAGGTTTTTCTAGAATTTTGTAGAAATGTCCATGATTTTGTCCCCGCTTCCCTGTTTTGTGCCTTGTTCCTCCATTAAGCTTGTGATCCATGTTTTGTTGTTCTGAATGCCTTGTTTGGCTGTTCGGAGCGATCGGTTGTTCACTATTGCTGTTTTTATCAGATTTGTATTAAAATCTCGAAGATCTTTGCGTATGTTACGTTCCACTCTGCGATCCAATAAATAGTAATCTGAGGAGCATTTTGGTTGTGATTCTCTTTCATTTATAAGAGCTTTTGTAGAAGCTGACAATTTGATTTATATTTATTCTAGGTTGTTTTATATTTTTTCTCGCTTTCTCTATTCATTTATTAATATTGTCGAATAATGTTTCCGGATCTTCTATGTCTAATGTTAGGTCTTTGAAATGTTTCTATGTTCTATATTGAATTCTTCGTTGTTCTTGATTAATGTTGATTTGGTGACTTTTTTAATTTGTTGTTTAATAGTAGTTTATGTGACTGCTGCATAATGGAGGGCATTAAAACTCGAGAGTGGGTTTATGAAACGAGCCGAAGGCGAGTTTCATAATAATATCACTCGAGAGTTTTAATGCCTAATTATGTATAGTTACATACACTAGTTTATCTACACACATATCATAAGCTCTCTTTGATGTGTTCAGGAACCGCATGTTTGACCGGCATTGTGGTTCTGCAATTGTTTAGCTTGTTCTTTAGTACCAACTTCATGCAGACGGGCGTCGGCTTTCGAAATTTGAATGTCAGTACCAACTTCACAGACAAACTAGGGACGGCACGCGGGTGGGCGTCGGCGTTCGAAATTTGAATGTCATTATATGTAGAAAAACTACACATAATGACCATAATGTGTAGTTTTCCAGATACGAAACGAGTTTTTACCAAGTAGTTTGACATAATGCTGATCGTAACGTGCGGTTTTTGAACGCAGTAAAGAGGGTTTATGATACGTGTGTAGATAAATAAGTTTTTACTTTGAGTTTTGGTGTCACAGTATATATACATAGGGCGCACTGTAAGTTTCCGGAACTGGCCACTTACATAAACAATATTTAAAAGTTTATTGCAACATTTGAAAATAGAACTCTTTGGCTGTAGAATGCAGTTTGTTTCATCTGACTGCCTTTTGTTTTTACCTTGTGGCGCCATTTAAAAAATTGTGTGTCTGCATCAACATGGATTTAACTCGGGAAAATTTTCGTAGTATGATTTTCTACGATTTTAAGTGTAATTTGACAGTTCAACAGAGCATCGCTCGGCTTGAAACAGCTTTTGGCAATGAAGCACCATGCAAGACAACTGTTTATAGCTGGTTTTCAGAATTCAAGCGTGGTCGTATCAATCTCAGTGACGAATCTCGCGATGGTCGGCCGTCCACCGCTGTGACCAACAAAAACATCGATGCTGTGCGCCGTATGATTGAAACAGACAGGCATGTGACCTACCATGAAATTCGCGCATCCTTAGAAATAGGCATGAGTCAAATACAATTAATCCTACACAAACATTTGGGTGTGAGAAAGCTGTGCTCGCGCTGGATCCCACACAACTTGACCGAGGCTCAAAAAACGGACCGCGTCACTTGGTGCAGTGCCATGCTTACCAGATTCAACGAAGGTGCGTCAAATTTGGTGTGGGACATAGTAACAGGTGACGAAACATGGATTTATTGCTACGATCCCAAAACAAAGCAGCAATCGAGCGTATGGGTCTTTCAAGATGAGCCGAAACCAACCAAAGTGGCGCGCGTGAAAAGTGCATCTAAGCGGATAATTGCTTCTTTTTTTAATAAAATTGGACACGTGGCTACTGTTGCTTTAGAGAATCGTCGTACAGTGAAATTTTAGGTTCCTTTCATGATATCAGATGACTCAAGCAGTGACTCTGAAACAGGTAGATTCAAGTCCAGTGACACTAAAAGGCAAGATGTATCAAGAAGAAATACTAACCAAAGGGAGACTTTGCAATCATCTGGGAGAAGTAGTCAGTGAATAGTGACTGGTACACGACCATTTGTTTGCCGGAAGTTATTGACGAACTCCGTAAAAATAACCGTAAACGCCGTATCATCCTGCACCACGACAATGCTAGTTCTCACACGGCCAGACAGACAAACGACTTTTTGAAGGCGAAAAATGTAGAACTCATGAGTCATCCTGCATACAGTCCCGACCTGGCACCTTGTGACTTTTTTCTGTTCCCAAAAATTAAGAACCAATTACGCGGTCAACGATTTTCATCACCAGAAGAGGCTGTCGAGGAGTATGAAAAACACGTTTCAGAGGTCACCACAGAGGAGTGGCACAAAAGTTTTCAAAACTGGTTTCATCGAATGAAAAAGTGCATAGACGCCAAGGGATATTATTTTGAAAAACAATAAATTAATTTTGTACCTTTAATGGTATTTTTTCATATTCATTCCGGAAACTTACAGTGCGCCCCACGTATATAGGCTCTTGGACGCGAGGGTCTATGGTCAGAGCTATAATTGAATTTATTAATAACGGATACATCTTTTATTATGTCTTGGTTTGAGAATAGTACAAAATCTATTTCGTTTTTAGTCTGTTTATCCAGATCATGATCCATATCCATGACCAGCGGTGGTTTTTTGTAGAAGAAGCTTTTACTTATTTTGAGGCTTTGGCCAAAAGCAAACTGGAGCAAGCGGGATCCACGCTCGTTTCGGCATCCAAGCCCGTCTGGACCCATTATGTCTTGGCTGTCCAGTTCTTGCCTCGGCTCGACATTTGCGTTAAAATCACCGAGGACTATGTTCCAAGTGACTCGCTGATCATCGCATGCCTGATTTATTAGTTAAGTAGAAATCTTCCACGTCGTCATCGCTGTGACTGGATGTTAGAGTTTATGATTGATTGATTTTTAGTTTCTCCTGAAACTAAAAGGTTTCCGATAGGGTAGCTATCCTTAGCTACCATGTCGGAATAGTTAATGAATTCGATTATATAGTTCTTCCACTTCTTCGCCACCAGGAACCCCACTCCAAACATTCCACTGGTGGCACCGAAGTGGTAGAAAATGTCATCTTCTCTTTCAGTAGTTGTTTCTCCGAGTCTTCTGACTTCGGCGAGGCCTACGATGTATCATTTGACTTCTTTAAGAGCGTGTTCCAACTCAACTAAACTGCCATAAGTATGCGGGAATTTTAGGTCAAAATGTTTAAAGTTTCGGGGTCCGATTTACTTGCAGTAGTCGTTAGAAGGGAAGGCGATCTCGCCCGGGGATTCTTAGCACCCCTGCCTCCGCGGCTAGTCCGGCTACCGTTGTCTTGGGGCCATGTGTGCTCTCATCGGAGGTTTGGACCTTAAGCCCACCACGCTGGTTCAGTGCGGGTTGGTGGGTTTTTTCGCCAGAACCTTGTTCGTTATTTAGCAGGATAACCACGTGAAAGTAAGGTTGGCTTGGGCTCAGGGAGATGGTATTTAGCGCCCGTACATCCCCGTAAAATATTATTTTATTTATTTGTATTCGCTAATTGAAAAATATCAAAATTCCGCTCTTCAATGCCGGATCACTGGGTACAAATCATGATGAGACTATAGCAGTATTTGGTCGACATTTGCTTGATATTGTAGCGATCAATGAAGCCTGGCTTCGTGAGGGCGCTGAGGACTGTGCGCCGACTGTACCGATTGCGTCATATTGCGAGACCACCTGAGCGATTCAATAGTGGGGGTGGGGTTGGTTTGTATGTTAGACTAGCTAGACTATCCCGCACCCGCCTAATACTGACGTGTGATACTGAGATGTGGTCTCCAAAAATGAAGTCCACTTTATTTTATAATAGATACGGCGTACCGTCCTCAATGGTTTGATGTGAACTTATTTTTTGATGGACTCACTACATTGATTACTTCGTTTTCTCGGTTTGACAAGATCGCATTGGTAGGTGACTTCAATCTTAATTATGGGTCCCGGAGACGATCAATCTTGCATGACATGCATGCATGATTCGTGCGAAATTGACCGTTTACCGCGTAGGCATGACGAGTCATCATGCTGCTGCATGACGTAGATTGACAGAAATTTTGATTGACGGGGCTGATTGATGCACGTGCATGACTGCCCATCATGCGGCATGACGAGTTTCCTTCATTTGGGGGCGCAACGTTGAAGATGGCGGACGAAGATGAAGTAGACGTGCCCTTGACAAACGCCGGCGCCGGCATAATTACTGAGCGAGACTTTGTTTTTTTTTGCTAATATCTTTATAGAGGGATATCCCCTCACTTTGGAAATCCAAACCAAACGAATATGCAAATAAAAATAAAAGATATTATTAGAATATTTTCTTTTAATGCATGGAGCCTCACACGTCTCCATTATTATTATACCCAAAGTACGAGGAGCAACCAAGTACCGTAGAGTTATCGAGAGCCGTTGACTAGCGGGAATAGCTTGTCGCATATTAGTATCTTGCTTTTCAATTTTGGGTCGAATCAACTTCAACAATGTTTCAAAAGAATCATTGTTCATTCGAAGAAAAAATTATAATCGTCCGGCTCAGTTTCATGAAGAGTTCTTTGCAAGAGTTCATGAGTAAATCGATATCTCAATTTATATTATTATGGCATTCCTTTACATATATTAATAAGTCAAGGAATGCCATATCTGCGTTGGAAATCATTTTCATTTATCATTTATACATACACGAGAGTACACGAATTTCTTGGCAACGATCGATAGGCAACTGTGACGTGCGCACTTGATGCAGATCGGTAGGCGACTGTGTTGTGCGGCATGATGGGCCCGTCATGCATCCCATCAATCAAAATTGATATCATGCATGCATGTCATGCAAGATTGATCGTCTCCGGGACGCTTAATACTCTAGCTAGATATGCATGACTGGAAAACCAAAAGACTGGAACCATTTTTAACATCAACTAATTTAGTAAATCATGTGTGGAAGTCGGAACCCACTCATTTCACGGATAACAGCGCGACAATAATAAACTTGATTTGTACAAATGCTCTATAGGTGTAAAATGTTGACGTTTACGATGCACCCGCTACGGGACATCATACTATGGTAACCGGGGAGTTCAGGATAAAGGAAGAGAAGACACCAAGCAGGAAGATAACATATCTCCCGCTGACAGCGGTGGATGTTGTAATGTTCGACAAAGACCTTGATTAATATCCGAATTACGAAATGTAAGTGATATGGTAAATATGTTTAATAATTTTATCGTAGATTCCGTAAACATGCCCCTAAAAAACATGACGTTTTACGTGATAAACCAACGCCTTGGAAAACTGTACATGATTAAACTTAGGGATGAGTCACCTAGTAAGTTCCGTAACTCTTCAGTCAGATAAACAGAAATGAAGAATGAAGTTATAAGGGAACAATGTGGATTGAAAGAAGAAATAGTGACAAGGATAGAGAAAGGCCAGCTTAGATGGTTTGGTCACGTTGAAAGAATGAATGAAAGGAGATTGACTAAACAGATTTATACCGCGGGTGTGAAAGGAGCCGTCGGACGGGCACGCCCAAGTAGGTCTTATAAAGACCAAATCGGCGATTTGTTAGTGAAGGGGCAAATACGAAGAACCCGTAACCGGCCAGCTTGCATGAAGATATGGATGTTGAGGAAGCGAGAGACGTATGCCAAGATCGTAGCAGGTGGCGGGAAATAGGCGTGAAACCCTCAAAAATTTGGTAAACGTCACAATAGAATAGAATATCAAGAATCTAAAACATTTGTGGAAAAACTTAAACAAACAGTGATTTTAGGTTTCAAAAATAACATTGACATTCCAGAACATTTTCATAAAGCAGATAATATTAATGATCAGATAGTAAGCATGAATACTGATCATTAATATATTTGACAGATCGAAAAAGTGTTCGAGTTCAGATGAATTCATGATTCATTTCATCAATCTCTGATTCATCATTCAGATGATGAATCAGAGATTTTGGTGTGGTTGGCGAGCAGCAGTCCGGACACCTTGTGCGAGGAGTGCACATGTGGCGAGCGGCGGGACAGCGCCCCCTGGATGTATATGTGTGTACTCACAGAGGAAATGTTGGTGTGGTTGGCGAGCAGCAGTCCAGACACCTTGTGCGAGGCGTGCACATATGGGGAGCGGCGCGACAGCGCCACCTGGATGTGAATGTGTTTGTACTCACGGAGGAGATGTTGGTGTGGTTGGCCAGCAGCAATCCGGACACCTTGTGCGAGGCGTGCACATATGGCGAGCGGCGCGACAGCGCCACCTGGATGGACGCCGGCCCCCAAGGGATGAAGGAAGCCAGCTTGCGCTCACGAATGCGCTGGAGCGACTTGTGCACCTGCGACGGGTCCACCTCGCCCTGAACAAATATAAATAGTTTTTAACAAGAGGAGAGAGTATGACTTACCCGGTTTCTGAAAGGAAAATTAGCTGTGGATTGTTTAACTCTTGTTAAACGCATTTCAGCCAATCCCGTGCTGCTATTTTGAATTGATCATCGATTAATCGCTTCTTACATTTGACCACTCTTTTGGAAACTCGGGGTTAGTCACGTTGCAGGCGCCTATTGAATCCGAAGGCACTAGAGATACTGGGGAACGCCCAACTAGTAATCCATTCGCTATACTGAAGCCCTCTTCGGCGTACTGCTTGCTATTCAATGTGCGCCCGTCATATAAGTCTACTCAATAGCTTCGTCAAAATAACTAAGTACAACTGAAACATAGTCCTACCCAGTTTGCAGCAAATGTAAGTGAATGGATGAGTAGTTTGTGGCTGTACATCCCAATGAACCTTATGGTCGAATGCCTCACCTGTATTATATTGAGTATGGATATGTAGCAGTGCTGGTTGGTCCTGTCCGGGCTGAGTGACACCATCATGTTCTTCGGCTGCAGAAGCCGCTGCATCACGTCTAGAACTGTTGTCTTGCGGATCTTCGGCACCTGCGTCATAGCAGAAATTTTGATCACTTTGAACATAATGGTAAACTGGTGTTTCAGGTAATCAAGACCTGTGCTTCAGAATCAACACTACACTTTCAGCTACATAGAGGAGGAGCCAATTAATTGAATGGATTAACTTATTTATCTGATGCAGGCCTAAGCTGTCAGCACTGGTTCTTCGGCGCAAATGAACAGTGGAATTGGCCTCTGTCTCCGACATACACCATCGACAACTCAAAATTTGACGGACAGTCAAAGTAATACTGTCACTATGCCTCTCCCTCGGGAAATGGCAGCACAATTTAAGCGGCGCTTTATTTGAGAATCCAGGCTGTAGAGACCAAGTCATAGGTAGTAGAGTGAAATGGTTGCTGTTGGTATTGTGCTGTGATACATACGGTGTTGAGTTCGTGGTCGGCGGTGAGCGGCGTGTAGCCCGTCATGAGGAAGTGCAGCCGCGGCGTCGGGATCAGCGGCGCCACCAGGCTGATCAGGTCGTTGTTCATGTACGACGGGTACCTGGGGGGGCACATACCCACACACACAACATACAGTACACATACACACGTACATCCCTATACTTGTGACATTATGAGTTTAGTTTAGTTGGGCGTCATACTATTTCTACAACAACTTTGGAAAACGATTTCGATTAACCTCTTGAATATCAACGGCGTTAAGGAGATGGTGGGACGACCTGGACAAGTTCCAACCAGAGTGGGTCAATCTAGCTTTGTCAGAGATGTGTGGACTCGAAACGCCACCTTTGCCTAGCACCGGGACACTGTATAGGCTACATAAAAAATAATGATAAATGTGCTACTGAAGTCATCCATTAACTCACCTAAGTGTGCCGCTCATAATAATCGTCACTCGTTATGCGGTTCACTCACACAGTAGTGGCGCTCAAGGTCGTCGAGATGAACGTGTTGATCTGCGCGAAGAAGGGGTTCTGTATCTACAGGCGGCAGTTCACGATGCGGTTCACTCACCTGTGTGACAGTAGCGACGCTCATGATTGTCGAGACGAGCGTGTTGATCTATCTGCGCGAAGAAGGGGTTCTGTATCTACAGGCGGCAGTTCACGATGCGGTTCACTCACCTGAGTGTGACAGTAGCGACGCTCATGATTGTCGAGACGAGCGTGTTGATCTATCTGCGCGAAGGAGGGGAAGTGCAAGCGGTCGCTCGCGATGCGGTTCACTCACCTGAGTGTGACAGTAGCGACGCTCATGATTGTCGAGACGAGCGTGTTGATCTATCTGCGCGAAGAAGGGGTTCTGTATCTACAGGCGGCAGTTCACGATGCGGTTCACTCACCTGTGTGACAGTAGCGACGCTCATGATTGTCGAGACGAGCGTGTTGATCTATCTGCGCGAAGAAGGGGTTCTGTATCTACAGGCGGCAGTTCACGATGCGGTTCACTCACCTGAGTGTGACAGTAGCGACGCTCATGATTGTCGAGACGAGCGTGTTGATCTATCTGCGCGAAGAAGGGATTCTGTATCTACAGGCGGCAGTTCACGATGCGGTTCACTCACCTGAGTGTGACAGTAGCGACGACGCTCATGATTATCTAGACGAGCGTGTTGATCTATCTGCGCGAAGGAGGGGAAGTGCAAGCGGTCGCTCGCGATGCGGTTCACTCACCTGAGTGTGGCAGTAGTGGCGCTCATGATCGTCGAGACGAGCGTGTTGATCTATCTGCGCGAAGAAGGGGTTCTGTATCTACAGGCGGCAGTTCACGATGCGGTTCACTCACCTGAGTGTGACAGTAGCGACGCTCATGATTGTCGAGACGAGCGTGTTGATCTATCTGCGCGAAGAAAGGGTTCTGTATCTACAGGCGGCAGTTCACGATGCGGTTCACTCACCTGAGTGTGACAGTAGCGACGACGCTCATGATTGTCGAGACGAGCGTGTTGATCTATCTGCGCGAAGGAGGGGAAGTGCAAGCGGTCGCTCGCGATGCGGTTCACTCACCTGAGTGTGGCAGTAGTGGCGCTCATGATCGTCGAGACGAGCGTGTTGATCTATCTGCGCGAAGGAGGGGAAGTGCAAGCGGTCGCTCGCGATGCGGTTCACTCACCTGAGTGTGGCAGTAGTGGCGCTCATGATCGTCGAGACGAGCGTGTTGGTCTATCTGCGCGAAGGAGGGGAAGTGCAAGCGGTCGCTCGCGATGCGGTTCACTCACCTGAGTGTGGCAGTAGCGACGCTCATGATTGTCGAGACGAGCGTGTTGATCTATCTGCGCGAAGAAAGGGTTCTGTATCTACAGGCGGCAGTTCACGATGCGGTTCACTCACCTGAGTGTGACAGTAGCGACGACGCTCATGATTGTCGAGACGAGCGTGTTGATCTATCTGCGCGAAGGAGGGGAAGTGCAAGCGGTCGCTCGCGATGCGGTTCACTCACCTGAGTGTGGCAGTAGTGGCGCTCATGATCGTCGAGACGAGCGTGTTGATCTATCTGCGCGAAGGAGGGGAAGTGCAAGCGGTCGCTCGCGATGCGGTTCACTCACCTGAGTGTGGCAGTAGTGGCGCTCATGATCGTCGAGACGAGCGTGTTGATCTGCGCGAAGGAGGGGTTCTGTATGTGCAGGCGGTCGCTCGCGATGCGATTGAGCGCCGTGTTGTCCAGCACCATCACACAGTCCGCGCTCTCCGTCAGCCGCTTGAGCGTGAGCAGCGAGTTGTAGGGTTGCACTACTACATCACTGAGGGTATGAGATAGAATTACAAATTGTTACAACATGGGATGGCAGAGACACAGATATGTGTAGTTATGCCAGGAGGCTAGTGCATGGTCTTAAGGATACCCAATTGCATCATTTAAAGAGGGATTACTTTTAGGTTAGATTTAGAGCTGCAGGGACAATGGATAGCTACCTGCCAGCCAGAATTGAGTATTGGAATATTGGCTAAATGTTTTACATTTAAAAAAAAATATTGCAATGGGCATCTGTTGAACCAACAGAAACCAGTGCCCAAACACTGGGAGGGAATAGGGTGAAATAGTCACAATAGAGGACTGATCAAACTTGCCTGTTTTCATTGTAGGCTATAATGCTGCTATCCCCTATGGGAAAAGATAGATGTCGGGAAGGTGTGAACAAAGGCTTACAGATAGAAAGGTATATTCTTGTATGTCCATAGAATAATGGGTTACGGACCTGATTTCATCCAGATTAGGGAACACGCTGTATGTTTGCACAAGTTTCTTTGGGAATCTGTCGGAGAGGTGTTCCAGGATATAGGATCCCATACCAGACCCTGTGCCACCTGCTATTGAGTGGCAGAGGACAAATCCCTGGAAGAGAATTATAAAATGAAATTATGAACTGAACATTGTAAATGTAATTCTAAGGGCTCTGACAATGCTTTTGGATAACAATGTGGTTTTGTTTTACTGTGTTCCAAGTGAATTGAGAATGTTATCCATCAGAGAAATTTAGAGCACATTATCCCTTCCCGTGGCGGGTGCCATTTCGACATTTTTGGTCAGGTGGCGGAGGGTGCTTGGGGATATCAAAATCCTGTCTGGCACTCGACTTTTTTTTTCCCCGCTGCGGGCAGTTGCCGCTCGAATGTTTATCAGGTTTCCTTGCTTTCTAAATGGTTTTTTTTTCTACCTTCTTGATTTTTTGTTAATATTGGTTACCTCTAGGTTATCACTCCCATCTGCTTCTCTGTTGATAATGTCAAACACTTCCTCATTCAGCTTTTCTCCCTGGGCGAAGCCTGATGCCCAGTTGTTACCTGCTCCTCCACCATGCTTTGAGAGATATACATTTTCTGGGTTGTAAAGCTGAAATATAAGAAAGCAGTTAAACAAGTAATTTGAAATGTGCATTCAATATTCAATTATATAATAATAAAACTTGTTAGGCAAGTGTTAAATATCCTCGAATCAGTTACTTACATGATTCAGAAGAAAAAGTCTGAATAATGTGCGTATCTGATAGACTGCATTAATCATAGTAATAACACCAAAGTATTTAATTGTTTCAGCAAAATGATAATAGCTTCAATGAAAGTTTATGCATTAAGTATAATACCTTAGCATAGGGTGAGTTCATGATTGTATGTATAACTCTCGGTTCCAGATCCAGCAGTACGGCGCGTGGTATGTAGTGGTCGTCGTCGGCCTGGTAGAAGAACACATCCTTGCGGTCCGAGCCGGCCGACGCAAACTCCTCCAGGATGCCGTCCGGGGAGATACCGTGCTCAGTGCACAACTGCTTCCAGAACTCGAAGCCGACTGCCGAAGGAATTATTGAACATAAAAACAATGTTAAAGATAGAACAGGTAAAGTTCGTATATGCTATTGGAATAAATGTATGTAGAATAAACTATTCAAAGGAAATGGATGGACGATACATCGGCGGCAAGATTTATAAACGTTGGGTGATATTAGAAGTTGAAATTGAATAAATAAAGAAACAAGATTAACTTTGATTGCCGCATTGCCCGAGCTGAAGAGTTATCATTTCACTAGGCATCTTGATGTGTGGATTTCTCTCTTATCAATTACGATTCCGTACAGAATACCCTGTGGCAATTTATTCGAGTTTTCACGATTTCATTACCCAAATCCAAACAATAATTTTCAATTTTTCAACCGAATCCGATCCTCGTTATTTCATTTATTGAATTTTATTGGCTGGTTTTCGTTGCGATCAAAACAAAGGTTACTACAGCTCTAATTGGTTAATGGTTAATCTTGCATCAATAGCTTTTCCATCCAATAGCTTTGCTCCGTAGTAACTTACAATGGAACAAAGCTCAATAGCAATTGGATGTCTAAACTTTTTGATGCAAGGTTAACCAATCAGAGCAAAGATTTTGTGCCGTATTGTGCAAAGACTGGCACAGAGAAACAACTGTCATATTTGACAACTGCTTGGATGCGTTCAAATTCTCGACGCGAATAAAATCGTAAATACATACTCATCATGGAATCTGATGAGTGAGGAAAACTGGTTCAAATGAACTGGGAGAAGATGAGAAGTTACCTAGTTATGATATATTTAGAAGCTTTGAGAGGAACTTCTGCCTGAATATCATTTTGCAATGAAGCGGAATATTCAAAACCTCGGAACGCACTTTAAACAAATGTCAATTCGGTCGGTCGGATGAAGTCGGATCGGAAGTTATTTTGTACTTGACTACTACTTGAGGAAGTCTGTGTCGTAAACTTTTAACACTTTTTATTGAAATAAACAAGTTTACTGAGTGAAGTAGTGCCTTTTGTTTATAAGTTTATGTGTCTAATGGTTATAAAATACATGAGCGCCCAGTAAATCCCTAACTTAAGAGACCCAAGGTAATTACAAAACTATTTAGTTGACGGCCTTCGAGCTTGAATATTTCTCAACTTTGTCCCCTATGTACAGCCTACGATCTGAGAATGAATATTTCAAACTCCATATTCGTGGGTGTGACTTTCGTAGTTGCAAGGTTCTTTATTGTATAACAACATTCCTCACAATAAGTCAATAACACTAAACAAGTAAGTACTCAGCTGATTGGTTGGAGTGTAGTTATGGGGGCGCCAAGGGAAAGAAGAGGTAGAATATTTTTCGCTCCGCTTATCAGCCTTCAAGAAGCGTTTTTTTTTACAAAGGGCTGTCACCGCCCCATTTATACCCCCTGAGCCCCCTGACCAGCTGATTGTCTCAGTATGAGTTATGGTCATCTTACTCCCCACAAATGATACTTGTGTGTCATTTTATTACAGCCTATCACTTCCTACCGCGCCTTTGACGCCGATACATAAATAACAATTCTCAATTAGAGACAACTCAAGTTCCTAGCTTGTTACTTCCTGTGCAGGTCTGCGCCTGATACCGCCTTTGCCGCCGCTGCAGTCCGCGCCCGCGCACGCACGATGCCGCGCAAACTGCTTAAATTCCTTGTGGTGTTCGACAACACCTCGCTGCTTTACTTCCCGGGGCAGTTCCTCTCGGGGAAGGTGCTGATGGAGCTGCAGGATGACACTCCTGTATTGGGTGAGTTCTGCAGATCTGCGATGCAGAACATTCATCAATCGCAACACCAGTCAAATAAAAAAATTGCCTTTTCTTGTGATGTGCTTGGTCTATTTCGAATTTTAATAGCATTGTGACTGATATCAGATATACATAATAAGGCTACTGGCTCTAGTAGATTTGGGTCCTGATATCCAGTTCTCATTGAGGTGGTGCTGCAGGGCCCACCATGTTCAGTATTATATATATGTCACCGTAAGATTGTCAAAACTGTTAGTTTATAAACTAACTTGTTAGTTTGTAAACTATCAACAAATCAAACTGACAGGGTCTAGAGTTAAAGTTTTATTTTATTCTTACATGTCAACCTAACATGAAGACTATTCAGGCGCTTAGCTGCACTTGCCCCCTCTAGTCTTCACCTAAGCTACCGCAGTGTTTGTCCTGGTATTTAATTTGCAATTTAAGTTTAAACCAGTCCACAATATAACGGTTTTATTATAAACTAACATGTCATATTGTAAGCAGTATGGTACAGTTACAATTTATCCATAGTTTGTAAACTAACGAGAAAAAAATATTTGATTATAAACTAACGGTTTTGACAATCTTACGGTGACATATATATTGAATCCCGGTAAGGGCAAATAATTGTGTGTGAGCATGAATATTTGTTTCTTACTCTTGGATGTTTTCTATATATTTACACAAGTATTTATCTCTATTTATATACATATATCATTGTCTAGTACCCATAACACAAGCCTTGTTTAGCTTACTATGGGCACATGGGTAGGGAATAGGAACAGAACAAACTTTTGAAGGAGCGTGCAAGATTTTTAGCAGGATGGCAAAAGAGAATATAAGAAATTGCTGAACATGGCTGTAGGATTGCTTATGTGATCCTGCAGCTCTGGCCACCTCTTTATGGGAATATAGCCATGAATATATGCATGCATATGCAAATGAATATTCGGAGACCAAACAGCAAAATATTTGTAGATTCACCCAATTAGTTATGTAATAAAATACTAATAACAATTAGCTACCTAACTAAATAACACGATTTGTGTGATAGGTATTGTCTGATATTCATTTACATTACCTATTAGACTCCTTGGGATGATTGATGTATGAAATATCTTTTCTTTTCCTCATATTGTTCATATAAACAGTACAGTTAAGAACCATTGTAGGAACTATTCCAAAACATACACTTCTTTATACTTTAATAACTATTTGCTGTTTATTGCACTTAAAACAATTCGATACGGTAGGCGATGAAACAAATAATACGTGATTTGTGCAGGCCCTCCGTTTGTCATCATCCCGGACGAGCGTAAACCTGTTTTATCCGTTGACGGCGTGTACGCGACACAGCGCCTCGTTGACACGCACACATACGCCGTATGCTTGTAATAGGTTACCTACGACTAGTGGTGGTCATAGCGGCTATATTTTGATAACATGCTACATGAAATATGCTATATTTTATAGCATGCTATTTTAGACGCTATGTCGAAGGTGTTGTAAATGTTTTAACGTTAGCGATCGCTTTGTTACAATCTGGCGCTAGATTAATAGTGTGCTAAATAATTATAGCATTAAATTAGATTGCTGTAATATCATGAACTTTCCTTCATACTTTGTTTGAAAATGTTTTGTGTTAAAACACACAATAGGTCACTGTACCATTTATTTACAAACACAACTGTAGCAGTCTAAAAGACATCGTTCGTTCATCACACAAATATTACATTTATACAAAGATTACACGAGAGTCGACGTTTACGAGTTACGTTCGATCGAGAACAAGAAAGCGCGCAAAATCGCGCAATATCCAGCGCGGTTGCGAGCTACCGGTCGACTTATCAATCGACAATAAATCACGCGCTATGCTATTTTTAAAGTAATGCCATAAAGTCTGCAGGCGCTAGTAGTAGCAGCACGCGTGGCGTCGTTCCGTTTCGTTATAACAAAGCTCTATCTGATTCGACTTATTCACGCGCTATTCGTTACAAGTTAATAGCGTGCTATTTTTAACGGCTATACGTTATATTAACCACCACTACCTACTACGGCGTGGTGGTATGAATCTTTGTCTCTGTTCCGTTTCTTTACTCATGTTCTAGGCCTAGTTTTATGTGTGTAAGATTGCCCTCTAATATTTGTTTATTTATTATTATTATTATTATATTATTTAAAAACTAATGGGCTGAGCGAGTGAAGTGACCATTATCGAGATTGGCCAAAAATGCCTTTGTCCATCTGTCTGTCTGTCTGTATATCTGCATTGTAATATTTGGGATGACATAATTATTCATCTCGTGTCATGTCGCATTTTTCAACCGATTTTGACGAAAATTGGCACACAAGTTCCTTGTTTTTTTTTTTAGTCAATCGCGATTTCTGATTGATATGGGAGAAGTTTGCTGTAACGTTATTTATCGACGGATTTTAATCAAATTTGAGAGGCACACTAAGACTTCATTCTACACAAGATATTGCGAAGAAAAAAGGGGGGTAGTGGAGGGGAAAGAGGATAACCTATGGTGGGAGTTGTGGGTGGGAGATCGGTGTTAGGTGAGGAGGGGTTGGGATGGGGTTTTTCTAAGTTCTCTCCAACATACATAGGTAGGTCGGTTTTAAAACTTTGAAATGGCTTTGCTAAGCCAGGAGAAAAAGAAAAGTGTCTGTTATTGAATGGTTATAAGGGCTCCCGAGGTCTACTACTGTTCTTACAGAACCACTACTATAAATATTGATCACAATTCCACGTTGATTTAGATATTAAGGAGCTTACAAATTTAATATTACAGCTAAAAGTGTTTTATTGTGTGGTTTCATTTGGCTGTTGACTTGTGTTCCAGGACTACATTTCCATGTAGTAGGTGAAGGAGTGGTGCGAGTTGGCTCCGGGAGGTCCGAGAGACTATTCGACAAAGAGAATTACATTGACTTTCGGATGAGATTGCTTGGAGAACCAGGTATTGTAATTCTAGCCTTTATGTAATTGCGAGAGATGTATGCCAGGATGTAGCAATTCGAGGTCTTCAGTGTCTGCCTTCCCCTCTTCCCGGAAGAAGGTATATGTTATGTATGTATTTCAGCTTATCCCATTGCATTGTTATGTTTTACAGTAGCATATTTTTACTTGCTGCATAATGGGAGACCAGACAAATAGTCTGAGCCTTAGTGAGTGACTGTTTATTAGTTCCATATTCAGTAGTTTCTTCTTTGATTATGTGATGACCCAGCATCCATCCTACCCTGCAGTGTTTCAGAGAGTATACTGACCCCTTATTGATGCATTGAAGTGTTCCACATTAATCGTGAGCCCACTAGAGCTATTGTATTGGGGCCTATAAATACCCTAAAGCTAGCTAATGGACTACTTATTAGTAACAATAATATCCTAGAAATACCCTTTTCTCAAATACTTCCAATACTCTGTTTACCTTTAACCTACCGTGTGTACTTGACATGGTAATTACGACGCGTGCCACGCAACTTTCGTCCGCCTTGAATCGATGTCCAAATATGGAATCGAAGACAAATATGGAGGCGAAGACAAATATATTGCTTGAACTGTCGGTGTGTTCCTTGCGAGTACTGATATACGAATACTAAACCAGTAAACTTATACAATAATACATTTTTACAGTTAGTAAAACATGTTTCATGATTTCCTCAAACAATAAATCATCAACTTGTCATGAAAACGGTGTAAAAGGTGCCTCCTTTCCTTACGCTTCATGTTCGATTATCGAAGTACCATTGTACTGTTACACTGTACCATTCTCTGACCCTATACTAGCGTACCCTCTCTTCGGAACTAGAAACAACGAAGTCCCAAACATAGAAATAAACTTCCAAGACCATAAGACAGAGCGTCGACCACTACGCCATGGAGGTCTTCAGATAGGTGTAAGTAGGTGGGTCTTAACTCGGTCCCCTTGCCCCCAGGCCACGGCCCCTCTGTGCTATCCCCCGGGATCCACAGCTTCCCATTCAAGCTGGGCCTGCCGATGGGCTTGCCCTCCACGTTCCTGGGCACGCACGGCTGGGTGCAGTACTACTGCAAGGCGGCGCTGCGCGAGCCCAACGGGCTGACCCACAAGAACCAGCAGGTCTTCATCGTGATGAACCCGATCGATCTCAACCTAGAGCCGCCGGTCTTAGCCGTGAGTAGACACTAGTGGTATCATTCAGTTCCGTTTCAAATCTTTCGCCTGTCCCGCCAAAGCACAAAAATTCACTTTAAATTAATGAAAAGCTCCCTGTAAATCCCTAAATAGTTGCGCATACGATCTATTACGATCCCAAGGCAGTAATGTATGTATTTCAAGTCATGATTATGAGGTATGAGGTAACACACAATCAAGGAGTTGGCGATCAATCACACAGACTGTACCATTCATTTATTATTCAATAGGTAGGTACGTAACTTGATGTTAATGCTGCAACTGCAAGAGCTTAGTAATTGAGTACTAAGGTAATATAAAGTTTCTCATTAGCCTCATTCATTACGTAAACGCACACGTTTACTCAATCAACCATGAAAATGTTGTCAGCTTTGAATACTCAGAACCACGACTGGTAGGATCTGTATATCCCACATGAGCACGTCGCTCAATTAGTTGCGCAATCTAACATCTGAGCAATCAGAAATGCTCTGCTTCGACTTACTTATTGTTAGAAAAAGTTAATTGAACAGTACATTCCTTTTTCTTGCTTATTGTATGAAAATGACTATAAGTATTTACTTTAACCCGATAATCTATATGTATATAGAACCCATTAGAGTCGCGCATTATTGCATCCGTCATGCGTTGTCTCCCGCCCAACTAACTAGGTAAAACTAGTACACGCTACACGCAAGCGCCGTTCATTATATTGTAACAATAACTTTTATAAAGCGGAAATCGATAGTTATTCACGCGACAATACACAAACAGCACCGGTCACTTGAGCTTGACTAGATAATGTATTGAACATGTGCTATGCACGTGAACATTTTGTTGTTGGCGCCCTATTGTGAGAAATAGTGGATGCATTCGTTGATCATTTTATGTATCATAGATATTAGGGAACCTCCACAATAGTGCAGCGAAAAAAATTCGTGTACGATATGTAAAGTACAGCAGCCAGTCACTCAGTTCTGATGGGCCCGTAATCCTAAAAATATGAGGCAAAAAGACTTAAAAAAATCTGGCGCCCCCTAACCTACACCTCGACCCAACATTCATATACTCACCGCTATATTCCCATAAAGGGGTAGCCTAGAGCTGCAATTGCGATACACTTTACTATAGTGTGTTCCAGATATCTGTGGATTAAAATACATTGACCCGACTTCTACCACGTTTCACGCAAACTTCTACGTAATTTATCGCTCGTCATACTAACTGTCGCTAAATACGACGCGACAGGCGTTTCATAATACCCCGTTCAAATGTAAAAATGTAACTAAGAAAATTGCACTTTTTGCATATATATTTTTTGTAAATATTACATTAAGTGATTTTTAATACGCTTTCTTATTTTGCTATGGTTTCAGAGACCGAGGTTCAAATCGTTGTTAATTTAGTTTTTATTTCAAGTTTTTTAAACTTCCAAATTTTTTAACTCCTCTTGGAACATCGTTGTGAGCGGACGTGTTACACCCTGGCTCTTATTCTTTTTGCACTATTTAATTAAATCAGTCAACTAAATTCCTATTGGTGTAATTCAGTAATTTCAATTTCTTGTCTCGCAAGTGAAGCTGTTACGGACTAACTCCTCCTCCTGGGCGTGTCACAGGTGAGACAGCATATCGCTTGAATGTGCCATACCTGCAGCCTCGGAGTTTGAAGTTCTGCAGAGCCCGCCAACAAATACAAACTTCACAAATACCAACGCCGAGGCTGGGATTTGAACCACTGGACTCTCGGGCCGCAGTCAGAGCTAACACCGATTCGTCTATCAAAGCATAGTCTGAACCGGGCGAAATCAGCTAACCCCTGCTACGCGCCGCTTCACCGCGTGTGCGTCATCACCTGCTACGCCGTATTGCCGCTACGCCGCACCGCTGCCGTTACGTCACTGCTGCTACGTCGCAAGTATGTCACAAACAAAAAACCTCGTAGTTTCTGGTACTCCTAATAGTAAACGTACCCGGGATGATTTGGACAAAAGCCCCGTGAAAACTGAATTCCAGATATTCAAGGAAGAAAAAAACAGCTGTGCTGTATTTTAACTAAATTAATTTGTTTTAATTCGTCTATTTGTGAATATAGTGTTAATTTAAGTGTTTGTTTAGTCAACTAAAGTGTGCCAGTGCTAAATGTGGTCAGAATTGTTATTGTGATAAAATAATCGATCACGGACCGAAAGACAAAGGAAATTTCAAACTGCCAACGGAAAAACCCCGGGGGAGTATTGTTTTCATATTTGCTTATTCATATTTTACAAGTATATGACTTGAACTTAACTATATACTTATACACTACATACTGCTCAACTCTCACTATTGTGAGAAACGTCCATCCTCACACCGCAGCGTCTTTGTTTTGTCTCTTAGCACTTGACAATCTGTGGAAGTACTTTTGACGATAAAACTAGCTGTTCACTCATAATTATTACACGATATACACAAGTGCACTGGTAGGTTAGACCTTGGCAATTAGTGCGAATATAATGTAAGCTTGTAGGTGATTCTAGAGACATATTAGGTACTCACTTCACAGCTGATCATCACAACACTTGCAAAACGACTAAAATTGTTAGATAATAAGTATAACTTTCATTAGTTCAGGACATTTATACTGTTAACCTATATTGACTTGTAATAGTTTAATTGAAACTTGTTGACTTTGACGTAGAATAGCTATATAGGGAATTAGGAACTATCATATCAGTACTACAGCTACTAACTGCAAGTCTTTATTCCTTCTGTTTTATTTAAATTTTGTTCGGAGCACCCATTCTTTTTTATTTTATTTCCAGGCATGGCATCCAACATTACTACGCGGAGAATGCACGCACTACAGCAACAACTAACTGACGCAGAGGAGTTAAACCAAAGGCTATTGGAAGAGCGCAATGAAAATGACTTTGAGATAAAAAGCTTGAGAGCCAAGAACTCACAGCTTAGAGATAGTGTGTCTACTTTGCGAGAAACACACGAGGAGTCGCAAAATGAGATTCAAAGATTGGAAAAACTTGTGGAATCTTTTGACACCCTGCGCACTGACCTTGCTTCTGCTTGTGATCGCAGTAAATTCCTCCAATACCAACTCAATGAGGCAAACTTGAAGTTGACTGATATGTGCATAGAAAAAGACTACAATGAATCTCGCCACATTACCTCTATCCAACAAGAACTAGAAGTAGCCAACCTAAGCACTATTGTTCAAGCCATGCAGACAAGCAGCAGAAAAATTAAAAAATATTTTAAATTAAATAAATTCATGAAGAAAACTAGAGGTAATATAAAAGTACTGAAATTAGCCTTGAAACGGCAATCAAACAGAATATTAAGAATCTCCTTAATGCAAGAGCTCCGGGGAAAAAATGTAGGTTTACAGTCGGACCTTCAACATGCCCGAGTAGAAATCCAGCATCTACATGACCTGCTAGCAAATACACTACAATGTTATGCCAAAGAGCAAAGTGAGTTAGCAGAACTCAGAGCCGCGACGTCTGAGTTAGTACAGCTACAACGCCAGAATGCGGAATTGGTGGGCGTTCTAATTGAGAATGAGGAGAATGAGACCAGCAAGGAGGACGAGCCCACATCACTAACTTTGGTCTCGACCCCCCTCAACGAGAGTGTTGCAGCGTCCACCGCTGCCCCAACCAAAAAACAGCGTCGCCGTCGTCGACGAGGAGACACCTCGCAGCTCAACAGCGCGAGCACCGCGCCGCTCGCTGTCCCTGCTGAGGCGTGTGTCATGCCGCAAGCTGCTCCGACGGCCGCGCCGTTCGCCGTTGCGCACGTTGCGACGCTCGCTGCCGCGAATGCCGCGCCAACCGCCGCCACGTGCATCAAACCGCACTCCAACACGTGTGTCCCGCCACTCACCTCCACTCGTGTACCGCCAGCTACCAAAATATGTGCTCAGAGAAAAACTCTGTTGTTCTCCGACAAAGTAGGTGCAGGATTTGGGACTCTATTACATAACCGGCTTAACCAAAAAGTAACGAACATTTGCTGTCCAAATAGTTCATTTGTAGATCTAGTGAAGATGATTAGTCGCGGTATCTATGATGAGTACAGCACAATTGTAATTATGGTAGGAAATCATTCAAACATTAGTCGGAATGATTTGAATAAAAGTGTTGAAACACTTCTAGACTTACATAGTAGGATGAAATGCAAATTTATACTATGCAATTTTCCATATGCCTGTAATTTGACAGAACTACAGAACAAATCTGTGCATAGAATGAATATTCATTTATTTAATTTAACATGTCATCACAGCGATGCTATTTTATATTTCGACATGAATAATTTTATTCATAACTTTACTCTGACACGGGATACATTGTACCTGTCTAATAAATATAGAAAATTAGTAGCTACATTGTTAGCTTATAATATATGCGACGCAGCTATAGTTGGTTTAACTAAGTTCAACTTGACATCAGCTTATTTTAAGAGTAATATAACATGCACCCCTATTGGGAATTCACCTGTTAATTATACTTTGCATGCAACATTGGAATCTGTTCCAAGTAATTTAAATTAGTTCTTAAGACAATAGAGGAAATCTCTAGCATACAAGAGCCACTAAATATGTCAAAATGTAAGCCCCAGTTAAATATTGCCCATCAAAACATCCAGGGGCTACCTGGCAAAAAACATGTATTAGAATTATTTCTAAAAAATTCTGACATTGATATTATTTGTGTTACTGAACACTGGTTGAAGGAAAATATGATGTCTTTTAACATAAATAATTAAAAAATTGTCAGTTGTTACAATAGAAAGACTGCTGATAGAGGTGGTTCTTTAATCTTAGTGAAAAATAATATTAGGGTGAAACAACGTGCTGATAGAGGTGGTTCTTTAATCTTAGTGAAAAATAATATTAGGGTGAAACAACGGAAAGATATTCTTACACTTACTGTGGAAAGACAAATAGAGGTATCTTGTGTTGAGTTGGATAGCCATATTATTGTTTGTGTCTACAGACCTCCAAGAGATGAAAAAGGCCATGGCAATTTTGAAATATTCGAGAAAATTATGGAGGAAGCCCTCATTAAACTTTGTAATAACAGAAAAAAGTTAATTATTTGTGGCGATCTTAATGTAGATCTGCTTGTAGATACAACACTGAAGCAACGATTAATAACTCTGTTCAAATCATTTAATTTATGTCATGTATTTCTAGAGCCGACTAGAATTACACTTACCAGCCAAACTTGCTTAGATAACGTTTTTTGTGACTGTGCATTCACAAGTAAAAATGTAATTAACTGCTTACCCTCCGATCACAGTGGTCAAACAGTTTCATTCCCAATAACTATTAAGGATAAGACTGGTCCATCATTTTATAGGCCTATTACATCCCATAGACTAGAGACATATACGAAAAACTTAGATATAAATTTACCAGTACCGGATTTTAATGAACAGAACCCAAACAAAATCTACTCAGACTTCTTCAACATTATTCAGACAGAATTCAATAAAGTTTTCAAATTAAAGAAAGTCAGTGACTACAACGGTAAATCTAAATTTAATGACTGGGCAACGTTTGGAATTCGTAAAAGTAGAGTTATCTTGTATGACCTTTATGATCAAAAAACCTATAACTTTGATCGAAAATTTCATGACTATGTTAAAAAATATTCCAAAACTTTCAAGTTGGTTTGTAGAACTGCAAAAACTTTACACATTAATAGAAAAATTCAAAATTCAAATAATAGAATGAAAACAGTCTGGCAAATAATAAACCGCGAAACTGGCAAAGTTATACCAAGGGACAGTGATTTCTGCCTAAAGATAGGTGATGATGTTGTTAAATCTAACGCTGATGTTGCTCGAGCTTTTGAAACATTCTTCACCAATGTACCCGTACTCACAACGGACCGTCTAAATTCATCTCCATTTGAAGCAGAGACTTTATTAAAAAATAACACTAGCGTCAGTAATGTATATTTAAAATTTCATCATGTATATCCCCAGGACATTGTCAAAACGTTTAAATTACTTAACTTAAAAAATACGGAAGACCTGTGGGGTATATCAGTCAAAGTCATTGGTTCAGTAATTCTAGTTATAGCCCCACACTTAGCTTATATATTCAATAAATGTGTTGACGATGGGGCTTTTCCAGACCTCATGAAACACAGTAAACTTATACCGCTGTTCAAATCGGGAGATAAGGGCGATCCTTCAAATTTCAGACCAATATCTGTTCTTCCAACACTAAGTAAAATATTTGAAAAGATTATACTCAATCAAATGCTCTCACACTTCAACCGTACAAAACAACTCCACGCTAAACAATATGGTTTCACTAGGGGTAAATCGACTACGGATGCAGGTATTACCCTTGTATCTCATATTTATTCTGCATGGGAGGCCGCACAGGATGCTATCGGAGTTTTTTGCGACCTGTCGAAGGCGTTTGATTGTGTTGATCATAATACGCTATTAATTAAATTAAATCATTACGGAGTTAGAAATAAAGCGTTGGATCTACTAAGATCATACCTAAGCAATAGAATTCAAAAGGCAGAAGTTAACGGCGTAAAATCTGATGGATCGGGTGTTAAAATTGGCGTTCCACAAGGTTCCATATTAGGCCCTTTCTTATTCCTGGTATATATTAATGATCTGCCTTTCATGGTGGAGAAATTAACTGACATAGTGTTGTTTGCTGATGATACTTCACTGGTCTTCAAAATTGAAAGACAAAAAGGAGAATTTGATGATGTTAATGGTGTATTGTCTTTAACCTTGAATTGGTTCACAGTTAATAATTTATTGTTAAACGCTGGTAAAACCAAGTGTATCAAATTCTCACTTCCAAATGTCAGGCAAGTTGAGACCAGTTTAGTGCTAGACAACAGCACGTTAGAATTAGTAAATGATACGAAGTTTCTTGGAATAACCATTGATAGCAAATTGCAGTGGGGACCCCACATAGATAAATTGGCTGGTAAATTAAGTTCTGCGGCTTACGCTGTTAGGAACATCAGACAAAGCACGGATGTGGCTACATCTAGGCTAGTATATTTTAGTTACTTTCATAGTGTGATGTCCTATGGTATCTTGTTGTGGGGGAAAGCAGCGGATATTCAAACTATTTTTATTTTACAGAAAAGAGCTATTCGAGCAATTTATAATTTAAAACGAACAGACTCCTTAAGAGAGCTTTTTAAAGAAATTGACATACTAACAGTAGCTAGTCAATTTATTTTCGAAAATATAATTTATGTACGCAAGAACCTTACAACATTTTCCAAACTTAGCGATAGCTGTAATGTTAACCTAAGAAATAATCACAGACTATGTGCGCCCCGTTTTAGACTCGCGAAGGTTAGCAATTCTTTCAAGGGTCAGTGCATTCTCTACTACAATAAGATACCTCTGGAGATTTTGAAATTGCCACTTGAGCAATTTAAAAAGCATGTTAAAGCGACTTTGTCGAAAAAGGGATATTACAATGTTTAAGATTACTTAAATGACAGGACTGTATGGGGTTAATCTGGCTCAACACAGACCTTGCTGTTAATAATTTTTTAATTATTTATTCCTGCTTATTAATCATAACAATTAAATTTTTCATATTTGTATTAGTTAAGCACAACCTATTTTTAAAAGAGATCTAAAAATAAATCTGTGGGAGTTTCTACGCCCTTCTTCTCCCACAGTGGTCCAATGTAGAGAAGAGGCAAAAAATGACGTTTGCTAAGTATATGTAAATATCTACAGTAATAAAGTTCTTTGACTATTGACTATTAAAGTTCTTTGACTATTGACTAATAAAGGACCTGCTATATGGCTGGAAAACGGAACAAGATACTGTGCTGGCCAAAATCATGGATGAAATGACTGAAATAAAAACACAAAACCTAGAATTCCAGAAAAGTAATATGGAGATAATTAAAGCGATGGAATTTATTAACAGTAGTTATGAAGACATGAAACTGAAAATCGAGCGCTTAGAAAAGGAGCTTCGTGAATCAGTATTGAGTGTTTCTGCATCTGAAGACCAACTCGAAGAACTGCAACGATCAAACAGGAACTCCGGCATTGAGATTAGGAATATTCCCGCAAATCCTAAGGAAACTAAAGCTAATCTGGTGGAGACCACTCAGAAAATCTTCTCATTCTTGAAGGTACCCTATGACCACCACACCATCAAAGACTGCTATCGCTCTGGGAAGCTGGATGATAAAGGTACTCGCCCTATTACAGTGGAACTCTGCTCTAACATCGTAAGAAGTGACTTACTTGTGACGCTGAGAAAATATAACCAGGATCACCAAAATGCGAAACTGAACTCTAGTTTAATTGGCCTAGACAAGCTGAGCAACGCGGTTTATGTCACTGAACTCCTAACTGCCAAGTCAAAGAAGCTCTTCTACCTGGCTAGAGGTGCTGCAGTCACACACAAATATGCATACTGCTGGACGTCCTATGGGAAAGTGTATCTTCGGAAACAGGAGGGTGCCAATGCAATCCCTATCACTAGCGAATCGCAACTTAAGGGCTTAGGTAAGGTCATATGACTACCTATGTATTTAAAGCACAAAATATTACAACCTAAAGAACTATATAGAGTAATAATAATAATAGTATCTTATAACTGCAACACACACACAAACACAGCACACGGAACACTAAAACTCACACCTACATATTTAAATTTCAACACTATACAAACAGAACCAAAATCGCACTTCACATACATAACTACGAGCAAATACATGTACTACTTTTGCCTTATAATGCGTAATAGCTGTATAGCTTAGCCTCGTACAACATATCTAGCCCCCTTATTCCCTTTATAAATAATGTGTAGTAGAACATCACAGAATGCGATATCGGACGATATCGATAACATATCAGCCAGCCAATCTGCAATTCTATGTTCTCCTGAAGAATGCAATTCGATCATCGAGGGAACAGACTCTCAACTGAAATTACTGTCTCAAAATATAAGGAGTGTCTTTAGAAATATGTCAGATTTTGAAATTCTTTTGTCTAGACTAGAATTTCACTGTGATATCCTAGTTCTCTCTGAATGTTGGCTGTCTGAACACAAATCCATTCCTGCACTTGATGGTTTTAGGCACTACGGCTCGACTAACTATCTCAACCAAAATAGAAGCGTAATGGTGTACGTGGCAGAAGGCTTGGATCATCAGATACAGGAACCAGTCTTTGAGGAGGGAAATTGTTTGTTAATAAAACTCGACAAAGACACTGTCATAGTCGCGATTTACCGGCCACCGCAGTTTAAAAATGTTCATAAATTTCTAAGCTCGCTTGAGCAAGTTATTCTAGGTTTTATTCATATTCTTTATTGCACAGAAATCTTATAGAAATAGTAAGGTAACAAAACATTTTATGAGCAAAGGCGAGCTTATCTCTAAAGAGAGATTTCTACCAGCAAACCTAGGTAGGACAGGAAAAATTGTGCAACAGGAGAGTCCTAGTGCGCAATAAAACTGTACATCTAATTGTTTACAACTAAAACATAATAATTTAATACATGATATATACTAAATAAAATACAAAAGCAAAAATTTTTATATATATCAAACATATACTACTTATATATACATATATAAAAGTACCTATCACGAAAGAGAAAGGAAATGCTCTTTCAATCTTGTCTTAAAAGTGAAAATTGAGGGACTATCTCTAATAGCGCAGGGAAGTGCGTTCCACAGTCGGATCGCCGTTAACCTAAACGAGTGTTTGTAAGCGGCAGTGTCATGCCGAGGAGTAGAGAGAAGAGACATCGTGTGGGATCTCCGGTTGCTATGCCTGGAGGAAATAAACTCGAAACGTTCTCGAAGATATGAGGGGTAGCGGGGGTTTCGCAAAATGTTGAACAGATAGGAGAGAACGTGCATATCACGACGAAGGCGGATCGGAAGCCACCCCAACTCCTTGCGATACTGTGAGACATGGTCATACTTGCGCAGCCCGAAGACAAACCGAATCCCGAGGTTTTGAAGTCGTTCGAGTTTGTTCAGTTGTTCTTCGTTCGCACCGATCCAGCAAACATCTGCATAGTCGATTAAAGGTAGTAGGAGGGACTGGGCAAGGGTGATTTTAGTCTGCTGTGGCAGGAAGTGCTGCAATCTCCGTAGGGAGTGAAATGACGCAAAGACTCGTCTGCTGACCTCACAAACATGGGGCGACCAGGACAACAATTTATCAAATACAACCCCAAGATTCTTGGCCTTCTCGCTGTATGAGATTATGTTACCATCATACACTATAGGGTCGACGGGCATTTTCTGAACTAGGTTATGAGAGTGACGAGTACCCAAAATCATGGCCTGCGATTTGCCCGGGTTGACAAGCAGACCATAAGAGGTAGCCCATTTCCTGATGTTATCGAGATCAGCATTCAACGCCTCTACTGTCAGATTCACATCACACGGAGAGAAGTGCCGATATATTTGAAGGTCATCTGCGTACAGATGATAAGAAGAGGTAAGAACGTCAGAGATGGAGTTAATGAATACCGAGAAGAGGAGAGGAGAAAGGATGCCTCCCTGCGGAACACCTGCGGAGAGATCACACCAGTCCGTTGAGATCTCCTCAGACTTAATGCGTTGCTGGCGGTCTCTCAGGTAGGAGTCAAACCAGCGAGCAGAGTGCGAGGAGACATTAAGTGACTTTAAAATTTCGACTAGTATATCGAAATCGACGCAGTTAAAGGCGCTACTGAAATCAAGCAGTGTAAGGACCGTAAGCTGCTTTTGATCCATAGCTAATTGAATGTCGTCAGTGACTTTGAGCAGTGCTGTGGTAGTGCTGTGACCCGGCCTGAAACCTGATTGGTGGGGATTCAGTAACATTTTTGAGGAAAGGTAGGAGGAGAGTTGGGAGTGGACAATTGATTCCAGGACTTTGGAGAGGATAGGCAGAATAGAAATGGGACGGAAATCTTTAAAGAAGGCGGGATTAGACGTTTTGGGGAGGGGAATCACAAGTGCCAATTTCCACTGGCTGGGGTAGCAACATTGGTCAAGCGACACATTAATTATGTGGGTGATGAGAGGTAACAGTACATCAATGATAGTTGTTATCATCTGCGAACATATCTTGTCCTCACCTATGGCCTTCGACGAGATTGCCAGTATTGCCCTCCTCACTGCGCCGATTCCGACAGGGATGAAATTAAATGCTGAGGTGAGGGATGATGCCTTGGACCGTAGGTTACGAAGGGTTGCATCCTTGACGAGGGAGTCTATCGCGACAGGGGAGTTGCAAAGAAACTATTGAGACCCCGGAGATCGACATTTCCGGCTGCCAATTCCTGTGACTTACCAACACCAAGGGTCTTCAGGAACTTCCAGACCTGTGCTGGAGTATAGCTCTCGATACATTCGTAGATATGACGGCGTTTAGAATCACGACACAGGCGAGTGCAACGATTACGGAGGCGTTTGAAAATTAAAAGATTCTCGTCGGTCGGATCCCTCTTATATCTAGACTTGGCACGGTTTCTCTTAGCCATCAGACCCTTAATGGTGTCAGTAAGCCACGGTGCAGGAAGATGCTTCACTTTAACCCTCTTGACCGGAGCATGCTTATCAAACAAGCTCAGGACAATAGAGTTGAAGTTCCGTACTTTGTCATCAATGGTCTCACTACCGTAGACAGGCGACCAGTCGACAGAGGAGGCGTCTGAATTAAGGGAGGTTATATCCATGCCCTTGAAGCTACGAATGTCAAGGAATTTAGCTGCACGCTTGGGAGGCTTTATCTTATAAGAGAGGTAAATAAGATTGTGATAGGAGAAAGGGGCGTTAAGTTGGCCATGCGCAGCAACCTTAGACATGTCAGAAGTTATCATTAGATCTAGAAGAGAGGGGGTGCAGTGTGGTTGAAAGTGAGTGGCCTCTAGAGGAAGGATATGCATGTTAAATTAAAGGTTTAAAAACGTTCAAACAAATTATCGTTGTAGGTGATATAAATATAAACATCATGGCAGATAATCATGATGAAAATAGTCTCCCCTACCTCGAACTAATAAGCGAACTTGGCTTACTCCCAGCTCATTTACTACCAACTAGGTTGAACAGCTGCCTGGATCACATTCTCCTTAGCTCAAACCATAGACCGGCATCAATCGCGGTGATGAATACTACAGTAACTGACCATTCCAGCGTTCTAGTATCCATAAGCAGCAGCCAGTCGTGCTCCAAAAACACTAGAAAAACCTATCCCAAAACTAACCTGCCGTCTACTGTCGCTACCCTCGAATCCTACGACTACGCCCAGATTATGGTTGCTTCAGACCCCAATGCAGCTACAGAGCTACTAGTAAACACTATCACGAAGGCAATAACTATAAATACTAAAATCCTGACTATTCCCAACCGCAAGAGAATCCTGAAACCATGGATTACTAACGGCATCCAAAAGTGTATAAAAAATAGAGATAAATTGCATGCAAAACTTAATAAATCACCAAAAAACCTTATTCTGAAAATTACATATACACGCTATAGAAATTATTGTAATGATTTACTTAGAAAGCTTAAAACTGAATATGAGCGAGCAGAGTTAGATAAAGCTAAATACAGTAAGAAACAAACATGGGAAGTTATTAAAAAACTAACTAATACACATAACAAGAAATCTGAACCTACTGAACTACTAAATAATAACTTATATCCTAAAGAGTCTGCAAACTCAGTTAATAAATTTTTCGCGAGTATAGGTGAAAACCTAGCAAACTGCATCTTAAACCAGCAAAGTAATACACACTTAGCTCAAATCCGTCTTCCTCCACAAACGAATAAGTCTCTGGTTATTCTCCCGGTAACAGAAGCAGAAATTACGCTAATCAATATGAACCTAAGAGATAACTGTGCAACTGGATGTGATGGAATCTCAGCTAAGTTACTAAAGATGTCTCGCAATATACTTGTTCCCCCTTTGACAAAGATTTTCAACTTGTGTATAGAAACTGGTATATTCCCCGACCTTTTTAAAGTCTCGATGATAAGCCCGGTATATAAGTGTGGGGAGAAAAGTTGTGTCAACAACTATAGGCCCATATCTGTCTTGCCATCCCTATCCAAAATACTGGAAAGAGTTCTAAATAAGAGACTAATAAATTTCCTCGAAAAACACGACTTGCTCTCCCCTAACCAATACGGATTCAGGGCAGGCAAATCGACTGAGGATGCCGTAAACGCACTCGTGGACTACACTTCAGAAAAACTTGATGAAAAACAAAAGTGTCTAGGGGTTTTTTTGGACCTCAAAAAAGCATTCGACACAGTTCATATTCCCACCCTCGTAAATAAGATGGAAAGACTAGGCATTAGAGGCCATCCGCTAGAAATATTTAAAGACTACCTCAATAATAGGAATCAGCGAGTCAAGATAGGTCATTTTGTTAGTGAATCTGAGACTGTCAAGTTTGGTATCCCACAAGGAAGCATACTAGGTCCCACCCTGTTCCTTATATATATTAATGACCTGTGCCAGCTGAATCTATTGAGAGCAAAGGTTTTTAGCTTTGCTGATGACACGGCAATAGTTTTTCATGAAAGCAGTTGGGAGAGAGTCTTTCAATGTGCGGAAACAGGAATGACAGTGATATCCACATGGCTGAAAGATAACTTGCTCACCCTGAATTTAGAAAAAACTAAATATCTCGCCTTTTCGATCATAAATAATAAGAACATTCCCAGCCACCTGACTTTACAAGTTCATATATGCCAAGACAACCAGGGACTTCCTTGTGACTGCCTCACTGTTTCACAAACAGACTCTATAAAATATCTTGGAGTCATAGTTGATGACCAATTACGATGGAAGAATCATATAGACATGATAGCAACACGGGTCAGAAAACTTCTATGGGTTTTCAAGCGATTGCGTTCAGTGGCCGACTCCAAACTCCTAACGCAGGTATACTACGCTATGTGCCAATCCATCCTAGGCTATTGTATTACGTCCTGGGGGGGATCTTGCAAGACTTACATGTTAAAACTGGAGCGTGCACAACGGTCCGTCCTATGGGTGATGACCTGTAAACCCTATAGGTACCCGACCTTAGAACTATACCAGTCTTGCAGGGTGCTCACAGTCCGTCAACTCTACATCAAACGATCAGTTCTCCGACGCCACTCCACCACGCAGTTTGACCCTATGCTGTTTGCAGATAAACGCAGGAAAGACATGGTTCACATCACAATTAAATCAAGAACATGCTTCTTTCAGACCCAGCACACTTTTATGGAAGATTTCTTATATAACCGCATTAATAAACAGCTACAAATTTACCCGATGACATACCATTCCTGTAAGAATACTTTGCAAAATTGGCTTCTCAAACTCACTTATGATGAGACAGAAAATGTATTAAAGGTCGGGCTAAAATAATATTATCTACCTAATTACACAATCGCTTAATACGCAAATTCACACACATTTACGTATATTTATATATATAACTCATATCGATTTATCTGTAAACTATTGTACACTAAATTATCTATGCTAACACCACACACCCACACTCATGCACATATACACACACACATGCACACTAACACATACACTACACTATCACATTACATACAATTAATCATTCTAATTTATATTTTACATATTTCTCTAGCATGTTAGAGAAATTAATAAATCCAAAATCAACCAATTAATTTAGCATAATAACTTTACTTGGATATCACAAGCATTATTGTATCACATAACCAGTTACCGTTCACAATGAGTTCATGTTGTATTTGTAATTAATTTATAGTGAGTTGGTGAGTTGGTACCTGAAATACAGGACTACCTAGTTCGGGGCCAGCAAACCACTGTACCTATTAGCTAAACAAATTTATCAGTAATTGTAATATTATATATTAAGCTCAATTTTGTAAAAACATAAATAAAAAGTTCAAAGTTTAAAGTTCAAATTTCATCACTTTAATTAATAACAAATATATATTTCATCATTCAATTTATTATAATTATGCATTAATTCTGTAAATTACTTTTTATATGTAATAGATAAATAATTGTATTATTCAGACCCCAAAAATATAAAAAAATAAGTTACGTCAATTCGTTTGCAAACGCTTTGTGGCCAGGTGTGCAGAACCAGTCCGCCATTTTGTTTTCTCCTTCATTTCTGTAGTTTCTGTGTATGTCAAGGAAGCGCTAGAGATAGACGTACTTCAGGAGTTCCTTTTTAAAATTATTTGGTATTTGTGTCTCTTGTACCTATTTGTTGTGTAATAGTATGGAGTCGGACAACAATAATAAACCTCTGAGGCGTAGGATTATTGAGCCTCAGGTAGGTGAGTACCTACATAATCCGATATTTATAGTTCCCATTGTCTCATAAAACTAATTCTATGTCAGATTTGGTAAAGTCGCCAAACGATCTTTTGGCGCGCGGTGACAGGTGTAACTAACGCTTGATGATGGTGACCAGTGACCGGAAAGGGTGAGCTAAAAAACTAAAAATCTGAGGACCTGGTTGGAGTCCAATCATGATTCTGAAGTATATTTTTTTCACCAGGTCCATCTTCAGCTGATACATTGCCTCTGTATTCACCTGTTAAGAAACGGAAACCTACCACATTAGGCGCTGGAGAACGAATCATAATTATAGATGCCTTTAAATTTGTGAAAAACACATGGCCTCAAGACAAATATCGCTCGAATCCGGAAATGGTGAACAAAACATCTGAAATAGAGGCTGTAAGCAAGAGCTGTATATATAAAGTCCTAAAGGGATTCTAAGATTCATTTATTATATCTGTTTCGAAAGACGACAGTTCGGAAAGTGATACTTTCACGAGTGAAACTTCTGATGATGATGCAACACTAGCATCATAGGGAAGCAAAGGTTTTTTTTAAATCTCATAAATAAATAAAACTTTATTCACAATATTGCATATTATTTCGTTAGAATATAAATAGGTTGAAGCATCGCGTGTCTGTGTCTTACGCGACCTCTTACATTCAGTTCCTTAATCTTGCACACGTCATACCTCATACATACAATACCTATAAATCATGATAATAATAAAAAAAAACCCTGACATATGAACAGTAAAATCGTTTACCGATAACTGTACACATACACTGGGGTTGTTGTTTAGTCAGTATACTATACGAGCTGATGCCCGCTCAATGTGTAGGGACCCGGACATAGCAGGGAGGTCTGACTCCTGGGCATGCGTAATTCCATTTTTTTCCCCTCACCACAAAAAAACCTAAAATCAGTTGATCTGAGATCATCCCCCTTTTAAGTTTTCCAAAAATAAAATTTTGTAAAAATGTTTGCCAAACCTGCCAAGGTCACGGTGTAACGGCACAAAGGCTAAGGTCGAGCCACCGCTATCAGTAGCTATGATCGTCTATTCTATCTACTCCAAAATGAGATGTCCCGATTCAGCTGTAAGATTTGTAAGTTAAGAATGATAAGTCTGAATTTCTCGTTCGTTGAGAAGTTCGTTAGGCGTACAATAGTCGAACGAAGTTTGGTTCAGGAAGTTACAGTTTCAAGTTAGACAGAGAAAGCATATATGTCCGCGAGCCGGTAATTCGCATCAGTCAGCGGTGTATTGCGCCAGATCAATCGTTGTTATATTTTATGTGTGATGGTACCATTTGGTTTTTGTATATATGGGCGCTTGGAACTTCTTTTAGTGGTCGACCACAGTTTATAATATTTGTTTGTGATATCGTATAGATATCCGTCGTAGTTTTACGACGTGAGTACTCAATGATATTTCATGTGCTCGCTAGTAGCGGCTTGTGGTGGTTCCAATTATATATTTGGTTCACGGCAATAACGATCCGAAAAGACCGGTTTACACAATTGCGATTTGATTTTCCGAAATGGGTTCTGAACTAGCGGTTACCTCAAAAGGTCCGTAACGTTTTGAAACCTTCAACTCTGCGCAATTTGAGCTGGATGTTATCGAAACGTAGTCATTATTGCTTTAGGAGATCTAACCCACACCATAGCGAAATGCATACTTCGGTAAATTCCGATCTATGAATTCCACTAGCCACAGCACGTCCTCGACTGAGCCTAATCATATATATTTGACTCAGCCTACACATTAGACCTCCAGCGAAATTTACATTTAATTTAAAGATGCAACTTGAATCCAACCTCACCCAAGGCAAAGCAAACCACCTACCCGGTCCTAAACAATGAACTTTAGACTGTAAATTGACCTCTTCGCGCGTCCCCGACAACACTCAAATGTCAAAATATCAACAGGATATGTTATCTGTGTTGACACCGGTTTAACTTTGTTCTGAATTTGTTATTTCCATCCGCGGAACCTCATCGATCAAACAGTCTCCCTATGCCCTGCCAACCTAGGTTTAGCCGCAACTAAACTCCTGTCTAGCCTAGTCTAAAAACCTAGTGTTATACCACGTCCATTATCGACACCACTCGAAAATGGTTGAGTTTGATTTGAATGTGCTTGTATGTTTAATGACTGTGTGTGTGGGAATTTCAAAACTCGCTACTCGAAAGGAATGAGGAGAGGATTAGCCCGCGAATATCCTAAGAGCCAATCCAGGAACCCTATGGTGAAGGAAAAAGAAATTTAGGGTCGCTCCAAGCCCAGACTCAGACTCAGATCAGTTAACCTACAAGTTCTTATCTAACGACCCAAGGATAGTTTGGAATTTGGGGTAGGTTGATATAAAGGATAGGAACCGAGGTATATCTCGGCGCTTCAGACACTCACGAAAAACCACTGAAACTTCGCAATCACAATTCGTAGTTCTGACGCGTAACACGGCAGACAAAACTGTTTAGAACTCGTGAAAGACGACTGTCACAGTAGCTAGACGCTGAGACTGAATGCTCTCCCTTCCCCCGCCATCGTATTTATACACCCCACACGTCTGAAAGAAAAAATATGGCGTCCTTTGCGAACACGCTCTGCCCAAGCGAAGCTTCTTATCACTAACTACACAGGGTCTAATTTCAACCATGCCATGCAGATCCGCCGTTCTACAAATTGTGTGTACGCATATTCACTATGATCAACCGTAGGTTATCACTCAAGTCATTCGGTATGGCCGATACACAAAATCTGTTGATCGCTGACCATATAAGCTTGTTGCGATTAATTAAGCCTTCCCGACCGCTAGCGCGCGCAGCAAAGACCACTAGAATGCTATTCATACTAGTCGTGTCAGACTCTCCATCTCATACCAACCAACCGCAATTGTATATTTGCAATCAACATAATAGCTTTCTCCGTATCGTTCCATAATAACCTTCCATTATTTAGTTATTCATATTTTATTCAGCGCGCAGCCAAATCGGCTCGGATCCCTACACATCTCGCAGGAATGCGACAAAAAAACCTGACCTGTAACCTTCCTCGAACCATCCCACGCGTCGGCTCATTGTTTTTTGCTAACTTGCCCTGAGCTACGCAAAAACCTCAAACGTTATATGAACCGATTCTCGTATTCAAAACAGCGCGGCGATGGGCCAGCCCTCTATCATGCAGAATGAAGTATCAAATGTACCGACTCTCGTGTACCATTACAGCCCCCTCCCAGACCTTGAGACACTGTTTATCTCAGTTAACATGGCGCAAGGATCTCATTACCACTATGCTACCCATGCTTTGTCCTTATCTACTCTATATGTACGGACATCTCAAATCATGTACACAAACCGATGAATCTGTCAATTATGTATATAATATTTACACAACTCGATTGAGCTATCTAACTATACAACCTCGCTTACCCGCAACTTATCCTAATTCGTATTACTATATATATACAAATTGTTTTTTTTTGTTTTTTTTTTTGTTTTTGTTTCCAAACCATGCAAGATCCTTAAATCTACAAAGTAGTTACTCAAAGGAGATGTGTACTTTTTCCAAGAGAGTTGGTACTTTATTCGAAATAGTCATGAACCAAGTTAAAACCGTATTTATATGAAATAATATAATTTAAAGGTTCTAAATACATATCGTGATCATTTTTTAAAACCGCCGTTTTTTTGTTACTGTGATTTTAAAATAATAATTATTTTAAATAAAACAGCCACCCACAACAATAATTTATTATGGCAACACTGTTCTGTCACGTCATTGTCAAGAACCCCCTGTTCCGAGTCACGCCACAATCATCTACGAAGCCGTTCCGATTTAGCTTTGGCGATACAAAACGATGGCATCGTAGACGCTGTAATCGATTATTGTGTGACTCGGAACATGGGGAAAGTGTCAAAAATGACAATTGAATGAATTACAGTTTTTTTTGCTGCAAAGTTAAGCAAAGGATGCAGGTTATAAATCCTACCCATACAAATCATTTTTTCAAAATTAATAAAGAATGGCGGTTTTAATAAAATAAATAATTTCGTAGGCTTTATTTATACTCGTTTCCCTACCAGAAAAACCGCATATGATTATGGTTCAAAAATCAGTACCGAAAAAATGCATCTCCTTTACAGCTTAATTATATAACTTTTATACACTATCTTATTTATCTACGCCCTTATTCGTCCTCACATAATACCTGGCTATATTTATAGTATTGAAGTTACCCAATATCTCATTTGAACCCGGATCTACTAAAGTATAACAGTTCGGATATTTCACTGCCGAAATAACATAAGGCCCTTTATACAACAATGAAAATTTCCGCATGATTTTATGTTCTTTATTTGAACGCACAAAAGTCTTAAGTTTCACATAATCACCTATACGATAGACTTCTAACTTACGCCGTTTGTCTGCCTGTCGCTTACGTCGTTCACTAGAACTTTTAGAGTTTTCTATCGCTACATTCCGCACCTGTTCCGTATCTCGCACACTATGGCCTAATAACCATTCATCGCCTAATTCCTTGTCAACAGTTAACGGTTCCCGCCTACCAAACGCTAACTCATTAGGCGCAAAGCCTGTGCTTGTGTGTTCGATATTATTATAGCAATTCTGAATGTCCGGTAACACGTCGACCCAACTACGATTACTTCCGCCGCAATAAGTTCTAATCAGTCGACCTAGCTCGCGATTCACTCTTTCTACGCTATTAGAATTTGGACAATACACCGACGTATGAGTGACCCGAATCCCTAGCTGTTTGAGTCCAAATTCCCAAACTTTTGATATGAACTGTGGTCCTGAGTCCGTAATTATAGTTTCGATAGGTATTTCCCTATGAAATCTCTTTGTACAAGCGAGCACGCTCCTACCTGTCGCTTTTTGCATTGGATATAATTTTATTACTTTACTGTACACGTCTTGAATCACATATATATATTGATATCCGAATTTATCTACGGGCAATAACCCATAAAGGTCCGAGAAAACTTTCTCACCCAACCTTTCCGCCAACACCGGTGTACAGGAACCAACGGTATTGTTAGTACTTGGTTTGACCTTTTGACATATGTCACAACTTCTTATCACCGCGCTAATCACCCTACTCATATGAAGAAAATAATATCTGTCCTTCATCAGTGCTAATATTTTATATCTGCCGTAGTGACCTATTTCTTCATGTATGTGTAAAATTAGTTACTCCTGTAGTGATTTCGGAATTACTAGCAACTGTACGTTCCGCTTCGGCACGTGAAAATATAACGTATCACCTACTAGCTTGTAATTTTCAAACCCTCTCGTTCCCGTATCTACCACACTACGTCTGATACAACCGCTAATTCGATTTAACCGCTCATCTTCGCTTTGTAATCTCGCAATGTCCCGTAAACTCGAAATAACACTTGCGGTATTCGATGCCTGAAACCAGAATATTCCCGGCTGAATATTCATACTGTCATTCATGCCTCCAGGTCCTGCTATTTGCCTGCTTAGCGTGTCGGCAATTTGATTATCAGTCCCTCGCACAAATTCTATGTTATAATCGAATTGCTCTAAAAACATAACCCACCTAGTTACGCGTGCCCCCAATAAAGTCCACGACTTAATGAACGTCAAACTTTTATGATCAGTTCTAATAATAACTTTTTCTCCCCGCAAATATATCTCAAATCGCTTTAAAGTGTATATAACTGCATACATTTCCTGTTCACTGATAGCCCATCTAGTCTGAGCCCCCTTAAATGCCTGCGAACAGAACCCTATAATTCGTTCCTGGCCCGAATCATTTAATTGATAAACATAGCCCCCAATTCCTATAGCGCTGGCGTCACATTGAACATAATATGTTTTTCCCGCCAATGGCTGACTCAAAATTATACTTTCTAAGAATTGTTTTTTATCTCGTCAAAAGCACTTTGCACCTGCGCACTCCAGACGAACTTGACTCCAGACCGTAATAAATTGTACAAGGGCTGTGTTAACGTTCCAAAATTTTTTATAAACCTCCTAAAGTAATTTATGAACCCCAAAAACGCCCTCAATTGCCTGACAGTTCTGGGTGACGGATATAATTTAAGTGTTTCAATTTTGTCCGGGTCCATTTGCAAACCTTGTGTAGACAAAATATGCCCCAATAACTTGACCTTTTTTTGTGCGAACTCGCATTTTTTTAGTTTGCATGTGAAGCCCGCGTCTTTCAATTTACTCAGAACCGTGTCCACTTGAGACAAATGCTGATCGAAATCACCCTCAGTTAAAATTGCCAAATCGTCAACAAAATTTAAACAATATGACCTAACCTCTGGCCCTAAAATTAAGTCCATCGCCCTCGAAAATGAACCCACACTGGTTTTCAACCCCTGAGGTAAAACGTTGTAAACATAACTTCTGCCTTCATATACAAAACCCGTGTATCGTTTAGATTCGTCTGATAATGGTATAGAAAAATACGCATCTTTGATATCAATAACCCCTATGTAGTTTATCCGGCGCCCGGATTGCAATATCTCACTCATTAAAGGTGTAGTTTCAACTTCCCCAACCATTCCCGTGTTTAATTGTCGTGCATCTAGCAATATACGGACCTCCCCTGATTTCTTTAGTGCACAAGTCAATGGACTGCTGAAATCCGTAGATTGCCTGCTAATAATACCTATCCGTTCCATTTCTTCCAATCGTTTTGTTACTTTATCGCGATATGCGAACGGTATGGGATAGCTTCGTTTTACGAAAGGCGTTTCATCTCTCATTTTTATCTCATGTATATATTTATTTGTCCGACCTACCCTATCGCTAAACAACTCTGCATGTTTATTTAACACCGGCAATAACTTTGTTTTGTGTTCAACAGGAATTGATGAATTATTCACATATTCCTCTATCATATTTCTACTGGTATCTTGGTTCTGTACTTCCATTGTACAACAGCAAGAATCCTGATTAGGGCCAGTACCTGATGGTATTTCACACATCCGCCCGGCGCTTCGTATAGTTAGCCTCTTATTACCCTCACACATTAAACTGGCTCGCGTCTGTTGTATAAAATCAAACCCTAAAATTAAATCTTTAGGCACCCTTGTTAATACTAGCATTGGAGTATCGATAACGCATTCACCTATTGTTAATGGTAACGTTACTAATTTATCAACCTTTTCCTTACTGACTCCAAATGCACCTGTGATTCTCAAACTTGGAATCGGTATTTCCGTCGGTTTTCCCAATTGCCTGCACACTTCTTCGTACACTCTCCGACTAATTACACTGATTTCGCTCCCCGAATCAATCAAACTCCTTACAACAATATTCCCAATACGCACATTTATCTCAGGTAATGTCAAGGTACTACATAAATCGCGCCCACACTCAGTCGAATCGTCGTCTCTGAATATCGTATGTAAACGCCTGTCATTTCGATCTCTACAATTCGATCTAGATTTTTCATCTAAACACACGGCATATCCATGCGCTTTATGCGCTAATAATTGAATAAATTCATTCACACCCACGTTCGAATCCAAATTACACAAATCATACAGTCTATGCTTTTTTCCAATTTGATCGGCTGTCCACCCAAACCGTAATAAATATCTGAGCGCGAACGACCCGCGCGAGTCCACTAGTTTTTTGAATTCTGATTTATCGCATTATTCCTGTCACTTGAACTTTGCCCTGCCTCTGTATCTCCTGAACTATCATTGCCCCTTTGGAACCCTATTGCCTTGAAACTAGCCTGAGGCTGTCTACCTCTACCGCGAAAATAACCGCGAGCGCGCGTCCCAAATTCGTTTCGCGCCTTCGTTCCCGCGTTATAATTATCCCTACGACTCACCGCGTTATAACGTATCGTATTTACTCGCATAGCTCGATATTGCCCACGCATGTAGCTATTCCGCCTTACGTCGTTCGTATTCATTGTCTCCGAACCATGCAACGCACTTAATCCCCCATCGACATTCCGTTCTAAATGCCGAAGGAACTCGACCGCATCTCGTATAGTCATTGGTTCCTTTCTAGCAAAAAACGCTACCTGAATATCACGCGGCAACTGTCTGAAAATCGTGTTGATTTTCTCCGTATCAGTAAACGGTATCGTAAGCTCATATATGCTATTCAATTGAGAGGCAAAGAATTCTTCCATACTTTGACCTTTCTTAGAATCAAACTTCGCAGTTAGGAATCTTTGTTTGATTAATTCCTGTTCATTATCACCCCAGAATACCTCTCTGAAATCTTTTTCAAAATCCGAATAAGTTCGCCATGAGTCTCTGTATATGCTCATTCGAACTTTTGCAATTCCTACCAAACTATCCGTTGCCCATATCAAAGCCCTCGAAGTATCTCCCGAGACTTTAATATAAGCCTTTAAATCTCTTAAGAAAATCATCGGATTTTCCGAACTCCGCCCATCGAATGTCGGCAACTTCTGTGTCATTTTCACTATGCATGATTGACGTTTTTCTACCGATTGTTCAAACGTCTCTAGTTCCTGTCTGTCAGTCTGTCTGTCCGAAGTCCTACTAGCATTGCTCGTGCTGGAACCCCTTTCCAAACTGTCTAATCTATTCACTATTTCAGATAACAATTGCGTCACCTGTCCTGACGCCATTTCACTTGTATGCGAAAGTGAAACACGCCTAGCGTTTTTTCTAAGCCGGCCGGCCATTATTCCTGAACACTAAACCGCCGTAGCTCGTTCGAAGAATTATGAAAACAATGCCCCCTTTTTTTGCTTATTCCTTATTTACAAAACTGAACTGTTTAAAATCGTTTCTACGTTGTGTTATTTTTAAAAGTAACGCGTTAGACCTTGATTCTTTTGGAATATCTAGGTATCAGACTATCTAGGATATCCTTCGGTCTCGGCACCAGAAAAGGCTAAGGTCGAGCCACCGCTATCAGTAGCTATGATCGTCTATTCTATCTACTCCAAAATGAGATGTCCCGATTCAGCTGTAAGATTTGTAAGTTAAGAATGATAAGTCTGAATTTCTCGTTCGTTGAGAAGTTCGTTAGGCGTACAATAGTCGAACGAAGTTTGGTTCAGGAAGTTACAGTTTCAAGTTAGACAGAGAAAGCATATATGTCCGCGAGCCGGTAATTCGCATCAGTCAGCGGTGTATTGCGCCAGATCAATCGTTGTTATATTTTATGTGTGATGGTACCATTTGGTTTTGTATATATGGGCGCTTGGAACTTCTTTTAGTGGTCGACCACAGTTTATAATATTTGTTTGTGATATCGTATAGATATCCGTCGTAGTTTTACGACGTGAGTACTCAATGATATTTCATGTGCTCGCTAGTAGCGGCTTGTGGTGGTTCCAATTATATATTTGGTTCACGGCAATAACGATCCGAAAAGACCGGTTTACACAATTGCGATTTGATTTTCCGAAATGGGTTCTGAACTAGCGGTTACCTCAAAAGGTCCGTAACGTTTTGAAACCTTCAACTCTGCGCAATTTGAGCTGGATGTTATCGAAACGTAGTCATTATTGCTTTAGGAGATCTAACCCACACCATAGCGAAATGCATACTTCGGTAAATTCCGATCTATGAATTCCACTAGCCACAGCACGTCCTCGACTGAGCCTAATCATATATATTTGACTCAGCCTACACATTAGACCTCCAGCGAAATTTACATTTAATTTAAAGATGCAACTTGAATCCAACCTGACCCAAGGCAAAGCAAACCACCTACCCGGTCCTAAACAATGAACTTTAGACTGTAAATTGACCTCTTCGCGCGTCCCCGACAACACTCAAATGTCAAAATATCAACAGGATATGTTATCTGTGTTGACACCGGTTTAACTTTGTTCTGAATTTGTTATTTCCATCCGCGGAACCTCATCGATCAAACAGTCTCCCTATGCCCTGCCAACCTAGGTTTAGCCGCAACTAAACTCCTGTCTAGCCTAGTCTAAAAACCTAGTGTTATACCACGTCCATTATCGACACCACTCGAAAATGGTTGAGTTTGATTTGAATGTGCTTGTATGTTTAATGACTGTGTGTGTGGGAATTTCAAAACTCGCTACTCGAAAGGAATGAGGAGAGGATTAGCCCGCGAATATCCTAAGAGCCAATCCAGGAACCCTATGGTGAAGTAAAAAGGAATTTAGGGTCGCTCCAAGCCCAGACTCAGACTCAGATCAGTTAACCTACAAGTTCTTATCTAACGACCCAAGGATAGTTTGGAATTTGGGGTAGGTTGATATAAAGGATAGGAACCGAGGTATATCTCGGCGCTTCAGACACTCACGAAAAACCACTGAAACTTCGCAATCACAATTCGTAGTTCTGACGCGTAACACGGCAGACAAAACTGTTTAGAACTCGTGAAAGACGACTGTCACAGTAGCTAGACGCTGAGACTGAATGCTCTCCCTTCCCCCGCCATCGTATTTATACACCCCACACGTCTGAAAGAAAAAATATGGCGTCCTTTGCGAACACGCTCTGCCCAAGCGAAGCTTCTTATCACTAACTACACAGGGTCTAATTTCAACCATGCCATGCAGATCCGCCGTTCTACAAATTGTGTGTACGCATATTCACTATGATCAACCGTAGGTTATCACTCAAGTCATTCGGTATGGCCGATACACAAAATCTGTTGATCACTGACCATATAAGCTTGTTGCGATTAATTAAGCCTTCCCGACCGCTAGCGCGCGCAGCAAAGACCACTAGAATGCTATTCATACTAGTCGTGTCAGACTCTCCATCTCATACCAACCAACCGCAATTGTATATTTGCAATCAACATAATAGCTTTCTCCGTATCGTTCCGTAATAACCTTCCATTATTTAGTTATTCATATTTTATTCAGCGCGCAGCCAAATCGGCTCGGATCCCTACACATCTCGCAGGAATGCGACAAAAAAACCTGACCTGTAACCTTCCTCGAACCATCCCACGCGTCGGCTCATTGTTTTTTGCTAACTTGCCCTGAGCTACGCAAAAACCCCAAACGTTATATGAAACGATTCTCGTATTCAAAACAGCGCGGCGATGGGCCAGCCCTCTATCACGCAGAATGAAGTATCAAATGTACCGACTCTCGTGTACCATTACAACGGGCTCACCCCGCCTTCTACCACGATATGCACATTACGGCGTATTTGCGATAATTGTCATAGTCTTTTATCGTATCGCTCACAAAAATTATGTACATTGGTAGACAGGGTTCAATGTATTTTTATCCACAGATATCTGGAACACACTATATACCTACTTTATTATTTCACATAAAACAATTAAGCTTGTGAATGCAAACTGTTTCAACGAAAGTAAAAATTCGGAAACCAAACAGAAAAATATTTGTAGGGTAATTAATAATGCTAGTAACAATTACCTAACTAAATAACACGGTTTGTGCTACCTACTTTAACATTTTAAATAGTCTGGTAGTTACCTAGTCTGGTATTCATTTACTTACCTTTACCTAGTAGACTCCTTTGATAGTTAAAATATGAAATGTCTTTTCTGTTTCTATTATTATTCATACAAACAGTACAGTACACCATTTTGAAAGTCCAAAACGTATACTTAAACACTTTAATAACTATTTACAGTTTATTCCACATAAAACAATTCGATAAGGTAGGTGACAACAAATAAGACGTGGTTTGTGAAGGCCCTCCTTTTGGGCACTGGCCGAACGAGCGTAAACCGATTTTATCCAGTGGCGGTGCGTAAGCGACACAGCGGCCAGTGCTCACTCACACATGCGCAGTATGCTTGTAGTAGGTTACCTACGAATGCGTGGTTCTATGAACCTTTGTCTCTGGTCCTTTCTTCCTCTGTGCCACGGGTCTCGGACGTTAATAGCATTAAGTTTCATTTCTCAGATCAATAAGTTTCATTAAGAGGGCATGCAGTTTGTATAATGATAAGTTTGTACATTTAGATATTTTTAGCAGTAAATTTTTAAAAGTAAGTAAAAAACTAACCACTACTTATGAATCAATTTAAGCTGTGTCATATATATATGCTTTATTTTTGTTTTTCATTTGTGTTCATGGGCGTACATACACATATTTACATCTAGACATACATGTACATATGTTAGTTGTATGTAGCATTTTAATTTTATATCCCCTTATTTTAGATTTTAAACATCAAAAATAAAATAAAAATAAAAAATCGCCTTTTAAGTTTTCATGCACAAAAGCAATTCTTTCATATATAGATATATATTTTTTAAATGTTTTGGTTTGTAATATTATTGTTAGGAAACTGTAAGTCTACTATTTATAAGAATTTTATGTATTACTTAAAACTATGTGAGACGGTTTGTTTCTTTAATAAATAAATAAAATAAAATAAAAAATATTGTGGATGGGATGTTATATATTTATTTTTATTTTGTACATTATGGCATGAATATATATATATATATATATATATATATATATATATATATACATAGTCAGGTCATAAGTTCTGTCACATGTGCAATATGAAATAATTTAGACATGTTTATTATTTATGTAAACATTTATATAGCAAAATGAACTTAATAAAACATAGATTCTTATGGTAATAAAGTTTATTCAAAATGACCCCCGAGATTTTGAATACAGGCCTTTATTCTGCGCGGCCAGTCGTCTATCGCAGCACGAACGAGGTCCATGTCAATATCGGCGGCTGCCTTAATCAAGGATGCCTTGAGTGACTCCAAATCAGGATGAGGCTTTGAGCAGGCCTTTTCCTCCAAGTGTTGCCATATCTTGTAATCTAACTGACTCAAATCTGGACTGGAGGAGGGCCAGTCTTCGTGCCGGATGAAGTCGATTTCACGCGGCGCCAGCCAGTCTTGTGTGCTTTTCGCTCTATGAGCTGGCGCAGAATCTTGTTGGAATACCCAGTGCCTGTTATTAAACATGGTATGAGAAACAGGTTCCACAAGGTTCTTGAGGACTGTATTTTGATACACAACTGCATTCGTTTTTACGCCTTTCTCACAAAAATGTACCTCAGTTAAGCTCCAATAAGAGACTCCTACCAAACCATGAGCGAGGATGGAAAATGACCTCGTTGGACACGCGGAATACGGTTGCTCGCTTCTTCACTGCTGTGTGCGTACACCTTATCATTTTGTTTGTTGTAGCTCTCTTCCACGGTGAAAATTTTTTCATCCGAAAAAAGAATTTCCCGATGCTTTTTTCCCGCGTACCGCTTCAACAAAGCGCGGCATCTCTTTAGTCTCAGGTCCATTAAACGAGCGTCCAAACGATGTCCTGTTTTTCTTCGATATGCCCTAAGCCCTAAGTCTTCATTTAACACCCTTTTCACCGTGGTCCTGCTTAACCCCATCTGAAGGGCCAACAGTTTCTGCTTACGTATGGGATTTCTTTGAATTCGCGCCTTCACAGCTTTTATCACTGCTGGAGTCCTAACAGAGCGAGGGCGACCACTTCTTGACCTGTCATCTACACTAGAGTCTTCATTGTATCGTTTTATGGTACGATAAACGAATCTTTTGGTTATATTCAAATTTTTCAGTAAGTCGAAAATCTGAATTGGCGCGTAACCGCAACGATGCAACGCAATAACTGTCACACGGTCTTCTTTAAGTGTCCACTCCATATTTAAAAATGAGGAAAATTCTAAAAAGTACACATTTTTATTTTCATGAAAAATTCGAAATTCGAATTCAATAAACTTTTTTGTGGCCAGCGTTATAAATTCAAAAGTTTTTATTGTGTGACAGAACTTATGACCTGACTGTGTATATACATTCCCTGAAAGTTTCTTCGGGCTATCTTCTGTGACGGGCGTATTTTCGTAGCACGTAGTCAATAGAGTTTTCTTTTCCTGAGTGAGATTCAGCCATGAATCAACAAATCAACACTTGAAAAAAAAAAACTCAAACCATAATCAGTTAGTTAAGTACTCATTTTTAGTTGATCATTTTTGATTTATTTTTCTCCATATATTGAGTCTTAAGTGTTTGACTTGTAAAATTGCATTATTTTGCCTACATGCAATAAATTATTTGAGTTTTAACTGGAGCTAGAAGCAATGTATACAGTATACAGTATACATACATATAAATATAGATGTGTATAATTAGTATGTATGTTGTGCAGCAAGAGCTGGAGTGCAGCGTCGATCACCGCCTGGGCGTGGGCTGCGTGGGCGGCGGCGGCGCTGTGCAGTGTCGCGTGTCGCTCGACCGCGGCGCCTATGTGCCGGGCGAGAGCATCGCGCTCGAGGCCAGCCTGCTCAACAACTCCAAGGCGACCATCAAAGCTAGCCGCGCCGAGCTCACTGAGGTTTGTGAATGCCGCGTGCTTTCTGGGACGCTACTACAGGAGACTACGATTGGTACTGTTGTAAAACATGTGCGAATTAGAGCCGCTTCATAGGAATATAACTAATTCATTCATTAGGACCTCAAATATTGTATCTTTCCCTTTCTGGCTCCACATACACGACACATTGTTTAGCGGGGCAACTACATTATAAACATAACAAACGCCTGCAATTATCACAAACTTGAGTAAATTTTCGCTCGTGTACACGTCACACCGCCACAGTGAGTCTCGACAAGTACGCATTTATAGCCCGTGTCAGGATTGATGTCTAGAGGAGAAAGAGGAAATCGCGGAGGGGGTGACGATCCGCACACCCGCACCGCAAAGGCCCAGTCCTAGTGCGGCGCAAGTCCGCATCGAACCGCGTTTAAAAGCTTTTATTTATCTTGCAATGTATGTTGTATGTATGTATGTTGTATGTTCGGGTCAAATATGACCCACTTCCCGATTTTCGATTGAGCTGAAATTTTCATGTGTCTGTAAATCGTATGACAATACAATATTTTGAGAACATGAAGCTCATCTGGTGATGGAGCCGGGAGGTTGCTTTGGGAATTCTGTAATAAAACGACGCAACCCTATCGAGTTTGGGCGCGTTTGATTTTTCTTGACATGCCCTTTGGTCCTACATAATATTTTCATGATATGGAGTTGATCTTATGATGGAGCCGGGAGCTGGTCGTGGGAACTCTGTTATAAAGCGACGCATCAAACTCGCTGGAGTTTGGGCACGTTTGTTTCTTCTTGATTTTGATTTGATTGTCTTCGCAGCAAGCTTTTATATCATTATAAATTGTGTGTTGTTATTAATTGATGTAAAGTTAATTTTCTTATTTTAAGAGCATTTAAATAAAAGCTTTTTTATTGACTTCGAACTTGCAACAGATAGTGCCATCCACCCATCCACGGCGACTCGCCCCACGATTTTCTGATTGGGGGAAAGGCGGGGTGCGGGGGGTTCGACTGTCAGTCTGTCAGAGTGTCAGTCTGTCAGTCGCGAGTACTATCGATTCTACTCAGTATCAGTAGCCACATCCGAGTTTTGTCTGATCGACTGCCTAACTAAACAATGGCCGTGAATGTTGACATGGACAGTAAATGTGTTGGTTATCTGTTGTCAGACGATCCAGTACTCTGCGCACGGCAAGGTGGTGGCGCGCGAGGTGCGCTCGCTGGGCGTGCTGCGCCGCGGACGGGTGCGCGGAGGGGACGCGCAGCGCTGGCGTGAGCTGCTGTACGTGCCGCCGCTCCCGCCCACCAACCTGCGCGGCTGCCATCTCATCAACGTCTCCTACGACGTGTTTGTGAGTATTCTCACTGTTATGTACTCAAATAAGGACTAGTTTTGGTTGTAGAAAATACTAATAAAACGATCCAGCAATTGGGAAAACAGTCGTCAAGATAGCTTCTGACTTCTATAGTCCAAAGTGCTGGACAGCCGTCTTGTTGTAAAATTAATAATAAACTTAATTTAAATTAGCTTTAAACTATATTTATCTACACACGTATCATAAACTCTCTTTACTGCGTTCAAAAACCGCACGTTACGATCAGCATTATGTTAAACTACTTGGTAAAAACTCGTTTCGTATCTGGAAAACTACACATAATGGTCATTATGTGTAGTTTTTCTACATATAATGACATTCAAATTTCGAACGCCGACGCCCACCCGCGTGCCGTCCCTAGTTTGTCTGTGAAGTTGGTACTGACATTCAAATTTCGAACGCCGACGCCCGTCTGCGTGAAGTTGGTACTAAAGAACAAGCTAAACAATTGCAGAACCACAATGCCGGTCAAACATTTGCCCGGAAAGCATGTCACAAACTAAAGAAAACGCTATAGAAAAGATAGAATATCTCAATAACAAAATTTCTCAGCTAGAATTAAAATTAGCAAGTGCAGATGGCGAAATCGAGAGATTGGTGGCGGAAAATTATGCTCTCACGAAAACAATATCAAAGCGAGACGCAAGAGTGAATCAGCTATTGAGTATATGCCGAGCATCACCCCAGCGGCAAAAGTATGTAAATAATAATGCAACCACTGACGAGTTCACGCCTTCAAAACTCGGCCATAATGGATCAAACTTCAGCACACCTATACAAACATCTACCTGCAACAAAAACATAAAATCTCCAAAAAATAAATCAGATAGAGAGCCCCAGAGCTCTACAAGCACACCAACCAAAGCGACTTTAGAGCCGAGAAAAGCGGACAGCCCAAATGAATGCAGCCCAAAAATACCCAAAAATACAGTGCAGAGATCCGACGAGTCCACTATATCAGCCGAATCAAACGCAAGGGCGAAGAAAAACAAGATTTGTTTGTTAAGTACAGATAGATTTAATGGAACGTTAGCAATCGCACAATCAAATTTCGAAGGGTCATACGAAATATGCCAAATATGCCATTATCTCATGCCTAATAGAGGCATAGAACAGCTTTTGCAAGGAGTAGAGTCAAAGGTAGCCAACTTTTCTATCGATGATTACATCATAGTTCTTTTAGGAAACGAAGATTTTAATTACACAGGAAAATACCACGACCTAGTTTTATCGATTAGAGAAATACTACTTAAAGTCACTCATACAAATGTGTTGTTATGCGTGCCAACCTTTAAGCAAGGGAACAGAAATTTTGATATCTTCAACTCCAGAATAGAGGCTTTTAATAAACTGCTTTGTATAGATATCATGAAGCATGAACACGGTTATATAGTAGACTCTAATTTGAACCTTTACTACGACCACACCATGTTTAACCCTCACAGCGGGGTTTTGAATAAGAATGGATTGAAACAGGTATTCCTTGATGTAAAAGCGAAAATTGATGACATAAGCAATTGGTATAATAATAACGAGATTGTGTATAATAATAACGAAAATCTAAACGCTAATGTAGAGCTTTTTCGAGTCAATTCATCCCACTAAAATGTCAAAATTTAACATACTATACCAAAATATGCGAAGCTTAAAGAATAAACGCCATTTATTGGAAGCTACCCTAGACCATATTAAGAACATTAAGGCAATTTGTATTACGGAAACATGGATTACAACGTCTAAAAAGGACCTCCTAAGTATTGAAGGTTTTAATTTGGCCAGTAGTTTCTGTCGCTCAGAGCGAGAGGGTGGAGGCGTATGCATTCTATTAAAAAACGATGAAGACTGCAAAGAGCGAACTGATATCTCAAATTTGGCCGTAGAGTCTATTTTTGAAATATGTGCAATAGAGTTGCCCAAAATAAATGTAGTATTAGTGGCTCTGTATTGGCCAGATAGCAAGAGGCAGCCTGAAATGTTTTATGAATCACTTTCAAAGCTCTTGCAATTATTAATGATCAAAGATAGAATTAAAAATATTATTATAGGCGGGGATTTCAATATAAACATTCTCGAACAAAATAATCTAACGACTAGGCTATTAAACTTAATGAAAAACTTCAACTTCTTTCAACTGGTAAACGAACCAACAAGAGTTACGCTAAACACCTCTACATGCATTGACCTAGTTTTCAACAACGTACATGATCCAAATGTCAAAGTTAGCGCAGAGGTTAAAGAATTAGGTTTGTCGGATCACAAAGGAATTTTTATAAGCATACCTTACACTAATAAAGATAATAAAGAACAATGGTTTACATTTGAAAGAATTTTTAGCGAACGTAAAAAGCAAGAATTTAAATTAGAAGTTAGTAAAGTTAACTGGAACACTGTTTTTGATATAACGGAATCTGTAAATGAAAACTATAACAAATTCCTTGACAGAATTACTATTATTTTAGACAAGATTATCCCAAAATCTAAAATTATTATTAAAAACGATCATAAAAATACATGGTTGACAAAAGGGCTAAAAATATCTTGCAAAAACAAACGGCTTTTAAAAATATTTACCTCGCAGACAGACAACACAATTTTAAACAATTATTACAAAAAATATGAAAAACTTTTGAAAAAGACTGTAGCCAATGCTAAGAAAATTCATTTTAAAAATAAAGTATTAAAATCAAATAATATCATTAAAGCTATGTGGCAAGTAGTTAAGATTCGAACTAATAAAACCAAGAAAAAAGTAAGATCAAACATACAACTAAATATAAATAATAAAACTACCAATGACCCCCTCATAATTGCCAATTATTTCAATGCATATTTCTCATCAGTAGGTGCTCCTGGTATAAACCCACCCAAGGGACGACCAGTACTATCTCCAACGTATAACTCAGTATTTCTCCATCCAACTACACCATCTGAAGTTTTTTCATTAATACGGAAACTAAAAAGCAAAAGAAGTTGTGGTTTTGATGAGTTACCTCCAACGCTGATAAAGGAATGTGCATTGGAACTGTCCCCACCTTTGTCTTTTATTATTAATCAGTCTTTTACACAAGGCGTCGTACCAGAAAAACTGAAAATAACTATAGTAAAACCTTTGCACAAGAGCGGCAGCCGTAGCGATTGTAATAATTATCGCCCGATTGCTCTTCTTCCCACCTTTTCTAAAATAATTGAATCCGCTATGTACAAACGTATCTACAATTTTTGCGAAAAATTTAATATATTCAACAATAATCAGAATGGTTTCCGTAAGGGTCGATCGACTACATTAGCAGTAATTACATATGTTAACGAGATTTTAAAAATACTGAACGATAAAAAACATGCCATTGGAGTTCTCTTAGACATGAGCAAAGCTTATGATCGAGTCTTATACGGAGCTCTTTTGGAAAAACTCTATGGTGTGGGAGTGAGAGGTATTGCTTTCAACTGGTTTTCATCGTACTTGCGCAACCGAATACAATATGTTGATATAGAACATTATAACTCAACTACCAAGCGAATCGGTAAAAAACGATCAAATGAAGTAGAATTAACCAAATCGATCCCGCAGGGTAGCGTGCTCGGATGTTTACTTTTTTTAATATATATAAATGATCTACCTAATACTATTAATATACCATGTACGCTATTTGCAGATGATATATCCCTGATTTTTCCTAGTCAAAACGTAGAGAAATTAACTATAGACCTAAACTCACACCTAAATAGAATTAAAACTTGGTTAGATGACCATAACTTAGAAATTAACTTTAACAAAACCAAATTAATGGAATTCAGACCTTACCAAAAACGACCCCTAGATATTATAAACTATAAATTTAACGGAACTGTAATAGAAAATGTAGAGACTTCTTGTCTCCTAGGTATCAATTTAGATAATAATTTAAATTGGAAAAGCCACATTCTAAAGATAACTGGTAAGCTCTCAAGCTTTATATATGCCCTATCAGAGCTGAAAAAAACTACAGACCTCAGGACGGCAACATGCGCTTATCATGCGTATGCACAAGTCTGGCTTAGGTACGGTATAATTCTTTGGGGCAATAGCACAGACGCAAAAAACGTCTTTATATTACAAAAAAAATGTATTAGAATTCTGGCTAATATAGACGCGAGGACGAGCTGTAGAAGATATTTTGTGGAATATAATATTTTAACTATGACAGCGCTCTATATTTTAGAAATCAGCGTCTTTGTCAGGAATAATATGCCTCTTTTTCCACAACATTCTCGCCCTGAGGGCCTTAGATCACAACAACGCCTAGCCACCAAGATTGCTAAACTAGAAATCATAAACTCTGGTCCCCACTCAATGGCAGCAAAAGTTTTCAATGCTCTACCATATCACATACAAAATATAAAAGACAATACTTTATTCAAAATAACCCTCAATAAGTACTTGATCCAGAAATGTTACTATTCTCTTCAAGAATTTTTCAGTGATAATTAATGTTAAAGTACACAATAGAAAAGAAAATATGTATAATTAAATAATACTAGAAATAGACAATTATAAGCTAGCAATTAAGGAATTAGTTTAATCATATTGTAGTGCCCTTACAGGGTGTCATGTACCTCTTGAATTACATATAAGAACTGTAATGACACATGATTATGGCAATAAAGAAATCTGAAATCTGAAATCTGAAATCTGAAACATGCGGTTCCTGAACACATCAAAGAGAGCTTATGATATGTGTGTAGATAAACTAGTGTATGTAACTGTACATAATTAGGCATTAAAACTCTCGAGTGATATTATTATGAAACTCGCCTTCGGCTCGTTTCATAAACCCACTCTCGAGTTTTAATGCCCTCCGTTATGTAGCAGTCACATAAACTACTATTAATAAATTTTCTAATAAATAAATAAAAAATAAAATTATATGAGTTCCCGATCCATCGGAGCTCCAGACGCTTCCACCAAAACCGGGATGTCCTTCTGGACAAAATCCAAGTAGTTTTGGCCGTTTAAGGTATCTGGTAAGAAGTGTGGCCCAATCAACGTCCTGCCTATCACTCCGGCCCACACATTGACTGAGAATTTCCTTTAGAATGACACCTCCTTTTTCCAATGTGGCCCATTTATGCCTATTATGGAAGTTCGTGATGCCCTCTCTGGAGAACTTGCTCTCGTCAGTCCACTATATTGATTTAAAAAACTACGCAATTTCATTCAATAGAAATCGGGATCTTGCTCTTCCAGACCTTGTAACCTCGTCCCATGAAATGGATACTTGATAACAACAAGTATCCATTTGTTGTTATCGTGCATGGTTTGCTATACCTTCCATCTAGAAATGTCAAGATCTCGAGCAACCACTCTTATGCCGGTGGTAGGATCCGCTTGAAATGCCGCCAAGACGTTTTCTTCGTCGGTAGGCCTGTATCTGCCTTGGTTGACTCCAAAGAATAATAATAAAATAAAGAGGTTTTATTTAGTTCTGTCCAATTAATTTCAATTTCGTAGGCTGTTTACTGCATAGCAAATGCATTAGGCGGTGAGAAGCTATCTTGACGACTGTTTTCCCAATTGCTAGATCGGCAGAGACGGGCCTATTCCTTGGCCTGCTCGTTCACCAGACTTGACCCCAATTAACTATTTTGTGTGGGGCAGAGCCAAAGAACTGGTCTATTCCAACGTGGCCATCAGCACAAAAGAGGAGTTGATTTCAAAAATAAGAATAGCTTTCGACAGCATGAAAGAAGAAATGATGCTTTAAATCACGACCACAGAAGTCCGAAGACGGGCTCGTGTCTGTGTGAGGAACCAAGAATCTCATTTCGAGCATTAATAGCATAAATTTAATTAATTAAAAAGACTGTCTAAAAAGTCTATTTTCTCCCTCAAACTGGTCAGTAGGTCATAACTTCAAGAATGTGTGAGGTATCTACGTCAATAATACCTTAAATGAAAGATCATTAACTAAGAAGGTTTTTATAAAGATTTGCACATAAAAAGATTTCACTTGTTTTTTAAAATTAGGTACGAAAAACTTATTTGATTGATAATTGAAATTTGCCGTGCTCTTCAATGGTCTGTAAAAACGAAGTCTGACGTAGCAGATACACAAATCAAGATTTATTAGAATGCTTATTAAGTTATTTATTAGAATCAATTGTAAAATAATCCAAATATTGTTTATTTTCGCAATGATAATCACTTAACTGTGAAAATCTGTTTTTTCTCTTCAAAAACACTAAATCATCAATAAAAATTTAACGGTAAGATTTCGCCATATGTATGTTTGGCTCAAATGGTTCTAAATGGTCTGTACTAACTTCGGTTTAAGTCTTTGCATCGATCTACCGGACACCATGTATATAACTTACATATAAATTTAGCTGTACTTAGGCTAGCTGGAAACAAAAAACTCGGACTCGGCCGTAGAAAGTGACGTATTGATGTAGTTAGTGATTCTTTATTTCTTTCGCTCAGTGAATTATTTGGGATTTAAAGATGTAAAGATGTGAAAGAGTGATCTTTAAAAAGATTTAAAGTGTCTAAGTACGTTGCTTCCAGACAACTTTAGTATGAGCTTTAAACGTCCTTGTGCGGGAGGCATGCGTTGGCAAGGTTGGCTGATGCAGTGTAGTCGCTTGTTGTCAGCCACGCGAACAACAGTCCGGGCTCCGGCTTCCGCACGGTCGACGGTCGCTGAGCGTGAAAATGGCCCGAGACAAAAGTGAACATAGCCCTTTACACGCTCTCAAATAGACTCACGATGTATCGAATATTTTATATTATGTATTTTTTTTTAAATATAATCTATTTACGCAAGAACCTTCCAACATTTTCCAAACTTAGCGATAGCTGTAATGTTACCTAAGAAATAATCACAAACAAGTTGCACCCCGGTTTAGACCCGCGAAGGTTAGCAATTCTTTCAAGGGTCAGTGCATTCTCTACTACAATAAGATACCTCTGGAGAGTTTGAAATTGCCATTTGAGCAATTTAAAAAGCATGTTAAAGCGACTTTGTCGAAAAAGGGATATTACAATGTCCAAGATTGCTATGATGTATTCAACACAGTCCTTGCTGGTAATAATGTTGTAATGATGTATTCCTGCTTATTAATTATAATATAGCAATTTTACCTGAAAATAAAATTGTTATTATACATACTTACCTGGCTTTAAGCCTAATATTGAGAGTAGCATACTTGACTTCCTTTCCGGTGCGACGAAATTAGCCCCAAATAGCGCACTTCCTGTTTAAAACTCCTAAAATACATGTCATATCCGTTTTGAACCTCAGCAACATTGCGCGCGTAAAGTTTCAGAAATGGCGGCAATTGTAGCCAGCGTTATTGTGCGCGCTCAATTTTCAGCTCATTGGCAACTCAATAAAGAGCTTATCGTGTCTAAGAATGTGTCACGATCATGCCATGCACAGTAATGTGCACAGCAGGCAGCGATTTACGTATAATAACAATTTTATTTTCAGGTAAAATTGCTATATTATACCTGACGTTACCTGGCTTTAAGCCTAATATTGAGTAGTGTTTGGTATCGACTGCTGAGTTAAAAACGCCAATGTGATATGACTAGGAGTTCATTTATGGAAACCTTATATAAATTATGATACTGAATGTGTATGCATCATCGTGTACGTGATGCAAAGATAGGCTGCGCAAATGCAACTCAAAAATAAGGCAAATAGATAGAAACAAACACAGACTTAAGAAAGGTCTGATGAAGTCATCTTTTGAGGCCAGCCGAGTTTTGGGCTGGCTAGGTTAGACTTGGTTAGTTAGTTTCTAGCTATTAAGACTCATCTGATCTATATGAATCTAAGAATATGCAAAGCTTTACAGTAGGTTTTCCCTTCAGTCAGCACTTAAGTACAAGTTCACCGAGATTGGTACTCGGTGGTTGGCTGCTAGCTCGCCATTCACCTCGACGACTACCAAGACTGCAGTTGTGAGGTCAGGATATCAGGTCGGTCACCTGACCTACGAAACTCGGAGCTAGAGACGTAGGCGTGCCGAATCGAATACATGTGAAAATGAGTTATTATAATTTGTACCTTGCACAGACAGGGCCAATCTGATTTAAACACAAAACATTGATGAAATTAGTGATTAGCAGTAGGTATAATCAAATTACAATTGCTGTATTTTGAATTGGGAGTGCGCCTCCTGGATGCATTACCACTGATTATGTACTTCCACATATGATTGGTCTTTGCAAAAGACTGGCGAACAAGTCTGTAATCTGACTTTAATAATAAAGTTACTCAATTAATCTAAATACGTATCACTTCTGAGAAGAATAGCTAGATGTGGCCGATTCTATTACAGGAGCTAGTGTGGCTATCTGACTAAACTGAAGATGCTTCTACAGTGGGCATGCATAGAGAAAAAGACAAGTTTACGTGTAATAAGCATATTTGTAAATGCCTACAGTGATAAAGAAGTTTAGTATCTATCGTATTCAATTATCATTGATCAGATACCTAATACAAGTATCTGAACGCGTTTTCATTATTACCCGCAGATGTGTAGACAACATTATGTGAAACCATGTTACCTAGGACTGAACCATAAAAGTACATACTTCGATGGGATAATCCGGCGTGGTCATAACATTCATTAAAATCATCAGCAGCGCTAAAATGGAAATTATTGATTTCGAAGCAAAGAAAGTTACATAAAGTAATTAGTATAAATGGAATATAAAATAGTGTTGATTTTATATTTCTTCGTCACTGGTTTAAAAAGGGTTAAGATATCACGTAAATGAGTAAAACGTTACAATAAAACTGTAAGAAAATTGTTTGCCTCCACTCTATCCGCCTCGTTCTACCAACATCAGGCGATTTTTCTGTATGAAAATGTCGCTTTGAACCTAGCGACCTAACGTTGCAGAGACTGAGTTAGATGTCAAGTTTCGCCGGGATACTAGAAATGCACGACAACCAGCCATCAGATATCTACATCTTTGCGCAAGATGTTTAATTGAACCGTCTCGCATAGACTGAGTCATTTCATACTCACACGAGCATTTAGTAGCGTTGTCCCCTTATGCGCAGGCACTACCGGCATAACCGCTAACGGCTGACGTAACTGCATGTCAATATCGCTTTAAACCTTGCAGGTGGACTAAGTTGCAGAAACTGTATCAGCGGTATATAACCATCGAAGATTGATCAACAGGTCACTTCACGAGGGAATTTCAATTTCTCTGTAGCCAAGCTGCGCTGATTGGTGTACTTATGGCGCTCAGACTGGGCTGCGGCACCTACATTTGGCTGCGGCTCGTAGTCGCCGCGTCGTCGTTCGCCTCCTGCCTCCCCTCCGCGCACGCACCAGCCTTGCGCAGGCTGGCGGCCCGGAGCGCTCGCCGTATGCCGGCTCCGGGCGGCGGGGGCGCGTCACCGCTGCGCGCGGGAGCGGGCTAAGTGTAGCGGGCAGCCAGCAGCGCAAGGGCTCAACTTCTCTACTCGCCTTGCTCTGGAGGTCGAACTCACAAAAATGCACGCAGTCGCCGTGTCGTCGTTTGCCTCCTGCTTCCCCTCCGCGCGCGCGCCAGCCTTGCGCAGGCTGGCGGCCCGGAGCGCTAGCCGGGCTCCGGGCGGCGGGGGCGCGACACCGCTGCGCGCGGGCGCGGGCTAACAATTGCGGGGAGCCCTTTGCACAAGGGCTTGCCTCCTCTGTTTGCCTTGCTCTGGAGGTCAAACTCACGAAAAATCTCCAGGTTTCTCCTTCCTCGGACATAAAATCTGTAAAACTGGGATTAGTTATGGAATATCCACCGAGGGCAAAATCTTGCACGAGGTTACCATTACGCGATGGTCGTGAATGCATTGAGTATAGATTGAGTAGAGATCCACTCGTCCAACGTCAATATTTCGCAATTGATATGAATCGATTTTATTATATTCCCCCTCGGAAGACATCTCGTTGATTGTATTACATACCTTATCCCTGTAGCCGCAATCTGCTTGGTGCTCAACAAGCCAAGACATGACCGCCGAAAATATCCCTTTTTGCGCCTCCTTCTGCTTGATCAAACCATGTGGTACTACCATGGGCGGTCACTACGTTCCCGCCAAGTATGATTGCCATCTAAGGACTTGGCGCACTCGAGTTCATTGAACTCCAGCACAGAACAATAAAAGTTTGTATCTCATGCGAACGGCAAATACCTAATCTGAATGGATTGGATTTACTTATGATTTTCTCGGCGTGAGATTCGGATGAATGCAATGTTTGTACTTTCGAGGGTATTTACAAATAGCTACTTATAAATATCACTCCTATATCAAAAATTCAATGTCAGAATTAAACATATCTTATTGCGAGATTGTGTGAGTTACTAAACATTGCATCACTCGATCTGTTTAGCATACGATCATGCATTGCCGAGATGTTACTAGCTGAAACTTGGAACGATTTTTCCAGATTACTTGTCCTTGAATTCTTTCTTACTCCCCCGAAGTTTTCTCCTCCGGCTGCTCCTCCTCTCCGGAGACGTGGAAGTGGAACTGCTGTAGCGATCACTCCTCGATGATTCACTACGCGGGGCTTTCTACCGCGGTTTTTATTAAACGGATTATTTTTTGCTGTTACACTGAACAATTAACACTATAACCGTAACAAAATTCCAAGGATATTTCGAAAAGTAACTTGGAATATTTTCAAATTTGTTAAACGCGTGCGCACGGAAAGAAATCCAAAACGCCAATGACCTGAAAATTGAGCGCGCACAATAACGCTGGCTACAATTGCCGCCATTTCTGAAACTACGCGCGCAATGTTGCTGAGGTTCAAAACGGATATGACATGTATTTTAGGAGTTTTAAACAGGAAGTGCGCTATTTGGGGCTAATTTCGTCGCACCGGAAAGGAAGTCAAGTATGCTACTCTCAATATTAGGCTAAAGCCAGGTAACGTCAGGTATAATAATCAATATTGTAATATTTGTAGTTAATTTAATAGTTAAGCATAAGCAATTTTTAAGAGATCTAAAAATCAATCCGTGGGAGTTTCTGCGCCCTCCCTCTCCCACGATGGTCCAATGTAGAGAAGAGGCAAAAATAACCTTTGCTAAGTATATGTAAATATCTACAGTAATAAAGAGATTTGATTTCATTTCATTTATCGAAGTCGGTTGCATTTACAAAAGTAGCTTATCGTATGGTGTACAGTTAGTACCCTAGGCACGCCACTGAGGCCTGGGGTTATATGTTTTTCTTCCCCCCCCCCCCGCCAGAAATTCGGCCTCGCTTGGGCTGCAGAGCCTCGGACCGCAACGCCGCCGCAGAGGTCGTAGCAGCGATGGCGTCGTAAAAATAGCCTATATCCAGCAGTAGTTGGTCAACACTTCCTTAGTTAATAACATATCCTCTCCCCCAGTTCATAATCGAGCCGAAGAGCCTCGAGAAGCAGGTGAAGCTGCAGCTGCCCATCCTGCTCGGCACGTACCCGTTCCGCGACGCGAGCGTGCGAGACGACACCAGTCACGCGCAGCCGCCCGCGCACTACCCCAGCACGCTGCCCGTCTTCCGGCCCTGGCTCAACGAGAAACCCGCGCACTCATAAACTAAGCGAGCTAGACTCTCTCTGCCTGAGAGACCTGTGCCCTGCCCACAGTCGAGCGCGAGAGAAATGATGACAGGGTCAGTATGAGGTTTAAGCGGCACTTTATTTGGGTCGACTGTGCATAAGGTCATTTGTTTGTACCCGATTGCACAAGGAGGGTAATGTTTATTTGGGAGATCAATCCCACCTGTACATATCGCGCCAGGCGGCGCATTTCAACGGAGTCAGTATTTTCAGGCGTGTTGTTATGAGTAGCTTGGGGGGGGGTGCCAAATTGGGTTCTTAAAATAAAAATACTCGCTAGTATTTTAGGTATTCTGGAATTTGTCTTAAGATCATTTACATATTATGACCTGACCTGAGTGATGTTTGCACGAATCTGAGGACACCTTCGCAATCAGAATAATGTTATGTCTCAACTCAAGATTCTCCGATATTCAACAGGTTTTCAGGACTGGTGCCATTTTAATAACACTTTTATAAGTTCAATATTATTATAGTTGCTTTTCTATGTCTACCATTACATGTGTAAGTAATACATATATGGCGATACTGACCTAACTTAATTTGTACTTAGGCATTTCTCTAAGGATAATCTCTTAGTTATAATTTAAGATTAATAGAATCTGCGGCAATATTTTCGTAGTCTTATAATTTTGTGAACGTTAACTTTTTTGAAATATCATTATACAATGTAAATAACTTACCTGTGATATATCAAACCGTCCATCTTATGATACACTGTCAGTTACGAATTGTCGAACATACATTGAGAATACATATTTAAATGTTCTGAATATACTAAATATTATTATACTTCCCCTATTGGAATAGATGTGTAAGTTTTACCATATTATAATAAAAAATAAAGTACTATGTATTCTCTGATAAATATTTTACTTATTATTGGTAACCCATCTTGAAATGAAAATCAGTAATGTCACTAAAATGTCTATTTAAGTAACAAAATAAGAATGATAATTATTTTTTATACAGAAATTAATGAGCAATTTTACTTTTAAAAACATGGACACGCCCCATGCTTAAACAAGACATGGTCACAAGACTGCTACGAAACAATACAAGGTCGTAGGAATTCATGTAATTATGTCACAACAGTTTATGGCTTTCACTTATACTTGTTTTCATTATTTTGGTTTTTCTATCGTTAGATAATGGAGAAATATCCTGCATGTTAACCAAAGTAGATTGCCTAATACATATAAACACAAACCTTTCGCACTAATTCGACCATTGTGTACTTGTAGAAAATAGGAAAGTGTTGGAGCGTAACATCGTATGTATACTGGAAAGATGCTGTCCATTCCCATCACTTGTGAAGTACAACTAAGTAGTAAGAAAGAAAAAACTTATTTTAGACACTAGCGGGTGCAATGCTACCCGCTCGTGTCTAATTCAACGCGAATATTTCCCGATATTCGATGTGTTGGCAGCTTTTTGTTTGTATAAAATTAAAAGTAATTATCAAATAATGTCTCAAACGCAGGGGGCAGCTCGACTGCCGCTCGAGGGTTCCTAAGGACGCCATCAGAATACACGAGTTGCGAGTCCAGTAGAGAGCGTGATAATGATCAAACAGAATGTACATTCATCACGGTGGACGCCACTTTTGGTATCACAGCGATGAACAGCTGTCATGTAGACGGGCGCTCTCCGGAATACGAAATGTAACCTGCTCAAGATAGACGATGACGCACTCTGTCCGGTTAGATATCAGTTTGGCGCACTAGTGCTAGTGCCCGGCTAGTGCCCGGCTGGCTAGGCCATCTTGTTGGCGAGCGCGCGGTGCAGGTTGGTGAGCTGCGCGGTCCACTTGTCGAGCGCCTGGTAGCGCGCCGCGCCGCCCCGCGCGCCGCCCGCCAGCTCCAGCACGCTGTTGACCTGGTCGATGCGCCCGCTGATGGTGCTGCGTATATAAGTGTGAGTGAGTCGCAAAATTTGTCATTTGGGCGCGATAAAATGCGCGGGGCATGCTACAGAAGTGAAATGGAGAGCTGACCGCCAACCTACAATAGTTGAGAAGAACGTGAGCATACGCCCAGCAAAAGGTTGATTCCTAGACGATTTCTGGTGTATGGAATAATTAGTCCAGCATGGCCTGTAAATGTCCGTGAAATTTCAGAATTAGTCCTGTTATAGTTAAGAACTTATTAACGAAAAACAGTTTTTGCTGACCGTATGTACGTCTTGCAAAAAATAACTAAACGGCTGCTTATAGGCTGGTGAAACTTGGTTCACAGGTACTTCATAATTAGTCCAGTTAACAACATAACATTTACATACAGGCACATACATTGCTTCTGGCCCCACACTAGGATACCCTGTGTCGTGGGAACCAGAAACAGCGACGTCACACACATATAAACATCCAAGACCCGGGGTTTTTATTTTTTTACCCCCAGCCGGGGATCGAACCCGGGACCTCTCGCATGGTAGGCACAGCTACAGCCGCTGCGCCACAGAGGTCGTCAAATTGGTCCAAGAACATCAAAATTGTTCTCTCTTGTGGTTATGGAGAAATACAAGTTTTTGCTGGGCGTACGTTCTCAGATCTCTTAAACTACCCGTCTTATGAAGTCGAAAATTGACATGATTGTTCATGGCAATTGGCCCAAATTAGTCCTGAAAAACATTTCCTCAAAATCCATATAGTTTTCCCGTAATCAATGTCCAATGAATATTAAAAAGATCCGCCTACGTCCGTAAGTAATTCACTTTTTTTAAATATTATGACATCAATGTCATAATCTACATACCAATCTTGATGTTAGTGTTATGTTTCGTTATAATAACAGCGATATTTAACTAATTACAGCACTAAAATTAGTGACTTACCTACTGATTCTTTGCACAGCGACAATACTAATAAGGAGTGTACAGATCTATTTGAATTCATCAAAAAAATTGTCCAACTATACAATAACCTAAATTGAAAATTTCAATGCAAACCATCCATAAATAAGGGAGTAATTAAGTAAAATTCTAAGCAACTACTATTTCGGAAGCTAACCGTTGTGTATAACTTCCTAAAAAGACAGGTTTCATCTCCCGTTTCCGCGGGAATCGGCAGATGAAACTTCACCGGTTTTGAATCCAACGGTTGCTTGAATGATGTTATCATAAGTCTGTTCTTGTCATAGTAGGCCTTCCGTTCAGCGTAAATGTTACGCGAAACGTATTCACCTGTTTTATCTTCGCACGATTGCAGACTTACATGATTGCCGTCAAACTCTCGCCAAAGTTGATCCAATGCATCTACACGCTTCTTAAGTCTTAAGGTATTCAGCGTTTTTTCGAGTCGCGTTTTCCTTGGCAAAGTTGATATAGACACGTTCAATCTCTTGAAGAATTTCATGTTAACGCTTGAGTAGAGTTTAGGCCATGATGATTGATTGAATGAGTGTTCTCTACGAAAAGATATATTGAATGATGCTCAGTACTGAGATGACACCGAGGTTCTTGTAGCCCAGCTAATCTGCTGGGACTGTCGAACTTCAAACATGTTCTTACATTGTACAACCTAACACGAAGGATAAAGGGGGCTTCGTTTCACTCACCCCTTTACACTTCACCTAAGCTACCGTAGTGTTTTGACTTGATATTTGCTGTGCAAATCAATATTTTACACATTGCCGGTGGCCAATAATCCCTAGGAATTGACATTACCTAGGCTAAAGTATGTAATGGACATTAATATTTCATACATCGCCTGAAAGCCCCAGGTATTATATACATTGCCTAGGTATTGTATAGAATACCTGCATTACACAGATTGCCGGTAACATATATACACATACGGACAACTTTTACTATGAGACAACCCTGTTTAATACTAAGGTTCAATGACCAGCTGACATTTTTCTCGATCCTATAGTAAAAGTTGTTGATGTATAGAATTATTGATTGTATATAATTATTCCTTTTCGGGTTCCAAGGTATCCATGTCACACCCTGTATACAATACGATAAGGTATGTTTGGCCATAGAAAGGAAGGATTTAAATTAACTCTTTAAAATAATTGTTGAAATAAAAATATATTATTTTACGAACATTTCAAACTGAAATAACTGAGAAAGACTACTATTTACGACATTTTATCATTGAATATTTGTTGTTTGTAATTATTTTTACACCTGCCTTGCTCGTAAAGACCTACTTACTTACGTTCAAAGAGTGAATGTAAGTTAGTCTTTACGTCATTCATTCATTGTCTGCATTGAAACCTCGTTCCATTTTCAAATTACTTTGCAGATCAAGCAATGCTTGATATGTAATGGATTTTCATACAACTTTACAGTTCAAGCTATGCAAACCTCCTTGGTCAAAAACTCAACCAACACAAAAAAAAATATATTGGCAGTAATTCAATCGATATTATTTGAAGTTTGATAAAGTTTATCTCAAATCAATTACCTAATTAAAAATGTCAAGTGATGAAGTGGATATGGAAGCTGAGAATGTAATCGACAACCTTTTGCCAAATAAATCAAAAGAAAGGTATTTAAAATGCTATGATGACTTCATTAAATGGCGTGCAGAAAAAATTACATTGTTTTATTTTATTTGTTGTGTTTTATTTTCCTCGCAAGAAAGGTGTAAAATAGTATACTTCTCTCGGGTTGTAAGTAGCTATTGCACCCTCGAACTATATCCGCCCTAAATATCTCGGGTGCACTCGATCCTTAGAGCCCTTGCATTGCATTGCATTGCATTAGAGCCCGGGCACCAAATTGCATCTCGTTCCGTAATAGCTCACTTACTTCCCTTGTAGCGTAATGTACTATCTCGATCGATTGGCATACATTCGGTAAGTTGAAAGTACCAAAAATTTCGCAAAAAGCGAAATTTTTGGTACTTGCAAATTAAGGTATCCCAGCCCCCATACAAAAATGATCGAACCCCTTTCAAAAAACCGCTACAATCGAAACAGCTTGACGGATTTTAACAAATGAGGTGTCATTGAATTTGTGACCTGTGACCGTGAGAGTAACAGGCTATATCATTTTAGTAAAAAGTCAATACGTTGGTTTTAAGACCGCAAAATGTAGTTTACAAAATTATTTGTGCGGCGTTTCATACTCCATGTACGTAACCAGGTGCATTCAAATCAAATCAAATCAAATCAAAAATCATTTATTTCCATAGGATGTTGTTACATCACTTAGATCCGTCATTACATTTTTTTGGGTGAGTTCACTAACACAATGGCGGAATCTGTGGAGAAGAGCTCACCGAAGAAACTCCACAGTCATCGCATCTTTTGCGTTGCCTTTTTTAAATAAAATATTGTCAAATTACAAAATGAATGCTAATTATATATCGAAACAGCCTGTTACTCAAACAATCTATTCCCATGGACATCTGTCCTATAAGTAATCAGATATCCTATAGTAACCTTTTTTATACAATTTCTGTTTTATTATTATTTTAAACTTGTCTAAAGGTAAGTTTTTAATATCAGTAGGGACCTTATTGTAATAGCGTATACAATTGCCTTTAAAAGAATTACTAATTTTATGTAGTCGGCTTACATAAGTAACCAACTTGTCTTTATTTCTAGTATTAAAATTGTGTATATCACTGTACTTCTGAAAATTAGTTATATTTCTTTTTACATACACAAGATTGTCATAGATATATTGAGACACAAATGTCAGAATATTGATTTCTTTAAACTTTTCCCTCAGTGACACTCTAGGCCCTAATCTATAAATTGCACGAACAGCCCGTTTCTGCAGAATAAATATACTATTAGCATTCGCAGCGTGACCCCACAATAAAATACCATAGGTCATTATACTATGAAAGTAACTAAAGTAGACTAGTCTAGCGGTGTCTACGTCGGTAAGAGCTCTAATTTTTTTAACTGCGAACGCTGCCGAACTCAGTCTGTTCGACAATTTATTTATATGAGGATCCCATTGTAGTTTGGCGTCTAAAGTAATGCCCAAAAAGACAGTCGACTGCACAAGGTCCAATCTCTGTCCTTTTATAAATATGTCTGTAGTTACCGGGTTCACATTGGGTAACACGAATTTAATACATTTAGTTTTCTTTTCATTAAGTAATAAATTGTTAACAGTAAACCAGTTCACTATACTAGAGATAGCATTGTTCACCTCGTCATAATTTGATTGCTGTCTTTTAACTTTAAATATCAAAGAAGTATCATCGGCAAACAATACTAACCCATGTTTTGCTTTAACAAGGTAAGGTAAATCATTAATATATACTAAAAACAAGAAAGGACCAAGAATTGAACCTTGCGGTACGCCCATACTTATTGAAGACCCAGGTGATCTTTTCCCAATAACATCGACCATCTGAACCCTATCTGTTAGATATGACTCCAGAAGGCCAAGTGCCTGATCTTTTACACCATAATGGCGTAACGTCCTGACAAGAGTGTCATGATGGACACAATCAAAAGCCTTGGATAGATCGCAGAAGACACCTATTGCATCCATTGCGTCTTCCCAGGCATCAAAAATATTGTCGATTAGTTCGCAGCATCGGCTGTTGAACGACCCTTTGTGAAACCAAACTGAGCAATATGAATTAAATTATTGAGATAAAAATGACTTTGCAATTGATTAAGTATGAGTTTTTCAAATATTTTGCTAAGCGTTGGTAGTATCGATATGGGTCTAAAATTGGTGGGGTCTGATGTACTACCAGCTTTGAATAAATGTATAACTTTACTTAGTTTCATCAAGTCAGGAAACACACCATTATCTATACATTGATTAAATATACAACAAAGGTGAGGTATTCATAAGTTTGTAAGTGTTATTAAAAGAAAGTGTCACTCGCGAGGTCTACATCTTCAAGAGCCACTAGTTGTATTATTGTAGGTCCCGGCTACGATCGCCCATAACACGAAAAAACTATTAACAAATTCCAATTCTCAGTTTAACTCCAAAATTCACGCACTTTTTTGAATCAAAACGCTAATTATGCAGATTTATGAATAAAATTAAATAAACACATCATCCCTTTTCTTTGGCCCTGAAAGCTGGTCAAAATTTTGTACCTTTTTATATCGAAAATGTGGCTGATCCATTGTGCAATGCACGCAAGTGTACTATGCGGCGAAAGATGAAAGTCATTGTTTTGTACCGTGCGGCCGCTTTTTTCATACCTTCACCGCACACGTATCATAAACCCTCTTTACTGCGTCCAAAAACCACACGTTACGACCAGTATAATGATACACTACTTGGTAAAACTCATTTCTTATCTGAATATTGATACATTATGTATGACCATAGTGTACCAAAATTTGTCAAATTATGACATTCCAATTTCGAACGCCGACGCCCACCTGTGCGCCGCCCCTACTGCAAAGCAATGATCAATGCCACAATGCCTATCGAACACGCGGTTCCTGAACACATCAAAGAGAGCTTATGATATGTGTGTAGATAAACTAGTGTATGTAACTGTACATAATTAGGCATTAAAACTCGAGTGATATTATTATGAAACTCACCTTCGGCTCGTTTCATAAACCCACTCTCGAGTATTAATGCCCTCCATTATGTAGCAGTCACATATACTACTATTTTGATTCGGTCGGTTAGCTTCGGAAGTTGTAGTTGGTTAGAATTTTACTTAATTACTCCCTTATTTATGGATGGTTTGCCTTGAAATTTTCAGGTTAGGTTATTAATAGTTAACTAACCTGTAACCTATCTGTAAACTCCTTATCCTTATCCTTATAATCGGTATGTTAAAGTATCAGTAGGTAAGTTACTCATTTTAGTGCTGTAACTAGTTAAATATTGATGTTATCATTACGAAACTCAACACATGCATCACTATTGTTACATAGATTACATTGATGTCATAATATTTAAAAAAGTTCATTACTTACTTTTTGATTTCCATTGGACGTTGATACGATAACGGCTAAACTATACGGATTTTCGTAAATGTTTTTCAGGACTAATTTGGACCAATTGCCATGAACAATCATGCCAATTTTCGACTTCATAAACCGCGTAGTTTACGAGATCTCGAAAACCCGAAAACGTACGCCCAGCAAAAACATGGATTTCTCCATAACCACAAGAGCGACCCATTTTGCTGTTCTTGGACCTATTGGACTAATTATGAAGTACCTGTATACCAAGTTGAACCAGCCTGCGATCAGCAGCTTTGCGTTACTAACTTTTTAACTAAGATAGGACTAATTTTGAAATTTCATGGACAGGGCATGTTGGACTAACAATTTCATACACAACAAAATTTTGCTGGGCGTATGCTCACGAGACGTACGACCAGAAGAAGGGACCGTAAAACTGCCTCTGCATTATCGAGCAATATCGAAGTTTAGGGCTTTGAAAGAGAGATGACGATGAGCGATATACGCCTTACCTATTACCTTTACTTCTGTTAGACGTTTCTTCAAAGTAACTAATGCAAACTTGCACTCAATGTAAGCTTGTGCTACCGGGCCGCGGACCGCGGGCCGGAGCGCGGAATTATTCTAGCACTCACTTGTCCAGTATGCAGGTGACGAGCAGGTTCTCCACCTCCCGCTCGTGTATGTTGAGCTGCTGCGAGATGAACGGTATATGTATCCTAGTGTAGGGCCCGATCAGCTTGATGAGCACCTGCGTGCGGATGTTGCGCAGCAGATCCTCGATGTGCTCGCGAATGAACGGGTCGTCCATTATGTTGTTTCTGAAAAGGGCAATTACTGTTGGAACTTTCAAATATAGCGCACCTGTTCCGATACAGCGGGACACAGTTTAGCGCACACAGCGCCCCTGCACTACTCGCCGGCGAGACAGCGAGCGTACTTACTACGCGAGTGAACGGCGTGACAACATACCTATGGTGTAGTGAAGGGGCGCGCTAAGTTTTCGTAGTTTATCTCTTATTAAATACCTCTATCTCCACTGTGTGTGTGTGCTTACAACAGCCATATAAAATACACATGCGACATATTTAATTAATAATGATTATCTTAGTTGTTACATCTGGCCGAGATGGGCACTAGATGGGTGTGCATTCTATGTGGCACTTGTTTCGGACGCTTCCGTGTTTCGGATGGCACGTTAAGCTGTAGGTCCCGGCTACTACCGCTACTCGCTGCTAGTACTCGTAAATCTGTGTCAGAGGCCCTAATAGGGCAGCTTGACAACTTCTGACAATCGGGTTGGCTACTAGCCCGACACCCCTCCTTCAACCCACACTGAGCCAGCGTGGTCGAGTATGGCTCAATCTAACTCGATTCCGGGTATGGAATAAAACAGAAGAGTAAGATCGTCTTGTCATATTGAATCCCGAGCGCAGCGAAGGAATTTAGAGGACATGATAGGCGATTGCTGGAATAGACGTGACACGTTGCGAGCATGGGAGTATGGGAGACTAACCTGTTGTGTTTGAGTATCGACTCGAACTCGTTGATGTCGTTGTTCTGGTACGCCATCACCAGGTTGGTCATGGCGAGGATCTCGGGGTCGTTCTTGTACGGCTTCGCTTCTTGTGAGTCGAACGGGTTGATGCCGGACTTCATTAGCCTGCGGCACCAACAGGATATCTTAGTGACAATTACATCTGGACGATTACGTATGTGCATTGATCACATGATTGGAGTTCGCACGGTTATTTTATTAGTAGCCAACACATTACACGAACGAAAGGCTATCCTTAACATCATAGTGGGTCGGTAAATTGAGATTTGTAGTAGAGAGGTAACAGCGAAAAAAGGAGGGTTATGTATTTGACCTGTATGTATATAGTATGTATGTATTTTTTTATCACACCTGCTCTGAAAATACATACTAATTATACCAATTAGAGGGAAGAAACGCCTTTATCCCGCCCTTCAAATCCTTTCATCCCAAGGTATGGAAGTTTGTATGAAAATCCTTCCGACCCAAGGGTGGAAAGTATGTATGAAATTCCATTACATACCCGGTTTTTTTTTTTTATTTGTCAGCAGTCATACTGCAAAGAGACTTTAACTGTCTACTAATTAAATTTCAAGTAAATTGTTACTGGCCACATACAGTTTTTTTTTACCAGTTACCAACCTCCTTGGTGCATACAGAAAATTAAAAACGAAATTATTTTTGTATATAAAACGCGCGGAATCACGGAAGAAGTGGCTGCATGACCTTATGATCTTAGCCTACTCCAGAAACGGGCGAATAAAAAAAGGAAAAGCCCGCGCATTTTCGCAAAAACTTCGATTGATTTAGCATTTATCTTTGTGTTTTTTGTAAAATATGGATGCATTTATGTCTATAATTTTCCTCGTAGGTGTAATAAAAAGCACTATACATACCTCAGGATAAAGTACAGTTCCATACCTCAAATGGTTTGCGCCCCTCGCAAGCTCGTGGCGCAAATGCCATAATCTCGGTATGGAACTGTCACTTTCTTCCCTCTGAAGTAATGTACTATTCCATAACCGCATTGTCACGACGAGGGGACGAATGCAATACGCATAAGGAAATACGCGTACGTACGGTACGAGGCGACGTCTCTCACCATTCCAATTTAGTAACGCCTGTGGTAAATAGCAGTGCAATCAAATGAAAACAATTTTTTCATTAAATAATTATTTTTACACCTGCCTTGCTCGTAAAGACCTACTTACTTACGTTCAAAGAGTGAATGTAAGTTAGTCTTTACGTCATTCATTCATTGTCTGCATTGAAAACTACGTTCCATTTTCAAATTACTTTGCAGAACAAGCAATGCTTGATATGTAATGGATTTTCATACAACTTTACAGTTCAAGCTATGCAAACCTCCTTGGTCAAAAACTCAACCAACACAAAAAAAAAATAATGGCGGTAATTCAATCGATTTTATTTGAAGTTTGATAAAGTTTATCTCAAATTAATTACCTAATTGAAAATGTCAAGTGATGAAGTGGATATGGAAGCTGAGAATGTAATCGACAACCTTTTGCCAAATAAATCAAAAGAAAGGTATTTGTTGTGTTTTATTTTCCTCGCAAGAAAGGTGTAAAATAGTATACTTCTCTCGGGTCGTAAGTAGCTATTGCACCCTCGAACTATATCCGCCCTTGCTCGCTTCGCTCGCTCGGGCGTCTAAATATCTCAGGTGCACTCGATCCTTAGAGCCCTTTGCGAGCGAAGCTCGCACGGGCACCAAATTGCATCTCGTTCCGTAATAGCTCACTTACTTCCCTTGTAGCGTAATGTACTATTTAACGATTTTAATAAATGATACGTCATGAGATTAGTCTTGATAACGCGAGTGTCACCGGGGACATTAAATAAAAAGGCGGATTTTGTGCGCTTAAATGTGCGGGCTAAAACATTTTTCAAGATCCTCGAGCGGGGTTTCAAAATAAAGGGCTTCAGATTAGCGAGAGTCGAAATATATACTAATCTTGTACAAGCTATGAATAATGCACATTCGTTATAAACTAAGTATCTAAAGATAAATAACGTAGCTTCAAATACTAACAGTCTTACCTTTAAAAAATAACTAATTTATGTTTGTAGTCTGTTTAAGCAAAATCCTCTTAAAACCTTAATTAGTGTTTTATGTTTTTGTGATTTATAAAAGTACAGCGAGTCAGTTTTAACTAAAAGACTGTTGTTGGTTATTTTATTCTTTTAAGGTATATGGATGTCGGCTGAAGGAAGAGAATCCAAAGCCGTTAACTTAATAAAAAAAAAGCCTTTGTATGTGTCAAAATGTACTCTGTGTTCCAGCAAAGAGTTTCGTTTATTTCAGGTTCAAACAAACAAACAAAAAACAACCAACATAATTTTTCAGATTCTCTTTGCTTCATACATTGACAACTAACTGGCGTTTGCCTCTGGCATTTGGTTTAAACCAGAGAACATAATGTGTGATATTACCTAAAATGAGTTTATCTACACACGTATCATAAATCCTCTTTACTGCGTACAAAAACCGCACGTTACGATCAGCATAATGTTAAACTACTTGGTAAAAACTCATTTCTTATCTGAAAAATTACACATTATGACCATAATGTGTAATTTTTCTACATATTATGACATTCAAATTTCGAACGCCGACGCCTGCCTGCGTGCCGTCCCTAGTTTGTTTGTGAAGTTGGTACTAACATTCAAATTTCGAACGCCGATGCCCGCCTGCGTGAAGTTGATACTACAGAACAAGCTAAACAATTGCAGAGCCACAATGCCGGTCAAACATGCGGTTCCTGAACACATCAAAGAGAGCTTATGATATGTGTGTAGATAAACTAGTGTATGTAACTGTACATAATTAGGCATCAAAACTCTCGAGGGATATTATTATGAAACTCGCCTTCGGCTCGTTTCATAAACCCACTCTCGAGTATTAATGCCCTCCATTATGCAGCAGTCACATAAACTACTATTATCGGACAGTTATAGAAGGGGTTGAGCTATTTTAAGTTGTAAAAGGTTTATAACGAACCTAAAATACAGATGTTATTTTATGAATCATAATTTTGTGAGAACGGGTAGTAAGACTGTTTTAACTCCATATTATGAGTGTTTTAGAGAAATTGAATCTTTATAAATAACACTGTAAGACTTAATGTAATTATTGAGATTCGATAAAATTAAATTTAAATACAGTCGGGACCAGTTAAATTTAAGAGAGCCGGTTCCGCTGCTCCTTTTTGGCTGTTTAGTGTACCACAGTCGGGATGTTTTGTATTTGTAATTAAGTTATTTATTATTATTAGCATGTATTAAATCAGGCAGCTAAGAAACCGTATTCTGGTAGCTTAAAAATAGAAGTGGATACCAAAATTAACAGGTTGGCATTTAATTCAGAGCCTCAATTTTAGTTGATTTTAATTCCGTTGCAGGAAACTTTTAACTATAGGCGGGTATCAAGTAATTATGTTGGCAACTGAATTTATAAAACTTTTCAATGAATAAACAAATAACCTTATACACCCCAACTGATTTCTTTATAATAAAAAATACTGAGAAAGAAAAAACAAATATTTGCCTAATATTGTAGAAAATATTTGAGATTTCTGACAAAATCACAACTCTGGTGTGTGCGTGCCGCGGTCCGCGAGTTCAATCAAATTATTCGTCACACTTTTTAAGATTGGTTAGTTACATCATAGTAGGTACCTATTAAGAAATAATTCAATGGAAAGATGAAGTAACACTAAAATTTAGGTTAGGTACTACTACGACCCGAATGGCCGAGTCGGCGGTGACCCTGCCTACGAAGCCAAGGGTCCCGGGTTCGAGTCCCGTTGGGGGCAAATATTTGTTTGATTAGAACGGATGTTTGTACCCTAGTTATGGTTGTTTATCTATCTAAGTATAATATTTATCTATATAAGTATGTTTATCGTTGTCTAGTACCCAAGATACAGGGAATCTAGTTTGGGACTAGATCAATGTGTGTAAATAGTGTCCAAGGTATTATTATTATATTATATTAAAAGACTTTAAAGAAATTGACATACTAACAGTAGCTAGTCAATTTATTTTCGAAAATATAATGTATGTACGCAAGAACCTTACAACATTTTCCAAAATTAGCGATAGCTGTAATGTTAACCTAAGAAATAATCACAGATTGTGTGCGCGCCGATTTAGACTCGCGAAGGTTAGCAATTATTTCAAGGGTCAGTGTATTCTCTATTAAAATAAGATACCTCTGGAGATTTTGAAATTGCCATTTGAGCAATTTAAAAAGCATGTTAAAGAGACTTTGTCAAAAAAGGGGTATTACAATGTTCTAGATTACTTAAATGACAGGACTGTATGGGGTTAATCTAGCTCAACACAGGCCTTGCTGTTAATAATTTTGTAATTATTTATTCCTGCTTATTAATCATAATAATTAAATTTTTCATATTTGTAATAGTTAAGCACAACCTATTTTTAAAAGAGATCTAAAAATCTATCTGTGGGAGTTTCTACGCCCTTCTGCTCCCACAGTGGTCCAATGTAGAGAAGAGGCAAAATTGACGTTTGCTAAGTATATGTAAATATCTACGTAATAAAGTACTTTGACTTTGACTTTGACTATCTATAAAACATAGCAAAAATTCGAACTCCCCGCCCCCGCCCTCACTAACCGTACAGTTCGCGCCAATTTCTTTGGCTCTGAGCGAGCGGTACCTCTCTCTCACTCACCCCACCCTTACCCTATGAGTGAAAGAGAGTCCCTGCTCGCTCAGAGCCACAGAAACTTGGCTTGGCTTGTATGAAACGGGACTATAGCGCGGGACGCGCAATTGTTAAAATGCCTAGATAACTTTCGACGTACCTATTGTACTTATCATTCGCTCGCGAGTTGAATGCACTCCAAATGTAGGTAATGTACCTAGTAGGGCTGTGTTTGTAAGAAATTACCGTAGATGTCGCTGTGACACTCGTACTACGAACCGCTCAAAGTCCACCGACATAGCTTGATTGACACTGTCATTACATCCCCATTTCACTATATTAATTCCACGAAATGCCACGAAATGCCATTGCGTGGCTCGTGCCGCTCGTGCGCTCGCGCACCTGAACACAGATGGATAAGTACTGACAGACTAATAAACAAAACAAACAAATAAAGAGAACCTCGTACCCATCACATCCCCCCCTAGCCCTTTCCTTCCGTGATTTGCACTCGCTTCCTTCGCTTCTCTTTTTTTCCATACGGATGAAGAAAGTAAGCACTAGGTACTTGAGGCAGGTGGTGCGGCGCGGACTACCGGACTCGTCGTAGTTCCTGTGTGTAGTGTAGTGTAGTCAGGTACGTACATGTTGGCCAGCACTAGGTACTTGAGGCAGGTGGTGCGGCGCGGACTACCGGACTCGTCGTAGTTCCTGTGTGTAGTGTAGTGTAGTCAGGTACGTACATGTTGGCCAGCACTAGGTACTCGAGGCAGGTGGTGCGGCGTGGACTGCCGGACTCGTCGTAGTTCCTGTGTGTAGTGTAGTGTAGTGTAGTCAGGTACGTACATGTTGGCCAGCACTAGGTACTTGAGGCAGGTGGTGCGACGCGGACTGCCGGACTCGTCGTAGTTCCTGTGTGTAGTGTAGTGTAGTCAGGTACGTACATGTTGGCCAGCACTAGGTACTTGAGGCAGGTGGTGCGGCGCGGACTGCCGGACTCGTCGTAGTTCCTGTGTGTAGTGTACTGTAGTCAGGTACATACATGTTGGCCTGCACTAGGTACTTGAGGCAGGTGGTGCGGCGCGGACTGCCGGACTCGTCGTAGTTCCTGTGTGTAGTGTAGTGTAGTCAGGTACGTACATGTTGGCCAGCGCTAGGTACTTGAGGCAGGTGGTGCGGTGCGGACTGCCGGACTCGTCGTAGTTCCTATGTGTAGTGTAGTGTAGTCAGGTACGTACATATTGGCCAGCACTAGGTACTTGAGGCAGGTGGTGCGGCGCGGACTGCCGGAGTCGTCGTAGTTCCTGTGTGTAGTGTAGTGTAGTCAGGTACGTACATGTTGGCCAGCATTAGGTACTTGAGGCAGGTGGTGCGGCGCGGACTGCCGGACTCGTCGTAGTTCCTGTGTGTAGTGTAGTGTAGTCAGGTACGTACATGTTGGCCAGCACTAGGTACTTGAGGCAGGTGGTGCGGTGCGGACTGCCGGACTCGTCGTAGTTCCTATGTGTAGTGTAGTGTAGTCAGGTACGTACATATTGGCCAGCACTAGGTACTTGAGGCAGGTGGTGCGGCGCGGACTGCCGGACTCGTCGTAGTTCTTGAACGCCTCGAAGAAGTCCGTGTGCGCCTTCTCGAACTCTCCCTCGCGCAGGTGCATCTTGCCGCCGCACTCTGTACACACACAGTCACTTCCTTAGTTATCCTCGGGCCCCTAAGTCCACTGCTTCCCAGCCACCTTAAGGCTGAGCACCCTGACAGCTGAACTTAGAATTTGACCAATTTGAAGGTTTTAGGGTAATAGTTGTTGGAATATACACGAATAAATCCATCTCTTTCCAAAACAGTATTCTATCTCTTTCTAACTCGTAAATATTCGTTTTTATATTGGAGCATGCGACAAACAATTGAGACAGAGTCTGTTGCTTTTTCAAGTCGCTATTACTGTGCTAGCTACGCGTGATCGATACACCGAATAAATGAAATATTATTCAGATCGTTAAACTTTTGTTTTTATCCGAATCATTATATCCTAACAGGTTATGGGCCCAGTCACGGAAGTAAATAAAGTAACAAATAAAAGTGAAATTTAAATAACTGAACATTTAAAGTGAAAACTAATCTTTGCACAATACTTTCTTATGGGGACTCCTTTAATTCATAAAATCTAGTGTAGTTCATTATGTTGTGCTGAAGCGGCAATAAAAATACACATTCTGTCTACTACTCTCTGTCTCTACCTATTTCGGTTCACCAGATAGAGCCCGCTGACGGACAGACAGACAGACGGTAATATAGTCCCGTTTGGCACCCGTCGGGTATGGAACCCTACAAACTGTAAATGGAGGTCCATGTTCCTGCTCACCTCTAATAACGCCCATGATCAGCGGATGCGGTATGGCGGACTTGATATGCAGCGACTGTTCGTAGAGTGCCTTCAGTTTCTTGTTGTTCTTCTGTGCGGTGTACATCTGTATCTCGAGTGCATAGATCTCTAGTAGTTGAGTTCCTTTCTTGAGGTCGTCTTCGCCGTCATCCGTCTGCCGAGAATGCTACATTTTAATGAATTTCAACAGTTTTTCTTGAAGATTGTGCTTGAAGTAGTGCTCGAAAATATTTCTTAAGATGGCGGTACATTGTAAGTTACATAATTCGATAGAGGACATTTATACAAACACATTTTTCTATGTAGCCATTTCGATGTCCCACTGCTGGGCAAAGGCCTCCCCCTTTTTCGTCCACACTTCCCAGGTCTGTGCCAGCTCCGGCCCACCCCGGCAGACTTGACAAGGTCGTCCCGCCATCACCGCCTTGGCCTACCCCTTCGCCGGAATCCGACTGTGGCACCCAGTCAGTGGCGATTTTCGCCCATCTGTCTGGGTGAATACGAGTTACGTGGCCGGCCCAGTTCCAATTTAGCTTCCACACAAAATATACGGCATATTAAGTGTCGCAATTTCGGGATATTTGGTTGTGGAAAGCATCCTAATCTCACAAAATGACAGGAAACAACAACAAAACTAAAAAAATTATGTGGCAAATGTAGTACAAACTGTGAGTAGTGTACCCCGGGTACCTGACAACTGAGATGCAGCTGCTTCAGTATCTTGGCGAGTTTGTTGAAGTCCCCGCGGTCGTAGTACAGTTTGCCCAACTTGGTGTTCGTCTTGAACCAGAGCCGGTCGTTCTTGGCGTCCTTGAGCGCCTCCAGGGTCGTCTCGTAGAAGTCTTGCAGCAATTCCATCTGAAGACAATTGATGACCTTAGAAAATTAATAACATTGCAGGACAAAGTGATATTAATTTTACATAACGGCACATACATTGCTTCTGGCCCCACACTAGGATACCCTGTGCCGTGGGAACCAGAAACAGTGACGTCACAAACAGGCAAGCAATCAAGATATATGGTTTATTTTTTCTTTCTCCCCTGCCGGGATTCGAACCTGGGACCTCTCGCTTGGGAATCACAGCTTCGACCGCAACGCCACAGATTAGCGAGCCGTAACTATAATTGTTGCACGAACCCAAAAACACAGAATACTTAATAGTACTACGTATAGAGGCACTTAACTTAACACTTAAATAAATAGCTACTCTCGCTGCGCGACAATAAAGCGCAATCTAGCTCGCATCTGCGCTACGTACAACAGTTGCTAAGCACCTCAGAAGCAGAATCGGTTGCCCCGCCCGTGCAGGCTAGATTGCACCGTATTACAATAAGACATAAGACATAAGACATCATTTATTGGTAATATACATTACAAGTCAAACAAAATTCAAAATATTAATAAAATGTATAAAATAAAATTAGATAAAGGAAACATTTGCCACATCATTAATAAGGAAGTTGTCATTACCCGTAGGAGTATAATGTAATATAATTGGTACAATTAAAATAATTAATTTTTATTAAAATAATATTTACTTATGTACGTCGTTCTTTAAAATTTATGAATTCTTCATAGGAGTAGAACGACTTCTTGACAAACCACTTTTTTAGTTTAATTTTAAAGTTTAGGAAGCTCGGTGCATTGGTAATGTCGTCCGGTAGCAAATTGTACACCTTCGGACCCATCACCCGTATTGTTTTGGCCATTTTTTCTAATTTATGAGGGACATTGGCTAGTTTATCTGCACCTCTTGTAGTGTGACTGTTTTGGTCACCACGTTTAGGTAGACTACCAACATTGACTCTCACATGAGTAGCAACTTGAAAAATGAGTAGGGATGGCAATGTCATTATTCCAAGCGCCACAAAGTGCGGTCTGGCGGATGTGTCCTGGGCCACACGTGCAATCAGTCGTACGGCTCGTTTCTGAAGTCTGAAGATACGCTCCCAGTCAGCAGCGCGCCCCCAGAACTCGATTCCGTATGACAGGACTGACTGCACTGTGGCGAAGTAGCAGGTCCGAACCGCTTCTTTAGGAAGTGTTGACGATAGTCTACTGAGCGCAAAACAGGCGCTACCCAATTTACCACACAGCTTTTGTATGTGATGCTCCCAGGTCATTGTCTGGTCTATGACAAAACCGAGAAATGATGCGGAGGAGACTTGTTCAATTCTCGTTTCCTCGACGCGTATATCTAGTAAGCGTCTCCTGCGTCCGGAAAGGTCGAAATTAATTACTTGAGTCTTTGTTAGATTGAGTGCGAGGCCGTTTTTTTTAAACCAATGCCATAATTGGTTTGCGACTTTATTGAGTGTGAACTCTAGTGAGTCAAGAGTTTTGCCCGTGACTACAGATGCTACATCATCTGCGAACATGAACAATTCACCGTCAGTGGTAATCTTCGGTAAGTCATTCAGGAGGAGAGAGAAGGCAAGGTTTGACAGTGAGGAGCCTTGAGGTACACCCACGTCTGTCATGGTTCCGTCGGGCCTGAGAGCTCCTTATACTCTGACAAAACAAGGTCGTCCTGTAAACTCCTGTCTCGCTTGATCACGGTAGGGTTACCTGCGTGCGATTATTTGTGTTTGTGAATTTTAGTCCACTCTATCTAAGAAAGGTGTTATTAGTACTTATTCAGGTTTTTGGTAAATTCTAAATCTAGGTAGGTACCTACCTCCTTACTTATGTAATTGTCATTTGTTTTATACTGGGTCTAAAGTGTTTACTATTATTTAAACAAAAAGGTATTCAATTAAAAAGGAATCAAATTTAATTTGTGAACAATTCCTTTAGACACCCTAAAATGTTAGGTACTTAACTCATTGTTGTTGCAAAAATCACAGAAAAGTTGCTTATGAGGAGCGGCTAGCGCGCGACGCGACTGCAAGCCAAGCGAGCGGCAACATAACTGAATTCCCGCCCGTCGGGTTGGCCAGTCGAACGTACCTAGACTGTAAAGTGAGACCCCCCTGCCAAACCCGCAGCGAGCACCTTAACAACTCGGTACACACAAGAACCTCGTTAGTGTATCTGCTCAGTTTTCGTATTTCGTAATGTCTTTTATCTAGACACGTATCATAAACCCTCTTTACTACGTCCATAAACCGCACGTAACGACCAGCATAATGATATACTACTTGGTAAAAACTCATTTCTTATATGAATATTGATACATTATGACCTTAATGTATCAATATTTCGACACATTATGTCATTCGAATTTCGAACGCCGACGCCCACCTGCGTGCCGCCCCTAGTTTGTCTGTGAAGTTGGTCTTAACAAGTGCTGAGCAATGATCAATGCCACAATGCCGGTGAACATGAGGTTTCTGAACACATCAAAGAGAGCTTATGATATGTGTGTAGATAAACTAGTGTATGTAACTGTATATAATTAGGCATTAAAACTTTCAAGTGATATTATTATGAAACTCGCTTTCGGCTCGTTTCATGAACCAAGTCTCGAGTTTTAATGCCCTCCATTATGTATCAGTCACATAGACGACCCGAATGGCCGAGTCGGCAGTGACGCTGCCTACGAAACCAAGGGTCCCGGGTTCGAGTCCCGGTGGGGGCAAATATTTGTTTGATGAGAACGGATGTTTGGTTTGTACCCTAGTCATGGTTGTTTATCTATCTAAGTATAATATTTATCTATATAAGTATGTGTATCGTTGTCTAATACCCAAGATACAGGGAATCCTAGTTTGGGGCTAGATCAATGTGTGTAAATGGTGTCCAAGGTATTATTATTATTATTATTATAAACTACTATATTGTACTTCACAAAACAGACAAACAAATAACTTAAAATAGAAAAAACGTGTAAACAAAACTCTGCCCCATCCCAGGGTAGGGGGGTGACCATCGGAGAACAAAGGCCGCGGCTCTGTTGTTCCCGGCACGCAACAAGGAACTCGTAATTTCGTAATTTCTTTATTGTACTAAACAAAACAGACATACAGATAACTTATGATAGAAAAAACATGTACAAAGGCGAGCTTATCTCTAAAAAGAGATTTCTTCCAGCAAACCATGTTGGATAGGAGACGGAGATGATAGGTAAGGGAAAGAATTGCGCGTACAATTAAGACTATATTCTAATATAATACATATTACACATACATAAAACCCTATTGCTAAGAAATATAGACTACATACACAGTTACATAAATACAGCATATCAATAAAAATCTTACAAATATACTAATACTAATACATTATATAGCTAAATAGAAAGTGAAAGATAGTGCTTCTTTAGTCGGTTCTTAAAGATATTCAGTGATGGACTGTCCCTGATGGTGCAGGGAAGTTCATTCCACAGCCGTATAGCGCGGATTCTAAACCCGTGCTCGAAGGTTGCAGTGGAGCGTTGTGGGGCTTTAAGCATAGTAGCCATGTGAGTTCTCCGAGGCCTGCATGAAGAAAGAAATTCGAAGCGATCACGCAGGAAGTTAGGGTACCGAGGGTTCCACAAAATATTGTAGAGCAGGCATAGGATACGAGAGTCCCGTCGAAGACGAATCGGAAGCCAATTCAACTCCCTGCGATGTTGAGAAACGTGATCATATTTTCGCAGTCCGAAGATGAACCGAATCCCGAGGTTTTGAAGTCGTTCGAGTTTGTTCAGTTGCTCTTCATTTGCGCTTACCCAGCAAACATCAGCATAGTCAATGAGGGGAAGTAAAAGAGACTGGGCGAGAATAATTTTGGTCTGACGAGGAAGAAAGTTCTGAAGTCTCCTGAGAGAGTGAAAGGTAGCGTAAACTCGCCTGCTGACCTCGCTGATATGCGTTGACCAGGTTAACTGGTTATCGAAAACAACACCCAAGTTTTTCGCTGTGTCGCTATACATGATTACGGTACCGTTATAAGATACAGGAGGGACAGACTGTTGCTTCAACAAACATAGTGAGTGTCTGGTACCTATAATCATGGCCTGGGACTTGTTTGGGTTAACCAGTAGCCCAAATGACGAGGCCCATCCTCTAATACCCTCTAAGTCAGCGTTTAACGCCTCCACAGCGGAGTTTACATTATCGGGAGAGAAATGGCGATAGATTTGTAAGTCATCCGCGTAAAGATGATAAGAAGATGTGAGGGAAAATAGAAGAGGAGAGAGAATGCCACCTTGGGGGACACCGGAGGTGAGGTCACACCAATCCGTGCAAGTCGTCTCCGATTTGATACGCTGTTTACGGTCACGAAGGTATGAGTCGAACCAGCTGATAGAATGGGAAGAGAGATTAAGAGATTTGAGAAGTTCAACGAGAATGTCAAAGTCAACACAGTTAAAGGCACTGCTGAAGTCGAGCAGGGTAAGCAACGAAAGCTGCTTCTGATCCATGGCAACCTGAATATCATCCGTCACTTTAAGTAGAGCCGTAACTGTGCTGTGACCCGGTCTGAAGCCTAATTGAAAAGGATTTAATAGGTTGTTAGAGGATAGATATTGGGAGAGCTGGGTATGGACAATGGATTCGAGGACTTTTGATAGGATCGGCAAGATGGAAATCGGGCGATATTCTTTGAAGCAGGTGGGATTGGATGATTTAGGGAGAGGGATAACTAGTGCATGTTTCCAAGCAGTAGGGAAGGAGCAGTTTGAAAGGGAAAAATTTAAAATGTGCGTTATGGGCGGAAGCAGGTCATCTAGGATAGTGAAGATCATTTTTAGGCAGATGTTGTCATGTCCGACTGCTTTGGAGCTAATCGCCAACAATGCCCTTTTAACTGTGTCAACTCCGACATATCTCATGTTGAAGGGAGTGGTGTTGGGAAGTGACCTAGAACGCAGGCTCCGAAGAGTGGCTTGCTTGACGGTAGAGTCCATCACAACGGGCGGTGCGGAGAGAAATTGATTAAGAGCGTTGAGATCGACATTACCTGAATGCGTGTCCTGGGCCTGGGACTTGCCAATACCAAGTGTCCTGAGAAATTTCCACACCTGAGCAGGAGTGTACCTTTCGATACACTCAAAGATGTGGCGGCGTTTGGCGTCGCGACAGAGACGATTGCAACGATTTCGAAGCAATTTGTAGGTGAGAAAATTGTCATCTGTCGGATCCTTTTTGTACCTGCACTTAGCCCGATCTCTCTTGGTCATAAGTCGCTTGATATCATCGTTTAGCCAGGGAGCAGGCAGGTGCTTCACTCTAACTTTTTTAATGGGAGCATGTTTGTCATAAAGTCCCAGGACAATTGTATTGAAGCTGTGAATTTTGTCATCAACGCTCTCGCTCAAGATGACAGGGGACCAATCGACCAGTGAAACATCAGACTTGAGGGAATCCAGGTTGATGGCTTTGAAGCTGCGAGTTTCAATAAATTTGGTTCTGCACTTAGGGGACCTAATTTTATATGAGACGTAAATGAGGTCGTGAAAAGAAAAAGGTGAGTTAAGTTGACCATGAGTGGCCACCTTATCCAGGTTGGAAATGATTATGATGTCAAGAAGAGAGGGCGAGCAATGTGGCTGGGAATGGGTGGCCGCAAGCGGCGAAATGTGCAGATTGTATGAATCTACTATTGACCTAAGCTTGGCTGAACGAGAATCATTTTTGAGGAGACAAGTGTTGAAATCCCCAAGAATGAGAGTGTCATCGTAAAGTGGGGTCAAATCATTAAGAATAGATTCAAAGGTGTCGAAATAATCAACACGGAGAGAGGGGCTATAAACAACACCAAGAAGCACCTTATTGTGATAAAGAAGAATTTCGAGGAAGAGATATTCGGCAGACTCGGAGTACTGGCTAGGGGATGCGCTGATCACCTTGCACGGAATATCCGCACGCAGGTAAACAGCAACACCTCCATCCGCTTTCCCGACTCTGTCATTCCTGTAGAGCCTGAAGCCTGGAAGAGAGTACATAGATGAGGAGAGTGAAGGCTTCAGGAATGACTCGGAGACAAGGATAGCGTCCACATGTTGGTCACTAAAAGCCTCGATAAGATCGGTGTAGCTCGTGTGAATGCTCTGAGCATTGATGTGCACAATGTTCAGATTTTTCCCAGACCCACCAAAGACAGTTCTGAGTTTGCCAGAAAGTGGTTCTTCCACACTGGAAATGTCACTTTCTGCACTTACAAATTCATCGCATCGCAAGAAGCTATCGTTATTGAGATTCATAATATGTAGATAAAATAATATACTATAATATAATATAAATATATAACTAGGTATAGGAATATACCTAGCAGAAAATATATAATGATTAAGGAATCAAAAGAAAAAAAAAAGACTAATATAAACCAATGGGGTGACCTAAACCCTCACCAGGCATGGATTGTTGTAAGAAATCAGAAAACCTACTATTACATTGTAAATAAACATCACACACACACACACACACACACACTTTACACAATAAGAAAGCAATAAACTATAGCGCTAACAATAGAATAAAATCCACAGCAAAAAGGTAAGCGCAAGACACTATTTCCACTACTTAAGCTACACTACTCACTTACCCCAACATTTAACATATGACTGTATGATTGGATTGTTTGTATGTCTGTTTTTTAACATATGATTGGCTTTATTTATATTATTTTATTTTAATTTCCGATCGTTTCTTGTTGTTGCATTTTGCCACTGGTGCATAATTATGCTTGAGCTCTTTCTGCGTATTTACTTTTACTCAGATTATAAGTTTAGTTTTAAGTTTCTAGTTTTAGGAAATGGTGTGAGCTGAAAACCAGCGTTACGAGCAGCTCACTGCTACACGTAACACATGCTGAGCTCAAACCATTTTGTCATCTAAAAACCTCAACCCCGAACTGTACTATGGTTTCTTTTTCTTTCTGTATATCCTTGTGTTTATTTGTCAAATAAATATATTTCTATTTCTATTTCTATTTCAAGAGGGACCGCGACTTCAAAAGCCGCACAATTGCTGCACTCGTCTCAAGTATTCAGGGATCTCGTCGTCACCTGCCGTTGCAGCAACCACCAGTGCTCTCTGTCTTGGGCCGTAGCCTGCCTCTCCTGGTATGATTCACTATTGCTCCAACACACACATCTTATTTTCATATTACCACGTTAGAGAGAATGTCCGCTCCAGGTCTATCCAAAAAGTATATATATCTCTTGTTACTTACATTTCTAGAAGTGGAGATGTAGTCCAGGATGGAGTTGATGGACTTCTCCGAGTGGTTCCTGGTGACGGCGCTCTTGATGTATGTCAGCAGCTGCTTGTAGCGCGTCATCATCTCCGTAAAGTTGCCCTGTGTAGCAAACAACAGGCATTGACATTTAATAAACTGGGGGAATTACCTTGAGATGGTCCAGATAGGTTGTAGCAATAATCAGAATTTCAAAGTTACTGTGGATTGGATTCAAGTGAAGTAAGACATGTTTCTTGACTGAAATTTGGCAAAATACTGGTCTTAAATAAAAATAATGAATCAAATTCTGGTTTTAGGGTTCCGTTCCTTGAGATGGAATAACGGAACACTTGCGTGTCTGCCTAGGTGTGTAAAGGCAGGCCTCCGTCACTGAATGTACTTGCGCGCTATAATTACATACCGCCCGCCCGAGCTCTCGGGCAGCCCGGCTATGGCCCGGCTGCCCAAGTCAGTATGGTTGTCGCAAGCCAAGCGCACGCACGTTTTGAACTGTGTTCGTATCGTACGAGTATCTGCGATGCCTTCTTTTTGTGCTGTAGATGGGTGCACATCCAATAACAGAAGGCACAAACACCTCACCTTTTTCCATTTACCTTTCAACGAAGAAATGTAAGTGATACTATTACTAGTTTTTGTCGTTTCAAAATTATTTTTAATAGGTATAGGTAAGGAGATACTAAGCATTAGCTTGCCTTTCAGACACAGATTTACATATTTTTGTTACATAGAAACGTCGTAAGGTCATTTGGCGCAATTATAGTAGTATTCATCCACGGCGGCGGCGGCGCGTGACGTAGCTGTTTGCATCCTTCTCTTTCATCGGGGCTCTCTGCTGAAAGTCAAAGCTGATAGCTACGTCACGCGCCGTCGTGGATGACTACTACTATACCTACCTACTAAACTTCCAACCTTAGATTATTTATGTGATGTAAACGTAAATTACATACAAACACGGGTGATTCGGTTTAATGAGATTTGTAAAATAGTAGGTAGTTTATGCAACTGTCACAGGAAAAGTCGAAAGTTAAGGGCGTGTAGTACACGTCATTTCTAAATGATTTCACTATGGAACCCCCCACCCTAAACTTATCCGTTTTCGAGATATTCGAGTTTTTTTTTTTATGAAAATGCTCAATTTTTCGGCTATTGAATTGAATATTTTGAATTTTTTTGACTCTAATGATTTTTTTTTTTTGTTTTTTACATGAAGAATGAGATGCTTAATGACCTCAATGACTAAAATTGCACGTAAGTTAACTAAATAGGTCATTGTAGACGATCGAAACTTAAGAAAATAAGTACAAATTATAAAAAAAAAAAAAACTTTTCTGGATATCTCAAAAAATTATTATGGCACTTGCTCTGCAGATGTGCTGAAAAACATCTACATTTTATCAGCTATCCAACGAGGTATAGCACTCTAGGGTATGTATTAACCTCAAAGGTGAAACTTAGTTTCTAAGGCTACATGGCAGTCAGAATAAATAGCGCTTATTTAATCTAATTAATTTGACTTAAGTTTAGCATCATCATTTCAGCCTACTGGCTTCCATTACTGAACATAGGCCTCCCTCGGCTAGGTACAACCTTCACCATCCATCGATGTCCCGCTATCCTGACCTAGAGATCCTTCAGTTTTTATAGCATTTTTTTTTGTTCAGATCGTTGATCTTACAAATAATGACCGTACGCCAACTATTAGTTGAGCGTAAGTGACTAGTTACTGGCTTTTGTTTGGAAAATAGCGTAATCGGTGCGTTGTTAACGCTAGTTCGCATACAAAGTCACTCACGCTCAACTCATAGTTGGCGTACAGATCGTCGGTGATTGTAGTAAGCTAAATGAAACAATAAATCAGTTCAAAATAACATTTATTCACCTAATGTTTTTTAATAACATTTTATAGTTCATGTTCTACGTGTACGTACACATTTTCTCATTCTTTCACGTAGTCCACTTTTCACTACACCAGTGGTTAATGTTCTTCTTATGTCGTTAGCAGCATTAATTATCATTTCTTTGAGAACTTCCACTGACGATATGGGGTTGGGCTCACTGTAAACGAGGCACTTCATGTGCCCCCATACATAAAAATCCATGGGAGTCAGGTCGGGACTTCTTGCTGGCCAGGGTAAAGGCCCACCTCGTCCAATCCATTTGTTAGGATAGTTAGTGTCCAACCATTCCCTAACGCTTCTTCTGAAATGAGCAGGGCAGCCATCATGTTGAAACCACATGTCCCGCAGTAATTGTAATGGGAGATCATCTAGTAGGTCACCTAAGTCACCTCTTAAGAAATTTTCATAAGTTTCACCATTGAGATTGTCTGGAAGAAAGTAAGGCCCAATCAAATGGTTGGAAATGATGCCCATCCACACATTTACACTAAATCGTCGTTGTGACCCCTTTACTCTTATTTGGATTGCCTAGTTCTTTAGGAGCCCAAAAGTGTGCGTTATGATAATTAGTAATCCCGTCCTTATCGAATTTGGATTCATCTGTCCACAATATTAATTTTAGGAAATTCGGGTCCTCGATATCTCCATTGAGCATAAATCTGCAGAAGTCCATATGTCTCGCGGGATCTCCTTCTTTAATTTCATGTACCGGCGTCTAATGGTATGGATACAGGCCTGCCGTATGAACCGTAAACCACACTTTCCACTGAGTTAGGCCCAGTTCACGGGCAACAATATTGGTCGAAGTGGTTGGGTCTCTTCTGAACCGTTCTACGATTTCGTTGTCTTGTTCCTCGTCGTCATCAATGACACGTGGTCTTCCTAAGTCCGTACGTCGTCGCGAAACAGAGCCAGTTTCACGAAGTCGTCGGTAAACTCCGTCGAAAACGCTCACATCAGGTATTCGACGGTCGGGATAGCGTCGTATGTACTCAGTCCGAGCTCGTGCGAACACGCAATTGCAGTATCCGTAGCAGATAAGCATATCCGCATATTCTTCGTTCGAGTATGTGGCCATTTTCAACAGTCCAGTATCACAAGCACAAATCAGAGTCCAGTAAACAAGAACAGTAGTCACAGTTAGAAAAATCAGTCCAGAAACAAAGCCAAGTCGTGTGGGAATCCGAAAGCACAATAAATCGCATCTATCTACCATGGACGAATCGCATGAGCAGACTAAAATGGATGACAAGCAAACAAAAAACCAAATACAAAACAATGGGCATGTTGTATCCCCAAACTTGTTTTTGCACATTATTTTTCTCACTCTCACCTGCATAAATCGTAAGTTGTCTCGCTCACACGCACCGGATTAACTTGAAGGACAATAGCCGAGGGACCCGTTAGACCTACTACCTGAACCTTTTCAACTATGTTTTTTTATATGAGTTTAAATACAACCCTTGGTTGTTATACCTCATTGGATTGCTGATAAAATGTAGATGTTTTTAAGCACATCTGCAGAGCAAGTGCCATAATATTTTTTTGAGATATCCAGTTTTTTTTTTTTTTATAATTTGTACTTATTTTCTTTAGTTTCGATCGTCTACAATGACCTATTTAGTTAACTTACGTGCAATTTTAGTCATTGAGGTCATTAAGCATCTCATTCTTCATGTAAAAAAACCAAAAAAATAATCATTAGAGTAAAAAAAAACTAAATATTCAAGTTAATAGCCGAAAAATTGGGCATTTTCATAAAAAAAAAACTCGAATATCTCGAAAACGGTTAAGTTTAGGATGGGGGGTTCCATAGTGAAATCATTTAGAAATGATGTGTACTACACGCCCTTAACGGATCTAGGTCGACTTTTCCTGTAACCCTGTATAATGAGGGTCCTTAAAACACGAGTGTGGGTTTATGAAACGAGCGCCATTCAATGTATTTATTAGTAGGTATTTTTATTCATAAGGGATCGTTCAACAATTACGTGATCATTTTTGGCCGTTTTTTTAACCCCCCCCCCCTTATGTGATCACAACGTAATCTTTAGTTTTTACCCCCCCCCCTCGCCTTGATTACGTAATCTTCGTCCGTGCTTAAAAATTTTGCTGTATATTAGCACTGACACGTATGTCATGTTTCTGTAGGTCTTAAATGACCTAAATTGACCGGAAGAGGGTGTGTCATTTTGTCAAAATGCATAAGGTAAGAACTATGGTTATATCAATAAAATAGATACTTTCGTTAGTATTTATTGAAACGACGAAATAAAATCAACTCTTTCTCACTATTAGTGACTAACGTAACTTAAAGTTACGTTTAACAAGTTATTAATTAAGTGATTATTAAGCACCTCAAAAAAATGCTGAAATATACTTATTTGCACAAGGGAAATATACCAGTAAAAATACTGATTTTCAAAGCAGGATTTATGTATTAATCATCACGTCATTCATCTAACTAAAACATGTTAGATGAATGTATTTAGTATTTATATTTTTGTATTTAAAAGTGCCATTACAGGCTAAATCAGGGAACATCTGAACATCAATATTCAAGGGCACGACCGCTACAGTTTTGATAACTTTTTACCTAAAATATACCCAAAATACTTACTTCCTCCAATATACCTATAACAATACTGATGCTTGGAAAAGTCGGTAAAATATTCCGAAAAAGTATAAAAATACTGAATCTGGTCACACTGTTCCACAGTTTGTCTATAGCAGGGGAAATCCCGTTTCATCTATCTAATAGTAAGTGTTACCAGTAATAAACTTCAAAATTGGACGTAAATATTTAAATATAATTTATTTTCGGAAACGAAGCGCAGATGACGTAATCATGGATTCTTCCCCCCCCCCCCCCCACAATAATCTGATGTATATACAAGCATCCGACCCCCCCCCCCCTTCCGGTGATCACGTAATTGTTGAATGATCCCTAACTAGCTTCTGCCCGCCGCTTCGCTTATTTGTATACAAAGACCAAGACCTGTCTCAACTTCTGATGTAAGCGTAAATTACAAACGAACACGGGTGATTCGTTTTATGAGATTTGTAAAATAGTAGGTAGTTTATGCAACGGTTTAGGACCATCGGTTAAGGCTGTGCATTGATATATCAGTCAGTCAGGACTTTGTATTTTATATATACGGAGAACAATTTTAAACTACCACGTATAGACAGAACATATTCACAGTTCTCAATAACATAGACACATTAATTTATTTTTATCGAAGAGGCAGCCCTGAGATTAGTGTGAGATCGCGCGGTGCGAGGCGATCACAACTGTACGCTTGAGCATTTAGGCACATTTTAGCATGCAGCGGTTGCTGACACGACGGAGTAGGCTATTATAGCAGTAGGTATTGGAAATTTCATACTGAGTGAAGTATCTGTTACGTAGTATACTCCATTTCATGTACCATGGCCCGATGCACTTGAGACGGTCATTAGGCGTTAACAATAGGATTAGTGATAACAAAAGATACCTGGCCAGACCCTTTTGCGGCGTGGTATTTTACATGCAACCTAATGATCTTGATCGTTTAACCTAGTAATCAACATAAACAATATTTCATGTTAGTTGTCATGCGAATAAATGTATATAATAAATTTTTGCCTTTAAATATTTAAAATTGTTAAATATTTTATATAATTAATGTACATGTTTTTAAAGTAATTAAATTAAGTTAGTCTTAAAGCTGATTGTTATTATTTTATTGACACAATTTTTTTTTTATTTAACTCATGTTAGCTATTATTATGAAATACCGTAAACAACTTATATTTCGTATTTTTATTTTCAAGTATATACCAAAATGTTTTAGTCACGCTTTAGTTGCATGCAGGTTGGACCGACGCGTGCCATTTTGAAGTGCTCCTAATTAGATAACAAAAGGCAAACATTATGAGCCCTATTGTTAAGCTTCAAGTGCATCGGGCCATGGTATATGAAATAGAGTATAACTATTTAGTAATCTGTGGTAAAGGTAATATTAAACAACCGAATTCTGAACCGATTAGGTTCAAATTTGGTACACGTACGCATATCTGTGACCCAAAGACGAACGTGTCACGTAAACAAAATAAGTTTAATGGGGGGCAACTCAGTAAATAAAAAAAAAATAGCACTGGCAGAGTTAATGAAGTTTATTTTTCCTGTGCGCGATATTCAGCCATGAATCACCACTTGAAGGATACATTTCCATTTTTAAAACTCAAACCATAATAATCAGGTATGTACTCATTAGTTTAGTTGATCATATTTGATTTTTTTTTCCATGTATATGAGACTTAAGTAAATGTTTGACTTACAAAAGTGCATTATTTTGCCTATTTGCAATAAATGAGTTTAGTTTAGTTTTAATAAAAAAAACTGTATCATGTGACATGTCAAATAAAAGCGCTTGTTGTGAGGATTTCAAATATATTTTTTCATGATTGTGAAATACATTACAAAATAATTAAAGAAATAAACCTTCACAATTAGTCAGACTCGCGCACGAAGGGTTCCATACCACCACACATTGGTATTCAAGTATCTTGCATGGGGATTAGGTATCTTTAATTTTTCTGTGTGTTCATATGTATAGCAAAATATATATTACTATTATTGGTACTTTCATACTCAAATGTATGTAACCATGTTTATTGCAAGTTTGTTTGTGGTATTGAATGAAATTGTGGCCCCCTATTTAAACCATACATTTCCCTACATTCTTAATTATTCGTAATGTTTAACCCCTCAGTTACCACCATTATAGGTTTTTAATTTTATTACCATGGCATAGGGTTTAAAAACGCGATCCGCCCCAACTACCCTCGGTTTTTGAGTAGTTAAGTAAACAGCCATGTTTCATATATTTCTCATTTTATTTGGGTCAGTAGTTTTGGAGATAAGGTGGGCGAGTGGTCTTTTTTGCCTATTTTGTGACATATTTTTTAACTAAACTGCGATTTTTAATTTGAAACAAACAACTGTCATGTTCTAGAACAAAACAGTTAACTTTGACATTAATATTGGGAGGCAGTTGCCACGTCCGAAGGACATACTTGGAGCCTACAGCCCTTCACGTCCTCCAGTAGGTAGAGCTAAGGAGCAACAAATCAACACTAAAGTTACCAGTTTCTCGAAAGAGAACCTGTCCACATACAGTGAAATCTAGAAAAACACGTGACATTGACGAAATTAACCTCGATGTTACCGCCATTAATTAAGAAATAATAATAAGACATTCATATTATACTTTTGTACTGGAAAATTACAGTTGTTTGTTTACATTTCTGGCCTCAAATTTAAAATAGCAGTATAAGCATTTCAGGTATATGAAAAAGATTTATTTGATATCCTCGCAACGAGCCCTTTCATTAGACATATCATAAGACCAACTGCCCCCAATTGCGCCGATTGCCCCCAACTTAAATTAAACAATTAAATTTATATTTACCAATAAATAGTTACTTACTTACTTACACAACGTAACATAACATAGCGTCACGCCTTTTCCCATACAGGGTGGCAGAGGCACAACTGTGCCCACTTTAATAATTCAGATATCGAGGATGTGGGCAGAAGAACCACATTACCTTTGCCTAGCATTAAAAGAAATCTAGCTGACACTAGCTTTCAATGTCACCATAACATCTAACTGGTATTGTATTTAGCATAACCGTGCATTCAATTTGTTTGATCGCAAAGGAGATAACATGTAATGTAATGCGCTCATGGCGGGCGTCAACTGAGACATTCAAACCGAACCCAGCTTTTTTCTTTTTTTTTTTTACTTTTTGGAACAGGCCTTTGTCTTTACAAAGCCTTGACAATGACATTTTTTTATGTTTTGGCAAAAGTAAAATGGTCCATTATGCCAACAACAACTTTTTCCAAAAACTCAAGATTTAAAATTATATTTAAATATGAAAAATCAAAATTATGGAAAATGGTAAAATGAAAATCCCTTAAGCTCTCGACCAACTTTCGAATTAGCTATTAAAATTAGGGGGTTAATAATTTGAAATGTTGTCATGAATCAAACCTGCACCTTGTTTGTGAGAAGCAAGCGTGAAACCCATTAGACCAGGGAGCTATGTTATACATACATACATTTCTCATCATTTTGCCTGTTAAGACCAAATACATTTTTTTTAAATTCAGGAACAGTAATTTTGGAGAAAAGAATGGGGGCAATGGTCTTTTTGCATATTTTCTTAAATAGTTGTGATGGGTCGCAATTTTGAACCTTATGGTAATAAAATTTAAAACCTATAATGGAAGTGGCATTATCTAACGCTGGTGGTATTCAAGAGGTTAAATAAAATGTAACATTTTAGGTTTCATGAAAAAAGCAATGAGAAATTTGAGGTCCTTGAAAAAGCCCATTCATTTGAAATGTCACACAGTTAATTTTTTTTTTTTAATTTCTGATCTGGCCCTCAAAATTGCGTATTCAAGAAATGAAATGAAAATGAAACGACCATTCCCCTCTTATCTCTGAAACTACTAAACCTAAAATTTTGGAAATATTACATAGTATGGTCAAAGAAAATATTACAGTAAAAATAATAAGAAATATATGGTTTAAATAGGGGGGCAGAATTTATTTCAATATCACATACAAACTTAAAAATGCATGTGGGTGGTACGGAGCCTATTGTGTGCGAGTCCGAATTGTACTTGACCTTTTTTAGGGGGCTTCCGCCCCCTTATCGACACTCTGACCCTCCAATGCACTAATAATAGGCGGGAATGAGGAGGTTGAGCTCAAATCTCACGACATCTCACCAGGTAATATGCCTCAAAAGTATTTTTGTTTATTTGAGGTTCTTACTCTTACATTGCTAAGCTACCAATACTTATCAGACCATCCCACTCACCAGTTTGAAGTTGATCTTGATCATCTGCTTGAGCGCCTTGAACCCCCACTCGCCCTTCTCGCCACCCTCCAGCTCCAGAACTCTCTGGAAGCTTGTCAGCGCGTCGTGCGGCTCATCTTCCTTTAGCGCCTTGCTGTTGTAATACTGGTTCTCTAGGTCCACATCCGGCTCCGAGTTGCTGTCTTCCGAGTACTCCTGGGAACGAAGAAAGTTGTGTCAGTCATATGCAATACAGCAGCAATGTGATCTGTTGTTATAATGAGAAAATTCTAACCAAAAAACTCTTTGGTTTGTGTAAATATATCAGCCAGTGGTAGGACATATCATATAATCTTGCCAGCAACGAAGGAGTTTTGAGAATAACACAAGCAGGGCGGTATGAACAGTGGATATTTACGTGAATAACGCTAAAAGAGAAAAACCGAGATCTGGTAATTGTATTCAAAAGTTATCGAGATGTAACGTACCAATCCATAGTCTTCTTCTTCCTCACACATGTAGTCATCGTCATTGTCGGACATTACTACGGAATTTAATTATTATAGCCTATTTTATGAGGGAAATTGTATAAAAATACAAACAAAAAATTTTGCGACTTCCGTCCGTCCGCCCTCTGCTGTCATCACTTGTCATTGTCTGTCTGTCAATCTATTTTTCTTTTTCTTTTTTTTGTAATGTTTTTTCCTTTATGGAAAAGGCTAAGAGCTTAAGCCCATACCGCCTGGTCTTATATTAATTTCTTTTCTTCTCTTCATATTGATTGAGGCTAAAAGCCTTGTAAAGACAAGGCTTTTAGCCTCAAAGCAAAGCAAAGATTGAAGAAAATACCTACGGAAAGCCGTAGGTATTTTCTTCAATCTTTATTATATATTCGAGGCACATAGCCTTGTCTAACGTGTTTATTCTTTAACTTCATAATCCAGTATGTTTAGGTCAATCCGTGTTGTCAAATCAGGTATCAATTTTCCTCCAGTATTTATAGGTCACATCCGAGTTGTCAAATCGGATAGTATAGGTTTTTTCCGGTGTATTATTATTTTTCAAATAACTCCAATGGTACTCTTGATAAAATTATAAATAGGGTAAAATGCTTCTATATTCATAAGGAGATCCTGAATAGAGCGCGGGACATCCAGGGCGTCTATAAGCTGTCAATGAATACTAGTCTTTGTATATTGAATTGAGGGCAATCAAAAAATATATGATTTAGAGTTTGGTTTTCAGAATTACAAAATGTACAATTTGGGGAAGGAATCATTTTCAATCTATGTAAATGTTCATTAAATCTGCCATGTCCAATTCTCAAAGGACAAATTGTTGTGTAAAAGTTTCTATGTAGATATTTTCTGACGATAAACCATGGTCTCTTAATGTCCGAGTTAATATAGCTGTACCATTTTCCTTTTATTTGTGTCGTTTCTCTCCAATGAAGCATCCATTGATGTTTAATATTCGTTCTAATGTCGGTTTTGCAATCTGAAGCTGGCAACTTAATGAGCTGGCAAGTTTATCAGCGAGTTCGTTGCCAGAGACGCCAATGTGTGATATCTACTAATTTTGGATCTATACAATAACAGAAAAAACAATAGTCAAAGTGACTTCTTACAAGGGCTTTGTATAGAGTTAAAAGAATCTTAGGATCGGCACCCCAATGGCTGCCAACCAAAGATCTTAAAGTGTTGGTAGCTCTTAAAGCTCGTTTCGTTATGCAATCAACATATCTACACCATGAGAGATTCTGTGTAAAAACTACACCCAAAATTTTTATTTGAGATTGAATTGGTAATAAGTTATTGTCATATTGTAGCTTAACTGGGATGACTTTTTTCTTTGAGAATATGACTACTTTACTTTTAGCTGGACTAATTTCTAGATTTAAATATTGAAAGTAACTGTGTAATTTTTCCAGAGCTAAATTTAATTTTTGAGTTGTGTGTGTGATGTTATTACCACTGCAATAAATAGCCAAAACATCGGCAAACTATCATTTGCTGACTTCTGTTCCTAACATTTCATTGAGCCTGTGGATGTAGAGAATATACAATAAAGGGCTCAAAATGCCACCTTGTCAGACGCCTTTAGTTGATAATCTAGGCCCAAAAATATTATTGCAACTCATCTTAACATAAACTTCTCTTCCACTGATAAACTCATAAATCCACGTAACACATTTTTCAGTTATTCCCAAAGAAAAAAGAATAGTACATAAAACAGAATGATTAATGTTATTGAATGCTCCTACAATATCGAAAAAAATACAGACAAGATGTTTATTACTGTTAATCGCAGCGTCAGTATCATGCAAGAGATGCCCTATACTCTCTCTTGCTGACCGACCGCGACGAAACCCGAACTGATTTCTTGGAAGAATATGATTGGATTCAATATAAAACTCAAGACGTTGTTTCATAAGTTGCTCAAAAAGTTTACCTGCACAAGATGTTAATGCAATGGGACGGTAAGAGTCTGCATCATTTGGATCTATTCCTGCTTTTAGAATTGGAACCAAGCAATCTTGTTTCCACTCTTTTGGAATTATTGATTGTTCCCAGAGTAAATTTAAAATATTTAAAAATTTCACAAGGCAATCTGTTTCACGTTTTTGAAACATTTTGTAAGAAATGCAATCTAAACCAAAGGTTGTGTCTTTACGTGACTTGATAGCTGCTTTTAACTCATCTATGGTGAATGGATTGATAATGTAACTATTGGTGGGGTTTACGGAAGAAGTATTATTTATTTGCATTGGTTGTGAAACAAAGTCAGGTGTATATTTCCTTAAAAAGTTATTTATCCAAAGTATTTCATTATTATTATTTAGTTTCGTACTTTTACTGTAGGATTTATTAAATTTACGCATAGTTTGCCAAATTTTAGAAATTGGAGTGGATCTATTTATTTCAGTACAGTATTTCTTCCAACTATTTAATCTTTCTAATTTAATAATAAGTTTTTTCTCAGCCTGCATTTTTTTTAAATTAATATAGTTTAAATCACTAGGATCTTGTTTAAATATAATAAAAGCTTCCTTACTTTTTTGAACCGCGATAGCACACTTTTCATTCCACCATGGCAGAGGAGGATGCCGGTATTTAAAATTGCTTCCTGTCTGTTCGAGCTATTATTATTCATATTCGAATTTTGGGCCTGACTTCTAAACATCGATTGATTAATAGCTTTATGAATGATATCACAATAGTCATAGTAAGACAGTAGAGGATCGTTATGGTTAATAATAAATTCTTTAAGCATAGTGTTGGCGAGCTTTGAAAACTTATTCCAATTTACTAGCCGTAGATTAGGTCTTTTGAGTGCAGCTGTGTTATTTTGAGAAATAAAGTTGTTTGTAGAAGAATCAATGATAGTGTTGAACAAAATCTCAGTTATTGTGGGTAGATTATTAACTTCCCAGGGGATCATCATATACTGTCCAATTGCAATTAAGGGCTATAGAGGGACTGACTATTGTTAAATCCAAACCATTTGGTCTCCAGTTATTTGTACCTACAGTTGTTGGTTGTGTGTCATTTAATAACACTAAATTGCATTCATTTACAGCGTCGAGGACATCTCTTCCACGAGGACTGACAGATTGGCAACCCCACATGGTGTGATGTGCATTGAAATCACCTGCTACTAAGCATGGTTGTGGTAAGGTATTAATAAAATTAACATATTTTGTTTTCCTAAAAGTAGGACTACAATTTGTCGGGATATAAAGACTGGCCATTGATAATGAACTGTTATTAAAGTTTATTTTTATAGCAATATTCTGAAGTGAATCATCAAAAAATGTTTTTAATCGACTGTATTGAATGTTGTTACGAATGACTATGGCAACACTGAGGGATTTTTAAAAAAAAACTTCAGAAGTTCCAAATTTGTCAATAGATGTCGTTGAAAAGTCGTGGCTTTCACAGCCAGTTGCCAGATCAAAAATTTGTGTTCTGTGGCTGATGGTGGCTGGTCTGTGATGTGTCAAACCGTTTCTCCTGTGGTTACGCGACGCGATGTTTTGTTTTCCTGTTCTCCTCTGTTTTGTGACTATTACGACGACCCTGGCTATTCTTTCGGACTCTTGTAGCTCCTTCCCTCGACTGACCTCCGCGTGCACCCTGGACATTTGCTTGCCATTACGATTGACCCCTGCCTGTGTATTGGACTTCGATTTTGTCATCACGATACCTTCGCGAGCACCCTGTGTTGATGCTGTTCGACAGACTTTGGTTACCATGGAAAAAAAGCCTAATCGTCCATGCGTTGTTAGGTTTTGTAAAAAAAATGGTACGTACTCATCGTTTCCCTAGTGATGAACATCGACGTTCACTATGGGTTCAAGCTGTTGAACCAGCAAAGCCTGGATTTACCCTAGGAAAGCATAGCAGGATATGCTCCGATCACTTCAAGCCATCCGATTTTAATAGAACACCGTTATCATTGTTACAGCCAGGTAAGTTTACCTAAAGATTTCCGAGTATGCCTAGTACGCACCATACCCGTGCTCATGAGTGCTTACTTTCGCGAGTCAGGTGTGATTTCATCTTTTGCACTAATTAGTGCTTATGCGAGCAAGCTTATCAGCAATGTTCTTGCCCAATCTGTACCTATCCTTACACATAATCCGTTTGACAGGTGGCAGATGCCAACGTCAACAGCTCGCCTAACGCGAATAGTATTAAATAGCTACTAAAATGTCCTTATTAACATGTGTTTTTTTTATAGATATTGCTCCAAAAACTTTGAAGAAAACCTCTGTTCCTTCATTGTTTTCATGGAAAACAACTCCTCAACAATTTCCATCAACGTCTGAAGAACAAAACTCGCTAACTCTTAACCTAACCAAAGTTGAAAAAACCTATGCACGAAGTAAGTCACCTATTGTTATCTATAGCCTAAAGGAATTCATTCAATATTCTGTCTTGCATTGAGCCTTGCAGGACTGCGAAGCATGCAGAGTAGTTCTGCAAGGTGGATAGAAATACAGTCACAAAAAAACATAATATTTGATACCGCGCAGGTGCAGTTATTTGATATCCTGCACAGGGCCTGTAAACTCGGAACACTGCTTGTAGTCCTTTGCACAGTAATACTGTTCTGTGGCTTGTTGTCCTGCTTAGCCGGCCGTATTGCAGACAGGAATATGAACAAGATACTGTGACAAACATTGAGAAATGCCGCATTGCAAGTATACTAATGTTGTTTGACGACCTCTGTAGCGTTGCAGTTGGGGCTGTGCTTTACAAGTGAGACGTCCCGGGTTCGACTCCTGGTGGGGCGGGAGGAAAAAACACCCTCATGAAATGGATGTTTACATGTTTGTGATGTTGCTGTTTCTGGTTCCTACAACACAGGGTATCCTAGTGTGAAACCAGAAGCAATGTATGTGCCTGTATGTAAATGTAAAAATAAAACTAGAGATTCAAATATGTTTTCTTTTATTTCCAGTGTGTCCAATATTATTTGTAGAAGAGCAACAATATTTGGTCGCTGTGGATAGTAGTTTAAATGAAGATCCCTTACACATGAGTGAAGAAGATGCAGACTCTGTCTTTGCAAATCCCAACGATGACATGCAAGAAGATATTGCTGTGGAACTGCACAATGATATAGCAGAAGAGTTAGAGATTTCTCAACATGAAGAGTTGGTGCAGGAGGGATCATTGAGAGATGATAAGATAACTTCAAAATATGAGTCAGTACAAACTCATGAGTGTAGTGTCTCAACTTCAAAAGATGAGTCAGTACAAACTCATGAGTGTAGTGTCTCAACTTCAAAAGATGAGTCAGTACAAACTCATGAGTGCAGTGTCTCGGGTTTTACCATCCACTTGTACACAAATAATGATAAAGTTGTGCAATTCTACACTGGCCTAGAGAATTTTGAAAAAGTGATGCTTGTGTTTGACACTTTAGGGCAATGTGCCTATCTATATAATCTTACCTATTTTTATGGACATCCACCAAAGAACCTCAATGCATTCGAACAATTTTTCATTACCTTAATGATAGTACGGAGACATAAACCTTTCGAAGAAATTGCTATGATGTATCAAGTAACAACCAAACAAATCTATAATATATTTATCACTTGGGTCAGGTTCATTTCGCTGCAATGGAAAAATTTGGACTTGTGGTTAGACAGAGATAGCGTAAGAGCATACATGCCTTTAGATATTCATGATAAGTATCCATCAACACGGGTTATACTTGATGCGACAGAAATCCCTATTAAAAAACCTAAACTACCTTTTGCGCAGCAAGTCACATTCTCTTCCTATAAAAACAGGAACACCTTAAAGATCCTTATTGGAATTACCCCTAGTGGCTTCATTAGTTATGTGTCTCCATGCTATGGCGGCTCTGCTACTGATAGGCAAGTTATAGAACGCAGTACAATACTTAGTAGATTTGACTACAATGATGAAATAATGGTGGATAAAGGCTTAAATGTCCAAGACATTTTTGTTCCCTATGGTGTCAAAGTGAACATGCCATCTTTCTTCAAAAAAGGCAATCAAAGTCTACCTCAGACACTTAGCTCCTCCAGAAAAGTGGCAAGCAAAAGGGTTCATGTAGAAAGGGTTATTGGCTTGCTAAAGACATATAAGATTTTGACTCAACCTTTGAATGAAACAGAAATTGTGTCGAGCGACATTGTGTTTATATGCGCAATGTTGGTTAATTTTAGGTCTAGCATAATAAATAAATAAAGATGCTTAAATGAATAGGTAAAATGAAGTTTTATTAAGCAACATCAATGATGTGTCGAAGGCCTCCTTTACACTTTTGTACTTAGCTTTTACGTTTTGTATAGGCACTAGGGATTTAGATACAAATCACCCACTTCTCTAGGGTGATCTGAGCGACTACCTCCTAGTGTGGGGGTGCTGAAGTGATGCAGAAGGATACGTCCGACTGCATAACTTCTGCTTCCTCCTGGTGCACCCTGGTAACAGCGGCTAGTGACTGGTCCCCGGACCTCTTACTAGCCGATGGCTAAAAGTCCCTCCGGTTCTGTCGGTTAAGGTGGGTGTACCCGGCAGACTATCTACACTCACCTGCGTCTTGTGGTCTGCGCAGTTGATCACCGTAGGCCAGGATGAAGGGGTCCTGGGGGGTTGAGCCGAACGTTGCTGTGGATTTAGCTTCGTAAGGCAACACGCCCTCTTTGGCCTGGATTTCAGGCAAAACGGTAGCCTCGCCCGTAGCCGCGGGTTGGGGTAACGGCCAAGTGTCCCGTCAGAGGGCCACGGCTAGGGGTGTAGGGTCCGCTAAGGCGTCAGTCATAGCGGTGGGATGGGTCATGCTGACGGGGTAAGCTTCGGTGACTACGGCGGTGGGACCATGTCGCTGACACCTTGGTTCCCATCGTCCACAGAAGCGAGCTCCCGATGTCGCGCCAAGTACCAGCCCTATGCTCCTATATCTACTCGGTACTCCTAGCGACTGAAAGCTGTTCCAAGCGAGTAGGCGCTCCCAATCGAGTCGCTCACGGACACTCATCCGCTTCGAACGCGTCGCGATTAACATATCAGTGCGTCTACGCATAGTTCGCAACTACCGTAAAAATGAAATGTGCTAAGTGTACCAAGCTAATTAACAAAAAATCTCCTGGAATATTGTGTAATAAATGCAATAAATGGTTTCACGCGTCGTGTATGTCCATCACAAATGATCAACTAAGTGTGTTACAAGATACCGACTCAGTGGATTGGAAATGTCGTACGTGTACAGGCACCGCCAGACCGAAACGCTTGTCATGCATCTTACCAGAAGCCGAGGATGACGACAACACCGACACTGAAATTTTAACCAGCAGTATCTCCAACCAAATTCTTATGGATATTCGTCGTGAAGTACGTGAAACAATACGCATTGAAATGCAGACATCGCTGCAGTTCCTATCTGATAAAATTGATGATTACGAATTAAAAATCCAATCGTTTCTCAAGCAAGGCAAGGAATTGGAAAATCAGTGTAATGACTTGAGAAATGTATGTAAAAACTTGAAAATCCGGAACGAGGCACTAGAACAAAGACTTTCAACATTAGAGCAAAACCAGCTAGGTATTAGACCAAGTCGAAATATGTGGTGTGTCAGAAAAGGACAATGAAAATGTACAAGATGTATGTAAAACCATCTGCAGTTCGCTCAAAATCAGCCCAGACTCGATCATTAAAGCCTATCGCAAAAAAAACTACAAAAAGCAGGGTACTACAAAAACGATTTCATCATCGACTATAATTGTCCAGCTACGCGACGGTCACCGTGACAATTGGCTCCAGTCTTCAAAAACCACCAACTTAAAGCGCGTCTAGTTTATTTTTTTTAACTATTGTATTGTTATGTGATGAACAAAATAAAAAAAAAAAACAATTGTGCGGGCTCCGTGGAGGGTGGGAAATCGAGTAGACGAATCTCTATACATTTGACTATGGATCGTGTCAGGTCAAAAAACCCCTCTGGAACGCTTCCAGCGGTGAAAACCGCAAGCGTCTCCAAACAGGTGCGAGAATCTGCCTCGGCAGATACTCAAGCCTCAACTGGGCGCACTGCCACCATCAGTGACCAAACCGGTAGTGATTCCACTGTGGAGGTTAGCTGCAAAAAACCCGAAAGTGAGTCGAGAGGCAGGGCCACGGGGCAACCCGGTGCGCGGAGCCATTCGACAAACATCGCCGAGCATTTCGCCAGCGCCTGGACGACGGTTGGTCGAAAGGGTAAACCACCCAAGCAATCTTTGCAAGGGAAGGGCCCATCGACTAAACGTCCAGATACGGTGCAAACCGGACCAGGGCGTAAGGCGAATCGTCGGTGGAAGAAAAAACAGCGTTTGGCTGCCACATCGGCCGCTGCCGGCGTAGATGGGGTTCCATCTGCCACGGTGGCGACCGATGGCGGTCCCGCTGTTAATACAGCCGGAGCTGCGGGTAAGGTGACCGGCTCCCGTGGTGTCAAAGGGGCAACCCTAGACTCAAACGGGGCTAAACCTACCGTAGCGTTCTCTGGTGGTCCAACTTCTAACAAGAAGTTGAAATCTGCCAAGAGATCCGGCAAAAACGAGCGCGCGGCTGCTAAGAGGGCTCGACTAGAGGATAGTAATTCTCCTCGAGTGGAGCCTAAAAAGCAGTGCACGGAAGCGCGCAGAGCTGGGGTCACCTATGCTCAGAAGGTGAAATTTGACCAGTACATCGCCGTAACTGACGTCGCTACTGGTCATATTTCACAGGATCTGTCAACGCTCATCCTCAACGAGATTGATGACAAAATCTTGAGGGAAGCGTTGGCGGATCCGAGCAAGGAAAACCCCAAATTCGGTGGCAAGCCTCGTTACGAGGACGGCCACCTTAAACTGTTCGTGGAGGACGAGTACTCCCTGAACTGGCTGCGGGAGTGTGTCTCCGGTGTGTCTACACCATCCAACGTACAGTTGGTGGTGAAACGCCAATCGGAGATGGTCCGCAGGGTTCGATGTGGGGTGCTCATACCCAACGAACGAGGCAAGTGGAAGTCTGCGCCCGACGTCGGCGTAGTCCTCCACTTCATGAACAAATGGGCACAGGTTGACCGATGGCTCCTCCAGAAAGTGGATGAGCAGCAGGACAACCTGTTTCTCATCACAGACGTCCCTGAAGATGTGGTGCCGACCCTGCTGGGAAGGGGCAGACAGCTCCTTTTTGGTAGTGGTTCGGTCTACCTTAAATTTCAGGGACCCGGTGGGAAATTTGTGAAGGAACCACCGGTGGTAGCGCAGACCAGCTCTAAGCTGGTCATCACTGGGGTTTTATCTAGAACAGCTATGCCCCAGAGTTCCACTCCAGAGCGGCAGTAAACAGGCCCCGATGCAGTCGGGGAAAGTTCTGCTGCTCAACCGCAGGACGAGCACGCGCACTGGGAGGCCATGCTGCTTGGTGAAGGCGATGAGCCAGAACCAGCAGTGGTGCCCTCTGAGGGCGAGGAGCTGTCCATGCGGCTGGAGGAGGAACTCGTCTTGGAGGTGGAGGAGGGGTTGACCAAAAATGGCGTCCCTCTCCCGCGATTGTAAAATCCTCCAAGCCAACCTCCAACACAGCCAAACTGCAACGGCCCAGTTAAGACGCTGGTTGGGGGCAAACAGTACTGCGGCTGATCCAGGAGCCGTGGATCAACCGCGGTAGCATTCGAGGGCTTGCCAATTTGAGAGGTAAGCTTTTCGGTACAACTGATCACGATAACCCTAGAACGTGCATCATAACTACTAACAACATCCCAGCATAGCCATTAACAGAGTTCTGTTCCAGGGACCTGTGTGCCATAAGGCTGCAACTGCCCGACACAGCTAGGTGCCGCGAACTCGTGGTGGCCTCCGCCTACATGCCTGCGGAGGACAACCCGCCTCCACACGACCTGTGCCGGCTGGTGGACCACTGCGAGAAGTCGGGCCTCCAGCTCATCGTTGGGGCCGACTCGAACGCGCATCACCCACTGTGGGGCATGCCAGATATGAACAGCAGAGGTAAGACACTTGTTGAATACCTATTTACTACAAACCTCAATGTGCTTAACATAGGTTCTGAACCAACTTTTGTTACCAAGCGGAGCAGAACTATCGTTGATATTACCCTGGCAACGGCGGACATATCCGACGACGTCGGGGGCTGGCATGTGTCCAACGACGCGTCATGCTCTGATCATCGATGGATACGCTTCGATATCACCGCAGCGTTCTCCCCAACTGTCCCTAAGAGAAACCCACGCAAGACTGACAGAACCAGGTACAGAGCTATTCTAGGTGAAAGACTTGCTTGGGCTGAGACTCTACCAGATCCGGAGGGACCCGAACAAATCGAACAACAGGTAACAGATTTTACAAATACTTCAATAGACTGCTACCACTCAACTTGCCCGCTTAGCACACCAGCGCCTACCAACATCAAGGGGCAGCCTTGGTGGGGTCCTGATCTAGATAGGATGCGTGCTAAGATCAGAAGACTGCTAAACAGGGCGATGAACACCAGTGCTGATGAGGATTGGGACAACTATAAAGATGCCAAATCCAAGTACAAGAAACGACTACTGTTCAAAAGCAGCAACTCATGGAGGAAATTCTGCAGCGACATTGAAACCGTTGATCAAGCAAATCGGGTAAGGCAAATACTAGCTCAACAAGGCAACTCCAGGCTAGGGTCGCTTAAAAAACCCGATGGAACATATACCTCTTCCACCACAGAAACACACAGTCTCTTGTTGGAAACTCACTTTCCCGGAAGTAGAACTATTCAAGAGATTGTGTGGCCGGAAGAGGTTCACCATGAAGCTGTCGACCACTTAGACATAACTAATAATATTATCACTGCTGACAAGGTGAGATGGGCCATTAATAGCTTTAAACCTTTTAAATCAGCAGGACCAGATGGAATCTTCCCAGCACTTCTACAGTGGGGTGGGGAACCCGTCATCAATATAATGGTCCGAATCATGAAAGCATGTCTTAGATTCGGATACGTTCCCAAAAGGTGGAGAGTAGTAAACGTAATTTTCATACCGAAGCCAGGAAGGAGCGACTACACTAACGCTAAATCTTTCAGGCCGATTAGTCTCACCTCGTTCTTGCTTAAGACTCTCGAACGTTTGTGCGAGAGACACCTGAGAGATGGAGCGTTAAAACATATACCCTTACACAAGAATCAGCATGCATATAGTTTGGGTAAGTCTACTGAATCAGCTCTCCATGCAGTTGTATCCACAATTGAAGAGGCGATTCAAAACAAATGCATCTGTCTTGGAACTTTTATTGATATAGAAGGTGCCTTTGACAAGACGCAGCATAGCAGTATAAGTGCATCTCTAACAAGGCATGGGGTGTCAACAGCTGTAAACAACTGGGTCACAAACATGCTTAACAAACGTATCGTGCGTCTAGCTGGAGAGTCCCTGTCGGCGGAGGTAGTGCGGGGATGCCCGCAGGGAGGAGTGCTCTCCCCGCTTCTGTGGAATCTGGTCATTAACGACCTGATTACCAAGCTTAACGCTAATGGATACTACACCGTAGGATACGCCGACGATTTGGTAATCCTCATCACAGGTAAATTCGCGAGCACAGTATGCAACCTTAAACAAACAGCTCTTCGCATCGTGGAGCGCTGGTGTTTAGAATATGACCTGGCGGTTAACCCAACAAAAACGGAAATGGTCATGTTCACTAACAATAGGGCTCTTGGTAGGTATACCCTACCTAAGCTCTTTGGAACGGAACTCCAGCTAGCAACTGAGGTGAAGTACCTGGGCATAACCTTGGACAGCAAGCTCAACTGGAGTAGCCACATCGACAACAAACTAAAGAAGGCGAGTATTGCTTTCTGGCAGTGTCGGAGAATGGTGGGGAAAAAGTGGGGACTTTCTCCCAACATCATTCTTTGGCTGTACGTAACGGTGATCCCTCCTCTTGTCTGCTACGGAGCTGTGGTTTGGTGGACCAGGACCAAACTAACCACAATGGTAAGCAAACTCCAAAGCTTCCAAAGGCTGGCCTGCATGGCTATCACAGGTAGTATGAGAACTACTCCAACAGCAGCAATGGAGGCCATGCTGTGTCTTCCGCCACTCCAGCTGTATATTAAGCAGGAGGCCGCGTCATCTGCGGTGAGACTCAACACCTTAGGACTTTGGAGGAAAAACAGGACCTCACACACCGCCATCCTAGGGGAAGTTTACTAAAAATTTCCCATCTCTATGGCTTGCAGTGACAGAATCCCTAAACAATTTGTTTTTGACAAAAAATACAATATACAGTTACATGAAGACCATCGGGTTGAGGGGCTCGACGTTAAAGAGCTCAGAATTTTTACCGATGGTTCAAAAACTGAAGCAGGCACTGGTTCAGGCACCTTCTCGGAGGACCTAAACATCAAGATAGCCATTTCACTGGGTGCCCATAATACTGTCTTTCAAGCTGAATGCATGGGCATCATCTCGGCCGCTAATGCCATAGCATCGAGAAAGGTAAGAGATTCCTCCATTCGAATCCTCTCGGATAGCATGGCCGTCCTACAAGCCCTAAATAGCAACACTATTAACTCAGGGCTAATCTACGAGTGTCACAAACGACTAATGGAGGTATGTCAACATAACCGCGTAATCCTTCAATGGATAAAAGGACACAGCGGATCAAGAGGTAACGATGCAGCGGATGAGTTGGCGCGTAAAGGATCTAGCTTGACAGCGTATGGTCCCGAACCTATCATCCCTCTTCCCTTCAAGATGGTACGCTCATTTCTGAGAGAGTCGACCAGGAATGATCATGCCACTCTTTGGACAAACCATGAGGAGTGCAGGCAGGCCAAGCTGGCCTTGCCGTCCCCTAGCGCTAGGCTGGCTAAGACCTTGCTTCGACTTAGTAGGCCGCGCATGCGACTGGTAACTGCAGCACTTACTGGCCATGGTTTCTTTAATAAACATCTATATGTCCTAGGTGTTACCGACAGCCCCCTTTGCAGAGCCTGCTTGGAGGCAGAAGAAACGGCTGCTCACGTCCTCATGGAGTGCACAGGAGTAGCGGACTACAGGGCTAAACACCTCGGTCAATCGAGGGACCTTCCAGGGATAGTCGGTAACGTAAAGGGCCTACTGGCGTTCCTGGAGGAGTTGGGTTGGCTCGAATGATGTTGCATTCCCACCCACACGCAAAATAGGCGCTTTAGTCGTCGAGTTGCGGAAACCAGCCCGTCTTACAATTGACATTGACAAATTGACACCCACTTCTCTGCATTGCTGTTATGCTTTGTCCTATGAAAAGGGGTAATACAAAAAAAAGAGGTAATATACTAGGGTCATTATTTTTTATTATACAGAAATTTATTAACAAGGGCTTCCTTAAAGTAGTCATTATAAAACTTCTCTAATTTTTCTAACATGCTTTCTATAAAACAATTGTTCCTTTGGATCACCATTACTTTAAAATCACTTATTGTATAAACACAAAAGTATGCATTTTCTCTTCCACTGCACATCATTTGCCCCTGTACTTGGTAGTAATAATTATGACTTTCATTTAGTCTTAATAATCCTGTCTTTTCACACAGGTATAAGTAGGGTACATTTTCTGGAGAAATCTTTTGATTGCGTGCTGTGTATGGGCACTTAACTTCCAGTACACTACTTGCGCCCACTAATCCGTCTGGTGTGGAAGCTAGAAACTGTTTTTCTTTATGAATTATAATGCCACATTTCCTTGCAACCAGATTTGTTTTTACCTCAAACTGGTGCACAGCTTCAGCTTCATATCTCAGACCATGTTTGAATGCTGCAGTTGCCACATCCACATTTTTTACTAAAGTTTTAGCCAGGTTTTTCATATTGCTATTGCAGGTTTTGATTATCTTGCCATAAATAAAACTATGAATCCTCGTGAGTCGTTCTCTTTTCCATTCGTTTTTATTTCGTCTTGTCTTTTCTTCCACTTGCTGGATTCCTTCTTCTGTGAGGATCATGTTTTCTAGGAATGCCTCTTCAGTAGTTTTTTCTAGGTAATCATGATCCCCGAAAATGCTGGGTTTGTCTGCAGGTTTTATTATTTGAGCCATTGGCATAGTCACTGTAAATGTGTTGTTGGACTGGCCACAAAAGTTTGCAATTTTCTTTTTAAAATTACTTATATAACTTTCTGCAGATTCCGCTATTGGTCTTGGATCAAATACTGCCATTTTCTTATATTGTTCGTCTCTGAATTTGAGTGTGATATCTTCAGCCTTGAAAGGATCTCCGGAATGTATTTTACTTGGCCGATGAAATGTTTGAATATTGGTAGTAACGCTTGATTTAGTTTTGATTGTTTTATTTTCACTCATATCTATTATGCCCAGGATCACCACCAAAACATGCTTACACTGGGAATATGGTCCCATTCCAGCAGCACATTCACACTGTGCCTCTATTATTAGGTGATTTTTCACTTTGGTTGTGACATTATAGGTAATGTTTTTCCTCATCTCTGAAGCAACCATTCCAGTGAAATAATAATCATTATCCACTATAGCTATACGGCACGACATTAGAAAGTATTCTTGGTACATGTTGTGCGATGTTACTACATCGTCTCTTTCTGTGACCTGGCAAAAGATTTCTAGGTCCTCTGAACTCAGTGCCGGCATTGCAGAGTTACTGGTGACGTCTCGGAAATGTTGAGGTGCTGGTACAGTGATTTTGTAAACTGATTCGGGATCAGATACAAGAGGTCCAAAGAGTTTGTCGTAATCTTCAAGTCTGCAACAATGAATAGTACAGTTATGTAACATATATATATATGTATATGGACTGTAGATAAGGGGGCGCCAAGTGTAGTATGGAAATTCACTAAAGCCAAAAAATAGGTGCGACTGTTAGGTTCACATGTAATACAACAAGATTGCCATTATAGGTTAGGCCACAACTCGCCAGACACCGGTCGACCAAAGTTGTAAAGTGATCAGGCCAATATGGTGTGGCTGTGCTACATACACCTAATGCCCAATCTTGGCCAACGTTAAACTGGTGTCTCGCTCGGTGGACATAACACGAAGAGTATTTATTGTTGTAGATACAAACTACATACCTCTGAATGAGCGTTGCCTTTTTCCCAGAAAGCTTCGCATTTCGTTTTCGAAGCTCGTTTTTCAGGTCTGTCAGAGACCAAGAACCGTAATCCTTTCCCAGTGCTGGAAAACTCATGATGACAAAATCGAAGTCCAATACACAGGCAGGGGTCAATCGTAATGGCAAGCAAATGTCCAGGGTGCACGCGGAGGTCAGTCGAGGGAAGGAGCTACAAGAGTCCGAAAGAATAGCCAGGGTCGTCGTAATAGTCACAAAACAGAGGAGAACAGGAAAACAAAACATCGCGTAACCACAGGAGAAACGGATTGAATTTAGACAACATGACCAGCCACAGAACACAAATTATTGAATGAAGTCACCGATCACAGATCCATTTTTGAAAGCCACGTCGAATCAAACGCCGTCTGCCGTAGCTTTCAGAACTATTTTTTTACTTTTTTTAGCTGTCAGAAAATCTCTCATTGCGTTCTATGGAGTATCCTTTTTTCTTTTTTTTTCCTTTAAATCCTAGAGATCATTTTCAGGTCTGGGTTGATCAACAGGATCTTCTCCAAAAAGCCTTGAGGTTACTACTTTCACAGCCGAGTCTTCAGGGTCCTCCACGAAATGGACGATCACAATCATTAGAGCCGGGGTGGGGTGTTACTAATTGACGACCCATTCTTCTCGCAGACGTTCTAGAATTGGTACTTTATTTTATTTATTTTTATTTATTTTGTACGAAAACAAATCCGGGTTATCACTGCTGTTTGAACACGATGGGACGAAACACTATTTGCTTTCGACAATAATAATAATAAGCGTTTATTTCATGTAAGGTACAGTTTAGGTACGTTCGACCGGCCAGCCAACCCGACGGGCGGGAATTCAGTTATGTTGCCGCTAGCTTGGCTGGCAGTCGCGTCGCGCGCTAGCCGCTCTTCATAAGCAACTTTTCTGTGACTTTTGCAACAACAATGACTTAAGTACCTAACATTTTAGGGTATCTAAAGGAATTGTTCACAAATAAAATTCAATTCCTTTTTCATTGAATATCTATTTGTTAAACTAAAAGTAACTTAAAAAACATAGAGAAAGAAACACTATTCATTACTTATTTAAAGAAGTTCCTCATTGAAAAATGCTATTATGATGTGAAAGAATTGTTCAATGATAAAATTAGGTAAACATTTCTAGTCGCTAATTACTTGTCCATTACATGTTATTACTAATTTAATGTTTATATAATTTACTCTTAATTTATTTACTTATTGTTAATAATAATAATCTCTACAATATTTTGTTAATTGTCTCTATACAATTTTGAACATAAATGTAATCATTTTTCAATTTTCTTTTCAATTTTTCGTAAAATGGACAACTGGCTGTCCTTCGCATGTTGCTGTGCCCTAGCAGGGCGTCACAATGTACTAACTTTTATTTTACCACCTTGTGAAATTTTGTGACTTTGCAATAAACTATTATGAATTATGAATTAAACACTTTAGACCCAGTATAAAACAAATGACAATTATATAAGTAAGGAGCTACCTCCTTACTTATATAATTGTCATTTCATCATATTGGTAAATTCTAAGGCTAGGTACCTACGTACCTAGCCTTAGAATTTACCAATAGCCTGAACAAGTACTAATACAACCTCTCTTAGATAGAGTGGACTAAAATTCACAAACTCAAATAATCGCACGTAGGTAACCCTACGGTGATCAACCGAGACAGGAGTTTACAGGATGACCTTGTGATGTCAAAGTAAAAGAAGCTCTCAGGCGTAGTAATGCGACACAATTTAGCCTGCAAGGACGGGGCAACCGATCCTGAAGGTGCTTAGCGATTGTTGTAGGTAGCTCAGGTGCGAGCTAGATTGCGCTATAATGCCGCGCAGCGAGAGTAGCTATTTATTTAAATGTATTTGAGGAGTAATGTTTCTGTACGTAGTACTATTAAGTATTCAGTGCCCATAGTAAAATAAAATAATAAGCAATTCAATACACAGTCATAATTAAAAATTCAGATAAGAGTACTAATACAACCTCTCTTAGATAGAGTGGACTAAAATTCACAAACTCAAATAATCGCACGTAGGTAACCCTACGGTGATCAACCGAGACATGAGTTTACAGGATGACCTTGTGATGTCAAAGTAAAAGAAGCTCTCAGGCGTAGTAATGCGACACAATTTAGCCTGCAAGGACGGGGCAACCGATCCTGAAGGTGCTTAGCGATTGTTGTAGGTAGCTCAGGTGCGAGCTAGATTGCGCTATAATGCCGCGCAGCGAGAGTAGCTATTTATTTAAATGTATTTGAGGAGTAATGTTTCTGTACGTAGTACTATTAAGTATTCAGTGCCCATAGTAAAATAAAATAATAAGCAATTCAATACACAGTCATAATTAAAAATTCAGATAAGAGTCATAGTATTAAAATTAAATTTAAAAGTAAAATGGCATGTCAATATGCACTAATAATAATTAAATAATGTATAAACTTAAAACTTAAAAAAGCCTATTTTCGGGTGGCCCTCATGTATACAAAGACCCTGTGGTTGTGTAGTGGACTGCAGATATCATTAGATACAGCACGCAATATTGCATTTTCAGTGCTTCTCAGTCCCCCACGCGGAAGGTATTCTGGACCTCAAGACGGTGAAGAAATCGGGGACTCTCGCGTCCGCGAACATGCTTGACGCACTACAGAATCGCGGCTGTCTGAGGAGAATGCGGAATGCATCGTTGTATTGAATCCTCAGGGTATTATACGCTTTTCTCGTGTAGTTGATCCACAGGTGGCATGTGTACTGGTTTTGGCAATATGCTTTAAAAAGGGTGACTTTAACCTCCTGTGGAATCTGCGTGCAAGCATGTTGCATCTGACTGAGAGAGTCCTTCTTTCCCATTCAATGTCACCATCATGTCTGAGATCCTCTGTCAGTATGTGGAGAAGATATTTGAAACGCTCCACAGTACGAACCGGAGAACCATTCAGGACAATCTGGGGCACCCTCTCCAGTCCTCTACTCTCCCTAAAAATCATTATCTCTGTTTTTAAAACATTATACTTCAGTCCGTGCTCATCCACATAATGCTCACACACTGACAGCAGCTTTTTCAAACCATCGATAGAGAGGCTGAGGAGCACCATGTCGTCCGCATGCCTGAGGTTATTAAATCAAACACCACCAACATGACAGCCGACCTTGGTACTCCTCAGCCTCCTAATCCAATTGACGTAGAGATTGAAGAGGTCCTTATCAAAATCAAAATCAAATCAAAATCAAAAATCATTTATTTCCATAGGATGTTGTTATATCACTTAGATCCGTCATTACATTTTTTTTGGGTGAGTTCACTAACCCAATGGCGGAATCTGTGGAGAAGACCTTAGAAGTGAGCACCCCCCGACGAACCCCGCATGCTAGCCTGTATTCGCTAAAAGTCGCGTCACCCCATCCCACACAATGAGTTTGACCTCCGTACCAGTATCTCAACAGACTCACCACTTCCTTTGGGACATTTGAGTTTAGCAGTTTGCTCCAGAGAATTTTATAATTCACTAAATCAAACGCCTCACTCAAATCTAAGAAGCACGCATACACAAATGTACCCCTTTTCTTGTAGTAATTCACAGCGTGCTTCAGGTTCATAATTGCTGAGTCTGTCGAGAGTCCTGGGCGAAAACCAAACTGCGCGTCGTCTATTGCTAAATTTCCGACCTGTTCTGGCTGCAGAAGTTATTCCAGTATCTTATAGCCTATGACGGTCCCTGGGGAAATCAGACGAAAGTTGGCGGCAGAGGCAAGGTCACCCGTTTTGTTCTTTGCTATTGGGACCACAATAGTTTCCATGAGGGCATCAGGGAGATAGACAAACCTTACACACATATTATATAATGCTACCAACTTTGTGAACAACTTATCTCCTGCGCAAAGTAAGTGCTCCACACTCAACACACATCATGAGCCGGTGACTTGCCTCTCTTCGTCTGCCGTATTGCTCGTGCAACATCAGCTGCCGTGAAATGAATCACCTGACTTGAGGCCACGGCCGACTGAGAGACATTCTCCACCTGCGCGTCTGTCTGAACTGGCTCGGGACAACCTTGAACCTACGGCCAACCATTTCGACAATCTGAGACGGGTTCTGCAGACCCTCCACAGATACAGGTACACTCTGCTTATAATTTAACTTTTTAGTAGAATTCCAGAATTTTACAAAGTTTTTATCTTTTCTGTGCATTGCTAATATATTCATTTTTTATTTACTATTCGGGTACGGAATCCTAATAAGTGTTGTCTATGAACTATGCATCACCGGAAGTGGTCAGAAATTGAGTAATTTTTTACACAAATAAAATCTAATAATATTGAATGTTTATTAAGAGAGAGAGACAAGAGACCTAGGTGATTTCTAGTCAAGAGATCTAGACACGGTGTACATCTAAATAGGTACCTACTCTTATTCTGTTACATTGTCTCAGAGCTTTATCATTTTATGGCTACGGAACATATCAAAGACCAACAGAGATCCTTGGCTTATCTATTGTGCAGCAAATCGTGTCAGCAGTCCTGGGCATAGGTTACTGCAGCAATGAACTCATTAGAAATGAGAAATACCTATACAAAATTCGCACAAACTGTAGAAGAACTGTAACTACGTATGAATAAATTGAAAGACAAAAAGGAGATTTTGATGAGGTTAATGGTGTATTGTGTTTAACCTTGAATTGGTTCACAGTCAATAATTTATTGTTAAACGCTGGTAAGACCAAGTGTATCAAATTCTCACTGTCAGTCAGGCAAGTTGAGACCAGCTTAGTGTCAGACAAGAGCACGTAAGAATTAGTAAATGATACGAAGTTTCTTGGAAAAACCATTGATAGCAAATTCCAGTGGGGACCCCACATAGATAAATTAGCTGGTAAATTAAGTTCTGCGTCTTATGCTGTTAGGAACATTAGACAAAGCACGGATGTGGCTACATATAAGTAGGCTAGTATATTTTAGTTACTGTCATAGTGTCATGTCCTATGGTATCTTGTTGTGGGGGAAAGCAGCGGATATTCAAACTATTTTTATTTACAGAAAAGAGCTATTCGAGCAATTTATAATTTAAAACGAACAGACTCCTTAAGAGAGCTTTTAAAATAAATTGACATACTAACTGTAACTAGTCAATTTATTTTCGAAAATATAATGTATGTACGCAAGAACCTTACAAAATTTTCCAAACTTAGCGATAGCTGTAATGTTAACCTAAGAAATATTCACAGACTATGTGCGCCCTGGTTAAGACTCGCGAAGGTTAGCAATTCTTTCAAGGGTCAGTGCATTCTCTACTATAATAAGATATCTCTGGAAATTTTGAAATTGCCATTTGAGCAATTTAAAAAGCATGTTAAAGCGACTTTGTCGAAAAAGGGATATTACAATGTTCAAGATTAACAACACAGACCTTGATGTTAATAATTTTGTAATTATTTATTCCTGCTTGTTAATCATAATAATTAAATTTTTCATATTTGTATTAGTTAAGCACAAACTATTTTTAAAAGAGATCTAAAAATCAATCTGTGGGAGTTTCTACGCCCTGCTTCTCCCACAGTGGTCCAATGTAGAGAAGAGGCAAAAAATGACGTTTGCTAAGTATATGTAAATATCTAAAGTAATAAAGTACTTTGACTTTGACTATGAATAGAATAAGGTGAATTTTTGATTTATACCACAGCTTTAATCTGTTAGATACCGGTCCTAAACAGTTGCTAACTTGAAAAGCCTTTTTAATTTCAGGTTTAATAAAAAATTTGGTGTGGTGTTATTGGCTGCCTTGATGGTATACAGGTTGCTATTTTAAGCCCAAAAGTACACGAGGACAGGTATATCTATCGGAAGAGCTATCAGTAATTCTCTAAATGTTCAATTGTAAGATTATAATAATAACTATGACCTCTGTGGCGCTGTGGCGCTGTGGTTATGACTCTGCCTACCATGCGAGAGGTTCCGGGTTCGATCCCTGGCTGGGGATAAATAAAAGAAATCCCCAGGTCTTGGATGTTTATGTGTGTGATGTCGCTGTTTCTGGTTCCCACGACACACGAGAGTGTGGGGCCAGAAACCATGTATGTGCCTGTACATAAATGTTAATGTTTATTTAGTTGCAAGATTAGCCTCTTTCTTGTAATGAATACATTCTAAAAATATCAATAATAATAATACCTTGGACACTATTTACACACATTGATCTGGCCCCAAACTAGGATTCCCTGTATCTTGGGTACTAGACAACGATACACATACTAATGAATAACTAGGTGAACGTTGGCGCAGCTGTGTCACTGCAGCCCCGTAAGGGAAAATGTGTATGTTGTTGTAATAGATAAATGTTATATTAGCAAAAACATATATTTCAGATATGCAATTCAGATATACATATTAAACGTGTTGATGCCAGTTTTGTTGGATCCACACATAGCTCATTCATATGATCAGTCCATCCACTTCAAGACCAATTAAAAGGCCTCAGTTACAATAAAGGTCTTTGGCTTTTAGGTAAGTTGTTCTAATTGTCTTTCAAAGAAAGGATTATTTTGTTGAGTATACACACTATAGTACACCTACTATCAAAACAAAACTGGAATCCAATTTTATCTCAATTATTTTGTTTAGTCAATAACTAGAAATTTTCAAACAACAATGCTACTGAATTCTTAATTATTGTAATAATAGTTTATAAAGTTAAAATATGCCATTTCTTACAATCACATAAACCTAATGAGAATGCCCCTACCTCCCGCACTAGTACTAGCAGTAGAGTTACGAGATGCAGACTACTAGCATTCTTATTTGTGTTGTCAAGTTACACTAAGAACTAGAGTATGTATAACTGTAAGGCAGTCATTGGCAGTGGATGCGGGAGGCTCAGGACGGACCGGAGTAGATGGCGTAGTAAAGAAGAGGCCTATACCCAGCAGTCGATGAATGTGAGCTGATTGATGATGATGATGTATAACTAATTTAACATAACATATTTCAAAATTAATTGTATATTATTCACTATTCATCTAAATATTTTATATGAATGAATGAATGAATGAATGGTGCTTCTCCAGCCAGGGTTCTAAACCTGTTCCGGTCTTTCGGCCGGCATACCAGAGGGCACAAGTTTTGAGGGGGGGCGGAATGACCTGCTCTGTAGGAAGGGAAGGATAGTGAATTCAATCGACCGACTCTTCAGCCTGAAGCCAATATAGGATATGTGGAATGGGGAGGATGTGGGATTTGGAGAGCAGCTGTTGTTTTCTTCAAGTTCTTGTTTTCCTTCTATTTTCAGTTATTGTTAATAGTTGAGTTTCCTGAGTCGTGTTCGTTTGGGTTATCCGGTAAGTTCCCAGTTTCGCTTTTGCTGTCTGTTTCTGGGATACGGTATATTTGCCTCTAGGCCATCTTGACATCGTCCCTGTTGTGTGATGATTCTGTCCAGTAACTGTGTTTGATGTTTGATGTCATGCTTAAGGAAATCTTTCCAGGTGTATATAAGCCGGCCGGCTTTCTTCTTCCTTGCTTCGTATTTGAATGGAGCGTGTAGTAAGTGCTGTTGTGGGCGTCGCAGAATATGTATAGTAACATATCCGGCGGTTTTTGATTCGTTTGGTTATCGTTTTGCCCTGTAGTCAGTCATGAATTTTGTGGTATCTTGGATAGCTTCTGGCGTTCTCAAACATGTCTCTGAGGATCAGGCGTTCATATACTGACTGTCAACTGTTTGCTTTAGTGAGGGTTGCCGCTTTTTGTCCGTATTTTATAAACAGTGCAATGACCATTTTGTAAATCAGGCGCACTATATTTCAGTCTATGTTGGATTTCTTTATAAAATGCATTAGGGCCTTGGAATTGCATATGGCTTGCCGGCACCTCTTTTTTATTGTGTCCTATGTCCTGCCGTAATATATGTGCCGAGATATTTGATTTCGTTTACGGTTCGTATTGGAACTACGTCCAATTCACTGGTTGTTTATGGGGTCTCTTATAAGAATTTTCGTCTTTCTACTTTTAAGTTTGCCATGAGCAGTTCTCCGATGATATTTAATTATTCACTTTTAGCTACTCCGCGGCATGGCAGCGCTGCGTATAAACGCTCCTTCAGGCTGCGGGCGGTCCGACTCTGGAACGCACCTCTTTGCAATATAAGAGACAGTCCGACTCTTTTTTCTTTTAAGAAACATATTAAAGAGCTCTACATGTCTCTTTCGTAAAAGTTACTGTATTTATTTTATTATATGTAAGGTTTATTTATATATCGGTAAATATTTCGTATTTGCTATCTGTATTTTACAGATATTTTAATTTATTCCTAGGCATTTTAGTTATAGTAATTATCGTGCACTGCCTACCCTTTTATGATAGCAATTCCTGTAATGCCTTGTTTTGCTGGAAGAAATCTCTTTTCAGAGACAAGCTCGCCCTTGTACATGCATTTTCTTTTGATGTAACTTTTAAAATATTTGTGTGCAATATTGTGAAGGAGGTTTGTTCCTATAATTCCCTTTTTCCTGTATTTCTTTATAGCGTCTTGTCCGATGCGAGCATACAGATACCTACCAGAGATAGTGTTTTGACATATGTATCATGTTTGTTTCCTGTATATAGGCTATGTGTATGTTTTTGTTAGTCAATTCCACGTCAATGTTGAGTCTTTTAGTTATTTCGGCGCATCCTCTAACCTTCCAAGTAGCAATGCGCATACGCTCGCATGTGACTTGTGGTTTACATATGGGGCTGTTTCGTATCATCGTTGACCCTGAGGAGGTCATGGGTGTTGCATTAAGTATCGGCGAAAGTATGGTGTTATCAGTTTGGTTATCGGTTGCTTGATCCGTGGGTAAATTTGGCGATTCAAGCAAGTAAACGCTGTCGTAGTGGTGTCCTGTGACGTTGAGGTTGATAGATTTCACTGCATCCGCTGGATTCTTGGGCGTGAATGTGAGCGATGGTGTATTTTGCTGGTGGATTGTTGCGTTAAGTAGAAAGTATTCGGCAGCTGGTATTATAATCTCCTCTCCAGCCCAAGTACCGTAATTGCGTAGATTTTCAGTGGTGAGTTGTTAAGGATTTCAGGCTCAGTGATTGCGAGCTTTGTTCTGTTCATCGCCGTTTTCTTCTACATATTTAACTAGGTCCTTACGAATGTGAGTGTGGTTGCATGTTAATTGACATAGGTGATTAATTTGGTCAGCAATTGCGGTGAATAGGCAGTTACCATCTCAGCGTTGGTAAGGCTTCCATTAGGTTATCTTCTTGGGATGTTGTTGAAAGAAAGAACTTAGAGATAGCGTGATTTATTTGAACTACCTTTGTCTACGATTAACAGATCGTACGGGTTGCGATTGTCAAAGTTTGTGCGTATCTTCGTGCGCCCTTATTCTCGGTAGAGAGCCGCTTAGGACAAAAAGTCTCCGATTTTATTGTTGTTATTGATCATCAGTGGAAGTCTTTTGTTAATTGCCTGTTTTCTGGAAGATGGTGAAATGATCCTTTTATGATGTGCAATTGTTTGCTGTTTCTCGCTATTTCTCAGAATATGCAGTTATGTAGTAGACGGGCTTGCATTATTGTTTTATTTTTGTGGGCTTGTCGGACCGGATAAAGTTAGAAATGGTTATGTTTTGTTTTACTGTTATTGGGTAGGTTCCTGCTTAGTTTTGTATTTAGGTATACCTATCTCTGGCCTACCTATCTAGGCACTGTGTCTGTGGAATAGTTTGGAGCTGGCGTAGTAATTTGAAGCGAGCGTGGTATCTGTTTATGAAATGGTATTTAGCATTACGAAGGGGGTTACCTGCCAGATATAGAGTTCGTTTTGCCTTTTGATCTGAGTTAGGGCTATCATAATCGCAGCGATCTCACCAGGTTGTTGCTCAGCTAGTGAGACTCATTACACTGATATCACCTACTTCAATTCACTTCATTAGTGCATATTAGTTAGGTCCGTGACTCGGCCCTAGAGATGAATACCCGGTTGTATCTGACCCGGCGGAGGGGGATGCATGTGTTTGTGGCGTGTGAGTGTATGTGTCGGTACGGTAAGTATCAAAGTCATTGGTCATCTTATCTTGAGTTGTGCATTTTGGGTAGGCCGGGGGAAGGTGTTTAGATTTACCGCTATCATATTATCTGTTTTTGGAGCGGGTGGAACTTGAGGGTACTTTGGTAGTCGCGCTGTATTTTGGTATGGGAAAAGTGAGATGCTGCGATGTAGATTTGACTGGTTGTTGATAGGTTGTTGATTACGTTTTGGGGCTCTATTATGTATGCGCTGTCGTAGTGGCTGTCGGAAAAGGTCAAGTTGAGTTATATTCTTGTTGGGGGCTATATACGATTGATGGGCCATTTTGTTGATGGATCGCTACACTTATTACGTAGAACTCCGCGGCTGCTATGATAATTTCTTCACCGCCCCACGTGCCCTGTATGTGGAGATTTTTTATGTACTCATTGAAAGCTTCTGCGTTTGGTGCGTCGATCGCATGTTTGATGCGTGGATAATTGCTGTTAGCTTCCACGTATCTAGCTAAGTCGCTTCTGATGTGGGTATGGTTGAATGTCGCTCCAAACAGATGGTTGATTTGGTCTGCAATTGCATGGAACAGGCAGTTTCCCTCTCTGGGCATTGGTAGAGTTTAGATTGTGAGATATTACTACAGGAGAAAGCCTCGTGGTATTTTAGCTAATATGAATGTGTGTGTGTGGGTTGTTTCTAAGAGGTGTACGGCCGGTATGATGAGAGACGCTGTTTGGCTTTTTACGATCTATTTTTATTCTAATGTTTCCCGGTATTTCCAAGATGGGCTGACACCATAGAATGGGTGCCAGATGTGTGAGGGAACGTTGTGAGCCTTTTGTGCTTCGAAGCTTTTTCAATTGTTCCTAAATAGCAGTCAATTGTTTTGTCTAGTTTCTGGGAGTTTGGTGAGATGGCATTTTTATGGCCTGCACTTGTTTAGTTTTTGTTTATTGTCGGGTTTAGTATATTTGCAGTTTAGCAACATAACAATAATTCTAGGATTGTTAAGTTTTGGGTTGGCTTATTCACTGAGTTTCAGGGTTTAGTGGATGGTTATTGTTAATGACTGTTTTGAATGGTCTTTCGAAGATGAGGAGAAAATAAATCTCGAGGAGAATTATCTCGAATTTATTTTCAGGCAAAGCAATATAAGTATATGTAGCTATAATAATGTTTTATTAGTTGATTTTGATATTGCGTAGGTAGGGAATTGTTATATCCTGCCTATGACGCACCTATAAATGTGATTATGCCTTAGTCAATAGGGGCGACCGCGGCCGCGGTAAGTGGTGGTTTATTATTGTCAGGCGGCGAGTGGTGCTGAGAGAAATAAAGTTAGAGGTAGGTAATCACTATCAATGATGTCCTAATCGGAATGATCTCACCAGGTTGGTGTGTTTAGCGGCGGTGGTGGTGGAGGCAGTAGCGTTGAGGGTGTGTTGCGTAGGCGTCGCTCGCTGCCGGCCTGTCGCTGCGTGGCTCAGACGTGCACCTGGCCTAGAATAAATTCTAGGGCTTGCACAGATGGGATGCCTAAGAGTATCGCGTAGTTCTCTGGGCATTCATTACACTTGACCGCACTAGTATCATCACAATCACTGAAATGCGTGGTATTGCACAGATGGGGTGCCTAGATGGATCACGCACATTCCCCAGGTAACTCTTACAGTAACACGCGGTATAAGCCAGGCTCGTTTTCGTGCCTCCGGAGGCAGAACAAAAGGCGCGCGCCGGGGATGAAAACTATTGTTTGTTTAAATGCGTTTGGGAGATCTCGGGGGGACACGTCCGTTCGGTCCGGCAACACAAACGCCACTCCTCATCTAAATATTTTATATGTGTAATAAATAAAGTAAGTTTTAAAGAGGATGCCTGTGGCGCAGTCAGTCAATAAGCCAGCAGTGAGCTGTTATAGGCTACTATGATGATTAATAAAGTAAAGTAGTTTTAATTACAATGATAAGAGGCACCTAATATTATATTTTTACTTGCAGGTGACTGGTTAGTGGTGATCCTTTGAGGAAAACTATGATGACCCCTATATTGGATGCAACAGAAGGCTCACCTGAAGCAAACTACACTAATTGCCAAGTCACCACTAGAAATGTAATTACACAGTTATTGTAAGTATCAAACATTCTTCTTTAGTTTTATGTTAGTTTTGGTAGTCTTTTAAAAATTACTAGGTTTGTATGTTATAAAGATTTAATGTAATAAGATAAATATGTATGTATGTAAATATTTAGACAGTAACAATTTAGTATACAGATACTATAATATTATACTGTAGCACTGATTTTTTTGTAACTTTTTAAAGACGATATCATCCATCTAATTTTTAATAAAACCATCTGATTTTCACTTAACTATTGTGTGTATATTGTGTATACTTATTTGTGTAGGTAATTATTTTTTAAATCAAATAATTTATGGTAAGTAGGCATAAACAATGCACTTTTACAAGTCAAACACTGGATAAAAATAAAGATATAATCAAAAATGATCAACTAAAGTAATGAGTGCATTACTGATTAAGGTCTGAGATTTACAAAGGAAATCTTCCTTTCAAGTGGTGATTCATGGCTGAATCTCGCACAGGAAAAGGAGACTCCGTAAACTCTACCAGTGCTTCGGAAATACGCCCGTCAGAGAAGATAGTATACTTCAATTGATTCCGTTAGGTAGTTTACGCGAAAGAGTAACAAACATCCATCCTCACAACCACAAACATTCGAGTTTATAATATTTGTTATTAATAACCAATGACCATCCCTTCCAATCTTTGATTGCACCTTCTCCCATCGAGTTACGTTGCTGGGCAACTCTCTGCCACATTCTTTGGGTAGTTATAGTCTCACGCCTGAGTGGATTTATTATAGCCAAGACTATGTCTCCGTGTGATTTAAAAAAAATCACATAGATAGAGCCCCAATTGGCCATATGATACACGACAAGGGGGTCCTCGTAAATAAATATAAATTTAATACACCTATGTAATGTATGAAAAGCTTACATAAAAAGGAGGTGGGAGCCTACCATCCCTGTAAAAAAGTCTAGGAAATGTATGGTTCTTGAGATATTCAACCAAAACTAACCTAACCTCTAAATGTTTTCATACCGAAATCGGAAATTTTTTCCACGGGTCCGAGTTGTTTTCAAACACAAAGTAACTTATAGCAACCAATTCGGTTCTGTGACATGCTCGGGGATATCTCCTTTGACCTAACGTAACCCAAACTTGCTTATGCTTCTGCTCCGGCGCAACAACGTAGCGCCTCTGGCTCATAAAAACACTCTAGGGAGAAGCTACAAGAGACGCCCAGGCGTGGGTTCTTATAAGGTCATAGTAGGCCTCCAGCAAGCATATCTATCACCGCGATTCGTTTTAATATGAATTTTTACAATTATTGAACGTGCCCGTAGATTTGCTTTTTGATTGGTGGAAAATTCACCTATAGAAAGGCTTTATTCTGCCGCCTTTTTCGGCTAACTATTTGTGTACAGTTTTTACCGATTTTATGAACTAATTGATCATTGTTTTGAGTTCTCAAACTTACTTTGTTGGAGTTCCATTGTCAGCTCAACCCTGACGTGAGGAAATACTTCGAGCTGCTTCAGGACAACAAATTGGGGGGAAAGATTTCCCTGGCTTTGATACTTTTTTCTAAGCTTTGTTCCGTATTGTGTTACCTATAAATAATAACTAAACTTAATTATTATGACAAGAATTAACTTTAGTTCACAGGATTATTTTGGCGCTTCTATAATTAAAATTAGATATTTCAATAATAAAAAACAGATTGAACAGTTATTTTAGAAGCAAGTATCGCTGATATCACCTGTTCTCACACATTGCTTTGTATTTGACAATGTTTCTTTAACATCTGATCGGAACTTTTATATTTGCCGCTGAAAGCGTTGAGTTCATTGTAATCAAAACGTCATTATCGTTGTATAAATTCCTCAGCCGGCTTTTTATTTTCCACTTCCAATCTCTTGCTAAAGGTTCTCGTGTGTGAAAGTCAGTGATTTTCGTGAAGTTAAATTACCACATTAAAAAATGGCTCCAGTAAACAAAGAGAACATTTTCAATGCTCTAAACAATGTCCACATCAAGGTAAATAAATATTCTGTTATAATATTCTTCGATTTTGCTGTTTCTTTTCAGGAGATGTTACTGATATGTTGACTTGTAGTCCCCAGTAAAAAACACCGTGCTATCCGAGCGTAACAGCATTGAAAATGGGGAAAAAATGGAGGTCGTCAAGAGCTTGGGTTTCGAAGAGAAACCTTTTGACCCTCAGCTGGAGCCGTTGCTGCGTGAGAACCCGCGCCGTTTCGTCGTGTTCCCCATCCAATACCACGACATCTGGCAGATGTACAAGAAGGCCGAAGCCTCCTTCTGGACTGTTGAAGAGGTTGACCTATCTAAGGTGAGTCAACATAACCTGTTTTGGAACATGTGTTTTTTGTTTACTTTATCATGGAATCCGTTTATGTTGAAGCATCTGTGACCTGAAACTATCTTGACCATTTTTAACCCCCAACAACGAGAAAGAGGGGTGTTATAGGTTTGAAGCCTCTGACTGTTTGTGTGTGTATCTGTCTGTGGCACTACAGCTAAAATACTCGACCGACAAGAGCTCTCTTAAATAATGAATGAATGAAATGGAAGTGTGATTAACCCATAATTTGGCAGGATAACAAAAGTTGTAGTAGGACAGATTTTAATATGGTTTTCTGGGGCTTCCGCCCCCTTATCGACACTCTGACCGTCAGGACTGCGCAACGCAAAATGTGGACTTTCGCCACGCTGACGTTGCGTCTTTAAACCTTAATTTAACCCCTGTAGACTAATCAAACAATTAAAATAACAACTATATTGCTTAGCCAGAGAGTTGTTTGTAACTGTTATCAATTAATTTTCAGGTAAATAATGTACTGTAGTATGATTTACGCGTCTCTAAAGTATTCAAATAGGTTTTTTTTATATTTTTTGAAAGAGACTAGTTTAATGTTTTTTTATAGAATTATAGAAACATTCCTTACCTGTAATTATCACTATTCAATTGGCAAATCAGGTAATATCGGTTGAACAAAGATTAATTTCAAAGCCAACTCAAAAGCGTAAATTCGCATGGTCGAAAAAAAAGAGCAGCGCACACTGAGGCGGCTTTACCCGCGCGAGTCTTGTACTCAAATTGCTTTTGTCAGTTTGTGTTTTTGTAATTGTAAATTAGAATGAAGACAATAAAATGCAACATTTTATATGGAAATAAATATTCTTAAATGTATCTTTTATTTTGATATAATAATTACAACAAAGCGACGTGATGTTATGTCACGCCTTTTCCCATACGGGTAGAATAATAATAATAATATTTTGTATACATACATGTGTACAAAATCTTTTATATTATAGTTAAATATTGGACATAGGTCTTAAATTTACGTCTACCTTATCCCATACTATTATTATTTCTTGGTTAATGTATTAAACTATCACATATTTTAAGAGCTTTCTCAATAAAACCCTATTGAACAGATAAACCCAATAAAACATACACAATTACATACAGGCACATACATTGCTTCTGACCTTTCCCTAAAACAATGATATTGATATGAACACAAGGAAAAAATTGAGCTACATACAGTTCGTAATAAACTAGCACGATAAATACATACCCTGAGCTACTGCCCTCAAATAAGTTACGAGGTGGTGCAAGGCCTCGCGGTTTTGCACCACGGCCTCGGCCTCGTGCCCGTCCTCGGCCTAAAACAGGACCGCCTCTTTCGCGACCACGTTCCGCTACCATATCACTAAAAAATAACAGATAAAATTAACAAAAGTACATACAATATTATCAAGATAACAATAAAACCATAAACTGCTGGGTTATTTCAATTAAACTACTTTTTATTTAAAACGCCGACAACAACCACTTATTCCTAGACAGAAATAATTATCACTGAAAGACACAACATCATTACCAGTTTTCACCGCAAGTCAACGCTGTGCTTTATCGAGTGGACGTCTAGTCGCGGTCAAGCAAAATGGTTCCTTACGCTATGACGATAGATTTCAAACAACCAATCGTGACAGTAAATAAGATACGAAATAATGATTATTCACATGTTTTGGCCCTGTAGTGTCGGGTTTCTATCGTATTTACACAATATTAAGTACATTAGATTGATATGAAAGCAACCCCATAAAGTAAAACGTATTTTTTTTATTTTGAATTCTTTTATCGACGTATTTCCTTCATCAGCATTGATATTTTCAATAAAAACAGGGTATTAACTAAGAAATAGGCTATGAATAGTACTTACAACCAGTTTTTCACTCAAAAACTACACAAATCACTGAAAATCTGACGATGATCTGAACCGGCGAACTACAGCGAAATCTTGGACTTTCATGAATGTTTACTTTTTTTGCTAGCTCTGTGTGGGTGAATTTCAAGCTGTACAGACTAGTTTATTCAGTTCCTTTACTCATTGGCTGCATTCATAAAAATTTATACGACCATAGCCAGTAAGAATATCACATAAAGATCGAAATAGAAACTCATGCTAGCCGTGCGTCAAACGCTGGTCAAATTGACCAATGCGCAGTCCTGCTTTTTAGGGTTCCGTACCCAACGGGTAAGAATGGAACCCTATTACTAAGACTTCGCTGTCCGTCCGTCTATCACCAGGCTGTATCTCAAGAACCTAGCTAGCTAGAGAGTTGAAATTTTCACAGATTATGTATTTCTGTTGCCGCTATAACAACAAATACTAAAAAACAGGATAAAAGAAATATTTAAGGGGGCTCCCATACAACAATTCTTTCAATACCACATACAAACTTATGGATGCACCTGGTTACGTACATGGAGTGTGAAAGTAACCGCACCAATAACTTTGTAAACAATATTTTGCTGTGTAAAATCCAAACTATTCACTCCACACCATCGCTTCCATTGAACGGTGGTACGGAAACCTTCGTGCGCGATTTAGACTCGCACTTGACCAGTTTTTCCAGTTTCTGGTCAAATTGACCGTTGCGCGGTTGAGTCGATATATCAGTGCTTAGAAAATAATTGAAATAAGTCAGCCAAGTTTCCTTTATTGTGTCGGGGTCAGGGTTCCTTCAGTTCCTTACATTCATGTAATACCCCATCTCTGTTTTAGGATATGAACGACTGGCAAAACCTGAAAGATGACGAGAGGCACTTCATCAAGCACATCCTAGCATTCTTCGCTGCATCGGATGGAATTGTAAATGAGAATCTAGTGGAGAGATTCTCTCAAGAAGTGCAAGTGACTGAAGCGAGATGCTTCTATGGCTTCCAGATTGCTATGGAGAATGTACACTCGGAAATGTACTCCCTTCTTATTGACACATACATCAGAGATCCCAAGGAAAGGTAATGTTGAGTTAAATAATAAAGCCTATCTACAATTGTAGGTGAGCCCGCTTTGATATGCCAGTTCACTGAAATGGGTCACCCTTATCTCTTGTTGAAGTTCTTACTGGAATAGTCACCTTTGATTATTAATATGATTTGTGAAATAGGTATGATTAATAAGATACCACAAAATATGTTTTGTAGTAACAGGTTTATGTTTTGCTGTAATATTTTTCACAAAAATACTAATACTACATATAAACTTGTGGGTTTTCTATAGAGATTACCCCTAAAATTGATGTCAAACTGTTTTAATTCTCAGAGATTTCCTGTTCAATGCTGTGGAGACTCTTCCCTGTGTGAAGAAGAAGGCTGACTGGGCGCTGCAGTGGATCGGCAGTGAGACCGCCACCTTCGCAGAAAGAATCGTTGCCTTCGCCGCAGTTGAGGGCATCTTCTTCTCTGGCAGTTTTGCATCCATCTTCTGGCTGAAGAAGCGAGGAATCATGCCAGGCCTAACTTTCAGTAATGAGATGATTTCCAGAGATGAGGTTAGTATTTAGGTATACCTAAAAGTCTAGATGTACTACACGACCAACACAACTAGGCCCATGACAGGACTGCGGTTTCGGCGCCTGTACCCCTCCTACAATACGTAAGCATACGTATGTTCCTGTACCTGCAAGTCTCTAGCATGTGTGAACATTTACTATAAGGTATGAATCACCGTTCTGGTGTTCACTCACTCTGTTGTTACAATGAATGTTTAGCTGTCGTGCGCCTAGTTGTTGATCGCGTAGTATGCCAGTATCGTATCAAGTGGAGGTCTTTAGTCCCCCGTCATCCGGGAAAAAGGCGTGAGCATATGTGTGTAAGTCTAGGTAAAAAAGTTTCTAATTCTAGAGCTATCATATATGTTTTCGCAGGTAATTCCATAAAGATATCACAAATAGTTCTATATATTTTGGGGTTAATTATAGTGAAGAGGCCTCGGGCATTAAATATTGAATACTGTATCTGTATTATAACAAATCAAGTCCTCAGGCCCGTATACCGCTCTCAGATTTGTCTCAGCTATGTCACAAAGAAAAAAGTAATTTTCATGTGCTTTAAATTTTTTTCAGAGCTGAGAGTGGTTTATTAATATGGGCCTTAATTAAATTGCATGCACATCTGAGTAAGCAATACATGTAACATTATGAAATGTTTACATAACAAAGTTAATACTGATCTCTCACAATCAGTACATAGTATGTAGTAGAGAGTATTACTTGTAGAGCCATTAATGCTGTGATACGTTATCCATAGGGTTGTATGATTATGTTTAATTATCATACAGTATATTTAATATGCTCTCGAACTAGGTACATGTCTAATTAGACATTCATCAGTGATGGCAGTGCAAAAATTCCACTTCTTATCCAGGTGTTTGTCAATTACTTTTCTATATTATACTAAACCCGACCCCTCAATCTGCCGCCTCAGTCGTTTTTTTTATATTGCAATAAACGGCGGATGATTCTTCTCAGGGCCTGCACACGGACTTCGCGTGCCTGATGTTCCGTCACGTGGTGCAGAAGCCTGCTCCCGGACGGGTGCTGCAGATCATCCAGGACGCTGTGCGCATCGAGCAGGAGTTCCTCACCGACGCACTCCCCGTGCGGCTGCTGGGCATGAACTGCGCGCTCATGTCGGAGTACATAGAGTTCGTGGCCGACCGCCTGCTACTCGAGCTGTTGGGTGAGAAGGTGAGTGTGAGGCAAGAACTGCAATGAAAAAAAATGTATAAAAGCTTAGTGTAACTTAGGTCAGAGTCGGTATCGAACAGGGAAACCAAAGCACATGAAATCAATATCAAATATGTAATTAATTAATGGCTGTTCCTCTCTTCCCCAGCATTACAACACTAAGAACCCGTTCGACTTCATGAACCTGATCTCTCTCGAGGGCAAGACGAACTTTTTCGAGAAGAAAGTCGGCGAGTACCAGAAGTGCGGCGTCATGGCGAACAAGCTCGACAGCGTGTTCACTCTGGATGCAGAGTTCTAGACGTTTCTAGATACAAGTAGGAACGCTAACACCACGGATAACTAACGTGCGGCCTTGCTCTCACTCAAACCGTAAGCCGCGGCCAGCTTATTAACTTCTCTTGAGAAGTTATTATAATAGGTCTGAAAATTGAAATAGGTAATTTTGTGTTTTCTTTACGTTTTAAGACATGGAGAATCATTTGCAATCATTTTTAGAGTGATGTCTGTGTGTGTGTGTGTGTGTGTGTGTGTGTGTACGTACGTATGTACGTGATCAAAATTATGGAATTCGTTTTCTCAATAACTACTGGACCGAATCGCTTTGATGACCATATCAATCGATACGCCACGTCATGACTTAGATCTGAAAGGAGTCTAGAAAAAATCGGTCCAGCGGTTCGTTTTTTATTTGTAAAAAACTGACTTTTTTGAACACGCAACGTTAATTTTGTATGTAATTCCAAGTATTGAGGGGTAGATGTGGGTTTTTGAGGGTGCTGGTTTCGAATCTTTCATCAGTTTTTTAAAATTCAAAATGGCGGACCCACTATGACGTCATCTTTTTCGTGAAAATTCTTTAAATTCGATAAAAAAAGAATTCTTCTCAAGAGAAGTTGCTTGTACGGTACTTGCTGCCGAACCGATTTTTTAAATAGGTAGCCATCTATTTAACCGCTCAAGCCCAGCTGTCATGTCGACATTTTCCTGTTAGGTTTGATGAAATTTGATTCAAAATCGCGACGCCTCAACGGGATTTGGGGCTCGTGAGGTTAAATAAGCTGCGTGCGACAAGAGGCATACAAGAAGACATCGATCTTGATTATTTACGCTGAACGTGACTTACGACATTAGTGATAGGCCAAGGTCTAACAACCCAGTATTATTACTTAAACAGAAGATGGATAGCTGAATTCCAGTATGGTGAATGACTGAATTCTACTACATGCATGTATCATGTTTTCTCCTTTTGTCTAAAGATATTCTACGACGTTGCTGCGACGCAATATTCTTGACTTTCTTTTTGCATTACTTGACTTTTGACATTTCGTATCGCACGATAACTTCGTATATTTCGTGACCTATATGCTTAAGAGATAAAGCTTTTATTAGATTATAAGGATATGAGTTAATACCAGTACCAGTTGACCCGGTATGTTGATAATTATGTACTTTTAATTAAACCTTGCTAGTTAAGAAATTGCTCTGACATGAAAGATTTTTATTATAAAAATTGTTATCCAGTAACGATTAAAACCAAATGACTATTCCAATGAATATTTGCCAGTGTGATATATTATGCTATGCGTAGAATATAACACCATTAAATATACATCATGTTGACTGGCCCTTCTGGAATAAAGTGGATGACATATGTAATGTGATCGGGCAGATCTTTTAGTATCGGTTCAAGAAACACTTGACTTAAATTGAGATAAATTATAACGCCAATTCTAGTTTTGAATATGTAAACTTTAATGTAAGTTAAAATTTTTGCTCTAAGTATATAATTGGTAAGTCGGAAAAAGATGCAGATTTAGATGTGAACTTTAAAAAGATATGTGTGATATTTATTATAATTGTGTTAAGATAATATAAGGGTATGTATTTTATATCATTGAAATAAATTCACTTTCGTATGTACTTCTTATTTTGTTTTCTTCATCATTCTTCTTAGCATATACAGACAATACCAATAATATTTTCTATTATTTGTTAGCATACATATACACTCGAAAACCAAATATCTTTTCATTTATTGGAATGGCCGAGTCGGCAGTGACCCTGCCTACGAAGCCAAGGGTCCCGGATTCGAGTCCCGGTGGGGGCAAATATTTGTTTGACGAGAACGGATGTTTGTACCCTAGTCATGGTTGTTTATCTATCTAAGTATAATATTTGTCTACATAAGTATGTGTATCATTGTCTAGTACCCAAGATACAGGGAATCCTAGTTTGGTTACGTAGTACTATTAACTATTCTGTGGTTTGGGGCTAGATTGTGTGTCAATAGTGTCCAAGGTATTATTATAAGTAGAGATTCTGTTGTCATTGACATAGATAAATGACACTCCGCGCTGTCGGGGAAGTTAGAAATACAGCTTACTTATAGAGGAATAGAAATGCAGATATGTTACAAAAAACGGGTCAAGTGCGTGTCGGACGCTCCCGAATGGTTTCGTCGTACAAGAAAACTTGAAGACAAAAAATATACCTATGTGCGAAACGGACCTTAGTCCACAGGGACATTCGACGAACCACCTCAATATACCCAAACGAAATCTGTGACCAAGCGGACATCATACGGGCCATCAACGAACCGCCCCAAGAAGAAATTATATATACTTACCGCATCAAAGATCTTCAAAAACTCTGTATGGGGTGGCGAAGAAATAATATTTTGCCGCTGTCGTATACTCAGTACCTGAATATTGCAGTCCACCAAAGAAAAACGCTACAACAACACATAAACTTCGGAATTGAAACCAAGCCATTGGAACAAACATTTATGATAGTCCATATCTTGAAGATCTCTTATTAGAGATAAGCTCGCCTTTGGGTCAGAGTGTCGATAAGGGGGCGGAAGCTTTTTTATGTAACTCTTATTTTTTGTATGATTTTTGTGCAATAAAGAAATTATGAAAATTATGAAGAATCTATAAACACACCTCTGACAACGATAACACAACGGAAACGTGCGCGTACTTCCAGCAGCAAATGTCGGGGTTTCGAAATTCTGAATTACCGAAAGTTTAACGTCTTTGTCAAAAAATATTCAAAAAATTTCAGGAAAGACTGCCACAAAGCCAAGGGCCTACATCTTAACAATAAAATCAAAGCTTCTGGCGACAAAATTAAAATTACATGGAACATTATTAAAAAAGAGACAGGCAAGGTTAGGTCTAGTGAATCTAGTTTTAATTTAAAAGTTAACGATAAATTACTCTCATCAAACGAGGACGTTGCTAACGCATTTGAAAAGTTCTTCAGTACCATACCAATAATAACAACAGAAGCACTACCATCCTCTTCTGAAAAGTCTTTAGATTACTTGGTTGAAAATGTGCCCCAAAACAAGGATGGCTTTAACTTCAAACCAATAGGCTCTATAACTATAGTTAAAACATTATGTATGTGTATCGTTGTCTAGTACCCAAGATATAGGGAATCCTAGTTTGGGGCTAGTTTTTTTTTTTCTTCGTTCGGTCATCGCAGACAGCAGACGTGTTGTTGCGTTCAGCATATTAGTCAAATTATAAATCAAAATTTAGTTCATACTCTGGTTACACACAAAGAGAGAAAAGTTGCATCCTCGGTGTCATCGGCTGAGAATCGAACCCGGGCCTTCTGCGCTGCAGGCAGGTACGCTCCGTTCGAACCAACCAGAACGAGACTTCGAGCGTCGAAACATATCACCACTAGCCTACGAACGTAATCCTTACAACATCAAGTTCGCACTAAGGTCAGCAGCGGTTCTCAACCATCGGCGCAAATATGAACACCACCATAACCTTTCAAAGCTGTCAACAATGCAAAGGCAATATCACAGACGGTTCAGCTCAATGTTCGAAATGCAATGGATTAGAGTTTGACCAGCGAGTGGCTGCACAAAAAAAAAGCGGCAAATTCAAAATATCTTTAGCTGGTAACACGAAGCATAGTGCAAAAAAAGTAATTTGATACTTGGTCATCATCATCTGTGGCCGCTATAACAACAAATATTATAAATAGAAAATTAAATAAGTAAAAATAAATAAATAAATAAGTATATAAAAAAAAACCCATACAAAAAATCGAATTTCTTCGTTGTTTTTTGCGATAGTGTCTAAACCGTTATAACTAGTCAGTTTAAATTTTCACAGATGATGTATTTCAAGTGACTGAATTTCTTTTTTTGGTAACTTGTATATATGTATAGTATAACACGACAATTACTTTTTTAGCATAAGACAAGAAATTATCCCTTGCCCTAACAAAGTTTTACTAGTAATCAGAATAAAGTGACATATGTATATATATTATTTCCACTTGGAAATGTCATCTAAAGGGTAAAGTGCTACACATACCTGTAGATACATTTAATGGAGCTGAATGTAGTAAGGTGAAAGAAAACAATAATATTTTAAACTAATTTTAATATTATATTTTCTATAATCATAAATTTATAAAGAAGGTACAGATTTATTCAAGATTCATAGTCAAAATCAGATTCCAGAAATTCAACGCCTGAAAGAGAACTATCAGTATCACTTTCATTATCACTTTCACGAACTTCTATAATGAATGGAGCCAGTTCGTTATCCAGAATGTTGTCCTTAGACTTGTATTGTTGTTCAACATTGATTACATGGTCTGTACATTTTTTCCAATCTTCTGCTGTAATCATTGAAAAACATTCCCGGATCAAATTTTCAGTTTCTGAACCATGTAACCCCACATTTCTGCTAGCTACTTTTCGCTTTGCGAGGCTCCATATGAGCTCAATAGCATTTAGGTCACAATGATATGGAGGCAATTTAAGGACCTCATGCCCATGCTGCTTCAATATCTCCTCTGCTGCATATACAGGACCAATTTTGTTTTCCTGAACAAGGCACATCAATTCCTCTTTTTTATAACAGTCTTCATATGGTATATTATTTTCCCTTAGCCATTTTTGAATATCGGCCTTTAAGCTGTGAATGGTTGGAGGCTTATTTATTTGTGTTACATGGTAACTTGCATTGTCCATTACAATTACACTAGGCTCGGTCAAATTTGGGATCAACATTTCTCGTAACCACTTTAAGAAATTTACACTGTTCATATCGTCATGATAATCAGCTGCTTTGGATTTTGTGCTAAAAACAAGCAAAGCGTTGGGCACAAATCCTTGCTCCGAACCAGCATGCACTATGATATGCCTTTTACCCGAAGAAATTTTTTCAACTACACCGGAAGTCGAAGGCCCTTGCCATGACTTCTTCGGTCTATAATTTTGGTGGACATATGTCTCATCAAGATACACAATCATTTTTCCTTCTTGTCGTTTTTTATGTATAGTTCTTAGAAATCTTTGTCTCCATCCAGATATTTCAAAATTTTCCATGAGAATGGAGCGTTCTTCTTTATTTTTTTTAAACTGAAATCCATTCCGATGCAGTATTTTCCTCAGTGTTTCACGACATCCTGAGAATCCTATAGATTCTTTCAATTCCGCATGTAAGGTTCTTAGAGTAGGTACCTGCTTTTTGACACAATAAAATTCGTTAATTTTATTACGGATGGCTGTCACATCAAAATTATCTAAATTTGACACAGTTGGTGGGCGGGGACGTTTTTTTCCTGGCGTATTCCATTCGCCTTGGTTAATAGAGCCCTCTTTTTTAATTGTGCGTAACGTTCGAATGCTTACACCTGAAAAAAAAAACAAGTGTTAACTCAAGGAAATCGACACATTAAAATATTAAGAAATCGAGATGTGTAAATATAGTTTATTATTTATATTACCTGTCATAGTGGACACTTTCTCCAAATAACCTGATTCTGATTCGTTATTATCAATAACCTTCTTTAGTTCTCTTGCTAGCTTTTCAATAGTTTGTTTGACATTTTCGTCATCCACGCCAGCTGTAATAAAAATTATTCATAAGTAATACAAACACTAACGTTCCTACTTCGTGAATTAAAGATTTATATTCAGGGAAGTATCAACATTGTTTGACAATAACTTACCGGTCGCCTGAATGATTTCGTCCAACATTCGTTTCTTTTTCAGTAATCTCTCATTTTCGTCGCGTCTAACCTGATTATAGCTAGAGATTATCGTAAATAACATGCTTCTAACACTGCTTTTGATCGGTTTAGCCATTATAATACGATGTAATCTTCCGTAACAAATGCACTGAGACGCTATTCTAGGTTATGTGCGAACAGAGGTTGACAATTAGTTTGACACTTTTGACAGATAAAATTGTTGCCATATATAGAATTCTGTAAAAATGCTTGTGCAGCGACTCGCTGGTCAAACTCTATTCCACTATCCTACCTGCACTAACATAAACAAGGCTGCATGGGGAAAACTGGGTCCAGACCGGCAAGTTTCCTGGAAATGCTCCACGTGCAAAACAGCTAAGTCCAATCAGATTATCACCAACTCAGCTCCCCCTACCATTCCGAAACGTAACAAACAGAATGACCACAACCAAGCGAAGACCGTCACTGCACCCGGTCCCGCAACAGATTTGTGCCAAGGAAGCGATTTGACCCAACTTAATTAAATCGAACTGATGTTTGCCACTCTAACACAACTACCCAAGCAACTAGACGACATGCGTTCGGAACTAAATGCACTCACCGCCAAAATCAACATTCAATTTATTGAGGACCTGACCAAACGTCTCGATGAAATCGAAAACAAACTCTGCATCGTAGACGGACTAAAGTCAGATGTCTCAGTCCTGAAATCAAAGTTGGACAACCAAGAAAAAAATACGAAAGCCGAGCTCAAAAAGCGCGATAAGATCATTAGTGAACTCCAAACCACTACAAATCTCTTGGAAAAAGAGCACAAGCGATCCCAACAGCAGTATAGGCTATTTAACATCGAACTCATCGGCGTCCCTGAAACACCTAATGAAGTTCTACCACTGGTACTGATGAACATAGCCCATAAGTTGAACTCAGACCTCAAGCTGGAAGACATAGAGTTTATAACCCGAGTCCAACCAATGAAAAGCAACCAAGACAAGCCCAAAACGATTATTGCAAAACTGAAGAGCAGACTGGTCAAGCACACATTAATCGATAAATACTTACAAACGCAAATCCCGCGAAAATAAAGGGCTTACCTCATGCGTCCTTGGATTCGAGGGAGACTCACGAAAAATATTCGTGAACGAACACCTCACAATTGCAAACAAAATACTTCTTAATGACTGTCGAGAGAAGGCCAAGATACTTGGAGTGAAATTCGTATGGGTAAAAAACTGTTGCATTTATGCCAGGAAAGACATCAAACACCCGCTTGTGCCAATATCCACTGTAGAAGTGTTAAGTATGTGGGAAATGACAACACAACGTTCTGCAGTGTGACCGTTTTTGGTATTTTCAGTACTAAACTAGTATATTTGAGGCACTGCAGAATGATATTAGTATAATTTTAGTACATTGCCAAATTTTAGTAGAATATTGGTAGAATTGAAACTTTTTTGGTATTTCTTTGGTACTTTTCAACTGGCAACACTAAAAACGAACAATTTACTCAACCTCATAGTTATTTATCTGTGGTCAAGCTGTATTTTTTTAATTGTCTGCCTGCCTTGTCTCTCATTGCGTTTTTCGTATGTACTATCCTTCTCTTTTAACATAGTGAGTGAATGGACGTTTGAGAAGCTTCCGGGTATTCCCCGATGGCGTGATGGCCGTGTGCATCGTTGGTATGTTAACTTGTGGGTTTGCTATGCTAGTTCGGTTTCAGTTCGTAGCGGGATTTTTTTTCTAAAGATGAAGCGCAGATACGAGCAGAAATACAGGGCAGACTGGGAACAAAACCCTGAATTCTCTGCTTGGTTGAGTAAAGATAAAAACAGTGAGAACGCTTTATGTAAAGCTTGTGGAGTGACGTTTTCAAGTAGAATTGCAACAATAAAGTCTCATGCCGAGTCGGAAAAACATCGAAAGAAAACTATACATTACAGTGGACAGTCGAAGGTAAATAAGTTAACTGAGAAAGTAATTTATTACATAACCCCTCGTCTGTGACAGTGGTCGTTTTGGGCAGATAATTGAAATGTAATTGTTATAAAAGTACCCACTGACGAAAGGATAAGGAAGGTTGCACACACGGTCATACACCGCCGCCGCCCCGTCCCGGCGGCCCCGCCGCGCGCCGCCGTGTGCATTCTGCAACCTCCCTATCCCTTAGTCTGCATTTACCCTACTTATTTTTCCTTTCTCTTATTTATTTTTCTGTTTCAGATTGATAAAATATTTCAAAGCAAAGGCCCAGTTTCCCAGCAGATAAGAAAAGCGGAGCTCCTCTTTTGCGCTGCTCTAGCCGAACATAATATTTCGTTTCGCGCCATGGATCATCTAAGCGAATTATTTGGTAAAATGTTTCATGATTCAGAAATCGCAAAAGGTTTTTCCAGTAAACGTACTAAATCAGCACAATTAACTTATGATGTAATGGCACCAGCATTTGAAAAGCAATTATTGACAGACATAAAAAAAACTTCAGAATTGTCAGGTAATGGTCCAGTATTTTCCTTGATCATAGATGAAAGCACAGACATAACGACGGAAAAACTACTTGCCGTAGCGGTTAAATTTTATTGCGTCAATGATGATAAACTCAAAACTAAATTTTTATGTTCTGTCAAGCTTTCAGGCGAAACAGCGGATGATATTTTTGATGCACTGTGTAAAAAATTAATTGATTTAAATCTAAATATCAAAGATATCATAGGTTTTGCAGCTGATACAACGAATGTAATGTTTGGTAGAAATAATAGTGTTGTTTCAAAAATTAAAAATGTTAATCCGAAATGCATTTTCGTAAAATGTGTGTGCCATTCTTGTGCTTTAGCTGTAAGTTACGCATGTAAAAAACTTCCTAGAGCCCTAGATCAAGTTGTCAAAGAAACACATAATTATTTTGGCCACAGTTCGAAACGTCAAAGACAATTTGTAGAGTTTCAAGAATTTACAGGCTCAGAACAGCATAACATTTTACGCCACTACGAGATACGTTGGTTATCTCTACATGCATGTGTCAACCGCATAGTAGAGCAATGGGATGCACTAAGGTTATACTTTCAGCAAGAGCATTTGGTTGAGCACAATCACTCGGCATTGTTTTTACATGAAAGTTTTGAAAATAAGCAAATAAAGCTGTATTTTCTATTCTTAGATTACATTTTACCGGTTGTGAACAAACTAAATGTAATTTACCAAGGAAATTCATGTGCTGTTCACACTATTTATAGAGATATGTCTGATATGTTTAAAACTATACTTAGCTGTTACATGAAAAGTAGCTATGTCCGAGCTACGAGTATTGAAGACGTTGACCCAAGCAGTACAGTGAATTTCGTAGAATTAAATGACTTGTATTTGGGCGTTCAAGTTTCCAGAGAAATTATGCTGCTACGAAATCAATCACATCAGGTTGCAGTTATCAAAGATTTCCTACAAAGGTGCCAAAGTTTTTTGATTGAATTATGTACTCAACTAAAATGCAGACTGCCAATAAATGAAAGGATATTTTTCGAAATCCGTTTCATGGATCCACAAATTGCTGTATACGAAAACTTTTTCTCCATTCTAAATGTTACAGAAAAGTTCCCTAACATTGTTACAAGTGATACCCAAAAACAATTAATTGACGAAGAATATCGTCAAATTAAATATGATCAAGAAGTACAAAATTTGATGTGTGGTACTAGTACCAGTGCACTTAATTGTGAACAGTTTTGGAGTAAGTTAGGCAATATTGTTGACAGTCTGAAAAATCCTAAATATAACAATTTGATAAATTTTGTTAAATGTATAATGTGTTTGCCTATTTCTAATGCTCACTGTGAACGAATTTTTTCCCAAGTGAATATGGTCAAAACGAAATACAGAAATAGGTTTTTATCTGATCATATTTCTTCCATATTACACGTGAAACAAGGTTTGACTGATGGCTGTATCTCATTTGAACCCTCGACCGAGATGCTTAAATGTAACAAATTAAGCAATACTGATTATACTATTGATTTATGATAAATATATGTGTGTTTTATTTAGAATATTTCTCAAAATAGCCTATGAAAATGTTAGTATAATTTTGGTATAATTGATTTTTCCTCTTAGTATTTTTTAGTACTGGCAGCACATTTTGTTGGTATGTTTCTAAATTTCAAAACGGTCACACTGACGTTCTGCTATAAGGACTCAGTAACCACTGTTTAATAGAGAGAGAGGTTCGAGTGCGCTGACGCAGTCTAGCGCACTCGATAGTTATAGCTACATACGTAACACTCCTCCGGACTTAGATAAGATACTACAAAGAATGTAATAATATTTACGTGTAACTAGATGCATACATGTGAATATATGATACTAGCTAGGTAACTATTGCTTATAATTAACCTTAGGACGGTCTCTTAAAATTATGCTTAAACCTATATCTCTAGGTCGTATTTGACCAGACGTTTGCTCATTAGTTCCTTCTCCCCCAAAAAGTTGCGTGCTTGCACATTATGTGGTGTCAGATGTGTCATCTGACAGCGTGTGAGTCACCGGTGCGCTGGTCGATGCAGTTGAAGCGGCGCGGCGGTGGCAGCGGGGGTGAGGCTTGGATGTGCAGGCGGAGGGGGTGGCGGCAGAGCTGCTGGCGACGACGAGGAGGTTGACAAAGGCCCGTCCTGGTGAGACGACGGTGACCAGTCGTCAAAACTGTCGTCGTTGTCCAGCTCCAAGCCATCATATTGGCCTTTGTATTTTATTATTTGATTTTTGTGTCTTTTTAAACTTATTTCTAAGCTTGGTATATAAACTAAATATATGCTTTGTCATTGCTTCTCCTTTATAATAGCCTTGATCCATGATGTGGATGTTTTATGGTAATTACATACTAATACAGTTTCATTTGGCGCAAAGCTTACATTTCTTGTACCTTTATATGTATTACACTGTGAGCACTGTTTGATTCGGACAATTTCTTGCAATGTATCTCTCGATATTGACGATGATGATTGGTGGTGTGGATTTAATAAATCTAATCTAGACTTTAATGACCTGCCCAGCATTATTTGTGCCGGTGATAACTCTGTCGTTGAGTGTTTTGAGTTTCTGTAGTCTAATAGGAAATCCCTGAGTTTAAATTGCATATCCTTTTTTGTTGATGATGAAGCCATGATACTTTTAATACCTTTTTTAATTATTTTGACGTATATTTCAGCCTGTCCATTGCTTGATGGAGAATAGGTGGGCGTTGTAACATACGTGATACCGTTCTCTTTACAAAATGACTTAAATTCTGATGACACAAAAGCGGTACCATTGTCAGATACTATTGTTTCCATTAATCCAAAATGTGATATAAGTTCGTGTAACTTGTCTATCACTGCTGTTGAGGTACAACAACTCATGTCAAAACATTCCACCCATTTGGAGTAAGCATCCACAATGACTAAGTACGTTTTTGCATTTTAGGGCCGAGGAAGTCAATGTGAATGCGTTGCCATGGCTTGTCTGGCAACGGCCAGGGTGTGAGGGGTACCCGGGGTGGCGCCGACCTAAGCGTTTGGCATATTGAGCAGTCTGCTATGAAAACTTCAATCTCCTTGTCTATATTGGGCCACCAAAATCGACCCCTGGCTTCACATTTGGTTTTAATTATTCCTAAATGAGACCTATGTAGTTCACTTAATACCGTATGTCTCAACTGATTTGGAATAATCAATTTATGTCCTCTCATGAGGCAGCCGTTTTCCAGAGATATTTCATATCTGCAATTGTAATATGGCTTTAAAGTTTGGTCACAGTGTTCGGCCAGCCAAACATAACAAAGTTGCAAACTTGTTTCATAAGTATATCTTTGTTTGTTTGCTCACGCACATCATCGAGTTGTAACGGTAAATTATTTGATGTTATGTGATTTATGAACTGCGCCCTATCACGGTCAGCTGATGCATTGGCCCCTCCCACTCCCACTGAGTTTGTATCTGAATCGGTTACTCCCGCTCTGCTAAAGAAATCTGCGCAGTTTTTTTCGCTTCGAACGTATTCTATTGTGAAGTTGTAAGCAGACAGAAATATCGCGTATCTTTGTAATCTATTTGCTGACACCTCTGGGACACCTTTGTTCGGACTGAAAATTGACAGTAAGGGTTTATGATCCGTGCGAAGGATGAAGGGCACATCTCGTCCATACAAGTACTGATGGTAGCGTTTAACTCCAAAAATTATAGCCGTAGCTTCCTTTTGAATCTGGCTGTAATTTTTTTCAGCCGAAGAAAGGACACGCGATGCATATGAAATCGGTCTTTCCCTGTCATTCTCTAACTGAGACAAAACTGCCCCGAGACCTGACGGTGATGCATCTACAGTTAAAATGAGAGTGGCATTCTGATCAAAATGAGTCAGCACTCTATCAGATGCCATCTCTTTCTTAATTTCGATAAAAGCATCTTCATGTTCTTGAGACCAATTCCATTTTGCGTTTTTGAGCAATAGACTGTAAAACGGGGCCAATACGGTGGACGCAGACGGCACAAAACTCCTGTAATAATTTACTAAGCCAAGAAATGATTGTAATTGAGTTACATTTTCCGGATTTTTGGCATTTACAATAGCATTTACCTTTTCTGGCGACTTATGCAAGCCATTTTTGTCGATTATAAAACCCAAATAAGATATCGACTCTTGGAAAAAACTGCATTTTTCCTTCCTTAAAACAAGTCCTGCCTCACGAAATTTTTCAAGTACTGTTTGGAGACGATTTAAATGTTCTTGTCTATTACAACCTGTTATAAAGACATCATCCTGATAAGTCAATACTCCTTCTATACCCGTCAAAGTATTTTCTATTGATCTTTGAAAGATAGCACTAGCACTAGACAGCCCGTATATCAATCGCGTGTACTGGAATAGCCCTTTGTGAGTGTTAATGCATGTGAGTGGTTGTGCATCCTCAGATAACAAAAGCTGCATGCAGGCATTAGCCGAGTGACTGGTATATCCACACACGCTGCAATGGATGTTGCCCCGGTTTTGTTGCTGTCTTGTAGCAATACGGTTCACGTTTGCAGCTTCCTCTTGAAGTGGGTGCATATATCCTCTTGTCGTCCCTGGAGTCACAAGTCGTGCTGCAGCGCGGGCGCAGCGAAGTCCCTGGGCGATATCTAGTGCTTTTGCCAAAGTGAGGGTAGATGCATCTTCCGTGAATAACTTGTCGCGGGCAGGTCCCGGCTCCATGCCGAGCACGAATCGGTCTCGGAGCGTCTCATCCAATGATGTGAATTTGCAATGGGTAGCTAAGCTCCTAACGCGAGCAGCCCACTCATTTAATTCTTCACCAAGCGTCTGGAGTGCAGCATGGAACATATGACGCTCACCGATTATACACTTCCGCGGGACAAAGTGGTCATCCAGCAATTTCAAAACTTCTTTGTAAGTTAGCGAACTGATGTCCTTTGGATGTGAAAGGTCACGTACTAGCTAGTACGTAACCTCAGCGAGTGCACTGAGCAGTATAGCACGTCGTCTTACTTGTGATTTTTCATCATCGAGCAACTCATTTGCCATGCACCACTGTTGAAAACGTTCTTTGAACACTAACCAGTCCTGTGATTCATGATTGAATATTGGTAAAGATCCAATTAGCGACGAGTTTGACATAGTGGCGGTTTATTTGCACGCTAAAGTATTTATTTTTGATCCGAGTCTACACTGTTAAGTATGTGGGAAATGACAACACAACGTTCTGCTATAAGGGCTCAGTAACCACTGTTTAATAGAGAGAGAGGTTCGAGTGCGCTGACGCAGTCTAGCGCACTCGATAGTTATAGCTACATACGTAACAAGAAGATATGAACGTGTTTCTCAAATGAATTGCATAATTTACTCTGCTTCTTTAACTGTAAGTTCATATTTCTTTCCCAATTTCCCCTCTCTGCCTAACCTATCAAAGTCATTCAATTTAAGTTTTTCCTATACAATAACCATTCAGACCTCTAATTACGCCAACACTACTGACTATACATTCATCTTCAAAAATCCTAAAGTAATGAATAGTTGCTTACCCCTGCCTTCGTTCATCGGTGCCCCGGCGATACCCGGCGAACATGTCCAGCGCTCGCGTATTGCGAATACCCTCAACTTCATCATTTAAACGCCGCCGCCACGCGAGCCTCTCGCCTGCCTCGACACACTTCCAGCTCAACAAAGTTTACCAGTTTTAGTTGTTTTAACTCGTCTTAAATTTTATTCTGTGCATGTGCATCCCACAAAACACGAACATTTAACGTTATTTAACATCGGAGTTACCTTCGTTTATTCTATCGATCAGTTCATATCCATCGTTTACAATCCAAACAAAATTAAAAGTGAATAACTTAAGTTTTTACTATCAAGACGTTCGTGGTTTGAGAAGCAAACTACATAATTTCTATCAGAGTATAGCTATTAACGACTATGCCTTAATAATTGCAGTGGAGAGCTGGTTGCGTGAGGGCATCCTAGATTCAGAAATATGTAACGATAGGTATGATGTGTTTCGCAGTGACCGTCAACATAAGTCGTTGGGTGGTGGTATTTTGGTATTAGTCAAAAAACATCTCCACGCCTCGGAGCGCCCAGACTTGTGTTATGGGTCTGTTGATAGTATGTGGATAACAATACCTCGTAACGCATTAAACTGCCACGGAGGCGTTGACTCGCAAAGTACATGCGATTTGCACATAGGAACCGTGTATGTACCCCCAATTTCCTGTGACGAAAATGCGCCAAAATTAATAAGTGATTTTATCAACTCGATGACGTGTGCTACCACAAAAACGCCTTCTGATATGTTTTTATTGGCAGGTGATATTAATTCTCATTTCGTATCGTGGGATCGTTCCCCATATGGGTATACTATCCACAGAGAAACTAAATCAGACTTGATAGAGGCCACGACGGAGTTTCTGAATATGACCGAACTGATGGGACTTGCTCAATACAACTTCACGTGTAATTCCTGCGGCAACACACTCGACCTAATTTTTTCAAACCTAATTCTTGATTGGCGTGAGTGTGTCCAGCCACTTAGCAAAATAGACGTATTCCATCCACCACTTGAATTATTAATTAATGAGCTAAGCTCGCGTCCATTACGCACCCAACCTCGCGTATTGCGGAAATTTCACAAAGGCGAATACAAATTATTAAACGAAGAGTTGTCACAATATAACTGGCATCAATTACTACACACTGGCTCAGTCGATGATGCAGTTGATTGTTTTTACAAGATTCTGGAAGTACTAATGTCTAAACATATACCCACTATCAAGACTTCGTCCCGATATCATTATCCAAAGTGGTACACCCCCGCATGATTAGCCTCAATTCATCAATAGCCTCAAAGAAAAACACAGATTGCATAACTTATGGAAAAAATATAGAAACCCGCTAGACTACTCCGCTTTTTCATTAACACGTTCCTGTGAACAACGACATTGTACGTCACTTCTTGGTAGTCACGTTGTGGCACACCGTACTACGACGCCCAACAAACATCGTCATTTTTATGCACAGCGTTATAGTACGGCGTCTTGCCATAGTACCGACTAAGAGTTCTGTTTCTGTGCTATGGCACATCAAATTCTCAAAACTCTAGTGCTACACCGCATCTTAATTTTGAACTTATTTGAATTCTCCCCACCCTGGAACAATGTACCTACTTTGTTTACGCACAACGTCGCTGTACGTCGTGTGTCGGTAAGTTGTCCTTGGATTCACTCAGCCTGTGCGCATCGCAAGAGAAGCGCGTGTGTTTCTTCCTGTCGTCAGGTGTTCGCATCGAATATCAAATGAAATCGTAAGTAGTGTTCTGTTAAATATAAATTACATACATTATATAAAACGTGTTACCGTGAAAGTATTTTTAAACAATCTTTTTGTATTCTACGTCTTTTTAGATGGATAAAAACAAGCAAAAGCAGCCGAAATCTTCTATGACAATCTTCGAGTCCTCTTCTTCATCCCGGGGAACAACTCCAGACCCTTTCGAAGACGACGGAGAACATGGCTCGGATTGCGATTATGACCCACTTTATGAAGAAGAAGATGACAGCTCATGTAAGTTGAGTTTATCCCAACGCAAACTGCATAAAAAGTCATCAACGGTTGGAAAAAAGTTTACACCTGCCAACTTTAAACCTGACAGTGGATCCTCATCAGATACCACATCTGAGGATTCCCTTGATAACACTGATGATTCAGACTGTTCAAGTTCTCAAAGCATTTTTGACACTCAAAAAAGAAAGAAATGCAGTACAAGCAAACAACCCATGAGTAAAAAAAATAAGACAAGTCTAAAACAATCAGTTTGTGATCTAGATAGCATTGCCAATATGTCGATAGACTCTGAAGTGTTGCGAAAAAATGTAGGAGACGGTATTTTGGGGGATACCTTTTCACTCGACAACCTTGAAGATATAGGATACCAATCGCCGATACTCTTGCATAACTCCAAAAGTAGGAAAGATAATGCTAAACCACAAGCCCAAGATCTAGATCCACAAGAAAATATGCAGCCGTCTTCGCTATCTTTAACTCCAACACCACATGCAAAGTTGTCTTCGCCATCCATACTCCTAATGCAACCTACGCCACATCTGCAATCGCCTATGCCATCCTCGGCCCTTACACAACAAGCCCAGGCGTCTTCGTCAACCGTGAACCCAACAACATACATGCAGCTGCATTCTCCATGCTCAAATCACGAACAGCTACCTGCACAATGCTTAGGCCCAACAGCGCAGTTGCCAAATACACTACCACTTTCTCCGTGCCTGGTCCAAGAACAGCCATCTTCGTTATCTTCCGACCTGACTTCGCACGTGCTGCCACTGCCACGACAACACTTGGAGCCTGCTGAACCCTGTATACCAAATCCTGAAAGTGGTAATGACGATGTTGGAGCATATCAACGACGCCCAAGAAACTTTAGTCCTCAGCCAACTCAAGAATGGGAAAACACAACTTCAGACATTCCTAACTTTGACTTCGATGAAGCGTCAACTGGTGTCCAGTTTGAGATCACACAAAATATGTCACCATTAGACATTTTTAACAAATTAATTCCACCTCACATTCTGGAGTACATTATTACAAAGACCAATGAATATGGAAAGGCATTGTGCTCCTCAAATGCGCGACGCACACGAAACAATCCACAGCGTCAATTAAAGTACAGAGACGTAGATAGTGACGAAATGAAGAAATTCTTGGGATTATGTTTACTCATGGGACAAGTAAATATTCCTCAAAAACGAAAACTGTTTACATACAGTGAGGTTTTATATTATCATCCCATTTTCCAATACGCTATGTCAGCGCGCAGATTCGAACAAATACTAAGATGTTTGTGTGTATCCGAACTCAATTCAAAAGGAAAAGATAAAATCGTCTATTTCATTGATCTAATGACCAAGAATTTCAGGGACTGTTATATACCTGATAAAGAACTTTCTTTGGATGAATCGATGCTATTATTCAGAGGTCGCCTGTCATTCAGACAATATATAAAAAGCAAAAAAGCCAAGTGTGGGATCAAGTTTTATGAACTTACAACTTCGGATGGGTTTGTCCTTAACATAATCATGTACGCTGGAAAAGATCAAGATCATGAAAATACAAAAGGGAAAAAAACAGAAAAGATCGTAATGCGTCTCATGAAGCATTACTTATTCAAAGGCTATTGGCTTTTCATGGATAATTACTACAATTCTGTGGAACTTTCCCAAAAACTTGTCGATCTAAAGACTCATGTAACTGGAACCCTCAGAACCAATAGAAAAGGTAATCCCATAGAGATCACCAAGAAAAAACTGAAAAAAGGCCAGCATGTATGGGTTCGTAAAAACAAGGTTTACGTATCTAAATGGGTTGACAAAAGACCTGTTTTAATGATTACGACGTTAAAACATCCCAAAATTACCAGTTTGATTGACAGACATGGAAATGTACGTGAAAAGCCAGAAGAAGTAGATATTTATAATAAATATATGTCGGGAATTGATAGAAAAGACCAGATGGTCTCATATTATTCTTCCCCTAGAAAATCACTGCGCTGGTATAAGAAAGTGTTTTTCCATATATTTGACCTTTCCGTGTGGAATTATTTTCACATTTACAGAAAGCATTTGAAAAGCGGTGATAAACGTTATGATTTTCTCAGTTTTAGAGAAAGTTTGATACGATCACTTTTACACATATCACCTGATATGAAGCCCAATATGTTGATGCCACTGTAGAACAAACACGACAATAGAATGAGAGAATGGCCCGGTACATTGCCGTCTACTCAGACGCCGTCTACGAGTACTGGCAACATTGAAAATAATACTATTAAAGGCCACTGGCCTGAAAAAATTCCACTAAAAGCTGGAACAAAGAAAACCAAAAATTACATGAAATGTAAAATGTGTGCTAAAAAGAAATTGAGAAGAGAGACAGGCCTTCGGTGCAAGGGCTGTCCCGAAAAACCAGCACTTTGTGCAATTTGCTTTGAAGAGTGGCATATTGAAGACTGATTTTTGTTGTTTAATTTTATCTAGATAACTGCCTGATGCCGTGCTATTAATTAAGTCTATTTACTTAATTGTTACTACTATTCCAGAGATATTTAATTCCAGTGAGGCATTTATAGCCATAAGTATAGTCTGGGTCTATAAGTACCCAATATAATTTTCCTTGTTAAGATGACAGTTCCTACTACTCTATTATTTTTAGAAGTTTATGTAAAGTAATGAACCAAAACTACAAAAAGTGATTTTTATTACATAATTTAGTTCAACTGAGTGATTGCTATTGTATCCAGATACATTTGATTATAATAATTGTGAATCTTATCTGCAGTCACTCCATGATTATTATGGTTAATAAAGAAGTGACTTTTTAGTTTAAATTTTTCCATTGTTAGAACGCTATTGTTGCTTTGTTGTGAACAACGTACCCTATTTGTAAAAGTTATCTAACTAAGGCAGATTTACAAAGTAGTGTTTTGAATCTGATCTCTGAGACTGAATTAATGATTATAAAGAAAATAAATGTATGTACAAAGAACTAAAAAAAAATCGTTTTATTTAATCTAATTAGGTACCTCCCTGCTTTTTTACGTCGACGTTAAACGTTGTTAGCGGCTATGTATATTTTTGACCACGCTGTACAGGACAGGCGTCTTTATCCGTCTACGTTATTATGCGTTGTTAGAAGCTATGTATATTTTTGTATTAACTGCACAGCACAGGCGTCTATATACGTCGACGTAATTAAACGGTGTTAGCAGCTATGTATATTTTTGTCTATGCTGTACAGCACAAGCGTCTATATACGTCGACGTTTTTATACGTTGTTAGCGGCTGTGTATATTTTTGTCTACGCTGGACAGCACAGGCGTCTATATACGTCTACGTTATTATACGGTGTTAGCGGTTGCGTACCTTTATGTCTATCCTGTACAGCACAGGCGTCTTTATACGTCGACGCCTTAGGACGTCAGTGCACTATATCGTAGCTCTCATTTTGCTAGCTATTTGCACAACGTCACTAGACGCCGATCCCATTTGTATGAGAACAATATGTGCATCGCCGCATAGCACTTCGATATTGACATGTTAACGTGAACGTGTTAATAAGATCCAGAACTAAAGCACTATAAATCGAATGTCTTGAGCAATACCTGTTGCGATGTCAAAATTCTATAAAAAACCGGTCAAGTGCGAGTCTAAATCGCGCACGAAGGGTTCCGTACCACCGTTCAATGGAAGCGATGGTGTGGAGTGAATAGTTTGGATTTTACACAGCAAAATATTGTTTACAAAGTTATTGGTGCGGTTAATTTCACACTCCATGTACGTAACCAGGTGCATCCATAAGTTTGTATGTGGTATTGAAAGAATTGTTGTATGGGAGCCCCCTTAAATATTTCTTTTATCCTGTTTTTTAGTATTTGTTGTTATAGCGGCAACAGAAATACATAATATGTGAAAATTTCAACTCTCTAGCTAGCTAGGTTCTTGAGATACAGCCTGGTGACAGACGGACGGACGGACGGACGGACGGACGGACGGACGGACAGCGAAGTCTTAGTAATAGGGTTCCGTTCTTACCCGTTGGGTACGGAACCCTAAAAAGGACCCTTAAGAATTTTGGAAATATATTAAGTCTAAGCGGAACAATAATTGGATATCCGTGTAACATGCAATATCAGGGCAAAACACTTTCAAAAGGAGAAGACATTTGCAACTCATTCAACGAGTTCTTCCAAAGTGTATTTATTACTCCTTCCTCGTCTCATAAATTTGATGCAGGGTCAGATCAAAACACTGTATCTGATAATTTGTGTCATATTCAAGTAACTGATGCGGGGTTATTGAAGTTATTTAATGGACTTGATCACCGAAAAAGTGCCGGTACCGATGGAATACCAGCCATTTTCATACAAAAGTGCAAGCGTGGACTTCTTCTACCCATTAAAATTATTTATCAACGATCCTTGAATGAGGGTGTTTTTCCCAAACGTTGGAAAGAAGCACAAATTGTACCTATTCACAAGAAAGGTGTCAAAAATTATATAACGAATTATAGGCCCATATCAAAATTCAATATTCTCGGTAAAATGTTTGAAAAAATTGTATACCACTATGTATATGCAAATACTATCAAGAGCATACCTACGGCCCAGCATGGCTTTATTAAATCCAGATCAGTCGAAACCAACTTACTTCTTTTGACCGAGTATATAACATCTAATATGAGCACAAAGGCTCAAATTGATGTTATATACACGGACTTTGAGAAGGCATTCGATCGAGTAGACCACGATAACTTACTAGTTAGTAAGTTATCGTGCGTAACTAAGCTGCGTATGTTGGGTATAAACGGGAACCTACTTAGGTGGGTTGAATCGTACATAAAGAATAGGTGTCAGGCGGTGGTACTAGGGGGATATCGATCAAATTATATAACAGTGACATCTGGCGTTCCTCAAGGATCGCATTTAGGACCCTTTATTTTATAATATATACCTCTTCGACATACCTCAATGTTTCAAAAATTCTAATTATTTATTATACGCCGACGACAAGAAGATATTTAGACGAATAGAAACTATAGATGATTGCCACTTACTTCAATCTGATCTCGACAATCTTACAAAATACTATTCTGAAAATCGAATTAGTGTAAATACAAGTAAATGCCAGGTGATTTCATTTTCACGAAAACATACTACAATACAATATAACTATATGATTAGTAAGGAAGCTACACCAAGAACGAATATAGTACGTGATTTGGGAATAATGCTTGACCATAAACTTACGTTTAATGAACATGTCGAACATATCACCAGCAAGGCATTCAAGTCATTGGGTTTTGTTATTCGGAGTAGTCTCCCATTCAAGGACGTACACTGCTTCAAAGCTCTTTATTATGCGTATGTCAGAAGTGTTGTAGAGTTTGGTGCCGTTGTCTAGCGACCATTCTACGCCCAATATCGCACCCAAAAAGAGCGTATCCAGTGTCTGTTCGTGAAGCACCTCAACTATAAAGCTAGGTTTCTATCTAACGACTATGCTGAATCTTGCTTACGTCACAAGGTAATGTCATTAGAGGACAGGCGCGATCTCATCGATATGATGTTTTTGTTCGACCTATTAAATTGTAAATTTGAATGCGGTGACTTACTCAAATACCAAATACCAAATGTCTTTATTACTGTAGATATTTACATATACTTAGCAATCGTCATTTTTTGCCACTTCTCTACATTGGACCACTGTGGGAGAAGGAGGGCGTAGAAACTCCCACAGATTGATTTTTAGATCTCTTTTTAAAAATTGCTTATGCTTGCTTGCTTACTAATACAAAATATAATATTTAGTCATTATCATAATTAATAAGCAGGAATAAATAATTACAAAATTATTAACAGCAAGGTCTGTGTTGAGCCAGATTGACCCCATACAGACCCATCATTTAAGTAATCTTGAACATTGTAATATCCCTTTTTCGACAAAGTCGCTTTAACATGGATTTTAAATTGCTCAAATGGCAATGTCAAGATCTCCAGAGGTATCTTGTTGTAGTAGAGAATGCATTGACCCTTGAAAGAATTGCTAACCTTCGCGAGTCTAAACCGGGGCGCAAGTAGTCTGTGATTATTTCTTAGGTTAACATTACAGCTATCGCTAAGTTTGGGAAATTTTGTAAGGTTCTTGCGTACGTACATTATATTTTCGTAAATAAATTGACTAGCTACAGTTAGTATGTAAATTTCTTTAAAAAGCTGTCTTAAGGAGTCTGTGCGTTTTAAATTATAAATTGCTCGAATAGCTCTTTTCTGTAAAATAAAAATAGTTTGAATATCCGCTGCTTTTCCCCTCAACAAGATACCATAGGACATGACACTATGAAAGTAACTAAAATATACTAGCCTAGATGTAGCCACATCCGTGTTTTGTCTGATGTTCCTAACAGCGTAAGCTGCAGAACTTCATTTACCAGCCAAATTTTCTATGTGGGGTCCCCACTGCAATTTGTTATCAATGGTTATTCCAAGAAACTTCGTGTCATTTACTAATTCTAACGTATTGCTGTCCAACACGAAACTGGTTCCAACTTGCCTGACATTTGGAAGTGAGAATTTGATACATTTGGTTTTACCAGCATTTAACAATAAATTGTTAACTGTGAACCAATTCAAGGTTAAAGATAATACTCTATTGACATCATCAAAATCTTCTTTTTGTCTTTCAATTTTGAAGACCAGTGAAGTGTCATCAGCAAACAACACTATGCTAGTCAATTTCTCCACCATAAAAGGCAGATCGTTAATATATACCAGGAATAAGAAAGGGCCTAATATGGAACCTTGTGGAACGCCAATTTTTACCCCCGATCCATCAGATTTAACGCCGTTGACTTCTGCCTTTTGAATTATATTGCTTAGGTATGATCTTAGTAGATCATACCTAAACATGTAAGGTTCAATATACCCAACAAACGAACCCGTCGTACACCACTTTTGTACGTGCCCAAATTCGGAACAAACTACGCTCAAAACCCCCCATTTATTCGCTTACCCACACTTTACAATAAAAATTTCTCATCTATTGATTTGTTTGACCTATCACGTAACACATTTAAAAGTAAAATTCTGTCTATCATTAACTTACATGAATGACTTTCTATTGTAGGTATATCGTTTATCGCTTATAAAGATACTTTACCCTACTCCATTCCTTCACCCGCCCGCCACCCTCCCCCCTCCTCCTACGTCATGAAATATGGACAAGTACATAATGAAAATAGTATTTACAATTTTAATTTAAATACCCACTCACTATAACTTAATAACATTAGACATAAGTAACTATCATTCTTTAAAACTGCTGTATTGAACTGTATATTTGAGTACCTTGTAATTGGCGTAATATCTTATAATGTCACTTGAATATAATACTAAAAGCTGTAAGGTTTACCTAAATAAATAAATAAATAAATAAATAGATCAATGTGTGTAAATGGTGTCCAAGGTATTATTATTTATTTATTATTTAAACTTCTTAACATGAAAAAGACTGAAGATTTATGGGGCATGTCGGTTAACGTGGTTAAATCAGTAATCGATGTGATTGCACCATACATGGCAATCACATTCAATAGTTGTATAGCAAACGGAGTTTTTCCTGACCTCATGAAAATGTTTTTTATTACCATCATGAAAATGTTTAAATTAATACCACTTTTCAAATGCGGTAGTAAAGAAGACCCTGCCAACTTCAGACCTGTATCTGTATTGCCAGTGTTGAGCAAGGTGTTTGAAAAGGTCATATTGAGTCAACTACTCTCTCACTTCAATGCATCTGGGCTACTCCACAAAAAACAGTTCGGATTTACTAAAGGCAGATCAACAACAGACGCCGGAGTAGCGCTTGTAGAACACATTTATAGTGTTGTAGTTTGAGCAAAAGGCTCAAACTACAACACTATGGTATCAAAGATAATATATATATGATATATATGTGGCAGGCAAATTGTAAGATTCCACATTTTACAAGGGGCGTCGTCCGTTTACAAACGCGCGCTGCTATGTAATATGCCGAAGGCAAATTGCAAATTGAAATTAAAATAGCAAATTCTAAGGGCAAAACGCTGCGGCAGCTTAGGTAAAGAGGGTGAGCGAAGCGAAGCCTCGTTTATCCTTCGTGTTAGGTTGAACATGTAAGAACAACAAAACATACTAAAAACATAAAAGAGTGTCAATTTGCCTTCGGCATATTACATAGCAGCGCGCGTTTGTAAACGGACTACGCCGTTTGTAAAATGCTGAATCATACAAATTGCCTGCAACATATATACGAGAATATCATGCAATTAAGAAAAAACATAGCTTTATTTTAAATTGTAGGTGATAGCCATACAATTAACACTAGAAATCGAAATAGGTTAGCACTACCATTATATAGACTACGTAAAATAGGCACATCATTCATGGGGCACTGTATTCGCTTCTACAATAAAATACCACAGGAATCATTGATCCTTCCTGAAAAGAGGTTCAAAAACTATGTTAAAAATGAGCTGATAAGAATGTCCTATTATAGTATTAAGGAATACTTAGATGGCAAAACTGCATGGTCCATACCATCTCAGCGCACAGAAATACGACGAGGGGCGATGCATCAAGTCTATCACTCGCCGGCGAATTTTCTTAGACAGAAACCAGTACCTGTTCTAAAGTCACTTTTTTAAAAAGAAGGTATGGGGGAGTTTCTTGCCGTTTCTTCTTAACCCCGAGGCCCACCTTCCGAAACGGTGTAGTCTTTTTTTATATAAAAAAATTTACTTGTAGTTATAAGTAAGTATAATTTTGACGTTGAATAAGATAATTTATTTATTTATATTCAATAAAAAATTGATTCTGATTCTGATTATGAATGGACACTTAATTAGTGCCCGAAATATGAAATTTGTGCTCCCACGTGATTTAGAGATAAATGCGAAAAACACATTCACTCTGCTGGGAGAACGTTCTCCTAGATTTTTTTTAAAGAGACCTAGTTTATTGAAAGTTGAAGGGTAGGTAGCTTATATTTGTGCATAAATGTGCCCGAAGTGGGGAATTTGTGCCTCTTATAGGCGTTATTCATTTTTCAGCTGGGGTAACGTTTGAGGGTTTCTTTGCATCTCGGCAACGGCTGAACCTATGGATATGATATTTTGTACATTAGTTTAGTTTGGAGCCCTCTCATTCTAGTTCTAAGACAATAGCGGATCTGCTGCTGACTAATTATTTACCAGAGGCAATTATAAGGAGAGCGACATCTTCGGGAGTAAAGTAAAAGGCTTGAGATGCGCGCGAATACTAGACTATACTATAGTGTATATCTATAATAAGTATGTGCGGGTACTTGCATCTGTATACTACCGTCGTATGTTAATAAATCCAGTCTCGTTTACAAGGGCGTTTCAATCGAGTGCTAGTCCTCTATTTATTCCCAAACAGACCATTTGGCGACGATTAAGCTATCTAAACAGTGCTAAAACGTGAACAAAATGCCGAACGACGATAAGAAAGTGTTGGTCACGAAAAATATTCCGGATTTGAGTGGTATACGAGAATTCAAGGTGAACGCTGACCGCTGGTCGACTTACGTAAGCAGGTTGAAGGCGTGGTTCGAGCTTCAAGAGGTTGGCACGTCGATGTATTCTAAATATTTGGTTGCTGTTGTGGGAACAGAAGCATTGGATCTTATAATCGACCTTTGTTACCCAGAGAAGCCCGAGGTAACTCACTTTGACACAATCGTGAAGTTAGTCGAAGATCACCTGTCTCCGAAGCGGTCGCTTATCGCGGAACGCATGATTTATCGTGCATGTAAACAAACGGAAGGAATGTCTATTACGGAGTATTTGGTGAAGTTGAAGAAGCTTAGTAAACCATGCAAGTTTGGGACGGTTGAATCTCTCAAAGAAAACTTGCGTGACCAATTTGTGTACGGTTTGGCAAGCGAACGAATAAAACAACGGTTGTTAGTCGAGGAGGACTTGACGTTCCAGCGCGCTTCTGAATTAGCGCTGTCGTTGGAGGCGGCAGTACGAGACTCAAGGTCAGGAGGTGGCGGCGAGGCCACGACCGAAGAAACCCGCGGTGAGGCGGTGTTCGCCGTGAGCGGCGCGGGGGCCGGGCAGCGCCCCCGACCCACGATCTCAGGCGGCGGCGGCGGTGGCGGCGCAGGGCGCGGCGGCCGCGGCGGCGGTGGCAGTGGCCGGGGCGGGCGCGGCTACTGGGCTCGTCGGTCAGCTCGTGGAGGAGCATCGAGCAGCGCCGCCCAACGCTGTTTTAGATGTGACGGCCAGCATCCAGCGGAACGTTGCCCTTTCATCGATAGCGAGTGTTATGTGTGTGGTGTAGCCGGTCATCTGGCGAAAATGTGTCGGTTGCGTAAGCATAAGTCTGTGCATCAAGTGAATGACGAATATGAAGACGCGGAATCGTCATCTTCTGGGTCTGACGGCAAAGAGCCATGTGTTTACCAATTAGGTGATAGAGATAGTGACGATCGATGGATCATTAAGTTATCGATAAATGGTACTCGTATTGATATGGAGGGTGATACAGGTTCCGCTGTGAGTGTTATCTCATACGGGACGTATAAAAAGTATTTTGACAAAAATAACTGTAAGTTGAGGCCGTGTGGTTCACATTTAAAAATGTATGGAGGTCAAAGGGTGAAACCGAAAGGTGAGTTTATGTGTTCTGTACAGTTAAATGGTAAAACTGTAAATCACCTACCGTTACTGGTCATCGATAATGAGTTTAGCCCATCACTAGTAGGTCGTAATTGGATGAGAGTTTTTGACATTAAATTTCCAAACACGACAGGGGCTGTGGTAAACAGCATAGTACAGGTGCGATATCCGGATAACGGTGAGTTACAAAAGTTACTGGTAAAGAAATTCCCAGATGTATTTCAATCAGGGATTGGTACATTCAATAAAGGTGTGATTCGTTTAGAGGTGATTGCGGGCGCGGAACCGGTTTGGCGCCGGGCGCGGCCCGTGCCGCTGGCGCTGAGGCCGGCGGTGGAGCAGGAGCTGCGTCGGCTGCAGCGCGAGCGCATCATCACGCCCGTCGACTGGAGCGAGTGGGGCACGCCCGTCGTGCCAGTCATGAAGAAGTCGGGGGAGGTAAGACTCTGTGGAGATTTCAAAACTACGCTCAATCCAGTGTTAGTGGACGACAAGTACCCCTTACCGAAGATCGAAGATATCTTTGCGTCGCTGCAGGGTGGTAAGTTGTTCAGTAAAGTCGATTTATCACAAGCTTATCAGCAGGTGCTATTAGAGGATGGCTCTAAAAAGTTGTGTACAATAGTTACATTACAGGGAATGTTTTGCTATAACAGATTACCATTCGGCGTTAAGTCAGCCCCGAGTAAATTTCAACGAATAATGGAAAAATTATTTAGAAGGAAGTTTGTTACTGTTTATTTGGATGATCTGTTGGTAAGTGGGGTCGATAATAATGATCATTGGCAGCGGTTGCTTGAAGTATTTAAGATATTGTCGGATTCTGGTTTGCGGGTGGCACCGAAGAAATGTAAATTCTTTCAAAAGTCCATTTCTTATTTAGGGTATATAATAGACGCAGAAGGTTTGAGAACAGAGATACCAAAAATTGATGCAATAAATAATACACCGGTACCGACAAACGTGAAAGAATTGAGAGCTTTCTTGGGGCTAGTTAATTATTACGGCAAATTTATACAAAATTTAAGCGATTGTCTCAGTCCATTATATGATTTATTGAAAGTTAAAAATACAAAATTTAACTGGACAGAAAAATGCGAAAAAGCATTTAATGAAGTAAAAAGTGCATTAGTTAGGGCGCCGGTACTGGCTCATTTTGATAGTTCGTTGCCGACACTGGTGACGTGTGACGCGTCGCCGTGCGGAGTGTCGGCCGTGCTGAGCCAGCGCGCGGCGGACGGGCGCGAGCGGCCCGTGCTGCATGCCTCGCGCACTCTCTCACCGGCTGAGAGGAATTACGCACAGATTTGTCGCGAGGGGCTCGCGATAATATTTGGAGTCACTAAATTTCATGATTATTTGTACGGCCGTCATTTTACTTTAATAACGGATTGTAAACCGTTGGCGTCAATATTTCATGAAAAGAAAGGCATACCACTCATGGTAGCCGGTCGTCTTCAGAGGTGGGCGATTATTTTGGGGGCATACGATTACGAAATTAAATGCATCGGAACAAAACACAATTGTTTGGCTGATAGTTTATCGCGCATACCGGTCATTGACCATGAAGATCACAGCCGAACTTATTCCTACATAAATTTCGTTGAAAAATCATTACCGGTCGATTGGAAGCTAGTTGCAAAAGAATCTGGGACAGACCCAGTATTACGTAAACTGGTACAGGCAATTAAATTAAACTGGCAATATTGTAAAGACGCAGATTTGAAACAATATTTCGAGATAAAATCTTGTTTAAGTATTGAGCAAGGGTGCATATTATATGGCCATCGCATTGTAATACCATTGACATTACGCGGGGCAATTTTGAACATGATACACATGACTCATCAGGGCATAGTAAAGAGCAAAAATTTTGCTCGTAACTATGTGTATTGGCCAGGTATTGACGGCGACATTGAGATCACGTGCCGCGCATGTGAGACGTGCGCGCGGGAGCGAGCGGCGCCGGCCGCGGCCACACTACACCCGTGGGTGTGGCCACAGGAGCCATGGTACAGACTACACATTGACTTTTTCACAATATCGGGTAATACAGTATATTATTTAGTGGTAGTCGATGCCCACTCCAAGTGGATTGAGGCATACCGAGTAGGCGGCACTTCAGCAAAATGTACAATTAGTAAACTGCAATGTTTATTTGGTCAATTCGGGTATCCACGGGAGTTGGTCTCCGACAATGGCCCGCCTTTTAGCGGTTACGAGTTTAAAGAGTACATGGTCAGCAAAGGAATCAAACATATATTAGTGACACCATACAAACCAAGTAGTAATGGTGCGGCAGAAAATGCCGTTAAAATAGTAAAAAATTACATCAAAAAGGCAATGCGGGAAAGTCAGGATATTGAGATATCCTTGCACAACTTTCTAATGATATATCGGTCCACCCCGCACAGTATAACGGGACGCACGCCCGCTAGCTTACTCCTGGGTCGTGACTTGCGCACGCAGTTTGATCTACTGCGACCAAGTGCGAGTGACACAGTCATGGAGAGACAAGCTGCTCAAATCAGGGGTAAAGGGGGTAAGGAGCGGAACTTTGAAGAAGGAGAAACGGTTTTCTTTAAATTGTTTAGGAAAAATAAATTTTCTTGGGAAAAGGGTATAATTAATGCAAGAAAGGGGCCAGTAACATATATTGTAAAGTATAAAAATTTAGAATATAAGAAACATGCAGATCAATTGTTCAAGGATGTAACGGAATGTTCGAATGATGATGGCGAAATAACAGATAGCTTCATGAGCCCAGGTACGCGTGCCACTGTGGAGTCACACAGTGAACCATCTGCAGGTAGGTCCGACGATGTGGAGCGTGACAGCGGCGCTGGCACCAGCACCGCGGCGCCGCCGGGAGCGAGCGCGGCGACCACGTCGCCGGCGAGGGGCGCGAGGCTCAGCCCTGCCGGCGGCGGGACACCGGACACCATTCGACACCAGGTAGGAAGTCCGATGATTGTAGATAGATATAACGATGATCAAGTAACGGCGGATCGTTCTAAACGGATACGGAAACCAGTAGAACGTTATGGTTTTCCAATTAGACAATAAATAAATGAAAAGGTTCGGTTTCACCTAATTATAAATATAGGTATTAGTTTACTTTGCATTACTTTGATTATAAGGTGTATAGTTGTTAAGGAAGATAGTTGTCATTTATAGAAATAAAATTATAATATTTGTCTAGATTTAATGTTGGCATTACACATAGCATTTAAACATAAAATTACATAAATAGGTAGATATTATTACTGTGTTATACTTTATTATTTATCTTGTAAACATGGGGGGAGATAATAGTGTATATCTATAATAAGTATGTGCGGGTACTTGCATCTGTATACTACCGTCGTATGTTAATAAATCCAGTCTCGTTTACAAGGGCGTTTCAATCGAGTGCTAGTCCTCTATTTATTCCCAAACAGACCATACTAGACTACTTTATTATAGGGAATCCTAGCTTATATACTAGGTTGGTACATGTTATTAATGACGTGCATAAGACATAGTGCGTGATGAATATAAATATACCTTATCTGTGACGGTCGTCAACTTATCTTAACATTACGTGAAAATATGACTAACATAGTCGACCGGCACAGATACTCCCCCTTTAGGGAAAAAAATAAATGAATGTACTTATAACAATGGAAAAAATCTAAGTTAGATACCATAACAAACTTATCAACTGCAATAATAACTAGTAGTATTTTAATAAACATAAAATCAGATCTTAATTGTGCATACTTTAACTTAATCTATTTTTATATATAAGGAAAGTTATTGTTAAACAAAACTAGACAGTAATAGCGCATACTTCAACTTAATCTAAAGGTAATCTTACACGAATTAGAAAAATAAAGGAACTACGGTTATGTGAATTCTACGTTAGTTTAAAGAATTACTTAATATTTACCTACAGGCAAGTCTTGTACCTGGCCGCACACTACATAAAATAAACTAAAAACTGGAAAACAGAAAAACACTAGGAAAATGGGGCTTCGCGGTTAGTAAACTAACCTAACCTATAACCTCAAAAAGATCCGCAGGAGAGTCGTCTGATGCTGCAGCCACCCATGTTTTTCAGGAATCGATGAGTCAATTTACATCGCACGTCGTTGAAGTTGTAATCACTGTTTGTTTATAATTGCGACCGTACCTACACAAGGATGATTGTGCTGAATATATATATATATATATCTCTCTCTCTTCAGTGATTTGATTATTCTTCGTGCGATGTTCTTCCTGGATGATTTCAATATTCTTCTGAGGGCTGGAACGGCTTCCTATGTCTTGAACTTGAAAAAGCTGCTTGCTGTGAATGAACTTGCCGACGCGTTCGTTTCTGCTGGTGCGAGCTCCATTTTGATGAATCAGCAGTCGGCTGACTATCGGTTCATTATTCTTGCGGTATCTCGAGTTCGATGCGGGAAATTTTCAGTTGAAATTATTTGGCTTTTGGTCCGTTTTCAAATCTGGTCCGGTCATGGCTTGCTTGATGTTGTCTTGGTTGCCGAAGTCGGGGCTCGGCGATCTTGGACGAAGTGCTTCTTGCTTGCACTTCTAAGGTGGCAGCACACGGAGTTTTCTTCGCGGCTGGGTCCATGCTGCTATTACCGAAGGTTGCTGATGTTCAGAAGTCGGGTCACCACTTTGCCAGAGGCAATTATAAGGAGAGCGACATCTTCGGGAGTAAAGTAAAAGGCTTGAGATGCGCGCGAATACTAGACTATACTAGACTACTTTACTATAGGGAATCCTAGCTTATAAACTAGTTTGGTACATGTTATTAATGACGTGCATAAGACATAGTGCGTGATGAATATAAATATACCTTATCTGTGACGGTCGTCAACTTATCTTAACATTACGTGAAAATATGACTAACATAGTCGACCGGCACAGATACTCCCCCCTTTAGGGAAAAAAATAAATGAATGTACTTATAACAATGGAAAAAATCTAAGTTAGATACCATAACAAACTTATCAACTGCAATAATAACTAGTAGTATTTTAATAAACATAAAATCAGATCTTAATTGTGCATACTTTAACTTAATCTATTTTTATATATAAGGAAAGTTATTGTTAAACAAAACTAGATAGTAATAGCGCATACTTCAACTTAATCTAAAGGTAATCTTACACTAATTAGAAAAATAAAGGAACTACGGTTATGTGAATTCTACGTAAGTTTAAAGAATTACTTAATATTTACCTACAGGCAAGTCTTGTACCTGGCCGCACACTACATAAAATAAACTAAAAACTGGAAAACAGAAAAACACTAGGAAAATGGGGCTTCGCGGTTAGTAAACTAACCTAACCTATAACCTGAAAAAGATCCCCAGGAGAGTCGTCTGATGCTGCAGCCGCCCATGTTTTTCAGGAATCGATGAGTCAATTTACATCGCACGTCGTTGAAGTTGTAATCACTGTTTGTTTATAATTGCGACCGTACCTACACAAGGATGATTGTGCTGAATCAGCGTCAGCATTAAATCTCTAACCTTGGCTGTAGGCAGTCAATGATCTCGTACGTCATGTGTACGTGCGTGCTCTTCACTCTTGAGTGAATATTAAGTTGTCGATTGATGAAATTTGTGTGCCTAAAAACCTTGGGATTTGGCAACATAGGGCACATCTTGTTCACCAATTGTTTATATATATATATATATATATATATATATCTCTCTCTCTTCAGTGATTTGATTATTCTTCGTGCGATGTTCTTCCTGGATGATTTCAATATTCTTCTGAGGGCTGGAACGGCTTCCTATGTCTTGAACTTGAAAAAGCTGCTTGCTGTGAATGAATTTACCGACGCGTTCGTTTCTGCTGGTGCGAGCTCCATTTTGATGAATCAGCAGTCGGCTGACTATCGGTTCATTATTCTTGCGGTAACTCGAGTTCGATGCGGGAAATTTTCAGTTGAAATTATTTGGCTTTTGGTCCGTTTTCAAATCTGGTCCGGTCATGGCTTGCTTGATGTCGTCTTGGTTGCCGAAGTCGGGGCTCGGCGATCTTGGACGAAGTGCTTCTTGCTTGCACTTCTAAGGTGGCAGCACACGGAGTTTTCTTCGCGGCTGGGTCCATGCTGCTATTACCGAAGGTTGCTGATGTTCAGAAGTCGGGTCACCACTTTGCCAGAGGCAATTATAAGGAGAGCGACATCTTCGGGAGTAAAGTAAAAGGCTTGAGATGCGCGCGAATACTAGAATATACTAGACTACTTTATTATAGGGAATCCTAGCTTATAAACTAGGTTGGTACATGTTATTAATGACGTGCATAAGACATAGTGCGTGATGAATATAAATATACCTTATCTGTGACGGTCGTCAACTTATCTTAACATTACGTGAAAATATGACTAACATAGTCGACCGGCACAAATTAGTTCTCTTATTCATAAAAATAGCCTGAAATGAAGCAGAAATTCCATGTGGAAGCTCAGATAATTAACGAAAGCTGAAACCTTACCATATCAAATCACTACCTGGCCAAATTAAGTAGGCCACTAAAAAGCGGCCGCTGGATACATTGTGCCTACACTCCGAATTTGGTACCATAACATCACCGTATGGCATCGAGTAGAATATTTAGTAGGGGATCATTGTTCGTTCAGCTCAATATCTGCCGCCCCATATGGGTAAAAGCGTGACAATGACAACTTATTGATCAGAAAGTTATCGCAATTTTTGACGGATTACCTACGAAAATAATACACTCAGGAACATAAGTTCATAAGAAAAAGTTGTTTATATTAATGGTTACTAAGGCATTACGCAACGAAACGGGTACTCATTTGTGATTCTTTAGTGAGACGTAATGAAACCGAACCGTGTTTGAAGATATTCATAACTGGTGATGAAAAGTGGATCACGTACGACAAGAACCTGCGAAAAAGGTCGTGGTCACAGGTCAATCAGACCGACTAGACTACTGTGGCAAAATCCGGGTTGACTCATCAGTGCGTCTGAACACATACCATTATATGGTCTGTGATTAGGAACAACTTCCCATAGACGTACAAGTTTTACTTATTACTTTAAATATCGCCACTACATGACTACTCCATGGATACGCTAAATACTCCAATTATTAACGAATGCGCTGGGCAGGCTAGTTGAATAAATCAGGATTTAGCAGGCAGCACTGAGCCCATTGAAAGCATACGCGGAGTTAGGGAACCTGCAGCCTTATGGCGTAACTCTCTGAAGTTCATAGCGTGTGTCTATGGTTCATCTCATGCTCATACAATTTCATCGATTGCGGGGTATCAACGAAGGCTTCTAGGCTGCATTCAATGAGCTTGGGTTTGGTTTGGCCTCCATTATGATGCTACTTGCGTGATACCAATTTGACAGATGAAGCTGGTGCAAGGTGTCAAACGTAAAAGTCTATATGAAGTTCATAGCTCAGACGACTTACGCCATAAGGCTGCAGGCCTCGACGACGTGCCATTTTCTATTATTTGCGCTAGCACCGGTCACGCAATAATTGAGTAATGAAATGAATACTAACTAAACTTTAGGACAATTGTGCCTCTGCCACCCTGTATATGAAAAAGTGTGACGCTATATGTTGTATTAGGTGAATTCTAGACACGTGCCCAGTTATTCAATTTAACTTAAAACTTTCTTTATACTCTAATCAGCTCAATACTGAGCGGGTTAGACTCTCAATCGTTTATTTCAATCACATTCGTTTACTTGTCGATTAATGTTTGCTTATAGTGTAACAGTATCTACAAGATGGCATAAAATCATCATACAAAATGGCACATCTATAATGTAATTAAATGTAAATAAACTTTGAAAAAAAAAATGTCTTGAGTTTTCATTTATAATGCGAAGACATATACAATATACCCGTGAATATATGCATGTGATGACTATTCGGAAACCAAAACAGCAAAATATTTGTAGATTCACCCAATTAGTTAGGCAATAACTAAATAACACAGTTTGTGCTGTAGGCATTATCTGGTATACATTTACTTACCTAGTGTCTGTTAGGTAGGTAGGTTTAAAGTATGCAATATCTTTTCTTTTCCAAATTACAAATGTAGATATTTACATATACTTAGCAATCGTCATTTTTTGCCACTTTACATTGGACCACTGTGGGAGAAGAAGGGCGTAGAAATTCCCACAGATTGATTTTAAGATCTCTTTTAAAAATTGCTTGTGCTTAGCTAATACCTACAAATATTATAATATCATTATCATATTTAATAAGCAGGAATAAATAATAACAAAATTATTAACAGCAAGGTCTGTGTTGAGCCAGATTAACCCCATACAGACCTGTCATTTAAGTAATATTGAGCATTGTAATATCCCTTTTTCGACAAAGTCGCTTTAACATGCTTATTAATAGTGTCCGGCCACGATTTACCGCCGAAACCGAAACCGGAACCGAAACAGTGAGCACCCAGTTTCGGCCGAAACCGAAACCCACAGATATCGAGAGATAGGTTGAGGGGCGTGGCATGTGCGAACAAATGTAGCTCCGACAGGTTCGATATTAAAAATTCTCGGTAGTCACCGGGCGACCGCAGTGATGAATTCATCTCCGTTGTTTTTCTAAAATGCCGACCTGTGCAATACTCACGTGCAAAAATAGAAGCGAGATTGTGAACTCCAAGAACGCCGGTGTCACATATCACTTGTAAGTCTCATTCTAACTATTATTTCTTCTTAAAACACAAGAAATAAACATTATTACGAAAATAAATCATTCGCGGAAAATTCGTCACGAATTGACATTAAAGTGACAATGTCATGTTGTTCTAGCTAAGTTTGTTGCTACATTGCTTGTTTTGTATCTTAATTTCACTTCGTATTGCCAAGCTAACACGCAATGAATATTTCACACTTATCTAAGTACGAAAGCAAAGATGCATCGTGATACGGAGGCGAACTGTCACACGCAAACAGAGACGACATATAGTGATGGGGATACTGATAGGAGAATTATGTTTTTGAATCGATAGATTTTATCATTCCGCAATTACTAATATAGTTAATGTAATAATATAGTTATTTTATTACTCATAATACGTAAGTTTATTGTTAGTTATTCCAATGATTGCCAAACAGGCAGTTTAGATTTTAAGTTTGTTTAAAACCTCGCCCGACGAAGGATAATGGGGTGTTATAAGTATTGATCGGAAATTCCGATGCTTTCAGTCAGGTCCGAAGAGAATTTCTCGGCTAAGTCCGAATCAGAATGAACTCCGTTCACAGTTATTCTACCTTCATAAACCTCTTTGCCTCTCTTTCTAGCTGTAAGGATTCTGTTGAAAAAAAGAAGAGAGGCAAAGGGGTCTCTGGATGCAGAACAACTGTGAACGGAGAATACACGGGTAATTTCGACGCAAAAAAGTCGGGATAAGGGGGTTGTATAGTTATTAGTCCGATTTGACTCAAAATCTATATCTGGGGATCCGGTTGAGGTCCAATCATGATTCTGTCATATTTTGAAAAAGTTGCCGACATTTCGAACTTCGTAGTTACTGGTCCGATTTACTTCAAAATCGATATCTGGGGACCCGGTTAGAATACAATTATGATATAGATGTCAGATTTTGAATATTGGACGCCATTTTGATTTTTATATTTACTGTTCCGATTTGCTTCAATGATAAAGTTATGTATTTTATTACGCTAATCAATGTTTCAGTTTTCCTAGTGAACCAAAAATAAAAGAAAAATGGATCGAAGCTGTAATGAGAGGGCCTCGCTGGTTTCCACAAAAACAATGTAAAATATGCTCAATTCATTTCGAGGAGAAATGTTTTCAAAAATTAAAGAAATACAGGCGAATGTGGCCATGGGCAGTGCCGACGATGAAAATACCAGTTATGATGTCTCATGTTAGTAATTTATATTTAATTTCATACAATGGATAGGTTTAAAATATTTCGTACACCATACCACTATAAAAAGACTGTTTCTAGATTATTAATTGAATATCTACTTGAAATTATAAATTCCTTTACTAACTACATATAACTTTAAGTAATGCATCTTATTTTATTAGGGTACCAGAGATCCAGAGAAAAACCATATCAATGAATGCGTCTCTGTAGGAGATAGCAGCGATCAGGTGTATTTTTTTGAAATTTTAACATGAAAAACTGCGTGATACGTATTTGAATACTGATTGCTTGCACCTTTTTGTCTCAGGATACCATAAAACCAGAGAAAACACATTTGAATGAATGCGTGTCTGAAGGAGATGACGGCAATGATGTAAATCGGGTCAAATTAAAACAATTTATAAAAATCTTCGGGTTACTTATTTACATCTTTATTTTTAGACATCAAAACAAGCTGAGTCTGAAGAACCGTCTTTGCTGACCACGGACAGAGTAGGTAATGAAAATGTAAGAAATGTATTCGAATTATTATTTGAATTGTAATTTTATTTAATTTTATAAAAGTAAACATACAGACAGTGTCACGCCTTTTTCCATGCGGGGTGGCAAAGGTACATTTGATCCCAATTTATCTTAATTTAAAGGTACCTTTCTTTCTTTATCATACTTCTATCGCCCATTCATATTCCTGTGATAAGAAGACTAACAGCAACTAAATTAAACATACAAATTACAGGACAAGGACCAAGAAAATCACAGCATTTTCGAGACCCCACGCAAGAGGAAGCTGCGCCATCGGATAGACCAATTGGAAATCGTACTCGAGCAAAAATATAAGAAAATTAAAACTCTTCAAAAACAAAACAGCCGCTACCGCAAAAATTTTTTAAACATGAAGGATGTTCTGAGAGATCTTAAAGATCAAAAATTAGTTAATTCTGATCAAGTCACACAATTAGAAGGTTTAGGTGTAGGAGTGGCTGATCTCATTGAACGATGTGAGAAAAAACAATCTGTCGACAAAAAATCCACTGAAAAATACTCAGCAGAATTGAGAACTTTTGCCTGTACACTTCATTTTTATTCGCCTAAGGCCTACGAATATGTGCGGCAAAAGTTTCAATCTTGCCTTCCCCACGTTCGCACCATAAGGAAATGGTACGAGGCGATTGACTCCGACCCCGGGTTTACAAAGGAGTCATTTGAAGCTATCAAGCTGAAAGTTGAAAATACAGATTATACACTGGTGTGTAATGTTATACTCGATGAAATGGCCATTCGCCGTCGTGTAGAGTGGGACGGTGAGTATATGCATGGATATGTAGATATATGCAATTTCAAAATGGCCGATACAGATTCTTTGCCCGAGGCAAAGGAAGCTCTAGTTTTTCTAGTAACCGCAATTAATGCCCCTTGGAAGATACCTGTCGGGTATTTTCTAGTCGCTGGTGTTACTGGAGAACAACGAGCGAATCTAGTTACACAATGTCTTGAACTGTTACAAGAAACGGGAATCGAAATAACATCACTTACTTTTGACGGCTGCCCTGCAAATGTGACAATGACTAAAGAACTTGGGTGCTCACCGAACATAGAAGACTTAAAAACAAATTTCGAACATCCCGTTACAAAGAAACCGATCTTCATCTTTCCCGATCCATGTCATATGTTGAAGTTATTGAGGAATGCTTTTGAAGCCAAAGGAAGCTTTGTTGATGAAACCCAAAAAGAAGTGGAATGGGCACATTTAAAAAAATTGAACGATGTCCAAGAAGAAGAAAAGATGCACTTAGCTAACAAATTGCGTCGAGGCCACATATTCTTTAAAAACCAGAAAATGAAAGTGAGATTGGCATCCCAATTGTTCAGCACCAGTGTGGCAGTCGCATTAACATTTTGCTCAGAACTAAATTTACCAGGTTTTCAAAATGTCGATGGCACAGTCAACTTTCTGAAAATAGTCAACAATCTATTTGATATATTGAACTCCAGACATGTAGCCCAGTTACATTACAAAAAGCCAATCTGTGAACAAAATAAGGTTGAAATCTTTGATTTTCTGGAAAAAGCCGAAAATTACCTGAAAAAATTGAAGCTTGTGGATGGTACGGCAGTAATTGACTCATCGAGGAAAACTGGTTTTGTCGGATTTTTGATCTGTATAAAGAGCCTCAAAGATTTGTATGTTCGGCTAGTTGAAAAAGAACGAAAACTAAGCTACTTCCCTGTTTACAAGATTAGTCAGGACCATCTTGAGCTGCTTTTTGGCCAAATCCGAAGCCACGGGGGTTGTAATACAAACCCAACAGCACGACAATTCAAATCAATATACAAAAAATTGATGGTCAAGTCAGAACTCCGAGACGTGGACAGTGGGAACTGCCGAGCACTCGAAAAGATGTCCCTTCTGACATGTTCATCGGCTGTTCGCATCAACCACACTATCGATCCCCGATTACGAGATGAAGAGTGTGACGACATAAATATATTACATGAAATGGCAGTATTCGACGAAGAAGTAGAAATGATGGTTGATGTTCTAACACAATACAGCTCACAAACCATAACTTACGTAGCTGGCTTCGTCGTTCATGCTCTGATTAAAACTGTGAAATGCGGCGTATGCACAAGCGCGCTACTGTCAAGCGGCCCGGACGATACACATAAGTTTATAAAACTCAAGGATAAAGGCGGCTTAATATATCCTTCCCATGACGTTATAACAATTTGCAAAAACATGGAAGTGATCATAAAATCAACTGTGCTTACCAAAGAAAAAATAAAGGTTAGGGTTAAAAATTTAAAACAATCATTAATGTCTAAAGCACTACCCCGATTCATTGGCATGAATCTGTTCAACGAAATAGATTTTCACCAATTCGAACAAAACCCAATGGATAATCATCTAATATTACTGATAAAAGCTGTAATGGAAAGATATACCAATATAAGACTGCATTACTTGGCAAAAAACGCTACGCCTCAATTGTCAAAACGGCAAGTTCTTAATAAATATTTACATTTTTCTGGTCAATAGATAGTATTTAACTGTACAGGATTTTACAGAAAGGGTATATATGCCGAAAGACGGTTGTTAAGGCCATCATTCTGAACATCTTTCTTGATTAAACTGATTTGATCAGCATTGTTTTTCACTTTTCAGTACATTTTGGGCCGTATTTTCTGCAGGTCAGCTGATTTGTATGGGGAAGTAAAAAATAAAGTTGCTCTGATCAAATCAGATTCATAGAGAAAATCGTTCAAAATATGTCGCAAACAACTCTTTTCGGCTTGTCACTCCGCATCTGTTACACCCTGTATACACAGTAATAGGTATTTCTTGTAAAATAAATATGTAGTATTTACAAACAATTTACTATTTTATTTATAGAACCCGGCATTGTATACGACTGTCTATACCAGTGTCTATAAATTATAATCGATCGATGATACACGCTGTCCTTGCATTGTCCCAACACTAGCTCGACTAGCTAGTATACCTGCGGTAGTGTGGGTGTGTTCGGACGATAGGTGCATGACATTGCACTGACCAATAAAAGCGGAGGGATTGATGTACGAGTGGTGTAAATGTATGCGTGTTCTTAGTTTTCGGCGACACTGGTTCCGATACAAGCTCAGCGCCAAGGGCCTATCTCTCGATATCTGTGCCGAAACCGAACTTTTAGCTTTTTTAAATTTATTTAATTTATGGATATACATAAGTTTCTAGCTACAAGCTAGCTAGTTACACATCAAATCAACATTGTATTGAAAAAACCACAAATTTAAGACTTATTAACAAGCAATATAATTTTAATTTTGTTAATCGTCGTATGTACGTTAACTAAACAGCCTTAAAACAAAACACAGTAAACTAATAATACAGTCTTCTATTAGAAATTCTAACTATGTTTAATATTCAAAATTGAAAAGCCTAATGTTATGCGCCAAAAAAAGCAGTTTCTCGGCATTTTCTCCCAGCAGATTTCTTCGGCGATCTGCGTAAATCTGTCCAGCAGCACTAAAAAGATGCTCACTAGGCACACTCGTAGGAGGTGCTGAAAGATACTTCGGAACAGCTTTTCTCAAGGAGGGATAAGGGCTTGAATTCCAATAGGAATATATGTCAGCATTTCTTTGCAGGAGTGGCTCCGACTTATATTTAAAGTAAAACAAAACATAACCATTAACATTCAGATTCACACAGTACATCACCGGTCGTAATTTATTTTATTGCGAATATTTATTTAATATGGATTGTGCATAATGTTTATTGCTATTATGCTTGTTTATCTTTAATTTAGTATCGAAGTAATATGATATAATATACAAAGTACTCACCATTTATTTTGTGTGAAAAGAAAACTCAAAAACTATATGAATTACGTTTGACTAATGTTATCCGCACGATGTACATGTCGCAACTAGTCGCAAGCGCGCGCCGCCGGCCCAAGCAGCTCGTGCGTGGCGGAGACTGCCGAGCGCACCCGATCACTGACGAACGTGAGTTTCGGCAACGCCGAAATTTCGGCTGATTTCTGGCCAAAACCGAAACATTGCCAAAACATGAATTTTGCGCCGATACTGGCCGAAACCGAAACCGAAATTTCGGTCGGGCACTAGTTTTTAAATTGCTCAAATTGCAATTTCAAGATCTCCAGAGGTATCTTGTTGTAGTAGAGATTGCATTGACCCTTGAAAGAATTGATAACCTTCGCGAGTCTAAACCGGGGAGCAAGTAGTCTGTGATTATTTCTTAGGTTAATATTACAGCTATCGCTAAGTTTGGAAAATGTTGTAAGCTTCTTGCATACATACATTATATTTTCGAAAATAAATTGACTAGCCCAGTTAGTATGTCAGTTTCTTTAAAAAGCTCTCTTAGGAAGTCTGCTCGAATAGCTCTTTTCTGTAAAATAAAAATAGTTTGAATATCCGTTGCTTTCCCCCACAAGAAGATCCCATAGACCATGACACTATGAAAGTAGGTAACTAAAATATACTAGCCTAGATGTAGCCACATCCGTGTTTTGTCTGATGTTCCTAAGAGCGTAAGCCGCAGATCTTCATTTACCAGCCAATTTATCTATGAAACCTCAAGTGTATCGAACTTATCAGACGTGACCGTACTTCCTGAACGTAAAATATTATTGGACTTATTATTTACACTTTTTTAAATTGAACTTGTTCTCCGAAATGTTTTGGAGAAATTGGAAACAAGTTATGTCTCCTTCAATAAGTGAGTTGAGCTCATTTTTGTATTTCCCGTCAAAAATAATATCTTTTTTTTTGCGGTTTGTCGTATTTAGTATAGATTTCCGTAACCTGAGGGATTGGTACTCGGCTTCCTTTTTTGGAGTCTCCATAAACAGGATAAGCGTGGGTTTATGCTGGAACCTTACATTGACGCGTCTGTGCCATGACTAAGGCATTTGTGGTTCTATGCCGTTCATTGCAGCAAGATACCAAGGCTGGTACTTTCATCCTGTACTTCTCAAAATATTTTTTGAAATTTTTAAATTCTGCAGAATTTTGAGCATTTGTTACAATTTCTTGCCAGCCGTTCAGAATCAAAGGAGCCGGTAGAAGAGGCAGATTTACTGACATTCTCACAATATCTTTTTGCTCTGAAGTAACTGTCATACCCACAGTCTTCAGCATTCTTCCAGATGTTTCTATTAAAGTGATAATAGCACCCTGTAATCCTTGATTGCTCAAAAATTGTTCTAAACGCATTTAATTGTCCAAGCTCGTAATCGCATTTGTAAATTCTTTTTTTTATACCAAGCACATCACGTATCATGATAAATAATGCTTCATTTGTCCTTGCGGATTTGTTTGGCAACAATACAAACAAAACTGGAACAATGTTTGTTGCGATTTCCGAGCTCCCTGCATCGACGTGTACAGTGAATAACTAGGAGAATGGTTGAAATAAAAGAATCCACTTACTTTTCCTCTGCTCTAGCCATGTATTAAGCTTATGCGTATGCGTGGCCAAGTTATGGTGTTATGTATGTATGGCATGTATGGTGTATTACACTATGGGGAAACAGCGTCGAGCACCTCGACTCTTTTGAATTGAAAGAGGTTTGTAGGAGTAAATAGATGTTTATTGTACTAAAGTTTGGATAGAAGAGAGACTAATTATCCGCAGTATAATCTTATATAGTCTTACAAATAAGGAGTCACACACACAGTCATACATGTCTATGTCGCTATGTCCGCACACTTCACCTCCCACGGAAAATTAAAAAAAATACATGATTATATTTTTTTTTCTAAAACTAACTCTAAATATTTCATAATGCTTGTATGTACGGTTTCGTTCTATTTTTATGAACAATTTCAATTTTCCCATCTTTTACAATTTTTACATTGACATCTAAATCTTCAACAACCAAATATGGGCCTAAATAAATATTCTGTGTCTTATCACCCGAGGGGTTTCTTAACAATAACATACTGTCTTTCTTATAGTATACTGGATATACATTTTTATCATAATTTTCCTTCCTAATTACCTTACTTCTAATTAAGTTTTCCCTAGCATCCTTTTGGGAAACTTGTAACCTATACTTAAACTCTAACGGATAACTGTCATGATTATACAATGGGTCCACTATATTGTTACTTAAATTACTAGGAAGATTACATATTTTGCCAAACACTAATTCATGAGGCGTATATTTCGTTTCAGAATGAACTGTATTGTTATAGGCAAAGCACCAGTATGGCAACCAGTCACTCCACTGATCAGGCTGATTGTTTGACATGATTCTTAAATACGCACCCATAACTTTGTGGCTATTCTCTAATGCACCGATCGTCTCGTGATGATATGCCGTAGACGTCATCTGAGTTATATTCAAGAGCTTACATACCTCCTTCATTGTGCTCGATACAAACTCGGTACCACGATCCGTTGCTATTTCTCTCGGTATTCCGTATTTCAGCATGAATTTTTCCACGAATGCGCGTGCCACACTTACCGTATCCTTTGTTTCAAGAGGAAACGCCTCTACGTACTTTGACAGGTCACATTGCAAAGTCAATATATAAGCAAATTTATTCGCATCTTTGTTTATAGGTCCAACTATATCCAAAAACACCTTATCAAATGCACACTTAGCTGTAGTTGTTACTACCATAGGTTGTTTTGTGTTCACTGAATACTTTTGTTTTTGACATTTACTACATTTGGCTACAAAATCTCTAACATCTTTCTCTATCGTGTTCCAATAATAATATCTTTTGATGTTATTAGCCATTCTCCTAATGCCTGCGTGGCCACTTGTAGGCAATAAGTGAAAGTCATTTATTATGACACGTCTATCGTCGAGATTGTCTATTCTTTGTACTCCCCTTATTATACATACTCTTGGTGCGGACCATTTGGGAATACTTTTGATTTCTTGGGTTAACCCTTCTATAAATCTTTCATTTTCTTTACATTTCACTATGCATATTTCCTTTATATTCAATCTTTCACAAAATGATCCAAATTCTTTCACCATAACGGCTCGCGTTGATAATGATAAAGAAGATGGCTTTGTAAAGATAGTCGACGTGCTTTCTATATAAATAAAATATTTATTATCTTCTGTCAAAAGTCTCTCTTTCTTCATTTTCTGTATATCTTTCTCTGTTCCTATCCGAAGTTCTGTGTAATTGTTCGGCTTTTTGAGTATATCCACAACTCTCGGATGATCTGTCCTCGAATCAGTGTCTATATCATCCACCGACAAATTATCACGTTCTTTATCCTTTTCTTCTTGCATTCTTCTCTTTTGTCCTCTTGTCATAACATTCATAACTTTTTCATTCATTTCCTTTAACTGTTCTGACGTAACAATCACGCGCGACAATGCATCTGCAGCTACATTGTTGCACCCTTTCACATATTCTACAGTAAAGTTATATTCTTCCAGACATAACCTAAATTTCAATAACCTACTTGATGGATCACGCATGTTGAAAAGATACACTAACGGTTTATGATCAGTCTGTATTTTGAATTTCCTTCCGAAAAGATATGGGCGAAAATACTTTACACTCCACACTATTGCCAAAAGTTCCTTTTCAATAGTGGGGTAATTTTTCTCTGCCTTATTTAAACTACGACTAGCATATGCTATCGGTCTGCCGTCACTATTGCTTAATACAGATCCTACTGCTATGCCGGACGCATCAGTTTGTAAAAGAAACTCATTTTCACTATTAAAATTTGGATATTGTAGAACTGGGTGATTCATCAATGCCTTTTTTAAATCATGGAATGCTTCTTCACATTCACTAGTCCATCTATATTCTGCATCCTTCTTCGACAGTTGATTCAAAGGATATGACACCTGAGCAAAATTTGGAATAAATTTTCTATAATAGTTTGCGAACGCCACAAATCTTTTCACTTCATCACATGTTTGTGGTCGTGGATAATTTTTCATAACCTCTATTTTTCCTGGATCAGGTAGAATACCTCTTTCTGAGACTACATGACCTAAATACAAAATTTCCTTTTTGAGAAATTCGCATTTGGTTGGATTCAATTTTAAATTAATTTTTCGTAGTCTGCTAAAAATATCAAGCAAGTTATGATTGTGCTGATCCAAATTTCTCCCAAATACTACCAAATCGTCAAGATATACCAAACATTTTTCATAATTTAGACCTGACATTGCTACAGTAATCATACGGGAAAAGGCTGATGGACTTGTTTTTAGTCCCATCGGTAGTCTCTTCATTTGGTACTGACTTTTCGAACTTGTGAAGGCTGTACATTTTCTGCTTTGTGGTTCTAATTCAACTTGATAATACCCCTGATAAAGATCTAAATGGCTGAAATACATTGCTCCTGAAAGTGAATCTAAAATATCGGTGATGTTGGGCAATGGGAATTTATCATCTTGAATTTGTTCATTGAGCTTCCTGTAATCTATTACTATACGCCATTTCTTTTCACCATTTGCATCAGACTTTTTCGGCACTAATAATAAAGGACTCGACCATTCACTACGAGTCTCTTCTATAATATCATCATTTAACATTTTCTGTATTTGGTTATCAATTTCAGATTTTTGTGCATGTGGAAGCCTATACTGCTTTGTGTAAACTGGACTACAATTTGATTTTAATTGAATTGTTTGCCGGTATATTCCGGTACAAGTTAATTTGTCTCCTTCTAAATGAAATACGTCCGGGTATTTTGCGCAAATATTTTCTATTGATATTTGTTCCTCTTTATTTAATCCATCAAGTTTCAAACACTTAAATAATGTCTTCACTCTATCAGAATTCATCACTGGTCTTTCGTACGCACACACGTCATATTCATTCAGACTACTCGTATTTATAGTAAAATAACTCAAACTCACACTTGTATCTCTTGTGTTCAAGATTTTTATTGGTAGCCTACCGTCACTTGGCCTTGATACCATACTAGCCAAAAACACACCCTCGCTCAACTCTTGTGCCAACAATACGCAATCATCATTCCTATCCGTTCGCACATAATGTATAGATTCGCTCCTAGGCGGCACTATTAAATAAGTATTCTGATGCCCCACTGTGGGCATATCAAACGTCAAAGTAATTTCTCTATTCGCGTCGCTTCGTAATCGCATTGTATTTATTTCAAAGTCCAAAACGCCATGGTATCGTTTTATAAAATCTGATCCCAGAATGCCGTCGGTTTTACACGGAAGATCCTGAAATACATAAAACTTATGACGAAATATTTCTCCTTTTGAAGTCAAATTTAGATATACATATCCGTCCGACTGTACATTTCCACCTATTCCTCTGACGCATAATTTATCCATATGTAAAGGAATGTTACCATGTTTAACTTTGTCGTACTTGATTGCCGAAAGTGAGGCGCCGGTATCAATTAACCAATCATGTTGATGTTCGCCTACACTAATTCGTACTTTGTTTATGCTATTGCACGAACAAATATAGCTAGGCACGAAAAAAATGATTCATTTCGTCGCTTGTCGAACTATCCCGATTTGTAGCGTCCGTTTCATGTTGCGTGGCGTTGATGCCTCCATTTATGTCCCTGTATGCTGATTGTCCCCTATTATGGTAAGAATTGTACCTGCCTCGATATCCACCGCGGAATGTTTGTCCTCTTTGGCCACCTCGATGATTCTGCCAATGATAATTTTGTCCGAGTTGATTCTGCGTATGCGAATTTTGTCCTCGACTGTACGTGTAGTTACCTCTGTAGGGCCTGTGTGAACCACGGTTTTGTCCTCTTACCTGGCTACCTCCGCTCTGTCCTCGTTGCGCGAAGTAGCTCGAGGCTGACCCTGACGTCGATGGGGGAGAAGCCAACTCTTCGTCCTTCGCCGCCCGAACTGCATCCTTCAGCGAGCTGTAATTACGGGCTGCGATAATGGTGCTAAGCCGGGGGTCGCGCAAACCATCTGCGAATCGTTGAATTGCCATACTCTCATTTAACGGTCTCAAAATATTATACACCTCCGGTTTACCGTCTGACTGGGAAATAGTAAGGTCGACAAACAATTTCTCTATGTTGGTGCCAAACTGGTCAATTGATTTGGAATTTTGTTTCAAATGTTGCAATTGATTTTGGAGTGATGGAGCCGACTTTTTAGTCAATAAATAGCATCTCATGTCCTGTGTAAGAGCTTTTACACTTCCATACTCCTGACTTAGCTTTATTTTGGCACTGTCCGACAAGCGTGACTTCAAAACAAAATTAATCAGAAACTTTTTGTCGTCCTCTTTTAACATCGTCTCATATAATTCAATGTTTGAAATCAAACTTTTGGTAACTTCTTCATCTCCTGTCATGGCTGGCAATAAACTACAAGCGGTCTTTAAATTAAAACCCTCCATGGTTTCTGATTTTTCACTCGTTAAACTACTAAAACTATCGCTATTGCTTGTTTCACTACAATCTTCACTTTCTATTTTCTCCTTAGCTTCTACTGGGCATAAAGACAATATTTCGTTGTATGTTTTTGTCCACTTTTTACATAAACTTTCAAATTTTATTAGACTTTCTGGGCTTATATGGCCACTTTTTATTAATTCAGAAAAAGTTTATATTCTACTATTATATTGATCTAATAATTCATTTGTTTTTCTTAACTCTTTCTCTATAAGAACCCCTTTCCTTCTCTTAGGACCTACTTTGACAAGATATTTCCTTATTTTTAATAACTCATCATATAAAATTTTAATTTCACTTGTCATTACAAAAGTAAAATAATTGTCAACAAATTATCTACCTGACTGTACATAGATAATAGTATCACATCACTTACCATATTTGACGGGACAGCAGAATACGGACGAATGCCATATTAAAATTTGTTTACATTACTATTAATAACTCACTTAACGTCCCTATGCACTTTTGATTCTTCGTTGTATTTGAGTACGATTCATGAGTTCGGTTTTAATGAATGTTCACATCACGGTTTTATGCACTTTTTAATTAAACACGCTGATTTTGGAGTACGATTGCTGCCGCATGGCCCTGAACACTTTTCCTGAAGCACTGTGTCACTTTTTTAATGATGAACCACGTCGCGGCTCCAGTGATGAGAATGATGAGGGCCATCAAACTATAACTTATCGACGGGATGTGCATATTGATGGTCTCAGCAATGGTAGCTGAGTTTGAGTAACCAACTTGGGTAATTATTTGTTGCTGGTCACTTGGCCCCTCTTTTGATTGTGGTTTGCCCATGTTGGGGATTATATGGTATACTGCACTGTCATGACCAACACCTCCAACCATGGGCCCAGGCAAAGGTCGCCATGAATTGAAAGAGGTTTGTAGGAGTAAATAGATGTTTATTGTACTAAAGTTTGGATAGAAGAGAGACTAATTATCCGCAGTATAATCTTATATAGTCTTACAAATAAGGAGTCACACACACAGTCATACATGTCTATGTCGCTATGTCCGCACACTTCACTTTACAATGCAAAAAAAGCTAATCCGAATCATATTTAACTTAAAGCAAACAGATAGTTGTCGACCTTTTTTTTTAAAACATAAACTCTTTACCATCCCTTCAATTTATATTTTGGAACTATGTAAGTTCGTCCGGAAATATAATATTTTTTTCAATCGCCGTGAGCAAATGAATCAAAAACATTTGAGACATAAGAACAGACTTCATTTACCATATTCAAGGTTAAAACTACACTCTTCCAGTCCATATATTATGGCAATAAAAGTTTATAATAAACTACCGAAATCATTGACAAAAGATAGCATTTTCTTTAAAAAACTAAAACTAATGTTAATAAATAAAAGCTACTATACTTAAGTGATAGCCTACAAAAATAAATTAGCTGCCTTCTCCCTCCCTGTGTTGCTGTGCCCGTAAGGGTCCATAATGTGAGACAATTTATTATAATTATTAAGACCAAACGTACCATTATGGAATGCAAATAAACTATTGAGTATTGAGGTATATGTTTAATAGTTCCGTCGCCGAAGAATGGTTTGTTCTGACCAGCACAATACTTTATAAGCTTTGATTAATTCCACGCCTTAACCGAAAGGGCGTGGAATCTTGGTAGGGTTGTTTTTCACCAGGAATGTCACAAAGCAGTACTGACCTTTGACGCCGTGGACCGGAATTCGAAAGCTCAATTCGAGGCAGGAGTACGGGATGAGGAACACGAGGGTGGGGTGTGATGGGAGTCGAATCTTACTGCTGTCGTAGTCCGCCGCCGGTGCCGTCGTGATGCCACGTATCCGACCACATGGGTCGCTATCCGAACGCGACGAATTGGGGACCGAACCACTTCAACCTCTCACAGCACGAAGCACTCACTCCGATGGCGTGAAATCTACTTATTTCCCGACGATTGTTACGATATTATTATAATTAACATTCCGCCAAGGCCCGAATACCTGACGCCGACATTTTTTCCCTGTGCAAAAGTAACCTCTAACTCGTCATCTCGTTTCTATACAAGTGACAGCTAGTGATGTCCCGATCACTCGCGGTCGATCCGCGCAACGAAAAAACCGGTGCGTTCCGAAACATAAATATTAAACAGTCACCCGCCCGGACAGGCCCGAACCTGTCCCTAATCAATAGGAAGGCGAGAAAGTGTTGCGACCACTCTCTTGAGGACCGAGTCCCCCACCTTGACTTCTGCTGATCGAGGCGTGCCATCCCGACCCGTGTACAAATTGACGATCCGTCCTCGTCTCCATCTCAATGATGGCAGGTTCGCATCCTTAATCAGCACCAAATCACCGACTTGAGGGGGGCTCGTCCGGTCAGTCCACTTAAGGCGCTGCTGCAAGATGTGCAAGTACTCAAGGGACCACCGTTTCCAAAAATCTTGAGCCATCTGCTGCAACATTTGCCACCTAGTTAACCGACTTAACTTAACATCACCGAATGGGTATTCTGGCAGTGCGTTAAGGGGCTGACCTATCAGGAAGTGACCCGGCGTCAACGCTTCCAAATCATTTGGATCCGAACTGAGCGGGCACAGTTCGGACGCGAGTTCAGTGTCATTTCAATTTTACAGAACAGCGTCGTAAGCTCTTCAAAGCGTAGAGAGGTCTCACCGATGATCCTCGTCAGGTGCGACTTAGCCGATTTAACCGCAGCCTCAAAAATTCCTCCCCAATGAGGACATCCCGGCGGACTGAAAACCCATTCAATCCCTCGTCGGAAGCAAGCCGTACCGATGGCGTCCTGGTTACCGTTCAGGAATTGAGTGACCTCCTGCAGATATCGCCTGGCTCCGACAAAATTTGTGCCGTTGTCCGAACGGATTAATGTCGGGAGGCCCCTTCGTGAGACGAACCGATCTAGACATGCGATAAATACCTCTGTAGTGAGGTCACTGACCACCTCCAAGTGGACTGCCTTCGTGGCCAAGCACACGAAGACACACAGGTATGCCTTCACTAATCTGGCGTTCCGTAGCTGTGAAGACTTGACCATGAATGGTCCCGCGAAATCCGTTCCGACACCCGCAAAGGGCCGGATTTCGTTAACCCTATCCGAGGGCAAATCGCCCATCTGGGGCTGCATCGTAGCCGCCTTGGCCCGATAACAAGGCAGGCACCGAAATACGACGCTACGCACTAAGCGTCTTCCCGATAGAATCCAGAACTCGCGCTGGAGAAACGCCATCAAGGCGTGGCATCCGACATGCCCATTCCGAATGTGTCGATCCTGTATCAACAGTTCGACCAACTTCCCTTTCCTAGGGAGTAACAACGGGTGGCGAGCCGCATAAGGCAGGTTGGCATTCCGCAGCCGACCTCCTACCCTCAGCAATCCTTGAGGGTCAATAAACGGGTTGAGCCGAGCCACAGCTCCCTTCAGTTGGACGCGTTCGCGTCTCAGAATGTCCAGTTCGGACTTAAAGTGCACCTTCTGCACGTTCCGTACCAATGCGAACAACGCATGGTTCCGTTCCCGTGGTGTCAGGACCTGTGTCCGCACCCGTTGCGCCTCAGAATTGCGACAATTCCGCGCAAATCGGAAGGTCCAGGCGGTCACATTGACCAGCTTGTCGAGCGAGCTGTACCTTTCCAGCAGGCTGAACTCCCCTTCCGGCTCTGGTTGCGTCGTACAGACACCGACTGTCAAGGCGCCGTTCGCCGAGGTAACGCGTGGACTCATTGGCCAATCCGATTCGGCTTGAGTCAACCATTTTGGACCCCACCACAAGGGATGTCCAACTAACTCCGGAGCGTGACACCCACGAGACGCACAGTCTGCTGGGTTCATTTCCCCTGGAACATGTCTCCAGATTAAGGGAACCTCCGAATTCAAAATCTGCGAAACCCGATTCGCCACAAAAATCTCCAGCTTGTGAACTGAAGCCTTCAGCCAGCATAACACGATCTGGCTGTCCGTCCAAGCGTAGACCGTACCTTCTAACGCTATTGACTCACGAAGAACCGTCATCGTGTGGTTGAGCAGACGAGTCAGGAGAGCCGCTCCTGAAAGCTCTAATTTGGGAATGGTCAGGCGAGTGCTTGTGCGGTTGGTCATGGCCAACCTTGCTCTTGGCCATGACCAACCGCACATCAACCTCCCCCGAGGAGTCGACCGTACGCAGATACACCGCAGCTCCGTAGCCCTTCTCCGAGGCATCGCAAAACCCATGCAGGGTGGCGGTGTATCGTTTGGTGGGGACCAACCTCCGTGGCAGTGAAATCCGATTGATGCCAGGAAGGGTCGAAAAGAACGAGTCCCACTCTGAGCTCAATGACCCGCCGATCGGGTCGTCCCATTTCAGCTCAGCAGACCACAATTGCTGCATAAAACACTTGAGCTGAAATGTTACCGGGGTGATCCACCCGTTTGGATCAAATGTCCTAGCCACCGTTGAAAGGACGTTCCGTTCCGTCCAGACCTTCGGGGAGTCCAACTCGACCCGATACGAAAACATGTCTGACACCGGCTGGTACTGGACGCCTAATACCGACAACATATTCGGATTTTCCAGATTTTCGAAAATGTGGGGATCCTGCTGGTAGTCATCCGGAAGACCAGACAGTAACTCTGGAGAGTTCAACATCCATTTCCGGAGCTCGTAACCTCCACCCCGTAAGAGCTCAACTAGCTCGTCCCGTCGAGCGAGCGCCTCCTCTACGGAATCTGCACCGGTACAGATATCGTCCACGTAGAGATCCTGTTCCAGGATCGCTGCTCCTCTAGGGAAATTTAACCTGAATTAAATTAAATAACGCCGTTGGTAGACAGCACCCCACTATTATAAAACTGCTTACAGTTTTATATCAAGATGCCAATTTATTCAGCGTTAAAGCGAAACAATCACCAAAACGCCGCACGCAGAATTCAATCCAGAACGATGAATTTATTATGGCAAACCAAATGAAACTAGTTAACGGAGAAATAACTGTAGGCCACTGTCTAGAAATATTGCGCTAATTTATACATATATCATTTAACTATCATCAGGTAGGTATCATGTTGATTCTGTGATAAGGTAAAGTACGTTCGCTCACTTCTCGACGCAGCTTTTGAAGTCGCCGCCCGCCTGGTTCATGCGAATTCAAAGGTGAAGTATAGTTCCTTTGGTGGAGATAGTCCAGTCAATTAGACGACATGTTATGTCTCGTGTTCTTTAATGATTGAATGAAAATCAAGTACAAAATATCAAAGGAATAGTTCCTGACTAATCGTATTGTATATTGACCTAGAATCTAGGTTGAGATACCTATACTAACCATCTAGGTCCTAGATGGTTAGTATAGGTATCTCAAAGGAACGCCGCGCGAGCTCAAAGAAAGCCGACGCAGAGGCGACGTCAAGATGTGAACGAACGTACTTTACAGGTAAACCAGATAACTGGCAGACGCCCGCGGGGCAAGAGGTAGGTGGGGTAATGAAAACCGCTAGCGTAGAGCTCACTAAGCTGAAATGACGCGCCCCTTTGTTAGAGTAAATGAGGCGGCGGGGCACGTCATTCCAGCTTAGATGAGCTCTAGCGTACCGCGAGTTAACTGGTTTAAAATTGTGATATTGTATTTTTGTACATAGCTGAAATCGAATTTTTATATAACTTTTTATTTATTGCTATAGGTAAATAAGTACCAAATATTAAGATCTTTATTATTTGTAATATTTGTATCTGTGTATTGAAATAGTTGATTCTGTGATCTTATTTTGTGATATTGTGTATTCTGTAATAATTCGATATTTTTATTCTTTTTATGCCAATGAAACTGCTGAAGTGACTCTCAAATAACTAACTACTTTCGAGAAATGTTTTGCTATTTTTGTAATACATATTTTAATTTAATTTGTTATATGTATGCAAGAATACAAGATGACATTTAATTAGCTGTCAAAATTTTGGGAAATCATTGCACCCTTTACTATGAACAACTTCCCCCTAGAACTACATGGTCGCAAATAAAATTAAATTTACTGATCCTCAGTTCATTGACATGATCAGCTTTACAAGTTGCTATGATTTTTTTTTCCGTTTGCGACCATAGGTTTCTAGGGGAAAGTTGTTCATTATAATGGGTACTATTATGCCCCAAAATACTTAAAAGTCATCCTGTATACCATGTTGATTATTTGATTAAAGTTAATAATTGTGATATTTTCATAGATATTAGGAATTAAGGTTGTGTTTTTACAATTATTATTTTTAAGATAGGCACGAGCCGCACGAGCCTAAATCTGTAAGTTGTTAAAACATTGTTGATTCTGTGATATTGTTGATTCCTTAAATGATTCTGATAAAACCAATAAATACATAACTTTTATAATTTGACTATAAATTGTGTTGTTTTATTTTCATTAAACAAAACAAAGGGTTGACGGACACAATGAGACCGATTTAATTACATCTTCCTTATTTTATAAAGTATCCTTTTCACTAGAATATAGGTAATGGGGACAACGGGACACTTTTTAATTATTTTATTAATGTCCCCTTGTCCCCTTTGATGTGAACAGAGCCAATGGGGACAACGGGACTAAAATTTAATATTTTATTAGGGTTTCGTTGTCCCCGTTGATTTTTGTTGTCCCCATGGGGACAATGGGACTACAGGTTCTCGATCCGCTAACTCCCGCAGAGTGCGAATCGCCAAATAAGGACTAGACCGTAGCCCGTACGTGTTGGTGTTCAGCTCGTACACCTTGATGGGCTGATCTGGGCTCTCTCGCCACTGTATCAGCTGATACCGTCTATCGTCAGGGTGAATGACCGTCTGTCTAAACATCATCCGGATGTCAGCTACAAACACAACATTGTGTCGACGGAACCGTGTGATAACATCCGCGATGTCATGGTTCAACTTCGGCCCTGAATGCAAACACTGGTTCAGGTTCATGCCGTTAGATGTTGATGCCGATCCATCGAACACTACCCGTATTTTGCCCTCCGGGGTCCTCAAGACCGCGTGATGGGGCAGGAAGCAGTGGTCTTCACGCTTCCAGTCAATACCCGAAACCAACATGTGGCCGAGCGACTCGTATTCCCGCATGAAATCGACGTACTTCTGCTGTAAAATCCCGTCACGCTTCATGCGTCGTTCCATCGACAGAAGCCGCGTCTCGGCTGCATGGTGTGAACTGCCCAGCGGTGGGCGATCACTCCGGAATGGAAGACGTGTGAGAAATCGACCTGAACGAAGGCGACCAGTATTGTTCCGATAAAACTGTTCACACTCTTCTCCAACCGGGTCCAACCGGCGGACCGTAGGTGGTTCCTCCACCACCCAAAACTTCTGTATCACCTCCGAGAGTACAGAACCGAATAAGGGACTACGAGTCGCTAGGCGTGGGGCAGCCGGCATGACCGGACCCATTACCGCATGGCCCAGTCTGGTGTTGACCGAAACCAGACCAGTCGCCTGCAACACGTGGACACCTGGCACTAACAGGTATCCCAAGGCATCGACACCCAATAAAATGTCTACTGGGCCCGGAATATCGAACTCCGGGTCAGCCAGTGACAACCCAGCGACCAACTGTCGCACCGAGGGCGACAACCGTACGTGAGGATGTGAGCCCATCACATTAGGCATGACTAATGCCGTGACCGTCAGATTCACCGATGAATCCACCCGTGACGAGAGAGTAATCCGACATACTCCCTTAACGGAACCGACTTCCGTGTTCCCAATTCCCAGAATGGAATATGGATACTCCCTTACCGAAATGCCCAACCGTCTTACAAGGTTGCACGAGACTAAGCACCCCTGGGCCCCCGAGTCCAATAGTGCTCGTGCCACACAAGATTTGCCGTCCGAACTCCACGCTATCACAGAGGCGGTGGGGAGCATGACCGTCTGTGGAGTGGCGGCACCCTGTAAGTGGGCGGCGTGTCCCTAGCGGGAACCTCCGCGGGATCCGAACCCGCTGAGACCTCCGTCGGCCTTGGAGTAACTCGGCTGCTGATACGCAACCGGCATATCAGACCGTATGAACATCAAGGGGTCCCAACCCGGATAATAGGCCCCTCGCTGTCCCGGTATCCGACCATACCGGACGGTGTACGGTGTGCCCGGCGCGCACCGTGGACGAATGGGGGAGAGCGGATCCAACCTGGGGCGCTCTAGGAATGGGGGCGACATCCGACTGTTCGCCTCCCTGTTCGCCTCCCAGAGCGACGGGCAGGGTGGCGCAGAAGGTGGTGGACTCCCAGCCTTCGCGCCACTCATAGGTGCCATCTGACACCCGCCCGTAACACGCGGTGAGCCAGCGGCCCGAAGTCCTCGCTGACCGTGGACAGCGGCGACCGAACCCCGGCTATCCCGCATGTTACCCCCCGCGCTGCCCCCTTCCCCTCGGGGGGGGTCCCGTCCGCGGGTACCCCAGTCACCCCGTTGGTGACTCCCGTTGCCCGGAGGGGGACTGGGTCCGGCCCTGGTTGGGCCCTGTGGCCGACCAACCTGAGTCCGACCCTGGTGACCGTCCGAAGGGCCTGACCGATTCAGGCCCAACACTATGTGGTGCTTGCCACCACAGCACTCACAGGGGAACGCGCGCGAGCACTCGCTCAGCGTGTGCGGCCCCAAACAACCGAAACAATCGGTGACGGAAGACTATCTACCCCGATCGCCTTAAATTTGGCGCAACTGGTCACGTCATGACCGGCACTGTCGCAGTGCACACAGCCGTCACCCGACGGCGCGGCATTCAAAACGCCAAAATGTTTCGACCGCCCACCCCCCCGTGGGGGCGGGTGGCGCGGCCCCTCCCGCATCCGCGCGGGTTGGCGCTGCACACTGGCCTCCGTGTCCAGTGTGTCACATCGCCTACATTCACCCTCCAAAAAATCCGTCAATTGGACGAGCGTGGGCAGTTCCGTGCTACTGCCCCCATGCAGCTGTTCAAACCGACTTTGAACAGCTGCAGGCAACCGTGACAAAACCATATACAAAACAATGTATGACCATTGGTCTACCGGAAGACCAAGGTTCTGAAGGGCCTTAGTGGCCGCCAGCACAGGGTTGAGCACCTGTACTCGGATGTCAACATCCCGGGTTACTTTAGGGATGCTAAACAGCTTCCCCAGCTGCGCATCAACTAACCGCCGTTTGTGTTGGTAGCGGTCAAACATTATGGACCTGGCTATCTCATAATTGCCCGCCGTGACCGTTAGGTGACCGACCAACTCCTTCGGTTCACCCCGCAGAACCATCAATAGTTGGGCCAACTTGTAGGCGTTGTCCAGGTCGTCCCGACCGTGGACCAAACTATCAAATAAATTAATGAAGGCCGGCCACTCATCAATTGCCCCACTGAAGGCCGGAATCTCCAGGTGTGGCAGCCGTCCAACAACACCCTTCGGGGGTGGGTCTCCGTTAACCTCCCCACGGTCATTCCTTCGCGACCGCTTAATTTTCTCCGCGCGACGCTCGATGTCACCCAAGCATTCCATCGCTTGGCCAGCATCCGCGCAGAGCTGTTTCACTGCAGCCACCGAGGCTTCATCAGTAAGCCCGAGAGCTTCAGCCTCCGCAGCCAGCCGACACACCTTCCCGACGCGTGTCATTGCGTCCTCCACACGCTTGAGCAGGACATCATCCATATCTGGTCGCTCCACATACTTATGAGTATGGGCGGGCCATCTCATTTCCTCCTGGACACCATGCCGCAGCACCGTCAAGGGCGAAGGCGCCATGTTGACCGATTTAATAGATTCTGGTCTTATACTTCACTACCGAACTAAGTATAGCCAGAGACCAGCACTTGCCCGTCAGCGCTGGGCACAGAAATTAAAACTAAGGCAACCACTAAAACAATTAAATCCTAAAAAATATTTAATATGGTCGCCCTGTGGACATACACCTTATAACTATACACTCTAAATCAATTAGAGAATGCCACCATAAAGCACAATAAAAAATAACACACAAAAATTTATTATAAGAAAAAAGGCTATTTTTAATATAATGGAGGTAGCCGTGAACCTTCTAGAAGTGGCCCCTCCGATATGACCCACACTTCTACTGAGGTCAGCAAAATCAGCTTAATACCCCTTAAATAGCCTGACCCTGCTCTGTAATCCGAAATAACACTGCAATGCTATAGTCCGACCGAATGACTGTTTCTTATGCACACCGAGTAGTTTCCGACTACAAATTTATAATAATTGTTAACTAAATCGTCAATTATACGTTCACTAACCAAAAATGAACCTAAATTGTGGTATACCGACCACACGACTCACTCACAAAATGGTTGCCGACCAATCTGAGGTATCCACCCTCTCCCAGCTACAATGTGGCAAAAAAACAACCCTACAACCGTCCGTGAATCGATTTCCCACTAGGAAACCACGCTCTGCTACCAAAATGATTAATTCCACGCCTTAACCGAAAGGGCGTGGAATCTTGGTAGGGTTGTTTTTCACCAGGAATGTCACAAAGCAGTACTGACCTTTGACGCCGTGGACCGGAATTCGAAAGCTCAATTCGAGGCAGGAGTACGGGATGAGGAACACGAGGGTGGGGTGTGATGGGAGTCGAATCTTACTGCTGTCGTAGTCCGCCGCCGGTGCCGTCGTGATGCCACGTATCCGACCACATGGGTCGCTATCCGAACGCGATGAATTGGGGACCGAACCACTTCAACCTCTCACAGTACGAAGCACTCACTCCGATGGCGTGAAATCTACTTATTTCCCGACGATTGTTACGATATTATTATAATTAACATTCCGACAAGGCCCGAATACCTGACGCCGAAATTTTTCTCTCTAACTCGTCATCTCGTTTCTATACAAGTGACAGCTAGTGATGTCCCGATCACTCGCGGTCGATCCGCGCAACGAAAAAACCGGTGCGTTCCGAAGCATAAATATTAAACAAGCTTTAGGTTTTGTTTACAGCAGAACAATAAGATCTTGGTTTCGTCGTCTTCATACCCCGCGGCTAAAAAGTACGCAAAGTATAATACGAGGTATTACGACGCTGCCAGACTTTGTAAATTCAGTAATATCGACGCCCCGGAAATTCCGTCTTGCTCTATGCAAAGTGTCTTTAACCGATCGAAAACACGGAAATGAGACCTTGATCAGAAACTTCATTTTCATTCATGTGTGAAAGACATGCTCTTTCATAGTTTTGTTTCACGGATTTCATATCTTGACAAACATTGTCCTTCGCCTTGTCAATAACTACATCTCACATAATTTTGTCAGGATCTGCTTCGCATACATGTTGACTTTCTCGAATTACTGCATCGTTTTCTTGTTTCACTGTTATGGATGTACTGCACTCCTCCCGTATATTACCTACATCTCCAAAATGAGGTTCCGTTTTTGTTGTTGGAGTCTGTGTGTTGGATAGTTGTACTTGTACTCGCGGTATATGCAGGCTTTTTTATTTTTTGTGCTTTTAATATATATTGAAGAGAAGAGAGGGAAATGAAATATTCTTTAAGTTTCATAAATGATGGTAAACAGCAGTCACTTTCATAGAACTAGTGTAGAAGTAAAATCTTGGGATAAGGTGCCAAAGCGGATTCCAGGCTCTTTTATAATGTTGAAACACGTGCCTATTTATTACGATGGTATAATATAATGCCGATGGAATGATTTCATGCTATTTTACTAACAAGACTAACATGCCATTCTGAGATTAAGTTCATTTGCGATCTAGTTATTTTGCAATTAGGGCATTTTAAGATCTATACCTTCTGCGGGGTGGTCTTTTTGCGAACAAGTAATTTTGATAGTAAGCCGTTTTGATATTCAGACTTTATGCTTTGTGGTCGTTTTACTAGAAAGTCATTACGAGATAAAGGCTTTTTGCAGATGTGGCCGTTTTGCGATCAAGTCTTTATGTGGTTCTGGTCGTTTTGAGAATCCAGTCGTTTTGATACCGACCCGTTTGAATCTGCTGAGAAATATTCACTTTTTTTTGTAAGCTGAATAATATGAAACATAATGTGTACAAAATCTCATATCCCTAGGTTCAGCCGTTGCCGAGGTACAGAAAACCCTCAAACGTTACCCCAGCAGAAAAATGAATAACTGTTCCTTTAAAAGGCACAAATTTCCCACTTCGGGGTCGGGCACATTTTTGCACAAATATAAGCTACCTACTCTTTAACTTTCACTGAGCTAGGTCTCTTTTAAAAAAAAAGCAAGGAAAACGTTCTCTCAGCAGAGTGAATGTGTTTTTCGAATTTATCTCTAAATCCCGTGGGAGCACCAATTTCATATTTCGGGCACAAATTTTTCTCACAGAGCACTAATTAAGTGCCTATTCAGAATTTCGAAACCCTTTTTTGCTGGAAGTACGCTCAAGACGGGAACCGAACCTAGGTGTACTTCAACAGCAACAATCAATATGACAATATGACAGTGGATGCTGAGGTAGTACAATTCCAACTTTATTTATAACACGATCCGAATGGTCGAGACGGCAGTGACCCTGCCTACGAAGCCAAGGGTCCCGGGTTCGAGTCCCGGTGGGGCCAAATATTTGTTTGATGAGAATGGATGTTTATACCCTAGTCATGGTTGTTCATCTATCTAAGTATAATATTTATCTATATAAGTATGGGTATCGTTGTCTAGTACCCAAGATACAGGGAATCCTAATTTGGGGCTAGATCAATGTGTGGAAATAGTGTCCAAGGTATTATTAGATATATATATAAATATATATATATACAGGGTTACAGGAAAAGTCGACCTAGATCCGTTAAGGGCGTGTAGTACACATAATTTCTAAATGATTTCACTACGGAACCCCCCATCCTAAACTTAACCGTTTTCGAGATATTCGAGTTTTTTTTTTATGAAAATGCCCAATTTTTCGGCTATTAACTTGAATATTTAGTTTTTTTTTACTCTAATGATTATTTTTTGGTTTTTTACATGAAAAATGAGATGCTTAATGACCTCAATGACTAAAATTGTACATAAGTTAACTAAATAGGTCATTGTAGACGATCGTAACTTAAGAAAATAAGTACAAATTATAAAAAAAAAAAAACTTTTCTGGATATCTCAAAAAATTATTATGGCACTTGCTCTGCAGATGTGCTTAAAACATCTACATTTATCAACTATCCAACGAGGTATAACAACCTAGGGTTGTATTTAAACTCATAGAAAAAAACATAGTTGAAAAGGTTCAGGTAGTAGGTCTAACGGGTCCCTCGGCTATTGAACTTCAAGTTAATCCGGTGCGTGTGAGCGAGACAACTTACGATTTATGCAGGTGAGAGTGAGAAAAATAATGTGCAAAAACAAGTTTGGGGATACAACATGCCCATTGTTTTGTATTTGGTTGTTTGTTTGCTTGCCATCCATTTTAGTCTGCTCATGCGATTCGTCCATGGTAGATGCGAATTATTGTGCTTTCGGATTCCCACACGACTTGGCTTTGTTTCTGGACTGATTTTTCTAACTGTAACTACTGTTCTTGTTTACTGGACTCTGATTTGTGCTTGTGATACTGGACTGTTGAAAATGGCAACGTACTCGAACGAAGAATATGCGGATATGCTTATCTGCTACGGATACTGCAATCGACGCTATCCCGACCGTCGAGTACCTATGTGAGCGTTTTCGACGGAGTTTACCGACGACTTCGTGAAACTGGCTCTGTTTCGCGACGACCGACGACGGACCGTCAGTTATAACTGCAGTCTTAACTGAACAGTCAAACTGTGCAGTTAAAACGTATGTGTGTAGACAAAACTGAGAACTGTTCAGTTGAACTGACAATCTAATCGAAATAACATTAGAAAAAACTACAGTGCAAACTGTGAAGTTAAAACTGAAGGTGTGTTCATTTCATTTCATTTTTTTAACTAATGGCAATCTGTCCTGCTATTGCCAGACAATTTCTGCCAGTATCATGTAGTGGAGGCACATGTGAAGAGACGCGGGGCAAATCTTAAATTGGCTGAATACATTTTAGTAGGTGTCTATCCGAAATAAAGTTTTACATTATCGGTTAGTTCCATGCAATATATACATAACACACACAAAATAAACTAAGGGACAACACAATAACATAAAGGGAAGGAAGGGGATACATATCTATTATAATTTTATTTTGTTAATATGGATAAATTTAGCTAATAAAAATACTATCTTTGGGTTGGGGAATAGAGAAAGAAGGTGGCGAATATTAGTAGGGATAGGGAGACCGATTGAGGGTATTAGGGAGTACAAGGAATCAAGGCCATAAATGGGGCAGTTAAATAAAATATGGTCAACAGACCCATCCTCAAGACCGCACTCGCAAATGGAGGAATCTCTGATTTTTATCTTCTTTAAAAACACTGGAGAACAGCAGTGACCTAAGCGTATACTGCATTAAATTGTCACTAATATCTTTGGTAGTTTTTTAAAATTGAAAAACCATGGTTTGCTTGGAATACTTGGCTGAATTGAAGCGTAAAAAGCTCCTTTATTTCGACTTGATTCATGCCACACATCTGACCAAGTCTTCTGAAGATCTTTACCAGGAATGCTGAGCAAGTCATAACAGTGGTTAGAGAAGTACTTTCGATTACTGTTATTATCTAAGGCCGCACGTTTAGCCAACTCATCAACGTGATCATTACCAATAATGCCAGAATGACTAGGGATCCAAACCAAAATTACAGCAAAATTTTTTTGGGAACATTTATAAAGGATATTTTTGATTTCCATAATAATATTACTTTGCACTTTTGATTTAAATTGGTTTTGTTGTAGGGCTTGTAAGCAACTTTTGGAGTCCGAAATTATTAAAGATTGTCTTATATTATGGGATTCAATAAACGAGCAAGCTTCCAAGATCGCAAGGCATTCTCCTGTGTACACTGAGCTTTGAGGCGGGCTCTGAAGTTTAATTTCTATTTTAGAATTTTTAAAGTATACTGCGAAACCAGTCGGAACAGTCTCTTCCAGCCTGGAGGCGTCAGTATAAAAATATTGCCAGTCTTCCCATCTTGATCTTAAAACCGAGTTGAAGGACGAGTTTGCTAAAGGAGAACCTTTTACAATATTAAGATCCAAAATAATTTTCGGAGTGAAGAGGACAGTTGGCAGGGGGAAACAATATAATGGTAATTTATCCTTTCGGATGATTGGGCAGGAGTCCTCGATGTTTTTAAGCTTTCGGAAACTATTGAGAATAAGAGGAGGACTCTTACATTTCCAATATTCATTACGAATATTGCAAATATTATTGAGGGATTCTAATTTAAAAAAAGAGGATGATTTGAGAATAAATAAGCCCTATATATAAACCGGTCAGAGAGATATTGTCTCCTTAGAATCAAAGAAGGATCTCCGCACTCCACCTGTAAGGCATTTATAGGAGATGATTTCATGCATCCAGTTATAATTCTAAGTGCCTTAGATTGGATACCATCCAATTTGCAAAGAGCCAGTTTACTACAAGGTTCTAAAAGATAGGATCCATAGTCAAGTACACTCCTAATGAGGGCATTATACATCAATTTCAGAGTAAATGGGTGGGCACCCCACCATACCCCAGAGAGAACTCGAAGAATATTTATTGTCTTTTCGCATTTATTAACAATATAATTTAGATGAACGGAACCAGATAATTTTGAGTCTAGGAATACGCCTAAGAATTTTACAGAATTACGAACAGGGATAGAGGAATTGTTTATTTTTAAATCTATGTCAGTAATGCCCCTCTTCCTAGAAAACACTACCACAGTGCTCTTAGAAGCTGATAGATTGAGACCATTGGATAGCAGCCAAGCAATCAATGAGTTGAGAGAGACTTGCATTGACTCCCCAGCATCTTCAACACTTGAGCTAGGAATGTACAGACACAGATCGTCAGCATATTGTAAATTTTGGCAATCGTTATTTAGGGAAGTATGAAGAGAAGCAGTATAAATATTATATAGTAGAGGACTGAGAACAGATCCCTGGGGGAGGCCTCTCCACACCGTACGGGGTTCAAAGCTCTCGCCAGGGATACGAAGTGAGATTGATCTGGACATAAGCAGACTGCAAATGCAGTTTCTCATTCTTACAGGGATGTTCAGCTGTTGTAACTTGTACCTGAGCACTGAAAGAAGTACATTGTCATAAGCAGCAGATATGTCCAAGAACACAGCTAGGACAGATTGTTTTTTGGAGAAAGCTAGCCGAACATCAGTGATGAATATGCTAAGACTATCAGATGTACTGTAGCCTTTGCGAAAACCAAATGGAGATTGAGCAAGGATACCCTTAGACTCCACAAACCACTCCAATCGATTCTTAATGAGATGCTCTAGGGTTTTTGCCAAGACCGAAGACAGGGCTATAGGTCTATAATGATCAGCTACATCCGGGGACTTACCGGGTTTCAGAAGGGGGATAACGATTTGTTCCTTCCAAGAGTCTGGAACATAACCTGTATTATAAAAAATGTTCACAAGTTTTAACAGATACTCTAAATCTGGCAGGCCTGCATTTGTTAGAAATGAATATGGGAATCCATCCATCCCAGGGGCTGAGTCGCGGACATGGGATAATACTGATTGAAGTTCTGCAATGGAAAATGAAGCATCCAAAGGGTCATTGATAGTAGGTAATGTATGGGAATTGCAAGATTCCTCTAGGAGAGGGACATAGTCAGGAGCCAATTTATTAAGGAAATTTATAGCAATATGATGGGGGATGCGGGGAGAGTTATGATGAACACAACCCTTTCTATACCTGTTAATATAATGCCAAACCAAACTAGCTGGAGTTGATGGAGAAAGAGTGGAACAAAATCGTTTCCACCCCTGGTATTTTTTCTTTCTAAAGAGACGTCTGGATCTAGCCACTATTTTACGATAACTAACTAGGTTATCAACGGTCATAGCAGATATGTAGATTACTTCAGCATTATTGCGAGCTTTGATTATTTCTGTACACTCTCTATCCCACCATGGTGGAGAAGATACTTTTTCAGAAGCCGAGTTCTTAAGCGGGATTGATTCATCAGCAGCAGATGATATAGCGTTAGTGAATTGAGAGTAGCAATCAACAGCATTGCCCTCATGAACATCAGGAAGAGAGCTGGTGAGTAGGCTAAGTTTATCAGAATAACCATCCCAGTTGGCTTGAGACACACGGTACTTTAATAAGGGGTTGAAGTCCCTGTGGGGGATGGATGACGAAGGAATGGTCATTTTTAATGGGAAGTGGTCACTACCATGTGTAAGGTTCAACCTATGCCAGAAGATCAGGGAAGCCAGGTCTGGGGAACATAGTGACAAGTCAACACAGCTTTTGTTTTGATTTGGGGGAGTTAATCGTGTAGCTGAACCATCATTCAGCAAACATAGGTTTAAATCATCAAAGAGATCTACCAGGGCCCTACCAAAACTGTCGTTGCGAGGGGAACCCCAAGCCGAGTGATGGCCATCAAAGTCACCTAATATTAGATAAGGGGGGGTTAAAACCGAAAATATACGTCTTAAATCTGGAAGAAAGGTTAGATTAGGATGAGGGGTATATATGGAAAGAATAGAAATACCTTGAACAACAACGCCTACTACACTAATTTCATTGTTATGGGGGGGAATAGGAATTGAAATAGGACAGACACAATTATTTACAAATAGGGCTGAACCGCCCCCACTGCCATCCTGCCTATCATCTCGGAAAGAGCAATAGCCGCGCAGGTTAAAGCGTCTTCCTGGCTTAAGTCAGGTCTCCGTGATGACAAAGACAAGAGGGGAATGTTTATTTATTAAAAAAAATATGTCATTTATTTTTAATTCAACGCTTCTCGCGTTCCATTGAAGAATAGCCAGTGGAGCCATTGAAACGGTTTACAAATGAGAGGAGTTGTGAAGCTACGTGGTCTGGTATAGAATTGTTACTGGAAATCATTGAGGTGAGGAGTGACAGCAGTAATGATATAACATTATCTGCTGGAGAGGACTGAGTTTGAGATTGGCTTTGTAAAGCACAACCATTCTGTGGTTCGGGGATTGTGAAAGAGTTAATAATGTTCTGATGAGATATCTTGTCATACCCGGACGGGGTGAATTTATTAGGTTTTGGGGATTTGAAGATAGTTTTTCTGTAGCCCGAAGAAGGAGCAGAGAAAGGTGGAGAAGACTGGGTTTGGTAAGTTTGGGAGGCTGATACCTCCGCATAGGACCTGTATGGAGAAGGGAAGCATTTAGATGATTCTTCATAAGATATGTTCTTCTCTGCCATAATAGTTTTAATGTTCTTTTGTCTTAATTGCTCCGGACAATCTTTACTTGTGGCCAAGTGATTGCCACAGCAAAAGAGACAAGATGGGTTCTTGTTGCATGAATCAGTAGTATGGTTTTCACCGCATTTCGAGCACCTAGGCTTGGACCTGCACTTTGGTTTTGTGTGCCCATATCGGCAGCAGTTAAAGCATTGGACTGTGGGGTATTGATACAGTTTCACAGGTAAGGATGTATAACAAGCAAAAACTCTAGTAGGGAGCACTTGCCCATCAAAGGTGGCTATGACCGATTGGGTAGGTTTCCATTCCGATATATCCTGAGAAGTAACCTTCCGGTTAATTCTTCGGACCTTCAGTATTTTTCCTATTCCATCGGGGACTTGAATGTTTAGTAGGACCTCTTCATCAGTCCAGTCCTGCGGGACATCTCTTATTACACCCATGCGGGTGATATTATAGATGGGAATGCTGGCAATATATCCTTTGTCAAATAGTTTGGTACAGATCAGGAAGCAGTTAGCTTGCTCTGGTTTAGTGAACTCCACAGAGACTCTATTTCTCCCAACCCGCTTGATCCCATCAGGTTTGATACCAATAGTGTTACTGTTCATGAGAAACTTTCCGAACCTGACCGGGTGCATGGTAGATCCAGAACGTTCATCAGTATCGGATCGGGATACATGAACCAGGAAGGGAGCTTTATCGGAGGTCGAGTACCTCATTCTGCCAGTGCTTTTATGAATCTTATTTAGTGGTGTTGATTTTTCGATTGCACTCGGGTCTTCAACACGGGGGCGCTTAAGTTTCTTAGCCTGCCCATCACAAGCAATGTCCTCTGAGCCAGATGAAGATTTGTAATAAATATTATCGCTCACGGGCGAGAAGAGCGGAGCAGGGGGAGATGAGGCGTTGGAGGACCCATCGAATAACTCCTGGGAAGCTTCATTTTTGTCAGGGGGTTCAGGCTCAATTTCATCCATGATTAAGGAATGTTACATCCCCAAACACGGAAGAAAAAACAAACACTGTGTACCACTTACCAAGTAGAAAGGCCAAAAACAACAAGACAAACAATAACACAGGACAATCACAAGATATACAGATACTAAAAAGTACTAATTTCGAGCGGAAATCGGCAAAAGAAACTAAATTTTCAATTCTCCAATGTGCTCACCAACAACACTTTCTAGCGAAAACTGAAGGTGTGTTGTGTAGCAAAAAACTGCGCAGGTGTCAGTTTTGCACAGAGCAATATAAGTAGGTAATATGAAATAGAGTGCCCTCTCCCGGGACTTTTATGCATGACAAGGTTGAAGCGCCATCTCGTTTTTAAAGTAAAAACGATTTTATATATCCATACGTATAGATAGGTATGTATCCATATCTCGTTACCTACCTAGGTATTTTCCAGTACTACGCGACCATTACAATTAGGCGCACCTTGCAGTACTATACGTACTGCAAGGTGCGCCTAATTGTAATGGTCGCGTAGTATAGTTATTTTGTGTTATTTTGTTGCACAATTAACATAATAATCACATTGTTGCAACCAAAAACAACACAAGCAAGAAGTGGAAGCCATCTTGTGTGTGACTTGTGATTATTTTCAAGTGTCAGGATATTGTTGCCAGCAAAAATAATAAAGTGTATTTTGGGGTTACCATATGAAAAAATATATACTGCCTTTTGCCCAAACCACGATTTTAAACCACCTCGGCCCCCCTGGAAATATTTATTGTTCATAATTATATGTAAATAAATATATCCGCGCTTCTTTACAACACCACAATCTTAAAATAATTATTTAAATTTGTGTACAGAGGCATCTGTTGACTAGAGAAAGAAACTGGCTTTTACTTTAACTAACAGATGGCGCCTCTTTCTTTTTATATTTCCCTTTCTGAAGGACTGTCCCCCCTCTGCAGTTTTGTCAAAGCGTCGTCGGAGTGATCACGAGTTTTCTGCTGCGTTCTTGTAACAACCATGCCAAATCTACGTGAATGGTTAGAAGAATTTATAGAAATACATAATTCTGAACCTTGCTTGTGGAAAATTAAATCTAAAGAGTACCAATTGCGTGGCAAAAAAGATGCAGCCTACGGAAAGTTATTTGCGAAACATCAAGAGATTTGAGATTGATTGATTGAGATTTTTGAACCTACAAGTGACAAAGAATCGGTAATCAAAATTATCAATAATATACGTTGTGCGTATAAGAAAGAGCACAAATAGGTCGTGAATTCTACAAAATCAGGTTCAAGTGCTGACGATTTATACGAACCAAAACTATGGTATTACCAGGTATTACCCGCTTTTGAGATTTTTGGACGATCAAAACATACCACGACAGTCACGCACGCTCGAATTTAGATGCTGAGGTAATAAAACTAAGTATTTATTATTTGTTAAAATATTTATTAGGGTTGGTTTTCCAACACGAACTCATTCGTATGAAGTTGAGGGGGGGAGGGGAGGGAGGGGGGGGAGGAAGTAACCCCCCTCTAAAATATCCAGTCTAGGAAATGTATGTATGGTTTTTTTGTTATGAATTTTCAAAAATCCATTTTGAGGTTATTTTTTACTATAGGATTTTTACAAAAAGTCATTGTTTGTAGTATTGATGTTCGAAATCGCCTTAGCTCCGGCTACTAGGGCTCATAAAAAAGGCAAGTATTTAATTGCACATCAAAAATACTAATTTTGTCATGTTTTATTCATAAACCTACAAGTTAGGATAGGATACTATTAGGTACTTTTTTGTGCTATTGGGCAAAATACTGCGGTAGCTTAGGTGAAGGGTAAAGGGGGTGAGCGAAGCAAAGCCCCCTTTATCCTTCGTATTAGGTTGAACATGTAAGAACAACAAAAATACTCAAAACATAATAAGTGTTCGCTGATCCTTTTTTGCTGTGAAAATCAGTATTTTTGATGTGCAATTAAATACTTGCCTTTTTATGAGCCCTAGTAGCCGGAGCTAAGGCGATTTCGAACATCAATACTACAAACAATGACTTTTTGTAAAAATCCTATAGTAAAAAATAACCTCAAAATGGATTTTTGAAAATTCATAACAAAAAAACCATACATTTCCTAGACTGGATATTTTAGAGGGGGGTTACTTCCTCCCCCCCTCCCTCCCCTCCTCAACTTCATACGAATGAGTTCGTGTTGGAAAAAATACCCGATATTTAAATAAAATCGTTTTGCCAGGGAACTTGACCTTCATTGTTAAAATAATTCATGAACTCCTGTCTTATCACTTTAGGTGTTCGGGCCGTGGTTCCATGACCGAGTAATTTGTAATGTACTCGGGTATGACCCCTCCAATATCAGTTTGTTCGCAATCAGAACACTCTGGACTGATATAAGAATTTGGTAACTTTTGAATCAAAAAATTGTGCAAAGCACAACATGCCATCACAATGGATTCAATTTTACTTGGCTTTACATTAATATCTTATGAAATATGAACCGCGTCCATTGGTTCCAAAATCACATAAAATTAACTGATATTGAGCGTAAACTATAGCCATTAAGACCATGCTGTGTTTTTTTATAATTGAAATATGTTGAACCACTTCCTTTTGGTGGATTTATTGAGATATGCTTCCCATCAATCGCCCCAAGCAGATGCGGAAAATTCATAAATTCCACCTTTGTTCAAATAGTGCAGCTTTTCTCTTCCATTCAATTTCTGATCGGGGAAACTGAAACAAAATATGTATAATATTACAGGATAATTCACTGGAGTCAACAATACCGGCAATGAATGAATCAGCAGTGCAGGAAGCACAAGATGGTGAAGACTCACTTGAGACTTCAACATCTGCTCAGCATACTCCCAGCACTACACATACATCAGAGGCTTTAACAGAGGCTACTTCTTCAACAAGTTACACATCATCTAGAAAAAGGAACTCTGAAGCGACTCTTACAAAGGACGTTTTTATATCTGTTAGAGATCATTTTATTATATTTATTATTTATTTATTTTATTTTTTGAGATACATTTTATTGATTTAAAAATACTTTAATACAATTTTATCGCATTTGTTATACATATTAATTAAGTGTATTTTGTGTTAACTGGTGCATAAGTGTATAAAATTCTAATAGTTATCCTATTTAGTGTATTTAAAAAACGTAACGTTGACGGTTGAGTATTTTATTTGAAATAATTTGCTACTGGGCTATAATTAACGATATTTTCAATATAACTAATTACTTAGGCACGTAAATTGATTTGGAATTACTTTGTTTTTTGTTGAATAGCTTATTTTTTTTTTGCACATTTCGTTAATCATAACCTCAATTTAAGTGACTGCTTATCAGCTGTGTTACAGCCGTGCTTCAATCTTGCTTTTTACTGTTGTTTTATTTTGTTTAAAATGCCAACAACCAGAAGTGAGGCAGCCCGTCAACTAGAAGATAACTTAAAATTAGCTTTATATGAATTAAAACAGTGTAAGGTAACCAATGAGCAGTTGCTTACTGAAAGGGATGAAAGTGAGAAGGAGGTGTTGCTTATTGTTAATAAGAACTTAAAATTAAAAAGTGAGATGGCAGGGTTGCACAACAAGTTCCTTGATGTGACGGGAGATAGGGATCGGATTCAGCACCTGGTAGATGGCTTCGACCGGAGTGGCAGTGCGTTAGAAGATGCCCTGAGGCGTATTGCTGTCCTGGAGAAGGAGCTTCGCGGCGCACGTAGCGAAATTTCTGCACTACAAACTGCAAACGATAGCCTCAGGTCGGGGCAGTCAATTTGTCAATTGTCAATTGTAAGACGGGCTGGTTTCCGCAACTCGACGACGAAAGCGCCTATTTTGCGTGTGGGTGGGAATGCGACATCATTCGAGCCAACCCAACTCCTCCAGGAACGCCAGTAGGCCCTTTACGTTACCGACTATCCCTGGAAGGTCCCTCGATTGACCGAGGTGTTTAGCCCTGTAGTCCGCTACTCCTGTGCACTCCATGAGGACGTGAGCAGCCGTTTCTTCTGCCTCCAAGCAGGCTCTGCAAAGGGGGCTGTCGGTAACACCTAGGACATATAGATGTTTGTTAAAGAAACCATGGCCAGTAAGTGCTGCAGTTACCAGTCGCATGCGCGGCCTACTAAGTCGAAGCAAGGTTTTAGCCAGCCTAGCGCTAGGGGACGGCAAGGCCAGCTTAGCCTGCCTGCACTCCTCATGGTTTGTCCAAAGAGTGGCATGATCATTCCTGGTCGACTCTCTCAGAAATGAGCGTACCATCTTGAAGGGAAGAGGGATGATAGGTTCGGGACCATACGCTGTCAAGCTAGATCCTTTACGCGCCAACTCATCCGCTGCATCGTTACCTCTTGATCCGTTGTGTCCTTTTATCCATTGAAGGATTACGCGGTTGTGTTGACATACCTCCATTAGTCGTTTGTGACACTCGTAGATTAGCCCTGAGTTAATAGTGTTGCTATTTAGGGCTTGTAGGACGGCCATGCTATCCGAGAGGATTCGAATGGAGGAATCTCTTACCTTTCTCGATGCTATGGCATTAGCGGCCGAGATGATGCCCATGCATTCAGCTTGAAAGACAGTATTATGGGCACCCAGTGGAATGGCCATCTTGATGTTTAGGTCCTCCGAGAAGGTGCCTGAACCAGTGCCTGCTTCAGTTTTTGAACCATCGGTAAAAATTCTGAGCTCTTTAACGTCGAGCCCCTCAACCCGATGGTCTTCATGTAACTGTATATTGTATTTTTTGTCAAAAACAAATTGTTTAGGGATTCTGTCACTGCAAGCCATAGAGATGGGAAATTTTTTGTAAACTTCCCCTAGGATGGCGGTGTGTGAGGTCCTGTTTTTCCTCCAAAGTCCTAAGGTGTTGAGTCTCACCGCAGATGACGCGGCCTCCTGCTTAATATATAGCTGGAGTGGCGGAAGACACAGCATGGCCTCCATTGCTGCTGTTGGAGTAGTTCTCATACTACCTGTGATAGCCATGCAGGCCAGCCTTTGGAAGCTTTGGAGTTTGCTTACCATTGTGGTTAGTTTGGTCCTGGTCCACCACACCACAGCTCCGTAGCAGACAAGAGGACGGATCACCGTTACGTACAGCCAAAGAATGATGTTGGGAGAAAGTCCCCACTTTTTCCCCACCATTCTCCGACACTGCCAGAAAGCAATACTCGCCTTCTTTAGTTTGTTGTCGATGTGGCTACTCCAGTTGAGCTTGCTGTCCAAGGTTATGCCCAGGTACTTCACCTCAGTTGCTAGCTGGAGTTCCGTTCCAAAGAGCTTAGGTAGGGTATACCTACCAAGAGCCCTATTGTTAGTGAACATGACCATTACCGTTTTTGTTGGGTTAACCGCCAGGTCATATTCTAAACACCAGCGCTCCACGATGCGAAGAGCTGTTTGTTTAAGGTTGCATACTGTGCTCGCAAATTTACCTGTGATGAGGATTACCAAATCGTCGGCGTATCCTACGGTGTAGTATCCATTAGCGTTAAGCTTGGTAATCAGGTCGTTAATGACCAGATTCCACAGAAGCGGGGAGAGCACTCCTCCCTGCGGGCATCCCCGCACTACCTCCGCCGATAGGGACTCTCCAGCTAGACGCACGATACGTTTGTTAAGCATGTTTGTGACCCAGTTGTTTACAGCTGTTGACACCCCATGCCTTGTTAGAGATGCACTTATACTGCTATACTGCGTCTTGTCAAAGGCACCTTCTATATCAATAAAAGTTCCAAGACAGATGCATTTGTTTTGAATCGCCTCTTCAATTGTGGATACAACTGCATGGAGAGCCGATTCAGTAGACTTACCCAAACTATATGCATGCTGATTCTTGTGTAAGGGTATATGTTTTAACGCTCCATCTCTCAGGTGTCTCTCGCACAAACGTTCGAGAGTTTTAAGCAAGAACGAGGTGAGACTAATCGGCCTGAAAGATTTAGCGTTAGTGTAGTCGCTCCTTCCTGGCTTCGGTATGAAAATTACGTTTACTACTCTCCACCTTTTGGGAACGTATCCGAATCTAAGACATGCTTTCATGATTCGGACCATTATATTGATGACGGGTTCCCCACCCCACTGTAGAAGTGCTGGGAAGATTCCATCTGGTCCTGCTGATTTAAAAGGTTTAAAGCTATTAATGGCCCATCTTACCTTGTCAGCAGTGATAATATTATTAGTTATGTCTAAGTGGTCGACAGCTTCATGGTGAACCTCTTCCGGCCACACAATCTCTTGAATAGTTCTACTTCCGGGAAAGTGAGTTTCCAACAAGAGACTGTGTGTTTCTGTGGTGGAAGAGGTATATGTTCCATCGGGTTTTTTAAGCGACCCTAGCCTGGAGTTGCCTTGTTGAGCTAGTATTTGCCTTACCCGATTTGCTTGATCAACGGTTTCAATGTCGCTGCAGAATTTCCTCCATGAGTTGCTGCTTTTGAACCGTAGTCGTTTCTTGTACTTGGATTTGGCATCTTTATAGTTGTCCCAATCCTCATCAGCACTGGTGTTCATCGCCCTGTTTAGCAGTCTTCTGATCTTAGCACGCATCCTATCTAGATCAGGACCCCACCAAGGCTGCCCCTTGATGTTGGTAGGCGCTGGTGTGCTAAGCGGGCAAGTTGAATGGTAGCAGTCTATTGAAGTATTTGTAAAATCTGTTACCTGTTGTTCGATTTGTTCGGGTCCCTCCGGATCTGGTAGAGTCTCAGCCCAAGCAAGTCTTTCACCTAGGATAGCTCTGTACCTGGTTCTGTCAGTCTTGCGTGGGTTTCTCTTAGGGACAGTTGGGGAGAACGCTGCGTTGATCTCGAAGCGTATCCATCGATGATCAGAGCATGACGCCTCGTTGGACACATGCCAGCCCCCAACGTCGTCGGATATGTCCGCCGTTGCCAGGGTAATATCAACGATAGTTCTGCTCCGCTTGGTAACAAAAGTTGGTTCAGAACCTATGTTAAGCACATTGAGGTTTGTAGTAAATAGGTATTCAACAAGTGTCTTACCTCTGCTATTCATATCTGGCATGCCCCACAGTGGGTGTCGCCGCGTTATTCTGAATACTACTGCGTTCAGTGTATCTTTCTTATGCACCTAGGTAACAGAAGGGGACAAGCATGAATGACCTGCTTGACCTGCCTGAGTGTTCAACGCCACGACAAGACATTAAGGTTATGTTCTATGTAGCAGATGACGACGAGAGATGAACTGACATTTCTACCGGCAGCATCAGACATTGTCTGACCTACGTTTGTTCTACTTCTATTTGGAGATGTTCTGTTCTCCTTACGAGCCTCCCAAACACCCCTTACAGCTCGCCCATGCCTCGCACAACCAATTCTGTTCTAGGTTGCTTCTACTGATTCTCATCTAAGTTCTACACGTTCGTCTCTCATCTCATGTGCTCTTGAATATACAAGTGTACAAAAGACTCACGTGACTCCGCACATTGCAGCGATCGCCTCACAGTCGCTCTTACCAGCCTTCCTCAGCTCACGGGGTCATTTCGCTGTGAATCCCCTCCAAGAACTGTCAAAAAACCGCCATGTTGGAATTCTCCCTCTCTTGTCATATTCTTTCTAGTATTGCCAGATAATAATAACAATATTCAAAGCTTTATGAGTGACAAGAAAACATGCTTACCGGTTTTATTGAAGGATCGCGTTCTGTCGCGACACTCCCGACAGCGAGGGTGAGGTTTTTACATCAGGAGGAGGGCGGTCAACTGGTCGGTCCACGAAGCAATCTTTTCTCTTGCTCGTATGGCCGCCAGTCGTTTCGCTCTTTCTCCAGTTCTGACAGATCGTGGTTCCTCGCTTCCAGCTTCCACTCCCGTAACTCCTTGAGCGAAGTGGTCTTCTGCGTCACCGGTGCCTTCTGTCCTCGTCTCTTCATTGGTAGTTCTCGAGACCTCTGATACAGTCTCCGTCGGAAACATTTCGCATGGGGTGATCACATCTTCTTGGGTGGTCTTCTCGCAGTTTCTTGCTGGGTTTCTTATCTCAATTTCTTGTTCGAATGAGTCTCTCATTGGGGGTTCTACCGTGGTGCTTTGAGGAGCGTCTTCCTCCACCTCCAGAGGATATAGGTGTCCTACTGATCGTATGAACTCCTTTCCGTTCACATCTACTTTGGCCACTCTGTGCTCTCCGTCCGCGCCTGTTACCAGACTGGAAATCTTTCCCACCTGCCAATTTTCTCTATTTTTGGAGTCGCCTTTGAGCTGTACCACGTCTCCTACACGCGGGTCTTGCTTCGCAGTTACTCGAGGTTCTTTAGGCGAATGTCTGTACCTTTCTCGTAGGCTGCAAAGATATTGACTGTGGAACATCCTTTTGAATTCCTCTAACATCCGCAGTCCTTTCTTCCACCCTAGTATGAGGTTCTCTTTGGTGACTGTGCCTCCGGGATTCTGACCTTGGATGGAAGGCTCAATGGCTATGCACTTACCCAAGGTGAGGAAATCTGAGGGCTTCAAAACATATTCGATGTCCGCGCCAACACAGATCAAAGGGCGAGTGTTAGTTACTGCTTCTACTTCTTTGATGATCGTGTTTAATTGTGTGTCCGTCAGCAACTGTTTCCCAATCGTTCTCTTCAGACAATTCTTCACAATACCGATCAACCTCTCATAGAAAGCTCCATGCCATGGGCTAAGCTGCGGTATAAACTTCCATCGAATCCTTTCGCCTGAGAACCGGGTTTCTGCCATCACTTCTGCTGTTAGTTTGAACTGTAGGGCGTTGTCCGATAAGACGAGTTCTGGACGGCCTCGTGTTGATATGAACCTTCGCATAGCTAGTAGGCATTCTTCTGCGGTGAGGTCTCGGACGCTTTCTAAGTGCACCGCACGGACAGCTAGGCATGTGTATATGCAGATCCATCTTTTCTGTGTTTGACCATTGTCATTGATGAACATGGGTCCGAAGTAGTCAATCCCTGTGTAGGTAAACGGAGCGCTATAATTGGCACGTTCGGGTGGTAACGCTGGAGTGGGCGGAAGTTTGTACGGACCTCCTCCATGCTTCACGCATTTCTGACACTTCTTTATTACTCTTTGCACCTTTGCCTTTCCATGAGGTATCCAATATTTCTGCCGGATGATGCTTAATGTGTGCGGGGCTCCCACGTGGTAATGAGTCTCATGCGTGTCTCGGATGAGTTTGTCGGTGAATTCGGAGTCCTTTGGAATAATGATTGGGTGTATCGTGTCGTATGGGCATGCGGTGTTCATGATACGTCCTTTGCATCTTAGCAATCCTTCAGTGTCTGTAAATAGCCCCAGGTTTCTGGTGAGGCTCGTTTTCTTGCCTGCTGTTTCTTCGGGGAAGTGAAGTCTCTGTAGTTCTACTATTTCTGCTGTGAGGTCTTTCTCATTTCCTGTTGAGTCATTCGCTTCTATTATTTCTTCTGTGAGGTTTCTCTCGGTTTCCGTTGACTCATTTGTTTCTATTATTTCTTCTGTGAAGTTTTTCGTTGACTCATTTGTTTCTATGTCCATTGGTTCTGGAAGCCCTGGTAGTTGGTTTTCAGTTTCTGGTCGATCTTCCATGTCTGTATCTTCAATCCCTTGTTCCAGGGCAGTGAAAAGCGTCGCCTGGCCATGTTCCTGCAAACTTGGCCAGTCCTCCTCACCAAGCAAAAGGAATTGTGGACCATTGGTCCATAGTTCCTTCTTCATGTGCCATAACTCTGGTCGGGTCGCTAGATCGGCTGGGTTCGACTCTGTATCTACATATCTGGGTTCTATTTCCTTTACTTGATTTACTTCGTTTATTCTTCTGGACACGAAAGGAGGTAGCAGTTTTTCCGACTTCATCCAATACAGGACTATCTCGCTGTCTGACCACAGGCATAGCCGACTGAATTCTAAGCCTAAGGTCTCTTTCACATAAGTTAGTAGACGTTTCCCAATGATGAATCCGAGGAGCTCTAGCTTGGGTATTTTTAAATCTTCTTTGTGTGCTATGGGGGTTATTCTGGATTTGGCCATGATGAACACTATCTTGGGATCCGTTCCATTCTTGTAAACTATTCGCAAGTAAACCACTGCTGCGAATGCTTTCTTGGACGCATCAGTAAAACAGTGAAGTTCACATTCTGCAAAATCCTTCGATGTGTTTCCTACATACCGAGGGACTTCAATCTCCTTTGCTGTCTCGAGGGAACTCCGGGCTTCGTTCCATTCATCCTCTAAGTCCTCTGGGAGTGGACAGTCCCATTTTATTTTTCTCTTCCACAGTTCTTGCAAGAGTGACTTGGCTGGCAGGGCTAGTGGAGCGGCAAATCCGCATGGGTCGTACACCGATGCTAGCGTTCTTAAGACTTCTCGCTTTGAGGCACTGTTATTTTTGAATAACTTTTCATCTAACTTCAGCGTCAACGAATCTTCCTCTATATGCCATGTTAGTCCTAATACCTTTGCTTGCTTTAGGTCTTTGGCACGGTATTGTTTAGGAATGTGCTTCATGAGTTGGTGATCATTTGAGGTCCAGTCTCTTATGTTCATAGATAGTTCTGAGAAGGCTGACCTTGCTCGGTTTACAAGGTCGCGTGCTCTCTGAGTGTTATCCGATCCTGTGACTAGGTTGTCCACGTACGTCTTCTCTACGATTTCCGTGACGAGAGATCCGTCGCCCTTGGAAAGGTGATGTCTAATGGTTGCTGTTAATAAGAAGGGACTCGCGACTATCCCAAAGGGAACTCTGCAGAATCGCAGATGGAGGACATTCTCTTCGGTAACTCCTTGCGCCACATCCTTGAGCCATAAGAACCGGGTCACGTCTCTATCTTCCTGCTGCAGTCCGACTTGTAGGAAAGCCTTTTCAATATCGGCGGTGATACCTATCTTATTAAGCCTGAACTTCAAAAGTAGTGCGGTGAGGTCTTCGAGCATCAGAGGTCCTCTGTACATACATTCGTTAAGGCTTTTACTGTCTCTTAACTTGGCGGATGCATCGTACACGATTCGGCACTTCTTTCCGTCCTGCACGATGACGTGGTGTGGGAGGTAATGTACGGGTTTCTGATCAGCTAAGTCTATATCTGAGGGTTCAACGACTTCTATAATGCCGGCGTGCAGTTGGCCTTTCAGAATCTCATTGTATTCCTTTTTCATGTCCGGTGTGAGCCTCTTTATCAGGCTTGACAGTCTGCCGTGTGCTAAGCCGTAGTTGGTAGGGAGGTCAGGTGGGTAGGAGATCCAGGGCCATTTCACCTGGTATCTGTTATCCTGGTATTGAACAGTCTTGTTGAAATGACGAACTGCTTCTTCTTCCCTCGTTACCTTCGGAGAGTCACTGATCCCTATGCTTTCTAGGGCCCACAGAAATTTGATATCTGTCCCTTGCAAAGGTAAGTCGGGTTCCGTTAGATATGATCCTTCTTGGCACCGACAGTAGGTGACCACTGACAGAATGTCGCCTTTCTGCTCTAAGTTTTTACCTGTGATCATCCATCCAAAGTCTGTGTCCACTAGGTATAGGTTATTTCTAAGTTGTTTCATTCCATTTCTGAAAAACGAAAAGTAATAGTCATTGCCAATCAACAGCTGAATGCCTTCTCCTGCTGAACCATCGTCTGCTACGACATCCACTCCGTTTATGCTCCGAGGCAATATAACATTGCCCGCAATATGGGGTACTACGCTGACTTGGATTGTTTTGGTAATACCTCTTCTCGTCTCAATTTCCAGTGTGGCAGACGGGCTAGATATCTCTATGGGGTTATTGGCGCCAAACACGTAGATCATCAAAAGGTCTTCTCTTACCAGTTCCAGTCCTGTATCTCTGGCCAATTGCTCTGTTATATAGCTGCGCTGGCTACCGCTGTCCAGCAGAACTCGGCACCGCCTGTTCTTGCTCTTTCCTAGACGTCCCGCCATTACCACCGCGGTCTGCAAATAAGAGTTATGATCGATTTCTTCGTCTTGATCTCTTAAAGAACTAAATGTCGCTACTGTTTTACCTGGCTCGCGTGTGGGGCATAGCGCCTGATTGTGTTTCCCTTTGCAGTAGTAACATGGTTTTTTATACGTGCATGCCGCTAGTCCGTGTCCTTCTTTAAAGCAGAGGTAGCATTTTCTGCCTAGCTTCTTTTTCCTTTCCACAACCCCCTTGACAGTGAGACACCTGGCGTTGTAGTGGTCCCCATCACAGAAAATGCATGCCACCTTAGGGCGTTTCGCTCCCTTCCTAATGGCATACTCTGTCTTCCTCTTTCCGTGAAATACTGTCGTAGAGGTGGGTTTTGGTGGTGTGGATTCTTGAGCTCTTCCTGGCCTCTCTCTTCCCCGCTGGGCTCTTACACGATGGACTGCAACGTGTAATGCCCCCGTAGATATCTCTTTAGAGGTTGACGGTGTCGATTGGCTCGTCTCACCCGCGGTGCTCTCCATTGCTGTTATCACACGCTGCAGGCCCTCACGGATCTTCTCGACACTGTCTGTGCACGACAGGAGATGCAGTTCGTACACAACCTTATCTGGGAACTTGGAGAGAATGGCGGAACGAAGATGGTTCCCATTTGTTTCTTCTCCAAGGGCTCGTAGTGTTCTCAGATGCCTCTCGATCGTGTTAAGATTGTTTCTACAATCCGTCCTGTCGTGCTGCGCTTTCTGAAGATTGTGAATAGCGTCATAGTGGGCGTCTAGCACCTTTTGACTGCTCCCATACCGCTCCTTCAGAATATCCAATGCCACCACATAATTCACGCTTGTGACACTCAGTCCCTCGACTGCACGTAGGGCTTCTCCCTCCAGACATCCTAGTAGGTACGCTAGCTTGTCCACTCCTGGCAAGGGTCTGGAGTCGATGTTGGTCTCGAATCTGTCCCAGAACTCGGACCACCGCAGGATTTCGCCACCGAATTTTGGCAAGGTGAGTTTGGGCAGCTTAGCCGTGTTCTCCCTTTCCTTTGCTTTGCTGGTTTCTGCCCTGCTACCCTCCTGCAACGCCTTAAGGCCTGCCAAGACTTCTTCTGCCCTTAGTTGCGTCTCGGTGCACCTTTCGATGTCCTCCGTGGCCGGGTTGATGTTATTTGCAACATACCTGTGTACTTCTTCTGATAGTGTGGCAATGTACCGTTCAATTACATTGCACTTCCTTGCCAATTCATCCATAGTGATCCTCTCCAACTCTGAGGTCTGCTCGATGACGCTCACTAGCTTCTCGTGTATGAGCTTCAGCCGGAGCAATCTGGGGTCCGCCATCTTGCACCTGTAATCATGAGCGCGTGACGTATTGTAAATTCCCTTTCGTCTAAGACATGGTTCGTTTGAGAACAATACGGCAATGCGTTCTTCTAAGTATTGCTCCTACTATGTATTCCTTCTGTCAGGCCGTAATACTTTGCACATGTGTGTCCAACTGTATTGTGCTCCTGCGCATGGGCTTGTACAGCATGGGCTATCACCCTAACGTTTCCGTTTTACGCTGTACCAACGGCAGGGTGCCACCATACATGGTGATGATAAATCTCAATCCTTTCCTCGCTTCGCTTTCGTAAGCCCCAAAGAGGGCGAAGCAACAAAAGATGCCGGTATCCGGCCACGAGATTGTGGTTATCTTATTTGCACTCACCTTGATTTTGTCGTGTCTCGCGTACTGCCCAAGTTGCATCACTTGAATGTGGTTGCTGCGCACCCACTGTTTCTTTATCGCACTGCTTGTAATGAAAACAAAACAAACCTTCACTGCGCTCAGCACACTATTGTGAAAAAACGAACGGCGAACAGAAATTAAAGTTGACACAACGCGGAGGTATGGCTAAGTTCTACTGCAGTAGTATATTCAATAACTTCGTAATTTGGTCGCATAAGCTTCGTCTACTTGTCTATGCTATACGAGCAAGTTGATTGTTTGTTTACGGGGAATCACTCACACAAGTTGATTGTAAGTGTACGGGGACTGATACAATGTTGAAAAAATAAACTGTATGTTACATCATTTTTAAGGCGCCACTCTTAGATACGAAATTACGGCAGAATTTAAAATGTTTACGGTAGGTGGTAGATATGTTCAAATTACGGTAGGTTTACCGTAATTACGGCGTCATTGGAGACATTGCTGCGCTGTGCCAATTTGATCTGTTGTTTCGATCGATCGATCGATAAATTTATTTATTTCGGTCAGCATTCAGGTTGTTACATTCTATGGGCGCCCGGGCGTTTTAATTTTCCTTGGAACGCACCCATGCGAATGAGCTAAACTCGTGCAAAAAGTTTTATTCTAAAACGTCAAACATTGTCGACATGAACCACCGAACCGATCAAAACAAAACCAACCTTTGTTTGTTTGTGTTACCGGAACGCTTCCTGCTGTAATGCTATAAAATACCAAAACAACTCTCTCATTTACATTAGTGCCCTATTAAAAATGAATAATAACTAACTAAACAAGTCAAACAAAACATTTTCCTCGTTTGGTAGGTCAATATAGCTAAAAAAAAATAAAAATAATACAACTTACCAAGATAAGTTTTAATTCATTCTATTCTTGCTTGTGAGTCCACACTAGGATTCCTAGGCTATGGACTCATATCTACTTCTACTTCAAATAAACAAGACATCATAATGTAAATTTGATTTATTTCTAGCTTAGATTTCTAGACCTGTTTCTAGGTCTCGAATGAAATTCTGATCATCTATACATGGAAACAAACAGTACAAATAGTGAACTCAGTGCCAACAGTTCTTTTTCACCATTTAACCCTTGAGTTTCTCGGTCTCCACCTATCTTAGAGTTTCTAGGTCTCCGCCACATCTTCGAGTTTCTAGGTCTCCACCACATCTTCGAGTTTCTAGGTCTCCACCACATGAGTTTCTCGAACTCCATCATATTAGTTTCTAGGTCTCCGCCACATGAGTTTCTAGATCTCCATCACATGAGTTTCTCGATCTCCATCACATGAGTTTCTCGGTCTCCACCACATGAGTTTCTAGGTCTCCACCACATGAGTTTCTCGATCTCCATCACATGAGTTTCTCGGTCTCCACCACATGAGTTTCTAGGTCTCCACCACATGAGTTTCTCGATCTCCATCACATGAGTTTCTCGGTCTCCACCACATGAGTTTCTAGGTCTCCACCACATGAGTTTCTCGATCTCCATCACATGAGTTTCTCGGTCTCCACCACATGAGTTTCTCGGTCTCCACCACATGAGTTTCTAGGTCTCCACCACATGAGTTTCTCGGTCTCCACCACATGAGTTTCTAGGTCTCCACCACATCAGTTTCTGTCCTGAAAGAGAGACTAGTTTAGTATACCACTAACATTGTTTACTTCTGCTATGACTTATCCTTCTAAGGAGCCTCCCGAGCGGAGGGAAATGGTTTTATCTTCTTTCTCATGCTTCGCTATTCTTAAAAAATCAGATCCCAGCATCTCCACCATTTTGTCGCCGCGTTATTCTGAATACTACTGCGTTCAGTGTATCTTTCTTATGCACCTAGGTAACAGAAGGGGACAAGCATGAATGACCTGCTTGACCTGCCTGAGTGTTCAACGCCACGACAAGACATTAAGGTTATGTTCTATGTAGCAGATGACGACGAGAGATGAACTGACATTTCTACCGGCAGCATCAGACATTGTCTGACCTACGTTTGTTCTACTTCTATTTGGAGATGTTCTGTTCTCCTTACGAGCCTCCCAAACACCCCTTACAGCTCGCCCATGCTTCAAAGCTTTATGAGTGACAAGAAAACATGCTTACCGGTTTTATTGAAGGATCGCGTTCTGTCGCGACAGTGGGTGATGCGCGTTCGAGTCGGCCCCAACGATGAGCTGGAGGCCCGACTTCTCGCAGTGGTCCACCAGCCGGCACAGGTCGTGTGGAGGCGGGTTGTCCTCCGCAGGCATGTAGGCGGAGGCCACCACGAGCTCGCGGCACCTAGCTGTGTCGGGCAGTTGCAGCCTTATGGCACACAGGTCCCTGGAACAGAACTCTGTTAATGGCTGTGCTGGGATGTTGTTAGTAGTTATGATGCACGTTCTAGGGTTATCGTGATCAGTTGTACCGAAAAGCTTACCTCTCAAATTGGCGAGCCCTCGAATGCTACCGCGGTTGATCCACGGCTCCTGGATCAGAGCCACGGCAGTGCTGTTTGCCCCCAACCAGCGTCTTAACTGGGCCGTTGCAGTTTGGCTGTGTTGGAGGTTGGCTTGGAGGATTTAACAATCGCGGGAGAGGGACGCCATTTTTGGTCAACCCCTCCTCCACCTCCAAGACGAGTTCCTCCTCCAGCCGCATGGACAGCTCCTCGCCCTCAGAGGGCACCACTGCTGGTTCTGGCTCATCGCCTTCACCAAGCAGCATGGCCTCCCAGTGCGCGTGCTCGTCCTGCGGTTGAGCAGCAGAACTTTCCCCGACTGCATCGGGGCCTGTTTGCTGCCGCTCTGGAGTGGAACTCTGGGGCTTGGCTGTTCTTGAAGAAACCCCAGTGATGACCAGCTTAGAGCTGGTCTGCGCTACCACCGGTGGTTCCTTCACAAATTTCCCACCGGGTCCCTGAAATTTGAGGTAGACCGAACCACTACCAAAAAGGAGCTGTCTGCCCCTTCCCAGCAGGGTCGGCACCACATCTTCAGGGACGTCTGTGATGAGAAACAGGTTGTCCTGCTGCTCATCCACTTTCTGGAGGAGCCATCGGTCAACCTGTGCCCACTTGTTCATAAAGTGGAGGACTACGCCGACGTCGGGCGCAGACTTCCACTTGCCTCGTTCGTTGGGTATGAGCACCCCACATCGAACCCTGCGGACCATCTCCGATTGGCGTTTCACCACCAACTGTACGTTGGATGGTGTAGACACACCGGAGACACACTCCCGCAGCCAGTTCAGGGAGTACTCGTCCTCCACGAACAGTTTAAGGTGGCCGTCCTCGTAACGAGGCTTGCCACCGAATTTGGGGTTTTCCTTGCTCGGATCCGCCAACGCTTCCCTCAAGATTTTGTCATCAATCTCGTTGAGGATGAGCGTTGACAGATCCTGTGAAATATGACCAGTAGCGACGTCAGTTACGGCGATGTACTGGTCAGATTTCACCTTCTGAGCATAGGTGACCCCAGCTCTGCGCGCTTCCGTGCACTGCTTTTTAGGCTCCACTCGAGGAGAAATACTATCCTCTAGTCGAGCCCTCTTAGCAGCCGCGCGCTCGTTTTTGCCGGATCTCTTGGCAGATTTCAACTTCTTGTTAGAAGTTGGACCACCAGAGAACGCTACGGTAGGTTTAGCCCCGTTTGAGTCTAGGGTTGCCCCTTTGACACCACGGGAGCCGGTCACCTTACCCGCAGCTCCAGCTGTATTAACAGCGGGACCGCCATCGGTCGTCACCGTGGCAGATGGAACCCCATCTACGCCGGCAGCGGCCGATGTGGCAGCCAAACGCTGTTTTTTCTTCCACCGACGATTCGCCTTACGCCCTGGTCCGGTTTGCACCGTATCTGGACGTTTAGTCGATGGGCCCTTCCCTTGCAAAGATTGCTTGGGTGGTTTACCCTTTCGACCAACCGTCGTCCAGGCGCTGGCGAAATGCTCGGCGATGTTTGTCGAATGGCTCCGCGCACCGGGTTGCCCCGTGGCCCTGCCTCTCGACTCACTTTCGGGCTTTTTGCAGCTAACCTCCACAGTGAAATCACTACCGGTTTGCACCGGTAGGTCACTGATGGTGGCAGTGCGCCCAGTTGAGGCTTGAGGATCTGCCGAGGCAGATTCTCGCACCTGTTTGGAGACGCTTGCGGTTTTCACCGCTGGAAGCGTTCCAGAGGGTTTTTTGACCTGACACGATCCATGGCCAAATGTATAGAGATTCGTCTACTCGATTTCCCACCCTCCACGGAGCCCGCATAATTGGGAGCGCTTACTCGCTTGGAACAGCTTTCAGTCGCTAGGAGTACCGAGTAGATATAGGAGCATAGGGCTGGTACTTGGCGCGACATCGGGAGCTCGCTTCTGTGGACGATGGGAACCAAGGTGTCAGCGACATGGTCCCACCGCCGTAGTCACCGAAGCTTACCCCGTCAGCATGACCCATCCCTCCGCTATGACTGACGCCTTAGCGGACCCTACACCCCTAGCCGTGGCCCTCTGACGGGACACTTGGCCGTTACCCCAACCCGCGGCTACGGGCGAGGCTACCGTTTTGCCTGAAATCCAGGCCAAAGAGGGCGTGTTGCCTTACGAAGCTAAATCCACAGCAACGCTTGGCTCAACCCCCCAGGACCCCTTCATCCTGGCCTACGGTGGTCAACTGCGCAGACCACAAGACGCAGGTGAGTGTAGATAGTCTGCCGGGTACACCCACTTTAACCGACAGAACCGGAGCTACTTTTAGCCATCGGCTAGTAAGAGGTCCGGGGACCAGTCACTAGCCGCTGTTACCAGGGTGCACCAGGAGGAAGCAGAAGTTATGCAGTCGGACGTATCCTTCTGCATCACTTCAGCACCCCCACACTAGGAGGTAGTCGCTCAGAACACCCTAGGTCGGTCGGGGCAGACCCAGTCACTCTTTGAGGAGCTGATCACTCCACCTGTAGCTTCTGTCATCTCACCCATAGATCAAAATTCAACTGTGACAATTGATCTCACGTGTGATAGTCCTAATAGATCGCAATCAGTAACCACTATGAGCTGTAGTAAAAATAAATTAAAGAAATATGTTAAATTGAATAATTATATAAAAAAAACACAAAAAATAGCTAATAGAAATAAAATATTATGTAAAAATGTAAATTATAGCAAGGAACGTGTCGAATTAATTAACGAAATCGAAAATTTTAGATTATGTTTGGAAAAAACTACAGAAAAGTACGAATGTGACACACGGCGACTCCAGTCAGATATGCATATTTTAAACTCATCATTACAAAGTATTACACGTAAATATGAGTCAGCACAATACGAAATTAAGGAACATGTGACGGCTATGAATAGTTTGTTGGAGACGTGTAAGTATAATTATGACACTCATATCTTTGACCGACAATCACATCTGTGATTGTAAACAAGCTCCAGCGGACTGTTCCGTGCCGACCGTGTGTCCAGTGTTTCCACTATAACAATTTCATTCCCCCACGTCTCAATTTAGATTTCCCCTTCTCCGGACTTTTTTCCCCTCAAAAGTTATTTAGCTCTAGTTTTTAGTTTTGACACCACACGCCACACCTAAAAAAAGGCCTATAACGTTTTTCTTGTATTGCTTGCTATATTAATATTATTTACACTAAATACGTCAACAAAATCATCTGCAAAATTTGACGACTTTGCTATAGTATAGATAGCTGCACATCACTAGCTTTCAATTTTAATGTTGGTAACACTTGTTCTATGGTCTATGTTGGTTGGTACGGTCTGTGGTACGGCGCTCGCTTCGCTCTTCGCCTTCGCTCCATTAATAGTTAAATACTTCAAGTAAACAAACAACTAGAAATATTAATTGTGACGGTACGGTTGTTTTAATGTGAAAAATGGATCGGTGGCTAAAATATACTGCTGGTAGAAAATCGGTAAGTTTGTGCTTCCATTTTTGTATTAGTTTAGTTAGTATTTTGTATTAGGTAGAATGTTAGGTTATGGAACGTTATTACTTTATTATGATCAAGCTGATTGGCAGGCAAAGATTTGTACTTCCATTTATCCCACAGGGGAGCTAATATTTCTTTTTAATTAAAACTAAACTCCTCCCTCGAACATTGTTTTGTTATGACAAGATTAAGAATGTTGCCAACTGGGTATTTTGATTTGAGCTGAGCTGGGTATTTTTTTAAATATTTTTTGTCTGACATTGCTACAGGAATTTACATTTGAGTGTACAGCGATTACTAAACGTTATCAATATTTTTTCAGAATAAAGAAATGGTTCCTTTGCGCTCATTTGAAAAACCCGGCGCTAGTACATGCTCTGCTGATGAAGCTCAGCCCGGAACGAGTTTTCTTCAGTCCATTAGTAATGTCGAGAATCAAAAAGAACAATTAGATCCTCAAACATCGTCAGCAATGGAAGTCGAAAATGAAAAAGTGGCTGATAAGACTGAAGACGAAGAAGAGGGATACAATACTGAAAATGAAAAAAAGCAGTTGGGTAGTTCAAAATCTATGGCAAAAGGTAGGAAAAAGATATTTAAGAAGAAGTTTCAGCATGATTGGCTTAAGCTACCTGAGTTTAATGCATGTTTGTTAAGTGGGAATAAGGATGATGATGCAATTTGTAAGGTATGCAATGTGGTTATGAAGGCGGGAAAATCTGAGCTCAAAAAGCATGGTGATGGAAAAGTTCATAAAAAACACATGGAAGCGTGGCTACAGTCAAATCAACCTAGTATTACAACATTTGTTGCAGAAAATACAAAGCTGAAAAACACCGAAGCTGCCATTTGTTCTTATATCGTCGAAAACAATCTTCCTATTTCATCGGTTGAACCATTAATTGAACTTATTAAATCTCTACCAGAGAAGGCAATCACGTCCCAAATCTGTTTAGCAAAACAAAAAGCCACTAACGTCATTAGGAATGGTTTGCGCCCATTTTTTAATGATATACTTGTTAGTGAACTGAATGATCATTTGTTTTCCGTCTATATTGACGAAACAGCTGATTTTCCTAAGTTCTCAGAATTGAAGATTCAAACTGAGGAATTAATCAAAACATTGGCGTTAAATTTCATGAATAGAAACTATGTCAAACAAACCCCTGCTAACCAAATCAATCCTCATCAGACTGAAGAACATCTTGAATTGAACCGTATTTATTTAGGTGTGGATGCAACCTGTTTATTAGCAGAGATTGACAGAAAGAAAACTGTGAAGTTCAGAAAATATTTCGGTCAGCAAAATTGTTTTATATTGAAGCGATCGTACAAATTAAGATACGATTTGTATTTGAAGATGTGCACAATGATTCGTCTTTTTTAAACCCGAAAAATGCCAATGATTTGCAGTTGCACCCTATATCACTGTACGAAATCGCGAAAAAACACATTCCGTCGCACATTACTGTAGATTTAACAGAGCTGGACAAGGAATGGAGAAATCAAAGTCTCCTAGCCGATACGGATTGTAACGATTGCATAGATGCTGTAGACTATTGGAAAAAAATGTTTGTAAAAAGAAATATCGACGGCAAACGCAAATTCCTTCAACTGCCTATTTTGGTAAACTATTTTATGTCACTGCCTTTTTCCAACGCTGCTGTTGAACGATTATTTAGTGATCTGAAAACTATCAAAACAGATAAACGCAATAGGCTGGATAATGAAACGCTTGCATCAATCCTCTGTGTAAAATCTGGCTTAAAAAGAACGGGAGTAACATCTGTACAAGTAATGAAAAATCAGGTAGAAATACCACACCTTAAGTTTGTGCAATCCAATGCAACTGCAAGCGAATCTAAAAAAATAGACTTAGCATGAATAAAGTATAACTAAACAATTCGTGTTTTATTTATAGCCTAACCAGAAATATAATAGGAGCTGTATACTTAACTTTTATTCTAAGTCAGTTTACGCTGTCAGCGCATAAGTTTTATTTTAAGCCACATAATGGAACTAACATTGATAGATAATGTCAAAATTCACCAATCACGTAGCAGTTAGAGCCATCTTTTCTCATCTGTCTAGGTTTTATCTATGATTTCCCGCAATTTCCCCTCATATAGTCTTTCCCCTTTTCCTTCCCCTCTGGATCCTAATTTCCCCTTAAAAGGGGAACTTCCCCTCAATGTGGAAACACTGCGTGTGTCCCGCCGAGCAGCCGGCCGAACAGATGATACTGACCCAGGCGCCGCCGTCAGTCGACTTGAGTACATACTAATAGTGTTATCAATAACGCCTCCTTCTCTCGGACAAAGGATAGGTATATAATGTACAGCGATGAACTTGGAAAAAATATGGGTTTACAACTTAGTCAGCGCGTGGGCCAGGCAATATTAAATAACTGTATGCCTGGCGCCACATATTCACAAATATTAAACAAAGTGTTGTCATCGCAGTTTTTAGAACCAACCACCCGAATTATTTTAATTGGTAGAAGGGAAAATGTATCTAAAAAACTAATTACTAAATACTTTTCCAAATTAAATTCTTTACAAAATGTAGATAGAATAATCTTGTTTGCGTTTCCCTTCAGCCAATCTTTGTCACAACATGAAAATCATATAAGCATGATTATAATACATTTATACACACATTGACATGTCGTCATACTGAAAAATTTCATTTCATAGACACCAATATTTGTATTGGAAAATATTTTTATTTGACTAAGGATAGGTATTACCTATCTAGGTTTTAAACAAAACAGATAGCACAGTCACTATCTTATTTATTTTGAACTCAGTCAAGTTTTTGACTAATGAAACGCCTGCTTCTATTGAGCAGTGTAATAATAATGACATGTACTCCTTGGAATCTGTTCCAAGCTCTTTAAATTAACCCATAGGACAACAGAGAGTAACTCTGGCAGTAATATTAATATTTGTATAAATATACCTTCATCTTGCCTGTTCGATTCCAAATCGATATTCGATCGATGGTTTCGGAATGGCCATTTTGAATTTGACGTTGCTGCCAACCTAGCAGTTTTTGACAACTGACAGACGAAAAGCCCTCGCAATGTAACGCGTATTGATAGGGTATTGAAATTAAATCGCAAGCCATCTGGAATGTATTCGGGTTCCCCTCAGGATTGTCTATATAGCTGAGTGTGTTGTGGTTCCCCGAACCAGATAAAGTTCGCATTTACGTGGCCGATTGGTTTTTCCCATGTAACATAACCTGTGTTGGAACACTGTGCTCGTCGAAGCTGGCCTGCCAGTCATACCTGGTTGGCTGAAGAACCTGTCTACCAAGAAGAGCCTAGGGTGCACCCGGGCCTTGCAGAGAGACAGGACGTTGACGGGACCGAAGCACAGACCAGGTTAGATCGACTCCATAAGTATTAGCTCGGTGAATCGCCGACGTTCACACTTCTTGGCATCTGATCGCTACGCTACCTCGTAGCTATGGGCCCCTGCGAGGTCATTAGGTGCCGAGAAGCCTGAACATTTTTGGTAGCAGAGCGTGGTTTCCTGAGATTTGCAGCCGTCAAGGGCTCCAGGAACCCACGATTTGGGACTATCAATCTGTAGGTATAGGCGGTTATTAGCTAACTTGGTGTTGTTCCTGTATCCACATAGATTGGTAGTATTGTACGCTATAGGTCTATTGCTGGTAGTAGATAGACAGATATTGAATTGAAAATTGCATTGAATTACCAGTTAGTCAATCTATTAGTGGTCTAGTAATGCTATTGAAGAATGTTTTGGTTAACATAGGCAGTTACATCTATTGATAGCAGGCTATTGCATTGTTTTCAGTTTATAGCAATTTATAACTTGAACTAATATTGACTATCTGTGTGTGTTATAATGATAAAGGGAAACTAAATTGTATTTACAGAATTTATATAGATATAAAACTCGGTTCATATTGTTTAAGGAAAACAGCATTGTTTAAGTTGTGGTTTAGGGTTCCCTCGTTTGGGTTGTAGACTGGAGGGTCCAATAAAATTGAGTTACTGCAAATTGTGAGTAAGTATCGTTCCGATCATGTCGTTATCTGAAATCCAGAAGGGTGTTTCTAAGGAACTCAGATGGTTTTCCTCCGCACACGGTCTGATAGACCGTTTAGATAGGCATGATGTGGTATTGGAGCGGTCTATGGACGTTAAGGAACGTTACAACAGGGTGCTCGAATTGTCCGCGCAGGCGGAATCAGTTGATGGTTGCGCACCTGACAGGCTGTCACGGTTGATAGGGGATGTCGACCAATGTATGGAGATGGCAGCTGCTATCACGCAGAAGGCTGCGGACATACGTAGACAGCGCGAGTCCAGCCATGGTGGTGACATTGAAGCACCTCTGCCGCTTCAGGGTTCGGGGTCCAGGTTACCTGCCATAACCATGCCTACTTTTGACGGAGTGTCCGGTGAATGGATGAGCTTCATCAATCTGTTCGACAGTTTGGTGCACATGCGATCGGACATTACCAAGTCTGTCAAGATGGCTCAGCTGGTGGCAGCATTGAGGGGTGAGCCTAGGGAGCTGGTCGCTCATTTGACAGTTACGGAGGGTAACTATGAAACGGCCAGACAATTGTTGGTCAGACGTTACCATAACAAACGGAGGTTGGCCGATGCCCAACTGAACCGTTTGTTTAGTATCCCGGTTGTGAACAAGGTCGGGGCCATACAGACGGAGGTTTTGAACCCGTTGTTGTCCGTCACCAAGGCTCTAGAGAATCTTGGACTTCCGGTTGGTGAATGGTCGTACCTACTGTTGTACATTGTACTTTCCCGCCTACCCGCTGACGTGCAGACTCGTTTCGAACAGTCTCACGGGAGGTCGGCCGAGGACCTGCCCGCCTTCTCCGACTTGGTCGGATTCTTGGAAGAGGAGGCTCGACGGGCAGAGAATTTGGGGTTGACGGTCACCCATCCTTCGGAGCCACAGAGAGCTGCCGGGAGCGCTGTGAGTAGGGGCCCTCCGACGAGGAAGGACCGCACCAACCGGCAGTCGTATGGGACTGTGAGTGCATTGACCCCACATAGTGAGACCTGCCCATGTTGTAGGCAGATTGGCCATGCTGTGGCCAATTGCAATAAGTTCGGGGAACTTAGGGTTGAGGGACGGCGCCGGATGGCCAAGCAGCGGAGCTGGTGTTTCCTGTGCCTCGGGCCACACATGGCTAGGGACTGCACGCGCACAAAAATGTGCGGATATTGTGGTGGGGCCCACAACAATCTGTTGTGCATGAACCGGTCCGGCCAACAGCCTCCACAGGGCCGTATCCAGGGTGATACGGCATGGGGCCCTGAGAATTCGTTTGCGACTCGGAGCGCAACTCAGGGGCCAACGTCCCCACGTCCACAGGGCCGTACCCAGGGTGACACGGCATGGGGCCCTGAGAATTCGTTTGCGACTCGGAGCGCAACTCAGGGGCCAACGTCCCCACGTGCACAGGGCGGTACTAGGGTGCAGGGCCGCACTCAGGGTCATCACATGGGGGGCCCTGAGTTTTCGGTTGTGACTCAGCATCCAACTCAGCGGGCAATGGGGCCACAAGCACGCAGCCACCCAGGGGTGCAGGGCCGCACTCAGGGTCATCACTTGGGGGGCCCTGAGTTTTCGGTTGCGACTCAGCATCCGACTCAGCGGGACATTGGGTATGTTGAGCAGGCCGTAACGGGCGGGTGGCATGGGACACCTTCGAGCTATGCGGGTGCGGTTCGGACGCCGCCTCAGTTGTCGCCCCGCTCGTCGCCTCGTCCTCGTCGGTCGCATGTGATGTCCCCCCCGCTCATGGAGCGGCCACGGTTGAATTCACGCCCACCCCCCTTCGGGGGGCGTCGTAGGGTGGCAATGGAACCGGCGCGTGGGCCATTTGTACAATGGGACCCTCTGGCGTATAGCTGCCTACCTGATCGGTTACAGGCACAGTGGGGCCCCGGGGGCCCTCGCTAGGAATTTGCGGCCCAACAATTTGTTGCCCCCCAACCGGAGACGGTGGTGTTACCGATCGCCTCTGTGCTTGTTTGGGATTTGGCGGGCAACCCAACACACGTTCGCGCCCTATTAGATTCTGGAGCTCAGGGCTGCATTGTATCGAATGATTTAGCAAAATGGTTGGGCCTCAATATAAATAATGTATCGCTGCCGAGGAAATTGGTCCCTGCTGGGGATTACAGGGCAACCCTTCACGGGTTTTGTGATGCCTCTGAACGAGGGTTTGCGGCAGCGGCTTATTTGCGAACCGTCACCTCCACCGGGGAGGTCGACGTGCGTTTGGTTTTGGCAAAAAGCAAGGTAGCGCCTATTCGGACAAGGATGACGATTCCAAAACTGGAACTGTCCGGGGCTGCTCTTTTGACCAAACTTTTGAATCACACTCTAACAGTGTTGCGTGGGTCAGTGGTTTTGGAGGATACGGTGTACGCGTGGACGGACAGCCAGATTGTTTTGTGCTGGCTGAAGGCTTCGGTCCATAACTTAGAGGTTTTTGTTGCGAACCGTGTCTCCCAGATTGTGTCGTCTGAGGTCCCACTGACCTGGAGACATGTACCAGGAGAATTGAACCCGTCTGATTGTGCATCCAGGGGATGTCGGGCTCCTGAACTCGTTAGACACCATTTGTGGTGGGGACCACCCTGGCTTGCCAAGAGAGAATCGGACTGGCCCCACAGCCATGTAGTAGTATCTTCGGATCATGGCCCCAGAGCGGCCGTGCATGTTACCCAGAAGGGGCAATACAAGGCGTACCTATGTGTGTTTGTTTGTTTATCCACCAAGGCGGTACATCTCGAGCTCGTTGCTGATCTCTCGACAGAGGCTTTCATTGCTTGTTTGGATAGGTTTTTTTCTCGAAGGGGACTTCCAACTTTGATCCGCTCTGATAACAGCACTAACTACGTCGGTGCGGAACGATACTTACGAGAGATAGTCAACTTTTTGAATGTAAATAAAGTGGATATTGGAACGGCCCTCTCCCGTCGGGGTATACAGTGGACCTTCAGCCCACCGAGTTGCCCCCACTGGGGTGGGATTTTTGAGGCCGTAGTTAAGTCAGCTAAGACGCACTTGGGGCGTATAGTAGGTCAGACCGCGCTGACTTTTGAGGAGCTCGCGACATTGTTTTGTAAGATCGAGGCCGTTCTCAATTCGCGACCGTTGTGTCCGCTCAGCTCGGATCCAAATGACCTGGAGGCTCTGACCCCAGGCCATTTCTTGATAGGACAGCCACTTAACGCGTTGCCCGAGCACCCCTTCGAGGGAGTGAAATTGTATCGGTTGTCAAGGTATCAGATGTTGCAGCAGTTTACTCAGAATTTCTGGAAGCGTTGGTCGCTCGAGTATCTGCATATCTTACAACAGCGCCTCAAGTGGACTGACAAAACCAGCCCCCCTAGTGTTGGTGACCTCGTTCTGGTTAAGGATGCTAACCTACCGCCACTACGTTGGCGCAGGGGGCGCATTGTTAACTTGTTCCCTGGCAAGGACGGGACCCCCCGGTCTGCAGAGGTTCTAGTAGGAGGCTCGGTTCTAAAACGAGCGGTAGCAACGTTGTCTCGGCTGCCCGTAGATTAGGGGACAGGTGGGTGCCTGTCCGGGCGGGTGATTGTTCGATTCCAAATCGATATTCGATCGATGGTTTCGGAACGGCCATTTTGAATTTGACGTTGCTGCCAACCTAGCAGTTTTTGACAACTGACAGACGAAAAGCCCTCGCAATGTAACGCGTATTGATAGGGTATTGAAATTAAATCGCAAGCCATCTGGAATGTATTCGGGTTCCCCTCAGGATTGTCTATATAGCTGAGTGTGTTGTGGTTCCCCGAACCAGATAAAGTTCGCATTTACGTGGCCGATTGGTTTTTCCCACGTAACATAACCTGTGTTGGAACACTGTGCTCGTCGAAGCTGGCCTGCCAGTCATACCTGGTTGGCTGAAGAACCTGTCTACCAAGAAGAGCCTAGGGTGCACTCGGGCCTTGCAGAGAGACAGGACGTTGACGGGACCGAAGCACAGACCAGGTTAGATCGACTCCATAAGTATTAGCTCGGTGAATCGCCGACGTTCACACTTCTTGGCATCTGATCGCTACGCTACCTCGTAGCTATGGGCCCCTGCGAGGTCATTAGGTGCCGAGAAGCCTGAACATTGCCCATTAAATCAAATGAAAAATGTAAAAGTAAGAATATTTTAAACGTGGTTCATCAAAATATACAGGGCATGTTAAGTAAAGAACTGGAAATTGAGTTATTCATGAACTGTAATAATATTGATATTTTATGTATAACAGAGCACTTTTTAAAGAGTTATCAGTTCATGTTCAACTTTAATAACCACCACGTTGCTAGTTCGTTCAACAGAAAAACAGCTGATCGCGGTGGCTCCTTAATACTTGTAAATAATAGTTTTAAATATAAGGAACGAGTTGACATAGTGAGCCTGTCTGTTGAGCGTACCATGGAAATAGCCTGTATTGAACTTGAACAACTTATTGTAATGAGCGTATACAGACCACCAGATTCATCCTTTGATTTATTCGAAAAGAAAATGGATGAAGTGTTGATTAAAATCAGCGATAAAAACAATTTTTTTATAATTTGTGGTGATTTTAATGTTAATCTGTTAGAGGATAATAATATTTGTACTAGATTAAAATCTTTATTTTTATGTCACAACATGAACTATCTGTTTTTGGAGCCTACTAGAATTACTGCAACATCTGCTACCTGCATTGACAATATATTTACTAACATTACGCCCATTTTCAAATCGGTCATCAATAAATTAACCTCTGATCACTCTGGTCAGATAGGTATATTCAATATTAAAATAAAAAAGGACCAAAAAGAGGATATTACATGTGTGCCCGTTAGTGACACTCGGCTTGAACACTACAGGAATAATATTTTAGATAAACTATGGGAAATACCATACAGTGACGATCCAAATTTGTTGTACAACTCAGTATTTAACCTTGTCAAAAATGAATATGATACGGTATTTAAATCAAAAACTATAAAAGTTAATAACAAAGCTTTGTTTAGTGATTGGGCGACAGTTGGAATTCATAGGAGCAGACGAAGATTATATGAACTCTATGAAGAGAAATCATATAACAAAAATACGGCCTTTCTAGATTATGTTCGTAGTTATTCAAAAATGTTTAAACGCGTTTGTGCCGTAGCTAAATCTAATTTCATTAAAAACAAAATTGAATCTAGTAGCAATGTAATGAAAACGACTTGGCAAATTATAAACAGAGAGACTGGAAAGGCCAAAGCTACACATAATAACTTCAAGCTTAAGATAGATAATCAATTGCTAAGTACAGACCTAGAAGTAGCAAAAGCTTCCGAAAATTTCTTTACGGACATTCCAGTTTCAACAACCAAGTCTTTAAATTCATCTCCCGCTGCCGCTGAATCTATACTTAAACAAAACTTTGAGGAATGTAAAACAGATTTTAAATTTAGGCACGTAAATAATGAAGACATTGTATAAGCGTTTAAATCCCTGGAAATGAAAAAGACAGCTGACGCCCATGGTCTATCAGTAAAAATTATTAGTTCCATTGTAGATTGTATTGCACCTCACCTTTGTTGTATATTTAAACAATGATAGATAATGGTGTGTTTCCTGACTTGATGAAACTAAGTAAAGTTATACCTTTATTCAAAGCTGGTAGTACATCAGACCCCACCAATTTTAGACCCATATCGATACTACCAACGCTTAGCAAAATATTTGAAAAACTCATACTTAATTAATTGCAAAGTCATTTTTATCTCAATAATTTAATTCATATTGCTCAGTTTGGTTTCACAAAGGGTCGTTCAACAGCCGATGCTGGTGTTGAACTAATCGACAATATTTTTGATGCCTGGGAAGACGCAATGGATGAAATAGGTGTCTTCTGCGATCTATCCAAGGCTTTTGATTGCGTCCATCATGACACTCTTGTCAGGAAGTTACGCCATTATGGTGTAAAAGATCAAGCCCTTGGCCTTCTGGAGTCATATCTAACAGATAGGGTTCAGATGGTCGATGTTAATGGGAAAAAATCACCTGGGTCTTCAATAAGTATGGGCGTACCGCAAGGTTCAATTCTTGGTCCTTTCTTGTTTTTAGTATATATTAATGATTTACCTTACCTTGTTAAAGCAAAACATGGGTTAGTATTGTTTGCCGATGATACTTCTTTGATATTTAAAGTTAAAAGACAGCAATCAAATTATGACGAGGTAAACAATGCTATCTCTAGTATAGTGAACTGGTTTACTGTTAACAATTTATTACTTAATGAAAAGAAAACTAAATGTATTAAATTCGTGTTACCCAATGTGAACCCGGTAACTACAGACATATTTATAAAAGGACAGAGATTGGACCTTGTGCAGTCGACTGTCTTTTTGGGCATTACTTTAGACGCCAAACTACAATGGGATCCTCATATAAATAAATTGTCGAACAGACTGAGTTCAGCAGCGTTCGCAGTTAAAAAAATTAGAGCTCTTACCGACGTAGACACCGCTAGACTAGTCTACTTTAGTTACTTTCATACTCTAATGACCTATGGTATTTTATTGTGGGGTCACGCTGCGAATGCTAATAGTATATTTATTCTGCAGAAACGGGCTGTTCGTGCAATTTATAGATTAGGGCCTAGAGTGTCACTGAGGGAAAAGTTTAAAGAAATCAATATTCTGACATTTGTGTCTCAACATATCTATGACAATCTTGTGTATGTAAAAAGAAATATAACTAATTTTCAGAAGTACAGTGATATATACAATTTTAATACTAGAAATAAAGACAAGTTGGTTGCTTATGTAAGCCGACTACATAAAATTAGTAATTCTTTTAAAGGCAATTGTATACGCTATTACAATAAGGTCCCTACTGATATTAAAAACTTACCTTTAGACAAGTTTAAAATAATAATAAAACAGAAATTGTATAAAAAAGGTAACTATAGGATATCTGATTACTTAGAGGATAGATGTCCATGGGAATAGATTGTTTGAGTAACAGGCTGTTTCGATATATAATTAGCATTCATTTTGTAATTTGACAATATTTTATTTAAAAAAGGAAACGCAAAAGATGCGACGACTGTGGAGTGGAGTTTCTTCGGTGAGCTCTTCTCCACAGATTCCGCCATTGTGTTAGTGAACTCACCCAAAAAAATGTAATGACGGATCTAAGTGATGTAACAACATCCTATGGAAATAAATGATTTTTGATTTGATTTGATCATTTCAAACGTCCGGCTCCATCTCCACCACCACAAAACCGACCCGACGATCGTTTCGACATTTTTGGTAAAGCTGTTGCGTTTAAACTTAGAGATTTGAATAAAACGCAACGTATTGTAGCAGAAAAAAATATTAATGAGACGCTTGCAGCAGCTGAATTGGGTATTTTAACAACATCACATACAGTAATGGTTCCTTTTTCGAATTCATCCTTTCAAGTAAGTTTTTCAAATCAGTCATACTCAGCTGCTTCCAGTCCCTCTATTCACAATACTCCACTTTATTCAAATCAACAAAGTCCTCTTATTCAGTCGCCAATGCAGTCGCCAATTTATGAAGAATGTATTCTTCGCAATCAGTCACAGGCTCAACCTTCACCAGTTGTTTCACCAAAATCCGGAAATATCGGATCATGCACCCAGTCAGTATGTTCACACTGTACCAGTGTACGTGCAACTGTACTTGCGATTCAGTCAAAAGGCTATCAACAAAGCACAAATTCAGCTGCTGATTAAGTCTGATTTATAATACATAGCCATATTTATAATAGGCATTAAAATTTATCTTTACAGTAGTTTATGTGACTGCTACATAATGGAGGGCATTAATTCTCGAGAGTGGGTTTATGAAACGAGCCGAAGGTGAGTTTCATAATAATATCACTCGAGTTTTAATGCCTAATTATATACAGTTACATACACTAGTTTATCTACACACATATCATAAGCTCTCTTTGATGAATTCGGGAACCGCTTGTTTGACCGGCATTGTGGCATTGATCATAGCTCCGCAGTTGTTTAGCTTGTTCTGTAGTACCAACTTCACAGACAAACTAGGGGCAGCACGCAGGCGGGCGGCGGCGTTCGAAATTTGAATGTCATAATATGTAGAAAATTTACACATTATGGGCATAATGTACAAATTTTCAGATAAGAAATGAGTTTTTACCAAATAGTTTTACATTATGCTGGTCTTAACGTGCGGTTTTTAGACGCAGTAAAGAGGATTTATTGATACGTGTGTAGATAAAAAATTTTTTTTTTTTTTTTTTTCACGTACCTTTAAGTAATCCTTGTGTAAACTATACATAATTGCTTCACACGTTACTGGTATGATACTGGAAAGTGATATTATTGTTGAAAATTTAAGGTCTTCGTAGGTTTTTCCTGTTGCTGTTAATCTTTCATGTGGTCATATTGCACTTCTCATTACAGTATTTTGTTTCACTATTTTAGGTGTGACTAAATCAAGCAGATGCAAGACATTTTTTTATCCATTCTTAAATAGTTATTATAGTCTTTTCGAGTAATTCTAAGCTCTTCCAGTTAATTATTATGTGTATACTTTTTCTTTGTAATAACAATTGTTTACACCACAATTTCTAATTTTTTTGCCTACTTTTTTCAAAATACACAATAGTCCAATAATTGCCACAGCATCATCCGATGAACCCATGATGATTTTGTGAACGTGTTTACTTCAAGAGAAAAGAGATTAAACTGAAAAATCTCACTGTGTGTAGGCACAAGCGCTGCCAGTTTTAACTGCACAGTCAGACTTTTCAGTTAAAACTGAGCAGATAAAACTGAAGGTCTGTAGCGCCCTGGAAGACCACGTGTCATTGATGACGACGAGGAACAAGACAACGAAATCGTAGAACAGTTCAGAAGAGACCTAACCACTTCAACCAATATTGTTGCCCGTGAACTTTCTTCCAGACAATCTCAATGGTGAAACTTATGAAAATTTCTTAAGAGTTAACTTAGGTGACCTACTAGATGATCTCCCATTACAATTACTGCGGGAATGGTTTCAACATGATGGCTGCCCTGCTCATTTCAGAAGAAGCGTTAGGGAATGGTTGGACACTAACTATCCTAGCAAATGGATTGGACGAGGTGGGCCTTTACCCTGGCCAGCAAGAAGTCCCGACCTGACTCCCATGGATTTTTATGTATGGGGGCACATGAAGAGCCTCGTTTACAGTGAGCCCAACCCCATATCGTCAGTGGAAGTTCTCAAAGAAAGGATAATTAATGCTGCTAACGACATAAGAAGAACATTAACCACTGGTCTAGTGAAATGTGGACTACGTGAAAGAATGAGAAAATGTGTGCGAAATAGAGGTGGACACGTAGAACATGAACTATAAAATGTTATTCAAAAACATTAGGTGAATAAATGTTATTTTGAACTGATTTATTGTTTCATTTAGCTTACTACAATCACCGACGATCTATACGCCAACTATGAGTTGAGCGTGAGTGACTTTGTATGCGAACTAGCGTTAACAACGCACCGATTACGCTATTTTCCAAACAAAAGCCAGTAACTAGTCACTTACGCTCAACTAATAGTTGGCGTACGGTCATTATTTGTACGATCGACGATCTGAACAAAAAAAAATGCTATAAAAACTGAATGATCTCTAGGTCAGGATAGCGGGACATCGATGGATGGTGAAGGTTGTACCTAGCCGAGGGAGGCCTATGTTTAGTAATGGAAGCCAGTAGGCTGAAATGATGATGCTAAACTTAAGTCAAATTAATTAGATTAAATAAGCGCTATTTATTCTGACTGCCATGTAGCCTTAGAAACTAAGTTTCACCTTTGAGGTTAATAAATACCCTAGAGTGCTATACCTCGTTGGATAGCTGATAAAATGTAGATGTTTTTAAGCACATCTGCAGAGCAAGTGCCATAATAATTTTTTGAGATATCCAGAAAAGTTATTTTTTTTTTATAATTTGTACTTATTTTCTTAAATTTCGATCGTCTACAATGATCTATTTAGTTAACTTACGTGCAATTTTAGTCATTGAGGTCATTAAGCATCTCATTCTTCATGTAAAAAACCAAAAAAATAATCATTAGAGTCAAAAAAAATCAAAATATTCAATTCAATATCCGAAAAATTTGGCATTTTCATAAAAAAAAAAACTCGAATATCTCGAAAACGGTTAAGTTTAGGATGGGGGGTTCCATAGTGAAATCATTTAGAAATAATGTGTACTACACGCCCTTAACGGATCTAGGTCGACTTTTCCTGTAACCCTGTATATATTCCATTTTCTCGAGTTTCTTCATTAAACTAAGACTAGATTAGACAACCCAAGTTAATACTAGTTCTACCAGACCCACGGATAAGACAAATATCATTATCCGAAGATTTAGATGATGGCCTCCTGGCCCCACGGATCAAAATGGGCATTTGACCTTATTTGACGTTACCCAATATCTTAAGCAAGAAGATTACTCGCTTTACTCGCCAACTATTTTAAGTAACTTTTTATTTACAGGCTATTTCATATACGTCGCGCCACGAATTAAGAGCGCTGAGCGACGTTGGCGGGAATCACTGCGCATATAAAAAGTGACTACTGCGCATTCAAGGCCACCGCTCATAACGTGTGGCGCGATTTATACTACTATGTACAGATGTAGTGAATAATCCTTTCCTATCGGCAAAACTCGGAACAACGATAACACCCGAATGGTGCCGATGTGTCTATGAATTACTGTATTATTAAATTACGTGTAGGTATCAAATAAATCGCATACTTTATTTATCAATGTCAAATATCAAATTGCCCGTTTGACGTATATTACACTGAGATGTTAAAACCACCACGATTCTATCATATAAAGAATTCGTTAGGTAAACAAAAATATAACAAGTTACTGAGGACGTTTTATTTCAATAAAACGCACTGATAAAAACCAAATTTCGGTTGGGATGATCTAATGATTCTATAAGGATTGGAACCCCAAAAGTCTAACTATAAGTCAAAACTACAGTAGGATTTTGCAGACCTTTTTTATAACAATAAATTTTTGTAATTAATTAAAAATACTATGACATAACAAAAAAGACACCTCAACATAAAACAAAACAAACCAGCAGAGAAATTAATATAAATAAATATGATGTTCTGATTGGATGAACGACTTCGATTATGACAGCGGGATAAGAGGAGGAGGAGCGGGGTGGACAGTGTGATGCGAAACAATACTTCCAACTTCCATATCACAGTCAGAATCAGAACTATTTTCTGGTGTATCATCGTCAGAGTTTTCATGAACGGTGATTACAAAACTAGCCATATAATTTTCCAACTCAGGTTCGTGTTTTCGGTACTCGTTTTCGCATTTGATGGCGTGGTCACATACTTTGGCCCAAACATCGGAACCAATCATATTAACCTTTTCCTGTACCAATTGTTTCACAGTAGTCATATTCATACTGATGTTTCTTTTGGATACGTATCCCTTTATTTGAGACCATATGTTTTCAATCGGATTGAAATCAGGATGATATGGTGGCAATCTTAGCTGTGTCCATATTCGTTCATAAGTTTATCTATAGAGTATTCTACAAAGTCTGTTTGTACTTGCAAATAATTTCATATATTTCAAGTTTTGTTAATGACGGATCAATCGGAACGTTATGTTTGGATAGCCAATCAATCATGTCTTGCTTCCTGGTATTTGAATTAGGAGGTTTTTCTACGTACTTATTATGATATATAGCATTATCTACTACTAGTACCGAATGTGGAGCTAAGTTTGGAATGAGTTGATTACGAAGCCATTTTTCATAGTTTTCATTGTTCATCGCGTTGTGATAGTCACCGGTTTTATCAGTAGACTGATACATTAACAATGCCCCAGGTATAAACCCCTTTCTACTACCAGCGTGCACTATTATAAGACGTTGTCCTTTAGAAATTAACTGTTTCATTCCGTTTTCTGACAAGTCAGCCCAGCTTTTACCTGCCAAATGTGAGGTATGGATGGATGTATGTTTCATCCATATAAACAATCTCTCTCCCTTGCAATCTGTACTTTTTTATCGCGGCTAAAAACTTTACTCTTTTTAAACGAACATCATCTTTCTCGATAAGTAATTTTCTGTTGTTTTCAACTTTTTTATACCGAAATCCCATTTTTCTAAGAATTTTTCTTAGCGTAAAGTCACATCCCTTAAAATTTATGGCTTCGGATAACTTGGACTTCAGGGCTTTAATTGTAGGTACTTGTTTGTATATCAAATGGAAATTATACACTAATCGGCGTATAACGTTGTAGTCAAAATCGTCAAGACCTAGACAAAATAATTTATTTGGTCTACCCAACTTTGCCGACTTCGGACTATTGGAGGTGGATTGATTTATGTATTCTTTTTGCAATATTTTATTTACTGTTCGTTGAGAAATTCCACTGGCCTCCGAAACTCGTTTTTGGACTTTACAAAAGTAAGCAGTATAGTTGGTATGTTTGAATTTATCATTTTCAGTTAAGAAATATAAATAAATATTGAAAATAACTTCGCAGGCTTGCCGATCTAAACGTTTCCCTTTTCTTAGTGCTTTCGGCATGTCTGTTATAAATTGTTAATGTGGATTGAATAAAATCAATGTTTATTATTTACAAAAATGACAGACAAGAGTGAAATGTCAAAAAGTCAAAAAAAAATAAAATATAGGTGGCCTGCATTAATAAACGAGTCCATGAAGTTTATCACAAAATCTAACATAAATATCAACAAAACATTTCTGTGGTATTAACTACTCTATATAGATACTTCCTCTTGCAATGCGACCGTTCCCTACGTTGTCTCGATGGGTACTGAGTGCGAGTGAAGTAGTAAGACAAAAACGAACATTTCCGAGAAAACACGAAAGGAAAGGATTATTCACTACATCTTCTATAAACGATTTATTGACTATGTGTAAGGCGACCTTCAAAATAGAGCCAAGGTATTACAAGTATATTCCGAGCATAAAAGCAGATCCAACTGTATCCGTCTAACATACAAAATAAAAATAATCATGTAGAATCACATTCTCTATTGATAAAGAAATCAATTATTATTTTAAATTTATGGGTACATTGGACGTGAGTTGATGTGTCAGAAATGTGATATAAATAATAAAACAAATCTACGTTCATATCTATTATTGAAACCAAGAACATATCATGATCACAAATGTAATAATTGATGTTTAAATGTAGACATTGAACAGGGTGTTCCCCGAGTCCACTCATGCCACTGCACGGTGCGCCTCACTCAACATTATCACTTAAGTCTATATTGTATTCTAACATCGCAACAACATCATCGCGGCTACTCACACACACACATACGAGGCTGAGTTGGCGTGGCTCATGAGAAACAAAGTGTGATGACAACACACATGTACAGCACTCCAAAACTGATAATGTGCATAGGAATATTCGCCAGTTTTCGTATTCCCGAAAACACCCGAATCATATAATGATCATTTTGGAGTACTGTACTTCGAGTGAAGTGCAACAAGAATATTGAGATGTAATATTATAGTAAACTATATCCCATAGTAGGTGAAAAGTGGGCTTGAATATTGAATTTATTTGACCTGACAGCGAATTGAATTCTTGGGTAAAAATTGATGGAAGAGCCATGGACGTTTCCAGATTCAAATCGCCTGCAATAACAAAGGAATCAATGCTAAACGGAGATGTCCCCCGCCGCCTGCCAGCTCGGCCAGCTCGGCCAGCTCGGCCAGCCGGCACTAGCGCTGCTTGTCGCTGACGAGGCGCCGCAGCAGCCGGTGTCCCGACAGGAAGGTGACCAGCGCCAGCGGCAGCAGGTAGCGCATCGTCTCGAACATGCTCAGGCGCAGCCACAGCACCAAGTACAGGCCCAGCGAGCCTGCCAACAGCACAACAAGCACATAGACACCAATATCAATAGGGATGACGTATGTTAAATACTCACTTGGGTGGGCCGTGTATTTAACAAATAAGTTAAGTACATTTTTTAGGTTATGGCTTCTATCGTGTGTTGGTTTAGAAACGAAGGCACTTTCTCCTCATGAAGGCCAAGACGGTTGCAGCTAGTTTATAGTCTTCACACTCACCGCCGAGCCCGAGGTGGAAGAGCGGCGCGCTCAGCGTGAGCGGCAAGGCAGACAGGTTGACCCGCAGCCGCACCCACAGCAGCAGCAGCAGCATCAGCGGCGCCGCACACAGCAGCGCGAACACGTCCGACAGCAGGCGCGGCGGCCGCGGCTCCGCCGGCCGGAACTCGTGCTGGATCTCCGGCAGCGCCTTGGCGGGCCGTCTCGCCGGTGGAGCTGCCGGCGCGCCTGGGACGTGCAAACAAACAAACAATAGCTCTCAAGTTAGATGGAGTAGGAAAGTGGCCTACACCAAGCAGTGGGTGAATGTGGGCTGACTGATGATGCTTTCGAGTTTACCTCAAAGTTAGCCCCATACAAATTTGGGAAAATAAATCCTACCCTAAGGTTAGGAAAATAGAACTCATTTATTGTTCACTCACAGCTTTTAATAATAAGTTGTGCATTACAAGTAATAAGTAGATTTATAAAATAAAAACTATTTAGCAAAAAAATTAAACCGGCGAAAAAACTAAAAACCGGTCAAGTGCGAGTCTAAATCGCGCACGAAGGGTTCCGTACCACCGTTCAATGGAAGCGATGGCGTGGAGTGAATAGTTTGGATTTTACACAGCAAAATATTATTTACAAAGTTATTGGTGCGGTTACTTTCACACTCCATGTACGTAACCAGATGCATCCATAAGTTTGTATGTGGTATTGAAAGAATTGTTGTATGGGAGCCCACTTAAATATTTCTTTTATCCTGTTTTTTAGTATTTGTTGTTATAGCGGCAACAGAAATACATAATCTGTGAAAATTTCAACTCTCTAGCTAGCTAGGTTCTTGAGATACAGCCTGGTGACAGACGGACGGACGGACGGACGGACGGACAGCGAAGTCTTAGTAATAGGGTTCCGTTCTTACCCGTTGGGTACGGAACCCTAAAAAGCAGAAAATAATAAACCATTTTTATTTAACCTTAATAACTAGATTCTTAAACTAATGTAAGTATACCTAAAGTTTAGTTATTAAGGTTAAATAAAAAAGGTTTATTATTTTTTGCTTTTTATTTTTTTCGGTGGTTTATTTTTTTTTGTAATTTTTTTATTATTTTAAACTCCGTCGCCAGCCCAAGGTGAAGAGATTTTATTATTTGAGTAAAGTTTTACAAATTAGTCAATTACAGATTATCATTCATTACAAAAAGGCACAATAAAAATAATACTTCATTAAACGCAATATTTATTACTTTAAATAAAGATTTTTGTCAAAAAAATAATTTTTAATTTTCATTAAATATGTTTGGCTGAACATATATTTTGCTGGTGCCGTTTTGCTCAGATGAACGAAACTCTTCACTCTGTGCCTTTTTGCGATACGACGTGTCAGCTATTTGCACATGCTCAGTAGTAGAGACCACGCCACCGGTCAAGTCCGATAGGGACGGCGCCAACGTGTCGTCTTGCCAGTGAGCTTAGCGTATTTAGTTCCACTTTCCGTCACAGGACATGAATGGTGACGCAGACTATATGGCGAGATATGTAAATAAGGCCGCCTTTATTTTACTAATTTCTTGTTTATATCATATTTATTTTTTATTTCGTCACATAATGCACAGTAAAACATTGTATTATACACGTGCGTAAGATGATTTTCGGCTAGTGTCGACATAAACTCGCTCGTTTCGCTCGCCCGGAAATAAAAATGTCACTTGTCGGAAATCACCTACTTTCTGCACTAATAGCTAACTATAATTGGTGTTTACTCCCTTTGCTCATCTAACTTCGATAGAGTCGGGACTTTGAATTGGGTTCGCTTATTGTAAGATCGGCAACAATTTGGAGAAAACATTTCATGAATACTGACCTGGTGCGTTGCCGAAGTTGAGCGTGATGTCGCCGAGGGTCCACTGCAGCGGCGCGGCGGCAGCACTGTCGCCCACCAGCAGGCTCACGCGGTACTCGCCCGACACGTGGTCCACGTGCTTCGCGATAGCGGCCACGTTCTACGAATGTGGTACGGTGTTAAGAGTGAATCGGGCAGAAAAAATGTGCCTACCTATGCCTGGAGGAGTGTCCATATTGTGATGATAAGTCTCTGCTGGGGGATGAAAGTATCAGTTCGAAGCTGACCGCAACAGCAAAAGACACGTGGGAGACAGAGACGGAGAGCGTAGTTACGACGCGAGGGAGCGTGATAGCGACCGTTATACGTAGGTAGGTTGGCTTCGAACTGATTCCTTTAGAACAACTAATTATGGTGGGTACGGAGATAATAATCTCCTTTTGTTACCTAAAAAAATTCGTGACCCTTATCTATGGGGTCTATATACTGTATGTGATCGGTCAAAGCTCTGTACAAAGTCCTCAGTATAAAGCTGGTGGCAAAAAAGATCCCAGTAACTATAGCCCGTATCTGTTTTACCGGTATTTAGTAGTGTTTGAAAAGATCATGCTCAATCAAATGCTTTCCCATTTAAATCGCAATAATCTATTACATAACCAGCAACTCGGCTTTACAAAAGGACGTTGTACCAGAGACGCTGGTGTTGAACTATTAAAACATATTTTTAGTGGATGCGAAGAATCAAAAGATGCCATTGGTGTCTTCGGTGACCTTTCTTAAGCATTTGATTGCGTAAATAATGAAGCTTTAATGTTAAAATTAGAAAACTAGGGAATTAAAAATAAAGTTCTGGAACTTTTCAGTTCTTATTTGGATAATATAATTCTGAAGGTTCGAAAGTCCAAGTGAAATTTATTTATTGCTGTCGATATTTACATATACTTAGGAAACTCGATTTTTTGCCCCTTCTCTACATTAGGCCACTGTGGGAGTAGAAGGACGCAGAAAATCCCACAGATTGATTTTTAGATCTCTTTTTGAAATTTGTTTTGTTTAACTAATACAAATATTACAATAAGCAGGAATAAATATTTACAAAATTATTAACAGGTAATGCGATTGCTTAAATATGTAGTGAACTCCTTCTTGCAACGCCAATAAAGTTTTTTTGAAAATTATTATTAGTAGTTTGTATTTAGGTCTAAATGAGATAATGTACTGTTTCAATTATAAACAGTATCAAAAACAAACTACGGACCTAATGCAAATGTCATAACACGATGCAGATCACGCATTAACAGCGATGCATCATTACACGAGTGCAAATGCAGCTTATTAATGGGGAGATAAGTGTAGGTCATGCTTAAGATTGAGATAAGATTTGATTTGATTGAGAGACAGTTTTATATTTAAAATCGTTAATGTAAGGCAGTTCATTTTTCATAATTCTTTATTGCACACACACATATTCAATTTAAAAGGTTACATAAGGAGAAATCATATATACAAAGGCGAGCTTATCTCTAAAAAGTCATTTCTTCCTTCAAACCAAGATATGAAAGGGAAATGAATTATGAAAGGGTAGGCAGTGTACAATATCTAAAATCTAATTTATACTAAAATACATATAATATAAAATACGGAAAATAAAATACTTTTATACCAGACTACTAAATACAATACATACATATACCTGCAAATATAGTTTATATATTATAATGATATACATACTATAACTCTCACGAAAGAGAGAGAGGAAGTGCTCTTTTACCCGGTTTTTGAAAGAGACAATAGTGGGACTGTCTCTTATAGTGCAAGGTAGTGCGTTCCACAGTCGAACCGCCTGCAGCCTGAATGAGTGCTCATATGCCGAGATGCCTCTTAGCCACTCCAAGGCATAGCCTTGGAGTGGCTAAGAGTGAGACCGTGTGAGATCTCCGGTGCCGATCTCCTGAAAAGCGATACTCAAAGCGGTCTCGAAGGTACCTGGGGTAGCGCGGGTTTTTCAATATATTGAAAAGATAAGGAGAATATGAGTGTCTCGGCGTCGACGGATTGGAAGCCACCCCAACTCTTTGCGATATTGAGAAACATCGGCGAATTTGCGCAACCCGAATAAAACGAATCCCAAGATTCTGAAGTCGTTCGAGTTTGTTCAGTAGATCTTCGTTCGCGCTCGCCCAACAGACATCGGCGTAGTCGATTAGCGGCAGGAGAAGGGACTGAGCAAGGGTGATTTTAGTCTGCCGTGGCAAGAAGTACTGCAAACGGAGTGGGAGGGAGTGAAAAGACGCAAAGACCCGTCTGCTGACCTCGCTGACATGTGGAGACCAAGACAGCAGGTTGTCAAAAATAACCCCAAGGTTTTTCGCCTGATCTGTCTACTCTATTGTGATGCCATTATATGACACAGGTACAATATGTTTTTGTATCAAGGAAAGCGTGTGCCTCGTTCCTAAAAGCATGGCTTGTGATTTGGTCGGGTTTACAAACAGCCCGTATGATAAGGTCCAGTCTTTCACCTAATCGAGGTCAGCATTCAGTGCCTCCACGGTTGAGGCTACATCGCAGGGGCAAAAGTGGCGATAAATTTGGAGATCATCTGCGTACAGATGATACGAAGAAGAGATACCGTCGGAGATAGAGTTGATGAAGACTGAAAATAGAAGAGGAGAGAGAATACCACCTTGAGGCACTCCTGAGGAAAGATCACACCATTGAGTTTCAGTCTCTTCAGACTTAATGCGTTGCTGACAACCTCTCAGGTATGAGTGGAACCAGTTAGCAGCATGGACGGAGACATTCAGTGAGCTCAATATAGCGACCGGAATGTCAAAATTGACGCAGTTAAAGGCATTGCTGAAGTCAAGCAGGGCTAGGACCGTGACCAACTCCTGATCCATGGCTAGCTGTATGTCATCGCTGACTTTTAAGAGTGCTGTGGTAGTACTATAGCCTGGTCTGAACCCAGATTGGAAAGGACTGAGAAGTTTGTTTGATGAAAGGTAGGAAGAGAGTTGGGAGTGGACTATGGATTCAAGGACTTTGGAGAGAATGGGTAAGATATATATGGGCCTATAATCTTTGAAGGAGGAGGGATTGGATTTTTTTGGCAGTGGGATAACGAGTGCTTTCTTCCACAGACTAGGAAAGGAGCTTACCGAGAGAGAGAAGTTGATGATGTAGGTAATTGGAGGAAGCAACTCCTCAAGGACGCTGTGGATCATCTGATGGCTAACGTTATCGCCACCAGCATCTTTGGATGTGATAGCTAGCACTGCCTTTCTAACTGCACCAATTCCAACAAGCTTAAAGTTAAACGGTGAGGTGCAGACTGCAGCCCTCGACCGTAGACAATGAAGGGTTGCCTCCTTAGTGGTAGGGTCCATCACGACGGGAGAAGAAAAAAACTGGTTGAGACCGTTGAGATCGACATTACCTGAAGAAGATTCCTGGGACTTGCCAACACCAATGATTTTAAGGAACTTCCATACCTGAGCTGGAGTGTACATCTCTATACGCTCCTGGATGTGGCGTCGCTTGGCATCGCGACACATGCGGTTGCACAGGTTACGGAGGCGTTTAAAAGCTAGAAGTTTGTCGTTGGTCGGGTCCCTCTTATATCGCCCTTTTGCACGGTTTCTTTTTGCCATTAAACGCTTGATGGCGTCGGTCAGCCACGGGGCAGGAAGATGTTTGACCCTGATTTTTTTCATTGGTGCATGCTTGTCGAAAAGCCCAAGGACAATTGAGTTGAACTTCAGGATTTTGTCATCAACGGTCTCACAAGTCATGACAGGGTTCCAATCAACAGATGAGGCATCGGATTTAAGGGAGTCGAGGTCCACACCTTTGAAGCTCCGAATATCCAGAAATTTGGCTTTGCGCTTAGGGGGCCTAACTCTGTATGAAAGATAAACCAGGTCGTGGTAAGAGAACGGAGCGGTAAGCTGACCATGAGAAACCACCTTGGCTGTGTTGGAGATGATCATGAGATCGAGTAGGGGGGGAGTACAATGTGATTGAAAGTGAGTAGCGCCGACGGGAATAATATGTAAGATGAAGGAAATTACAATAGATTCAAGTTTGGTAGAGCGGGCGTTATTTTTAAGAAGATAGGTGTTAAAATCCCCGAGGATGAGAGTGTCACTATGGAGAGGGTTCAAGTCACATAGTAGCTTTTCAAAAGATTCAAAGTAATCGATGCGGAGTGAGGGGCTATAATATACACCCAGAAGAATATTGTTGTGATGCAAGCTGACCTCAAGGAAGAGATGCTCAGCTGAACCAGAGTACAGGCTTGGCGAGTGGCTGATGACTTTACAAGGAATATCAGAACGTAAGTAGATAGCAACGCCGCCATCAGCTTTATCCCTCCTATCGTTGCGATAGAGCCTGAACCCTGGCAGAGAATACAAGGTGGAAGGAAGAGATGGTCACCGATGGAAGAACATGTGTAAATACTATCTGTAAAATTATATATGATATCCATAAAATAAAATAAATATACTACAATAGCTATAAAATAAATATAAAACTAATCTATAATCCTCGCCTTACGACGTATAACTCTAAATAATTTAAAATACTAAAAGCCTGAACCCAGTCACACTGGGGTTGCTGGGAAAGCAACATTCATTTCTAGCAATTGTGATATGTATTTGTGTTTTTTTGTCCAAATGGATTCACTGGACAAGTGTTAAGTGTTAAGTTTTGTGTTATGTACGAGTTAAGTTTTTATTATGTATGTGTTAAGTTTGACGTTGGATATGTGTTAAATAAACCGCCACGCTAAAAAGAAATTTTGTTTCTTGCTTACCCGTATCTAGTTCCGAAAATAAATTAGGTAGTGTAATGAGGAACGCATATAACCCTACCAATAGTGCCGCTTACTAGTATGGTGGGGAAGGAGTGTATATGTATTTTACAAATACCTTCTGCACTACTGGTCCAGTAGTGCAGAAGGGAAAAACATACCCAAAAAAAATAGTGGGGAAGGAGTGCAATAAGATACCTCTGGAGATCTTGAAATTGCCATTTGAGCAATTTAAAAACCATGTTAAAGAGACTTTGTCGAAAAAGGGATTTAAGTAATCTTGAACATTGTAACGTTCAAGATTACTTAAATGAGGGGACTCTATGGGGTTAATCTGGCTCAACACAGACCTTGCTGTAAATAATTTTGTAATTAATTATTCCTGCTTATTAATCATAATAATTAAATTTTTCATATTTGTATTAGTAAGCACAACCTATTTTTAAAAGAGATCTAAAAATCAATCTGTGGGAGTTTCTACGCCCTTCCTCTCCCACAGTGGTCCAATGTAGAGAAGAGGCACAAAATGACGTTTGTTAAATATATGTAAATATATACAGTTGTAAACTATGGCGTTTAGAAGCTTCTTGATGCACTTACGATTGTATGAAAAACTGTATGATTTTGCTTGTATGATGATTATTCGAAATAATGTATGGAACACGTGCGCGTGCGCTTGCGTAGCTCGCGAGGTAATGAACGATGCACTGGTACAGCGCGACGCCGTCGTTTTTTCATCTTGATTTGTATAGGGTGCCTAGTTCATGTTTGCATTGTATGATGTATGATTTTCTTGAAATTGTATGAAAGCTTCTTGTATGGTTGTATGTATGGCTTGGATGAATGTATCTTGTATGAATGTATCTTGTATGTATGCATCTTGAATTGTAGGTATAGTTTGATTTCTAGACATGTCCCGCCGCGTTGAATGCTTGGCTTTCAACATCAAGCTTCTCTTCTCCCATTGGTAAAGGACATATCTTGTTAAATGCTCTTCTTATAATTCCTTTTGAAGTTTGTATATCTGCTACTCTGTTAACTCCGTCGCTGCCTGGATGTACGTCAACGACGCGACCAAGACTCCATTTCATGGGAGGTAATGTATCATCCTTTATTAATACCAATATGTCCTTTTCTAGACGTCCATAGGAAGATTTCCATTTTGTCTTCTGTTGGAGTTCGGCGACGTATTCCTTATGCCATCTGCTCCAGAAGTGCTGGCGTAACTGTTCGACTCTTTCCCATCGTTGCAGCCTGTTCTCATTCCTAAGGAGTAACGGCGGACTCGGCAAAGCAGTGAGGGATCGTCCGACCAAGAAGTGACCGGGAGTTAATGGGATGAGATCACTAGGATCAGCAGAAAGTGGGGAGAGCGGCCTTGAATTGAGAATTGCTTCAATTTGGACTAATGTAGTGTATAGTTCTTCAAATGTTAAGTGTGAATTGGATAAGACTCTGTTTAGATGATATTTGAATGATTTGACTCCTGCCTCCCACAGTCCGCCAAAATGCGGAGCGTAGGCAGGAATAAACTTGAATTGTATATTTTCATTCGCCATTGTTTCTGCTAACGGGGATGCATTTTGTTTAAAGAATCTTTGTATTTCGTTTTTTGCTCCTACGAATTGGGTTCCGTTGTCAGAGAAAATGGCGGTGGGCTTAGATCTGCGTGCGATGAATCTGCGCAACGCAGCTATATAGGCTTCCTTTGTTAACTCTGTAACCAGCTCTAGATGAATGGCCTTTGTCGTGAAACAAACAAACACCGCAACGTATACTTTGGATAGTCTGCAACCACGTCCTTTTCTGTCAGCTACTAGCATTGGGCCAGCATAATCAACGCCTGTCGTTTGAAAAGGGTAACCGGCACTAAGACGCTGCTCCGGTAGTTGACCCATGATAGGTCTGACTGTTTGTGCTTTCATTCTAGTACATCTTTGACATTTGTGTGCGACAAGTTTAGCCATATTTCGCCCCCCGATAGGCCAAAATTCTTCCCTGATAGAAGCCAGCAATAATTGGGGTGCTGCGTGCATCAACTGAATATGTTTATCGGTAAAAATAAGTCGTGCAATGGGATGTTTACATGAAATAAGTATCGGGTGTTTTTTCTCAAATTCGAAGTCTGAATTGTTTAACCTACCACCTACCCTCATAAGGCCATGATTGTCTAAGAATGGTGATAAGTGTAAAAGTCTGTTTTTGTTTGGTAACTGTTTGTTTTGTATAAGTAAATTGTATTCTTCAAATGACTCCATCTGAGACCATTTGAGCAACTGTGTAAATGCTGTTTCTAACTCCTCAACGTTGTATGGACCATATTTTTTGTTGGTATTCTTTTTACAATTGTTCAAAAAACGCAACACGCAAGCGAATGATCGTTTCATTGTTAATAATTTGGAAAATGCGTCAAAATTGAATGTGTGGGTATTTAATATATTGGTTGCAACATTCGAAATTGTTTCTGGAATATCATTTGGAATTATATTCTGATTGAAATTAGGCCAAAATTCTTGTGTAAGTTTTAAAAAATCTGGTCCGGTCCACCACTTTTTCGAATTTTCAATGTCGGATATATTCACACCTCTAGATAAGAGATCGGCTGGGTTTTCTAAAGTAGGCACGTGACGCCATGTGTATTTTTCAGTTAGTTCTTGAATTTCAGATACTCTATTTCTAACGAATTGTTTTAATTTGTGAGGGGAAGTTTTTAAACATCCTAATACTATCGTGGAATCGGTCCACAAAAAACATCTATCTATGGGTAATCTAAACGCTCTAACCACTTTGTCAGTTAATCGCGCTGCGATGAGGGTTCCGCACAACTCCAGACGCGGTATAGTCGTCGGCTTCAACGGCGCTACCCTACTTTTTGCGCATAGCAATTGCACTGAAACAGTGTCGTTAGATACTGACCTAACATACAAGCATGCGCCATACGCATCTTGTGACGAATCAGCAAAAGTGTGCAATTCAATCACACTCGGATTGTCACAGACAACGCGACGAGGAATTTTAATTTGATTTAGTTTGGGCAAATCTGTAATGAATTTTCGCCAAATAGTGATTACGTCGTGGGGAAGTGTCTCATCCCATGATAATTTTAATAACCAAAGTTTTTGTAAAATAATTTTCGCCTGAATTACACAAACACTTAGTAAACCTAATGGATCGAATATCTGTCCGATAGTGGATAGAATAGATCGTTTGGTGTATACCGTGTTTAATTGTAGATTGATTGTGAAATATAAATTGTCTGGGTCGGGTGACCATCCTAACCCCAGTGTATTCGAGGAATTTTGTTCGGTTAAATTAAGATTTTGAGTTGGAAGTGTTGAATGGTTTTGAGTGAGAATATCCCGAACATTTGATCGAAACTTTCTAAGTGGAAAACCACCGGAAGATAAAACTTGTGTGACGGCATGTTTAATCTTGATCAATTGTTCGATTGTTTGACTACCAGTTAAGAGGTCATCAACATACATGTCTTCGTTGATTATCTTCGTTATAGTTTCATCTTTGCATTCATCAGCTAATTGTTTCAAACATCGAATCGCCAAATAAGGAGCTGACGAAGTTCCATATGTCACTGTGTTTAATTGGTAAGTGTGTAAATCTTCATTTGGATTAGCTCGCCAAAGTATTTGTTGTAAGTGCCGTTGGTTTGGGTGTATAAGTACCTGCCGGTACATTTTCTCGATGTCGCCTGTTAGTACATAACGATGATGCCTAAATCTGAGTAAAAGAGACAACAAATCGCTTTGGATAGTTGGACCGACCATCTGAATGTCATTTGATGACACTCCGCTGCTCGTTGATGCACTGGCATTAAAAACAACACGTAGCTTTGTGGTCTCACTACCTTCCTTTAAAACTCCATGGTGCGGCAAATAGAACGGTACTTTGTTGTTGTGATCAGTGTATGTATTTAAGTTTAATTTTGTCATGTGGCCTAATGTTTCGTATTCTATCATAAAATCTGTGTACATTTGTTTTAACAGTGGCTGGCAAGCCAATCGTCGTTCTAGCGACATATAACATTGTTTTGCTCTTTGGAACGAATCTCCAAGTTCAGATTCTGGTTTCTTGAGAGGTATTTCGACAGAAAATCTACCGTCGGGCATTCTTGTAAATGTCTGTTTAAAGTTTTCTTCACATTGTATTTCTTCCTTTGAATAGATGTGTTTTGATTGTTCGGGTACCTCCTCAAGAGTCCAGAATTTGGATAGTGTTTCTTGTATATTGTCTTGTTGTATAAAATTGCATGTTACGTTTTGTGTGTGACCACCGGTGGGCCCCGATACCACGTATCCGAATTTGGTTTGTTATAGGATAGGACTACGTGTACCTAGACGCACCTGTCCTTGATCCAGGATTTCCCAGAAAATGTCTGCGCCAAGAAGAATATCGATTCTTGGCGGATGGTTGAATTCGGGGTCAGCCAAAGTAATGTGTTTTGGTATGTTTAGTTTATCTATGTTTGTTGTACTGTTTCCTATGGTCGCAATGCTGGGTAGAATCAGGAATGACATATTGACCTTGTATGGATTTATCCTTGACTCTATAGATGTATTGCAACGTTTGGATATTTTCGTGGTTGATTGGTTGATTCCTGTGACGGAAGATTGTATGCTAGTCGCTTTGAGTTTAAGTTTTTTCATGAGTGCTTCTGTCATGAATGAAGCTTGACTTCCTGAATCAAGTATTGCTCTAGCTTCGTGCCGCTGGTTATCTTTATCTATGATGTATATGAGTGCTGTGGATAGTAGCACTTGCTCTGCCGTATTCTGGACTGAGAGTGATGTATGATTCTGTGTTTGATTTGATGTATGTGGATTGTTTCGTTGTATATTTGTATTTGTATATTCTTGTGTATTTGCAATTTCACCTGTATTTGTATAATCTTGTTCATTTGTATCTGTATGTCCTTGTCCATTCATGTGACCGTATGTATTTGTATATCTTTGTGCATTTGTATCACCGTATGTATTTTTGTATCTCTGTGTATTTGTATCACCGTATGTATTTGTGTATCTATGTGTATTTGTATCACCGTATGTATTTGTGTATCTCTGTGTGTTTGTATCTCCATAGGCATTTGTATATCTTTGTGTATTTGTATTTCTGTCTTTGTATGTATCCTCATGAATTAATGTATTGTGTTTTGTATAGCGAGGACATTTCTTGCACGGTCCTAAACGACACACACGAGCTTGATGACCTGGTCTTAAACAATTTAGGCATAATTTGTATCTTTTGGCAGTTTCGACTCTCTCGTGGTTCGATTGACTGAGAAATATCTCGCAGTTGTATACGTAATGATTGTTTGAGCAAAGAGGGCAGCTCGATGAGTTGTTATTATTACTGTCTGCACTGTTTGTTACAGCTGCAAATCCCTTAACATGTTCTGTTTGTCTGTGTCGTGTTTCTGTTTTTTGACTTAATTGTATGGTTTCTAATAAATCAGCCCGATTTTTTAAGAATACGTGAAAATCGTTCAATGTTATTGTTTTTAATGTAGTTTTGTGTTCTTCCCACTCTCGTAGGGTTTTCTGATCAAGCTTTGTTGACATGATGTATATAATCAGTGTGTCCCACGAATTAGTGGGTTCACCTAATACTTCCAGTGAACGAAGATTCTTATTGAAAGTGTCTATAATCTGTCTAATGGATTGGGCAGATTCTTTTTTAATCGAATCTAGGGCAAAAATGGCTTGTATATGGTTTTGGATTAACAATTTGGTGTTATTATACCTATCGCACAACAAATCCCAGGCAACTTTGTAATTGTCAGATGAAAATTCAAGTGACCGTATTATTTGAGCAGCGCTCCCCTGCAAGGACGCCCTTAAGTAATGAAATTTTTGTATACTTGTAATTGTTGTGTTAGTGTGAATCAGTGATAAGTATGTATCGCGGAACTCCAGCCATTCCTCATAAGCGCCACTGAATTTGGGAATCTGAATAGTAGGCAGCTTGACGCCGTGTTTTGTTTGTTTCATAACTTTGTGCGTGACAGTCCCTGCCTCGGAATCAGAGGACGAGTGGTGGCCATCAGAGGAATTCACGTTAAGGCGATCACATAACTCAGTTGCTTTTGCTAAGTTTGAATAAAACAAGGACTCGAATGAGGTTCTCTCAGCGAACTGTTGGTCAGAATCTTTTTGATCAACAAGGCATTCAATTGTTGTTTGTACTTCGTCGAATAGCGTAAACATAGATTCCATTTTTGACACTCTCAAACGTAGCTCAATCAACTGCAGTGAATCGGGATTTGGTTGATTGTTGGTTGGTTGCAAACTGTTTACATAGTTAACAAAGTTGGTTAATTGGCCCTTGTATGCACCTCGTTTTCGCGATAATTCGGACAATGACATCTTGACGAACTGTGTCGAGGTTGAGTCCTAAAGTGAAATGTATTTATAGCAAGAAAGTCGTGCAAATTCACTCCCAAATCGAATAACTCACACTCAAATAGCTAATGGGTTTAGAGGGTAATATTGAAAAATTTGTCCAGCGGGCGGCGGCCGGAGGACAATGGGGCGAGTTATGCGGCACTCAAGGTCAGCAGGACGGTGCTCAGTTTTATGTCGTAAACAACTTATGATTTTATTACTTGCGAAATTGTATTGAAAAATTATTGACTTTCTTGTTGGAATTCGACAAAAATAAATGAATAAATGAAGCTAGATAGCAAGGTAGCTTAGTTGGATATGAAAATTTGCATAAATTAAATTGGTACTTTATGATTTTATTGAAAAATTAATATATTGGAACGGACTCACTCGAATGCAACACCTTGTCTCTTGTTTCCACTCCTGTTTAGGTATACGGCTGATTTATTGGATGTTTTTGGATCTTCTTGAAATCCGGCTCGAAGGACCATGTAAACTATGGCGTTTAGAAGCTTCTTGATGCACTTACGATTGTATGAAAAACTGTATGATTTTGCTTGTATGATGATTATTCGAAATAATGTATGGAACACGTGCGCGTGCGCTTGCGTAGCTCGCGAGGTAATGAACGATGCACTGGTACAGCGCGACGCCGTCGTTTTTTCATCTTGATTTGTATAGGGTGCCTAGTTCATGTTTGCATTGTATGATGTATGATTTTCTTGAAATTGTATGAAAGCTTCTTGTATGGTTGTATGTATGGCTTGGATGAATGTATCTTGTATGAATGTATCTTGTATGTATGCATCTTGAATTGTAGGTATAGTTTGATTTCTAGACAACAGTAATAAAGTACTTTGACATTGACTTTTGTGCAACTCACCAACTCGACCTTGTACGTCTTGCTAGTATCCGGCTCGGCCACGAACACAGTCTCCCGCTGCGCGTCGGCGACGGAGGCGAGGTGCACGAACGCCTGTTGTACTGTGACGGGCTTGTTGCTCTGGTCGCGCACCGAGAACTTTATTGTCACTCTGAAATGGAAGAACACCTTTGTAATCAACATCAGTGACTAGAATGGGTGGAGCTGTTTTTTGACACTTGCGATAGTAGTAAAGTACTCAATGTGTTCATCCTACTAATTCAAAGTGCCCTAGCTTGTCCAATAAGGTTGATGGAAATACCAGCGAGCCTCTCACACCGGAAAAGTGCCCGAGCTTGCCGAATGAGGTTGAGGGCAATACCAGCAAGCCTCTCACGCAGCAAAAGTGCCCTACCTTGCCCATTAAGCTTGAGGGAAATATCAGCAAGCCTCTCAAGCAGGAAAAGTGCCCTACGTTGCCTAATAAGGCTGATGGAAATACAAGCGAACCTGTCACACTGGAAAAGTGGATTTTTTAACGCCAGGAAGGCCGGGACCACTAGTACTATTCTGTATCTCAGAGATCTACAGCGGATCCTGTCAAATTGATGTTTTGAAGCATGTTCGCCAACTTCATATTGACGATTGATCAATCAGAGCGCGTTTATTTCCAACGAGCTGTCATTTAAAACAATCGTGATTTGATTTAGTCACGACTCGGGCTGCCTCAAGAGGTACAGAATCGAGCTACTGATGAGTGTTGTTATCTAAAGCACAGCGCAGCTGTTGCTGCTCGGCGTACCTCTGCGCGTTGTCGGCCGCCAGCCCCGACGCCCACTGCTGCGCATGCGCAAGCCGGTGCGCACGCGGCGGGGCGGCGCCGTCCGCGTCAGCCACGCCCACGTCAGCACCGCCCCACGCCAGCGCGCCCAGCACCGCCACGGTGACGCTGGCAGACTCCGCCCCGGCGCGCACCACCACCTTGTACACGCCGTACTGCGACTTTATCTGTAAATAGTATTTTGTGTGTGTTATGTCTCTTTCATATTCATATTCTTTATTGCACAGAAAACATAGATAAACAGACAGTTACAATAAATTTTATAGACAAAGGCGAGCTTATCTCTAAAAAGAGATTTCTTCCAGCAAACCTAGGCAAGACAGGAGTGTTTATGAAAAAGGACAGTCCTAGTGCGCAATAAAACTGTATACATACGTACGAAAATTACTTTTAAAATATAAATAAAATTAGGTATATTATATTTATATTTTAAAAGTAATTTTAAATATATATATATCTCAACTATATAAAATACACTAGATAGCATGCACATATATAAACTACAAAATATCATACATGTACTTACATAAATATGATACCGATTACTGAAGAGAAAGGAAATAGGCTTTCAATCTTTTCTTAAAAGTGAAAATTGAGGGACTATCCCTAATAGTGCAGGGAAGTGCGTTCCACAGTCGGATTGCCCTTAACCTAAAAGAGTGTTTGTAGGCGGCAGTGTTATGCCGAGGAGTTGACAGGAGAGACACCGTGTGGGATCTCCGATTACTATCCCTGGGGAAAAGAAACTCAAAACGTTCTCGAAGATATGTGGGGTAGCGGGGATTTCGCAAAATATTGAATAGATAAGAGAGAATGTGCACATCACGGCGAAGACGGATCGGAAGCCATCCCAGCTCCTTGCGATACTGGGAGACATGGTCGTACTTGCGCAGCCCGTAGACAAACCGAATCCCAAGGTTCTGGAGACGCTCGAGTTTATTCAGTTGTTCTTCGTTCGCACTGACCCAACAAGCATCCGCGTAGTCTATTAAAGGTAGTAGAAGGGACTGAACATCGGTGAATTTAGTCTGCCGCGGCAGGAAGTATTGCAATCTCCGTAGGGAGTAAAATGACGCAAAGACTCGTCTGCTAACCTCACAAACATGCGGCGACCAGGACAGCAAGTTATCAAATATAACCCCAAGATTCTTAACTTTCTCGCTGTAAGTGATTATCGTACCCTCATACATCACAGGATCGACGGGGATATTTTGTATTGTGTTAATTGAGTGCCGTGTACCCATAATCATGGCTTGAGATTTTGCCGGGTTGACAAGCAGCCCATATGAAATTGCCCATTTACTGATGTTATCGAGGTCAGCATTCAACGCCTCTACGGTCAGATTTACATCACTAAGAGAGAAGTGCCGATATATTTGGAGGTCATCTGCGTAGAGATGATAAGAAGAAGTAAGAACGTCAGAGATGGAGTTAATGAATACTGAGAAGAGAAGAGGAGAAAGGATACCACCCTGCAGAACACCCGCGGAGAGATTACACCAGTTCGTTGAGATCTCCTCAGACTTAATGCGTTGCTGGCGGTCTCTCAGGTAGGAGTCAAACCAGAGAGCCGAGTGCGAGGAGACTCTGAGCGATTTTAGAATTTCAACCAGGATATCGAAATCGACGCAGTTGAAGGCGCTACTGAAATCAAGCAGTGTGAGAACCGTAAGCTGCTTCTGATCCATGGCTAAATGTCATCGGTGACTTTAAGCAATGCCGTGGTAGTATTGTGACCCGGCCTGAAACCTGATTGATATGGATTTAATAAGTTTCTAGAGGAAAGGTATGAGGAGAGCTGATAGTGAACGATTGATTCTAGGACTTTGGAAAGGATAGGCCGAATAGATATGGGACGAAAATCATTAAAGGAGACGGGATTGGATGATTTAGGTAGGGGAATCACAAGTGCCTTTTTCCACTGAGAGGGAAAGCAACATTTTTTTTTTTTTTTAAAGATAAAGATATTTTATTTGTGAATGTGGGTTACAGGGTTGTTAAATAAATATTGTTCTTGCCACACTCTACCTTAAAGGCGTACAAATATTAATTTAGATTAAATTATATTTAGATTAAATTTAAATTACATAACAATACATTATATTACATGTGCGTTTGATTATTCAAATACTGAAAATTACATAGATCCTTAATAAACATACGCTACCACCCATTAAACAATCTTTCAGTCACCATTGAGGAAATCTTGTACGCTATAGTAGGCTTTATTAAGCAAATGTTCTTTAAGCTTTAATTTAAATAAATGAAATGATTCTATTTCTCTGATACATTTTGGAATATTGTTATAAATTTTTGGTATCATCCCAAACACATTTTTTTGAAACAGTGCGGTCGAGTGCCGCGTTATGCTTAACATAATGTTTCTTTTTGAATTTATTTTTTTAAAATGATCCCAATTATTTCTTACATAAACGGCCATTTCATAGATATATAACGATGGTAGAGTTAAAATTCTTAATTTTTTGAAATGTGGCTGACATGTTTCTATTTGTTTTAAATGACATATCGCCCTTAAACATCTTTTTTGTGCTTTAAAGGCTCTGTCCTTATCCGTTGAGTTGCCCCAGAATATAACACCATATTTGAGAGTCGAAGCCACATAAGCATGGTATGCTGATAGCAAGGTAGTGACTCTAGCTACCTTAGCAAGCATAAATAGTGCATACGAGAATTGGCTTAACTTTGTGCAGACATTATCAATATGTGTTTTCCATGTTAAGTGGGAGTCGATTGTTAAACCTAAAAATTTGGTGTCATGAATTTCCTCAATTATTTTTGTACCATAGTGGATGTCAATTTTATTATTAATATTATTGTAATTATTTGTGAATGTCATTATATTAGTTTTATTTAAATTAATTACAAGATTATTTTGTCCGAGCCATTCAATAATATTTTTTAGGGAATTATTTATGTCAGATTCATAAGTATTAATATTTCGACCTTCTGCTATCATTGTGCTATCATCAGCAAACATTACGATTGGGAAATTGACCGCGTCAGGTAAATCATTTATATATATTATAAATAACAGTGGTCCCAAAACGCTACCTTGTGGTACTCCATATTGCACTGTCCTTGAATCTGAATAGTAATTATATTCTGTTTTAGTTGTCTTGTCTACTCTGGACATTTGAGTCAGTTGTTGTCGGTTGCACAGATAGCATTTAATAAGATCAAGGACGTTACCTCGGACGCCATACATGTATAGTTTGTTTATCAGGATGGAATGATCCACATAATCAAAAGCTTTGGTCATGTCCATATACAATGCAGACACAGGAATTTTATTATCTAAGCTGGTTACTACACTAAAGAGGAAATCATAGATTGCTTGATCTATGGTCTTATTTTTTCGAAATCCTTTTTGTTCTTTTCTAAATATGTTGTTGCTTTCAAAATAGGCGTTTATGGCATTATAAATGACCTTTTCGACTACTTTGGAGAGTATAGGAATGAGTGCGACTGGTCTATAGAAGGACATGTTTTCTCTGTCATCTTTTTTGAACATTGGTTTAATAATTGTGGTCTTTAGCTTTTCAGGGAAAACACCCTGTTCTACACACAGATTTATGATGTGACTTAAGACTGGTGATATGATCAATGCTACATGCTTTATTACTGTTGTACAAATGTTGTCATATCCCGTACTATTTGTATTTTTGAGAGCGTTTATTATTTGATATACTTCAAACGGTGTGGTAGGTTTAAAGAATAGAGATTTTGGAAATGACTTCAGTTTTGTTCTGTTGCTAGTTGCCTCTGCTTTTTGTTGTTGCTCAACTTGATCAATGTAAAAATTGTTAAAAGCTTGGGCTATCTCCTTAGGATCGCTAATAACCCGATTGTCCAATTTTATTTGTTTAATGCTTTCCTTTGGTACGTTTTTTTATTATTCAAGTTGTTATTTATTATTTTCCATGTAGCTCGACATTTATTGTTTGAAGTTTGTATAAAATAATCGTTCTGGGATTTTTGTGTGAGTTTAATTATTCTTTTAAGTCTTTTAGCATATGTTTTGAAATTATATTTATTGTTTTCATTTGGATCGCGTCTGTATGTCCATAACAACTCCATTTTTCTTTTTGAACATCTTCGTATTCCCTTAGAGATCCACCGAGGTCGCACGCTGCTAGTACATTTTATTTTTATTACCGGGAAGCATAGGTCATACATCAACACAAATATTTCATGAAATTCATTATAGGCAACGTTGGCATCAGAACTGGTTAAACACTCAGAAAAACTCAGATTCAAAGAGTGTATTTCCTCTTTGAATTTGTCAAGGTTATCTTTATGGTAATCCCGTTTTTTTACAAACCAATAGTCTAGTGTACAGTATTTTCTTACAGGGCATTCTAGTAACTGTCCAGTATGATCCGAAAGCGCTAACTCTATTATTCGGCCTTTGCATTCTCTAATGTTTTGAATAAAATTGTCAAGACAGGTCCCACTACTCAGACGTGTAGGTTCGTTGAATGTAAGTCTTAAGTTGTAATGTAGTAGTAACTGTTCAAAATATACTGCATACTTGTCCCGATGAAGCCGGTCTATATTAAAATCCCCACATATTATAGTCTTACGTCTACCACGGCAAAGTTTCGACAATAGCTTATCTAAGTTTTCGAAAAATATATCGTAAGATGCTACATCATATTTACATTTCCTATATATACATATTACATTTAAATTATGCTCTGAAAGTATTATACCACAACACTCTATTGCATTAGGAATGTTACAGTCGGTTATGTCAAGAATTTGAAATTTAAGTCCATTTTTCACAATTATAGCTGTACCACCACTCCTTGTGCTTCTGGCGGAGTAGGTAGCCAGTGAATAATTTACAATATTAAGTGCCTTTATGTCGTTTTTTATCATATTATGCTCTGTTATACCTATTACATCTATTGAAGTCCCGCTATTTCTAAGTTCATCTAAGTAAATGGATAACATGTCTGATTTAGATATAAGTCCATCAATATTTTGATGAAATAGATTTATAACGTTATTTACGAAAAAAGTCAGAATTGTTACAGTATTCTCTTCCATTTGTATTGCTACCAGTTACTTCAGATTCAATATGATTATCATTGTTTTGTTGAGAGTTTGTGTTATCACTGCTATTTTGTACATATGTAGAGTCAGTTTGAGTACACTTATCTTCGTTCTTTCTTGACTTGATGTGGCCTTGCTTTGCTGTGTGAATATGAGCATCAAACTTTATTTTATAGTCTATACGCAGAATTTCCCTGAGGACTGATTGGGACATAAATACTGACCTCAGTACGTGCACATTATTCTTCAGTGGCAGATCGACAAACGTACAGTTTTTAAATGCGCTCGCAATGAATCTGATTTCATAATTTAGCCTATTTTCGTTAAGGTAGAGACTATGTAATACCTTTGGTATGATTACATTTGTATTTTGTACTTTTTGCAACCAGGCCCTAAGTTCAAATTGGAACTCACAGGGGTTACGATCATTCATCCCACACAACAGGACTACAAAGTCATCCATGGTCAGTTTTAATATTTCATGTCTTTCTGCGTCAATAATATTTGCGAGCTTTGCTTGCGGTTTAAAAAAGCAGGTGACAAGGAATTCATGTCCAAGTAGCTGCTGTAACGCCTTTTGTAGGTGCCTTCCTTGTTGATCACCTAGAATAATCACCTTACGCCTTAATGTCTTAGTTTTAGTTTCTTTAGTTTTAGTTTAGTACATGGCTGCTGATTTCTGCTGACAGATTGCTGCGAAGTTACTGGGTTTGTAGAGGTGAGATTCTCTACAACTACTTTTTCAAGATGTGGCTCTTTGTTTGATTGTTTCCTATACTCTACATTTGTCTCTATGTTATGAGCCTCTACACCAATCTCGATAATATTCTCTATTATGGTCTCTACATTATCATGTGGCTCTAGATGCCTAGCCATTTCTGGCTCTTCAATAGCTTCAATGTTTGTCTCGACATTTACAACATTGTTCAAGCGATACATTAATTATGTGGGTAATGATCGGTAACAGCTCCTCAATGATACAGGTTATCATCTGAGAACAGATATTGTCCTCACCAATGGCTTTCGACGAGATCGCTAAGATTGCTCTCCTTACTGCGCCGATTCCGACACGGTTGAAGTTGAAGGGTGAGTTGTGGGCTGCGGTCTTGGACCGTAGGTTACGAAGGGTAGATGATTTAGGTAGGGGAATCACAAGTGCCTTTTTCCACTGAGAGGGAAAGCAACATTGTTCAAGCGATACATTAATTATGTGGGTAATGATCGGTAACAGATCCTCAATGATACAGGTTATCATCTGAGAACAGATATTGTCCTCACCAATGGCTTTCGACGAGATCGCTAAGATTGCTCTCCTTACTGCGCCGATTCCGACACGGTTGAAGTTGAAGGGTGAGTTGTGGGCTGCGGTCTTGGACCGTAGGTTACGAAGGGTAGCTTCCTTGACGAGGGGGTCCATCACGAGTTACTCGTCAACGTCACAATCGGGTCACGAGCTATGCCAGCACTCGCACATTATGCATAGTTTGTAGATATTTAACTAGGCCAACCGAGATAACTTTATTAGAATAAGTATATAATAAAAGGCATTCTCAAAACAGCAGTCGTTGAGTTTCGAATCAATCTATCAACCAACATTACCTATACGTACTGTACACACACTACAGTTTTTGGTCCTTCGAGCTAAAACAAGGACCTCGCGCGCCGTGAAAATCATCCGTCGTGTGAAGTCTCAGCAAGCAGCACATCAGAGCCCAGCCATCGCGACAGCGTTCTGGGATACAGCATCAGCCAGCAACAGTCCTACACACATTGCCAGGAAACGCAACGACAACCTGGCACACAAGTGAGACACCAGAATACAGCATTCATCATTATCAAGCATAAGTACATGCTGGCGTGGATTTCACTGGATTTTACAACATCAAGGGCATTCAGCCATACTGGCGTAGATATCACTGGATTTTACAACATGAAGGCGAAAAAAGGACGTGGAGTAAGGACACACAAGGGATACGTGGCGGTATTCGTGTGTCTTGCAACGAAAGCCATCTTGTATCCGACCTTTCGACACAAGGATTTCTGGCTGCATTTCGTCGCTTCTGTGTACGACGCAGTACCCTAAACCACATATATAGTGATAATGGGACCAACAGTGTTGGTGCAAACAGATTCCTCAGGCAGGTATGTCAAGAAATCATGGCAAAAATCAACAAATAAAATATAAGCTACCTTCAAATACAATGGTCATTCAACTGTCCAGCATTTCCGTCGTCAGGCGGATTAATGGAGGCTGCTGTGAAGAGCTTCAAGCATCACCTACGGAGAGTCATGGGAAAACAAAACCTCACATATGAGGAGTTCATCACTCTCCTTCAGCAGATAGAAGACTGCCTCAACTCCAGACCCCTTGTCGAGCTAACGGAAACCCGGAAGACGACTATCTGACGCCTGGACACTTCTTAGTTGGAGGTTCATTATTATCCAGACCACAAACAGATCCTGACCACATGAACCTCATCAAAAGATGGCAACTTGTTCAAAATATGAACAAACAATTCTGGAATGAACCAAAAAACAAGAACAAAATGGAGAATAGCAAGACCTAACCTTCAAGTAGAAAATATCGTGCTCATACAAGAAGACAACATACCTCCCGGGAAATGGCTTCTAGAAAGAATCATCGAGGTCCACCCAGGAAAGGATGGGCATGTCTGCATCGTCACACTCTAAATCAAGAATGGTATCATGAGGAGACCGGTCATCAAGCTATCGGTCCTTCCAACAAGAGAGGAGAATAGCAGTAGCCAACAACTACAACAATCTACAAACAGTAACTCTCATCAGACAACTATCAACAATACAATAGCTGATCAACAAACAAATCAGCCGCGTTGTTGCCGAGTCAGGAAACCTACGCGTCACTTCATATCAATGGCGGTTTTACTGTGTCTATCCATATTGACCCCAGCGACGAGCTTCTACAACGTTTCCGAGTTCAGTTAAAATCAAGATATATATTTCGAGAAGATGTACGACATGCATCTCATCAAAGACGATCTGGAAACTGATCATCTATTACAATCTGTCTACATACTGGAACGGAATACTTGATATCGAAGATTACGTCAGTCATATTGAAAATCCCCTGCAGTTCGTGAGCACGGCGCACAATCAAAACAATACAAAGGAGGAATTTCAATTGAAGCACGAGTTAGCAGAAATACAATACTACTACCGCATACTACGCCAAGGTCAAGCTGAAAGGCGACAAAAAAGGGGTCTCGTAAACGGGGTAGGCTACATCGCAAACTCCCTGTTTGGCGTATTGGACGACAGTTTTGCGAGCAAATATGAGAAGGATATTGAAAAAATATCCTTTAACAAAGAACCGCCCGCAAGACCTACTCAAGAATCAAACGACCGTAATAGAAGCGCATTCCAACCTATTAGACCGTAACGAAGCCATAATGAACAAGCAGTTCAGGAACATGCAGCAACACCTTCAGAATTCCAGCTAGTAGAGCAACGCATGCGAGTTGAATACAACGACGAGTTATTCACACTATCCACACTTCTTACAGCCGAAATAATCATTTCTAATATAAGAAATGTTCAACAAAAACTCGTCGATACAACATAGAGCTCACATAAGGTCACCTGGACGCGCAACTGTACAGACACTACAATCGGATTTTATAGCTATGAGCGGGATACGGTATTTGATAAGGTAGTCCAATAAATCTAGAAACGTGTCTCAATCGATCCGACGTTTGACAATGTCATAATTGTACATTTCCAGCAGTTGTATTTTATAAAATAAATTTTGTGTTAAAAGGCAGGGCTAGTATTTAATCGCACATCAAAAATACTGATTTGCACAGCAAAAAAGGACCAACAAAAACACTTTTTATGTTTTATAGTAGTTTATGTGACTGCTACATAATGGAGGGCATTAATACTCGAGAGTGGGCGAGTTTCAAAATAATATCACTCGAGAGTTTTAATGCCTAATTATGTACAGTTACATACACTAGTTTATCTACTCACATATCATAAGCTCTCTTTAATGTGTTCAGGAACCGCATGTTCGACCGGAATTGTGGCATTGATCATTGCTCTGCAGTTGTTTAGCTTGTTCATTAGTACGAACTTCACAGACAAACTAAGGGCGGCACGCAGGCGGGCGTCGGCGTTCGAAATTTGAATGTCATAATATGCAGAAAAATTACACATTTTGGTCATAATGTGTAATTTTTCAGATAAGAAATGAGTTTTTACCAAGTAGTTTAACATTATGCTGATCGTAACGTGCGGTTTTTGTACGCAGTAAAGAGGGTTTATGATACGTGTGTAGATAAAATATTTTATGTGTACTTAAGTTTATGTTTTAAATATTTTATGTTACTTAAGTTTATGTTTTAAGTATTTTTTGTTGTCCTTACATGGTCAACCTAACACGAAGGGTGAAGGGGGTGAGCGAAGCGAAGCCTAAGCTACCGCAGCATATTGCCCTGATATTTGCTGTGCAAATCAGTATTTTTGATGTGCAGTTTAAGGCGACGTTAGTTCAGGAATACGCTTATTTGAAAAAAATATATATAATTGAACAACTTCAGTTTGGTTCCAGAAATTTTACATAGAAATCTTAAGACCTTTCTGCAGGGTCAACAGCTATTAAAAACACGATTAAGCACTTTTGGCTCGATAGAATAAAATAGCGAACACGACTCTAAATTGCACTGTCTAAAAAATATAACTATTCAATTCAATCATCTTTTGAAACGATAATTATGCCAAAATTTGCATAGTTTGAATTACGAGCGTAATCAGCTATTACTTTATAAAATAAAATATTTTTAATAAAAAAATAAAAAAACAGCGATATGCGGCCGCGCACTCCCCCGCGGCCTTCGATCGCTCTCAGCCTTCCAGCGTTGCCATATATACAGATTTATCTGTATCTATATTCTTCAAGGGTCAGTGCATTCTCTACTACAATAAGATACCTCTGGAGATTTTGAAATTGCCATTTGAGCAATTTAAAAAGCATGTTAAAGCGACTTTGTCGAAAAAGGGATATTACAATGTTCAAGATTACTTAAATGACAGGACTGTATGGGGTTAATCTGGCTCAACACAGACCTAGCTGTTAATAATTTTGTAATTATTTATTCCAGCTTATTAAATAAAAATAAATCATAATTGTATTAGTTAAGCACAACCTATTTTTAAAAGAGATCTAAAAATCAATCTGTGGGAGTTTCTACGCCCTTCTTCTCCCACAGTGGTCCAATGTAGAGAAGAGGCAAAAAATGACGTTTGCTAAGTATATGTAAATATCTACAATAATAAAGTACTTTTGAGTGAGTTTATACAGAATTTTGACCACAAACACAGATTACAGTTTTGGCTTAACTTTTATACAGATTAATATAGATTTGGTGTCCACACACAGCCCACAAATAAAATCCCGTTACGATTTTGGAAATAACATCACAAAAAGTTTAGAGTTTCTCAATCCCGTTATTGTTAAAAGGCGCAGTATACCATCATTGATTCACATTGCACAGGCTTTTCCTAACATAATCAGACAAGAAAGTGTACAAATATTAGACACTGAGTGGCGACATTAAAGAATGAACGAAAGCTTTCTGGAATCAAGCGTAGAAGATTCTGAATTGTTTTGGCATCAAGTCAGGTGTGAACAAGACATTGATGGAAATTCATTGTATCCAACTCTTTACCAATTGGTTTCTGCATTATTATGCCTTCCTCATTCCAGTGCCGCGGTTGAACGGATATTTTCAGCAGTAAATTTAATTAAAACCAAAACAAGAAACCATTTAGGTACTGACACCATGACACTTATTTTAACTAAACAGCTACTCAAGAATGAGCCATGTTTTAAACTCGATGTTAATAATAAATTGATTTCTAAAATGAATAAAAATATGTATAAAAAATAATAAATATATTTTATGTATGTAATGTTTTCTTTTATTTTGAAAGCTAACCTTGTCATCCCATTAACATATCATTCAGTTTTTATACAGATTAAAGCTTCTTGTGTTCATACAGATTTTGTACAGATTTTTCGACCTTTCCATTCAGATTTGTCGACTTGGCATGTGGCAACACTGCAGCCTTCAGTGCTCCGCGAGCTGCGTTCTAGGTTTGACGTGTGCCGCTGTGTTGTGCGGCCGCGCGTCGTTTCATAAAAATGGTTAACAAAAAAATGAAATGAAACGTTCACTTCGTCACCTCGAGACTGTGAGAGCCAATGGAAAGAAAACTGCTTTACTACGGTAATTATAATGCAATTAATTCCGAATGGTAGGTAATGTACATTTTGTTGACGCGCAAAGCAATACGATAAACAATATTTAATTATTTATGTGTTGTCAATAAACAATAATCTTACGTTTCGCTGTTTTAGTTGGTCGGTCCCCAATAAAGAAAGTGACAAGGAAATATCTATAACGTCGACAACATCAAATCAGTAAGTGGCAATTATAATATTTTTAATAGTTTTTTAAAGAAAAATATAAAAGGTGGCTAATTGGAATTGAGGGGCTAGTTGAAACTAATAGAAAATGCAGCCAAATCTCTGCAGTTCCAATTAGCCCCTCAATTCCAGTTAGCCCCCTTTTACCATTAATTAATTAGTATATTCCAGAACAATGTAAAATAATCATTGTTAGAAGAATTTTAGAAATATGAATGTCTTCAATTTTATTTCAAATGCGAAAGTTTATCTATTATGGATTGTACGGACAAAAAAGGTCGCCTTTGGGGCAGCTGCGCACAGTGTCGCCGACACCGTAAGTATAGACATCACCAAATTAAATTAATGTGGATATACTGTGTGTTGTTTTGGTATTTCGTATATACAAGGGTCGTTTACAATTGTATTATTTCTATAGATATATAGTATTGTTTTCAACTTTATTTCAGATGCGACAGTTCATTGGATGAAAATATTCAGCCAATTTCACCGACACCGTAAGTATACTCAACAATATAATATATACAGGTTGATTCTTCAAAAGTGCACATAAGAATATACGTAAAATTTTAGCTTATTTTATCGACTAAAAAATAATAGAAAATTTACTTTTTTTTATCGGACTTCAAAAAATAGAAGTCACTATTTGAAAAATTAATGATATCTTTTAACATAGGAGGTCGATCGTGTTGAAAAAAACACGGGAAGATACTCAAAAAATCCAAAGCTGATGAGTATCTAAGATATCACAATATAATCCGTTCAAGTAGTAATAAAATATTTTTTTTGGAGAAAAACTTAGATTTTCATTGATTTTTTCATAAATCTATCTTAACTTGATTTTATTACTACTTCAACGGATTATTTTTGATATATATATAAGCGTCAATCGTGCAAATACTGAAAAGCCTGATCAAAAGCCAGCGATACTGATTCTGATATCTGCTTAACTGTTGTGAACTGTGAAAAATACTTACGCTTGATAAATATTTGTTTTAGGAGCCAGAAAGACGAATCATTAATAATAGAAGAAGAGCATGGACATTCTACAGGGTGGCGCAATAGAACGTGCATATTTAAAAAAAATATAAAAAAATAAATACAACAGGTATAGTTAAAATAAAACTGAGGAATTTTTAAGTAAGAACTGGAGTTTATTTTTTAAAAATAACATCATCTAAATGATGACCCTCTCTACGACGGCACTCCTCTAACCGCAAACGGAAATTATTGAAAACTTTGTTCAGTAATGCTGGTGTGATTGCTGCCATTTCACCACGGATATTCTGCTTGAGCTCGTCGATGTTTCTCGGATTATTGTTGTAGACTTTGTGTTTAAGGTATCCCCACAAAAAAAAGTCAGGAGGCGTTAAGTCCGGACTACGTGGGGGCCATGGGATATCACCTCTCTTTGAAATCACTTTTCCAGGGAACATCTGTTTCACAACCGCCATGGAGTCATTAGATGTGTGACAAGTGGCTCCATCTTGTTGAAACCATGTCCTAGAATTCCTTATTCTTGAATTTTCAAGTTCTGGAGCCAAAAAGCCTTCCAACATAGCAACATAGCGTTGGGTATTAACAGTGACGTTTTGTCCACGCGCATTTTCAAAGAAAAACGGACCCACTATTCCTCTGCCCGAGATTGCTGTCCATACTGTCACTTTAGGACTATGCAGTGGTTTCTAATGTTTAAGTTTAGGATTCTCACTTTGCCAGTAACGACAATTTTGACGGTTTACGAACCCATTCATGTGAAAATGAGCCTCATCAGAGAAAAGGATGTTGTCACAATTGGAAAACCGATTCAGCATTTCATCAGCAAATGCGAGCCTTGCTCCGAAGTCAGATTCTTTCAATTCTTGTGTTAATTGCAGCTTGTATGGATGCAGTTTAAGATCCAACTTTAAAATTCGTTGCAAACTTCGTCGCGATAAGTGTAAGACGGACGATCTCTTGCGAGTAGATATTTGTGGTTCTCCTTGTACCGACTGCATAACTCTCTCAATATTGTCTTCGGTCCTAGATGTTCTTGGACGACCTTTTGCTTTGGGTTTAAACGTTGAGCCAGTCTCTTCGAAACGCTTTATCCATATTTTAATTAAATTAGCACTCGGAGCTTGACTGATTCGCCGTAGTTCATATTCAGAACAATATAGTCGCCTAATAACAACGTCTGAACGAGAGGTCTGGTAAAACGCGCGCACGCAAAATGCGCGTTGCTTCCCGTCGAAGTGACTCATAGTGACTAAAACTCCATGAGCCCGCCTAACCAACGAGGTAAGGTTCCCCCCGCCCGCGCGCTTTCCACCACGCCAAAAAAAAATGATGGAATATGCACGTTCTATTGCGCCACCCTGTATGAGTGAAACCAGTATGGGCCGAAGATTAATAGACATAACATATGTTTTATTACATTAGGTATAACAACTAAAGAATTCAGACGACATGCACGAGCTTTTCTTCGAAATGCCGGAAGCCATTTTGAACACCAAATTTAATAACAAGATGTGACTGATATCTGTGCGGCATTTGTGAAATGTTAGTTACCTTTCTATTGCTGAGTACCGTGGCAATAATAATACCTAGCAGTCATTATAATTGCAACTTTGTTACCTGAGGCGAGTCCGGTTTGAGGAATACCTGCATGTAAAGTCTCATATCTCCGTGAATATGAGGAGTAGTTTGTTATTTGATACATCAATATAAGGGCATAAAATAAGTTTTTTTTAGCAATTGTAATAATTTTTCACCAACACATTTTTTTAAATACACATTGAAATAATAAAAATCACTAAGATTTGGTTTTTCATTTTTTTTCTTCCTTTGACCACAATTTGATTGTTTTTGATATCGGGATAGTTTTAAGACTTTTTCTTATAGATAGATAGATAGATATAGATAGATAGTTTTAAGAATTTAATCGAAACTGTGTTTATTTTTTAGCTTGGTAACCCAAAAAGTGTAAAGATTTGATAAAATCACTTTTTAACCCATAACTTAAAAACTAAAGGATATCGGACCATTGTTTCCACACTATAAAATGATCGTATGGACCGACCCGGTCCATCTGCAAAATACCTACACTGTTCCACAAAACATGTTCGATTCCAAATCGATATTCGATCGATGGTTTCTGAACGGTCATTTTAATTTGACGTTAGCTGTCAATCTGGCAGTTTTGACAACTGACAGACAAAAAAAAACCCCGCAATGAAAACGCGGTTGATAGGTTGTTGAAATTAAATCAAGGGGCATCTGGAATGTATTCGGGATTCCCTCAGGATTATTAATATAGCTGAGTGTGCCGTTGTCTCTCGAACCAGATAAAGTTCGGATTTTCGTGCCCGATTCGTATTTACCACGTAGAAACATAACCTGTGTTGGACCACTGTGCTCATTGACGCTGGCCCGCCAGTCATACCTGGTTGGCTAAAGAACCTGTCTACCAAGAAGAGCCTTCCTTTCCTGAGAGTAAATATCGTTCCGATCATGTCGTTATCTGAAATCCAGAAGGGTGTTTCTAAGGAACTCAGATGGTTTTCCTCCGCACACGGTCTGATAGACCGTTTAGATAGGCATGATGTGGTATTGGAGCGGTCTATGGACGTTAAGGAACGTTACAATAGGGTGCTCGAATTGTCCGCGCAGGCGGAATCAGTTGATGGTTGTGCACCTGACAGGCTGTCACGGTTGATAGGGGATGTCGACCAATGTACGGAGACGGCAGCTGCTATCACGCAGAAGGCTGCGGACACACGTAGACAGCGCGAGTCCAGCCATGGTGGTGACATTGAAGCACCTCTGCCGCATCAGGGATCGGGGACCAGGTTACCCGCGATAACTATGCCTACCTTTGACGGCGTGTCCGGTGAATGGATGAGCTTCATCAATCTGTTCGACAGTTTGGTGCACTTGCGATCGGACATTACCAAGTCTGTCAAGATGGCTCAGCTGGTGGCAGCATTGAGGGGTGAGCCCAGGGAGCTGGTCGCTCATTTGACAGTTACGGAGGGTAACTATGAAACGGCCAGGCAATTGCTGGTCAGACGTTACCACAACAAACGGAGGTTGGCCGATGCCCAACTGAACCGTTTGTTTAGCATCCCGGTTGTGAACAAGGTCGGGGCCATACAGACGGAGGTTTTGAACCCATTGTTGTCCGTCACCAAGGCTCTAGAGAATCTTGGACTTCCGGTTGGTGAATGGTCGTACTTACTGTTGTACATTGTACTTTCCCGCCTACCCGCTGACGTGCAGACTCGTTTCGAACAGTCTCACGGGAGGTCGGCCGAGGACCTGCCCGCCTTCTCCGACTTGGTCGGACTTTTGGAAGAGGAGTCTCGACGGGCAGAGAATTTGGGGTTGACGGTCACCCATCCTTCGGAGCCACAGAGAGCTGCCGGGAACGCTGTGAGTAGGGGCCCTCCGACGAGGAAGGACCGCACCAACCGGCAGTCATATGGGACTGTGAGTGCATTGACCCCACATAGTGAGACCTTCCCATGTTGTAGGCAGATTGGCCATGCTGTGGCCAATTGCAATAAGTTCGGGGAACTTAGGGTTCAGGGACGGCGCCAGATGGCCAAGCAGCGGGGCTGGTGTTTCCTGTGCCTCGGGCCACACATGGCTAGGGACTGCACGCGCACACAAATGTGCGGATATTGTGGTGGGGCCCACAACAATCTGTTGTGCATGAACCGGTCCGGCCAACAGCCACCACAGGGCCGTACCCAGGGTGACACGGCAAGGGACCATGAGAATTCGTTTGCGACTCGGAGCGCAACTCAGGGGCCAACGTCCCCACGTGCACAGGGCAGTACTAGGGTGCAGGGCCGCACTCAGGGTCATCACATGGGGGGCCCTGAGTTTTCGGTTGCGACTCAGCATCCGACTCAGCGGGCAATGGGGCCACAAGCACGCGGCCACCCAGGGGTGCAGGGCCGCACTCAGGGTCATCACATGGGGGGCCCTGAGTTTTCGGTTGCGACTCAGCATCCGACTCAGCGGGACATTGGGTGTGTTGAGCAGGCCGTAACGGGCGGGTGGCATGGGACACCTTCGAGCTATGCGGGTGCGGTTCGGACGCCACCTCAGTTGTCGCCCCGCTCGTCACCTCGTCCTCGTCGGTCGCATGTGATGTCCCCCCCGCTCATGGAGCGGCCACGGTTGAATTCACGCCCACCCCCCTTCGGGGGGCGTCGTAGGGTGGCAATGGAACCGGCGCGTGGGCCATTTGTACAATGGGACCCTCTGGCGTATAGCTGCCTACCTGATCGGTTACAGGCAGATTGGGGCTCCGGGGGCCCTCGCTAGGAATTTGCGGCCCAACAATTTGTTGCCCCCCAACCGGAGACGGTGGTGTTACTGATCGCCTCTGTGCTTGTTTGGGATTTGGCGGGCAACTCACCCTATTAGATTCTGGAGCTCAGGGCTGCATTGTATCGAATGATTTAGCAAAATGGTTGGGCCTCAAGGTAAATAGGTATAATAAATCAATACGGGGCGTGGGGAATGTTACGGTTACGAATGTAGTTGGTCAATCGGTGATCACGTTCTCTCCACGTTATGACATTTTGACAAAAACATCCGTGCAAGCTTTAGTAATGACGCATGTCATGGGCAGACACCCCTTGGTGAAGTTGAATCCGGCCGTTCGATTCCTGACATCAGGACTCAAGTTGGCGGATCCCGATTTTGACACTCCAGCCCCGGTCGACCTGCTACTGGGAGCAGACGTTCTGGGTAGGTTTCTGTTGTCGGATCGGCGAGTTCTTCAGCCGGACGGGTTGATTGCTGTGGATACTAAGTTTGGTCACGTGATCATGGGTCCGGCATTGCCAATGGTTAGGCCTGCCGAGTCAGATGGCATACTTATTGGCTCAGCGTTGTCAGACGCTATCCAACGTTTCTGGGAGATAGAGGAACCTCCCACCGTTCGTCGAGTCGACGCAGACGAAGAAGAGTGCGAGTTGTTTTACCAGAATAGTACTGGTCGCCTTCGTTCTGGTCGTTTTGTAACTCGACTGCCTTTCAGGGCCGATCGACCGCCACTAGGAGAATCTAGGAAGATGGCTGAGACGAGATTGATGTCGATGGAGCGTAGGATGTCAAGGGACGCCGTATTTAAACAAAAATACGTCGATTTCATGAGGGAGTATGAGTCGTTAGGACACATGTCGGTATCGGGTGTGGACTGGAGATCTGAGGATCATTGTTTCCTTCCACACCATGCCGTCCTGCGAACCCCTACCGGCAAGATTCGAGTTGTTTTTGATGGGTCAGCACCTACCTCGAACGGGATGTCCCTGAATCAGTGTCTACATTCGGGATCCAAGTTGAGTCGTGATATTTCGGATATTCTCACGAGCTTTCGGAGACACCAGATTGTATTTGTCGCAGACATTCGGATGATGTTGAGGCAAACGGTAATTCATCCGGCTGACAGAAGGTATCAGTTGATACTATGGCGTGAGTCCACGGCCGAGCCAGTCAAGGTCTATGAGTTAAACACGAACACGTATGGGTTACGGTCTAGCCCCTATTTGGCGATGCGTACCCTGCGGGAGTTGGCGTCGCGTGACCGTGTGAGCTATCCTAGAGCCGCCGCTATCCTGGAGCAAGATTTGTACGTCGATGACGTCTGCACAGGGGCAGCCAGTGTAGAGGAAGCTCTGGACCGACGTGACGAGCTCATTCAATTGCTGGAACGAGGCGGCTATGAACTACGCAAGTGGATGTCCAACTCCCCTGAGTTGATGGCTGGTCTCCCAGATGAGTTTCAACAAGACCCGCACGTTTTTGAGAATCCTGGCAACCCTAACATGTTGTCAGTGCTTGGAATTCAGTACCGGCCCGTCCATGATGAGTTTACCTATCGGGTGGTTTTAGAAACACCGAAGGCCTGGACGAAGCGGTCAGTACTGTCAACGATTGCGAGAACGTTCGACCCGAATGGATGGATTTCTCCAGTCACCTTTGCTCTCAAATGTTTTATGCAAAGGCTATGGGCGGCTCAGTTGACCTGGGACACCCACCTCTCAGGTGATTTGTTGACTGATTGGACGCGAATGTTCACCTCGCTATCGGACATAAATAATGTATCGCTGCCGAGGAAATTGGTCCCTGCTGGGGATTACAGGGCAACCCTTCACGGGTTTTGTGATGCCTCTGAACGAGGGTTTGCGGCAGCGGTTTATTTGCGAACCGTCACCTCCACCGGGGAGGTCGACGTGCGTTTGGTTTTGGCAAAAAGCAAGGTAGCGCCTATTCGGACAAGGATGACGATTCCAAAACTGGAACTGTCCGGGGCTGCTCTTTTGACCAAACTTTTGAATCACACTCTAACAGTGTTGCGTGGGTCAGTGGTTTTGGAGGATACGGTGTACGCTTGGACGGACAGCCAGATTGTTTTGTGCTGGCTGAAGGCTTCGGTCCATAACTTAGAGGTTTTTGTTGCGAACCGTGTCTCCCAGATTGTGTCGTCTGAGGTCCTACTGACCTGGAGACATGTACCAGGAGAATTGAACCCGTCTGATTGTGCATCCAGGGGATGTCAGGCTCCTGAACTCGTTAGACACCATTTGTGGTGGGGGACCACCCTGGCTTGCCAAGAGAGAATCGGACTGACCCCACAGCCATGTAGTAGTTTTGGTTTTGGCAAAAAGCAAGGTAGCGCCTATTCGGACAAGGATGACGATTCCAAAACTGGAACTGTCCGGGGCTGCTCTTTTGACCAAACTTTTGAATCACACTCTAACAGTGTTGCGTGGGTCAGTGGTTTTGGAGGATACGGTGTACGCTTGGACGGACAGCCAGATTGTTTTGTGCTGGCTGAAGGCTTCGGTCCATAACTTAGAGGTTTTTGTTGCGAACCGTGTCTCCCAGATTGTGTCGTCTGAGGTCCCACTGACCTGGAGACATGTACCAGGAGAATTGAACCCGTCTGATTGTGCATCCAGGGGATGTCAGGCTCCTGAACTCGTTAGACACCATTTGTGGTGGGGACCACCCTGGCTTGCCAAGAGAGAATCGGACTGGCCTCACAGCCATGTAGTAGTATCTTCGGATCATGGCCCCAGAGCGGCCGTGCATGTTAACCAGAAGGCTGAGGACCCTGACGCCGGGTTTCTGCTGGACCGGTATAGCTCACTTGACAAGTTGATAAACGTGTCCACTTGGATTAGGAGATTCGCTCGAAATTGTCGTACTCCTCGCGATCAGCGAACGTTGAACCCTATTCTGACTCCGGCAGAGCGAAACGAGTCGCTGTTGAATTTGGTCCGGTTGGTACAGTCCTCGAAGTTTGGGGCAGAATTGGAGATTATACGAAGTGGACGTTCGAAATTGAAGGGAGCCGTCGCGCGTCTCAACCCCTTTGTTGATTCGACCGGGTTACTTCGGGTAGGAGGAAGATTGCGCAATGCGAATCTGTCGTATTCGGCTCGTCACCCACTTCTGCTCCCCAAGGGGGGACAGTTAGTTGAATTGCTGGTGACTGATCGTCATATTAAAAACGCGCATGCCGGCTGTAACGCGTTGTTGGCCACGCTCCAGCGGGAGTTTTGGATCTTATCTGCCCGCCGTGCCATACGGAAAATCGTGTTTCGGTGCATGCCTTGTTATCGACTTAAGGCTGCCACGATGCAACCTCTCATGGGGGACTTGCCCCCTGATCGTGTGAATGACGTCAGACCGTTTTCAGGTGTTGGTACGGATTTTGCAGGACCGTTTATGGTGAAGAGTTCACGATTGCGTACCGCTAAGCAATACAAGGCGTACCTATGTGTGTTTGTTTGTTTATCCACCAAGGCGGTACATCTCGAGCTCGTTGCTGATCTCTCGACAGAGGCTTTCATTGCTTGTTTGGATAGGTTTGTTTCTCGAAGGGGACTTCCAACTTTGATCCGCTCTGATAACGGCACTAACTACATAGGTGCGGAACGATACTTACGAGAGATAGTCAACTTTTTGAATGTAAATAAAGTGGATATTGGAACGGCCCTCTCCCGTCGGGGTATACAGTGGACCTTCAGCCCACCGATTTGCCCCCACTGGGGTGGGATTTTTGAGGCCGTAGTTAAGTCAGCTAAGACGCACTTAGGGCGTATAGTAGGTCAGACCGCGCTGACTTTTGAGGAGCTCGCGACATTGTTTTGTAAGATCGAGGCCGTTCTCAATTCGCGACCGTTGTGTCCGCTCAGCTCGGATCCAAATGACCTGGAGGCTCTGACCCCAGGCCATTTCTTGATAGGACAGCCACTTAACGCGTTGCCCGAGCACCCCTTTGAGGGAGTGAAATTGTATCGGTTGTCGAGGTATCAGATGTTGCAGCAGTTTACTCAGAATTTCTGGAAGCGTTGGTCGCTCGAGTATCTGCATATCTTACAACAGCGCCTTAAGTGGACTGACAAAACTAGCCCCCCTAGTGTTGGTGACCTCGTTCTGGTTAAGGATGCTAACCTACCGCCACTACGTTGGCGCAGGGGGCGCATTGTTAACTTGTTCCCAGGCAAGGACGGGACCCCCCGGTCTGCAGAGGTTCTAGTAGGAGGCTCGGTTCTAAAACGAGCGGTAGCAACGTTGTCTCGGCTGCCCGTAGATTAGGGGACAGGTGGGTGCCTGTCCGGGCGGGGGATTGTTCGATTCCAAATCGATATTCGATCGATGGTTTCTGAACGGTCATTTTAATTTGACGTTAGCTGTCAATCTGGCAGTTTTGACAACTGACAGACAAAAAAAAACCCGCAATGAAAACGCGGTTGATAGGTTGTTGAAATTAAATCAAGGGGCATCTGGAATGTATTCGGGATTCCCTCAGGATTATTAATATAGCTGAGTGTGCCGTTGTCTCTCGAACCAGATAAAGTTCGGATTTTCGTGCCCGATTCGTATTTACCACGTAGAAACATAACCTGTGTTGGACCACTGTGCTCATTGACGCTGGCCCGCCAGTCATACCTGGTTGGCTGAAGAACCTGTCTACCAAGAAGAGCCTAGGGCGCGCCTGGGCCTTGCAGAGAGACAGGAGGTTGACGGGACCGAAGCACAGACCAGGTTAGATCTACCCCACATAACTTTATCTCGGTGAATCGCCGACGTTCAGCACTTCTTGGCACCTGATCGTCACGCTACCTCGTAGGTGATGGGCCCCTACGAGGTCATTAGGTGCTGAGAAGCCTGAATATCCTGTATAATTTTCTATATCCAATCATCTTTATTTCAAAGCACCGTCGTCGTACTGACGGGTGTTGTTACTTCTAGTTGCTATACTGTGGCATCTCACTCGGCAGCGAGCGAGCGAGCGCGCAAAGATAAATATTTCGCGCGCTTGCAAGCGGGGCAACCCCGCACCTGCTCCCCTCAGGCCCCGCACCTCACTCCCTCGAAAGCAGTCAAGCGCTGAACTCACGTCGCCTTAATATTTACCAAAAGACAGCATTTGACTATGACGTCACATGCTAGTATCTCATAGAACTTTTGCTGACGTTACCATTAGAGTCGGCGAATCGCGTTTAATGATTATTTAGTGCATTTTCCGGAACCGCGCGTACCGGGTGCAATCATGATAACATAGATCATTTTAATTTAAGGGATAGTCACACTTGACAGGCTGAACAGATTCGTTGTCTTTCAAGGTCCCAGGCACTACAACATCATTAATTAAGATTAACTTCTTCGGCCTATCTAAATTTAAAAATAAGCAAATAATAACTGACTGGCTTTTAACACTAGACTACGAGCAAACTGAATTTTTTTTCTCTTTAATAAAATAAAACCTACATTCGCATAATTCACATCTGTACCGAACACACACAACTCATACGCATTTTCACCGACACAACCGCAAAATTAGGGTAAAATATGGCTACATACTGTAATATAAATTGTTTTTAATCATATAAGTTACTAGACTCTAATGGTGTAAATGTGAGCAGCCAGTGATCATAACACAGGCATTTTAAATGCTTTGCTTGGTCACTGGACTGCTTTATAAAAATAGTGTAGCTTTAATGTTTAAATATAAGTTCATGTAATTTATGTTTGTGCTGTATGATTTTATGAATAAAACCCTATTATTATAACATTCTCATACATTTTAATATTAACATTTAGTGAAATACAGTGACTTCAGTGTTCAATATAACGTTGTGTTTTCAATCAACAACTCAAACAAGGCACCACTCCAAACAGAACTCGTGAACAATATTACCGTTTTGACAGTTCCTAAAAAGTATTTATTTTGACGAACAGTCAAATACCTTATTGTATCTCTCACGCGCTCTAAATAATCTGTTTTAAATTTGCAGATAATGCTCTTTTGCTGAAAATTTACAATACTTATCATGACTCATAAGAACCTCACTCATAAAACAGCTAATCAAATAGTCACTGGTTTCATGACAACAGAGCTTATTAATATTAATAGACAACATGCAATACTTTTAGACTTGCTTTCATGTTTAGGAATATCATGTTGAATAGACCATGAGCCTAATAAAGATTATCTATACACATATCATAAACCTTCTTTACTGCATCCAAAAACCGCACGTTACGACCAGCATAAAGATATACTACTTGGTAAAAACTCATCAACATATAATAACAATAAAATTTCAAACGCCGACGCCCACCTGCGTGCCGCCCCTAGTTTGTCTGTGAAGTTGGTACTACTGAACAAGGTAAACAAGTGCAGAGCAATGATTAATGCCACAATGCCGGTCGAATATGCGGTTACTGAACACATCAAAGAGAGGTTATGATATGTATGTAGATAAGCTAGTGTATGTTATACCTATAACTTTGAATAATTAGGCGCGAAAACGGACACATAGATCTAAGAAATGATATAAAATGAAAAAGTTCAAAAGTTCTTTTTATGTTTTCAGGTCTCAAATAAATGTGATAAACATCTCAACTGCAGCTTGTCTATCCTATCGATTGATCAGACTTCGCACCCACCTTGCTGAGATTGAGCAGGTATGTGGTCGCGTCGCCCTGCTTCTGCACGAGCGGCTGCTTGGCGAGCACCACCACGTCGTCGGCAAGCCGCGTGCCGCTCTGCGCCACCACCTCGCCGAGTGCCGGCAGGGGGCGCCCCAGCACGTCCGACACTGACACCTCGATGCTGTCCCACTCCGCCGTGATGTACTTCTTGCCTTTGATGGTGATGACGACTGGGGTCTTCTGTTGGTAATAAAGATTTAGAGTTAGAAAGAGTAATCAGAGGCAGATGGGAAGATATTATAAAGAAGATACCTATGGATTCGATAGGATAGTGTAGATGGAAAGATGTTATAAAGAAAATATGGTTTCGAGGGGCATAAAGAATACCATTTGAAGCATGTATGAAGGACAGTGGATTTACATGGCTCTTGAAATCTTAAATAAGAAAGGGAATCAAGCAAAATTTTAAGAATTTTGTATGTTTGATTGAATAGTAAAGAGAAGAAAAGTAGTCTGACTAGGTACCTTCTTTCTCTCCTGAGCTTAAGCCTTCTCCGTAGTGAACATACCTCATCATCAGCGATCGCCATGGCTCCCTCTAGCAGCAGCGCGGCGCCGCGCGGCGTGGTGACGGAGCGCCGCGACACGAGGTACGACGCGAACTTGAGCCGCTGCTCTGGGGAGAATGGAGCCGGCTTCTGCTGGCTCTTGTAAGACCTGCATACATAGGAATTAACATAATAACGATTATCATTAGATAAGGTATTAGCTTTTGCTTGATAGACTAGAAACAAACAGCTCATCAATCAACCAGTGCCGTCAATTGAATATAAACGCATCAGAGGTCGTTACCAGCAATAGCAGTAACCAGTCGCCTGTGGCGGCCATTTTATAAATTTCGCCATATCGGTGTGTCCCGGACTGGTACCCGCACACATCTTATTGTAGTTAGAATGAGGGATAATTCTTTACCCTTTTTCCTTTCCACAACACCTATATTTCAGTTTGATAACAGCTAATATGTGTTGCTCAATATGAAGCTCCCTAAGTTGTACTTATTTCTGTGTAATTTAAAAAATTAAGCAAGATTTAGGCCTAGTTTGATTTTATTTATGCATTTTAATATATAAAACTACAGTAAACACAAACAGAGATATTCTTCATACATTTATACGGCCCCAATGGCCCAGTCGGCAGTGACCCTGCCTACGAATCCAAGGGTCCCGGGTTCGAGCCCGGTGGGGGCAAATATTTGTTTGATGAGAAAGGATGTGTATCGTTGTCTAGTACCAGCGGTTCAGAGTGGCGTCTTTGAGTGAGTTTTATTTGAGCAATGAGTGACCACAGAGTATAAAACCATTCATTCATTTACACCCTACCCATTCTTTCACATGCAATTTGAATAGGTTAGAAAGAGATAGGATTAACATGAATGCTGCAACGGAAGCAAAATTTAACTTATTGTTTTTGTCCTGGTCCGGGTCAATCACACAAGGGCGCCTGCCTGATGTGTCCCGGTCCGGGACAACCGCAGACTAGAGGTTAAAGGTTATCACTGTTGTCAGGCTTCAGAAGTTGTCAATATGTCACAAAGGTCACCTTCATCATTGTAAGGTCACCTTCATCATTGTATGCTCACCTGACGATGGTGGCCAGTAGCGGCGCGGTGACGGGCAGGCCGCCCTCGAAGTGCCGCGCACGCGCGTCGCTCTCCTCGGCCGCCAGCAGCACGCCCTCCGCGTGCGCCGCGCTCCAGGCCGCGCAGCCCATGTGCTCACACAGCTGGAACACGTAGCCGTAGCTGCGGGGTGGATTATATAATGGTATCACTAAACACTTAGTTTCCTAGGTTTTCTGTCATGGAGACGTTTCTTTGACTTTTGATGAACACAGAAACTCTGGTGCTCATATTGTGAATGATTCCAGAGATGTTACAACTACTCTAATAAAATAAATGGGTTAGTGCAAATTAAAGTTTGGTCTATTTGGGTTGTCCAAAAAGTCCAAAACATGATAGACTCTGTAAACATATACTAAGACAATAGTATTCTACTCAAATAGGGTTAAATATAAAAAAAAACTTACTTAGCTGGGGAGTCATCCTTCTTCAAGAGTTGGATCAAGTTCTTCAAAGCGTCTTCTTTATCATAAACAGTGCCTTTCCCCATAGCCTTCATAGCGTAAACGGCATGGTACAACTCTGGAATGGTGGCATCCTTGTTCTCGAGAGTTTGGATTGGTGTGGCAAGCACTTCTGGTTTTAGTATGTTGAGGCAGTTGGACAGAGCTGCTGCATTTGTGAGCTGGAATACTTGCTCTACATTCTTTGGGTCATATTTAGCATTCTTGATGGCCTGAGAGCAGTATAATAGATAAGGTTATGAAATATTATTTCCTGTTTTTTTACCTTTTAGTATATAGCTAATCTTTCTTTAACCTTGAATGAATAATAATAATAATAATAATAATAATAATAATACCTTGGACACCGTTTACACACATTGATCTAGCCCCAAACTAGGATTCCCTGTATCTTGGGTACTAGACAACGATACACATACTTATATAGATAAATATTATACTTAGATAGATAAACAACCATGACTAGAGTAAAAACATCCGTTCTCATCAAAAAACTATTTGCCCCCACCGGGACTCGAACCCAGGACCCTTGGTTTCGTAGGCAGCGTCACTGCCGACTCGGCCATTCGGATCGTGAAGAAATATATAATAATAAGCATAAAATAATAAACATATAAGAATAAACAATTAGTCTGCTAATTTTCAATTATTTCTTTTTCTTAAGTATTTCTTAAACATTTATTAGTATTATATGAATATAAGGCATGTAAAATATGAGGTTTTAGGTTTATCCTCACCTCACAGATATTAGGAATCTTAGCATTCAGTTGCTTTAAGCCCTTTACTGCATAAAACAGTGAGGTGATGTCCTTGCTCTTCAGCCCCTCTTGCAGGATGCCTTGTAGCCGCACGACATCTATAGATTCTTGCAGAGTATTCCCTGCTACAACTGCTAGGATACCTAGCGCTAACAGTGCTGGTACTGGAAAATACATTAGAAAAAGTTGTCTTAGTGGAAAATACATATAAATTTACACTTGTAATTTACGATAAGTAATAATCGTAATAATCATAGCTTTGCAATGCAGTTGTCTTCCGCCCCCTTATCGACACTCTGACCAGTTGTGCTAATAACCTAAGGTAATGAAATAGCCTATTGTACCGGTAGTAGGCAAATGACGTGTACCTATCAGACGCCAAGCAGAAAAATTGGGGTTTTCGGTAGATTTGGATTCTAGGGGCTTTTGAATTGATAAACTATATTGGAAATGATCAGTTGATAACATATAAGTCGAAAATCGCAGATCTAAAACTGAATAATAAGCGAAAGACTACGATCCCTCACGCCTTCTTTGAGTCAATAATATCAGTGGATACTCACATTTTGAAGTCATTATAAGAGTTTATAAAGGGCGTAGTAGCCTTGCCCTTGTATTTGTTTACTAATTTATTTGCTAAATTAGCCGTAATAACAGAAAAATCGAAATCTACGAAATCCCAATCACCGGCATAGCTATTAGCTTAGCTAAGTTTGACAGAGAGTTCAGAGAAAATGATCGACGTAGCAAGCAAAAGGGTTGCCAGATATCAGCTAACAATAATGTACTCTGTGCAGCTAACACTATTCGCCTAATTTTGCCCACCGAGTAACCTAAATCGCCTAATAATATTTCTTTGTTAAGTAGCCTAATTCGCCTTACATTTTGAGCTAGGTAGCCTAAATTGAGCCCAAATAAAGAAGAAATAAACAAAAACATTCGCATTTGATGACAACCACTTATCAAAAAAAAAAAAAACGAGTTGGAATGAGAAGATTGTTTTCTTGTTATCATATGCGTTTGTCTATCACACTCACTCCTAAAAATAGTGGACGCAATGGAATTATTAAGGAATAATTCAATAAATTGAAGGTATTCCTGAAATTGCCTAAATCACTGTTTTTTTCCTAGGTTGGTAAAATGGCTACCGACTGGTAGCCGATCGGATTTTCTGGTCGCCATTTGACCCCATAAGGTAGCCTAAAAGGCGATAATTCGCCGAATCTGGAAAATAATAGCAAATAATAGCAAATAATGTTGCTAGATCAATGGAAGGTATTTTCTGGGTTGGTTTTTAAACCGATATAGCTTTTTTTGAATAAAATGATAAAATGATATGCATAATGGATAGCTGGCACTCGCTTTTCATACCAAAGTGCTTTTCTTTTTGCGCGGAAATGCATAGTTTTTCTGGAAATCCACATTGAAGATTGGTGAACGAAACGCATTTTACTACGAAAATCGGCGAAACGAAACGCAAAAGTACCATTCACAGACAAAAATAGTACAATTCACAGACAAAATTATGACGTTTTGTCTGTGGTATTGACATTAATGAACGTCTGTGGTCGAAAAATGATGCATCTTCATTCCGTTTCTCTCGTAGAGGCGACCCCATCTAGTTTCACTAAACCGAAATGTTTGTTTTAGGTCACTTTCTGTGTAAATACTAAAGATAGGTTGTGTTAGGTCACAACGTTATGAACGACCCGGAGCCGAGTGAAGCGGAGCGGAGCGAGGCGACCCCATCTAGTTTCACTAAACCGAAATGTTTGTTTTAGGTCACTTTCTGTGTAAATACTAAAGATAGGTTGTGTTAGGTCACAACGTTATGAACGACCCGGGGCCGAGTGAAGCGGAGCGGAGCGAGGCGACCCCATCTAGTTTCACTAAACCGAAATGTTTGTTTTAGGTCACTTCCTGTGTAAATACTAAGGATAGGTTTATAAAATTGAATAGATTGGTGTCATAAATATGGTGTTTTTCTTCATTTTCCTATCAAATCAGATGAATCTAACCTCAAAACTTAAAAAAATCATATCTCAAAAAGTATACATTTCCGCACTTTAAAAACTATATGGGGGGGGGAACCCCCCCCACCCCCCTCCTTAGCTATATCGATTAAAAAATTTACCCACTTTGTTGGTATATTTTTATTCAAGTACTAATCAATGAACCATTCACCTCACCAAACGAAATATCACTTCCTTTTGAAAGAATAAAAAGTAATTGAGTTAAACTGTGTTTTATCAGAGAATTAGAGCATACAATCATTAAACGACCGAAATATCTTCTCCGTTTGTTTAGAATAAAATATCCTCAACAATAATGAGTAAATTTGTGCTATCGTAAGAGAGATAGAGCATACAATTAAATAAATTACCGTACCTAAAGAAATAAATCCTGTGACGTTGCCGCTCCGAATTCGTGTTACCGTAAAAAAAAGATGTATCAAATTAGTATAAACATATTTTTACTATTTTACCGTAAAGTATTTATTCTCACTATTTCTCACTCGAATGATTGTTTTTTTGGTGATCAAATCATAACTAGCTAGCTAAGCTAACTTGAGTCATCTTATTTCATATCCGTTAGGCAGATTGAAATATTTTAAGTCTTAAATAATGAGAGTTTGTAATTGGCCAAAGATAAGTTTACCTTTTTGTCTTATTTGTATCGTATGTGCTGTAAACTCTGTAATCAGTAAATAAATAATATTGGTAGATTTTTGTAATTTTGTGCTGTCTCTCCAGATCTAGGCTGGATTGACAGATAAATTCTCGTTCGATTTCCGAAATAAAATCGGGTGTTTAGCTCTACTTGTGGTTTAGAACAAACTTGTTTTATTTAGATATAACGAAATGGCAGCCGTCAAATTAGTTAACAGTAAGTTTGTGCAGATTTTATGTAAAATTTTTCATTATTTAATTTTTCTGGTTATGTAATTGTGAATAATTTGCAGGTTAACTCAGGAGTATTTACTACCCCCTTGCTAGAATATTGTTCTGGCCTTTGTCATACGCAGTAATAGATATGCTGCACTGGTTAGGCAGCAGTGAGGTGTTGTCAACTTTGATAATGTATTCATTCTTATTTTCTCAACTCACCAACAAATTTTTCTTCCAGCGGCTCTTGCCCAGGCTAGGCCCAAGTTCGCCATCTTCATGAAGTACGCCAAAGTAGAGCTGGCCCCACCCAAGATGAGTGAAATCCCTCAGATCAAAGCTGGCATCGGCAAACTACTGTCCAGCGCCAAGACCGGAGCGTGGAAGCAACAGACCGTGAAGCAAGGGACCCTCAACACCCTGGTCGGCTTGGAAGTGCTTTTCTGGTTTTACATTGGAGAGTGCATCGGCAAACGCCACATTGTCGGTTATGATGTCTAACTTTATCCACTCCAGGTTTATAGATACTTTGTAGGTAATAAACTATGTATGTTCTGTGAAATAAATTAATTATTACATGCAGACATATCTTTTTCCTAAAAATCATTATAGCATCTGTGATAGAATGTACAGTTTATTTTATTTTGCAGAATCCATATATCAACCTCTCGATATCTACCGTGGAACCAAATCAACATCAACAAACCTAATATACAAATATTTTGCCTTTATTTACATTCATACCCAATGGCCATATGCCATCCCAACCATAGTTGCCAGCATGCCTTATAACTAAGCATTTTAGCATCCCTCAGTCTATACATTACCAGAGTTGTGTAAGTATTAACAGTTATGGGAGTAAGTTCCGTCCTAAATTTAGTTAGTGGTCTTGCACATCCATCAACCCTGAATACTTTTATAGTATAATAGGCTTTGAAACTTAATAAACAAGTTGAAATCAATTAATTATGCACAATATTTCTGACTACCAAACCACTAAATAAAATTCCAAAACACTAAATTACAAATATATTAACATAACAAACTATGGTTACAACGGCGCGCATATTTCCATAAATCTATAAGGGTTTCCCGCACTGGTGAACTTCAGTTCATCCTCGAGCTGCGGGGGGCCGCGCAGCCATAGCCGGTCGCGGTAGTAGTTGGCGCAGCTCAGGAACTCCTTGTCGCTGTAGCGGCCTATCTCCATCGGCACGAACGGGTCTAGGTGCTCGAAGCCCTGTGGACAAAGTCAAAGTCAAAATTTCTTTATTATTGTAGATATTTACATGTACTTAGTAATCATATTTTTTTGCTTTTTCCCTACATTGGACCACTGGGAGAAGAAGGGCGAAGTAACCCCCACAGATTGATTTTTTGATCCTGGATGAGAGTTGATTTCTTGTAAACCCCTCAGACGCTCTCCACTTTTATAAACTCTGCCCGAAAATATTCGTGTGAACTAGGTATTATATTAAAAGTGATCATCTTGATTTCCTTAAACCTTCAATGTTACTTGTCTTGTCAACATGTCTTGCACGGGAAGAGATGCTGCTTATCTAGACAATGTGGTATATATACCTTCTTGTAAAGCAGGTATTTGGGCAGATGACTCTCATGACGATCTTCAGGCACGGCCAGCTTGTCTACTGTCAGAACAATCACCCCGTTGCTCTGTAAGAAGTTACATATTATTATTATAATTTCCTAATTCCTCTCACTAAGTAACTAATTCAATCAGATGGCTACAGGTCCGTCGCGCAAATAACTGAACGGAACGATTAACGAGTTGCCTGAAAATGCTAATTCAAATGATTAACACAGTACCTATTGGGAGTGAGATTGCTATGGAATGGTAGTATTTTATGCACAAAAATGAATTCTTCGTCCTTGTATAATAGGAAACCGATATCAAATATGCCCTAGTAGCAGAACTGTATCAGGTAGAATTTTTTGTTTGGGTGTCGCGGGGTGCGTTTTTGGATTGACCCTCACGGGCCTCTCAGGTAGAATCCGACTTTCCTAAATTTCGAAATATGAACTTTGGCACACGTACCAGCTGTGGTAAAAAATTATTTCACTAAGTGCACAAACCCCACTATTGTACCAAGGGATGTGTGTGCATGAAGTCGTGTCCTAACAAATGCTAACTGTAGTATTCGGAGAGAAAGATAAGAACCTATTCGTATTTCAGCAAGTTGACTCTGAAACAAATCAGCTGTTGCGTTCACTGACGCCATCTTCCAAAAACGAATTGGGCCGGTTCTCCTTGCTCTAACTAAATCAAAAGGCTGACAAAAGCATGCCAAATATGATCGCAGCTAGTTTGTTTGTCTTTTTTCCCCTCGCGGGGAAGGGGAGGGAGACTCGCATGCCAGCTACAGGCACGCCAAACACGTCGTTACGTGTTTGCTAGTAGCAAGCAGCAGAAATAATCTCGATACACATGCCAGTAGCTAGTCTTACAAGTACATATTCGGCATATTTTTGTGCGAGTAACAAGCATGCATATTAACGCTTAAAGGGATCGGCCCGGGACACACAATGCCTGCAAATAGCATGCCAGATGCTGGTAAATAAGTATGCTACTGTTTACTGGCATTGCGTGAAGCTGTGATACACTCATGCCTGTGCGTGGTATTCGGTAGTACACCAGTTACTAGAATGAAGTTTCTTCCTGCCAGTGACGTGTTCGTGCAATAATATAAACAAAGAAATTTGCCCAACGCGCCATTTTTTATTAAGTGAAAACTCCAACAACAAAGTAACCAAAAACTAGCTGCGAGCAACTAGCAAACATATTACGACGTATTTGGCGTGCTTGTAGCTGGCATGCGAGTCTTCCTCCCCACTTCCCCGCGAGGGGAAAGAAACAAACGAGCTGCGATCTCCTGGCAGGCTATGGACTGGCACGTAAGCTACTGGCAGAATCTCGATACACATGCTAGTAGCTAGCTAATACTAGACTACTAGTATTTGGCATGCTTTTTTGCAAGTAACAAAGGTGCGTATTCTAGGCTAATGAGATCAATGAAATTAAATCTAGCAGAAAACGGCTCGAGTTGAATTCGAACCATCGACATATGGATTACACCAGAGGCCCTTATACCATGGTGTACGTACCCAGTCGTTCCTGGTGAGGTCGAGGAAGGAGGTGGTAAGTGAGACCTCCTCCGGCGCGACGGTGCGCTTGGTGCTGGTGCGAAGGCGGGTCAGCGGGTAGAAGAAGCTGTTGAACCCGTCGATGGCCACGAACGTCTTGCATCTGCAATCGAAATATTATGTTTTCAGGCGTCAGTCATCCAAAGAATGTGGGTGAACATCTGTGCCCGTAGCACTCCACATGGGACAAGTACAACGGAAATACAGTTCGCGCCGTCGGAAAAGGAAACGTACTGATAGAAGCGTTAGTCAACGGAAAGAAGTAACCGATTACACTTCAGAATGTATGGCATGTCCCGTCTATACAAAGAAACCTATTCTCGGTACTAGCTGCCCACGATTATATTCCCAGCAGCATATTCTCGTCAACCCCGAAGCAATGTCGACTAACCATTGACGGAGAAACGAAAGGCTCAGGTAATCGATGCTTAAAAGGTGGACTCTACAAACACGCAGAAACGAACATAGAGCCCAACCAACGACTCGAAGTCTTTATGACAACTGAGACACAGCTATACCACGAGCGACTTGGACACCAAAATAAGAGGCACGTCAGAGCTTTAGTTAAGCAGGAACTGGGTATTGACTTACCCACCGACCACGACCTATGCGAAGGATGCATTAACGGCAAAGCTCATCGTCTAGAATTTGGTACGCGAGCTAGAGCACCTACGCCAGGAGAACTGATACACGCTGATGTCTGCGGGCCATTCCCGAATTCTTTCACGAAATACCGCTATTTCCTACTTTTCAAGGATGATTTTACCAAATTGCGCTTCATCTACCCATTGAGACAGAAATCAGAGGTATCTACAAAAATAAGCTAAGCGGTTTAGCTTTTTATATGCGGAAACATCTAAGTGGTTTTTAGATTTTTAAGTAGTATTTTTACATTGTTTTTTCAAACCGTTTGTTTCCCAAATAAACTAAAATAAAATAAATAAAATAACGCTACTGATATCACAAATAAAAACACCGGCTATACAATAAAGGAATTTCTAAGCGACAAACGGAGGTGAATTCGACAATCATCGAGTAAGAGATATATATATCGGGGGGTACGGCAGTGCCTCCGCCAAGTCGAGCGCGAAGCAAACACTGGCGTACCATCCTTTACTGGAACCATTTCGCCGCATTTTCAGGCCCCTATTTGAGAACCTCTGGATAAGACCAGAACGCAGAAATTTTCGTCATCCAGTAAGCTATAATCACATACTTAAAATCCAAAATTTCAAGTCTGTACGTCATTTAGTTCCGAAGTTAAGCGAAAGCAAAGTTTCGCATTTATGACACTCACTCACTCACTCATGATCATCAGAATAGAACTAGTACTTCCCATAAACTCAGAGAGCTGAAATTTGGTACAGAGTTAGGGTTTAATGGCCACATAAAGGGAAACTATAAAAACTAGGATAATCGAAGATCTGGAGTACCTGGTGACCCTGATTAGAAAACACAAGAGCTTGGTTTTCTCTTGGTATAGATTCGGTATACACCGTTTTCATATCTCCCGAAAATCTAATAAAATGAATCAATACGCCCACGTTTCTACAAAAAGAAGTGAAATCCCACCAATAACATTCTGTAAAAAACTAGCCAAGTCTCGAAGGAGCTGCTTGTTTATCTCTAAAAAGTAATGAAATCTAGACAAAGTCGTTAAGGTTCCTTACCGCGATTTCTTTATTATTATGTTGTGTGAATTGGCCGTTGAACATTCTTTATACGTTAGTGGGTGCAAGTCAATTTTGAACTGCGTCGTATTTAATTACGATAAATTACAAGCTGCAAGTTTCCTGATAGGGACACGTTACGAAATATTAGAAAATGACTGCAGGCGCCTTCCATGATCGTTTTATGCTTCTCGTTAAGGGTATACAAAAGAATTCTATTTTAAGCAAATTAGTATGTAAAATAAAAATAACTTTGCCATGACTTATTTTTATTGACATTGAGAGTTACAACAGATATAACATAGGTAATTACAACAGATATAACATTACGTGTAAACAAAATTGACTTGTACCCACTAACGTATAAAGAATGTTCAACGGCCAAGTCACACAACATTAACTATAATAATAAAGAAATCGCAGTAAGGAAACTTAGACTTGGCACGACTTTGACTAGATTTAATTACTTTTTAGAGATAAACAAGCAGCTAGATCGAGACTTGGCTAGTTTTTAACAGAATATTTTTGGTGGGATTACATTAAACAGAGACTCCTATGCCTGTACACACCTGAACAAAACGGTTGAGCAGAACGCGAAAACAGAACAGTAGTCGAGATCGCACGTGCCATGATGCATGCACACAAGCAGTTGCCGCAAGAACTGTGGGCTGAACTCGTCACAACCGCTGTTTATATTCTGAACAGAACCGGACCGACTCCCGTACTCGGAAAGACGCCTTACGAGTTGTGGTTTGGAAAAAAAACCTGTTATCAAACACTTACGGATAATCGGTAGCACATGCTACGCGCACGTTCCAATACAAAAACGCAAAAAGCTACACAAGAAAGCTATAAAAGGCATATTAGTCGGATATTCAGACGACGGATATCGCATCGTAATCGAAGGAAAAGAAAACAATATGATCATATCTCGAGACGTCATATTTGATGAAAAATCAGTTACTTCAGTGGAAGGTGACACAAATGCAAATGAAACGCAAGATACAGATGTAAACAAATACATTGTGAAACTTGATCGTATACCTACGGAATCCGAAGAATACCGCATCATACCAATAAACCTCAACAACCCGAAAATGATGAAACCAGACGAGATACCGCAGATGATCACCCACCGAATATAGAATCAATCGAATTAGAGGGAGATAATGCTATTGAAGAATACACAGATCTGCAAACAAGTATCCTGAGTGATCTCGAAGATGAATATCTAGATGCAGAAGTGCCGCAACTTGATCAAAGGATATAACCTGCGCGACAGATCAACGCTTCAAAGACCTGTAAAATTTGATGATTATATTATGGCTATTCTAAGCAACGAAAGCGAGCCCTTGACCTACAAGGAGGCCATGCTTAGCCCCTACAACGAAAATTGGCTCAGAGCAATTGAAAGTGAAACCTCGTCAATACACCAGAACAAGACATGGACTTTACAGGAACTAACGACGAACCGTAATAAAGCATTCCCATGTAAATGGGTGTTCAAATTAAAACGAAATCCAGACGGCTCAATAGAACGCTATAAAGCCAGACTAGTTGTAAAAGGATTCAGACAGAAAAAGGGCACTGACTACGAGGAAACCGTTAGTTCTGTAGCCAGAATGGCAACTAACGCTTCTATCAGTACGATTCCTTTTCCGACGGCGCGAACTGTATTTCCGTTGCCTGTGGTTACTGTTGACATTTCGTCGAAACGTTCAAAGGTATGAAATAGGTCGCTCCGATTCCTGATGTGGCACCGTTATCGACATACCAGTTGTCTCGATCGCGGTCTGCGTTTATATTGTTTATCGCAGTAGTTAGCATTGTAAATGCTGTATTCACTCGTCCACGCTTACCAAAATTCTTATTAGGATGGATCGGATTCAAGCTCTTCGGAGGTTTACCGTCGTTAACCCATTTAGAACAGTTTTTCACTCTGTGTCCATATTCAAGACAGTTATTGCATCAGAGCAGTTATCCTTCCGGTTCTGATTGTGTGTACTGTGCTTCGTGCTTGACGATGCACTTAGAATGTCTTGATCACTTGAACATATATCGGTATGTGTACTGGATAAGGCTCTCTCGTAAGCACAAACGTGGCTCGTCAAATTGTCTATAGTCCTCTCGACTTTTGGTATTAAAAGCCAGGTGCTTCTGTATTCTTCGCCGAGTGTGTTTAATATCTTGCAAATTAGAAGAAGTTCGGGTAGCTCTCTTTCATCAGCACGTGACAGCTCTTGATTTAGATTGGTCCAGATATTTTTCAGCTTGCTCATGTGGGTAGCGATGTCGTCTGCGGGGTCGCGTAACCTTTACCCTTTATGGTCGGAAATCATTCATTATTAGTTGGAATGATTTGAATAAAAGTGTTGAAACACTTCTAGACCTACATACTAGGATGAAATGCAAAATTATACTATGCAATTTTCCATATGCCTGTAATTTGACAGAACTACAGAACAAATCTGTGCATAGAATGAATATTCATTTATTTAATTTAAGGTGTCATCACAGGGATGCTATTTTATATTTCGACATGAATAATTTTATTCATAGCTTTACTCTGACACAGGATACATTGTACCTGTCTAATAAATATAGAAAATTAGTAGCTACATTGTTAGCTTATAATATATGCGACGCAGCTATAGTTGGTTTAACGCATTGACAGCCAGACCATCTAGCAACTATTGCTCAAACGTCACATCCTATTTAGGAACGCTCGATGCCCCGAACAGTTAGAGTTGTTCAAAAACAACCAGCGTTAGGTGCCGAGAACATGTCATTCGTAGAAAGGCGAATCCCGACTCAGGGTGCCGCTCGACACCCAGAGTTATCCGGGTTGTTCTTAGTTCATAACAAAAAATGACAAACGTCATCCCATGAAAAGATGTCAGTTTGACAGACAGTCACACCGGGCCGTTCAGTAACTACAACTGTCATCGGGCGAATATTGCCCGGCGATAATCACCCCTGGGTCGTGTTCAGTAACTACGCACCGAGTGTGATTGTCGCCCGGCGATAGTCACCCGATGACAGTTCGCCATACAAATCTATTTCGTGGTGGTCGAAATGGGAATAAACCATTTCCTTCCAATTAAAAGGACACGCAGAGTGGTCAGAGGCACTGAGCAAAGTAATAGATCAGATCCATTGTTCAGCTATAAGTGACCGAGGCATCTAGTCAAAGCACAGATATCGAGAGATAGGCCCTTGGCGCTAAGCTTGTATCGGAACCAGTGTCGCCGAAAACTAAGAACACGCATACATTTACACCACTCGTACATCAATCCCTCCGCTTTTATTGGTCAGTGCAATGTCATGCACCTATCGTCCGAACACACCCACACTACCGCAGGTATACTAGCTAGTCGAGCTAGTGTTGGGACAATGCAAGGACAGCGTGTATCATCGATCGATTATAATTTATAGACACTGGTATAGACAGTCGTATACAATGCCGGGTTCTATAAATAAAATAGTAAATTGTTTGTAAATACGACATATTTATACGACATATGAGACCCCTTTGCCTCTCTTCTTTTTTTCAACAGAATCCTTACAGCTAGAAAGAGAGAACTAACTGTGAACTCTTCGGACCTGACTGAAAGCATCGGAATTTCCGATCAATACTTATAACACCCCATTATCCTTCGTCGGGCTAGGTTTTAAACAAACTTAAAATTGGCAATCATTTTAATAACTAACAATAAACTTACGTATTATGAGCAATAAAATAACTATATTATTACATTAACTATATTAGTAATTGCGGAATGATAACATCTATCGATTCAAAAACATAATTCTCCATCACTATCCCCATCACTATATGTCGTCTCTGTGTGCGTGTAACAGTTCGCCTCCGTATCACGATGCATCTTAGCTTTCGTACTTAGATAAGTGTGAAATATTCATTGCGTGTTAGCTTGGCAATAAGTAGTGAAATTAAGATACAAAACAAGCAATGTATAGTAAACTTAGCGAGAACAATATGACATTGTCACTTTAATGTCAATTCGTGACGAATTTTCCGCGAATGATTTTTTTTCGTAATAATGTTTATTTCTTGTGTTTTAAGAAGAAATAATAGTTGGAATGAGACTTACAAGTGATATGTGACACCGGCGTTCTTGGAGTTCACAATCTCGCTTCTATTTTTGCACGTGAGTATTGCACAGGTCGGCATTTTCGAAAAACAACGGAAATGAATTCGTCACTGCGGTCGCCCGGTGACTACCGAGAATTTTTAATATCTAACCTGTCGGAGCTACATTTGTTCGCACGTGCCACGCCCCTCAACCTATCTCTCGATATCTGTGAGTCAAAGTATGGTTAACAACTAGAGTGTACAGAGACATTGAATGTGTTGACCAAGTTCAACTTGACATCAGCTTATGTTAAGAGTAATATGACACCTCCTGTTAATCATACTTTGCATGCAACATTGTAATCTGTTCCAAGTAATTTGAATGAGTTCATAAGACAATAGAGGAAATCTCTAGCATATAAGAGCCACTAACTATGTCAAAATGTATGCCCCAGTTAAATATTACCCATCAAAACATCCAGGGGCTACCTGGCAAATAACTTGCATTAGAATTATTTCTAAAAAATTCTGACATTGATATTATTTGTGTTACAGGACACTGGTTGAAGGAAAATATGATGTCTTTTAACATAACTAATTACAAAATTGTCAGTTGTTACAATAGAAAGACTGCTGATAGAGGTGGTTCTTTTAACTTAGGTAGTAAAAAATATTAAGGTGAAACAACGGAAAGATATTCTTGCATTACTGTTGAAAGACAAATAGAGATATCCTGTGTTGAGTTAGATAGCCATATTATTGTTTGTGTCTACAGGCCACCACCACAATTTCGAAATATTTGAGAAAATTATGGAGGAAGCCCTCATTACTACGTAATAACAGAAAAAAGTTAATTATTTGTGGCGATCTTAATGTAGATTTGCTTGTAGGAACAACAATGAAACAACGATTAATAACTTTATTCAAGTCGTTTAATTTATGTCATGTAGTTTTAGAGCCGACTAGATTTACACTTACCAGCCAAACTTGCTTAGATAACGTTTTTTGTGACTGTGCATTCACAAGTAAAAGTGTAATTAACTGCTTACCTTCCGATCACAGTGGTCAAACAGTTTCATTCCCAATTGCTATTAAGGATAAGACTGGTCCATCATTTTATAGGCCTATTACATCCCATAGACTAGAGACATATACGAAAAACTTAGATATAAATTTGCCAGTACCGGATTTTAATGAACAGAACCCAAACAAAATCTACTCAGACTTCTTCAACATTATTCAGACAGAATTCAATAAAAAAATTCTATTCAAAAATCTAAATTTAATGACTGGGCAACGTCTGGAATTCGGGGAAGTAGAGTTATCTTCTATGACCTTTATGAACAAAAAACCTATAACTTTGATCGAAAATTTCATGACTATGTTAAAAAATATTCCAAAACTTTCAAGTTGGTTCGTAGAACTGCAAAAACTTTACACATTAATAGAAAAATTAAAATTCAAATAATAGAATGAAAACAGTTTGGCAAATAATAAACCGTGAAACTGGCAAAGTTATACCAAGGGACAATTATTTCTGCCTAAAGATAGGTGTTGGTGATGATGAAGGTGATGATGTTGTTAAATCCAGGGCTGATGTTGCTCGAGCTTTTGAAACATTCTTCACCAATGTACCCTTACTCACAACAGATCCTTTAAATTCATCTCCATATGAAGCAGAGACTTTATTAAATAATAACACTAGCGTCAGTAGGGTATATATGAAATTTCATCATATATATCCCCAGGACATTGTCAAAACGTTTAGATTACTTAACTTAAAAAATACCGAAGACCTGTGGGGTATATCAGTCAAAGTCATTGGTTCAGTAATTCTAGTTATAGCCCCACACTTAGCTTATATATTCAATAAATGTGTTGACGATGGGGCTTTCACAGACCTCATGAAACACAGTAAACTGATACCTCTGTTCAAGTCGGGAGATAAGGGTGATCCTTCAAATTTCAGACCAATATCTGTTCTTCAAACACTAAGTAAAATATTTGAAAAGATTATACTCAATCAAATGCTCTCACACTTCAACCGTACAAAACAACTCCACGAAAACAATACGGTTTCACTAGGATTAAATCGACTACGGATGCAGGTATTACCCTTATATCTCATATTTATTCTGCGTGGGAGGCCGCACAGGATGCTATCGGAGTTTTTTGCGACCTGTCGAAGGCGTTTGATTGTGTTGATCATAATACGCTATTGATTAAATTGAATCATTACGGAGTTAGAAATAAAGCGTTGGATCTACTAAGATCATACCAATCTACTAAGATTCAAAAGGCAGAAGTTAACGGCGTTAAATCTGATGGATCGGGTGTTAAAATTGGCATTCCACAAGGTTCCATATTAGGCCCTTTCTTATTCCTGGTATAAATTAACGATCTGCCTTTCATGCTGGAGAAATTAACTGACATAGTGTTGTTTGCTGATGTTACTTCAATGGTCTTCAAAATTGAAAGACAAAAAGGAGATTTTGATGATGTTAATGGTGTATTGTCTTTGAATTGGTTCACAGTTAATAATTTATTGTTAAACGCTGGTAAAACCAAGTGCATCAAATTCTCACTTCCAAATGTCAGGCAAGTTGAGACCAGTTTAGTGTTAGACAACAGCACGTTAGATACGTAAATGATACGAAGTTTCTTGGAATAACCATTGATAGCAAATTGCAGTGGGGACCCCACATAGATAAATTAGCTGGTAAATTAAGTTCTGCGGCTTACGCTGTTAGGATCATCAGAAAAAGCACGGATGTGGCTACATCTAGGCTAGTATATTTTAGTTACTTTTTACATAGTGTGATGTCCTATGGTATCTTGTTGTGGGGGAAAGCAGCGGATTTTCAAACTATTTATATTTTACAGGAAAAAGCTATTCGAGCAATTTATAGTTTAAAACGAACAGACTCTTTAAGAGAGCTTTTTAAAGAAATTGACATTCTAACAGTAGCTAGTCAATTTATTTTCGAAAATATAATGTATATACGCAAGAACCTTACAACATTTTCCAAACTTAGCGATAGCTGTAATTAACCTAAGAAATAATCACAGACTATGTGCGCCCCGATTTAGACTCGCGAAGGTTAGCAATTCTTTCAAGGATCAGTACATTCTCTACTATAATAAGATCTGGTGATTTTCAAATTGCCATTTGAGCAATTTAAAAAGCATGTTAAAGCGACTTTGTCGAAAAAGGGATATTACAATGTTCAAGATTACTTAAATGACAGGACTGTATGGGGTTAATCTGGCTCAACAAAGACCTTAATCATAACAATTTAATTTTTCATATTTGTATTAGTTAAGCACAACCTATTTTTAAAAGAGATCTAAAAATCAATCTGTGGAAGTTTCTACGCCCTTCTTCTCTCACAGTGGTCCAATGTAGAGAAAAGGCAAAAAATGACGTTTGCTAAGTATATGTAAATATCTACAGTAATAAAGTACTTTGACTTTGACCCAAATAATGGCATGCATAGGTTGTACGAGCGGTCTTCGCAAATACCATCATAGAGGCGGTGTAGTTCTAACAAAAAATCGCGTGATGTCGTAAAGCGCATGACTTTTTTCAACGTCTCTTAGCGCATATTTGTGGTGGGGAACAAGAGTGCGGTGGCGTCTGCTTTAGAGAACTTTTCGACATTCTCCCTGTAAGCCTGTGCGCCTGCATCACCAGCGTCGGCTGCTAATACAATCGGTTGTTGGAACGTGCCTTCTACTACTTCTAAACTCTGATTTTTTATTCCGTAGAATTATGAAATTTCAGATATCATAAGGTTCTTTATGAGGACAATTATTATTTTATTCATTTTGATTAGTGTAAATTGCAGGTGTAAAGTGTGGTTGTGAAGTGTAAAATGTCAACGTCTGAAAAGCCAGTGTTAAGTGTGAGTGATTACTAATCAGTAATCAGCGAAGTGAAGCAAATAGAAGTATATTCTATTTTTTTACGAGTAGCCACGTCCCCGGCGCCCCTCCTCCCCTTCTACTCGCAGCGTGCCTTTTTAACAGCGTTGGTACAGTAAATTCGACTGTTTCACGCCCAATAACCAGTTTCTACTAAACATTAGAGATGCTACACACAATAGGGCGCAAAACTGTCAATTTCTCACGAAGAAGACTGTGGGAAAGTGCCTTGTGTATTAAAAATCTTCAAAGGCAAGTAATGCATCGCGACTGATTCGCGGCTGTGCGCATTGTATTTCAATGAAAGGGATTATTTAGGGATAAGTAATTAAAAAGGCGGTAAATAGATTTACGATCAGATACTGTTTATCATAATTTGATGAGATTTGCTTATGTTATGAAGTGGTGTATCAGCGTTGATATCTCGGTATGTATTTGAGGACACTATACATCAGGATGGTCTTCTGGAATGTCTTAATACCCTCAAAGTGTTTGTTTCGGTCGTGCGCCTCCAATCTTGAACAGAAACCACATTGTTGTAAATGAATTTCATCAATTTGAGGAAAATACGAAACATTACCTCGAATTCTTAACATGTTTACCTTTCTATCAGATGAGCTTTTTTCCAGCTACTGATGCATTTCTCCTTCGAAGCTCAGTTTGAAGTTCCCGCACAGGCATCAGCGAATACATTTTGTGGTTTTATATCGCAATTATAAGCACAAAATCGAAACCCGATACTTGATACAAACGTAAACAAGGTAGTACAGTTGACGTGAGAGTAATATTTGTTCTGTGGCTATCGAATTTTAGCGGTCAGTGTTGCGCTCCATTGGACACTACTTTACACTTAACACTTCACAGCACCACAGCGAATAATTTAAAAGTATGCACTCAAAAGACCTGCTTTGTCAGATGGATGCAGAATTATTTAACATTTGGAATGTGATTCTACGCTACGAAGTATATGGCGAACAAATTTTATTGGTAGATTTCAGCAAAGATATACCAATGCGCTCATGTGTTCTCGGTGTTTGCTGCTATTTGTTGTTATTATCTTGTTAAATTAGTTAAGCTTCTGTTATTCTGTTATGTTTTTTCTTGTTGACTTTTCGTGTTGTGATTGTTCGTTGATTTTTATAAACGTTATGGAGCCACAGCCTGGCCCTTCCCGGGAAGCAGCCCCATCTGACAGAGCACAAGAGACAGACTTTCTGTCTCCCAGAAAGAAGCGTCCTCGTGGTGTATCAATCAAATCGTCATCCTCGACAATGTGATTGATACAGTCGCAGACTCTTTAATAATTCATGTCAGCGATGATGATGATGATGATGATGATGATGATGATGATGATGAAGAAAGTGATATTAGTATTAATGATGATTAGGGATTTTAATAAAAATATGTTTTCTTTACATGTAGTTTTTTACTGTGTGTGATGAAAAGGGACGTAATTATCAAATCCCCTTTTAATTACGAGCGCCGCACTTAAAAAATGGATACATTCACTAACAAATAAAATGTAAAGACTCAGATGTTCAGACTCGTATTGAAATTGAAAAATGTGCCCGGCCAAAAAGGTTTGTAATCTCTGGCATGTCAAAAAATTATAGCTGTCAGAATTCTACGGAATAAAACATCAGAGTTTAGTGCGTGCGAAACAGTACGCAGAAGACATTTTACTTTATATTCCGTGTGTCCCAATGGTTTTTTCTATCTAGAAGTCCGATTTAGATTTTTCCTGAAAGTCCTTCCATTTAAGTAGCGTGGAGCACATAACCTTTTGATGACTACCAGATTTCCGAATAAAATTACGTTTGTTCAAGACGATTGTATGTATGGCGTTTTTTTTTCGAGTGACGTCATTTCCAAGAGACATAATATAAATAAGGATTGACATGTGAATTACAGTCTTAGACAAAGAATAAACTAACAAAAAGTTTACACTTTCTCACATTTTGATTGATACATTTTTACTTGCATACGAAGTGTATCCCTGTAATATTGGTATGATGGGACCGCAAGATAACCAGCACTCCGTCAACATAATAACGTCACACTCTACTTTTAGTTCATGAAGCAGAGCAAGGAATCCCGACATATTGCAACCAATACTTCTTATATTTGTGTAATTACATTAAGGTTATTTATTGATTGTGGAATATATTCATGACAATTTGAGGTGTCACTTTGTACAGAATTGCAAGTCAAAATGTTTTCTAAGTCCTCTATTATATCCTTTGCAAGATTAAAAATTAAATGGAGAATGATAAATGGGCAACAAAAATGGGCACAGAAATAATGTATATTTATACATTATTACTCAAAGACAGAAACTGGGAAATATGATTATCATAAGATTTAGGCTGAACAGTCCTAGGTATAAAAGTTTTGTGAATGGTATGTCTAAAGTTTATAGAGTTTAATTGAAATAGCGTGGAATAGTTGGTTGTTGAGCCCTATACCCTATACCCTTTTATGTAGCTCCAAGTTGTTGCGTCTTTTTAGTCTCTTTTTTGGCTTAGCAAGCCGTTTTGTATAGGATTGTTCCATGGCAACAATTTCCTCTATTACAGTGTTGAAACTTAGGGTTTGATGTAGCTCCATGTTTCGTATGTACCATGGGGCGGTTGTCATGCTTTTCAGTATCGCATTTTGCATACGTTGGGTGATGTTAATGTTTGAGTCAGTATGCGCTGCCCCAAACCTGTATTCCATATGTCCATAAGGGTTTGATGACTGCCTTGTATACCAAGAGTTTGTTGCTTAGTGATAATTTAGATTTTCTTCCTAAGAGCCAGTACAGGGTCTTGACTCTAAGGTTTTCTGCATCTCTTTTGGATTTGATGTGCTTTATCCAAATTATTCTGCGGTCCAGGTGAATACCAAGGTATCTGACGGTGACTTGGTGTGGAAGTGTTTGGTCTTCAACACTCACTGGAGGGCAATTCCCTTTCCGTAGGGTGAAAGTCTGCCTCAAAGTCTACCCATGTCACCATGGGTAGACTTTGAGGCACATTCCTTATTCTCCAGGTCTTAAACAACTCATCTATATTTGGTGCGGACGCCGATTTTTGTATATCTCTGCTGAACTACAAGTGACCCGCAGCTGGTTTTGATTAACAATCTTGATAGGTATTGAATTCACTCTTGGTTATTACTGTTTGTATTAAGTCCTAGGATTAGTGGTGAGGGTCTACTTTCATTTCTGGTTTCCTCATCAACAGTGAGCACTGAGAATCTGTTGTTGGATGGTATCACAGTGGCGGGCGGCGAATTGCGATGGTCGCGGTTGTTTGTTTCGGTCACATGGTGAGGCATCATCGTTTAGCACACACAGTGGTGTAACCTTCTGCCACTCAGGATTAGTCTTATTTGAACTATTTTGGGTTTCACTCTATTTGACCGTTATTTGGATTTGTTTGTTTGTTGAAAAAACTTCTATGGAAGGTTTGTTGATAGTATTTTTTGAGCCGGCATTTGCGTCGTGTTTGTCGCTGCTCATTTGACTATTTGTTTGTAGGGAAATAGTTTATTTCTTCCTGGGTTTTGCGCATTTTCCACAAGAAAATTGATTATTTTTTTTTAGGGGTAGTTTCACTTCACTTGGTTATGATGTGGATTATCGATGTATTTGAGTATTGTATTATTGGAGAAAAATTATTAGTTTTCACTTGGTTTCTAAACTCAGAAAAACACAGTTTTCGCAATCAAATTTTCGTCGCTCATTTGACAGCTGTGTTCTGAACGAACTGCGGCTGTAATCTTAAAAAGATTTATATTTTCCTGGTCAGCCTTTACATCTCTTGTTGTGCTTCATCTGTATCACTCACCGCTTCGCTTCTGAGAGCAGTTTCACCTCGCTGAGTGCGGCGTCGACGACGTCGCACGCGAACTTGACGCGGCTGAGCCCGAGCTCCAGCAGCGCCAGCAGCGGCGCGCCAGCCGGCGTCGACTCGCGCTTGCTCCACACGTACTCGCGAGACAAAGTCAACTGGAACCGAAAAACCGCCAATCATCATCTTTAGAGACTGCATTCCGAAAGCTTCATGATGACCTAGTAAGAGAAAAATATCCCGCTTAAGCTAACAGATCAAAGGTTATTTTAAATATGTAATGTTTGCATCAGTCACATCATATAGCAATATTGGCTTGGAATTATTTATTTGTCATTATTTTATCAACATATTACCACATCACTTCTGGGCACAGGCCTCTTCTCCACATAGCGCCAATCCGCACGGTCCTGTGCCATCCGCATCCAGTGAGACCCCGTCTACTAAATGACATTCACATTCTCGCTCTGGACTATTGAATAACTGGCTAAAGATGGCCACAACTGTGCCACGCCACTCCGTATGCGAACAACAATATGTGACTTACTGAGTCTTGTACAGTTGGACTCTTTGGGTGTTCATGACAATATTACCTCAGGGTTCTTGAGCAGGTGCTGGTTCTGTGTCTTGAAGTGCAGCAGCCACGCGGCGGCATCTAGCGGCAGGTCTACGAAGCCTTCGCGACTCGTCGAGTTGGACATCTCCTTGTGACGCGGCAGACGACGCAGCCATTCTGACACTGAAAGTGTGCAATGGAAATGTGCAACTTAGTGTGGTAAAAATATGGCTGGACTTAAGATGTTGACTGACATTGTCACACTTTTTTACACATGGGGTGGCAGAGGAACAATTGTGCCCACAAATAGATGATGATGATGATGATGAGGTGGAAGCCCGCTGAACCGCAAGTGGGTGATCGGTCTTCCATGGTGGCTATTTCACCCAATTTCCAGGCCCACAACTTAACTTAGGGGCATAACAATAACAGTGAATAGGTAATCTTAAATTGCTTCTGACCCCACACAATATTCAATACATAAATGATATGATACTCCTTTATGTATTATTGAATGTAGCACTCTCTTGAGAATACTGGTAATTTGTCTATGAATTTGACAACGTCTTGTCAAGATTGGCATTTCGTTGTAGTTTCATTTTAGTTGATTAACCACTCCGCTACCGAGGGTAGTTGGGACGGGTCGCGATATTGAACCTTATGCCATGGTAATAAAATTTAAAAGTGGGGTTATATAACGCCGCCGGTGGTCAAGAGGTTAAAGCCTAGAAGTATGTTTTCAGGCATTTCGTGTATTGTTTCAATAGCTGAGGATTTTTATTTTCTTCCTCCCCATCCCTGGACCTTCTCCTTAGGATCTAAACAAAATGAGTGCCAGTTAACTGGCAACCAGACATCAACTACTTACCCCATGGTACATGAACTATGAGGTAGCCATCTTCATGAGCATAGTGAAGCAAATGAGCCAATGTAAGAGACTTGCCTGCACCATTCTCTCCATCTGAGTTTGTTTGAGTTAAGAAAATATGATTGTACCTAAGAAAATAGGTATATTGAAGATATTAATATGTTAATTCATATCTCAAAATTGTAGATGTGCTTCCTACTCCCTGTCACCCCAAGGGGGAATAAATTACTGGCAGAAGACAGGTGTAATTTATATGTAACTGATACCTAATATAGGTCATAATGCAAAAATGTAATGCTAATAAACAAAAAGCAGTTTTTTAGTCCAATTCAAAAGGATACAAAGAACATATCGGACAGCTGGTTTGCTCAAATCGCTGGCCTTGATGCACTGTATGATCTCGAGGGCCGGTCGCCGCACCATCACCGTGGTCTCCGTGAAGGTCTTGGTCTGTTTCGCGAAGCTCCTCGGAAAGCCTCCATGGCCATATAACTGTTTACACATTTCTGGCTCCATGGTGTAGAAGAGACCAATTTGATTCTCATTGTGTTGTGACTGGAAGAAGACATAAATTTTCATACACTCTATGCATCTAGTTTTTAAACCTATTTCTACATTAAAGTCAGGGGTAGGGCTGCCTTACAGCTAAATTACGGGTGCAGGACAAAAACTTCAAAAACCCCGGACATTTGGGTGAAATAAAGATTTTCCCCCAGACTCTCTCGAAAAAAAATTACAATAAAATAAAATAAAAACGTAGTTATCATATTTATATTAATTTATAGTAATCAATCAATTTCTTATAAGGTGGCTTCCATCGGTTTGATGATTCTGCCAATGTCAAGTTTCAGAAATGACACATTATTAATTTATTACATGAGCTATGTTTCGGTCCAAATCACAGGGTTTCCGGTATCTAGAACAAACAGGACAACACAATAGATACATAAATATTAAATTATGTTAGTTTAGTTAGACTACAACAAATACAACTACATATGTAGAGTTAAAGTTTGATGTTATTTACATTAATGAAATTGCACAAGATTTGGATGAATGGAGAATTGACACATGATAATAGGGTTTTCAAATTGGTAGGCCTAGGAATGTACGGCGGAAGATAATTGTATAAAAAAAAATTAAGATTGCGGCATTCAAAAAAGATGTGGTCAGCAGAACCCTCCGCAAGACCACACTCACAAAGGGAGTTGTCCCTGACCCTTATTTTAGCAAGATGCACCGGAGTGCAGGCATGACCCAAACGGAGTCGACAAATCGTAGAGATGGTGCGTTTATCCGCGACACGGTATTTGAAAAACCAGGGTTTCGGCGGGACTGAATTCTGGATATCTCCATAATATCTACCTTTGACCTGACGGCTATCTTGCCAGGAATCGTTCCAGGATTTATAAAGATGGGTTTTTGATAAAGAACATATATCTGAGCTGAAATTATGAAAAAGTTCAGGACCGCCCAATACAACGGCATTCTTTGCACAAGAATCTGCCACCTCATTTCCCGTAACACCCGCATGGCCAGGGATCCAAGCCAGAACAGTTTCTATGCCCTGTAAATGACAGTCATAAAGAGCTTCTTTAATTTTTAAAATTACTGGGAATCTAATTTTAACTCTGAATTGGTTTGCCTTGATGGCTTGGAGACAACTAAGAGAATCTGTAAAAATTATGGTCTTATTCAATTAATGGGATAAAACATAAAGAATGGCTTCCAGAATCGCTACCGACTCACCAGTGAATACCGATGAAAGAGGGGGGCATTTATAATTGAGAATGATTTTATATCTTGGCATCCAAACCGCAGCTCCAACACACCCGGACTCTTGGAGTTTGGAGGCATCGGTAAAAACAAGTAGCCAATCACTCCAAGAATTGGCTACAATTTCATTAAAAGAAGTATTAGCGTATTTCGAGATGCCAAGAGACAGAATAATGATAGGAGAATGGATAACAGCATTAAAGTTAGTACTAAACAGAGGGTTCATATTCCTTTGATATAGAGGTTGGTTGACATTTTCTAGTTTTTGGAGACTTTTGACAAGGCATGTAGAATCCTTATGGGACCAGTAGCTCGTATTTGACACTAGCTGACTCAACAATTTGACTTTGGGAATGAGGGGGTGGTTTTCGAGCTGGATAGTCTTATAAAAGAATCTATCTGATAGATATTGTCTTCGTAAATTTAGAGGGGGGTCCACACATTCAACTTGTAAGGCGTTTGTGGGAGACGATTTCATGGCACCGATAATAATGCGTAAACATTTGAATTGAACCCTCTGGAGGCAATCAAGAGCAGCTTTATTACATGGTTCAAGCAGGAAAGTACCGTAATCGAATTGGCTGCGTACGATGGCATTATATATCAGCTTTTGACAATACGGGTGAGCGCCCCACCACGTACCAGAAATACATCGCATGATGTTGATTCCCTTTTCGCATTTTTTCATCACGTAGTTAAGATGGGCGGAACCGTTCATTTTAGAGTCAAGAATGACACCCAAGAATTTAACAGAATTAGAAACTGGGATTGATGAACCGTCTATGGTGATGTTCACAACCGGAATTAGGATTTTCCTGGAAAAAAAACAACGTTACTCTTTGGGGCTGACAATGACAACCCGTGATCACTTAGCCAGTCCTCGAGGTACATAATAGCGGAATTCAGTCTAGCAGCGGCCTCCTCTATCGAAGGCAAAGGAACATAAAGGGCTAAATCGTCCGCATACTGAAGTATGTTGCAAAAGGAGGTAACTACTCTATCAAGATCGTAAGTGTAAATGCTATAGAGTAGGGGACTCAGGACTGATCCCTGAGGCAGACCCTTCCATACTGACCGAGGAGACAGGAAGCAATCTTCGTTTCGTATCAACATTGACCTGTCTGAGAATAAGCTGGTAATGAAATTAACTAACCTCACTGGAATACTCAGATGGAGCATTTTTTGCCTGAGCACAGGAAGAAGCACATTGTCGTAAGCAGAGCATATATCTAAAAATACTCCCACGACTGATTCATTTTTCGAGAAAGCTATCCTAATATCCGTGGTCAAGATGGCCAGGCTATCCATAGTTGATATGTTTTTTCTAAAGCCAAACTGGCTTTCGGCTAAAATGTTATGACTCTCCACAAACCATTCTAAGCGATTTTTGACAAGGTGTTCAGAAATTTTAGAAAGAGTAGAAGACAGGGCTATAGGTCTATAAGAGGCAGCATCTGAGGAGTCTTTACCAGGTTTTAATATAGGGATAATTATTTGCGACCTCCAAGCCTCCGGGGGAGACCCAGATGTGAAGAAACTATTGATCAACTGTAGAAAGTATTTTTTAGTCACAGACCCAGTGTTTCTAATAAAAGAGTATGGAATGCCATCCAAACCTGGGGAGGAGTCCTTTAGGTTTTCTACTGCAAGATCAAATTCCGATTCTGAAAATACTTCATTTAATCTATGGGGGGGAGACTGGGTGGATGGCACAGATGAGAGGCAATCGGAAAAGGGAACTGAGGAGGGGGCTAATTTACTAGCGAAATTCTCCAACCACACTTTGGGATCGCTATAGGACAAATTATGATACGAAAAAGAATTCCTGAATATTTTTATATTTTTCCAAATGAGAGAAGCTGGGGCTCGAGGACATAAGTTCTCGCAAAATTTTGACCAACCTGATTGTTTCTTTTTAGACAATATTTTACTGACCATGGCAGAAATTCTTTGGTAGTTTATAAAATTCTCTGTGGTCATACATTTCGCATACGTAATCTCGGCCTCTTTTCGTTTAATGATACCATCAGTACATTCATGGTCCCACCACGGAGGAGAACGAATTTTTTTAGGGGGAGGTTTTTTTAATGGGATTGAAGAGTTAGCAGAGGCTTTGATTGCTTCAAGAAATTTAGAATAGAGATTTATCGCATTTTCAGAAGACACAGAGTCCAGCATCTTAATCCTATGATCACATTCTTTAGCAAACCTTTCCCAGTCTGCACCAGACAGTCTGTATTTGAGTAATGGTGAGAATGTTTTTTTTGGGACGGTCTTGTTAGGGAAGTTAAGTAAAATTGGAAAATGGTCGCTGCCATATGTGGAGGAAAGAATATCCCAAGAGAGGACTGAAGCTAAATTTGAGGAACAGAGAGATAGATCTACTGCACTTCTAGGATCTTGAGTCGGGGATACTCTGCGGGTTGGACGGCCATCATTTAGGATACAGAGATCAAATTTATCTAGGATATCTAAAATTGTAGAAGAATTTGTATCATTTTTATAACTACCCCAAATCTGATTATGGCAGTTGAGATCACCTAGGATTACAATAGGTGAAGGAAGAGAAAAAATAATAATATCCAGTTCATGGAGATAAGAGAGATCTGGATGAGTAATATAAACTGAAAGAAAGGTGGTGTCAAAACATCTTGTAGCAACAACATTAATTTTATCACAATGAGCAGGAATATTAAGTCTAGAAAAAGGGATACCATTTTTAATTATAAGAATGGCACCTGCGTAACCATCTATTCTATCCTCCCGGAGGCTGGTAAAACCTGTCACCCGAAAACGAGATCCTGGCAGCAACCACACCTCCGAGAGGGCTATAACAGAGGTCCAATACTTATTTATTAAATAAATTAAATCTGATTTTTTAGGCATCAGGCTCCTGCAATTCCACTGAAGAATGCTGGCCATTTTGAGGAGGATTAGAAGAGTTAACTAGTCGTAAGATCTTATTTAGACCTTGTGTCACGTTGGGCGGTAATGGACAATCACTGAACTTAGTCAGTAAATTGATAATGGTGGAGAGAAGAAGTTCAAGGAGGTTTTCGTTAGGTTGATCTGAGTTGGACATTTCAGATTGAAGTGCGTGGCCATTGGGAAGAGAAGAGGGGGGAGAGTTAATGATATTAAAATGAGCATTCCTGTCATACCCCTTGTCTACGATCAGGAGATCTGGGTTGTCTGGTTGTAAATACAGTTTTACGGTGAGAGACTTTCTGAGGAGATTGGGATGGGGCCAACAGTTGGCTAGAAGGTGGGGACAGAGAGTGTACTTGGGAAGGACGAGCAACATCTGCAAAAGATTTTCTGGTCTTAGGAAGCCGAATTGAAGCATCTTTATAAGAGACACTTTCCTGGGACATGATGACCTTAATTGCTTTTTGTCGGTGAAATTCCGGGCAACACTTATCAATGGCCCTATGAGGGCCAGAACAGTATAGACAAGATTCCTGGGTTTTGGAACAGGAGTCCCCATCATGCGATTGTGAGCATTTATAGCAACGTGGCTTTGATCTGCACTGATTTTTTACATGGCCAAAACGGCAACAATTCCAACACTGTATTGTGGGTAATTGATACTGCTCCACCAGGATAGAATTGTAGAAGCAGAAGATTCTCTCTGGGAGAACCTGACCAGATATTGTGATCACAACTGACTGTGTTGGGATGAAAACTACAGAGTTATCATCTTCTTTGGGTTTTCGGCTAATTCTGCGGGCTTTTATTATGGGACCACAGTTAGGGGGGAGCTGGATAGCCGTAACGACTTCTTCCAAGCTCCACTCCACTGGGATGTCCCTAATCAGACCCATGCGGGTCACATTGTAAGTGGGTATGGTTGCTCTATACTTGGCTTCGTTCAATGCTTGGTGAGATAGAAAACAATTGGTATCAGAGGCGGTCTTGAACTGGATAGAAACACGGTTGCGGCCGACGCTTTTCACACCATCCTGAGCTATGTTTTTAATGTTGTTCCTGTGTAGGAATTGACCAAACTTAATAGGAAGACCTGAAGAGGTCTCCTCTTCAATACGAGCAACGTGTACTATGAATGGGCCTTTGTCGCTTGGAGAGTATTGGCCTTGCGAAGAGGACTCTGCTATGTAGACAGTTTGAATGGACGGTTGAGATTGTGACAATTCTGTGACAGATTTCTTCGGAGCTTGGTCTATACAATTATCAGCCGCACATTTTCGAGAAACTGTGTCTTGGGATTGGGATTGGAAGTCTCCTGACGGGAAGAGTGAAGGGGAGGAGGGACATTTGGGGGAGGCGATTTATCCGGTGGATCGTCGTCTGTCTCCATGGTTTACCTAAATAGAATAAAAACTTCTTACCTCATCCAAACCTTAGGACAAGCACAACACAAATACGGACAATACACAACTAATTAGATAAATTCTAGACACAGGAAGAGTCAGCAAATGCTCAAATTTTTTAGAAATTTATCCGAACATGTGCAATATCCTCCACAATGACGGCAAGAATCCCTAAATTATAGTAAATCCACTTAAACTTAAACCTGGTAACAAACATAAGTGGGAACTCTTCTTCTTGTCGTTAGTGAAATTATAAAATATTATAAATTATTAAAAACAAATTATAATTTGTCTAGGTAGATAATGTATCTAATATGCTGGTCAGAGTGTCGATAAGGGGGCGGAAGCTACCCAATTTTTGATAAAATATCTTTCGAGCGAAGAAACTGTGTGTACATTTAGTGACACTTTTTAAAAACCGCGCCCAGACGCTCCCCGGACGCCCTCCAAACTAGGACAAATCCGGGAAAACCCGGACGGATGGCAGCCCTAGTCAGGGGGCACTTAATTATAAAATCTGATCATACTTTGGGAAAACGATAACTATAACTGCAAAGTTTATCTACATGCATTAGATAATACCGGCCGTTGAGGGAGGTTCGGAATTAAAGTTTCTGTTCTGATCTTGATTGGTAACCAACTGTATTAGTAATAGATCAACATTACAAAGTTGTTTAAACACTACTCACGGGCGCAGTTTCAGTTGTTCGAAACGTTACAGCTTGTGAGTAACGGCGGTAAAAGTGCCTCCAGCTGCGTGATAACATCTTGGTTTAGTTACTTTGAGCCTTCTTCGCTAGTTAACGCTATAATCTCAGTAACAAATTTACAATCCAAAAGAAAACATAACCTCAAACAAATGTAGCCTTGTGTTTTTTTTTTTCGTCTTTGTCGAAAGGCAATGGCAATCAAAGCCGTGCAGCCTTGTCTTCAGGTTTCTTTTTGTTTTGATTTGAGGTATAATAAAAAGGTAAGGCCGAAGCCAAATCTTCCGTAGTATTGTTTCTTAAGACTGAAGCCAAATCTTCCGTGTTTTTGTTTCGGCCGAAGCCAACTCTTTTATAGTCCAAAGTGAAAAATCCTTCTACGAGTTAGCGGTAGAAGCCCATGTTTCCGTTGCCCATGTTTTTTAATAAGCCCTAATTTTTAATTGCTCATACACTTTACAATTTCAAGTGAAATGATAAATACTGGTTTTCGAATTAAAGTGGCAAGTCTGTAAAGAATGTAGTAAATGTAGTTAAATTAATGAAGAATATAGAAATTTTCTGTGTTTTTAATTTTTCGATATCTTAAAAATTGACGGAGATAATAAAGCTCAAAGTTTGACTCCCGTGAAACGATTTTGTCAACTGAGCGTAGCATATAGGATCGGCGATGACGTCACTTTGCCCGTCAGGTGATCGGATCGATCGGGCTCATTCGGCTCAAGCGCGCCATACTGTAAAGAAATCCTCGCCTAAAATTACTAAGAAATACTGCACCGTGCCCATGTGCAGTAACTCGATTGTGAAAACACCAAATAAGTTTTTTTTGTGTACCATTAAGCCCAAAAATTAGAAAAAAGTGGATGAACGCCCTAAGGAGAGTAGATACTATTGGAAATAAAAGTACTGTTGTGAAGATCATTTTGACGTACCTATCTAAGTTTTACCCCCATTTTTAGATGTATTACTTGTAATACCATGTACCTACGTCTTTTAATTCGTTTTTAGAAGATGAATTTGTATCCATCGGGGATATCGTAAGCCATAAAGGTATTCACCCACTGGCAAGAGTCCTAAACAATCAAATGACCGAATACTTACCTAGTCTTCAGCATGAACTTGGCTCTCTAAATAAATGTCACCTTATATATGTCACCGTAAGATTGTCAAAACCGTTAGTTGATCAACTAAAGGTTTTTTTCCCGTAAGTTGGTCAACTATCGATTGATACTAAACTGTAGCGTACTGCGTACTATATGACGTGTTAGTTGATCAACTAACGGTTAAAACCGTTAAATGGTAAACTGGTTTAAACTTCAATTGCAAACGAAATACCAGGGCAACACCGCGGTTGCTTAGGTGAAGAATAGTCTTCGTGTTAGGTTGACATGTAAGAACAAAAGAAACGTAAATTCTAAACCCTGTCGGTCAGGTTTAAATCAAATCAAATCATTTATTTGTCAAACATAGGTAAAATATGTTGGAACAGTAGGTATAGTTCTCTATGTTTCGCCGTAGGGCACACAAATATTTAGTATGTAAAAGCACAGTACATGCAACTTAACATAAAATTTTCTATGGGTAATTAATTAGTATTTTGTATATTGACATTATAATTCTACATATATTCATTATTATTATTATTATATTATTGGGTCATTTATGAATTCATTTAACGTATAATATGCCTTCTTGATAAGTAACTTTCTTAATTCCCTCCTAAATAGTGTTATATGTTCTATATTACGCACATTATCCGGCAGCTTGTTATAAACTATAGGTGCCATGCCGTAGATATTGTTTTTAAATAAAGTGGTATTATGTTGGGGCATATGAATTTTTGATTTGTGGCGTTTACTTGTGTAATTATTAAATAAATTCGAATTTGTTTTGACGAAAGCAGCTACCTCATAAATGTACAACGAAGGAAACGTCAAAATATTTAGCCTCCTAAAGTGAGGCTTACAGCTGTCTCTGCGACGTAAGCCGCATATAGATCTTATACATCTTTTTTGTGCTACCAAGACTTTTTCTTTCGATACCCCGTTACCCCAAAAAATTATTCCAAATCGAAGAGTGGAGTCTACATATCCATTGTAAGCTAGTAATACTGCATCCTCACTGACCGTTTTCGAAAGTTTATATAATGCGTATGAAAATTTATTCAGCTTTTTACATGTGGATTCTATTTGTGTTTTCCATTTAAGATTGCTATCAATATCTATTCCTAAAAATTTTGTTACCTCTGTTTGTTCAACTTTTTTGCCAGAGTGGTTAATGTCAATATTAGTAGTCAATGTATTTTGTTTATTTTTAAAGTTCATTATTTAGGTTTTGTCAATATTTATCATTAGATTATAACTGTCGAGCCATTTAATAATTGTGTTTAGGGTAGTATTGATATCATTTTCAAAGTTATTTGGGTCATCGCAAGAAATTATAACTGTACTATCATCCGCAAATAGCACCATGGGATAATTTGTCACTTTCGGCATGTCGTTTATGTACGCTAGAAATAATAACGGCCCCATGACACTACCTTGAGGTACTCCTGCTTTAATTATCTTGGGTTGGAGACGTAATTCTGATCAGTTTTGGCTTCAATGCATATTCTATTTATTTGTGTTATTTGTTTTCGTTTTTCCAGATATGATTTTACCAGATTGATCGTATTACCTCTTAGCCCGTAGTTATATAGTTTATTTAAGAGGATTTCGTGGTTCACAAAATCGAAAGCCTTACTCATGTCTATAAAAATGGTCACCACGGGATTTCTTTTATCAACATTGGTTAGTATTGGTGCAAGAAAATCATAGATTGCCATTGTGCCGGCACATACGCCCGCCACATATCTATTTCCACGTAATGTTAAGATAAGTTGGCGACCGTCACAGATAAGGTATATTTATATTCATCACGTGGTTTTGTAGTAAGTTGTATATAAGCTCAGTATATCCTATAATAAAATAGTCTAGTATATTCTGGTATTTGCGCGCACCTCAAGCCTTTTACTTTACTCCCGAAGATGTCGCTCTCCTTATAATTGCCTCGGCAAAGTGGTGACCCGACTTCTGAACATCAGCAACCTTCTGTAATAGCAGCATGGACCCAGCCGCGAAGAAAACTCCGTGTGCTGCCACCTTAGAAGTGCAAGCAAGAAGCACTTCGTCCAAGATCGCCGAGCCCCGACTTCTGCATACCTATTTCAAACCACGCTGCAGAAATCCATAATCAAGACCCCACCCAAACCAAGACGACATCAAGCAAGCCATGACGAACCAGAAGCCAAAAGATTTCAACTGAAGATTTCCCGCATCGAACTCAAGATACCGCAAGAATAATGAACCGATAGTCAGCCGACTGCTGATTTATCAAAATGGAGCTCGCACCAGCAGAAACGAACGCGTCGGCAAATTCATTCAAAGCAAGCAGCTTTTTCAAGTTCAAGACATAGGAAGCCGTTCCAGTCCCCAGAAGAGTATTGAAACATCATCGATATACCTAATTCAACGAATATTGAAATCATCCAGGAAGAACATCGCACGAAGAATAATCAAATCACTGAAGAGAGAGAGAGAGAGATATATATTTATATATAAACAATTGGTGTACAAGATGTGCCCTATGTTGCCAAATCCCAAGGTTTTTAGGCACACAAATTTCATCAATCGACAACTTAATATTCACTCAAGAGTGAAGAGCACGCACGTACATATGACGTACGAGATCATTGACTGCCTACAGCCAAGGTTACAGATTTAATGCTGACGCTGATTCAGCACAATCATCCTTGTGTAGGTACGGTCGCAATTATAAATAAACAGTGATTACAACTTCAACGACGTGCGATGTAAATTGACTCATCGATTCCTGAAAAAAAAACATGGGCGGCTGCAGCATCAGACGACTCTCCTGCGGATCTTTTCCAGTTATAGGTAAGTTTACTAACCGCGAAGCCCCATTTACCTAGTGTTTTTCTGTTTTCCAGTTTTTAGTTTATTTTATGTAGTGTGCGGCCAGACACAAGACTCGCCTGTAGGTAAATATTATGTTATTCTTTAAACTTATGTAGAATTCACATAACCGTAGTTCCTTTATTTTCCTAATTCGTGTAAGAGTTACCTTTAGATTAAGTTGAAATATGCTCTATTACTGTCTAGTTTTATTTAACAATAACTTTCCTTATATATAAAAATAGATTAAGTTAAAGTATGCACAATTAAGATCTGGTTTTATGTTTATTAATATAATAGTTATTATTGCAGTTGATATAAGTTTGTTATGGTATCTAACTTAGATTTTTTTCCATTGTTATAAGTACATTCATTTATTTTTTTCCCTAAAGGGGGGAGTATCTGTGCCGGCACATACGCCCGCCACAGATATGCGGAAATATATTTCCACGTAATGTTAAGATAAGTTGACGACCGTCACAGATAAGGTATATTTATATTCATCACGTAGTTTTGTAGTAAGTTTTATATAAGCTCAGTATATCCTATAATAAAATAGTCTAGTATATCTGGTATTTGCACGCACCTCAAGCCTTTTACTTTACTCCCGAAGATCTCCTTATAATTGCCTCTGGAAAAGCCATATTTATAGTTTTATTCTTCCTGAACCCTTTTTGTTCTGGTGCAAACAAATTATTTCTCTCAAAGTATGTATGTATATGTTGATGTATTACTTTCTCAAATATTTTTCTTATTATAGGTATTAGTGCAACAGGCCTTTAATTATTCATATTTAGTTTGTCTTGTTTTTTAAATAGGGGTTTTACTACTCCTATTTTCAATTCTTCTCGAAATTTGCCGTACTGCAAGCACTTATTTATTATGTCGCATAGAACTGGAGCTAATAGAATTACCGCATACTTTATAACCTTAGTGTTAATCTCATCGTACCCTGCGCTATTTGTATTTTTCAATGATTTAATTGTTTGAAAAATTTCAAAAGGTGAGACTGGATTTAAAAATATAGAGTTACAATTATAGATATTATTTTGTGATAGATTATTAATTGTATGTTTTTTAGTATTAGTAGATGTCAAATTAGAGTTATTAATAGTATTATTTGGTATGTCAATTGTAAGGTCAATAATTTTTTTATTAAATGATTCTGCAATGTCCATTGGTTCAGTTATAGTTTTTCCATCTTTAACTATTTTTTCAATGTATTCTTTTGGTGTGTTCGTTTGTGATTTTTTTATTATATTCCAAGTTTCCTTGCATTTATTTTGTTTTGCGATTTCTGTGTGAGTTTAATTATGTTTTTAATCGTTTTGCAGACGTTTTAAATTTGTGTTTATTTTCTTCTGTACGACATTTTCTATATTGCCGAAGTAGTACTCGCTTTCTCTTACAGCATAGACGAATACCCCTTTACATCCATTTTTGTTTCCGTGATAGAGATACTTTTACCTTTATTACCGGGAAGCACAATTTATAGAGCAAAATGAACATATCGTAAAAACTAGTAAATGCGTATTGTGGGTCCTCTGACTTATATACTTCAGCAAACTTTTTCATGTTATCTGGCCAGTAGTCACGTTTTTTGATGTACCATTGTTTCAGAATATAACTTTTCTGTACCGGGCATTCCAAGATTTGTGCGGAGTGATCCGATAGAGCAAATTCTACAACCTCACTCTTGCAGCCTCGTATATTGTGGACTATGTTGTCCAGACAAGTGAAGCTTGCGGGTCGTGTCGGTTGTTTGATTTCTATTTTTAAGTTGTAGCTCAACATTAGGTGCTCAAATCGTATACTTTGCTTTGTTCTTTTAAGTAGATCATTATTAAAATCACCACACAGTATTAATTTCAAAGTCCTTTCATATAGGAAATCGTGTAGCATGTCATTGAGCGCACAAAAGAAAATTTCAAATGATAATAATTTTATGCTCAATTATTTCGACAGCACTGCATTCGAAGATATTTGGCACGTTATATTTTTTAACACTGTTTATTCTTTAAAAGCATGGATTTTTTAAGCAATATACATGATCCACCATTACGTTTGTTCCTACTAAAACACGATGCCAATGTGAAGTTAGGGATGTTCAGTTGATTCCAATCGCTTTCTATCATGTTATGTTCTGTTATACATATTACATCAACTTCATTCCCGTTACTTTTAAGTTCTTCCAGATGAGCCATTAATTCATCCGCTTTTGTGATCAAACCATCTATATTTTGATGCATCACATATATAAATTTATAGACGAAAAAAGTCTTTCATATTTACATTTTGGCTGCATACGATTATATTATTTTCATCATTATCAGATTCATCACATTTTACAAATACCTACCTCATTCGTCTTTACAACGCTATTATTAGTCTAAGTTGATTTGTCCGATTTTGTCATACATTCTGCTTTAGAATCATATTTCACCATGTTAACGTTTGACCCTACTCTCAGTATTTCTTCTAATAATAATTTACACAATTTGAAGTCTAATATTTTTTTTATTGTAGTTTGATGACATGTTTTCATGTTGGCTACTTATGAACCTCACTTCATTATTCAGCTTCTTCTTGTTCAAATACCTATTGTAGGGAATTTCGTATATGATAATATTCGTTTTTCTAGTCGCATTTATCCAGCATTGAAGTCCGAATTGGAATCTGTATGGATTCGTATCATTTGTCCCTCCCAGTACTATGACATAGTCGTCTTTAGTCATCATCATAACTTCTTGCCTTTACGATTTTAAAACTTCTTCTAATGCTGCCCCTGGTTTGCTGAAGCAGGACACTACGTAATTGTGCCCCACCAGTTCTTGCAGTAGATTACGAAGATTTCGTCCTTGTTGGTCCGCTAAAATAATAATCTTCTTTTTTGCTGGTTTGACTATAGTGTCACTAGTTCCTGCCGTTTGTGTTGCGTTTGTTTTGATTATTGTCTTTTCTTGTGTTTTGATTTTTGGTTGTCAGCCCCTCGAAAGATTTCTCAAGTTCTTTGCATACGGGCTGTGAGTATTGTTTATTTAGGCCACGTGATAGACTCAACTGTATTGGTTTGTATGTGGGTTTAAATGGAAACGGCATTGAGGACCTCCTTGGTGTTTTCGTGCTTCCATTTACTATCTGTCGATAGTTGATCGACATATATGTCACCGGAATATATATATTACATTCATTCAAACATATTTAAAGATGGTGCTGACAACGAGTCCTCGTTCTCGTGATGGATGAGGACTTGGAGACAGTACTGAAGCTCAGGAGCCAGAAATAGTAAGGCAGTCGTGTTTGGACTCAAATTGTTAAAGACGATGATCTGGTTCCGCAAACTTGGTGTAATGAGCTGGTGATGAAATGAGGACTTGGATGAGTACTGGAACTCAGGAACCAGGAATAGCAAGGCAGTCGTGTTTGGACTCAATTTGTTAAGGATGATGGGCTGGTTTCGCAAACTTGTTGTCATGAGCTGGTGATTGAATGAGGACTTGGATGAGTACTGGAACTCAGGAACCAGAAATACCTATAGTTAGGCAGCCGCGTTTGGACTCAATTTCTTAAGGATGATAAGCTGGTTTTTTTCATGGCAATTCCTGCTTCTTGAGTTTCAGTACTGTCTCCAAGTCCTCATTCCATCACCAGTTCATGAAACTATGTTCGTGAAACCAGCTCATCAGCCTTCCAGTACTCATCAAAGTCATTATTGTAGGGATGGGCCTATGGGATGTAGTGAGAGACGTGTTTTTTGGTTCAAAGACGGGCGTTTATTCACTCAGGATGGATACAGACATTGGTTATTATAGAGACGTATCGGCTAAAGGTGGTGACACACTACACCTTCCACCTTTTTTTTTTGAAAGAAAAAATTTGGTATCTTATTTTTTCTAACATTAAAACAAAATTTATTTAAAAATCTTAAAATAAATAACCTATACAATCCAATGTGACTTTTTTATCTTTTAATTTCAAATAATACTACTTTTAAATAATATGCTGTTATTTATGCCAAATCGAATAACATCATCAACATCAACAAACTTTGCAAAACATCTTACATTTCATTTTAACATTTTAACCATCTGATAACTCTTCATCTGATAACTGATAATTATTTATACAAAAAAAAATACTGTTATAAAAACATAACCAAAACATCAACAGTAGTGAAGTATAACTAAAAATATTTATTTTAATTTTCAAATTTATTAATATTTTTTTTTTTACATAAACAATGACAAATCGTCAAATATAATTTTAATCAAAATAATTATCTTTGCATTTTCAATTGTTTTTTTTTTTAACTACACCGCCATTGCAAAAATATAGGTATGAAAACGATACATGTTTACTGTTAATAATATAAAAATTAACCATACAGAGGTTGTTTACTATTACTATGGATATAATGTGGGTTATAATCCACCATTCTAAAAGTAAAGATACATGATAGGTAAATAATTAAAACCTACGTCGATAAAAAAGATTCAAATACTAAACACAAACTGTTGGTAAAAAAGAATTTGTAGTAGGTAGTATAGGGTAGGGTAGAATAGGGTAGGGTTGGCGACAATAACATTTATTTATTTTTGCTTTCTCATTCAGCAATATTTAAACTCATTCATTTTCTTACTTGCATACCAGACAACAAAAACAGACTTTCCTCTCTACTTAAGTACATGCTCTCAATAACAGAAACAATACTTCTAATTTACTACCATACTCTCAAAATTACTAACTACAACACTAACAAATAACTCTTTGTCTATGTTTTATTCAAACTTCTTTTTTTTTTTTTTTCATATATCTAGTGAATACCATTTTTATATTTGTCATAAATCTCATTATTACTTTCTTATCCAAAAAACACTCTACATAAACATAATATAATAACCATCTTTTCAAAACCCATCAAAATGTACTTTTCTTTTCATAAACAATCTCTTTCAAACAAAGTCTTTATTATAATCTCCTTATCACTTCATATAGGTACTTTAATTATCGGGATCCGGACCCTTAATATTCACATGTAGTGAGTGCACATTTATAGGTACTTTTTATACACACTGGTATTTACTTTATAAGGTACTTTTTATAATAATACTTAAATACATAGACTAATAGTACCTGGCTCGCGAGCTTATTAGGTCATCGATATCCAACTTTCTCACAAAGGAAACTCGTCCACATCATGATCGAAGAGGAAGGATTCGTGCCTTGTACCTTGTACCTTTGAGACTTTGATGAAAATACAATAACATATCGGACTCGCCAATAGTTACGTACCATACTAAAAACATAACTTATACTCAATCAATACGAATCCTTCGAATTTTAAGATATTCTGTAAAGATTGGATGATCATTCCAACTTTTCTCGAAAACTTAACAAACGAAGTGTTCCCAACTAACTTGCTCTGTGGCCTAGAGTAACAATCCTGCACATTCCACACCTTCTCTCAAATTCATACTTTTTATTCCTAAACAAAAACCAACATTCCCAAATCCAAACAAAATCAACTTTCCTATGTAATACTATCATAAAACTCAAAAATATCAAATCTGAAATAAACCTTGATAACAACGATTAACTTTTAATTTCATTCAATTTCCATACTTTTCAACTCTCAATATAAAACAAGAAGAAGTGACCATATCCGCTGGTCAGACTATAATTCTATTAATAGACTCGATTACACTGTATCTGTAAAATAAAATAAACGTAAATGCAATCTCGAAACAATCTTTTGTATTAAACTAACGTAAGTAGTTCCGTCGTTAGTAATGTATTTTAAATCTGAGGTTAAACTACTTTATCTGTAAATTATTCAGAAAACTAATGAAACATAAAAATCTGAACACACAAAAAAAATTAACTCTAGTTATCTTCTCTCTAAGACGTACTTATTTAGCGTACTAAATATTTATTACACACACTCAACTGATTTTCATACATACTCATACTATTAAAATTAATTTCATACTGTAATTTAAAAAATGGTTCCAAACTTTATCTCTTTGCGGTACCCTAAGCTTGCTATCAATCATTCATCACCGTTTACGTATCTCCCATATTAGTCAACTGAAACTAAAATCTTTCGCTCCATACAAGTCGAGCTGTAGTAACATGAACTTGTAACTCGTCTTTAATCGAAACAAGTGTTCTACCTAATTTGGATTCTTCTGCAGTGTTGCATGTCCATATTTGGATTGCCTGCGAACACTATATTGAATTACTTGGAATAACTGTGACTGTTACCAAGTCATGAAACATTTATGTACTTGATTGTACATTTGGAGTAAATTTGAATTATGAGGCAAATATTTAATAAAATATTAGAACGATTATAAAACAACAAAACTTTTATCTTCCTACTTCACATATTAAACCACATTCTTCCCATATTTCTCAAAATCGTCTCCTCCAAAAATAAACTACTATCAAAATCCTCATCCAAAATAACTCGTGTCAAACTAATTCAATTTACTTTACGGCCTTCATAAATATCTCCATTCCCAAAAAAAAAACAGTTATCAAACATTTATTCATACTTCTCTTGCTAACTGTACTGTACTACCTACTAACTTTTCATTGTATGTATTCTTCCAAATATTCTTTACTTTATGCAATCATCCTCGGAAAAAAAATTGGTATATCTATTGATATTGTTTTGTATCGTCACGATCCATTTTTGTCAGAACTAAAACAAATTCTCGGTGGTCCCCTAATTTGGTACTCTGTTGTTAACTGTATTGTATTGCATCGCGTTACATGCAAATATGGTTTGAATACGTACTAACTGGATATGTTACTAAGACAATTATTGTAAATACTTTACAATTTAAAATTATAAATTCACTGGAAAAAATACACACAAACATACGCCACACAATCAATGTCATCCTTTAACTCATTCATCATCAAACTAAATTATTTAAAAAAATGTAGTTCTTGTCGTCAACCCTTTACAAATTAATCTGAATTATTTATTAAGTACACCATATTCAGGGGTGTAAAGTAAATACTACAAATCATTTATAAAATACTTACTTAAATATTCAATTTCTATTCCATCATTATTTTTCTTTTATATCCAAATTAACAATTTCCGTCATTATTATTTAACACACAAAACAACATCTGATAAAATAAATCAAATTAACTCGCATAAAATGTATAATTCATTGACATGGAATTGGAAAAAATTGGTCACGACTCACTCATGAAGACTTCACGTGTTGCCTATCATTCCTACTGCGTGGTGCTGCAGCTCATCACTCCGGGACAACATCTCCCAGCTGCTCCTCATCGGACCCGTACATTGTGCAGCGTACAATTCGCCCTGCGCCCTGCATCGCACATCATCTAGGCTTGCACAGATCACCCGGCACCCAGCAGGAATCCTCTTTATAATTTGGGTTTTTAGGTTATTTTGTTTTTTAATTTGGTCACTGGTTCTGCTTTTGGTTCTAGTTTTATTTTGCGGTCTTCTTAATTTTGTAGGTATATAATTTTTATGTAATTTTAATCTTCATTTAAATGTCCATTATTTTATCTATTTAAGTAGTTCCTGATATATTGAATCTATTAACAGTTTATTTATATGTATAAAGGTATAATTTTCTTACAGTAGTTATTTAGGTATAATTTTAGCACTTTTTGTCCTTTTCACATTTTATTTCACATTTAGTCCAAAATATCATTTCACTTTACACGAAATATGCCATTCGGCGCAGCACTGCCTTTTAGGGCAGGCTGGCCTGGCTAGGTCGCCATGTAGGGATGGGCCTATGGGATGTAGTGAGAGACGTGTTTTTTGGTTCAAAGACGGGCGTTTATTCACTCAGGATGGATACAGACATTGGTTATTATAGAGACGTATCGGCTAAAGGTGGTGACACACTACATCACCACCAGCTTATAACACCAAGTTGGCAAAACCAGCCCATCATCCTTGACAAATTGAGTCCAAACACGACTGCCTGGTTCCTGAGTTCCAATACTCATCCAACTCCTCATTATAGAATGATAGCACCATGCTGGTGATAGCACCAGCCCATGATACCAAGTTTGTAAACCAGCTTATACATCTTTTTCAATATTAGTTCAAACACGATTGCTGTACGATTATTCCTCATAGACTCAGATACCAAGCTATTTTCGACGAAATAAACAGAATAGTATTAGATAAAAAAAAACTGTTTACCTAGGACGGACAAATGGATAGTCGAGACGGACTTACCAGCAGATGACGTTCAATAAAAGATTTCACTTTTTTTGTAATTTGATCTCACGCGATTCAGCACCCATGTCACTATTTTTCGAAAAATACTGTGCAACCATAATAACGGCACATAATTATCTAATGTCAAGTTAGCCTCAACGGTATAAGGCGTATATTTTTTAAGGAATCCGAAGACCCAACTTATTTTACCGTTTGAGAAACTATGTACGAACGTTTTATTGAATTTTTCATCAAGTCCAAATATGCAAAATCGGTGTGGCTCTGTTAAAGGATTTATATAAAGGAACCCAACTAATTTGTTTTTCCCGCTGTAATGTAAGCTTTTTAAGACCTTGTTTTTTTAAATTATTGTAATTATGGTCAGTTGGATCATTTTTAAATTGGATGTACGCTTCTTTAGAGCATTCTACAACTTTACTAAATTTTTCATTCCAATTCTCCTTTTCCTAAATAAGCCAGATGATGCATTATTATTACAAAAACTGTATACTGGTGAGGAATTCTGGGCAGCTAAAATTGAAGTATCTATATTGAATTCTTGAAGGAGGGTATCTACATTTTTTGTGTAATGATTACAATTAACACGACGAAAATTTAAATGAGTTTGTTTGCAGAGCTCAACAGTCTAATGGAATGAAAGTGGAAGGTGAATTGTTGTGAATAAGTATTTTAATTATTACTGGAAGAGGGTAACTAAGTAGCGGATCATCATATACTGACCACTCACAGTTCAGAGCCAGTGATGGAGAAATAAAAGAAAGATTTATAGCATTACGCATTAGCATTCTAGGGGATTTCAACACCTGTCTCCTTAAAAATAATTCGCGTTCTACCAGACTCAAGTCCGTAGTCGACTCCTTTAATCTGCATATTCTGCCTCTTGATGCCACCCATTTTCAACCACATTGCTCTCCCTCACTTCTCGATATTATGATTATCTCCAATATGGACAAGGTCGCCCTACACGGACAACTAAATTCTCCTTTCTCTTTTCATGACCTAGTCTATCTTTCGTATAAGAGTAGGCCTCTCAAGAGCAGGGCGAAATTTCTTTACATCCGTAACTTTAAACATATCGACCAACACTCTCTTATGTCGGATGCCATGTCGATTGACTGGTCCCCTGTCACTTCAAGTAAGAACGTTGATAATAAAATTGCCAATTTCAATTCTGTGGTCCTGGGTCTCTATGACAAGCACGCACCCATAAAAAAAGTGAGAATGAAACACCTGCCTGCCCCTTGGCTAACAGACACTATCAAGCGTCTAATGGCCAAGAGGAACACTGCCAAGTGTAGATACCGCAAGAATCCGACAGAAGACAATTTCCTTTCCTAAAAATGGCTTCGCAATCGTTGCAACCGTCTCTGTCGCGATGCTAAACGTCGGCACATCCACGAATGCATTGAGAATTATACTCCACCCCAGGTGTGGAAATTCTTACGAACGCTTGGTGTGGGTAAGTCCCAGGACCTACGAGCTGGTAATGTAGATCTCAATGGTCTCAACCAGTTTCTTTCTGCCCCGCCTGTTGTGATGGATCCCGCTGTCAAACACTCTACGCTTCAGAGCCTTCGCTCTAAGACCTTACCAGACACCACACCATTCAAGTTAAGCAATGTTGGAATCGAAACGGTCAAGAAGGCATTATTGGCTGTCAACTCAAAAGCTGTAGGCGATGACAAAATTTGCCTTAAAATGCTACTGTTGATCCTAGACGAACTATTGCCTGCTATCACACATATTATTAACTTTTCCATATCAAATGGCGTCTTCCCCACAGTGTGGAAAAGAGCGCTAGTCATCCCATTACCCAAAACTCCCTGTCCCGCCTCTTTCAAAGAGTATCGCCCCATTTCAATCCTGTCCATCCCCTCCAAAGTAATTGAGACCATTGTCCATAACCAGCTCTCCTATCACCTTTCCTCCAACAATCTTCTAAACACTTTCCAGTCAGGATTCAGAAAGGGACATAGCACCGTCACGGCTTTGCTGAAAGTCACAGATGACATCCAACTAGCCATGGACTGCAAACAGCTTTCCGTCTTAGGTTTGCTTGACTTCAGTAGTGCCTTCAACTGCGTAGATTTCGACATTCTCATTAAGGTTCTTAGATCCCTGAACGTCTCCTCTTCCTCTGCCAGCTGATTCGACTCTTATTTGAGGGATCGGCAACAGCGTATCAGGGCGGAGGAAACTTCCACTGAATGGTGTGACCTCTTTACAGGCGTCCCTCAAGGCGGTATACTTTCTCCACTCCTATTCTCGATTTTCATTAACTTCATCTTGGATGTCCTGTCTTCCTCATATCATCTTTATGCTGATGATCTCCAGATATATCGCCACTTTTCTCCTAATGATCTAAACTCTGCTGTGGAGAAACTAAATGCAGATCTTGAGGGTGTAAAAAGCTGGGCTTCATCCTTCGGACTCCTGGTTGACCCGAGTAAGTCCCAGGTTATGATTATAGGTACAAGATATTCTCTAAAACTGTTACAGCAACAGCCTATACCACTTTCAATGGTACCACCATCATGATTAGCGATAAAGCTAAAAACCTGGGTGTCATCTTCGATAACCAGCTGTCCTGGTCATTTCATGTCAACGAGGTCAGTCGACGAGTATTTGCTACTTTTCACTCTCTCAGGAGACTTCAATACTTTAAAGTAAAGTAAAGTAAAGTAAAGTATCGTTTATTCATATACTTTTTGCCTCGACAGACCAAAATCACTCTCGCTCAGTCTCTTCTTCTACCCCTCATCGATTATGCTGATGTCTGCTGGGTCAGTGCTAACGAAGAATTACTGAACACACTCGAACGACTTCCAAATCTCGGGATTCGGTTTATCTTCGGGCTGCGCAAATACGACCATGTATCACAGCATCGCAAAGAGTTGAAGTGGCTTTCGATCCGTCTTCGTCGGGATTCTCACATCCTCCACCTCCTCTACAACATTTTGCGGAATCCACGCTATCCAACCTTCCTACGAGACCGTTTTAAATTTGTTTCTTCCAGCAGGCCTCGGAGGACCCACACAGTTTCTATACTCAAGACCCCACAACATAACACCGCAACTTACGAGCACGGGTTTAGACTCCGGGCCATTCGGTTGTGGAATGCACTACCCTGCACCATCAGGGATAGTCCTACTCTCAATATCTTTAAAAGTCGTGTGAAGAAGCACTTCTTATCTCTTTTGAAATATAGGTAGTATTTATCTATTTATAATTTATATATGTATATATATTTAATATTTATTTATATTTTGGATGTATATTTTATGTATGTTGTTTATTGAGTTGTAATTTAAGGTATGTTGTACACATCGGTCTACCCGTGCTCTGTGATTAACGTATCTCATCCTGACATGGTTTGCTGGAAGATATCTCTTGTTAGAGATAAGCTCGCCTTTGTACACTATTTTAATCTATATCTTGTCAATATAATTATTTGTGTGCAATAAAGAAATTATGAAATTATGAAATCATTACACCTCCATGGGTGTGATCCAAGGTGGTAATTTGGCCATCATTTAGCAAAACTAAGTTATTGTCATTAGTACTTGAAAGGACATCACGACCACGAGCGTTTGTTGATTGGCATCCCCATGCTAAATGGAGCGAGCATTGAAATCTCCAGCAATAAGCACGTCCTGGAACACTTTGTATAAGTTGATCAAAATGTTTAATAAAAATCGGTAGCCAGTTTTTAGGGCTATAAAAACTAACAATTGAAACTTCCTTATTATCTCCATACATTAAACGTCAAGATCCATCGTCGCCAGCATTGCATAGCAACGCGCAACGGTCTTTCGTTACGTCATCACATCGCTCGCCACCTACACTCGCTTAGTTAGTACAACAACATGTTTGACGATGAAATTATCAAGCATAGTCCCTAATTGCGACAACAGTTACAACTACCAATGTTTTGGCCTATCTATACAATAGAAATTTCCGAGCGAGACAAGTTGATTGGTCCTGCCCCGTTTGTGTAAACAATGTTCCTAAAAGAGACAACAGCAACACTCCGTTGAAAACCTTATCACAACATGTGAATGTGACCCAGCGAAGGCAAACGACCCGAGCCGAGAACGAGTCCCTAGAAGACGTGACCATCAAGCTTGCCCAGCCCGCAGGCGTTGATCTCCAGCAGGACCAGGGTCGGCTTCGCGTTCCGTATCCAGCCAAAAGTCCCTGCCCCTGGCCGTCCGCGCGCAATCGTCGTTCAATTAAAAAGGGATCAGCTATATTCTGCCTTCCGTAAATGTCGCGGACTCACTTTCGCTGATATCGGTATGAATGGGGAGCCAAAAGATATTCATGTTAACGAACATTTAACTCCGCGTAACAAGGAATTGCTAAAAAAAATGCAAAGCGAAATACTGCGGATACATATTCGTATGGAATCATATCTATGACAGAAAAATTGAAAAAGCACCCTTCATGCTGGTGTCATCGGAATTGGACCTAAAGAAATTTTTATAATAACTGGTCGACATTTGTTTGTTATAAATCCTTGTAACTTATTTGTATAGCGTTTGGTGGCACGGATGCGTCACCCAGGCTATGGGGTTCGAGGTAATTCCTCAGATCAGGTGTGTGCGTGTGGGATGCCGAAGGCAAGAAAAGAGTTCTCTCCGTTTAACTTCTTGTAATTGTCTGTACGTGACGTTACAACACGGGTTATACAGTTCGGGCACAAAAACAAGACAAGACAAAGACAAGTTTCACAAATACAGTGGATGATTTGACGGCGCAAGGGAATCCTCGGGTAAGCACGTATCCAGTCTTTTAACAAGTCTCCCGTACAACTCTTCCGGCGGGAGCGGGGGCGTGCGCACACGAAGACCCCCGAACACCGCCGAAAGGTCCCGAAGGCAAGAAACGTCGGGTTGGTAGGCCCCGGGTTGACCGAGGGTACCGAGAGATGGCACCACTCGCTATATACTCCCCCTCCAGTACAGGTTGGCGTCCTCGCTCCTGTACTGGGGCTCGGCGTGGTGTTATCACAGTAATGCGTGATCTCCTTGGTGTGATACCTTCCCAAGTTCTTCAGCGGTTTGTCAACCGGCGCGGTCAGGTAAGTAGTCGGGCTAACCTTTTTGGTTATAACATAGGGACCATCCTTCTTCGGCACAAACTTTGAAGTGACGGCTTTCGAGGCGTTGCTGAGGATGTGCGTTTTGAGCAGAACTTGATCTCCCACGACATACTCTTCACCTTCTCGACGAGACTGGTCTGCGTGAAATTTTCGTTTATCTTGTTGTTCCTCCACTCTTTCACGAATCTCTGCCATTTTACTAATGAAGTGTTTCAAGTAGGGTGTGATTTGGGGTATGAAGTTTTCTTTTTCAATAACAGCTTTTAGGTCGAAGCCAACTTCTAGTGGCGATCTCAGTTCTCTTGCGAACATCAGATATGCTGGGGAGACGCCTATTGTTTGACATTTCGCACTATTCATTGCAAAGCGAACGTAAGACAGGTGTACTCGAAACGAAGATCGAAAGCCTGCAGTTTTAGTGCCCATCTGACAAGACGGCCCTATGGTGACTTTAGTGTCAACAACCACTTGAGAGGTTGATGGTCAGTTCCCACCAAGTTCCAAAGTTATCTACAAAAGACTCATTAATTTTTTAAATAAAAACAACATTCTCGCGCCCCAACAAAATGGTTTCAGGAAAAACAAATGCACAACGCTTGCAAGTTTTAAATTAATGTCAAAAATAATAAATAATTTAAATGAAAAAAAACGCGTTGTAGCTTTGTTCCTCGATCTTAGCAAAGCTTTTGATTTTGTTAATCATGACATTTTACTTTCTAAATTAGATAAATATGGCATTCGTGGCATGGCAAATCAATGGTTTAAAAGCTACCTAGAACATAGGAAACAAATAACAAGAATCTTCAAAGTCAGTCATCTCACAAATGCAGTAGAGTTTTAGGACTCAAATATAAAGTATAATAATCATAGTGTACCACAGGGTAGTATATTAGGACCACTTCTATTCCTGCTCTATATCAATTACCTACCGCAAGCTGTCACACATGAGTGCGTCCTTTATGCAGACGATACAACCATAATAATTGAATGTAAAGATATGACTACATTTGAACAGGACATTAACATGACGCTGAATCAAATTGTTGAATGGCTTACAAATAATAAATTAAAAATAAATACATCTAAGACTAAATTAATGCAATTTTTAACTAAGTTAGGTAACAAAATCGATTTGGACATAAAACATAACAGTAACAAAATAGAGCAAGTCAGTCAGACCAATTTTCTTGGAATTACAGTGGATGAGCACTGTGACTGGGAAGCTCAGGTTGACATAACTTGTCAAAAAATCAACAGGTTTGTGTATGCCTTAAAACAATTGAGACTTGTTACAAATGTGGATACTGCTGTTATGGTATACCATTGTCATGTTTGCTCAATCCTGAGATATTGCGTAACATTGTGGGGAAATTCTGTGACCATAAACAAGGCTTTTATAGCACAAAAATGTATTAGAGCCATATGGGGCTTGGGTTGGAGAGTCTTGCAAACCACTTTTAAAAGAAAATAAGATACTTACACTTCCCTGTCTATACATATTTGAAACATGCAAGTTTGTCAGGAAACATTTAGAACTATTTAAGCAACGGGACAACACTAATAGACGAACAGCGACACAAAGACCACTTGAAGTGCCTAGACCACGCCTAGAACTATTTAGGAGAAATAGTGTTTATATGACAGCACAGATATACAATAGTGTTCCCAAAAGTATTCAGGCTCTACCAACAAATCTTTCTCCACAAATTTATATACCTGGCTCGCTACTGAAGCATTTTACTCCGTAAATGAATATTTTATGAAATGCAAATAATATTAAACTTAATAAATTATAAATGACATTTTGCAATACAATTTTTCTTAGGTTTTAATTGACATTTAATGTTTTATTGGTTAATTGATTTATATGATTAGTTTTAAGGTTATGAATTGAATTATTTTATTGTAAATATTTGTGTACCTATATTTTGCATGCCAATATCTGGCTAAATGTGCTGTACTTGTTAATTATACCAGCTGATGTAACCACATTTACGCAAATAAATGAAATCTGAAATCTGAATCTATGCCTTCAGATGAGATGACGTGCCCAAGGTATTTAATCTTGTCACAGACAAACTTGCATTTTTCACGATTTGCTCTCAATTTGAAATTGCGAAGTCGCTCGAACACCATACGTAGATCCCTGATGTGCTGGTCAAAATCTGGGGATATTATCAGGAGGTCATCCAGATATCCCAGCAAGACTATATTCTTCAGCGAAGGATTTGCACGGAAGCGATCGATAAGCCGTTGAAATGTGGCCGGCGCATTCTTAAGACCAAACGGCATGCGTGTGAAGCGAAAAGTCCCAAGTGTTGGTACTGAAAATGCGGTTTTATCACGATCTTCCGCATCTCTCAATCCCACCTGCCAATATCCAGAACGCAAAACAATTGTGCTCATGACACATCCAGGCTTGGTACTCTGCAAGAGCTCGTCGATGGATGGGATTGGGTATTTGTCACTCCTGGTGACTGAGTTGAGTTTCCTAAAATCCACACAAAAGCGGAACTCACCCTGTTTCTTTTTCGGCACAAGGAGTGCTGGTGCACCCCACGGCGATTCACATTCTTCTATAATGGCTTCTGCTAGCATTTTCTCCAACTCTTGTCGCATTACTTCTTTCTTTGCCGGAGTCACATGATATGGAGGTACGAAGATTGGAGGATGCTCACGGATGTATCTATCTTGTGTTTTGCATAGTCCGTAGGTTGTCCAGTTCCCTTTAAGACATCATTGTAATCGGCAAGGAGCTAGGAAAGCATCACACCATCAGACACATCAGTCGATGAAGCACCATAAGGATCAGTGCCATTTTCGAATGTTAACTCATATTGTACCATAGTATTTTCTGAGAAACTACACACCGAGCGCCCAAGATCAAAGGACAGGTTAGCTTTTACAAGAAAATCAATACCTAGCAGAGATTCATTGTTTACAGAGTCAGGAAATATTATGAACTCAACACTAATTGTTTTATGTAATAGTTGTACATCAATATTTGTGGTCATGACGTGCATAAGCTAAATTTGGCCGTCAGCAAGCTTAATATTCTTTGTTTCACAATGCATAGGATGACCTTTTTCTGACAACAGAGCATACAGCGAGTTACCTGCGATACAGCTTTTTGCTGCAGTTTCTACTAAAGCAGTGCCTTTAGCACCCAAGATTCTTATATTTGACAGTGGACGACGCTTTTGACCATCTCTGGGCTCCCCCTGGTGTACAACATTGGTGGTATCAATAGCAAAGAAACTGGGTACAACATTAGCTGATTTACACTTTTGACAGTTAGCTCTCATAACCCCAATTTCCCCACAACCATTACAAGACAGAGGATTATGTGGTGTATGCACTTCACTTTTCTCTGTAGTAAGCCGGGGGCAGTTCAGTTTAATATGATCACCATACCTTTTACAGTAGCTACAGTATAACCGCTTCCTCTCTGTACCTGACGCTGGGGCGGCGACGGTGGCGGCGCCGGGCGCCGGCGGCAGGCCCGCAGAGAATGGATACGGCGGCCGTGACGACGGAGCACCCGGGCCGGGCAGCGGCGTAGGCGTTGCATGTTGAAAAGCGGCGTTGGGAGCGGCCCGTGGCTGAGCTTGGATCGGGGGAAAAATTGGCGTTCCACAAGGTTCCATATTAGGCCATTTCTTATTCCTGGTATATATTGTTACGCCGGTAGGTTAGGTCAAAAACTTTGAACGTCAATTTCAGTGCTTTAGAGGCGTTTTCAGCAGGCTGAAAAGTCATTCCAGGCCGTTTCAGAAGTTGATCTATCACATATCTAAAGATCGAAATTTCACCCAAGTTGCCGTCGTTTTCAGGCGCGTGAAACATGTTTTCAGTCCGTTTCAGGGCACCCTCTATCAGATGAAGCCATAACCTGAAAACCCGTTTTCAGGCGTTTTCAGGACCCCTTATGGGCCTCTGAAGCACAAATCGTTATATGGCGAAATATCCGGTAGGAGTGACAGAGATAGCACTACTAGAAAGAGATAGCTATACTCGGAACATTCGAGAAGTGTGTGACAGAGATAGCACTACTAGAAAGAGATAGCTATACTCGGAACATTCGAGAAGGGAGTGACAGAGAGAGTGCACCATTAGAGAGAGACATATATGGTCTCGAATGTTCTCGGCCCGCACGCTGGTCCTTACTAGAATATTCGCGATATGTGTGGACAATGTGTCCAGAGCGGCTCCGCGGGATATAAAAGGCGCCGACGGCCGGCGCGAGTTTAGTTTCATTTTAACTGCGATCGAGTGCTAGTACAAGGATAATCGGAGAGAAAGACTCTTCGTGTGAATAGTGAGTGCATAATTAGTGAAATAGTGTGTGTGTTTTAATTAGTGGATTTTAAGTACAGTTCGTGTGAATTGTAAGTGCGTAATTTGGGTAATAAAGTGAGTGTTTTATTTAGTGGATTAATTCGTGCTTTTCTATCAAATACGAACCCCACGCTCGTAACATTTGGTGTCAGAAGTGGGATAGAAAATGCCGTTAATGCCACGAGAAACCGAGCCAGAAGGAGTGACGACGCGAAGCCAAACGTCTGGGTCTGGAGACTCGACGCCTGGTACGTCGGAATCACCTGCTCCAGCTGCACAAGGAGTAGACATCAACGTTATCTTCGTCCTCCTAAAGGAACAAGCGAGAGAGCTAAAGGAACAGTCGCGAAAACAGGAGGAACAGGCACGAATGCTTCGTGAGGTACATAAGTCCACGACCGAATGGAAGAGAGAGTTGTTCGAGGTCCAGGAAAAACTGGCCGATATGGATGAAAAACTAGAGAGTCGAGTCCATGATGTCGATAAAAAAATTGAGACCTGTGAGAGCCGTCTCCAAAAACTTGAGATCAAAGTGGCTAATGGTCCAAGTACCTATGTACCCGACGCATCGGTGTCCGGAGGCGGCAGGTTCAAAGTGCCTCCCTTTGACGGTAGCTCATCGTGGACTGCCTATAAGCTGCAGTTCGAGTCTGTTTCCCAGGCTAATGGTTGGAGTAAGGAGCAAGCCAGGACAGCACTGACGTTGGCGCTGCGCGACGAGGCTCTTACCATACTAGAGGCTCTAGGAAACGACCGGACGTACGACCGCCTTCTAGAAGCCTTGGAGGCACCTGGAGCACGTGTACCGAGCTCAGTTAAAGGACAGGACACAAGGACGTAACGAGTCCTTACAACAGTGGGCCCTGGAAATCGAGAAGTTGGTTAGGAAGGCCTATCAACGTACGTCAGCATCCTTTGTGGACAGTATGCTGGTGCAGGCCTTCATCGATGGGATCCGGGATCTGGAAGTGAGGGCAGCCGTGCGATTGGGACATCATGGCAGCCTAAAGGATGCAGTAGCCCACGCTACGCTCGCTCGCTCCGCTCGCCACGCTCGAGGTGGAAGCTGTACGACAGGATTCATCCAGGCCTTTCAGGGTGGGAGAAGTGTCGACTACGAAGCCAGTAGATTCCCGCCGCGAATTTGGGCCACGTTGCTACCATTGTGGAGAACGTGGTCACCTGCAGTCAGGCTGTCCAAAAAGGACTAGGAGGGACAGAGACCCCGCTCCAATGGCGAGGAAAATAGGCTCTGTGGAGTCAGAGCCCCAACAGGGAAACGAATAAAAGCCAGGACTATGGGACGAGTACTGGCTGGCGGTCGAAATGTCCCAATTATGATCTCACAGGCAAACGAAGGGAATAGTCTGGTTGTCAATGGAGAAATCTATGGAATACCATGTCTCCTTACCATAGACACCGGAGCTTCTCGGACTGTGATCAGCTCTCGGCTACTGAGACACCTGACCAGAGATCATCTAGTCCGACCTAGGCATCTCCAGCTGCAAACTGCTACCGGCCAGTACATTTCCGTCCAAGGAGAACGAGAGTTAGCTGTGAAAATAGGTGAAAAAGAATACTGGCATAAAATTATCGTTGCTAACATCGTCGACGACTGCATTATTGGATTGGATTTTATGAGGAGACATGACTGTAAAAACGACTTGAAGGTTGGAGTTCTAAAGTTTGGAGTTGATGAGATTCCTATACAAGGTGGAGTAAATGGAAATGTTTACTGTACCAGGAGAACCATTCTTCAACCAAGGTCACAGGTTTTAGTTCCAGTGAAATTGCCGAACTCCACAAGGCCGCAATCTCACCGCTGCGTGGTGGTAGAGAGGTTGGATGCTGATAAACCGTGGATAACAGCCCGTACAATGGTAACCACGGCATCTACAGCATTTGTAAGGATCCTTAATCCAAGCGACACGGAATGCGTCCTCAATAAAGGAACGCTGGTTGGATCATGCCAAGAATTTTCTTGGATAAGAGGCTGCCGGGAATCTGAGGTAAACGTGAAACCTGGGCATGTTAAGCCTTCAATGGATGTTGAAAAATTACTAAATGACTCCAGGGAGCACCTTACCGAGGAGGAATTCCTTAAGGCGCGTAGCTTACTGCTACGATATCGCAACCTCTTTTCTTCGCATGATGATATGTCATCATGCGAAGAACTGGAAGAACTGGAGTGGTTCAGCATGAGATCGACACTGGGGAAACTATGCCTATCCGACAGCGCCCTCGGAGAGTTCCAGTAGCTCGGGAGAAGGAGGTTGAGGGCATGATCGAGGAAATGCAAAGAAGCGGCGTTATTGAACCTTCAACAAGCCCGTGGTGTTCTCCCGTAGTTTTGGTTAAGAAGAAGGACGGCACCATGAGATTCTGTATTGACTACCGTCGACTTAATGATGTAACCAAGAAGGACAGTTATCCACTTCCACGAATCGACGACACTTTAGACACATTGAACGGAATGAAATGGTTTTCAACGTTGGATCTGAAAAGTGGCTATTGGCAAGTCGAAATCAAGGACAAGGATAAGGAGAAAACGGCCTTCTCTACTGGCAAGGGACTCTGGCAGTTCAATGTTATGCCATTTGGACTGTGTAATGCACCAGCCACATTTGAGAGATTAATGGAACAAATATTAGCTGGACTTCTAGGAGAAACTTGCTTGGTCTATTTGGATGACATCATTATCGTTGGTAGAGACTTCAACGAGCACTTGAATAAATCGGAGCAGGTGCTAGGCAAACTACGAGGGGTAAATCTGAAACTCAGTCCGAAGAAATGCTCGTTTTTCAAACGTAAAGTGAATTACTTAGGACACGTGATTTCGAAGGACGGCATCCAGACAGATCCTGAGAAGATTAGCGCCGTGAAGGATTGGCCGACGCCAAAAGACAAGACTGCAGTACGTGCCTTTTTGGGGCTTTGTTCATACTACAGACGTTTTGTGAAGAACTTCTCGGATATAGCAAAGCCTTTGCATCAACTAACGGAAGAAAAGCGATCATTTGACTGGAACGAACAATGTGAGTCAAGTTTCAACAAGCTTAAAGGAAGACTTTGTGAAACGCCAATATTGGGGTATCCAGACCCGGACGAGGATTTCATTGTGGATACAGATGCTAGTAACACTGGAATTGGAGGTGTCTTGTCGCAAAAGAAAGGAGATAACGAAGTTGTGATTGCATATTTCAGTAAGTCATTGTCAAAACCAGAGAGGAATTACTGTGTAACTCGAAGGGAATTGCTAGCAGTTGTCAAGACGTTACAGCATTTCAGCAAATACCTGCTGGGAATAAAGTTTCGTATCAGAACTGACCATGCTGCTTTAAAGTGGTTGCTAGAATTTAAAAACCCCGAGGGACAAGTGGCGAGATGGATTGAACAACTGCAGGAGTATGATTTCATCATCGAACACTGTAGTGAGAAATCACATGGAAATGCTGACGCCCTATCACGTAGACCTTGTGCGGACGACTGTAAACATTGCTCAAGACAAGAAGGCAAGGAATGTGTTCGAATGATAAGAACTGATACGGTTAGCGACGAGTCGAGTGATGAAATCATGCAGCAAGCGCAACAAGAGGACCCTGACGTGAGACCCATTTTTGATTGGATTAATGCTGGCGTACCTAAACCAAGATGGTGTGATGTAGCTCCTATGAGTGCGGTAACAAAAAGCTACTGGGCACAATGGGATAGCTTGGTTATGCATAATGGCGTTCTATGTAGAAAATGGGAATCAACAAATGGGAAGAATGCTCACCTGCAAGTCGTTGTCCCAAAGAAAAGGGTGAAAGATGTATAGAGAATATTTTACGATGGAACATCCGGTGGACACCTTGGAGTAAAAAGGACCCTAATGAAAATTCGGCAACGCTTTTATTGGATTCACTGCCGAAAAGATGTTGAAAATTGGTGTAAACGATGCACTAACTGTGCATCAGTCAAGGGACCGCATACCCGTAGCCGAGGAACACTCAAGTTGTACAACGTGGGAGCCCCTTGGGAAAGGGTTGCATTAGATGTCGCAGGACCATTCCCAGCATCGGACTCCGGAAACAAGTACATTCTTGTCGTGATGGATTACTTCACGAAGTGGCCTGAAGTATTTGCCATTCCTAATCAAGAAGCGGTAACCATAGCTGAAAAGTTAGTGAACGAAGTATTCTGCCGGTTTGGAGTACCACTCGAAATCCACAGTGATCAAGGAAGAAACTTCGAGTCTGCGGTCTTTCAGGAGACTTGTCGCATAATGGGAATTCATAAGACGAGGACTACGGCGTATCATCCACAGTCAGATGGAATGGTTGAGAGATTTAACCAGACACTGGAGAGACATCTAGCCAAGGTCGTTGAGAGCCATCAAAAAGATTGGGATCGGCATATCCCCCTCTTCCTGTTGTCTTATAGGTCGGCAACTCACGAAAGTACGGCGGTTACTCCATCGTATGCGAATTTTGGAAGAGAACTCCGTCTGCCTGCAGATCTCCTGACTGGACGTCCGCCCGATACACCAAGGACCATCACGGAATATGCAAGTGATTTGCGGGATCGGATTGATGATGTTCACAGCCTGGTACGTGAACACGGGCTCCACGCTAGCATAAAGATGAAAACCCGATATGACCGGAAGTCTTATCAAGTGGGTTTTGAGGAAGGTTCGTTGGTGTGGCTACATAACCCTATGCGACGAGTAGGAAAGTCCCCGAAATTATCTCCGAATTGGGAAGGGCCTTACAAGGTAGTCACCAAAATAAACGACGTCACGTATCGAATCCAGCGGAATCCTCGTAGTCCGAGCAAGATTGTTCATGTTGACGGGCTGGCCAGATACCACGGAAATAATGATGCTCGGGACGAGCATGTCTTAGGAGGGAGTAGTGTTACGCCGGTATGTTAGGTCAAAAACTTTGAACGTCAATTTCAGTGCTTTAGAGGCGTTTTCAGCAGGCTGAAAAGTCATTCCAAGCCGTTTCAGAAGTTGATCTATCACATATCTAAAGATCGAAATTTCACCCAAGTTGCCGTCGTTTTCAGGCGCCTGAAACATGTTTTCAGTCCGTTTCAGGGCACCCTCTATCAGATGACGCCATAACCTGAAAACCCGTTTTCAGGCGTTTTCAGGACCCCTTATGGGCCTCTGAAGCACAAATCGTTATATGGCGAAATATCCGGTAGGAGTGACAGAGATAGCACTATTAGAAAGAGATAGCTATACTCGGAACATTCGAGAAGTGTGTGACAGAGATAGCACTACTAGAAAGAGATAGCTATACTCGGAACATTCGAGAAGGGAGTGACAGAGAGAGTGCACCATTAGAGAGAGACATATATGGTCTCGAATGTTCTCGGCCCGCACGCTGGTCCTTACTAGAATATTTGCGATATGTGTGGACAATGTGTCCAGAGCGGCTCCGCGGGATATAAAAGGCGCCGACGGCCGGCGCGAGTTTAGTTTCATTTTAACTGCGATCGAGTGCTAGTACAAGGATAATCGGAGAGAAAGACTCTTCGTGTGAATAGTGAGTGCATAATTAGTGAAATAGTGTGTGTGTTTTAATTAGTGGATTTTAAGTACAGTTCGTGTGAATTGTAAGTGCGTAATTTGGGTAATAAAGTGAGTGTTTTATTTAGTGGATTAATTCGTGCTTTTCTATCAAATACGAACCCCACGCTCGTAACAATATTAACGATTAGCCTTTTATATGGTGGAGAAATTGACTAACATAGTGTTGTTTGCTGATGATACTTCACTGGTCTTCAAAATTGAAAGACAAAAAGAAGATTTTAATGATGTCAATAGAGTATTATCTTTAACCTTGAATTGGTTCACAGTTAACAATTTATTGTTAAATGCTGGTAAAACCAAATGTATCAAATTCTCACTTCCATATGTCAGGCAAGTTGGGACCAGTTTAGTGTTGGACAGCAATACGTTAGAATTAGTAAATGACACGAAGTTTCTTGGAATAACCATTGATAACAAATTGCAGTGGGAACCCCACATAGAAAAATTGGCTGGTAAATTAAGTTCTGCGGCTTACGCTATTAGGAACATCAGACAAAACACGGATGTGGCTACATCTAGGCTAGTATATTTTAGTTACTTTAATAGTGTCATGTCCTATGGTATCTTGTTGTGGGGGAAAGCAGCGGATATTCAAACTATTTTTATTTTACAGAAAAGAGCTATTCGAGCAATTTATAATTTAAAACGCACAGACTCCTTAAGACAGCTTTTTAAAGAAATTGAAATACTAACTGTAGCTAGTCAATTTATTTTCGAAAATATAATGTACGTACGCAAGAACCTTACAAAATTTCCCAAACTTAGCGATAGCTGTAATGTTAACCTAAGAAATAATCACAGACTACTTCCGCCCCAGTTTAGACTCGCGAAGGTTAGCAATTCTTTCAAGGGTCAATGCATTCTCTACTACAATAAGATACCTCTGGAGGTCTTGAAATTTCCATTTAAGCAATTTAAAATCCATGTTAAAGCGACTTTGTCGAAAAAGGGATATTACAATGTTCAAGATTACTTAAATGATGGGTCTATATGGGGTTAATCTGGCTCAACACAGACCTTGCTGTTAATAATTTTGTAATTATTTATTCCTGCTTATTAATTATGATAATGACTAAATATTATATTTTGTATTAGTTAAGCATAAGCAATTTTTAAAAAGAGATCTAAAAGTCAATCTGTGGGAGTTTCTACGCTCTACTTCTCCCACAGTGGTCCAATGTAGAGAAGTGGCAAAAAATGACGATTGCTAAGTATATGTAAATATCTACAGTAATAAAGACATTTGAGGAGCCGCACGCTCGCGGAGTGCGATAGACGTGTTACGAAATTGTTTATTTAACAAATACAGTAATTATAATAAGCGCAAGCAAAGTCAGTCACTAAACCAACACGATTAGGCAACACTTTGCCTAGTAGCAGTCTCGAGCCGCAGAGCCAGATCGTCCTTGAGGGTCAACGACCGGTGCGGCAGGAGTCGGCAGGACACTCGCTGTCACTGTCTAGCGCGCGGAAACTGAATCTCCCGACATCGACAAGCTCTTCGCACTTCGGCAGCGGTCTTCGATCGGCCCATAATGCAGCGCGTGAGTCAATATTATCACTGATTGATATTACGTAGCATACGTAGTTCGCGGTATTATGGCGGCAACGACTTGCAACGGATGCAAAAAGAAGATTCTATCACTGGAATACTTGGAATGCTCGGTTTGTAATGCCCTGTATGACCTAGATTGTGTAAATATCGCCTCAACAGCCTTTGAATCATTTACCCAGGAAATAAAGGATCTCTGGACATGTCCGGAATGCTTGAGTGCTAGACCAAAAGGTGGTAATTTGCACACACCGGTACGAGCGTCCTTAGGAGGTTGGAATACCACGTATGTATCTGAAAATGATACAACCTTCGGAGGAAATGATACCTTTTGCAATGTGAACATGGCTAGAGGAGGAATCTGTGCGACTCGAAGATTTGGCATGTCAAGGTGCGGTTCAGCGAATGGCTGTGGTTTCGGAGAAGATGAGGATTTAGGGATACGGAAATCCCAAAACCAAGCCAATCAAAGAATTAAGACTAAAATAAGCATCCTCTATCAAAACGTTAGAGGCATAAAGAGTCGGTTGGAGTATTGACGGAACACCATTGTTTTGCTGGAACAGGACCTCATTGTCGCTACAGAGACCTTTTTAGACTCCTCCATTGGCGATGCTGAGGTGGCACCGGGAGGCTGGAGCGTGCTGCGCCGGGACCGCCACACCGCGTGCGGAGGCGTGCTGCTCGCCGCCCGCCCCGGCATCACACTTCGTCGACGCCACGACCTCGAGACCGAAGGGGGAGAGGATCTTTGGGCGACCTTCTCACTCGATGGTACTACTGTCTCTGTTTGTGTCATTTATATAGATCCTAGCAAGAGGAAAAATAAGAAGACTAAATAAGAAGACTTTCTCAAGCCGAAAAGGACGCGCAATATTTTACCTGGTTCACGAAAACTGAAGAGAATATTTCTAAGTTGAGTGGACCCCTGATGATTCTCGGTGACCTTAATATGAATAGCGCGTCCGTGTCCGTATCTAATTATTATTGCTATTTTCTTAGTGTGTGTAGTCTGTATGAGACGAATGAGGTGATGAATGCCCATGGTGGCGTGCTTGATGTGGTGTTGCTGCCGGAGAATGTACGTGGCGTAACCGTGCGCACCTCCGTGTCAGGCAGTCTGGTGCCACACACTGACGCCTACCACCCGCCTCTCGACGTCATTGTGCCGCTGTTGCCAGCGCAAGGCGCAGTCCAGCGATCCGGCCGCCTGGATCCTAGCAACATTGGCGGACACAATGATTGGAATTTTGCCAAAGGCAACCACACAGTCCTGTACGAGCTCATGTGTAGCGTATCTTGGGACAGTGTGATCGAAGCTACTGATGTGGATACTGCGGTTGGCTGCTTTTACGATGCCATTTACGACATCTTCAATAATTCAATCCCGAAGAAGATGAGGTCGAAGCAACCTACCAGGCGTTATCCGGTGTGGTTTACTGGAGACATTATCAAGGACCTCGCCACCAAAGCCAAGCTCCACCGGGAATGGAAATCGTCTAAGAGGCCGGCTGACTACTCCACATTCAGTGAGCTGAGAGCCAACATCAAGTCCCGTGTAGCTACAGCATTTGCGAACCACATGTTAAGCATAGAGAGCAACATCAGGTATAACCCACGCGCGTTTTGGAAACATGTGAGTGGCCTCAGATCGAAGGGTGGTTTCGAACCTCGGGTCACACATCAGGGGCAAGAGCGTGTTGGAGAAGAAGCAGCAGCCGCATTTGCAGACTACTTCTCCGACGTTTTCCTCAGCGACATGCCGGCACTCGCACCGGATCTGGTAAACAGCTCCGATGTCTCGTGTACGGCCAATTACGTCCATTTTGCGCATGTTTCCTGTAGAGATATAGAGAAGGGACTGAAGCAGCTTAGGCCAAGGAGCGCAATTGGACCGGACAACGTCCCTCCTTACTTTTTGAAAGCCTATAGCGATCAGCTGGTATTACCTTTGGGTAGAATTTTCAACCTAGCTCTAGAGCAAGGTATCTACCCTACCAGTTGGAAGCTCTCTCGAGTCAGTCCTATGCCCAAGACTAGTGACACTGCCTCTGTGAATCAATATCGACCGATCGCGATCCTGAATTCATTGGCAAAATTGTTCGAGTCAATCATATACGGTAAAATCTGCCCCCAGATTGCCCCGTATTTGTGCGACTCGCAACACGGATTCAGGAGTCGTCGCTCAGTAACCACCAACTTACTGACGTTAGTCGAGATGGTCTCAGAGAGCATGGATCGGGGTTGACAGGTAGACGTCGCCTATCTGGACTTCCGCAAGGCGTTCGATAGGGTTGATAACGACGTCCTACTGAAGAAATTGTGTGCCATTGGATTTGCCCCACGGCTGTTGGTTCTCTTTGCTACTTGAAGAACCGCCAACAATATGTGCGACATGGCTGTTTTGAGTCCCAGCCGTACCACACACGGTCAGGTGTTAGCCAAGGCTCCATTCTAGGTCCGTTGTTATTTATCATCATGATAAATGACCTGGAATCTGAGCTTAAACACGCCAAATGCTTATTGTACGCGGACGATTTGAAACTAGTACTTCCCGTTAAGTCAGAGGATGATTGTAGGCTACTACAGGAAGATTTAGACGCGATTCATAGATGGAGTGTGAACAACAAACTATTATTCAATATCGAGAAGTGCTGTATCACGTCCTTCACGCGTTCTCCACGGCCTATTGGCGTGACGTATACACTCGGCACGGAGTCTTTGACTCGAGTGTATTCGATGAAGGACCTCGGTGTTACGTTTGACCCCAAACTTACATTCCATGAGCACATGAGCACTTTAGCCAAGGAATGCTTCAAAAGATTAGGGTTTGTGATACGGAATAGTAAGGGATTCCACGACTTGGGTGTGGTCCAGCTTCTATACACGGCCCTAGTGAGAACCAAACTTGAATCCAGCTCGGTTGTTTGGAATCCGCATGAAAGCTCTTACGTCCTTATGCTCGAGAAGGTACACAAAGATTTTCTAAGGTACCTACCTATATAAGAGGAAATTTGGATACTACCCTTACCTTTATCCGTCCGCTTTTATATTAGGTATGCTCGGATACAACTCACTAGAGGTGAGACGTAACACCGAACAGCTTCTGACTGTGTGTCGATTGTTGCGAGGCGACAGTGACTGCGCGGCGCTTGTCAGCGCAGTATGTGCGCTATACGTGCCTGACAACTACCTACGCGCGCGCAGGCACCAACTGCTAGCGGGCGGCACATACCGCACGGTGGCGCGCCGGCAGTCCCCGCTGGTCCGAGCGCGGAACAGCCTCAACGCTCTGGTGGCTGCTGCACCATTGAATGATCTGTTTGGTGAGGCATGGAGGGATATTGTGAGAGAATGTGGAAGGTTCTGCGAGAAGAATGCATGATTTTTTCTTCTGTATTTTTATTAGAATTATTTTTCTTGAATGTTTATTTTAAATATTGAATAGAATATAATAATTGAAAAGAATATTGATTGATATTAATAATTGGATAGTTTTTGTATAATTAACTCGTCTTGGCGGGGCACTTCCGTGGCCCCACATGTAATTGTATTTTATATTAATATTTTTTGATCAGTTTGGATACTTTGTACAACGACCTGGAATTTTCTGTAATGTTGTGCGAATTTATGTCAATAATAAATAAAAAATAAATAAATAAATTTGGAATTTGGAATTGAGCCAGCGGCCGGTGCATCCACGCAGCGCGCGACGGTCCTGGTGCCTGGTGCACTTGAGCGCGCAGGCGGCCTCTGCACCGGGGAGGCAAATCCCTCGCTGCATCTTCGACGCTTCGCGCCTTCCTTAACAGCTCGCCAAAGCTCTGTATCTGTTCCCTGTCCAACATTTTTCTTAGTTTTTTGTTGAGCATTCCAAACACCATATCTATTTGAACTTTTGGTGATAATTCCCCATGGGGGAGTTTAGCTAACAATGCCCGCACTTTGCTCACAAATTTATCGATTTTGTCCTCTTCCTGAATCATTCTGAATAATGTTTGATAAATGCGAAAGGGTGGTTGCCGTTCTCCGAAAGCTGATCTCAGCTGATTTAAAGCATCACACCTGCTGTGTGTATCGGCCTTTACGCCTTGCCACCACTGCGCTGCAGAGTGCGAAAGTAGCAATGACAGACCCCGCAATGCATTTTCATCCGAGACATTGGTCGCATCTTTGTATGTCGTTATTGCGTCGATGAAGTTGTCCAGCGACTCGTCCGGGTCCCCACTGTATGTAGAGTTACATCGAGCAAAATTCCCAGTTGTTGGGAACACGACGGGTGTAGACGCCTTAACTTGTCGTAGCATTTCTTAGCAAAACTCGACTTGCGTCTGAGTAATAGATGTAACTAGGCTGGCCAGGTCACCCCTTCCCATAGTCACGTTGCCGGTCTCCTGTTCTTCGCCATCGCCGGCCGAGGCGGCCGACGTAAACGATTGGGCTCGTGTTCGTGGCATGATGTCTCGATCCACAGAAGTTCACAGAACAATGTTGTTTGACATTGACACTTCACTTTTTAATTTTATTTTTGTCAAGTTGGTACGACAGAGCCAATCAAAAGTAATCAAAACGCAAGATGGCGGTCGGCGACTTCCAGAAAAAATAATGAATGACCGAAACACGTTGCCGATAGTTTTCTTGATATGATTTTTAGGTTTTAACACTTTACACACAACACAAACACGTTAGGGCGCCAGTTATAGCGTTTGGTGGCACGGATGCGTCACCTAGGCTATGGGGTTCGAGGTAATTCCTCAGATGTGGTGTGTGCATGTGGGACGCCGAAGGCAAGAAAAGAGTTCTCTCCGTTTAACTTCTTGTAATTGTCTGTACGTGACGTTACAATACGGGTTATACAGTTCGGGCACAAAGACAAGTCAAGACAAAGACAAGTTTCACAAATACACTGGACGATTTGACGGCGCAAGGGAATCCTCGGGTAAGCACGCATCCAGTCTTTTAACAAGTCTTCCGTACAACTCTTCCGGCGGGAGCGGGGGCGTGTGCACACGAAGACCCCCGAACACCGCCGAAAGGTCCCGAAGGCGAGAAACGTCGGGGTGGTAGGCCCCGGGTTGACCGAGGGTACCGAGAGATGGCACAACTCGCTATATCTGTTATATTACACTCTCACACACACATTAACATACTCTTACTAACTTTACAATACAAACACCTGCAACTACCTACATACCCACCATTTCTCACACACAAACATTTATTGTTTGATATATTCCCTCAAAACCTGCAAAGAACCAGTACCAACAACAGTCAGCAAACGTTGGTAACTGAAACATGGCTTCATAGTAGCATTCTTGACTCAGAGCTGACCGACTTCGATCAGTGCGATGTGTTCAGGCGCGATCGGGTAACTCTGATGACGCAAACTCTGCGCGTCGCGGCTCCAAGCCCGTCTCCGACCAGAGTGGACACCGGGCGGCCTTGAAATCATATGGCTATTGATGCGCGAGCGCATGGATCCACTGGTAATCTGCACATCGGACTAATTTATATTCCTCCTCATAGCAAAACTCACGATCTACCGGCTACCACACAATTATTTCTCGACTCCTTTGCCGACATTGTTAACGCTAATACAGAAGATCACTTTCTGTTGGCAGGTGATTTTAATAATTCCACCATCAGTTGGGAATCTGGGGAACCTAGATACCTGAAGAAGGGCTATGTGCAGATACAGAATAGTGGAATTAATCTCATAAATCAATTGTATATACACGGCTTTCAGCAATACAACTACCTGAGAAACTCATGCAATAATACACTTGACCTCGTTTTCACAAACTTTAACATCGAGCTGCACGGAACTAGCACAGAATTAGTACCACTGGACGTTTTCCACCCCACTCGAGATATCGACGCCACTGACATTACGGTCCCCCCCATGTCGTTAGCAAAACAGTTCAAATACTTATTTAGGAAAGCAGATTACGAGAGCATTAATAAATGTCTCGAGAAACAGGACTGGTCATGTTTAAATATTCTAAGTGTTAATGACACTGGCTCAAGTTTTTATGACGTAATCTATGATCTAGTTAATAGACATGTACCGCAGTCAGTAATAGGATTATCACGTCGCTACCCCATCTGGTACAGCCGCGCACTAATTATTATAATAAAGGCAAAAACTAAATACCATGTCCTCTGGAAAAAGTATAAGAACCCCTTGGATTTATGATAGATAGATAGATAGATAGATAATTCATTTATTCATTGTTCGGTACAAACACAAAAAAAATATTGGTTATTAACATATTACAAACCACACAAAATTAATTATGACAAAAACATCAGAGTAATTAAATAAAACAATGAAAATAATTATAATTAACACAGCAAAAATATGGAAATTAAGGATCACTATGTGGCACCGTGACTGTACCGCGACAATGAAATGGCCCTGACTCAGCAATGTCACAGACGAATCTGTGACGCTGATATTCTGCCAGAGCCAAAGCGGTCGAGACAGCAATAGGCTTAAGTACACAAAATACACAAATTATTACAGCAAATAAATAAAATTAAAAAATTAAATAAAATATTAAAATCTACTAATATGGAATTGAATTAATTATTGCAATTGAATTTGAATTTAAATTGAATTAATAATGCATAGAATAGTATCGGAATTGTGTGATTTAAATGAGATGAAATTTCAGAATTGTATAATATGAATAGAAAAAGGATAATAAAATGTCAATGATTATGTCGTATGGTAGTCAAAATAAAAAAGAATGAATTTTGTGAGGTAGGAGATTTCTTCAGGTTATAACCGAGGGCATTACAGTTATTTTAAAGTGATGCCTCCTCAGCCTTCTGCTGCAGTATTAGAAACCTTCTAAAGGCACTTCTGAAACCAGCCTTACTATTTAGCAATCGAAGGGGTGGTGGGATGTTATTCCAGCACTTTGTGGCACGGTATTTAAAACTGCCACGGAAAGCTGCACTTTTGTGTCGAGGCATTGAGAGGAGAGGAGCGACTCTCTGGGACAGACACCAGGTGAGTTTATCATAAAGATAAAGCGCTGTTCGCGTCCGGACAACCTCAAAAAGCAACATTGAATAATAAAGATTTTGTCTAGCTTTCATTCGTAAAATGTTTGCCTTATTTAAAAAAGGAGTGACGCGCGTTCGAGGAGGAATCACGAAAGAGTATGAGTATTACTCTTTGTATGAGTTTTTGCGTTTTCTCAAACAGACACGATCCATATACCGTAATACCGTAGTTTAGCTTGGAAAGCACTAAGGCTTCAATTAATAGTATTCGCAGGTCAACGCTGAGAAGATCCCGGATTCTATACAGAACTTTAAGTCTATAAAAGCAGTTTCTAACTACCTCAAGAACATGTCCCTCAAATCGTAGTTGATCATCCATAAGAAGACCAAGGTTTCGAGCCTCGCGGACCCGTGTGATAGCGATTCCATTAACTAGAACTTGTGGATGATTCCTTCAGCCTACTCAGAAAACGCAAATACAACGCTCACAAGAAAATATTAAAACTAATCCTAAACTGCTGTGGTCTAACGTTAAATCAAAACGGAAATCCCGGCCCATACATTCACCGAAAAACGCACTTGATGAGCACACTCGCGGATCACGTGGGGGTTGTTAAAAGCCCAGTAATGTTCATTGTGTTGGTTGAATAGCCCAACACGCGTGATAGTTGACGAGTCAGTCCACATAATGATTGAATCTTGATTTGCCAACAGCCACTGACTAAACGCCGGTCCATCGTTGTCGTGGAGGGCAACACGCCTAAAATGGTACGGATGTAACTTTTCTGAGTTCAACAGCTTCCACACGTTGACTCACGTTGAACCGAATCGCAGCCATTGGAGTGCTTCGCCGAGGATCGCGTTCGAAGTACTCGATGATCTCCTTATCGAGGTCTGGTCTGTAGATGTGGGGTCGACCTGGGGCTTGAGATGCTCTGGTACCCTAAACTGTCCATGATCAATCAATCATTGTGTAGCCGCCAGGAAAGTGTTTACCAAAGGAACCTGCTGTGGGTTTGGGATGCCCTGCATTCTGAGATGGTTCAGGTGGTCCGGTTGTGCGTAGAGCCGTCGAGCTTCTGCTATGTTGTAATTCGCAATAGCGTATTGTTGCACCAAACTAAGATACTCCAAATTGGAGTATGCGTAATGCCGATCCATTTTCGCGCGTTTTTTAAGCAGCGTCACGTATCTCACGAGTGACGTGCTGTGGGTAACTAAGAGTAATTCATCATCATCTTAGTCATCTCACGCACCCCTTCTGGGGCGTGGGGAGTCGGGGTCAGGTCGACGGACCTCTTCCCGAAGAATCGCCTCTGTCCACTCCTGTGGACAGGTCATCGGATGGCCCCTGCGGGCGGTGGTCTTCATGTGGCGCTGGTATGCAGTGGGTGATCGCCGGCTAGGCAACCAGGTCGCGTGGCAGATGGCGGCGGTCGGGCGGGCGCGCGTGGTGCGGCGCCAGTTCGGCGATGTGCGGAAGATGTGATACATCCGCACGCGCGAACATGCCCTTCGCCAGCCTCTGGACAAACTGGTCCACGGTTTCCCATCTCAGGTCCCTCTGGATTGTCGCGTTCCTCACGTAGCGGGGGGCGCCGACGATGTTACGCAGAGAGAGGTTCTCTTGGGCTCGGAGTCTCCGTTTGTTCGTCTCCGAGCACAGGGCGTACCATGCCGGAGCCGCGTAGGTGAGGCGGGATCTCACATAGGTCTTGTAGATCCCGAGCTTCGCCCGAGTCGAAAAGTGGACGCAGCTTGGCGCGTGCCACCTTGACCTGGCTGACGACGTTGTCAACGTGTTGCTTCATGTTGAGCCGGCGATCAATGGTCACTCCCAGGTACTTCACCTGCGAAGACCACTCGATTTGCTGTCCCTGGAGCTGGAGCGATGGTGGAAGGAGACTCTGGCCTGTGATGAGCGCCTACGTTTTCCCAACATTGACGGACAGTCGCCACTTGGCGAGCCAGTCGGGCAAGATGTCCAGGGTGCGCTGTAGTTTGATAGCAGCGTGCGGAGCCTGGAACGACGACGCGTAGTAGGCTGCGTCGTCTGCGAAGAGTGCCAGCTGGGCACCCGGCCCGGCGGGGATGTCGTCCGTGTATCGGGCGTAGCAGGCGGGAGACAGGCAAGAGCCCTGGGGGACGCCGGCTGCGACTGGATGTTCCTCGGAGACGGCGTCTTCCACTATCACTCGGAAGCGGCGATTATTCAGGAAAGAGGCGATTGTCTTGACCGTTCTTCTTGGGGCAGGGGACGTCGACAGCTTGCACAGCATCCCCTCGTGCCATACTCTGTCGAACGCCTTCTCCATATCCAGAAGTACTGCGACAGTGTATTCTTTTTTGTTCAAACAGACCGTCATGTCATTCAGTACTCTGGTGAGCTGAAGCGTCGTAGAATGCTCGGGCCTGAAGCCGAACTGTTCCGGGCGCGGCTGGATGTGGGGCAGTAACTTCGCTAACAGGAGCTTCTCAAACACCTTTGAGATGGTGCTCAGTAGGGTGATCGGCCGATAGCTCTCAGGCAGCTTGGTGTCCTTGCCCGGCTTGGGCAAGGACACCAACCAAGCCCTCCTTCCATTGGGTTGGAAAGTGACCCGTGCGCAACATACCGTTAAACAGGCGCGTAACGGCCGCCACAGTGCGTGGTGGCAAATGTAACAGCGCCGTGTTGGGTATTCGGTCTGCGCCCGGGGCTTTCCTGGGCTTGGTACGTCGGAATGCACGCACAATCTGGCCGGGCGTGACGACGATGGGGTCCTCTTCGGGAGCTATCGGCGTGGCGAAGTACTCTCGCAGGTGTCTCTCGACTGTTGCGACGTGCTCCACATCATCCGTTGGGTTCGGCTTGAACTGCTTCTCGAGGCATTCGGCGAAGATCTCCGCACGGTCTTGGGCTCGGAATCTTGGTAGGCCGTCGCTGCCCAGGATTGGTCGAACAGGAGCAGGAGTGGTCGACAAAGCCCGGCACAGGCGATGCACGGAAGGGACGTGCTCGCCTGTGGACTCAACGTGGCGTTCCCAAGATTCTTCAGCGTGGAGATCAAGTTGGCGCTTCAGCTCTGCCGTCATGGCGTTGAGCCTGGTCTTCATCGTGGGGCAGCGGGTTTGCTGCCACTGCTTCCGGAGAGCGCGCTTATCGCAGATGAGTGCGCGTAGCTCAGCAGGAAGAGGATTGGGCTTCCCCCGCGAGCTACGGTGTGCGATGATAGGTCGAGCGCGTCTCGGATCTGGGTGGTTAGCAGCGATGCCAGGCGGTCAACGTCTTCCGGCTGGTTGACGGGGCAACTGGTGGAGGGTTGGTCAAGGGCGGCGGTGAAGGCGCCCCACTGGTAGCGGCGACGTGATGCTGGCGGAGATACGCCAGGACGAGAAGAACAGGCCTGTGGTCCGAAGGGAGGTCAGGGAGAACCTCCTGGCTCGGCGGTGTCCGGAGACCTCTGACGACCACGACGTCGATGATGATCCCATCCGGCCCGCGTGTCGAAGTGGGTGGGCTCGTCTGGACCGATGACATCGTAGTTGTGGCTCACGGAGTCGGCATGGATGGCGCGTCCAGCTAGGCACACCCTGGTGGAGTTACAGGCGGTGTGCTTGGCGTTGAGGTCGCCGGCGACAAGTGTCGGGTGCGGCGACTGTAGCAGCCCCCGTAGCTCGGCGGTGCGGATTGGTGTACTGGGGGGCTTGTAGGCGGCGTAGAGTCGCAGCACCTCGCCGGCGACCTGGAGGTCGACGCCATACAGGGATGAATACTCCTGGGCGTCGACGAGCTGGTGGATGATCTTCCTGCCGACGATGACTGCCAAGCCTCGAAAGGTCCGACCGCTGGAGGTCTTCTCGTCCTTGCGGTAAACGAAGTAGCCGGGCAGCGACAGCTTATCGCTTCCGGCTAGGTGTGTCTCGCTGATAAGCATCACGTCGACGCGGTAGTCCCTCAGGAACACGTGGAGCAGCCGCTTCTTCCATGTCAGCGACTGCGCGTTCCAGTGGACGACCCTGAGCGGCTCATGCATTGCGGAGCAGAGCGGTGAGTCTGCCCAGGGCAGTGGGGTCGCTGAGGAGGGCGAGCAGGGCTGTGAGGTGCCCCAAGTCCTGCTGCCCTATCGCCGCAGCCGGAGTGGCGGCCGCAGTCTCGCTGGCGGCGAGAGTAGCCGCCGCGGCGCCGGCGGCAGGTGGAGCCGTCGCCTTCTCCTTCTTCTTCTTCCCCCCCCCCCCCCCCCGCTTCGTCTTCTGCCTGGGGGCTCCGTCGTTCGCCTGCGCCATAAGCGAGGAGGGCGCCGTTTGTTCCTGCAGATCGGGATGTGGCGGAGGGGGAGGCTGCACCTTCTTTATTTTTTTATTTTATTTATTCAGAAACAAAGAGTCTTACATATTTGTATACAATACATAAACTCTTTATAAAACATAGACCTTCAGTTTCCTAATTTAGTAAAAACATCTTTTATAATAGTTTAAATATCAAAGAAATAATAATGATGAAGAAGCAACATAAAAAGCATGATACATAAAAAGAAAGTTAAAAATTTCATACATGTTCAGTTTGATTTTCAGAACAATTTGAAAGACACTCCAAAGTTAAACTTTTGAAGCGTTTAAGAGATTCACTAAATATATCTATATTTACTAACTTATCATTGTACAACCTGCAAGCACGTCTTATGAAACTATTTCCAGCGTAATTTGTGCGACTACGGGGTATAACAAAGAGAGGCTTGCTTCGACAACTACGCTCACGACGACGAGGCACTCTAAACGACAATAAATGTAATAATGGGGGGGAATCGATTATATTATTAATTATTTTAAAAATTATTGATATATCAATACAGTCACGACGACAACTTAATGAGTACATTTTTGCCTTTTTCAAGGACGTCACATAATCCGAATATGTGTTTCCAGTACGATATTCAAGGGCTCGAATAAATTTTTTCTGCACCCTTTCTATCCCGTCTATATGAATGTTATAAAATGGGTTCCAAACAGCACTGGCGAACTCGAGATGACTGCGAACATAACTATTAAACAGTACCTTGTAAGTTAAGACTTTTTTGAAGGGCTTTCCTACGCGGAGTATAAAACCAAGTTGTTTAAGAGCTTTATTTATAATGTGGTTCACATGAGGTACGAAAGTGAGCTTGGAATCCATTATTGCGCCTAGATCACGAATTTGATCTACGCGGGCTAATTCTCTTTGACAAAGTTCATATTTATAATTAATGGTTTGTATTTTTCTACTGAAACTTATTACAAAGCACTTATCTGGATTTAAAAATAAGTTGTTTGAATTACAGAAAGATTCGAAATTATTAATGTCATTTTGCAGGACATCACAATCTCCCACACTTCGGATAACCCTAAATATTTTGGTATCGTCGGCATATAAGAGTAAACCAGAGCTGTTTGTAATTTCTGTGACGTCGTTTAGGTAAAGAACGAACAACAAAGGTCCTAAATGTAACCCTTGAGGGACACCCGAAGTGATGGGTTTGAGATTTGAAGTGTACCCACCTACTGCTACAGCCTGCGATCGATTTTCGATGTAGGATTTTATCCATCGAAATAGATCCCCGTGTATACCCATCTGCCAAAGTTTCAACAGCAAGCGTTCATGACAAATTTTATCGAATGCTTTAGCAAAATCAGTATACACGGCATCCACTTGATAATTGTTGTCCAAGGCTTCAAGTATAATTTCTGTATAGGATAAGAGATTTGTTTCAACACTTCGACCTTTAAGAAAACCGTGTTGATGAACAGTAACATGACGGCGTACAGCGGCAGACAATTGGTCAGTAACAATCTTCTCCAAAATTTTGCCAAATTGACATAGTTTAGAAATTGGCCGATATTTCTCAATGTCACAGCTGATATCTCCCTTAGGTATCGGTGTAATTAGAGCACGTTTCCAAATAGAGGGAACACAACCTTCGCGAAGTGATTTTTCAAAAAGCAAAGTGATTGGAATTGATAACTCAGACGCACATTTGTTAATAATAACAGGATGAATGCAATCTGGTCCGGCACCTTTATTTACGTTAATAGACTTAAGGTATTTATGAACAAGGTCTTTAGTTAAAAATATTGTATCCATCTCAAAAACTGTATTATGTACCGGCGGAAGATTGTTCAAATCAATCATGTTATTACTAGGTTTTTCAAAAACAGAGTGGAAATGTTCATTAAACATGTCACAAATCTGAGAACCAGTTGAAGCTGAAATACCTTTATAGTACATTATTTGTGGTAGACCACTCTTCGCGTAGATTGACTTCATGTAAGACCAGAAAAATTTCGGGTTTGATGTGATTTTATTTTCAGTTGAGTTTATAAAATTTCTATAGAATATAGGTTCCAATTTATCAATTTATCCGCTGTGTTTGCGGTGTATCAGTCGATTCGCTGGGGCGTCACGGACAACACTGCGTCAGAAGTGCAGGGAGGCAGTCTCGTCATCACTCCATCAATGACATCGTCCGGAGGGCTCTCGTCTCGGCTAACATACCGGCGGTTCTTGAGCCGCCTGGTTTGTGTCGCAGCGACGGGAAACGTCCGGACGGTGTCACTTTGATACCTTGGGAGAGGGGCCGTAGCCTTTTGTGGGATGCGACGTGCGTGTGCACTTTCGCGGCATCTCATATGGGCTCCACCATGCAGACTGCTGGTGCGGCTGCGGAGTCGGCGGCGCGGCAGAAATGCGGTAAGTACGCACAGCTGATGGGGAGTTATTGGTTTGTTCCATTGGCCGGTGTGGGGATCGCAGGGTAGGGCCTTCATCAGGGACATTGGGCGTCGCTTGAGGGACCGAGGCCATGACTACCGCTCCGGAGCGTTCCTGGTGCAAAGGGTCTCACTTGCTGTGCAGCGCGGCAACGCTGCCAGCGTAATGGGTACCTTTGGTCCGGGAGCGTTCTGGGGTGGTTTATTTGTGTAGTTTTATGTATTTTAGATTTATTTATTATTTAAGTAGGTTAAAAAAAAAAAAAAAACTCTCTGAGTGGACTTGTTTGTTTGGGTATGTATTATTTATAGAAATGTAAATTAATAAAATGTTCCTAGTGGTTTGTAAGTCACTGTAGACCTAACAGGTTTCATTGTCGGGACGTCATATTGTACCATCCTCACTTGTAACCACAATGAAGCAATAAATGATTTGAGTTTGAGTTGAGAATATACCGCTATCAATTTATCAACTCTTTTCCTTAGACACCTAAAACTGTCGCGATCTAAAGGATTTCCGTATGTCTTCCATAGTTTGTGGTACTTTCTTTTTTCATTTAATAACCTTCTAAGTGGCTTTGTGTGCCAAGGAGGCCTATTAATGGAAGTGCGTAGAGGACGCTTTGGGACATGCGCGTCTATTAAACGATTTAGTATTGTATATAAAATTAATGTACACTCCTCCAAAGACCGACTTGAAAATTGTGCAAACCAGTCTATTTCAGATAGTTCGCGATTAATTTCATCAAAATTAGAGTTAAAAAAGCAATATCTAACAGTAGGAGCGGGCTTAAGAATAGGTGAGTAATCTAAACTTAACTCAATTTCAACGGCTTTATGATGCCGGTCCTCTTTTATTAAAGGGTTTGGGCTACTAATAACGGCGCAATTTCTATTACTTAAAATAAGGTCTAATAACCGATGATTTATATTAAAACTACTGTTAAATTGTTGTAACCCTGTAAAGCATAAAAACTCTTGCAATGGCTCCACTGTTGGTTCGGTACCATTATCAAGACACATATGTCTACAACTCGAGTTCGACCACTCAGCATCTGATACGTTAAAATCTCCAGTAATAAGGAAAACATCGTCAGAATGTTCTGTTACAATCCGACTACAAATCTCAAAAAAGTTAATTAATGCGCTTGTATATAAACGCCCTTGCGGAATGTAAACACAACAAATATGCAATGATTTATGCCTACTGTTATTAGATAACGGTATTGACACCCAGACGCACTCGGAGGACGCGGCGGGGGGCAGGGCCAGTCCCGGCGCACGGGCTGGTAATCACGGTGAACCGCCACCATAGCGCCGCCACCTCGCTCCAAATCAGTCGCCTCAGCCGATCGATCGCAACGATAGACTAATAGATAGACTAATATCTACTGTCAAAGATTTCCCCGTCGTAGAAGTTTTTGTTTAGCCAGGATTCCGTTATACAAATGAAATCATAATGAGACTGTGCTACCTGTGAATAAAATCTATGTGTTTTTGTACGAAGTCCGCATACGGTTTGATAATAACCGCTTAGGGTAATGTTAGCCATTAGTGATAAAGGGAAAATATATTAATATTAAAGTGTGTGTAATTAAGATAGGTTGTGAATATGTATTGCGGAACACATAGATATTTTTAAATTTTGGATAGCAATAGTTAACTGATACAAAAATATGTAAGACGTAAATAGTTTCAATAATAGTGATTGCAGGCTGAACTTTCCATTTAACCAATTGTTGGCATTGTTTACATAATAATAACGTGAAGTATGCATACAATATAAGGTAGGTGTGGGTATGAAAACAAAGTAACAAATGTAGGAGTGAAAACAAATTAACAAAACAAGTACATAGTCACTTTATCTTGTCCAAATCGAGATTCTTGTTTATCAACGTAACCTTAGAAGTTTCCGTCTTTCTCGCGAGAATTTTGCAGTCTCGGACCCATAAATATGCGAGTTTTCCATCTTTTTTCAATTGGCGAGCACGTTTAAGCAGTAGCTTGGTGGTCGGTGTCAGATGATCACCCAGAAACAGGTTAACAGCTGGACCGTCTAACCCTAAGGAAGCTGTTGTGATGCCCCTACGCGCCCGCACTGCTGATAGTAGTTCATCTTTGTATATGCGCCGAGTGAATTTTACTATGACGGCCGGAGTGTTAATTGTTGTGTTTTCGTCATTGTTGTTAGCAACTCCAGTTCCATAACGACGTACCCGCTGTATGCAGTCAATGGAATTTACGTCCATTGTAAGTCCAACGACAGTAAATATACTTTGAAGGATGCTTAATAAGTTTTCATTCTTTTTAAATGGCAAACCTGAAATCTCAACATTATTCATCCTAGAATATTGCTCTCGTGTATCATTTTGTTGTTGAAGGGTAGATATTGTGTTCTTCGCAGTAGATAATTCGGACTGCAAAGTAGGTATTTCGTCACATACTTTCTCGAGCTTGATTAATCTATTCTCTAAGTCAGAGAAGCGGTTTTCCATTTCGGTAAATTTTGTATTTATATTATGAATACCTGTAGAACATGATTGAATATCGGATTTCAGGGTATTTATGTCCGACTTCATTAAGGAAAAATCAGCTCGAAATTCTTTTATTTCTTTGAGGACGGCCGCAATACCTTCAGTCTAATTTAGGGATCCAGGAACAGTCAGATTAGGCAAGTTACGACAATTCGGACACCTCCATGCTGCTTTTCTTTCGGCGCCCATACGTCGGTATCCAGACTCCGTTACACCAGCACAGGCATAGTGCAGAGACCTATGGCATCCTTTACACACAACTGCATCAGTCACTTCATCATTACACATGCTACAAATAATTTTTCTTCGATGTAAAAGCTTTGTTACACAGCGACGGTCGGATGTTTACGCGATAACGATGTAGGTGGGTATTCGCGTAATTAGCGCAAGCGCACGTAACACAACCGTCTACTGACAGCGCAGAGCGAGACTGACGGGCCCGGAAACTCGTCGCTCCCAAGTTCCTCTTGGGCCCGGGCGCGTTGGTGAGCGCCACAGTGCCGGCCTTCTTGTTCCGCGCCTCCTGGCGGAACACGGGACACGTCGCATTATTTGCCATGTGCGGGCCACCGCAGTTGGCGCACGTCGGCGGCTGGTCTTTCGGGCGGGGGCATTCCCGCGCCGAGTGGGGACCGCCGCAACGTACGCACGCTAGGGGGCGGTGGCACATATGCGACGAGTGCCGGAATTGCTGGCACCTGTGGCACTGGGCCGGGCCCTGCTTCGAGCGCCAGGCCTTGATCTTCACCCCCGGCATGTAGAAGAGCTCCGTGATCTCGTACACAGCGCCGGGGGCACGGTCTGGGTTCTTCTTCAGGCTGGCGAAGAAGATGCAGCCGGGTCGTCCTTTGCGCGCCCGGATTTGCTTACAGTACTCGGCCTCCACACCGAGTTCTGCAAGCGCCGCGACTATCTCCTCCGGCGCGGTGTTAGAAGGCAGCCCGCGGATCGCCACCTTCTGGATCTTGTCGGCCGGCAACGAGTATGAGAACCACCTCACACCGTGGTCCTTCTCCAGCCTGCACAGATAACGCTGCACAAGCCGGTACTCGTCTTCGGCCGTTGGGGTAAGGCGCACACCCTTTTGGTAGGCGCGCGCGCTGGGAGCCCGGCCGAGCTCGCTGGCTATCGCCCTGAAGTGGTCGGCCCAGTTGGGTAGGACCTCCACAATAAGGGGCGGATAGCGCGGCTGGCGGGGCTGCTGTGGCGCAGCGCCTCCCGACAGGGCGGCGGTGGCGGTGGCGATCGCGGCTGCGGTTTGGGCGGCGGCAGTGGCAGGCGGCGTTGGGCGGGCGGGCGGCAATGGGCGGGCGGGCCCTATCGCGGGTCCTGTGGCGTGCGGGTTCGCAGGCGCAGCGGCGGGGTGCGTAGGGCGGGCGGGCACAGTCGCGGTGGTGGGCGGGTTCGCGGGTGCGGCGGCGGGGTGCGTAGGGCGGGCGGGCACTATCGCGGGCGCAGCGGCGGAGCGCGTGAGGCGGGCGGGCACTCGCGACGTGGTCGCCGACGGGGCGGGCGGACGCGCGGTTGGCGGCACCGGGTGCCTCACTGAACGGGGGGGGGACGCGGTGCTGGGACGCGGTGCCCCAGACACGGTGGATGCGGTCGCGGCCGCCGCGGCAAACGACACTGTGGGAGAGCACTTAGTAGGTAAAACACTCGTACCTGTCTGTGTTGAAGCACTCTCATAGTCACTCGCGGCGGCGGACAGTCCAGGGGCGGGGGCGGGTGCCTGAAGCGCGCCCGTTAAGGGCGACAGCGCCGGCATGTCGAGGCCCGTCTTTATCGGCGGCGGCTGGTTCTTCGGTGGCGGGGTCGGCGAGTCCGCAAGCTGGACTCGCTTTCCATCTCCTCGGAGACGCAGCTCGTCGCTCGGGCTTTCGCTGCGCGGGCGCCTCGTCCCGCGGGTTGGTGGCAGCACCAAGGGCTGCATTTTCGCCTGCTCCACTAGTTTTGCATCGAGTAGCTCGACGCCAATGCAAGCCGCAGGCTTGCCCGATAGGGCGGCGCGGCTTGAGGCGACGTAGGCCTCCATGGCACGGAGTAGGCCCGCCGAAAACAGGTTGGCTTGAGCGGCCCGAATTAAATGTAATAAAACTCTGCATTCACCGTGGAACCATTCACTTTTATTCCTTTTCCAAAATGGCGACACAATATTTCACAGAACAATCAACTCCACACTTAGTTTCGGTATGCGACCAACCTCGAACACGCTCCAAGAGCCAATGCCCCCAAAAACCCCATCGCCTCTTTCCTTTCCCGCCTGACCGATATAAAAGACACTCAATTGATACTTCCGTCAGTCCGTCAGTGGCGCCAACATACCAAAACTAAATTAAAAAACAAATACTCTTTACATCAATATAAGTCTATGAACTAATAAATAGTTATACTAAAGTTCAAATATACCATTTAAAACATTACAAATTATACAAATCGACAAAATATAATCAAAACCTAACACTCGTCCATCCTGACAACGTGTATGTCCTCATACACTTATCAAGTGAACACACATAAACATAACCTAACACTCGGCTATTTATTCTTAAACATAGACGACAGTAATTCTTATAAAATACAATTAGTCTCCGACTTTCGGAGTGCTCCAACTTTTGGAGTCTCTACCTTAAATTAAACTCCATCTTTCGGCGTTCTCCAACTTTTGGAGCCCCTACATCGAATAAGTCTCCGACTTTCGGAGTTCTCCAACTTTTGGAGTCCCTAGATTGAACAAGTCTCCGACTTTCGGAGTTCTCCAACTTTTGGAGTCCCTAGATTAAATAAGTCTCCGACTTTCGGTTTTCTCCAACTTTTGGAGTCCCTACATCAAAGTAGTCTCCGACTTTCGGAGTTCTCCAACTTTTGGAGTCCCTAGATTAAATCAGTCTCCAACTTCAAGAGTTCTCCAACTTTTGGAGTCCCTAGCTTCAGTTGTTCTCCGACTTTCGGAGTACTCTAACTTTTGGAGTGAAATATTAATACTGTAGACAGAAATCCATTTGACTTATTATCTAACTTTTTGTTCAACTTTTGAACAGATTTCTTAGATACTCACAATCATACTGCTATCATTTATATCCTAATAAGGAAGATATAAGTATTTTTCAACTTTATAGCTATGAATAAATCATTGTTCTCTAATCATTTGCAGTAACGTCATAGCTTTTTATTATTTAATTATCAATCCATTAACTTAACATATCTTTCGCAATTTTCGAATAAATACTTTATCATCTAATCACAAAAGCAACAATTATACTCATCAAATTATACATTTCGCATTATTTGTCAATTATTACAATTGCCGTAACCAAAATTTTGATATTTTCCAATAATACAATTGTCTTATTTAAAATAAATACAATCAGATATTTTCTTTTAGAATCTTATTATCATCACTCTTATCATCATCACTCTTATTAACATCACTTTCATCATCATCACTTTCATCATGATCAGCATCAGTATCACTATTATTTAACTCTAAAGCAGCCACATGAACCCATGGTAACATTCTTTTAGCAGCTACGGTAGTCTTACGTTTGTTTTTAGTACTACTCAACCCTGAAACCGCGGCAAGTTCATATCGATCGTTTCCAAGCACGGAAACGACTCGATAAGGACCCGTGTAAGCGGGAAGAAGTTTTTTGCTTCTGCCGTCATTGGCAAATGCAGTTTTGGTGATTTTCACCAATTCCCCTTCGGAGTATATTCGGGCAAGTTTCCTATTCTTATCATAATGCTGTTTTTGTTTAACCTGCTCTTCACTTATTCTGTCTTTCACCTGCTCACGGATAGTTATCAGGTCAGCTCTTGTTGTTTGCCTTATTTCATTTAAACGCGGGTCTACCTCACTATTCATGCTAAGCCCAAACATAATTTCTGATGGCGTCCTACCCGTGGTTTTTTGTATGGTGTTATTAAGCCCCCACTGTACCTTCCCAATTTTAGTGTCCCAGACCTTCTCATCATCCTTAAGATTCTGTGCAGTTAGAGAGGCCAAAATGGTACGGTTGTACCGTTCGACCTGTCCATTTGATTGCGGACTCGCAACTGCATTTAAGATGTGTCGAATGCCCCTCTCTGCACAGAATCTTTTGAACGCATGAGAGGTAAACGATGTTCCTCGATCGCTAACCAGACGATCAGGAGTCCTAAACGTGTCAAATATTGCTTCTAGCACTGAAATGGTTGTAATTGTCTTCGTATTTCTCACGGGTTTCATAAGTACGAATTTGGTAAAGGCATCCACCATCACCAATAAATATGAGTTACCTCTCTTTGATCTCATAAATGGACCAAGATGGTCCACATGGAGAGTGTGAAAGGGCACCTCAATCTTTGGTATGGGATGCAATAAACCCTCTGAATGCTTCGTCCCCTTTTTGGAATAAGCACACTCAATACACGCACCGACATACTTTTTGATAAACCTTGCCATTCCCCGAAACCAATATGTCTTCTTGATTCGCTCCATCGTCTTTTCCACTCCCAGATGGCCTATCTCATCGTGGTTAAGACGACAGAGCTGCCACCTAGCTCCCTTTGGGACCACCCAACGAATATCAGTGTCGCTACCCCCAATACGCCTGTACAGCCCGTTATCTTTTAGGACGTAATTGTCCTTGATGTATTTCAAGCCTTCAGGGTCTAGCTTCGTACTCAGAATGTCTCGAACCCTATTCAGTTCTGAATCGCCTAGTTGGAGTGTTAATAGCCAGTCATCGTCTGTAATCGTCATCACCATAGGGTATTGGTCAACCTCCTTAATTCCACTCTCCGTGATAGGGTTTCTGGACAACGCGTCGACATGGGACATTTTGGCGAATAGGCGATATTCTATCGTGCAATCAAATTCCTGCATCATCAACCACCACCTGGCGATGCGAGGAAGTAAGTCACGCTTGGAGAAAGTAGTTCGCAGCGCTCCGCAGTCCGACACTACTTTGAATCTCTGCCCCAAGAGATAGACCCTGAACTTTTTTAAAGAGCATATGACAGCTAGCGTTTCTAACTCATATGAGTGGAAGCTTTTCTCCTCTGGAGATGTCTGACGGCTATAAAACGCTACTGGACGGAACGAGGCTGAGCCTGAGGGACGTTGCATAAGGATGCCACCAATACCTATTTTACTGGCATCCGTATGCAACTCCGTCTCGGCGGTTGGGTCGTAAATTGCCAGCACTGGCCTCACGACAAGTTTTTCTTTCAGGGTCAAAAAAGCATTTTCGTATAAACTTGCGAAAATAACTTGATAACCCCAAGAACTGGCGAACCGTATGTTGGTTTGTTGAACGGGGAAAGTCTACAACAGACTGTATCTTTTTGTTACCTGGCCTGACTCCAGCAGAACTAATCTCATAGCCCAGGTAATCCAATTTATCTTTGAGAAACTCGCACTTGCTTAGATTGAGCGTCAAATTGGCTCCTTCCAGCAACTGCAACTTGGTTCCAACTTGGTCAAGCAGTCATCGATATTACGTCCGTAGATGAGCAGATCATCTATGTAAGCGGTAGCTTCCGTGTACCGGGCAGATCCCAAAACCCTATTCATCATACGTTGAAACACCGCTGGCGCATTTGCCAAGCCGAACGGCATACGATTAAACTCATATTGACCGTCCGGCGTAACAAATGAGGTCAGCGGCTTAGAGTTCTCCGAGATCGGGACCTGGTAATACCCGGAAGCCAAATCCAGGGAAATAAAACAGGCCTGTCCAGACAATCTGGCCAGCACATCTTCTATTATAGGCATTGGGTATCGCTCCTTCACTGTTATTGAATTGAGCATTCTAAAGTCGATGCAGAGCCTGAGGTTGCCATCTTTTTTCCGAACCAGTATTATGGGACTCGCATATTCAGACACTGAATCTCTTATAATCCCGGCATCTAATAACTCATCGACCATTTCCCTCACCTTTTGTCGCTCAACATGAGAAAGTCGATAAGGGCGGTAGACAACCGGGGCCTTACTATTAACCTCGATGCTCATCTCGATTTTATCTGTACAGCCTAGGTCTTTGAAAGAAGAAGCAAAACAATGCCTATACTTTTGCAGCAGATCGATCAACCTATTTTTGTCCACTTCGTTTACACCATCCCCAACACGAACTTGGCTCATGTCGAGATCCTTGACGCTCACATTTGAAGGAGCTTTGAATGTCTCTGCTGGTACAAGTATCCTATTTACCACTCTAACAATCGACGCTCGACCCAAAGTCATTCCTTTCGAGAGCGAACAGTTTGTTGTGACTGGTGTCACGCGAACGTATATATTGCCGTTTTTGATGGTGTATAAACCCCCAGTCACCGCAAACTGTCGCAAGGGCTTGCCGATTAGTTTGCTATCTAGTAAAACGAATCCGTCACATTGTAGCTCAATTGAAGCTCTGACGCAAGCTTCCCCACTCAACCTCACGTCACTGCACAGCACAACATTTACCACATTGTTATCATTCACAGGCGTTTGTGGGAACGGCAGCTCACTGTTAATGCTTGTAAATTGCAACTCACTAGCGGTCTTGCGCACAATGATGTGTGGTTGTTCCGTGTACGACTGGCCAATTAATACGGGAACGTCCAAGTATTTATCATCTACCACACGACAGATAACTTGTGCTATCACCCCGTCGACTACCAATTCAACATTTACCTGTCCCACAGATTGCACCAATTCATTTCCAAAACCCTTGAGTACGGTCACTACATCGTTTTGTTGTAGACCCATCTGACTACACAGCGACCTTCTAAGCAACGAGACTTCACTACCAAAGTCCACAAACCCTTTTACGATTCTACCATTAACTTGCACCTCTTTCGTGAATTTTGCATTGGGCTCCCTACTAGAAATACACATAGTTTTGTTCACCTCATTCACCTTGTTCTTATCGGGTTCGAACCGACAAGTATCAGCCTCATGGCCAACCCTCTTACACCTTGCGCAAGTTTTGAGGGGTTGTGGACACCTGTCGAAACCATGCCCTTTCTGTTTACAGTTGAAGCAATGAAAACCAACAGTGGAATTCATTCGAGCTGTCGTTTTAACGTTTGAGGAGTTTGTGTTGGATTCATTCTGCGATTTAAACCGAGAATTGCTGGATCTTTCCGGCCAAACTGTATTATCTTTGTTACTCATCAGAAATTTCAGTAAATGATCTGGATGTGTACACCGTAGTGCAAGCGCGCTTGATTTTACTGTCTTATCACTTATGCCGTGTATAATAAAATCAACTGCGCGCTTGTCAACGATATCGCACTGATTGAGCAAAGCCAACTTCTCATAAAAGTAGTTTTCGATGGGTTCATTGTACCTGCTTTTCCGCCTCAGCATCTCCTCCAAGGATTGGCCATAATTTTGTTCATACGGAAATGCACTCTTTAACTTTTCTTGCCACTCGGGCCAGGTGAACAAAATTGAACTGAGGCTTGTTTATTTGTTTATTTGTTTATTTGGGAACTGAGTCCACAGCACGATACAATTACAGTGAACTTAAAAGTAATATTTGACATAGGCCAATTAAGGACTCTTGTTATACAGTCTTAGCAAGAAATTGGGTAGGCAAACAAAAAGGTAAGATAAAATAATAACATAGGCAAGCAATGCACAATTAAAAAAAAATAACAAAAAACTAGGTTAAGGGGAGGTTGTCCTTTGAGTGTGAAAATGTGTGTTAGAGAGACTGTGAGGGTGTGTGTGTGTGTGCGTGTGTGTGTGTGTGTGTATATGAGTGTAAGAAATAGAGAGATATTAGTGGTTATGTATGACTAAATTAAATGACAGCAGTTGCTTCCGCCACCATTTTTGTCATGAGCCTTTTAAATAGACCCGGCGATTGTTGGAAGATGTCTAACTCAGAAAACATTTTGTTGTAAGTACGTGGTAAGCGGCGGCTGATGGAGTTAGCAGCGTAGTTTGTGCGAGCCAGAGGTACGTTGAAAAGAGGCGTGTGACGCGTACGGGTTGTCGGAGCATTCAGTTTGAGGAGAGCATCGACTAGATCCGGGCAATCAACAACACCGTGACAAACGTTATACAGCAGCTGCATATCCAACATGACACGACGGGATTCGAGGTTGGGGATGTTATGATGTCGGCATTCTTCTGTATAATCGTGGGTATGAAATACGTCACGGAAACTTAAATGTCTTACGAATTTTCTCTGTAGCCTTTCTATCATGTTTATGTACACTGCATACTGAGGGTTCCAAATTGTACAGCAATATTCGAGTATGCTCCTGACGTATGCAAAATACAGAACACGAACACAGTTAATGTCAGTGAATGGTTTACTGACTCTTAGAATAAAACCAAGATTTCTAAAAGCTTTATTTGTGATATATTCTATGTGTTCCTCAAAAGTAAGCTTGGAGTCCAAGATAACACCTAAATCACGTATGGAGTGTACTCTTAGAATGCATGAGTCATTTAGGCTGTATTCATACGAAATCGGTTTTATTCGTCTGGTAAAGCTGATTATGTTACATTTGGCAACGTTGACGTTTATCCTGTTACGTACATAATAAGACGACAGGCGGTTTAGATCCTCTTGTAAATTAATACAGTCCTGAATCGACCTTATTTTCGAGAATACTTTTTTATCATCAGCGTAAAGTATGAAACTCGCATGATGGAAACAAACACCGATGTCGTACAAATATGCCACATATAGTAGGGGTCCCAAAATTGATCCCTGAGGAACACCAGAAGGAACTGTTATGACCAGATCCGACCGATATCCACCAACGACCACAGCTTGACATCTTTTATTGATGTAAGATTTGGTCCATCGTAAGAGATCGCCCTGTATACCTAATTTCATTAATTTTTGCAGTAAGATGCAATGGTCGACGCGATCAAATGCCTTTTCGAAGTCTGTGTAAATGGCATCGACTTGTCCCCCTCCATCCATACTATTGAGGACCGAGTCCACAAACACCGCCAGATTGGTTGTTGTGGACCTGGACCTCACAAAACCGTGCTGTTCACCAGGAATGTTCAAGGAAATGTTTCCATATATATGCCTGTGAACCACTTGTTCCATCACCTTACTGAAGACATTGAGTATGGATATTGGCCTGTAGTGCTCGACTGGTATCTTAGATCCTTTTTTATGCACTGGTACAATATTTGCGAACTTCCATGAAGTCGGAAACACTCCCTCGTGGAAGGATCTATTAAATATCATTGACAACGGCTTAGCTAGTGAACCCGCGCAACTCACAATCAAACTCGGAGGAATTTTGTCATCACCAGGTCCCTTACATTTATCGAGCTTTCCTAGGATCTTGAAGATGTCCTCGTATGATACCACAATATTGTTGGTTACTAATTGATGGGGTGGTTCCAAAAGATCCAAGTCAGGGTAAGAGTTAGCGGGCTGACAGAACATTTTACTGAAATACTGATTAAAAGCATTACATATTTCCTGTTTAGAACTTAAGACTTTACTGTCATACGTCATGTTCTGAGGATAACCGGAACTAACCTTTCTCCTAGATTTGACGTAGGACCAAAAAAGTTTGGGGTTCTCCTTAATGCCTTCCTGAGTCAACTTTATGTAGCCTCTATGGCACTCCTCTTGCATTTGTTTTTGTCTACTACGTAGGAGAGAGAAAGTATCGTAGTCCGAAGGGTTTTTAAATTTTTTCCAAAAAGAGTGATACTTGTCCTTCTCCTTGATAATGTTAATTAAGGCTCGGCTGTACCAAATGGGGTATTGACGTGAGCTACAAGTTATGACTTTCGGTACAAATTTTTCAATGGCATCATTTATTTGGGAATTTAGCAACAAGACCGCGTCGTCAACTGTACCTTCCAAAAGGACACTCCAATCAATCTCCAGAAAGAAATTATTCATGGAACTATAGTCACCCTTCCTAAACTGATATTTTAAAAGTTTCGTAGGGGGTAAGCTTCGAATACCTATATCTGAGGATTCCAACTGGAGAGTCACGTGAAATCTGTCCTCGTCAACGACGGGTGAACAAGACTGGGACACATCAATAGAGAAATTACTGTAAACTAAGTCTAGGATATTATTGCAGCAATTTTTAAGTTTATTATGTTGTTCAAAACCAAGAAAGTTCATTAGATTTATAAAGTTAGTTGCCGAGTTTTGAAATGCAATGGTACCATATTTGGTACAAAAAGGCGATCCTGAGTCCCAGTTAATACACGACAAATTAAAGTCACCCACCAGCAAAAAAAGGTCATCAGAATTATCCTGTGTAATATCACCCAATTTATCTAAGAAATTTTGTGTGCGTCGGGGCAGATTAGTATCGGGCGGTATGTATACTAACGCTATGTGTAAGTTGCGCTTATTACCTAATGACTCACCGGGTACTGTAAGCCAAATGCTCTCATAGTCGTCCTGTTGCCACTCGGGCCGGGGTCGCACGGCGAGCGCGGGCGCACACAGCGCCATTATGCCGCCGCCAGCGGTCTCAGAGGTACGATCACGGCGAATTAAGTCATAGCGGTCTGGATCACATATTTCCGCATTTAAAAATCCCTCACACAACTTTGTCTCAGTGATAAGAATAAGGTCATGGTCAAGTGCCGTAATACCGTTATATAAAGTGAACATCTTCGTACGTAGCCCATTAACATTTTGATAAAATATACGCAGATTAGGGAATTTTAAGCTGACTTTCTACTGACATGTTTGAACTTATGGTGGTGTTAAAGGGAAGATCCAGTTGATAAGGTATTTTACCGAGTACGTTACAACTGCAAAGGTAAACTTTCCTCTCTATTGTTCGTGCGTGTTTGTATGTAATAGTCCTGCTTAGCCCTACGACCATATTGGTCTTGGGATCGGATATTTGGTTGTGAGCCACTAAGCAGGATGTGTAAGGGTATCTGTGTGAGATGGTATGTAAATTGTTTAGTATGGATGTGTGTGTGTGTGTTTGATTGTAACGACAATGACAGGTAGGGGACATTATTATAACTACCAGAACATCAGAACAAAACACAGACAGAGATACATAGACAGAGTATGATGTCAGGCTACAAGCTTTTTTAAGTCTGTAACTGACGATATCAGTATGTGAGGAGACTGTACATTTTTCCTCACAAATATCCGACAGTTTTTTGTCCATGTGAAGGTGTAACCCTGTTCTGTGGCTTTCTTCTTGGTTTCCTGGAGAAGCTTTTTGTTGGCAATCGTCAGGTGCTCATTGATGTAGATGCGCTTGGCCTCGCCCTGCATTCCGATCGCCGTGGTGTACAGCTGCTCGCGATGCTTGCGCGCGGCGGCGATGAGCTTGTCCTTGGTGTGTCGCTGGCGCAGGCGCACGACGAGCGTGCGCGGGCGGCCGGCGCTGCCGCGCAGCGGCTTTCATACCAAGTTTTGGCCAACCCCTGAAGTTTTTGCATCGCAAAATGAATTGTTGTCTTTTCGTCCCATCCGTACACAGAAGCGCATTCATTCACCTTTTTCAACCATATATCTATGCGTTGAATCCCCGATGGTGGATTAAAATCCGGTAAAATATTCTTAGGATTTCTGTTTGATAAGGTGGCCGCCGTATCCGGATGAGACGTCAAGTTCCTTAAAGCGCCTAATAAATTTACCACATCTTTAGAGGAAAATTGAACGCTACAGGAGCGTTTTGTATGGCCGGGCCCATCATCGTGGCTGCGACTCCTCTTACGACGCCGGCTCGACGTGGTAGACGTCTCTCGTTGCAGCGACGGTGGCCGAGCACGTGATTCACACCGCCGCCGCCGCTCCGATGAGAGACGTGCTCTGCGTACCTCATCTTCCATGATTTGGAGTCGCTCCCTTTCCCGTTGTAGCTCTCGCTCACGTAGACTCAGGGAGCTGCGTGCGCGAGACCCGTCGCGGCCGCGACGACTGCGACTGCGGCTGCGATAACGGCTCCGACGTCGGCTCTGCCTCGTGTCGCTGCAACTTGTCGCTGCCGGCGGCGTACCGACCCGCGCCTCGGCGCGGCGCGATGGACTGCACTCAGGTGTCTTTAGCCGCCGCGGGCCATAGTCTTCATCACGTGGCATGCTCTAAGAGTCTCTAGGACTCACATACAAAACGAGATCATTAGTGTGGATTCATAGGAAAACGTTTATAATTTTCTAACCTAAATATGCAAATATCTCGAAAACGGTACGTCGTAGGTCAAAAATGATGAAAATTTTGACCCCCTTTAGGAAACCCCAACGTAAGGTCTACTATTTCAATATTTGATAGAAATGACGTCATAGGTCAGACACCATGAAATGTCATGACATTTTATGTCTTCTCTCAATAAGTTTTGAGCAATCATTTATGCGTAATGAAAAAGGCGTGCACTTACCACCTCTGAAGTGTAATAAAACTCTGCATTCACCGTGGAACCATTCACTTTTATTCCTTTTCCAAAATGGCGACACAATATTTCACAGAACAATCAACTCCACACTTAGTTTCGGTATGCGACCAACCTCGAACACGCTCCAAGAGCCAATGCCCCCAAAAACCCCATCGCCTCTTTCCTTTCCCGCCTGACCGATATAAAAGACACTCAATTGATACTTCCGTCAGTCCGTCAGTGGCGCCAACATACCAAAACTAAATTAAAAAACAAATACTCTTTACATCAATATAAGTCTATGAACTAATAAATAGTTATACTAAAGTTCAAATATGCCATTTAAAACATTACAAATTATACAAATCGACAAAATATAATCAAAACCTAACATAAATATAATTCGTCCAGCTCAAGCTCTGCCCTCGGAGACTCAGGACGCCGCACCACGGGCGACCCGTACTCCGTCGATGTGGAGATAGGGAGCAGGCGGTCCAACGAAGTTGATCGTTGCGCGCGATGCCGGCGCGGGGTTTCACCCAGCGGTGGGCTCGCGGTCACGACTGCACTTGCACTATCATTGTCACTAGTACTGTCACTTGTAACACTGTAGCCCTGAAAAGGGCTTTTGAGCTCGTCCATAGCAGCGGGCTATGGACGAGCTGGCGTCACGGAAAGGGTTACACACCAGGCACGACCTTAGGCAAAGCCGGCGTCCGTCCCGATGTGGTAATCCCCTCCGTGAACACTCGCGGCGCGGGTATCGCGATCGCGGCGCGCACGGGCGCGTGTTACACACGTCCGCTTCGTACGAAGCGGCGGGTGAACTGCAGCGGGACCAGTGTTGCCAGTGGCAGATAGTCGAATATAACATGAGACAGCTAAAAAAGGAACATTTTCACGATAAAAGTAACATGACCTTAGATTATGTGGAAAACGACACAATACTTTATTATGGCACTTTATTAGACTAAAACTAAAAAAGTTTTCTGTCCCATTTGTTAAACGTCGAAAAAATCGTAATAATTGTTCATCGACTGGTGACGCGGTAAAAAGAAAAACATAATCAATCATTTGTGTCTGAATAAAACCAAGCAATTTAGTAATTTCTTTTAATACTACAACTTACTTTGTTATCAATGAATACGAAACAACGTCATCATACATATTAATGGCGACAGGGTAGCTAATTTGAACTGGTAGAACCTGGAAAAAATCGTTTATATTAGCATCGTTGTCACGAAAAATAGTTACTTAAAACTTTTTGAGATCTTAAGAATATTGTGCAATTAGTACCTTCACCACTCTTGCTGTATGTTATTTTTGCATGCATCATTGCTTTTGAAGGCTCAAATTTTGTGGCTTTTTTAATGTTTGCTTTATTAGCCATCAAAAAAGAAATGGTTGCAGTGTTTAGCCCGTTCCTGTTTTCACATTTGATTAATTTAAGTTGACTGAAAACTTGTTCAACGCATGCATTCGAAAAAGGCAACACAAGTGAAAGCCTGATAACCTTTTTTAAATTTGGAAATATTGGAGTATCATTCAAATCCTTCAGCTTCAAAGTTTTCCTCCAATATTCCAATGGTCAAGGAAAGCATGCTTCTTCTATTATTTTTGTAGTTCCACATCATTAACATCATCTTTAATGTTTGGGAACCTGATCGCCACGCTAGATAAATCTTTTATTTCGAATTTTTGTGCCACGCTTGGTTCAATGACTTCAATAATGCCGTATATTGGGTCAGCAAAATCGTATCGTTGCGTTATTTGTTTTAATGATTCCATGTAAAACATAAGACAGGTTCTTTTGAAGTCTGTGAGTTCGGTTTTCGGTTCAGGAATTTTTTTGACAGTTCTTCAATTGATGATTGTGCAGCTACTCCCAAATATATTTTCTCAAGGGGCACAAAAAATCTTGGATTGGCATATACTATTCGGTAGGCATCAGGAGTTTTACAGTAATTGAACTGCATGTAGTTTGCTGGCTATTGTTTTTATTAATTTATGAGTTTCAGGTTTTAATTGGTGGAGTAATGGTTTTTCATACTGGAACAGGCGGTTGAAATAGTTGAATAGATTCTAGGACGTACGACATAAATTCTAGGTAAACTTTTGTGAGTTTGTTATCTAGTACGCCAATTATTTCCTCTGACTTTACTAGGATCTTCTAAAACTTCGAGTTTAAAGTACTCAGAGAGTACGTTGTACTGTTCTAATACTCTGTTGACGCAAGCCTCTAGGGACAACCATCATGTAATCGAAGGACTCAAAATTTTATGGACATCAACATTAAAGAATATTTGTAATTCTTTAAGCTTATCTTTCCTGAGTGAACTGCGGCAAAATGTGATCCAACATTTCTTAAAAAATCCTCCACAAATCTCGGAAGCTTGAGACAAGCTTTAGAAGCCACGAGATGAATCATGTGGCAGCTACACTTTACACATGCAATGTGTGGTAATTTTTCGTGGTGTCAGAAGCACAGCCAACCAAGTTTTTCAAAGGGATTTGTTTGTTTGTAAGCCAATTCAATAAAACATCTGTGAGGTCTTCAGCTTTTCCAGAAGTAACTTCATATATGTCAAGGAATTGAGTATGAACCAAGAATTCGTCCTCATCAAAAAATATCACTGCCAGTGCACATTGCTTTTTAACGCTTATATCTGTAGTCTCATCCATTATTACACAAAATTTTGTTTTTTTGAGTTTTGATACAAGTTCTTCTGTCAGTATTGGACCAAGTACAGTTTTTACGATATTTGTTGCTTTTGTTCTTCCTAAATTTACAGATTTTATTATTGCTGAATCAGGAAATGTACTAGACAAAAAAGGAATTAAGTCGTCTGACAACAACAGTGGCATGTTATGTTCAGCGAGAAAAGCACACAGTTTAAGTTCAGCTCTTTTCTTTAGCTCTTCTTCTTTTTTCGGTTTAAAAGCTTCCTCTATGGATGTTGTTTTACTAATAGCGTTAACTTTTTGTTTATGTTTAGTTGTATTTTGATGCTTTATAAGAGCAGGCCTATGGTTGAGTATATTGCAATTACAAATTGCACAAAAGGCCGTGATTGAGCCGGTTTGCTGCTCCCTTTTTGAAATCTAATTTTTGAATGCAATGTCTATAGCCATCCAATACCCATTTTTCGTTAAAATTATAAATTTGCTTCTTTTTTTCAGGGGGTGCCTCATCAAATGAGCTATCGATATTTTCTCCATTGTCTTTTGTTTCTTTTCGAGTCGAGGCTACAGCAGTCAAAAACCTCTTCATTATCATTCATGAAAAAAGAGCGATATTCAAAGTAAGTGCATTAAAATAAGACAAAAACCATGCATCCGTAAAAAATCTTAAGATTCGATACTGTGATTACATCACGGCATCACCAAAAACGGACGTGAATCGAATCAAATAATTGTCTGTCCATATAAAGGCTATAGACAAAGCTTCGTATGGCAAACTTTGCATGTATAGTCATTTACGTAGGTAGGTGCACATAATTTTTATGAAAGAGACATCAACATGAATAGTTATAAAAAATACCGTCTGCGACAAATTTTTGACTGGCAACACTGGGCACACTGGAATGGAAGTCGTGCACATTGGTTTGAACATAGATAAAAATGTATGGTTTGAAAGGCTATATGAGTGGCACAAGCACTGTTATGAATATTTTGGTTCATATACCAGAGACAATAAAAACTTTACGCCGAATTATGTAGGTAGATAGTATGTGTATCTATTTACCTTTGATTAGCGTAGGTCGATTAACAAAATCAAATATTCTAGAGCCAGGCTTGCCGCTACTCAACCAAATCCCAATTCCTGTTAGAAAACAAAACTAAAGTTACTAAATAAAACATAATGTAAATATAAAAAGCTATAAACAGCTACACCAACTTCTTGAACCTATATAATGTGCAGTGAAAAGGCACATGCTTATTTACTAGTAACTTGGATGAAAATTAAAAAAAAACTTATTTCAGTTGCAAACTTACTTTGTTATTGAATTACTGATTCCTTAGGTAGGTAGTACCTGTTTTCTTAATAAATTAAAACTAATGTAAATACTTTCTTAATAAATTAAAACTAATGTAAATACAACATTTACTTGCCAAGTATTGTTAGCAATACAAGTCACTGTACAAACTGTTTACAGCAATCACTTGTGGAATTAATATAAATAATACTCTATCAAACCCAACCAAAGTTGAATCACAACACAAACAAAACACGTTAAATGATCACAGACTATATAGAGCGTTAATACTACGCGCAATGATCGATTCGCTGCTAGCTAGTCACCACTCGCTTACTCGCTCGACTCGACTAAGTAAGCGGAATGGAAGATTTAGAAATACACGCAAGTGAGTGAAATGCGTTCCATTTCACGATATTTTTTGTTTGCTGGAATATAATTAATTATATAGTTTATTTATATTGACCTAAAAGTAACACGAAAGTAACATATTGAGTCTTGTAACATGGAGGTAACATGAGAGGCTCAAAAGTATCGTAAAATGTTACAAAAGTAACATTCTGGCAACGCTGAGCGGGACGGCGAAGCGGAGATCCGTGTGCGCGACGGTCGAAACTATCCTAAAAGTAATTGTGTTCTGTGGTAACTAAAGACGCGCGCGCCGAAAATCAAAGCGTTGGGGGCGGCGCCAGAAAGCATGCGTTGCAGCATGCAAGTGCGATGATTGGCTAATGGCATGCGCTTGCACTAGGCGGCTAGCTTCTTTGAAGGCCTTTGGCGTTACCGATTTGCCGTGCGTAGTAAAAGAGGGCTACGAATGTTTCTTACTGTTTCGAGATATTTTTCGTAAGTAAAAAAAAAATGTCTCGATAAAAAAAAGACAATATGATACCTACTGCTCAAGGCGATTCACCTAGCCTCCGCTTTAAAACCACTAAAATGTCATGGTGTATAAGGTTATGCGTTTATTCAATGACACGTTGTATATTTTATTTATTAACAGTATAAGATATATCTCTCGTATAATTCGTCATATTTTCGTACACATAGGTCTACCTCTGCTCAGCATTCAACCTTTCCCATCTTAACCTGGTTTGCTGGAAGAGATATCTTATTAGCGATGAGCTCGCCTTATTACATCATATCATATCATTTGTGTGAAACAAAGAAATTATGAATATTTTTCGAGTTTTCATAGCTTTTCCCTACTCGCTCGACTCGTCTTACGCAGGGAACATGCAGGGAAGGGAGCATACCCATCGCCATTTACGGTTACTGTCCTACCATTGTAATATTCGATGTAAAATAAAACGTCCATAAGTTACAAACAACATTATTTTATTTGCCAGTTTATTTCTAACAAATTAAGATTTTCTTTTTTGCCTCCTCTTTCTAAACAAACTTGTAGGTCTTGGAGTGTCCAATTTAGTTTGAACTTCATCGGACTTTTCTACAACATCATTTACTACAATCGTTTTTGTTTCGAGATCTGTATTTTCATTCTCTTCAGTCTGTAGCCATTTTCCAGGGAGTTTAGGAACTTCTGTGTTAACAGGAGTTTCATACTTTGATTTCTTTAGAATAGATTTTGTCTCACTGAAGAGGTTTGGGTAGGCTACATAAATGTCCCTCGGACTCAGTATACCCTTGTCGGTGCTGAAAAGTGGCATTTTCGGCTCATTGCCACTGTGGGAAAATGTTATTTCTATAGTTTCAGCATCTTCTTCATCTGCAAAGGATACTCGACTGTTCAAATTCGTGGACTCGTTAGTATCGTCTTCTGCATCTTCTTCAATATTTTCATCTTCAAGGAGGTCATTGATTCTGCAAATAGATAAGTTATTATACAATTGGCCAGTTAGTATCCTATGAAAACAGGCAGGATAAGGAAATCGATAGACGCATATCGAACGCCTGGAAGAACTTCCAACTAGTCCCCGAAGGGCCACCTTCCATTATCACTGAAGCGCAAACTCGTCGACATGTGTATCCCACTATCAAACCAAGCTAAAAGCTAGATCGCCTCATAGAACAAATGGGCTCTCTGATGGGACTCTTGACCACACTTGTCACTAAACTTATTCAAAAAATGGCGGCTCTGAGGATTGCTAAATGGAATGTTAATGGTCTACTAAGTAATAAGATTGAAGTTGAGACACTGATTAAACTACACCATCTGGATGTATTACTAATAAGCGAATCTCACTTGAGTGGTAATATTACTTTTGCACTTCAGGATCATTGTGTCTGTGAAACGAATCATCCTGACAACATTTCCCACGCTGGATCAGCTATTATCAATAACAATAACATCAACCACTCCAAAAATATCGATCTGCACATATTCAAGCCACATCAATAATGGTACATGATAGGCAAGGTGTGAGTAAACCATCTCACCTGTCTACTGCCCCCCGGGACAAAAAGTTAAAACTGAATTCTTTGATACTTTCCTAAAACTCTGGGAAGCAGGTACATTGCCGGTGGAGACTGGAACTCCGAAAACTTATTTTGGGGATCCCGTCTAACCAACACCAGATGAAGAGAACTTAAAGTTGTAATAGATAGAAACACTTTAGGTGTACTAACAACATGCCAACCAACTTACTGGCCAACCGACCCTAAGAAAATCCCAGATCTACTAGACTTTCTTATCTATAAGAATATGGAATTTATGAAGATAGAAAGTTGTTTTGATGGATCCTCAGACCACACCCCAATAATAGCTACGATTACTACCACAATTATAGAAAGACCCTCTAATCCATTTATTGACAGTAAGAAAACTGACTGGGACTACTTCAGAAAATATCTAAACGATAACATCATATAAAGCCACAACTTAAGTCTGAATCTGATATTGACATTGCAGCGGAATATGTAACCAAGATGATCCAAACTGCATCACGGAAAAGTACACCTACTCTGGATAACCACAAATAAAATCTTACAGAAGCGTCGGTTAAGAAGAATATGGCATAACAGTCGTTAGCCCTTAGACAAAACAGTATTCAACAAGGCAGCTTTGAAATATTTTGGTTCATATACCAGAGACAATAAAAACTTTACGCCGAATTATGTAGGTAGATAGTATGTGTATCTATTTACCTTTGATTAGCGTAGGTCGATTAACAAAATCAAATATTCTAGAGCCAGGCTTGCCGCTACTCAACCAAATCCCAATCCCTGTTAGAAAACAAAACTAAAGTTACTAAATAAAACATAATGTAAATATAAAAAGCTATAAACAGCTACACCAACTTCTTGAACCTATATAATGTGCAGTGAAAAGGCACACTAGGTATATGCTTATTTACTAGTAACTTGGATGAAAATTTAAAAAAAAACTTATTTCAGTTGCAAACTTACTTTGTTATTGAATTACTGATTCCTTAGGTAGGTAGGTACCTACTTTCTTAATAAATTAAAACTAATGTAAATACAACATTTACTTGCCAAGTATTGTTAGCAATACAAGTCACTGTACAAACTGTTTACAGCAATCACTTGTGGAATTAATATAAATAATACTCTATCAAACCCAACCAAACTTGAATCACAACACAAACAAAACACGTTAAATGATCACAGACTATATAGAGCGTTAATACTACGCGCAATGATCGATTCGCTGCTAGCTAGTCACCACTCGCTTACTCGCTCGACTCGACTAAGTAAGCGGAATGGAAGATTTAGAAATACACGCGAGTGAGTGAAATGCGTTCCATTTCACGATATTTTTTGTTTGCTGGAATATAATTAATTATATAGTTTATTTATATTGACCTAAAAGTAACACGAAAGTAACATATTGAGTCTTGTAACATGGAGGTAACATGAGAGGCTCAAAAGTAACGTAAAATGTTACAAAAGTAACATTCTGGCAACGCTGAGCGGGACGGCGAAGCGGAGATCCGTGTGCGCGACGGTCGAAACTATCCTAACAGTAATTGTGTTCTGTGGTAACTAAAGACGCGCGCGCCGAAAATCAAAGCGTTGGGGGCGGCGCCAGAAAGCATGCGTTGCAGCATGCAAGTGCGATGATTGGCTAATGGCATGCGCTTGCACTAGGCGGCTAGCTTCTTTGAAGGCCTTTGGCGTTACCGATTTGCCGTGCGTAGTAAAAGAGGGCTACGAATGTTTCGAGATATTTTTCGTAAGTAAAAAAAAAATGTCTCGATAAAAAAAAGACAATATGATACCTACTGCTCAAGGCGATTCACCTAGCCTCCGCTTTAAAACCACTAAAATGTCATGGTGTATAAGGTTATGCGTTTATTCAATGACACGTTGTATATTTTATTTATTAACAGTATAAGATATATCTCTCGTATAATTCGTCATATTGTCGTACACATAGGTCTACCTCTGCTCAGCATTCAACCTTTCTCATCTTAACCTGGTTTGCTGGAAGAGATATCTTATTAGCGATGAGCTCGCCTTATTACATTATTTCATATCATTTGTGTGAAACAAAGAAATTATGAATATTTATCGATTTTCATAGCTTTTCCCTACTCGCTCGACTCGTCTTACGCAGGGAACATGCAGGGAAGGGAGCATACCCATCGCCATTTACGGTTACTGTCCTACCATTGTAATATTCGATGTAAAATAAAACGTCCATAAGTTACAAACAACATTATTTTATTTGCCAGTTTATTTCTAACAAATTAAGATTCTCTTTTTTGCCTCCTCTTTCTAAACAAACTTGTAGGTCTTGGAGTGTCCAATTTAGTTTGAACTTCATCGGACTTTTCTACAACATCATTTACTACAATCGTTTTTGTTTCGAGATCTGTATTTTCATTCTCTTCAGTCTGTAGCCATTTTCCAGGGAGTTTAGGAACTTCTGTGTTAACAGGAGTTTCATACTTTGATTTCTTCAGAATAGATTTTGTCTCACTGAAGAGGTTTGGGTAGGCTACATAAATGTCCCTCGGACTCAGTATACCCTTGTCGGTGCTGAAAAGTGGCATTTTCGGCTCATTGCCACTGTGGGAAAATGTTATTTCTATAGTTTCAGCATCTTCTTCATCTGCAAAGGATACTCGACTGTTCAAATTCGTGGACTCGTTAGTATCGTCTTCTGCATCTTCTTCAATATTTTCATCTTCAAGGAGGTCATTGATTCTGCAAATAGATAAGTTATTATACAATTGGCCAGTTAGTATCCTATGAAAACAGGCAGGATAAGGAAATCGATAGACGCATATCGAACGCCTGGAAGAACTTCCAACTAGTCCCCGAAGGGCCACCTTCCATTATCACTGAAGCGCAAACTCGTCGACATGTGTATCCCACTATCAAACCAAGCTAAAAGCTAGATCGCCTCATAGAACAAATGGGCTCTCTGATGGGACTCTTGACCACACTTGTCACTAAACTTATTCAAAAAATGGCGGCTCTGAGGATTGCTAAATGGAATGTTAATGGTCTACTAAGTAATAAGATTGAAGTTGAGACACTGATTAAACTACACCATCTGGATGTATTACTAATAAGCGAATCTCACTTGAGTGGTAATATTACTTTTGCACTTCAGGATCATTGTGTCTGTGAAACGAATCATCCTGACAACATTTCCCACGCTGGATCAGCTATTATCAATAACAATAACATCAACCACTCCAAAAATATCGATCTGCACATATTCAAGCCACATCAATAATGGTACATGATAGGCAAGGTGTGAGTAAACCATCTCACCTGTCTACTGCCCCCCGGGACAAAAAGTTAAAACTGAATTCTTTGATACTTTCCTAAAACTCTGGGAAGCAGGTACATTGCCGGTGGAGACTGGAACTCCGAAAACTTATTTTGGGGATCCCGTCTAACCAACACCAGATGAAGAGAACTTAAAGTTGTAATAGATAGAAACACTTTAGGTGTACTAACAACATGCCAACCAACTTACTGGCCAACCGACCCTAAGAAAATCCCAGATCTACTAGACTTTCTTATCTATAAGAATATGGAATTTATGAAGATAGAAAGTTGTTTTGATGGATCCTCAGACCACACCCCAATAATAGCTACGATTACTACCACAATTATAGAAAGACCCTCTAATCCATTTATTGACAGTAAGAAAACTGACTGGGACTACTTCAGAAAATATCTAAACGATAACATCATATAAAGCCACAACTTAAGTCTGAATCTGATATTGACATTGCAGCGGAATATGTAACCAAGCTGATCCAAACTGCATCACGGAAAAGTACACCTACTCTGGATAACCACAAATAAAATCTTACAGAAGCGTCGGTTAAGAAGAATATGGCATAACAGTCGTTAGCCCTTAGACAAAACAGTATTCAACAAGGCAGCTTTGGAGCTTAAGGAATTCCTGCGTAACATTTATTTATTTATTTGTAAATACATATTACAAATAGCCCCATTACAGGTCTTCCTATTTCGAGGCTAAACCAATTAGCAATAACAATTAAGATTCAATTAGCAATAACAATTAAGATTATAACAAATCATTAGTAATATTAATTATTTTAAAAGAATAATAATACAATCCAATACCAAATATTCACGCGGTGCCAAAATAATAATCACAGACATAATACAATTCAAATTCATTAAATATTAATTTCATTCTATATTAATTTCATTAATTTCATTCTTCCCGATCACATATCGCCAAACATTCTAGTTTTACACTCTTCCATTCATCAGCAAACAAATCGCACTGGGGCGCGGCTTCCAACAGCGAGTTGAGGCGCCTGAGTGAGCGCAGTAGTGGAGACCAGCGCCGTGCCTCGGTGCGAAAGGGTTCCAGCGCAAATAGCGGTCTCTGCCTGCGCTGACTGGCGCGGAATCTATCCGGGACATGGAGCCTTGAAAGTTTTTCCAGCAGTGTGGGGCATGTAACAGAACCACGAAGAATTTGTGTGCATAGGAGCATTTGGTCTGAGTCACGCCTCACCTCCAACGAGTTATATCCAAGCACCCCAAGAAGAAATTTTGTTGGATACAAATATGGATAGTATCCGTATTTATTTTTGTATAGAAACCTAAGGAATCTCTTCTGAACCTTTTCCAGCATAAGTGAATATTTCTTCACAAATGGGTTCCAAATTGCTGAACAAGTCTCAAGTTTGCTACGGACCAGGGTGATGAAGAGAGTTTCGATTGTACTGGGGCTCGCAAAGTCGCGCGCATTGGTCATGACAAACCCCAGCGTCTTAAAACAACTGCTCGTGAGTGATTCAATATGTTTGTGAAAAGTCAGTTTGGGATCGAACACCACTCCAAGGTCCTTGACTGAAAAGACTCGTTTAATATTGTGGGTGTTCAGCGTATACGCAGCATCAATATGCTCTAAAGAACGGGTAAAAGTCATAAAGCAACATTTTGTGGGGTTAAAAAGTAGCTTATTTGCTACACTCCAGTTATATAATTCTTGCTGCATCCAGCGACAACTGTTCTCACCCTGAATCCCCATAATAAGCTTCAAGTCATCAGCGTACAAAAGACATGATGCCTTAGTAAGCGTCGTAGGTAAGTCGTTGATAAAAACATAAAAATGACACGCTACAGCAACACCTAGACTTACTGACTTCATCTAAAATTAATGAATATTCGCTGTGGAAAACCGTGAAATCATCACAAAAGCCTCAATTAATGCAGTATCCTCTTAAATTACTGAACGGAAAGTGGGCTAAAACGGACGAAGAAAGAGCTGAAACTTTCGGGGAATTTATGAGTGATGTGTTTACAAACAAATGAAAACATGGGAGACAAAGAACTAGATGAAGAAGTACAAACTTTTCTGAATAGTGATCTGCAATTAAGTCTACTACTGCAAAGCTGCTCTCCGTCAGAAATGAAGAACAATCTTGGAATTGGAACTTAAAAAAACCCCGGCTTTGACCTGATTACAGCAGAAATATTAAGACAGCTTCCGAAGAAAGCCATATTATTTCTAACAATGATGTTTAATGCTGTTGAAAAATGGCAAAGCATCTGGGAAGGACGGGGTGCATGTTGAGATGCTGCAGGCTGGTGGAGAGCCCGTCCTTAAATTCCTCGTAAAACTCTTCAACACTGAACACCGTAGTCGCTCATGGTGTTAGACCCGGTTCCTAGAAGAACGCAATTGTAACAACTCTTCACAAAAGGGGGGACAAAACGAATCTGTATAATTACCGCCCCAACTACACTAACGCTAAATCTTTCAGGCCGATTAGTCTCACCTCGTTCTTGCTTAAAACTCTCGAACGTTTGTGCGAGAGACACCTGAGAGATGGAGCGTTAAAACATATACCCTTACACAAGAATCAGCATGCATATAGTTTGGGTAAGTCTACTGAATCGGCTCTCCATGCAGTTGTATCCACAATTGAAGAGGCGATTCAAAACAAATGCATCTGTCTTGGAACTTTTATTGATATAGAAGGTGCCTTTGACAAGACGCAGTATAGCAGTATAAGTGCATCTCTAACAAGGCATGGGGTGTCAACAGCTGTAAACAACTGGGTCACAAACATGCTTAACAAACGTATCGTGCGTCTAGCTGGAGAGTCCCTATCGGCGGAGGTAGTACGGGGATGCCCGCAGGGAGGAGTGCTCTCCCCGCTTCTGTGGAATCTGGTCATTAACGACCTGATTACCAAGCTTAACGCTAATGGATACTACACCGTAGGATACGCCGACGATTTGGTAATCCTCATCACAGGTAAATTTGCGAGCACAGTGTGCAACCTTAAACAAACAGCTCTTCGCATCGTGGAGCGCTGGTGTTTAGAATATGACCTGGCGGTTAACCCAACAAAAACGGTAATGGTCATGTTCACTAACAATAGGGCTCTTGGTAGGTATACCCTACCTAAGCTCTTTGGAACGGAACTCCAGCTAGCAACTGAGGTGAAGTACCTGGGCATAACCTTGGACAGCAAGCTCAACTGGAGTAGCCACATCGACAACAAACTAAAGAAGGCGAGTATTGCTTTCTGGCAGTGTCGGAGAATGGTGGGGAAAAAGTGGGGACTTTCTCCCAACATCATTCTTTGGCTGTACGTAACGGTGATCCGTCCTCTTGTCTGCTACGGAGCTGTGGTGTGGTGGACCAGGACCAAACTAACCACAATGGTAAGCAAACTCCAAAGCTTCCAAAGGCTGGCCTGCATGGCTATCACAGGTAGTATGAGAACTACTCCAACAGCAGCAATGGAGGCCATGCTGTGTCTTCCGCCACTCCAGCTATATATTAAGCAGGAGGCCGCGTCATCTGCGGTGAGACTCAACACCTTAGGACTTTGGAGGAAAAACAGGACCTCACACACCGCCATCCTAGGGGAAGTTTACAAAAAATTTCCCATCTCTATGGCTTGCAGTGACAGAATCCCTAAACAATTTGTTTTTGACAAAAAATACAACATACAGTTACATGAAGACCATCGGGTTGAGGGGCTCGACGTTAAAGAGCTCAGAATTTTTACCGATGGTTCAAAAACTGAAGCAGGCACTGGTTCAGGCACCTTCTCGGAGGACCTAAACATCAAGATGGCCATTCCACTGGGTGCCCATAATACTGTCTTTCAAGCTGAATGCATGGGCATCATCTCGGCCGCTAATGCCATAGCATCGAGAAAGGTAAGAGATTCCTCCATTCGAATCCTCTCGGATAGCATGGCCGTCCTACAAGCCCTAAATAGCAACACTATTAACTCAGGGCTAATCTACGAGTGTCACAAACGACTAATGGAGGTATGTCAACACAACCGCGTAATCCTTCAATGGATAAAAGGACACAGCGGATCAAGAGGTAACGATGCAGCGGATGAGCTGGCGCGTAAAGGATCTAGCTTGACAGCGTATGGTCCCGAACCTATCATCCCTCTTCCCTTCAAGATGGTACGCTCATTTCTGAGAGAGTCGACCAGGAATGATCATGCCACTCTTTGGACAAACCATAAGGAGTGCAGGCAGGCTAAGCTGGCCTTGCCGTCCCCTAGCGCTAGGCTGGCTAAGACCTTGCTTCGACTTAGCAGGCCGCGCATGCGACTGGTAACTGCAGCACTTACTGGCCATGGTTTCTTTAACAAACATCTATATGTCCTAGGTGTTACCGACAGCCCCCTTTGCAGAGCCTGCTTGGAGGCAGAAGAAACGGCTGCTCACGTCCTCATGGAGTGCACAGGAGTAGCGGACTACAGGGCTAAACACCTCGGTCAATCGAGGGACCTTCCAGGGATAGTCGGTAACGTAAAGGGCCTACTGGCGTTCCTGGAGGAGTTGGGTTGGCTCGAATGATTCGCATTCCCACCCACACGCAAAATAGGCGCTTTCGTCGTCGAGTTGCGGAAACCAGCCCGTCTTACAATTGACAATTGACATTGATTACCGCCCCATAAGCCTGCTCTCTCCGTTCTACAAACTATTCGCCAAAGTCCTGTGCCACCGTCTCTCTACCACCCTCTACGAATACCAACCTGTCGAACAAGCTGGCTTCCGGAGCGGATACTCGACCATGGACCACATCCATGCGGTCAAGCAGCTGATGGAAAATGTAGAGAATACATCCGGCTCCTGAGTCTTGCCTTTGTTGACTATGAGAAGGCATTGGTCTGCGTAGAGCACTGGGCCGTGTTTCACTCTCTTCATCGCTGCGGAATTGACAAGCGATAGGTCGATATCCTCCGGGAGCTGTACAGGTCCGCGAAAATGCAGGTGCGCATGCATAGAAACACCGACTCTGTGGCTATAGACCGGGGCGTCCGACAGGGTGACACTCTCTCACCTAAATTATTAACCAATGTTCTGGAGGATATTGTGAAGACGTTGGATTGGAGCGAGAGCGGAGTCAACATAAACGGGGTGCTCATGTCGCATCTCAGGTTTGCGGATGATCTCATTCTCGTTGCCGAATGCGTCTCAGATCTCCAACATATGCTCGCATAACTGCATGAAGCTTCCCTGAAGGTCGGTCTCAGGATGAACATGTCCAAGACCAAGATCATGATGAATCGCTCTTGAAATGTACCGAACATAATTGTTGGCAACGACCTTAGTTCACAAGAAATGATGAAGTTCATGACTACTTACAAATGCCTACTATTAAGGAGGAGGTGACAAGAATGACCAGAACCTAAAGAGATAGGATCAACCATCATCCCATCATCAAAACCAGCTGGCGATTGAAAAGAATGCATGTTTGGGACAATATATAGATAACCCAAAAAGAACCAAGAAGGGCTTCCAAATTCCAAACAATGGAATGGAATGCCCGAAGTGGCATAATCCTGCATAAAAACTGCTCATGGTTGCAAAACCGATTGCAAGTTGGCCAAATACATCGGAAAAAATATATATGTGTATCCCGCCTATCCTAACCTACGGTGCTCAAACTTGGTCGCTGACGGAGAACCAGAAGTCCAGACTCAAGGATCGTCAAAGAGCGATGGAGCGAAGCATTACAGGTGTTAGACTGACGGATCACCTTAGAAATACGACGCTACGCTCTATCACTGGCATTGCTGACATAGTCGCAGACTTCTAGCCTAAAATGTGACATGTTTGCCGTATGCACCCCCAGAAGTGGGCGAAACTTGCTACCGAATGGGTGCCAAGCGACTGACACTGGCGTAGGAGAAGGCCCAGACGTCGATGGCTGGATGATCTGGACAAGTTCCTGCCAGACTGGGCGGGGGCACACGTCAGCACTGAGTGGTCCAAGAAAGGAGAGGCCTTTGCCTAGCAGTGCTTGGAACACAATACAGGCTACATATAAAAAAAAATACAACATGAATGACAATGTGCATTGTATGTAACCGGTGTTGGGAAAATGGGTGGAACCAACATACCTGTTGATGTCGTCCTCAAGATCATCAAGCTGTTCCATCCTGTTAAGCTTATAAATCAATTCCTGTTCAGTTCTACTTTCTTTTGCTTCATGAAGTTCTATCTGAATTTCATTTGTCTTATCCAATTTTTCCATTACTTGGGTCTTGATATCTAATCCATTCAAAGTATGCAAGTGTTTGTATTTTTCCAAAAAAACAAGTTTTTTCTGTTCTGTTTCTTGTGTATTTTTTTCTCTAAAAGCATCCTTTTTTCTTTGTGATTCTCTCTTTACTGTTTCTATTAATATAGTTTTTTTGTCCTTTGTATCATCAGGAAGTTTAGTTATCATTTCTTTTGGAAGTTCAACTTCATCCTGTTCTGTTTGTTGTGTATTTTTTTCATTAAAAGCATCCTCTTTTATTTGTAATTCTTGCTTGACTGTTTCTATTAATATAGTTTTCTTGTCTTTCGTATCGTCAGTAAGTTTACTTTTAATTTCTTTTGGTAGTTCAGCTTTATCCAGCTCTGCTTCTTGTGGGACTTCTTTTACTGAACTAGCATTTTTGTTGGTGTTTATATCCTTGCACCTAGAAGGATTATCCTTTGTTCTATCATTTTGAAGTTCATTGTCAAAATCTTCTTGCAGTTCAAGTTCATCTAACTTATCCCACAATTCTTCAGCATCAATTTCTCCCTCAGATAAATTATCTTTGAGTTTGCTTTTTTGTTTGTATAGTCTCATATTTTCTCTATGTTTAATTCGCCATCTTTTCTCTTCTTCCTCATCATAAGGTTCAATGATTTCTTGTCCAATGTTATTGGAAACATTTTGTTTGTTGAATGACAAATGACTCTCAAAATACTCTCTTTCTTCCCTGTATTCATCAACCTTTGCTTGAGCACCTGGAATAATGAATAGTTGAATATTAATCTCAGTAGTATGAAAAGTGATAGGTACTTTGGTTAATAAATCTTATAGATAAAAAGAAACCGTCAAGTGAGAGTAGAACTCGCTAAGAAAGGGTTCCATAGCACCACAAAATGGTCTTCAAGTTTCTTGCATGGGGAATAGGAATCTTTAATTTTCTTGTGTGTAAGATACCAAAATTTTGTTTACAAAGTTATTGGTGCGGCTACCTTTATTCTCCATCTATGTTACCAGATGCATTTATAAGTTTGTATGTGGTATTGGAATAAAATTTCGGAGATAAGGGGGTGAATGGTCTTATTATGCCTATTTTCTTAAATATTTTTTTAACTTAATCATTTCAGTTTGTTAAAAAAAAATGAGGTTTTCGCAAAATGTCACAAGATATGGGTTGGAAAACTTTTTTTTAAACCATCTTGTTATTTTTTCTATAATACTTAAGAGAAGAAGAGGGGAAATGGTATTTTTTTGCCTATTTTCTTAAATATTTTTTAAATAAGCTAAACAAAAAATATATTTGAAATCCTTCCAAATTTTCAAACTTTTACATCTCACACAACACAGTTTGTTTTTTTTTTTTTTTTTTTTTAATTTGTGACACCCCAAATTCAAATATACAGCAGCGCCTCGCTAATCTGGACCCCCACAACAAATCTGGTGATTGCGGTAATCCGGTTGCAGGCAGGGGGTGTATTCGCGGGGAAGCGGGAGGCATTTCACATCCCGATGCCCGACAGTGCCGCATTAGTCTGTTGCCTATCATCAATCGATCTGTGTGTTCATATAGTGTTATTCTCGCTCTCGAGTTCACGTTTCAAAAAATGGCACGGTGATTCAACTTAAAAGTGTGAATTATAGAGATGATAGACTAAGGCGACAACTACCTTTGCATTGCTCGGAAGTACAGTATAGGCAGGTCAATTGTGGGCGATATAAAGAAGAACAAAGACAAGATTTTAAAGTTTGTAAACCATGCAGAACATGGTCGCGTCCCTTCCGACTTTCATTTCATTATTGGTTTTATGTATTTATGTATAAGATTAACCTCAAAATAATTTTGCAGATGACAATCTGGACACCTTGATAATCAGGCAAGGGGCGATTTTTTGCCTGTCCGGATTAGCGACACCCTACTGTATTTGCATATGTCACATATTCGTGTTTGGGTCATATATAAGTCTACCAAATTTCAACTTAATCAGTTCAGAATTTGATTGTTTTATATTACTATCACACACCTAAGACATAGGACAGACACACAAGTGATCCTATAATAGTTCCGTTTTTCCTTTTTAAGGTACGGAACCCTAGAAATGAAAATATTTATTTTTATTTAACCCAAAAATATATACATTTGTTACCTTTAATTCTATGTTGTTTTAGTATCTCTGCTTGTTTGACAGAACATTTCGCGAAATAATCTTGTCCTAGCGCGACGATAACTTCATTCGTGTGAGTGATTTGGCCTCGAAACATAATTCTACTGCCTATTGGTACTAAGGCAGGTACTTTGAGTTGGTCTGCAAAGAAATTGAAGTCGAGAGATTGAAGCCTCTGCAGGTAGTCTTCCCAGAACCGAAGGTTCTTTTCGTTCTCGGCAAGACGCTGTAAATAACGGAAAACGAAAGTAAGAGTTCGAACATGGTTAGAATAGAATGAATGTATCTAGCATAATACTTACATTGTGGTAGACTAAGTCAAAGAAGTTCATACTGGTACTGTCTGGTACACCGACAAACAACAGATAACACCAAAAAAAGCTAAATCCGATAATTTAGAGCTTTTATTTAGCGATCGATCGATTGATAAGTAAAAACTTAACCTCAAAGTTTTAGGTCTTTTGATAGCATGTAGATGTCTCTAATTGCTCTGAAAGTGATAAATATTTTTATTACCGTGTGAATTGCAGTTCCTCACTTCAGTATTTTGAAATTTATAGCGTCTGTAAAACTCTAAAATGGATTGAGCGAAATGAGCAGGGAGATTTTCTCAGAAAATATTAATTTTACGATACGAAGCACTCAGACAAGTTGGTCCCAAAAACAACCTTTATGTTCCGAATTAGTACAATACAATACAGGGCAGGGCAGTGAAACCAGTGAGGTAAGGCAATGTAATTTCTCAAGTGCCAAACAGCCAAAACGTATATTATAGTAAAACATACCAATGATATTCTAATTCGCTTATTAGAAAAGTAGTGAAATTAAATATTCAAATTTATATTCAAGCTTTATCAACGAACGTGAAAAAGTAGACTCATTTGTTTGTAATCGCAGTTCGGAAAGTACGTACTATGAAAGTGTTAGTCTCGTGTCGGTCATGTTTCATGCACTACGAACGAATAGGAAACGTTACTGTGCAATGAACGAAAAGAAACGTTTTCCTACGCTAATCGGACATTCGGTCTATTAGGACTATTAGGACATCCATCGCTCCGAGAGAGCGGGGTGGCGGGCGGGAGGCATTGAGCCATGCCGACTCGCTCTCGCACACATAGACACGGCATTGACATCTTGACTAGAATGACAGCCTGTTTAAGTATGAAGGGAAATCATATATTATTTAACTTTTTATTTCTGCTATGCAAACAGACACATAGAATTGTATAAATATGTTAATATTATCAGAGTACAATATTCCTCAAGTTTCTGCTCTACACGAAAAGAAAGGTTAACCTAATAGCTCCATTATTTATTCGATCGTACGTCATACATAATAGTACTAATAAAACTGTTAGATCTTACTAGTACACTGACTGAAATGTCCTAGTACGGAGCGCTCTCTGATATGACCGAGCAGGCATATTTTTTATCCATAAGATCCAATGTCCTAATAGTACTAATAGAGCTGTTAGAGTGTACTAGTACAGTGACTGAAATATACTAGTAGCCAGTGTGACCGTTTTGAAATTTAGAAACATACCAACAAAATGTGCTGCCAGTACTAAAAAATACTAAGAGGAAAAATCAATTATACCAAAATTATACTAACATTTTCATAGGCTATTTTGAGAAATATTCTAAATAAAACACACATATATTTATCATAAATCAATAGTATAATCAGTATTGCTTAATTTGTTACATTTAAGCATCTCGGTCGAGGGTTCAAATGAGATACAGCCATCAGTCAAACCTTGTTTCACGTGTAATATGGAAGAAATATGATCAGATAAAAACCTATTTCTGTATTTCGTTTTGACCATATTCACTTGGGAAAAAATTCGTTCACAGTGAGCATTAGAAATAGGCAAACACATTATACATTTAACAAAATTTATCAAATTGTTATATTTAGGATTTTTCAGACTGTCAACAATATTGCCTAACTTACTCCAAAACTGTTCACAATTAAGTGCACTGGTACTAGTACCACACATCAAATTTTGTACTTCTTGATCATATTTAATTTGACGATATTCTTCGTCAATTAATTGTTTTTGGGTATCACTTGTAACAATGTTAGGGAACTTTTCTGTAACATTTAGAATGGAGAAAAAGTTTTCGTATACAGCAATTTGTGGATCCATGAAACGGATTTCGAAAAATATCCTTTCATTTATTGGCAGTCTGCATTTTAGTTGAGTACATAATTCAATCAAAAAACTTTGGCACCTTTGTAGGAAATCTTTGATAACTGCAACCTGATGTGATTGATTTCGTAGCAGCATAATTTCTTTGGAAACTTGAACGCCCAAATACAAGTCATTTAATTCTACGAAATTCAATGTACTGCTTGGGTCAACGTCTTCAATACTCGTAGCTCGGACATAGCTACTTTTCATGTAACAGCTAAGTATAGTTTTAAACATATCAGACATATCTCTATAAATAGTGTGAACAGCACATGAATTTCCTTGGTAAATTACATTTAGTTTGTTCACAACCGGTAAAATGTAATCTAAGAATAGAAAATACAGCTTTATTTGCTTATTTTCAAAACTTTCATGTAAAAACAATGCCGAGTGATTGTGCTCAACCAAATGCTCTTGCTGAAAGTATAACCTTAGTGCATCCCATTGCTCTACTATGCGGTTGACACATGCATGTAGAGATAACCAACGTATCTCGTAGTGGCGTAAAATGTTATGCTGTTCTGAGCCTGTAAATTCTTGAAACTCTACAAATTGTCTTTGACGTTTCGAACTGTGGCCAAAATAATTATGTGTTTCTTTGACAACTTGATCTAGGGCTCTAGGAAGTTTTTTACATGCGTAACTTACAGCTAAAGCACAAGAATGGCACACACATTTTACGAAAATGCATTTCGGATTAACATTTTTAATTTTTGAAACAACACTATTATTTCTACCAAACATTACATTCGTTGTATCAGCTGCAAAACCTATGATATCTTTGATATTTAGATTTAAATCAATTAATTTTTTACACAGTGCATCAAAAATATCATCCGCTGTTTCGCCTGAAAGCTTGACAGAACATAAAAATTTAGTTTTGAGTTTATCATCATTGACGCAATAAAATTTAACCGCTAAGGCAAGTAGTTTTTCCGTCGTTATGTCTGTGCTTTCATCTATGATCAAGGAAAATACTGGACCATTACCTGACAATTCTGAAGTTTTTTTTATGTCTGTCAATAATTGCTTTTCAAATGCTGGTGCCATTACATCATAAGTTAATTGTGCTGATTTAGTACGTTTACTGGAAAAACCTTTTGCGATTTCTGAATCATGAAACATTTTACCAAATAATTCGCTTAGATGATCCATGGCGCGAAACGAAATATTATGTTCGGCTAGAGCAGCGCAAAAGAGGAGCTCCGCTTTTCTTATCTGCTGGGAAACTGGTCCTTTGCTTTGAAATATTTTATCAATCTGAAACAGAAAAATAAATAAGAGAAAGGAAAAATAAGTAGGGTAAATGCAGACTAAGGGATAGGGAAGTTGCAGAATGCACACGGCGGCGCGCGGCGGGGCCGGCGGGACGGGGCGGCGGCGGTGTATGACCGTGTGTGCAACCTTCCTTATCCTTTCGTCAGTGGGTACTTTTATAACAATTACATTTCAATTATCTGCCCAAAACGACCACTGTCACAGACGAGGGGTTATGTAATAAATTACTTTCTCAGTTAACTTATTTACCTTCGACTGTCCACTGTAATGTATAGTTTTCTTTCGATGTTTTTCCGACTCGGCATGAGACTTTATTGTTGCAATTCTACTTGAAAACGTCACTCCACAAGCTTTACATAAAGCGTTCTCACTGTTTTTATCTTTACTCAACCAAGCAGAGAATTCAGGGTTTTGTTCCCAGTCTGCCCTGTATTTCTGCTCGTATCTGCGCTTCATCTTTAGAAAAAAAAATCCCGCTACGAACTGAAACCGAACTAGCATAGCAAACCCACAAGTTAACATACCAACGATGCACACGGCCATCACGCCATCGGGGAATACCCGGAAGCTTCTCAAACGTCCATTCACTCACTATGTTAAAAGAGAAGGATAGTACATACGAAAAACGCAATGAGAGACAAGGCAGGCAGACAATTAAAAAAATACAGCTTGACCACAGATAAATAACTATGAGGTTGAGTGAATTGTTCGTTTTTAGTGTTGCCAGTTGAAAAGTACCAAAGAAATACCAAAAAAGTTTCAATTCTACCAATATTCTACTAAAATTTGGCAATGTACTAAAATTATACTAATATCATTCTGCAGTGCCTCAAATATACTAGTTTAGTACTGAAAATACCGAAAACGGTCACACTGCTAGTAGCTCTCTCTGATGACCGAGCGGGCACAAGACTTGTGTCGTCAACGTCAACAAAACTCAAAACGTCAAAAACATATGGTATGTCTGTCTGTCATGTCGATCAAATCGATGATAAACAACAAAAAGGGCTGTACAACAATATTAATTATCATTGGTTTCTAGGCACTACGAGATGTATCGCTCAAATCAATAAATAACTGCGTTAACTAACAGCTGAAACATGGAGGAACAACAGTCTATACTTCACGAGCTTTACGTGTTTTCAGAATGGAAGCCAGAGCCGGAGTATTTGGTGAGATTTCTTGAAAACGAACCGTGTACGCATGTAATGGCCTTACAAAGTGGATATTGCGCTAATCTTGACGTTATCGCTAAACCTATATTGCGGCATGATTTTAATTTTTCGTTCTCTGATTTCAGCAAAAGCCCGACAACATTTTGCCTGAAAACATATCAGCACTCTGGCGTTGGTTGAAAGTCATCGGGCCAAAGAAAAGTTTGATAGACAGTATTACAGTGTGAGCATTATGGATCACAATTCTCCGATTGTCTTGGAAATTTACAAGTTTTCTATGAAAATAAGCTAACCTTTCCACATCAATTTAATTTTAATATTTTAATGAATGTATTTTTTTTCTATATGAACGATAATGATTGAAGTTTGACCAACATTAATGTAACCTACATGTCAATCAGATGTATAATTTGATCCCATTGTTCATCGAAGCATCTACTCTTGCAGACATAAGGAAAGACAATTAAAATGGCACATTGCTCTCGGAGAGGAAGGGAAAGTGATTGCTGTCTTGACAGACAATATCCTAGAGATCAGGACCAAACGCTCGGAGTATGCCACTATTTCAGCAAGAACTACTGGTACCTATGTTTATTTTTGTCCTAAAAAGTCAAGCTTGAAGAGGGACTAAAATTCCCATTAAATTTTTTATTAAAGCAGAAATTTTGGAGCTATACAAGTTTTATAAAAATCACGATATGGAACTTGTTGTTGTTACTAAGGCTGCTGAACAAATATTCAATTTTATTTGAACTCCACAATTTCTCATCTTAATCCATAATTATATATTATGATTGTTCTTGTTAAAATCTTTTATTTACTTTCCAGTAAACCGCGATGCCTACCCGCAATGGCGCAAAGTGGTCTGGAGTCCAGACTGCACATTTGTGGCGGTCGCTTATGGCAATGGCATTGTAAGCTTCTTCGACCTCACCGCTACTAACTTGTTCAATATTCCTATTGTAAGTTGACTTTCATTTCACTGACTCCTATTTACTGTAGATATTGTCATTCAATAAATGTTTATTTCATTATCAGGACTGCTCAAGACCAGGTGGCTTGGAATGTACAGACAACACTCACGCTGTTGTTGACATTATATTCATGCCTTTACGGGTCAAGGACAACAAGTGGTAAGCAAACAACATTATACTTCATCTTTCTAGATTAGCATTAAATACATGGAGTATCACGTTATGGTGACGCTAGGTTGCACTGATAATTAAGATATACACAGTCAGGTCATAAGTTCTGTCACACAATAAAAACTTTTGAATTTAGAACGCTGGCCACAAAAAAGTTTATTGAATTCGAATTTCGAATTTTTCATGAAAATAAAAATGTGTACTTTTTAGAATTTTCCTCATTTTTAAATATGGAGTGGACACTTAAAGAAGACCGTGTCGCAGTTATTGCGTTGCATCGTTGCGGTTACGCGCCAATTCAGATTTTCGACTTACTGAAAAATTTGAATATAACCAAAAGATTCGTTTATCGTACCATAAAACGATACAATGAAGACTCTAGTGTAGATGACAGGTCAAGAAGTGGTCGCCCTCGCTCTGTTAGGTCTCCAGCAGTGATAAAAGCTGTGAAGGCGCGAATTCAAAGAAATCCCATACGTAAGCAGAAACTGTTGGCCCTTCAGATGGGGTTAAGCAGGACCACGGTGAAAAGGGTGTTAACCTCTGGAATGTCCCTGTACAGCGAATCTCGTGGACCCTTACGCGTCCAAGGTTCTGGCGAAAATAAACTTTCAATCGACTTGCGTTAGGAATTTGATAAGTTTGTTAGGTTATTTTATTAGTTTCCTAACATGTTATGTACCATAATAAAGTTTATGAAATTACCTATCTTGTGATGTATAGTACTCACATGTGATAATAAAGTTGATAAGGCTTTTCTTCGATTGTTTGCAGAATCCATTATTTGACACTGACACCTCTAATTATATTTCGTTCTTACGGGCCAAACACAAAACTTACACTATTTTCCATTAATAGTCAATAGTCAATAGTCAAAGTACTTTATTACTGTAGATATTTACATATACTTAGCAAACGTCATTTTTTGCCTCTTCTCTACATTGGACCACTGTGGGAGAAGGAGGGCGTAGAAACTCCCACAGATTTATTTTTAGATCTCTTTTAAAAATAGGTTGTGCTTACTAATACAAATATGAAAAATTTAATTGTTATGATTAATAAGCAGGAATAAATAATTACAAAACTATTAACAGCAAGGTCTGTGTTGAGCCAGATTAACCCCATACAGTCCTGTCATTTAAGTAATCTTGAACATTGTAATATCCCTTTTTCGACAAAGTCGCTTTAACATGCTTTTTAAATTGCTCAAATGGCAATTTCAAAATCTCCAGAGGTATCTTATTATAGTAGAGAATGCACTGACCCTTGAAAGAATTGCTAACCTTCGCGAGTCTAAAACGGGGCGCACATAGTCTGTGATTATTTCTTAGGTTAACATTACAGCTGTCGCTAAGTTTGGAAAATGTTGTAAGGTTCTTGCGTACATACATTATATTTTCGAAAATAAATTGACTAGCTACTGTTAGTATGTCAATTTCTTTAAAAAGCTCTCTTAAGGAGTCTGTTCGTTTTAAATTATAAATTGCTCGAATAGCTCTTTTCTGTAAAATAAAAATAGTTTGAATATCCGCTGCTTTCCCCCACAACAAGATACCATAGGACATCACACTATGAAAGTAACTAAAATATACTAGCCTAGATGTAGCCACATCCGTGCTTTGTCTGATGTTCCTAACAGCGTAAGCCGCAGAACTTAATTTACCAGCCAATTTATCTATGTGGGGTCCCCACTGCAATTTGCTATCAATGGTTATTCCAAGAAACTTCGTATCATTTACCAATTCTAACGTGCTGTTGTCTAACACCAAACTGGTCTCAACTTGCCTGACATTTGGAAGTGAGAATTTGATACACTTGGTTTTACCAGCGTTTAACAATAAATTATTAACTGTGAACCAATAAACAACCAATGTTAAAGACAATACACCATTAACATCATCAAAATCTCCTTTTTGTCTTTCAATTTTGAAGACCATTGAAGTATCATCAGCAAACAACACTATGTCAGTTAATTTCTCCACCATGAAAGGCAGATCATTAATATATACCAGGAATAAGAAAGGGCCTAATATGGAACCTTGTGGAACGCCAATTTTAACACCCGATCCATCAGATTTTACGCCGTTAACTTCTGCCTTTTGAATTCTATTGCTTAGGTATGATCTTAGTAGATCCAACGCTTTATTTCTAACTCTTTTTTATTTCTAATGATTTATGATCAACACAATCAAACGCCTTCGACAGGTCGCAAAAAACTCCGATAGCATCCTGTGCGGCCTCCCATGCAGAATAAATATGAGATACAAGGGAAATACCTGCATCCGTAGTCGATTTACCCCTAGTGAAACCATACTGTTTAGCGTGGAGTTGTTTTGTACGGTTGAAGTGTGAGAGCATTTGATTGAGTATAATCTTTTGAAATATTTTACTTAGTGTTGGAAGAACAGATATTGGTCTGAAATTTGAAGGATCGCCCTTATCTCCCGTTTTGAACAGCGGTATAAGTTTACTGTGTTTCATGAGGTCTGGAAAAGCCCCATCGTCAACACATTTATTGAATATATAAGCTAAGTGTGGGGCTATAACTAGAATTACTGAACCAATGACTTTGACTGATATACCCCACAGGTCTTCCGTATTTTTTAAGTTAAGTAATTTAAACGTTTTGACAATGTCCTGGGGATATACATGATGAAATTTTAAATATGCATTACTGACGCTAGTGTTATTTTTTAATAAAGTCTCTGCTTCAAATGGAGATGAATTTAGACTGTCCGTTGTGAGTACGGGTACATTGGTGAAGAATGTTTCAAAAGCTCGAGCAACATCAGCGTTGGATTTAACAACATCATCACCTATCTTTAGGCAGAAATCACTGTCCCTTGGTATAACTTTGCCAGTTTCGCGGTTTATTATTTGCCAAACTGTTTTCATTCTATTATTTGAATTTTGAATTTTTCTATTAATGTGTAAAGTTTTTGCAGTTCTACAAACCAACATGAAAGTTTTGGAATATTTTTTAACATAGTCATGAAATTTTCGATCAAAGTTATAGGTTTTTTGATCATAAAGGTCATACAAGATAACTCTACTTTTACGAATTCCAAACGTTGCCCAGTCATTAAATTTAGATTTACCGTTGTAGTCACTGACTTTCTTTAATTTGAAAACTTTATTGAATTCTGTCTGAATAATGTTGAAGAAGTCTGAGTAGATTTTGTTTGGGTTCTGTTCATTAAAATCCGGTACTGGCAAATTTATATCTAAGTTTTTCGTATATGTCTCTAGTCTATGGGATGTAATAGGCCTATAAAATGTTGGACCAGTCTTATCCTTAATACTAATTGGGAATGAAACTGTTTGACCACTGTGATCGGAGGGTAAGCAGTTAATTACACTTTTAGTTGTGAATGCACAGTCACAAAAAACGTTATCTAAGCAAGTTTGGCTTGTAATTGTAATTCTAGTCGGCTCTAGAAATACATGACATAAATTAAATGATTTGAACAGAGTTATTAATAGTCGCTTCAGTGTTGTATCTACAAGCAGATCTACATTAAGATCGCCACAAATAATTAACTTTTTTCTGTTATTACAAAGTTTAATGAGGGCTTCCTCCATAATTTTCTCAAATATTTCGAAATTGCCATGGCCTTTTTTATCCCTCGGTGGCCTGTAGACACAAACAATAATATGGCTATCTAACTCAACACAGGATACCTCTATTTGTCTTTCAACAGTAAGTGCAAGAATATCTTTCCGTTGTTTCACCTAAATATTATTCTTCACTAAGATTAAAGAACCACCTCTATCAGCAGTCTTTCTATTGTAACAACTGACAATTTTGTAACTATTTATGTTAAAAGACATCATATTTTCCTTCAACCAGTGTTCAGTAACACAAATAATATCAATGTCAGAATTTTTTTGAAATAATTCTAATACAAGTTCTTTGCCAGGTAGCCCCTGGATGTTTTGATGGGCAATATTTAACTGGGGCTTACATTTTGACATATTTAGTGGCTCTTGTATGCTAGAGATTTCCTCTATTGTCTTATGAACTAATTTAAATTACTTGGAACAGATTCCAATGTTGCATGCAAAGTATAATTAACAGGTGAATTCCCAATTGCGTCGCATATATTATAAGCTAACAATGTAGCTACTAGTTTTCTATATTTATTAGACAGGTACAATGTATCCCGTGTCAGAGTAAAGTTATGAATAAAATTATTCATGTCGAAATATAAAATAGCATCGCTGTGATGACATGTTAAATTAAATAAATGAATATTCATTCTATGCACAGATTTGTTCTGTAGTTCTGTCAAATTACAGGCATATGGAAAATTGCATAGTATAAACTTGCATTTCATCCTACTATGTAAGTCTAGAAGTGTTTCAACACCTTTATTCAAATCATTCCGACTAATGTTTGAATGATTTCCTACCATAATTACAATAGTGCTGTACTCATCATAGATACCGCGACTAATCATCTTCACTAGATCTACAAATGAACAATTTGGACAGCAAATGTTCGTTACTTTTTGGTTAAGCCGGTTATGTAATAGAGTCCCAAATCCTGCACCTACTTTGTCGGAGAACAACAGAGTTTTTCTCTGAGCACATATTTTGGTAGCTGGCGGTACACGAGTGGAGGTGAGTGGCGGGACACACGTGTTGGAGTGCGGTTTGATGCACGTGGCGGCGGTTGGCGCGGCATTCGCGGCAGCGAGCGTCGCAACGTGCGCAACGGCGAACGGCGCGGCCCTCGGGGCAGCTTGCGGCATGACACACGCCTCAGCAGGGACAGCGAGCGGCGCGGTGCTCGCGCTGTTGAGCTGCGAGGTGTCTCCTCGTCGACGACGGCGACGCTGTTTTTTGGTTGGGGCAGCGGTGGACGATGCAACACTCTCGTTGAGGGGGGTCGAGACCAAAGTTAGTGATGTGGGCTCGTCCTCCTTGCTGGTCTCATTCTCCTCATTCTCAATTAGAACTCCCACCAATTCCGCATTCTGGCGTTGTAGCTGTACTAACTCAGACGTCGCGGCTCTGAGTTCTGCTAACTCACTTTGCTCTTTGGCATAACATTGTAGTGTATTTGCTAGCAGGTCATGTAGATGCTGGATTTCTACTCGGGCATGTTGAAGGTCCGACTGTAAACCTACATTTTTTCCCCGGAGCTCTTGCATTAAGGAGATTCTTAATATTCTGTTTGATTGCCGTTTCAAGGCTAATTTCAGTACTTTTATATTACCTCTAGTTTTTTTCATGAATTTATTTAATTTACAATATTTTTAAATTTTTCTGCTGCTTGTCTGCATGGCTTGAACAATAGTGCTTAGGTTGGCTACTTCTAGTTCTTGTTGGATAGAGGTAATGTGGCGAGATTCATTGTAGTCTTTTTCTATGCACATATCAGTCAACTTCAAGTTTGCCTCATTGAGTTGGTATTGGAGGAATTTACTGCGATCACAAGCAGAAGCAAGGTCAGTGCGCAGGGTGTCAAAAGATTCCACAAGTTTTTCCAATCTTTGAATCTCATTTTGCGACTCCTCGTGTGTTTCTCGCAAAGTAGACACACTATCTCTAAGCTGTGAGTTCTTGGCTCTCAAGCTTTTTATCTCAGTCATTTTCATTGCGCTCTTCCAATAGCCTTTGGTTTAACTCCTCTGCGTCAGTTAGTTGTTGCTGTAGTGCGTGCATTCTCCGCGTAGTAATGTTGGATGCCATGCCTGGAAATAAAATAAAAAAGAATGGGTGCTCCGAACAAAATTAAAATAAAACAGAAGGAATAAAGACTTGCAGTTAGTAGCTGTGGTACTGATATGATAGTTCCTATTTCCCTATATAGCTATTCTACGTCAAAGTCAACAAGTTTCAATTAAACTATCACAAGTCAATATAGGTTAACAGTATAAATGTCCTGAACTAATGAAAGTTATACTTATTATCTAACAATTTTAGTCGTTTTGCAAGTGTTGTGATGATCAGCTGTGAAGTGAGTACCTAATATGTTTCTAGAATCACCTACAAGCTTACATTATATTCGCACTAATTGCCAAGGTCTAACCTACCAGTGCACTTGTGTATATCGTGTAATAATTATGAGTGAACAGCTAGTTTTATCGTCAAAAGTACTTCCACAGATTGTCAAGTGCTAAGAGACAAAACAAAGACGCTGCGGTGTGAGGATGGACGTTTCTCACAATAGTGAGGGTTGAGCAGTATGTAGTGTATAAGTATATAGTTAAGTTCAAGTCATATACTTGTAAAATATGAATAAGCAAATATGAAAACAATACTCCCCGGGGTTTTTCCGTTGGCAGTTTGAAATTTCCTTTGTCTTTCGGTCCGTGATCGATTATTTTATCGCAATTACAATTCTGACCACATTTAGCACTGGCACACTTTAGTTGACTAAACAAACACTTAAATTAACACTATATTCACAAATAGACGAATTAAAACAAATTAATTTAGTTAAAATACAGCACAGCTGTTTTTGACGTGTAGCCTCGGGTGCGGTCCGATACCTCCCATTTTTCACATCACCACTATTAATTTCTCCAGCGATAAGATGTATTATTTTATTACAAAACACAGTAATTACTTCACAATAAATAAATATTGACAAACATAAAATGTAAGTCTGCGGCCGGTCGCCTGCCCAAAATGGCGACATGGCTTGCTATTTTATTTATTTTGATAAATAGGCTGTCTCAATGTCAGTTCCAATCCACACGGTTGCCAACTAAACTACTCATAATCTAAGACTACTTCCGGGAACATTATGAAACTTGGTGAATATTCATAAAACGTCGAAATTTGCAATACTTTCTATGCGCTTATGCAGCGCACAGGACGCTAGCCGCCCAAAAAAGTTATGCGCTTATGTAGCGCATAGGACGTTTGTCGGGTTAAATGAAGACTTAGGGCTTAGGGCATATCGAAGAAAAACAGGACATCGTTTGGACGCTCGTTTAATGGACCTGAGACTGAAGAGATGCCGCGCTTTGTTGAAACGGTACGCGGGAAAAAAGCATCGGGAAATTCTTTTTTCGGATGAAAAAATTTTCACCGTGGAAGAGAGCTACAATAAACAAAATGATAAGGTGTACGCACACAGCAGTGAAGAAGCGAGCAACCGTATTACGCGTGTCAAACGAGGTCATTTTCCATCCTCGCTCATGGTTTGGTTGGGAGTCTCTTATTGGGGCTTAACTGAGGTACATTTTTGTGAGAAAGGCGTAAAAACGAATGCAGTTGTGTATCAAAATACAGTCCTCAAGAACCTTGTGGAACCTGTTTCTCATACCATGTTTAATAACAGGCACTGGGTATTCCAACAAGATTCTGCGCCAGCTCATAGAGCGAAAAGTACACAAGACTGGCTGGCGGCGCGTGAAATCGACTTCATCCGGCACGAAGACTGGCCCTCCTCCAGTCCAGATTTGAGTCCGTTAGATTACAAGATATGGCAACACTTGGAGGAAAAGGCCTGCTCAAAGCCTCATCCTGATTTGGAGTCACTCAAGGCATCCTTGATTAAGGCAGCCGCCGATATTGACATGGACCTCGTTCGTGCTGCGATAGACGACTGGCCGCGCAGAATAAAGGCCTGTATTCAAAATCGCGGGGGTCATTTTGAATAAACTTTATTACCATAAGAATCTATGTTTTATTAAGTTCATTTTGCTATATAAATGTTTACATAAATAATAAACATGTCTAAGTTATTTCATATTGCACATGTGACAGAACTTATGACCTGACTATGTATATATATATTTTAAAGTCGCCTTATTGGGAGCCATATTTGCTTGGCTCGATCCCGTACAGTCACTCTTCATTTAGTTCAGAGCAGAGTTTAGATGTTTCACAATAATCTGGGTTAGATAAGGGTGGCTGGGATGCTAATCTCCTCGTTCGAAGCTCTTCGTATAATAATGATAGACAGGTAAGTTTGTTTAATCATTAATTAGTATTTGTAAAAGTATAAGTAAGGTGGGGTGAGAGAGAGAGAGAGAGAGAGAGAAATGTGACCTTTTCATTCATAGCATAGCCAAAGATATTTGGCACAGTCTGTACTATCAGAAGTCATCAAATCAGTTTTGGTTTTTGTTTGCAAGAGAATATTACTATTCCTTTTCTTAGCGTAATCAACCTATCAATATTGCAGGGACTAGGGTTGCTTATAAGGTGCGTTTTCCATGCGCGACACCATTCGTTTTGATTATATCTGAGTCTTAACAGGTTGTGTTCCTCAGGAACTGGGAGGTGCTGATAGTGACGTACTCCGGCGCGCTGCGTTGCTACCTCGTCTCGCAGACGGCCGGCTTCACGCTGCATCACACGTTCCGGTTCGCGGACGGCGTCGGTGCGCTCGCCTACAGCACGGACCACGCCCAGCTGTATGTCGCTACGCAGCCAACATCCACTAAGGTGCATATACCTATACATTGTATACCATCATAAGGTCAAGTATCATAAGAAGCCTGCTACCTCGGTCCATAATTGAAATCCACACCAAACCTATGCAGTTTCTGTCAAGTTGGTATCGAAATGTTGGAGCATTATAGAACTATGGATAATTTATAGATTTGATCGATCAACTTGAATGAGCATATAGCTAAAGTATTCACGACTGGATAAAGCGGTAGCTCTATTCTGTATCCCTGACACCTATCACAAATCAAAATCCACTTCCAATTCAAGTTTTGGAGGATGTTTGCCAATTTCAAATTGTTATATATTTCACACGAGCCGTCATTTATAGCAATTGTGATACAGAATCGATATAAAGCTTCCCAATAGCGTTAGAATTCGAATTAAACCAGCCTCTACTGTTTTTATCATCATCAGATTGTTTCCTCAAACTACAAACTTCAAAATATTTACAGTGTAAACTCTATATAACGACCCTCAAGGGACTGTGCATATTTTGACGTTATAGAGAGTGGTCGTTAAATAAAGAGAAGAAAAATCTGTATTAGAAAAATAAAAAGTTTATTTCAGACTAGGTGTTAACCGGGGCCTTCCGCCCCTTATCGACACTCTGACCGTTAGTTTTTCAGTTTGAAAGATTGTGTGCTCACAGTTGCTACTAAGAATATGATAGATAACGTATAGATAATCCATGACTCCTACTGACAACAGTCAACACGTGCAAGCAATCCCAATTTGTAAACAAAAAAACGGATTTCATAGAAAGTTCGGTATTTTTTATTATTATTAAATTGCTGTCGTTATTGAGGGTGGGTGTAATGCTATATAGAGTGTATCATTGTATGGGAAACAAGCTCAACCAACCAAATCCTAGTGATGTCGACGCTTTAGGGAGTTTGTCGTTAACTCAAGTGACGCTACATGGAGTTTACACTGTATTTCAAAATAGATTCTTACTAACACTTTTTGAACGTCATTTGAATCTTTAAAATGCAAAACAAACTACTACAGCTTCGGTACGTGTTATGGCAGCGGAGAAGCGGCGCAAGAAAGTCGCACGGCCTACTTTTTTTTCAGAAATAGTTCTTATGTTACAATAGTGACTTCGACACTCCCCCCTCCTCGGCCCGCAGGATCCCGCGTCACCCCTTCACTGCGGGCTGACTGCGTGGCGGCTGCTCAGCGACGAGCCCTACTACAAGCTGTCCGTGGTCAGTGACAGCCTCGACGCGCAGCGAGCCAACGAGCGCTTCCAGTTGTATCTGCCGTTCAACTCCAGCAAGAATACGGTGAGTACGCACACAGGCTTCCCTTAACCACAACCAAAGGACTCGTCCTACCTTCTGCGCTTCGGCGAGCCCTACAAGCCCTACAAATTGTCCGTCGTCTGTTACAGCAGGAACTGTAGATCTATTCTGTAGCCTTATTATGTATTTCTGGTATCAGTCGCAGTGCAGTTCAATCGTCGTCAATTCGGAATCGTCTAATCACATAGCTAGAAAAGTCAGCACGCTCGTATAGAATAAACGTGGTCTGATTGGTCGATTTTTCAATTTAAGGTCGCCAACTTTAAATTGACGTTTTGAAGGAGGTTCGCCAATTTAAAATTGACGTTCTGAAGGAGGTTCGCCAACTTGAAATTGACGTTTTGAAGGAGTTTCGCCAATTTGAAATTGACGTTTTGAAGGAGGTTCGCCAACTTGAAATTGACTTTTGAAGGAGGATCGCCAACTTGAAATTTACTTGAAGGGGGATCGCCAACTTGAAATTGACGTGTGACCAATCCGAACGTGATTATTATTTCCCACGACACAGGCTTGCCTATAGTGTGCCTAGTGGGGTCACTGACTTAACATTGTACTATGTTTTTAGGGTTCCGTACCCAACGGGTAAGAACGGAACCCTATTACTAAGACTTCGCTGTCCGTCCGTCCGTCCGTCCGTCCGTCCGTCCGTTCGTCTGTCACCAGGCTGTATCTCAAGAACCTAGCTAGCTAGAGAGTTGAAATTTTCACAGATTATGTATTTCTGTTGCCGCTATAACAACAAATACTAAAAAACAGGATAAAAGAAATATTTAAGGGGGCTCCCATACAACAATTCTTTCAATACCACATACAAACTTATGGATGCACCTGGTTACGTACATGGAGTGTGAAAGTAACCGCACCAATAACTTTGTAAACAATATTTTGCTGTGTAAAATCCAAACTATTCACTCCACACCATCGCTTCCATTGAACGGTGGTACGGAACCCTTCGTGCGCGATTTAGACTCGCACTTGACCGGTTTTTCCATATTGTTTTTTTCAAACCTGTGTGTTGTGCCTTAAGAGCAAATTAATAAACTCAAACTCAAACTCAAAAGTACTTTATTACTGTAGATATTTACATATACTTAGCAAACGTCATTTTTTGCCTCTTCTCTACATTGGACCACTGTGCGAGAAGAAGGGCGTAGAAACTCCCACAGATTGATTTTTAGATCTCTTTTAAATATAGGTTGTGCTTAACTAATACAATTATGATTTATTTTTATTTAATAAGCTGGAATAAATAATTACAAAATTATTAACAGCAAGGTCTGTGTTGAGCCAGATTAACCCCATACAGTCCTGTCATTTAAGTAATCTTGAACATTGTAATATCCCTTTTTCGACAAAGTCGCTTTAACATGCTTTTTAAATTGCTCAAATGGCAATTTCAAAATCTCCAGAGGTATCTTATTGTAGTAGAGAATGCACTGACCCTTGAAAGAATTGCTAACCTTCGCGAGTCTAAAACGGGGCGCACATAGTCTGTGATTATTTCTCAGGTAAACATTACAGCTATCGCTAAGTTTGGAAAATGTTGTAAGGTTCTTGCGTACATACATTATATTTTCGAAAATAAATTGACTAGCTACTGTTAGTATGTCAATTTCTTTAAAAAGCTATCTTAAGGAGTCTGTTCGTTTTAAATTATAAATTGCTCGAATAGCTCTTTTCTGTAAAATAAAAATAGTTTGAATATCCGCTGCTTTCCCCCACAACAAGATACCATAGGACATCACACTATGAAAGTAACTAAAATATACTAGCCTAGATGTAGCCACATCCGTGCTTTGTCTGATGTTCCTAACAGCGTAAGCCGCAGAACTTAATTTACCAGCCAATTTATCTATGTGGGGTCCCCACTGCAATTTGATATCAATGGTTATTCCAAGAAACTTCGTATCATTTACTAATTCTAACGTGCTGTTGTCTAACACTAAACTGGTCTCAACTTGCCTGACATTTGGAAGTGAGAATTTGATACACTTGGTTTTACCAGCGTTTAACAATAAATTATTAACTGTGAACCAATTCAAGGTTAAAGACAATACACCATTAACATCATCAAATTCTCCTTTTTGTCCTTCAATTTTGAAGACCAGTGAAGTATCATCAGCAAACAACACTATGTCAGTTAATTTCTCCACCATGAAAGGCAGATCATTAATATATACCAGGAATAAGAAAGGGCCTAATATGGAACCTTGTGGAACGCCCATTTTAACACCCGATCCATCAGATTTTACGCCGTTAACTTCTGCCTTTTGAATTCTATTGCTTAGGTATGATCTTAGTAGATCCAACGCTTTATTTCTAACTCCGTAATGATTTAATTTAATTAATAGCGTATTATGATCAACACAATCAAATGCCTTCGACAGGTCGCAAAAAACTCCGATAGCATCCTGTGCGGCCTCCCATGCAGAATAAATATGAGATATAAGGGTAATACCTGCATCCGTAGTCGATTTACCCCTAGTGAAACCGTATTGTTTGGCATGGAGTTGTTTTGTACGGTTGAAGTGTGAGAGCATTTGATTGAGTATAATCTTTTCAAATATTTTACTTAGTGTTGGAAGAACAGATATTGGTCTGAAATTTGAAGGATCACCCTTATCTCCCGACTTGAACAGAGGTATCAGTTAGTAAACTGTAGTGTTTCATGAGGTCTGGGAAAGCCCCATCGTCAACACATTTATTGAATATATAAGCTAAGGGCTATAACTAGAATTACTGAACCAATGACTTTGACTGATATACCCCACAGGTCTTCCGTATTTTTTAAGTTAAGTAATTTAAACGTTTTGACAATGTACTGGGGATATACATGATGAAATTTTAAATATACATTACTGGCGCTAGTGTTATTTTTTAATAAAGTCTCTGCTTCATATGGAGATGAATTTAGACGGTCTGTTGTGAGTAAGGGTACATTGGTGAAGAATGTTTCAAAAGCTCGAGCAACATCAGCGCTGGATTTAACAACATCATCACCTATCTTTAGGCAGAAATCATTGTCCCTTGGTATAACTTTGCCAGTTTCGCGGTTTATTATGTGCCAAACTGTTTTCATTCTATTATTTGAATTTTGAATTTTTCTATTAATGTGTAAAGTTTTTGCAGTTCTACAAACCAACTTGAAAGTTTTGGAATATTTTTTAACGTAGTCATGAAATTTTCGATCAAATTTATAGGTTTTTTGTTCATAAAGGTCATATAAGATAACTCTACTTTTACGTATTCCAAACGTTGCCCAGTCATTAAATTTAGATTTACCGTTGTAGTCACTGACTTTCTTTAATTTAAAAACTTTATTGAATTCTGTCTGAATAATGCTGAAGAAGTCTGAGTAGATTTTGTTTGGGTTCTGTTCATCAAAATCCGGTACTGGCAAATTTATATCTAACTTTTTCATATACGTCTCTAGTCTATGGGATGTAATAGGCCTATAAAATGATGGATCAGTCCTATTTTTACTGGCAATTGGGAATGAAACTGTTTGACCACTGTGATCGGAGGGTAAGCAGTTAATTACATTTTTACTTGTGAAGGCACAGTCACAAAATACGTTATCTAAGCAAGTTTGGCTGGTAAGTGTAATTCTAGTCGGCTCTAGAAATATATGACATAAATTAAATGATTTGAACAGAGTTATTAATCGTTGTTTCAATGTTGTATCTACAAGCAAATCTACATTAAAATCGCCACAAATAATTAACTTTTTTCTGTTATTACAAAGAATAATGAGGGCATCCTCCATAATTTTCTCGAACATTTCAAAATTGCCATGGCCGTTTTCATCTCTCGGAGGTCTGTAGACACAAACAATAATATGGCTATCCAACTCAACACAGGATACCTCTATTTGTCTTTCTACAGTAAGTGCAAGAATATCTTTCCGTTGTTTCACCTTAATATTATTTTTTACTAAGATTAAAGAACCACCTCTATCGGCAGTCTTTCTATTGTAACAACTGACAATTTTGTAATTATTTATGTTAAAAGACATCATATTTTCCTTTAACCAGTGTTCTGTAATACAAATAACATCGGTGTCTGAATGATTAAGAAATAATTCTAATACAAGTTCTTTGCCAGGTAGCCCCTGCATGTTTTGATGGGAAATATTTAAGTGGGGCTTACCCTTTGTCCTAGTATTTTTCATTTGATTGCCAGAAAACCCCTGCTTATTTTGTAAAATTTTCTTATGTTTTGAGGGGTCCTCTTTTGTCGAACTATCTAGTTTAAAACACTACTATTAGTACTAATACTAACTAAAACTGAAGGCGACTGCGTTATAGTATTTACAACTGTGTCGCATATATTATACGCTAACAATGTAGCTACTCGTTTTTTTGTTTTATGAGACAGGTACATAGTATCCTGAGTCAAAGTAAAGTTATGAATAAAATTATTCATGTCGAAATATAAAATAGCATCACTATGATGACACGTTATATTGTATAGATGCATGTTCATTCTATGTACACTTTTATTTTGTTTCCCCGATAAATTAGAACAATAAGGAAAGTTACATAGAATAAACTTGCACTTCGTCTTATTATATAAATTGAGCGGTACCTCTATACCGGTATCTAATGCACTCCGACTAATGTTTGAGTGGTTTCCTACCATAATAACAATGGTAGTATTTTCATCAAAATTCCCTACAGCTACCTTTTTTATAATATCCTCAAAGGAACTATTAGGACAACAATTATTATTATTATTTGTCACTTGTTGCTTAAGGCCATAATGCAAAAACATACCAAAATCTACACCTATCTTATCTGAATAAACTACAGTTCTTTTGTTTGCTATTGTTCTTCTCGGAGCTCGATTTGAGGTGAGTGGCGGGACACTCGTGTTGGAGTGCGGTGCGATGCACGTGCCAGCGGGCGGCGCGGCAGTCGCGGTAGCGAGCGGTGCAACGCGTGTAGCGGCGAGCGGCGCGGCCCTCGCGGCAGCGTGCAGCATGACACACGACTCAGCAGGCAGCGCGACCGCGCGTCACTTAACGGCGCGGCGCTCGCGCTGATGAGCTGTGAGGTGCCTCCTCGACGACGACGGCGACGCTGTTTCTTGGTCGGGACAGCAGTGGGCGTTGCAACACTCACGTTGAGGGGGGTCAAGACCAGAGTTTGTGATGTGGGCTCATCCTTCTTGCTGGTGTCATCCTCCTTGCTGGTCTCATCCTCCTCGTCCTCAATTAGAATGCCTACCAATTCCGCGTTCTGGCGTTGTAGTTGTAGCAGCTCAGATGTTGCAGCTCTGAGTTCGACTAACTCACTCTGTTCTTTGGCATAACATTGGAGTGCTTTTGACAGGAGGTCACGTAGATGCTGGATTTCTATTCGGCCATCTTGGAGGTCTGACTGTAAACCTACATTTTCAGCCTCCAACTCCACCGGTGGTGTGTTACCTGTGTCAGATGTGATGATGGTGACCTCTCTGGCGGTAATCTCGAAGGGAGCGGTGTTAGGCTCGACCTCAGATACCGGGCAGTTCTTGTGAAGGCATTGTTGTGATTGTTGCGAAAGCTCGTGTACTCTCTGTAAATTTGTGTTGCTGTCTGCTATTATTTTATCTAGTTCTATTATTTGTTCTGCTTCTGATTGTGAGTAAGCTGTAGCCATATTTTGCATTTCAATCTCGAGTTGCGATATTTTCAGCTCTAAATCAGTGACTATTTTCTGATATTGCTGCTTACCTATGAAATTTGCGAAACTTTCTCATAGATTCAGGAGTTCATTTTCGTGTTATTCAGTAGCTATTTCCATCTTTAGGGTTCCGTACCCGAAGGGTTCCAAACGGGACCCTATTACTAAGACTCCGCTGTCCGTCCGTCCGTCTGTCACCAGGCTGTATCTCACGAACCGTGATAGTTAGACAGTTGAAATTTTCACAGATGATGTATTTATGTTGCCGCTATAACAACAAATACTAAAAAACAGGATAAAAGAAATATTAAAGGGGTCCCATACAACAATTCTTTCAATACCGCATACAAACTTATGGATGCACCTGGTTACGTACATGGAGTGTGAAAGTAACCGCACCAATAACTTTGTAAACAATATTTTGTTGTGTAAAATCCAAACTATTCACTCCACACCATCGCTTCCATTGAACGGTGGTACGGAACCCTTCGTGCGCGAGTTAATTTCAAAGTTTTATATCTAAATATAAATTTTTCTTTTAATTTTCAGTTTGCTTACTAAAATGTAATCTTCAAAGTGTTATGTCTAAATATAAAATTTTCTTTTAATTTTCAGTTTGCTTACTAAAATTTAATCTTCAAAATTAGTTCGTCCTAAATGTCATCCATTTTCATGATAACATTCGTAATATTTTTGCACAGCTGCACTTTAAAAATTTAATCAAATTTGCTGTTAGCTAAATGTTGTCTCATTCATACACACAACGTTTTATAAAATTAGGATTTTTCATTCCTAAAAAGAAAAGGAAAAATGTTTGTACTGAAAATGGAGATTTTTTCAATTTCTCCATATAAAACGCTGATATTATAGGTAAGCACCTAGTAATCAGGTTGAACTCTATACTAATTGATCCACCCACAGGCCTTCATAATGAGCATGGCGATATCCCCGTCCGGCACGAAGCTGGTCTGTGTCCACTGCACGGGCGACATCTCAGTGTGGCGACTGCCGCTGCTGAGGCTGCTACATCGGTGGCCGTTGGCCGAGCAGCCCGGACATGATCTGAAGAGTCCGCTGGTGAATGAGGATAGAAGCGCGCTGGCGTACTGCCCTAACGATGTGGACTGGTGGAGTGAGGAGGTTAGTCGACTACTTAGCAATTAATCAGTGCATTATGGTGGTACTGATTGTTAGAGAACTCCTCAGGGCGGGTCTCCTATGCGGGCCCATAGACAATGGAGATCTAATTGAGTGTGTGAAAGTCTCTCCAACAACCACGAACTACGGTTGGGCATCAGACTTCTGAAATAGGCGCCTAAACATCCCGGGGGCTCCGAGCCCTTCAATACACGAGGAGTGGAATCTTTCTGGCTAGTCCCGAAATATTGTTCAAACTACTTCGACCGACTCACGGCGCGGCCATTTTCACTGTTTTTTTGATGAACCATATTTTTATTCGTCTGTCAGTCGAAAGTCAAGTGACATATTCAATTGATCATAAAATCATATTCATATTCATAGACGAAAAAAGGTGCGTTCCGAATTTACTGACTGATCTGTTTGGTGATGAGTGGAGGCATATTGTGCGAGAATGTGGCAGGTTCTGCGAGATGAAGGAGTGAAAGTGTTGTCTTAGAAATATTATTATTATTATTTTTTGCATTGACATTTTAATTTAGTACCCTTGACATACCTAATAATGTTTAATACTATTTGAATTTGACCTAAAGTTAATGTTTAATGTGATTTGATATGTAGTATTTTCTACGAATTTGTACCCTTTGTTCCCTACCTGTGAAAACGACTTACCTAAATTGATTCTGACATTGTATAACTATTAGACTTTGTACAGCGCATTGGGTGTATACCTGTAATGTTGTGCATCGTAATTGTATATTAAATAAATAAATAAATAAATAAATTCACTTTAAATACTAAGTCGATCACAGAATCGAACTACGTTTGGTTCCGAACACTGATTATTATTTGACTATGATTGTGGTACTGTTACTGAAGACACTTATACTTTGTCCACTCTATTAATGGTCTTTTGACATTTACTTATTGCGTACAGAATCAGCAATATTTTTCATTGCAAACGTTAAAAATGTATAGGTTTTGAGCTGTCAAAAACCATTAATCGAGTGGACAAAGTATAATAGGTGCCCATTGGGCTTGCAGTTTGAACATCACACCAATAATGTCTTAGTAGAAGAACGCTTGGTAGGGTCAAATATGTTATGACAAAATAGCTTATAACTCTGAAGCACTTATAGCACCTCCTGCCATTATTACATTTGTTATGCAGTTATATAGTTGTGTCGCCTTTGGAATTATCCCCATTGACATTTGACCGATCCCTCACACACCGGGATCGACCCGAGCCCTCACACACCGAATTCATTTCAGGAGATGATAGTGTCACGCTACAGCGGCTGCGTGTCCGTGTGCCCGGTGTCGACGTGCCGCAACGTGCTGGGCGCGCGCCCGGCGCTGCTAGCGGGCGCAGCGCGCGTGACGCGGGCGGCGCCCCACGCGAGTCCCGCCCGCCCCGCAGCTCCCGCCCGCCCCGCAACCCCCGCCGGCCCCGCCGCCGCAGCGCTGCTGCTGGAGTGCGAGTGCGCTTCGAGGGAGCCGAGGCCGAGGAACAACGACACTAGTGAGGTTTGTGGACGTGTTTTAGCCGACTACATCATTATCATGTATTTAGAGGGTGTGTGAGGGTGTTGTCGTCCAAAGTTTATATTTCTTTATTACTGTAGATATTTAGATATACTTAGCAAATGATTTTTTTTTGCCTCTTAAATACATTGGACCACTGTGGCAAAAGACCTTAATAAAATCCAAACGAAAGGGATTTTGTTCCTTCACGGAGTTGAGAATGGGACTAAGCGCTCTTTCAGTGTAGTGCGTATTTGACAGGCGGGACGCGGGGCGCCATACTGACAGCACCCGCGTGCGGGGCAATCCCATATCCCGCGTGCGTGATGAAACCTGCACGACATTGAAAGAGCCCTTAGGGCTGGGCACCCCGACAGCGGAACTTAGCATCTCACCTTCAGCTCATTTTAGAGGAATAGGATTTAGAAGTTATAAATCGGTCAAGTGCGTGTCGGACTTACAGACGAATGGGTACGTACCATCGTGCAAAGTCAAATGCAAAAATACGTTTCTTGTGTGGAAACCCCTTTATTATTAGGGTTCCGTACCCGAAGGGTGCCAAACGGGACCCTGTTATTAAGCCCCCGCTGTTCGTCCGTTCGTCCGTCTGTCACCAGGTTCTCATGAACCGTGATAGTCAGACAGATAATTTTTACAGATGATGTATTTCTGTTGCCGCTATAACAACCGGTATTTTTAGTATTTTTTAAGTGCGAGTCGAATTCGCGCATGAAGTGTTCCGTACCACTGTACTATGGTAGGGATGGTGTGGGGTGAATAGTTTGGATTTTACATAGCAAAATGTTGTTTACAAAGTTATTGGTGCGGCTACTTTCACACTCCATGTACGTAACCAGGTGCAATCATAGCGTTTTTATTAAGGATACAGAATTAATAAATGGATGATTGATCATGAACGAATGCGAAATTAACATTGGCCCTAAATATAGTTGCGAATTGCAAGACAGTCTAATCCGCAAGTGTTAGTCTTGAAGTACCTACTCATAGTTTACTACAGACAATGAATAGGTACTCGTAGGTAGGCACCTATTCATTGCCTGTGGTAAATATGCATGATGCGAGGACATTTAAAATAATTAGATAATTAAAGAATATAATAAATGTGTACCGAGATATTTGTAAAACATTTTAATTGTTAGCAAGTAAACATACAGAGTGATTTTAAAACCTCTAGCTATGACAAAGTAGCCTAATCTATGATTGAAGTACAAAATAAATATTTACATTACTTTGATCTGCTTTCATAGTAAAATAAAAAGTTTTCCTACTGGTGCCGAATAGTGTCCTTACCATAGTTTACTCCGGAGATCAGACGACTGTGGGAGTGGAATCAGCATTTATAACATAAGCAAGTTTTAAAAGTTAAGTTTTCATACCCAGTCTAGTATTTTTTTCACGTCAGCTGATCAAAGGCGAAGTCAAACGTTTTTTCTCAAGATTTAAGTTAAGACAAGTTATACATTGTTACTCAAAGCCTACAATAGGCATTTAAGAAATGACTGCTGTAATAAACGGGGAATTTGGAAAAAAAAAACTTTTAATCGGCGTTATCTCCAATTACATGCAACTTTCACTAAGGTTAAGTTAGGCTTAATCTATGTGTCGTTGTGGGGTGTGACTTACCGGTCACCCTGCATATACCTATACATAGGCTGACATATTTTCATACATATTTTTTTTGCCTGCATACAATAAAGTACTCGAGTTTGAGTTTCATGTTAGATAGTCAGTGCTAATAGGGATTTAATATATAATTGAATGCAATCTAATATCCGTGCCACTTATCTTTTATCATATCTGATGCTTTCTCGGCGATCATAATAGTAGCTGCATTAGTGTTTCCCCTAACAATTTCCGGCATGATGCTGGCATCGACTACTCTCAAGTTGTGTATTCCATGCACTTTGAGCTCCGGGTCTACAACTGCAGTTTCGTCTCCGAGAGGTCCCATCTTCGCCGTGCCCACGGGATGGTAGAGTGTCGTACAGAGGTGCTTGGCAATGCACTCGTAATACTCGTCGCTTCTGAATGTGAAATGCTTGCACCCGTCCAACTTCAACATTGAGTACTTCGCTTGGAATAACTTCATTGCAAGAGTCTCGGAAAGGCTCGCTGCTAGCTTCATCGCCTTCACCATTGTTTCAACATCGAGAGGATCATCATAATAATTGGCATAAATCAACACTTTGTCTCTTGGGTTGTTACTTCTTAGAATTATTTTTCCTCGGGAATTAGGTTTGAGTAGTGTTGCCAAATGAGCGACAACGGGCTTTTCCATCAACTCGTAGAGCAGATTTAGACTTTCATGGTCGAACTCGTGAAGGTGATACACATCTGTAATTTTGTAGGACCTTGGCGTTAACAGAAAGTTATGAATTTGAATGTTAGGGAGTGGATTTGTGATATTGAATACGTCGACAAAAGTCACAACTTCTGTCGGACCGATGGTTGTTAGGGGTCCTGTTTGGTTCGTTACAAATTCTGCCATATACACGGCGAATTGTTTGTTGTCTATAGTAGGTATAAGACCTGTATCAAGTTGGTACAGTGTGTGTCCTAAAACATGGTCCTGCAAGTTTTCGCCGACTGGCAAATCAGAAATGACTGGAATGCCGAGTTCTTCGAGATGTTCCTTCGGCCCTATCCCGGAGAGCATGAGAAGCTGTGGTGTATTTATTGCGCCTGCAGATACTATCACTTCTTTCATGGCGGCGATCACTCTCTTCTCTCCATCGTGTTCTATCTCGACACCGACAGCTTTGTAGTCTTCGATGATCAACTTGGTGACAAGAGTATTTTTTAGGACGTAAAGATTTCTCCTGTGCTTCACAGGCGTGAGAAAACTTCTGGCCGTGCTCATGCGCCGGCCGTTCCTCACAGTTGCCAGAGTTTTCAAAGTTCCATAGTCGTCTTTCCCATAAATGTCTTGTATTTCAGGGATTCCGACTTCATTGTAGGCTTTGATGAAGACGTCGCTGAAGGGATTGTTCCCTCTGTGTCGTGAGACTTTTAAGTAGCCGTGTTTGCCGTGATACTTATGTTTCTCTGCTTCGGTCAATCTGTCATCTTCTAGGTCTTCGCTTTTGATGAAGTATGGGAGTACGTCGTGATATGACCAGCCGGGGTTGCCGAGGCGCTCCCAGTCGTCGAAGTCCTGTCGGTGTCCCCTCACGTAGAACATGGCGTTGGTGCTGCTGCTGCCGCCCAGGGTCTTACCTCGCGGCCAATAACACTGGCGGTGCTTGGAGCTAAGACACGCGTTCGCTTGCGGCTCCGTGCGATACTGCCAGTCGTTTTGGGAGTGAAATATATCGAAAAACGAGGCTATAGTCTGAAATAGAGACATTAAAGAAAAATTACCCCTGTGCTTGCTTGTTTGCATAACTTTCATAGGGACGTAAAATATTGTATTTCATACAAATTTTAATATCTGTTTACCTCGGTGTCTAGCGTGGGGTCCACTCCTGCTTCTATGAGGAGCACTTTCCAGTCCGGGTTCTCTGTCAAGCGATTAGCCAGCACCGACCCAGCTGATCCGGCGCCAACGATGATGAAGTCGAATACTGGATCTATTTCAAGGACCAACATATTTAACGTCACGTTCTCAAAACATTTAATCATCACGATATCATAACATTTAATCGTCATGTTCTCAAAACATTTAATCTTCATGTTCTCAAAACATTTAATCGTCACGTCCTCAAAACATTAAATCGTCACGTTCTCAAAACATTGAATCGCCACGTTCTCAAAACATTGAACCGTCACTTTCTCAAAACAAAGAAGTACAGCGTCACGCCCCTTCCTATACGGGCCGGCAGAAGCACAGTCGCGAGCACATTTAGCTAGTAGGTACCTCATTCATTTCGCAATTTAGCGTGCTGAGGCTAGAATCATTATCTTTCATCTTAATTGATTCTGAGCAAACACATTTGGCTCTCGGCGGGGGCAATAATTGACTATGTTTCACAATTTCATAATTTTTCATTTGTAAATATTTATTTTATCGATGTAATAAGATGAGATAATGATGATGATATCATGGCATAAGAACCGTCCACTTTGTACTTACCGTGAAGAGTATCCCCAGTTCTGTCCCGGGGCCATTGCAGAGGTGTCGTGATAGCGCAGTGGCCGGCCAGGAACGTACTCACAGCCCCGACGAAGGCAGCACCACTTGGCCACACGGTGTGTAACGCGTTGTGGACTATCCCCTCGTTGCAAGCCCAACTCTCCATTTCTACAAAAGTATAATTAAACCAAGCAGGTATTTACAAGACTGTAAACAAACTACACATTGAGAGACACTGCGGTATTCACAAGATGTCAAGTAGAAATAGCGAATTAGCTCAAGTTTACTAAAGGGATTGCCTGAAATACGACTGATCTTGTGCGGCCTAGCCATAGATCCAATTTTCAAACTCACATTTTTTAGGGTTCCGTACCCAAAGGGTTCCAAACGGGACCCTATTACTAAGACTCCGCTGTCCGTCCGTCCGTCTGTCACCAGGCCGTCCGTATCTCACGAACCGTGATAGTTAGACAGTTGAAATTTTCACAGATGATGTATTTATGTTGCCGCTATAACAACAAATACTAAAAAACAGGATAAAAGAAATATTTAAGGGGGCTCCCATACAACAATTCTTTCAATACCACATACAAACTTATGGATGCACCTGGTTACGTACATGGAGTGTGAAAGTAACCGCACCAATAACTTTGTAAACAATATTTTGTTGTGTAAAATCCAAACTATTCACTCCACACCATCGCTTCCATTGAACGGTGGTACGGAACCCTTCGTGCGCGATTTAGACTCGCACTTGACCGGTTTTATTATTACTAAAGTCGGGTCAAACGTAATAGGTGCACTGGGCCAAACTAAATTCAACCTTATTACGTCAGTGACAGAGACGCTGTCATGTCACCTATTATCTTGACCCGACTATAGCTGACCCGATAAACTTCGTACCACCTAAAATTTGATTGTAAAATAAGTATTATGGTATATGAGATAGAATATATATATATATGGTAAAGTGTCGCGTTGGCGAAAAATTACTAATAAACTAGGTCGTTAGTAATTTACACGTAGGTAAAACATGTTGTAGTTACATCTAGGCTAACCTAAAACTTTTTGGCGGACAATCAACAAAGAGGTAAATGTATTACCTAATAATTAATCAATGACAAAGGAGTTTGAATGATCTATGGCTACCAACGGCATCTAGCGATAGGAAGCTGAGACTTTTCCACTTCCCATACCAATCGATTTTTGATTTTTTGGCTGTTGATCTGCGTTTTTTCCTTATTTAATTTTTACCTAAACCTCCTCCGGACTGGGGAAAATAAATGTGAATGGAAATTATTCAAACTGCTCGGGCCATTTTAGAGCGTCATTAAGACTAACGTTCAGCATTTCATTTTTAAGTATAGAATTAATATTTGTATCCGAATCTTGGAGATCACGGGACCGTACATACTTTTTGTAGGCTTGCGTGGGTTCCAACAAGCAGAGGCCCTATCAGACAATTTATTAAAAATAAATATGAGATGTGTTGCACCCGTTGAGTCTGTCCTTGAATACACCCACACCAAATGTTCACTCAAAGGGTATTCCCACCAGGTTTACAAATCTATTGCAAAAATGCAACAAATATAATGATCACCAAAATATTTTTTACCTACCCAAAATGGGTAAATGATCACCAAAAGTTGCAGAAAATATCAGGGCAAAATACTGCGGTAGCTTAAGTAAAGGGTAAAAGGGGTGAGCGAAGTGAAGCCCTCTTTATCCTTCGTTTAGGTTGAACATGTAAGAACAACAAAAAATACTAAAAACATAAACTTAAGTACACAAAACATAAAAAGAGGTTGGGTGATCAGATCATTTATCCAAACACAATTTGTTGGTCCTTTACTAATTCTGGCGATCGTCTCGAATTTATTGGTAGTAAAATAGGTGAGTTTTTGGTGATCCTTTCAACATAAGCCTTGCAACAATAATGGGGAACTAAGGAATGGTCTATGGGGTTTACGTTTTCAACGTTATAGTAAGTCCAGGTTATGTCTGAGACTCTACGGACACCTCCTCTCTCAAGTCTCAATGATGATCAGAAATAGGCAGGTGTTGACTAGCCGGGCAAAATCAAAGCCAAACACAAAACTTCTTTATTACTGTAGATATTTACATAAACTTAGTAAACGTGATTTTTTGTCTCCTCTCTACATTGAGCCACTTTGGGAGTAGAAGAGTTCCAGTTAAGGCAAGTCAGAGCTGCAAGTGAGGCCCATGGCCGGAGACGAGGGCCCGCGCTGCCCGCTGGGTCGGGTCCGTGGTGTCGTTACTCCCCAACAGCTCGCGTTTATTATTATTATTCAAATATTACCTACTTGGTTTTAGTAGACGAATATATTCTCTGTATATGAGTCCAAATTGTCTTCTAAATGATCACTCCCACGTCTAAGTGCTAGCGCCAAATGGACGTGAATTCTGACGACCAGCGAACTTATGCGGTTCTAACGCTAATTATATAATTATGGTTTTATGATCTCCGATATAATTATGGTTTTATGATCTCCGATACATCCTATACTCGCGAAGCACTACACACGTAAAGATGGAGCGAAGCTAATGCACCAGTCGGCAACAAAATCTATTCACCTCAATTTATTATCTATTTACTTACTCCAATAACATGTTTATTATTATTATTGCTATATATGTTTTTGTTTATAAATGAGCTCGGTGGTTGGGTTTCACGCTTGCTTCTCACACAGGAGACGCAGGTTCGATTCCTGACCATGTACCAATAATATAATTAATTTATCTTAAGTACATTTTACGGACGTTCTAACGGTGATGGAAAACATCGTGAGGAAACCTTCATTACTCCGTAGCTGCGGCTATGGGCTAGCCCCCTGTCACGCAAAATGGAGTATTGAATAACTGGCTCAAAGTGGGCACAATTGTGCCTTTGCCACCCCGTATGGGAAAAGGCGTGACACTATGTTATGTAGATAAATGTTTGTTTAAAAAAAAGACTGCCTCACTAAAAATTGCCATTAAACTTGACTTATGGACCGTACCCATGGGTTTTTCAGTTTAACCATGAATGAACAATATACCATTTCAAAGAATTCGTCTTAATTCGAACTATTAACCTCTTGAATACCACCGGCGTTATCTTTTCCGTTATAGGTTTTAAATTTTATTACCACGGCATAGGTTTCAAAATCGCGACCCGTCCTAACCCTACCCTCGTACCCTCGGTTTTAAAAGGTTAAGCTGAAAAGGCTGGTTTTTAGTTATGCTTCATAAACTCTCCTGTCTTGCCTAGTTTTCCTGGAAGAAATCTGTCTATAGAGATATAAGCTATAAGCCCGCCTTTGTTTATAAAATTTCTTGTAACTGTCTATATCTATATTGTCTGTGCAATAAAGAATATGAATATTGTATTATGATTTGTCAGGGTTACGTACCCGAAGGGTGCCAATGGGACGCTGTTACTAAGCCTTCGCCGTCCATCTGTCCGTCCATTCGTCCATCCGTCCATCCGTCCATCCGTCCATCCGTCCATCCGTCCATCCGTCCATCCGTCCATCCGTCCATCCGTCCATCCGTCCATCCGTCCATCCGTCCATCCGTCCATCCGTCCATCCGTCCATCCGTCCATCCGTCCATCCGTCCATCCGTCCATCCGTCCATCCGTCCATCCGTCCATCCGTCCATCCGTCCATCCGTCCATCCGTCCATCCGTCCATCCGTCCATCCGTCCATCCGTCCATCCGTCCATCCGTCCATCCGTCCATCCGTCCATCCGTCCATCCGTCCATCCGTCCATCCGTCCATCCGTCCATCCGTTCATCCGTCCATCCGTCCATCCGTCCATCCGTCTGTCCGTCAGCGGGATGTATCTCACTTACCGTAATAGGTATGATTTGAAATTTGCGTTTTTTCTTGTACTATGGTACAAAACCCGTGTGCGAGTCTGACTCACACTTGACCTATTTTGAGTTTTTGTTTTTTGTTTTTTTTTTTAATTTGATTTATTAATTTCCATTTCAATAATATTTTGATTGCCAACATCACAACCATACCTCCGCCTTCTCGGCTGGGAAATTACCAACACCACAACTGTACCCCCGCCTTTTCGACTAGGAAAATTATCAACACCACACTGTACCCCCGCCTTCTCGACTAGGAAAATTACCAACACCACAACTGCACCCCCGCCTTCTCGACTAGGAAAATTACCAACACCACAACTGTACCCCCGCCTTCTCGACTGGGAAAATTACCAACACTACAACTGTACCCCCGCCTTCTCGACTAGGAAAATTACCAACACCACAACTGTACCCCCGCCTTCTCGACTAGGAAAATTACCAACACCACAACTGTACCCCCGCCTTCTCGGCTGGGAAAATTACCAACACCACAACTGTACCCCCGCCTTCTCGGCTGGGAAATTACCAACATCACATATGTACCCCCGCCTTCTCGACTAGGAAAATTACCAACACCACAACTGTACCCTCGCCTTCTCGACTAGGAAAATTACCAACACCACAACTGTACCCCCGCCTTCTCGGCTGGGAAAATTACCAACACCACAACTGTACCCCCGCCTTCTCGACTAGGAAAATTATCAACACCACAACTGTACCCCCGCCTTCTCGGCTGGGAAAATTACCAACACCACAACTGTACCCCCGCCTTCTCCACTAGGAAAATTACCAACATCACAACTGTACCTCCACCTTCTCGACTAGGAAAATTACCAACATCACAACTGTACCCCCGCCTTCTCGGCTGGGAAAAGGCGACACTATATTTGTTACTTTATTATGTTATAAATTACGGGAAATATTAAACTGCAAATCAAAAATACTGATTTGCACAGCAAATATCAGGGCAAAATGCTGCGGTAGCTTAGGTGGTGGTAACGGGGGTGAGCGAAGCGAAGCGGTTGAACATGCAAGAACAACAAAAAATACTTAAAACATAAAAAGTGTTTTGCTGATCCTTTTTCGCTGTGCAAATCAGTATTTTTGATGTGCGATTAATTACTAGCCATAAATTACTAACATCATTATGTTACAAATTAGCAAGGTTATATTATAATATATTCGTGCATATTTGCTTTACAATGTAATCTCTTTAATTCGTCCGACACTGACCTTAAAGTGCCCCAGACCTAGCTTACATGAGAATCATCGTGAAGAAAAGTGTTGGGTGGGTTTTCATCACACTCGGCTCTCCAAGATAAGCCGCAAAGAAGAAATAAACTCAAAACTCAAACTCAAAAGTTCTTTATTACTGTAGATATTTACATATGCTTAGCAAACGTCATTTTTTGCCTCTTCTCTACATTGGACCACCGACAGACTAAGGTTCAAGACGTCGTAAACCGATAACTAGACTCAGACAGACCACATGGCGAGGCAAGCTGGAGTAAGTTCCCAAACCGAGTGGTGGCGGGTGGGAAGAAGGAAACAGGGGCATGGCCCACGCAATTTCACATTCAGTTCAATATTTAGTATTTTCCCGCCAATTTTGGTGAATTCCCGATGATTTTCCCAATTTTCCATATTTTCAGTATACTTTGCATTGATGACATGAGTTAGCAAACAGCTAATGTCTCTGCCTGTCTGTACGATATGAAGTACATTACTTATCTTAGGTGGTAGGTTCGCTAACTGATTCTAGTTAACACATAATAAATTAAAAAATAAACAAAGAACTCGCCAATTTTGAGTTGGACTCGCGCACGGAGGGTTCCGCTCAAATCACAGTTTTTTGTGAACAAATCTGTTATTAGTTTTTTCTTTTACTTCGTGTATATTTCGTATATATTTATTTTACATTTAAAGTTTATAGAAAAGACATTTACAAAGGCAAGCTTTAACAGCACCTTTAGCGAATCCCGTCAAGAGGCATCGCGATTTTGGACCTTATGCCATGGTAATATAATGCAACGGAAAAATGTCAGCTCTGGCTGACCCCGGCACGCAAGCGGTTAGAAGCTTATAGAAAAGATCTCTACAAAGACAAGCTTATCTCTAACAAGAGATTTCTTCCAGCAGACCCAAGATGGAAATTATAAATTCATATAATAACAGTAACAGGTAGGCTTATTTGTATACAAGTAAATAATATAAATAAGTGTTTTTAATAAACTACTAAATATACTAATATGTATATCAATAACGGATATAAAAATACATATAAAAACCTACATATGCGAAAGAGAAAGATAATGCTCCTTAAAAGATTCTTGAAGATAAAGACAGATCGACTGTCCCTAATGGCGCAGGAAAGCGCGTTCCACAGACTTATTACCCTCTTTCGGAACCCATGTAACCCATGGACTAGAGAGCATGGAGGCCGAGTGGGATCCACGAGGTCTAGTCGAGGGAAGGAAGTAGAAGCGTTCACGAAAGCTGGAATATCGGGGGTTGAGGATGTGAGTGTCCCGACGAAGACGAATAGGCCGACATTTTAACGCCCTGCGATACTGCGAGACATGGTCGAACTTTCGCAGTCCGAAGATGAACCGAATCTCGAGATTTTGAAGTCGCTCGAGTTTGTTCAGTTGCTCTTCGTTAGCGCTAGCCCAGCAAACATCAGCTTAATCAATCAGCTGAAGGAAGAAGGGGTTGAGGGAGAGTTATTTTCGTTTGACGTGTCGAGAAGTTCTGGATTCTTCTTAGTAAGCGAAAAGTGGCGCAAACACGCTTACTGAACTCACTGACATGCTTTGTCCAGGACAGTTGGCTATCGAACATGACCCCCAGGTTTTTGGCCTTGTCACTGTAAGCGATAATAGTACTGTTATATACTACAGGTGCTATGGGCAGTTGCTGTAGTTGATTTAACAAGTAGATACCTGGGTCACAGTATTCCTGGTATTCCTTAATACAGATTATTACATATCTAGCTAGGATACCAGCTGCTCTCTGTTTGCTTGCTGTACATTTCTTTTTGAAATAAAATATATTTGATTTGATTTGATTTTGATTTGAGTATCATAGCCCGGGACTTGCTGCGGGGTTTACGAGCAGTCCCAAGGACAATGCCCGTGTCCTGAAGTTCTCTTATAGGTTTTGATTCCCTTTTGAATATCAAGCAATTACATTAATTTACAACTCAAATGAACTGCAACTGCTTTCTTGGAACGCTGATGGACTCGGAACAAAAATACACGAGCTGTTGGACTTGGCGGTCTTTGGTAAGTTGCCTGTCGACATATTGGCTATTTGTGAGACCAGACTTACTAATAACATTGTTCTCGACACTCCTGGTTATACTTGTTACCGCCAAGACAAACGAATTGGTGGCACAGGCCAGGGCGTCGCACTAATAGTAAAATCTGACATACATCACACACTCATACCGGTACCACAAACAAAAAACCTTGAAGTGGTAGGTATTCAAGTTTCAGTTTCGGGAAAAAAACATCATATATTCTCTGTTTACCAATAGTCAATAGTCAATAGTCAAAGTACTTTATAACTGTAGATATTTACATATACTTAGCAAACGTCATTTTTTGCCTCTTCTCTACATTGGACCACTGTGGGAGAAGAAGGGCGTAGAAACTCCCACAGATTTATTTTTAGATCTCTTTTAAAAATAGGTTGTGCTTAACTAATACAAATATGAAAAATTTATTGTTATGATTAATAAGCAGGAATAAATAATTGCAAAATTATTAACAGCAAGGTCTGTGTTGAGCCAGATTAACCCCATACAGTCCTGTCATTTAAGTAATCTTGAACATTGTAATCTGGGTGCACGGCAGTGCACCACCAAGTCGAGCAAGCACAGCCGTACCATCCTTTTCTCGAAGCAATTCAGGCCATATTCGACCCCCCTAAAACTTCGTTGTGGATAAAACAAGAAGCCTGATTTTTCTGTTACTAATTAGGCCTTATATCAACACGATATATTAAATTTTTTATTCAATTTGAACCAGTAGTTTAAGAATTGTAACATGTCAAAGTTTCCTCATTTTGTCACTGACTGACTGACCGATCATCAAAACTCCCAGGCACTTCTAGCAGACATAGAACCTTCAAATTTGGGATATAAATAGTAATTAGTATTCTTATCAAGGGAAAACTTAAACATTTCAAGCTTATGTATAGTTTTCCAGAAAACCCATCTGCATCAATAACTTTGTAATCTTATATAAAATGTATAGGATTACAAAGTTACATTTGCAGTTTATGAATCATTGAATGCCCCTAGGAAAATATGCCTTTACAAACAAGATTCTATAAACATATTATGTAATACATACATAATATCACGCCTGTTTCCTAGAAGAGGGATACGTACATCCACCAGGGACCACCACTTACCACGGTCCAGGCATACATCCCTCGTTTCCTTTGGTTACCATTATGCTTAAATTATATATTACTAGCTGACCCGGCAAACGCTGTTTTGCCATATAAATAATTATAGCACTTAGGGGTATGAAAAATAGATGTTAGCCGATTCTCAGACTACGAAGACAAACACTGTGACACGAGAATTTTATATACAGGGTGTAACAAAAAGGGTTTAACTCCCGAATGTATGTGGTTACTATGGGACCAACTTGATCAGAGCAACTTGATTTTTCACTTCTCCATATAAATCAGCCGAGCGCCCAGACGGAAATGTATGGGGAAGTGAAAAATCAAGTTGCTCTAATCAAGTTGGTCCCATAGTAAAAGTTGCTCAGAATGATGTCCCAAACCACATACATCCGGGAGTTAAACCCTTTTTGTTACACCCTGTATATATGTATGATGTACATTCCCGACAAAATGCTTCAAATATAATAAAACTATTCAATAGAACAAATTGCGTTCTAATGCGACGGGAGTGGTAGCAGATTAATCCAATTGCTCGATAGATGGCGCTGCCTGTATTTTAACTCACGCTATGGTTTGAAACCGTCGCTAGCTTAAGTAGCGGAGTTGCTCGCCAGCGATTTCAACTAGTTGTTGATAATTTTTGTATCTGCATTAATTATTATATTTACTAACTATTTGGATTTGTTCATCTAGCACATTTGCCAGAACTAGTAGTCGCAATGGATTCGGAAATAGTGTATGTGAATGACCAACCATGCCCACACCGGATTGTACGGATACCTGGCGATGGGTCGTGTTTGTTTCATTCTTTGTCATTCTCTATGTATGAGAATATTGAGTCGTCGTATGAGATTAGACTTGCTATAGTCGAGTATGTGGTAGCACATTGGGAAGAGTTCCAAGTTTATACTTGTGACGAGCACGGAGACCCCTACATTAACGCCGAGCTGTACTCGATGGCAATGGTAAAAACAACTACCTATGGTGCCGCGTCTGAACTTATGGCGGCCGCAGCTTTGTATCCGTATGCTTTCGAGGTTTACGAAAACGGCGTTTTGAGGGGATTATTCGGTGGTGATTCTGGTAATCCGGTGAAACGTTTACGATTTTCTGGTAGTTTCTTAGGCGGTCATTATGAAGTGCTCCTTCCAGAAATGCCTCCGATTGATGGTAATTCGAATAACAATAATACAAACTTATCTAAAAAGGGGGGAAGACCTAAGAAGGTTAAAATAGGAAGACCTAAAACTTCGGCGCTCTCCCGTTCTCAGCAAAATAAAGAAGCGGCGGCTCGTTACCGCCAGAACAACCCCGAAAAACGGAAGGAGACATTAACTCGTTACAGTTCTTCATGTCCAGAAGTTCACAGAAAAGCTGTAGCGCGTTACACTGCCTCTCATCCGGAAATACATCGAGAAGCAGTGTCACGTTACACTGCCTCTCATCCGGAAATACATCGAGAAGCGGTGTCGCGTTACACTGTTTCCCATCCCGAAGTTAACCGTGAAGCTGTCCAAAGGAAAAGATCAAACGAAAAGTTACAATTTCAACCAAAAAATATAGAAAAAATTATTCAAGCGCTTACTAACAAAATTAAGGACAGATTAGAAGCGGAGAAACAAATTAAATGGGCACTTCATAACAGGCAGCAAACTTTAGGAAACTTTAATAAAACTATCGATAAATTGAAAGATAAATTTAAAGTATCATTAGAAAAACTAAGTTCTTGTGCTCTGGATAGTACTTCCAATGACAAATTAGAATGTTTTGTAGGAAAATCGGAACATAGAAGTAATCAGGAGCCATATCACGCAGGAAAACCATACAATTTATTACAAGGCCAGGAGAAAGCCATCAAAATTGACGACACAGGAAAAGCAGTCTTTGGAAATGTGGAAAAGCATGGCCGTAGTTTTGTTTGGTGTTGTAATGATCTATGTGCACTAGATGAGAGCGTAATGATACAATTAACAAACATGTTCAAAATCTTGGTGAACAAAAGTGCTGCTCAGTATTACACATTAATACAAAATGGAAACTTATTTGAGTATCTAAATTATATTAACACTATTAAATCGCATTTTCCACGTCTAAGGACAATCTCAAGCGAAATTTATCAAGTGCAGAGCTTTTTTAACATTTTAAAAGATATTGATGAATCATTGGAAAAATGTGACGTAGAAAAAATTAAAAAACACGGAAAACAACAAAATGTTGGAAGTATAGTTGTGGAAAGTGAAGAGTCACATGACATTTTAGAGGATGAGATCATAGAAAAACATAAAGCTGCGTTTAAATCTCTAAAACTAAAGTGTCTTGATACTCCAAAACTAGAGTGCATGTCGTGTATAAAACTTTGTTATTCAAGAGATGTTTCATCTTTGAATAGATTAAGAAAGGCTTTAGAAACTAGTATTTGGAATAATCTTCTCAGTTATTATAGATCCAACAATCAAGATTACAGCCCATACATTTGTCACTTATGTTTACAAAAAATAAGAGCAAATCAACTGCCAGCAGCTTGTTTTCTAAATGACCTATACGTTAGTACTGTTCCACCACAGATAACCGAGTTGAATGACTATGAAAAGATTTTAATTCAACGCGCCAAAGCATTTCAAGTGGTAATGCTAATGAATCCCGTTGCAAACAAACATTTACCTAATAGGAATATGGTGAAAAAAGTAAAAGGTAGAACTTTCCACCTTCCCTTGCCGCTTGAAGAAACTTTGAAAAAGCTGCCTACACCAGAACACCCAATTGCAAACCCTGAAATGTTTATTATGGTACGAGGTATGCCAACAAAATCTAAAATAGTGTGGGAGGATATTGTAGATGTTAATAAAGTTTACGAAGCCTTACAATATTTGAAACGTGTAAATTCTCTTTACTCTCAAATACGACTTCCGCATTCACCTCAACAATTGATTGATTTTATTAACGAAGAAGACAATATCCATCATATAGCAGATCAATTAGTTGTACATAACGCTGCAGAAGAAAATGTTGGGCTCCTAACACAAATCACATCAGAAAAAGAGGCGGACTATGAACAATACACTATTTATCCCTTGCATGAAAGAAGGAGAAATGCTCCTATTTCAGAACTTTACCAGATGCTGAAAGTCAACGCTGCTCCAATAGATTCTAGAGATACTGATTTAGATGTAAAGTGCTTTCCTGATCTTTATGTTGAAGGAAAATATGGTCAGTTTTATAATCGACAGCAAAAGCTAACATCTAGTGAGTTTATAAAAGCAAGATTAATGTCAAAGCATTCCCAATTTCGTCTTAATCAACAATATTTATTTTTTCTACTTAATGATGCTAACATTCGACAAATTAATTCTGGTATTTTCTATAAAATGAATTGTGTTAACCAAAAACAGAAAATTACAGCTGAACAGTATTTCGAAATGCTCAATAAGGAAGAGTTAGAAGGTGACATAACGGCAATATTTGGTAGGTTACGTAATACAGAACAGTTTTGGAGAAAGCCGAGGAATGATGTCAACTGTATGACTCAGCACTACGGTCCTGCAACCTGGTTTCTCACCATGAGTCCTTCCGAATGGATGTGGGAGGACTTAGGTGAGTACCTTAGGACAGTTAATGGTGCAGAAATGGCTAGCAAGAGCATAAGCGAATTGGTTGCTCTAGATCCCGTTTCTACTTCTCGGTTTATCGATAATAAGTTCAAGGCCATGTTGGACTTCATAATGTCAAACGATGAGCCGCTTGGAAAGGTTATACATTATTTCTGGAGACGGGAGTATCAATCACGTGGAGCGCAACACTTTCATTTAATGTTATGGGTAAAAGACGCCCCCATACTTCACGAGTCCTCGCTTGATGAGGTAGCATCATTTATTACAAAGTATGTAAATTGTGCCATACCAGATAAGAATCTTTCACCAACAATCTTTCAACGAGTCACGTCATATCAGACTCATAAACACAATCAATATTGCATGCGTCATAAAAAAACAAGAAAAGGTTTCGTAAAAGTTTGTCGTTTCGGATTCCCCCGTCCGGTCACAGAAGTACTTACTATTAGAGATATAATAGAATCAATAGCTGCAAGAAAAACACTGTCGTCTAACAGTAGACTTTACTATATTGTACGAAAAAAAGAATGGGTTATGGTCAATGATTATAATCCCGCGATTTTGTTGGCATGGAACGGCAACATAGACATACAATACGTAGGCGAAAAAACGGCTATTTTAAATTATTACGTCACTAAATATACAACTAAAAGCGAGAAAACTCACGCTGCTGATATGTTTCAAGACATAAACTCGACAAAACCTTTAAGAAGCCGCCTATTTAACATAGGACTTAGAGTTCTGTCTAGCAGGGAGTGCGGCTCTTTGGAAGCCAGCGACACTCTACTAGGTATTTCTTTGTACGGTACAGATCCTACCACCACAATTCGATGGCTGGACGTCAACATCTTTCGTAACCGGCGCGTTAAATCTAAACCTGATATGATGATGCTAGAAGCGGAGTCCACCGATATCTATTACGAGTCTTGGATTGATGACCACTATCCTAAACGGCCTAAAGAGTTCGAGACTACTAATTTGTACAGTTTTGCGCGAAATTATGATATTGTGAAAACACGCCCAGTGTCATCTAAAGTCGAGTGCTACGAAATAGGTGACGGTAAAAAGTTCCTGAAAAGAAGAGCTAAACCATATTTAATCAATCATTATTTCTACGATGGAGAACAGGTACCAGAGAAATACTTTTTCTCTTTACTCCTTTTATTCAAGCCATGGCGTTCTTTAGATGAACTCAAAATGGGGTGTGATACATACACGGAGGCTTTCAATTTGGCAAAAGAAGGACTGAAAGAAGGAGTAGATTACGGTAATTCAATGATAGAATCAAGATACAAGATACAAAATGCATTTGAAATGATAGAATCAAAAGTTGCTGAGATAACGAACGAACTGTACGAAGGTAGGGAAATTTCTGAAGTTGGCGATGGTCCTGAAAACCCTTTAGACTTTGAAGCTGTGGAAGCTGCAAATGCAATGATCGATTTTCAGGGGATTGACATGGCAGAAGAAGAACAGACTGATCTTCAAAGCATGATCGTAAAACTTAATGTCGATCAGAAAAGAGTGTTCCATATGATCACAAATAAAATGGACATTTCTCTTAATAACGCTGATGTTTTACGGTGTTTTATTAGTGGAACTGGTGGTACGGGTAAAAGCTTTTTAATAAAAGCTCTAAAAGTTTGGGTTAAGACGTATTTAAACAAAAAAGTGGCAGTTAGTGCTCCGACAGGCATAGCTGCATTTAATGTGAATGGAATGACTATACATAGATTGTTGCAGTTGCCTATAGAACACAAGCAAACGCCGAAGTACAAACCACTTTCTGATGACGTGCTTAAAGTTCTGAGATCAGATTTAAAAGAAGTAGTGTTGTTTATCATAGACGAAGTGTCGATGATATCCAATGTTACTTTAACATATATTCATTTACGCTTGTCTGAGATTTTCGACACAGACGACGATCAAAACGGGTGGTTTGGAAAAAAACATCTTGTAGTTTTCGGGGATCTCTTACAGCTTCCGCCCGTAAGAGAAAAGTCCCCTTTTGAAAAACTGACAGTAACTGAAACTAACAAATTGCTAGGTTCCCTCAGTATGCCGAATCTGTGGATTGAACTGTTTACATACGATGAACTTACAATTAACATGCGACAACTTAATGATTCTGACTTTGTTGAAATGTTAAACAGAATCAGATTAGGTGTGACTACACAAAAAGACCGCGACTTACTCTCGACTAGATTATTACATCTTAAATCCGATTCCAATAAAAACCGATTAAATGAAATAATTGAACACCTCTCGAAACTTCCTGATGATACTGTTTGCTTATTACCTACAAAAAATATGTGTCTACAATTAAATACTGCAATGCTCAGGTCTCTCCCATATCCTGAAATAATACTTACAGCTATAGATAGCATAGATTGTCCCAGATACCTAACAAAAAGAGCTCGTGAATGCATAAAGAAATATGAAGACGATGCGTCTATGACTGCAGGCCTGGAAGAGAACATAATTATAAAAATAGGAGCAAAAGTCATGTTAAGGCGAAATATTGACGTAAGTCTCGGTTTGGTCAATGGTTCTATCGGTATAGTGCGAAGAGTTAAGATTGATCCAGATGATCCAAAAATAATTAAGAAAATATGCATTCAGTTTAATAATGATCATGAAATTTACGAGCTTAGTCCGGTCAAAACTAAATTTGAAATTATTAATAGGGCATATGTTCATCGCGAACAATTTCCCATATGTATAGCCTATGCTATAACCATCCACAAAAGTCAGGGCCTAAGTCTAAATAATGCGCTGATGGATATAGGTTCTGCAGTGTTCACATCCGGTCAAGCTTACGTGGCACTTTCGAGAGTAACAAGTCTGGGCGGTTTACATCTAATTAATGTCGATTTCGGAAGTTTTAAAGCTCAGGAATCATCAATTTGTGAATACAACAGATTGAGAAGCATTTACCGCCCAGATTTGTCAAAAATTTTAACATCAAAGCCTCAGAGAAAAACACATCGTGACAGGGAGTGGGCTTTGAGAAAAACTGTAGCTGAAGCTCAAGAAGTAATACCAGAAAAGAAAAAGAGAAAGACTACCTACAAACATAAGAAATAATCATAAGACAGGTTTTATGTTTTTTATTGTTATTGTAAAAGTACCAAAGGTACCAAATTTTAAAAAGTAGAACTTTACAAAAAGAAGTGAGATCCCATCAAAAACATCCTGTAAAAAATACCAAGTCTCGCAGCTCTGTGATTCTACCGTAAAAAGTTGTGAGATCCATGTTATACCAAGTCGGTTAACTGATTTAGTCCCTACTTAAGGGGCCTTCTGTCTTAAGTTAATACGTAAGATATTTTCATATCTATATTCAAATCTTTTACTTTTTAAATAAAAATATCGACTTGGCCATCGCATGAAGGCACAATGTATCTTCGAAATCATATCTACATTATATTAGGTTGTTTAGAGTATAATTGCGTTCTACACGATTAAAACTTGGTTCCAAAACTAATATATGTATACCTTTAACAAGCGGCAACAATAGAAAATGGAAGACTAGTGCAACAAAATTACTAATGCTCTAGTTATTTTCAGTCCATTAAATTCCAGTACCTTTCACTTCTTTATGCATTCGGAAGGAATTTGATGAAAAACCAGGTTTCTGGCTCTTAGTTCTGTGTGATAGATAACGTATTTGTATATATTTATTACACGATACATGACAGGACATAAAAACAGAAATAACATGTACCAAGGTCAGCTTATCTCTAAATAGAGATTTCTTCCAGCAGACCCTGGTTGTAAAGGACTAAACAAACTAAGCATGCGATGGCCAAGTCGATATTTTTATTTAAAAAGTAAAAGATTTGAATATAGATATGAAAATATCTTACGTATTAACTTAAGACAGAAGGCCCCTTAAGTAGGGACTAAATCAGTTAACCGACTTGGTATAACATGGATCTCACAACTTTTTACGGTAGAATCACAGAGCTGCGAGACTTGGTATTTTTTACAGGATGTTTTTGATGGGATATCCCTTTTTCGACAAAGTCGCTTTAACATGCTTTTTAAATTGCTCAAATGGCAATTTCAAAATCTCCAGAGGTATCTTATTGTAGTAGAGAATGCACCGACCCTTGAAAGAATTGCTAACCTTCGCGAGTCTAAAACGGGGCGCACATAGTCTGTGATTATTTCTTAGGTTAACATTACAGCTATCGCTAAGTTTGGAAAATGTTGTAAGGTTCTTGCGTACATACATTATATTTTCGAAAATAAATTGACTAGCTACTGTTAGTATGTCAATTTCTTTAAAACGCTCTCTTAAGGAGTCTGTTCGTTTTAAATTATAAATTGCTCGAATAGATCTTTTCTGTAAAATAAAAATAGTTTGAATATCCGCTGCTTTCCCCCACAACAAGATACCATAGGACATCACACTATGAAAGTAACTAAAATATACTAGCCTAGATGTAGCCACATCCGTGCTTTGTCTGATGTTCCTAACAGCGTAAGCCGCAGAACTTAATTTACCAGCCAATTTATCTATGTGGGGTCCCCACTGCAATTTGCTATCAATGGTTATTCCAAGAAACTTCGTATCATTTACTAATTCTAACGTGCTGTTGTCTAGCACTAAACTGGTCTCAACTTGCCTGACATTTGGAAGTGAGAATTTGATACACTTGGTTTTACCAGCGTTTAACAATAAATTATTAACTGTGAACCAATTCAAGGTTAAAGACAATACACCATTAACATCAACAAATTCTCCTTTTTGTCTTTCAATTTTGAAGACCAGTGAAGTATCATCAGCAAACAACACTATGTCAGTTAATTTCTCCACCATGAAAGGCAGATCATTAATATATACCAGGAATAAGAAAGGGCCTAATATGGAACCTTGTGGAACGCCAATTTTAACACCCGATCCATCAGATTTTACGCCGTTAACTTCTGCCTTTTGAATTCTATTGCTTAGGTATGATCTTAGTAGATCCAACGCTTTATTTCTAACTCCGTAATGATTTAATTTAATTAATAGCGTATTATGATCAACACAATCAAACGCCTTCGACAGGTCGCAAAAAACTCCGATAGCATCCTGTGCGGCCTCCCATGCAGAATAAATATGAGATACAAGGGTAATACCTGCATCCGTAGTCGATTTACCCCTAGTGAAACCATATTGTTTAGCGTGGAGTTGTTTTGTACGGTTGAAGTGTGAGAGCATTTGATTGAGTATAATCTTTTCAAATATTTTACTTAGTGTTGGAAGAACAGATATTGGTCTGAAATTTGAAGGATCGCCCTTATCTCCCGATTTGAACAGCGGTATAAGTTTACTGTGTTTCATGAGGTCTGGAAAAGCCCCATCGTCAACACATTTATTGAATATATAAGCTAAGTGTGGGGCTATAACTAGAATTACTGAACCAATGACTTTGACTGATATACCCCACAGGTCTTCCGTAATTTTTAAGTTAAGTAATTTAAACGTTTTGACAATGTCCTGGGGATATACATGATGAAATTTTAAATATACATTACTGACGCTAGTGTTATTTTTTAATAAAGTCTCTGCTTCAAATGGAGATGAATTTAGACGGTACGTTGTGAGTACGGGTACATTGGTGAAGAATGTTTCAAAAGCTCGAGCAACATCAGCGTTGGATTTAACAACATCATCACCTATCTTTAGGCAGAAATCACTGTCCCTTGGTATAACTTTGCCAGTTTCGCGGTTTATTATTTGCCAAACTGTTTTCATTCTATTATTTGAATTTTGAATTTTTCTATTAATGTGTAAAGTTTTTGCAGTTCTACAAACCAACTTGAAAGTTTTGGAATATTTTTTAACATAGTCATGAAATTTTCGATCAAAGTTATAGGTTTTTTGATCATAAAGGTCATACAAGATAACTCTACTTTTACGAATTCCAAACGTTGCCCAGTCATTAAATTTAGATTTACCGTTGTAGTCACTGACTTTCTTTAATTTGAAAACTTTATTGAATTCTGTCTGAATAATGTTGAAGAAGTCTGAGTAGATTTTGTTTGGGTTCTGTTCATTAAAATCCGGTACTGGAAAATTTATATCTAAGTTTTTCGTATAAGTCTCTAGTCTATGGGATGTAATAGGCCTATAAAATGATGGACCAGTCTTATCCTTAATAGTTATTGGGAATGAAACTGTTTGACCACTGTGATCGGAGGGTAAGCAGTTAATTACACTTTTACTTGTGAATGCACAGTCACAAAAAACGTTATCTAAGCAAGTTTGGCTGGTAAGTGTAATTCTAGTCGGCTCTAGAAATACATGACATAAATTAAATGATTTGAACAGAGTTATTAATCGTCGCTTCAGTGTTGTATCTACAAGCAGATCTACATTAAGATCGCCACAAATAATTAACTTTTTTCTGTTATTACAAAGTTTAATGAGGGCTTCCTCCATAATTTTCTCAAATAATTCGAAATTGCCATGGCCTTTTTCATCCCTCGGTGGTCTGTAGACACAAACAATAATATGGCTATCTAACTCAACACAGGATACCTCTATTTGTCATTCAACAGTAAGTGCAAGAATATCTTTCCGTTGTTTCACCTTAATATTATTTTTCACTAAGATTAAAGAACCACCTCTATCAGCAGTCTTTCTATTGTAACAACTGACAATTTTGTAATTATTTATGTTAAAAGACATCATATTTTCCTTTAACCAGTGATCTATAATACAAATAACTTCGGTGTCAGAATTATTAAGAAATAATTCTAATACAAGTTCTTTGCCAGGTAGCCCCTGGATGTTTTGATGGGCAATATTTAACTGGGGCTTACATTTTGACATATTTAGTGGCTCTTGTATGCTAGAGATTTCCTCTATTGTCTTATGAACTAATTTAAATTACTTGGAACAGATTCCAATGTTGCATGCAAAGTATAATTAACAGGTGAATTCCCAATAGGGGTGCATGTCATATTACTCTTAAAATAAGCTGATGTCAAGTTGAACTTAGTTAAACCAACTATAGCTGCGTCGCATATATTATAAGCTAACAATGTAGCTACTAATTTTCTATATTTATTAGACAGGTACAATGTATCCCGTGTCAGAGTAAAGTTATGAATAAAATTATTCATGTCGAAATATAAAATAGCATCGCTGTGATGACATGTTAAATTAAATAAATGAATATTCATTCTATGCACAGATTTGTTCTGTAGTTCTGTCAAATTACAGGCATATGGAAAATTGCATAGTATAAATTTGCATTTCATCCTACTATGTAAGTCTAGAAGTGTTTCAACACTTTTATTCAAATCATTCCGACTAATGTTTGAATGATTTCCTACCATAATTACAATTGTGCTGTACTCATCATAGATACCGCGACTAATCATCTTCACTAGATCTACAAATGAACTATTTGGACAGCAAATGTTCGTTACTTTTTGGTTAAGCCGGTTATGTAATAGAGTCCCAAATCCTGCACCTACTTTGTCGGAGAACAACAGAGTTCCACCACTACCAATCACCCAACTTACCTTTTGACACTAATGACTTAGAATTACTACTGGAAACAGGCAGGCACGTGTTAATAATGGGTGACTTTAATGCTAAGCACACACACTGGAACTGTCCAGCTAACAATGCGCGGGCGGTCGCTCGTTGAACACAAGTTAAGTCACGATTACATAATTCATGCACCAACAACGCCAACTTTAGTACACTACCAATAGGACCACATCCCTTCGACACCAGACTTAGCACTTACACTAAACATCTCCGATGTTTCTGAACTGCGAACAGTCGCTTCACTGTCGTCTAATCACCTGCCGTTTGCTTTCACCATTACTGGGTCTTTCTCTAGGAAAACTCTCAAGTTCTTCCGCTACAGTGATGCAGACTGGGGAGGTTTTCGAGCCATGATCGATAACGACATATCTATGTCATCTGAGGTTTATCGCAGCAGCGCAGAAATCGATGTTGCGATGGAACTCTTCACGAAAACTCTTGTAAAGGCTAGAAACAAACATGTTCCCCTTGGGAGCTTGGGCTCTAAGCCGGCACCTCTGCCTCGCAAACTACGTCAACTAATTAAAGTTAAAAATCGTCTGCGGAGAATTGAGCAACACGAATCTTGTGCTTTGAGAAGACGCTGGGTCAAGTCTTCTGTCAATCACCTGCAACACGAGATTGAACTGGGTGTAAAAGACCACAAGAGCAAAATTTGGCAGAACAAACTTGCTAAAGTAGATGATCCATCCACTGAACTTTGGCGTCTTACAAAATCCCTAAAATGCAAGCCTACCATAATTCCCCCACTCAAAACTAGTGCGAGCAATTCTACACTCACCACATCTATTGGCGAGCAGTGTGAGGTGCTGGCAGATTCATTTTTGGAGAATATGACACTTACACTAAACTGGCGTTGTGATAATCTTCAAAAACAAGTTGACTCGTCGTTAAAAACCATAGAAGACTTCATACAAACTCCAGGCTCACTTCACTTTGTCAGACCCAACGAAATTTGGAAGCACCTGCGCAACCTCAAACGGCGTAAGGCACCTGGTGAGGACGGCTTGCATAACGCCATGCTGAAAAACTTATCACAAAAAGCTGTTGTGTTCCTCACAAAGATCTTTAACGGTTGTCTTAACATACTTTCCGGTTTCGTGGAAAACGGCTAAAGTGATTGCGCTCCTAAAACCAGGCAAGGATGATACCATAGGCACTAGCTACCGCCCAATTAGCCTTATTTCATCTCTGAGCAAGATCTTTGAATCACTTATTTATTCTCGCCTACTAGCAGCCACAAACCATATGTTGAAAAATGAGCAGTTTGGTTTCAGAAAGCAACATTCAACTACTCAACAGTTAGCTCGAGTTGCGGAGCACGTTACCTACCGCCTCAATATGGAAGAATCAACTGGAATGTTTTTACTTGACCTGGAAAAAGCTTTCGACACGGTCTGGCACTGTGGTTTTACCAGCGTTTAACAATAAATTATTAACTGTGAACCAATTCAAGGTTAAAGACAATACACCATTAACATCAACAAATTCTCCTTTTTGTCTTTCAATTTTGAAGACCAGTGAAGTATCATCAGCAAACAACACTATGTCAGTTAATTTCTCCACCATGAAAGGCAGATCATTAATATATACCAGGAATAAGAAAGGGCCTAATATGGAACCTTGTGGAACGCCAATTTTAACACCCGATCCATCAGATTTTACGCCGTTAACTTCTGCCTTTTGAATTCTATTGCTTAGGTATGATCTTAGTAGATCCAACGCTTTATTTCTAACTCCGTAATGATTTAATTTAATTAATAGCGTATTATGATCAACACAATCAAACGCCTTCGACAGGTCGCAAAAAACTCCGATAGCATCCTGTGCGGCCTCCCATGCAGAATAAATATGAGATACAAGGGTAATACCTGCATCCGTAGTCGATTTACCCCTAGTGAAACCATATTGTTTAGCGTGGAGTTGTTTTGTACGGTTGAAGTGTGAGAGCATTTGATTGAGTATAATCTTTTCAAATATTTTACTTAGTGTTGGAAGAACAGATATTGGTCTGAAATTTGAAGGATCGCCCTTATCTCCCGATTTGAACAGCGGTATAAGTTTACTGTGTTTCATGAGGTCTGGAAAAGCCCCATCGTCAACACATTTATTGAATATATAAGCTAAGTGTGGGGCTATAACTAGAATTACTGAACCAATGACTTTGACTGATATACCCCACAGGTCTTCCGTAATTTTTAAGTTAAGTAATTTAAACGTTTTGACAATGTCCTGGGGATATACATGATGAAATTTTAAATATACATTACTGACGCTAGTGTTATTTTTTAATAAAGTCTCTGCTTCAAATGGAGATGAATTTAGACGGTACGTTGTGAGTACGGGTACATTGGTGAAGAATGTTTCAAAAGCTCGAGCAACATCAGCGTTGGATTTAACAACATCATCACCTATCTTTAGGCAGAAATCACTGTCCCTTGGTATAACTTTGCCAGTTTCGCGGTTTATTATTTGCCAAACTGTTTTCATTCTATTATTTGAATTTTGAATTTTTCTATTAATGTGTAAAGTTTTTGCAGTTCTACAAACCAACTTGAAAGTTTTGGAATATTTTTTAACATAGTCATGAAATTTTCGATCAAAGTTATAGGTTTTTTGATCATAAAGGTCATACAAGATAACTCTACTTTTACGAATTCCAAACGTTGCCCAGTCATTAAATTTAGATTTACCGTTGTAGTCACTGACTTTCTTTAATTTGAAAACTTTATTGAATTCTGTCTGAATAATGTTGAAGAAGTCTGAGTAGATTTTGTTTGGGTTCTGTTCATTAAAATCCGGTACTGGAAAATTTATATCTAAGTTTTTCGTATAAGTCTCTAGTCTATGGGATGTAATAGGCCTATAAAATGATGGACCAGTCTTATCCTTAATAGTTATTGGGAATGAAACTGTTTGACCACTGTGATCGGAGGGTAAGCAGTTAATTACACTTTTACTTGTGAATGCACAGTCACAAAAAACGTTATCTAAGCAAGTTTGGCTGGTAAGTGTAATTCTAGTCGGCTCTAGAAATACATGACATAAATTAAATGATTTGAACAGAGTTATTAATCGTCGCTTCAGTGTTGTATCTACAAGCAGATCTACATTAAGATCGCCACAAATAATTAACTTTTTTCTGTTATTACAAAGTTTAATGAGGGCTTCCTCCATAATTTTCTCAAATAATTCGAAATTGCCATGGCCTTTTTCATCCCTCGGTGGTCTGTAGACACAAACAATAATATGGCTATCTAACTCAACACAGGATACCTCTATTTGTCATTCAACAGTAAGTGCAAGAATATCTTTCCGTTGTTTCACCTTAATATTATTTTTCACTAAGATTAAAGAACCACCTCTATCAGCAGTCTTTCTATTGTAACAACTGACAATTTTGTAATTATTTATGTTAAAAGACATCATATTTTCCTTTAACCAGTGATCTATAATACAAATAACTTCGGTGTCAGAATTATTAAGAAATAATTCTAATACAAGTTCTTTGCCAGGTAGCCCCTGGATGTTTTGATGGGCAATATTTAACTGGGGCTTACATTTTGACATATTTAGTGGCTCTTGTATGCTAGAGATTTCCTCTATTGTCTTATGAACTAATTTAAATTACTTGGAACAGATTCCAATGTTGCATGCAAAGTATAATTAACAGGTGAATTCCCAATAGGGGTGCATGTCATATTACTCTTAAAATAAGCTGATGTCAAGTTGAACTTAGTTAAACCAACTATAGCTGCGTCGCATATATTATAAGCTAACAATGTAGCTACTAATTTTCTATATTTATTAGACAGGTACAATGTATCCCGTGTCAGAGTAAAGTTATGAATAAAATTATTCATGTCGAAATATAAAAAAGCATCGCTGTGATGACATGTTAAATTAAATAAATGAATATTCATTCTATGCACAGATTTGTTCTGTAGTTCTGTCAAATTACAGGCATATGGAAAATTGCATAGTATAAATTTGCATTTCATCCTACTATGTAAGTCTAGAAGTGTTTCAACACTTTTATTCAAATCATTCCGACTAATGTTTGAATGATTTCCTACCATAATTACAATTGTGCTGTACTCATCATAGATACCGCGACTAATCATCTTCACTAGATCTACAAATGAACTATTTGGACAGCAAATGTTCGTTACTTTTTGGTTAAGCCGGTTATGTAATAGAGTCCCAAATCCTGCACCTACTTTGTCGGAGAACAACAGAGTTCCACCACTACCAATCACCCAACTTACCTTTTGACACTAATGACTTAGAATTACTACTGGAAACAGGCAGGCACGTGTTAATAATGGGTGACTTTAATGCTAAGCACACACACTGGAACTGTCCAGCTAACAATGCGCGGGCGGTCGCTCGTTGAACACAAGTTAAGTCACGATTACATAATTCATGCACCAACAACGCCAACTTTAGTACACTACCAATAGGACCACATCCCTTCGACACCAGACTTAGCACTTACACTAAACATCTCCGATGTTTCTGAACTGCGAACAGTCGCTTCACTGTCGTCTAATCACCTGCCGTTTGCTTTCACCATTACTGGGTCTTTCTCTAGGAAAACTCTCAAGTTCTTCCGCTACAGTGATGCAGACTGGGGAGGTTTTCGAGCCATGATCGATAACGACATATCTATGTCATCTGAGGTTTATCGCAGCAGCGCAGAAATCGATGTTGCGATGGAACTCTTCACGAAAACTCTTGTAAAGGCTAGAAACAAACATGTTCCCCTTGGGAGCTTGGGCTCTAAGCCGGCACCTCTGCCTCGCAAACTACGTCAACTAATTAAAGTTAAAAATCGTCTGCGGAGAATTGAGCAACACGAATCTTGTGCTTTGAGAAGACGCTGGGTCAAGTCTTCTGTCAATCACCTGCAACACGAGATTGAACTGGGTGTAAAAGACCACAAGAGCAAAATTTGGCAGAACAAACTTGCTAAAGTAGATGATCCATCCACTGAACTTTGGCGTCTTACAAAATCCCTAAAATGCAAGCCTACCATAATTCCCCCACTCAAAACTAGTGCGAGCAATTCTACACTCACCACATCTATTGGCGAGCAGTGTGAGGTGCTGGCAGATTCATTTTTGGAGAATATGACACTTACACTAAACTGGCGTTGTGATAATCTTCAAAAACAAGTTGACTCGTCGTTAAAAACCATAGAAGACTTCATACAAACTCCAGGCTCACTTCACTTTGTCAGACCCAACGAAATTTGGAAGCACCTGCGCAACCTCAAACGGCGTAAGGCACCTGGTGAGGACGGCTTGCATAACGCCATGCTGAAAAACTTATCACAAAAAGCTGTTGTGTTCCTCACAAAGATCTTTAACGGTTGTCTTAACATACTTTCCGGTTTCGTGGAAAACGGCTAAAGTGATTGCGCTCCTAAAACCAGGCAAGGATGATACCATAGGCACTAGCTACCGCCCAATTAGCCTTATTTCATCTCTGAGCAAGATCTTTGAATCACTTATTTATTCTCGCCTACTAGCAGCCACAAACCATATGTTGAAAAATGAGCAGTTTGGTTTCAGAAAGCAACATTCAACTACTCAACAGTTAGCTCGAGTTGCGGAGCACGTTACCTACCGCCTCAATATGGAAGAATCAACTGGAATGTTTTTACTTGACCTGGAAAAAGCTTTCGACACGGTCTGGCACTGTGGTTTATTACACAAGCTAGTATCCTATAAAGTTCCACTTGGTCTCGTGAGGCTCATTAAAGACTATCTTAACGATCGCCAATTCTTTGTCTCCATCGGCGAAGACAACAAGTCTTGTAGTCGTCACATTCCGGCAGGAGTTCCTCAGGGTTCCATTTTGGGACCGTACCTATTCCTGCTGTACCTCAATGATATCCCTATTCAGACGCGAACTAGTCTTGCTTGTTTTGCCGACGACACGGCTTCATTCACATCGTCCAAAGACATCGACCTGATCGTGGATCGTCTTCAGTTATCAATCCAGTTGTTGCAGTCCTATTTCTCAAAATGGAAATTGAAACTAAATGACACCAAAACCGAAGCTATTATGTTCAGCAGGCAACGCAATGTACCATCGAGATGTCTTCGGATTAATGACCATAGGATCCCATGGCAAAATTCCGTTAGAAATCTTGGAGTCAATCTGGACCGCAAAATGAATTGGACATATCACACCACACAATTACGACTTAAAGGTATCAAAGCACTCGGCGCGTTGGGTCCAATCCTTAATAAGCGTAGCAACCTAAGGCCGACGACTAAACTTCAGATTTACTCCACCCTGGTTCGGCCGTGCATAACATATGCTGCTCCTGTGTGGAGCAGCACGTGTAAATCCAACTACAGTAACCTCCAGGTGATACAAAACAGGGCACTTAGAACGTCATTCAACACGCCACTTTATACTAACCTTCAAAAACTACACGACAAAATTATGTTTCCTACCATTACAGACTTCATACATAGAATGACTCGTAAATTCTACCTTCATAGCATCAAATATAATACTAACACCCTGGTCTCATCAATAGGCAGAACACGCATGGCGACATTACCGTTTATCGATAAATATAAAACGTACAGACTGCCCCATCACTTGATTCTAGGCGACGAGTGTGTGTGACTCACTACCCGGTCTAGTACCGGTTGCTTGCTTGCACCTGGCCGGCATGGCAACAGCTCGTGTATTTAATTTAGTTATTGATAATTGTAATAGCAGGCTCGATTTATGATGGTCGCTTACTTAGTTTACCATTTACACAAGACGCGCATTAGTAAATATATGAGATGCACCAATGCGAACCATCTTACATCGTACCTTTTGTACTCAGGTTTATTATTTTTAGTGTACCCTCCTGTGCTTCTGCATTAGAATAAACTCAACAGAGTAGGTACACTGGGTATTTAGTCTTAGTTTTAGTTTTAGATTACGATGCCATAAATGCTAGTTAGCCATAAAACAAGCATACCTACCATTGTTTACGAGTTTATGTCTGTATATGTCTTAATACTTTTATTTTATTTATGTACAAGTTTTTATAAAGGTGCCTTCTAGCCTGAAAAACATTATTATTAGTAGAAATTAACTTTGTGTGCTAGGTAGATAATAGTTGCTAGTCATACAAAAACAATGTATAACATGAAATAAAGAATTCTGAAAATCAAAAAAAAAATCAATCAAAATTACATTAATTTACAACTCTTAGAGACCACATATCTGATTAATCGATATTAATTTCAACTTGACGCCTCCACGCGTCACTGAGAAAAAGGATCTTATCCGACGTTCAGACGGTCGACGGACAACATCTCGCCTCTACATCTCACTTCTATTAAAAAAAAACCTATTAAGAATAAGATAGCAATATTTTATTTTAATTTTTACTCACGCACAGTATTTTATTTTTTATTATACTTGTTTCTTAAACATTCATAAAATCATTTCCCACTTCTTATAGTAGTTTATGTGACTGATAATTCACTCGAGAGTGTTAATGCCTAATTATGTACAGTCACATACACTAGTTTATCGACACACATATCATAAGCTCTCTTTGATGTGTTCAGAAACCGCATGTTTGACCGGCATTGTGGCTCTGCAGTTGTTTAGCTTGTTCTGTAGTATAAAATAAAAAAATACCAACAACAATAAAATTATACCAACTTCACAGACAAACTAGGGGCGGCATGCAGGCGGGCGTCGGCGTTCGAAATTCGAATTTCAGTACCTTAGAGTCTAAGGTACTGACATTCAAATTTAAGGCTTAGACTATATATAATCTAAGGTCAGTACCAACTTCACAGACAAACTAGGGGCGGCACGTAGGCGGGCGTCGGCGTTCGAAATTTTAATGTCATAATATGCAGAAAATATGTTCAGAAAATATATTATGGTGATAATGTGTAATTTTTCAGGTAAGAAATGAGTTTTTACCAAGTAGTTTAACATTATGCTGATCATAACGTGCGGTTTTTGTACGCAGTAAAGAGGGTTTATGATACGTGTGTAGATAAAATTTATTATGTAATTTATTTCTACCCATTCTATGTATTTCCTTTATAACGTTAAGTTCCCATTCTGTTAATTTTAATAAAATATATGTTAGTTTTTAGTTTAATTATATTATAATGTAAGAGAAGGTCTGAAAATCAGCGTTGGGAGCAGCGCATTACCGTAATTTTTGAACTGCCCACAGCAGGTGCTGAGACCCTTCCTATTTTGCCAGTAAAATAATTGTTTTCTATAAAAACTTTTCTATCTGTATGTTTTTTTTTGTTTTTTTTTTTTTTTGGCAAAATAAATACTTTTTCGTTCTTTCTTTCTTTCACAACGACGTGATTCTAAACAAGCTCTTTTTTCCTTTTAACATTAAAATGAAAAAAAAAGGAAAGGAACTCTAGTAACAAAAGCGTCATAATTTCAAAATACAACATATTAAACTAATAATACCATTGTGACTTCCTACAAGCTATTAACAAGTAAAGGATCGTTGACTGGCATAATCGACGTATCGCGGCTATTTGTAACAAGTAATTTGACATGCTTGTTGCGCTAAGTGATTATCATGATCACTGTTATTTCTCACAATAAGTATAATTAGATAAGCTATTACTATGAGCATTGAGCATCTTTGCTGGCGCGGTAATAGGCTCCCTGAGAATAAGTTGTATCAGGCAGGCCTCGGAGAACTCACGCAATTTCCATGCTGACAACTCCACGTCATAAAACCGCGGCCTATGAGCACGGGTCTAGTCTCCGGGCCATTCGGTTGTGGAATGCACTAACCTGCACCATCAGCGACTGTCCAACTTGGAATACATTTAAAAGTCGCGTGAAGATGCATTCTCTCTCTCTTTAGAATCATAGGTAGAATGAATGTAAGTATTTGTAAGTACAGTCGTAACAATATCGTAGAATTGTCTAGATCATGATATAGGCAATCATGGTTGAATTAGAACTATCATTGAACAAAGAAATATTTAAGGGCAAAACACTGCGGTAGCTTAGGTGAAGACTAAAGGGGGCGAGCGCAGCGAAGCCCACGAATAGTCTTCGTGTTAGGTCGACATGTATAACACAAAAAATACCACGTAGTACTGAAAACAAATGCTTTTTAAAAAGACATGTATTCGTGGAATTTAACCCTTTCTGACTGGCCATTTCATGATAGAGTCAATTCATGGTTGGCTTTTTCTTGAAATAATCAGATTCTACGATATAGCTACGACATATATATATCTAAATGATATAAAATAAAATACATAAAACTTAGCAAACGTCATTTTTTGCCTCTTCACTGAGGGAGAAGACGGGCGTGGAATCACCCACAGATTGATTTTTAGATCTCTTAAAAATTGCTTGTGCTTAACTAACATAAATATTACAATATTAATTATTATAATTAATAAGCAGGAATAAATAATTGCAAAATTATTAACAGCAAGGACTGTATTAAGCTAGATTAACCACATACAGTCCCATCATTTAAATAATCTTTAATATTGTTATATCCATTTTTCGACAAAGTGGATTTAAAATGCTTTTTAAATTGCTCAAATGGCAATTTCAAAATCTCCAGAGGTATCTTATTGTATTAGTTAGAGAATGCACTGACCCTTGAAAGAATTGTTAACCTTCGCGAGTCTAAACCGGGGCGAAACTAGTCTGTGATTATTTATTAAGTAATCATTACAGCTAGCGCTAAGTTTCGAAAATGTGGTAAAGGTTCTTGCGTACATACATTATATTTACAAAAATAAATTGACTAGATACAGTTAATATGTCAATTTCTTTAAAAAGCTCTCTTAAGGAGTCTGTGCGTTTTATAGTAGTTTATCTACAAACGTATCATAAACCCTCTTTACTGCGTCCAAAAGGGTTTACGATACGTGTAAAGATAAAATTATAAATTGCTCGAATAGCTCTTTTCTTTAAAATATAAATAGTTTGACTATCCACTGCTTTCCCCCACAACAAGATACCATAGAATATGACACTATGGAAGTAACTAAAATATTCTAGCCTAGATGTAGCCACATCCGTGTTTTGGCTGATGTTCCTAACAGCGTAAACCGCAAAACTTGATTTACCACCATTTAATTTACAATAATGTAAGTACTGATTAATTTCGTTACATTGTTGTACACATCCCATCTTAACCTGGTTTGCTGGAAGAGATCTCTTGTTAGAGATAAGCTCGCCGTTGTACACTATTTTCGTATAACTTATTGTTTTTATGAATTATGAATTGTATCACATAGGTCCATACTTCGCCTACGCTAACTTGTATCTTACTTGTAATAATACAGGTAGTTTTTTCTCGACTCTAAATCTTAGCTTGGAATACTTAGTTGGGTGTACTTCGAAAATGTTACCGGGCGAGTTGAACAAAAGCGGTGTCATACCGTCCTATTCTCGGCAGTCCTAGGGTTCCGTAGCCGAAGGGTTTCGCTATCCGTCCGTCCGTCCGTCTGTCTGTCAGCTGGCTGTGTATCTCAGGAAACATTGTACCTAGAGAGTAGACATTTTCACAAAATGTGTATTTTTGCCGCATAAGCATTACGAACTTGAAAAAATGTAAGGGCAATAAAATTTTATTCGGAATTGCGCAAGAAGAGTAAAAATCCCCTTTTACTGAACCCTCCGTGCGCAAGTCCGACTAAAAATTGACCTGAGATTTGACTCTACCATAATTAACTAAGTTATCACTTCCACCTCTTCATTTCTAGTCGGAGATCGTCCCGGCCCCAGCAGACACGGAGGACAGCATGTTCGAACTGACGAAAGAGTTGTTCAAATCCGTTCTGTTCGCCATCACGGACCTGGAGAGCCTGCAGCCTCGTCCCAAACGGATCACGGTTGTGTCGCGCGTGTACCGACTGCTGTGCATCAAGAGCACCACGCCCGACGAGTTGTTCGCTAGGAAGGTAAGTGTCGGAAACTGATCACGGTTGTGTCGCGCGTGTACCGACTGCTGTGCATCTAGAGCACCACGCCCGACGAGTTGTTCGCTAGGAAGGTAAGTGTCGGAAACTGATCACGGTTGTGTCGCGCGTGTACCGACTGCTGTGCATCAAGAGCACCACGCCCGACGAGTTGTTCGCTAGGAAGGTAAGTGTCGGAAACTGATCACGGTTGTGTCGCGCGTGTACCGACTGCTGTGCATCAAGAGCACCACGCCCGACGAGTTGTTCGCTGGGAAGGTAAGTGACCGAAGCGGTTCACATGTTCACATGCCGTCAAGAGCGCCGCGCCCCAACGGGGCTCCACAGGAAGCAAGGGGGGGGGGAGGTCATACAGTGAAGACCTATAGGCAATATCAAGTAGCCCACATTTACCCACTGCTGGGTATAGCCAGGCCTCTTGTTCACCACTCCATCTACTCCGGTCCAAATCAACAACTGCCTACCAGCTATGGCAATGATAAACAAATGATTAAGGTAAGGTAAGCTAATATTAATTAGCTAATTTGCATAATAATAGATATTATGAAAAAAGCTCAAGGGTGTCTAGTCTTGTCACAGATCACCCCCAATAGATACCGTATACAAGGCAAGCGACGCGCACCACGCATTAGCTCAATAGGTATTATACGAAACAAAGCTTGAATGCGCTTCTTCAGTCGCGACCAAGTGTCAGACCTGTGCGTATTGTCAAAAATTAAACCTTAAAAAAATATTTTCCGAAAAAAACAAACCATTTTAATGCCGTTTTGTAGTGTAAAGTGGTGTAGGAAGTCTACCAAGACTTCAAACTTCCAAAGAGATGGTATAACATTCCACTGGTAAGTAAAATCCTCAAAAAATAATTTTATTTTGCCAGTGAAGCAAAGTTCAAGCTACAACGGTTCATAATATTCAATAATTAATAGAATTTGCACTACCCGTTGATGTCTTTTGAAAATGTCTCTTTCTCACCTGCGGTGATGAGAATTACTTGTCTTTTTTTAGCAAAATCATGCGATATCACTAGTGTTGTGTAGTGTTTCGCGCTCAAGTTTTTATCGATCTTTTTATATAAATGATGTTGGGATTTCGCCAAGTAAATTATCTTAGTTTGAAAGTGCTAGATTAATGCAAAATAATTGTATACGTTTGTTGTATTAATACCTTTATGGCGCAGCGGTTGTGGCTCTGCCTACCATGCGGTACTCAGTACTCATATTAGGTAAGTTGAGAATAGCTACTAATATGTATCTTTGTACCCTCAAAATATTATCTACACAGTTATTTTAAGTGTGTTCTGATATAATTATGTAAATAAATTTCTGAATAAAAACTTTTTTTTTTTACTTTCTAGCATATAATTTATTTGATTTTTTTAACATAACTTATACTATTATATATAAATATAATGTTAAATCTGTGACTTTAATTGTGGTTCAGAAAATTGTAGGTCTTATGTCGGAATTGATTCAATGTCACTGACTGACACCGTATGTATCGATAAGTGGCTATTTCAGTAATTTCGATGTCGCATCACTAGATCTTCGGTGCTTTCTAGCGCGACCTTGAATTAGCCAATCAAACGCCCGCTTGTTTGTTCCCCGCACACCCTTCCTTCCTCCGAATTCGGTGAGTTCGGTCCAGTGCAAATGTCTCATCATGCGGTATCTATTGGGGGTGATCTGTGAGTCTTGTTCAGTAGTGTTTAAATATCATGAAAATAAAAAATATTAATTATGCGGATGCAAAAATCACGGCTCGACCGCTCAACGATTACCCTCCCGACCCGCCTAATAGTTATTACGACATGTATAATCTTAGGACTCGCGGAGGGGCGTCTGCGTTGTGACCGATAAACCGTGAACGAATACGCGTACGACGGTAAGTTAGTTCTTGTCTTGTAGATAAATGTATGAACATTAATTCGTTTCTGGGCTTTTTTACCATAGCTTGGATAAGTAAACTGGGAAGGCAAACATTTAGAAAAAAATATAAATTTATATGTACAGTTTGGGCATGCATTATTTCTTAAGTTATATTATGCCTGTCAAATTAGTTATACCAAAATGTTGTAGAGAATTTTCGTTGAAATTTTTTGGCACTTCTTTTAAATCTAATGGTTTCTGAAAAAAAAACAGGAGATCTGGACATGTTTTGGGGGAAAGGGGGAAAGGGAGCGGGGGAGGAGTTAGGACGTCGAATTAGCAAAAAAAACCGGTGGCAAAAAGATTCACGAAATGCCGTTAACCGTGTTTCCGTAGATAATTTCCGCCAGTCTAATACAACAGTGATTACTATTCACACTATGCAGCTCGACCGTCGCGCGACTGCCGCGCTGCTCAAAAGTCATTTCCATATTCATGAGAGCCGCGCGACTGGAGTGCGGCAGTCACGCTACTGACTATAAGTCCTAAAAGAGCACGTATGCACCCATATTTACCCTTATTTAATAAACGACAGACTAGACATCGTAACCAGGCACACCAAGTAAAGATTCTCCTCCGTTTGGAATCTATTTTTGAAAAGATGCGTGCCACACGACACCGTGCCGCGCGGCTGAAGGCACTCGCAGCAGCCGCCCTCATGTGAAAGCTCACGAAATTTTACCATCTCTCATGACTTCAATGACATATGAGAACATCAATTTAAATGAATATGCTCTACATTTTATATTCTTCACATTTGTGAATGTTTTCTTTTGTCTCCCGTAGATCGAGGCCGGCAAGTACGAGGAGGCACTGTCTCTCGCGGACTCATATTTGCTGGACAGTGACCTGGTGTACCAGCAGCAGTGGAGGAAGACGCCCGTGTCTGCTGACGCAATACACAAGTATCTGGTGAGGACTATTATTTAATCGAACATGAAAAAAGTAAATAAACCTAACCTAATCTCTCTTAACTTAACGTAACCTAACCGAAATACTTAAACCAAATTATTTTTTCGGAATACTAAATTTGCCACTATTTTACAGTGGACTAGTGGCCCAGTCAGTATTTAAGTTTCCCAATTAGTATATTACTACTATGTTTACAATTTTTCTTTGTTGAGACCTGACCCATATTTATACAGAGCCTAACAGAAAGCTGTGTGTTTACGAAGCTATTTAAAAATCGAGTACAAAAAAGGTTTGTAAACCTACTATCAAACAAGGACAACTTTGAGGAGAAATTGATCCAACAAATTAGGGAGGAAATGGAGGAAGAGACCAAAAGCATGACTGAAGCCCTCAGAGAAAACCATACTTGTGGCTATGGACGAGAATATAAAACCCTTAGAAGAAGATAACAAAAATTCTTCATCTCCTAAAGGGAGGGGGATTTAGGAGATGAATTTCGGCAAATCCCTTCTTAGTGCTTCCCTACGCTACATACGCCTCTGTAGAAAGTTCCATGACACTAGGTCCACCAGTTTAGGCTGTGCGTCGTCTGGCAGTCAGCCAAAAAGCGTTTTATTAAGTAGATCGATTGATTAATAGGAGTTGTGTTATAGATGCACCACTCACAAAGAGATTTATCGGTTGTTAAAATAGTATTAATTAAAAATAATATGACCTCTAAGAATTTAACGATGCCTTCCATGTTTGGTAATAACATTTAATAGGTACCTAGCACCTATATCATTAGTGTAATATGTTTTGTATCATTAGTTCGTTTAATTACAGAGTAAAGTATCGAAGAAGATCTGGGCGGTGCACCAGTGCGTGGACCGACTGCCCGAGACCTTGCCGGCGGCCAGGGAGCTGCTGGAGTTCGGCCTGAAGCTGACCGACGAGGAAATACTCAACGGTGATTCACACTTTGCGTATCGGGGTGGCAGAGTCACGCTTGTGGCCACGATTAGCGCTCTAGCCCATGGCCGCAGCTACTCACCTTCGGCTCGTTTCATAAAACCACTCTCGAGTTTTAATGCCCTCCATTATGTATCAGTCACATAAACTACTATTTTTACATTATAATTTAATGAAAACGGCGGACGGCATGCCACTGCCCTCAATTTTTCAAAATATATATGTGCAAACATATAATAGACCTTGCTGTAAGGCTGAAACTATTGAACTGGCTAGAGTAGGTTATTGTGGCTACTTTTCAATCGGTGTTGACATTCAAACAAATATTAGGTCGCTCTTAAATTATGAAGGTTCTCATTTTGTATTTTAAGGAATTCAAATTAATGTTTGTAATTTGCTGTTCTGTTGATTTCTCGTCACTCGCAGTCAGTCGCTCACTTAGTAATATGTCACTCGTTTAAAAACTACCCTTTTTACAAGCTTTTTAAATTATTAATTCATATTATAGCAGAAAAAATAAAAGCCACAAAATCTTTTTTTTGCGTGTCATTTTAAAGTATATTTAAAACTTTTAAAAGTCACTCAATATTTGTATTATATTACCTTGTTTCTCTTTGTTTTTGATAGAGACAATTTTAAATAGTATCTGATTTGTATTATTTATGAATGCCCATTTTATTTTTTTATCCATCATCAAGTTTTCGCATAGAAACAAATTCAGTTACCTCGAAAAGAAAAACTCGACGCTAGTATAAATTAAAACGGAGGTTAAAACCGATTAATTAAGCTGCTACCTTTCACTTATTATGATCCTCCTAATTAGCTGCCAACTTATTATGTACGATACCCACTCTATTTAAAAAAAAACCGTTTTCATATTAATTAGTCGCCGCATTACATGCCATTTTATAATGCTGTAATTGTCAGACTCAGAGTCAAAACCCATGGACGGCTAAACTCTTGCATTACTTACTTACTCTATGTCAAAACCCGACAAAAATCATCTAATAAACCATTGTTTTATTAAATTACTGTCGCGGTCTGTAATAACTGCGTTGCTGGTCGCACTGTTGGTGGCCGAAAGCGCAGCACAGCGCAGCTCAAGGCCTACACAGCGCGATCAGCTTTGGCCTATAGCCTTTTATAGCGCGGACATTAAAGGCTGCAATGGTGACCAAGCTTATAGGCCGAGGGCGTAGCTAAGCTAAGCTCGAGGCCTTCATAGTGTGGCTAGCAGTGCAGTCATTGCGGACCAAGGCTTATACAAGCCTTGGTCCGCAATGACTGCACAGTAATACTATACAGTAATTTACTCAAATAATGCGAGTAATTAAATAAAACCAACTTATTATAAAATTGAGAGTGAGTTTTTTTTTGTCACACATAACCAAATTCTGAATAAAGCCTTTTTGCGCTACCTTTTTTTTTACCATTTTCGAAACAATCATGTAATTTGACAGGAAACACAACAGTGCGTGTGTGTGTGTGTGTGTGTGTGTGTTTGTGAGGTTGTCGTGTGTGTCTGACAGTGGCACTCTTGTGCTCAAACGGACAGATATTAACAAGTTTTTTTTCTATTGATAGTAGATTTCACTGCCATGGTTTTTAGCTATAAATGATTAAATTCGGTTCACTGATTCGAAAGCTAAACAAGGAAACCACATTTCAGCCGTAAGGTTTCTTTAATGTCGGTGGTGTTTTACAAGTTGTGTTTAACTCGATATGCGGGAGGTAAATGCGATTTACCGGGAGGTAAGTCAATTTGAAAATCGAACGAGGCTCCTTACTTTGTTTTTTGGGACAACACCTCATATTTGAGGCAAGCCACAAAAAATAAACTACTGTTCAACACTTGTTTAAAAACAAAAATGTATCGGATTTGACGTTTATTTTGAGGTTAAACGATGTTTCATATTTTTTGTGGCAACACTCTAAATTGGTCTTCTTTTAAAAAAAATATGTATTGGCAAGAAAATAGCATTAAAGAAAAAATATACCGGCGCCACGCAAATGTTATTTTTAGAAATATGTTTTTAACCAATAAAATTATTTCTTCCCATGAATGATGCTGATGAAAAGTAGAGTATTGCACTCGGTAAAAGTGATCAATTACACTCTCACACCATAAGAACCCCTGCTCGCTTCTATCGCTCGAGCATGTAAATATCTCGAATGACTTACCTTCGTTGTATAACAATCTACTATTTCCGCCTCCTAACCTAAAAATAGCACCATCGCCGCTTGATTTTGGGTTCTCTGGCGGAAAAGTTATATTCGTAACTCGTTCGAAAAGGCTTCTTTACGAACCTCGCTACGACGCCCGCCTTCGGCCCTTGCCGTAAACTTCTCGGTTCGTAAATGCGAACTCGTACGAAATGTACTAATTAATGTATGTGTGTTAACAGAAATAAACAAGGAACGTGAGGACGAGCCAGTGACCGACACGGATGACGTCACACCTCACGATTTGAACACGTACTCAAGTGAGCTGCTCCGATGTCGACACGTCATACTCTTCTATAAGGAGAGGCTCAAACTGTATGAGGTTAGTACTCAAAGCATTGCCAAATACTGTTACAAATACAGAAAATACTGGCCAAGTGCGAGGCAGACTCGAGCACCGAGGGTCCCGCATACATTGCATTTTTTTGTGAAGGAACTACAAAATATGCCGTGGTACTAAAATTCAAATCCTATAACGGGATTTTGGGGTACCCAGGGTACCCAAAGTCAATAGAGGGGTTTTATTTGTGCTAAAAGTAAGACCTTGCTTCTGTCTGTCCGTCTGTCACGGCCCTTATATTCAAGAACGCGAAGAGATAACAAGTTGAAATTAATATTGATAATTCAGGTCTGTGGTCTCAGTTGTGAAAAAATCTAACTTATAGATAAACGCAATCACCGCGATACCGCCATATACAGCCTGTTGTTGTGTTAAGTTACGCCCAGCTAAGGGACTATAGTACCCATCATTATGAACCATTTTCCCCAAGAAATATATGGTCGCAAACGAAGAAAAAACTTAGGTCTCCCATTCGACGACCCGAATAACCGAGTCGGCAGTGACCCTGCCTACGAAGCCAAGGGTCCCGAGTTCGAGTCCCGGTGGGGGCAAATATTTGTTTGATGAGAACGGATGTTTGTACCCTAGCCATGGTTGTTTATCTATCTAAGTATAATATTTATCTACATAAGTACATATGTGTATCGTTGTCTAGTACCCAAGATACAGGGAATCCTAGTTTGGGGCTAGATTAATGTGTGTAAATAGTGTCCAAGGTATTATTATTATTAGTAACTTGTAATCAGCTGATCGGTCAATGTACTAGGGTCGAAATATTTATTTCATTTGCGACCATATATTTCTTGGGGAAAGTTGTTCATACTGATGGGTGTACTATGGTCCCTGAGCCGGGCGTAATTTTACAAAACAACTGCTTGTATGTCACGTCCACAGAACTTTAAATATTCAATTAGAATGGCCTTAGAGCCGTCTGCGTACCAGAACCTTTGTCACCTCACACCCACTTGCACATATCTTATCATTAACTAATTACATTCAAATCTTCAATCGTAATAGTTGTTCTTTCTACGCGTTACAGACGACTTAAATGAATACCTGTTACGACTTAAATGAATCATTCTGTTCAAAACGGTATATTTTATCAAACAATTTTTACAGATGTTCTGTACGAGCATTATAAAAACCCGCCGTGTTTAGGTGGTTGATAACATGACATTATATGGCGTGATGAATGTGGAATATGGAACAGTTTCTCAATGTAAAACTTCGACACAATATTTTTATAATCAATCGAGAAACACATTTTGCGGAGACAATTCATGTGTTGTTTTTTTAATATTTATATTATCTTGAATTATATTCAGTGCAATTGTTTCAACGTGTATTGATTGACATAGCTAAGTTCATAATGGAATCTTAAAGTGAACAATAATAGGTATAAAGGAACCATTAAGGTTCAAGGTATACTAATCAAAGTTACCTTTTACCGGTGTATTGATGAAGTAGCCGAAAATTAAATCACGTGTTGTACTGATTATACCGAACCACTTTGATAGAATGACTTTTGAAACAATGCTAAAAAGGAAATTACTTGACCATAGAAACTTCTTAAAGTAGGCATTTATAAAATTGGTGTTAATAAAATTAGAAGTTTTAAAAATGGCGGAGATACGGGGTTACTCAGTCAGAGAACTATTTCCAGACTTTTTAATAATAAATTCAGAATCTCTGAAAGCTTTGAGCATATAGTACTTGATTTCTTAGGGAACCAATCCACTCTTCCTGCTACGTCATTCCATTGTTCCTTTATATCGGTCTCCTTGGGAAACTATACAAAATAATAGCAATACAGAAAGTCGAAATAAAATCTTAGGTCAAACTCCCTTAATTTGGATAATATTCTTCTTATTTTCTATATTTTTTGACCATTTGAATGAATTAAAAAAAAAAAATCTTTCGAATTTAAAAGGTGTCACAATAATATAAAAGTTACCAAACTATTGCAATTTTTTTCAAGCAAAAAAATACATTATATATTGTGTCACGCCCAACACTAGCGATCATCCATGACGGAACTGGAGTGAATTCATTGCTCATTCACTACAACTTGCTCAATAATGTGACCGTAAATTGCCAGAAATGTACAATTTTATTTTCAACACGAGTGAATTACTTGTTTCACTTTTAAATTCTGTAACTATACATAAGTTTTTAGACTCACAGATGAAAATGATATTCCTTCTTCTGCTCGGCTTGCTTTCTTGCTTTGAGTTCTGCCAGTATTCACGGCACACAACGGCATTGTTTAATATTTATGCTTCGGAACGCACCGGTTTTTTGTTGCGCGGATCGACCGCGAGTAATCGGGACATCACTAGCGGAAACGGAACCGCAGCTGTCACTCGTACCAAAGAGATGAAAAATTAGAGGTTATCTTTTCTTGTCGAGAGAAAAAACATGTCTGCTCATCATCAACATCGTCGGGAAATAAGTAGATTCGCGTCAGCGGTTGAGTGATCCGTGTTGTGATTGGACATCGTCGTATCGGACGGCGACTCCTCGTGTCGGCAGGCAGCACGCCGGCGACAGCGTCGGGCAGCGAATAGTGAGATTCAGTCCCTATCCTACCCAAACTTGTGCTCCTATCCCGTATTCCTGCCTCGAATCGAGCTTTCGATTTCCGGTCTACGACGGCAAGGTAAAGTAACAATCAAGATTTTCTCTCCCGTGCTGGCAAAAACCCAGCCCCTCAAGATTCCACGCCGTTCAGTTGAGGCGTGGAATTAAACATTTTGGTAGCAGGCGCGGTTTCCTAGTGGGAAATCACCGATTCACGGACGGTTGTAGGGTTGTTGCCACATTGTAATTGGGAGAAAAGAATATCTCAGATTGGCCGGCAAGTCGGCAATGAGTCTGTGGTCGGTATACCACAATTAAAGTTCATTTTCGGTAAGTGAAAGTATAAGTGTCAATTTAGTTAACAATTATTATAAATTTGTAATCGGAAACTACTGTTTGTGCGCATAAAAGATTGAACAGTCATTCTGCGAAGTAACTAGATTGTATTACTTGCGGTAGAACGTCGGGTTCTATAGTACTGCAGTGTTATTTCGGTTTACAGAGCAGGGTCAGGCTATTTAAGGGGTATTAAGCTGATTTTGCTGACCTCAGTAGAAGTGTGGGTCATATCGGAGGGGCCACTTCTAGCATATTAAAAATAGCTTGGATTTCGGAATCCAGTGTGGTTTAGGGTGCTATATTGTTTAGGTTTATAGTCTCGGAGCCCACCACTTATTATTTTGTATTGTTTTCATAATCAAGTTTTGTGGGTTATTTTTGTATTGTGTTTTATGGTGGCATTCTCTAATTGATTTAGAGTGTATATTTATAAGGTGTATGTCCACAGGGCGACCATATTAAATATTGTTTAGGATTTAATTGTTTTAGTGGTTGCCTTGGTTTTTACAACTTAGTTTTAATTTCTGTGCCCAGCGCTGACGGGCAAGTGCTGGTCTCTGGCTGTGCTTAGTTCGGTAGTGAAGCATAGGACCAGAAACAATTGAATCGGTAACCATGGCACCTTCGCCCTTGACGGTACTGCGGTATGGTGTCCGTGAGGAGATGAGTGGCTCGCCCATACTCACAAGTATGTGGAGCGACCTGACATGGACGATGTCCTGCTCAAGCGTGTGGAGGACGCAATGACACGCGTCGGGAAGGTGTGTCGGCTGGCTGCGGAGGCTGAAGCCCTCGGGCTTACGGATTAGGCTTCGGTGGCTGCAGTGAAGCAGCTCTGCGCGGATGCTGACCAAGCGATGGAGTGCTTGGGCGACATCGAGCGTCGCGCGGAGAAAATTAAGCGGTCGCGACGGAATGACCGCGGGGAGGGTAGCGGAAACCCGCCCCCTAAGGGTGTTGTTGGACGGCTGCCACACCTGGAGATTCCGGCCTTCGGTGGGGCAATTGATGAGTGGCCGGCATTCATCAATTTGTTCGATAGTTTGGTCCACGGTCGGGACGACCTGGACAACGCCTACAAGTTGGCCCAACTATTGATGGCACTGCGGGGTGAACCGAAGGAGTTGGTCGGTCACCTAACGGTCACGGCAAGCAACTACGAGATAGCCCGGTCCATATTGTTTGACCGCTACCAACACAAACGGCGGTTGGTTGATGCGCAGCTGGGGAAGCTGTTTAGCATACCAAGAGTAACCCGGGATGTTGACATCCGGGTACAGGTGCTCAACCCTGTGCTGGTGGCCACTAAGGCCCTTCAGAACCTTGGTCTGCCGGTAGACCAATGGTCATATATCGTGTTGTATATGGTTTTGTCACGGTTGCCTGCAGCTGTTCAAAGTCGGTTTGAACAGCTGCATGGGGGCAGTAGCTCGGAACTGCCCACGCTCGTCAACGGATTTTTTGGAGGGTGAATGCACGCGATGCGACACATTGGATACGGAGGCCAGCGTGCAGCGCCAACCCGCGCGGATGCGGGAAGGGCCGCGCCCCCCGCCCCCACGGGGGGGTGGGCGGTCAAATCAATTTGGCGTTTTGAATGCCGCGCCGTCGGGTGACGGCTGTGTGCACTGCGACAGTGCCGGTCATGAGGTGACCAGTTGCGCCAACTTTAAGGCGCTCGGGGTAGCTGCCCGCAGGAAGGTAGTCTTCCGCCACCGATTGTGTTTCGGTTGTTTGGGGCCGCACCCGCTGAGCGAGTGCTCACGCGCGTTCCCCTGTGAGTGCTGCGGTGGCAAGCACCACATCGTGTTGTGCCTGAACCGGTCAGGCCCTTCGGACGGTCACCAGGGCCGGACTCAGGTTGGTCGGTCACAGGGCCCAACCAGGGCCGGACCCAGCCCCCCTCCGGGCAACGGGAGTCACCAACGGGGTGACTGGGGTACCCGCGGACGGGACCCCCCCCGAGGGGAAGGGGGCAGCGCGGGGGGTAACATGCGGGATAGCCGGGGTTTGGTCGCCGCTGTCCAGGGTCAGCGAGGACTTCGGGCCGCTGGCTCACCGCGTGTTACGAGCGGGTGTCAGATGGCACCTATGAGTGGCGCGAAGGCTGGGAGCCCACCACCTTCTGCGCCACCCTGCCCGTCGCTCTGTGAGGCGAACAGGGAGGCGAACAGTCGGATGTCGCCCCCATTCCTAGAGCGCCCCAGGTTGGATCCACTCTCCCCCCTCCATCCACGGTGGCCACCGGGCACACCGTACACAGTCCGGTATGGTCGGATACCGGGATAGCGAGGGGCCTATTATGCGGGTTGGGACCCCCTGATGTACATACGGTCTGATATGCCACCGGCATATCAGCAGCCGAGTTACCAGGCCGACGGGGGTCCCAGCGGGTTCGGATCCCGCGGAGGTCCCCGCTAGGGACACGCCGCCCACTTACAGGGTGCCGCTACTCCACAGACGGTCATGCTCCCCACCGCCTCGGTGATAGCGTGGAGTTCGGACGGCAAATCTTGTGTGGCACGAGCACTATTGGACTCGGGGCCCAGGGGTGCTTAGTCTCGTGCAACCTTGTAAGACGGTTGGGCATTTCGGTAAGGGAGTATCCACATTCCATTCGGGGAATTGGGAACACGGAAGTCGGTTCCGTTAAGGGAGTATGTCGGATTACTCTCTCGTCACGGGTGGATTCATCGGTGAATCTGACGGTCACGGCATTAGTCATGCCTAATGTGATGGGCTCACACCCTCACGTACGGTTGTCGCCCTCGGTGCGACAGTTGGTCGCTGGGTTGTCACTGGCTGACCCGGAGTTCGATATTCCGGGCCCAGTAGACATTTTATTGGGTGTCGATGCCTTGGGATACCTGTTAGTGCCAGGTGTCCACGTGTTGCAGGCGACTGGTCTGGTTTCGGTCAACACCAGACTGGGCCATGCGGTAATGGGTCCGGTCATGCCGGCTGCCCCACGCCTAGCGACTCGTAGTCCCTTATTCGGTTCTGTACTCTCGGAGGTGATACAGAAGTTTTGGGAGGTGGAGGAACCACCTACGGTCCGCCGGTTGGACCCGGTTGAAGAAGAGTGTGAACAGTTTTATCGGAACAATACTTGTCGCCTTCTTTCTTTCATAATTCTTTATTGAACACAGTTATTTAAAAAAGATACATTAAGAGAAAACATATGTACAAAGGCGAGCTTATCTCTAAAAAGAGATTTCTTCCAGCAAACCAAGGCATGACAGGAAATTTTATCAATAAAGGGTAGGCAGTGCACAATATCTAAACAATAATAAAATACATATAAGTAAATTACATATCTATAAAATACGGTAAATAAAATACATACTCGTATCTAACAAACTACTAAATACGTATCAATACATACATAAACCTGTACATAAAGTTTACATATAATAATAATATACATACTACAACTATCACAAAAGAGAGAGGAAGTGCTCTTTTACCCGGTTTTTGAAAGCGAAAAGAGTCGGGCTGTCTCTTATCGCACAAGGAAGTGCGTTCCACAGTCGGACCGCCTGCAACCTGAAGGAGTGCTCATATGCGGAAGTGGTATGCCTTGGAGTGGCTAAGAGTGAGACCGTGTGAGATCTCCGTTGCCGATCTCCTGAAAAGAGATACTCAAAGCGGTCTCGAAGGTAGCTGGGGTAGCGCGGATTTTTCAATATATTGAAAAGACAAAAAAGAATATGGGAGTCTCGGCGACGACGAATCGGAAGCCACCCCAACTCTTTGCGAAATTGAGAGACGTGGTCGAATTTGCGCAGCCCGAAGATAAACCGAATCCCGAGATTCTGAAGTCGTTCGAGTTTGTTCAGAAGATCTTCGTTCGCGCTCGCCCAACAGACATCGGCGTAGTCGATTAGCGGCAGGAGAAGGGACTGAGCAAGGGTGATTTTGGTCTGCCGCGGCAAGAAGTACTGCAGACGCCTGAGGGAGTGAAAAGACGCAAAGACCCGTCTGCTGACCTCGCTGACATGTGGAGACCAAGACAGCTGGTTGTCAAAAATAACTCCAAGGTTTTTCGCCTTATCTGTGTACTCTATTGTGATGCCATTATATGATACGGGAACAATGGGTTTTTGTAACAAGGAAAGAGTGTGCCTGGTTCCTAAAATCTTGGCTTGTGATTTATTCGGGTTTATTAACAGCCCGTATGATGAGGCCCAGTCTTTCACATTCTCGAGGTCAGCATTCAGTGCCTCCACGGATGAAACTACATCGCAGGGGGAAAAGTGGCGATAAATTTGTAGATCATCTGCGTACAGATGATACGAAGAAGAGAGGACGTCGGAGATGGAGTTTATAAAGACTGAAAAAAGAAGAGGAGAGAGAATACCACCTTGAGGCACTCCTGAGGAAAGATCACACCATTGAGTTTCGGTCTCTTCAGACTTAATGCGCTGCTGTCGACCTCTCAGATATGAGTCGAACCAGCCAGCAGCGTGGGAGGAGACATTCAGCGATGTTAATATAGCGACAAGAATGTCAAAATCGACGCAGTTAAAGGCATTGCTGAAGTCAAGCAGGGCCAGCACCGTAACCAACCTCTGATCCATGGCTAGCTGTATATCATCGCTGACTTTTAAGAGTGCTGTGGTAGTACTATGCCCTGGTCTGAAGCCAGATTGGAAAGGATTGAGAAGTTTGTTTGATGAAAGGTAGGAGGTGAGTTGGGAGTGGACAATGGATTCAAGGACTTTGGAGAGAATAGGTAAAATAGATATGGGCCTGTAATCTTTGAAGGAGGAGGGATTGGAATTTTTGGGCAGTGGGATGACAAGAGCTTTCTTCCACAGACTAGGAAAAGATCTAGCTGATAGAGAGAAGTTTATGATGTGGGTAATTGGAGGGAGCAACTCTTCAAGGACGCTGTGGATCATCTGATGGCTGACGTTGTCGCCACCAGCAGCTTTGGATGTGACCGCTAGCACTGCCTTTCTAACTGCGCCGATTCCAACGAGACTAAAGTTGAACGGTGAGGTACAGACTGCAGCCTTCAACCGTAGATGACGAAGGGTTGCCTGCTTTGTGGCGGGGTCTATCACGAGGGGGGGAGAAGAAAAGAACTGGTTAAGACCGTTGAGATCGACATCACCTGAAGAAAATTCCTGGGACTTGCCAACACCAAGGGTTTTAAGAAATTTCCAGACCTGAGCTGGGGTGTACATTTCTATACGCTCATAGATGTGGCGTCGCTTGGCGTCACGGCACATGTGGTTGCATAGGTTTCTAAGGCGTTTAAATGTTAGAAGATTGTTATCGGTTGGGTCTCTCTTATATCGCCCCTTCGCACGGTTTCTTTTTGCCATTAAACGCTTGATAGCGTCTGTCAACCACGGAGCAGGAAAATGTTTTACCCTGACCTTTTTCATTGGTGCGTGCTTGTCGAACAGCCCCAGGACAATTGAGTTGAACTTAAGGATTTTGTCATCAACGGTCTCACCAGTTACAACGGGGGTCCAATCGACAGATGAGGCATCTGATTTCAGGGAATCGAGGTTCACACCTTTGAAGCTTCGAATATCAAGGAATTTGACTTTGCGCTTAGGGAGCCTAATTTTGTATGAAACATCGTGATAGGAGAATGGGGCATTAAGCTGGCCATGAGCAGCCACCTTGGCTATGTTGGAGATAATCATGAGATCGAGAAGGGAGGGAATACAGTGCGGTTGAAAGTGAGTAGCGTCAAGGGGAAGAATATGTAAGTTAGAGGAATTTACAATAGATTTAAGTTTGGCAGAGCGGGCGTTATTTTTCAGGAGACAGGTGTTAAAATCACCGAGAATGAGAGTGTCACTATAGAGAGGAGTCAAGTCACTGAGTAGAGATTCAAAAGAATCAAAGTAATCGATACGAAGTGAGGGGCTGTAATATACACCCAGAAGAATTTTGTTGTGGTGCAAGCTGATCTCAAGGAAGAGATACTCAGCTGAACCAGAGTACAGGCTTGGCGAGTGGCAGATGACTTTGCACGGAATGTCAGAACGTAAGTAGATAGCAACCCCGCCATCTGCTTTGCCTGTCCTATCGTTGCGATAGAGCCTGAACCCTGGCACAGAATACATGGAGGAAGGAAGAGATGGTTTCAGAAATGATTCGGATACAAAAATACCATGTATAATCTGATCACTGAAAGCTTCCAGGAGATCAGCGTAACTAGCAGGAATGCTTTGGGCATTAATATGAACGACATTGAAATTGAACTCCGACTTGTTGAACACTCGTTTCAGATTGCTAGACAATGATGCGTCCGCAAGGGAGTCGACACCTCCTGAACCAAGAGAGTCGCCGTTAGAAGAGCTAGAGAAAAAACTGTCTGTGAAATTGTTTATGATATCCATTTAAAATAAATAAATAAATATACTACAATAGCTATAAAATAAATATAAAACTAAACTATAATATCCTCCCTTACGAGGTTTAACACTAAATTAACAATTAAATACAAAAAGCCTGAACCCAGACACACTGGGCTTGTTGGGAAATAATATATTACCTTAAAGGTTTGAAACAACACAGACAAAACAAACAAGCAAAACGCAATGAACAAAATGCTGACAAACATTACTTTGTTTGAGTGTGACGTGACCTAAATTTCGTTTCGCTCACTTATGGGTAATATGCAGGCAGGCAGAGTATGGAACAACTTAACATAAAGTTGTTATTACAAACATAAAGAGAAAAAAGAATAAGTGTCGAGAATCAAGCGAACAGGAACGAGACGGACTGTGAACATACAGGTCAACTTCATATCATGAGTGGAACACGCCCCGCACGTTCCGTGATGACAATTGATGACATTAGACCACAGACTATCACTTGACATAACATTGACTGACATTAGTTGTTTTGATATTAATAATTATAAAACTTACCTACCTGCTAAAAACAAGAAAACACGTATAATCCGAACAATTGTGGAGAACACTTCAGGCAGCAGAATTGATCGACGACATATAAAGCCGCGGCCTACTTTTTCGCTCCCGGCGGCGGCGGCACTCCTTTGCGCCTGATGCTGGGGGTGCGTTTGCTCAGGCCCGACGCTGCAGCAGCCGTGGGCGCAGCAACCGAGGGAGCAGCCACAGCAGCGGTCGGCTTCTTTGCAGGAGACTCCTTTCCCTCAGATTGAGTGGTGGAAGGAGGGAACTGGCTGGTGTACACCAGTAGGTCCGCCATACACTCCACCTTCCGCCTAGTCTTATCTGGGAGTAATAAGACGATCCTGCCTTCGGTCAGGTCGATTTCTCACACGTCTTCCATTCCGGAGTGATCGCCCACCGCTGGGCAGTTCACACCATGCAGGCGAGACGCGGCTTCTGTCGATGGAACGACGCATGAAGCGTGACGGGATTTTCCGGCAGAAGTACGTCGACTTCATGCGGGAATACGAGTCGCTCGGCCACATGTCGGTTTCGGGTATCGACTGGAAGCGTGAAGACCACTGCTTCCTGCCCCATCACGCGGTCTTGAGGACCCCGGAGGGCAAAATACGGGTAGTGTTCGATGGATCGGCATCAACATCTAACGGCATGAACCTGAACCAGTGTTTGCATTCAGGGCCGAAGTTGAACCATGACATCGCGGATGTTATCACACGGTTCCGTCGACACAATGTTGTGTTTGTAGCTGACATCCGGATGATGTTTAGACAGACGGTCATTCACCCTGACGATAGACGGTATCAGCTGATACTGTGGCGAGAGAGCCCAGATCAGACCATCAGGGTGTACGAGCTGAACACCAACACGTACGGGCTACGGTCTAGTCCTTATTTGGCGATTCGCACTCTGCGGGAGTTAGCGGATCGAGAACGGTTAAACTTCCCTAGAGGAGCAGCGATCCTGGAGCAGGATCTCTACGTGGACGATATCTGTACCGGTGCAGATTCCGTAGAGGAGGCGCTCGCTCGACGGGACGAGCTAGTTGAGCTCTTACGGGGTGGAGGTTACGAGCTCCGGAAATGGATGTCGAACTCTCCAGAGTTACTGACTGGTCTTCCGGATGACTACCAGCAGGATCCCCACATTTTTGAAAATTTGGAAAATCTAAATATGTTGTCGGTGTTAGGCGTCCAGTACCAGTCGGTGTCAGACATGTTTTCGTATCGGGTCGAGTTGGACTCCCCGAAGGTCTGGACGAAACGGAACGTCCTTTCAACGGTGGCTAGGACATTTGATCCAAACGGGTGGATCACCCCGGTAACATTTCAGCTCAAGTGTTTTATGCAGCAATTGTGGTCTGCTGAGCTGAAATGGGACGACCCGATCGGCGGGTCATTGAGCTCAGAGTAGGACTCGTTCTTTTCGACCCTCCCTGGCATCAATCGGATTTCACTGCCACGGAGGTTGGTCCCCACCAAACGATACACCGCCACCCTGCATGGGTTTTGCGATGCCTCGGAGAAGGGCTACGGAGCTGCGGTGTATCTGCGTACGGTCGACTCCTCGGGGGAGGTTGATGTGCGGTTGGTCATGGCCAAGAGCAAGGTTGCGCCGTTGCGCACTCGCCTGACCATTCCCAAGTTAGAGCTTTCGGGAGCGGCTCTCCTGACTCGTCTGCTCAACCACACGATGACGGTCCTTCGTGGGTCAATAGCGTTAGAAGATACGGTCTACGCTTGGACGGACAGCCAGATCGTGTTATGCTGGCTGAAGGCTTCAGTTCACAAGCTGGAGATTTTTGTGGCGAATCGGGTTTCGCAGATTTTGAATTCGGAGGTTCCCTTAATCTGGAGACATGTTCCCGGAAAAATGAACCCAGCAGACTGTGCGTCTCGTGGGTGACACGCTCCGGAGTTGGTTGGACATCCCTTGTGGTGGGGTCCAAAATGTTTGACTCAAGCCGAATCGGATTGGCCAATGAGTCCACGCGTTACCACGGCGAACGGCGCCTTGACAGTCGGTGTCTGTACGACGCAACCAGAGCCGGAAGAGGAGTTCAGCCTGCTGGAACGGTACAGCTCGCTCGACAAGCTAGTCAATGTGACCGCCTGGATCTGCCGATTTGCGCGGAATTGTCGGAATTCTGAGGCGCAACGAGTGCGGACACAGGTCCTGACACCACGGGAAGGGAACCATGCGTTGTTCGCATTGGTACGGAACGTGCAGACGGTGCACTTTAAGTCCGAATTGGACATTCTGAGACGCGGACGCGTCCAACTGAAGGGAGCTGTGGCTCGGCTCAACCCGTTTATTGACCCTCAAGGATTGCTGAGGGTAGGAGGTCGGCTGCGGAATGCCAACCTGCCTTATGCGGCTCGCCACCCGTTGTTACTCCCTAGGAAAGGGAAGTTGGTCGAACTGTTGATACAGGATCGACACATTTGGAATGGGCATATCGGATGCCACGCCTTGATGGCGTTTCTCCAGCGCGAGTTCTGGATTCTATCGGGAAGACGCTTAGTGCGTAGCGTCGTATTTCGGTGCCTGCCTTGTTATCGGGCCAAGGCGGCTACGATGCAGCCCCAGATGGGCGATTTGCCCTCGGATAGGGTTAACGAAATCCGGCCCTTTGCGGGTGTCGGAACGGATTTCGCGGGACCATTCATGGTCAAGTCTTCACAGCTACGGAACGCCAGATTAGTGAAGGCATACCTGTGCGTCTTCGTGTGCTTGGCCACGAAGGCAGTCCACTTGGAGGTGGTCAGTGACCTCACTACAGAGGCATTTATCGCATGTCTAGATCGGTTCGTCTCACGAAGGGGCCTCCCGACATTAATCCGTTCGGACAACGGCACAAATTTTGTCGGAGCCAGGCGATATCTGCAGGAGGTCACTCAATTCCTGAACGGTAACCAGGATGCCATCGGTACGGCTTGCTCCCGACGAGGGATTGAATGGGTTTTCAGTCCGCCGGGATGTCCTCATTGGGGAGGAATTTTTGAGGCTGCGGTTAAATCGGCTAAGTCGCACCTGACGAGGATCATCGGTGAGACCTCTCTACGCTTTGAAGAGCTTGCGACGCTGTTCTGTAAAATTGAAATGACACTGAACTCGCGTCCGTTGTGCCCGCTCAGTTCGGATCCAAATGATTTAGAAGCGTTGACTCCGGGTCACTTCCTGATAGGTCAGCCCCTTAACGCCCTGCCAGAATACCCATTCGGTGATGTTAAGTTAAGTCGGTTAACTAGGTGGCAGATGTTGCAGCAGATGGCTCAAGATTTTTGGAAACGGTGGTCCCTTGAGTACTTGCACATCTTGCAGCAGCGCCTTAAGTGGAATGACCGGACGAGCCCCCCTCAAGTCGGTGATTTGGTGCTGATTAAGGATGCGAACCTGCCATCATTGAGATGGAGACGAGGACGGATCGTCAATTTGTACACGGGTCGGGATGGCACGCCTCGATCAGCAGAAGTCAAGGTGGGGGACTCGGTCCTCAAGAGAGCGGTCGCAACACTTTCTCGCCTTCCTATTGATTAGGGACAGGTTCGGGCCTGTCCGGGCGGGTGACTGTTTAATATTTATGCTTCGGAACGCACCGGTTTTTTGTTGCGCGGATCGACCGCGAGTAATCGGGACATCACTAGCGGAAACGGAACCGCAGCTGTCACTCGTACTAACGAGATGAAAAATTAGAGGTTATCTTTTCTTGTCGGGAGAAAAAACATGTCTGCTCAGGCGTCGGGCCATTGATTGTATTTCGGTGTAACAATTGTCTAATACAAGTGTCGAGCCTGGTCGGAGTGTGAATCATCAACATCGTCGGGAAATAAGTAGATTCGCGTCAGCGGTTGAGTGATCCGTGTTGTGATTGGACATCGTCGTATCGGACGGCGACTCCTCGTGTCGGCAGGCAGCACGCCGGCGACAGCGTCGGGCAGCGAATAGTGAGATTCAGTCCCTATCCTACCCAAACTTGTGCTCCTATCCCGTGTTCCTGCCTCGAATCGAGCTTTCGATTTCCGGTCTACGACGGCAAGGTAAAGTAACAATCAAGATTTTCTCTCCCGTGCTGGCAAAAACCCAGCCCCTCAAGATTCCACGTCGTTCGGTTGAGGCGTGGAATTAAACAGGCATTTTTAAATATTTTCCACTGCACTTACTCGCCGTACGCCAGCGACTACGAGCAGTGAGCGCGTGTTTTGCTCGAAGTATGAGTGTTCACTCATAGTTGCGGCGCGCGTGACACGCCTCCGTAGCCTTTCTATGGAATATTTAAAGTTCTGTGGTCACGTCACAATTTTGCTGAAATTGCTTGATATTTGCAACGGAATCAAAACCTATAGGATAGGATAGAATCATGAAATTTGATAAGAAGCTAGGTCTTACAGCACAAGTATGCGATTTATGCGGAACCCTCGGTGCGCGAGTCCAACTCGCACTTCGCCGTTTATTTTCCTTTTAAGGTAAGAAATCCAAAAAATATTTCGTCTATTGGATGTGACAGAAAGATGTAGTAATTTTTAAGAGATTGTTAGGGACATTATTCTGAACGACTAACAATGAAATCAATTTGATCAGATCAACTTTATATTTCACTTCTCCGTACTGACTAGATAGGATGGCTACAATTTGCTTTTGTTATGTTATGTGATGATTTTAGTAGACGATCAGATGTATCGAGTATCGTCCCTAACAAACACCTAATCTGAAAAAAGTTAGTTATTTCAAATAGATTCTGAAACTATAGTTTATCAAAATCTATAAAATTTAAATAAAAAATTACACCATTTACATGATTAACAAGAAACAAAGAACAAAATTAACATCTATAAAAAATGAATTAAACTAAATGAAAATTTTACAGAACCATTTACAAGGAGACGTAAGTTGAATTAGGAGTTATTGAGTGTCGTTACACACATCACATACATTAAACACTCAGCAAATAATAAATTCCCCATAGTGATGTAATATTAGTTTCTGTGACTGGTACATAATGCCTAATTATGTACAGATACATACACTAATTTATCTACATATATGTCATAAGCTCTCTTTGATATGTTTAGGAACCGCATGTTCGACCGGCACTGTGGCTGTTAAATTCCACGCCTTAACCGACAGGGCGTGGACTCTTGGTAGGGTTGTTTTTCAGTGGAATGTCACAAAGCAGTACTGACCTTGACGCCGTGGACCGGAATTCGAAAGCTCAATTCGAGGCAGGAATACGGGATGAGGAACACCAGGGGGGGTGGGTGAGGGGAGTCGAATCTTACTCTCGTCGCAGCCCGAAGCTGTCGCCGTCGTGATGCTTGCCGACACAAAGGGTCGCTGTCCGAACGCGACGAATTGATCACCGAATCACTTCAACCTTTCAAAGCACGAAGCACTCACTCCGATGACGTGAAATCTACTTATTTCCCGACGATTGTTCCGTGATGATTATTACAATTAACATTCCGACCAGGCCCCGATACCTGTGTTAGACAATTATTACAAAAAACCTACAGCCAAGCCCGAATGCTTGACGCCGACATTTTCCATGTGCAAAAGCAACCTCTAACTCGCTGCTGCTAGATGTGCAAGTACTCAAGGGACCACCGTTTCCAAAAATCTTGAGCCATCTGCTGCAACATTTGCCACCTAGTTAACCGACTTGACTTAACATCACCGAATGGGTATTCTGGCAGTGCGTTAAGGGGCTGACCTATCAGGAAGTGACCCGGCGTCAACGCTTCCAAATCATTTGTATCCGAACTGAGCGGGCACAACGGACGCGAGTTCAGTGTCATTTCAATTTTACAGAACAGCGTCGCAAGCTCTTCAAAGCGTAGAGAGGTCTCACCGATGATCCTCGTCAGGTGCGACTTAGCCGATTTAACCGCAGCCTCAAAAATTCCTCCCCAATGAGGACATCCCGGCGGACTGAAAACCCATTCAATCCCTCGTCGGGAGCAAGCCGTACCGATGGCGTCCTGGTTACCGTTCAGGAATTGAGTGAACTCCTGCAGATATCGCCTGGCTCCGACAAAATTTGTGCCATTGTCCGAACGGATTAATGACGGGAGGCCCCTTCGTGAGACGAACCGATCCAGACATGCGATAAATGCCTCCGTAGTGAGGTCACTGACCACCTCCAAGTGGACTGCCTTCGTGGCCAAGCACACGAAGACGCACAGGTATGCCTTCACTAATCTGGCGTTCCGTAGCTGTGAAGACTTGACCATGAATGGTCCCGCGAAATCCGTTCCGACACCCGCAAAGGGCCGGATTTCGTTAACCCTATCCGAGGGCAAATCGCCCATCTGGAGCTGCATCGTAGCCGCCTTGGCCCGATAACAAGGCAGGCACCGAAATACGACGCTACGCATTAAGCGTCTTCCCGATAGAATCCAGAACTCGCGCTGGAGAAACGCCATCAAGGCGTGGCATCCGACATGCCCATTCCGAATGTGTCGATCCTGTATCAACAGTTCGACCAACTTCCCTTTCCTAGGGAGTAACAACGGGTGGCGAGCCGCATAAGGCAGGTTGGCATTCCGCAGCCGACCTCCTACCCTCAGCAATCCTTGAGGGTCAATAAACGGGTTGAGCCGAGCCACAGCTCCCTTCAGTTGGACGCGTCCGCGTCTCAGAATGTCCAGTTCGGACTTAAAGTGCACCGTCTGCACGTTCCGTACTTATTTATTTATTTATTTATTTTATTTTATTTGGGACATCAACAGCACATAGATAAACAAATTACAAAGAACAAAGATACAAAATTAAAGCCAGTAACAGATATCCACAAAAATGCAAGAGATAAATTTAAATTGAGAAACTTAAACAGATAGAACAGTGTGAAAACTTAATATATAAGATCTCCTACATGTATATAGAGTTAAGAGACAGGTATGTTTATTATGATGTTTATTTAAAGGTATATGTACAATAAAGAAATAAATAATGTAAGATTTATGACGTGTTTGTGTGTGAGTGTATGAATGAGTGTGAGAGGGTGTGTGAGTGCATGTGTGAGGTTCACTTATTCCTCCTTGATATTGTGTAATTTTTTAATAATGTCCTGACGGAATTTCGCCTTAGACGATGCAAACGGATCGAAATTGTTAAAAAGTTTATTAAATTGATTGGTGAGGCGAACCATTGTTGAATTTTGAGCATAACTGGTATGCGTGAGGGGGATAGCAAAAAGCCTTTTGGAAGTTTGACGAGTACGGCGCGATGGAGAATGCGAACAACGCATGGTTCTGTTCCCGTGGTGTCAGGACCTGTGTCCGCACCCGTTGCGCCTCAGAATTGCGACAATTCCGCGCAAATCGGAAGATCCAGGCGGTCACATTGACCAGCTTGTCGAGCGAGCTGTACCGTTCCAGCAGGCTGAACTCCTCTTCCGGCTCTGGTTGCGTCGTACAGACACCGACTGTCAAGGCGCCGTTCGCCGAGGTAACGCGTGGACTCATTGGCCAATCCGATTCGGCTTGAGTTAACCATTTTGGACCCCACCACAAGGGATGTCCAACTAACTCCGGAGCGTGACACCCACGAGACGCACAGTCTGCTAGGTTCATTTCCCCTGGAACATGTCTCCAGATTAAGGGAACCTCCGAATTCAAAATCTGCGAAACCCGATTCGCCACAAAAATCTCCAGCTTGTGAACTGAAGCCTTCAGCCAGCATATCACGATCTGGCTGTCCGTCCAAGCGTAGACCGTATCTTCTAACGCTATTGACCCACGAAGAACCGTCATCGTGTGGTTGAGCAGACGAGTCAGGAGAGCCGCTCCTGAAAGCTCTAATTTGGGAATGGTCAGGCGAGTGCTTGTGCGGTTGGTCATGGCCAACCTTGCTCTTGGCCATGACCAACCGCACATCAACCTCCCCCGAGGAGTCGACCGTACGAAGATACACCGCAGCTCCGTAGCCCTTCTCCGAGGCATCGCAAAACCCATGCAGGGTGGCGGTGTATCGTTTGGAGGGGACCAACCTCCGTGGCAGTGAAATCCGATTGATGCCAGGGAGGGTTGAAAAGAACGATTCCCACTTTGAGCTCAATGACCCGCCGATCGGGTCGTCCCATTTCAGCTCAGCAGACCACAATTGCTGCATAAAACACTTGAGCTGAAATGTTACCGGGGTGATCCATCCGTTTGGATCAAATGTCCTAGCCACCGTTGAAAGGACGTCCGTTTCGTCCAGACCTTCGGGGAGTCCAACTCGACCCGATACGAAAACATGTCTGACACCGGCTGGTACTGGACGCCTAATACCGAAAACATATTCGGATTTTCCAGATTTTCGAAAATGTGGGGATCCTGCTGGTAGTCATCCGTAAGACCAGACAGTAACTCTGGAGAGTTTGACATCCATTTCCGGAGCTCGTAACCTCTACTCCGTAAGAGCTCAACTAGCTCGTCCCGTCGAGCGAGCGCCTCCTCTACGGAATCTGCACCGGTACAGATATCGTCCACGTAGAGATCCTGCTCCAGGATCGCTGCTCCTCTAGGGAAATTTAACCGTTCTCGATCCGCTAACTCCCGCAGAGTGCGAATCGCCAAATAAGGACTAGACCGTAGCCCGTACGTGTTGGTGTTCAGCTCGTACACCCTGATGGGCTGATCTGGTCTCTCTCGCCACAGTATCAGCTGATACCGTCTATCGTCAGGGTGAATGACCGTCTGTCTAAACATCATCCGGATGTCAGCTACAAACACAACATTGTGTCGACGGAACCGTGTGATAACATCCGCGATGTCATGGTTCAACTTCGGCCCTGAATGCAAACACTGGTTCAGGTTCATGCCGTTAGATGTTGATGCCGATCCATCGAACACTACCCGTATTTTGCCCTCCGTGGTCCTCAAGACCGCGTGATGAGGCAGGAAGCAGTGGTCTTCACGCTTCCAGTCGATACCCGAAACCGACATGTGGCCGAGCGACTCGTATTCCCGCATGAAGTCAATGTACTTCTGCCGGAAAATCCCGTCACGCTTCATGCGTCGTTCCATCGACAGAAGCCGCGTCTCGGCTGCATGGTGGGAACGCCCAGCGGTGGGCGGAATGGAAGACGTGTGAGAAATCGACCTGACCGAAGGCGACCAGTATTGTTCCGATAAAACTGTTTACACTCTTCTTCAACCGGGTCCAACCGGCGGACCGTAGGTGGTTCCTCCACCACCCAAAACTTCTGTATCACCTCCGAGAGTACAGAACCGAATAAGGGACTACTAGTCGCTAGGCGTGGGGCAGCCGGCATGACCGGACCCATTACCGCATGGCCCAGTCTGGTGTTGACCGAAACCAGACCAGTCGCCTGTAACACGTGGACACCTGGCACTAATATCCCAAGGCATCAACACCCAATAAAATGTCTACTGGGCCGGGAATATCAAACTCCGGGTCAGCCAGTGACAACCCAGCGACCAACTGTCGCACCGAGGGCGACAACCGTACGTGAGGGTGTGAGCCCATCACATTAGGCATGACTAATGCCGTGACCGTCAGATTCACCGATGAATCCACCCGTGACGAGAGAGTAATCCGACATACTCCCTTAACGGAACCGACTTCCATGTTCCCAATTCCCCGAATGGAATGTGGATACTCCCTTACCGAAATGCCCAACCGTCTTACAAGGTTGCACGAGACTAAGCACCCCTGGGCCCCCGAGTCCAATAGTGCTCGTGCCACACATGATTTGCCGTCCGAACTCCACGCTATCACAGAGGCGGTGGGGAGCATGACCGTCTGTGGAATGGCGGCACCCTGTAAGTGGGCGGCGTGTCCCTAGCGGGGACCTCCGCGGGATCCGAACCCGCTGAGAACTCCGTCGGCCTTGGAGTAACTCGGCTGCTGATATGCAACCGGCATATCAGACCGTATGTACATCAAGGGGTCCCAACCCGTATAATAGGCCCCTCGCTGTCCCGGTATCCGACCATACCGGACGGTGTACGGTGTGCCCGGTGCGCACCGTGGATGAATGGGGGAGAGCGGATCCAACCTGGGGCGCTCTAGGAATGGGGGCGACATCCGACTGTTCGCCTCCCTGTTCGCCTCCCAGAGCGACGGGCAGGGTGGCGCAGAAGGTGGTGGACTCCCAGCCTTCGCGCTACTCATAGGTGCCATCTGACACCCGCCCGTAACACGCGGTGAGCCAGCGGCCCGAAGTCCTCGCTGACCGTGGACAGCGGCGACCGAACCCCGGCTATCCCGCATGTTACCCCCCGCGCTGCCCCTTTCCCCTCGGGGGGGGGTCCTGTCCGCGGGTACCCCAGTCACCCCGTTGGTGACTCCCGTTGCCCGGAGGGGGACTGGGTCCGGCCCTGGTTGGGCCCTGTGGCCGACCAACCTGAGTCCGGCCCTGGTGACCGTCCGAAGGGCCTGACCGATTCAGGCACAACACTATGTGGTGCTTGCCACCACAGCACTCACAGGGGAACGCGCGCGAGCACTCGCTCAGCGTGTGCGGCCCCAAACAACCGAAACACAATCGGTGACGGAAGACAATCTTCCTGCGGGCAGCTACCCCGAGCGCCTTAAATTTGGCGCAACTGGTCACGTCATGACCGGCACTGTCGCAGTGCACACAGCCGTCACCCGACGGCGCGGCATTAATCCGAATAATCCGAAATAACACTGCAATACTATGGAACCCGACTGCAATACTATAGTCCGACCGAATGACTGTTCCTTATGCACACCGAGTATTTTTAGTTAACAATTATTATAAATTTGTAGTCGGAAACCGACTACAAATTTATAATAATTGTTAACTAAATCGTCAATTATACGTTCACTAACCGAAAATGAACCTTAATTGTGGTATACCGACCACACGACTCACTCACAAAATGATTGCTGACCAATCTGAGGTATCCACCCTCTCCCAGCTACAATGTGGCAAAAAAACAACCCTACAACCGTCCGTGAATCGATTTCCTACTAGGAAACCGCGCCTCTGCTACCAAAATGATTAATTCCACGCCTTAACCGACAGGGCGTGGACTCTTGGTAGGGTTGTATTTCAGTGGAATGTCACAAAGCAGTACTGACCTTGACGCCGTGGACCGGAATTCGAAAGCTCAATTCGAGGCAGGAATACGGGATGAGGAACACCAGGGGGGGGGGGGGGGTGAGGGGAGTCGAATCTTACTCTCGTCGCAGCCCGAAGCTGTCGCCGTCGTGATGCTTGCCGACACAAAGGGTCGCTGTCCGAACGCGACGAATTGATCACCGAATCACTTCAACCTTTCAAAGCACGAAGCAATTACAAAAAACCTACAGCCACGGCCCGAATGCTTGACGCCGACATTTTCCATGTGTAAAAGCAACCTCTAACTCGTCATTTCGTTTCTATAAAAGTGACAGCTAGTGATGTCCCGATCACTCGCGGTCGATCCGCGCAACGAAAAAACCGGTGCGTTCCGAAGCATAAATATTAAACAGTGGCATTGATCATTGCTCTGCACTTGTTTAGCCTGTTCAGTAGTACCAACTTTACAGACAAACTTGTCGAAAATTGATGTATTATGGTCATAATGTATCAATTTCGATAGATTATAAATGAGTTTTTACAAATTACTATATCATTATGCTGGTCGTAACGTGCGGATTTTGGACGCAGTAAGGAGGGTTTATGATACATGTGTAGATAAAATCAATTTATTTTTTATTTTAAGTGCTTTTCAAACATATTAACCCTATTGTCAAAAGCAGGGTCACACCTCACCTATGTAGGATTATCATCAAGCATCAGTTTCATTATATCACATTCATGTAACACATAATTGGTTGCCATAAAAATCGTTATCACTCCGATAAAATACATTATTAAATAAAATTAAAAATGACCACCGTTAATCTATTGCCCCTTCCTCATATCCAACATTACCTGAACAGGCGATACTGAACTGTGAGAAATCCACCTACGTGAAAGAAGAATACGACCGACTGCGCAGCCACAGCCTGGTCACCAGCGCCATAGAGATCGCCAAAGAAGGCCGCATAGCCGCTCTCACGTGTCTCTGGCCACACATCGGGTCCTTGGCGATGCAGCTGGCGGTGCTCGAAATGTTGCCAGAAACAATATATCCGTTTGAGTACAGAGCTCTGTTGGACACTCTGGTGGGCGGCAGCACGAAGGCGTCGGCTGGGGCGGATGAGCATGAGAGCGATTGGTGCCGGAAGGAGGTCTTTAGGTCAGTACTTTATTTTAGTCTAGGTTCTTCTAATTATTGAAACACTACGCGTACGTACTCCTTGATGAGTAGCCAAACGGTGTCCCAAAAGGCACGTTTGGCGATTCATAATGGAGTGTTGAGTCCGACATTGATGTATGGGAGCGAATGTTGGGTATGACAGAAGAAACATGAAAGCAGAATAAACGCTTTAGAAATGAGGTCTCGGAGGAGTATTTATGGAGTAACGTTGAAAGATAGATTGAAGAATGAAGTTGTAAGGGAACGCTGTGGATTGAAAGAAGATATAGTGACAAGGATAGAGAAAGACCAGCTTAGATGGTTTGGTCACGTTGAAAGGATGAATGAAATGAGATTGACGAAACAGATTTATACAGCGGGTGTGAAAGGAGCCGTCGGGCGAGGACGCCCAAGAAGGTCTTATAAAGACCAAATCGGCGATTTGTTAGTGAAGGGGCAAATACGAAGTACCCGTGACCGGCGAGCTTGCATGAAGAGACTTATGAATGTTGAGGAAGCGAGATATGTATGCCAGGATCGCAGCAGGTGGAGGTCTTTGGTCTCTGCCTACCCCTTTTTCGGGAAATAGGCGTGATCATATGTATGTATGTGTGTAACGCGTAGGTATTTTTAGCGGGTTTCATTGTGATGGTTCTTACGCCTGTAGTGCTCAGCTGAGTAGGTACATTCTATGACCCCGCACTAAAGTCCCGCGACATACGTACGTCGCGACCACATGCCCCTCCCGCACCGATCAACTGCCGCAGGAAGCTAAGAAAGTTTGATCACAATCGTTGCACCTGATTTGAAGAGATAAGCAGAAGCTACCAGGTCACAAAATACCTAAATAGGTACAGAAGTCAACCACGTGTATGTACCTCACTTTTAATAGCTTCGCTCGGCGATCGCTCTAGGGTTGTCAACTATGGCTTGGTGCACGATAAACTATCATGGTACTGGCGCTCCATAAAACAAAACAATATACCTGCCTACTATTACAATACAAAAGGTTTACAGAACGGAAAAATACCTACACAATTTTACTTTTGTCAATTTTCACCATCGAAAATCCCTGATACTTCTAAACGGACTACCCGAGTTACAAAATTTATATTGCCCTGTCCGTTTTAGACCTATACCTGTCAAATGACACGAAAAACAACACAATATCTACACAAACAAAAAAACATGTTTTCAACTTACGTAAGTAAGGTGGCGTGAATTTACCTAACAAAAATTTTGTTAATACTTATTTTATTATACTGATTGAAAAATAGGCAACTTTTATTTATTTAAATCGATCTTACATATATTTTTCGGGGACCTTACCTACCTACCTAACTGTTCTATACATATAACGATAAAACGAACCATTGAAATACAAGCAGATAGCTACTTATCTTTCCGAAACCACTGGTAGCTTAAAAAACACCAATTCACAGTTTAATGTTGAATTTAAACAACCGTCCACTGAACAGTTGAATAACTTTTTTTCCGTTGCTCCATTGTTGCATTATTTGCATTAACAGACGCGCGTGTCAAGCGGATGGCACTCACGCTCGCACTGGTCCAAACTGGCCCGAGATATCGTGTTCGTGAGCAGTATCTATGTGTACGTTGCTCGAGCGCTGGTATGTAGATTGATTTCTGTACCTATTTATTTTGTGACCACGTCTTTTCTAAGACGATATAGTGGCCTCTTTTATGATTATGATGAACTAGACTAGGATGGACTTAGGGAATGTCATTTACCATTTTTTTTAAAGTATACTATATTTTGATCTAAACTATCTATGTCTTAAATTTTATTCAAAGCTGTTCAGCCTATTTTGCTCGACTGAGTACCAGTAATCCAAACTCACAAACTATATACGTCGCAGATCTATCTGGAGTTCCAACTGGTCGGAGGACACGCCCGCTGCCGAAGCGGCGGCGGTGGCGACGGCGCCGGTGGAGCTGGCGCGCTGGTACGCCGAGCGAGCGAGACAGATAGAGGAGAAGAGCGCGCTCGTCAGCCATGCCATCGCGCTCCTCACACTCGCCACGAAAGTCCAGGTACAGTACAGGTGTCACTACACTTCGATCAAGCCAAATAGTGTAGTGAGGGATTCAAGCTTGCCTAAGTAGTTTCTTTCGGGAAATTTGCTATTTCCCGAAAGAAACTAAATATTTTTCTTATACTTTGTCGAATAGAGTATTGAATAACTGGCTAAACGCAGGCACAAATTGTGTCTCTGCCACCCCGTATGGGAAAACCCGTGACGCCTGTGTTTCTTTATGCATGTATCCATAGTTGTTTCGTTGTCCTCACTTAAATTTTCTGTTCAACTCTCTTTTTGCATGATTGCAGTGTATTTTTGAGCTCTCATACAATGGGCCATGCTAAAAAACTATATTTACTGCTATTTATTGTATTTTATGAAATTTTATTTTAAGAAAATTATTTGAATATTTCGATTAATAGATGTCTAATTAATTTTTAAATAATTTTCAAAATATTTTTAAAGTGACGTCACGAGGAGGGTCACTCCTCATGACGTCACTTGCTCACAGTATGGATGGTAGTGCAACGGTTGTACGATACGGCTGGTTGATTCCGATTATACAAACTAAAAAATATCAATATTTGTTTACGTTTCGACTGACATCTGCGTTATCGACTGACAGGAAAACTGTTGATACTTGACAGTTTTACAGAACAGTACAGTTAAGGTAGTGCAGTTTTTAACGTCGAAGGGAATTTAACAAACTACGCCGTAGGGTACAAATAAATTACATTATGTTTTTAGGGATATTCCAGTAATCCTGTAATATTTTTGGATGGGCATAACGGAATTTAGTAAGGGACACAATTATCTCGAAATGGTTTGCTCAGTTTGGTACCTTGATTTTTTTACATGGCCAATTACACAATATTGCAGGGTATCAAAGGTCTAGAGAAGATGCAGTTTGACCTGGAGACCCTGGACGTGCTGGTGTACGAGGCGGGCGCGGAGGTCACGCTGAAGCAGGTGGAGCGACTCAGCAGGCTCGAGACCTGTCACCGCCTCATGCAGATGGTGAGTCACATTGCAGTGTTGACCTGGAGACATCAGACTCTCATGCAGATGGTCAGCATTTAGTCAACGAAAGTGGAGTCCAAATATATAGTGGTTTTTAAGAACTTATCAATAACTTAATAAAACATAAACATAAACATTTACATACATTGCTTCTGGCCCCACACTAGGATACCCTGAACAAGAAACAGCGACGTCACACACATATAAACATCCAAGACCTGTTTTTTTACCCCCAGCCGGGGTTCGAACCCGGGACCTCTCGCATGGTAGACAGAGCCACAACCGCTGCGCCGCAGACGTCGTCGCCTATGAACAACATATCCTTTGCCGAAAACCGTATTTAGATCTTTTTTAGAGATAATAATAATAATAATACCTTGGACACTATTTACACACATTGATCTGGCCCCAAACTAGGATGCCCTGTATCTTGGGTACTAGACAACGATACACATACTTATATAGATAAATATTATACTTAGATAGATAAACAACCATGACTAGGGTTCAAACATCCGTTCTCGTCAAACAAATATTTGCTCCAACCGGGACTCGAACCCGGGACTCTTGGCTTCGTAAATGGGAACATGCGTTTGCACAAACAAACAAACATCTCTCACCCTGATCCGACGTGTACATTATGTAGTACCTGTATACAGGGTGTCCCACTGCTATGCCACGTGGAGGGCAAGCACCCTAAACATTGTGATAGAATAGAATAAAGAATACTTAGTTTGTTTAAAAGAAATCTTTGAAAGATCTAAAAAAAATCGCACTCGAAAGGCTTAATCCCAAAGATTATATAAGTCTATAAACATCTTAAGTAAAAGGAAGGCCAAGATATTTTTTCTTCTTTAGGAAAACGAAAAGCCATTTAACGGACTTTGCCGTGTTTCTAACAAGTGACTGATTCAATGTTCATATTACTATTACAAAAAAATGTAAAATTTCATGGTCTTACTTTGATTTAAGGTGTTTTAATTCTTAGACAAAACTGATTTTTATGATTGAGTCCGGCTTGCAGCAGACTTTTTACAGCCGCTAATTAGAGTTTAAATGCAATATAAATACAACGCGGTTAAGTTACATGATCAACCACGACTAGGATATTGCCTTCAGCCAGGTTCCCACTCAACATGGCCGCATTGAATTTATAACATAGCACCTTAAATAAAATTTATTTATTTATTTATTATATTAGGTACACAAAACAGCACTAGAGATAATACATCAAATAACAGCAACAAAACAAGTACAAAAGGGGCTGTCTCCAGCGCCAAAAGTATGTGTACACAGCATGGTGTAAGGTAAATCTAGAACTAACTAAACAAAAACTACATACAATGGAAAGATTACCTACTTAACTATTGGAAAAACTTAATTTATTTTTCTACACTTAAGAGATGAAATAGAACTAAAAAAACTAAATAAAATCAGTTTAAAAACATAAATACATGATGATCGATATCTGGTACAATCAATGAATTATCATACCTGTTTAAGGATTTTGCGCATTTTATATTTAAAGCAAGGCAACGAGACGTGTTAGATGTCAGGAACATCATCTTCGGTGGCCACAACTTCATTGTAGCGACGACACATTCGAAGCATGGGGTTATTGGCGCTGATGTTCGACCTGCATGTTGGGATGAAGAAAAGACGCGGTATTCTGTCTGACCTGCTTGGTACTTGAAAGTTGATTTCTGAGAGAGTAGAAGTTACTATTGCTCCATTTATTATTTTATGAAGATGGATCAGATCCTGGAGTCTACGACGCGACTCTAAGGATTCCAGTGAGAAACGTTCGCATCTGTTATCGTAAGACTTGACCGCGCGACGAAGACCGAGACGCGCGCAGAGCATGCGTAGGAAGCGCTTCTGGACTGACTCAACATGATCGATGTGGGTTTTGTAAAATGGTGACCAAATGACAGACGCATATTCCAATCTGGAGCGGACAAGGGCATTATACAACAGAATGAGACTCTCTGATTTCTTAAAGGACTTAGTTACTCTTGAAATGAATCCAAGAAGTTGGTTACATTTTTTTACTAGGGCTGAGCAGTGTTGATTAAGACTTAGTTTGTCGTCGAAAATAACGCCTAAGTCACGGGCTTCGTGTTTTCTTTGCAGCGTTACATCCCCTATGGTATAATCGGACAGGACAGGATTGTGGTTACGGGTCATCGTAATTACGAAGCACTTGTCAGCAGCCAAAAACATGCGGTTGTCTGCGCACCAGTGGGACAGTGTTTTCAAGTCTTCCTGAAGGGTTGTGCAGTCGCGTTGTGTACGGACACGTGTAAAGACTTTGAGGTCGTCAGCGTATAACAAGCAAGGACTATTGAATTTTATCACCAGGTCATTGATAAAAATTATGAAGAATAAAGGCCCTAGTAGAGATCCTTGCGGAATACCAGAGGGGATTCCAGCTGGAGACCATAAGTGCCCTTTCAGCGCTATTATTTGGCTACGGTTTTTGATATATGATTCCACCCAGCGCAGAAAGTTTCCGTGCACCCCATATAGTGATAGTTTGCAACAAAGAATACGATGGTTTACTTTATCAAAAGCTTTACGAAAATCTGTGTAGATTGTGTTCACTTGGCAGCGGTCGTTGAACGCCGTACACAGGTAGTTTGTGTACTCGAGCAGAATGGAGACAGTTGATTTTCCCTTGACAAAGCCGTGCTGCTCAGGTACAATACGTGGCTTGACATGGCTATAGAGCACATCGAAGACGAACGACTCAAGCACCTTAGCGAAGCATGATAATATGCTGATGGGGCAATAGTTACCACAATTGCTAATATCACCCGATTTATGGAGAGGCACAACATACGCCAATTTCCAATTATTTGGAAAAGTGCTCGTGCTGAACGACTTGTTGAAGATGATCGTAAGAGGTATAGATAGAGCACCGGCACATGATTGAATGAAGTAGGGGGGAATCCCGTCAGGACACGCTCCCTTATTGACATTTACAGTCAGCAACTTTTTACGAACTGCATCTTGAGGTATAGTCATATTGGCTAGGGTATTGTTACATTCACCGACGTTGGTTAAGTCTTCACAGTCACCATCGTGATCGATGTCGTCCTTCTCAAAAACTGACGCAAAATATTCGGAGAACAAATTACACACCTCTAGCCCACCGCGTGCGGATTTGTTGCCGAAGTACATAGTTTCAGGGAGAGAGTTGTTTGCTTTTTTAGAGTTGACGAAGGTAAAAAATAATTTTGTCGTGTCACACAAGGAGTTTTCGACACTACTCAGAAACGATTTGTAGCAGTCCTTAATAAGTTTTTTGGATCTGGTTCGTAGCATTTGGAACTCATCATAATCCCGGGGATTCTGATATTTTTTGTACCGTCTATGAACTTTATTTTTCTCATCGATACAAGCTTTTAGAGATTCTGAAAACCAGAGGGGGCGCCTATTGTCACCAACTCTTTTAAGGGGGGTATTTTGTTTGATTATGTCATTCAAAGTGGTATAGAATGTCGCTAGGTCTACGTTTACAATCAGAGTTACTTAATACCATGGGCCAGTCAATGCAATCAAGGGCTTGGTTACACTTAGCTAAGTCGCATTTGCGGTAGTTAAGTGTTTTTTTGGGCATTGAGACTAAGGGCTTGGGTACATCCAGCAGTTCAGCCACGATTGCCGGGTGGTGCCTGTCAACTCGCGATACGGCGTCACATTCAGTCAGGGTCAAGTTAGGGTAATCTGTTAAGAATAGGTCCAGTATCCTATTGTTGGCGTTGCATATGTTGTTACATTGGCTTAAGTTACCAAGTGCCATTAGATTGAACAGCAGCTCGGATTTGGAGTCAAGTGGGGCTGTGTTGATCAAGCTGTACGAGGAGGCTGGGTCAGGTGACTATTGCAAGTTGGGAAGGTTGAAATCGCCCAGAATTATGGTTTTACTTCTATAGTCGCTAGTGTCTGCAAGCAGGTTATTGGAACATTTATCGATCCAAGTCCTAAACTCATCAATTTTGAGGTAGTCTGGCAGGTAAACGAGACAAATTGCGAGGGAAAGTCCTGGCCTTGCCAGTCCTCATCGTTATCCAGAGATCTTCAAGAGAGGTCTCCATATCCTGATGCCTCGTGACATGAAAGTGCTTTTTTATTGCAAGTAATACGCCACCACCGGACTGTTTCGAAGAGGCAGTGGATTCGCGGTCCCTACGGAAAACAACGTACCTATCATCTCTCACCTCGCTCGTGTAAATGCCGCTATCAAAGTTGGTTTCGGTCAAGCAGACTATGACATAGTCATCATTAAGCAGACTGAGATAAACATCGTTTAGTTTAGATCTTGTTCTATTGACATTTTGATAAAATATACGCATGGAAGAGAAAACTGATATCAATTAGCTAAAGTAACATATACGAGTAATTAGAGTAGATAAGGTTAACCTATATATAGGCAGCTTTTCAAGAGCAGACTTGTCCTTTATATGTATATGTGGTGACTGTTCGTCTTTTCTGACATAAACTCTTCCAAATTTCACCCATACAAATTTATAACCAAGGGCCTTGTATTTTCTCGCAGCTGCGTGTAGGTCTTTACCCTCCGGCGACAGGTGCTCCGCCACGAAGATCGACTCGTCCAATAAAAAAATAAAATAAAAGCCAGACAATTAAATTTAACATTTTCTAGTAATAGTAATATGTACATTGCATCGGTCAGTTGTTAGAAACACGGCAAAGTCCGTGAAATGGCTTTTCGTTTTCCTGATATTTTTTCAAATTAATTGTTAATTTCTTGGTTTTCCTTTATTTAAGATGCTATGTTTATAGACTTAAATAATCTTTAGGATTAAGCCTTTCGATTGCGATTTTTTTTAAATCTTTGAATGCACTTTTTTGTGGCAGTCAAAAGTCTGATACAAGGCGCTCTAAGCTTTTCAATAGGTATCTAAGGCTATTTTTCCACAATTGGCGGGTTCGATTCCTGTTTATAAAAAAACAAAATTATGTCTTATTTCAGTAAAATGCTCTATCTACAATATTTAAGGTTCTTTACCTCCATGTTGCATTGCCGTGGGACACCCTGTATAACTATTTGTGTTCATTCTGATGACCCGAATGGCCGAGTCGGCAGTGACCCTGCTTACGAAGCCAAGTGTCCCGGGTTCGAGTCCCGGTGGGGGCAAATATTTGTTTTATGAGAAAGTCAAAGTCAAAGTCAAAGTTCTTTATTACTGTAGATATTTACATATACTTAGCAAACGTCATTTTTTGCCTCTTCTCTACATTGGACCACTGTGGGAGAAGGAGGGCGTAGAAACTCCCACAGATTGATTTTTAGATCTCTTTTAAAAATAGGTTGTGCTTAACTAATACAAATATGAAAAATTTAATTGTTATGATTAATAAGCAGGAATAAATAATTACAAAATTATTAACAGCAAGGTCTGTGTTGAGCCAGATTAACCCCATACAGTCCTGTCATTTAAGTAATCTTGAACATTGTAATATCCCTTTTTCGACAAAGTCGCTTTAACATGCTTTTTAAATTGCTCAAATGGCAATTTCAAAATCTCCAGAGGTATCTTATTGTAGTAGAGAATGCACTGACCCTTGAAAGAATTGCTTACCTTCGCGAGTCTAAAACGGGGCGCACATAGTCTGTGATTATTTCTTAGGTTAACAATACAGCTATCGCTAAGTTTGGAAAATGTTGTAAGGTTCTTGCGTACATACATTATATTTTCGAAAATAAATTGACTAGCTACTGTTAGTATGTCAATTTCTTTAAAAAGCTCTCTTAAGGAGTCTGTTCGTTTTAAATTATAAATTGCTCGAATAGCTCTTTTCTGTAAAATAAAAATAGTTTGAATATCCGTTGCTTTCCCCCACAACAAGATACCATAGGACATCACACTATGAAAGTAACTAAAATATACTAGCCTAGATGTAGCCACATCCATGCTTTGTCTGATGTTCCTAACAGCGTAAGCCGCAGAACTTAATTTACCAGCCAATTTATCTATGTGGACGGATTTTAGTACCCTAGTCATGGTTGTTTATCTATCTAAGTATAATATTTATCTATATAAGTATATGTATCGTTGTCTAGTACCCAAGATACAGGGCATCCTAGTTTGGGGCCAGATCAATGTGTGTAACTAGTGTCCAAGGTATTATTATTATTATATTATTATTATTCCCACTGTTTCAAGTCGACGCCAGAAACATTCGTGTCGGATCTCAAGAGCTTCGTGGTCCCGTACCTGAGACGCTATGAGAAGTTGAACGGCGAACAAGAGTCGTGTGCGGCCGGACTCACGGAGTACCTCGAGAGCAAGAGCGTCACCGATCTGTCCACTATCCTACTTGTAAGTGCCGTTCCTCATATCAGCTCACTTCAGGCCACTGCTGGCTGTAAGTTGCCCTCTCCCAAAGCACGTCATAAGAGTGTCTTGTCGTGTGTGCACCCTTGCAGCATAAGGGATTTGGTTGCTCGCGAGCTATTTTATTGTTATAGGCCACGTCTCTCCATTTGCCATTATGACATGCCATGATATTTATGATTTAAAAAATATTTGAAAAATTATTACTAGTCTATTTTTTTTTAGTCTGTCTAGATCCAGCCTAGGGGAGGGTCATGACATGACCCCACGACCTCTTGCCTGGATCTGCGCTTGGGCAGATGACACACTGAAAGACGGTTCAATGCGAACTTGCTGGCAGCCTGCCTTGTAGTCTCATTTATGAATAAAATGTCATGTCATGTCATGTTGCCTACACTATGAAGGTATCTATGTGCAAAACCTCTGAGCTGCGCTGCGAGGACCTGCATCTTCGCGTCCCAGCATATCAGGCTTTATTTAGGACCTACTCAACTTCCCAGTGAGTGAAAGAATTGGCAAACTCTTTCTTAAACTATTGCTGTAGGTACCTAACTACATTATCTGTGGACGAAATTATAAAAAAAAGGTCAAAACCTCAGAACAATAATAATGCAAAAGCCGTGAATGCGTGCATGAAAAGATTTTGAATAGACTTTGCCAGAGGCAATTATAAGGAGAGCGACATCTTCGGGAGTAAAGTAAAAGGCTTGAGATGCGCGCAAATACGAGACTATTTTATTATAGGATATACTAAGGTTATATACAACTTACTACAAAACTACGTGATGAATATAAATATACCTTATCTGTGACGGTCGTCAACTTATCTTAACATTACGTGGAAATAGATATTTCCGCATATCTGTGGCGGGCGTACGTGCCGGCACAGATACTCCCCCCTTTAGGGGAAAAAATAAATGAATGTACTTATAACAATGGAAAAAATCTAAGTTAGATACCATAACAAACTTATATCAACTGCAATAATAACTAGTAGTATTTTAATAAACATAAATCAGATAGTAATCGCGCATACTTCAACTTAATCTAAAGGTAAATCTTACACGAATTAGAAAAATAAAGGAACTACGGTTATGTGAATTCTACATAAGTTTAAAGAATTACTTAATATTTACCTACAAGCAAGTCTTGTGTCTGGCCGCACACTACATAAAATAAACTAAAAACTGGAAAACAGAAAAACACTAGGAAAATGGGGCTTCGCGGTTAGTAAACTAACCTAACCTATAACTGGAAAAGATCCTCAGGAGAGTCGTCTGATGCTGCAGCCGCCCATGTTTTTCAGGAATCGATGAGTCAATTTACATCGCACGTCGTTGAAGTTGTAATCACTGTTTGTTTATAATTGCGACCGTACCTACACAAGGATGATTGTGCTGAATCAGCGTCAGCATTAAATCTGTCAGTCAATGATCTCTTTCGTCATATGTACGTGCGTGCTCTTCACTCTTGAGTGAATATTAAGTTGTCGATTGATGAAATTTGTGTGCCTAAAAACCTTGGGATTTGGCAACATAGGGCACATCTTGTACACCAATAGTTTATATATATCTCTCTCTGTCTGTCTCTGTTATTTATATTTTAATTATTTTATTATGACATTTGAGACTCTTTACATCTCTCAGAAACAATAATTAAGTACTTTTTTTTTTCTGATAATATGATACAAATAATAATACCAAATGTTCTGTAAAAAATGAAATGAAATGACATGTGAAAGTGCCCTTGTGGCCTATTTACAGAATAAACGTTTTGAGTTTTGAGTTTTCAGTCTCTCTTCAGTGATTTGATTATTCTTCGTGCGATGTTCTTCCTGGATGATTTCAATATTCGTTGAATTAGGTATATAGATGATGTTTCAATACTCTTCTGGGGGCTGGAACGGCTTCCTATGTCTTGAACTTGAAAAGCTGCTTGCTGTGAATGAATTTTCCGACGCGTTCGTTTCTGCTGGTGCGAGCTCCATTTTGATAAATCAGCAGTCGGCTGACTATCGGTTCATTTTTCTTGCGGTATCTTGAGTTCGATGCCGGAAATCTTCAGTTGAAATTATTTATCTTCTGCTCCGTTTTCAAATCTGGTCCGGTTATGGCTTGCTTGATGTTGTCTTGGTTGCCGAAGTCGGGGCTCGGCGATCTTGGACGAAGTGCTTCTTGCTTGCACTTCTAAGGTGGCAGCACACGGAGTTTTCTTCGCGGCTGGGTCCATGCTGCTATTACCGAAGGTTGCTGATGTTCAAACGTCGGGTCACCACTTTGCCAGAGGCAATTATAAGGAGAGCGACATATTCGGGAGTAAAGTAAAAGGCTTGAGATGCGCGCAAATACGAGACTATTTTATTATAGGATATACTAAGGTTATATACAACTTACTACAAAACTACGTGATGAATATAAATATACCTTATCTGTGACGGTCGTCAACTTATTTTAACATTACGTGGAAATAGATATTTCCGCATATCTGTGGCGGGCGTACGTGCCGGCACATAGACATTTGTTATACCTATTTATAAAATGCAAGTGGTACATAATCGCTTGTTTGTGCCTCTGTAATGAACACTTGTTGTGTCCCCGCTAAGCGCAAGCCGGCATAATGGACCTTCTACAGGACAACTTGTAAAACGTAAGTTTAATTCCCTAATTTATGAAACCCTTTGGTAAACTTTTACGGAGCTCAAAGAATGGACGAACCATTCTTATGATGGCGTGGATCTTAGACAACACATACATTATGTTCTCGTCTAAAAATCAAATTTTTTCACCAGTCAGAACAATCTGGACGTATACACGTAATTTGATGCTATACATTGCTGCTCCAAGGAACTTTAAAAAAAATTTCAGTAATAAAGTTTTTGTAAAAAAAAAACTCATGATTTGCACAAACTATGCCTGGACAAAATATATGCCCATACGTAATTTACACCCTGTATATATATAATAAATAACGTCGATGGTAGTGCAATTAGTTTGACATCGGACAATTCGAATTCGCAATCTGGGGGACTCGTATTGAAACCAAGTTAGACATATTTTTTTTCACACCTTTCATTGGGAAAAGTAAGTTTTGCTTCACGACGAGAGGGAGCAAAATGCTACTTTTCTGTTCAAGCTACTTTTTTTTACTTTATTCATTAGGATGTAGCATTTACGCAATGTGCCAATTGAACATAGATCTTAATAAAATAATCGATTGTATTTTCATCCTAGTCGATTAAAAACGAACATGTTTCAAGTTTTAACTTTAACAACGTATATGAAAATTTATGAAAATTTCGTAGTATTTAAAAAAAATGTCACAATAAATTATATGTTTTACTGAAATCAAAACTATCGATGACTGTTATTGTGATATAATGAATATTGATATCCGAAACCATTGTAATATTCGATTCGATTATTTTTACACATTGGTAAAAGTACACAGGAATATTTTATCTGTCGTGACCTTTCCCTAATCCTTCACAAACCGCGATTATAAAAATAAAAGTTTTGTTTACGTTGTTCGATTACTGTAAAAGCGGTGAAAGAAAGTATAATTCAAAGTATAGTTATTTAATTTTTTTAGAGCATTTAATTTAAATTTTCCTCATAGTCGGTGTGAAAAGTTGTATGTGTCACTCAGGAGCAAAATTATTTTCGGCATGGGCGTTAACGCTTGAATCCTTCGTTGCGCTCAGGATTCTAACTTAGAATCCCTCGTTACGCTCAGGATTCTATCGTAGAATCCTTCCCTTCACTCTGGATTCAATGTACCGCCCTCGCCGTAAATACATCATTTTGCTCCCTTGTGACACAAATAACTATTGTTTTGTTTTATTATTTTGTTGTCCTTAAGTTTTCTCGTTCGATGATACGGAACCTTTTGTGTGCTAGTCCGACCCGTACTTGACCGATTTTCTGTTCTTGGCCACCGCTCTGTTAGAGCATTGTCATATCTTTCATCTTCTCTTTTAAAATCACGTGTTCCGCCCATCTCCACTTAAGAATCTTCTAGTGTCTACTATTCTTCAACGCACACTAAAATACAAATACAGCCGCCGTACAGAAAATATTCCGCTTTCATACAATGTAACATTCTAGACTGGTAGCTCTATTCTATAGAATACAACAGAATAAAACTTTATTTCATAAACATCTTATGGGCTACACATACATCCCACAAAACCAAAAGTGAGTATGGTTTTTCTGTGAGTTGGGGGTCGCACTTCATATTTAATAAGATTTTCTTGATTTAAACATTAGGTATTCATAGCTATGTAGGAACAATTATTATTGAGTTGTTGACATAGAAATGGTCGAATATAATTTATGATGGCATATATAGGTATGCAGGTAAGTAGCAAAGTAGGAACTTTTAATTTTGATGTTTATATAATAATAATAATATTTTGATAATTTAGGCAGGCAATTAGGTACTTCGAATACTATCTAGAAGGCAAATTTATACATGACTGAACATTTATTAATATTTTTCTCAAGTCTAATATGATATAGCATTTCATTGATTAATCTAGGAATCTGTTTTTTTAGCATTCTACCACCGAAGTAGTTACTTTTGTAGTTTCAAATGTTCCTTGAGCTACGGATCCTGTATTGAGCCCGTGCTGTTTGGGTATTTTATGGTTCTGACTACCAAGCCTTATTACGTACGTACATATCTCATTTAAAGCTATTTTGATTTAAATTTGAAATGAATCGGAATATGTCAGGAAATACAGAATCGGTCACAATTGTATGGTTGATTGTGTGCAGGTATTGGAATCTCCGGAAGAGCTGGGGCTGGACGTGCGGACTCAACTGGACCTTGCCGACAAGTGTCTGATGGCGCACGCCGGGACCGAACAGCTGGACGTGGCGGTGGACATAGTCGCCACGATCTGCAAGGAGACGTGAGTTTGATATCCATTTAAATAATCTGGCCGAAGGCTTCAGGGGTCCAACTATTTCAGGGCAATTTTAATAGTCTACTTATAAATTCCATAGCTTAAGAACTCTTACAGACTCGGGAATATATTCACTCATACCTCCGAGGGTTCTTTTTAGGGTTCCCGTACCCAAAGGGTAAAACGGAACAAAATTACTAAGACTCCGCTGTCCGTCCGTCTGTCTGTCTGTCACCAGGCTGTGTCTCATGAACCGTGATAGTTAGACAGTTGAAATTTTAACAGATGATGTAAGTATTTCTGTTGCCGCTATTGCAACAAATACTAAAAAACAGAATAAAATAAATATTTAAGGGGAACTCCCATACAATAAACGTGATTTTTTTTGCTCCTTTTGTTCGATGTTGATAACGGCAACAGGTAGACGGTTGAAATATTTACAGAATATTGAGTTTTCTCTTTAAAAATAAATAATTGAATTGAAACAAAAATAATATTAAAGAGGGGCTCCCATACAACAAACGTGATTTTTTGCCGTTTTATGGATAATGATACGGAACCCTTCATGTGGTAGTCCGACTCGCACTTAGCCGTTTTTTTATATTTATCCCCTCTTCTATGCGACAGTTTTCCTACACTCTCTTACTCACTTTCGGTCACCATAAAGGGATGTTGTAAGGATAGTTTAGTTTAAAATTATTTGTATCCGACAGCAGGAATCGTGATTCTAATGTCTAGTGATTCGATTCCAGATTCAAAATTGAGTGCAACATAATCGCAACGATTCTAAATGTCTGCAGCGACGGCAGCATCCCGGCCGACGATCTCTCCCGCCGCCTGTCCTCGCTGTCCCGCCTGCTGCAGTGCGCGCGCACGGTGTGGCGGCGCGGCGGCGGCGCGGCGCTGGCGGAGTTGCGCGCGTACAGGCAACACGCGGGGAAAGTGCTGCAGACGCTGACTAGACTCGCTAGGAGCCTCGCTGTCAGGTATGTCACACTGCACACTATGTTTCCCGTCTGCATTGCGTGCACATAGATAAGATTCCGGGAAGGTGCTCCATAAGCTGACTAGACTCGCAAGCAACCTCGCTGTCAGGTAGGTGAAAGAAAGACGATGGCTACATTAGCCCGAACGACCTAGCCAGTGGTATACAATACTACGATGATTTGCGCTTCAAAACAATCGAATCCTAAATATTTGGGGTTATGTTTGGGGCAAATATGTAACATCTCGCTTGTACAGTACTATACAGAATAAATTAAATATCACAAAAGAAAGAAACTACACTTTAAACAACAGAGTCTACACCTGGCTGAGAAGCCTAATGGACTCTGCCTACTAAAACCATTAAGATAAGTATATTACACTTACATTCACCACACTGCACTCACTACAAGCCTAACACACACACCTACACTAACAACTACACCTACACTACTTGATAACTCTGGTTAATTATTATTATTTTTAAATTTTCTGTCTACTATATAAAATCTTTTTGTTTTTGTAATTAATGTACATGCTTTACTACTTTATTAATTTCACAAACATTGTGACTATAATCGGGAAGAACTGTTTCCCTAGATACAGTTTAAACTAGTTAGGGAGACAGGGATCCACCAATATGGAATATTTTTTCTTTCTTTCTTTCTATGGGGTCAATTTTGATACATCGATCAATTACATTTCAATTGTTCTAGTACACAAAGCATAGTTGCTTTAATTCAAAACTTGCTGCCTAATGTAACTAACTCAATGGAAAACAATCCATCAAGAGCATCTTCTTTATCTACTTATTATCGTACTGTAACATCCCCTCTACTATTTATTATTATTTTTACTGTGATTACTTGAAACGCAGTCTCTTATTAATATTTTGGCCAAATAAAATAGATCTTCTAGTAAATTAGAACTCCAGTTACATGTGTTAGTAGTAGTAGTAAGAGGTGCCGTCAACTTAGACAAATTATTTTAAACTAGGAATGTTTTAAGTCCAATAATTGGTAATTTAAAAATTTCAATAAAAGGATATATTTAAATATGTCCCCACTAACAAGCATTGTACATATCAATATATATATAATGTAATAAATAAATTTATAAGGCAGATTCAGATATTATAAAATGTCTCAGTATATTTTTGGGACTTAATTAAAATAAAATAAAATTATAAATATTTAATATTTATAAAATTTGGAAGGAACCTACCGATTCGGTCTTCTAACCAGATCATTCTACGAAACCAATTAATTTGTAGTTCCGATACTCATTTATAAAAGAGTAGTTTAATAATTATTATGAATTGGATTTAGTCATAGATTCACTGGATTGGGATGGGGTACGACCGCTCAGGATAGGATAATATTTTTTCACACCTTTCATTCGGAAAAGTAAGTTTTGCTCCACGACGAGAGGGAGCAAAATGTTACTTTTCTGTTCAAGCTACTTTTTTAATTTATTGATTGGCATGTAGCATTTACGCAATGTGCCAATTGAACACAGATTAAAATAATCGAATATAATTATGAAATTACATTCCCATCGACTACGATGACGTAGTCGATTAAAAAGGAACATGTTTCAAGTTTAAACTTTAACAATGTTATATGAAAATTTATGAATGTTTCGTGATATTAAAAAAATGTCACAATACATTATTTGTTTTACTGAAATCAAAACTATCGATGATTGTTATCGTGATATAGTGAATATTGATATCCGAAACCATTGTATTATTCGATTCGATTATTTTTACACATTAGTAAAAGTACACAGGAATATTTTATCTGTGGTGACTTTTCCCTAATCCTTAACAATACACCATTATAAAAAAAAGGTTTTGTTTACGTTGTTCGATTACAGTAAAAGTGGTGAAAGTATAATTCAAAGTACTTATGGTTTTTTTTTAGAGCATTTAATTAAAATTTTCCTCATAGTTCGGTGTGAAAAGTTGTATGTGTCACTCAGGAGCAAAATTATTTTCATCATGGGCGTTAACGCTTGAATCCTTCATTACGCTCAGGATTCTAACTTCCTTCGCTCTGGATTCAATGTACCGCCCTCGCCGTAAATACATCATTTTGCTCCCTTGTGACACAAATAACTATTGTGAATGACAACCAACTGTCTCATCAGTCGTATCTGTATATGTAGATTATATTAAATAATCTTCCACGTATAGAAAATTATAAACATACACAATGAAGTTTCACTAGTTGTTTAAGTTACATGTTAATGTATTTCAATATAAACTCATTTATCTATTAGCATAGTATAAATATTTCTCCACATACATAGACGTGCGTAAGTAGCATGATTCATTTAACTATCTAATAATACATACATAACATAGCGTCACGCCATTTTCCCATACGGGGTGGCAGAGGCACAATTGTGCCCACTTTGAGCCAGTTATTCAATAGACCATTTTTGCGTGACAGGGGGCTAGCCCATCGCCGCAGCTATGGAGTGATATAGCTATGGAGTTTTCCATCACCGTTAGAACGTCCGTATAATGTAATTAAGATAAATTAATTATATCATTGGTTCATGGTCAGGAATGGAATAATATTTCATCGAATCATTATCTACCTTTTGTTTTCCTAGATAATATGTATATACCTACTTCGACTCCAAATTCAAACATAGACCCAATTATAACAGCCTTGTCAAATACTTACATGCTCTGGAAAATAATAGTTTAAATTATAAAATGTGTACCTAGGTATTGATTAATTTAAATAACCAGCTGAACCTATGACTTTCCGTATGTGATTATATACGCGATACTTAACTCATGTGATCTTATGAAATTGGTAAGTATAAGATCCTCTAAAATCCTAAATAGATACCTACCCGATACAACATTTCATAATTCTTCATGTTACTATCAGATATACTATCAGATATCCTAAAACCATTTCTTCTATGAATATTAATGAACTCGAAAACCGGCGAAAATTCTAGAAGCTCGCGACTATGAATGTTTAATGATAGCGTAATATTTCCTTATCAGCAATCTGGAAGTATGTAGATTCATTTCAAATTGTACCTACCCTTATGTGGCATTGATCATTGGTCTGCACTTGTTTAGCTTGTTCTGTAGTACCAACTCCACAGACAAACTAGGGGCGGCACGCAGGCGGGCGTCGGCGTTCGAAGTTTGAATTTCATAATTTGACAAATTTTTGTACATTATGGTCATAATGTACATTTTTTTTTATATGTGTGTAATATGTAATACATAGGTAAATGAGTTTTTACCATATAGCTTTACATTATGCTGGTCTTAACGTGCGGTTTTTAGACGCATTAAAGAGGGTTTATGATATGTGTGTAGATAAACTAGTGCTTGTAACTGTACATAATTAGGCATTAATACTCGAGAGTATCACTCGAGAGTGCATCTAGCAGTCACATAAACTACTATTATCGCACTGAAATTGAAACTACTGGTTTTAATAATTTAGAGATCAATTTACTGTCCCTATGCCTACGTAGTTTCAATATAACCTTGATCCCGTAAACGCTCAAAGGTTTGATTAGGTACTTTTTAGTGTCAGCTGTTCAGATCAGCTGTTCGTCCGCGATAAATTTGTAGGTACCTAAAACACGTCAATGAGAGGCTCCAGGTTCAGAGAGACTTATCGCGGCGACTTTTATAAAAATAAAACTGCCGAAATGCCCTTGCATCATTCTATTATACAATAGAATTAAGTATTGCCAGTATGTCGAAAAAAAAAATCACGTCAACTTTAAAAATCGTTTGTGGCTTAACGGTTTAAGCAGATGCAACTTTTTTTGAATATTAACACTCTAGACAAAAAACCACACAATTTGCAATATCAACTATATATATTTATCTCTTCCCGTATAGAAATAAGCGAATTCATCTGAAAACGAAATCTTAAGAGTTCATGTACCTAAACCGCAGGGGCCCAGTCTAACTTTGGTCACAAATTTATTATCAATACTTTTACTTTTTATTCACGAATAAACACATAATCAATTATATACACAGGTCATTAATCTGGTAAAGAATCCATAATAACACTCGTCTCAATGTTCTGCGTTTCATAGTACCATTGTTAAAATCTTTTTTTAAATTTCATTGCACAACCCTGGTTACCTTCTCATCGAAACCCTGTGTTGCTATATTTATGTTTACTGCTAAACGCTATATTTCATCTTTCCATTCTTTTTTATGCCTATACGGAACCCGAACAATATTTTACGACTCGATCTCCACAGATATTGGGAATATTCTTGCTATTTGTCAAAAGATGCCGCTACTCTTATGAAATCCAAAATATGTTATTGCGATTAACCATCCTTATATTTCCGCTATATGTTTAAAGATGTCGATATTTAGGGCTCCGTACCCAAAGGGTAAAAACGAGACCCTATTACTAAGACTCCGCTGCCTGTCTGTCTATCTGTCTGTCCGTCTATCACCAGGCTACAGCCTGAGATGAGATACATATGAGATACCTCTCATGAACCGTGATAGTAAGACAGTTGAAATTTTCACACATGATGTATTTCGGTGTAACAACAAATACTTAAAATACCACATCCAAATTAATGTGAAAGTAGCACAATAACTTTGTAAACAACATTTTGCTATGTAAAATCCAAAGTATTCACTCCACACCATCCCTACCATTGTACGGTGGTATGGAACTCTTCGTGCGCGAGTGCGACTCGCACTTGGCCGTTTTTTTATGTAAATTTTATTTTCATGGGTAATCTCGCGCATTCCACTTCCAGACCTCCACGTTAGATAAATATAAGCAATTAATGCGACGATAAATTCAGTAGTTTAAACAAGGTAGAATACAAGACATTTACAAAAGCGCATTATAAGATAGGAACATCAGGACCCAAATTTAATTGGCACAAACCGACACTCTCGAATAGCTTATTAAAATTCATTCAAAATATAGGTATTCAAAAGTAAAATAGAAAAAGGATTGACCGAGACCCAGCCTCGTATCTCGAACAACGCGATGAGCCACTAGAGCTAATATGAGGCCTTGAGAAATTTGGGGTGCCTTTGATAATCACTAATCTCCAATGTTTATGTTTCTACCAAATTTAACTTGCCGCTAATTGAGCATTGATCAACACCAAACTTATATCACCGTTGGCGGCGTAAGAGTCAACGACACCTCTTCACAGTTCATTGAAAAATCATACAATTACGGTTATCAGTGAATTATGGTGCCCAAACCTGCCAACGCCTGCCACTGTTTTTATAGAAAATATTTCTCAAATCATCAGCATTTCCGTTACACTATAACTTTTCCTCTTAACGCCTATTTCACCCTATTAGCTATCACATCATTTATTCATTTACTAACACGTAATTTCCTGACACCTTCGCAGCCCGCCATGTGGGAGTAAAAACAAAACAACAGAGCCCGCCAAAAAGACTAACAGACTAAGAGTTAAGACTGGCAGGTAACAGTAACCAACCTCATCTGTTGCATGACAAAACACCGCTTTGAAGAATACTTGCTGTATTTTGACCTGAGGAGGTTTTAAATTATGCTTCGATCTTACTTCGGATTTTGTTAGATTGATTTTAGTAATACGTTTGTTTGGAACCTGTAGTTAGTGTTATTGGTTGGTTTTATTAAGAAAAAACGATTTGTCTGTTTGCATGTTGCTATGTTATTATCTATTTGGTTGCAGATAATAACATAGCAAGTGACCAAAAACTCCTTAAAAATAAATCCACAGCACCGTATTAGCACCGATACAAACTAATACAAGGTATCAAGCATTGCTACGCTATTGCTTGATACCTTGTATTAGTTTGTATCGGTGCTAATACGGTGCTGTGGATTTATTTTTAAGGAGTTTTTGGTCACTTGTATTTTGCAACGCAAATCATCAGGTCTCATATTTATATGAAAGTAACAATGATTAAATGAATTCCAGGGACGACAAGCCAACTCAGCAGGACTGGGAGAAGTTACTGAATGATCTGCTGGAGCTGCAAGCTAACTTCTTCACCTGCGTCACCAAGGAACAGTGCCATGAGGTAAGCGAACAACAGATGTCGCTACTGTGTTTATATTAAAATTTGCTTCAAACTTGCATCGCGGAAGTGGTTTGTTAGATGATTCACAAATATAACATCGATTGTGTACTTGATTGTAGCAGTATTAAACAAAATTTTAAAGCTTTACATAGCTTTGTCCCTTTTGCTACCTGAGGAGAGATTAATGTTAACTCAAGCTGAGGCATTAATAAATTAGCGAAAAATGGGTTTAATTCTGTCGCTCTGCGCGTAATAGAAAATGTATCTTCCCGCAACAGATCTACGCGTCCGCGATTCTCACATCCGGCGACCTGCCCAGCATCCGGCTGGCGGCGGAAGTGCTCGCGTGCCACGTGGCTGAGCCGCGACGAGCGCGCCACCTGGTGGCGTACGAGCGCAGCGCGGCGCTGGTGTCGGGCGCGGCGCGGGAGTACTTCAACTCGGCGTCGTCGCTGCGGGACCCGGCGCTGGAGCTGGCGAGGTGATGCTGAACCATCAATAGCCTATCCTGCTGTCAGGGCGAAAAAAATCGATAAATTCATCTACTCGATTAACTCTCTGACTCAGATAACGACACCCAGTAGGGGATGGATGACAGTTAATATAAAACTCCGTCGACTCAGGTAAAGACTACTTCCATACAGTGAACCCCGTATTATTAATTGTTGCTGGTAATACTCACTTGAAGTAGACGAATAAACTTACTTTAGTTACTAAGTTAGTTTATTCCTAAATGTGTATGATACACTTGATAGGTCGAGAGACAAAATTCAATGAAAAAGCTCTTGCTCGCGCAATTACACCCGCAGTACAATTATTTTTTCTTAATGTTACACTCTATTACAATTTTTTCTTACTCACAGTTCTTTGACGGCCTATAACATTATTTAGCAAACCTTGTCAATTATTTTCGCTGCCGCCATGACAGCTCGGTTCTTATCGGCATATCGGTGAGGCTATGTACTCCCATCGAAAGTGTTCTCGAACGCTACACGTAGGTGAGTGAGCGACCTAGCGTTTCCAGCGTTTGTTATTCGATCTTGCATGATACAGAATCTTGCGAGACTCGCACTGGTCCAGTTTATCTCTGGTCATTTAATCCCTTTTGTTACTTGCAGATGTTGCCTGATGTTGATCAAGGACGGCAACACCCAGATCCAGGAGGAGCTGGACCTCATCACCGCTCTGCCGATCCTCAACGACTTCAAAGTATCCATCTTGCCGATACAAGGTGGGTTACTCCTTTAATCTAAATTCAAATACTACAAAAACCAACATTTATTTACAGGTACATGCATTGTTTCTGACCCCACACCGTGAGAACCAGAAACAGCGGCGTCACACACATATAAACTTCCAGCCGGGGTTTGAACCCGGGACCTCTCGCTTGAGTCGCAGCGCCACAGAGGTCGTCAAATAGTATAGGTATAGGCTATCCACTGCCTGAGTTATGTGCAACGGGAGCGCCGGGGCGGGGGAGTTACACACGGTAGAGAGAGAGAGAGAGGAAAAACGTTTGTCTACCTCCCCCGGTGACTGTAGTATATGCGCTAGCAACTGGGTCGTGGGCAGGTCATAAAAGTGCGTATTGTAAAGCCATATGGACATTTATCTACACACGTATCATAAGCCCTCTTTACTGCGTCCAAAAACCGCACGTAATGACAAGCATGATGATATACTACTTGGTAAAACTCATTTATTGATACATTATCACTATAATGTATCAATATTTCGACATATTACGACATTCAAATTTCGAACGTCGTCGCCCGCCTGCGTGCCGCCCCTAGTTTGTCTGTGAAGTTGGTACTACTGAACAAGCTAAACAAATGCAGAGCAATTATCAATGCCACAATGCCGTTTGAACATGCGGTTCCTGAACACATCAAAGAGAGCTTATGATGTGAGTAGACAAACTAGTGTATTTAACTGTACATAATTAGGCATTAAAACTCTCGAGTGATATTATGAAACTCGCCTTTGCCTCGTTTCAGTTTTAATGCCCTTCATTATATATCAGTCACATAATAGTGGTTTATGTGACTGCTGCATAATGGAGGGCATTAAAACTCGAGAGTGGGTTTATGATATCACTCGAGAGTTTTAATGCCTAATTATGTACAGTTACATACACTAGTTTATCTACACACATATCATAAGCTCTCTTTGATGTGTTCAGGAACCGCATGTTTGACCGGCATTGTGGCTCTGCAATTGTTTAACTTGTACTGTAGTACCAACTTCTCGCAGGCGGGCGTCGGCGTTTGAAATTTGAATGTCATACCAACTTCACAGACAAACTAGGGACGGCACGCGGGTGGGCGTCGGCGTTCGAAATTTGAATGTCATTATATGTAGAAAAACTACACATAATGACCATAATGGGTAGTTTTCCAGATACGAAACGAGTTTTTACCAAGTAGTTTAACATAATGCTGATCCTAACGTGCGGTTTTTGAACGCAGTAAAGAGGGTTTATGATGTGTGTGTTGATAAACTACTATTATGGCCTGCCCCACGACTTAGTTGCTCACACGTTTACTAAAGTGCACTAGCGCGCACACTATGTCTTCCAAGAAAACAAGAACTTTCAGGAAATATAAGATCTTCACACTGCCGAGCACGATACTGGAGGTAGCTAGGTACGTCAGAAGCAAGTCTAGTCGCCTCTTTGCCTCCAGCATCTAAAACATTGAGGTGACGGAATTCAAGTTGAGTTCTATATTTCCCTGTACCTTATACATGTGTTAGTTTAAGATTTGACATTCTCCAAATGTTACCTATGTGTTTCTTATGGAAATAAACTCTTTTTGAATTTGAATTTGCAACTTGAGCATGTTCCCCACAAACCATGACCGTCATAATGTGAAGAACACCAGAAAGAAAGACAAACTTTATTTACCACAAAGAAGACTGGCGAGATCTGACAGGTGCCTAAATGTAATGGGTCCTCAAATATACAACTCGCTTCCATTTGAAATTAAACAAGTAGGTAGTGATGACATATTCTTAACACAACCGAAATACCAGCTTTTGAAGAGAACCTACTACAGCATTGATGACATCTTTCGGACGTGACTCGTTTGATATAATTATTTTATTAAAAAAAATCCAAAGTACCTAATCATAAAATTAATTGTATTAATATTAACTTTGTAAAAATACAACGTCGATATGCATAGTATAGACATGTAACCAATGATAAAAATAACCAGTACTGTTAAAATTTTATGGAAAGCGTTATTATTATTATTATTAATACTTACTTACCTGTCTCCTTCAGTCCGGCTGTGCGAGAACAAGATGTCGCTAATCGAGGAGTGTCTGCGCAGCGACGCCGGCGCCTGCCTCGCGAGCTACAAGCTGCTGCAGCTGGCGAAGCTGCTGAGGATCGCGGGAGACGATGACGGCAAGAGGTCAGTGTTAGCATCTAGACCGTGTTACTAGAAAAATATTAAACATAGGTTAACCTAAAATAAAAAGCTTTTAATAAAAGCTGTGAAAAGAAGTAAATTAACTTTAAATTGAATCAAACCTATCAATCAATTACATCACACAATTTATTATGATATAAAAGCTTACTGCGAGACTTTTTTCTGTCAATTCAATAACACTTTCTGTAAAAAAGGTAACAACATCTGCATAAGTAAATCTTGTAGCAAGCTTAGCTATCTATCGCAGTGAAGTCTTTTACAAACTATGGGAGATCGCATTGCATCTATTGTCGACAGAACCTGGACCTTATTCTCAAGGTGATCTCGTGCAGGTTTGACAGTCCAATGTTACAACGTTGGACTGTCAAACTTACCGCGAGAAACAAATAAAAAAATAAAATAAAATAAATAAATTAATTAATAAATGTCTAGGTACTAATATTAGTTTATAAAAAACTACTAAGAAAATGGATCTTTGTTATCTGAATAAAAACATATTATTATTATTAGTATTATATTAAAATCCGTCCACTCAAACCGCGATTTTTTGACGTCTAAACTAACAACACACCACAAAAAAATCACTTGTTAGAGAGGCCTGCATTTTTACATGTTTTATATGTCAGTATATTTTGTTTTTGAAGAATAACGGAATATAGCCCGGAGTAGTTATATAACGGAATTAAAGGGAACGACACGTTTATCTCCAAATATGTTATTGATCTGACAGACGTCATAATCCTCAAAAGAGTATACCATAAAGTATACTCTTTTGAGGATTATGACCACCCTAACTTATGTTAAATCTTTGCTCCGTTGCAAAATGGGTTAACGCCAGATCAATAAAACTTAAAGTGTTTTCCCCATGAAACAAACATAACATAAGAACCAACATAAAAACATAAAAAACAACTTCTAAAAGTTAAACACCACACAAGCTCACTCCGCTTGATATCGCACAATAGGCCTTCGAATCCGCTGTGGGCGCGGTGAGCGTTGAGGGAAAGCTGGCGGCGCGTGAGCCGGGGTATCACTACCGGCATGTTCAAATGGTTCAACTACCGGCTCGCCAGCTGCCCTGCTGGTGGGTGCTACCACCCTTCCGTCCGACACTCCTTGTTCAACTACTGGCTCACCAGCCGCCACCACTTCCCCAGAAACCACCACATCCTCACTGCCAGTTCCAAACAAGCCTCCATGAAGCCTTCTTTTCGAGTGTTGAATATCTGGTTTTTGGGATCTGCGCCGCATTTGATCTATATGTCTTGTCATGAGACGACCATTCTCCTCGACAATAATGTATTGTCGCGCACCCGACTCATTTTGTACCGTGCCCTGAACCCATTTGTCTTGTGTACCAAAGCCCCTCGCCCAGACAAGCTCTCCTACCTGAAAGTCACGGTCTACCCCGCCTGCGTTACCTATTTGAATGTTCTGTGCCCTTCTTACCCTGTCCTCTGCAGCCCTATTATTACGCAATAGGTCTAACCGAGAGCGTAAATGTCGCCGCTGCTGTAGCAACATGGCTGGTGTTTCGCCTGTGGTGCTATGTGCCGTATATCTATAAGCTAATAGAAATGTTTGTAACGCGGTATCTACATCCACTTTGTCTCTGAATGCCTTCTTTATTGCTCGTTTGCACAATTTAACTGCATTTTCAGCCGCACCATTTGACGCTGGATGATAAGCCGGTGAAAACGACGGACGGATACCGTTATTTTCCAAAAATTCTATGCTCGTAAAAAGGCGGGCCTTGATCCGAAACCAGCTCTACGGGTAGGCCAAATCTTGCAAATGTCGCTCTGAGCACCTTGATGACCGCTTGTGCGTTCGTACGTGCCATCTCGCACACCTCGATCCATTTCGAGCTTGAATCGATCAAGACGAAAAACGTTCTTCCCCGAAATGGCCCTAAAAAGTCTACATGGACTCGCTCCCAGGGTTGGCTCAAATAAGGCCATGGTTTGGGAATCGCACGCGGCGGCGCATCAGCCTCGCTGGCGCAGGTTTCACACCCCCGATACAAACGCTCTACATCGCCATCGGTACCCGGCCACCACACATAGCTGCGCGCTATCTGTTTGGATTTTACTATGCCCATGTGACTACTGTGTATCTGCTTTAGCACGTTTCCTCTGAAAACCTCTGGAATCACCATCCTGTATCCCCACATGATGCATCCGTGCTCTATATACAGCTCATTACGTCTACTGAAAAATGGGCGTAGTGGTTCTAGTGGACAAACTTGAGGCAAACCCGCTTCTATGTACATCCGCACCCTAGCAAGCACAGTGTCCTTCATAGTCGTTTTCCTGACGTCATCGTTCGTCACCGGTAGGAAATCCTGTACAAAATTAACGTACGTAACCTCACTCCTCTTCGGTGGACGGGCCTTATCGGATGGTAACCTCGACAGCGCATCTGCGCAGTTCTTCGCGGATGCCACATATTCGATATCATACGTATATCCCGATAGAAGAACGGCCTACCGTTGTAAACGTGACGCGGCCATTGTTGGTATACCTACCTTATCACCGAAAATATACGTTAATGGTTTATGGTCGGTTCTGAGTGTGAACTTCCTACCGTAAAGGTGGTATTTTCTTATGCCGAAAATGATGCCTAACGCCTCTCTATCTATCTGTGCATATGCGCGCTCAGCCGTAGTGAGTGATCTTGAGGCGTACGCCACGGGTCGCTCGCCCTCTGGTGTGATATGCGACAACACGGCGCCCACGCCCACGCTGCTTGAGTCCGCCGTCAGCACTAAGGGCAGCTCAGACGTATAGTGCATCAGTACCTCGCTACTAATTAGACACGCCTTAACTTTCTTAAAAGCATCGTCACATGCTGAACTCCATTCAAACTTCACACCTCCCCTGAGCAATTTGTACAGAGGTGCTAACAAGGTGCTGATGTTTTTCACGAACTTTGCATAGTACATGATCATACCTATGAAAGATCAGAGTTCTGAGACATTCGCTGGTGCTGGCGTCTTGACTATGGCCTTTACCTTGTCCGGGCACGTGTGTACGCCATCCTTACTTATTGCATAACCTAGGTAGGTGAGGCTATCGGCGAAAAACTCACACATTTCTTTTTTACTTTTAAGCCTTACTTCTGTAAACGCTCGAATACCTTATATAGGTTTGCCGTGTGCTCCTCGGTTGTTCTACCGGTTATGATGATGTCATCCAAGAAAACTCCTACCCGCGGTAAGTCAGCAAATAGCCCTTCTAGCCGTCTCTGGAAAATACCAGGGCTCGATGATAACCCGAAAACTAATCTGTTGTACCTAAATAGCCCCTTGTGTGTATTTATCACGGTATAATCTCTTGATTCATCCTTATCTGATAGAACCATTTGCGAGTATGCTTGCGACAGATCACATTTACTGAATTGCTGCCCACCATTCAGTCGAACAAAAAGATCTTCTACCCTCGGCAGCGGATAACGATCCATCTCTACAACCTTGTTCAAGGTCAGCTTATAGTCAGCGCAGATCCTAACACTACCGTCTTTTTTCATTACCGGTACAATGGGTGTGGACCAGTCTGATCGTTCCACTGGGGTGAGGATGCCGTCTCGCACTTGCTCGTCCAGCGTGCACTCCACCGGCTCACGCAGTGCGTAAGCCAGCGGGCGCACGCGCATGAACCGCGGCCGTGCGCCCTCGCGCAAGTGGATGCTCACCGGCGGTCCCGTAAAGCCACCCAAACCTCCCTCAAGCACCTTATTGTATCTGGAACTGAAAGATGCCATACTAAATACTTCTCCTAATTTATTAACAGCGCCGTACTCTGGCGTGGGCAGTTTTACTTTAAGTGACACACTCCACTGTCTGCCTAATAACATTATCTTGCCATTCTTAATTACATACAAATCTAGTACTTCAGATATCTCCTTGTACTTCACTAGTGTTTTTATCACCCCTACTGGTCGTACTGTTTCACCGGTGTAATATCTTAGAATTAACCTGCTACCCAACATGGGTAGGTTACTGAAATACTGCGCGTATGTGTCCTGGCTAATGCAAGATATCGCACTACCCGTGTCACATTCCATACTAATATATTTCCCGTTGACATTCACCGGTATCATGAATGGCTTGCAGGCTCCAATTGATAGTTGATTGATATCAATGAATATTACCTCTTCGCTGTCTTTGCTGTTATGCTCATCGTTCGCCACGTCGTCGAGGTAATGGTGCCCTGTAACGTTCGGGCACACTCGCCGCAGGTGGCCCTGTCGGTTACAGACCCGACAGACGTAACGCGTGAACCTGCACGTTGTAGTCCCATGCGACCCTCCACATGCCGGACACTCTCGCTGTCTCGTCATTGGTCTGTCGCCAGGCGCCGGCTGCTCGTGGTGGTCGGTCCTGCGTTGTGGTCTTCGAGGTCGTGCCCCGCCGCTGCCGCTCCGATGTGACGTGTTCCCAGTGGTCTTGCTTCGCTGCCATGCTCCCGCCATGGCTTGGAAATCGACCGCTGTGCTGACGTCACCCGAGTCCCTTCTGCTGCCCTCTGCCACGGTTATTGCGTCGTTTTCCGCCGCTTCCATGCTCACAGCCAAGTCATATGCTCGTGCATATTTTACGTCATCCTCGGCAAATAAACGCTGTCGTATAATCTCGCTACGTATACCGCAAACCAGTTGGTCTGTTGGGTTTTCCTCTAAACCCGCTTCAAAACCACAAGTCTTCGATATTCTTTTCATTACAGCTACGTAGTCGGATATGCTCTCACCAGTCATCTGTTTTCTTTGTCGATATTTGTATCTCTCCGCTAATAGCCTGGGTTTGGTTTGTAAATGATTGCCCATTATATCTGACAGGGCCTCTAAGGTTTTGGTATTTGTTTTGACGGGTGTGCAGAGGTTAACTAATAGTTCGTAACTCTCTGCCCCGCATCATCTTGATTAATGTTGGTACATGTAGTTCTTCTTCCACATTGTTCACTATAAAATACTGTTCCAACCTTTCTATGTATAGCCTCCATGTCATGACGTTCTTATAGTTATCCTTTATTATTGAAATAGGATAACATCATGCGACAAAAGAGATAAATCTTATAACTAAGAATACATCATCATCTTAATTCATCATCATCATATCTTGTTCTTAGAGTCATTTTGCGTTTTGTGTAAGAGCCACATCATGTGGTACGAAGTTATCTTTATTATAACATATCATCACCCGTTATCATTGGGCTTAGTCCAGGACGCTGCAGGGCTACTGCAGTACGACCATGTCTTAGTCGTTTTTGTACATCCATAAAACTCTCGCAAGGTCACTACTTCGACCAACTTCGTTTTGTTACTCTCACGGGGTCATGCCCCTCGTAGGACCACCTCCATCCCCTCGTCCATTACCGTACCTTCACCTGACTCTCATCATTAGGTTAGGCTATTAACTATTAGCCCAACCTCATCAGCTATTTAACTATTAGCTGGATTCCTCACCCTCATCAGCTATTAACATATTAGCTGTCGTATAATACACCATCACATGACAGGGAAACAATCGAGATTATCATATTAGTGCAGTAAACTTACCAACTCAGAAGCTAGTGATCACTTTCGTAGCCGCATCGCAGGAGCGAATCCAACAATGCCGGCTTCTCCATCTTATTTTTTTTTCTTTCTTTCCCGCTCTTTTCGTACGCCACCGCTCCACTAGAGTGCGTTTGTTTCCCTCCTGTCATCATTATTTTTTCTTTATTTTATAATATTGAAGTATTCGCGGAACTCCGCGACACTCCCCAACAGGACAAACTCACGTTTCCCCTCATTGTAGGTGGGCGAATAGAAGGCGCGTCCACTCAGCGATACGTTCTCTCGCTCGAATGGCCGCTCCTCGTCTTAATCGTACATCAGGGCTCGGAGGCAGTTCTTCATCTCCTTGTTCATTACTTATTTCACCAGTTTCATTTTCTTCAACACTACTCGGTGAGTTTAGTTCTAATGTAATGTTGTCTAATTCATTGACAACATCTACTTCATTCGTCCTGTCAGTCAGGTCATCGTTGTCCATTTCATTGACAACATTTTCCTCGTTCGTATTGTCAAGTAGGTCTAAGTTTTCCATTTCATTGACAACATCTTCTTCATTTGTCTTTTCAGGCAATTCAGGTCGGATCTCTGGTGAAGATTCATTACGACCGAATTCAAGTTCTACTTCCATCATGTTTTGTCCAGTTACACTTTCATTCTTGTCTACAACTTCAGCTTGTGGTGGCGACTGACTATCCTTTTTTGTATTTGTGTCATTGAGGTCGTCTTCTATTGGATACAAGTGTGCTATAGAACGGGTGAACTCAGTGTCTCCCACTCTAACTTTGGCAACTCGGCACAAGTCATCCTTTCCTTTCAGTAAAGAGACAATCTTTCCCACCTTCCAGTTGATTCGATTCTAAGAACCATCTTTGATCTGTACAATGTCGCCTATTTTTGGTGCCTTATTTGAAGTCGTTCTATGTTGTTTGAAAGAATGATTGTATCTTTCTCTTAAACTGAATAAATACTGGTTGGTGAACATGCTTTTAAATTCTTCTATAATTTTCAGTCCTCTCTTCCAGCTCTTAACAAGGTCTATCTTAATATTTGTACCCAGCAATATTTCTTCTTCCGTTGCTTCGACCGTTAGACAATTACCTAATGTTAAAAAATCTGCAGGTCTAAGTACTGACTCCAAGTCAGCACCTATATACGTCAGTGGTCTGGTGTTCACGACTGCTTCAACTTCTTTTATGATTGTCTTCAATTGGCTGTCGTGAAGTAGGTGTTTCTCGATTGTTCGTTTGAGGCAGTGTTTTACTAATGCCACTAGTCTTTCATAGAACCCACCATGCCATGGAGCCAGCTGGGGAATGAATTTCCAAAGTATCTTGTTCTGGATACAAAATGGGCTAGAAAGGACTTCACTTGTCAGCTTAAATGTCTGTGAATTGTCCGAGACAATCTTGTGTGGTAAACCTCTGGAAGCTATAAATCTTCTTAGTGCTGACAGGCATTCTTCTGCTGTGAGATTTTCCACTTCCTCTAGGTGAATCGCTCGGACAGCCAGGCATGTGAATAGGCACACCCATCTTTTCTCCTTACCAGAGGCTGTAGTCACTAACAGTGGGCCGAAGTAATCAACTCCTGTATATGTGAAGGGTGCGCTGAAATTCACTCTTTCGATAGGTAAGGCTGGAGGAGGCGGCAGTTTGTAGGGTCCTCCGCCATGTCTGACACATTGTGGGCATTTCTTAATGATCTTTTGAACCTGAGCTCTACCCTGAGGTATCCAGTATCATTGTCTTATCAAGCTGAGTGTATGTGAGACTCCCACGTGATAGTTTTCTTCGTGAGTATGTTTGATCAGCTCATGTGTGAAGGTAGATTCTCTTGGTGTGAGTGCAGGGTACTTTTGCTCATAAGGCCAGCTTGTATTCATCATGCGTCCGCGACATCTTAGTACACCATCTCCATCTAAGAACAATCCTAAGTTTCTGGTTAAGTGAGTCTCTTTCCCATTAACTTCATCCGGAAAATGATGAGCTTGTAGTCTTTTCACTGCTGACGCAGTTTCATCAAGTGAGTTATCTTCTGTGGGCTCGTTTGCTTCGTAAGTATCATGCTCTGAATCCTGTAAAGTCATTGTAGTTGAATCTTCATATCCTTTGATAACCATCTCTGGACCCATCTACTATGTCCAGCGCCTCCCCGGCTGAAAGACAATTTGCTTGCTCACTAACTTGCATGTACATGGTTTTAGGCCAGCAACATTTGTTCTCTTTTAGGAAGTTGGGGCCGTTAAACCACAGATCCTTCTTTTGAATCCACAATTCAGGCCGCGTTGCTAGATCTGCTGGATTGGAATTGGTGTTGATATAGCAGTGTTCAACTTCTAGATTTTCTTTGATTTCGTTGACTCTTCTCAATACAAATGGTGGCAGCAGTTTATTTGAGCGCATCCAACTAAGTACGATAATACTGTCAGGCCATAAGTATTGGTTGGCTATATTCAGTTGAAGACTGTTCTTTACATATTTCAGTAGTCTACTTCCTATCAGATACCCTAGCAACTCTAATCTGGGTTTCTTGAGGTCGTCTTTATCTTCTGCCGGAGTTATTCTTGCTTTAGACATAATGAAAGCAACATTTGTGTTTTCTTGATGGTATGTTACTAGGTAGACCACCGCCGCATATGAATTTTTACTAGCATCTGTGTAGCAGTGTATATCATACACCGATTCATCCTTTCTAGCTTCTGTAAGTCCAGCATATCTTGGTATTTTGATATCTTTGGCAATCTGCAAGCTGTCACACGCATTGTCCCATGTCTTGAGCATTTTTTCAGGAACTTTGCTATCCCATTTCACCTTTTGAATGCACAGTTCCTGAAACAAAAGTTTTGCTGGTAAGACCAGAGGTGCAGCATAACCGCAGGGATCATAAACACGGGCTAGTGTTTTCAGGACATCTCTCTTGGTGATATTGTGATTTTTCTTGAAAACCTCTTCTTTCAGTTTCAGCTGTAATGTATCATCGGCCAGGTTCCATGTTAGACCAAGAATCTTGATAGTTTCCTTTTGTTTGGATCTGTGTTCTTCTGGAATAGTATTCATAAATTCTTGGCTATTAGAGACCCAGTCTCTAATATTCATGGAGATTTCGTCAAATACTTTTCTGGTTTCTTTGTACAACGCCACTGCTTCAGGAACAGATTCTGAACTCGTGACTAAGTTGTCGACATAACACCGGTCTGCGATTTTCTTCAGTAGTTCTTCCTGTTTCTTGCCAAGTGATACCGGATTGTAGCTGTCAGAAGAAAAGGGCTCGAAATGATTCCAAACGGGACTCTGGTAAACCTTAAATGCAATAGATTATCCTCTGTTAGTTCTTTATGAGGTTCCTTTACCCAGAGGAATCTGGTCACATCTCTGTCTTCATCTTGTAGTCCTACTTGAAGGAACGCCTTTTTAACACCACCACTAATACCGATTTTTCCAGTTCTGAACTTGAGAAGTAGTCCTGTCAAATCTTCCAACATCGATGGCCCCTTAAACATAGCTTCATTTAGGCTCTACTATCTTTAATCTTTGCACTAGCATCATAGACTATTCTGCCTCGTTTACCTTCCTGTTTCACTATATGGTGTGGTAAATAGTGAACGGGTTGTCTTGCTTCTAATTCTTCTGTACTCACATACTCAATTATACCCGCATCAAGCTGTTCTTTCAGGATTTCCTCGTAGTCTCGAAGTGTATCCTTATCAAGTCTGCGAAGTAAGCTCTTCAGTCTTCCGTACGCAAGTCCAAAGTTAGTAGGTATTTCTGGTGGGCATTGGACCCATTGCCACTTTACAAAATACCTGCCGTTTTTGTATTCAACGGTGTTGTTGAAGTGTTTCACCGCCTCTTCTTGTTGTGATGCCTTTGGAGAGTCAGTAATGCCGATGCTTTCCAAATTCCAGAGGAATTTCATGTCTACATTTCTTAATGGCAGGTCAGGCTTTCGAATGAAGTGCAGGTTTCTTTCGGCTCGTCAGATCCATACGTGTAAATCAGGAGTAGGTCTTCTTTATCTGGGACTAGATTTAATTGTCTTGCTATTCTAGTTGTGATATAGCTCCGCTGGCTTCCACAATCTAGGAGCAGACGACATTGTTGGCTTCTATTATTGGTTGGAACTGTTACTGTTGCCGTCTGCAAAAAAGAAGAACCAGTGGAGCTATTAGATGCAAAACAACTTGATTTGGCTAAATCTTCAGATACAATACACGGGTTATTATTACCAGTTACTGTGGCAACAGCAAATTTGTCTGGACACAAGGCTCTGTTGTGGTTCCGTTGGCTATATGCACAGCGTTTCTTCAGTCGGCATCATGTCCTTTCCGGAAGCAGTTAAAACACCGTCCCACTAGCTTCCCTTTCCTGTCTCTCAAGGACTTTATTTTGTCACAAGTGTTATTGTAATGGGATCCTTCACAGAATATACAAGACACTTTAGTTTTCTTTTGGGCCGGTCCACTTGTCCACGCTGCTGAACTCTTGCGTTTTCCTTGGTTTGGGTATGTCTTGCGTTTTTCACTGCCGGATGTTTCAGGCTTATGTTCCTCACGTCGTCTGTGTGTAGATTTGGATCTATGTTGTACTATGTGGAGGGCGCTAGTAGTTCCTGACTCTGCCTCCAATGATTTTGTCTCTGATTTTTCCAGAGCTGATATTGTTAATTCTATATTTTTTATCAAATCCGTAGTCCGTTCATCTGACGCCATCAGCAGGTTAACCTGGTACATGATATTATCTGGAAATTTACCTATGATGGTTGTTCTTAAATGGTTCCCATCTATATCTTCTCCCAACTCCTTTAGGATTCGCCTGTGTTTCTCTATTTCGTCCAGTGTCCTGCGGTACTCGGCGGCAGACGCTGTTGACCTTTTAATTGTATAGAGTGCACTGTAGTGATTATCTATTAGTTTAATTTTACTACCATATCTTTCCTTCAGTAAGTCAACAGCAATATTGTAATTAAGATTGGTAGTCCTTATTCCCTTTAGCTTATCTTGAGCAGGTCCTTCTAACGATCCCATTAGGTACGCTAGTTTATCAGCATCCGAAAGGTTGGATTTGTGTATGGTCGTCTGAAAACGGTTCCAGAACTGGTACTATTGAAGTATGTCTCCGTTGAACGTAGGCAGCACAATTTTAGGTAATTTTGTGCTTGAAGATGAGTTCCCTCTCCAGTTGACCGATTTCTCCAATGCAACAAGCTCTGCCTGCAGGTCCTCAGCTTCCATCTCCATCTGAGTGACGTCCATGATCAATTCTTGTGAAATGTTTGTGCCTAAGTTGATGTAGCTTTGTAGCTCAATTCTGAGCCTATCTACATCATTGCTTAGCATGTGCTGAAGCTTACATACTGATTTCACATCTACTCCAACGGTGTTGGATACTTCTATGACTTCTTTTGTCTCTTGGCTGGTTTTGAACAGCTTATCCTTCCTGGCTCGGAGTCGGGCCAATACCGCTTCTTCCATGGTGTATAGACAACTCGTTAATACGTATGTGTAGGGCGTCTTTGTTGGTTGTAAAGTCGTATTTTATAGCTTAGTCGTATTTTTCAGATTGCGCCAATGGCGTTGACTTTCTGAAAACGTCAGAAACCAAGCGTCGTTTTCTGGATTTCCTCGGTTGACTTGCTTTCCGTTTTTGCTGATCCGGTTTAGATTTCCACAGTCCAGTCCATGAATTACTTAATTTCCTCCTTGTTTTCACTTTTCCGTACACTTTTACCTCACTTTTATCAACAAAATTCACCTTTCCTTTGAAAACATTCGCACGAAACACAAACATGGAAAAGTATGGCGCTTGTCGTAGAAAATGCCGCGAAGTTGAACAACTTGCAAACAAAAGAATAGACAAAAAGAACCGGAAATTAACATGAACGTTTCTTATTGGTCAAAAATGAATAATCTGAGCGGAAATCGTTCAGTCAAAAATCAGTGTTGCCGTAAGTAAAAAATATAAATCATTCTCTTTTACGCAAATGAAACAACCAACATAGTCAAAATAGATACTTTTAATGATCTCGATGAAAGCAAATAAAACAACCATCATAGTCAAAATAGATACTTTTAATGATCTCGATGAAAGCAAATAAAACAACCATCATAGTCAAAATAGATACTTTTATTGATCTCGATGAACCTGTATCGGAACAAAACATACAAAAATAAAATTTTATTTATTTTAAATCTTCGGAAATCTACTTTATTCCTCGTGTAGTTATGTTATAGGAGTATAAAATATGTGATCATAATATTTATCCTCCTTTATTTTATTTTATCGCTTCGCAATTTCTTACGCCAGAATCTTTGGGCGTTTCTCATTGGTCGGATTTGGTTGGATATCATATCCCAGCATCTCCACCAAATTTTGTCATGACGTTCTTATAGTTATCCTTTATTATTGAAATAGGATAACATCATGCGACAAAAGAGATAAATCTTATAACTAAGAATACATCATCATCTTAATTCATCATCATCATATCTTGTTCTTAGAGTCATTTTGTGTTTTGTGTAAGAGCCACATCATGTGGTACGAAGTTATCTTTATTATAACATATCATCACCCGATATCATTGGGCTTAGTCCAGGAAGCTGCAGGGCTACTGCAGTACGACCATGTCTTAGTCGTTTTTGTACATCCATAGAACTCTCGCAAGGTCACTACTTCGACCAACTTCGTTTTGTTACTCTCACGGGGTCATGCCCCTCGTAGGACCACCTCCATCCCCTCGTCCATTACCGTACCTTCACCTGACTCTCATCATTAGGTTAGGCTATTAACTATTAGCCCAACCTCATCAGCTATTTAACTATTAGCTGGATTCTTCACCCTCGTCAGCTATTAACATATTAGCTGTCGTATAATACACCATCACATGACAGGGAAACAATCGAGATTATCATATTAGTGCAGTAAACTTACCAACTCAGAAGCTAGTGATCACTTTCGTAGCCGCATCGCAGGAGCGAATCCAACAATGCCGGCTTCTCCATCTTATTTTTTTTTCTTTCTTTCCCGCTCTTTTCGTACGCCACCGCTCCACTAGAGTGCGTTTGTTTCCCTCCTGTCATCATTATTTTTTCTTTATTTTATAATATTGAAGTATTCACGGAACTCCGCGACACTCCACTCATCTTTATGTAAGTCGAATTCTGAGATTTTTCCAATCGGCATTTCGGATTCAGGTAAGCGTAGATTCTTTTTTTCTCGTCGCCACAGAAGAATAACGGAATATAGCCCGGCGTAGTTATATAACGGAATCAAAGGGAACGACACGTTTATCTCCAAATATTTTATTGTTCTGACAGACGTCATAATCCCCAAAAGAGTACACAGTCAGGTCATAAGTTCTGTCACACAATAAAAACTTTTGAATTTAGAACGCTAGCCACAAAAAAGTTTATTGAATTCGAATTTCGAATTTTTCATGAAAATAAAAATGTGTACTTTTTAGAATTTTCCTCATTTTTAAATATGGAGTGGACACTTAAAGAAGACCGTGTTGCAGTTATTGCGTTGCATCGTTGCGGTTACGCGCCAATTCAGATTTTCGACTTACTGAAAAATTTGAATATAACCAAAAGATTCGTTTATCGTACCATAAAACGATACAATGAAGACTCTAGTGTAGATGACAGGTCAAGAAGTGGTCGCCCTCGCTCTGTAAGGACTCCAGCAGTGATAAAAACTGTGAAGGCGCGAATTCAAAGAAATCCCATACGTAAGCAGAAACTGTTGGCCCTTCAGATGGGGTTAAGCAGGACCACGGTGAAAAGGGTGTTAAATGAAGACTTAGGGCTTAGGGCATATCGAAAAAAAACAGGACATCGTTTGGACGCTCGTTTAATGGACCTGAGACTGAAGAGATGCCGCGCTTTGTTGAAGCGGTACGCGGGAAAAAAGCATCGGGAAATTGTTTTTTCGGATGAAAAAATTTTCACCGTGGAAGAGAGCTACAACAAACAAAATGATAAGGTGTACGCACACAGCAGTGAAGAAGCGAGCAACCGTATTCCGCATGTCCAACGAGGTCATTTTCCATCCTCGCTCATGGTTTGGTTGGGAGTCTCTTATTGGGGCTTAACAGAGGTACATTTTTGTGAGAAAAGCGTAAAAACGAATGCAGTTGTGTATCAAAATACAGTCCTAAAGAACCTTGTGGAACCTGTTTCTCAAACCATGTTTAATAACAGGCACTGGGTATTCCAACAAGATTCTGCGCCAGCTCATAGAGCGAAAAGCACACAAGACTGGCTGGCAGCGCGTGAAATCGACTTCATCCGGCACGAAGACTGGCCCTCCTCCAGTCCAGATTTGAGTCCGTTAGATTACAAGATATGGCAACACTTGGAGGAAAAGGCCTGCTCAAAGCCTCATCCTGATTTGGAGTCACTCAAGGCATCCTTGATTAAGGCAGCCGCCGATATTGACATGGACCTCGTTCGTGCTGCGATAGATGACTGGCCGCGCAGAATAAAGGCCTGTATTCAAAATCGCGGGGGTCATTTTGAATAAACTTTATTACCATAAGAATCTATGTTTTATTAGTTCGTTTTGCTATATAAATGTTTACATTAATAATAAACATGTCTAAATTATTTCATATTGCACATGTGACAGAACTTATGACCTGACTATGTATACCATAAATTATACCACAGTTTTGTGCAATAAAGTAAGTGTAATTACCGTAGTAACCTGATTCCCGTGTGTACAGGGAAGCGGACGTGCTCATGTTGGTGCTGGAGAGCGCACTAGCTGGCGGGCCGACGGGCGCGTCTGCCACCGCCGCCACCGCCGTCGCGCGCCGCCTGCGCTCGCTGCGGGCGCCGCACGCCGCCCCGCTGCTGACCAGGGTCGCCACCGCGCCGCAGGTGACCGATACTACTGAATAGATAATAGTAGTTTAAGTGACTGATACATAATGGAGGGCATTAAAACTCGAGTGTAGGTTTATCACTAATATTACGCGAGAGTTTTAATGCCTATATATGTTCATTTACATACACTAGTTTATCTACACACATCATAAGCTCTCTTTGATGTGTTCAGGAACCACATGTTCGACCGGCATTGTGGCATTGATCATTGCTCTGCAGTTGTTTAAGTTGTTCAGTAGTACCAACTTCATAGAGAAACTTGGGGGGGCACGCAGGCGGGCGGTGGCGTTCGAAATTTGAATGTCATAATATGTCGAAATATTCAATAAGAAATGAGTTTTTAGCAAGTAGTATATCATTATGCTCTGGTCGTAACGTGCGGTTTTTGGAAGCAGTAAAGAGGGTTTATGATTTGTGTGTAGATAAAATTACTAAAATATTTTTTCTGCCGACTGCACTACCTATCCAGCACAAAGCGGCACTTTATTGCTTAAGAGCAGAAAAAAAATAAGAATCCTTTACTGCACTGTTTTAGTTTTAAGGGTTCTTTAGAAAAACAAGGAACCCTTATGGTTTCGTCCGTATGTTACAGCAACTTTATTTTGAAACTATCGGGAATACACAGTACAGTAGATGTATTATGTGAACCGATTAACGATTTTTATATAAAAATAAGAAAAATAACAAATTCAGGCTCCCCATGATTGAACTGAAACCAAAACATATTTTTTTCATCAAACCTTAATGAGTGGGGTGTCTATAGTTAGGTATTTAACCTGAGGTTCCTGAAACCATTTTTCCTCCAAGTAAATCGTAAAAGAGACAGACCCTTCCAAAGTAACATTTGTTGCCCCCCTCCTTTAACTTTTATCACTTATATCCTTTATCCTTTTTCACTGCCTTTAACACTTTCAACGAAAATTGGTTTGAACAAAATAAAATAAGCAGTCTTCAAGATATAAAACATTTATTAAAAACCGCAAATATAACATTGTCATTCAAAGTCAAAGTCAAAATTCTTTATTACTCTAGATATTTACACATTCTTACCAAACGTTATTTTTTGACACTTCTCTACATTGGACCAAAACACATTTATTTTTTAATCTAAAAATATAAATCTAAATCGAGATCTAAAAATTAATCTGTGGGTGTTTCTACGCCCTTCCTCTCCCACAGTAGAGAAGAGGCAAGAAAAGACGTTACTAAGTTTATTTAAATATCTGTCTTCATTGACGTATTGAAGGTGCGTGCCCACGCTCGTAGTTTGTTGTCATCGAATATGTCCGCATCCTCAGTTATCAGATCTTTTTGTCCATAATGTAAACTTTAATAAACAAATAGATTTTACGACAGCAGACTCACATCGACCTAGCGACACGGCGCGACCTGCTCGCCGCGGCTGCTACCTTCTGCAAACCCGAGGAGATGGAGGGAATACTCAAAGCTAGGTAATCATGACATGATATATGTCATACGGATTTTGTTTCATGGACAAAATTGAGAGAAATCCATGGACGCTGAATGGTAATTCGTTTAAAAGGATAATGCTACTGGCTGATATGAGGAGACAGATTGAACTGGGTGTTAAATCAGGAGAATCCGTAACCGACAAGTTTATATAAAAATACTAATTCTCAAGATTGGGAAAAGAGAGATTTAAGCCATGTTCGTAGTAAGTCACCATCTACCTCATTTTTATTACACAGATACATCTATAGCCACGCCTTTTTCCGGTACGGGATGGCAGAGGCATATTTTTGCCCACGTTTAGACAGTGATTTTGCATGATAGGTCGCTAGGCCATCACCCCTCCAGCCAGGAAGATATAAGGGCTTCTATTATTGCTGTGATGTAACGATTACAGGTTGAACCTAGAAGCCGAGGAGCTGCAGCAGCTTACCGCAGGTCTTGGTGACCTGGATCGACTGAAGCATCAGGGGTCGGAGGAGCTGGACGTCTTCGCTGATGCCGTCACCACGGTAAGCCGCCTTCTACTTTATTACTTTACATTATAGTTGGGTTGAAACGAGAGTTAACTCTAACGTCGAGTATGCTTTTTAAATATGCGTTCCTTAGGAAATTTGTATGGAATTCAACAATTGACCCGAGACTATTGCGAACTCGTGTCTCGGTCGGCCCTAAATTCAGAAGTTGACAGGCACAAAAAAAGAAATGCATATACAAAGACAAGCGAGCCTTTTCTAGAACGTCGAGCAAATGCATCAATTTTAGGGGGATAATTTGACTTGTGAACGTTGAATTTAGACTTGTGAAAGTCGAAATTTGACATGCAGACTTCAAATTGATCTTTAGATCCTCGATTTTGACATGCAGCCTTCAAATTGGACTTTAGATCCTCGATTTTGTCTTGCGGACGTCGAATTTAACTTGTGAAAGTCGAAATTTGACATGCAGACTTCAAATTGGACTTTAGATCCTCGATTTTGACATGCGGACGTTGAAATTTGGCATGCGGACGTCTGATTAGACTAGAACCTCGATTTTGATATGCGGGGTAAAATTTTACTTTAGAACTTTGAATTTGATAAGCGGGTATCAAATTGGACTTTAGAACATTGAATTTGACATGCGGGCGAGCATTCCATGGGAAAATTGTATGGAATGCCAAAATTGACCTGAGACTATTGCGAACTCGTATCTTATCGGTCGGGCCTTAGCGGCACAAAATAAAAGTTAACAGGCACAGAAATATAAATGCGTATACAAAGGCGAGCGAGCCTTTTGTAGAACGTTGAGCAAGTGCATCGGTTTCGGACGGAGAATTTGACGGGTGAACGTCGAAATTCGACATGCCTATGTCAAATTACTCTAGATCCTCCAATCTGACAAACGGACTTCGAATTTGCGATGCGGTCGTCGAGTTGGACTTGAGAACCTCGAATTTGACATGCGGACATCGCAATTTGACATGCAGACGTCGAAATTTAACATACGGACGTCAAATTGGACTAAAAGCTCGTATTTGACATGCGTATTGAACTTCAGAAACTCGAATTTGTTCTGTAGGCGTCAAATTGGAGTGTAGAACCTCGAATTTGACATGCGGGCGTCAAATTGTACTTTGTAACCTCTTATTTGATATGCGGACGCCGAATTCGACTTTAGAACCTCAAGCTTGACAGGCAGCCTTCAAATTATACTTTAGAACCTCGTATTTGACATGCGGGGGTCAAATGGACTTTAGAACCTTGACTTTCAAAAAATGCGGGGTCAAATTGGACTTTAGAACCTTGAATTTGACATGCGAGCTTGACGCTCGCATGTCAAATTGGACTTTAGAACCTCGTGGTTGACTTGCGGACGTCGAATGGTATTGAATTGTAGTCGTGTCTGAAGTAATTTGAAACCTATGAATGTAGCCCATTAATGTCCCCACCGAGGGTCACGGGCCTTTACCCGGATACGAGTAAGATTGAGCCATACTCCACGACGCTGGCTCAATGCGGGTTGATGAAGGGGTATCGGGCTTGTCGGGACTGGCCGAAGTTATCAAGCTGCTCTGTTGGGGCCTCTGACACAGCTTACGACAACTACCACCAAGTAGCGATAGTAGCCGGGACCTACAGCTTAGCGTGTCATCCGAAAAACGGAAGCGCCCGAAACAAATGCCACGTACAACGAACAACCATCCAGTGCCCGTCTCGGCCAGATGTTGCTTCCCGCACGATCGTTTCCGATGTGCGAATACCGCTAGGCCACGGACGCTTGTTATTTATATTGTGTTGTCCTTACTTTTTGTAACGTAGTAAGTTATTTGACGCCAAAATTTAAATCAAATAACTGCAGAATGTATTTGAGTACCTATCTACGCGCATTCACGTCAACTCAAGGCTAACCGGTATTGCCTTTCACCTGACGCGCCTGCATCCGCGCGCTTAGAAGATCATTCCGGCCAGAGCAACACTCCCGTGACTACATATCGCGACCCTTATTCGTACTCGGAGAAAGGAATCCTTTTTTTATTCCAATTTTCCCTTGGGACATTTTTCCCAAGTATATAACTTCATTCAAAGTGCTGTGCTAAACCCCGATATTAGGGTTCGACGCTCAGAACAATACAGTGAATTTAGCCAAAAATGTTGATTATATTTATAAACGTAACCTGCCGACCCGATAGGTACCCATATACCAGATTGTGCAAATTTCCACTTCCGCACTCCACTTGACACCGAAGTTTCGTGACGACCGTTACCATCAGCTTCGTGACGGCCGACTCCAGTTCGTGTCGATCGACATTTTCCACTTCGTGACGACCGGCACTTTCCACTTCGTGACGACCGGCACTTTCCACTTCGTGACGACCGGCACTTTCCACTTCTTGACGACCGGCACTTTCCACTTCGTGATGACCTTCCACCTGCGCCGCGGACCATCCTTAAAGGGGAGTTGTACCCACCTATCAAGCCGAATCAGACAGGCCGAACACCCGGGACTTTTATTTTCCTGGCGCTTCGGGTTCATTATATTAAATTTAATTAAATTTGTTATTGTTAAAATTTCTTTTTATTACTTCTTTTAGCTTCTCGTAGTTAGACTTTCATTGTATTTCATTCATAAAATTTCATCAACTTTACTTCCCATTTCATCAAAAATGCGTCTAAGAATGGTGTAACAGCGTCTATGGCATTTCGCAGCCGGTCATCGAGAGCAAGGATCTCATCCCGACGAAGGAGACTGACAAACCGATCTTCAACTACCTCATGGACACGTGGCTCGAGAAACTCAGTTTCAGTAGGTAAGTGAATACTCACACATAATCTTAACATAAACATTTATACACCGGCACATACATCGCTTCTGGCTCCACACTAGAATAATCTGTGGGTACCAGAAACACCGACTTTACAAACATATCGGTATACATCCAAGACCCAGTTTTTTTCTTCCTCTCCGGCCAGAATCCGAAACCAGGGCTACCGGCTCGAGTCGCAGAACCCTCGATCATTGTGGCGTATTTCTCGCCACTTTTAGTTAAAACCTATTTTAATCATAACGTATACATTTAAATACATATTTAGATTAAACAATTAATATAAACTGTAAATATTATAGTACATAAATGTTAACTTTGAATAATAGTAATGTAAAACATAAGCCTTACGCAACACTTACTTATTGTTCGATTCAGAATCGATACTCGATCGATGGTTTCGGAACGGCCTTTTTGAATTTGACGGAGCTGCCACAGAGCAGTTTTTGACAACTGACTGACGAAAAGCCCCCGTAATGTGACGTGTATTGATTTTGGGCATTAAAATTAAATCGTAAGCCATCTGGAATTGTATTCGGGCTCCCCTCAGGATTGTCTTATAGCTGAGTGTATTGTGGTTCTCCGAACCAGATACTGTTCGTATTTACGTAAATTGTGCGGTCGAAGCTGGCCTGCCAGCCATACCTGGTTGGCTGAAGAACCTGTCTACCAAGAAGAGCCTAGGGTGCACCCAGGCCTTGCAGAGAGACAGGAGTTTGACGGGAACGAAGCACAGACCAGGTCAGATAGAATCTATTTATTTAGCTCGGTGAATCGCCGACGTTCTTGCTTCTTGGCATCCCATCGCTACGCTACCTCGTAGCTATGGGCCCCTGCGAGGTCATGGGTGCCGAGAGGCTTGAACATTTTGGTAGCAAGAGCGTGGTCTCCTGAGATTTGCAGCCGTCAAGGGCTCCAGGAACCCACGATTTGGGACTATCAATCTGTAGGTATAGGCGGTTATTAGCTAACTTGGTTTTGTTCCTGTATCCACATAGATTGGTAGTGTTGTAAGCTATAAGTCTATTGCTGGCAGTAGACAGACAGATATAACAGTTTCCCTAAATGACCAGTTGTACTGAGATGTGACTCAGAATAGTAATTACATTACAGGTACATTGTAGGTGAATTGAAATTTGCATTGAAGTTACCAGTTAGTCAATCTATTAGTGGTCTAGTAATGCTAATGAATGTTTGGACATTGTTTTCAGTTTATAGCAATTTATAACTTGAACTAATATTGACTATCTGTGTGTGTTATATGATATAGGGAAACTAAATTGTTGTTTACAGAATTTGTGTAGATATAAAACTCGGTTTCTATTGTTTGGGGAAATCAGCATTGTTTAAGTTATAGATTAGGGTTCCCTCGTTTGTGTTGTAGACTGGAGGGTCCAATATAATTGAGTTACTGCAAATTGTGAGTAAGTATCGTTCCGATCATGTCGTTGTCTGAAATACAGAAGGGTGTTTCTAAGGAGCTCAGATGGTTTTCCTCCGCACACGGTCTGATAGACCGTTTAGATAGGCATGATGTGGTGTTGGAGCGGTCTATGAACGTTAAGGAACGCTACAACAGGGTGCTCGAATTGTCCGCGCAGGCGGAAGCAGTTGATGGTTGCGCACCTGACAGGCTGTCACGGTTGCTAGGGGATGTCGACCAGTGTATGGAGATGGCGGCTGCTATCACGCAGAAGGCTGCGGACATACGTAGGCAGCACGAGTCCAGCCATGGTGGTGACATTGGGGCGCCTCTGCCGCATCAGGGAACGGGGACCAGGTTACCCGTTATAACTATGCCTACCTTTGACGGAGTGTCCGGTGAATGGATGAGCTTCATCAATCTGTTCGACAGTTTGGTGCACATGCGATCGGACATTACCAAGTCTGTCAAAATGGCTCAGCTGGTGGCAGCATTGAGGGGTGAGCCTAGGGAGCTGGTCGCTCATTTGACAGTTACGGAGGGTAACTATGAAACGGCCAGGCAATTGCTGGTCAGACGTTACCACAACAAACGGAGGTTGGCCGATGCCCAACTGAACCGTTTGTTTAGCATCCCGGTTGTGAACAAGGTCGGGGCCATACAGACGGAGGTTTTGAACCCGTTGTTGTCCGTCACCAAGGCCCTAGAGAATCTTGGACTTCCGGTTGGTGAATGGTCGTACCTATTGCTGTACATTGTACTTTCCCGCCTACCCGCTGACGTGCAGACTCGTTTCGAACAGTCTCACGGGAGGTCGGCCGAGGACCTGCCCGCCTTCTCCGACTTGGTCGGATTTTTGGAAGAGGAGGCTCGACGGGCAGAGTATTTGGGGTTGACGGCCACCCATCCTTCGGAGCCACAGAGAGCTGCCGGGAGCGCTGTGAGTAGGGGCCCTCCGACGAGGAAGGACCGCACCAACCGGCAGTCGTATGGGACTGTGAGTGCATTGACCCCACATAGTGAGACCTGCCCATGTTGTAGGCAGATTGGCCATGCTGTGGCCGATTGCAATAAGTTCGGGGAACTTAGGGTTGAGGGACGGCGCCGGATGGCCAAGCAGCGGAGCTGGTGTTTCCTGTGCCTCGGGCCACACATGGCTAGGGACTGCACGCGCACAAAATTGTGCGGATATTGTGGTGGGGCCCACCACAATTTGTTGTGCATGAACCGGTCCGGCCAACAGCCACCACAGGGCCGTACCCAGGGTGACACGGCATGGGGCCCTGAGAATTCGTTTGCGTCTCGGAGCGCAACTCAGGGGCCAGCGTCCCCACGTGCACAGGGTAGTACTAGGGTGCGGGGCCGCACTCAGGGTCATCACATGGGGGGCCCTGAGTTTTCGGTTGCGACTCAGCATCCGACTCAGCGGGCAATGGGGCCACAAGCACGCGGCCACCCAGGGGTGCAGGGCCGCACTCAGGGTCATCACATGGGGGGCCCTGAGTTCTCGGTTGCGACTCAGCATCCGACTCAGCGGCACATTGGGTGTGTTGAGCAGGCCGTAACGGGCGGGTGGCATGGGACAACTTCGAGCTATGCGGGTGCGGTTCGGACGCCGCCTCAGTTGTCGCCCCGCTCGTCGCCTCGTCCTCGTCGGTCGCATGTGATGTCCCCCCCGCTCATGGAGCGGCCACGATTGAATTCACGCCCACCCCCCTTTAAGGGGAATCGTAGGTTGGGAATGGAACCGGCGCGTGGGCCATTTGTACAATGGGACCCTCTGGCGTATAGCTGCCTACCTGATCGGTTACAGGCACAGTGGGGCCCCGGGGGCCCTCGCTAGGAATTTACGGCCCAACAATTTGTTGCCCCCCAACCGGAGACGGTGGTGTTACCGATCGCCTCTGTGCTTGTTTGGGATTTGGCGGGCAACCCAACATACGTTCGCGCCCTATTAGATTCTGGAGCTCAGGGCTGCATTGTATCGAACGATTTAGCGAAATGGTTGGGCCTCAAGATAAATAATGTATCGCTGCCGAGGAAATTGGTCCCTGCTGGGGATTACAGGGCAACCCTTCACGGGTTTTGTGATGCCTCTGAACGAGGGTTTGCGGCAGCGGTTTATTTGCGAACCGTCACCTCCACCGGGGAGGTCGACGTGCGTTTGGTTTTGGCAAAAAGCAAGGTAGCGCCTATTCGGACAAGGATGACGATTCCAGAACTGGAACTGTCCGGGGCTGCTCTTTTGACCAAAGTTTTGAATAACACTCTAACAGTGTTGCGTGGGTCAGTGGTTTTGGAGGATACGGTGTACGCGTGGACGGACAGCCAGATTGTTTTGTGCTGGCTGAAGGCTTCGGTCCATACCTTAGAGGTTTTTGTTGCGAACCGTGTCCCCCAGATTGTGTCGTCTGAGGTCCCACTGACCTGGAGACATGTACCAGGAGAATTGAACCCGTCTGATTGTGCATCCAGGGGATGTCGGGCTCCTGAACTCGTTGCTGATCTCTCGACAGAGGCTTTCATTGCTTGTTTGGATAGGTTTGTTTCTCGAAGGGGACTTCCAACTTTGATCCGCTCTGATAACGGCTCTAACTACATCGGTGCGGAACGATGCTTACGAGAGATAGTCAACTTTTTGAATGTAAATAAAGTGGATATTGGAACGGCCCTCTCCCGTCGGGGTATACAGTGGACCTTCAGCCCACCGAGTTGCCCCCCACTGGGGTGGGATTTTTGAGGCCGTAGTTAAGTCAGCGAAGACGCACTTAGGGCGTATAGTAGGTCAGACCGCGCTGACTTTTGAGGAGCTCGCGACATTGTTTTGTAAGATCGAGGCCGTTCTCAATTCGCGACCGTTGTGTCCGCTCAGCTCGGATCCAAATGACCTGGAGGCTCTGACCCCAGGCCATTTCTTGATAGGACAGCCACTTAACGCGTTGCCCGAGCACCCCTTCGAGGGAGTGAAATTGTATCGGTTGTCAGGGTATCAGATGTTGCAGCAGTTTACTCAGAATTTCTGGAAGCGTTGGTCGCTCGAGTATCTGCATATCTTACAACAGCGCCTTAAGTGGACTGACAAAACCAGCCCCTCTAGTGTTGGTGACCTCGTTCTGGTTAAGGATGCTAACCTACCGCCACTGCGTTGGCGCAGGGGGCGCATTGTTAACTTGTTCCCTGGCAGGGACGGGACCCCCCGGTCTGCAGAGGTTCTAGTAGGAGGCTCGGTACTAAAACGAGCGGTAGCAACGTTGTCTCGGCTGCCCGTAGATTAAGGGACAGGTGGGTGCCTGTCCGGGCGGGTGATTGTTCGATTCAGAATCGATACTCGATCGATGGTTTCGGAACGGCCTTTTTGAATTTGACGGAGCTGCCACAGAGCAGTTTTTGACAACTGACTGACGAAAAGCCCCCGTAATGTGACGTGTATTGATTACTTATTCATATTCGGAGGGTAGCTCGAACTTACGTTATTTTTGTATCATCCCCGTTTTTGTGTTTTTTAATAGTAATTACTAATATTTCACCCCAACCAAATTAATTATCGTGTTGTGGTATAAGTGAAGTTTGTGCAGAATCGTTATTACGAAGATCATATACACAAATACTGCAGAATCAGACCTTTAATCACAGGACAAATAACTACAATATCATCAAGTGTCGCCGCCCGCATAATACGTCCGACGTCGACGCAAGCTGGAGCAACACTATTCGCAGTGAGTCTAGTGTTCCTAGGTCATTCCACTGCCCTGAAACCAAAAAATTCGACAAGCCATAGACAACAGCGACATCTACTTGAGTCCACTCAAACTGCCATCGCAACGCCATCTAGCGAATCTTGCCCGCACCTGTCAGCTGTGCGTCCCACCTAGCCACCTACGATCTCGACCGCGCTATAGATCCTCCCGCTATGATGAAGTGTGGTGGCTGTGGAAAGTTCATCTCAGCAACAGGTGGCGCTGCCTGCTCACAGTGCAAAAGCCATTTCCATAAGCAGTGCGTCTCTCTTAACGGACCTGTCCCGGCCATCTGGATATGCCCATGCTGCATTGCTAAAAAGGGCCGTGTAGCCACTGGCAGCAATACTCCAGTGGGAAAATCTGTGAACCAGCCGAACACCACGACGACGCCACTACAACAGGATAATGCTAACATCGACGACGGCACTTCATATTCGACCGACGTCAGCCTGCCCCCCCTGTCCGCCACCAGCTCGCCGGCACCATCAGCACCACCAGTCACAGATAATATCGACAGCACAGCACCATCAACCGATGGCAGTCGCCTGCACCCCCACTACTGGGAACTATAATGGTAATAACGACGACGTGATGTCAGCTCTGCTAGCGGAAATCCGTTTATTCCGGTCGGATATGGCAGAAATGCGAAACGAAATGACCTATCTTCGAAACGAGATCCACTCCATCCGCGAAGACATAACATCTTGCCAATCCCAGATGCTTCTAACTGTTGAGAGGGTTGACAAAGCAGAGCAATGCCTCGCTGACTTCCAACAAAGCCTTACTAAAAAGGAAGAAGTCGTGAAGTCCATACGAGCTGAAAATGTGAAACTTTCAAACCAGTGCAAGGATCTCGAGACACGTTTGTCGTCCCTTGAGCGTGAAAATGCACAGCAGCAGCAATGGGGGCGCCTCCAGAACCTCGAGATTACAGGTGTACCTGAAAAGGAAGGCGAATCTGCGACGGGCCTAGTCAGGAAAATCGCATCGCATTTGGGAGTTGAGCTAGGGCCCGACGACATCGAGTTCGCTCATCGTGTACAGCCGTTTCGCGCGCAAAGTGGCCGGCCGCGTGCGCTAGTCGTGCGCTTCAGGCAGAGACTGATGAAGGACGCCGTGTACGCTGCGTCGCGCAAGACCGCACACAGAGACCTCAACAACACGCACATCGGCCTACCCGGGAATGCTGAACGCATCCACGTAAACGAACACCTGACATTACATAACAAGAATTTGTTGAAGCTGTGTAAAGCCAAGGCAAAGCAAATGTCGTATCAGTTCACATGGACAAAAAACTGTCGAATCTACGTGCGGAAAGCAGAAAAAGCTCCCTACATACAGGTTTCCTCGGAAGCGGACCTGAAGAAAATTATTGCATAATATTACTATTACTACTGTGTACCCCCCCTGCTTTCCTATATCTGCCTCTTATTTATTTTAATATATTTCCCGCCGTTTGCGTTCCGTTCCCACCACACATCAACACACATACACACACTCACAAACATGCAATATACACCACATTGATTATAATGACTATGGAGAGATATACTAGGGCAATATTGGGACTCACGTACACTGGTGCGCTAAGTCGTAGCTGTCGTTTCGTCCGCCTACTAGCCTCTGACACGATTGTTAGATGTTTGGATAATTATTTACTGCGAAATTATAAAAGGCAAAAATAATCATGTGTCAATGTTTTACCAGAACGTAAATGGACTTCGGACAAAAACGACAAGTTTTTATAACAAGGTTGCCGCTTTTAACTTCGATCTTATTTTTATTACAGAGACCAAACTCTGTGAAGGTTTTCTAAATGCAGAGTTTGCAGATCCAGACCGGTATAACATTTTCCGGCGTGACCGTGTGTCGGAGACGGCTGGCGGTGGTATAATGGCGCTGTGTGCGCCGGCGCTCGGCGCCCGGCCGCGGCCCGAGTGGGAGCGAGCCGACCACGAGTGTATCTGGCTAACAGTACCTGGGGCCGCGCTCGGCTCCGAGCGAGACTTGCACATAGCGCTCGTGTACCTACCGCCGGATGAAGAACTGCCTGTACGTGTACAGTGCTTCAATGAGGCGTTAAGTGAAGTCACTCAAAATAACTCTGAGGATTACTTCATGATAATCGGAGATTTTAACTTATCCTGCTTAAACTGGGATTCGGGTGAGCCTGTCTGTATGAAGAAAGGTACAACCGAATTTCAAAACTCTGCTATTAATTTGATTAATTTAATGGACTACCTTGGCCTTAAACAGTACAATTTGTTTAAAAATATCAGCAATAATGTCTTGGACCTAGTCTACACAAATTTTCCTATTGACGTACACAAAGCGACCTCCTCTGCAGTTAATGAAGACCGCTTCCACATTTCACTGGAGATTGAGTCCTTTGACTTAGCCATAAAAAACACGCCCTGCACCAGGCGTCTCCGTTATCAATTTCGCAAGGGTGACTATGATGCCATTGATAAACATCTGCGTGAAGCCGATTGGTCAGCCCTTAACGCCGGTACAGTCGATGACGCGGTCTGCATCCTAACATCAAATATTCAGGTAGCCATTGATAAATACATACCTAAGCTTACTACCTGCTCCTCCCGTCAATATCCGATATGGTATAGTCGCTCCCTAATTAACATTATTAAAGAGAAGAGCAAATGTCATAAAATGTGGAAAAAGCACAAAAATCCAATTGACTACAATGCATTTGCTCTTCTCAGAAGTCGTAGTAAGGCTGTGCAGGAGGAGTGCCATCAGGCCTATATTAGGATGGCGCAGGATGGGATCAAGAAAAATCCTAAACTCTTTTGGTCCTATGTAAAGTCTAGGAGGAAGGATGGCTCCGGCTATCCCAACAATATGACTCACGGTTCCAGAATGTTACAATCTGAAAAAGAAACTTGCGAGGCTTTTAACACCTTCTTTAATAACATGTTTCAATCACCAGCCAACTCTTATCCGCCCCTTGAACTGCAGGAGCCCTCATACCACAGAATAAGTGCTAGTATATCCGTCACTGTTCAGCAAACTCACGAATTACTACGAGATCTTGATAGGAGCAAGGGTCCTGGCAGTGATGGTATACCGCCACTTCTTATATCGCGATGCGCTGAGTCCCTCGCTGTACCGGTGTCACAAATCTTTAACAAGTCCTTCCATGAAGGGATTTTCCCGGATGCTTGGAAATTTGCGCGCATTGTGGCAGTCCACAAGAAAGGTTCTAGATTGCCGGTAGAGAACTACAGACCGATTTCAATCCTTAATGTATTTAGTAAGGTCATGGAACGTATAGTTCACGAACATATATATAATAACATCGCTTGCAATATCCCCGGCGAACAACATGGCTTCGTAAGATCGAAATCCACAACCACTAACCTAGCTATATTTGTGAACGCGGTTCTTAGAGGTATGGATGACGGGGGTCAGGTGGACGCCATCTACACTGACTTCGAAAAAGCATTTGATAGGGTAGACCACGTTATTCTCATTCGGAAACTGGAGAAGCTGGGAATCCAGGGTGATCTGCTACGTTGGACCGAATCATATCTACACAATAGAAGTCAGGTAGTTGTGATCGGCGAGAATAAGTCAGACCGTACCACTATACCCTCAGGTGTCCCCCAGGGCTCTATTTTGGGTCCATTATTATATGTCGCTTATCTTTACGACATTGCTGACTGCTTTGAGCATGCTAACTTTCTCCTGTATGCTGACGACAAAAAGATTTATATGAACATCAAGTCTACACATGATTGCCTCAGCTTGCAGGAGGATCTTAATCGGTTGACATTGTACTATATAAAAAACCGCATTAATGTCAATTCGTCTAAGTGCAATGTCATCACCTTCACCAGGCGCACTAAGCCTATAACACACAATTATCTGCTTGACAACGCCCCGATTCATAGGGTGAAATCCGTCCGAGATCTGGGTGTTCTGTTGGACTCAAAGATGACATTCGAAGACCATATAGTGGCCATCACAAAAAAGGCGTACAGAAATCTGGGCTTTATCTTAAGAGTGTGCAAGCCGTTCAAGGATGTGAGCTGTGTGCGTATTTTATTCTTTGCCTATGTCCGGAGTATCCTTGAGTACTGCAGCACTGCCTGGAATCCGCGGTATGCAGTACACGAGGACAGGTTGGAACGCATACAATCAAAATTTATCAAACACCTGAACTTTCGCGATTGTTACCGTAACACCGACTATGATACAGCGTGTCATCACTATAATCTACACAGCCTTCGAGATCGCCGCATTCTTTTAGACATGCAGTTCTTGCACAATGTTTATCATGGCCATGTTGACTGCCCCGAGTTGGTCAGCGAGCTGCTGCGACTTAGAGCACCAACCACGCGAACCCGACAAACTTCTGTCCTCCATGTCCCCTTCGCCCGCACAAACTACGCGGCCAACTCCCTCAACTGCCGCCTTCCGCGTACATACAATGACCACTTTGCACATCTCGACATTTTCCACATGTCGCGGGGTGAGTTCAAGCGGCACCTGCTGCTACAGCTTACCAAAAGTAATGAAGACGGTGTATAGTTGGGTATTTCGGCTTATCATGTCTCTCATAACTACAAGACCTTAAATATCTCTCACTCGCACTCACACTCACACATTAACATCATAAACAAACACGACGACATAACCTTACACACACTCCACTCTCCTTCCCTCCCGTCCCATCACATCCAATATCTTATGTATATCACCCCTACCAATTATGTCTGGCCTATAAAATATAAGTCATTAATTGGCCTTTGCTCAGTTTAAGTTATTGCCTATTTTCAAATGTTTTGTGCTGTTGACTTTGTAACATAAATAAATAAATAAATAAATAAATTGATTTTGGGCATTAAAATTAAATCGTAAGCCATCTGGAATTGTATTCGGGCTCCCCTCAGGATTGTCTTATAGCTGAGTGTATTGTGGTTCTCCGAACCAGATACTGTTCGTATTTACGTAAATTGTGCGGTCGAAGCTGGCCTGCCAGCCATACCTGGTTGGCTGAAGAACCTGTCTACCAAGAAGAGCCTAGGGTGCACCCAGGCCTTGCAGAGAGACAGGAGTTTGACGGGAACGAAGCACAGACCAGGTCAGATAGAATCTATTTATTTAGCTCGGTGAATCGCCGACGTTCTTGCTTCTTGGCATCCCATCGCTACGCTACCTCGTAGCTATGGGCCCCTGCGAGGTCATGGGTGCCGAGAGGCTTGAACACTTATTATAATCGTAATTTACTCGCATCAGCGGACAGGGCAATTCGTTTTGTTATTAGAGATTTGCAATGCACGGAACCACGCGTGATAGACGGCGGGAACCGATCCTTGCGCACACGCAGCGCGCTCGCTCACTCGCTCTTCAACTTCAGTCTCGATATTACTCTTGACGCGAGCGCACGCTACCCTTCCGTTCCGCTAGAACTCTCGAAAAAAAAACCTGCTTTCTTTCTCTCCGCTAAAGACTGTGCTATGTGCTTCATCTATTCTTCGCTATTACTCCTTCTATATTGACTGTATCTTGTGTGCTATAAACTGTTGCTTTGCTGTGCTTGTGCCATTATATGTGACAACGAAGATCGTGCTTTTATTTGATACTGCTTCGCATCCATACCTACCAGCTCACCTAACCAAGCAAGGACAACCACCACACACCTAAACCACTAAACCATTACGCCACAGAATTCATCAATACAGCTTTTGACTTCCTTCTGCTGGGCACCGGGGTCATCCGCATCCAGCGAGATCCCGTCGTCGCCTTGATGATATTGTTTTACATAAATACATGATTTGTTGTTTAGAGAGCACGAGCCCACGCCAACCGAGTCGCCGACGCACGCGGTGTATTGCCAGGAGTTCTACCGCTCGCTGTACCCGCACCACGCGAGTGACGTCACGCACTACACGTACGATCGCTTCTCGGCGGCGGACGCGCCACACGACGCGCGGCTCGCCGAGAGCTTCCTCAAGTGGTACTTCATCAGAGAGGAGACGCTGGCTGATCGGGCTGAGGAGATACAGAACGAAGGTCAGTGTGAGATTGCGCGATGTAGGTTGTGTAGAGTTTTGCTCTTTGAGCAGTACAGCCATCTATGTTTGGTAGTTGTAAATTTTATCTCTTTCAGGATCGATACAAACTACCAAAGAAATAATCGCAACGACTCTAAAACGATTGTAGGTATTACCGTTAGTTAGTTATTCGAAACACAGATGATTGTAATACTCTACAAAATTACCTAGATAACTTTGAGACCTTTTGCGTCTCAAATAATTTATTCCTAAATCCAAGATAAATGTTTTGTTATAACTTTTAGTAGGAAAAGAAGAATTATCAATTTCAATTATAAACTTTGTGATAGAGTGTTAACGCATGTCAGCCAGATTCGAGATCTTGGTGTAATAATGGACTCAAAACTAACCAAGCCTCATATCGATACCATATTGCGTAACTGATTTAAACAACTCGGTTTTATATTGCGTATAGGAAAACCTTTCAAAAGGCTATTAACATACAGTACATTATTAAATAGTTATGTCCGTAGTCGATTGGAATTTGCAAGTGCGGTTTGGAGTCCATCGTGTAAAGTACACAGTGATAAAATAGAGAAAGTACAGAATAAGTTTGTGAAGGCAATTGGGTATCGTATCTTGATGCCACTCATTTCCAACCCCACTGCTCTCCCTCTCTCCTCGATATTATGATCATCTCTAACTTGGATAAGGTCGCCGTACACGGTCAACTCAAATCTCCTTTCTCGTTTCATGACCTTATCTATCTCTCGTACAAGATCAGGCCTCTCAAGAGCAGGGCAAAATTTCTTAATATTCGTAGCTTTAGGGATATTGACCTGGAGTCTCTTAGGTCGGATGCCTTGTCGATCGACTGGTCCCCTGTGATTTCGAGCGAGACCATGGACGAGAAAATCGACAATTTCAATAGCATAGTCCTAGGACTTTATGACAAGCATGCGCCTATAAAAAAAGTCAGAGTGAAACACCTACCCGCCCCATGGCTAACAGATACTATTAGGCGTCTAATGGCCAAGAGGAACAGAGCTAAGTGTAAATACCGTAAGAATCCGACAGATGACAATTTCCTTTCTTACAAATGTCTTCGCAACCGCTGCAACCGTCTCTGTCGTGATGCTAAACGTCGGCACATCTACGAGAGTATTGAAAGTTTCAGACCAGCTCAGGTGTGGAAGTTTTTAAAACTCTTGGTATAGGTAAGTCCCAGGACCTACATGCTGGTGATGTAGATCTCAACGGTCTCAACCAGTTCCTTTCTGCCCCGCCTGTTGTGATGGATCCCAAGGTTAAACAAGCCACTCTTCAGAGCCTGCGCTCTAAACCCTTACCCAACACCACACCATTCAACTTGAGTAATGTTGAAATCAATGAGGTCAAGAAGGCGCTATTAGCAGTCAACTCGAAAGCTGTAGGCGATGGCAAAGTTTGCCTTAAAATGCTACTGACAATCCTAGACGAACTATTACCAGAAATAACACACGTTATAAACTATTCTTTATCTAATGGCTATTCTTTATTCTTTACCATAGTGTGGAAAAAAGCATTAGTCATCCCACTACCCAAAACCTCTAGTCCCACCTCTTTCAAAGAGTACCTTCCCATTTCAATCTTGCCCATCCTCTCCAAAGTCCTTGAGACCATTGTCCATAACCAGCTTTCCTATTACCTCTCCTCAAACAATCTGCTAAAAAAGTTCCAGTCAGGATTCCGACCGGGTCATAGCACCGTCACGGCTCTTCTGAAGGTCACAGATGACATCCAGCTAGCCACGGACCGCAAACAGCTTTCCGTGTTGGCTTTACTTGATTTCAGTAGTGCCTTCAACAGCGTAGATTTCGACGTTCTCGTTGAGCTTCTCAGATCCCTGAACGTCTCTTCCTTCTCTGCCAGCTGGTTCGACTCTTATTTGAGGGATCGGCAACAGCGTATCAGGTCGGAGGAGACTTCCACTGAATGGTGTGACCTCCTTTCAGGCGTCCCTCAAGGTGGTATTCTTTCTCCTATTCTATTCTCGATTTTCATAAACTCCATCTCGGACATCCTGTCTTCCTCATATCATCTTTATGCTGATGATCTCCAGATTTCTCGCCACTTCTCTTATAACGATGTGAACTCTGCTGTTGCGGCACTGAACGCTGATTTGGAGGGGGTGAGAAGCTGGGCTTCATCTTTCGGACTACTGGTCAACCCGAGCAAGTCCCAGGCTATGATCATAGGTACCAGACATTCTCTTAACTTGTTACAGCAACAGCCCATTCCACCTGTCACTTTCAATGGTACTGTAAGGTTCGATATTTGTTTATGCGATTATATTGTATACGGACCTCTTTAGAGTGGGTGTTCACTTTGACACTGTTACTTATTTTGTAGTTTTGGATGAAAGAATAGAAGAATAGATGAAAGAAATAGGCTTGGATGTGAGAAGTCAATGTGACACACTTCACCGTAGGCTTCGGCCAGCGACTGAGCTAAATTATATAGTGAGGATTAGCGTAATGGCTATCGAGCCAGTTGTGGATCCCTCGATCGTGTAGATATTAACATATACTAAGCAATCGTCATTTTTTGCCTCTTCTCTACGTTGGACCGCTGTAAGAGAAAAAGGGTGTAGAAACTACCACAGATTGATACACAGATCTCTTTTAAAAATTCGTTGTGCTTAACTAATACAAATATTGCAATATTAATTATTATTAATTAATTATAAGGAGAGCGACATCTTCGGGAGTAAAGTAAAAGGCTTGAGATGCGCGCAAATACTAGACTAATTTATTATAGGAAATACTAAGCTTATATACAACTTACTACAAAACTACGTGATGAATATAAATATACCTTATCTGTGACGGTCGTCAACTTATCTTAACATTACGTGGAAATATGACTAATATAGTCGACCGGCACAGGTACTCCCCCCTTTAGGGAAAAATAAATAAATGAATGTACTTATAGCAATGAACAAAAATCTAAGTTAGAATCAAACAATAACCTTAAATGAATCAAAATAACTTTAAAAATGTGTATACCATAACAAACTTATATCAACTGCAATAATAACTATTAGGATTTTAATAAACATAAATTGGATCTTAATTGTGCATACTTTAACTTAATCTAAAGGTAAATCTTACACGAATTAGAAAAATAAAGGAACTACGGTTATGCGAATTCTACATAAGTTTAAAGAATTACTACTGACTAATCAAACCCAATAAATTAAAAGAACATAGGTTAGTACCTACAACATATCAGAAAAGTAACATAATAATTCAGCGTTAACAGTAAATTACTTAATATTTACCTACAGGCAAGTCTTGTATCTGGCCGCACACTACATAAAATAAACTAAAAACTGGAAAACAGAAAAACACTAGGAAAATGGGGCTTCGCGGTTAGTAAACTAACCTAACTTATAACCTGAAAAAGATCCGCAGGAGAGTCGTTGGATGCTGCAGCCGCCCATGTTTTTCAGGAATCGATGAGTCAATTTACATCGCACGTCGTTGAAGTTGTAATCACTGTTTCTTTATAATTGCGACCGTACCTACACAAGGATGATTGTGCTGAATCAGCGTCAGCATTAAATCTGTAACCTTGGCTGTAGGCAGTCAATGATCTCGTTCGTCATATGTACGTGCGTGCTCTTCACTCTTGAGTGAATATTAAGTTGTCGATTGATGAAATTTGTGTGCCTAAAAACCTTGGGATTTGGCAACATAGGGCACATCTTGTACACCAATCGTTTATACATATATATATCTCTCTCTCTCTTCAGTGATTTGATTATTCTTCGTGCGATGTTCTTCCTGGATGATTTCAATATTCGTTGAATTAGGTATATCGATGATGTTTCAATACTCTTCTGGGGGCTGGAATGGCTTCCTATGTCTTGAACTTGAAAAGCTGCCTACTGTGAATGAATTTGCCGACACGTTCGTTTCTACTGGTGTGAGCTCCATTTTGATAAATCAGCAGTCAGCTTACTATCGGTTCATTGTTCTTGCGGTATCTTGAGTTCGATGCGGGAAATCTTCAGTTGAAATTATTTATCTTTTGGATTCTGGTCCGTTTACAAATCTGGTCCGGTCATGGCTTGCTTGATGTCGTCTTGGTTTGGGTGGGGTCTTGATTATGGAGATCTGCAGCGTGGTTTGAAATAGGTATGCAAAACGAAGTCGGGGCTCGGCGATCTTGGACGAAGTGCTTCTTGCTTGCACTTCTAAGGTGGCGGCACACGGAGTTTTCTTCGCGGCTGGGTCCATGCTGCTATTACCGAAGGTTGCTGATGTTCAGACGTCGGGGTCACCACTTTGCCAGAGGCAATTATAAGGAGAGCGACATCTTCGGGAGTAAAGTAAAAGGCTTGAGATGCGCGCAAATACTAGACTAATTTATTATAGGAAATACTAAGCTTATATACAACTTACTACAAAACTACGTGATGAATATAAATATACCATATCTGTGACGGTCGTCAACTTATCTTAACATTACGTGGAAATATGACTAACATAGTCGACCGGCACAATTATAATTAATAAGTAGGAATAAATTTAAACAGTCTGTGTTGAGCTAGACTTACCCCACACAGTCCCGTCATTTAAGTAATCTTGAACATTGTAATATCCCTTTTTCGACAGTCGCTTTAACATGGTTTTGAAATTGCTCAAAAGGCTTTTTTAATAATCATATTGATGCCCCTATTTTATTACAGTCACTTACTCTTAGAGCGTGACGCTGTGAGCGAGCTTGTAGAAAAAAACCTCTGTTTTTATATGCCTCGTAGTCGTACTTTTCATGCGGATAATGGTTTCATTAAGAGGGCTTGCAGGTGTATAATGATAAGTTTGTTCATTTAGATATATTTAGCAGTAAGTTAAGTAAACTCTTAAAACTAACCCTGCAAAGTACTGCGGAATAAATTTAGGCTGTGTCATATATATATGTTTTATTGTGTTGTTCATTTGTGTTCATGGGCGTACATACAAATATTTACATGCATACTTACGTATGTATACGTGTACGTATGTTGTATTTGGTATTTTAATTTTGTATCCGCTTATTTTAGATTTGGAACATAAAAAACTAATATGTGGCATTATTACCTTTAAGTTGTCGTTTTTTTAATGTTTTGGTTTGTAATTTTATAGTTAGGAAACTGTAGTCTACTTTACTTTATATGAAAATTTATGTATGATTAACAACTATGTGAGACTGTTTGTCTCTTTAATAAATAAATAAATAGTGTTGAACGAATATTCCAGTGTTCCGCCGCAGCGCCGAGGAGTTCCTCTACAAAGACACGCCGCTCGCCACCGCGCTGCTGCTGCGATCCGCGTGTGATCCAGGGCAGCAGCAGCGCTTCCTGCGAGACAACCAGACAGACTGCGCCGTCAGCGCTGCGCTGTATGCCGCGCTGCTGCGCTGCTGCGCGCCCGACTATAGAGACAACGTCTACCTGACCACTCCGCTCGAGGTAGGCAACATCTCTATTTGGTAGTGTAGTACTAGCGACAACCAGGCAGACTGCGCCGTCAATGCTCCGCTGTATGCCGCGCTGGTGAGCTGCTGGGCGCCCGACTACAGAGACAACGTCTACCCGGCCACTCCGCTCGAGGTGAGCGACTTCTCTACTTGCTAGTCTAGTACTAGCGACAACCAGACAGACTCCAACGTCAGCGCTGCGCTGTATGCTCGCTGCTGGGCGCCCGACTACAGAGACAACGAGACACTCCGCTCGAGGTGAGCGACGTCTTTACTTGCTAGTGTAGAACTATAGCCTGTGTGATTGACACATCATGTCTGGATCGAACTTTGTGCGACGAAATTGGAACAGCTGCCATTGCATATTCGTCTATTATCTGCAAAAATCCAGCCGGGAATCGGCGTACTGTATAATATCACTCCTTCCGCACCGCTCCAGAAAATCAAAGTTAAATTCAAAATGTCTATTACTGTAGATATTTACAGATACTTAGTAAATGTCATTTTAGTACCACAGCCTACTCGGTTATCCGCTCAATGCTCCATCCTTCCCCAGCTGGCCCGCAGCGCCCTCGTCAAGTCTAATGTCACAGCGGCGCTTCCCTGCCTGCAGCGACTGAGTGCGGGTGCACAGGCGGCGCGGCTTGGAGGCTGCGGCGCTGCAGTCAACAAGGCGCTGTTCAGCGGCGACGCTGACTACCGTGCCGAGGTGCTGGCGAGAATGGCCGAGTGAGTTCATACATTCATTCATTCACTCTCAACCCACATCCAGCCAGTGGGCACAGGCCTCTTCTCTATGGCGCCAATCCTCACCGTCCTGTGCTAATCGCATCCAGACTACTTGATGATATCGACGGACCACAATACAATACAATACAATGTCACAGTAAAAGTCTATATTTCTTTATTACTGTAGATATTTACATATACTTAGCAAACGTATTTTTTGCCTCTTCTCTACATTAGACTACTGTGGGAGAAGCAACAAACCGACTCACATAGTTGTAAATAATACATAACATTTCTTATAAATAGTAGACTTGCAGTTTACTAACAATAATATTACAAACCCAAACATTTAAAAAAAATATACATATATGACAGAATTGTTTTTGTGCATGACATCTTAAAAGGTACTTAAAGGCCACAATTTTATTTTTTATTTATGATGTTTCAAATCTAAAATATAGCAATTTTACCTGAAAATAAAATTGTTATTATACATACTTACCTGGCTTTAAGCCTAATATTGAGAGTAGCATACTTGACTTCCTTTCCGGTGCGACGAATTTAGCCCTAAACAGCTCACTTCCTGTTTAAAACTCCTAAAATACATGTCATATCCGTTTGGAACCTCAGCAACATTGCGCGCGTAAAGTTTCAGAAATGGCGGCAATTGTAGCCAGCGTTATTGCGCGCGCTCAAATTTCAGGTCATTGGCAACTCAATAAAGAGCTGATCGTGTCTAAGAATGTGTCACGATCATGCAATGCACAGTAATGTGCACAGCAGGCAGCGATTTACCTAGGCTTAAAGCCAGGTAAGTATGTATAATAACAATTTTATTTTCAGGTAAAATTGCTATATTATACCTGACGTTACCTGGCTTTAAGCCTAATATTGAGTAGTGTTTGGTATCGACTGCTGAGTTAAAAACGCCAATGTGATATGACTAGGAGTTCATTAATGGAAACCTTATATAAATTATGATACTGAATGTGTATGCATCATCGTGTACTTGATGAAAAGATAGGCTGCGCAAATGCAACTAAAAAATAAGGCAAATAGATATAAACAAACACAGACTTAAGAAAGGTCTGATGAAGTCATCTTTTGAAGCCAGCCGAGTTTCGGGCTGGCTAGGTTAGACTTGGTTAGTTAGTTTCTGGCTATCAAGACTCATCTGATCTATATGAATCTAAGAATATGCAAAGCTTTACCTCCAGTAGGTTTTCCCTTTAGTCATCACTTACGTACAAGTTCACCGAGATTGGTGCTCGGTGGTTGGCTGCTAGTTCGCCATTCTGTTCGATGACTACCAAGACTGCAGTTGTGAGGTCAGGATATCAGGTCGGTCGCCTGACCTACGAAACTCGGAGCTAGAGAATCGAATACGTGTGAAAATTAGTTAATATAATTTGTATCTTGCACAGACAGGGCCAATCTGATTTAAACACAAAACATTGATGAAATTAGTGATTAGCAGTAGGTATAATCAAATTACAATTGCTGTATTTTGAATTGGGAGTGCGCCTCCTGGATGCATTACCGCTGATGTACTTCCACATATGATTGGTCTTTGCAAAAGACTGGCGAACAACTCTGTAATCTGACTTTAATGATAAAGTTACTCAATTAATCTAAATACCTTTTCGTATCACTTCTGAGAAGAATAGCTAGATGTGGCTGATTCTATTACAGGAGCTAGTGTGGCTATCTGACTCAACTGAAGATGCTTCTACAGTGGGCAAGCATAGTGAAAAAGACAAGTTTACGCGTAATAAGCATATTTGTAAATGCCTACAGTGATAAAGAAGTTTAGTATCCATCGTATTCAATTATCATTGATCAGATACCTAATACAAGTATCTGAACGCGTTTTCATTATTACCCGCAGCTGTGTAGACAACATTAACTGAAACCATGTTACCTAGGACTGGACCATAAAAGTCTAATATACATACTTCATTGGGATAATCCAGCATGGCCATAACATTCATTAAAATAATAATGTGTAATGGTTATAAAAGTTTTGAAAAACTGTCATTATGCTAGTTCACTGGTAGAAATACCAGGTTGGTGTCCTAACATAACATAGCGTCACGCCTTTTCCCATACGGGGCGGCAGAGACACAATGGCGCCCACGCTCAATATGCTAATGTATATCATGCTCAGTCCGATATTCAATACTCCATTGCTACTTTATAATTATTATTCCTTTACTATGTAGGTACTCTACGGAAGTAGAAATATTAAGGAACTCTACTTGTGGGCTGCATGCCGCACCGGCCACATCCAAGACACATTATGGTTAGATTACCTCGATTTCGTCGACTTGGTTAAAGCTGCCTTTGCTCTTCGCTTGGGATATGTCGAAGTAAAGCGACTATTGAGAAACAACTAAATAAATAGTGGAGATGTGAAAAAATCACGATGTATATATAATCTCAAATTTATATTAATGTCCTGAGAGACTCGAGGACTGTCATCAGCTCCTTTTGGATAATATACTGAAAAGTGCATTCTTACAGCCACTTACCTAGTGAATTATGAAGACCTGCGCGGTCTAGTGACACGTAGGTCATTTGTGAGAAGTAATGTAGATAACTTCTCTACATGGCTCCGACAATATCCTGGTGGATAACTGTCTGAATAATATTAGCAGACTATATCTTTGTATAATGAATCTGAAAGGTGACTGCTACAATGATAATTGTCTGAAGCAGTGAAGTAGACATATTGCCGACCATATACTGCCGGATTGATGAAAGTAGGCGGGTTGAAAAACGACGGCTCTGTTAGATTGTAACGCGTTGTTATATTAGGGGTTGGAGGAAATCAGCTAGGTAGGTACTCAAAGTTCTTTAACAACGTGGTTTAACTTATTAAATGTAAGACCAACACCACAATAAGAGTAATTTATGATTACCCTTTTACCCTTTGAGTATTGTATTATATAGATAGCCGGTCCTCCAGCCACATACCTAATGTTTAGAACTCCCTTTTAATCCCTTTAAAGCAGCAGCGCTAAAATGGAAATTATTGATTTCAAAGTAAAGAAAGTTACATAAAGTAATTAGTATAAATGGAATATAAAATAGTGTTGATTTTATATTTCTTCGTCACTGGCTTAAAAAGGGTTAAGATATCACGTAAAGGAGTAAAACGTTACAATAAAACTGTAGGAAAATTGTTTGCCTCCACTTTGTCCGCCTCGTTCTACCAACATCAGGCGATGTTTCTGTATGAAAATATCGCTTTGAACCTTGCACAGATGGAAACGTTGCAGAGACTGAGTTAGATCTCAAGTTTCGCCGGGATACTAGAAATGCACGACAACCAGCCATCAGATTTCTACATCTTTGCGCAAGATGTTTAATTGAACAGTCTCGCATAGACTGATTCATTTCATACTCACACGAGCGTTTAGTAGCGATGTCCCCTTACGCGCAGGCATTACCGGCATAACCGCGAACGGCTGACATAACTGCATGTCAATGTCGCTTTAAACCTTGCAGGTGGACTAAGTTGCAGAAACTGTATCAGCGGTATCTTACCATCGAAGATTGATCAACAGGTCACTTCACGCGGGATTTTCAATTTCTCTGTAGCCAAGCCGCGCTGATTGGTGTACTCATGGCGCTCAGACTGGGCTGCGGTACCAACACGTGGCTGCCGCTTGTAGTCGCCGCGTCGTCGTTCGCCTCCTGCCTCCCCTCCGCGCACGCACCAGCCTTGCGCAGGCTGGCGGCCCGGAGCAGACTCCGGGCGGCGGGGGCGCGTCACCGCTGCGCGCGGGCGCGGGCTAAGTGTAGCAGGAGGTCGAACTCACGAAAATGCACGCAGTCGCCGTGACGTCGTTTGTCTCCTGATTCCACTCCGCGCGCGCGCCAGCCTTGCGCAGGCTGGCGGCCCGGAGCGCTAGCCGGGCTCTGGGCGGCGGGGGCGCGACACCGCTGCGCGCGGGCGCGGGCTTACCTTCTCTGTTTGCCTTGCTCTGGATGGCAAACTCACGAAAAATCTCCAGGTTTCTCCTTCCTCGGACATAAAATCTGTAAAACTGGGATAAGTTATGGACTATCCACCGAGGGCAAAATCTTGCACAAGGTTACCATTACGCGATGGTCGTGAATGCATTGAGTATAGATTGAGTAGAGATCCACTCGTCCAACGTCAATAGTTCGCAATTGATAAGAATCGATTTTATTATTTTCCCCCTCGGAAGACCTCTCGTTGATTGTATTACATACCTTATCCCTGTAGCCGGAATCTGCTTGGTGCTCAACAAGCCAAGACATGACCGTCGAAAATATCCCTTTTTGCGCCTCCTTCTGCTTGATCAAACCATGTGGTATAACCATGGGCGGTCACTACGTTCCCGCCAAGTATGATTGCCATCGAAGGACTCGGCGCACTCGAGTTCAATGAACCCCAGCATAGAAAAATAAAAGTTTGTAACTCATGCGAACGGCAAATACCTAACCTGATTGGATTGGATTTACTTATGATTTTCTCGGCGTGAGATTCGGATAAATGCAATGTTTGTACTTTCGAGGGTAGTTACAAATAGCTACTTATAAATATCACTCCTATATCAAAGGGAGTTTTGATATTCCTATCAAATTCAATGTCAGAATTAAACATATCTTATTGCGAGATTGTGTGAGTAACTAAACATTGCATCACTCGATCGGTTTAGCATACGATCATGCATTGCCGAGATGTTACTAGCTGAATCTTGGAACGATTTTTCCAGATTACTTGTCCTTGAATTCTTTCTTACTCCCCCGATGTTTTCTCCTCCGGCTGCTCCTCCTCTCCGGAGACGTGGAAGTGGAACTGCTGTAGCGATCACTCCTCGATGATTCACTACGCGGGGCTATTTCCCGCGGTTTTTATTAAACGGTTTTTTTTTTGTTGCTGTTACACTGAACAATTAACGCTATAACCGTAACAAAATTCCAAGGATATTTCGAAAAGTAACTTGGAATATTTTCAAATTTGTTAAACGCGTGCGCACGGAAAGAAATCCAAAACGCCAATGACCTGAAATTTGAGCGCGCGCAATAACGCTGGCTACAATTGCCGCCATTTCTGAAACTTTACGCGCGCAATGTTGCTGAGGTTCCAAACGGATATGACATGTATTTTAGGAGTTTTAAACAGGAAGTGAGCTGTTAAGGGCTAAATTCGTCGCACCGGAAAGGAAGTCAAGTATGCTACTCTCAATATTAGGCTTAAAGCCAGGTAACGTCAGGTATAATAATGTGATACAAAATTAAAATACTACATACAACTAACGTACTACTACGTACAACTACGTACATGTATGTATAGATGTAAATATGTGTATATACGCCCATGAACACAAATGAAAAACAAAAATAAAGCATTTGTTTATATGACACAGCCTAAATTGATTTCTAAGTAATGGTTAGTTTTTTGAGTTAACTTAACTTATTACTAAAAATATCTAAATGTACAAACTCATCATTATACAACCTGCATGCCCTCTTAGTGAAACCATTATCCGCATAAGAAGTACGACTACGAGGGATATAAAAACAGAGGTTTTTTCTACAAGCTCGCTCACAGCGTTGGGGTACTCTAAGAGTTAGTGACTGTAATAAAATAGGGGCATCAATATGATTAGTAACAATTTTGAAAAGGGTCAAAAAATCAATACGTTCGTGACTATAACTTAAATAAGTAAATTTAAGTATTTTTAAAGCGGTGGAATAATCTGACTATTTATTTGTTGTACGATATGTACGTTGCCTTCACAAACTTTTCCTGTACTTTCTCTATTCTATCACTGTGTCCTATCACAATGAATTCCAAACCGCACTTGAATTCCAATCGACTACGGACATAACTATTAAATAATAAATACTGGAATACGTTAAAAGCCTTTTGAAAGGTATTCCTATACGCAATATAAAGCAGAGTTGTTTACACTTAATGTACGAGCCCTTGCTGGCGGTACTTTAAAACTTGATTCTGATGATGATTGGTGAAACAGTAAAGAAGAGTGATAACTTGATAAATCACTTTATTTGTAATGATTACAATTGGTGCGCACTTATTGACAGACGAATGTGAACTGATCGATAATTCTAACTTACAAAATAATGAAAACAGCAATATACTTCAAAGCTGGCGTTAAAATATCTGACGATGCACGATGGAATCGTACAGAGTCCACAATTAAACCAAGATTGCGAATCTGGCTGACACGAGTTTGCCTATTACAAAGTTTATAATTGAAATCGATATTTCTTCTTTTCCTACTAAAATTATAACAAAACATTTATCTGTATTTAGGAATAAATTATTTGAGATGCAAAAGGACTCAAAGTTATCTAGGTAATTTTGTAGGGTATTACCATCTGTGTTTCGAATAACTCTGAATATCGTTGTATCGTCAGCGTATAAAAGCAAGTTAGATTTTCTTAAGCATTCCGTAATATCATTCATGTACAGGATAAATAATAGAGACCCCAAATGAGACCCCTGTGAGACACCTGAAGTGATAGTCCTATACTGGGAAGTATAAACTCCAACCGCGACTGCCTGCGAACGATGTTCTACAAGTTACGAGTATGAATTGTGCACCAACCATCACCCCTTTCGCCATACTTGAGGGGCAGCAACCCGCTACACAGAGCCGCCGCAAGAAAAGACATTTTAATGAGCATGACCATAAACATCTTGGAAACAGACTTGTATTCTACGTTAAAACTAATAAATTGTTATGAGAATCAAACTGAAAATATTTTCACTGTAATAAAGAAAAACTTTTCTCTACAATTCACATGTGTAACGATCACTCACACACATTTTCACCAACACAACCATAAATTAAGTGCAAAGTATGGCTACATACTATGATATAACCTGTTACTTATCATTTAAGTTATTTACCTCTAAGGGTGTAAATGTGAGCAACCAGTGATCATAATACAGGCATTTAAAATGCCTAGCTTGGTCGTTGGCCTGCATCACAAAAACTATAACTTTATGACTATTTTATGTTCTTGTAATAATTTTCTGTACTTTTTTGTTTTATGCATAAACATAATAATTATTATTATCTATATCCCTCTGCAGCTTTTCGCGATTCGAGATGTCCCTTACTTCCTGGAATATCTTGAGGTCATCCGCAAAAAAGAGACAGACAGCGTCCTTAATGACCTTCGGAAGGTCATAATGATAAATTCTAAAGGCCCCAAGTTACTGCCCTGACTAACGCCAGAAAATGTGAAATACTGCTCTAATGTAGAACCCGCATATTCTACATACTGTCTTCTGTGCTTAAGTTAGCTCACAAAAAGCCGCATAAGTTGGGGAGTAAAGCCGACCCCACTAAACTTCTCCAGAAGGACGTCGTTGTCCTTCTGTATCGAATGCCTTTCTAAAGTCGAAGTAAGCGACATCTACTTGCCCCCGCGCATCAAGTGGAGGCGTCACGTGTGACACGAAACACAGAAGGTTAGAGGCGGTGTTACGACCTGGTCGGAACCCGTGCTGTGCGTACTAAATCTGTTCCCTCATCTGAAGGTATACACGACGATGCAATACCGACTCGAAGACCTTTGTAAGCGTGGACAGAACCGCCACTGGCCTGTAGCCGCTTACATTCGACACCGTTTCACCTTTTGGAACTGGAAGCACTCTCGTAATCTTCCAGACATCGGGATATTCAGAGCTGTCAAAAGACCGGTTGAAGAGGTAGAGCAACGGTCTGTCCAGCACCCTCCTACAGTCCCTAACTAAATAAGGTGGTATGAGATCAGGACCAAGGGAGTGCTTCGGTTTAAGCTGAGACAGCGCAGCGCGCACGTCTCTGAGTGTGAGCTGCGTGACGTGCACCCGCACGCTGCCACTCCCCGTCAAAGCCGTGTGGTGGCACCTCAGCGTAGACAGACTCCAAATACTTCGCGAACTCTTGCGCACATGTCTCCTCAGCTATAGCAACGCCTTTCTGGGTGATACTGGTTGGCCTATCACCCAGAAAGGCGTTGGTTTAGAACGTTTGTTCTTGACGTAGCTCCAGAACTATTTCAGATCCTTCGAAAGTTGAGCTTGAACTCTTCCTAGGAACTGGTCATGCCTTATAACAATTTTGTTCTTGACAAGGGCCCTACTTTTGGAGAAAGTTTCGTAATCATGGTTATAATTTAAAAAGCACAGACTCTAACGAAATTATGTAGCTAGTATTTTTATTTTCAAAAATATTATATATACATAGTCAGGTCATAAGTTCTGTCACATGTGCAATATGAAATAATTTAGACATGTTTATTATTTATGTTAACATTTATATAGCAAAATGAACTTAATAAAACATAGATTCTTATGGTAATAAAGTTTATTCAAAATGACCCCCGCGATTTTGAATACAGGTCTTTATTCTGCGCGGGCAGTCGTCTATCGCAGCACGAACGATGTCCATGTCAATATCGGCGGCTGCCTTAATCAAGGATGCCTTGAGTGACTCCAAATCAGGATGAGGCTTTGAGCAGGCCTTTTCCTCCAAGTTTTGCCATATCTTGTAATCTAACGGACTCAAATCTGGACTGGAGGAGGGCCAGTCTTCGTGCCGGATGAAGTCGATTTCACGCGCCGCCAGCCAGTCTTGTGTACTTTTCGCTCTATGAGCTGGCGCAGAATCTTGTTGGAATACCCAGTGCCTGTTATTCAACATGGTATGAGAAACAGGTTCCACAAGATTCTTGAGGACTGTATTTTGATACACAACTGCATTCGTTTTTACGCCTTTCTCACAAAAATGTACCTCAGTTAAGCCCCAATAAGAGACTCCCAACCAAACCATGAGCGAGGATGGAAAATGACCTCGTTGGACATGCGGAATACGGTTGCTCGCTTCTTCACTGTTGTGTGCGTACACCTTATCATTTTGTTTGTTGTAGCCCTCTTCCACGGTGAAAATTTTTTCATCCGAAAAAAGAATTTCCCGATGCTTTTTTCCCGCGTACCGCTTCAACAAAGCGCGGCATCTCTTCAGTCTCAAGTCCATTAAACGAGCGTCCAAACGATGTCCTGTTTTTCTTCGATATGCCCTAAGCCCTAAGTCTTCATTTAACACCCTTTTCATCGTGGTCCTGCTTAACCCCATCTGAAGGGCCAACAGTTTCTGCTTACGTATGGGATTTCTTTGAATTCGCGCCTTCACAGCTTTTATCACTGCTGGAGTCCTAACAGAGCGAGGGCGACCACTTCTTGACCTGTCATCTACACTAGAGTCTTCATTGTATCGTTTTATGGTACGATAAACGAATCTTTTGGTTATATTCAAATTTTTCAGTAAGTCGAAAATCTGAATTGGCGCGTAACCGCAACGATGCAACGCAATAACTGCGACACGGTCTTCTTTAAGTGTCCACTCCATATTTAAAAATGAGGAAAATTCTAAAAAGTACACTTTTATTTTCATGAAAAATTCGAAATTCGAATTCAATAAACTTTTTTGTGGCCAGCATTCTAAATTCAAAAGTTTTTATTGTGTGACAGAACTTATGACCTGACTGTGTATATACTCAAAAGAACCTTACAACATTTACTAAAATTAGCGATATATATTAATCACAGACTAGTTTAGACTAAGTTAGAAATTCGTTAAAGGGTCAGTGCATTCTCTACTGTGTGAAAATTATTTGTCTAAAAGGCTAATGCAATATTCAAGATAACTTAAATAAAAATAAAAATACTGTATGGGATTAATCCAACTTAACAAATAACTCGCTGTTAATAGTTTTGTGATTATTTATTCCTGCATATTATTTATAATAATTAACATTGTAATATTTGATTTAGTTAAACACAACTATTTTTTCAAGAGATCTAAAGATCATTCTTAAAGAGAGTATCTTCGCCTTTATTTTCCCAAAGTGGTCCAATCTAGAGAAGAGGCTTAAATTGACATTTACAAATTATGTATAAATATCCAAGTAATAAGCTTTGGTCCTCCGTCCGTCATCCCGTCTAGCCAAGTTCGCCCAAATTCAAATTCAAAAAGAGTTTATTTCCATAAGAAACACATAGGTAACATTTGGAGAATGTCAAATCTTAAACTAACACATGTATAAGGTACAGGGAAATATAGAACTCAATTTGAATTCCGTCACCTCAATGTTTTAGATGCTGGAGGCAAAGAGGCGACTAGAAACCTCCAGCTTTATACGTTATTTTTTACAGAATTGGAGCAAACACCTTCCCAAGCTTTCTTGTCTTCTACATAATCTGATATTTTGTAGTAACCTTTTTTACATAAGTGATTTTTAACAACATTTTTAAATTTATTTACAGACAATTCTTGTCACTCAGTCGGTATTTTGTTGTAAAAGCGAATACATTGCCCTTTAAAAGATACATTAACCTTATGGAGCCTAGTAGTAGGTATAGCTAGTTTATTCCTATTTCTAGTGTTGACATTGTGCCTGTCTCTATTCTAAGGAAATTTATCAATATTTTTGTGGACGTACATTAGGTTTTCATAAATATACTGACACGGCACTGTCATAATGTTAATTTCCTTAAATTTACAACGTAGTGACTCTCTGGGACCCACATTGTAGATTGCACGAACAGCCCTCTTTTGCAGCACAAATATTATGTTAATGTCTGCAGCGTTCCCCCACAGCAGTATGCCGTAAGACATAATGCTATGGAAGTAGCTGAAGTAAACTAGTCTAGCTGTTTCCACGTCCGTAAAAAGACGGATTTTTTTAACTGCATAAACTGCGGAACTGAGTTTTTTTGATAGCTTATCTATGTGTGGGCCCCACTGAAGCTTATTATCTAAGGTGATTCCTAGGAATACCGTGCTATCTACAATTTCTAAATTTTCACCTTTAACATTAACATTAGCCGAGACTTGTTTAACATTGGGGAGTATAAACCGAATACATTTAGTTTTGATATTGTTCAGTAAAAGATTATTAGCACTAAATCAATTGACTACCTTTGAGATTGCATTATTCACATCGTCAAAGTTCAAACTGCGTCGTTTCATTTTAAACAAAAGTGAAGTGTCATTTGCAAACAATACAATCTCATGATTATCACTGACAAGATGTGGCAGGTCATTAATATAAACCAAAAACAGGAATGGCCCGAGTATGTAACCCTGCGGTACACCCATAGTAACAACAGACCCTGAAGATCGTTTTCCATTAATGTCAACTCTCTGTATCCTGTAATTTAGATAAGAAGAGAGAAGATCTAAAGAGTTATCCCTAATTCCATAGTGATGTAATTTCCTGATCAATGTCCCATGGTCAACGCAATCAAAAGCCTTAGACAAATCGCAAAATACTCCTAGAGCATCATGCCCAAGGATCGTGATTGTGAATACTGTCTGTGTACGATTGTATCTGTATTTTAAAACCTCTCTACAGGTCAACCAACAAGGAAGACGTCGAATACGCGTGCTCGATCGCCAAGAAACATAACATGGACACGTTCGGACTGTGGACGCGCCACCTCGCGACCGTCATACAAGACGCGAGCTTGTTGAAGCACATTAATATGGTGGAGGTCTGTGACGGCGCGGGAGTGGACCGGCAGGACGCCTGCGACAGGTATTAGCTTATCAATCTCGCATCTTCATGTCGTGAGTAATTTAAGAGAGTAGGGGGAGATCCATTAATTCCTAGAGGTGTTTTGGCGATTTGTGTGATTGCATGGAAGCCTACTGAAATTCTGAAATTTTCTTGGGTGATCATTATTTGTTATTATAGCCTCAATGGAAATATACAACTTTGTTGAAAATCTTACTCTAGACCTATTAGGCCATCCGCACGCGGCACTACATGAAGGAGACTCGAGTTTGATACGCGAAAAGTTTCTGAAATGAATATTAGCTGTGACAACTTGTCGTACTGCTATTTTGAATTTATCTTCGATGAATCGTCTTTGACCACTCTTTTAGAAACTTTAGAAACTTTTACACAAATAATAGTTTTTGACATCTTCCTCGTGGCCTACGAAAAGGACAATCAACTTATTTAACTCTATCCACCTACAGGCTGAACATGGAATTGTTCAGCAAGATCCGCGGAGATGACCATCACGCGCTCATCAACTACTTCAATCTGCTGAAGAGCGTGGACGACAAGACGCAGGTCGGCGGGCTCGCAGCTGGAGACCACGTGAAGCTGCTGAAGAAAGTGAAGGCGGCTGCGCAAGGTACCCAGAGATAAGCCCGCTGTTCGATTCCAAATCGATATTCGATCGATGGTTTCGGAACGGCCATTTTGAATTTGACGTTGCTGCCAACCTAGCAGTTTTTTGACAACTGACAGACGAAAGCCCTCGCAATGTAACGCGTATTGATTAGGGTATTGAAATTAAATCGCAAGCCATCTGGAATGTATTCGGGTTCCCCTCAGGATTGTCTATATAGCTGAGTGTGTTGTGGTTCCCCGAACCAGATAAAGTTCGCATTTACGTGGCCGATAGGTTTTTCCCACGTAACATAACCTGTGTTGGAACACTGTGCTCATCGAAGCTGGCCTGCCAGTCATACCTGGTTGGCTGAAGAACCTGTCTACCAAGAAGAGCCTAGGGTGCACCCGGGCCTTGCAGAGAGACAGGAGGTTGACGGGACCGAAGCACAGACCAGGTTAGATCGACTACATTTACATTAGCTCGGTGAATCGCCGACGTTCACACTTCTTGGCAACTGATCGCTACGCTACCTCGTAGCTGATGGGCCCCTACGAGGTCATTAGGTGCCGAGAAGCCTGAACATTTTGGTAGCAAGAGCGTGGTTTCCTGAGATTTGCAGCCGTCAAGGGCTCCAGGAACGCACGATTTGGGACTATCAATCTGTAGGTATAGGCGGTTATTAGCTAACTTGGTGTTGTTCCTATATCCACATAGATTGGTAGTATTGTAAGCTATAGGTCTATTGCTGGTAGTAGATAGACAGATATTGAATTGAAAATTGCATTGAATTACCAGTTAGTCAATCTATTAGTGGTCTAGTAATGCTAATGAATGTTTTGGTTGACATAGGTAGTTGCATCTATTGATAGCAGGCTATTACATTGTTTTCAGTTATAGCAATTTATAACTTGAACTAATATTGACTATCTGTGTGTGTTGTAGTGATAAAGGGAAACTAAATTGTTATTTACAGAATTTATATAGATATAAAACTCGGTTCCTATTGTTTAAGGAAAATAACATTGTTTAAGTTGTGGTTTAGGGTTCCCTCGTTTGGTTTGTAGACTGGAGGGTCCAATATAATTGAGTTACTGCAAATTGTGAGTAAGTATCGTTCCGATCATGTCGTTATCTGAAATCCAGAAGGGTGTTTCTAAGGAACTCAGATGGTTTTCCTCCGCACACGGTCTGATAGACCGATTAGATAGGCATGATGTGGTATTGGAGCGGTCTATGGACGTTAAGGAACGTTACAACAGGGTGCTCGAATTGTCTGCGCAGGCGGAATCAGTTGATGGTTGCGCACCTGACAGGCTGTCACGGTTGATAGGGGATGTCGACCAATGTATGGAGATGGCAGCTGCTATCACGCAGAAGGCTGCGGACATACGTAGACAGCGCGAGTCCAGCCATGGTGGTGACATTGAAGCACCTCTGCCGCTTCAGGGTTCAGGGTCCAGGTTACCGGCCATAACTATGCCTACTTTTGACGGAGTGTCCGGTGAATGGATGAGCTTCATCAATCTGTTCGACAGTTTGATGCACATGCGATCGGACATTACCAAGTCTGTCAAGATGGCTCAGCTGGTGGCAGCATTGAGGGGTGAGCCTAGGGAGCTGGTCGCTCATTTGACAGTTACGGAGGGTAACTATGAAACGGCCAGACAATTGTTGGTCAGACGTTACCATAACAAACGGAGGTTGGCCGATGCCCAACTGAACCGTTTGTTTAGTATCCCGGTTGTGAACAAGGTCGGGGCCATACAGACGGAGGTTTTGAACCCGTTGTTGTCCGTCACCAAGGCTCTAGAGAATCTTGGACTTCCGGTTGGTGAATGGTCGTACCTACTGCTGTACATTGTACTTTCCCGCCTACCCGCTGACGTGCAGACTCGTTTCGAACAGTCTCACGGGAGGTCGGCCGAGGACCTGCCCGCCTTCTCCGACTTGGTCGGATTCTTGGAAGAGGAGGCTCGACGGGCAGAGAATTTGGGGTTGACGGTCACCCATCCTTCGGAGCCACAGAGAGCTGCCGGGAGCGCTGTGAGTAGGGGCCCTCCGACGAGGAAGGACCGCACCAACCGGCAGTCATATGGGACTGTGAGTGCATTGACCCCACATAGTGAGACCTGCCCATGTTGTAGGCAGATTGGCCATGCTGTGGCCAATTGCAATAAGTTCGGGGAACTTAGGGTTCAGGGACGGCGCCGGATGGCCAAGCAGCGGAGCTGGTGTTTCCTGTGCCTCGGGCCACACATGGCTAGGTACTGCACGCGCACAAAAATGTGCGGATATTGTGGTGGGGCCCACAACAATCTGTTGTGCATGAACCGGTCCGGCCAACAGCCACCACAGGGCCGTACCCAGGGTGACACGGCATGGGGCCCTGAGAATTCGTTTGCGACTCGGAGCGCAACTCAGGGGCCAATGTCCCCACGTGCACAGGGCGGTACTAGGGTGCAGGGCCGCACTCAGGGTCATCACATGGGGGGCCCTGAGTTTTCAGTTGCGACTCAGCATCCGACTCAGCGGGCAATGGGGCCACAAGCACGCAGCCACCCAGGGGTGCAGGGCCGCACTCAGGGTCATCACATGGGGGGCCCTGAGTTTTCGGTTGCGACTCAGCATCCGACTCAGCGGGACATTGGGTGTGTTCAGCGGGCCGTAACGGGCGGGTGGCATGGGACACCTTCGAGCTATGCGGATGCGGTTCGGACGCCGCCTCAGTTGTCGCCCCGCTCGTCGCCTCGTCCTCGTCGGTCGCATGTGATGTCCCCCCCGCTCATGGAGCGGCCACGGTTGAATTCACGCCCACCCCCCTTCGGGGGGCGTCGTAGGGTGGCAATGGAACCGGCGCGTGGGCCATTTGTACAATGGGACCCTCTGGCGTATAGCTGCCTACCTGATCGGTTACAGGCACAGTGGGGCCCCGGGGGTCCTCGCTAGGAATTTGCGGCCCAACCATTGGTTGCCCCCCAACCGGAGACGGTGGTGTTACCGATCGCCTCTGTGCTTGTTTGGGATTTGGCGGGCAACCCAACATACGTTCGCGCCCTATTAGATTCTGGAGCTCAGGGCTGCATTGTATCGAACGATTTAGCAAAATGGTTGGGCCTCAAGGTAAATAGGTATAATAAATCAATACGGGGCGTGGGGAATGTTACGGTTACGAATGTAGTTGGTCAATCGGTGATCACGTTCTCTCCACGTTATGACATTTTGACAAAAACATCCGTGCAAGCTTTAGTAATGACGCATGTCATGGGCAGACACCCCTTGGTGAAGTTGAATCCGGCCGTTCGATTCCTGACGTCAGGACTCAAGTTGGCGGATCCCGATTTTGACACTCCAGCCCCGGTCGACCTGCTACTGGGAGCAGACGTTCTGGGTAGGTTTCTGTTGTCGGATCGGCGAGTTCTTCAGCCGGACGGGTTGATTGCTGTGGATACTAAGTTTGGTCACGTGATCATGGGTCCGGCATTGCCAATGGTTAGGCCTGCCGAGTCAGATGGCATACTTATTGGCTCAGCGTTGTCAGACGCTATCCAACGTTTCTGGGAGATAGAGGAACCTCCCACCGTTCGTCGAGTCGACGCAGACGAAGAAGAGTGCGAGTTGTTTTACCAGAATAGTACTGGTCGCCTTCGTTCTGGTCGTTTTGTAACCCGACTGCCTTTCAGGGCCGATCGACCGCCACTAGGAGAATCTAGGAAGATGGCTGAGACGAGATTGATGTCGATGGAGCGTAGGATGACAAGGGACGCCGTATTTAAACAAAAATATGTTGATTTCATGAGGGAGTATGAGTCGTTAGGACACATGTCGGTATCGGGTGTGGACTGGAGATCTGAGGATCATTGTTTCCTTCCACACCATGCCGTCCTACGAACCCCTACCGGCAAGATTCGAGTTGTTTTTGATGGGTCAGCACCTACCTCGAACGGGATGTCCCTGAATCAGTGTCTACATTCGGGACCCAAGTTGAGTCGTGATATTTCGGATATTCTCACGAGCTTTCGGAGGCACCAGATTGTATTTGTCGCAGACATTCGGATGATGTTTAGGCAAACGGTAATTCATCCGGCTGACAGAAGGTATCAGTTGATACTGTGGCGTGAGTCCACGGCCGAGCCAGTCAAGGTCTATGAGTTAAACACGAACACGTATGGGTTACGGTCTAGCCCGTATTTGGCGATGCGTACCCTGCGGGAGTTGGCGTCGCGTGACCGTGTGAGCTATCCTAGAGCCGCCGCTATCCTGGAGCAAGATTTGTACGTCGATGACGTCTGCACAGGGGCAGCCAGTGTAGAGGAAGCTCTGGACCGACGTGACGAGCTCATTCAATTGCTGGAACGAGGCGGCTATGAACTACGCAAGTGGATGTCCAACTCCCCTGAGTTGATGGCTGGTCTCCCAGATGAGTTTCAACAAGACCCGCACGTTTTTGAGAATCCTGACAACCCTAACATGTTGTCAGTGCTTGGAATTCAGTACCGGCCCGTCCATGATGAGTTTACCTATCGGGTGGTTTTAGAAACACCGAAGGCCTGGACGAAGCGGTCAGTACTGTCAACGATTGCGAGAACGTTCGACCCGAATGGATGGATTTCTCCAGTCACCTTTGCTCTCAAATGTTTTATGCAAAGGCTATGGGCGGCTCAGTTGACCTGGGACACCCACCTCTCAGGTGATTTGTTGACTGATTGGACGCGAATGTTCACCTCGCTATCGGACATAAATAATGTATCGCTGCCGAGGAAATTGGTCCCTGCTGGGGATTACAGGGCAACCCTTCACGGGTTTTGTGATGCCTCTGAACGAGGGTTTGCGGCAGCGGTTTATTTGCGAACCGTCACCTCCACCGGGGAGGTCGACGTGCGTTTGGTTTTGGCAAAAAGCAAGGTAGCGCCTATTCGGACAAGGATGACGATTCCAAAACTGGAACTGTCCGGGGCTGCTCTTTTGACCAAACTTTTGAATCACACTCTAACAGTGTTGCGTGGGTCAGTGGTTTTGGAGGATACGGTGTACGCGTGGACGGACAGCCAGATTGTTTTGTGCTGGCTGAAGGCTTCGGTCCATAACTTAGAGGTTTTTGTTGCGAACCGTGTCTCCCAGATTGTGTCGTCTGAGGTCCCACTGACCTGGAGACATGTACCAGGAGAATTGAACCCGTCTGATTGTGCATCCAGGGGATGTCGGGCTCCTGAACTCGTTAGACACCATTTGTGGTGGGGACCACCCTGGCTTGCCAGGAGAGAATCGGACTGGCCCCACAGCCATGTAGTAGTATCTTCGGATCATGGCCCCAGAGCGGCCGTGTATGTTACCCAGAAGGCTGAGGACCCTGACGCCGGGTTTCTGCTGGACCGGTATAGCTCACTTGACAAGTTGATAAACGTGTCCACTTGGATTAGGAGATTCGCTCGAAATTGTCGTATTCCTCGCGATCAGCGAACGTTGAACCCTATTCTAACTCCGGCAGAGCGAAACGAGTCGCTACTGAATTTGGTCCGGTTGGTACAGTCCTCGAAGTTTGGGGCAGAATTGGAGATTATACGAAGTGGACGTTCGAAATTGAAGGGAGCCGTCGCGCGTCTCAACCCCTTTGTTGATTCGACCGGGTTACTTCGGGTAGGAGGAAGATTGCGCAATGCGAATCTGTCGTATTCGGCTCGTCACCCACTTCTGCTCCCCAAGGGGGGACAGTTAGTTGAATTGCTGGTGACTGATCGTCATATTAAAAACGCGCATGCCGGCTGTAACGCGTTGTTGGCCACGCTCCAGCGGGAGTTTTGGATCTTATCTGCCCGCCGTGTCATACGGAACATCGTGTTTCGGTGCATGCCTTGTTATCGACTTAAGGCTGCCACGATGCAACCTCTCATGGGGGACTTGCCCCCTGATCGTGTGAATGAGGTCAGACCGTTTTCAGGTGTTGGTACGGATTTTGCCGGACCGTTTATGGTGAAGAGTTCACGATTGCGTACCGCTAAGCAATACAAGGCGTACCTATGTGTGTTTGTTTGTTTATCCACCAAGGCGGTAAATCTCGAGCTCGTTGCTGATCTCTCGACAGAGGCTTTCATTGCTTGTTTGGATAGGTTTGTTTCTCGAAGGGGACTTCCAACTTTGATCCGCTCTGATAACGGCACTAACTACGTCGGTGCGGAACGATACTTACGAGAGATAGTCAACTTTTTGAATGTAAATAAAGTGGATATTGGAACGGCCCTCTCCCGTCGGGGTATACAGTGGACCTTCAGCCCACCGAGTTGCCCCCCACTGGGGTGGGATTTTTGAGGCCGTAGTTAAGTCAGCTAAGACGCACTTGGGGCGTATATTAGGTCAGACCGCGCTGACTTTTGAGGAGCTCGCGACATTGTTTTGTAAGATCGAGGCCGTTCTCAATTCGCGACCGTTGTGTCCGCTCAGCTCGGATCCAAATGACCTGGAGGCTCTGACCCCAGGCCATTTCTTGATAGGACAGCCACTTAACGCGTTGCCCGAGCACCCCTTCGAGGGAGTGAAATTGTATCGGTTGTCAAGGTATCAGATGTTGCAGCAGTTTACTCAGAATTTCTGGAAGCGTTGGTCGCTCGAGTATCTGCATATCTTACAACAGCGCCTTAAGTGGACTGACAAAACCAGCCCCCCTAGTGTTGGTGACCTCGTTCTGGTTAAGGATGCTAACCTACCGCCACTACGTTGGCGCAGGGGGCGCATTGTTAACTTGTTCCCTGGCAAGGACGGGACCCCCCGGTCTGCGGAGGTTCTAGTAGGAGGCTCGGTTCTAAAACGAGCGGTAGCAACGTTGTCTCGGCTGCCCGTAGATTAGGGGACAGGTGGGTGCCTGTCCGGGCGGGTGATTGTTCGATTCCAAATCGATATTCGATCGATGGTTTCGGAACGGCCATTTTGAATTTGACGTTGCTGCCTGACACTGACAGACGAAAGCCCTCGCAATGTAACGCGTATTGATTAGGGTATTGAAATTAAATCGCAAGCCATCTGGAATGTATTCGGGTTCCCCTCAGGATTGTCTATATAGCTGAGTGTGTTGTGGTTCCCCGAACCAGATAAAGTTCGCATTTACGTGGCCGATTGGTTTTTCCCACGTAACATAACCTGTGTTGGAACACTGTGCTCATCGAAGCTGGCCTGCCAGTCATACCTGGTTGGCTGAAGAACCTGTCTACCAAGAAGAGCCTAGGGTGCACCCGGGCCTTGCAGAGAGACAGGAGGTTGACGGGACCGAAGCACAGACCAGGTTAGATCGACTACATTTACATTAGCTCGGTGAATCGCCGACGTTCACACTTCTTGGCAACTGATCGCTACGCTACCTCGTAGCTGATGGGCCCCTACGAGGTCATTAGGTGCCGAGAAGCCTGAACACCCGCCTTTGTACATTTTATTTTTATTTTATCTGTTTTCAACCCCCGACGAGACTTCGTCGGTGTGCGTTGCGTGGTATATTCAGGATTTACCAAAATAAAAATACCATAACCATTAATCTAGTTTATAAAAGATCTGTGTGCCAAATGTCCAGTTTCGTTCAGCCGTTTTTTGCAATAATAATAATTTTATTTCGGAGCACAAGACAATCACTATTTTGTTAGTAACTGTCACTATATGACCAAGGTATATAAAACTATAGCTTGTCAAATTCGTACGTAGCACTTCCATGGTCTGCGGGCGACGGGGACAAAAGATGCTGGGGCGGGAAAGAAGAGCGCGGGCGGCGGGGCGCGTAGTAGGAACCGCCCGTGCTCTTCTTTCCCGCCCCCGAATTTGACAAGCTATAGTTAGTCTATTGAGTGTGTTACCGTTTAATCTCAAGGCCCACACTAAATTCCGTATATTATTAGCGGCCTTCAAGATGATGATCTCACTATTTTAGGCCGTGTCTTTCTGCATACCGCTTACATGTTTCAAGTAGCCTTCTCAAACCCCCCGGCGATGGAATCAGCAGCACCATGTCGTCCGCATATCTTCAGTTGTTGCAGCTTTTACCATCGACAGCATCCTGCATGCATACTGCTCAGGTTGAACAGCTTGGGCGATGTCAACCCCCTTTGCCTCACTCCACATTCCATCCAAGTTGCATCATTCCATTCATTCCCCCATTTTACTCTGTTGGTTTGATGATCATACCAATATTTAAAATTCGGTTCGGTAGGCTAGAATCCCGATACTTATCCCACAAGATATCATAGTTTACTAGGTCAAAGGATTTTCAAAAGTCTAGAAAACAGGCGTACACATTCGTTCGAAGGTCCACATAGTGCATGACGGTGTACTTGAGGCTCAGAATTGCACTTTCCGTAGATAACGTGATTGTAACAAACGTCTGCACATCCAAACTTGAAGATTTGTGACGGGGATCATCCCACACGTAGACTGTTGCTCCTAGCAATGTATCCTATTTTGCTACCGTGTAAGTAAACTAGAGGTAAGATCATACTATATATTGGTCTAATAACCTTAACTTTTTACAAGCTAATATGAAACGGTTTTAACTATGGAATCGATGTACGAATTTACATATTTACAAGTATAAGTCGGAAGTTAGATCAGTCTTTGTTTAGCTTCTTTAAACCGCTCCCCACACTCCCCAGAGCTGGATTACAAGCTGCTCCTCTCCCAGCCCTCCTCCGAAGAGCTGACTGCGCACGCGCTGCAAGTGGCGCGCCCGGAGAACATCGGCCTGCTCACCAAACTGTTGCGTACCCTGCCGCCGAGCCTCAAGCTGCCGCAAGTTGTCAATGGCATCTACGTGCAGTGGCTCACCAAGTACTTCTTCAGTGTTAGTATGGGTGGCGCCACTTTAGAATAACTAAGTATCGCGAATGTTTTTATGTACGAGAAGGTAAAATAACATGGAGTGTGGCTCGATCTTGCTCATTCCGAGTTAAGGTCCGCGCCCCTCCACAGGGTTGTTTATTATAAAAGAAAGACAACACTCTTTGTCTTGATTCTTATTATCCTATATACGTATTATTTTTTGTTGTTGTCAGCGATGCGTAAAATTTCTTCACCGGATTCATCGCACTGACAATAATCCCGAAAACTGTTTGACGTTTATATATGTTTCAGGCTTTAAAAAAACATCCTTCAACCCCTTAAAGTAGGGGATAGGGCTCTCGTCAGGTTTCAGAATATAGGTATATAATACGAATACGAATAATATTACTACACTTATGTACTTCGTTAATTAGAACACAAACAACAAAACACAGACAGCCGATTCCGCAGGCTTCAATAGTAACTCGGTTAAAGTGCGAGTCGGAATCGTAGAAGAAACAACTGATAAAAAATAAGAAAAATAATAGTAGTTTATGTGACTGCCACATTATGGAGGGCATTAATACTCGAGAGTGGGTTTTCATAATAGTATAACTCGAGAGTTTTAATGCCTAATTATGTACGGTTACATACACTAGTTTATTTTACATGAAAATGTTTTTGGTGGGATTTATTATTTTTAATGGTCACGTTTTATTTTTTTATCTTTACAGTAAATACATTTTTTACCTTACGCCTATGCGACGCCATTTCGGCTAAGGTGTAGAATTTGTAAAGTTAGGGCTTGTAGAGTTAGGGCGTCTAGAGTTACAAGCTTGATAACTTTTTGACAGTGCGAGCCATATGGTTTCGTCTTGGTTTTTGGTGGCGATTTTCACTTTTAAGAAAATATTGAACCTGTATTTCCTTTCTCTTCCGAAAATGTACCATATCTAGGTATGTATATGTATGTTAAATTATAGTTTATATATGTACATGCTATCTATTTTATTTTATTTAGTTGATATTTTTTATTTGGTGTGGTTCGTACGTATGAATAGAGTTTTATTGCGAACTAGGACTGTCCTGTATCATAAACTCTCCTGTCCTTCCTAGGTTTGCAGGAAGAAATCTCTTTTTAGAGATAGCTCGCCTTTGCTTATAACATTATATTATATATCCTTTCTTTATATTATCTGTGCAATAAAGAATATGAAGTAAACGTCATAAATTCGTATTATCTAGTGTAACTATGTGTAGGTCCCGCCTGCAAGCGCCAGCAGTAAGAAGTGGATGCAGCAGTACCGGCAGTGCGCGAGCTACTTCAACAAGCTCGCCAAAGACGACCTGCTGCAGTTCCTCAACAACACCTGCTTCAGCGACGACGCCGTGCAGAGGTAACCGACCCACTTTCCAGGTCCATCACTAATAACTCTCCCCGCAGCGCTTCACTGACCACTCCAGCGCAGAACTCGTCGAATATACATTATACAACTAGCTCACATCAGAGTAGGTTCCCGCGGAAGGGGTGCCACTACGTGCCGTAGCTACTTTGTCTAAATAATTGAACACGCAGTGTCCTTTGAACTCTGATGCCAACTCAGAAACTTGACTCTATCACTGCCAACTTTGTACCTTTTGTTATTCCAGGGTGCCAGCAGGAACGAGGAATCTGATGATAATGCAGGCTGTGGATTACTGCCAACAGGAGCAAGAGAACGAAATCAAGGGTAACAAGAAGTAAGCAAAATAACACATTCTCTTTGAAGTTTGAAGACTTTCCAAAGCCCGATGTGTAATAATTACGTTGTTTTTTTCCCTCAGGCTAGTACTGTGCTGCTCTCAGGAACATTTATACGAAGTAGTAGTAGTAGTAGTAGTAACGTGTGTATTGTAGTTATGTTATGTCATGGCCCACCTGACGGTGCACTATCTTCTGTGGTGTCGCTCCGCTGACGACGAGGCTATGCTGACGCCCTTGTGACGAAGATGCTCTGAAAGCTAGAAATTAAATCTGTTGTGTGTTGTCGCTCCTTGGTGTAGTGATTTCACGCTTGCTTCTCACGCAAAAGATGCGTTAATAATTATACACTCGTTTATTTAATTATATTGTAGTACATATATATTCTACCCCTGCTCAGCAATTCTTTTCTCAATTTAACCTCGTTTGCTGTTAGAGATCTCTCATTAAATCGCCTTTTTACTGCGATCAAAGATCGCCTTTTTACTGCGACCAAAAACCGCACGTTACGACCAGCATAATGATATACTACTTGGTAAAAACTCATTTTTTATCTGAATATTGATACATTATGACCATAATGTATCAATATTTCGGCATATTATGACATTCAAATTTCGAACGCCGACGCCCGCCTGCGTGCTGCCCCTAGTTTGTCTGTGAAGTTGGTACTACTGAACAAGCTAAACAAGTGCAGAGCAATTATCAATGCCACCATGCCGGTCGAACATGCGTTTCCTGAACACATAAAAGAAAGCTTATGATATGTGTGTAGATAAACTAGTGTATGTAACTTTACATAATTAGGCATTAAAACTCTCGAGTGATATTATTATGAAACGACCGGAACTCTCGAGTTTTAATTCCCTCCATTATGTCTCAGTCACATAAACTACTAAGTATTATGTGCATTATAGAGGTTCGGAATTATGCAAGTTCGAATCCGGTACTTACTATGTATGTAGCAGAGATACGTTATGTATCTATTTATAACGTCCGATAATGTATATTTGTACATTATCGGATGTTCCGTGTTTCGGATGACACGTTAACCTATTAGTTCCAGTTACTATCGCTACTCGGTAAAGCTGTGTCAGAGCCTCATGAGGCAGCTTGAAACCTCCTGACACTTTGGGTTGGCCACTATCCCGACACCCCTCCACTAACCCTGAGCCAGCGTGGCGGAGTATGGTTCAATCTCACTTGTATCCGGGTAAAGGCCTGTCTCTCGGTGGGGACAGGCAGACACATACATTGGTTCTGGCCCCACACTAGGATACCCTGTGGCGTGGGAACCAGAATCAGCGACGTCACACACATAGAAACATCTAGACCTTGGTTTTTTTTTATCATCCCCAACTTGGGATCGAACCCGAAACCTCTCGCACGTTAAGCAGAGCCACAACCGCGCCACTTTATTTATAGTTATTATTATGTGTGTTGTCGCAGCGAGGCGAGCTGGTCCCAGACGGGGCAGGAGCTGGCGCGGTGGGCGCGCTTCCTGGAGAACTTCCACTCCACCACGATCCAGGGCATCGTCGACGCCAACCAGCCTAGAGATGACGCCTGGATGTAAGTACCCACACGAAATCAGAACCAACGGTTGCGTCAGCTGACTCTTCAGCTTAGTTCCCTGCAGTTATCTTCACATTGACAGATTCGTTACGCTCACTGCTGGCTATAAGCCGCCTCCTTTTTCCAGGTTTTCCCTACTGTTTAATTCCACGCCTCAACCGAACGGGCGTGGAATCTTGAGGGGTGGTTTTCACCAGCACAGGGAGTATCACACGTAGTACTGACCTTGACGCCTTGGGCCGGAACTCAAAAGCTCAATTCGAGGCAGGAAGGCGGGATAAGGAGCACAATGGGTGGGTGGAGAGGAGTCGAATCTTACTCTCGTCGTAGCCCGATGCTGTCGCCGTCGGGTTGCTTGCCGACACAAAGCGTCGCTGTCCGAATGCGACGAATTAATCCCCGAATCACATTAACCTTCCACGACACGAAGCACTCACTCCGATGACGTGAATGTACTTATTCCCGACGATTATTATAATTAACACTCCGACCAGGCCCGACACCTGTGTTAGACAATTATTACACTAAAATACAGCCAAAGCCCGAACGCCATGTGCTGATATTTTCTCTCACGACAAGAAAGTAACCTCTAACTCGTCATCTCGGTTCTATGCAAGTGACAGCTGCTAGTTCCGTTTCCGCTAGTGATGTCCCGATCACTCGCGGTCGATCCGCGCAACGAAAACCGGTGCGTTCCGAAGCATAAATATTAAACAGTCACCCGCCCGGACTGGCCCGAACCTGTCCCTAATCAATAGGAAGGCGAGAAAGTGTTGCGACCGCTCTCTTGAGGACCGAGTCCCCCACCTTGACTTCTGCTGATCGAGGCGTGCCATCCCGACCCGTGTACAAATTGACGATCCGTCCTCGTCTCCATCTCAATGATGGCAGGTTCGCATCCTTAATCAGCACCAAATCACCGACTTGAGGGGGGCTCGTCCGGTCAGTCCACTTAAGGCGCTACTGCAAGATGTGCAAGTACTCAAGGGACCACCGTTTCCAAAAATCTTGAGCCATCTGCTGCAACATCTGCCACCTAGTTAACCGACTTAACTTAACATCACCGAATGGGTATTCTGGCAGGGCGTTAAGGGGCTGACCTATCAGGAAGTGACCCGGCGCCAACGCTTCCAAATCATTTGGATCCGAACTGAGCGGGCACAACGGACGCGAGTTCAGTGTCATTTCAATTTTACAGAACAGCGTCGCAAGCTCTTCAAAGCGTAGAGCGGTCTCACCGATGATCCTCGTCAGGTGCGACCTCAAAAATTCCTCCCCAATGAGGACATCCCGGCGGACTGAAAACCCATTCAATCCCTCGTCGGGAGCAAGCCGTAGCGATGGCGTCCTGGTTACCGTTCAGGAATTGAGTGACCTCCTGCAGATATCGCCTGGCTCCGACAAAATTTGTGCCGTTGTCCGAACGGATTAATGTCGGGAGGCCCCTTCGTGAGACGAACCGATCTAGACATGCGATAAATGCCTCTGTAGGAGGTCACTGACCACCTCCAAGTGGACTGCCTTCGTGGCCAAGCACACGAAGACGCACAGGTATGCCTTCACTAATCTGGCGTTCCGTAGCTGTGAAGACTTGACCATGAATGGTCCCGCGAAATCCGTTCCGACACCCGCAAAGGGCCGGATTTCGTTAACCCTATCCGAGGGCAAATCGCCCATCTGGAGCTGCATCGTAGCCGCCTTGGCCCGATAACAAGGCAGGCACCTGTCTCCAGATTAAGGGAACCTCCGAATTCAAAATCTGCGAAACCCGATTCGCCACAAAAATCTCCAGCTTGTGAACTGAAGCCTTCAGCCAGCATAACACGATCTGGCTGTCCGTCCAAGCGTAGACCGTATCTTCTAACGCTATTGACCCACGAAGAACCGTCATCGTGTGGTTGAGCAGACGAGTCAGGAGAGCCGCTCCCGAAAGCTCTAATTTGGGAATGGTCAGGCGAGTGCGCAACGGCGCAACCTTGCTCTTGGCCATGACCAACCGCACATCAACCTCCCCCGAGGAGTCGACCGTACGCAGATACACCGCAGCTCCATAGCCCTTCTCCGAGGCATCGCAAAACCCATGCAGGGTGGCGGTGTATCGTTTGGAGGGGACCAACCTCCGTGGCAGTGAAATCCGATTGATGCCAGGGAGGGTCGAAAAGAACGAGTCACACTCTGAGCTCAATGACCCGCCGATCGGGTCGTCCCATTTCAGCTCAGCAGACCACAATTGCTGCATAAAACACTTGAGCTGAAATGTTACCGGGGTGATCCACCCGTTTGGATCAAATGTCCTAGCCACCGTTGAAAGGACGTTCCGTTTCGTCAAGACCTTCGGGGAGTCCAACTCGACCCGATACGAAAACATGTCTGACATCGGCTGGTACTGGACGCCTAATACCGACAACATATTTGGATTTTCCAAATTTTCAAAAATGTGGGGATCCTGCTGGTAGTCATCCGGAAGACCAGTCAGTAACTCTGGAGAGTTCGACATCCATTTCCGGAGCTCGTAACCTCCACCCCGTAAGAGCTCAACTAGCTCGTCCCGACGAGCGAGCGCCTCCTCTACGGAATCTGCACCGGTACAGATATCGTCCACGTAGAGATCCTGCTCCAGGATTGCTGCTCCTCTAGGGAAATTTAACCGTTCTCGATCCGCTAACTCCCGCAGAGTGCGAATCGCCAAATAAGGACTAGACCGTAGCCCGTACGTTTTGGTGTTCAGCTCGTACACCTTGATGGGCTGATCTGGGCTCTCTCGCCACAGTATCAGCTGATACCGTCTATCGTCAGGGTGAATGACCGTCTGTCTAAACATCATCCGGATGTCAGCTACAAACACAAAATTGTGTCGACGGAACCGTGTGATAACATCCGCGATGTCATGGTTCAACTTCGGCCCTGAATGAAAACACTGGTTCAGGTTCATGCCGTTAGATGTTGATGCCGATCCATCGAACACTACCCGTATTTTGCCCTCCGGGGTCCTCAAGACCGCGTGATGGGGCAGGAAGCAGTGATCTTCACGCTTCCAGTCGATACCCGAAACCGACATGTGGCCGAGCGACTCGTATTCCCGCATGAAATCGACGTACTTCTGCCGGAAAATCCCGTCACGCTTCATGCGTCGTTCCATCGACAGAAGCCGCGTCTCGGCTGCATGGTGTGATTTGCCCAGCGGTGGGCGATCACTCCGGAATGGAAGACGTGTGAGAAATCGACCTGACCGAAGGCGACCAGTATTGTTCCGATAAAACTGTTCACACTCTTCTTCAACCGGGTCCAACCGGCGGACCGTAGGTGGTTCCTCCACCTCCCAAAACTTCTGTATCTCCTCCGAGAGTACAGAACCGAATAAGGGACTACGAGTCGCTAGGCGTGGGGCAGCTGGCATGACCGGACCCATTACCGCATGGCCCAGTCTGGTGTTGACCGAAACCAGACCAGTCGCCTGCAACACGTGGACACCTGGCACTAATAGGTATCCCAAGGCATCGACACCCAATAAAATGTCTACTGGGCCCGGAATATCGAACTCCGGGTCAGCCAGTGACAACCCAGCGACCAACTGTCGCACCGAGGGCGACAACCGTACGTGAGGGTGTGAGCCCATCACATTAGGCATGACTAATGCCGTGACCGTCAGATTCACCGATGAATCCACCCGTGACGAGAGAGTAATCCGACATACTCCCTTAACGGAACTGACTTCCGTGTTCCCAATTCCCCGAATGGAATGAGGATACTCCCTTACCGAAATGCCCAACCGTCTTACAAGGTTGCACGAGACTAAGCACCCCTGGGCCCCCGAGTCCAATAGTGCTCGTGCCACACATGATTTGCCGTCCGAACTCCACGCTATCACAGAGGCGGTGGGGAGCATGACCGTCTGTGGAGTGGCGGCACCCTGTAAGTGGGCGGCGTGTCCCTGGCGGGAACCTCCGCGGGATCCGAACCCGCTGAGACCTCCGTCGGCCGTGGAGTAACTCGGCTGCTGATATGCCGGTGGCATATCAGACCGTATGTACATCAAGGGGTCCCAACCCGCATAATAGGCCCCTCGCTGTCCCGGTATCCGACCATACCGGACGGTGTACGGTGTGCCCGTTGGCCACCGTGGATGGATGGGGGAGAGCGGATCCAACCTGGGGCGCTCTAGGAATGGGGGCGACATCCAACTGTTCGCCTCCCTGTTCGCCTCCCAGAGCGACGGGCAGGGTGGCGCAGAAGGTGGTGGGCTCCCAGCCTTCGCGCCACTCATAGGTGCCATCTGACACCCGCCCGTAACACGCGGTGAGCCAGCGGCCCGAAGTCCTCGCTGACCGTGGACAGCGGCGACCGAACCCCGGCTATCCCGCATGTTACCCCCCGCGCTGCCCCCTTCCCCTCGGGGGGGGTCCCGTCCGCGGGTACCCCAGTCACCCCGTTGGTGACTCCCGTTGCCCGGAGGGGGACTGGGTCCGGCCCTGGTTGGGCCCTGTGGCCGACCAACCTGAGTCCGGCCCTGGTAAACGTCCGAAGGGCCTGACCGATTCAGGCACAGCACTATGTGGTGCTTGCCACCACAGCACTCACAGGGGAACGCGCGCGAGCACTCGCTCAGCGGGTGCGGCCCCAAACAACCGAAACACAATCGGTGGCGGAAGACTACCTTCCTGCGGGCAGCTACCCCGAGCGCCTTAAAGTTGGCGCAACTGGTCACTTCATGACCGGCACTGTCGCAGTGCACACAGCCGTCACCCGACGGCGCGGCATTCAAAATGCCAAATTGTTTCGACCGCCCACCCCCCCGTGGGGGCGGGGGGCGCGGCCCCTCCCGCATCCGCGCGGGTTGGCGCTGCACACTGGCCCCCGTATCCAGTGTGTCACATCGCCTGCATTCACCCTCCAAAAAATCCGTCAATTGGACGAGCGTGGGCAGTTCCGAGCTACTGCCCCCATGCAGCTGTTCAAACCGACTTTGAACAGCTGCAGGCAACCGTGACAAAACCATATACAAAACAATATATGACCATTGGTCTACCGGAAGACCAAGGTTCTGAAGGGCCTTAGTGGCCACCAGCACAGGGTTGAGCACCTGTACTCGGATGTCAACATCCCGGGTTACTCTTGGGATGCTAAACAGCTTCCCCAGCTGCGCATCAACCAACCGCCGTTTGTGTTGGTAGCGGTCAAACAATATGGACCGGGCTATCTCATAATTGCCCGCCGTGACCGTTAGGTGACCGACCAACTCCTTCGGTTCACCCCGCAGAGCCATCAATAGTTGGGCCAACTTGTAGGCGTTGTCCAGGTCGTCCCGACCGTGGACCAAACTATCAAATAAATTAATGAATGCCGGCCACTCATCAATTGCCCCACTGAAGGCCGGAATCTCCAGGTGTGGCAGCCGTCCAACAACACCCTTCGGGGGTGGGTCTCCGTTACCCTCCCCGCGGTCATTCCGTCGCGACCGCTTAATTTTCTCCCCGCGACGCACGATGTCGCCCAAGCATTCCATCGCTTGGTCAGCATCCGCGCGGAGCTGTTTCACTGCAGCCACCGAGGCTTCATCCGTAAGCCCGAGAGCTTCAGCCTCCGCAGCCAGCCGACACACCTTCCCGACGCGTGTCATTGCGTCCTCCACACGCTTGAGCAGGACATCGTCCATGTCAGGTCGCTCCACATACTTATGAGTATGGGCGAGCCATCTCATTTCCTCACGGACACCATGCCGCAGTACCGTCAAGGGCGAAGGTGCCATGTTTACCGATTCAATTGATTCTGGTCCTATACTTCACTACCGAACTTAGTATAGCCAGAGACCAGCACTTGCCCGTCAGCGCTGGGCACAGAAATTAAAACTAAGTTGTCAAAACTAAGGCAACCACTAAAACAATTAAATCCTAAAACATATTTAATATGGTCGCCCTGTGGACATACACCTTATGACTATACACTCTAAATCAATTAGAGAATGCCACCATAAGGCACAATAAAAAATAACACACAAAAATTTATTATAGAAAAAAAAGCTATTTTTAATATAATGAAGGTAGCTGTGAACCTTCCAGAAGTGGCCCCTCCGATATGACCCACACTTCTACTGAGGTCAGCAAAATCAGCTTAATACCCCTTAAATAGCCTGACCCTGCTCCATAATCCGAAACAACACTGCAATGCTATGGAACCCGACTGCAATACTATAGTCCGACCGAATGAATGTTTCTTATGCACACCGAGTAGTTTCCGACTACAATTTTATAATAATTGTTAACTAAATCGTCAATTATACTTTCACTAACCGAAAATGAACTTTAATTGTGGTATACCGACCACAGACTAACTCACAAACTGATTGCCGACCAATCTGAGATACCCTTTTCTCCCAACTACAATGTGGCAAAAAAACAACAACCGTCCGTGAATCGATGATTTCCCACTAGGAAACCGCGCCTGCTACCAAAATGTTTAATTCCACGCCTCAACCGAACGGGCGTGGAATCTTGAGGGGTGGTTTTCACCAGCACAGGGAGTATCACACGTAGTACTGACCTTGACGCCTTGGGCCGGAACTCAAAAGCTCAATTCGAGGCAGGAAGGCGGGATAAGGAGCACAATGGGTGGGTGGAGAGGAGTCGAATCTTACTCTCGTCGTAGCCCGATGCTGTCGCCGTCGGGTTGCTTGCCGACACAAAGCGTCGCTGTCCGAATGCGACGAATTAATCCCCGAATCACATTAACCTTCCACGACACGAAGCACTCACTCCGATGACGTGAATGTACTAATTCCCGACGATTATTATAATTAACACTCCGACCAGGCCCGACACCTGTGTTAGACAATTATTACACTAAAATACAGCCAAAGCCCGAACGCCATGTGCTGACATTTTCTCTCACGACAAGAAAGTAACCTCTAACTCGTCATCTCGGTTCTATGCAAGTGACAGCTGCTAGTTCCGTTTCCGCTAGTGATGTCCCGATCACTCGCGGTCGATCCGCGCAACGAAAACCGGTGCGTTCCGAAGCATAAATTTTAAACACCTACGTTTTTAGAGTGTCTGTATGTCTGTCACCGGGTTGTACCGGATCAACCGAAAGAGGAAGAGACCTTAAATTTTCACAAAGATTTTTGCCGCTATAACAACAAATAATGAACCCACACGCATTTTTGAAAATTTAAGTGGTCCCCATACAAGATACGTGTTTACTACGTACGTGTTTCTACGCCCTGAGAAGAGGCAAAAAATGACGTTTGCTATGTATATGTAAATATCTACAGTAATAAAGAACCTTTACTTTGACTTGTCTTTGACAACACGCTGGGCCATGTTGTTAGGTTGTTTGGAATTGTTTTGCTTTGCCCCCTCAGATAGAAAGCAAAATTTAAATTTCGAATTGCACTCCATTTTTTGGTCACGTGATTTAGGCACAGATATTCAATCATTCAGCCTACACATAAGTAAACAGCCTTGACAGATAGCATGGTTTACACAGGTTCTACTTACAAAAATAAGAAGACATTAGGAACATATATCGTAAAATAGGAGGGATCAGTGACAAACGAACTAGTGAAACGGTTGTCAAATGATGTTCGGTAGATAGATGAGCAACTTACTTCTCAAGTAGATTGTGTTTGGTACCAGGTACTGGGGCAAAAACAAAAAAAAATGATATAAAATGTGCGTAAAGAGTTAAGAAAAATAGGAATGTTGTGTAGGATGTAAGATTATAAACTTAAATATATTGAAAACTCAGGGTGCGTAATTATGGTGGGTAAGTTGTGTCTGCACAAAACTAATGAAAATTAAATGCAGGGTGCGTAATTGTATGACAGTGTGTTTATATTGTAATATAAAATAAGCAGAGATTTTGAAACCACTTGGTTAAGTGAGTTTTACAGATGTTCTTATTAAGGGGATAAATATTGAGAATTCGATTAATGTTGTTGTATCGATGAGGGCCGAAAACAGGAAAAACCTTTCAGAAAAAGCCAAGCTGTGTTTTTTCATTGATGACGTATTGACAATTCTGTCATTGCGACGAGTAGAGAGTACAGCTGGGTCAAAGAAAAGCTTTGTGTGTTGCCTGAGAACGAGATGTTGTATAAATAATTGGCGAGCAGTAGGGACACCACATGCCTGACAAAGGTGGTATGTCGAAAAGAGTTTAGGCCTAAAAGTGCAAACCTTGAGAATACCCGTTTATTTTTATATACGGGCAAATACACTGCTTTTGACCCCACCTTGTGTCGCGGGAATCAGAAAATATAAACACACACATATAAACATCCAAGAAGACCTGGGGATTATTTTCTTCCTCTCCAGCCGATATTCGTAAATGTTAGGTTTGAATCTGGTTTAGATGATAGGGTATATATGTTATTTGTATGTGTACAACGAATTGGACATGACTATGTCCAATGTAATGAACTGTTTTTTATTTATATTTTTTAATTCCCAATGACTGCATTGACATTTTTATTATTGAATTATTATTATTATTATTTGTTCCGGGGTGTCCGGAGCTATGAGACTGATATGACTGAAAGACTGATAAACTGATAGTAAAACTGTATTGAAAGACTGGTAGAAGTAGGATGGATGATGTAGTGAGTAAATGAGAGTGAGAACGCGACGCTCGCTTGATGGCTATACACGAACTGACCCAAAAGTAGGTTATTGCCAAAAGTGCAATATTGAACGATAATACAATGCTGATTTTACTATTGTACGTGTTAGCTCGTACATTATTATTGACATTTATTGAACTGGCATGTATGATACTATAATTTGTTATGTTTCAATCTGATCCAAATGGAAGGGTATATATGTTATTGGTATATTTATATATGTACAACGAATTGGACATAGTCTGTAATGTTGTGCATTATAAAAAAAAAAAAAACGAAACCGGGACCTCCCGCTTGGAATGCAGAGCCTCGAACCTCAACGCCACAGAAATCGTCAACGCCATATTCGTAACTGCATCGATCCATCCGGCTGCTGGTCGACCCAGGCTCCTATTTCCTTCTCTCGCAGTTATCTTAAGTAATTGGCCATGTAAAAAAAATCTAAGGCACCAAATTGAGAATACCATTTTGAGATAATTGTGTTCCTAACTTAATTCCGTTATTTCCATCAAAAAGATTACAGAATTACTGAAATGTCCCCAAAAACATAATGTTGAAAAACATTATGAATGAGCCGTGCTATTTATTTTATTTTATTTCATGAACATTTAGCCTATTTTAAGAAACTCATTTAAATGTTGCGATTAATAGATGTCTAATTATTTTTTTAAATAACACTCCCTGTGACGTCACTTGCTCTCAGTTTTGGAACGGTTGTACTTGAGGCTGGTTTTTCCGATTATAAAACTATAAAATCAATATTTGTTCACGTTTCGACTGACACCTGCTTCGTCGACTGACAAGAAACTGTTGATACTTGACAGTCAACTTAACGGCGAAGGGGATTCGAACAACCTACGCCCCGTACTCATTTGTCCTCTAGGGCGTAGGTTGTTCAAATTCCCTTCCCCGTCAAGTATTGAATCAACAGATTTTCGCATTAAGTGAAATCACAAAGAGTGTTATTTTATAAAATTATCTAAAAAATAATTAGACATCTATTAATCGCAATATTCAAAGGCAACAAATATAATAGGTAAATGATCATCAAAAGTTGCAGAAAATATCAGGGCAAAATACTGTAGTAGCTTTGGTAAAGGGTAAAGGGGGTGAGCGAAGTGAAGCCCCCTTTATCCTTCGTGTTAGGTTGAACATGTAAGGACAACAAAAAATACTTAAAACATAAAAAGAAGTTTGGTGATCATTTATCCAAACACAATTTGGTGATCGTTTACTAAATCTGGCGGTCGTTTCGAATTTATTGGTAGTAAATTTTCGAATTTTTTGGTAATCGTTTAAACACAAGCCATGTTCAAATGAGTTTCTTAAAATAGGCTAAAATTTCATAAAATAAAATAATTCATAATGTTTTTCCGGAAGAAAAGTATGAGCTTACAAGTACGTACGTTCTTGAATGTAAATATCACTTGTTGTGTGCAGCGAGATCGAGAAGTCCCACGGCTCGCCGGAGCTGCTGCTGGCGCCGCTCGGCCACCTCGTGCTGCTCGCTCGGGTGCGCGCGGGCAGCCTCGACACGCTGCTGCAGTGTCTGCACACGTCGCTGGACGCGCCCGCCGTTTTCGACTACCTGGCGAAACAGCACGGGGACAGCGCCGAGTGAGTGCCGCTTGGATCACTTGATGCACTCGGACTTGTAGATTTATATAACCAATAACAAACAAAAACTAAAAGTTTTTATATAACCATTTAATAACTCTTTAATATTAAGTCTGTGACATAAAGCTTTATTCTCGACACACTGCTGCAGTGTCTAGCGAGGCAACATGGGGTTGCGCCGAGGGAGTGCTGCTTGAATCAATCGCTGCACTCGGACTTATTTAACTACCCAATACTGCGTTTGGGACAGAAATATTTTTGGTTCTTGTTTCATAAATTAATATTACTATGCTTTGATTTTATTGTTAGATAACATACGCTAGTTGCCGTATAGATAGTCTGATAGGTTTATGAGTTGTTTATCATAATTCGATGTTGGACAAGGTAATCCAAATAATCTAGAAACATGTATAATGTTCAAACAATTTGTACAGAAAGTTTTGACAAGAGAATATATTTGCAGTTGTTGTATTTTTTATAAACTCAATGTTGCGTAAAAAAGACAGCATTTGAGAAAGACGTCACAAATCTTAGTTTCATAACTAGAACTCACGAAAAAAAATGCAGTTGTGACAGTTTATTAAAAGTATCTATTTTGACTGCCAGTCCATAACATACGCAAGTTGCCGTATAGATAGTCTGATAGGTTTATGAGTTGTTTATCCTAATTCGATGTTGGACAAGGTAATCCAAATAATCTAGAAACATGTATAATGTTCAAACAATTTGTACAGAAAGTTTTGACAAGAGAATATATTTGCAGTTGTTGTATTTTTTATAAACTCAATGTTGCGTAAAAAAGACAGCATTTGAGAAAGACGTCACAAATCTCAGTTTCATAACTAGAACTCACGAAAAAAAATGCAGTTGTGACAGTTTATTAAAAGTATCTATTTTAACTGCCAGTCCAATAGCGTATTGCCTCTGCCAACCCATATGGGAAAAGTTGTGTTGAAATCTATATGATCATATGTGTGCCTTGTTCTGTGCAGACACGTGCAGATGCTCGTCAACCGCCTCAGCCAGTACCACAAGGAAGGCGGCAGCTTGTCGGACGAGCTGTTAGACAGGGTGTCGCGGCTGGCGGGCGAACTGAAGCTGCAGCCGCACAAGCAGGTGACTACATGCGCCGAGGGGCACACGCCTCTATTCAGACAGACACTAGTGTAGTGAGCTTAGTCATAAAATGTTGAAATATTGATTCATAAATAAAATGTTGAAATATTGATAAATATTGATAAATGTTAAAATATTGATACATTATATGGTCATAATGTGTCAATATTCAGATAAGAAATGAGTTTTTACCAAGTAGTACTTATATCATTATGTTTTTGGACGCAGTAAAGAAGGTTTATGATACGTGTGTAGAAAAAAAAGTTTCTTAGCGCAAAATATCTATTCTCTTCTTCAATTTTGCAACATCTTGTAATTTAATTAAAATGAACACTGCAAAGTGATTAAACTAGAATCAAGAGACGAGTCATTGTACCCCCTGACTTAACGATCCTATCATTTCTGCCTACCTACTTTTGTTCGAGACTTGAATCTCGCTTCCTGTACCTATTCTCTTCTTTTTTTTTTGTCTGAATATTTTTAATCCTTATTAAGGCAAGGTGACATATATTAAAGTCGGGTCAAGATAATAGGAGCACTGACAGCGTCTCTGTCACTGACCTAATAAGGTTGAATTTAGTTTGGCCCAGTGCACCTATTATCTTGACCAGACTTTACCACATGATTTTCAACCTTATGACTTGGTAATACCCTCTGGAATATTTTGCATGCTCAGGCCGTATTAAGGGTAGGTTGCATATCCAAAGAAGGAAACATAGTTTATAGGTTCATCATTATTTGTCTGTCCCAGATCGGTCTGATATCGCTCAGTCACAAGAGCCAGGTGCAAGATGGAGACGACCTGCAGAAGATCGTGAGCGTCACCGCCGAGCTGCTGCGGTCGGAGTGGAAGGACGCCTTCAGCGAGGAACAGCTGAGCGGTGAGTACTGCGCTTGAGTGGCGCAGCTCCGGCCCGGCGTGCCTACAGATGGTGGGCGACTTCTGTGGCGTTGGGGTCGAGGCTGTGCTTCCAAGCGAGGGGTCCCGGGTTCGAATCTCGACTGGGGAGGAAAAGAAAAATATAGCAATTTTACCTGATAATAAAATTGTTATTATACATACTTACCTGGCTTTAAGCCTAATATTGAGAGTAGCATACTTGACTTCCTTTCCGGTGCGACGAAATTTGCCCCAAATAGCTCACTTCCTGTTTAAAACTCCTAAAACCTGGCTTTAAGCCTAATATTGAGTAGTGTTTGGTATCGACTGCTGAGTTAAAAACGCCAATGTGATATGACTAGGAGTTCATTTATGGAAACCTTATATAAATTATGATACTGAATGTGTATGCATCATCGTGTACGTGATGAAAAGATAGGCTGCGCAAATGCAACTCAAAAATAAGGCAAATAGATAGAAACAAACACAGACTTAAGAAAGGTCTGATGAAGTCATCTTTTGAGGCCAGCCGAGTTTTGGGCTGGCTAGGTTAGACTTGGTTAGTTAGTTTCTGGCTATTAAGACTCATCTGATCTATATGAATCTAAGAATATGCAAAGCTTTACAGTAGGTTCTCCCTTCAGTCAGCACTTAAGTACAAGTTCACCGAGATTGGTGCTCGGTGGTTGGCTGCTAGCTCGCCATTCACCTCGACGACTACCAAGACTGCAGTTGTGAGGTCAGGATATCAGGTCGGTCACCTGACCTACGAAACTCGGAGCTAGAGACGTAGGCGTGCCGAATCGAATACATGTGAAAATGAGTTATTATAATTTGTACCTTGCACAGACAGGGCCAATCTGATTTAAACACAAAACATTGATGAAATTAGTGATTAGCAGTAGGTATAATCAAATTACAATTGCTGTATTTTGAACTGGGAGTGCGCCTCCTGGATGCATTACCACTGATTATGTACTTCCACATATGACTGGTCTTTGCAAAAGACTGGCGAACAACGCTGTAATCTGACTTTAATAATAAAGTTACTCAATTAATCTAAATACCTTTTCGTATCACTTCTGAGAAGAATAGCTAGATGAAGCTGATTCTATTACTGGAGCTTGTGTGGCTATCTGACTAAACTGAAGATGCTTCTACAGTGGGCAAGCATAGAGAAAAAGACAAGTTTACGTGTAATAAGCATATTTGTAAATGCCTACAGTGATAAAGAAGTTTAGTATCTATCGTATTCAATTATCATTGATCAGATACCTAATACAAGTATCTGAACGCGTTTTCATTATTACCCGCAGATGTGTAGACAACATTATGTGAAACCATGTTACCTAGGACTGAACCATAAAAGTACATACTTCACTGGGATAATCCGGCGTGGTCATAACATTCATTAAAATAATAATGTGTAATGGATAAAAGTTTTGAAAAACAGTTCACTGGTAGAAATACCAGGTTGGTGTCCTAACATTGTTATGTTAGGACACCAACCTAGCGTCACGCCTTTCCCATACGGGGCGGCAGAGGCACAATGGCGCCCACGCTCAATATGCTAATGTATATCATGCTCAGTCCGATATTCAATACTCCATTGCTTCTCACTTTATAATTATTATTCCTTTACTATGTAGGTACTGTACGGAACAGCTCTAGAAATATTAAGGAACTCTGCTCGTGGGCTGTATGCCGCACCGGCCACATCCAAGACACATTATGGTTAGATTACCTCGATTTCGACGACTTGGTTAAAGCTGCCTTTGCTGTTCGCTTGGGATATGTCGAAGTAAAGCGACTAGTGAATTATGAAGACCTGCGCGGTCCAGTGACACGTAGGTCATTTGTGAGAAGTAATGTAGATAACTTCTCTTTATGGCTCCGACAATATCCTGGTGGATAACTGTCTGAATAATATTAGCAGACTATATCTTTGGATAGTGAATCTGAAAGGTGACTGCTACAATGATAACTATCTGAAGCAGTGAAGTAGGCATATTGCCGACCATATCCTGCCGGATTGATGAAAGTAGTCGGGTTGAAAAACGACGGCTCTGTTGTTAAATTGTAACGCGTTGTTATATTAGGGGTTGGAGTTAATCATCTAGGTAGGTACTCAAAGTTTTTTTAGAATATGGTTTAACATATTAAAGGTAAGTCGAACACCACAATTAGAGCAGTTTATGATTACCCTTTTACCCTTTGAGTATTGTATTATATAGATAGCCGGTCCTCCAGCCACATACCTAATGTTTAGAACTCCCTTTTAATCCATTAAAAGCAGCAGCGCTAAAATGGAAATTATTGATTTCAAAGCAAAGAAAGTTACATAAAGTAATTAGTATAAATGGAATATAAAATAGTGTTGATTTTATATTTCTTCGTCACTGGTTTAAAAAGGGTTAAGATATCACGTAAATGAGTAAAACGTTACAATAAAACTGTAAGAAAATTGTTTGCCTCCACTCTGTCCGCCTCGTTCTACCAACATCAGGCGATGTTTCTGTATGAAAATGTCGCTTTGAACCTTGCACAGATGGAAACGTTGCAGAGACTGAGTTAGATCTCAAGTTTCGCCGGGATACTAGAAATGCACGACAACCAGCCATCAGATCTTTGCGCAAGATGTTTAATTGAACCGTCTCGCATATACTGAGTCATTTCATACTCACACGAGCGTTTAGTAGCGATGTCCCCTTACGCGCAGGCACTACCGGCATAACCGCGAACGGCTGACATAACTGCATGTCAATGTCGCTTTAAACCTTGCAGGTGGACTAAGTTGCAGAAACTGTATCAGCGGTATCTTACCATCGAAGATTGATCAACAGGTCACTTCACGAGGGAATTTCAATTTCCCTGTAGCCAAGCTGCGCTGATTGGTGTACTTATGGCGCTCAGACTGGGCTGCGGCACCTACATTTGGCTGCGGCTCGTAGTCGCCGCGTCGTCGTTCGCCTCCTGCCTCCCCTCCGCGCACGCACCAGCCTTGCGCAGGCTGGCGGCCCGGAGCGCTCGCCGTATGCCGGCTCCGGGCGGCAGGGGCGCGTCACCGCTGCGCGCGGGCGCGGGCAAAGTGTAGCAGGCAGCCAGCAGCGCAAGGGCTCACCTTCTCTACTCACCTTGCTCTGGAGGTCGAACTCACAAAAATGCACGCAGTCGCCGTGTCGTCGTTTGCCTCCTGCTTCCCCTCCGCGCGCGCGCCAGCCTTGCGCAGGCTGGCGGCCCGGAGCGCTGGCCGGGCTCCGGGCGGCGGGGGCGCGACACCGCTGCGCGCGGGCGCGGGCTAACAGTTGCGGGGATCCCTTTGCACAAGGGCTTGCCTCCTCTGTTTGCCTTGCTCTGGAGGTCAAACTCACGAAAAATCTCCAGGTTTTTCCTTCCTCGGACATAAATCTGTAAAACTGGGATTAGTTATGGAATATCCACCGAGGGCAAAATCTTGCACGAGGTTACCATTACGCAATGGTCGTGAATGCATTGAGTATAGATTGAGTAGAGATCCACTCGTCCAACGTCAATATTTCGCAATTGATAAGAATCGATTTTATTATATTCCCCCTCGGAAGACCTCTCGTTGATTGTATTACATACCTTATCCCTGTAGCCGGAATCTGCTTGGTGCTCAACAAGCCAAGACATGACCGTCGAAAATATCCCTTTTTGCGCCTCCTTCTGCTTGATCAAACCATGTGGTACTACCATGGGCGGTCACTACGTTCCCGCCAAGTATGATTGCCATCTAAGGACTTGGCGCACTCGAGTTCATTGAACTCCAGCCCAGAACAATAAAAGTTTGTATCTCATGCGAACGGCAATTACCTAATCTGATTGGATTGGATTTACTTATGATTTTCTCGGCGTGAGATTCGGATGAATGCAATGTTTGTACTTTCGAGGGTAGTTACAAATAGCTACTTATAAATATCACTCCTATATCAAAGGGAGTGATATTCCTAACTAATTCAATGTCAGAATTAAACATATCTTAATGCGAGATTGTGTGAGTTACTAAACATTGCATCACTCGATCTGTTTAGCATACGATCATGCATTGCCGAGATGTTACCAGCTGAAACTTGGAACGATTTTTCCAGATTACTTGTACTTAAATTCTTTCTTACTCCCCCGAAGTCTTCTCCTCCGGCTGCTCCTCCTCTCCGGAGACGCGGAAGTGGAACTGCTGTAGCGATCACTCCTCGATGATTCACTACGCGGGGCTATCTACCGCGGTTTTTATTAAACGGATAATTTTTTGCTGTTACACTGAACAATTAACACTATAACCGTAACAAAATTCCAAGGATATTTCGAAAAGTAACTTGGAATATTTTCAAATTTGTTAAACGCGTGCGCACGGAAAGAAATCCAAAACGCCAATGACCTGAAAATTGAGCGCGCACAATAACGCTGGCTACAATTGCCGCCATTTCTGAAACTTTACGCGCGCAATGTTGCTGAGGTTCAAAACGGATATGACGTGTATTTTAGGAGTTTTAAACAGGAAGTGAGCTATTTGGGGCTAATTTCGTCGCACCGGAAAGGAAGTCAAGTATGCTACTCTCAATATTAGGCTTAAAGCCAGGTAACGTCAGGTATAATAACCCCAACCCTCTTATTCAGCAACTCAAATCGACCAAAGACTGAAAAAGTTTCCCGTACACGAAACGTTAAATTGACACTAACTACGTTGGATTTGGATGTTTACATGTTTTGACATCTGGTTCCCAGTACACAGGGTATCATAGTGTAGGGCAGAGAGAAGAGATTTATGTGTCTATATGTAAATGTTATGTTATAGTTAGTCACTGATAATCGCATGCCTGTAGATGTTCCTCGTGATAGATTATAGGTAAAGGACACATTTTACTCTGTACGGTTGAGGTGACCGAGCTTTTCATAACATCATATCATAGAAGTAGTATCTTAAAGGCCGCAACAAGATTCTATGGCTTTGAGCGAGCTGTGACCTCTCTTTGTCGCATAGGGCTAGGCGAGGTGAGAGAGAGAGGTGGCAGCCCGTTCAGAGCTACATAAAGTTGACGCGAACTGTACTCGATTGAATAATTAAAATTCTTAATTCGGATTAGGAAAGAAGTCCACCATTAGTCAAAAACAAAATGCCTTTGATTTAGTTGTTGTAATCACAAATGTTGTGTTTATTATCAGTTGCGTTCAAGGTATACTTCACAAGTTTAACCCCAAAAAGGGCATTTTATACATCGATAACAGTGAACTTCAAATTTTGTGGTCACCCACAAGTTTAAAACCTTAATTTGGCCGCATTTCAGTTGAGCACCTCCTAAAGGAGTCTGCTCGTCGCGAAGTGTTCGCTGCAGCCATGCAGCTGGCCGACTCCTGGCGTCGCAAGAAGGCGCTCGTTGATGTCCTCAACTGCTGGCCGGTGACCAGGGGCGATGGGTAAGCCAACTTCCTTAACCGCTTTTGAATAAATATTTTAACAGAAGGGAGTGTAATAGTGATTTTGATTCACCTCTTCCAAATGTGCTATTTATGTAATCAAATTGTTAATTAATGTTGAAGATGTTTTTTGTGACAGTCGCTGATATAAGTAATGTTGGTTCTGGTCCAATAAAACGCTCATCAGAGCCGTTTCTTGCCAGCTCATCTGCTTTTTCATTACTTGGAATCCCTTCATGTCCGGGGACCCATGCGATAATTATTGTGATGTTTTTCTCAAATAGAGTCTTGCCTTACACTCTTTGACTAGTGCAGATTTATTCAATGGTTGCCTTAGCGCCTTTAAAGGGCATATAGCCCCAAAGCAATTGATTTGTCTTGTTTGTTGCTGTCCGTGATGCAAAAGCCAGCTAGTTTTTTGCTTTCTCTTCTTGAGCCATCCGTAAAGCAAGTTACAGCCGGTTGGTCTGTTTCTATTTCCCAGATTTCCCTTGATCCTATATGGATTCGGTATTTCTTGTGGAATCATATTTCCTTCTTTATGAGTGCGTTGTTTTTCAATAGCATTGCCAATTTTCCTCCTGACGTTTTTACAATGGAGGCATGGCCTTTGTCTATAGAGTTGCCTTTTTATTATTTGTTCCATTTGTTCCATTTCCATTCTATACCATTGTTCAGTTGCTGTTCTTTTTACTTCTACATGCAATGGGTTTAGATTGAGCATTGTTAGTAAGGATGCCGTTGACGTAGACATGCCAATCTTTGTACCTTGCCAAGCTCTTTTCTCGTTGTTGCTAGTTCTGTTCTTTTCCACCATACAATTGATCCGTATAGAATCCTTGGTAGAATGTTGTCGTGTAGATCCAATGGACGATCTCTGGCTTCATTCCCCATTTGTTCCCTACAGCTCTCTTGCATTGTAATACGACTAGTGACCTTAGAGCATTTTAGCTTCACATGAGTTTAAAACTTCATTCTCCAGTCAAAGGTCACTAATAGGTATTTAATCTCACGTATTACTTCTAGTTTTGTGCCCTTCAATGTTTCATTTTTTGTTTCCCATTTCAATGTTTTTTCATTTATTCGTGAAGAGTAGTAGCCTTGTTTTCTCCGGGTTTAGGTCACACCACCGTAATATCTTTAATATTTTGTTCTGCATAATATATCTTATCGTATTTAGCACTTTTCCTATTATAAGAATGGCCCCATCATCTGAATATACCTGTAAGTATAATATTCATGTTGGCAACGCGAGTTACAAGGGTGTCTATAAGTAGGCACCACATCAGTGGTGATAATCATCCACCTTGTGGGAATTCGCTCCGTTTAAGTAGCTAGTCCCAGCAATATATGCCATGATCACCCTTTACCACATATTTTGCTAACTGTTTATGTATTCCGTCCCGCTTTAGGGATTCCTCTATTGCTTGGAAGTTTGCCCTGTCAAAAGCTCCCTCTACATCAAAGAAACATCCCAGGTCAAATTCTTATTTTTCTAGTGCTCTCTCCACCTTTAGCGTTAGGTTGTGTAGAGCTGTTTCTGTTGATTAGCCTTCCATGTATGCATATAGTGTGATAGTAGCCGAGATCTACAGCTCAACGGGTCATCCGAAACACTGAACGTCCGATAATGTACTTTAGATAAAATTATCTCATGGTACACGGTCAGCACCGGGTTCGGACCTGCATCTCCTGCATGAGAAGCAAGCGTGAAACCGACTAGACCCTACCTTGAAGGCTTCGACCAAGTTATACGAACTGCTCTTGAGTGCCTTGGTCAAATAAACGTAGGAGGGCTTATTTAAAAAAAGCGTTTATTCCTTGTAGTTCTGTGGAAGAAGTTCCGTGGCGGAACTAGTGAGACTTTTTTCCCATAGTTCTGTCAACGGTACTCATTTCCCAGTAGTCCCATGGGAGAAGTTCTGTAGTTTTAGGGGTTTGACGTATGGTTCCCGCGCCCTCCGGAGTACTTGTACCATTGGTCAGTACCATTGATGCTACAAGTGGTACTAGTTAGTACCACTGTACCATGTTGTCACTATTTTGACAGGTGTCTCTTATTTTTGCAGGTGTCACTTCTTTGACAGGTGTCATGACTGACAGGTTTTTTAAAGGTGTCATGATTTAGACAGGTCACTTTTTTGACAGGTGACACTTTGTTGACAGGTGTCACAGTTTTGACAGATGTCATGATCGTAGCGATTTTGAGATCATGACACCTTCAAAATAGTGACACCTATAAAAAAGTGACCTGTAGAAAACATTAAAACTTGTCAAAACCGTGACACCTGTCAAAATCATAATGATAATAACAAACTTCAAAATAATATTTATAGTGTAATGATAGTTAATATCTACGAGAATGCACGGAACTACTGGGATTATAAAATATAAGTATTTAATTGATTAACTATTGGGAATAAAAGTATCACTAGTTCCGCAGCGGAACTTCTTCCACGGTTCTACTGGGGACAAACGAAAAAAGATGTGAAATAATTATCGTTTACATACCTATTTATATTACAGAGAAGCAAGGAGTTTAAATACCTATTTATCTTACAGAGAAATAAGGAGTTTATATAACTATTTATATTACAGATTAGCAAGGCGTTTACATACCTATTTATATTACAGAGATGCAAGGAGTTTACAGTGCGAATATCTGAAGGTCCTCTTGAACGGGACGGATCGGGAAGAAAGCTTGGTGCTGATCAAACTGCTTCTTCGAAAACCGGTGCTTACTCAAGAGGTATGTTATAGAATCAACCATCGTCAACCTTAAGTTTAAGTTTCTGTAATTTTGTCTTTCTTATTCTGTCTGTTGTGCAATGTCACTACTGAACTGAATAAACCTGTTCTATTCATTTTGTACTTTACGGCTAACTGTTAATGAGCTGACCAAGTTTTGGGGAAGGACTATAACAATCATACCCATAATTTTGAACAAGAATCGACGGTATTCATATGGTCATATAGACAGATAGATACCCGAAAGGAAATTCTTGTATCATGGGCGCAACATGTTAACTAGATACATTAAAAATACTATTGCTTTTTCATTACAGGACATACAATGGCTGTTGGAAGATGTGCAGGATGAATCCATACTTAATTTAGTATGGATCATACTATTGAGCAAATGTGAACATTCCAGAAACAGTGTACCTAAACTGTTGCAGCAGCATAAGGTTAGTAAAATATTATTAGAGACAATGCCGGTTTCTACACTAGCTTGATAATGAAAGCCAATTTGCTGTAACTATACAGTATTACCCAACTGATAAGGCGCGTCGTGAATCTTCGTTCACGCAGAAAAGAAAGTATGGTATGGCTCCGAAGATTAACGAAAAAAGCTTAAATTACAATCAACCTTAGACTTCACTACTTTAAGGTTTTTAGTACACTGCAGGTGTTAGTTCCGTCTCACTCACGCGAGCAACGATACGCGCTAGCGTGGCGGCAGCTCGTGAACAAATAACAGCGGAACAGGAAAAAGATGCGCGACGCGTCGAGCGTGTTGATTGGAAAACAGCATTGGCGGGAAACCGCCTTCAAAAAATTAATCTTCTGCGCAGGTACATCGGCAAGCCATATCAGTTGGGTAATACTGTACCAATAGCTGTTTCACATCTGCTCGCTCTCTAATTGCGTCTTTTGTTCCAGGGTCTCTTCCCATCCGTACTGGACAGTGAACTAGTCGAGGAGTTATTACGCTGCGGGTTATTTACTAAACTCGTGTCTACCCCCGTGTACACGCACATTATAGACTACATCGTGGTTCAGGAGGCCAGCAGCAGCAGCAGCAGCAGCGGCAGCAAGGACTCGGAGAACTTGTACACGGTGAAGTGGGCAACAGGCGAACTGCTGACAGCTAACTTCATAGCGGAAGCGGGGAGTCTGCAACTAATGCACATGGGTGTACCCTCGCCGCTGCGGACATTCTCGCAGTCTCTCTTGTATTGTAAGAATATGTTCAGTAAGAAGTAATTTAGCAGTTATATAAAAATAATCGGTCAAGCGCGGGTCGGACGCGCTCACGAAGGGTTCCGTCCCATCGTACAATAAAACTTAATCACAAAAAATTACATAACGAAAAGATAATTATATTATGTCCGAACGTGGATTCGAACCCAAGATTGCGAAACCGATATCAAACCAATTGCGCCACCACGACCATGTGATAAGCCGCGAAATCTACGATCATATTTGAATCATGTTATGCTTTGTTATATCGCGGCTGGTGTTAAAACATGTCTCTTGTTTGATGTTAAAACACATCACTTTTAATTTATAAAATATCGTGTAGTTAATTTTTTGTTGCTGTGGCGGCAACAGAATTACACATTCTGTGAAAATTTCAACTCTTCCTATGTCGGTTGATCAGATAGAGCCCTCTGACAGACAGACGGACAGCGGAGCCTCAGTAATAGGTTCCAGTTTGGCACCCTTCGGGTACGGAACCCTGACTAATATATGGTATGTATAAATCAATATTTATAATAAAATATTAAATAAAATAAGATATATTTTATTTTTTAATAAGTTGGTGCAAGTGTTTGATGACGATGAACACAAAGAGGATACAAAAGAAGAACCCTTGATTGGGAGAAGAGAAGTCAGTCACACACACACAAGCACAACTCACATCACACTTAGAGGTCGTAGCTCACTTACAGCAGGTTCCGAATGGAGCTAACAACCGACTCGGAATGACCTCATAAGCGATATAATCGATTATCTTGCGACTCGGAACTTGCTATAAGTGAGCTACGGCCTCGGACTCAGAATGACCCCATAAGCGATATAATCGATTATGTTGCGACTCGGAACGTCCTGTAAGTAAACTACGGCCTCCGACTCGAAATGACCCCTTAAGCGATATAATTGATTATGTCGCGACTCGAAACGTGCTGTAAGTGAGCTACGGCCTCGGACTCGGAATGACCTCATAAGCGATATAATCGATTATGTTGCGACTCGGAACGTCCTGTAAGTAAACTACGGCCTCGGACTCGGAATGACCTCTTAAGCGATATAATCAATTATGTCGCGACTCGAAACGTGCTGTAAGTGAGCTACGGCCTCTGACTGGGAATGACCTCATTAGCGATATAATCGATTATCTTGCGACTCGGAACTTGCTATAAGTGAGCTACGGCCTCTGACTCGGAACTCGCTGTAACACGACGCCGCTCCCGCACGGCAACAATGTTCATTCAAATATGGGATTCATTTTCATATGCAGGTGTAACAGAAAGGTGTAGTCATATTTTATCCTTTCTTCCCAGTAGTACCACCACTGGTGATTCTAGTGAGAAAAGCCATTCTCTTTAGAACCACTATTTATACTTTTATTCATAATGGTACAAGTGGGAGTTCTCGATCCCAAAAGTACTGCCTACTAATATTAACCTACCTATCTCACTGTGTTGATTCGATAGTCGAGAATATTGTTTTTCTTAAAGTGCAGGGATATAGTTAGTTATATGTTAAGAACTGTTTATGCTTGAACTATATGCTATAGAACCGCAGACATAAATCACTCAAAGATGTCAATTGTCATTTGTCACAAATAAATAATTTCGAAAACAGTGAAAATTATTTTCTGTAAGTACAATTTATTTGTCCAATAATGGATGAGGCCGAGATAACATTTCTAAAAAGAGGGCGTGAAACGGTGCTGCTTGAAGGAGGGCACCAATATTAAAGTCAAAGTCAAAGTACTTTATTACTGTAGATATTTACATATAAGGTAGGTGCGGCAAATAACGCCAACCTAAGAGGAAACTGAAATAGCTCTTTATATTACCATTCTAATCAGAAAAGTAAGGTATATATGGAAGCTTTGGTTTGTCCTCTACCCAAATATGGGAATGGTTTTAAAAGATTAGACCAAATCAATTATTTTTGGGAATTTAAAAAATACCTTCCCTTCAGGCGGTATTAAATATGGTATCGGTAATAACGCCAGTTTAGTTCCTAAGCCATCCATTTCATAAGTAAGCATTAAAGAGGATTAATAAAAATAATCAGGAAAGTAACAGTTATCATTAACTTTGACAGTGGTGAAAAGGAACTGAAATCTTTTATAGTGTCCGAAAGATAAAATAATTTCCTGCAAATTTCCTAAAATAAAGTCTCACAAAACTGTTGAGGAATCAAATTTTTTAGTATATAGCCAAAAAAATTAGGTATGGTTAAACATAATGTTAAATGTCAAGCAAGACTTACTTATTTTTTATCACAAATTATGCATTATCAAGTCTCATACAATGGGCGATATTAGAAGATGCAGGGTAAGGAACGCCCGGCAGTAGGTAATAACGCCGTTTTCAAATTTAGTAATTAACTAGGTATAAAGATTAGATTGTTAAATTATTAATCTGTTCACTTACATTAGTAATCATAAGGGTAATAAAAAACTATTTAAAGAAAATTATTTTTATTTAATAAGGTCGTAGTAAACAAAATAGGATTGTTCGTACAGGGTTACTTGTAATTATTTGTAAGAAAATGACAATAAAGTTACTTTGTTCAGTCGGTAACTAAAATAAAGTAGCAGTAAGTATTTTGAAGCATTTAAGTAGGGTCTTCTTGAAAATTATGTCTAATTTTCAGTCTTCTTGGAAAATATTAAGTCTAGTTCTCTCTGTTATATTAAAGTAAATAAAATCAGGTATTTTATATTATAATAAGAAAGAGTTACACGGCGTAATACTTAATAACTATCATACAATTATTAATATCGCAGATCCATAATCACGTTTAGCACTACACAAACTTATACATATTTGTAACTTGTACTTATACTTATTTGTCTTCTTGGTAACTTAAAATACCTATTGGTTCAGTTCTCTCGGTAATGAAGTAAGTGGTAATAATATTTAGAGAGTAACAGTAAGAAAATATTAAGTCTAATTCTCTCTGTTCTATTAAAGTAAATTAAATCAGGTACTTAATATTATAATAATAAAGAGTTACACGGCATAATACTTAATAACTATCATACAATTATTAATATCGCAGATCCATAATCACGTTTAGCACTACACAAACTTATACATATTTTTAAAATGTACAGTTATACTTATTTGTCTTCTTGGTAACTTAAAATACTTATTGGTTCAGTCCTCTCGGTTATAAAGTAAGTGGTCATAATATTCAGTGAGTAACAGTTACAAAACATTATACCTGCTTACTTATTAACTATCTTATCCGTAGTCATGTACAGTGAGCCAAGCAGATATCTGACGCCCCAGCCTCATCAATTCTATACGAAAGGGGGTCAGATATCTGCTTGGCTGACTGTACTTAGTGTTAAGTAGTATCGCAGACACAGACCTCAGTAAACGGACAGAAATCAACAACAATCTGGACATACAAATTCTTTGTCAGCTTTCGTTAGGCCAACACATATTTCATGATACCATTTTTTGCATTTACTGCAAAATCGCATGTCTTCGACCTTTTCTTCAAAACATGCATGGCAGTACCATTTGTTATCATCTGTCTTGACTGTAAGTTTATCTTTATTTGTGCTAAATATAGGATTCTTCTTCTCCTTGCCTTTTTTCCCACACTCTTTTTTCCCTTTAGTTTTTCCTTGTAGATTTTTGTTGGTCGAAGTTTGCACAGCATTATTGCCCTTCTTTTTTTCTTTTACAGGTTTCTTCGCAGGATTGCCATTCTTTTTTTCTTCTACAGAATCTTTGTGAAACAAATTTTTTGTTATTTGTACCCCTTTAAAATTCATAGCTTTTTTGCGCGCCTTTTCGGAATTTCTTTTATTTTTTTTATAGTTCGGAGTCGGCAAAAGCATTCCAAAGGAACCTTTGCTGAGATCAATCAAGGGATTATCTTCTGTGTCTGGGAGATCTGTCTTAGTGGGCGTAGAGTACTTTTTTATTATTTCCTCAATAGGCAAATCCATTTCTTCATCATCTGACGTAAAATTATACAAGTCTTCTGCAAAACACTTGGTTGTTAATGGCCTGCTCACAAATGATTCAGAGTCAGAACTATAAGTAGAGGATGAGCTCGAAGACTTTGTATCTGGTATTTTTCTGTGAAGTCCCGAACAACTTGGAATTGGGGTTTGCTCGGGTATCAATAAGGATGGACTGTTGTTTTCTTTTTCAACTTCTTCAAAGGATTCTGATGCTTCTGTCGAGGAACTGTAATCGACAAGTCTTGTGTGATGTTCAGGGTTGGAACTCTTTAAAGAGTGTACGGGCTGGTGGGACTGAGATGCTTGTATTGGGAGGCGGGCTGATGGTTGAGTTTTGGATGCAATCGATGGGGGTACCGAGGGATTTTGGTCTCTAAGGTGTTGATCATGGACGGGGTTCTCCAAGAGCATCTCACCTTCTTCATCTTGCTGGAGCGTAATTTCAGTCAGAATAGATGGGGCGTAAGCTTGATCGGGGATTGCCTCTGGATCAAAAGGGAATAGGCCTGTTGCTCTGAATCCACTGATGATGTTTGATTGGCTTATACACTTCGGCCAAACCCTGGAAAATATTTTGTTAAACATGCTTTTATTCAATGTCGTATCTGGCTGTAGGTATAACACCCTTAGCACCTCTTCGTCCCAGTAGCTTTCGAACGACTTGTTAACAGATTTATCCAAGGGTTGCAGCTCATGTGTGGTGTTTGACGGCAGGCAGTACAAGACGAAGCTATGTTTTTCGGCTTCCTCTACTGCTTCGTAGGATAGGTGGCTTTTGGCACCGTCAAACACCAATAAACATTTCCCTGGAACCTTGTGCATTCCCAGATGTCGAATGAACTCCACAAACAATTCTTTTGTCATACTGCCTTTCTTTGCCATGTGGACTGTAGATCCCACAGGCAGATTTTCAGAAAACTCAGGATTCATTCGTATTCCCTTGAATATTATCATAGGTGGAATGCCGGTCCCTGTAGCATTGATACACATGGCTATGGTGACATTTTCAGCATGTTCGGGTGCAATCATACGCACTCTCTTGCTGCCTTTTGCCGCTAAGACTGTGTTCTGATGATGGATCGTTATTCTGCAGCCTTTCTCGTCCATATTATACAGACGTTCGGGATGTTCGACGATACTCAACTCTTCGTATAGTTTTAGAATTTCTCTAAAATGCTGCTGGAAAATCGGTCTATTCATTTTTTGAGCTCTTGCCGGGTTCATCGTCTGCGGTTTACGTTTGGATATTGTAGGATTTCTTTTCAAGAACAGTTGAAGCCAGGCGGCACCTGCTCTCTTTTTGATGTGGCTGAACCTGTGAGGGATTTCGTATCTCTCACAAAATTGGTATGCTTGTTGTCTAATGAATTTTGGTGTAAGCGGTACGCCAATGTCAGCAAACCTCTTTATTCGCTGGCATAGTTCGGTTTCTTGCTGTTTTGTAAGGGTTGATTTTCTTCCTATTCTTTTTTTAACACCCATGGATGCCATATTATCCCTCAGTGTACGTCTTGGTATTTGATATTGCCGTGCCGCAGCATTTTGGGATAAACGTTTTGTCAAAACAGCATTAATTGCTTCTTTGAGATCTCTTTCACTCCACATTCCCCTTTTCTTCTTAGAAGAAGGCATTTTTGGACCTTAGGGCAAAAATTAAAAGTTAGTGTTAGAATTGCATTGACTAAGTTAGTACTTATTAAGTCACAATTGTCTTTAAGGGGCCGTTATATATTCTGAATCGTTCTCGAATCGAATCATATAACACATAATTATTCATCATAAGTATGTTTATAATATTTTTAGAATTGCAATGTTATGCTTTCAGGTTAAAAACGAATACATTTTCAATAAGGTAAATTAAGTATCCATTCACAAAAAAAACGTCGATTGATAATACAGAATAGCGGATATTTACATAAAAATACATATTTTTATTGCCTCTTAAATTTGCACCATTAAGTTAATTTTTAAATAGAAATTGCGGACTGTAGGTAGGAATTACTTATAGGAATCAAAATATTCAAAGCGCAAACTTGCTTATAATTAAGAAAACTTCTTATAAGTCACCTTATAACTTAATTATAAGTCACCCTGTTAATATTTTTGTTAAGTATGACAATAATATAGGTATTTTACGCAGTAATTAATTTCAAAACTTGGCCCATTTTTAACAAATATATAAGTATTTAGTTAGTCACCCTGTATGAACAATACTTTTGATTTTATTAATTATTTACTCATTTATAAATAACAAAATGTTTAACTTCATACTTAGGTACCTATTTATCCAGTTAATCGAGACTAAATAACAATAATTATCTGTAAATACTTATGGGCGTTTTTAGACACCCTATCGATATCAACGCCCAGCAGTGTCTAGGGAACGCCCGGGCGGAATTAACGTGGGCGGTATTACCCGACGCTGGCGGTTTTACCAAAATCAACCGTTTTTGGAACTAAATTAGGTGATAATGCCACAATATTATGTAGATCTTAACGCTAATGTTCTTGTTAACACACAAATCAAACGGCTATTTACTAATCATACTATAAACAAGTGAAAGCTTACCTTTCTGCGCGCGAAAAATTAACTATTGAGCGGCCGCTACCGACGCGCGCGACGTATCGAGGGTCACTGACAAACGTGGGCTGTCATCGCTCTTGGGCAGAGCATTCCTGTGTTTGGATTGGTCTGTTCTATGTGTGTGTAGAGTATGGCACTGTAAAAATGTGTACTAATAGGTTTTTCGGCGGGTTGGCGGATTTATCAACTTGGCGTTATTTGCCGCACCTACCTTACTCAAAGAGAATATAATCACTACCGTTTTACATATACTTAGCAAACGTAATTTTTGCCTCTTCTCTACATTGGACCACTAATAATAATAATATAATAATAATAATATTAACTGTGGAAGAAGCAGGGCGTAGAAACTTCCAGAGATTGATTTTTAGATCTCTTTTAAAAATAGGTTGTGCTTAACTACAAATATGAAAAATTTAATTATTATGATTAATAAGCAGGAATAAATAATTACAAAATTATTAACAGCAAGATCTGTGTTGAGTTAGATTAACCCCATACAGTCCTGTCATTTAAGTAATCTTGAACATTGTTATATCCCTTTTTCGACAAAGTCGCTTTAACATGCTTTTTAAATTGCTCAAATGGCAATTTCAAAATCTCCAGACCCTTGAAAGTATTGCTAACCTTCGCGAGTCTAAACCGGGGCGCAATAGTCTGTGATTATTTCTTAGGTTAACATTATAGCTATAGCTAAGTTTGAAAAATGTTGTAAGGTTCTTGCGTACATACATTATATTTTCGAAAATAAATTGACAGTTAGTATGTCAATTTCTTTAAAAAGCTCTCTTAAGGAGTGTTATTTTGGAGTTACGGGAGCGAAATCAAAGGCACACAACCAATTGAAGCGCGAGTATATTGTCGACTGACCACGACTACCCACATACATTACTAACATCCCTCCACCACTATTTTTAAATTATGTGGAAATATAACAAAAAAAACTCTTAACCCATCTAAACCTTATAATTAACAGGTTTCCTACTCCTAAGGGAACGAGACTCTTGTGGGTTATCAGATAACGGTTCTGTTTGAGCGGCAGCGACAACCGTTTGATCTACTGTCTGTACGGAGTTTCCGGATGGTATCGCCTCGACAGGATCCTGGCAATCTGTCCACTCCTCGTCAACTGATGATAGTCCAGGCGGTCCAGTGTCCGACGTAGACGGGGCCGTTGTCTCGCTGACTAAAGTTAGACCAACGTCTGTATCCAGCCTGGGCATTGCAACCGGGTCGCCTCTAACCAAAGACAACACTGGTGGTGGCATATTATCGTTCAATTCCTCTGACCACGAAGAGCGACGTGTGTTGTCTGTGTTTGAAGTGTTTTGTTCCGTCACGTCCGTTGTACTATACTCTCTACGTTCTCCTTTATTCTCCTCTTCTTTCAATTCATATATTTGATTTTTATGGCGCTTAATGATGCGCTCCAATTTGTCTAATTTCACCAAATAAGCTGATTTCCCAAGTCTCTTGTATATAACTCCTTTGTTCCAGAATTGTTTTTGATTTTGGTACGCTTTTACTATAACTAAATCACCAACTACAAAGTCAATGTTCCTCCTCCCCCGATAGTATTTAGCCTGTAAGGACTGACTTATACAGTTTCTGTCAGTGTTGGGTCTGAAGATGGCGGTGGCAACGGATTTGGTAAATCAAGCCTACAACGTAATTTTCTACTGAACAAGACCTCCGCAGGAGAACGATTAGTGGACGAATGTTTTGAGTTACGGTAATTAAATAAAAATTCATTTAACTTTACGGTTAAATCTGACCTACGTGACCCTGATAACAAAATCGACTTTATTGCTTTCTTTATGATTTTAACGTAGCTTTCCGCTTGCCCGTTACTGGCAGGATGGTACGGCGGCGAAGTTAAATGTGCAATACCATTTGACTTGCAGAAATTGTCAAACTGTTGTGACGCAAAAGATGGACCATTATCAGTACAAAATGTGGCGATTAAACCGAATCTTGACATTAATTCGCATAATTTTTCAATCACCACCGTTGTGCTATATCCTGTAGTAACGTCAAACACTTCTACCCATTTTGAATATGCGTCAACTGCTACTAAATACATTTTTGTATTGAACGGCCCTAAAAAATCTAAATGAACTCTGTGCCATGGTTCAGGGGGATACGGCCAAGGAGTAAGCGGCGCGCGGGGTGGGGAGGGTCTTAGTTGATTGCATACGTCACACGTAGCCACCGCCTGCTCTAACGCAGTCGCCATCCCGGGCCACCAAAACCTAGACACCGCTTCAGATTTCATTTTTATATATCCTAGGTGCCCTTTATGCAGCTCATTAATTATGGTCCGTCTCAGATTATCCGGTACTATCAGTTTGGTACCTTTCATCAAACAGTTTTTCTCCACTGCTAATTCCGAACGACAATTAAAAAACGCTTTTAACGTTCTATCAGTAACCGACCTGGGCCAACCATTCAAGGTATAACTAACTACTTGTGATAGTAGTGAGTCTGATCGCGTCGCTTCACTAACATCGCATAGAGAAATAGGCAATGAGTCACCCTCCCAAATGAAATTAATGTAACACGCATCATCGTACATTTCTATTGTATCTAAAACCGGTTTGCTACTGTTTGTTCGCGCTTGTCTCTCGATCTCATGATCTACTGGCAAGGCCCTACTTAGAAAATCTGCACAATTATGAGCACTGCTCACGTATTCAATTTTGTAATTGTACGCTGATAAGAAAATTGCATATCTTTGCAATCTGTTAGCTGATACCTAAGGTACTGATTTGTCGGGTCGAAAAATGGACAATAACGGCTTATGATCTGTTTTCAAAACAAACGGCTCCACTCTGCCATACAAGTATTGATGAAATTTACGCACACCAAATATTATTGCAGTGGCTTCTTTTTGTATCTGACTATACCTTTTTTCAGCGGGATTTAACGAGCGGGACACGAATGAAATAGGCCTTTCGACTCCGTTCTCGATTTGTGATAGAATTGCACCTAACCCGTGTGGTGATGCATCTACGGTCATGACATGCTTTGCATTCGGATTAAAGTGTGCTAAACAATTATCCGACGCCAGCTCTTTTTTTATGCACAAAAATGCCTGTTCATGTTCTGCGTCCCATGACCATTTCACACTTTTTTGTAATAAGGAATGTAATGGTGCTAAAATACTAGAAGTATTCCTTATGAAACTCCTATTATAATTGACCAGGCCTAAAAAGGACTTAAGCTCTGAAACATTCCGTGGTTCCTTTGCCTCTATTATAGCTTTTACCTTGTCTTTTGATTTGTGCAACCCATTCTTATCTATAACAAATCCAAGGTAAGTCACAGAATCTTGGAAAAAATGGCACTTATCATGTCTTAGCACCAATCCTGCATTTTCTAATCTGTCAAAAACTTCCTGAAGTCTTTCTACATGTTCTTCCCTTGTTTTACCCGTCACTCACTAATATGTCATCAAGATATTGGAGTACCCCTCCAATTCCCGAAAGTATATTTTCAAGTGTGCGTTGGAAAATGGCTGGCGCGCTGGACAATCCAAAAACCAACCGCTTAAATTTAAATAGACCTTTATGTGTATTAATGCATGTTAAGTCTTGGGAGTCCTCGCTTAGCATTAGTTGGTTATACGCATTTGATAAATCCAATTTAGTAAATTGTTGCCCCCCGTGTAGTTTAGAAAACAGTTCATCTATTCTAAGAAGCGGAAATTTTTCTATGACAAGTTGTTTGTTGAGGGTAGCCGAATAATCTGCACACAGACGAATTTTCCCATTTTTCCGTAACACAGGTACAATTGGGCTTGCGTATTCCGAGTGTCTGACTGGTACAATAATACCTAGATTGACCAGTCTATCAATTTCCTGCTCTAATTTTGGTCTTATTGCAAAAGGAACTGAGCGAGCTTTAATGAAAATCGGCGTTGAATTTGACTTCATGTTTAACATGACTTTAACGTCCTTGCAACAACCAACACTACTTGAAAATAACCTTGGGTATTTGTTAATCAACTCCGTGGTACCATCAGCCATAGTGTTACAAGACTCGACCGGCCCTATCTGTAAATTAAATTTTGTGATAAAATCGCGACCAATTAATGGCGGCCCGCCATTTTTCACTACATAAACATCTATGTAAGATCTACGTTTACCATACGTAAATGCAAGAGAAATAGTGCCTAATATGTCTATTTCACTGCCATTATAACTCTGCAAAAACTTGGTACTCTCACGTAATGGGTGGCCTGAAAAATATCTATAGTAAATGCTGTCAGATATTGCCGTGACCGCAGAACCCAAGAGAATTCAAAAGTTAATTTGATGTTATCTACAGTAATCGACTCCTGCATTGGCTGCCCGTTTAAACTACGGATATTGAATATCATTCGCTTACCATCATCGCCATCATTCAAACAACACTGAAGAAAATGTTGTTTTAGGTTAGACTTTTTACACTGCCTATGTAAATGTCCCTTTTCGTTACATTTTTTACACGTATAATTTTTGAATCGACACACTTTATTATCATGGCCAGAATATCCACACACACTACACAGCTCTGTAGAACGCGGTCGCGGTCCTTGGCCACGCGAAGCATTCGATGAACCAGCACTGCTGCAATGCGCCGCCATCTTGTGCACATCCATGAACTGAGGCGGAGGCGCGATCACCGACGAAGCTGCCTGACGAGCACCTTCCCTGGCACAGCGCACGCCCTCCGCCAGCTGCAAAGCCTTGGCGAACGTGAGTTCGTCCAAAGACTTGGTGAACAGCTTGTCCCGTTCAGCCGCGCCCGCCATGCCGATCACGAACCGGTCGCGAAGCGTCTCCTCCAGCGAGCTCGCCGGGAAACCGCAGTCCATGGCTAAGCCACGAACGCGTGCCGCCCACTCCGCTAATGTCTCGTCCGTCTTCTGTATTGCACTATGAAATTTATAGCGTTCTGCTAAACCACACTTCTTTATTTTAAAATGGCCGTCCAACAGTGCCGTAGTCTCCGTGTAGGTTAATGATCCGACGTCCCGTGGGAGTGCTAGATCCCTGATGAGTCGATAAGTAGTTTCTGATAAACTACTTAATAAAATAGCTCGACGCTTAGCTCCCGACTTGTCCTCGTCTTCGGTAATTTCGTTGGCTAAAAACCATTGTTCCAACCGGCCTTTGTACAACTCCCACTCTTGTGTCTCGTGATTAAATATATTTAACGAGCCCACAGTCACATTCTTGGCCATTTTCAGTTGGTTGCACAAAGTACGCGAAAGTTCGAAAAACCGCCTCGTCGCTATTGTTATTTTGGAGATACGGGAGCGAAATCAAAGGCACACAACCAATTGAAGCGCAAGTATATTGTCGACTGACCACGACTACCCACATACATTACTAACAAGGAGTCTGTTCGTTTTAAATTATAAATTGCTCGAATAGCTCTTTTCTGTAAAATAAAAATAGTTTGAATATCCGCTGCTTTCCCCCACAACAATATATACCATAGGACATGACACTATGACATTATGACACTATACCTAAGCAATATAATTCAAAAGGCAGAAGTTAACGGCTTTAAATCTGATGGATCGGGTGTTAAAATTGGCGTTCCACAAGGTTCCATATTAGGCCCTTTCTTATTCCTGGTATATATTAACGATCTGCCTTTCATGGTGGAGAAATTAACTGACATAATGTTTTTTGCTGATGATACTTCAATGGTCTTCAAAATTGAAAGACAAAAAGCAAATTTTGATGATGTTAATGGTGTATTGTCTTTAACCTTTAATTGGTTCACAGTTAATAGTTTATTGTTAAACGCTGGTAAAACCAAGTGTATCAAATTCTCACTTCTAAATGTCAGGCAAGTTGAGACCAGTTTAGTGTTAGACAACAGCACGTTAGAATTAGTAAATGATACGAAGTTTCTTGGAATAACCATTGATAGCAAATTGCTGTGGTGACCCCACATAGATAAATTGGCTGGTAAATTAAGTTCTGCGGTTAACGCTGTTAGGAACATCAGACAAAGCACGGATGTGGCTACATCTAGGCTAGTATATTTTAGTTACTTTCATAGTGTCATGTCCTATGGTATCTTGTTGTGGGGGAAAGCAGCGGATATTCAAACTATTTTTATTTTACAGAAAAGAGCTATTCGAGCAATTTATAATTTAAAACGAACAGAATCCTTAAGAGAGCTTTTTAAGGAAATTGACATACTAACAGTAGCTAGTCAATTTATTTTCGAAAATGTAATGTATGTACGCAAGAACCTTACAACATTTTCCAAACTTAGCGATAGCTGTAATGTTAACCTAATAAATAATCACAGACTGTGTGTACCCCGTTTTAGACTCGCGAAGGTTAGCAATTCTTTCAAGGCTCAGTGTATTCTCTACTATAATAAGATACCTCTGGAGATTTTGAAATTGCTATTTGAGCAATTTAAAAAGCATGTTAAAGCGACTCTGTCAAAAAAGGGATATTACAATGTTCAAGATTACTTAAATGACAGGACTGTATGGGGTTAATCTAGCTCAACACAGGCCTTGCTGTTAATAATTTTGTAATTATTTATTCCTGCTTATTAATCATAATAATTAAATTTTTCATATTTGTAATAGTTAAGCATAACGTTAAGCACAAGTTTAAAAGAGATCTAAAAATCAATCTGTGGGAGTTTCTACGCCCTCCTTCTCCCACAGTGGTCCAATGTAGAGAAGAGGCAAAATTGACGTTTGCTAATGTGGCGGTCGCCAATGTTAGTCATATTTTCACGTAATGTTAAGATAAGTTGACGACCGTCACAGATAAGGTATATTTATATTCATCACGCACTATGTCTTATGCACGTCATTAATAACATGTACCAACCTAGTATATAAGCTAGGATTTCCTATAATAAATTAGTCTAGTTTTACTTTACTCCCGAAGATGTCGCTCTCCTTATAATTGCCTCTGGCAAAGTGGTGACCCGACTTTTGAACATCTGCAACCTTCGGTAATAGCAGCATGGACCCAGCCGCGAAGAAAACTCCGTGTGCTGCCACCTTAGAAGTGCAAGCAAGAATCACTTCGTCCAAGATCACCGAGCCCCGACTTCGGTTTGCCTATATCAAACCACGCTGCAGAACTCCGTAATCAAGACCCCACCCAAACCAAGACGACATCAAGCAAGCCATGGCGGACCAGAAGCCAAAAGATTTCAACTGAAGATTTCCCGCATCGAACTCAAGATACCGCAAGAATAATGAACCGATAATCAGCCGACTGCTGATTTATCAAAATGGAGCTCGCACCAGCAGAAACGAACGCGTCGGCAAATTCATTCACATCAAGCAGCTTTTCAAGTTCAAGACATAGGAAGCCGTTTCAGCCCCGACCCAGAAGAGTATTGAAACATCATCTATATACCTAATTCAACGAATATTGAAATCATCCAGAAAGAACATCGCACGAAGAATAATCAAATCACTGAAGAGAGAGGGATATATATATATATATATATATATAAACGATTGGTGTACAAGGTGTGCCCTATGTTGCCAAATCCCAAGGTTTTTAGGCACATAAATTTCATCAATCGACAACTTAATATTCACTCAAGAGTGAAGAGCACTCACGTACATATGACGTACGAGATCATTGACTGCCTACAGCCAAGGTTACAGATTTAATGCTGACGCTGATTCAGCACAATCATCCTTGTGTAGGTACGGTCGCAATTATAAACAAACAGTGATTACAACTTCAACGACGTGCAATGTAAATTGACTCATCGATTCCTGAAAAACATGGGCGGCTGCAGCATCAGACGACTCTCCTGCGGATCTTTTCCAGTTATAGGTTAGGTTAGTTTACTAACCGCGAAGCCCCATTTTCCTAGTGTTTTTCTGTTTTCCAGTTTTTAGTTTATTTTATGTAGTGTGCGGCCAGTTTATTTTATGTTGTTCATTGTTATAAGTACATTCATTTATTTTTTTCCCTAAAGGAGGGAGTATCTGTGCCGGTCGACTATGTTAGTCATATTTTCACGTAATGTTAAGATAAGTTGAAGACCGTCACAGATAAGGTATATTTATATTCATCACGCACTATGTCTTATGCACGTCATTAATAACATGTACCAACCTAGTTATAAGCTAGGATTTCCTATAATAAATTAGTCTAGTTTAGTCTCGTATTTGCGCACATTTCAAGCCTTTTACTTTACTCCCGAAGATGTCGCTCTCCTTATAATTGCCTCTGGCAAAGCTAAGTATATGTAAATATCTACAGTAATAAAGTACTTTGACTTTGGCTTTCACTTTGTGTTTCATGGGGTCTGGGAAAGCCACATCGTCAACACATTTATTGAATATATAAGCTAAGTGTGGGGCAATAACTAGAATTACTGAACCAACGACTTTGATTTTAAAAGTCTCTGCATCATATGGAGATGAATTTAGACGATCTGTTGTGAGTAAGGGTACATTGGTGAAGAATGTTTTAAAAGCTCGAGCAACATCAGCGCTGGATTTAGCAACATCATCACCTATCTTTAGACAGAAATAATTGTCCCTTTGTATAACACTATTACTTCCACGAAAAGTATAATAGTGTATAGTGTAAATGGGGTCCTGTACGTAGTTTCGAACGACGCTGTAGCGACAAACGTTGTGGCGAAAAAATTCCAGCGTGGTATGCTGGAGCGAAATATTATTGCAGCGAAATCCTCGAGGTCGAATGACACCGCAGCGAAAATGTTGTGCGAAAAACTTTAAGCGCGTATTGTAATACCCTGGGTCGAAAAATTATTGAAGCGAAATCCACGAGGTCGAATGATTAAATTGAATGATGCAGCGACAAACATTGTAAATATAAGCATTTACATACAGGCACATACATTGCTCCTGGTCCCACACTAGGATACCCTTTTTCGTGGGAACCAGATACAGCGACGGCACACACATATAGACATCGAAGACCTAGGATTTTTTTTAAGGGTATTTGTGAGCACTAGATTAGCACATGCTTAGCACTCACATATTCTATTTTTATATTGTCAATGATCAAGCAGCGCTATTCACGTATAGTTAAAGATAATTTGACGATAATAGTAGTTTATGTGACTGCTACATAATGGAGGGCATTAATACCCGAGAGTGGGTTTCACTCGAGAGTTTTAATGCCTAATTATGTACAGTTACATACACTAGTTTATCTACACACATATCATAAGCTCTCTTTGATGTGTTCAGGAACCGTATGTTCGACCGGCATTGTGGTGATCATAGCTCTGCAGTTGTTTAGCTTGTTATGTAGTACCAACTTCACAGACAAACTAGGAGCGGCACACAGGCGGGCGTCGGCGTTCGAAATTCGAATGTCATAATATGACAAATTATGGTCATTATGTACAAATTTTCAGATAAGAAATGAGTTTTTACCAAATAGTTTTACATTATGCTGGTCTTAACGTGCGGTTTTTAGACGCAGTAAAGAGGGTTTATGATACGTGTGTAGATAAAGGATTTTAATTAATAGTATAATTTAGGTATAGTCATAACTTGTAAATATTACAAAAAATATTACCTTGTTTTTTGTTGAATAAAATAAAACTTTCAGTTTATGTGTTTTATTTTCCCCTTTTCGAAGGGCGCGCTAAGAAGGCACCTGACTCGAATGACGTTTGGGCAAAGTACAGTGTGTACAGTACAGTATTACATATTACTAAATCGAAATTTGATGTACATAATCTATATTAGGTTTTGGTTGTGCGTTGTCTGTCACTCACTGTCAGTCGGTTTAGCGTGTTACACCCATGGGTGCGTTCAGCAGAACACATAAATGATGGAACGTTCTAACGGTGATGAAAACATCGTGAGGAAACGTTTAATATCCATAGCTGCAGCGATGGGCTAGCCCTATTTTCACAATAAATTATATTAAATTTTTGTAATTAACTTTTTCTTTAATGCACTCGATGACTATGTTTATTTCACAAAAATCCACACTTGAATGCGCGCTCCCACCCTGGATCAATCGTCACCTCGCCTCTTGCCGCTGAATCCTCCCGCCTAAAAAAATCAACCGGAAGGCCAAATGATTATTCATTGGCGCCTTTTCTTTTTGACGGAAGTCAAATCGTTGAACATCTTTTTAAAATGGATAACTGTGACGTTTTGTAGAAGTAACCGATTGATCCAAGAGATGGCGCTACTGAACAAAAATACAATTCATAGTATAATTTCACATAATATGGGGACTAAATGATAAATAATCTGCATTAATTTACATATTTTAACAAATAAAATATAAATCATGATATTCGGCCATCTGATAAAGTGCTACCTCCGGTGCACGTCCTACATAAACATACAAAATGTTTTGATTAAGTATACATTAAACATATTTACATGATACACGAAATAACCCTTTTTTATTACCTACAATAATATTTTAAATAAATTTTTATCAAACTAATATTATTACCTCATAAACAACATCACTAAATGAATTAACCTTTTTTACAAATATTTACAGTTATTTTACACAAATTTGCATTTAGTTTACACATATTTAGACTTAGTTTACACATATTTACAGTAATTACACTTAGGTTGTACAGATAAATGAGTAACATTCTTAACTTAATTACATGCCTAATTGTTTTAAGTGACTATTTTTTAATATATATTTACACTTTGTAAAATAAATTATACCTCCATACTTTTAAATCTCATACTCTTGCTTTAACACTTGTTTTTAACATTTTGTATTTTCTAATAATATTATCATTACAATATTACTATAATTATATTAAGATATCAATTGTTTTAATTAAACGATAAATATGTATCAATCATTACAATATTACTATAATTATATTAAGATATCAATTGTTTTAATTAAACGATAAATATATATCAAAATTTGATAAATTAGACATTACAAACCATATCATGACATTCTGTCGCAAAAAATAATACTTAATATGTGTAACATAAAAATGTACTTATTATAATTTGCATATTAATAAAAAAATGGACACTAAGAAATATCGTTTCCTTCACTCGAATCAGAGTGAAAATTTTCAAGCGTACTTTCTACACTGAGCGCATTCAGGTGAATCCAGGCTCGCATACGATCCGCGGAAATTACTGTTTTATAGGGACGCTTCTTTTTATTGAATAGAATAGGTAACGACAGCTATGATATATCAGACGTACCTGGGTCTGTTCGATTCCAAATCGATATTCGATCGATGGTTTCTGAACGGCCATTTTGAATTTGACGTTAGCTGCCAACCTGGCAGTTTTTGACAACTGACAGACGAAAGCCCTCGCAATGTAAACGCGTTTTGGTTAGGGTATTGAAATTAAATCGCAGGCCATCTGGAATGTATTCGGGTTTCCCTCAGGATTGTCAATATAGCTGAGTGGGTTGTGGTTCCCCGAACCAGATAAAGTTCGCATTTTCGTGGCCGATTGGTTTTTACCACACGTAACATAACCTGTGTTGGAACACTGTGCTCATTGAAGCTGGGCCGCCAGTCATACCTGGTTGGCTGAAGAACCTGTCTACCAAGAAGAGCCTAGGGTGCACCCGGGCCTTGCAGAGAGACAGGAGGTTGACGGGACCGAAGCACAGACCAGGTTAGATCGACCCCAATTACTTCAGCTCGGTGAATCGCCGACGTTCACACTTCTTGGCAACTGATCGTTACGCTACCTCGTAGCTGATGGGCCCCTACGAGGTCATTAGGTGCTGAGAAGCCTGAACATTTTGGTAGCTAGAGCGTGGCTTCCTGAGATTTGCAGCCGTCAAGGGCTCCAGGAAGGCACGATTTGGGACTATCAATCTGTAGGTATAGGCGGTTATTAGGTAACTTGGTTGTGTTCCTATATCCACATAGATTGGTAGTATTGTAAGCTATAGGTCTATTGCTGGTAGTAGATAGACAGATATTGAATTGAATTACCAGTTAGTCAATCTATTAGTGGTCTAGTAATGCTATTGAATGAATGTTTTGGTTAACATAAGTAATTACATCTATTGATAGCAGGCTATTACATTGTTTTCAGTTTATAGCAATTTATAACTTGAACTAATATTGACTATCTGTGTGTGTTATAATGATAAAGGGAAACTAAATTGTATTTACAGAATTTATATAGATATAAAACTCGGTTCCTATTGTTTAAGGAAAACAACATTGTTTAAGTTGTGGTTTAGGGTTCCCTCGTTTGGGTTGTAGACTGGAGGGTCCAATAAAATTGAGTTACTGCAAATTGTGAGTAAGTATCGTTCCGATCATGTCGTTATCTGAAATCCAGAAGGGTGTTTCTAAGGAACTCAGATGGTTTTCCTCCGCACACGGTCTGATAGACCGTTTAGATAGGCATGATGTGGTATTGGAGCGGTCTATGGACGTTAAGGAACGTTACAATAGGGTGCTCGAATTGTCCGCGCAGGCGGAATCAGTTGATGGTTGCGCACCTGACAGGCTGTCACGGTTGATAGGGGATGTCGACCAATGTATGGAGATGGCAGCTGCTATCACGCAGAAGGCTGCGGACATACGTAGACAGCGCGAGTCCAGCCATGGTGGTGACATTGAGGCACCTCTGCCGCTTCAGGGTTCGGGGTCCAGGTTACCTGCCATAACTATGCCTACTTTTGACGGAGTGTCCGGTGAATGGATGAGCTTCATCAATCTGTTCGACAGTTTGGTGCACATGCGATCGGACATTACCAAGTCTGTCAAGATGGCTCAGCTGGTGGCAGCATTGAGGGGTGAGCCTAGGGAGCTGGTCGCTCATTTGACAGTTACGGAGGGTAACTATGAAACGGCCAGGCAATTGTTGGTCAGACGTTACCATAACAAACGGAGGTTGGCCGATGCCCAACTGAACCGTTTGTTTAGTATCCCGGTTGTGAACAAGGTCGGGGCCATACAGACGGAGGTTTTGAACCCATTGTTGTCCGTCACCAAGGCTCTAGAGAATCTTGGACTTCCGGTTGGTGAATGGTCGTACCTACTGTTGTACATTGTACTTTCCCGCCTACCCGCTGACGTGCAGACTCGTTTCGAACAGTCTCACGGGAGGTCGGCCGAGGACCTGCCCGCCTTCTCCGACTTGGTCGGATTCTTGGAAGAGGAGGCTCGACGGGCAGAGAATTTGGGGTTGACGGTCACCCATCCTTCGGAGCCACAGAGAGCTGCCGGGAGCGCTGTGAGTAGGGGCCCTCCGACGAGGAAGGACCACACCAACCGGCAGTCGTATGGGACTGTGAGTGAATTGACCCCACATGGTGAGACCTGCCCGTGTTGTAGGCAGATTGGCCATGCTGTGGCCAATTGCAATAAGTTCGGGGAACTTAGGGTTCAGGGACGGCGCCGGATGGCCAAGCAGCGGAGCTGGTGTTTCCTGTGCCTCGGGCCACACATGGCTAGGGACTGCACGCGCACAAAAATGTGCGGATATTGTGGTGGGGCCCACAACAATCTGTTGTGCATGAACCGGTCCGGCCAACAGCCTCCACAGGGCCGTATCCAGGGTGACACGGCATGGGGCCCTGAGAATTCGTTTGCGACTCGGAGCGCAACTCAGGGGCCAACGTCCCCACGTCCACAGGGCCGTACCCAGGGTGACACGGCATGGGGCCCTGAGAATTCGTTTGCGACTCGGAGCGCAACTCAGGGGCCAACGTCCCCACGTGCACAGGGCAGTACTAGGGTGCAGAGCCGCACTCAGGACCATTACATGGGGGGCCCTGAGTTTTCGGTTGCGACTCAGCATCCGACCCAGCGGGACATTGGGTGTGTTGAGCAGGCCGTAACGGGCGGGTGGCATGGGACACCTTCGAGCTATGCGGGTGCGGTTCGGACGCCGCCTCAGTTGTCGCCCCGCTCGTCGCCTCGTCATCGTCGGTCACATGTGATGTCCCCCCCGCTCATGGAGCGGCCACGGTTGAATTCACGCCCACCCCCCTTTACGGGGAATCGTAGGTTGGGAATGGAACCGGCGCGTGGGCCATTTGTACAATGGGACCCTCTGGCATATGGCTGCATACCTGATCGGTTACAGGCACAGTGGGGCCCCGGGGGTCCTCGCTAGGAATTTGCGGCCCAACCATTTGTTGCCCCCCAACCGGAGACGGTGGTGTTACCGATCGCCTCTGTGCTTGTTTGGGATTTGGCGGGCAACCCAACATACGTTCGCGCCCTATTAGATTCTGGAGCTCAGGGCTGCATTGTATCGAATGATTTAGCAAAATGGTTGGGCCTCAAGGTAAATAGGTATAATAAATCAATACGGGGCGTGGGGAATGTTACGGTTACGAATGTAGTTGGTCAATCGGTGATCACGTTCTCTCCACGTTATGACATTTTGACAAAAACATCCGTGCAAGCTTTAGTAATGACGCATGTCATGGGCAGACACCCCTTGGTGAAGTTGAATCCGGCCGTTCGATTCCTGACATCAGGACTCAAGTTGGTGGATCCCGATTTTGACACTCCAGCCCCGGTCGACCTGCTACTGGGAGCAGACGTTCTGGGTAGGTTTCTGTTGTCGGATCGGCGAGTTCTTCAGCCGGACGGGTTGATTGCTGTGGATACTAAGTTTGGTCACGTGATCATGGGTCCGGCATTGCCAATGGTTAGGCCTGCCGAGTCAGATGGCATACTTATTGGCTCAGCGTTGTCAGACGTTATCCAACGTTTCTGGGAGATAGAGGAACCTCCCACCGTTCGTCGAGTCGACGCAGACGAAGAAGAGTGCGAGTTGTTTTACCAGAATAGTACTGGTCGCCTTCGTTCTGGTCGTTTTGTAACTCGACTGCCTTTCAGGGCCGATCGACCGCCACTAGGAGAATCTAGGAAGATGGCTGAGACGAGATTGATGTCGATGGAGCGTAGGATGACAAGGGACGCCGTATTTAAACAAAAATATGTTGATTTCATGAGGGAGTATGAGTCGTTAGGACACATGTCGGTATCGGGTGTGGACTGGAGATCTGAGGGTCATTGTTTCCTTCCACACCATGCCGTCCTACGAACCCCTACCGGCAAGATTCGAGTTGTTTTTGATGGGTCAGCACCTACCTCGAACGGGATGTCCCTGAATCAGTGTCTACATTCGGGACCCAAGTTGAGTCGTGATATTTCGGATATTCTCACGAGCTTTCGGAGGCACCAGATTGTATTTGTCGCAGACATTCGGATGATGTTTAGGCAAACGGTAATTCATCCGGCTGACAGAAGGTATCAGTTGATACTTTGGCGTGAGTCTACGGCCGAGCCAGTCAAGGTCTATGAGTTAAACACGAACACGTATGGGTTACGGTCTAGCCCGTATTTGGCGATGCGTACCCTGCGGGAGTTGGCGTCGCGTGACCGTGTGAGCTATCCTAGAGCCGCCGCTATCCTGGAGCAAGATTTGTACGTCGATGACGTCTGCACAGGGGCAGCCAGTGTAGAGGAAGCTCTGGACCGACGTGACGAGCTCATTCAATTGCTGGAACGAGGCGGCTATGAACTACGTAAGTGGATGTCCAACTCCCCTGAGTTGATGGCTGGTCTCCCAGATGAGTTTCAACAAGACCCGCACGTTTTTGAGAATCCTGACAACCCTAACATGTTGTCAGTACTTGGAATTCAGTACCGGCCACTCCATGATGAGTTTACCTATCGGGTGGTTTTAGAAACACCGAAGGCCTGGACGAAGCGGTCAGTACTGTCAACGATTGCGAGAACGTTCGACCCGAATGGATGGATTTCTCCAGTCACCTTTGCTCTCAAATGTTTTATGCAAAGGCTATGGGGCGGCTCAGTTGACCTGGGACACCCACCTCTCAGGTGATTTGTTGACTGATTGGACGCGAATGTTCACCTCGCTATCGGACATAAATAATGTATCGCTGCCGAGGAAATTGGTCCCTGCTGGGGATTACAGGGCAACCCTTCACGGGTTTTGTGATGCCTCTGAACGAGGGTTTGCGGCAGCGGTTTATTTGCGAACCGTCACCTCCACCGGGGAGGTCGACGTGCGTTTGGTTTTGGCAAAAAGCAAGGTAGCGCCTATTCGGACAAGGATGACGATTCCAAAACTGGAACTGTCCGGGGCTGCTCTTTTGACCAAACTTTTGAATCACACTCTAACAGTGTTGCGTGGGTCAGTGGTTTTGGAGGATACGGTGTACGCGTGGACGGACAGCCAGATTGTTTTGTGCTGGCTGAAGGCTTCGGTCCATAACTTAGAGGTTTTTGTTGCGAACCGTGTCTCCCAGATTGTGTCGTCTGAGGTCCCACTGACCTGGAGACATGTACCAGGAGAATTGAACCCGTCTGATTGTGCATCCAGGGGATGTCGGGCTCCTGAACTCGTTAGACACCATTTGTGGTGGGGACCACCCTGGCTTGCCAAGAGAGAATCGGACTGGCCCCACAGTCATGTAGTAGTATCTTCGGATCATGGCCCCAGAGCGGCCGTGCATGTTACCCAGAAGGCTGAGGACCCTGACGCCGGGTTTCTGCTGGACCGGTATAGCTCACTTGACAAGTTGATAAACGTGTCCACTTGGATTAGGAGATTCGCTCGAAATTGTCGTACTCCTCGCGATCAGCGAACGTTGAACCCTATTCTGACTCCGGCAGAGCGAAACGAGTCGCTATTGAATTTGGTCCGGTTGGTACAGTCCTCGAAGTTTGGGGCAGAATTGGAGATTATACGAAGTGGACGTTCGAAATTGAAGGGAGCCGTCGCGCGTCTCAACCCCTTTGTTGATTCGACCGGGTTACTTCGGGTAGGAGGAAGATTGCGCAATGCGAATCTGTCGTATTCGGTTCGTCACCCACTTCTGCTCCCCAAGGGGGGACAGTTAGTTGAATTGCTGGTGACTGATCGTCATATTAAAAACGCGCATGCCGGCTGTAACGCGTTGTTGGCCACGCTCCAGCGGGAGTTTTGGATCTTATCTGCCCGCCGTGTCTTACGGAACATCGTGTTTCGGTGCATGCCTTGTTATCGACTTAAGGCTGCCACGATGCAACCTCTCATGGGGGACTTGCCCCCTGATCGTGTGAATGAGGTCAGACCGTTTTCAGGTGTTGGTACGGATTTTGCAGGACCGTTCATGGTGAAGAGTTCACGATTTCGTACCGCTAGGCAATACAAGGCGTACCTATGTGTGTTTGTTTGTTTATCCACCAAGGCGGTACATCTCGAGCTCGTGGCTGATCTCTCGACAGAGGCTTTCATTGCTTGTTTGGATAGGTTTGTTTCTCGAAGGGGACTTCCAACTTTGATCCGCTCTGATAACGGCACTAACTACATCGGTGCGGAACAATACTTACGAGAGATAGTCAACTTTTTGAATGTAAATAAAGTGGATATTGGAACGGCCCTCTCCCGTCGGGGTATACAGTGGACCTTCAGCCCACCGATTTGCCCCCACTGGGGTTGGATTTTTGAGGCCGTAGTTAAGTCAGCTAAGACGCACTTGGGGCGTATAGTAGGTCAGACCGCGCTGACTTTTGAGGAGCTCGCGACATTGTTTTGTAAGATCGAGGCCGTTCTCAATTCGCGACCGTTGTGTCCGCTCAGCTCGGATCCAAATGACCTGGAGGCTCTGACCCCAGGCCATTTCTTGATAGGACAGCCACTTAACGCGTTGCCCGAGCACCCCTTCGAGGGAGTGAAATTGTATCGGTTGTCAAGGTATCAGATGTTGCAGCAGTTTACTCAGAATTTCTGGAAGCGTTGGTCGCTCGAGTATCTGCATATCTTACAACAGCGCCTTAAGTGGACTGACAAAACTAGCCCCCCTAGTGTTGGTGACCTCGTTCTGGTTAAGGATGCTAACCTACCGCCACTACGTTGGCGCAGGGGGCGCATTGTTAACTTGTTCCCTGGCAAGGACGGGACCCCCCGGTCTGCAGAGGTTCTAGTAGGAGGCTCGGTTCTAAAACGAGCGGTAGCAACGTTGTCTCGGCTGCCCGTAGATTAGGGGACAGGTGGGTGCCTGTCCGGGCGGGTGATTGTTCGATTCCAAATCGATATTCGATCGATGGTTTCTGAACGGCCATTTTGAATTTGACGTTAGCTGCCAACCTTGCAGTTTTTGACAACTGACAGACGAAAGCCCTCGCAATGTAAACGCGTTTTGGTTAGGGTATTGAAATTAAATCGCAGGCCATCTGGAATGTATTCAGGTTTCCCTCAGGATTGTCAATATAGCTGAGTGTGTTGTGGTTCCCCGAACCAGATAAAGTTCGCATTTTCGTGGCCGATTGGTTTTTACCACACGTAACATAACCTGTGTTGGAACACTGTGCTCATTGAAGCTGGGCCGCCAGTCATACCTGGTTGGCTGAAGAACCTGTCTACCAAGAAGAGCCTAGGGTGCACCCGGGCCTTGCAGAGAGACAGGAGGTTGACGGGACCGAAGCACAGACCAGGTTAGATCGACCCCAATTACTTCAGCTCGGTGAATCGCCGACGTTCACACTTCTTGGCAACTGATCGTTACGCTACCTCGTAGCTGATGGGCCCCTACGAGGTCATTAGGTGCTGAGAAGCCTGAACAGGGTCTGATATCTCATATCTGTCGTTACCTATGACCTTAACAACCTTAAATGGGCCTACAAATTTTGGGAGTAATTTCTTACTCTTGCCATCATTGGCATAGCTAGTTTTAGTTATTTTGATTAAGTCATCAATTTTATATGTATTAGCAGGTATCCTGTAACTGTCATGGTCGTTCTTTTGCCTACACTGTGCACTTCTTATGTTATCAGCAGCCTCTAGTCTAGTGACATTTATATAGGTTCTAACTGAGTAGTCGTATATATCTTCTCCTACAACTCCAAATTTATTATCTGACGAGTTTTTCAACTTTACACCAAAAAGCAATTCAGACGCAGCTTTTTTCATAATTCTTTATTGTCCATAATTCATAATTCTTTATTGCACACACATATTCAATTTATAAGGTTACATTAGGAGAAATCATATGTACAAAGGGGAGCTTATCTCTAAAAAGAGATTTCTTCCAGCAAACCAAGGCATGAAAGGGAAATGTATCATGAAAGGGTATAATATCTAATATCTAATTTATACTAAAATACATATAATATAAAATACGGAAAATAAAATACTTATATACCAGACTACTAAATACAATACATACATATACCTGCAAATATAGTTTATATATTATATGATATACATACTATAACTCTCATGAAAGAGAGAGGAAGTGCTCTTTTACCCGGTTTTTGAAAGAGACAATAGTGGGACTGTCTCTTATAGTGCAAGGTAGTGCGTTCCACAGTCGAACCGCCTGCAGCCTGAATGAGTGCTCATATAATAATAATAATAATTTATTTATTTATCATAACGAGGTATTACACTAGAATATGTTTGAGCTTAATTAATACATGTAAAGCATTATTTGAACTCTAGTAAAAACAGAAAACATCTGAATCTGAGCTAGGTGGTTAACCTGTATTTCAGGATTCAGCGCTCTTCCTAACAATTACAGTATAAGTGCTATACATTACGAAAAATTAGTACCTGTTATTCATTAGACCAAGTACAGCTAAATCAGGTAAAATAAACGACAAAAGGGAGCAAAATTTACATAGGCTTAAGGCCTTGGTGAGTATAAGAGAGACCTCTCTTTGAATATCGTGAGTGTGAATGAGTGTGTGTGAGAGGGTGTGTGGTGAGGAGTTTACAGGCACTTGATATGGTTTTTGGTACCATACTCTTTAATATATTTAATAATGTCAAGGAGTGCAAAACAAAGTAAGACAGATTCAATTACAAAAAGTACACATATTATTATTACCAGGAATTAATATAAGAGGTAAGATTGATGTTTAGCACCTAATCTATAGTCATTACTAGTTGTTCTGTTTGGTCATAATTCAGAATTTGAAGAGTATTAAAAATGGTTTTGTTGAAGTGATAGGTGGTGGTAACAGAGTAAATGTCTATTTTTCTATTGATTTTATTATTCAGCAAAGGTCCAAGGAAAGGGAAGAATCTGTGAGCAAAGAAGGTCCGGAAAGTTTTAGGTTGTGGACACACCCTATCGTTACGGCGCTTGATCAATAATTTGGGATCAAATGTCATAAGTGACTGCTGTTTCAAAATGGTAAAGTAAACAAAGAGTTGTCTAACTGTAAGAACATTACATGACCTGAAAAGAAGTTCAGTAGGGTAAAAGAATGGACGAAAAGTGCAGACCTTTAAGATTACCCTTTGTGCTCTCTCTAAATATAAAAGCGTGGTCTTGGGAGCTCCGCCCCACGACGTGATGCAGTATGCCAAAATAGATTGTCAAAGTGCAAGGTAGACACTTTTCATCAATGTACCGTCAGCAACATGTCGTAGGGTTTTGAAGACATATATGAGTTTTCGAATCCTGCTACTAATCATATCAATATGGGGTCTAAATCCAAGATTTTGATCTATTATTACCCCAAAATACCTAATGCTGGCGGTTTTACCAGAGCAGGACATGAGCATGAATTTAGAGATGGGTCAGGACAACAATGAGCCAAAAGTACTCCATTTGTATTATGGGTATTTCGAATTGAAAGAGATAAAAACTTAGTTTTATCTGCATTTAAGGTTAATAAGTTTTCCCTTAGCCAAGAAGTTGCACTATTGAAAACAGCCTGTGCAACATTAAAAGTATCTTCCCACGTTTTTGATGAGAAGAGCAGAGCCGTGTCATCCGCATAAGTTATAACTTTTCCCTGAGCAGGATTCAGTTCGCATAGGTCGTTGATGTAAGCGAGAAATAGAGTCGGACCCAGAATGCTACCCTGTGGTACACCGTAGGAGATGGGTAAATCGCTGCTTTGATAATTACTTATCCTCACAAACTGAGACCTAGCGGTGAGGTAGTCCTCCAGCAGTTTGAGTTGGACTCCGCGGATTCCCATTCGGTCCAATTTTGCCAGGAGAATGGGTACAGAGACCGTGACAAATGCTTTGGCAAAGTCCAGAAAGATACCTATTACATTATTGCCTCCATCAAGATTTTTCGTAATATAATCAGTCTGTTCGTGAACTGCATCGCCAGTGGAAATACTTTTACGAAAACCAAATTGTGACGTCTACAAGAATTTATTGCTTTCGAAGTAGTTGACTAATCTTGAGTTGATTATGCGCTCAAGCAATTTGGAAATTAATGGAAGTATTGAAATAAGCCGGTAGTTATTAACACAGTCCCTGTCACCAGACTTGTGGATATATAATAATACAAAAAGCTGCATAAATAAACGATTATAATCATAAATACTATATTACTACCTTGGGATGGGTTATTAATTGTTGAAGGAGTATAACTGTATAGTGATATGTGTGAGTGTAAGAATGGAAATTTCAGATTGTTATTGAAAATATAGCTACATAGAAGCAAACATAACAATGAATAAATTGCAGTGAGTACAAAAGCTAGTCAAACAAGATTGGCCCTCAAGCTGCCCAAGATGGACTCATCATCAACTCGCACAAAAGGTGAGCCAACTGCTTTCCGTAGGAATATTTTACCGTAGGAGACCCAGCAAAACGTGAAATTATGCGTCTTAGCGAAATCACGTGCAAGGTAGTAGAGCCTTTTTGCTTTGGCAGTTAGGCTCTCAGAGATGTAGATTGGGCTTGCAGGGTCATTGAGCTTAAGGTGTCTTGTATTTAGCTTATCCTTATTTTGTTTTTTATCATTGAACTGCTTAAGTCCCTTCATCAGACTTTCCTTCTTAATTACAGAAACGAATTCTACCACAACGGGTTTACCATTTTCTGGTTTAGCGAATCTGCGATAGATGTCTTTGATATCGGTTTTATAAATCTGGACACCTAGGACCGCGCCAATCTTCATAGACATCGCAAAGACCTTCCTTATCCTCCTGGGGCTCAATTTTAGGAATGTTTCGTATTTCTATTTTGGTGGACAAATAGTTTCTTTCCAGGTTTTCAAGTTTTCCTTCTAATTCCTTTATGTAGGAGATATGTTCCTTACGCTCTGATCTAAGACTTTCGATTTCTTTTTGTATTTCGTAATTTTTAGAATGGAGTATCTCCATAGACGCTGGATGTCTTTATTTTGGGACTTAAGTTCGTCTAACAGGTCTGTAGACCATTAAGCTTGCCAATCTGCTCGGATTCAAAACAGGAGAATAAGTGTTTGATTTTGTCTATAAGCTCAGACAGCTCATTTTCTCGTCTCCTCTTCAAGCGGTTCAAGTTAACATTATGAATGTTATCCGCAGCGGCGTGGTCTACTTCCGATTCTGAGTTGGTCTCAAATCGGGAGATAAGGGCGATCCTTCAAATTTCAGACCAATATCTGTTCTTCCAACACTAAGTAAAATATTTGAAAAGATTATACTCATTTAAATGCTCTCACACTTCAACCGTACAAAACAACTCCACGCTAAACAATATGGTTTCACTAGGGGTAAATCGACTACGGATGCAGGTATTACCCTTGTATCTCATATTTATTCTGCATGGGAGGCCGCACAGGATGCTATCGGAGTTTTTTGCGACCTGTCGAAGGCGTTTGATTGTGTTGATCATAATACGCTATTAATTAAATTAAATCATTACGGAGTTAGAAATAAAGCGTTGGATCTACTAAGATCATACCTAAGCAATAGAATTCAAAAGGCAGAAGTTAACGGCGTAAAATCTGGATCTGGTGTTAAAATTGGCGTTCCACAAGGTTCCATATTAGGCCCTTTCTTATTCCTGGTATATATTAATGATCTGCCTTTCATGGTGGAGAAATTAACTGGCATAGTGTTGTTTGCTGATGATACTTCAATGGTCTTCAAAATTGAAAGACAAAAAGGAGATTTTGATGATGTTAATGGTGTATTGTCTTTAACCTTGAATTGGTTCACAGTTAATAATTTATTGTTAAACGCTGGTAAAACCAAGTGTATCAAATTCTCACTTCCAAATGTCAGGCAAGTTGAGACCAGTTTAGTGTTAGACAACAGCACGTTAGAATTAGTAAATGATACGAAGTTTCTTGGAATAACCATTGATAGCAAATTGCAGGACCCCACATAGATAAATTGGCTGGTAAATTAAGTTCTGCGGCTTACGCTGTTAGGAACATCAGACAAAGCACGGATGTGGCTACATCTAGGCTAGTATATTTTAGTTACTTTCATAGTGTGATGTCCTATGGTATCTTGTTGTGGGGGAAAGCAGCGGATATTCAAACTATTTTTATTTTACAGAAAAGAGCTATTCGAGCAATTTATAATTTAAAACGAACAGACTCCTTAAGAGAGCTTTTTAAAGAAATTGACATACTAACAGTAGCTAGTCAATTTATTTTCGAAAATATAATGTATGTACGCAAGAACCTTACAACATTTTCCAAACTTAGCGACAGCTGTAATGTTAACCTAAGAAATAATCACAGACTATGTGCGCCCCGTTTTAGACTCGCGAAGGCAATTCTTTCAAGGGTCAGTGCATTCTCTACTACAATAAGATACCTCTGGAGATTTTGAAATTGCCATTTGAGCAATTTAAAAAGCATGTTAAAGCGACTTTGTTGAAAAAGGGATATTATAATGTTCAAGATTACTTAAATGACAGGACTATAAGGGGTTAATCTGGCACAACACAGACCTTGCTGTTAATAATTTTGTAATTATTTATTCCGGCTTATTAATCATAACAATTAAATTTTTCATATTTGTATTAGTTAAGCACAACCTATTTTTAAAAGAGATCTAAAAATAAATCTGTGGAGTTTCTACGCCCTTCTTCTCCCACAGTGGTCCAATGTAGAGAAGAGGCAAAAAATGACGTTTGCTAAGTATATATAAATATCTACAGTAATAAAGTACTTTGACTATTGACTATTGACTATTGTCTCAGCGGCAGAAGTGTTGGGTGCAGGAGCACGTGGCGGGGGTGTACGCTTCGTGGACATACTTGATAATGTGAACGCACCGGGGAGTCAGAGGTTCGTAACGCATCAACTGATACGTAGCACTGCAGAACAAGCCGTGCGCTCTCGTAGCACTATGACGTCAGCGTAGCAGTTGTGAAATGAGGTGTTGTGGTGAAGGTTGACTTACGAGCTCGTTGCGGAAGCGTGATGAAAATATCGGAGGACGTCTCTTTTCCTCGAGGTGTAGCGGGGGGTGCTGCGCTCCGTCAGGCCGGCCTTTCACTTCGAGCGAGGTCACCAATGATATTAATAGAGCACGCGCAGAATCTTGAGCCGAATTGTAATTAGACTTAACGACTATAGTTCGATAACTTGAATAACTGTTTTAGATAAAAATGAGGAAAGGCAACTAAACACACGTCTGCTTAGAATGGAGTTTGGGCGAAGAGGAGGATATGCCGAGGTGTTATGCCTTGGAGTGGCTAAGAGTGAGACCGTGTGAGATCTCCGGTGCCGATCTCCAGAAAAGAGATACTCAAAGCGGTCTCGAAGGTAGCTGGGGTAGCGCGGGTTTTTTTATATATTGAAAAGATAAGATAGAATATGAGTGTCTCGGCGACGACGAATTGGAATCCACCCCAACTCTTTGCGATATTGAGAAACATGGTCGAATTTGCGCAACCCGAAGATAAACCGAATCCCAAGATTCTGAAGTCGTTCGAGTTTGTTCAGTAGATCTTCGTTCGCGCTCGCCCAACAGACATCGGCGTAGTCGATTAGCGGCAGAAGAAGGGACTGAGCAAGGGTGATTTTGGTCTGCCGTGGCAAGAAGTACTGCAAACGCCTGAGGGAGTGAAAAGACGCAAAGACCCGTCTACTGACCTCGCTGACATGTGGAGACCAAGACAGCAGGTTGTCAAAAATAACCCCAAGGTTTTTCGCCTGATCTGTATACTCTATTGTGATGCCATTATATAACACAGGAACAATATGTTTTTGTATCAAGGAAAGCGTGTGCCTGGTTCCTAAAAGCATGACTTGTTATTTGGTCGGGTTTACCAACAGCCCGTATGATAAGGCCCAGTCTTTCACATTCTCGAGGTCAGCATTCAATGCCTCCACGGTTGAGGCTACATCGGAGGGGGCAAAAGTGGCGATAAATTTGGTGATCATCTGCGTACAGATGATACGAAGAAGAGATAACGTCGGAGATAGAGTTGATGAAGACTGAAAATAGAAGAGGAGAGAGAAAACCACCTTGAGGCACTCCTGAGGAAAGATCACACCATTGAGTTTCAGTCTCTTCAGACTTAATGCGTTGCTGACGACCTCTCAGGTATGAGTGGAACCAGTTAGCAGCATGGACGGAGCTCATTCAGTGAGCTCAATATAGCGACCAGAATGTCAAAATCGACGCAGTTAAAGGCATTGCTGAAGTCAAGCAGGGCTAGGACTGTGACCAACTTCTGATCCATGGCTAGCTGTATGTCATCGCTGACTTTTAAGAGTGCTGTGGTAGTACTATGGCCCGGTCTGAACCCAGATTGGAAAGGATTGAGAAGTTTGTTTGATGAAAGGTAGGAAGAGAGTTGGGAGTGGACTATGGATTCAAGGACTTTGGAGAGAATGGGTAAGATAGATATGGGCCTATAATCTTTGAAGGAGGAGGGATTGGATTTTTTTGGCAGTGGGATAACGAGTGCTTTCTTCCACAGGCTAGGAAAGGAGCTTACCGAAGCTTTTCGTTGTTGCATTCATGGTATTATTAATACCCCACTGGATCTTTCCCAACTCTAAGTCAGAACTTCGTTCATCTTGCTTAAAATTTTGCGCCGATAATGCGTTTAGGATTTTTTGATTAAATCTCTCAGCTTGCCCGTTGGACCTCGGACACAATACCGCATTAAGAACATGCTTTATCCCATTTCCGACACAAAACTCTTTGAACTGCTTTGCTCTAAAAGCTGAACCACGGTCCGAAATAATTCGTTCCGGTACACCTAAGTCATAAAAAATGTTTTGTAACACCTTAATAACGTTCTTAGTTTTTGTATCTTTTACCGACCTTGCAAACATGTATTTAGTGAATCCATCTACAATTGTTAAAATATATTGATTGCCTTGCTTACTCCTCACAAAAGGTCCCAGATGATCAATGTGAAGAGTATGAAAGGGGATCTCTTTTTTTTCAATGGGATACAAATAGCCAGCTCTGGTTTTGGATGCTGTATCTTTATTGTAGGCGCAATCGAAACAAGCCGCGACATACTTTTTAACGAATCTTCTCAGTTTAGGAAACCAGTACTGACTTTGAATTCTCTCTAACGTTTTAGCAACTCTGAAATGTCCAATATCATCATGGTTGGCTTTACAAACTTGCCACCTAGCATTCCGTGGTAATGCCAACCGTAAATGAACCCCAACTTTTTTGTACAAAATGCTATTTTTGATTAGGTAATTCTTTTTAGCTTCAACTGCTTCTTCGCTCGTATCCGGCTTTAACATTTTGGTAATGCGGGATAGCTCACTATCAGCCAGTTGAAGTGTATGTAACCAATTATGCGTGGTAATAAGTAAAGCTTTGCTCTGTTCGGGGACCTTACTTGAGTTGAAATTCACACTATTGGTATCGGTGTCATTGTGTTCCTCAACATCGTTTGATGGAGGGTTTCGGCTTAGAGCGTCAACATGACTCATTTTAACCCCAGGTCGAAATTCTTTATTGAATGTAAATTCACTTATTTGCAGCCACCATCTTGCGATGCGTGGAATCAAATATCGTTTGGTTATTGTTGTCCTTAATGCATTGCAATCGGTAAAAACCGTGAATTGCAAACCCAACAGATACACACGGAACTTCTTTAGCGAACAAACCACGGCGAGAGTTTCTAGCTCGTACGAATAGTAATGGCGTTCATCTGCCGTGGTCTGTCTGCTAAAGTAAGCAACTGGTTTTAACACTATTGGATTAGTCTGCCATTGTAGTAGAATTCCTCCAAGACCAAGCGCACTCGCATCAGTATGGAGCTCTGTCTCCAACTTGGGATCATACAATGCAAGCAATGGTCTGACCACTAGCCTATCCTTTAACCGATTGAAAGCCTGGGTCTGACTCTCCGTCCATTGCCATGTGGCATCCTTCTTTAGCAACATAGTTAATGGTCTAGCTATTTCCCCGAATCCCTGTACGAATTTGCGAAAATAGCTAGCCAAGCCCAAAAATTGACGAACCTCGTGAACGTTGGAAGGTTCAGGGAAGTCTTTGACCGCCGTTGTTTTTCGTTCACTAGGTTTAACTCCCCTTTCGTACCCCAAATAATCAATCTTAGTGTCAAAGAAACTGCATTTTGACAGTTTTAGAGTCAGTCTGGATTTTTTAAATAATTCCAACACGTCACGTAAATGTTCAAACCCCTCGTCAATACTTGCTGATGGAATCAGGCGATCATCCATATACGCCAAAGCTGATTTGAATCGCTTAGACCCGAGTAAGTTGTTCATCATTTTTTGAACTACGGCGAGAGCATTGGCTAGTCCAAACGGCATCCTTTTAAACTCAAAATGGCCGTCTGGAGTAACAAATGCTGTCAAATGTCGACATCCCTCTACCATCGGTATTTCATTATTTCATAATTCTTCATTGCACACACACATATATTAAATTTAAAAGGTTACATTAGGAGAAATCATATGTACAAAGGCGAGCTTATCTCTAAAAAGAGATTTCTTCCAGCAAACCAAGGCATGAAAGGGAAATATATCATGAAAGGGTAGGCAGTGTACAATATCTAATATCTAATCTATACTAAAATACACATATAATATAAAATACGGAAAATAAAATACTTACATACCAGACTACTAAATACAATACATACATATACCTGCAAATATAGTTTATATATTATAATGATATACATACTATATATAACTCGCACGAAAGAGAAAGGAAGTGCTCTTTTACCCGATTTTTGAAAGAGACAAGAGAGAGACAGTCTCTTATAGTGCTAGGTAGTGCGTTCCATAACCGAACCGCCTGCAGCCTGAATAAATGCTCATATGCCGAGGTGCTATGCCTTGGAGTGGCTAAGAGTGAGACCGTGTGGGATCTCCGGTGCCGATCTCCTGAAAAGAGATACTCAAAGCGGTCTCGAAGGCAGCTGGGATAGCGCGGATTTTTCAATATATTGAAAAGATAAGAGAGAATATGAGTGTCTCGGCGACCACGAATTGGAAGCCAACCCAACTCTTTGCGATATTGAGAAACATGGTCGAATTTGTGAATCCCAAGATTCTGAAGTCGTTCGAGTTTGTTCAGTAAATCTTCGTTCGCGCTCGCCCAACAGACATCGGCGTAGTCGATTAGTGGCAGGAGAAGGGACTGAGCAAGGGTGATTTTGGTCTGCCGTGGCAAGAAGTACTGCAAACGCCTGAGGGAGTGAAAAGACGCAAAGACCCGTCTGCTGACCTCGCTGACATGTGGAGACCAATACAGCAGTTGTCAAAAATAACCCCAAGGTTTTTCGCCTGATCTATATACTCTATTGTGATGCCATTGTATGACCCGGGAACAATAAGTTTTTGTATCAAGGAAAGCGTGTGCCTGGTTCCTAAAAGCATGGCTTGTGATTTGGTCGGGTTTACCAACAGCCCGTATGATAAGGCCCAGTCTTTCACATTCTCGAGGTCAGCATTCAGTGCTTCTACGGTTGAAGCTACATCGCAGGGGCAAAAGTGGCGATAAATTTGGAGATCATCTGCGTAAAGATGATACGAAGAAGAGATAACGTCGGAGATAGAGTTGATGAAGACTGAAAATATAAGAGGAGAGAGAATACCACCTTGAGGCACTCCTGAGGAAAGATCACACCATTGAGTTTCGGTCTCTTCAGATTTAATGCGTTGCTGACGACCTCTCAGGTATGAGTGGAACCAGTTAGCAGCATGGACGGAGACATGCAGAGAGCTCAATATAGCGACCAGAATGTCAAATGTATGCATAATGTATTTGGTAGCCTGAGGCTAAGTCCAATGTTATGAAGTATTTGTTGCCACTCAGGTTTGATATTTGGTCCTCTATCAATGGTAACGGATACTTATCTTTTATAGTTTTATTATTAAATGCCCGAAAATCTACACAGAGCCTTTGCTCTCCTGATTTTTTTTCGCACCAACAAAATTGGGCTTGCATAATTTGACTGAGATTCTTGAACTATGCCATTTTCGATCAATTCATCTACGATATCACGAACAGTTTCTCGTACATGAAACTACAACCTGTAAGGACGGTAAACGACAGGTTTGTTGTCGTCCAGCTCAATGTTCATTTCCGCTTCTTTGGGGCAACCTAATTCCTTAAGATTAGTTGCAAAGCATGATCTATTACTTTGAAACAGACTATATAACTTTTCTAACTTGTCTTCATCGATGTCGGAACCTACTTTAATATCAGTTTTATTAAATGGTTGGAGGTCGTTTGTTTTATTGGTGATATTGGGATCCACCCCTAACACATCGGACCCAGTTGCCATTTTTACCCTAGCCATCAACATATCTACATTTAAGCATATGGGTGTATTAGTTAACGCTGTGACAAATACCACCCCTTTCCCGTTCTCAATTTTGTAACATCCCTGATGCAAGTGATATTCCTGGTTAGGACACGTTTTAGTATCACCATCTGTATATACGTCACCCGTGTAAGATCTTTTGGCGTATATTTCCACAAGGCCTCCCTTTTCTACTTTAGTTTACTTAGCAACATAAAGCTTTATTGCGTCTGACTCATCGGAATCTACACTTTCGATGGCACTATGATAAAAGAACAAATTTTCATTGTCCTTTAACACGGTCACCGATTTCAACTCAGTGAAATTTTATCCTAATAGCACGGGAGCATGCAGGTACTCATCATTTACAGCTAGTACTTCTAACCGTGCATCTATTTCGTCTACTTTTATATTCACCTTTGTTTTAAATAAGGGCTGTATTGCGGAATTGCCAAACCCTCTGATAATAGACAGGTCAGAGTGATCTTGTTGCAATGAAAGTCTCATTGCCTCAGAAATTTGCATCAAAGTGCAATCACTTCCGAAATCGACATACGCTCGTGATAAAGTGTCATTGATGTATACTGTTTTGTAAAATTTATTGTTGCTTTCAACAGTAGTTTCTGTTATTTCGTCATATTGGGAAACTATTTTCAAGGTTTTCTTGTCGTCTTGTCGACCTCGCGAATCAGAACTTATTAAAGGCTTCCTACTACAGTTCTCCCAATCATGCCTAATCCTATGACATCTTCTGCATTTTATAAGAGGCTTGGGACACCTGGTGTAGGGATGGCCCTTTTCGTGACAGTTATAACAGGCTAATCTACCACCAGGATTATTACTGGATTTTTTTTGATTTCGACGGAACTGGTACCCTGTTTGTGACGATGATCCCTTTTCATGCTGAGATAGTAAATAAGTTAAGACATCTTCAGGTTCGTTACACTTTAATGCCTGCGCTCCATTTCTGACCGAGATATCGGTTAGTCCGTAAATGATGCAATCGACTGCTATACGACCTGTTATGTCACATCTCCCTAATAAAGCTAGCTTTTCAAAGAAATACTCTTCAAGTTTTTGGCCATGACGACAAACCCTTGACAACATTTCTTCCAATAGCTTACCATAGTTTTCAAAGCTTTACGCAATTTAACTTGCCATTCTCCCCAGGAATAAGACACTGTCGATAAGGACTCATACCATTTTTTAGCTAAACCATTCAATTTTAGCAAGGAGTAATGAATAGTTTGCCTGTCGTTCCAGTTATGACTGCACACTCATTAACTTTCTTAAGCCACTTCTCAATATTCTGTGTCTTATTCTTGGGGTCAAATTCAGGAACTAGTTAGAATTGGTTAGCATTGATATTATGGAGCGCATTTTTATTAGATTCGCCTTGAATGGATGATAAAATTTTAATTATATCGTCAGCGTTCAAACCATCTAAAGTTCTAGGCCTTTTTGTGGGTGGAGCATCTTCTTCGTCATCATCAGAGGAGATTAATCTGTACCGGCGACGTTGTCGCCCTCTGTAGTCTACAGCGCATAACTCTTCTTCTGAAGATGAAGATATTCTACGCCTCAAACGTCGTTGACTACCGCGTCTGATGCTGTCCGTCTCGTCTGAACTCATTCTGAAAGTCATTATGAGGACCTTTTATCCTTATCCGAACCCACATCCATATCATCAGAATAACCTTTGATTCTTCAGGACAGGACTTCTTGTAGTAAACCTAATACTTAATCTTCAAATAATCACACTATCTGTTGTAATAAATAAATCACCTACATGATACTATTGTTACCGTACATGAAATTTTCATTAAATATATTGCATTCATGAAATCACCTACATGATTTCAATCATCACAGCGCACCTACATGGCTTTTTAATTTAAGTAATAAGTATTTAGAAATCACATACATGATTCCGTCAGTAGCATACACCTTCATGTTTTTTTTTATTCAAGTTCTTGCATTCATGGAATCACCGACATAATTTCAACCATAACAGCGCACCTACATGCCTGTTAAGATTAATCTATACTATTTAGGAAATCACCTACATGATTCCATCACCTTAGTTTACCTACATGTCATCTTCATTCAAGTTCTTGCATTCATGAAATAAACTTACATGATTTCATTAATTACAGCGCACCTACATCCTGTAGGTGCGCTGTAATTAATGTAATTATTTAGCCTGTTCAATTTAATGAAAGAAACCACCTATATGATTCCATCACTTCAGTACAATCACCTACTCGGTTTCAATTATTACAGCGCACCTACATGCCTGTTTAATTAAATTAAAGAAAGCACCTACATGTTTCCATCACTTCAGTACACCTACATGTAATTTTAATTCAAGTTCTTGCATTCATGAAATCACCTACATGATTCCATCAATTACAGCGCACCTACATGGCTGTTTAATTTATTTTGGGAAACCACCTATATGATTCCGTCACTTCAGTACACCTACATGTTATTTTCATTCAAGTTATTGCATCCATTAAATCACTTACACGGTTTCAATTATTACAGCGCACCTACATGTCTGTTTAATTTAATTAAGGAAAGCACCTACATGTTTCCATCACTTCAGTACACCTACATGTAATTTTAATTCAAGTTCGTGCATTCATGAAATCACCTACATGATTTTATCAATTACAGCGCACCTACATGCCTGTTTAATTTAATTAAGGAAAGCACCTACATGTTTCCATCACTTGAGTACACCTACATGTAATTTTTAATCAAGTTCTTGCATTCAAGAAATCACCTACATGATTTTATTAATTACAGCGCACCAACATGCCTGTATACTTTAATTAAGGAAACCACCTACATGATTTTATCACTTCAGTACATGTTATTTTCATTCAAGTAATTGCATTCAATAAATCACTTATAAGATTTTCATCATTCAAGCGCACCTACATACATGCCTGTTTAATTTACATAAGGTAACCACCTACATGGTTCCAATGATTCCATCATTAGCATACTTGACATTTTCGTTCATATACATATTATTGCAATGTCACGAAATCACCTACTCGCATTTCACCTAAGTACACGCTTGTTAAACTATAGTAATATTATTGAGAAAATCGTCTATACGACCAACCATTCCCGATAGCGGGAACACTTTATACCCGTAAAACTGTTAACATCCTATATTCTTTCTAATATCAGACTATTTCACAATAGCATGGTGAATGTTTTACGACATCCAAACATTCACATTTCATCTTATTCCATAGCTCACTTTTAGGATAGTTATTTGTGTACTTACATGAGTTCTGCCACTTCTGAATTTTCACAATAAATTATATTCAATTGTTGTAATTAACTTTTTCTTTAATGCACTCGATGACAATGTTTATTTCACAAAAATCCACACTTGAATGCGCGCTCCCACCCTGGATCAATCGTCACCTCGCCTCTTGCCGCTGAATCCTCCCGCCTAAAAAAATCAACCGGAAGGCCAAATGATTATTCATTGGCGCCTTTTCTTTTTGACGGAAGTCGAATCGTTGAACATCTTTTTAAAATGGATAACTGTGACGTTTTGTAGAAGTAACCGATTGATCCAAGAGATGGCGCTACTGAACAAAAATACAATTCATAGTATAATTTCACATAATATGGTGACTAAATGATAAATAATCTACATTAATTTACATATTTTAACAAATAAAATATAAATCATGACACTATGTCACGCAAAAATGGCGTATTTAATATGAAGAGCGGTGAAGCAAGAAGAAGCCAGTTGCGTCTGACCCCATCGCATCGGAGTCAGATCATAGGTCTACGAAAGACCCAGTCAGGTGAGTACAAACAGCGCGGTTTATCACCGCCCGTTGGGGACTCACGGCGGTGAGCCAGCGTTCTAGCTGTTTATGGGCCCGCAGTGTGACCGCCGCCCTGAGGGGTTTTCTAACAATGGTAGTACTGATACTGAAGTCACTTAATAAGTGCCCATTGATCCTCAAGTGTCTGCAGCTTGTGATGATCCAATAAGGTAGTGTAATAATACATAACTTCAGATTTGGCTACAATACTCAAGAACACTACGTTCGTACGAGTAGTAGAGTACTTTTAGACATAGTGGGTTAGTGAAGGCCTGGCTAATCCGGAGTCATCCTCCGGCAGCTTAAGTTCTTATAGGACTTATTTATTATATCATCTATGTGATCTGAGAAGGTTAGCTTTGAATCGAGCAGAATTCCAAGGTCTCTTATTGTGTCAACCTTCTCGATAGGGGTTTTATTAAGTTGGTAGGTGCTAACTATTGGCTTAGTCTTTCTGGTGAAGCTGATGTGTTGACACTTTTTCAAATTAACACGTGTCCTATTTTCATTGTAGTAAGTACCAAGCTTAGTCAGATCTTACAGCAAAAGTACAGAGTCAGAAACAGAGACTATCTTTTTATACACCTTTTTGTCGTCTACATATATAAGATATTTGAAGTGTCTGAAAAAGCTACCAATATCATAGAGGAAGGCAATATAGAGTAGAGGTCCCAACAGAGATCCCTGTGGAACACCGGATGGAATGGCGACAAACTCAGAACGGTGTCCCGCAACTATGACAGCTTGGCTTCTCTTCTTTATACACCGTGACATTTAATTAGTTTTACAGCCGCAGGGAGGCGATTTGTAATTAACAGTACTATTGATTTCGACAATTTATACCGGCCCTAGTCGTAAAATAAAAATAATTGAGAAATCTCATTTCCAAAAAATTGCGAACTAGTAGTAGCGCGTCGCCTCACCATTCCGTAGGTAAAATCATGATATGTTTATTAGATTAGATAGATACCTAGTTAAAGTGGTAAAGGCGTTTGGTAGGTACTTGCCAACATTGCAGGTTTTTCACACAGCTCACGAAGTTTACACTCAATTTTTTAAATTAGATATTTACACTCACTGATAACGGAGCAAATTGTTCGATGTGCAGGCCATTTCGTTCAATACAAAGTTGTGCCCGTTTCACGCAATTACCTTTTAACTTTAATAAAGTGTCTCTGTCACGTCTCACTACATTAAACGCGTCTATTATCGCGTCTTTGATTCTTTAATTCATCCCGAGTTTCGTGTTCTCAAGTGTACACCAGGCGCTTCAGCTCGGACCACAAAAAAAAGTCTAATGGTGTGAGCTCCTTGCTGGCCACGACACTGGCCCCCCGCGTCCTCACCAACGCTGCCCGAACACTGTGTTTAGATGCTCTTTCACGTCGCGTTGGTAGTGTGCTGGGCACCCATCATGCTGGTAATACAAATCCACCAGCACTACTAACGGCACATCTTCGAGTAGAACGGGTATGACGCATTGTAGCATGTCCAGGTGCATACCCCTGGTCAAATGTCCTTCCACGAAATGAGGTCCAATAGTGCCAGGAAAGTGTTTACTGAAGGAACCTGTGGGTTTGGGATGCCCTGCATTCTGAGATGGTTCAGGTGGTCCGGTTGTGCGTAGAGCGGACGTGCTTCTCCTGCGTTGTAATTCGCAATAGCGTATTGTTGCACCAAACTTAGATACTCCGAATTTGAGTATGCGTAATGCCGATCCATTTTCGCGCGTTTTTTGAGTAGTGTAGTATCACACGAGTGACGTGCTGTGGGTAACTAAAGACGCGCGCGCCGAAAATCAAAGGGTTGGGGGCGGGGGCAGATAGCATGGGTTACGGCGTGCAAGTGCGATGATTGGTTAATGGCATGCGCTTGCACTAGGCGGCTAGCTTCTTTGAAGGCTTTTGACGTCGCCGACCCGCCGTGCGTAGTAAAAGAGGGCTACTAATGTTTCTCACTATTTCGAGATTGTGACGAGATATTTTTCGTAAATAAAAAAAATATATGCCTCGATTTAAAAAAAAAAGACATATGATACCTACTGCGCAAGGCGATTCACCTAACCTCCGCTTTAAAACCACTAAAATGTCACGGTGTATATGGCTCTAGCCACCTAAGTAGGTCTCCTCTTATACCAAGCTCACATAGATTACGCAGAAGTATGAAGTGGCCCACACGGTCGAAAGCTTTTTCAAAATCCGTGTAGATCACATCAACCAAATGGATACCAAAACAAATATTTTTTTATTATTATACACTGTGGCGGGTGCCGGTTATTCGTTGCACAGGGCCACCGGCCAGCCGCGAGGCGAGGAGGTGTATTCAGAAACTGATCATGATAATGATATGATAATACCTTGGACACTATTTACAAAGTCAAAGTCAAAGTACTTTATTACTGTAGATATTTACATATACTTAGCAAACGTCATTTTTTGCCTCTTCTCTACATTGGACCACTGTGGGAGAAGCAGAGCGTAGAAACTCCCACAGATTGATTTTTAGATCTCTTTTAAAAATAGGTTGTGCCTAACTAATACAAATATGAAAAATGTAATAGTTATGATTAATAAGCAGGAATAAATAATTACAAAATTATTTACAGCAAGGTCTGTGTTGAGCCAGATTAACCCCATACAGTCCTGTCATTTAAGTAATCTTGAACATTGTAATATCCCTTTTTCGACAAAGTCGCTTTAACATGCTTTTTAAATTGCAATGGCAATTTCAAAATCTCCAGAGGTATCTTATTGTACTACAATAAGATACCTCTGGAGAGAATGCACTGACCCTTGAAAGAATTGCTAACCTTCGTGAGTCTAAATCGGGGCGCACATAGTCTGTGATTATTAATTTCTTAGGTTAACATTACAGCTATCGCTAAATATGGAAAATGTTGTAAGGTTCTTGCGTACATACATTATATCTTCGAAAATAAATTGACTAGCTACAGTTAGTATGTCAATTTCTTTAAAAAGCTGTCTTAAGGAGTCTGCATAGCTCTTTTCTGTAAAATTAAAATAGTTTGAATATCCGCTGCTTTCCCCTACAAAAAGATACCATAGGACATCACACTATGAAAGTAACTAATATATACTAGCCTAGATGTAGCCACATCCGTGCTTTGTCTGATGTTCCTAACAGCGTAAGCCGCAGAACTTAATTTACCAGCCAATTTATCTATGTGGGGTCCCCACTGCAATTTGCTATCAATGGTTATTCCAAGAAACTTCGTATCATTTACTAATTCTAACGTGCTGTTGTCTAACACTAAACTGGTCTCAACTTGCCTGACGTGATTTGGAAGTGAGAATTTGATACACTTGGTTTTATCAGCGTTTAACAATAAATTATTAACTGTGAACCAATCCAAGGTTAATGACAATACACCGTTAACATCATCAAAATCTCCTTTTTGTCTTTAAATTTTGAAGACCATTGAAGTATCATCAGCAAACAACACTATGTCAATTAATTTCTCCACCGTGAAAGGCAGATCGTTAATATATACCAGGAATAAGAAAAGGCCTAATACTAATATGGAACCTTGTGGAACGCCAATTTTAAGACCCGATCCATCAGATTTAACGCCGTTAACTTCTGCTTTTTGAATTATATTGCTTAGGTATGATCTTAGTAGATACCACGCTTTATTTCTAACTCCGTTATGATTTAATTTAATTAATACTTCGACAGGTCGCAAAAAACTCCGATAGCATCCTGTGCGGCCTCCCATGCAAAATAAATATGAGATATAAGGGTAATACCTGCATCCGTAGTCGATTTACCCCTAGTGAATCCGTATTGTTTGGCGTGGAGTTGTTTTGTACGGTTGAAGTGTGAGAGCATTTGATTGAGTATTAATCTTTTCAAATATTTCTGCAAGTTTATTCTTGTCAACACATTTATTTAACATATAAGCTAAGTGTGGGGCTATAACTAGAATTACTGAACCAATGACTTTGGCTGATATACCCCACAGGTCTTCCGTATTTTTTAAGTTAAGTAATCTAAACGTTTTGACAATGTCCTGGGGTTATACATGATGAAATTCTAAATATACCTTACTGACGCTAGTGTTATTTTTTAATAAAGTCTGCTTCATATGGAGATGGATTTAGACGATCTGTTGTGAGTAAAGGTACATTGGTGCAGAATGTTTCAAAAGCTCGAGTAACATCAGCGCTGGATTTAACAACATCATCACCTATCTTTAGCCATAAATCATTGTCCCTTGGTATAACTTTGCCAGTTTCACGGTTTATTATTTGCCAAACTGTTTTCATTCTATTATTTGAATTTTGAATTTTTCTATTAATGTGTAAAGTTTTTGCAGTTCTGCAAACCGACTTGAAAGTTTTGGAATATTTTTTAACATAGTCATGAAATTTTCGATCAAAGTTATAGGTTTTTTGATCATAAAGGTCATATAAGATAACTCTACTTTTACGAATCCCAAACCTTTCCCAGTCATTAAATTTAGATTAACCGTTGTAGTCACTGAATTTCTTTAATTTAAAAACTTTATTGAATTCTGTCTGAATAATGTTGAAGAAGTCTGAGTAGATTTTGTTTGGGTTCTGTTCATTAAAATTCGGTACTGGCAAATTTATATCGAAGTTTTTCGTATATGACTCTTGTCTTTGGGATGTAATAGGCCTATAAAATGATGGACCAGTCTTATCCTTAATAGCAATTGGGAATGAAACTGTTTGACCACTGAGATCGGAAGGTAAGCAGTTAATTACACTTTTACTTGTGGATGCGCAGTCACAAAAAACGTTATCTAAGCAAGTTTGGCTGGTAAGTGTAAATCTAGTCGGCTCTAAAAATACATGACATAAATTAAACGATTTGAATAAAGTTATTAATCGTTGTTTCATTGTTGTTCCTACAAGCAAATCTACATTAAGATCGCCACAAATAATTAACTTTTTTCGGATAGTATATATTTTAGTGAGGGCTTCCTTCATAATTTTCTCAAATATTTCGAAATTGCCATGGCCTTTTTCATCCCTCGGTGGCCTGTAGACACAAACAATAATATGGCTATCTAACTCAACACAGGATACCTCTATTTGTCTTTCAACAGTAAGTGCAAGAATATCTTTCCGTTGTTTCACCTTAATATTATTTTTCACTAAGATTAACCCCTCGCACCCCCAGCCACTTGGCGCCGACACAGCTCGTCCCCCAGGCACACTTAAGCCCGCGCGGCGCGCGACACTTGACTGACGTATCAAGTGATTATGTTGAAATGGTAACTCTTAGAACTATGAGAGTGCTAAATATGAGTAGCTAATGAAACCCTCTCTTAGTCAATGCAAAACTAATGTCACAGTGACCTTCCTTTATTATTGTACCGACATGAGAATCACAGACATCTATGAAAATGGTCCTTCTCGACACAAATCTAGCAGACATGAGAAAAACATCAACAACATATACATGTTATTTGATACCTACGTAATCTAAATAACATTACCCTTTCAAAACAATAAAAACATTAGTGTGTTCTTATATAAACTGTTCAATATTTCAGCGTTTGAAATTTTCCAAAAAAAAGTCCTCGAAAAAGTGTTTTTTTTTGAGGCACGTTTGGAATATTTTTTTCTATGAATGACCATAGACAATTGTATCGGATTATAGACTTTGTCTTATTGAGCGTCTGGAAAATCTTTAACAGTACCAACATGACAAAAATTGGCCAAAATATACCGGTTTAAAAAAGCGCGGGAGCGAGAGCGTCATATGACGCTTGGGGGACGGACGGTACTCGAGGCGAGCGTCATATGAGGCTTGGGGGATTGTAAGGTTAAAGAACCATCTCTATCAGCAGTCTTTCTATTGTAACAACTGACAATTTTGTTATTATTTATGTTAAAAAACATCATATTTTCTTTAACCAGTGTTCTGTAACACAATTAATATCAATGTCAGAATTTTTTAGAAATAATTCTAATACAAGTTCTTTGCCAGGTAGCCCCTGGATGTTTTGATGGGTAATATTTAACTGGAGCTTACATTTTGACATATTGTCTGGCTCCTGTATGCTAGAGATTTCCTCTATTCCAAATTCAAATTCCAAATTCCAAATGTCTTTATTACAAAGAAAAAGAAACATACGAGAACGAAACTCTAGAAAGCATTCTAACAAAATTACCATCCAAAAAGAAAAGAGCAATAGAAAGATCAATAGCGACAAAAATTAAAACAAAAACATCAACCTGGCTTTCAGTAATACCGACAAGAAAAGACAACTTCGACTTATCACCCCACGAATTTAGAGATGCCCTGGCCATAAGATACCACCGCACACCAATCTCCATGCCTGCGACTTGCGACGGCTGCGGCAATGACAACTTCAACGTGGACCACGCCTTGTGCTGCAAAACAGGTGGCCTTATCACATGCAGACATAATGAAATAAGGGATCTTTTCTGTGAACTGTGCCAGCAAGCCTGGGGAAACTTCACGAAAGAGCCAGTGATCTCCGAAGGCGATACTGGGCTGCGCGGAGACTTGGCTTGTCGGGGGGTATGGATTGCCCAGAGGGAGGCGTTATTTGATATCCGTGTCATAGACACCGACGCTCCCTCGCCGACGACGCATCACGTCCCGTAGCGGCTGTCCTTCATTCATCTGAAGAAGAAAAGACAAGGAAGTACTGCGACCCATGCGAGACGCGCCACACCACCTTCACCCGTTTAGTAACCTCTGTCGACGGAGTTTTTGCTCCACAAATGATATCAATCACTAAACACCTCGCCGAAACGCTGGCGGTCCGCTGGAACCGGACCCCTGCCACAATAATGGGCTGGCTACGAGCAAGAATTCAAACCGCCATCATCAGGGCTAGCAGCATGTGCATCCGCGGCACTCGCCATAGGTGGAATCGCACAGGCCTATATGAGGATGGAGCGGCAGTCCCACACGTACTGTCTTGAACTAGAATGAAATATCTTATTTATATTCTCTGTACTTATTTTCATGAATCTTTTGCTTAATAAACGTTCTTGATACTGATAGGTTTAATTAGCTGTTTAATCTTGCATATATTTAGCTGTGGATTTTTTAAGATCATAAAATAAATAAATAATAAAATAAATAAAATCCATGATTATGTAAATTTTTATATTTTTTTTCATACGTAAATTGACCGAGCGAGCGAAGGGCTCCATTTCGACAAGATAGGAGGCCGATTTTGCTTTCGTCTGTCTCTATGTCTGTGTGTCTGTCAGTTCCGGTCTAGGGGCCACAGTTTTCAGGCGATCTTCACAAAACTTGGCACACGTATTCCTTGAATTAACAGATTTTTTTGTTGAGAGCTTTTTTCGATTTTCCGGATTAGTAAAGAGGATCTATACAGACCATGAGAGTGAGTGAAATAGACTAAAACTATTTTCGTGAAAAGTCAATAGATTGTATTTTAAATCGCAAAATGTAGTTTACAAAGTTATTGGTGCGACTACTTTACTACTTGATTTTGATTGAATCTAAAATACTTACCTATAAATTGTTTCACAGTCACCCCTGTTAGCGAGGTCTACTGCCCACAGGGCCACTAGGTATATTTATCTTGAAAATATGTTCTTCGGACTGTTGTATTATTATCTTATTTATTATATAATTATGATATATTCTTCTTCTATTTTTAAAGCATATTGATTGTTAGCAAGTAAATATACAGTGTATAATATATTTAATATAAACATACAGGTTGATTTTAAAACCTCTAGCTATAACAATGGAGCCTACTCTATGATTTAAGTACAAAATACATGTTACGTTACACTGATCTGCTTTCATAATAAAATAAAAAGTTATCGACGGTCAAAGTTTTGCTATTGGTGACAAATAGTGTCGTTACCATAGTTAGACATAATCGATGTGTCACTCTGGGGTGTGACTTATAAGAAACCCTGTATATAACTGTACCTAGGCTGACATACTTTTATACATGCTAGATAGTTCAGTTGTAACAGGTATTAATTATATAATTGAATGCAATCTAATACTCACGCCACCTATCTTTTATCATATCTGATGCTTTCTCGGCGATCATAATAATAGCTGCATTAGTGTTTCCTCTAACAATTTCCGGCATGATGCTGGCATCGACTACTCTCAAGTTGTCTATTCCATGCACTATAAGCTCCGGGTCTACAACTGCAGCTTCGTCTCCGAGAGGCCCCATCTTCGCCGTGCCCACGGGATGGTAGAGTGTCGTACAGAGGTGCTTGGCCATGCACTCGTAATACTCATCGCTCCTGAATGTTAGATGCTTGCACCCGTCCAACTTCAACATTGAGTACTTCGCTTGATATAACTTCATTGCAAGAGTCTCGGAAAGGCTCGCTGCTAGCTTCATCGCCTTCACCATTGTTGCAACATCGAGAGGATCATCATAATAATTGGCATAAATCAACACTTTGTCTCTTGGGTTGTTACTTCTTAGAATTATTTTTCCTCGGGATTTAGGTTTGAGTAGTGTTGCCAAATGAGCGACAACGGGCTTTTCCATCAACTCGTAGATCAGATTTAGACTTTCCGGGTCGAATTCGTGAAGGTGATAATAATCTGTAATTTTGTAGGACATTGGTGTGAACAGCAAGTTATGAAATTGAATATTAGGGAGTGGATTTGTGATATTGAATATGTCAACAAAAGCCATAATTTCAGTAGAACCGAGAGTCGTTAGGGGTCCTGTTTGGTTCGCTACAAATTCTGCCATATACATGGCATACTGCTTGTTGTCTATAGCAGGTATAAGTCCTGTATCAAGTTGGTACATTGTGTGTCCTATAACATGGTCCTGCAAGTTTTTACCGACTGGCAAATCAGAAATAACTGGAATGCCGAGTTCTTCGAGATGTTCCTTTGGTCCTATCCCGGAGAGCATGAGAAGTTGTGGTGTATTTATGGCGCCTGCAGACACTATCACTTCTTTCATGGCGGCGACCACTCTCTTCTCTCCGTCGTGTTCAATCTCGACCCCTGTAGCTTTGTAGTCTTCGATGATCAACTTGGTGGCAAGAGTATTTTTTAAGACATAAAGATTTCTCCTGTGTTTTGCAGGCGTGAGAAAACTTCTAGCCGTGCTCATGCGCCGGCCGTTCCTCACAGTTGCCAGAGTTTTCAAAGTCCCATAGTCGTCTTTCCCATAAATTTCTTGTATTTCAGGGACGCCGACTTCATTGTAGGCTTTGATTAAGGCGTTGCTGAAGGTGTTATTCCCTCTGTGTCGTGAGACTTTTAAGTAGCCGTGTTTCCCGTGATACGTGTGTTTCTCTGCTTCGGTCAATCTGTCATCTTCTAGGTCTTCGCTTTTAATGAAGTATGGGAGTACGTCGTGATATGACCAGCCGGGGTTGCCGAGGCGCTCCCAGTCGTCGAAGTCCTGTCGGTGTCCCCTCACGTAGAACATGGCGTTGGTGCTGCTGCTGCCGCCCAGGGTCTTACCGCGCGGCCAGTAACACTGGCGGTGCTTGGAGCTAAGACACGCGTTTGCTTGCGGCTCCGTGCGATATTGCCAGTCGTTTTGGGTATGAAATATATCGAAAAACGAGGCTATAGTCTGAAATAGAGACATTAAAGAAAAATTACCCCTGTGCTTGCTTGTTTGCATAACTTTCATAGGGACGTAAAATGTTGTATTTCATACAAATTTTAATGTCTGTTTACCTCGGTGTCTAGCGTGGGGTCCACTCCTGCCTCTATGAGGAGCACTTTCCAGTCCGGGTTCTCTGTCAGGCGATTAGCCAGCACCGACCCAGCTGATCCGGCGCCAACGATGATGAAGTCGAATACTGGATCTATTTCAAGGACCAAAACATTTAACGTCACGTTCTCAAAACATTTAATCATCACGATATCATAACATTTAATCGCCACGTTATCAAAACACTGAATCATCACGTTCTCAAAATATTGAATCGTTACGTTCTCAAAACGTTGAATCGTCTCGTTCTCAAAACATTTAATCGTCACGTTCTCAAAACATTTAATCGTCACGTTCTCAATACACTAACTAAATAGTCACGTTATCAAAACATTGAATCGTCACGGTCTCAAAACATTGAATCGTCACGATCTCAAAACATTTAGTCGTCACATTTTCAAAACATTGTTCAAGTTCAAGTTCAAAGATTTTTATTCATAATAGCACAAAAATTGAGACTTAATGAACGTCATAACATAATCGAGCAAGCATAATAAAACATTAAGTAAATGCCCAGTTATTACATAATATATAGGGTGCAATGAACTGGTTTAATTCCAGATGTCGGTGTCTTGTAAAAAATCATTAATTTTGTAATAGGCCTTTGCGCAAAAAGTGTGCTTTATACACGACGACGATTTGACGACCCGAATGGCCGAGCCGGCAGTGACGCTGCCTACGAAACCAAGGGTCCCGGGTTCGAGTCCCGGTGGGGGCAAATGTTTGTTTGATGAGAACGGATGTTTGTACCCTAGTCATGGTTGTTTATCTATCTAAGTATAATATTTCTCTATATAAGTATATATATCGTTGTCTAGTACCCAAGATACAGGGAATCCTAGTTTGGGGCTAGATCAATGTGTGTAAAAGGTGTCCAAGGTATTATTATTATTATTATTATTATTATTATACATTTTTTGAATCGAGCTTCAGTTAAGTTTTGTATTTCTTTCGGAATTTTATTGTAGAAACATATACAGTGTCCTATAAAAGAACTACGAATTTAAATTGAATCGTCACGTTCTCAAAACATTGAATAGTAACGTTCTCAAAATATTGAAAATTCACCTTCTCAAAACATTGAATCATCTCGTTCTCAAAACAAACAAGTAAAGCGTCACGCCTTTACGGGTTGGCAGAAGCACAGTTGCGAGCACATTTATCCAGTAGGTAGGTACCTCATTAATTTCTCAATTTTGCGTGCCGGTAGGATTATTCTCTTTGATCTTATTAGATTTTGAGCAAGCGCATTTAGCTCTCGGCGGGGGCAATAATTGGCTTCGTTTCACGATTTCTGTTTAATTCGTAAATATTTATTTTATCGATGTAATAAGATGAGATAATGACGATTATATCATGGTATAAGAACCGTCCACTTTGTACTTACCGCGAAGAGTATCCTCAGTTCTGTCCTGGGGCCATTGCAGAGGTGTCGTGATAGCGCAGTGACCGGCCAGAAACGTACTTACAGCCCCGACGAAGGCAGTACCACTTGGCCGCACGGTGTCTAACGCGTTGTGGGCTAGCCCCTCGTTGCAAGCCCAACTCTCCATTTCTATAAGAGTATAATTAAACCAAGCAGGTATTTACAGCACTGTTAAGAAACTACACGTTGAGAGACACTTTGCGGTTCTGATGATGATGTGGTCCGACCGATTTCGGTCACGGCGACCGCTTCGAGAGTTTTAGACTCGCTCGTGTGTTTGCATGTGGCTTGTGTCATGTGTGGCAAGCCTATCTTTTTTGTGAAGATCCTCGCACATTGCGGGCATGTGAGCACACCGTTAACATAATTATATTGAGTTAGCGCAGGTCGTCGGGCAAAAGGGGAAAAGAGCTGAAACGCTGTACAAATGCCATATGGACAGTGGGCATTCGCACTATGTACACTCTTCTCGCCAGCCATGAGCTGTACTCGTCCGATTTTATAATTAACTTCTGTTGTAGTGGGATAAATTAATGGCTTTTCCATCATCACCTTAAGTATTGACTACTGAGCCCTTTCTAAGATGATCATAACAGTTTTTGCTGCGCTGCCTCATCCTGTGATGCAGTATAGCAATAGGGTCTGGCCCAGGGATATGTAAACAAGTCTTAGCACCTCGTAGCATAAATTGCTCGAATAGCTCTTTTCTGTAGAATAAAACAAGTTTGAATATCCGCTGCTTTCCCCCACAACAAGATACACTATGAAAGTAACTAAAATATACTAGCTTAGATGTAGCTACATCCGTGCTTTGTCTGGTGTTCCTAACAGCGTAAGCCGCAGAACTTAATTTGCCAGCTGATTTATCTATGTGGGGTCCCCACTGTAATTTGCTATCAATGGTTATTCCTAGAAACTACGTATCATTTACTAATTCTAACGTGCTGTTGTCTTACGCTAAACTGGTCTCAACTTGCCTGACATTTGGAAGTGAGAATTTGATACACTTGGTTTTACCAGCGTTTAACAATAAATTGTTAACTGTGAACCAATTCAAGGTTAAAGACAATAAACCATTAACATCATCAAAATCTCCTTTTTGTCTTTAAATTTTGAAGACCATTTCAGTATCATCAGCAAACAACACTATGTCAGTTAATTTCTCCACCATGAAAGTCAGATCGTTAATATATATCAGGTTTTTTTTTATTTTTTTTATTTAACATACAAATAATGATCCCAGTCTTAACTCAATACAAATACATCACATAAACCACGGAGGTTTGTGCGTGATGCTGGCATTCGTGCCTACACGGTACAATAAACAATAAATAGTGGGTAAGAACACATAACAAGTAATCGCACAACATTCAGGAACGAGTGAAGTATCGGGTAGGCAGTAGTCTAGCTATAAGATACTAAGATAGATTTTTTTAAATTTGATTTTTAAGTTATTAGGGGTGAATGAGGCTTTAAGTTCAGTAGGTAGACTGTTTATCAGTCGCGGTACGATGCATTGAGTAGTTCACTCACCATAGTAATTGTGAGCTCTGACCGTCACTAGTTCATTATTTGTCACCTTGCGAGTCTGGATACTGTGTGAATGGGAGACAGTTTTGTGTGTATGGATGTTAGCATATTGTTCTTTAATTATATTATATTTAACTTTAGTGTATATGGGCAACAAGTTGCAGTGTTTGAACAAGCCGTTATAATCAGCAGAGTAGCTTAATTTTGTTTGAGGTGATACTATTAGTTTTAGAAGTGTCAGTTGTAGTTTATTTATATTGTCTAAGTATGTATTAAAAGTGCGTCTGTCAAAATGACATCATAGCATCAATGTACAGCGCCATCTAGTCTTCCATAGTACGAACCACCTCACCCACAACTATACCCTAAATCAATACCTTTAGAGGTGGTTCGACTAATAAAGGCTAGATGGCGCTAATTAACCATATCTTATAAATTCCGTTCAACTCGATTTAACCACCATTCTCGCATTAGAGCCCGAGCTGCGAATACCTTGTACAAACCGAATTAAATATCTTCAGATAAAACTAAACACCTATTATTTGGGGCACCCATTTTCATGGTGACCCCGACGTTCGAAATAACGCAGTGAAGAAATTGGACGGAAGAAACCTGCACATACGCCGCCGCGCCGCCCGCGACAAGGACAAAGGCGCGAGCACATGGTCGCAGCCATCTTGCGTATTGCCGCGTTATTGCCGCGTATTCGTTTCAACAGCCGTCTGAAATTCGTTCCTGCATTAGAACAAGTAAAAGCGACCACGAGGCGTCGAAGAAAGTGATCCTGCAAGGCGAAACCCCAGGAAAACACACTAAGACATCACCACGTGCGTCCCGCGTGTGCCCCCCAACATCTGAAGACCATCAGCCGAGAATCAAATCACCGAGCAGCCGAAACCCAACGGACGTACAAGGAGCAGCATATCCGAAGCCCGGTGGAGCGTCCAGCCGAGACTGGACTCGAGACCCGTCGGAAGCCGAGGAGCCGCCCCTGCTGTTGGACGAAAGGCGCGCCAGAGACGAGAGACATAAAAACATAAGTATCTACCGATCACGTGAGTTGGCACAAAATTTCCCCCCCATTTATTTTATCTATACACCGTTATTAGTAGGTAAATTATTGGTAAATTTCGACATTCCCATATGATGATATCAAGGAACGCGATAGTGTCTGTATGACGCACAAACGAGACTCTGAGGAAATTCGTCGTTAATCTACCTATCAAACAATATCTATCTATATCTATCTATCTAAATATTCCCATTAGCTAAAATGCCCAATAACGACGTGGCAACCGTAGAGAAATCTAAACCTGAGAGCATATCAGAACTAATAAGAAAGCGAGGGATTATAAAGGGGAAAATGACCCTATTTGTCAAATTTATAGCATCCATAAAACCCGAAACGATGACTGCCGAACAAATAATCGAGCTTGGGCTGCGCACAGACAAAATGCAACTCGAGTTTTTACAGTTTGATAAAATACAAAGTAATATCGAAACCCTCTGCTCAGATATTGACAAGCAGTTACTCGAAAGAGACTCCTTCGAATCTCAGTATTATCAATACATAGCTAAAGCCAAAGGCACTTTAAATCAAAAAGCGACAGACCAGACCGACTTACAAGAACCTACACATCATTGCAAACATAGCTCAGATGCTAGCGATTCCATTAGGTACCCAGATATTAGCCTACCCTCATTTAATGGAGACATTACACAGTGGATCGAATTCCGAGATACTTTCGACGCACTTATAAATCAGGGTAACCTGAAGCCCATACAAAAATATAAATATTTGAGAAGTTGTCTAAAGGGCAGTGCTTTGGAAGTTATAGGAGCGCTGGAATATTCGGAGGAAGGGTACAGCATAGCATGGCAATTACTTTGCGAACGCTATAATAACCCAAAAGTATTGGTCTACAATCATTTGCGAGCGCTTTTCGGCATCGATAGCGTACAATCGAATCCAATGGCACTAAGGGGCATGGGTGATAACATATCGAAACACCTTAGAACCCTAAGAAGCTTAAATATAGCAACCGAAAACTGGGATATATTGATAATTTTCTTTTTATCTAGCAAGCTAGAAAAGTCACTACAACTAAAATGGGAAGAAAAATCCAACTCACGTGAACTTCCTACATTACAGGATTTCAAGACTTTTTTGAGGTCCCGAGCTGACCTTTTGGAGTCGATGAACAGCAACCAAGCTGTTGAAAATACAAACCGGAATTCGAGTAATACAACTGAAAAGGCGATGATAACCACGTCCCGCAACAATCCGGAAGCTAACAAGGTAACAAAACCACCTACTACCCAGCATAATCACTGCCCTTTTTGCAAGGGCACCCACTACCTAAATCAGTGTACACAGTTCCTAGCCCTTAGCCCTATAGCTCGCAGCCGAGCTGCGAAGAGGTTACGACTCTGCACTAACTGCCTGAGATCGAATCACGCGGTGCCGAACTGCCGAGCCAGCAAGTGTACCAAGTGTTCAGGTAAACATCATACTTTGTTACACATACCTACTATACCTACTCCAGCGAACGAGCAATCTATTTATAATCCCGAGCGATTACCTACACAACCGAACACATCTCGTCCTACCTATAATCCCGAGCGATTACCTACACAACCGAGCGTATCTCGTCCTATGACGCTATACACCCCACAACAACAATCTACATCCGAAAATCAATCTATAAACTTGCATATTAAGCAAATCAACACGTCAAATGACAATGCTTGTTCACAGCCGATGCAAAACAAGCATGTTTTCTTATCTACAGCTGTAGTAAACATAACCGATCACGAAAACAAACAACAAAGCATGAGAATCCTATTGGATTCCGGCTCGCAATCGTGCTACATAACAGAAAGGGCACACAAAAAACTAAACCTACCTGTACACAACACAGATACCGATGTCATGGGTATCAGCAACACAATAATAAACGTTAAACACTATTGTAACGTTATTATTCACTCTAGAACCGAACCATTTTCTGTGGATCTATCTTGCTATATTGTACCTACAATCTGCAACCTACCTAACTATGATATAGGAAATCTTATCATACCTAAACGATTCCGACTGGCTGATGATGGATTCAATTCAGCCGGCGAAATCGACATGATACTGGGCGCCGAAAAATTCTATGACCTATTGTGCGTAAACCGACACGAATTAGGAACTAACTTACCGACTTTGCAAAAAAACAAATTGGGCTGGATCGTGACTGGCTCGACGACGGGGCCAGTACGCCAGCAAACTAGATGTCATTTCATTCAACAACAAATGAGAAGCATTTTCGAAACTGAGGAAAATTCCACACTTTCCAATGATGATATCACGGAGTGCGAAAGTGTCTTTATGACGCATAATCGAGATTCTGAGGGAAAGTTTGTCGTAAAAATACCTCTAAAAGAACCTGCTTCAAGTTTAGGTAGATCAAGACACATTGCCTATAAGAGATTTCTGTCATTAGAAAACAAATTTAGTAAAAATTCAGAATATAAAAAACAATACGTCCAATTCATGAGAGATTTCCAACAAGCGGGCCGCATGAAAGAGATGGAATACTCCAATGTAGGACCCCAAGTCTACTTACCGCATCACGCGGTAATTAATATCGAAAAATTATCAACCCCAGTGAGGGTTGTCTTTGACGCATCATGTCCAACAGACACTGGAAAATCGCTTAACGATATTCAATATAAGGGTACGATATTTCAAGATAGCCTAATCAATATACTAGTAAGATTTAGAACTTACAAATTTGTAGTAAATGCAGATATACAGAAAATGTTTTGCCAGGTCAATATTGATCAATCACAACAAAACCTACAAAATATACTATGGAGGGAAAACTCAACCGATCCTCTACGTACCTACACATTAACTACTCTCAGTTTTGGCTTGAAGGCGGCCCCCTACATAGCCACGAGATGCCTACTGCAGCTAGCAACCGAATTCGAAGGTAAATACCCTACAGCAGCCGAAGCAATAAAAGGTTCATTCTACTACGATGACTGGATCTATGGAGGCGACGACGAAGCAGCGCTAATCGAGACAGCAACGCAAGTAGCGGCCATCCTGCGTACAGCCTGCTTCAATCTACGAAAATGGAAGTCGAACTCAAAAACCATATTAAAAAAGGTATGTAACACCGACTCAACAAATCCGACCGAGAGCGGAAATAACACACACAAACTATTAGGTATCACATGGTGCAGCCACACAGATTGTTTACAATTCTCATTCAAAGAACAACCAATGCCAGATCGACTTACGAAAAGAAAGGTCCTGTCTATAATTTCAGCTATCTATGATCCTACGGGCTTAATTAGTCCCGTTTTAGTGACAGCTAAATGTTTTATTAAAAAACTATGGCAGGATAAAACTTCATGGGACGAAACCCTATCGCCCGCTTTAACAAGAGAATGGATATCTTACTATAGGAGTCTATTTTCTTTAAACAATCTATCCATACCGAGACGCACAATCATAAACAATTACGTAACACTAGAACTGCATGGGTTTGCAGATAGTTCAAAAACATGTTACGGAATTGCAATTTATTTACGTTCCATTGATAATTTAGGTAATATACAGGTGCATTTGTTATGCACAAAGTCTAGAATTGCTAGAGAGGAAACAATACCCCGCTTAGAATTACGCGCAGCGGTATTGTTATCACAAGTAATGGAATCACAAGGCAATAACCTTGCCAAACGAGTCAGTAAAATATACCTATGGTCTGACTCACAGGTGGTATTGGCGTGGATAAAAACACCGCCACCTAAACTAGGTACTTTCATCAGTAACAGAGTAGCGGAAATTCAGAGATTAACCAAGATCGAAGACTGGCATTGGGTGTGTTCGGCTGAAAATCCAGCTGACATTATATCGAGAGGAATTCAACCTCATATATTAAGAAAAAGCAATCTGTGGTGGTCGGGTCCCGCCTGGCTATCTGGTCAAACGGCGCAGTGGCCTCTGCACAATCAAACTAACACACAAATACAAACAAAGGACACAGAACAAACTATATCCTTAGTTAACCCAACAAACATCGAGAATAATTTCATAGATAAATTGTTTCATAAATATTCAAACGACAAAAAATTATCGCGAGTGTTTGCCTATACTCTGCGATTCATCAATAACCTACAAAATCCTTGTAATAAAATAAGCGGACCGCTGTCCGTTCAAGAATTAAATGATTCGATGCATAAACTAATCATGCGCGCACAAATAACATCACTACCTATTGAATACAAACTTTTAAGTCAGAATAAATCAATACCAACGTCATCAAATATTAAATGCCTTAACCCGTTTTTTGAAGATGGCCTGTTGAAAGTTGGAGGAAGGTTAAACCTATCAAACATTCCCGAAACTAAAAAACATCCTATAATTTTGCATCCAAAACACATACTCACTGAAACTATAATGAGAAACATGCATATCAAACTCTTCCATTGTGGTCCACAGCTACTGCTAGCATGCATGAGAGAGCAGTACTGGCCATTAAATGGAAAAGGTCTGGCTAACAAAATTGTACACAAATGCGTTACATGTTTCAAAGCAAAACCACTCATACACGTACCCATTATGGGTCAACTACCTACAATAAGAACTACTCCTTCACCGCCATTCCACACAACATTTTGTGATTATGCTGGGCCCTATTCAATTCGAGATAGAAGGGGGCGTGGTTTCAAGTCTTACAAATGTTGGATAGCTATGTTTGTTTGCTCATCGACAAGGGCAGTTCACATTGAGTTGGTTTCAGGTTTAGAATCACAAGCCTTTATTGCCGCCTTCCGGCGATTCATATGCAGAAGAGGTAAACCAAGTCAAATGGTAAGTGACAACTCGACCACATTCCGTGGAGCAAATAATGATTTAGTAGAACTATACAGATACCTAAACGAAAATTTTAGCGAACTTACCAACTTCCTTGCAAACGAAGGTATTTCCTGGAAATTCTTACCCCCCTACAGCCCGCATCTAGGCGGCCTACATGAAGCTGCAATTGGCAGCTGTAAGCTTCATCTTAAGAGGGTATTAAGTCAAGCCTTATTAACATTTGAAGAATTCTCTACGGTTCTTACTCAAATTGAGGCAATATTAAACTCGCGCCCATTGTGTCCCATACCTAATGCTAATAATGATGATTTTCCCATTCTTACGCCAGCTCACTTTCTGATCGGTAGATCGTACACGTCTCTGGCGGACTACGAATACCAAGATGTATCAAGGAATAAGTTAAATCACTTCCAACAACTCCAACAGATACAACAGGACTTCTGGAAGCGGTGGTCTCGAGAGTACCTGGGTCTCCTACAGCAGAGGTGCAAGTGGAGGAGCACAAAGGGACCTAACCTCACCGTCGGCTCAATCGTGCTGGTGAAGGACGATCGCTTACCACCCTGCCAGTGGAAGTTGGGACGCATCGCGAAGACACAAGACGGTCAAGATGGCGAAACGAGGGTCGCCGTCATCCAAACAACAAAAGGCCTTATCAAACGAGCCTTCAATAATATTTGCCCCTTACCTATTTCTCTGTCAGATACCGACTATTAGTTCTAAGTAATCAGTGTAGGTAGACAGGGACTATATAATTAATTAATCACTTTATTACACAAACAAGTGAAATGTAACCTAATTAACTACTGCCTACTTAATAAAAAAATACTTCTCTTGTGTTTTCTTCATAAGATCTAGAATCTTTCTAGGTAGGTAACTAAAACAGAACGCTAGGAGTATACATAAATCTATTAATAAATTAGCTAGTCACATTCATAAATTACAGTTATATTTGTATACCTAGTAGAGTTTAGGCGCTCTGGAGTATGTCAAAATGACATCATAGCATCAATGTACAGCGCCATCTAGTCTTCCATAGTACGAACCACCTCACCCACAACTATACCCTAAATCAATACCTTTAGAGGTGGTTCGACTAATAAAGGCTAGATGGCGCTAATTAACCATATCTTATAAATTCCGTTCAACTCGATTTAACCACCATTCTCGCATTAGAGCCCGAGCTGCGAATACCTTGTACAAACCGAATTAAATATCTTCAGATAAAACTAAACACCTATTATTTGGGGCACCCATTTTCAGCGTCCATAACTAGACAGTCCATATGACACTATTGACTCTGCAAGGGCGTTATATAATAGTATCCTGGTTGAGAACGGTATTTGGTTCTTTATTACATACATCGTTGCCAGGAACGCGCGTAGTTTTTTGCATACTCTGTCGATGTGTTCTCCCCAGTTAAAGTGTTTATCTATCACAAGACCCAGGTAGACGTGTGAGTCAATCCATTGTATTTATTCGCACGTGCACCCGGCTTCCTTGATAGTAGCTCCAATATGTAGGCAACTGTGGGAGTGGGCGATCAGGTGATTTGTCGGTTGGCCTTTTATGTATGGTGACCTAATATGCATTATTTTCGTTTTTTGGGCATTCAAAACAAGGCCAACGTCGTGGCACCATCGACTCAGGTTGTCGAAGTCCGCCTGCAGGTCTCTCATAGCGATATTAATATCGTTATGAGAGACTATGTGGCATGTGTCGTCGGCGAATTGGTATGAGGTGCTGTGTGAGGTGATGTTGGGCATATCATTTACGTAAGCCAGGAAATGAAGTGGGCCGAGTACAGACCCCTGGGCAGTGCCTTCGGTTACCATTATTGGGTCGCTTAGGGTGTTGTCAATTTTGACCTGTATTTGGCGGTTGCGCAAATAGTCCGAGCTCCATTTCAATAGAGGACCCCTTATTCTAGCTTCGAGCCTTTTTGCTAATTCAGCATGTTTAAGTGTATCAAACGCACGAGAAAAGTCAACGAATAGTGCAAGTACGTGTTTCCTATTATCTAATCGCTGATTGATGTCGTCGGTGAATTTGGACAGTAAAGAGGTAGTGATTTTTCCCGGCTGGAAGCCATACTGTGTACTGTTGATCACCTTGTTGTCGCTATAGAACGAGTGAATTTGCTGGCATATGTACTTCTCAACTATTTTATCAATTGAAGACAACAATGTGATCGGACGGTAACTTGTGGGGTCCTTGTGGCTCCCCTTCTTGTATACCGGCCTGATACAACCATTCTTCAGATCATTTGGATATGAGCCCATTTGAATACTGGTATTGATGAGGTAAGACAATGCAACACACACCTTATCGCCTATTATTTTTAGATCTAGCGTTTTAATTCCGTCTAGGCCAGGAGCTTTATGGATATTGAGCTTATTAATAATTTTTAAAATTTTGTGACTGGTTGCTTTTTGAAACCTTAAACTTGCTTGTGTGTGTGTTTTCTTTGTTTTGTTTGGTGGGAGTTGTCATTCAGTAAATTAGTTTGACACTTAGGAATTATTATTTTAACCGAGTTGCTAAATTCGTTGACGAATAAGTTACTGATATCTTTAGTCGAATAAATAATATTGTCAATGAACGCGTTCAGGATAGCTTGGTCTATGGATTTTTGTTTTCTACCACTGATTGAATTAATTATTTGCCAGATTTTTCTGATGTCACCAGTGTTTTGTTTAATTTCGTCTTGATAGTAGTTGTTTCTTGCATGTTCTAGTACGTTATTACATTTATTTCGTAGTTTGGTGTATTGTAGTCGTGTTATAGATTCAGTTGTGTCTTTTTTCCAATTTGTAAATAATAAGTCTCTTTGTTCACAAAGCTTAATTATATTTTTATTTATCCATGGTTCTTTTCGATTATTTAGTTTTGTAGCTTTGATTTTTTTGAGTGATTTTTGGTATGCATTGGTAAAATTTATTTTAATATAAATCTCATGCGGGCATTTCATAGTATTCGTATAATTCCAGTAGATGTTTTCAAGTTCCTATGTGAGAATCTTGTGATCGTGTATCAGTACCTATTTTCGAGGTATGTCGCGCGAGCCGGCTGCATTGCTGCCGCCCGTGAGAGTGAGCGCTGTGATTCGATGGTCCGCTAGTACAGTACCGATAGCCGCCATGTGTGGGTCAAGCGAGGGAGCGCGAATTAATTTGTGGTCAATACATGACCTAGTTATTATACTTTTTCTTTTCTCTATACGCGTATAGTCGCTAATTCCGCTCGCTAATCCACACCCGGCTAGCATGTTTAAATATTCGTCTCTGGCTGATGTGGGAGTCCTGAGGTCAATGTTCATGTCCCCGACTATTATTACGTTATTTTGGTGAAGAGTGTTACAAATGATTTGGTTCAACTCAGTGATAAAACTAGATTTGTTCAATCTCGGTGGTCTATATATTGCACAAACAGCTACTGTGAGGTAAGATTCGGTTTTAAGTGTTCCGGAAATACATTGAAAATTAATCGTTTTTGTCATTAGAGGTGTGAATTTTAGATTTTGTTTTACATATATTATTATGCCTCCGCCTTTTCACGGGCCTATAATAAGAAATGGCCTAATATGGAACCTTGTGGAATGCCAATTTTTACATCCGATCCATCAGATTTAACGCCGTTAACTTCTGCCTTTTGAATTTTATTGCTTAGGTATTAGGTAGGTATATCTTAGTAGATTCAACGCTTTATTTCTAACTCCGTAATGGTTTAATTTAATTAATAGCTTATTATGATCAGCACAATCAAACGCCTTCGACAGGTCGCAAAAAACTCCGATAGCATCCTGAGCGGCCTCCCATGCAGAATAAATATGAGATATAAGGGTAATACCTGCATCCGTAGTCGATTTACCCCTAGTGAATCCGTATTGTTTGGCGTGGAGTCGTTTTGTACGGTTAAAGTGTGAGAGCATTTGATTGAGTATAATCTTTTCAAATATTTTACTTAGCGTTGGAAGAACAGATATTGGCCTGAAATTTGAAGGATCACCCTTATCTCCCGACTTGAACAGAGGTATCAGTTTACTGTGTTTCATGAGGTCTGGGAAAGCCCCCATCGTCGAAACACATTTATTGAACATATAAGCTAAGTGTAGGGCTATAACTAGAATTACTTAACCAATGAATTTGACTGATATACCCCACAGTTCTTCCGTATTTTTTAGGTTAAGTAATTTAAACATTTTGACAATGTCCTGGGGATATACATGATCAAATTTTAAATATACATTACTGACGCTAGTGTTAATTTTTAATAAAGTCTCTGCTTCATATGGAGATGAATTTAGACGGTCTGTTGTGAGTACGGGTACATTGGTGAAGAATGTTTCAAAAGCTCGAGCAACATCATCGCTGGATTTAACAACATCATCACCTATCTTTAGGCAGAAATAATTGTCCCTTGGTATAAATTTGCCAGTTTCGCGGTTTATTATTTGCCAAACTGTTTTCATTATATTATTTGAATTTTTAATTTTTCTATTAATGTGTATAGTTTTTGCAGTTCCTCAAACCAACTTGAAAGTTTTGGAATATTTTTTAACATAGTCATGAAATTTTCGATCAAAGTTATATGCCTACGAAGAATATTATCCAAATGCATGATCTTAGCAACAGGCTCTGAAGTCACTGAAGCATGCGGCCAGTCACAGCTCTGCAGTGGACTGGGCAGTGGCATCGAAGGCGCCATTCATGCCATGACCGATGTCTTCCAAAGAGATTGCCAACCTGGTTCAAACTGGGGAATGCTCCTCGTTGACGCGAACAATGCTTTTAACGCCGTGAATAGACAACTAGCCCTCTGGCAAGCAAGAATATACTGGCCACACTGCGCCCGCTTTCTTTATAATACTTACAATGGCCACGCTGAATTGGTATTTCGCGATTCTGATACAAGACTATATAGCAGAGAAGGCGTAACCCAAGGAGATCCACTCGCAATGCCACTGTACGCGCTTGCAACACTACCAATAATTAACAAACTTAAAACCGAAAACACAGTCACACAATGCTGGTACGCCGATGACTCCTCCGCGCAAGGCACTTTCCAAAACCTACGACAATGGTGGGACAACTTAAACAAAACAGGCCCAGCATACGGATACTTACCACAAGGTAAAAAATCATTTCTAATAGTGTCAGAAACTGACAAGTCTACCGCAGAAAAGACGTTCTCCGGTACCAACGTCTCCATAGTTACCGGCTCCCGCTTCCTAGGAGGCTACATAGGGACAGGAGGGGACGACTTCGTAAAAAAGAATGTAACCGAATGGATATCTATCATCGAGAAACTCACAACAATCTGCAAAAACTCACCTCAAGCCGCTTACACTGCCCTAACTAAAGCAGCTCAGTTTAAATGGTCCTTCCTACTACGTGTCTTAAAAAATTCAGAAGAACTTTTTGAACCCTTAACTAACACATTACACGACAAATTCATACCAACACTAATCGGAGGCGAAATCACAAAACTTGAAACCCAGCTATTTACCCTCCCAGTCCACAAAGGCGGACTTGCCCTTTCTGACCCCTTCAACACACCAAACCGTGCATACCAAATCTCAAAACAGGGATCTACAATACTTTCAACAGCCCTAACCGAGATAAAAGACATAAACCTTGCTGAACACTACAATTCTTTGCGTGACGCAAGAAAGGAAGGAAACAAGGAAAAAGAAACATACGAGAACGAAACTCTAGAAAGCATTCTAATAAAATTACCATCCAAAAAGAAAAGAGCAATAGAAAGATCAATAGCGACAAAAATGAAAACAAAAACATCAACATGGCTTTCAGTAATACCGACAAGAAAAGACAACTTCGACTTATCACCCCACGAATTTAGAGATGCCCTGGCCATAAGATACCACGCACACCAATCTCCATGCCTGCGACTTGCGACGGCTGCGGCAATGACAACTTCAACGTGGACCACGCCTTGTGCTGCAAAACAGGTGGCCTTATCACACGCAGACATAACGAAATAAGGGATCTTTTCTGTGAACTGTGCCAACAAGCCTGGGGAAACGTCACGAAAGAGCCAGTCATCTCCGAAGGCGATACTGGGCTGCGTGGAGACTTGGCTTGTCGGGGGGTATGGATTGCCCAGAGGGAGGCGTTATTTGATATCCGTGTCATAGACACCGACGCTCCCTCCCACGCATCACGCCCCGTAGCGGCTGTCCTTCGTTCAGCTGAAGAAGAAAAGAAAAGGAAGTACTGCGACCCATGCGAGACGCGCCACACCACCTTCACCCCTTTAGTAACCTCTGTCGACGGAGTTTTTGCTCCACAAATGATATCATTCACTAAACACCTCGCCGAAACACTGGCGGACCGCTGGAACCGGACCCCTGCCACAATAATGGGCTGGCTACGAGCAAGAATTCAAACCGCCATCATCAGGGCTAGCAGCATGTGCATCCGCGGCACCCGCCATAGGTGGAATCGCACAGGCCTATATGAGGATGGAGCGGCAGTCCCACACGTCTTGAACTAGAATGAATATCTTATTTATATTCTCTGTACTTATTTTCATGAATCTTTTGCTTAATAAATTTCTTATCGTTTATAGTAAAAAAAAAAAAAAAAGTTATAGGTTTTTGTTCATAAAGGTCATACAAGATAACCACTTTTACGAATTCCAAACGTTGCCCAGTCATTAAATTTAGATTTACCGTTGTAGTCACTGATTTTCTTTAATTTAAAAACTTTATTGAATTCTGTCTGAATAAAGTTGAAGAAGTCTGAGTAGATTTTGTTTGGGTTCTGTTCATCAAAATCCGGTACTGGCAAATTTATTTCTAACTTGTTCATATACGTCTCTAGTCTATGGGATGTAATAGGCCTATAAAATGATGGATCAGTCCTATTTTTACTGGCAATTGGGAATTAAACTGTTTGACCACTGTGATCGGAGGGTAAGCAGTTAATTACATTTTTACTTGTGAATGCACAGTCACAAAAAACGTTATCTAAGCAAGTTTGGCAGGTAAGTGTTATTCTAGTCGGCTCTAGAAATATATGACATAAATTAAATGATTTGAACTATTAATCGTTGTTTTCAAATTTGTATCTACAAGCAATTCTACATTAAAATCGCCACAAATAATTAATTTTTTTCTGCTATTACAAAGTTTAATGAGGGCTTCCTCCATAATTTTCTCGAACATTTCAAAATTGCCATGGCCGTTTTCATCTCTCGGAGGTCTGTAGACACAAACAATAATATGGCTATCCAACTGAACACAGGATACCTCTATTTATCTTTCTACAGTAAGTGCAAGAATATCTTTCCGTTGTTTCACCTTAATATTATTTTTTACTAAGATCAAAGAACCACCTCTATCAGCAGTCTTTCTATTGTAACAACTGAGCTAGTGGACCCGTGGAGGTCATATTAAGCCGGGAAGTTGTTTCAACTAATTGTTCCAGTCGGGTTAGTCTTAGTGAATAGTTCATAAGATTCTCTTCACATTTAGCGATACCTGTAATGTTAACCTAAGAAATAATCACAGACTACTTGCTCGCCGGTTTAGACTCGCGAAGGTTAGCTATTCTTTCAAGGGTCAATGCATTCTGTACTACAACAAGATACCTCTGGAGATCTTGAAATTGCCATTTGAGCAATTTAAAATCCATGTTGAAGCGACTTTGTCGAAAAAGGGATATTACAATGTTCAAGATTACTTAAATAATGGGTCTGTATGGGGTTAATCTGGCTCAACACAGACCTTGCTGTTAATAATTTTGTAATTATTTATTCCTGATTATTAATTATGATAATGACTAAATATTTTATTTTGTATTAGTTAAGCATAAGCAATTTTTAAAAAGAGATCTAAAAATCAATCTGTGGGAGTTTCTACGCCCTTCTTCTCCCACTGTGGTCCAATGTAGAGAAGGGGCAAAAAATGACGATTGCTAAGTATATGTAAATATCTACAGTAATAAAGACATTTGGAATTTGGAATTTTTTGTAAATCTCTGGATATTTTCTAACAAATTTGCAGTTTTCTAGGATGTTCATACATGGAAAGCTCAGGACCGTAAGCTCTATAAAGTGTAGTATACATGTGTCCATTTGCCTAATATTTACTAGGATTCTTAATAGTTTTTTTGGGCTGTGAAAAAAGTAGTGCCTTCTGTACTATTACCCCACAAGATGACGCCATAGGTCAGCCACGCATATGAATATGCACAGTATGTTGTTAATACAGTATGTAGACTACGGGGTTCAGCTTGGAAGAAAACCAACACGTATCTAGAAGACTACTTATATTTTTACGGTAATATATATTTAACAAATGAATTTCACAGCGTGGTGTACGACTAGGCTCGCAGTTGGCAGCGGACTGCCCGCATTGCCCTTGATGTACCTTTGTAATGAGCATCGCCAACACTCCCTCCACAGTGCTGTCTCAGCACTAAACACTTACGGGAATAGGAGCGACGCGTGCCGCGGAGCGCCGCCAGGTCCCTGACGCCGTCCGCACCTCTACCAGACGAACGCGGCCATCTCTGCCGGGAATTACCTGAGTTATTAATCCTTTGGGCCAGATATTCCGTGGAAAGTTGGGGTCGACGATCAAGACAAGGTCTCCGATTTGTAGCGGTTTCCGCTCTTCTTGCCATTTGGTCCTCGGCACGAGGTCTGGTAAGATTTCTCTGACCCACCTTTGCCAATACATGTCGGCAAGTCTCTATGCCTTACGCCACTGCTTGCGTAGGTTCAGATCTGAATCGTCAAAGTCACCGATGATAGGAAGTCTTGATGACGAGCCTAGGAGAAAGTGATTCGGAGTTAGAGATTCACTATCGCCTGGATCGACCGAAACGTGCATCAATGGACGGCTGTTGACCATATTTTCAATTTCTGCCATCAACGTGATCAACACCTCGTCCCTCGGTGCGCGCTCATTCAGGACAACCTTGAGAGCCGTTTTTACTGAACGGATCAACCGCTCCCACGCCCCACCCCAATGGGGACTAGCTGGGGGCATAAATGTCCAGTCCATGTTGTTGTTGACACCTACAGCTTTTAACACATGTGTATCTAGTGCCTGTATCGAGCGTTGCAACTCTATGTCGGCGCCTCGGAGATTAGTTGCGTTGTCCGAATATAGGTGGCGCGGCCAGCCGCGTCGTGCCGCCATACGCCGCAACGCCATAATAAGTGAATCGGTTGTGAGTGAGGTAACTAGTTCGATATGAATGGCTCGAACTGTTAAGCATGTAAATAATACACCATACCTTTTCTCTCTTCGTTGACCCACAGCGACTTCCATCGGGCCAAATAAGTCCAATCCGCAGTGAAAAAAGGGTCGCTGATGATGTGCCACTCTAGCCTGCGGTAAATCACCCATACGTGGAATCTGAGGTTTGCATTTCATTATTCTACATAACATGCATCGTGACGCCACAAATTTAACAGTAGATCTAAGTCTGAGTACCCAATACCTTTGCTTAATCTCGTTCACCACGGTCTCTCGACTTCCGTGTGCCGCCTTGACGTGGTAATGCCGAATAATCATCCTAGCCACCGGATGTCGGCCGTCCAGGATCACAGGTCTCTTGACGTCGAGGGTCACGCTACTGCAGCATCGATGCGCCCGCCTACGCGGAGAACTCCGTTTCATCTAGAATAGGCGATAAATTTAACAACCTACTACTGCGGTGCAAGGTCATATGCCTTTGAATCCTGGCTAAGTCATCTCCGAACGACTCAAGTTGAGCGTGCTTTAATAACAGAATCTCGGCACGCTTCATCATACTGCAGTCGATCTCGGCTGCCTGAACTTTGCACCTATCAATGAACTTTAGCACCGTGGCTGTGGCACGGGTCAAGCGAAGCCAGGAAGAAAAACGCTGAGGGTTCGGCACAGGTAGGCAGGCAGGCTCGGCGTGTTCCTGTACAACTGCTACGCAGTCCATTGTGTCGTCTTCGTCACCTGCTGGGATTACATCTTTAGGCCATAAACTTTTGTCATCGTATAGAAAGGACGGGCCTTTAAACCACTAGTCCTGCAGGCTAAGATCGAACGATTCCCGTGTAGCTAAATCGGCGACATTGAGCTATGTTGAAATGTACCGCCACTCATCTACACGGGTAAGGTCGTCGATCTCGCCCAAGCGATTCGCCTCGAACGCCTTTGTATGTGCGGTTTTTGCTGCGAATCCAATGTATGACTGTTGTGGAGTCGCACCAAAAGAAACGCCGCAAAGGAGTGAGGTTATGTTCATTAACAATTGTATTGGCTAGCCTTGCAGCTAATACTCCAGCTTGTAACTCAGCCTTTGGAATTGTCAAAGGTTTGACTGGCATGACTCTGCACTTGCTGGCGATAAAAGCAACATGAACAATGCCTTTATTAGTTCAGCGCCAATAGCCCACAGCTGACATTGCTTGCGATGATGCATCACTGAATAAATGCAATTCCAGATTATTATAATAATTAGGTACCGAGCAAGTCGTAGCACTGGTGGTTGTCGCTACGCCGTCGTCGTCGTAGCATCTCGTAACGCCATGCGTATCAGGCGCTGACGGTGCAGCGGGTGACGGGCATCTTTGCGTCTCGCTCGCACACGTAGCCTCTTGTTGGTTGTCCTTTTCTCCATTGCGCGCTGCTGAGCTGTAGCACCTAGGTATAAGTAAGTTATTTATTACCTTTAAAATATCAATCCATTTGCGCCACTTGCTGTAAATCTGATCTGGTATATGATCATCCCAGCCGATTGATGACCGCCAGATGTCTTGCAGCATAATACGACCTTGGATAGTGAATGGAGCTAGAAATCCCAGGACATCGAAAATTACCTTAAGCATAAGGCGTTTCGTAGGGCGCTCATCACCACTAATTAGACTCTCGGGAATCCGCTTTAATGATACATCGAAAGCCAACATATCATCAGCGGGCTACCATATTAGCCCGAGAGTACGCTCGCCAAGGTGCTGCTGGTCGACTTTATACCTTACTGCCGCTGTGCTAAGGTCTCTTTTGGCACGCTGTTTAACACCGTAATACTGTTGCTAGTCCAGTTTCTTATCTCGAAACCACCGGAGCTGTGAATTGAACTTATATCTCTTACCATTTTTATGGCTGTGGCTTCGTCAGGAAGACTATCTATGTAGTCGTCTACATAGTGCGAGGAATAGATAGCACTAACAGCTTCTGGCATAGTCGACTCAAAACGGCGCGCGTTCAAGTTTTTTATAAACTGAGCGACGAATGGGGAACAATTGGCCCCAAAAATTAAGGATGACATTACAAACGTCTTAAGCTCGTCGCTAGGGTTGTCTCTCCATAAGAACCTTAGAGCGTGTTGGTCTTCGTCGCGAATCTTGACCCGCAGGAACATATCTTTTATGTCACCGGTTACTCCAATTTTGTTTTCCCTAAAGCGTAACATAATACCAAACAATGATGACAGTAAATCGGGTCCCGCGAGTAGGTAATCGTTAAGGCAATTAACATTTACTTTATTCGCTGAGTCGAAGACCAAACGTAAGCGTTGTTTATTAGGGTTGTCAACGCCAAAATGAGGAAGATAAAATGTTTTGGGTCTCACCTTAGTGTCTGACAATTCTTGTGCGTAGTCATTTTGGAACAAATGACGAACGCGCTCCCGATACCTGTTAGCAAAACCGGAATCTTTAGCCATCTTCCTTTCGATGCCTTTCATTCTATTTAGGGCGGAAGGGTACGAGTCAGGCATATTGCAACGTTCATCCCTCCACGGCAGGCCAACATGCCAACGGCCGTCGGTGAGCTTAGCGGAGCGCTCCAGCTGCTCGACCGTGCTGACGTCATCGGCATTCTGGCGCGCCTGCGTTGACACCCCTGCAGAATCTAAAAGAAATGAACGCCTTACCTCTTCGTGGAGTTTCCTCAAGGGGCACTCGTCCATAGTGTCGTGATCCATTGGGCTATCTGCAATAAACAAATTAGTTTGGACATTCGCGGACGAACACCGTCCGGACGGACCGATAGACCGCGGCACACACACTTTTCCATGAACGCTCCAGCCCAGTGGAGAGAGAGTAGCGAATGGCTCATTTGACTTTCCTACCCTCAATTGTACAGGCAACAAAAGATGATGATTATCTTGACCTATTAATAACTCTGGTTTTGAATAGGTAGTACACAAATTATGTTCTATATCTGACAGGTAAGCATAATTAACCAATTTTAAAACTGATAATGTTTGCAACGGTAAACACAATTCATCAATACAACGCATTTTAACATTATAAACCTTATTGTCCATACCCATAAGGTCCACGTTTACTATCGTCGATTTGCACACAAGTTCATTACCACCGAAGGCGCCGCGAACTCGCAATGTCTCTGAGTGACCATGTAGACCGACGCGCCGCGCGAGAATAGCACTTATTAACGAGACTGAAGAACCATCATCGAGTAACGCTGTACTATTTACCGTTCCATTAGGTCCTTGCACACATACCGGCACTACTTTCAATAACACTTTTTTATCACTCGAGTTTATATGCGTCAGAGTCTCAGGAATGCAATCAAGCTCGGGATCATGCTGCACCAAAGCATCTCGTATCTCGATCCTGTTTGCCGTGTAGTGAAGAAGGCGGTGATGCGACTCGCCGCAACCATCCTTATCACAGGCTGGCGCGCGGCATGATTCTCGCTCGTGTTTAGATACCAGGCATTTATAACATAGGCCATGTTTTTGAACGAATTGCCACCTGACTTTGCGCAGCGCCCGTTTGAATTGTTTGCAATCAGTCAACTTGTGCACCGATGTTTGGCGGCAGAATAAACACTTTTTATCACTTCCCTCGGCATGTAGTAATATTGTATGGCTACGTGCATTGTTGGTGTCTACGGGCTTCTGTCTGTTTCCTTCATATCCCGTCGCAGTATACATACTTACAGTAGTTGAAATCTTAACAGCCTCGTCGTTAAGGAAATCGGACATGATGACTAATCTGTGTTTCTTGCCCTCCTTAATTAGATTGAAGCTATAATCTGACCACTTCGAGATTAAAGCAGTTGGAAGCTTGGATAAAATTATGGATACAATATTTACCCCCTGTAGGTGTTCCTCTTGACCAACTGCACGTACTGCTTCGACGTAGTTTTGCACTTTCAATGCGAACGTGATAATATCCTTGTGGTAGTCGTGGTGCAGCGGCTGTAGCTTCTTAATGTCGTACAAAATACGGGAAATTATGCAGTCAGAATTACCATAACGTAGTTCCAACGCCGACATAACTTTATCGGGTGAAGTGGCACTTATGAACAAGGCGTTGACAGCATCCTTAGCGGCACCTCGTAAGCACTTTCTCAGCCTCCATAGGTTTTCTTTGTCCGTGAATTGACATATCTCGGTCGACTCATAATAGGCTTGCTTAAATTGCAACCACTCTAAATTATGCCCAGAAAAATCAGGTAGATCCTTTGTTATGCTGAGTCTACTGAGCAGATTGGCTCTCGGTGTGCTATTGACATTGGCAGTGGAGAGATTCTTTACTGCTTCAGCTAAAACATTAATTGCGCTGTTGAGTGCTGTGACGGTGCCATCAGGCGGCCGCAGCAACTCACCTGCCCCGAACTCATTGTTGAGGATTTGGTGCTGATCTGCTTGCGGTTCCTTGTGGCTAATCTGATGTTCTACCCATTCTGCCACTTCGCGTTGAGGAAAATCCCTTCAATCCACTTGTGAACTGTATTCCAGATCGTCCTCGCTGCTGCTGAGTGCTGCTAGTTGGGCGTCCAGAGTTTTGTCGATGGTCTCCATCTGAATGGCGGCTTTTTGTTTCGCAGCTTCCAACAAAAACTGTTTCTTTTTGGCTTCCTAAGATGACGAAGACATTTTGGAGCCCCTGCTGGTAGCAGCTTTTATAACACTCGAACCAGGGGGCATTTTATCGTGAACGCCTCCCGCCGTTGGTTCCGACTTGATACTACCCTCCACTTTTTTTGTGTTGGCTAGGATTTTGTGAAAACGTTGAGACGCACTTTGCATCATCGATCCCAACTTGGCTGAGGAATCTTGAGCATTAGGTGCCTCACTCTGCTTGTCGATATTGGACATCTTTTGTTCGTCTTCTAGAAGCTTCCTCTCCTGTTCCTCACGAAGCACTTTCGATCTCCGTGTTTCGGGCTTGGTTGGCGTGTGGAACATGGATCCGGTTCGAAGACCACTTTGTAGACTACGGGGTTCAGCTTGGAAGAAAACCAACACGTATCTAGAAGACTACTTATATTTTTACGGTAATATATATTTAACAAATGAATTTCACAGCGTGGTGTACGACTAGGCTCGCGGTTGGCAGCGGACTGCCCGCATTGCCCTTGATGTAACTATGTAATGAGCATCGCCAACACAGTCTTTAAATCAGTTGATTTTTTAATTTCACGGAGTGCGTATGTAAATTTGGAAAGTTTTAATCTAATTTTGTTAACATGGTCCTTCCATTTTAGTGAGTATCTATGTCAATGCCCAGGAGCGTAAATGTGTTGGTCGTTTGTATTTTTGTATCATTGAATATATAGTTTATTTCTAATGAGGTCTTTTGATGTGGAAATAATGTCTTTATTTTCGTTTTGTTAAAATTTATTTCTAAGTTATGATATTTTAACCATGCTACGGATTTATAGAGGATGGAATCTGATTGTTGATTTATATTTTCATTATAATAGAACGATGTGAGCAGGGAAACGTCATCTGAAAATTGTGCACATGGCTCATCCATAATTTTTGGCAAGTCATTGATATAAATTAAGAAGAGTAAACAACCCAACACACTTCCCTGGGGTATCGGCGCATTCATTGTTAGTGTATCAGATCTTTAATTTTTTATTTCTTTAGTCAGGGGGTCTAAGTGTTCTATTTCTACGATTTGTTGCCTATTTGTTAAATATGATTTGAACCAGTTAAATAAGCTATACCACAAATCCCTATTTTGTGTAGTTTATTCAAAATAATGCTAAATTGTACTTAGTCGTTTGCTTTGGTCATGTCCAACAGGATCCCGACAGCATATTTTTATTTTCAAGTATTTTAAGTAGCTCTTGTACATATTTATAAACTGCTAATGTTTTTTTTCTAAAACCATTTTGTGATTCATCGAAAATCTGGTATTTTTCGCAAAATTTATATACACGGTTACACATTGCTTTCTCTATTACTTTTGAAGCATTTGGCAGTAGCGTGACAGGGCGGTAATTGTTCGGGTCTGTTTTGGTGTTCTTCTTGTGTATCGGTTTTACAACTCCTATTTCTAGACTATCTGGAAAGACGCCCTCGTTGAATGACTGATTAGTTAGATGACATAGCGGAACAGTTAGTTGTTCTGCACATTTCTTATAAAGGGTTGGCGGTATTTTTTCTACTTCATGACTGTGCCGGTCGACTATGTTAGTCAAATTTTCACGTAATGTTAAGATAAGTTGACGACCGTCACAGATAAGGTATATTTATATTCATCACGCACTATGTCTTATGCACGTCATTAATAACATGTACCAACCTAGTATATAAGCTAGGATTTCCCATAATAAATTAGTCTAGTCCAGTCTCGTATTTGCGCGCATCTCAAGCCTTTTACTTTACTCCCGAAGATGTCGCTCTCCTTATAATTGCCCCTGGCAAAGTGGTGACCCGACTTCTGAACATCAGCAACCTTCGGTAATAGCAGCATGGACCCAGCCGCGAAGGAAACTCCGTGTGCTGCCATCTTAGAAGTGCAAGCAAGAAGCACTTCATCTAAGATCGCCGAGCCCCGACTTTTGAACATCAGCAACTTTCGGTAATAGCAGCATGGACCCAGCCGCGAAGAAAACTCCGTGTGCTGCCACCTTAGAAGTGCAAGCAAGAAGCACTTCGTCCAAGATCGCCGAGCCCCGACTTCGGCAACCAAGACGACATCAAGCAAGCCATGACCGGACCAGATTTGAAAACGGACCAGAAGCCAAATAATTTCAACTGAAGATATTCCGCATCGAACTCAAGATACCGCAAGAATAATGAACCGATAGTCAGCCGACTGCTGATTTATCAAAATGGAGCTCGCACCAGCAGAAACGAACGCGTCGGCAAATGCATTCACAGCAAGCAGCTTTTTCAAGTTCAAGACATAGGAAGCCGTTCCAGCCCCCAGAAGAGTATTGAAACATCATCGATATACCTAATCCGACGAATATTGAAATCATCCAGGAAGAACATCGCACGAAAAATAATCAAATCACTGAAGAGAGAGAGATATATATATTTATATATAAACGATTGATGTACAAGATGTGCCCTATGTTGCCAAATACCAAGGTTTTTAGGCACACAAATTTCATCAATCGACAACTTAATATTCACTCAAGAGAGAAGAGCACGCACGTACATATGACGTACGATATCATTGACTGCCTACAGCCAAGGTTACAGATTTAATGCTGACGCTGATTCAGCACAATCATCCTTGTGTAGGTACGGTCGCAATTATAAACAAACAGTGATTACAACTTCAACGACGTGCGATGTAAATTGACTCATCGATTCCTGAAAAACATGGGCGGCTGCAGCATCAGACGACTCTCCTGCGGATTTTTTCCAGTTATAGGTTAGGTTAGTTTACTAACCGCGAAGCCCCATTTTCCTAGTGTTTTTCTGTTTTCGTGTTTAAGTTTGTTATGGTATCTAACTTAGATTTTTTCCATTGTTATAAGTACATTCATTTATTTTTTCCCCTAAAAGGGGGAGTATCTGTGCCGGTCGACTATGTTAGTCATATTTTCACGTAATGTTAAGATAAGTTGACGACCGTCACAGATAAGGTATATTTATATTCATCACGCACTATGTCTTATGCACGTCATTAATAACATGTACCAACCTAGTATATAAGCTAGGATTTCCCATTATAAATAAGTCTAGTCCAGTCTCGTATTTACGCGCATCTCAAGCCTTTTACTTTACTCCCGAAGATGTCGCTCTCCTTATAATTGACTCTGGCAAAATGACATTTTATTTTTTTATCTTTTTATTAAATTATATATTTCTATAGTCTGGGATTGACTGAAGAAAAAATAGTTTTCTCTTTTATGTGTAACGGGCCAGTTATATGTTACGTTGTTTCCGTGGAGGTCTTTATTAGGTTTGCTTTCACCTACGGTCGCAAAGAAGTTGTTGAAAGTGTTTGCTACTATTGTTGGATTTGATATGAGTTCCATGCTTATTTTTATTTGTATATTGTTGATATTCTTTTTTTTACGAGTACCATTTGTTCGTTCTTTTATGATGCTCCACATTGTTTTAACTTACTACTCAAAAGAAAATAGGGGCCACTAAGTATTTTGATTGCTACGTGAAAAATATAGTAAACAGTAATGTATATAAAAAAAATAAAAAAATAAAAATATCTTTATTTGACGTAAGAATAAACAATTACATATTGTACTTACATTCTAAAGGTTGTAAACTTACAATAGGTACCCAACGAATCGTTGGGATACACTCATTCATTTTCGTTAAACTTATACATAATATAATTCTATGAGCACTAGCGCTTAAACTAGGCCTAGCCTGTATCTTAAACGCTAGTTCCTTCCAGTGTTTTGACAAATTGGTTAAGTTGATTCATTAGATGTTTATTCAGCTATATGAGGGTAGAATCTATATAAGTGGTTGCAATTGGTTAGACCATGGTAAATGTGAACTTCGACAAAGTTTTTAAGTGTTGTGGATGAGAAAGTTGAATACGAGACTTGAATACGAGATATGAAGTTAGTGCCGTTATTTATTTACTTATTAGTATTCATTTAACTATTTAGTGTTAAGATTTTCTATTCTTTTAATTTTAGAACAATTTTAAAGACTGGAGTTAGAAATTTTAAATAGGCAAATTTTATTATTTTATATAATATTAACAAACAAGCTTTCTATTTTATTATATTCTTGAGTTTTTAGCCATTTAACCAGTTTTATTTTACATTCATAGATATTAAGGGGATAGATATTTAGGATTTTATTCAGATTATTGCACAACATGGGGCCTGTATAACATTGGAATTTTTGTATGTAACTTGTTTTAATTCGAATAGTGGGACAGACTTTATGTGTTCGTCTATTTGCGATGACATCATCATAAATAATTTTTTTGTGTTGATAGATAATTATATTTTTTATGTATAGTTGTCTGACTGTTAGGACGTCGCATTCTGAATAAAGATCGACTGTAGGGTACCTGAAAGGTTTAAATTTAATTACTTTGAGTAAGGCACGTTGTGCTCTTTCTAGGTTTATAAGATGCGTCTTTCGAGCACCGCCCCATGACGAGATACAATAAGTCAAGATATACTCTGCTAGAGCAGTATACACATTTTTTAGTAGTGTGTAATCCGCTACGTGCCTCAGTTTTTTAAAAATATATATAAGTCTCCTTGTTCTCTCCGCTAGTAAGTTAATGTGTGGGACCCATGTTAATTTTTCATCTAGGAGCACTCCTAGGTATTTAATTGTTTTGGTTCTATCTAGAAATGTGCAGTTGCATTTATTTTGGTTGTTGTATTGACAGGTGTGTAGTTGAATTTTGAAATTATTTTCAGGTGGTAACGATCGTATTGTATTCCCAAAGAGAATGAATTTCGTTTTGGTAGTATTTAGCGTTAATAGATTACGGTTAAGCCATTTTGCTATTCTATTTAATCCAGTTTCTGTATTTGACTTTGCTTCATCCCAAGTTCTACCATGAAAAACAATAGATGTATCATCCGCAAAAGTGAATAATCTTCCGCTATTTTTATCTAAATCGCATAAATTGTTGATATACAATAAGAAGAGTGTTGGACCCAAGACGCTACCCTGTGGTACTCCATATTCACAACATACAACGTCATTACTGTAGTAATTTGCCAATTTTACCCTTTGTTTCCTATTTTTTAAATAGTCTTTAAATATTTTCAGTGATGTCCCTCTAATACCAAGTTGTTCCATCTTGTTTAGCAAAATAGAGACAGAAACCGTGTCGAAGGCTTTTGCAAGATCCAAAAACACTCCGATACATTTATTTTGTTTGTCAATGTGGGTGGCAACATATTCTGTAAGTTCCAGTACTGCATCTGCTGTAGATCTGCCCGCTCTAAAGCCAAATTGATTGGTAGACAGAATATTTTCTTTTTCAAGGTACGATATTAATCTTTTGTTCAAAATTTTTTCTACTATTTTAGACAGAGCTGGTAATACAGATATGGGGCGGTAATTACCGACATAGTTTCTATCTCCTGTTTTGTAAATTGGATGGATGAGTGATGTCTTGAATACTTCAGGAAATACACCTGTTTCAATGCACGAGTTTGTGATACGGGTCATAACAGTAACTACTATTGCTTTTAGCATTTTCAGAAGCTTTGTAGGGATATCATCCCATCCTGTGGCACTGTTCGAATTTAAGTTCATTAGGATCGCTTCAACTTCCTCTTCGGAGGTTTCTAGTATGGCCATCGAATTTACTGGATTATGGGTACGTTCAGGATCGTCATTAATGTGCAATTTTTGGGCTATAATTTTTTCAGCTAGTTCTTTACCAATACTAGTGAAATAGGTATTGGCTTTGTTGAGAGCGTTTTGTGGTGTAGTTTCCGCTTTGAGTAGGTCTATGGGTCTTTCTTTTTTGTTATTTCTATTTGTTATACTGTCTATTATCTTCCATTTTAGTTTAGGATTTTTAATGTGTTTGTTTAATTGGCTTTTTTCATAATTTCGCTTTAGGCGTTTTAACAAATCATTGCAATAGTTTTTATATCTTGTGTAAGTAATTTGTAAAACAATATTATTAGTTTCTTTTTTACTTTTAATGTGCATTCGATCCCGATTTTTCATACACCTAAGCAGACCAGGAGTTATCCAAGGCTTTATACAGCGTGTTCTTCTAGGTGTTATTATTTTAAGAGAATTATTTAATATTGAAGTATGAATAATATCGACAAAAGCTTTTGCTGTATAATTCGGGTTTTGGGGATTAATAATATCATTGAAGTTTTTTGACAGTAATTCATTCACAATAGCATCGTAGTTAATTTTGTTTATAATGAAATTTTTAGACTGTTTTGTTTTGGCTTTGGTTGCGATTGAGCTTAAGACAGCGCAATGGTCTGTAATAGGCGCATCTATCACAATTGTAGAAGAATCAAAGGTAGCTTTAATCATAAGGTGGTCTATGCAGTTGTGTTCTCTTGTGGGATACGTATGTCCTGGAAGAATGCCATGTGATGCTAATAGATTTAAATAGCCTTCCGAATTTTTGTCTTCATTGTTAGGTTTGATATCTATGTTTAAATTACCAGCTACAATTAGGTTACGATAATTTTTATATTACGTAAGTAATTTGTCTAGGGAAAGTAGAAAAGTATCGATGCTTCTTTGTGACGGTGAACGGTAGATACCAATCACAACTGTATGGTTTTCAATTACTAATGCTATACACGTGGCATCATTAAGTGCGACTTCTTCGACTGAGCAATTTAATCCCTGTTTGGTATACATAACTATCCCGTCATTTTGATTGCGATGTTCCTTTGTATAGTGCAAATCATAGCTCAGTAGAGGTGGGAAATTTGCAGCTTTTGAGTTCCATGTTTCCGTTAATATATATATTTCACAGGGAAGGTCTAATCTCTTTAAAAATACTTCAAAGGCGTCAAAATTTTTCGTTATACTTCTGATATTCTGTGTAAGGATGTTTAGATTGTGTTTATAATTTGATGCTAGGATTGATTTGCAGGATTCAACACTACACACTTTAGAGGTTCCTGGTTGAATCTTATCAATGTTTTTAATTAAATTCTCATTATTTAAAGAATCGAATGTTACGGTTGCTTGGTGTGACGTAGCTAAAAACTTGTTTTGTTGATCTTATCATTGTTTCAAAATTTCTTAGTTTTTTTGTTACCTCTGTAATAAATTGTAAAATAAATATTTCATTGTTGTTAACTTTTAGCAATTGCAGATTATCCACGAATTTTGGAAAAGAAAAGAGTAAAAAAATAAAAGATAAAACTACTTCTAGTCAGATGTCTGTTTTCAGCGAGATCAGTTGATTCTCATCCTTAATCTCGATGTGGGATGAGTCGGGAGTCTTACGGAGAAACACCTTCCCGTTGCTGGTCCAACAGAACTTGTAGTCATGGCTTTTCGCCAGGTCTCTGGCCAGGAAGAAGAGTGCGTCCTTTACTAGTAAGAGCTTCAGAGACGTAGATTGGTGTCGGTGGGCTTTTAAAACCCAGGGCTGCGGAGTTAAGTCGTTGTGCAGGGTGTTGTTTATTGTAGGTCTTACACGCATTTATCACATCGTTTTTTGTTATCACTGATGTAAATTCAGCAATAATGGTCCCCTTACCAGCTCTCCCATTTAGACGGAAAACATCTCTGATTGCGGCTTTGTCGACGCTCACCTGAAGAGCTTTGCCGGTGTTTTGTACAATTTCACATAGATCGGCTTTGCTTTCCGGTTTTTCTGGCAAGGGAATATTCCGTATTTCAATACTGGATGCTTTTGAGGATCGTTGCATGTCATCTATTTTCATTTCCAGTTGAGCTATCTGGAGCTGATTTTGTTTGCGTTCCGCCTCGAGACCTTCCACTTTCTTCTTCATATTCTCATATAGTCCATTGATCATTATCATCGATTTCTCAATTTCTTCGTTTGAGCGTTTGATATCTTTGTTCTGTTCTTTGATCTCTATAACCTCGGCAATCAGTTTTGATAGCTTGGTATCCTGGGATTTTTGCCACTCCTCAAACATACTCTTGAACTCATCTCTAAAGGAGGGAAGTGCATCGTCATCACTTGATTGACGGCATCTTTTGTTACGTTGGGACACAAAAGTTGGAGTGGTAAAGTTAGAGGCTATTTTAGATACGTCAGAATCAGAAGATGTATGCTGTAAGTTGCTCGCAGGTGGGGTACGAAGAATGTTGGACATTTTCCAAGTTCGAAGTTTAAGCAGTCGTTTATAGTGTAAACTCGTTACCAGTTACCTTGATCTCTCGTGGCACCGGATTTGGTTGAGGCGAAGGTCCAACTGTCTTGGTTGTTGGTTTTATTTTGTCACTGTCTTAAATTCAAGAGACCGCCTTTACGCTCTGTGCGCCTAATACTTGGTTCCGAATTTTGATCAAACTTTTTGGAATATTTTGTTTAAGAAAAGTTATTTAATTTAAAAGATACGTCTATTCGCTTTCGCGGTCCAGGGGGAAGCATAGCATAGTATATTTATTAAATTAACATGTAACAAGGCTTTTGTTTTAACTTATGCTAATAACCATTTAATTGTGTAGTCAATTATTTCACTTATTTCAATTAACATGAAATTAGTCCATTGTCAGCAGCAAAAACTAAGCAGAAACTCTTTGCAAAACAAAACAAAAACTGACACAAGCTGTTTTTTTTAATGGTTTAGTAACGGGTGTGTCCTCCTCTCCTGTTTTCACACTCCTGGAGCCTTGAATGCATAATCTCGATTAAGTTTCTGATGTTTTCATCAGGTATCTCTTCCCACGCACGTTTCAGAGCATCCATAAGCTGTTGCTGGTTGTGAACCTCTTGCTCATGCTCCCTAACCCTTCGTTTTAATTGGTCCCACATATGCTCTATTGGATTTAAATCCGGACTATACGCTGGCCATGGTAGGACACGAATATGGGAGTCATCCAGTACAGTCTGGGTGGCCCGAGCTGTGTGTGGGCGGGCATTGTCATGCATTAACCAGAACCCTGGCCCCACTCTCTGTGAGAATGGAATCACATGAGGCCTGACGACTTCATCGATGTACCGTTGTGCAGTTACTGTGCCTTGATTTAAGAAAACCAGCTCAGTTTTGCCTTGTAAGCTAATCCCAGCCCAAACCATCACACTAGGACCTCCAAAGCGGTCAATTTCCTTGATGCAGACATCGGAAAATCTCTCACCCTGTCGTCTCCATACTCTAATCAGCCGATCATCACTACAAAGCTGCACTTTACACTTATCTGTGAAGAGCACCATACCCCATTGATTCATGCTCCAATCTGAATGTTCGCGGCAAAAACTTAAACGATTTCCACGTTGAACCTTAGATAAAGGAATTCATACTACTCGGCGTCTGGACCTTTGCTGGTCTTCATGCATTCGATTACGTATCGTTTGGTCACTAACACGAGTCCCCGTTGTCAACCGTAGGCGATATTGTAACTTACGTGCCGTCACAGAGCTCTCTCGACGGGCACTCAATCGGATGTAGCGATCCTCTTGTGCCGTAGTCGCTCGCACCCTGCCCGATCCAGGCCTTCTTGCAACACTGCCAGTCTCTTGGAACCGATCCCACACATTTTGGATGGCTCGGCGACAGAAACCCAACGAAAAAGCTACACCGCTGTGAATGACCTTCAGCAATCAATATAACGGCTCTGGTGGCAGTAATGGTATCCCTATGCCTTCGTTGACGTGGCATTATTAACAAAAGATGTTAAAAGAAGCAAAAGATGGACAGAAATAGTTTTTTAATAGAATAAAATTGTGATTCCATCTGAAAGGAATTTGACCTGAAACTCGTTTTTTTTATTTGCTTCAATTTCTGGCCAGCTGTAAGACTTAAACACCAGCATTAAAGAGATTGGATACTGAAGGAGGCCGGACATCATTAATTAGTCACTTATTAATTAGTTTACATCTAAAAATTTACTCAAAAACAGAAATATGTAAGTGGCCCTTATTTTCTTTTGAGTAGTATATATTGGTTGATTTTTTAAATCTTTGCTTATAATTTAATCTTTTAGATATTGCAATTATTCATTCATAATAAATTACAAATACGTTTTACATTTTCGATTTTTACTATTTAACTAAGATATTTGATATAAAAAGTTATTTCATTATATAAATATGGATGAATTATTATTTGAATTATAAATTAATTGATAGCATGAATAATATTAAGGACCCTCACTACTGAGTAAAGGCCTCCTCCATTTTTCTCCACGTTTCTCTATTTATTGCGTTTTCAGTCCAGTTATTTCCTGCTGTTTTCAATAATTCGTCGAGCCATCTCTCTACTGGTCTACCTCTGTTTCTCTTGCCTGGTTGGCCTTTCCATAAGGTTATCTTTTTTGTCCATCTTTCTTCTTTCATCCGTGCAATATGGCCGGCCCATTTCCACTTTAATTTTTTGCAATGGTGTAGTGCGTCTATCACTTTAGTCGTACATCTTATTTTTGCATTCGTCCTTCTATATCTTAGTTTTACATTCAGTATACTTCGTTCCATGGCTCTTTGGGTCGTTTTTATCCTATTCTTAGTGTATTTATTTAATATCCATGTTTATGGTGCATAAGAGAGAGACAGCAGTATACATGAATCTAGGACTTTTCTCTATAGTCTCACCGGAATATTAGATTTGAGGACTTCCTTATAGTTCCAAAATTTGTTCCAGGCCATTTTCACACGTCCATCTATCTCATCTCGATGTCTTGATTTTTTTAATGATATCTGCTTGCCTAGATATATATACTCTTCAACGTATTCTAGTGGAGCGTTATCAATATAGATGGGAATTCTTTCGCTGTTGGTCATAATTTTGGTTTTTGTTGTATTTAGTTGCAAACTAATTTTATAGCTGACTGCGTGTATTTCCTTTACCATAGTTTCATATCATCAGCAAATCTTAGATTACTCAAGATTTTTTCGCTTATACCTTTGTAATCCCATTTGAGAGTCTTCATAATACTTTGGAGTACTATTATAAAAAGTCCAGGCGATAAAGGATCTCCTTGCCGAACGTATATATGTTTATTTCAGACCCTGGTCTTTCTAGAATTACTCTACTTTTGCTATTCTTGTATATGTCTTCTATTAGTTCAATATTTTCTAGCGGTACCTCGCATTCCCGTAAAGCTCTCTATATACTGTCCATGGGAGATAGAGTCAAATGCTTTGGTATAGTCTATAAACGCTAGGTAGAGCGGCCGATTCATTTCTTCGTGTTTCTCTATCACAACTTCTAGGGAGTGGATGTGGTCTGTAGTTAAATGATTTCGTCTAAAACCCGCTTGTTCCACCGACTGGTGCTTATCAGTGTATTCCGCGAGACGTTCTTCTACGCAAGAGGCAAATAGCTTGTATAGATTTGGTTGTAAGGTTGGTCTATAATTGCCAATGTCGGCGAGGTTTCCTTTTTTGCACAGGAGAACTATATCCGATTTCGCCCATTTGCCAGGAATAACTCTATCGTCCAGTATTTTATTGAATAGAGTGGTCAAAAGTGGTACTAAGACAGGATGTCCTGCTAAAATTGTCTCGTTTGGTATGCCGTCTGGTCCGCTACTTTTTTCCTTCTTCAAAGATTTTATTTTTGTATAGATTTCTGGAAATAAAAACCTTTTTATGGTGGTATTATTTTGCGTCTTTGGTAGAGTCTCTGTGCAGAGAGGTGTCTTGGCTAAATATAGGTCTTTATAGAATTATGTGGCTATAATTATTATTCCTGATCTGGAAAATGTTTTCACATCACTTGTTCAGTTCTTTTGCAAGCAAGCAATCCATGTTTTGGAGTTTCTTAATTCTTTCAGGCCTTTTTTCATACTTCCTGACTTGTCCAAATGTCTTTCAATAATTGATAATCTGTGCTCTTGGTATTCTTTTTTGATGATTTTATGAATATTTTTGTAAAGATAGCATTTCTCATCCTTTTCTTCAATTGTTAAGTGTTTTTTTATTTGTTAATTTGTTTCTTGTTTTTATGAGCAATTTTGTGCTATCTGAAATTATGGATTTTCTTTTTTGTTTGTTGTTGTTGCTACATGTTGATCTCAAACTATCCTCGATAGCTTTCTTGATTTTCTTATAATATATATTTACATCGTCGTCGCATTCTAGTTTTATGTCTGAAGAGAGTAATTGTAGAGCTTCTTTGAATTTTTGCTGCTCTTCCGTCGAACTCAGCTTGTAAGTTTTGTTTTTGTAGTTGGCTCTAGATTTTTTATTGTTGTTTAGCATTAGGGTACTTCTTACAAGTCTGTCTTCAATGTTGGTTATTTTCTCTTTAATGTTTGACAAAATGTAGTCTATCTGACTTTTATTTTTCTTTGGCGAGAGCTATGTCCACAAATTCTTGGTATTTTTGCGAAATAAGCTGTTGATTACAAACAAATTATTCTCCCAACAAAATTGTCGTAGAGTTTTACCTCTTTTGTCTCTTATTCCGAAGCATGAGATTCCCAGTATTGTCTGCGCCTTTCAGTTTTTGCCCAACTCTGGCATTGAAGTCGCCCATAATTATAAGGTTTTCACTACAGTATTTGAGGCATTCTTGTATTTGGTCATAGAAGTTTTTTATTTCCGTTTCATTGGCGTCGATAGTGGGTACATGAACTTGCATAATATATAAGATTATATTGTTTATGTTCAGATGTATCAGCATACAAATTCTTTCGGAGATTGCAGTAAAGCTTTCTATGCTTTCTTTGAGGTATTTCTTTACTAGGAATCCCACCGCATATAGATATTTTGTCTCCCCGAAATAACAGAATATGTGGTCTTCATCCTCTTCTACGTTATATCCTGTACGCCTTATCTCTGCCAAATCAATTATATAATAATAATAATAATAATTTATTTATTTATCATAACGAGGTATTACACTAGAATATGTTTGAGCTTAATTAATACATGTAAAGCATTATTTGAACTCTAGTAAAAACAGAAAACATCTGAACCTGAGCTAGGTGGTTAACCTGTATTTCAGGATTCAGCGCTCTTCCTAATAATTACAGTATAAGTGCTATACATTACAAAAAATGAGTACCTGTTATTCATTAGACCAAGTACAGCTAAATCAGGTAAAATAAACTACAAAATGGAGCAAAATTTACATAGGCTTAATTTACTTAAGGCCTTGGTGAGTATAAGAGAGACCTCTCTTTGAATATCGTGAGTGTGAATGAGTGTGTGTGAGAGGGTGTGTGGTGAGGAGTTTACAGGCACTTGATATGCTTTTTGGTACCATACTCTTTAATATATTTAATAATGTCAAGGAGTGCAAAACAAAGTAAGACAGATTCAATTACAAAAAGTACACATATTATTACTATCAGGAATAAATATAAGAGGTCAGATTGATGTTTAGCACCTAATCTATAGTCATTAGTAGTTGTTCTGTTTGGTCATAATTCAGAATTTTAAGAGTATTAAAAATGGTTTTCTTGAAATGATGGGTGGTAAGAGAGTAAATGTCTATTTTTCTATTGATTTTATTATACAGCATAGGTCCAAGGAAAGGGAAGAATCTGTGAGCAAAGGAGGTCCGGAAAGTTTTAGGTTGTGGACATACCCTATTGTTACGGCGCTTGATCAATAATTTGGGATCAAATGTCATAAGTGAGTGCTGTTTCAAAATGGTAAAGTAAACAAAGAGTTGTCTAACTGTAAGAACATTACATGACCTGAAAAGAAGTTCAGTAGGGTAAAAGAATGGACGAAAAGTGCAGACCTTTAAGATTACCCTTTGTGCTCTCTCTAAATATAAAAGCGTGGTCTTGGGAGCTCCGCCCTATGACGTGATGCAGTATGCCAAAATAGATTGACAAAGTGCAAGGTAGACACTTTTCATCAATGTACCGTCAGCAACATGTCGTAGGGTTTTGAAGACATATATGAGTTTTCGAATCCTGCTACTAATCATATCAATACGGGGTCTAAATCCAAGATTTTGATCTATTATTACCCCAAGATACCTAATGCTGGAGGTTTTTATCAGAGCAGGACATGAGCATGAATTTAGAGATGGGTCAGGACAACGGGTGGGTGAGCCAAAAGTACTCCATTTGTATTATGGGTATTTCGAATTGAAAAAGATAAGAACTTAGTTTTATCTGCATTTAAGGTTAATAAGTTTTCCCTTAGCCAAGAAGTTGCACTATTGAAAACAGCCTGTGCAACATTAAAAGTATCTTCCCACGTTTTTGATGAGAAGAGCAGAGCCGTGTCATCCGCATAAGTTATAACTTTTCCCTGAGCAGGATTCAGTTCGCATAGGTCGTTGATGTAAGCGAGAAATAGAGTCGGACCCAGAATGCTACCCTGTGGTACACCGTAGGAGATGGGTAAATCGCTGCTTTGATAATTACTTATCCTCACAAACTGAGACCTAGCGGTGAGGTAGTCCTCCAGCAGTTTGAGTTGGACTCCGCGGATTCCCATTCGGTCCAATTTTGCCAGGAGAATGGGGACAGAGACCGTGACAAATGCTTTGGCAAAGTCCAGAAAGATACCTATTACATTATTGCCTCCATCAATATTTTTCGTAATATAATCAGTCTGTTCGTGAACTGCATCGCCAGTGGAAATACTTTTACGAAAACCAAATTGTGACGTCGACAAGAATTTATTGCTTTCGAAGTAGTTGACTAGTCTTGAGTTGATTATGCGCTCAAGCAATTTGGAAATTAATGGAAGTATTGAAATAGGCCGGTAGTTATTAACACAATCCCTGTCACCAGACTTGTGGGGAGCACCATTGATCTCTTCAAGGTCCTAAGAAAAACGCCGTTTGAGAGGCACATGCTAAAAATGTGGGTTAAGGGAGGAATGAAGAAATTCTTGTTCAGTTTAAGGATTCGGTTTGAGATTTGATCCCAACCCACTGCACATGTGTTTTTCAGACCCAGAATAAGTACCTTTAGTTCGTCTAGATCTGTCTCCAGCAAAAAAAACGACGACGTAGTTGCTTTAAAAGATGTAGTAGTTAACAGTGGTACTGCTCCAGGGGAAGTTTGGTTACCAATAACTCCTTTAGCTAGATTTTCTCCTATATTAGCAAAAAAGTCGTTTACTTTGTCAGTAGTGTTAATGTTTCCTCCAGTCCCCAACAATTCAGTCGCAACAGTTTTCGTTTTGGTTGTGTTTGTGATTTCCTTGATTGCCTTCCATAGCCCCTTAGGATTATTGCCAGCTTTTTTAATTTGATTTCTCTCGTACAGTCTCTTTAGTTTTTTAAGTAGATTATTACAAAAGTTCCTATATCTTTTATATGTGGTAGAAAAAATAAAGTTACCTGGAGAATCTTTTGACTTTTTGTGCAACCTGTCTCTGTTTCTCATACAGCGTAGTAGTCCCGGAGTTATACATGGCTTGATGATCTTTTGATTCCGTGAGAGTTTAATAATGGATGAGTTCAGATTAATGGCTTGTTGCACAGAGGATATCAGATTATTTAAGGATTCATTTGCATCCGAGGAGGAGAATATCGGTTGCAAGTCAATGTTTTTTAGTTGAACACTAAGACCTGCATAGTCTATATTAGGTGCTGTTGCTTGAAATACATATAACCCTTTTTTTGTTTGTTTTTGATACAAAGTAACACTAGTTGATGGTCAGTCACAGTAGAATTCGTAACTAGGGTTATTGACGGCTTTTTCGATTTTAATATAACATGGTCAAGGCATGTTCTTTCCAATCTAGTTGGCAAGGAGTGAGCGGGAAGAAGACCATGGGAGGCACATATACTGAGATATTCATGCGCCCCAGAGTGAAAAAAGTTCCCCTGAAGTATGTTTATATTAATATCGCCAATAATCGCAACGTTACTGAATGATTTCAAGTTGTGAAGAATTGTGTTCAAAGATTCAAGAAAAACATCAACATTGTTATTAGAGGGGGACCGATAGATATCAATGACAGTGGTTTCCGTTCCCATCTTAATTACAAGGCAGTTTGAATCGCGGCATATGTATTCTTCAATTACCACTTTCAGTTCCTCTTTAACATAAACCACGACGCCATCGTTCTGCAGATAATTTTTAACAGGAGCATAATAGTAGTAGCCCTCAATATGTGGGATGATAGTCGACCTAGATAGACGACACTCAGTGAAAACGTTAATGTCACATTTAAAATTTAATCTGTTTTGTAGGACGAAAAAACCATCCATATTGCCCGAGATACTACGAATATTCTGAGTCAATAACTTGAGAGAGTCGGAGGATTTGGGAAAATACTTAATACAATCCTCTACCTCGCAGGCAATTGACTCAGAAACAGCAATATTGTCTAGGTCGTTGATAAAGACGTCATCAAGCTCTGCACCGAGAGAGAAAGCAGTAGGTGTGTGTCAGCGAGTTAAGAGGGAGACACTTAGGCTGACATAATTTTGGATATGGTGAATAATAGCAGCCAAACTTATGAATAAAGCGACATATGTGTATAACGCAAATCATAATAATATAATAATACAAAAAGCTGCATAAATAAGCGATTATAATCATAAATACTATATTACTTTTTGATATGTTCCTTACGCTCTGATCTAAGACTTTTGATTTCTTTTTGTATTTCGTCATTTTTAGAATAGAGTATCTCCATAGAGGACTGGATGTCTTTATTTTGGGACTTAATTTCATCTAAAACGGTCTGTAGACCATTAAGCTTGCCAATGTGCTCGGTTTCAAAACAGGAGAATAAGTGTTTGATTTCGTCTTTAAGCTCAGACAGCTCATTTTCTCGTCTCCTCTTCAAGCGGTTCAAGTTATCATTATGTATGTTATCCGCAGCGGCGTGGTCTACTTCCGATTCTGAGTTGGTCTCAGCGGCAGAAGTGTTGGGTGCAGGAGCACGTGGCGGGGGTGTACGCTTCGTGAACATACTTAATTATTGATATATTCAATCAATTAAAATTATTGATATATTATATTTAATTATTGATATTGTAATTTCGTAATTTCGTAATTTCTTTATTGTACTAAACAAAACAGACATACAGATAACTTATGATAGAAAAAACATGTACAAAGGCGAGCTTATCTCTAAAAAGAGATTTCTTCCAGCAAACCATGTTGGATAGGAGACGGAGATGATAGGTAAGGGAAAGAATTGCGCGTACAATTAAGACTATATTCTAATATAATACATATTACACATACATAAAACCCTATTGCTAAGAAATATAGACTACATACACAGTTACATAAATACAGCATATCAATAAAAATCTTACAAATATACTAATACTAATACATTATATAGCTAAATAGAAAGTGAAAGATAGTGCTTCTTTAGTCGGTTCTTAAAGATATTCAGTGATATTGCTTGTTTAAATTCCACTAATCTTTCATGTGATAATAGCGATCGAGCATTGTATGTACATATGTAGAGTGGGTGGAGTGGAGGGTTGTAGTATTTGGCCCCCGCGGTGACCGGCCGTATTGTGGGTTGTAGAGAGGTCGCTGCTTTTTCAGTATGATTTCATATTTTTTATAGTAATCATTTATAATTTTGTTACCGTTTTTTAATGAAAATGTTTTTAAAAGCCTTTTGTTTCTGCATGATTATCTGATGCCTTTTGTTAGTCAGTATTTTTTTAAACGGGTTTAATTTTAATTTTCTGTTTAGGTATACAAGAGTTTAAAATGTTGGTTAATGTGTTTTGAAACAAGTTATAATTTTCATTTATAGTGTTATTTATTGTTAAAATTTCATTCCAATTCATTAGCTGGAGCTATGATTTAAATGACTCTATATTTTTATTGTTAAATATTCTTTTATACATGGTTTGGTATGCTATTTTTTCTGTGGGTTTGTGTATTTTTATTTTTATGGTTGCGGCCAATTGATTTGTGAATCCGTAATTCTCAACTGTTACTTGAATGTCGTTGGCGAAGTTTGTGAATATAAGGTCTAAAGTTGATGATGTTGGTGTGTTAGTGAGTATGTTGCTTAACATATTGTGTTTGTTTGTATTCTGTAAATTTTTCCAATAATTTTATTGTTTTTGCACCATTACTGATTAAAACATTTGAATAGAAGTCACCTCCGATTATGTCTTTAGATTTTGGATATTTTTTTTAATGTATTTTAGTATAGAGTCCAAACATTCATAGAATATATTCTCTTCCCGTGAATTAAAATATATGCTAACAATCAAGATATCCTCTTTAGTTAAGTTAGTAGCGCATGTTTCTATAACGTATTCTATCGACATGTTACTTATATCTAGAATTTGTTTGCTATCTATATGCTCTTGGACTAAGATGCAGTCTCCTCCTCCGATTCTATTTTCACTGCAGAGTGATGCTGCAATCTTGTAGCCAGAACATTTTATTAGATCTAGTTTTTCCTAATTCATCCAGCTTTCTGTGATGCAAAACGCTTGACATGTTGTTCCTCTAGAAATTGTTCTATTAAATGTTGTTTGTTTTGTAAGCTTTGTAGGTTCTGGTATAGTATTTTATATGATAGTTTAGAAAGGAATTGTTTGTGAAGTTAGCGGCATCATCATTCTGTCCTGCGCTTTCATAGTTTGTCTCTTGATATTTATGTTTTTTGGTTTCTTTTATATTTTTCATGAACTTTTTTCCTTCAATAAAAAGTTGATTATTCCTATCATTGCGTGTAATCCCTTCTTTCTGGCGATAAACATTTACTCTCGCCATTTTCTTCGTTCTTGTCGTGTTTTTTTGACGAGAACTTCTGTTACAGATAGCCGTGTTCCTTGTAGGTAGTAGGAATTGTGTAATATAACTTTTGCTTTTCGTTTGCTTAACAGTTCTATGACACTAAGACGGTTATGGTTTCTGATATATTTTCCTATTCTGTACGTGTTTTCAATGTTACTTAATATATCTATATTCATTGTGTCTTTGAATAATTCAGCAATTCTGTAGTGTGGATCGTCTTCTGACTCTCTGTTATATTCTTGTAACGCGTATAAAACAATCTTATTACTTTTATTCGCATCTATTTCATTCATTGTTGATTCAGGTTTGGAAAGTTTCAGAGTTTCAATTGTTGTCTGGAATAGTTTTATTTCTTGTTTCAGTGTTTTATTTTATTCTGTTAGTTGGCCTATATTTAGATTAATTTGACTTATCTCCGTTTTCCTTCTTGAATTTTCAGTTGTCAAATTATTTGTTTCCTGCTTGGTTTCTTTTTTTAATATTACTATGGCCTTATTTTTGGATAGTACACTGGAGTTCAGCGATTATGGTATTGTTGTTATCTTTTAGTTGCGCATTAATCATTTGTTTTAAGGTTTGAAGTGTTATTTCTGTGCTCTTGATGATAGAGGTATCCGGTGAGTTCTGGTAAGTTGACTATTGCCCAATAAACATGATTCGTTGGTGTTGTCAAGTGGAGGTATGTCATTTGTGGACGATGGCGCTTTTTTCCTTATTGTTATATTATTTACAGGGCAGTGCGTTTCTCGGTTTGGACGTTTGACATTTTTAGATACGCTTGAGCCGTTGATGAGTTATTTGCGAGTTAGCGCGGACTGGAGTGTTTTAATTTCTAGTTAGTCGGTCCTTTTTTGTGCATTTGGAACATAGCCAAGAATAATCGTAACCTTGTTGATGGGTTTGAAAGTATTTCTTCCCTTATATTTAAGCATTGGTAATGGAAGTGACTTTTGCAAGAGCAGCATGTTATTCTCTCAGTAATTTTAACAGTATTCGAACAAGCTGATTAACGCATTCTAAAGTTCGAGTAAGAGCAACGTATTCAGATCTTCAACGCTATTAGGTTGTTAAACTACAAGCGCCCTCTGCATTGGTTGTTTGGTGCTGGCCCATATTTTATTACCGGTGGCGCCTCTGCTGGTGAGTAACATGAAGTGTCGGTGGCGCCACCCGTATTTGTAGATGGCGTTAATGTCGTATTTGGCGATGGCACGACACGTCGTTGTTGTGAAAATTAAATCGATGTTTAGGTTACTTTTGACAATTTATTAGATTAAAAGCACTTTATTGTCCTGTATTTCACGTTTATTTGTTTGTATAGTCACATATCACTGTCCCAGATATTGTATTTTATGTCCCTTCACTTTGTTGTTCAAATTTTTACGTCCGTTGGCGTTACTTTATTTCTTGTGTTTGAACTGTGTTTCTCTTCATATTTCACTGTAATTCAATGTTTTTAGTTGCGTAATCACTTAAGGGTTCTCAAGAAACTATTTGGTGTAGATATTATGCACTTTAGACACAAAAACAGAATAATATTTACGGAGCCTTTGTTTACTGGTCGGCGGTGTTGCCAGTCCCTGGGCACTGGGCACGATGAGCTCACAGAAGCTATGTTATAGAGATTACCCGATATCTTAGCGGTAAACGAGACTTGGTTTAGGGACGGCGAGGTGGGGCGAGCGCCGGCGATACCGGAATACAGATTGCGTCATGTGGCCCGCTCGCTCGAAGTTAGGCGCACCCGCAGCAGCGCTATCGCATTTTACACTAGGCTAGGTGTTAAAGTAAGAGTCTATCCACATCCGCCATCAAAGTCTAAAGTTGAGCAAATGTGGCTATCTCTAAATATTAAATCAATTAAAATTATCATTCGCACTGCATATCGTCCCCAAAGGATGAAAGTAGATGATTTACTGAATGCACTGACCGACTCCATTGCAACTTTCTCGAAGTTTGATCGTATTGTTTTAACTGAAGACTTCAACATTAACTTGCTTGATGGTGGCGACAGTATATCTCAAAAGTTGCAACAATTTCTCGAGTATACTAATCTGGTCAATTGTGTGGCCGAGCCAACTCATGTTACAGGTACCAGCGCAACACTAATTGACTTTATCTACACTAATGCATGCGTGGCGAAGCTCTCTGTTGATCATTTACCCGACCTTGGTGCTCACGCTTTTGTAACTGTCGCAATAAAAATTAAACGGGAAAAAATTCCTCCGCTTAAAATAACATATAGATCGCTAAAAAGTCTGGATCTTTCCGTCTTTTAATGAGGACTTAAAAAAGATCGATTTCAATAATATTTTAAACCACACAAATGTGGATTTCATGCTAAGGGCCTTCGATGTTGTCTTGCTGGAGTTGTTTGACAAACACGCCCCTTTAAAATCAATAATCATGAGGGATAAACCTATGCCTTGGCTGACAAGTAATGTAAGATACATGATGTGACTTCGAGATAGGGCTCATAACATTTATAAACAATCTAAACTGGATTTCACGACTATAAATCACTAAAACATCTTGTTAGTGCTAGTCTGCATGCGGAGAAAGTGGCCTTTTTCAATGAAAACGTTAATAAACACTCGCATAATCTGAAATTGTTGTGGAAAAATCTGAGGAAAACCACATTATCTAACTTCAAGAAAACAACAGATCTACGTGACAACTTTACTAAACCTGACGAAATGAATTCAAACTTTTTAAATGTTCCTGGCTAACTCTGTTAACATATCAGATCTTACCTACTTTGAGTTCCACAGGCTTGGCGCAGCTGAGTTCTGTTTCCAAGTTGTTAGTGAGAATGACGTTGGAAAGGTCATTTGCAGGATGGGTTCTAACACCCGTGGCGCTGATCAAATTATTATGAACATGATAGTTTTTACGCTACCACAAACTCTTAAAATTATTACTGACATTGTAAATAAATCTCTTGCCTCATCTACTTTCCCGACGCCCTGGAAAAATGCGGTTATTCGACCTATCCCTAAAATCAATGATTCGTAAAATGTATCGGATTTACATCCGATCAGCATTCTTCCTTTTCTGTCTAAGATTTTAGAGAAAATGGTATATAACAGGTTGTTTCGTTTGCGGAGAGAAATGCCATTTTCCTTAAGTTCCAATCAGGTTTTAGGAAGCAAAGAAGCACGACGACTGTGCTTCTAGATGTTGTAGACAATATTCTTTCGTTTCGAGATTCTGGAAATAGTACTATACTTATGCTTTTAGATTTTTCCAGCGCTTTCGATTCTATCAATGTGACTTTGATGCTATCAAAACTAAGTTTCTATGGATTTGACAGGTCTGCTGTGAGATGGTTTGAGAGCTACCTCGGGGGGTCGTACCCCCCGAGGTAGCAGTCAGCAGGTGGTACTGAGGAATACCAATGGCACTAGTGAACAATCACAAACCACAATAACTAATAGAGGTGTCCCTCAAGGGTCAATTCTTTGGCCCTTGTTATTCATAATACGAGTATATAGCGCTGACCTTATTAAATGCATCACTAATTTTAAATACCATATTTATGCAGACAACCTTCAGTTATATCTAGATTTGAATAAAAATTATTTTGACGATGCTATGAAGCGAATTAACGGCGATTTGGGAAGAATAGGTGCCTGGAAAAGAACGCTTTGGTTTTAAAACCCTCCAAGTCCAAATATATGATTTTAGGGTCAAAGAAGCAGATCGAAACACTCTCAAACCTTGATCCTCGAATCTCAATTGCGGGTGACATGATCGAACGCGTACATGAGGCTCTTAACCTTGGGCTTGTTATGGATGAGGAATTACGCTTTGAAAATCATGTTCTTAACATGGTAAAAGTCTGCTTCTATCGGCTTAGCATATTATATAAAAAATATCTTTATTAAATGAACAGACGCAAATATCACTGTGCGAGTCTCTAATACTATACAATTTAAACTACGGCATAATAGTATACGGGTCCTGTCTCCTCAAGCGCACTCAACGAGTGATTCAAAGAGTCTAAAATGCATTGTGCCAGGTACTGCTTTAATATTCCTCCTCGTGGCCACGTTACAACTTACCTAAACAATGCAAACCTCCTAAAGATAGACGGAAGACAAAAACTACACCTTGCCTCGCTCCTATTTGGGTTGATAAAGCGGGAAATACCGGAGTACCTATTTGATAGGCTGGATTGGCGACGTTCGCACCATCACGCCAGGACCACAACTAGCCTACTGTCGATCCCCCGCCACGGGTCTGCTGCTTTTCGGAGCAGTTTCAGATATCTGGTAACGAAGTGCTGGAACAATCTGCCACCAACAATATGCAACCTAAAAACTTTAGCTCACTTTAAAGTCATGAGTAGGCAGCACTTCCTAAAACTGCAGAAGTCAGATGTCTGACTGAGTCTCCGACTTTTGGTCAGATTGCATTTTTTTTTTCACAATTAGTTTGCTACATTACCCCTTAGTAATAGGCTATAAATAGCTCATATTAATAGAGCGGCATTCATCAGAAAAGTATCCAAATCGGTGCAATAAATAAGATTTTTCCTAAATGTTTTGTTAAAAAGGGAAAAGTTATTCTTCCTAATATTGAAGAGCCACCAGAACCAATAAAAAGCCTTTTGACCAATAATCACAAATTATCACCGCATTTTTTTAATAACGTACGTCGATACGCCTTTTTCAGATGACTTTGTTTGTAAAATATAAAAATAATAAGAAATAAACTTTGAGAATAAAAATTGGTTTATGGATAAAAATATAAAATTTTATAAGAAAAATATAAATAGTAATTTGAAAAAAATAACTTTTTATGTCCTGTATAAACCTTTACGTGTATTCCAAATGGTTTAAAAATAAATATGTACCAGTGCGAAGCCGGGACGGGCCGCTAGAACTTTAAAAGATATTTTTTTAATATGTACCTAAGAATTATTTTTGATCAGTTAACTAATCATGTTTCTAATTACCTATATTGCATATATATTTACTATATTTATACTATATTTATTTTGTTACGGAGCTACCTAGTTATACAGTTATTGTTGTTGCATTATCTAAAATTGATCGGAGGATGTACAATTCCTAAGATAGAGGTTCATAACCTAGCTGAGGGATTATAGTTCAAAATACATTAATGTCACCTCCAGTTCCTTTCGCATGAAGGATTCGCTCCGTAAGTCTTTAATAGCGGGGTCCACACTGAGCCTCGCGTAACGCGAGGTAGCCTCGGACGTTTGCCTCGCGATGCAGCCTCGGTCTGTAATATTTTTGCACGAACCTGCGGAGCCGAGCCACGGCGAGGCTGAGCCACAGTCGAGCGCTCAGTTTAACATAACGCACTGTTCTTTATCCATCACAAAAACGTTACACGACTGACTGAGGCAAAACAGGTTACACGACAGTCCAGAGTGCGCGCGGCAAACGTTCTGAGGCGCCTTTGAGCATCGACAAAAACCCACAAGCATGGCTGGGGCCGAGGCACGCTCTGGCGAGGAAGAGAATGCGTTTGCCTCGGGCGAGGCACGTCCAGACCGACCGAGGCTCAGTATGGACCCTGCTATTGACGAAGTACGTTATGGTTTACAGAATGAATTCGTTTTTTAAAAGGTTGTCGTTTACATTTGTGATTTCATGGTATTCCACTGGTGAACCATGTCTTTAGAACACCTACAGGACCTTGCAATGTAAATGATAGGTTGTTTGACATGACTGACCCCATTTGGGGTCAGTTCTAACTGGAATAGGGTTTTACTGTAGCATATACAAATTCAGATATTGTTCATATATATATATAATAATAATAATAATAATTCTTTATTGCACAGAAAACACAATGGAAAAAATACAACGAACAATATGCAAAGGTGAGCTTATTTCTAAAAAGAAATTTCTTACAGCTAACCCGTGAGGAAAGGAAAAAATATTTATAGAGAGGTAGTCCTAGTGTACAATTAAGATTTAAAAGAAAGAAATAAAGTCAATATACTATCAGATAAATCACAATACATCCTACACATACTATAAAATAAATTAATAGAATACAATAAATACATAGATACACATACATACTATAAGATACCCACTATGCGGAAGAGAGGAGATGCTGTTTCAACTTTTTCTTAAAAGAGAACAAGGATGTGCAATCCCTAATAGCGCAAGGAAGTGCATTCCACAAACGTATTGCCCTTAACCTAAACGAGTGCTCGTAAGCAACAGTGTTGTGCTGAGGAATTGACAAAAGTGACACCGTGTGAGATCTCGGAAGTCTATCCCCAGAGAAAAGAAACTCAAAATGTTCACGAAGATATGCGGGATAGCGCGGATTTCTCAAAATATTGAAGAGGAAGGAGATAATGTGCATATCACGACGAAGTCGGATCGGGAGCCAGCCTAATTCCCTGCGATATTGGGATACGTGATCGTACTTGCGGAGACCGAGAGAGATGTTAATATATAATTACACAGGAAATGTAATAAGCAAAGGCGAGCTGATCTCTAAAGAGAGATTTCTTCCAGCAAAACCTAGGCAAGACAGGAGAGTTTATGAAACAGGACAGTCCTAGTGCGCAATAAAACTGTACACGTATATTACGTGTAAATAGGAAAAATATCTTTCCAGATATAAATAAAATATGCCTTTTACCACTCGTCTGTGGGTAGATGTCATGGTATAATCGATCATCTATTAATGACCACAAAGCTGAGTAGATAAACAAAATACAAACCTCACCTAGATAGGTATAAAATACAATAGACAGCATGCTGCACCTATATAAACTATAATATATCATTCCAATACCTACATAGATATGGTACCTATTACGGAAGTACCTATTAACCCATATATGGTTTCATAGGTTTTGAACTTTATTACCAAGCAATAAGGTTGAAAATCGCGATGCATTTCGGGTCAGGCCATTAAGGGGTCAAAGCAGGGTTAAGCGCAGGGAAGTGCGTTCCACAGATGTTCAAAGGTAACTAGATCAAGTGCTTCGAGAATAGAGAGATGTTAAAGGCAGACACGATCCCTAATTTATATATGAACAGAACACCGAACTTCAATACTCACGTGGGGTTTATTCTTAAAGTTGACGATTTCTGTTTTCTTTAGCCTTTTTAATTATTATTATAATATTAATTTAATTAATTATTTAATTAGCTTAGTTAATACGAGAGTACAGATGACTCTGAGTAGGAATGACCACGATTGCTATGGCGTCCTTCTTCCTCTTTTATACTTAACGTTGAATTATATGCAAATATACGTATACAAAAACTAAATAAGCAGACGTCTCCAGATAGTTAATATTTGCTCACGACCTTTCCTTTGTAATAAGGTTCTAAACATGAAATTGTATGGTAGATAAGGTATTTTTATGGCAGCTGGTTTGTACCTCGATTATGTAACACTATGAGAACAGTATAGACCTTACGAGCCTTTCAACATACATACATACTTAAACATATTGTCCCTACTGACGGACAAAAGGCTTTATTATAATGCGATACAAATTTATTTTGCGCAACAATTTAACGAAGGTCTAATTTTAAATTGAGTTTCAGGTGCTTGAATATTCCAATTACTTTGCAGACTTTTGAGCAACATAGGGGTATAAGTTTTGGCGATTACCGGTTTTTCCTCGGTCCTAGGAGATAAAATCTGGTGTCTACGGATTCGTCTCGCGAAGGCGGAGAGAACTGCGTAGTCTGATTAGCTATAAATTTTCCGAAATAAAATCAAAAACTGAAATCCGCTAATAACGAATACGGTTGCTACGGCAAACTTTCCCACATTTAATTGATTGATCGGTTTACAGCAAACAATCTTCTACTTAATGAGAAGAAACCTATTGTGTAAAGTATTCTCTACCCAATGTAAAACAGACTAATACAATTGAAAAATGAAAAATATATTATATAAGATTTATATAAATTGGCCTTTCTCATCCTAATGTGGTTTGCTGGAAGAGATCTCATAGTAGAGAGGAGTATTGTTGTCTGTATATTACTTGTATGCAATCAAGATGTTATGAATTATGAAAAACGAGCCTTGTGGATAAAACTGTGTTTTTTGGCATCACCCTCGATTCAATGCTTCAATGGGGTCACATCTGGGTGCACTATCGGGTAGAGTGAAAAAAAAAAAAAAGGGATATTACAATGTTCAAGATTACTTAAATGACAGGACTGTATGGGGTTAATCTGGCTCAACACAGACCTTGCTGTTAATAATTTTGTAATTATTTATTCCAGCTTATTAAATAAAAATAAATCATAATTGTATTAGTTAAGCACAACCTATTTTTAAAAGAGATCTAAAAATCAATCTGTGGGTGTTTCTACGCCCTTCTTCTCCCACAGTTGTCCAATGTAGAGAAGAGGCAAAAAATGACGTTTGCTAAGTATATGTAAATATCTACAGTAATAAAGTACTTTTGAGTTTGAGTTTGAGTTTGAGTGAGAACTGTAGTATACGCAATAAAAAAAAAATCCAACTTATTTCCGATGTAGACACCGCGAGAGTCCTAAGGCATCCAGCTGTTTGGGTTGATGCCTTGTTGGGGTTGTTGATTGATACACAATGTTAGCTTGAACACTGAAGTGACTTTAATTCACGAATAGTTAATGAGGAAATGTTGAAATGTTATGAATGCACCCGTCACGCGCGGATCCGTAAAATGCACTGAAAATAAGTAATCGCGAGTGGCCGACTATACAGGCGTCAGCAAAAGGTGTTCGGTTCCCGAACATATTCCCGGGGGGCAAAGATAAGCGTTCTGGGTGCTTTCATGTTAAATGTTAGTAGTTAATGTGGTGATTAAACGAGAAAGAAAATTACAAATCATGTTACAATATAGGAAATTATGTTAATGTTAGTATTTATGTAATTATGTAAAATATTTATTCATCACTAAACACTATTTTGCGAAACACTGGGGATTTCCCATTGTCCATGTTGAAGTCATTCGCTGGTGCACTATGACGATGTTGATTGTAGTTGTGTTTAGCTGGGGCCTGGGCGGAGGCGGGGGAAGGGGCGCTCACAGCCGGCTCGCTCGTCGTTGCTGCTGCTGGTGCCTGGGGTGTTCTCCAACTACGACGTGATCGACGCCATAACCATGCCAGCACTAACAGTACAATGATACCGTAGATCAGTGCGTAGTGGTGAATATTATGGTATGAGACCTGGGTTCCATCTTCATCACTTTGACTCTGTTTCATTAGCCTCAGCTTCGCTTCGATGTCCTGAGATAACCGATCTCTTTCTTTAGTTTCATTTGTCGCATTTCCATCTTGCGTCTCTATCGTAATGTTAATTATGTGATTGATCGGGGCTATGATTGAAGGTTGAAACTCATCTTTAATGTTTAATTGACTTCTGTAGTGTTTGTGCCCGTAGATCGTAAAGTCCTTTGTTTTGATTATGCAGTAATCATCGAGGCTAATGACACTTGTATGCGTCAGCTGGTGTGCGGTAACTGGAATGACGTGGTACAGATCATACTGTTCTCTGCTGACTAGGGGGATTCTGATTTCATAGATGAAATAATCTTGTGTCATTCTTGCTCGAACTTTTAGAAGTTTGTAAAGCTTCGTAAAGTCTGTATGTATGTTTTCAATCGGTAATGTTACTTCGCTCGATAATAATCCAGTTATTATGTTTAATTGTTCTTGAAGTTGTTTTGGCGTCAATAAATGTAGGTTAAACTGTCCCTTAAATATGTCTGATATGGTATCCAGCATCATATTCTGTATTTCTCTTAAGATTTGTAGTATGTTTGTCGCTGCAATAGCTGTCAATGTAAAGTCTCTTTCTTTCTCTGCAATGTTAATCTCCTTCAGAATATTTTTTGTTGCTGCGTCAAGACTGTTCAAATGTTTATTAATAATTTTATGTTGTTTTTCCATGATTTCCTCCGTTCGTTTTAGTAGATTATGTTCCGACTCCAACACTGTCGTCTGATTAATCCATAATTTCTTTAGATGAGATTGATTTTTCTTAATAAGCGCTATGTCGCGTGAGTACTGTTCTGCGAAATGTTCGTCTAGTACCCCGAACAGGCTATTAGCAAGGTAACCGACACCGTTGATAAGACCTCTGCGGCGGCGGCGGCGGCGGCGTCTCGCTTGCTCCGTGAAATGCTGAGTTGACAAAAGCTGGTCGTAGTACTCCAGCTCATTGAACTCATGTCTCAGTTGAGGTATGATCATGTTACACTTATTGTTTATTTCCAGACTGTTACACATATTTTCGAGATATTTTAAGAGTTTTTCTGTTGTTTGTGTTCCGGCCCAGTATGGACTCATATCATAGTATGTCACGAGTGTCCATTGATCATTTAGTAGTTGCATTTTTGCGAGCGGGTCGAAATAAAGCGACTGGTTGTTGTTGAGTTTTGTGACGTTGCATGTTGCGCTCGATCCTGATATGAATGAAGCAAAAAATATTATTGCTGTTACCACCGCGAATAGTTTGGAGAGCGGCTTGCGGCTACAGTTTGTTTGCTGACGGTTGTTGTTATTGCTGTTCTTTGCATTTTTCTCGCTGTCATCTTGTTTTTGTTCTTCGGATTGTATTGGGAGCAAGTTGAGCTTGACTACGGGGCGTTTGATATATCCAGTCTCTGTTTTCAATGTCACTACCCTCACTTAACCGTCTCTTCCTGGATGTATCTCAACCACTCTGCCCATTGCCCATTTTCCGACAGGCATGTTATCTTCTCGAATGGTCACTAAATCGCCTACTTGGACGTTTCTTTTTGGTTGTAACCACTTATTTCTCGCTGCTAGTTGTGTTAGATATTCGTCTTTCCATCTCTTCCATATTTGTTGTAAAATCTGAGTTGTTAGGAACCATCTTGTTCTCGCATCCTCTCTGGTTTCTATCACTGTTACACCTGCTCTCCCGGTTAAGAAGTGTGCGGGAGTTAAGAAATCCAAGTCGTCCGTATCTTCTGTCAGGGCGCACAAAGGCCGGGAGTTCAAGCAAGCTTCGAGTTGCGATAATATTGTTGAATATTCTTCAAATGTTAGGCGTTGTTGTCCGACTACACGTTTCAAGTGGTGTTTGAGGCTACGCACTGCTCTTTCCCAAATTCCTCCTGCGCTTGGCCAAGCGGGCGCATTAAAATGCCATGTTATGTTCATGTTCTCCAAAACTCCTCGAAAATTGTCATCCAATGTTTGTTTCACTTGTTCATACTCTTCCTGTATTGTTCTGTTAGCGCTGACAAAGTTAGTGCCACAATCACTATACAGGTGGCCGGGGGCTCCTCTCCTGGCGGCCATCCTCCTCAATGCTGCTAGAAATGCTGAGCTGGTAAGGTCTGACACCAACTCCAGATGAATGGCTTTGGTCACCATACAAATGAACACGGCGATATAGCCTTTCAGTGACCTTGCGTTTCTTGTTCTGTTCGCCTTTATCTCCACAAACCCGGTGTAGTCGACCCCACATTGGTAGAAGGGTTGTGCAGGCTCTACCCGAGCTGCGGGTAAATCTCCCATTATTTGGTTTTGTTTGCTCGGATTGTTTTTTCTGCAAGTCACGCAGTTACGCAACTGTTTCTTCACTGCGTTGTTTCCTCCAGGGATCCAGAACTGCTGCCTGAGATTCGCCGAGGTCAGGCGTGGACCTCCGTGGAATGTTAGTTGATGAGCTTCATCTATCAAAAGCTCTGCCAGTCGACTCCCTCGTGGTATGATTTTTGGGTGTCTCCTTTCCTTGTTTATGTTCGCGTTCTCCAACCTCCCACCAACTCGTAAAACTCCTAATTCGTCAATGAACGGATTCAAGCTCAAAATGTTACTTTTCGCCTCTATTTGTTTATGTTTTCGCAATCGTTCGATTTCCGCTCCATACTCTGCATGTTGCACGTATTTTACGATCAGCGTTTTTGCGGCGGCCAACTCGTGTAACGTGAGATAGCTTGGCAATTTGTTACGTTTACTCGGTGCATCTGTCCTTAGTAGCCAAGCTACAATACGTGTTATTTTATTGAATGAGCTATGTTTGTTTAAAAGATCGTCGATCAAATGTTTCTCTCGTTCCATAACGACTGTTGATTGTTTTTTTGCACATCTCCTGTTCTGTTGTGTAATTCTCCGGCTCGGTATTTTCTTTCTCAAATGTTGACAGCCAAGAAGGCCCATTTTTCCACAATGTGTTGTCTTTTAGCTGTATAGGGTATTGACCCCGACTCGCTGCGTCAGCAGGGTTTTCTTTCGTGTTCACATACCTCCAACTTTGACCCGGTATGACTTCTGTTGTTTTTTGAACTCGATTCGCCACATATGATTTCCATCGGCTCGGCTCTCCTTGTAACCAACCTAATGTCACCATCGAGTCCGTCCATCCATAGATCTCAAGTTTATGTTGATGTAATGCTTCTGAAATTTTTCTCATTAGTTTTGCCAGTAAATAGGCTCCGTTAAGCTCCATTCTAGGAAGTGTTGATGCTTTTTTGTGTGGAACGAGTTTTGTTTTGGCTGACACCAGAACCACTGTTTGTTTGTTGATAATCTTAGCATAAACCACACAGGCGAATGCGACTAAGGACGAATCGCAAAAGCCGTGAAGCTCTATTATATCTCCCCTTCTGCTTCCAATCCATCTGGGAATTTCGATTTCGTTAATGAGGTTAAGTTCCGCCTTTAACCTTGCCCATTCCTTCTGAATGTTTTCCGGTACTTCGTCGTCCCACTTAATGGTTTCACTCCATAGTTGTTGGAATAAAAGTTTTAGTTTTGTTGTAATGGGGGCCAGCCATCCCATTGGATCAAACAGTTTCGATATCTCGGACAACAAGCTTCTTTTTGTATGTTTCCCTCTCTGTTCTGGAATGCTGTATTGAAACGTGAAAGTATCTTTATCTGAGTTCCAGCATAATCCCAATGTTTTACTAATGTTGTCTGTTTTAAAATTGAAAATTGTGTCTTCTGTCCGGTTACGTTCCTCTTTGATATCTGCCAGTAGTTGCGGTTCACTTGCGGACCACTTCCTGAGATTAAATCCGCCTGATTTCATCAATAAGTCCAACTCTCTTATCAGTTTCTTTCCTTCTTCAATCGTATCTGATCCATGCAGCAAATCGTCCATGTAGAATGCTGATTCTGCAACTTTGGCTGCTTCAGGATATTGCTCTCGTGAGTCCGCTGCCAATCTTTTCAGAGTCATCATTGCTAAGAACGGCGCGGCGCGTGTTCCGTACGTGACTGTTGATAGACTAAATATTTGTATGGGTTGTTCTAAGTCTGATCTCCAAATAATTTTCTGGTATCTTTGGTCTTCTTCATTTATTAGTATCATGCGAAACATCTTCTCTATGTCTGCCGTGTAAACATATTGGTATTGTCTCCATCTGAGCAAAAGTGTTTGTAGGTCAACCTGTAAATTCGGTCCTGTATACATTAAGTCATTAAGACTACATCCTGTAGATGTTTTGTTTGATGCGTTGAATACAACTCTATATTGCGTTGTCAGCGAGTCGATTCGCTCGACCCCGTGGTGCGGCATGTAGTACTCAGGTGTCTCGTTGCTATTTGTCGGTTTCATATGATTTAAGGCTCCGTACTCCTCCATAAATGTTTTATAATCTGTCGCTAATTTACTTTGTTTCTGAAACTTTTTCTCCAAATTTTTAAATTGTGCTAAGGCAGTCTGTTTAGACGACCCTAGTTTTGTCTCGATGTCTTCTTTGAGTGGTAATCGTACTTCATATCTCCCATTTTCTTTTCTGGTAGTTGTTTCGTTGTAGTATGTTATGCAATGTTGCTCTTCTACTGATAAGTTTGACTGTTCATTGATCTCCTCCAACTCCCAAAACTTTTTAATCTCATCTAAATCTTGCCTCACTATGTTGCATTTGTATGTCTTGGCGTTTCCACACAGTAACCAACCAAGATGTGATTGTTGTACGAGCGGCTGACGTGAGTCATTCTCCTTAATCATTCCGCTGAGTATAATTTGTGAATATATTTCTGCTCCAAGTAACACGTCAACTGGGCGGCAAATGTAAAATTCCGGGTCGGCTAATGAAATATTTTTGATTGATGTCCATTCCGGCTTTGCAAATGTTTTGTTAGGTAAGTTACCGACCAGATTGTTTATTATGATGACGTCTGTGTTAAAAGTGTAATCATTATGTATAGATTTGCATTCTATGTGCATCATTCCCTTTCCATTTGTCTCTTTCTCTCCAATACCACAAACTGATCCCTTGCAGTTGACACGTTTAATTTTTAATAACTGGGCTGTTTTCTCCGTAATGATGGAAATTTGTGACCCTTGGTCCACCAGCGCTCTCAGGAGATGATAAGTACCATCGCTTCCCTTCACTTTTATCATGGCGGTTGACAACAAGACCTCCGCTGTCATGTTCAAATCACTTTGTTTCGACACGTGTGAGTTGTTATTGCAGTTCAGTGCATCGTGAATTATTGTGTTATGTCTCTTGTTACATTTGCGGCATGTTTTTGATGATTTACATTCGTTGCCATTGTGGCTGAATAAACAGTTGATGCAAACTTGAAGTTCTCGTACTTTTTTTAGTTTTCTATCATTTTGTAATTCTAGGAAGTATTTGCAGTTATACAGGCCATGTTCGTTGTTGCATAGTGGACATTTTATTGTCGTCACGTTGAATGTTGATTTTGTTACTGGCGGTCTTTCTTTATTGTTCGAAATATTTGTTCGAGTATTATTTGAAGATGATGAACTTGGCTGATAATGATGATTGTAAGATGCTCTTTGCTGATTGTTCTCTCCCTTTCGTCGACTTGTTTCCATAGCGGTGAATTTTCCCTCCAGAAAATCAATAAAATCGCTCAATATTGGTAGCTCGCGGCGATTTTTTAAAGAGTCTATGTACTCTGAGTGGCTTTCGCTATCCAATTTCAAATCCAAAATATGTACAATTAGTGGGTCCCATGTTGTTATATCTACTCCTAAGTTCTTGATCGCATTGAGTGTTTCTTGGGCCACATCGTGCATCCTCTTGATCTGTTCTAGGGACTGGTGTTTCATGTTTGGTATTTCTAATAGTGTGTTGATATACGTTGTGAAAATAAGGCGTTTGTTGTTGTACCTATGGTTCAGAATGTCCCAGCACACGGTATAGTTGTCAGAGCTAATATTGAGGTGCTGTATCAGACGCTCAGCTTCTCCACGTACCTTCCCTTTCAGAAACTGCATCTTTTGTGCGTTAGACAACGAAGCATTCTTGTGAATAGTTTCAGTAAAGAGGTCTTTAAAAGACATCCACTGGTTGTAATTTCCATGATATACCGGTACCTCCATTTTAGGGGTTGTTTTGTCTCTGTGGGTTTCTGACCACATTTTTGAATTAAGGTTCTTTTTCAGTTTATTATACTGCTTCTCGTTGTTGTTAAATAAAGCCTCGAACTGTTCATTATCCTCTTCATTAAGCAAACCTTCTAGTTCCCAATGCAATGAGTCGATTGTCGACCAACGCGTTTCCAAAGTCTTCAGAGCATCTTCAAACTCCCATTTCTCTGTTATCGCCTCTACATCTATGTTCGTAATTGTTCGCTGAAAAGCCTTGTAGTTAGCCGTCTGCTTACGTAGCTTGTCGTCTAATTTTTTGTCAATGTTGGTGATCTCCTTCGACGTTCCAGATGTTTGTTGTTGTAGCTTCACATATTTCTCCAAATAGGCTAATGTTTCATAGTAAAATATTTTTGTTGTCTCGTAATGTTCTCCTTTGAAATAATCGTGCGATTTATCTTCATACTGACAAAGGATGAGATGATTCGCGTGAAATTCACGAAACAGCTCCGTCAGTTTCTCAATCCTTCTACTTGCTATGGTTGGCTTACTCTCAGTTTTTTCTTTTTTGAAGTTGACCAGCAATTTCTCCATGGCTGCCGTCGTCTCCACTTGTTTGCTCATTAATTCCTCCATTGTTGGTTGTTAATGTTTTCTGTCGCTCTTGGAATGTTAAGATAATTGTTGTTGTTTAATGTTAATGTTCTCCGACTCTCTCGAAATGTTTAGATGTTTGTTGTTCGGCACTCACTCCTTTTTTGCTGATTACCCGGCGAGCTTCACACGTGAAGTTTGCCCTTCTCAATCCAACTGGTGGAACCCGCTTCTGGGAAGCCAGTGAACCGATTGCAATCACGCACGAAGTCCAACCGAGTGGCTCGAAGGACCAATGTTTGGGTTGATGCCTTGTTGGGGTTGTTGATTGATACACAATGTTAGCTTGAACACTAAAGTGGCTTTAATTCACGAATAGTTAATGAGGAAATGTTGAAATGTTATGAATGCACCCGCCACGCACGGTTCCGTCAAATGCACTGAAAATAAGTAATCGCGAGTGGCCGACTATACAGGCGTCAGCAAAAGGTGTTCGGTTCCCGAACACCTTTTGTGGGGTAATGCATCGTATATAAATCGCATATTTATTCTGCAGAAACGGGCTATACGTGGCATTTACGTTGGTACGAGGGAGTCGCTAACAGACAAGTTTAAGGAGATCAACATTCAGACTCTGTTTACTCAGTATATTCTTGTAAAGAAAAGAAAAAACCACCAGTTTAAAAAAATATGTGATGACCATCATTTTACTAATAGAAATAAGAATTAACTGTCTAGCTACTCTAGTAGACTCCACATTTTTTTAAATTATGTACTCAGCATCCCTCTATCCTAAAATAAGCTAATTTGCAATTTGTGCAAATTAACTTATTTTAGGTTGATTGATTTAGATAGATACTTTTTATTGTAGATTGTTAGTAGACCAAAATAAAATAAATAAATAAAACTATGTTACGTTATTTTGATCTGCTTTCATAGTAAAACAAAAAGTTATCGACGGTCAAAGTTACTGCTGGTGTAAGCTACTGCTACTGGTGCCGAAAAGTGTCTTTACCATAGTGACCGCCCGTGATCAGACGACTGCGGGGGATGACCACGGGGCGGCGCGGGCGGCAGGGTATTGAACGCTGCCCGCACCTACTGGTAGGAAGTCGTTGTTTCTCAAAGAGAGCTTATGATGTGTAGATAAACTAGTGTATGTAACTGTACATAATTAGGCATTAAAACTCTCGAGTGATATTATTATGAAACTCGCCTTCGGCTCGTTTTAAAGCCCACTCTCGAGTTTTAATGCCCTTCATTATGTATCAGTCACATAAACTACCATTATATGTAAGGTGTTCTAACCCAACGATCGAGACTCATTGTGCTATGACGTTATGTTAAGGTGTCCCATTATAGCTGAAATAATTATTCGTAAACATTTGCGGAGCCCCGGTTTGATCAGTAAACGTGGCATTAATTCCTCTGTTATGGTACTGTCGTACAAGTGGTTATACCATTCCTGAATGAGCATAACATAAGCAATTTTTGAATTACCGAGTCTAGTATTTTTTTACGTCAGCTGATCAAAGAAAAAGTCAAATGTTTTTACTAAAGATTTAAGTTAAGACTAAGTCATATATTTCTTCGACAATATAACACCTGTAAGTATTGCATTTTTTTTTAATAAGTTGAAACTGCGACACTGGCAAGTACGGGCGCTTCCTAGCAGTGTTCGCAAGAATGTCCCATAACTCAGTGTCGACCTAATTTTCGCAATATTGATACCGCCATGGCTGTACCAGCCAAGCGCGCGGACACCATCTTGGTGAACGAGCTGCTCGCCTTCGTACAACAGAAGCTGGACGTGATGGACGAGCTCTCCCTGGAGCAGATCTGCTCGACCAGCTTCAAGGAGGTTGAGATCGCCGCCGCCAAGAAAGTGCTGCATGACACCGCCGTCACCACCGTGCGCCTTGTGGCGCGGAGGAACACGAGCGGAAAGAAGGATCTCCAGGACATCTTCCGGGTGTTCAAGGAGACCGAACCCGATGACGTCCCAACCTACGTAGCCCGCGACCTTAACAACATGACCGCCGGTGACATTTGACCACGTCGACGTCACCCAGGTGCAGGACATCGAGCGGCTGCAGGCTGACGTCACCAAAATCTGGAGCAAGTTGGAGGCTTCCGAAGGCATCTGCGCCGACCTGAAACGCGAGTTGTCGGTATTGCGTCAGGCTGATACCTCTTTGCCGACGCAGCGAATAGCCGACACGCGCGACAACGTTACGCCGGTAAGCAAAAATGCGGTTACTGCAGCTGACCCAGTTCCACGAGTCAAGTTAATAAATATAGCCACTTTAATAAATATCGCACCGCCTCGTGACGTCACGAAGTTGAGTCGATCAGCACCGGATGCGGTTTCTTCTGTAACATCCAAAATACTGGAACCCCAGAAGGACACGTATGCTGCTGTGTCCCGCCGTGCCCACCGCCGCCGCCCGCGCCCCGCACCGCCCGCCGCCGAACAACAGAAGCTGCAGGCTGCGCCGCGCGCGAAACCGGCTAGGCCCGCCCGTGGCCCGCCGAACGCGACAGTTGATGGGGAAGGCTTTACCCTGGTCCAAAACAGGAAGCGCCGCTCCAGACGCAGCCGCAACCTGCTTGGCACAGCCCCCGCCGGTGAGAGCAGCCTGAAAGCTGCCGCTCCCACCGTTCAGTTATACATTTCCAGGATTGACGTGAAAATGACCTTCCAGGACATTGAACGTCATATCCTGGAAAAGCTGAAGAAAAATCCGCCGTCTGGTATAAAAGAGGCGAATGAACGGATCGAAGTTTTGGAGTCAGAAAGACCCAAGGAGTTCCTTTCCTTCAAACTTCGTGTGCCGGCGCACCTCAAGATGATGTTCCTGGCCAAAGATTACTGGCCCGAGGGCATTGTTTACCGACGCTACAGGGAAGCGAGAACGAAGAAGAAAATCCCTAACTAGGTTAGATTATATTTAGTATATTACATTATGTATATCTAGGGGATTGCGCACTAAAACTCATGACTTTTTATCAAATGTATTAAAATGTAATTACGATATTATATGTTTGAGTGGGGTCCATATTGGCTCAACTAAAGTCTTAGTCTTCGTCTTCCGAAAATGGTCTTACTAACGATTTGTACTCCGAATGATCACTCTTCCGAAAATTTTGGTTCCTAATTTTTTCGTTCATACAATTTCTAGTACTACCGACAAAGATCATAACACTCTGGTTTCCGATTTTTTTTATTACTAATATTACTACTAAACTGATCTAAACTCCTAAGTGTTTTTTACCATAATGTTGTCTTTCATAAACATGTTTTTCATAATATTGTTAAAGCATAAGCAATACTGACCTAACAGTACCATTTGACTTTTGGTTTGTATGTTTAGTTCCAAAGTAGTGTTTTTTGTAGTTTTTACATGTTCTAACCTAACTTAACCTACCTTATTGCCCAGATGTTAATTTCGGTAGCAACACTGACCTAACAGCTCCGGTTTGGTTGCATAGACAGGCAACTCTAAGTTATGATGCGGTATTAAAGGATTTACTGGAGTGCATCATTAATGTGGAAATGTCCTCGACTCAGTGGGCGCAGGCTGCGCTGCCGATCCGGCATGGGGGTTTAGGTGTGCGACGCTTACAGGACACCGAGCTTCCAGCCTTTTTGGCTTCTTCGCATGGTGTTGTGGAACTCGTAACTCATATCTTGGGTATTAATGGTGACGGGTTTTGCATCCCTTTTGCGGAGGAGGCGGAGGGCTTATGGAAGGCTCGTTGTCCTGGAAGGGATCTGCCGGAGAGATTGGATAGTCAGCGCGCGTGGGACGAGGCCATGTGTGAGGTGACTTGGGACGAGCTGCTTGCTCAGTCTGTGGGACCTGAGTTGGCGCGGTTGCGCGCGGTTTCTCAGCCCGACTCGGGCATGTGGCTGCACGCATAACCTTCTCCACAGCTAGGCACTCTCTTGGACAATGATTCATTGCGTGTGGCAGTTGCCTTGCGTTTGGGATGCACAATCTGTCAGCCGCATCATTGCGTTTGTGGGGCATGGGTGGATGGTTTGGGTCGCCATGGCCTTCACTGCGTCAGGAGCGCTGGCAGGTTTTCTCGGCACCACGCAATTAATGACATTGTCCGTAGGGCTTTGGTTTCGGCCAACGTTCCCAGTGTGCTGGAGCCGTCTGGTCTGTGCCGTTCGGATGGGAAGCGTCCTGACGGACTGACATTGGTGCCATGGGAGAGAGGGCGGTCTCTTTTGTGGGATGCAACTTGTGTCTGTACGTTCGCGGCCTCCCATGTGGTTTCCACAACAGCCACTGCAGGTGCTGCGGCTGAATCAGCCGCTAGGCTGAAGTATCAAAAGTATGCCGCTCTAGCTAACAGCTACATTTTCGTGCCGCTTGCTGTCGAGACGACTGGGGTGTGGGGGATACAAGGCAGACTATTTGTGAAAGAGTTGGGCCGACGCCTCAGAGACAGAGGTTTTGACCACCGCTCCGGGGCATTTCTCATGCAGAGGATTTCCTTGGCTGTGCAGCGGGGTAACGCTGCCAGTGTCTTGGGAACCTTTGGCAGGGAGATGTCCTGGGGCGGATTGTTTAGTTAGTTTTTGGCATATAGATATATTATTTTATTGTTGATAGAATATTATTATTAATTTGTAATAGTGCATGATACTTGTACTTTTTTTGAATGAATAAAAAAAATTAAAATTTGACTTTTGGTTGGTATGTTTAGTTCTAAAGTAGTATTTTTATAGTAGTTTTTTGTTGTTTTTACATGTTCTAACCTAACCTAACCTAACCTACCTACTGCCCAGATGTCGGTTTCGGTAGCGTCACTGACCTAATAGTATCCTATTCTGACTTATAGGTAGGAAGGTTTCGTTCTGAAAACAGTGTTTTTTGTAGTTTTTACATGTTATAACCTAACCTACCTAACCTACCTACTGCCCAGATGTCGGTTTCGGTAGCGTCACTGACCTAATAGTATCCTATTCTGACTTATAGGTAGGAAGGTTTCGTTCTGAAAACAGTGTTTTTTGTAGTTTTTACATGTTCTAACCCAACCTAACCTACCTACTGACCAGATGTCGATTTCGGTGGCGACATTGACCTAATTAATTGCAATTATCTTTCATCTGCAAATTTTAGAATAAAAACAATTCTACATAAAAAATATATGATTTCGAATAATAGTGTAAAAAACAGTTATTTTGAGAAAATATAGGAAAACAAATAGTAGTAAAATAGATGTATATTGTTACCGACATTATGAAGTTGAATGATTCGGAATTAATAACATTAGGAACAGAGTAGTTTTTGATAGTGATTGTTAGGATGAAAAATTGTAGTAACAAAAATTTCGGAGTTACAATAATCGAGGTAGAAATTTTAGGTCAACTTTGGCGCACCCGTTTGAGTGAAACGTGGGTGACTCCAAATTTTACCGATGCTGAGTATTTTTACCACAATTATAATGTGTTTAGACGGGACCGACGTAGTGGAGACGTGCGCGGGGAGGGGTACTAATAGCCGTACGCGGCGAATTGTGCGCGCGCCGCCGCGATGAGCTGTGCAGCGCGCCCTCAGCCGGGGCGGGAGCTGTGGCTGAGCATCGAGCTGGCTCCCGCCACCGCCCCGCCGCCCGTCGTTCTTTGACTACGTTACGAATATAGTAGAACAAAAGAATGGCGAATCTTTCCTATTATTGGGTGATTTTAATATTTCGCATGCTTCAAGGGTCCGTGCCGTGGTGACAGTACTTTATTATCAATCCAAGTCAATAGCGATCCTAGAGCCACCATGTTATCGGAGTTTATGGATTTAATTTATGGTTTTCAGCAATTTAATTGGTGCACTGATGTTAACGACCGTATCTAAGATTTAATAATTGGCAATTTGACATGTGTAATTGCGCCGTGTGGTTCACCTCTCACTGCCGAAGACCCCCACCATAAGGCGCTTGACTTAGCATTCAGCTAGATTACAGTATCCAGCTTAAAACTAATGATAGGTATAAATATTTATTTCATGCATCCGATTTCGATAATATTGGAAAATCTTTACGTGAAACTGACTGGGAAGTTCTTAATGACATGGACACAGAAACAACCACCACATATTTCTACTGCACTCTGCATATGTTAATTGATAAATATGTACCTACACGCAAAGTTTCTGTTAACTCCAGACATCCTCCCTGATATTCCCGAGCACTTGTTAAACTTACTCGTGAAAAATTGAAAGTTCACACGAAATGGAAGATTTATCAGGATCCCCTTGATCATCAGGAAGTTCAGAAATTAAGAGCGCGGGAAAAGAAGGTCGAATCTGAGTGTTTAGCTGAAGACAAAATCACAATTTCACCTAAATTATTTTGGAGTTTCATTAAGTCTAATTTTAATACAAATAACATACCAGATCACATGACCTATGACGAGGAAACGTCTACTGATGGTAAAGCCATCACAAACATGTTTAATGATTATTTCCATTCTGTGTTTACCTTACCTGACACGAACCATACAACTGTCAATATTAATGAAGTCCCTGACACATCAGTCGTGAACTTATCAACAATTTACATTCCAGAGGAGTAAGTTATGAAACACCTAAGGAAAACTAATATTAATAAGGGCGCCGGTGTGGATGAAGCGCACCCCTTATTAATTAATAAACTCGCTAAAGAACTAACAGTTCCTGTCACTAAGCTATATAAAAAATCACTGTCGGAATGTTGTTTTCCAAACATTTAGAAACAAGCCTTGAGAACTCCAATATTTAAAAGTGGAGATAGACACGATGTAAGTCAATACAAGCCTATTTCAAAATTTTGTATATTTGGTAAAATTTTGGAAAAAATTGTAACAAACAAATTAAACTCACTATTAACCTCTCCTTTCCCGGGAGTTCGAGACGTCAAAAACGACAAATACCGGAGTGTTTTTGAGCGTGCGGGCTGCGCGGCACTTGACTAATATATCAAGTGATTCTGTTGGAATGGTAACACTTAGAATTATGGGAGTTGTATATCTGAGTAGCTAATGAAACCCTCTTTTACACAATGTGTAGAAAATGTCACTGTGACCTTAGTTTATTTTTGTACTGGCATGAGAAACACAGACTTCTATGAAAATGCTCCCTCTCGACACAAATCTAGCCGACATCAGAAAATTATCAACAACATGTACATGTTGTTTGATACCTACGTAATCTACACAAAATAAACTTTTCAAAACAATAAAAACATTAGGGTGTTCTTATAGAAACTTTCGAATATTTCAGCGTTTCAAATTTTCATAAAATATGGAAAGTAAACTGACGCATCGCGCGAATTATGCAAATCTTGTGAAATTATTTGTGAAGAGACTAGACTACCTAGCGTTATATTTCTTAGTTCCTAGGATAGGTAATTTATTCAATAAGAGGAAAACAAGTGGTATTTGCCACTAAATCATAAATGATAAGTGTGAGGACGCCATATCTCGCAAGGAAAGTATAAAATAGGTAGAAATCAACACTTTGTACTATTATTGAATTTATAGGCAATAGGTGATACTTATCATTCTAGAATTAGTGGTTCTAAGTAGAAGACAAACTAGGCTTTCTAACAGTGTATCGTACTATGTACCTTTTCATACAAAAATAATTCAAAATCATGCATGTTATTTCGTGTCACGGTGTGTTGTTTCTGGGCTTTCTCAAGGTCACGGCAGGTGTACGATATGCGTTTATACAGAGTGTGCAAAGATGGAACGAAGAAAATGTTTCGCCGTGATTTGATTCTAGGTAAAATAGCTAAACTGGTGTTTCGTTCGTGTAGGTATGGTGTAAGTTTGAGTTAACTAGTATTTAGTTGTTATGTGTATATGAAGTGTTTCCACGCGGCTCCGTTCACGCGCAAGTACAGATACCTACTGTTCTTACAAAGTGTAATATTGTGTAATATTGTGTTAACTAGTGTTATGCGAGATCAGATATGTACTTTTGACAATTTAGTGTAAGATTACACAAATTTGTAAAAAATAAACAATTATTTGAAATGTGTAATTAGTAATTAGCTACCACCTAGGTACCTAATGTGTAATTGTGTAATTAGGTTTTGGAAAAATAAAAAAGAACAAAAATTTATATAGTTATATATTCACATTATTTATTGCCCTGTGCATAAAAATGTACTTAAAAGAAATTTTATAACAACAGGCGAGCTTATCTCTAAAAAGATATTTCTTCCAGCAAAATTTATATAGTTATATATTCATATTCTTTATTGCCCTGTGCATAAAAATGTACTTAAAAGAAATTTTATAACAACAGGCGAGCTTATCTCTAAAAAGATATTTCTTCCAGCAAACCTGGGCGAGACATAATTGTTTAAAAAACAGGACAGTACTAATGCACAATGAAACTGTATACATTATATTTACACACACACGAGTACACAATTATGGAAAAGTAGTAAACAGTAAGTAAGTAGGTAAACAATTCTATACAAGTTCTTAGATAGTTGTTTGACTGATATTTGTAACTTTTACCGTATAAAAAATGGAATAAAGTACACAATTACGGAAAAATGAAAAAGAATTTTGTTGCAACTGTTAAAGTAAACAATTTCTATACAAGTTATAAGATAGTTAGGTAGTTGGCCACAAATAGAAATTGTTATTTACACAAACGCATAAATATTAGACACATAAAAATTCCACACAAAAAGATAGAAACATTGCAACTGTTAAAGTAAACAATTTCTATACAAGTTATAAGATAGTTAGGTAGTTGGCCACAAATAGAAATTGTTATTTACACAAACACATAAACATTAGACACATACACACATAAAAATTACACACAAAAAGATAGAAACATCCGGATCGCTAACGCTATGAAGGAGGAGAATTACAATCACACACTGATGGCTGATTTAGATGTGTCTAGCAAGACATAAATGCCCACAGGAGTCATTGAGCGATTTTATCTCAGCAGGGACGTGTGCCCTTTTGCGATTCATCGTCCCAATGACATCAGTAGCACGGGATTTGAGGTACCTCGTCAAGGGCATTTGGTTATATCAATTGTCCATGAAAGCGATTGCGACTCATCAACTTCCTGAAGGCAGGCATTCCCAACACACCAGTCTTCCACCAGTTTGATGCTGCAACGTGGAAGTTATATGATATGGCATATTTTAGTAGTTTTAGTTACCCACTCAAGCAAGCGATACACCCGACCGAAACCGGTCCAAAGCGAGGTGTGCGTAGTTTTAAAACCCCTATTACAGAGACATATTAACCAGCCATCAGTACACAGTCAGATATCAGTCAGTAGGCATGCCGGCAGCGCCTTGATGTCGACGGCTGCGGGGAGGAGTCGCCCTCGCTCCCGCTCCGGCCCAGAGAAGCTGGTTGCTTCAGCATCTATAACATAAATAAAATAGGCAAATTAAATATAAACAAAATACCAGACTGGCAGTCAGTGACATTTGCAGTATAATTATTTGTGTCCTTTTAGTATAAAACTTCACATTTCCCAGGTAAATATTTAATTATACTTGTTAAAACTATATTCAGACCGTTTAGGCTGCTGAATGGAACAAATTAATGGATATGTATATATATAAATATAAAAGGAAACGAAGCAAAAACGATGCGAGTGAAATTTCAATTATTTACCTTCATCCGACCGGAGCGGGAGCGCACATACACCAGCTTCTCATCGGATAGAATGCGCACCGGCGGCGACCGACGCGCAAGCTGGGCATGATAGTCATGATCCATTCTGAAAAAAGTAGCTAAGGCATTAGGATCAAAACGTACACTCTGTGCACTTTTACAGATTTGTGTAATTTTGCATTTTTTTGTCATTTTACACTAAATTGTCAAAAGTACATATCTGAACTTGCAGGCAAACGAATCCGCCTAAAAAGACAAGTTAACACAATATGACACAAATTTGTTATTTTTTTATTTTATTTTTATTTTTTTTTTTTTTTATTTTGATATTTTCACTTGGGCATCGTGTAGGGTGTCTTACGAGCATAATTTTATGTCATATGCATGTTTTCCCTAGGACCAATATTTATAGAGATATCGATAACCAAAAGTGATAGCAAAAAGCAGCACTACACGATTCCGAAGCAAAAAATAACAGTCAAAAAAAATATTTTTTAACACAATTTTTAACACAATTTTTCTAAGTCGCTGGATGCTGGATTTTTCCATTGATAAAAAAAAGGGGCTTCCGCCCCCTTATCGACACTGAACTCCAATCATAAACCCGCGGAACCTTTGATATGGAAACCCCAATCATCACATCACCCCGAAACCTATGATATGGAGTTTCACCGAATATGACTGAAAACACCCGCACCCTGTAGTGAGATTCTGTCTGTGTGTGAGTAAAATGGCGTCGCGGAATGCTTATGTGTGCGTTTGAAGCATGTGAATTGGATGCCTGATCACGTTTCTGACGGAAAATCAGCAAATTGGTACATTATTTTGATAAAGAAACCTATAAAAATGGATTCCTTATAAGATTTCCAATAAGATATGTGTATTTTTTATTGAAATCTAACTGTATTTCTCATTGGAATTACAAATAGCATTGGGGGGAATCCGTCTGGTTGCATGACGTATCATGTAAATTTGCCGATTTTCTGGACATCTTGATGAATTTTACTATGATTTGTGGTTTGTTTATCGCAAATAGAGTTGTAAATATGAATAAAACAAATACTTACCTCAATTCACCAAAAAAAACACACTTTTCTCTCAATAAAATTTCACCACCACATACGTTAGGAGCGTCCGGAAGAAAGTGATTTTCAAAACGCGGTTGAATTATTTTTTTCTACGGAAAAGCATAAACTAGCACACAGACCATAAAGTTTGTCTAATTGGGTGTCCACACATGATCGAACCGAAAAATTGGTCCAACCGTTGGATAAAAAATACCGGTTTCAAAAATATTAGTCATCCCGCTGCTTATGCTGACAGCGGTACATAGAGTGATCGGGGGCCGCGCTGCTTATGCTGACGGCGGGAAAGAGAGGTTAAGCAGGCATGTTTCCCCGTACCAGCATGGTTTTCTTAGGTGCCGTAGTGTGAAATCTTGTAACGTATACTGGTTTTCTTCTTAATGCACTTGATTCTGGTTGTCAGGTGGACGCCGGTATATACCGATTTTTCCAAAGCCTTTGACAAGATAAACCATTCAACATTGCCACGTAAATTACTAAAACTCGGTATACATGGCGACCTCCTAAGGTAGCTGAATTCTTAAATTAATAACCGTAGCGAAGCAATGGCGCTTAAAGGGTACACTTCTAAATTCCTGAATATTACATCTGGTATCCCCAGGGATCGTATTTAGGTCTGTTCTTGTTCACGCTTTACATAAATGACATCGAATCAACCTTCGTTCACTCATGTCATCTGTTATATGCCGATGATACTAAAAACAATAAGATAGTCTCATCGATATCTGATTGCGAGGATCTACGAAATGATCTGTTAAACTTTGAACACTACTGTAAGAAAAACCAATTACTTCTTAATTCTGACAAGTGTTTTATAATTACTTTCTCCCGCAAACACAATCCCATTTTATTTATTTATACTTTGTCGAGTAAAATTATTACTCGCATTAATTCAGATATCTTGGCTTGACGATAGATGATAAACTTCATTTTAACATTCATATAGACAACATTATATCTCGGGCGTATAAGCAGTTTGGTTAAATTCTACGTTTATCCAAACCATTTAGACGACCTTCCACTTTGAAACTCTAATATTACATCTTTGTCCGCAGTATACTCGAGTTCGGTAGTGTTATATGGAACCCCCAATATGCAGTCCACGTCTCACGCATAGAAAAAATTCAAAATACATTCTTGAAATCATGATTATAGTTTAGGTCATTGTTCCCAAGATTACCATACCTCTGCTTTAAGGCATGGTTTAGACCCTTTAGATAGGAGGCGTTCCTGCCTAGATGCTAGTTTCCTAAATATACACAATTTTATCGATTCATCTCATCTTTTGGAGTCAAACACTTTCAGAGTAAAACTAATTTCCTCACGTTTAAATGCCATTTTTCACGTAATATGCTCATGACTCTATCATAAGGCCTGTTTGTAACTTTTATAATAGGTATTTATCCGATGTCGATATTTTCTCAATTTAAAAATAATATTCGAAAATTGTCATTATTTTATAATTGTAGTAGTCAAAATGATTCTTAATTTGTAAGTTAAATTCTAAAATTCTCTCTTCCAAATTTTGTATTTTATTTTCCATACTTTGTTATTTTTGTATCATGTGTATTCTTTGTTATTTTAGTAGTGCAACGTGAGATCTTTGTAATCTATCTTATGCAGAGGATCTCCCTCGCAGTGCAGCGCGGAAACGCCGCCAGCGTGATGGGGACCTTTGCATCTGATATGGTCCGGGGCGCTTTATTTTCTTAGTGTGTTTGTGTGTGTGTGTGTGTGTGTGTGTTTTTGCATATTTAAGTTTTGTACAAAGTATTTTAAAATGTATGTACATCTCATATTAAAAATATAAATTAAATGTAAAATTGTACTTATAAGTTATGGAGCTTCATGTCTAGTACTAAACATTTCTTTGTTTAATAATTGTGTACGACTGTATATTTTCTGAAAATAAAAATGCTGTACTCGACAGAGATAAAAAAACATAAGTTTCTAATCCTGAACTGGCTGTGCACCTTTTGTGTGCTATAGGCCAAAGTGGCTTAGTTAGGACATCCGCAGGCATTTCAATACTACATACATATTCTAAGGTAACAATGTTACACAATACCTTTTACCTGATAAAGTGAAATCTGGTATCTATATGCTTCGTCTTGCTGTGGTGTATTGGATTTCGAACGAGGTTGTTGGCACTCTGGCTCTCAGAAGCAAGTAAGAGGCCTAACTGAAGTAAGTTTACCTATTATTTCGTAGATAAACCGGCGTAAATAGCACGCTTTCTTCGTGGCAGACGCTGGCGCCATTTATTCCGGTTTCGTAGACGATAAAGCTACATCTGTTTTCTCGACTCCCAGGATACTGGTCCTCCACTTAGCTTGAAGGTATAGCCAGTATATGACTTCCCACAATAACCTCTCGAAGTTTCTCCACTTTTCCTGTAAACCAATGAATATTTTATACCATTCAGGTACTGTAGGACCCATTTTGCAGTATTCCAATGTTCCTTAGTGAAACACGTATTGGAGCTTGTTGCGTAAGCTATATCCGGGCGGCGTATATGGTTTTCCGTATTCAATACGTACCCCAACGAGAGACGAGACGAGGTACGTTTTGAGACCCCAAAAAACTGGATTGACGTACATAGTATGTTTAATTTCCCACGCCTGCCGAACGGCGTGGAATCGTGAGGGGGATGTGCCTTTGGCCGCACGTGAGAGAAAAGAATTGATGAATTTGTTATTACCTTGTCACCGTAGACAGGAGATCGAAGGCTCGATTCGAGACGGGAATTCGGGAAAGGGGCACAGTTTAGGATAGGATAGGAGTCGAATCACTATCGTTGCTGCCCGACGCTGTTCGCCGGCGTGCTGCTGCCGACACGTGGAGTCGCCGCTACCGATACGACGAGTTGGAGACCGTACAACTTCGACCTTCACCACGAATCACTTGACCGCTGACGCGAATCTAATTACAATCAATAGCCCGACGCTATGAGGTAGATTTACACTCTGACCAGGCCCGATGCCTGTATGATAATTGGTACACCGAAATACCATCAATGCCACGGGGCCCGAGCCGCCATGTTATTCTCCCGATGAGACAAGACCAAGTGTAAGATAACCTCCAATTTTACATCTCGTTCCGGTACGAGTGACATCTGCGGTCCGTTTTCGCTAGTGATGTCTCGATTACTCGCGATCGATTCGCGCAACAAAAAACCGGTGCGTTTCCGACGCATGAATATTAAACAGTCACCCGCCCGGACAGGCCCGAACCTGTCCCTAATCAATAGGAAGGCGAGAAAGTGTTGCGACCGCTCTCTTGAGGACCGAGTCCCCCACCTTGACTTCTGCTGATCGAGGCGTGCCATCCCGACCCGTGTACAAATTGACGATCCGTCCTCGTCTCCATCTCAATGATGGCAGGTTCGCATCCTTAATCAGCACCAAATCACCGACTTGAGGGGGGCTCGTCCGGTCAGTCCACTTAAGGCGCTGCTGCAAGATGTGCAAGTACTCAAGGGACCACCGTTTCCAAAAATCTTGAGCCATCTGCTGCAACATCTGCCACCTAGTTAACCGACTTAACTTAACATCACCGAATGGGTATTCTGGCAGGGCGTTAAGGGGCTGACCTATCATTTGGATCCGAACTGAGCGGGCACAACGGACGCGAGTTCAGTGTCATTTCAATTTTACAGAACAGCGTCGCAAGCTCTTCAAAGCGTAGAGAGGTCTCACCGATGATCCTCGTCAGGTGCGACTTAGCCGATTTAACCGCAGCCTCCAAAATTCCTCCCCAATGAGGACATCCCGGCGGACTGAAAACCCATTCAATCCCTCGTCGGGAGCAAGCCGTACCGATGGCGTCCTGGTTACCGTTCAGGAATTGAGTGACCTCCTGCAGATATCGCCTGGCTCCGACAAAATTTGTGCCGTTGTCCGAACGGATTAATGTCGGGAGGCCCCTTCGTGAGACGAACCGATCTAGACAAGCGATAAATGCCTCTGTGGTGAGGTCACTGACCACCTCCAAGTGGACTGCCTTCGTGGCCAAGCACACGAAGACGCACAGGTATGCCTTCACTAATCTGGCGTTCCGTAGCTGTGAAGACTTGACCATGAATGGTCCCGCAAAATCCGTTCCGACACCCGCAAAGGGCCGGATTTCGTTAACCCTATCCGAGGGCAAATCGCCCATCTGGGGCTGCATCGTAGCCGCCTTGGCCCGATAACAAGGCAGGCACCGAAATACGACGCTACGCACTAAGCGTCTTCCCGATAGAATCCAGAACTCGCGCTGGAGAAACGCCATCAAGGCGTGGCATCCGACATGCCCATTCCGAATGTGTCGATCCTGTATCAACAGTTCGACCAACTTCCCTTTCCTAGGGAGTAACAACGGGTGGCGAGCCGCATAAGGCAGGTTGGCATTCCGCAGCCGACCTCCTACCCTCAGCAATCCTTGAGGGTCAATAAACGGGTTGAGCCGAGCCACAGCTCCCTTCAGTTGGACGCGTCCGCGTCTCAGAATGTCCAATTCGGACTTAAAGTGCACCGTCTGCACGTTCCGTACCAATGCGAACAACGCATGGTTCCGTTCCCGTGGTGTCAGGACCTGTGTCCGCACCCGTTGCGCCTCAGAATTCCGACAATTCCGCGCAAATCGGCAGATCCAGGCGGTCACATTGACCAGCTTGTCGAGCAAGCTGTACCGTTCCAGCAGGCTGAACTCCTCTTCCGGCTCTGGTTGCGTCGTACAGACACCGACTGTCAAGGCGCCGTTCGCCGTGGTAACGCGTGGACTCATTGGCCAATCCGATTCGGCTTGAGTCAACCATTTTGGACCCCACCACAAGGGATGTCCAACCAACTCCGGAGCGTGACACCCACGAGACGCACAGTCTGCTGGGTTCATTTCCCCTGGAACATGTCTCCAGATCAAGGGAACCTCCGAAGTCAAAATCTGCGAAACCCGATTCGCCACAAAAATCTCCAGCTTGTGAACTGAAGCCTTCAGCCGGCATAACACGATCTGGCTGTCCGTCCAAGCGTAGACCGTATCTTCCAACGCTATTGACCCACGAAGAACCGTCATCGTGTGGTTGAGCAGACGAGTCAGGAGAGCCGCTCCCGAAAGCTCTAACTTGGGAATGGTCAGGCGAGTGCGCAACGGCGCAACCTTGCTCTTGGCCATGACCAACCGTACATCAACCTCCCCCGAGGAGTCGACCGTACGCAGATACACCGCAGCTCCGTAGCCCTTCTCCGAGGCATCGAAAAACCCATGCAGGGTGGCGGTGTATCGTTTGGTGGGGACCAACCTCCGTGGCAGTGAAATCCGATTAATGCCAGGGAGGGTCGAAAAGAACGAGTCCCACTCCGAGCTTAATGACCCGCCGATCGGGTCGTCCCATTTCAGCTCAGCAGACCACAATTGCTGCATAAAACACTTGAGCTGAAATGTTACCGGGGTGATCCACCCGTTTGGATCAAATGTCCTAGCCACCGTTGAGAGGACGTTCCGTTTCGTCCAGACCTTCGGGGTGTCCAACTCGACCGATACGAGAACATGTCTGATACCGGCTGGTACTGGACGCCTAATACCGACAACATATTTGGATTTTCCAAATTTTTAAAAATGTGGGGATCCTGCTGGTAGTCATCCGGAAGACCAGTCAGTAACTCTGGAGAGTTCGACATCCATTTCCGGAGCTCGTAACCTCCACCCCGTAAGAGCTAAACTAGCTCGTCCCGTCGAGCGAGCGCCTCCTCTACGGAATCTGCACCGGTACAGATATCGTCCACGTAGAGGTCCTGCTCCAGGATCGCTGCTCCTCTAGGGAAATTTAACCGTTCTCGATCCGCTAACCCCCGCAGAGTGCGAATCGCTAAATAAGGACTAGACCGTAGCCCGTAGGTGTTGGTGTTCAGCTCGTACACCCTGATGGGCTGATCTGGGCTCTCTCGCCACAGTATCAGCTGATACCGTCTATCGTCAGGGTGAATGACCGTCTGCCTTAACATCATCCGGATGTCAGCTACAAACACAACATTGTGTCGACGGAACCGTGTGATAACATCCGCGATGTCATGGTTCAACTTCGGCCCTGAATGCAAACACTGGTTCAGGTTCATGCCGTTAGATGTGGATGCCGATCCATCGAACACTACCCGTATTTTGCCCTCTGGGGTCCTCAAGACCGCGTGATGGGGCAGGAAGCAGTGGTCTTCACGCTTCCAGTCGATACCCGAAACCGACATGTGGCCGAGCGACTCGTATTCCCGCATGAAATCGACGTACTTCTGCCGGAAAATCCCGTCACGCTTCATGCGTCGTTCCATCGACAGAAGCCGCGTCTCGGCTGCATGGTGTGAACTGCCCAGCGGTGGGCGATCACTCCGGAATGGAAGACGTGTGAGAAATCGACCTGACCGAAGGCGACCAGTATTGTTCCGATAAAACTGTTCACACTCTTCTTCAACCGGGTCCAACCGGCGGACCGTAGGTGGTTCCTCCACCTCCCAAAACTTCTGTATCACCTCCGAGAGTACAGAACCGAATAAGGGACAACGAGTCGCTAGGCGTGGGGCAGCCGGCATGACCGGATCCATTACCGCATGGCCTAGTCTGGTGTTGACCGAAACCAGACCAGTCGCCTGCAACACGTGGACACCTGGCACTAACAGGTATCCTAAGGCATCGACACCCAATAAAATGTCTACTGGGCCCGGAATGTCGAACTCCGGGTCAGCCAGTGACAACCCAGCGACCAACTGTCGCACCGAGGGCGACAACCGTACGTGAGGGTGTGAGCCCATCACATTAGGCATGACTAATGCCGTGACCGTCAGATTTACCGATGAATCCACCCGTGACGAGAGAGTAATCCGACATACTCCCTTAACGGAACCGACTTCCGTGTTCCCAATTCCCCGAATGGAATGTGGATACTCCCTTACCGTAATGCCCAACCGTCTTACAAGGTTGCACGAGACTAAGCACCCCTGGGCCCCCAAGTCCAATAGTGCTCGTGCCACACAAGATTTGCCGTCCGAACTCCACGCTATCACCGAGGCGGTGGGGAGCATGACCGTCTGTGGAGTGGCGGCACCTTGTAAGTGGGCGGCGTGTCCCTAGCGGGAACCTCCGCGGGATCCGAACCCGCTGGGACCCCCGTCGGCCTGGTAACTCGGCTGCTGATATGCCACCGGTGGCATATCAGACCGTATGTACATCAGGGGGTCCCAACCCGCATAATAGGCCCCTCGCTGTCCCGGTACCCGACCATACCGGACTGTGAACGGTGTGCCCGGTGGCCACCGTGGATGGAGGGGGGAGAGCGGATCCAACCTGGGGCGCTCTAGCAATGGGGGCGACATCCGACTGTTCGCCTCCCTGTTCGCCTCCCAGAGCGACGGGCAGGGTGGCGCAGAAGGTGGTGGGCTCCCAGCCTTAGCGCCACTCATAGGTGCCATCTGACACCCGCCCGTAACACGCGGTGAGCCAGCGGCCCGTAGTCCTCGCTGACCCTGGACAGCGGCGACCGAACCCCGGCTGTCCCGCCTGTTACCCCCCGCGCTGCCTCCTTCCCCTCGGGGGGGGTCCCGTCCGCGGGTACCCCAGTCACCCCGTTGGTGACTCCCGTTGCCCGGAGGGGGACTGGGTCCGGCCCTGGTTGGGCCCTGTGACCGACCAACCTGAGTCCGGCCCTGGTGACCGTCCGATGGGCCTGACCGGTTCAGGCACAACACGACGTGGTGCCTGCCACCGCAGCCCTCACAGGGGGACGCCCGTGAGCACTCGCTCAGCGGGTGCGGCCCCAAACAACCGAAACACAATCGGTGGCGGAAGACCACCTTCCTGCGGGCAGCCACACCGAGCGCCTTAAAGTTGGCGCAACTGGTCACCTCATGACCGGCACTGTCGCAGTGCACACAGCCGTCACCCGACGGCGCGGCACTCAAAACGCCAAATTGTTTTGACCGACCACCCCCCCGTGGGGGTGGGGGGCGCGGCCCCTCCCGCATCCGCGCGGGTTGGCGCTGCACACTGGTCTCCGATTCCATGGTGTCGCATCGCCTGCATTCACCCTCCAAAAACTCCGTTAATTGGACGAGCGTGGGCAGTTCCGAGCTACTGCCCCCATGCAGCTTTTCAAACCGACTTTGAACAGCTGCAGGCAACCGTGACAAAACCATATATAACACAATATATGACCATTGGTCTACCGGCAGACCAAGGTTCTGAAGGGCCTTAGTGGCCACCAGCACAGGGTTGAGCACCTGTACCCGGATGTCAACATCCCGGGTTACTCTTGGGATGCTGAACAGCTTCCCCAGCTGCGCATCAACGAACCGCCTTTTGTGTTGGTAGCGGTCAAACAATATGACCCGGGCAATCTCATAATTGCCCGCCGTAACCGTTAGGTGACCGACCAACTCCTTCGGTTCACCCCGCAGTGCCATCAATAGCTGGGCCAACTTGTAGGCGCTGTCCAGGTCGTCCCGACCGTGGACCAGGCTATCGAACAAATTGATGAATGCCGGCCACTCATCAATTGCCCCACCGAAGGCCGGAATCTCCAGGTGTGGAAGCCGTCCAACCACACCCTTAGGGGGGGGGGTCTCCGCTACCCTCCCCGCGGTCATCCCGACGCGACCGCTTAATTTTTTCGGTGCGACGCTCGATGTCGCCCAAGCACTCCATCGCTTGGTCAGCATCCGCGCAGAGCTGCCTCACTGCAGCCACCGAGGCCTCATCCGTAAGCCCGAGGGCTTCAGCCTCGGCAGCCAGCCGACACACCTTCCCGACGCGTGTCATTGCGTCCTCCACACGCTTGAGCAGGACATCGTCCATGTCGGGTCGCTCCACATACTTGTGAGTATGGGCGAGCCATCTCATCTCCTCACGGACACCATATCGCAGTACCGTCAAGGGCGAAGGTGCCATGGTTACCGATTTAATTGTTCCTGGTCCTATGCTTCACTGCCGAACTAAGCACAGCCAGATACCAGCACTTTCCCGTCAGCGCTGGGCACAGAAATTAAAACTATGTTGTAAAACCCAAGGCAACCAGTAAACAATGAAATCATAAAGAATATTTAATATGGTCGCCCTGTGGACATACACCTTATAATATACACTCTAAATCAATTAGAGAATGCCACCATGTGGTACAATACAAATAACACACAAAAGGTTATTATAAAAAAAACTATTTTTCTAGTAGTGGCCCCTCCGACACTTCCTTTGAGGTCAGCAAAATCAGCTTAATACCCCTTAAATAACCCGACCCTGCTGTGTAAACCGAAATAACACTGTAGGACTATAGAACCCGACGTTCTATCGCAAGTAATACAATCTAGGCTTCGCAGAATGACTGTTCAATCCTTTATGCGCACAAACAGTAGTTTCCGACTACAATTTATAACAACTGTTAACTTAATTGGCACTTATACTTTCACTTGCCGAAAATGAACTCTAATCGTGGTATACCGACCACAGACTCATTGCCGACTTGAGCCAATCTGGGATATTCTTTTCTCCCAACTACAATGTGACAAAGGCAACCCTACCGTGAATCGATGATTTCCCACTAGGAAACCGCGCTCCTGCTACCAAAATGTTTAATTTCCCACGCCTGCCGAATGGCGTGGAATCGTGAGGGGGATGTGCCTTTGGCCGCACGTGAGAGAAAAGAATTGATGAATTTGTTTTTACCTTGTCACCGTAGACAGGAGATCGAAGGCTCGATTCGAGACGGGAATTCGGGAAAGGGGCACAGTTTAGGATAGGATAGGAGTCGAATCACTATCGTTGCTGCCCGACGCTGTTCGCCGGCGTGCTGCTGCCGACACGTGGAGTCGCCGCTACCGATACGACGAGTTGGAGACCGTACAACTTCAACCTTCACCACGAATCACTTGACCGCTGACGCGAATCTAATTACAATCAATAGCCCGACGCTATGAGGTAGATTTACACTTTGACCAGGCCCGATGCCTGTATGATAATTGGTACACCGAAATACCATCAATGCCACGGGGCCCGAGCCGCCATGTTATTCTCCCGATGAGACAAGACCAAGTGTAAGATAACCTCCAATTTTACATCTCGTTCCGGTACGAGTGACATCTGCGGTCCGTTTTCGCTAGTGATGTCTCGATTACTCGCGATCGATTCGCGCAACAAAAAACCGGTGCGTTTCCGACGCATAAATATTAAACATAGTAATTACCAAGTAATTACACAGTAATAACCAAGTTTCAGTCCCAACCAAACTCATAATCGAGTTATGTTACAAGTGAAGTTTGTGCAGAACCGTTATTAAGAAGAACATACATACAAATAATGTATAATCAGACTTTATATAGCACGACAGTTAACTACGCTGAGATCAAGTGTCGCCGCCCGCATAACACGTTTGACGTCGACGCAAGCTGTAGCAACACTATTCACAGTGAGTCTGGTGTTCCTAGGCATTCCTTTGCCCTGTGAACCTAAAAATATCATAGGTCATAGACAGCAGCGACATCTATCTGAGCCCACTGAAGCCACTATCGCAGCGCCATCTAGTAAACTTTGCCTACACCTCCCGGCCGTGCGTCCTACCAATCCACTTACGATCTCGACCGACCAAGTCAATAGATCTAGCCATTATGAACAAGTGCGGTGGCTGTGGGAAGTTTATCTCACTTACGGCAGCAGGTGGCGCTGCCTGCTCCCAGTGTAAAAGCCATTTTCACAAGCAATGCGTATCCCTGAATGGGCCTGCCCCTGCCAACTGGATATGCCCATGCTGCATTGCAAAAAAGGGCCGAGTAGTCACTGGCACCAATACTCCTGTAGGGAAATCAGCGAACCAACAGATAACCACGATGACACCACTGCAAAAAGACAATACTTGCGTCGGCGGCACATCATCTCCAATCGGGAACAGTCCCTACACCCCCTTGACCACCACCAAATTACCAGCAACATCACTGGCCACAGCAGCACACGTCGGCAGCACAGCATCCTCGGCCGAAGGCAGTCGTCCGCACAGCCCGACCTCTGAACACGAAAATGACAACAATAACGTGATGTCGGCTCTGCTAGCGGAAATCCGCCTGTTCCGTTCAGATATGGCAGATATGCGGAGTGAAATGGCCCATCTTCGGAACGAGATTCACACCATCCGGGAGGACATAACATCCTGCCAATCACAGATGCTGCTGACTGTTGAGAGGGTTGATAAAGCAGAGCAGTGCCTTGCTAACTTTCAAGAAACCATCAACAAAAAGGATGAAGCCATAAAGTCAATTCGTGCAGATAATGTAAAACTAGTTAAGCAGTACAATGAACTCGAGTCGCGAATGACGTTTCTTGAGCGTGAAAATTTACAGCAGCAGCAATGGGCGCCTCCAGAACCTGGAAATCACAGGTGTACCTGAAAATGAAGGCGAATCCACGACAGGTCTGGTGAAGAAAATAGTATCGCATTTGGGAGTAGAACTAGGCCCCGACGACATCGAGTTCGCACATCGTGTACAGCCGTTCCGCGCGCAAGTCGGCCAGCCGCGCGCGCTCGTCGTGCGCTTCAGGCAGCGACTGACGAAGGATATCGTGTACGCGGCGTCCCGCAAGACCGCACACAGGGGCCTCAACAATACGCACATCGGCCTGCCCGGGAAATCAGATCGTATACACATTAATGAGCACCTGACTTTGCAAAACAAGAAGCTTTTGAAACTTTGTAAAGTCAAAGCGAAGGAAATGTCGTATATTTATACCTGGACAAAAAACTGTCGTATATATGTGCGGAAAGCCGAAAAAGCCCCATACATACAAATATCCTCAGAAGCGGACTTGAAGAAAATTATAGCCTAAAGTTACTTGCTTATACCTGCACCAATAGGTCTCTCCTTTCCCCCATATATTTACCTAATATTAGTATCTGTTTAATGAATAAATTCTCCGTCATATCATACCAACTACACGCTCACACACAAAAACACAATCACAAACACGCACTATACACATTCATTATGGTTACATCAGAGAGATATCTTAGTACAACATTGAGACTCAACTGTGCTGGCGCGCTGAGCCCTCGTAGTCGTTTCGTCCACTTACTCGATTATGACATGACTATTTTTATATGTTCTGACCATTATTATCGGCGAAATTATAAAAGGCAAAAATGATCATCTCAAAATGTTCTACCAGAACGTAAACGGACTACGGACTAAAACGACAACTTTTTATAACAATGTTGCTGCCCTCGATTATGATCTTATTTTTATCACAGAGACCAAGCTTTGCGAGGGCTTTCTTAATGCAGAGTTTGCAGACCCCGACCATTACAATATCTTCCGGCGTGACCGTGACTCGGAGACGGCTGGTGGCGGTATAATGGCGCTGTGTGCGCCGGCGCTCGGAGCCCGACCGCGGCCCGAGTGGGAACGAGCCGACCACGAGTGTATCTGGCTAACAGTACCTAGGGCCGCGCTCGGCTCTGAGCGAGACTTGAACATAGCGCTCGTGTACCTACCGCCGGGCGAGGAGCTACCGCTTCGCGTACAATGCTTTATAGAGACGTTAACTGACGTAACTCAGAAGCATTTAGAAGACTACTTTATCTACTTTATCTTGTATAAGATGGGATTCGGGCGCACCTGTCTGTATGAAAAAGGGTACCACCGAGTTTCAAAACTCAGCTATTAACATGACAAACATCATGGATTACCTAGGTTTCAAACAACACAATACATTGAAAAACATCTGCGACAATATTTTAGACTTAGCGTATACAAACTTTTCCATTGACGTACAAAAGGCCACATCCTCGGTTGTCAACGAAGATCGTTTTCATACTTCGCTTGAACTTGGAACTTTTGACCTAAGTATAAAAAACATACCCTGCACCAGGCGCCTTCGATATCAGTATCGTAAGGGTAACTACGAAGCTATAAGTGAACATCTCACTGGATTAGATTGGTCGATTCTGGGTAATGGTTCAGTCGATGATGCGGTCGGTATACTAACAGCAAACATCAAGGAAGCTATTGAGAAATTTGTGCCTAAACTGACTTCCTGCGGTTCCCGTCAGTATCCGTTGTGGTACAGTCGCTCCCTCATAAACATAATTAAGGAGAAGGACAAATGTCACAAAACGTGGAAAAAACACAAAAACCCAGTTGACTATCGCACATTTGCTCTTCTCCGAAGTAGATGTAAGACTGTGCAAGATGAATGTTACCGGGATTATATAAACCCAAAGCTCCTATGGTCATATGTGAAGTCTAAAAGGAAGGATGGCATCGGTTATCCTAATAACATGACATATGGCTCTAGGAAGCTAAAGACTGAAAAGGAAACTTGTGACGCTTTCAACTCATTTTTCAGTGGTATGTTTAGGTTACCAGCAAGCTCATATCCACATGCTGAGCTGCCGGAACCTTCATGTCAGCAAATTGCAAGTGGCATTAACGTCTCTGAGCAGTATATCTTGAAACTGTTGCGTAATCTTGATAATAGTAAGGGCCCTGGCAGTGACGGTATTCCACCACTTATTGTATCTCGATGCGCTGGATGTCTTGCCGCACCTGTGTCTCTAGTTTTTAATAGATCGTTTCACGAGGGTACTTTTCCAGATCTGTGGAAGTACGCGCGCATTGTGGCAGTCCACAAAAAAGGTTCCAAGTTGCCGGTTGAGAACTATAGGCCGATATCCATCTTAAACGTTTTTAGTAAGGTCATGGAACGTGTAGTGCATGAACTTTTTATACGACAATATCTCACGCAATATCCCTGGTGAGCAGCATGGCTTTGTACGTTCGAAATCTACAACAACCAACCTGGCTTTATTTGTGAATGGGGTTCTAAGAGGTATGGACAACGGAGGTCAGGTAGACGCAGTCTATACTGACTTCGAGAAAGCGTTTGATAGAGTGGACCACGTCATACTGATACGCAAGCTAGAAAGACTCGGAATACAGGGGGATCTGCTTCGCTGGACCGAATCATATGTTAATAAAAGAAGTCAGGCAGTTGTGATCAGAGAGAGTAGGTCTGACCGTACCTGCATACCATCCGGCGTACCCCAGGGTTCTATCTTGGGCCCTTTACTTTACGTTGCGTAGCTGTATGATATCGGACACTGTTTTAAGCACTCAAATTTCCTCTTGTACGCTGACGACAAAAAAGTCTTCATGAATATTAAATCCTTACAAGACTGCGTCAGATTGCAGGAGGATTTGAATCGCTTGTCAGTCTATTACGATATTAACAGGATAAACGTTAATGCAGCTAAATGCAATGCCATCTCCTTCACCAGGCGTACTAAGCCAATTGTCCACACTTACCTACTTAACAACATCCCAATCCAGAAGGTGGACTCCGTGAGAGATCTGGGTGTCCTGCTGGATTCCAAGCTAACCTTCGAGAATCACATAGCGGCAATCACTAAGAAGGCCTATAGGAACCTTGGATTTATCTTAAGGGTGAGCAAGCCCTTCACGGATGTGAGCTGTGTGCGCATACTATATTATGCCTATGTTCGAAGTGTTCTCGAGTACTGCAGCACTGCCTGGAACCCACAGTATGCAGTGCACGGGGACATGATAGAGCGCATACAGACCAAATTTATTAGGCACCTAAACTTTCGCGGCAATTTTGTGAATGATGACTACACTGCATCGTGTCATCACCACAACCTCCACAGCCTCAGGGACCGGCGTAGTATCTTGGACATGCAGCTCCTTCACAGCGTCTACCACGGCTATGTTGATTGCCCCGAGCTGGTTAACGAGCTGCTACGACTTAGGGCACCTACTACTCGAACCCGACACGCTGTCTCTGCACTCCTACATGTACCCTTTTCCCACACTAACTACGCGGCCAATTCTCCCAGCTGCCGCCTGCCAAGAACGTACAACACACACTTTGCAGATCTGGACATCTTCCACCTGTCACGCGGCCAGTTCAGGGGGCACTTAATGCTCCAGCTGAAAGACAGCAAACATCAAATCTGCTGAGGTTTTCTCTCTCATTATACAGTTGCGACTATATGTATATATCTATATCTATCACTCACACATTGACTTAACACATACATACAAACACACTCCTAAACACATTCCCTTCCAATTCCTATTGGACTGTACCCGGTACTTCTAAATTGTTTTATAAATTGTTTAAGTTTACTGCCATTTTATGTTCGGCCTAAAAAATGAAAGCCTTTAATTGGCCTATGACTAGTTTAAGTTCTTTGTTTATATTATTTTTGAATTTGTGCTGTAGGCTTAGTTAAATAAATAATTAAATAATTAATTAAGTATGTCGCATCTTAGTGACAAATTGGTTACGCTTTTACAGACCGTAAAAGTTAAAGCCATTCTACCTATAGATGACGAACAAGGTACGGTTTTTATAGGAAACATTCGGAAGAAAGCGTATCTGATTCATCGCTTGCAGTACTCCATTCTACTGTCATAGTTTATACAAGATTAACTCTTAATTATTGTTATAAGTAAACAGTATATACAGGGTGTCCGGTAGATCGATGCAAAGACTTAAGGCTATGCTTAAGAATACTGCGGCACGAATTTGATGATAAGAGATATACTGTAAGATTAAGAAAATTATCAGCATTCCAATGGTGTCGTTCTTTTTCTGAGCAAATGTTTACTTTTCGAGATTTAAGCTTTCAAAGTTCAATAATTTTTAGCATATTTGACATGTTTGACACTGTAGGCGCAGGAGTGTGTTCAAAATCATATCCAACCGATTTTTGGGGTTGGTTTTTATATCATTCAAGTCGAATTTGATTATAATGAGGTGTTTAATGGATAGCTGGCAGTCACTTTCCATACCAAAGTGCCTTTCTTTTTGTAAGGAAATGCATAGTTTTTTTTAAAAATCAAAGATGAAAATTGGAAAATTTCTGTAAACAAAACGTAAAAATTGGACAATTTCTGTGAACGAACCGTAAAAATTGACGTAACGAAATGTCAATAAGACCATACTTAGTCAAGATTATGACATATTGTCAATATTATTGTGATTATTGTACGTTTGTAGGTGAAAAATTACCAACCAAAATAGCCGCGTTCATGACGCCATTCTGTTTTCTAGTAGATTCACGAATGTTCTCATTTATTGATCTCTCGATTGTAGTGTTATGCTACTTACATGTCATTTTCTAGGATTTTCTTCTAGGATACTTGCTGAGCTGTACAGTCTGATATTTGGTATCACCTTTATTTTCATAGGACCCTGTAACGTTTTAAACCATAAGAACACATTAACAAATCATTTTCGCTTTGTATTTTCACACTATCAGCACTTCTAAATCGATAGCGAAGGGGTTTCCCTTTGGTGACCTTGTATTTGGCTTTCTCCAAAACTCTGCATTCTCGGGCTTCGTGCGCGCTGATGCGCTACCTTTTTATATTCATTGTTACTTCATTTACTTCATGGTTTTCTTGTTGTTTACCGTATTACGAGCCTGAAACTAAAGTTTGACATCTGTTGATGTCGTTTTTTATCTGGTTGTCATGGCAATGTCCATTCAAACTCGTTAGCGGTCTGATATGTTTGCTTCAATACTTTTACAAAAATACTTTTTCTCTCTTGGCCACTCACAAAAATTACGTTTAATTTAAATAATTTTTAGAACTCTCCAAAAAGGGTATAAGAGCGGAACATTTCTGAAATTCTGGAGTCTCACGTCAGCTTCTAAGCGAGAAGAACCACCTAAAGGCCTTATCCCGGGGTCGCACTACCCCGGGATCCTGCGAGCCGTTCCTGCAAACACGATCCTGCGAGCCATTCCTACAAACACGATCCTGCGAGCCGTTCCTACAAACGGGATCCTGCGAGCCGTTCCTACAACGGGATCCTGCGAGCCGTTCCTACAACGTGATCCTGCGAGCCGTGCATACGACGCGATCCTGCGAGCCATTCCTACAACGGGATCCTGCGAGCCGTAACTACAAATACGCCCGCTACCGTTCCTACAACGACGATTTCAACAACATCTACAACAACAAATACACCTGCATCCTGGCCATCACCCCACCGGTCTCCTACTCTCCGTGTCCTCCGCTTCTTTTTTTTCTATACCTAATCTATATTTTATAAAAACCTGTTCTCATCTCATCCATCCTCATCTTCGTATCATTTTTCTATAGTCTTCACTGTAAATAACTAATAAACTGTCACTACTAAATTTTATCCTGGTTGTTTTCTGTTAGGTTCTGGTTAGGTTCGTATCGTTACACGAGACGATATTGTATTGTAAATTTTATATAAATATTGTAAATACAAACAAAAACAACTGGCTAGAGTAGGTTATTATGGCTACTTTTCAATCGGGTTATAGGTTAGGTTAGAACGTTGAAGAAGCTTAATCGGAGCGGAGCTTATGCAAAAAAAGCGACAGTGGTTTCATTAATTATTTCTTTATACTTTATTGCACAAAAACAGAAGATACAGATACATCAAAATGGAAGATTTCTTCCAGCAAACCTAATATGGACAGAATACATGAAATAACAGGTAGACCTATGTGCTTAACGTTAAAAATATTAAAATAATAAACTAATTACTAATATGTACATAAATACATAATATCAATACAAATAGACAAAATTATACTACATATATATCAAAGGAATAAACCTACATAAATCTAGTATGGAAGAGAAAGATAGTGTTCTTTTAAGCGAGTTTTAAAAATAGAAAGTGACGGGCTGTCTCTGATGGCGCTAGGAAGTTTGTTCCAGAGCCTGATAGCTCGTAGTCTGAACCCATGTTCATATGCGGCTGTATTGTGTTGCGGAGTTATAAGCAGTGATCGAGCGTGAGATCTCCGAGGCCTATCCGAGGACAAAAATTCAAAACGATCTCGTAAGAAGACAGGATAGCGAGGATTAAATAAGATGTTATAGAGGCAGATGAGGATATGAGAATCCTGACGAAGACGGATAGGGAGCCACTTTAACTCCCTGCGATACTCCGAGACGTGGTCATACTTGCGCAGGCCGAAGACAAACCGAATCCCGAGGTTTTGAAGTCGCTCGAGTTTGTTCAGTTGCTCTTCATTCGCGCTCACCCAGCATACGTCAGCGCCTCGCCTACTGACCTCGCTGACATGCGCTGACCAGGAAAATTGGTTATCGAAGAAAACTCCTAGACTTTTGGCCTTAGTACTATATGAGATTATAGTTCCATCATAGGTTATAGGGGCAATGGACAGATTCTGTAACAAGTTAAGGGAAAACCTGGAACCAATAATCAAAGCCTGGGACTTACTAGGGTTGACAAGTAGTCCAAAAGAAGTGGCCCAGTCCCTAATTCGCTCGAGATCGGCATTTAACATTCCCACAGCAGACACCATATCACAGGGAGAAAAATGACGATAAATCTGGAGATCGTCTGATTCCGTATCCGAGACGGAATTTATGAAGACGGAGAAAAGAAGAGGAGAGATAATACCACCCTGAGGGACCCCCGCATCGAGGTCACATCACTCCGTTGAAGTCACCTCCGACCTAATACGTTGCTGGCGACATAAGAGTCGAACCAGCAAGCAGAGACGGAGGACACATTCAAGGACTTCAGGGTCTCAACGAGGATATCGAAATCAACGCAGTTAAAGGCGCTGCTGAAGTCCAGCAGTGCAAGCACAGTGAGCTGTTTCTCGTCCATCGCATGCTGAATGTCATCGGTGACTTTCAGCAAGGCCGTGACAGTGCTATGACCGGGCCTAAAACCGGATTGCAGTTGATTCAGCAAGTTGTTTGAGCATAAGTAGGAGGATAACTGAGAATGGACAATGGATTCAAGGACTTTGGATAGGATAGGCAGAATGGAAATTGGACGAAACTCTTTAAAAGAGGAGGGATTTGATGTTTTGGGTAATGGGATAACTAAGGCTTTTTTCCACACATTTGGGAAGGAACTATTGGAGAGAGAGAAGTTTATTATATGTGTTATTTAGGCAACATAACCTCAAAAACTAAAAAAATACATGAAAAAAACGGGCGGTTTTTTTGTAGGGGAACCCCCCCCCCCCTTCTCAGGGTGAGTTCCCCTTCACCTCCCCCTCCCCCCTTCAACTTCAAGAATATGTGAGGTATCTACGTCAATAATCTACGTCAGTAAGTTGGACCCCTACCACCCCCCATTAACTATCTACACCCATTTTGAGTGTGAAAAAGAAAATAATTTGCCGCCAATTCCTAGGACGGACTACAACTTCTTTAAAGCCGACTATGAAAAAATTCTAATAAGTCTTAGAACTGTAGATTGGCTGCATTGTTTTACAGAGTGTAGCGGTGTTGACTCGTATGTAAGCATTTTCTATGAGAAATTAAACAACATCATTGAACTGTACATCCCAAGGAGAAAACCCCGAAAGCAAACCTATCCCCCCTGGTTCAGCACAGATCTGATTAAGCTTCTCCGTGAAAAGGATAAATTAAGAGTGCGTGCGCGGAGGTTCCAAAATCCCAGAGACAAGTTAGAATATGAACTCCTACGTAAGCGTTGTGACAAGCTTTTTAACTTACGTTACAGAGAATATATCAGTAATGTGGAATGTAGTCTTAAACATAATCCGAAAGCTTTCTGGTCTTACGTAAAAAACAAAAGATCTGGTACAAATACGCTGCCTTCAATCATGCATCACGGGAATCACTCTGCTGATTCCGGTACTGGTGTAGCCAATCTTTTTGCGTCCCAGTTTAGGTCTACGTTTAGCCGAGATGATGGCACCACGTCATCATTCTATGATGAAGGGTCAACCGTTTGCAGGAATCCTCAGTCCAGGCTAATAAGCAGCATTGTTATAAGCGAAAACGCTATTCTCAAAGCGCTTAAACACTTAAACCAAAACAAAGGTGCTGGGCCTGATGGGATACCCCCTATTTTTCTGAAGAGATGTGCAAACGTATTATCGTATCCGCTAACACTGATATTTAACACATCTCTTCATTGTGGTATCTTTCCCTCCGAGTGGAAAAGAGCGCGTATTGTACCGGTCTACAAGAAAGGTGCTAATGATGACGTCCGAAATTATAGACCTATCTCTATCTTATCCGCATTTTCGAAGCTATTTGAAGTAATGACCTGTCCTGTGCTATGCGACCATACGAGTTACAAAATTAGTAAGCGGCAGCATGGATTCCAGCACAAAAAATCCGTAGTAACGAATCTGGTTGCCTTCATTACAGACATTGTTGAGGGTGTTGATGCTGGAAACCAAGTTGATGCTGTCTACACTGACTTCAGTAGTGCGTTTGACAAGGTCTCACACAGAATCCTGATTAAAAAGCTTAAGTGTCAATATGGTATTCAAGGAAGATTACTTGAGTGGTTTGACTCTTACCTGAATAACAGACCTCAGATTGTAGTTACTAACGGATATGAGTCTCAGAGCTACATTGCCACTTCTGGTGTCCCCCAAGGCTCACACTTGGGACCTATTTTGTTTGCACTATTTGTCAATGATATTGTGTCTTGTATTCAGAATAGTGACTGCTCTCTTTTTGCCGATGATATGAAAGTATATAGACAAATAGACTGCCTGAGTGATGTCCGTTTACTCCAAGATGATTTAGACCGCATACACCAATGGTGTCTTAACAACAATATGGTTCTGAACACTTCTAAATGCCAGTTTATTCGATTCACACGTAAGAAGAAACCTACCTTGTCTAATTACAGGATCGATAACGACAGTATCGAGGAAGTCGATCAGATTCGCGATCTCGGTGTTATTCTGGATTCCAAGCTTACTTTCGTTCCGCATTACGATAGCTTAGTTAGCAGAGCTGCTAAAATGCTGGGGTTTCTGAAGCGCGCCACGAAGGAGTTCAAGAAAATCAGTTCTAAACTCTGCCTATTTAACGCTCTCGTGCGCAGCATTCTGGAATTTGCCAGTGTTATTTGGAATCCAGTATATAACGTTCACACAGAGCGATTAGAAACCATCCAGAGATCATTTACAAGGCACCTTGCTTTCATCTCGTCTGGGATCAGTCATAAGGACAGCTATGAGCAAAGGCTCTCCTTTTTTAAAATGACTTCCTTGTCTGATCGCAGGCGGATGCTTGACCTATCCTTTCTACACAATATATTAAATGGCCAAGTCCAATGTCAAGACGTGCTAGAAAGGGTAGAACTTTCTGTACCCCGCATTAACGCGCGGCGAGTGTGTCTGGACACTTTTAAAATACCTAGATTCAGAACTAACCTGGGCGAACACGCACCTCTAACGAGGATGCTTTCCACTTATAATGAAATATGGATACCTTACAATCTAGATATCTTCTGTAACAGCATAGGGTGTTTCAAGCGCAAGCTTATCGTTGGCCAACGCACATAGTCGCGTTTTTTTTTTTTAATTATCTACTTTTGTTTAAATATTTTATTTAAATTTTCTGTGAATATATTTGTTTAAATTTTCTGTGTAACCATTTCTTGTTTATGTTGTGTTTTATAACAAACTTATGTCTTTTATTATATATTTTTAAAACAATTAATTTGAATTTTACCACTGTAGTTTTTAAAATGATTTGATTGTTGAAAATGCTGTGCGCATCTATAATTGATGCAAACTCTTGTATTGTTTTTTTTTTGTAATGTTGTCTTTCTGTGTTCGTGTTTGTATTGTTGATGTGCCTTATATAAATAAATAAATAAATAAATACTGAAAGATCATTAACTAAGAATGTTTTAATAAAGATTTGCACATAAAAAGCTTTCACTTGTTTTTGATAAATTAGGTCAGAAAAACTTATTTTATTGGTGATTGAAATTTGCCGTGCTCTTCAATGGTCTGTATATACCAAGTCAGGTCTGTATATATACCTGACGTTGCAGATGCACAAATCAAGATTAATAAGAATGCTTATAAAGTGATTAATTAGAATCAATTGTAAAATAATCCAATTATTGTTTAGTTTTGCAAAGATAATACCTTTACTGTGAAAATCTGGAATTTTTCTTCAAAAACACTAAATCATCGATAACAATTTAACGGTAAGACTTCGCCATATGTATGTTCGGCTCAAATGGTTCTAAATGTTCTGTACTAAATTCGGTTTAAGTCTTTGCATCGATCTACCGGACATAAGTTACCCAAATTCCAACAGGGTAGCTATCACTTTTCTCTCGCCTACACTTACATATCAAATAGTCAATAGTCAATAGTCAATAGTCAAAAGCGACGAAATCCAATCAGTCGTTCCCGGAATCATTCTTAGGAATAAGGTGGATTTCACACTTCTTGGTGCTCCTATTTTCCCGGAGGGCATTCCCGGAGTATTGCAATCAAAAATTGATATCCTTAAGGCGTCGAAACCACATTTAAAGCAGCTTTCCGCCCATGTTGCCTTGACGATTTTAAAAAGTTGTCTTTCTTCACCAAGGCTAACTTATTCCATACGGACTGCCCCGATTTGGTTGCACAGGGAGATAACTTCTAGATACGATGCAGTTTTGAAGGATTTGTTGGAGTGCATCATCAACCGTAGAGATGTCCTCGTCTCAGTGGGTGCAAGCCACGCTGCCCATCAGGTACGGGGGTTTAGGTGTTCGACGCTTGCAGGACACCGAGCTCCCTTGCTTTCTGGCTTCTTCGCATGGTGTTGTGGACCTCGTTACTCACATCTTGGGTATACATGGTGACGGGTTCCGCATTCCTTTTGCGGGGGAGGCGGAGAGCTTATGGCGTGCCCGGTGTCCTAGAAGCGACCTGCCGGAAAGTCTTTGTAGTCAGCGCTCCTGGGATGAGGTCCTGTGCGAAGTCATTCGTGATGATCTCCTCGCTCATAGTTCGGGGCCGGAATTGGCGCGCCTGCGTGCCGTTTGTCAGTCCGACTCGGGGTTGTGGCTGCACGCAATGCCTTCTCCCCAGCTGGGAACTTTCCTGGACGACGACACTTTGCGCGTGGCAGTCGCTTTGCGTTTGGGCTGCACTATCTGCCAGCCGCATCGATGCGTTTGTGGGGCATGGGTCAATGAGTTGGGTCGCCATGGCCTACATTGTACCAGGAGCGCTGGCAGGTTTTCGCGGCACCACGCAATAAACGACATCGTTCGTAGGGCTTTGGTATCGGCCAACGTTCCTAGTGTGTTGGAGCCGCCAGGTTTGTGCCGGTCGGATGGGAAGCGTCCGGACGGCTTGACCCTGGTACCTTGGGAGAGAGGACGTTCCCTGCTATGGGATGCGACCTGCGTCTGCACCTTTGCAGCCTCCCATGTCGGGTCAACGGCGGCCCGCGCTGGTGCAGCCGCCGAGTCTGCCGCAAGACAGAAGTGCCTTAAGTATGCCGCACTCACGGGAAGCTACATCTTTGTGCCTCTTGCGCTCGAGACGACTGGGGTTTGGGGGACACAAGGGAAAATATTTATTAAGGATCTGGGGCGCCGTCTAAGGGATAGAGGATTTGACAACCGCTCTGGGGCATTTCTGATGCAAAGGATCTCCCTGGCGGTGCAGCGGGGAGATGCTGCAAGCGTCATGGGAACCTTAGCCTCGGCAATGTCCCGGGGTGGTTTATTCGCGTAGTTGTTTCTTTTAGGGTTTCTATTTTATTTTTAATTAATATATTTTAATAACTAAAATATGTATTTTTGAATACACCTATGAATCATACGCCCTTCGACAGAGAAGATAATTATAAACGATAAATAGTCAATAGTCAAAGTACTTTATTACTGTAGATATTTACATATACTTAGCAAACGTCATTTTTTGCCTCTTCTCTACATTGGACCACTGTGGGAGAAGAAGGGCGTAGAAACTCCTAAAGATTTATTTTTAGATCTCTTTTAAAAATAGGTTGTGCTTAACTAATACAAATATGAAAAATTTAATTGTTATGATTAATAAGCAGGAATAAATAATTACAAAATTATTAACAGCAAGGTCTGTGTTGAGCCAGATTAACCCCATACAGTCCTGTCATTTAAGTAATCAAGAACAAATCAAATCAAATAAGTTTATTTGCATGATTTTTGGTAACAACATATTAACCTTACAAAATAGACAGCACAGTGCCTTAATGCCTTGTACAACAGTAATAAGTGATTTTGCGCGCGTGCAGTGTCACAGTTCATGCAGATATTTCCACTCGTATTTCGCGACTTGGCTAGAATTTAGAAAACGGGCGGTTTGCTAGAGTTTTCGTGATTTTTCGGTAGATCATTTGGGTCACTTTAAACACGGTCTAAAAGTTTCAGGTGTCGGAACTCAAAAGCTTTTCAAATATGGTTTTTTGAAAATCTATAAAATGTTGCTTTTTGTATGACACACACAATAATACAACACCTAATAATAAATCAGTTGCGTGCGCTCAGCGGTGACGTACGGACGTGATGAGAGCGCTTATATTTCCCTATTATCTTACGTAAACAATGACGGACAACGATTCTTGTCATAAGTGCTCGATGGTGATCAACAAGTTCTTGTGCTTTGTGAAGTTCAAACTGGACGTTATGGACGAGGTTTCTTTGCTTCAAATCTGTGAATCCCATTTTACGGACGACGAAATTGACGCCGGCAAATCTTTCCTATTTGATTTGCGAAACGCTAAATAATACAGCCGGCAGGGCGACGGCAAATGTAGAAGGAATCTTCAGGACGTCATTAGGATACTGAAAGATACCGAACTGACACTGCCTTCAACTTTTGTGGCGAAGGATTTGAAAAGACTTCCCCCTGTTACATTCGATCATATCGATGTGACAAGCTTGTTAAAAGATATTGTCCTTTTAAAGCAAGAAGTACAAACCATCAAAATAGCCCAATCATCATCCTCGGAATCATACGTAAAATAAATATCGTTACTGCGGAAGGACTTTGACCTGTTCTCTGTGGGTGATACTCGTGGTTAGGGTGATCAATTTGCCGAGTACCCAAAATCATCTGATTCTGCTGCGGCATACTCCGTTGAGACTGTGAGCAACTACGCACAGGCGGCAGCAAGTACTGTGGAAAGAACTAGTGCTGCAGCAGGCTATCTCACTTCGACGCATCTACATACAACTCCGGTAGCGGTGGCTCCACCCCCCGCGCCCGCCCGCCGGCAGCGGCTCCCGCGTCATCACTCGCTCGACCAAGGCGACCTCGGAGGCGGACGTGCGCTGCGGCTTATAATAATGTACTCTGTGGCTGCGGCTCCTGTTCTCGTGCTAAAATTGTTCGCGAAGTAAACAAACCACTGGTTGAAGCGGTTAACTGGGATAGTTTTACTCTAGTGCAGAGGAAAAAATGAAAGAATAAAAACAGCTCCAATCGCCGTGGGACGGCTATATTACCACCTTCGTCCAAGCTAAAAGCTGCCCCAAGAACTGCTTGTATTTATTTATCGCGATTTGATCTAACGACTTCGAACAATATATATTAAAGATTTTGTTAAGGAAAGAGAGGAGGAGGTTCTACTCATTGAGAGTATTCAGCCTTTTAAACCTACTATTTTCGCCTCGTTTAAAGTTACTGTTTTAAAGGACAGATTAGTAGTGTTCCTGTCCAACGACTTTTGGCCCGTTGACATTGTTTACAGACCCTTCTGGCAAAATCACAAAGGTAAAACCTCTGCTACCCGTAATAAATAGCGGGCCATAATAACTTAATTAGGTAACCTACAGACACTATAACTATGAAGTTTGCAACATTTAACAGTCAATCGATCAAATGTAGTGTTGATCACATTTGGGACTTATGTTTATTTTGTGACGTAATCGCACTCCAGAAGACATGGCTTCTTCTTCTTATTCATGAGCTTCCATATCATGATACCAAAGATAGTGAGTTTTCAAGTCACGGTACATCGGCCGTTGATACGTCCGCTGGTATTCTGAGAGGTAGACCTTGGGGGGGGGGGGGGAGAGGTAGACCTTGGTCTTTGGAGGACCGCAGTTTTTGATCATATGGAGCCTATTGACTGTAATGATCCGAGGCTGTGCGCCGTAAAGACGATAGTTAACGGTAACTGTCACATGTACTACCCTGTTTACATGCCGCAGAATAGCGTAGAAAATTTAACTGACTTTACTAATTATCTTGGGATTGTTAAGTCGGAAAACACAGCGTCGCATTATGAAGAAGCAATGTGTCAACTCACCTGTTGTCAGATTAATACTTACGATTCCTGAACGGATTTTTGGTTTCTGAACGTGTTTTGTCTGTCAACGTTACCGCTAGGCGGGAAGCTGCTCCCAACCTGTCATTGCTTGTGGTTTTTCGCCACCATATAATTGTCGAAATATAAATAAGTGAAATGTGTGTGTTTTTTTCACCCAAAAAGTGAGTTTTTAAGGTGAGAATGAGTGGTGCGGAACCAGATCTTGTGATGAATTAGCAGGGAAGCGCCGGATCTGACGCTACTCCTGCATCATCTTCGTCAGACTCGTCTTCCGACTCGTAGTCAGAGAGACCTATAAAAGGAAGCCCAGGGCTGTAGGTGATGCAGACCCGCGCATCGATGAAAGGGCGTACCCAGGATTGCAGCTAGGGGGGGGCAGCTGTTTCGAGAAGATGGTCGGTTAGGTATATTGAAACAAAAAAAGCATGAAAATTTACTTTTATTAATTAGTTTGATTATGACACCAAAAAAAATTATATATATATGTATATATATATACTTTTATTAATTAGTTTGATTATGACACAAAAAATAAATTATATATTATATTGACCGGCGCATGTCTACGATTGAGCCATTCTCCAAAACGCTGTCTCAGTGCGGATTGACGGACGGAGTTCCCAAACTGTAGCTTGATTCTATATCTCAAACATCAATCCCAATCTCTTTCAAAATGACGTTACACCAATAATACAAGAATTGAAGCAAAAATATTCGCAAAATAAATGCAGTTCTTTTATCTATTGGGATATGTAAGTTAGAGAGCGAAGTTAAAATTCATGAACCCTCCCCCGATAGGGTGTTTCCGAGTAACAATGGTAAGTTTTGACCCAGGCTAGCATCTCCCAATGTAATTTAACGGTCGACTTACCAAAAACCCCGTATATGTATGAACCCCCCTCCAGAATGGCGTCACCTCCTCAAGGGGACGACGACGACGACACTATACATATGCAGGGTTACGGGTAAGTCGACCTACAATATCTTGGGAGATGCTAGCATGGGTCAAAACCAATCGTTGTTACTATAAATAAAATAAATACTAAAGTAAAACTCAAATATAATCTAGATATAAGTCTAAAGTAGGTATTAAGATGTTTTAAATTATTTAATGCTGTGAACAAAATAAAGGCTTTTTATTTTTATTTTATTACAAGTTTACTTAATGTTTCGACTTTATAGCAGGGTCATAACAATAATATCTCCACTTCCATATTATTTCTAAATATCTATTATACAGGGTGATCAATCCAAATGGGTCAGTAAGGAGAAGTCAGAAACTATGAGAGATAGCGACATCTGTTCTTAGGAACCATGGCTTCGATTTTAGATTTAAAAATGATGTTTTTTTTTTATCTCTCATACATAACCGGGAATCGAACCTGGTCGAAGACTCTGTTAACAGTGTGAGGTATAAATTGTGCAAGTTTTTTCGTTGTTATTGTTGATGGTGTAAAGGTGTGAAGTCACAAGGCACATTTTTAATTGATTGATGTGATTCATATCTAATGAATAATGATGAACGATTCATATTAATGACGACATTTTGCGAATTATTTAAATTGTGGGCATCTCAGTGTAATATACCTTATACTTTCAGGATCAATTATATAAACAGATACTACACGCGATTACATAAAGAAATCGTTTTAATGTTGAGATGTGGTTAACCGCAGTTTAAAAAGATTTGCGGTCGCTCTCTTATGAGCGCCCAAACAATAGATCTATATTTTTTTCCCCAAGAAGCAAGTGGTGGTAAAAGGTATGTCAATTAGGCATAGAACGGGTCATATTATATTATATTATATATATATATATATATATATATATAATTAATTGATTGATTTGTCCCTTAATTGATAACCTGATAAAGCCTTCTTGACCCATAAATTATGCCAAAGGTTCAGTTCTCCGGTGATATCCAGGTTATAAAATTCTTGGAATGATTCTGCGTTCTTGTGTAAGTCTGTAATGCTGGTTTTGGTCATATACAAGGGATGTAGCTTACTTAAAGCAAACGCCGGAGTGTTTTCTTGGGAGAATCGACCATTCAACGATGAAATGAGTGAATCAATGTATGGTATTATCAGGGAACGGCGCCAATATTCGTTATCATTGTCTGATGGCGGATTACTTCTATGTGTTTGCTTGTGAGCAAGACGTGGAACCGAAATTTCTATGTTCAAATCCATTGCAACAGCTGTCGCTTTTTGAAACATTTCATTACGTTTACATTTAGCATCATTAGAATGTCCTTGATATTTTTGATGTGTTCCCCCACCGAGATCATGTCGATCGATTTAGCTTGGAGTGTTTGCCAACGTTGTGGCAACCTACGGGAGACGGAATAAAAGGCTTGGAATATGCTCAGTTACAGTCTAGTTTTATTTAACAAATAACTCTTCTTATATATAAATCGTCCTCGGTAATCATCATGTACCAAAACCGGTACGTGATGTCGATTTTCTGTGTCAGCCAATAACTTATCTCGACGATACTTTAGTCCGTGATGATAAGGGATGGCTGGCACAGAGTGGGTTAACTACTGGTTCTAAAACTGTTGAATATTTGGCTATTGTAGAGCAACAATAAACACTGGTTTTGTAACGGCTGAATGCAACTGATATGCAGATTTTCTAGTGGCATAATTTCCCTGTACGGATAACGTTTCTAGAGATTTCACAAGCTCTGGGCAATGTTGAGAAAACTTTCTGATTGATTTATATTTTTCGGACCATCTCGTCTCACACAATCGTGATAGGTTTGGAGCGTAGTTTCGACGTGTAGTCGATTCTCTGAAAAACGTTATAGCATCCTTTACAGTGGCGATAGTATTTCTAATTTCTGGCACTGCGTTCGCATCATTCACAACAAGGTTGAGTTTGTGACTTGAGCAATGAAAATATAAAGCACGAGGATATTTTTTTCTCAAAATGGCTTGTACGCCACCCTCTTTCCCTGCCATTGCAGAACAGCCATCGAATCCAAACACTACGCAATCTTCGGTTGGGAGGTTAGAACTAATCAAGAAATTGTCAATTGCTTCAGCAATTGGCATTTTGTGCTTTTAGTTCAACGAACCCTACAAATACTTCTCTGATTTTCCTTTTGCTTTCGTCGTAGAACCGCACGCCTATTGACAGCTGTTCTTTCATCAGCTAAGACTGCATAAGCCATGGTCTTCTGAACCTCACTTATTATATTCTCCTTAATAACTTCGCCACATAAATTCATCAATTCGTTTTGTATTTTTGGTGATGTGTAAACTGCATTGCGACGGCACTTTTCCAGATGACTCTTTAATTTGTTGTCCCATGAATTCATTCTCAACTTCAATAAATCTAATAAAACACCCTCATCTGCTTGTTTTCCCCTAAGAGGCATATCATGTGTACCGCAAAATACTATACAAGAAATAATTGATGACAATATTTGTCTGTTTGCTTCGATTGTTTTTTGGTGTCCACTTTGTAGTTGGATGTCTACAGGAACATTTTCAAGAAAAAATTTCGCACATATTTGCCGCTGTTAGATGAAGCTTGGACGTTGCATGCTTTCGGCAGTCTTCATGCATATTTTTGAACTTTATATATGGCCTGACCATAAATGATCCCAAAATTCCTCTCACAGTGCTTGTAGGTGACGGAACAAGGAAAACACGTAATTTCGATTTGTACAATGGCCAAAACTATGGTGCGAGCGAGTAGCCAACGACGTGGCGAATATGAGATTTGGAAAATCACTGTCAATCTCACGGTTTGTATACGTGCGTACTGCCCAAGACTTGGGCTCGCTCCCCACCAACGTTTTTATTAGCTTTAATATCTATATGTTGCACGAGATGGCGTTACAAGTACTAAAAGTAAAACTAACTAAGTAAAAACTAGCCTACACATTTTAATCTAAATATTTGCGTCGCCTACAATCCCACCCCCTTAGTGATGACTAGCCATCACGAGCTAACTCTGGTGCAAGTAGGGCGACGCGTGTGATTGGGCGCCGCAGGATACCCGTGCGAGTGCGCACGTCCACCATGCGTATGCGACCATCGCTCCCGGGGAGGGTCGCACTCACTACTCCGTGTCGCCATGAGCCACGGTCCAAGTTAGGTTCGACTAAGAGAACGAAATCTCCTACCTGTAAGGAACGATTTTCGCGCGTCCATTTCTGCCGTGGAAGAAGTGTTGGCAAATATTCCTTAAGCCAACGAGACCAAAACATATCTGTCAGACGTTGTGCTATCCGCCACTGCCGCTTGAGCTGAAGGTCTTCGTTATCGTACTTTCCGAACGCTGCTCCATTTGATGACGTGCCAATTAAAAAATGATTTGGCGTCAAGGCCTCGGGGGAATTTGGGTCCGTAGACACATACGTGATTGGGCGACTGTTTACAAGCGCTTCCACCTCGGCTAGCAAGGTCGCTAGCGTCTCTGGACGAGGTGCGCGTTCCTTTAGAACAGTTTTCAGGGCTATTTTCACCGTGCGCACCATACGCTCCCACGCTCCACCCATTTCTGGAGCACCTGGTGGAATAAAGCGCCACTCAATGCCTCTGACAAGCCCAGCTTGGCGAAGTGTATCGATATCAAGCTCAGAGATGCTGCGCTTCAATTCCAGGTCTGCTCCTCGTAGGTTCGTCCCATTGTCGGAGTAAATCGTAGTGGGAGCTCCTCTGCGAGCTATCATCCGTCTTAAACCCATGATGGTGGAGTCAGTGGTAAGACTTTCGGTTAGTTCAATATGAACGGCACGAACCGTCAAACAAGTAAATAACATGCCGTAGCGTTTTTGTCTACCACGACCTACTGTGACTTCCATTGGGCCAAAGAAGTCAATTCCTGTAAAAGAGAATGGCCTTCGGTTGTGCTGCAGTCGAGCAGGAGGCAGATCACCCATTCGTTGCGCCTGCGGTGTCGCGCGTCGATATCTACAAAATAGACAATGTGCTGCAACCGCGCGTACCTTAGGACGCAGGTTCAAGATCCAGTAGCGCTGCCTTAGTTCATTTACCACCAACTCTTGAGCTCCATGTAGTGCTCGACGGTAGTAGTGCTCCACAAGCAGCCTGGTGATTTTGTGTTTTCCATCAAGAATCACCGGTCTCTTGACATACTCTTCGACTCCTACAGTCTTGTCGATACGGCCTCCTACATGTAGTAAGCCCGCGTCGTCAAGATAAGGTGTCAATGGTAGCAGTCTGCTTTCTCTAGGTAACGGCACATTTTGTTTCAAACATTCGAAATCTGTGATAAAAGAATCATGTTGACATTTTTTGATCACCAGATGCTCTGCCGACTGCAGCAACTCGCTGTCAATGCGATTGCATTGCCGTCGACATTTTTTAATAAACAACAATACCCGTGCAGTGGTCATTAGCAATCTAATCCACGAAGAGAAGTTGTTTTCGTTAGGTACCGGTAGTGTACTAGTACAATCAGCTGAAGATAGGACACTAACAAACTTACGTTCGCAAATTGCCTCTTCGAGTGGTTCAAAACTTTTAAGATCCTTAGGCCACTCAACTTCCCGCCGGCGTAAGAAGTTAGGCCCCTGGAACCATACATCGTCGTACGGCAGCGGCGGCGCATTGTCGCGAGTCGCCACGTCAGCTACATTCTGAGAGGAGGGCACGTGCCGCCACTCTGACGCAGTGGTCAACTCATCTAATTCACCGAGTCGGTGAGCAACGTACGGGTAATAATCCCTAGGGTCGCTTCGTATCCACTGAAGTACGGTATTGGAATCTGTCCAGAAATACCTTTTACTTGCTTGTATATCCTTGTGCTCGCTTTGTACAGTAGCAGCGAGACGAGCTGCAAGTACGGAACCTTGAAGTTCAAGTCTCGGTATCGAAACCGGACGAAGAGGGGTCACTCGGCTTTTGCTTGCCACGAAACATACATTGACGGTTCCGTCAGAGCGTGTGAAACGCCAATAAATGACAGCAGCATATGCTTTACTACTCGAATCACAAAAGACGTGCAATTCGGTGTTCACAATAATTATAGGGTCTCTTACCCTATACTTTGCGTCGTCATAACAACGCGTCCATACTCCCGCATCATCATAGTGTCGTGGTATGCGCAGCGATGCTAGAAGCTTAAGCTCGTCGAGCCACCTTACCCAGCTCGCATGCTCCTCCGGGCGGATTCGATCGTTCCAGTTCACGCCACTACGATGAACATTCTGGAATATTATTTTACTCTTTATAATAAAAGGCGATAAAAAACCATAAATGTCATAAATCGACATAATAAGACTCAACATTTTTGCCTTAGTAGGCGCCTCAGTTCCATTTAATATCTCCTCTGGCACCCGATGAAAAGATATTTTAAATCCAAACGTATCATCAGAAGGATGAAACATTAATCCTAAGGTGCGCTCCGTAGTATTCAAGGCCCCGTCCTTGAACTGAACAGCTGTTTGCGCGAGCGCCTCGGTAGGTATATTCTTCAGTACCTCCGTGCTATTACTAGACCAACCTCGTATCTCAAATCCACCGCTTTTGTGAATTTCGGTTATTTGTTTGACCAACTTGATTGCATTCTCCGGGGTGCTAGTTGAATATAGGCAATCATCCATATAATGACTTTTTACGATTACTTGTACAGCTTCGGGATACAAATCATCATGCCTCAATGCGTTTTTATTCTTTATATATTGCGCAATGAATGGAGAACATGTTTCGCCAAACACTAAACTTTGCATAAGACATGTTTTTAGAGGTTCGTTAGGCGATTCCTGCCATAAAAAACGAAGTACATGTTGATCTTGCGGCCTTATTTTCACCCTTAAAAACATGTCCTTAATATCACCTATTATGACAACCTTGTTCTCGCGAAATCTGAACATTATTCCCATAAGCGAGTTATATAAGTCCGGACCGGTAAGTAAATAACTATTAAGACAGGTTCCGTTTACTTTTGCGGCACAATCAAATACTAGTCTTAGCTTACCAGGTTTGTTCGGGTTTTGTATTCCAAAGTGCGGCATGTACCATATGTGGTCCGCCGAGAGTTCATTTTCCCGCAGTTCACGTGCATAGCCGGCAGTAAACAGTTTGTTTACTTCATTTCGGTAACGATCTGCGTACGCGTCGTCTTTAACAAATTTGCGCATCAAAGACTGTAGTCGCGTAAAAGCAGCCTCGCGTGTGTCCGGCATGGTGAATATGTCCTTCTTGAACGGCAGGCCAACCTCCCATTGATTACTGATAAGCCGGGCTGTATCGTCTAAAATTTGCAATGCCCTGACATGATCACTATTTTCACGCCGTAGGGTTGAAACTCCTATAGAATCTAAGGAAAAAGAATGTTTAATTAAATCATTTAACTCGCTAATATTTTCGTCATCTTTGTGACTAAGATGAAACATACCGGCAGCGTTGGAGTGAGTGCGACCGCAGTAACCGTGAATAGACCAACCTAACTTGCACCGAGAAGCATAGGGCTCGTATTTATTACCATGAATTATTTCAACCGGAGCAATTAAGAAATAATTATCTTCCCCAATAAGAATGCGCGGAATTACACAACTTTTACACACAAAATCTTTGACATGAGATAAATGTTGACAATTTAAACTGCTAATTACAGATAAGTTTTGTGCTGGTAAATTTAACTTAGACACTTTACGCAATTTAATATCATAACTATTGTTATTGTGTTGTCCACTTATCTGAGCGGTGACGGTCGGCGCGTCCGATTGGTACACTTCGAGTCCAAATGCATCGATGAACTTTATAGGGCTAGATTGTTCGCACTTAAGACCTAACTCGGTTGCTAGGTCAGAGTCTATAATGGACACTGAAGCTGCATCGTCTAAAAGGGCGTAAGTACTCACAACACCTTTAGGTCCACGTAACTGCACTGACATTACTTTTAAGATGACATGGTCCTTGGAAGAATGTTTGTCACAATCCGATGCAACGTGTGCCACGGTGTCGGGAACCGGGGGCGCCGGCGCCGGGGCCTGCGGCTGAGCCACCGTGGGGGCCGGCTCGGGCGGCGAGTCGGTAACCGTGACAGCTGATTGTGATTCCGTATTAGGTTTCGTCCAGTGTAGCATTTTGTGGTGCGCTAGTCCACATCCATCTACATTGCACACAGGTGCGGGGCATGCATTTCTATCGTGCCGCGACGTCAGACAACAATAACACAGTCCTTGTGATTTTATAAACCTCCATTTGTCACGACGCATAGCACGTTTGAAGATACGGCATTCGGGCAGCGTGTGAGGTCCTTTAGAACAAAACTTGCATACCTTATTGTCCTCGACAACACTTGTGGTAAATATAGGTCGATTAGGCCGGAATCTGTTATCAGTTGCATGTTTTGCTGATATTTTTGTTTCACTCGGTTTATGTTGTTGTTCTCGTACCTGTGTCATTCCAACTAATGATAACATTTGTGCTTCCTGTTTGAGAAATCCTGCGATCAAAGTCAACTTTGGCTGATCTTCGGCTAATCTGTTATATGCGAAATCGGTCCACTTCCCAATTAGAGTGCTCGGTAGCTTACTCAAAACAGCTGACGCGAGCTCGGGGCTGTAGGTAATCCTGCTGATTTAGGGCACCTATTGTTGCTACGCAGTTGTTTACCTTGATTGAAAAATCAATTAAGTCATTCTGGTACGACGTGGGTAGCGAAGGTAACTTCTTCAGTTGCGTCGTAAGGTTCATAATGATTACGTCAGATCGGCCAAACCTTAATTCAAGGGCCTCCATTACCGCTGCGGGCGGGGTGTTACCAATCAGTAGGGCGGTAACCGTGTCCTTCGCGTCGCCTCGCAGTGCTTTGCGTAATCTTTCTAGATTTTCAGAATCACTGAATTCGCACACTTTAGTAGATTCAGTATATGTCCTCTTAAAGTGTAACCATTCAACACAGTCACCGCTGAAAATTGGTAATTCACGCGGAGTAGACAGGCGACTGAGCAAACGGTCGTCACGCTGTGCTGACGAGGTCGTCATGATGTCCTTCAAGGTCAGGGCTAGTTGCTGGATGCTATCACAAGGCAGTTCAGGGTGCTGGGTTACGTTGACGGACGCACTATTGACAAGCGGCAATGCTTGAAGCTGCGGCTGATATGGTGCTTGCGGCTGTGGTATGTAAGTTGTCTCATCGTGACCTTTGTCCAACCATTGTTCAACGGTCGATCGAGCTCTGTTGCTAAGCGCGCCTCTAGCTTGACTGCTGCGCTCGCTTTGCCACTCCTCGACGTCAACTTGGGCTAGATCAGCTTCCAGCTTTTTATCAATTAGCTCCAGCTCAATCTGTGCCTTAGCTTGAGCGGCTTCAAATTCCAATTGCTTACGTCTAGCAATGGATGATGACGTAGACCGCTTCGACTTGCCTGACACAATTGATCCACGTATAGATCTTTTCGGTATTTCCATTTTCCCTGTATCCAACTCCTTCGGCTGTGCATCACTATTGGTGCCGAGGTTTGGCATTTTAACTATAGGTTCCGCGGGTGCGTTGCTAGAAGTGCTCGCCATTTGCAATTGCGTGCGCTCGAATTCTCGGTGTTGTTTACGAGTTTTGGGCTGCTTCGGAGTTCTATACATCACTTCCAGTAAAGATCCGGTTCGAAGACCACTTATTGTAGGTGACGGAACAAGGAAAACACGTAATTTCGATTTGTACAATGGCCAAAACTATGGTGCGAGCGAGTAGCCAACGACGTGGCGAATATGAGATTTGGAAAATCACTGTCAATCTCACGGTTTGTATACGTGCGTACTGCCCAAGACTTGGGCTCGCTCCCCACCAACGTTTTTATTAGCTTTAATATCTATATGTTGCACGAGATGGCGTTACAAGTACTAAAAGTAAAACTAACTAAGTAAAAACTAGCCTACACATTTTAATCTAAATATTTGCGTCGCCTACAGTGCTGATAGGCGGAGGGAACAAAACAAAGACTTACAAAGAGCGCCTTTTAGTCGCTTGGAATATACTAGCCATGGTGCATATTGATCCAACCAAGCATGATTAAATTTTCTTTTCAAATGGCTCGCATCACTTCCAAAATCGTAATTTCTGGGCGGGATCCAAGGATTTTGTAACAACTCCCTCTTCTTTTCCGTCGATAGCTGGGTAGCCAACCCAACATAACGACCCAGGTCATTTTCATGATAGCCATCGTCCAATATAATTTCAGGATCGACTTTGACGTCATAAGTTTGTTGGGTTGTCGATGGAGAAGAATATTCGGCAACAGATATATTTACAGGTTCTGCTGGAGAATGTGACGCTTGTCCAATGTTAGCATGCAATGATCTTGGCATTACGATGGTTGTCATTTTCATTGCTTCCACTGCTAATTTCCCGACCCGCCAAATAATTATAAACAACAACCAACAAAACCACGTCTTGTAATTAATAAATTTTAATATTGTAAGTAATTAATATGCTAAAGATACACACTTACAAGAGAGACCTCCTTAAACAAATCAAATAATCATATTAGGTACATATGTATGTGTTTTATTTTGACTCACCTCTTTCAAAGAATTTCCTGATATACATTGGACGGAGTAATATTTCCAGTTGTTGCGCAGTAAACGTAAATCTCGTGTCGCCGCAACTAAACTATAAGACACTATGGCGCACCGAACTGAATTGAATTGTATTCGAACTGAATTTCCTTGCTCTGCCTCACGATCCCGCTTATATATTCAAATATTCTCGCTCCCGAAATACGTAGAAAATACTCGACTCTATTTCCATCCTTGTCTCATACGTGCTATCACTGTCTTTCCTTTCCAGAATAGTCCATGCTAGAACGTTCTTCGTGTTATTGCTATTCAATACAAGATGTCTCTATCTATTGACCGTATACATTTATGCTTGATGCTATTTCTCTTTACTGGAAAAAGTACTATCGTCCGTAACTAGATAGCGCTAGATGTTGTTTTCTCCAAATTATATTCAGTTTTAATCCTAGATGGCTCTGATTATCTCGTCGGGAGGGAAACTACGAGATGCGACGGTTTCGCGGGAGATTTAAATTATATTGCGTCGCTAACAGAATACTATATCGAATGTTGAAGAATATTTAATTATAGATAAAAAAATATTAAATCAAAATATCTGACTGAAAAGATATTTTGTTTCCAACACTTCATTTTGCGCAGAGTAGGTAACACGTTTTTAATTCCCACTTGCCAGTCAGTCAAGTATTCATCTCACGCACCCATTCTGGGGCGTGGGGAGTCAGGGTCAGATCATCGGATCTCTTCCTGAAGAAGCGCCTCTGTCCACTCCTATGGACAGGTCATCGGGGGGCCCTCGCGGGCGGTGGAGATCTTCTCACGAGGGGTGTTCCGTTGGATGAACGCCGGCTAGGTAACCAGGTCGCGTGGCAGGCGGCGGCGGTCGGGCGGGCGCGCGTGGTACGGCGCCATGTCGCGGATATGCGGATGTTGTGAGCTATCTGAGGTCCCTCTGGATCGTCGCATTCCTCACGTAGCGGGGGGCGTCGACGATGGTACGCAAAGAGAGGTTCTCTTGGGCTCGGAGTCTCCGTTTGTTCGTCTCCGAGCACAGGGCGTACCATGCCGGGGCCGCGTAGGTGAGGCGGGATCTCACGTAGCACTTGTAGATCCCGAGCTCAGAGGGAGGCTGGAGTTGAGAAGTGGACGCAGCTTGGCGCGTGCCACCTTGACCTGGTTGACGACGTTGTCGACATGTTGCTTCATGGTGAGCCGGCGATCGATGGTCACTCCCAGGTACTTCACGTGCGGAGACCACGCGATGTCCTGTCCTTGGAGCTGGAGTGGTGGTGGAAGGGGGGACTGGCCTGTGATGAGCGCCTGCGTCTTCCCAACGTTGACGGACAACCGCCACTTGGCGGGCCAGTCGGGCAAGATGTCCAGGGTGCGCTGCAGTTTGAAGGCAGTGTGCCGTGCCTGGATCGACGACGCGTAGTAGGCAGCGTCGTCGGCGAAGAGTGCCAGCTGGGCACCCGGCCCGACGGGGATGTCGTCCGTATATTGGGAGTAACAGGCTGGAGACAGGCAGGACCCCTGAGGGACGCCGGCTGCAACGGGGTGTTCCTCGGAGACCTTCCACCATCACTCGGAAGCGGCGATTCTTCAGGAAGGAGGCGATGATCTGGACCAGTCTTCTTGGGGCTGGAGACGTCGACAATTTGTACAGCAACCCCTCGTGCCATACTCTGTCAAACGCCTTCTCCATGTCCAGGAGTACTGCAACAGTGTATTCCTTCTTGTTTAAACAAACCGTCATGTCATTCAGTACTCTGGTGAGCTGAAGCGTCGTAGAATGCTCGGGCCTGAAGCCGAACTGTTCTGGGCGCGGCTGGATGTGGGGCAGTAGCTTCGCCAGCAGGAGTTTCTCAAACACCTTTGAGATGGCACTCAGTAGAGTTATCGGCCGATAGCTCTCAGGCAGCTTGGAGTCCTTGCCCGGCTTTGGCAACATGATGACCAAGCCCTCCTTCCATTGGGTTGGGAAGTGGCCCGTGCGCAAGATACCGTTAAACAGGCGCGTAACGGCCGCCACAGTACGTGGCGGCAAATGTAGCAGCGCCATGTTAGGTATGCGGTCTGCGCCCGGGGCTTTCCTGGGCTTGGTACGCCTGAATGCACGCATGATCTGGCCGGGCGTGACGACGGTGGGGTCCTCTTCGGGAGCTATCGGCAAGGCGAAGTACTCTCGCAGGTGTCTCTCGACTGCTGCGACGTGCTCCACATCATCCGTAGGGTTCGGCTTGAACTGCTTCTCGAGGCATTCAGCGAAGATCTCTTGGTACGCCGTCGCTGCCCAGGATTGGTCGGACGGGAGTTGGAGTAGTCGACAAATCCCGGCATAGGCGATGCACGGAGGGGACGTGGTCGCCCATGGACTCGACGTGGCGTTCCCAAGATTCTTCGGCGTGGAGATCAAGTCGGCGCTTCAGCTCTGCCGTCATGGCGTTGAGCCTGGTCTTCATCGTTGGGCAGCGGGTTTGCTGCCACTGCTTCCGGAGAGCGCGCTTATCGCGGATGAGTGCGCGTAGCTCAGCAGGAAGAGGATTGGGCTTCCCCCCGCGAGCTACGGTGTGCGATGATAGGTCGAGCGCGTCTCGGATCTGGGTGGTTAGCAGCGATGCCAGGCGGTCAACGTCTTCCGGCTGGATGACTGGACATGTGGTCGAAGACTGGTCGAGGGCGGCGGTGAAGGCGCCCCACTGGTAGCGTCGGCGTGATGCTGGCGGAGAGACCCGAGTGGGCAGGTCCGCCAGGACGAGAAGTACTGGCCTGTAGTCCGATGGGAGGTCAGGGAGAACCTCCTGGCTCGGCGGAGTCCGGAGACCTCTGACGACTACGACGTCGATGGTGTCCCAACCGTATAGTTTTGACCGTCGCGCACACGGATCTCCGCTTCGCCGTCCCGCTGCAGTACACCCGCCGCTTCGTGCGAAGCGGACGTGTGTAACACGCGTCCGTGCGCGCAGCGATCGCGATACCCGCGCCGCGAGTGTTCACGGAGGGGATTATCACATCGGGACGGACGCCGGCTCTGCCTAAGGTCGTGCCTGGTGTGTAACCCTTTCCGTGACGCCAGCTCGTCCATAGCCCGCCGCTATGGACGAGCCCAAAAGCCCTTTTCAGGGCTATAGTGCCAGTGACATTGTGCGAGTTTGTGTAAGTGATAGTGACGATGCCGTGAATGTGAACAGCCCGCCGCTGGGTGAAACCCCGCGTCGGCGCCGCGCGCAGTGATCGGCATCACTGGAAGGCCTGCTCCCTATCTCCACGTCGACGGAGTACGGGTCACCCGTGGTGCGGCGTCCTGTGTCCCCGAGGGCAGAGCTTGAGCTGGACGAATTATATTTAATTCGGGCCGCTCAAGCCAACCTGTTTTCGGCGGGCCTACTTCGTGCCATGGAGGCATACGTCGCCGCAAGCCGCGCTGCCCTGTCGGGCAAGCCCACGGCTTGTATCGGCGCCGAGCTCCTCGACGCGCAATTAGTGGAGCAGGCAAAAACGCGGCCTTTGGTGCTGCCACCAACCCGCGGGACGAGGCGCCCGCGTAGCAAAAGCCCGAGCGACGAGCTGCGTCTCCGAGGAGATGGAAAGCGAGTCCAGCTTGCGGACTCGCCGACCCCGCCACCGACGAACCAGCCGCCGCCGAGGAAGACGGGCCTCGACATGCCGTCGCTGTCGCCCTGGACGGGCGCGCTTCAGGCACCCGCCCCCGCCCCTGGACTGTCCGCCGCCGCGAGTGACTATGAGAGTGCTTCAACACAAACAGGTAGGAGTGTTTTACCTAATAAGTGCTCTCCTACAGTATCGTTTGCCGCGGCGGCCGCGACCGCATCCACCGTGTCTGGGGCACCGCGCCCCAGCACCGCGTCCCCCCCCCCCGACCAGTGAGGCACACGGTGCCGCCAACTGCGCGTCCGCCCGCCCCGTCGGCGACCACGTCGCGAGTGCCCGCCCGCCCCACGCGCTCCGCCGCTGCGCCCGCGATAGTGCCCGCCCGCCCTACGCGCCCCGCCGCCACCCCCGCGAACCCGCCCACCGCCGCGACTGTGCCCGCCCGCCATACGCGCCCCGCCGCTGTGCCTGCGAACCCGCACGCCGCCGCACCCGCGAAAGGGCCCGCCCGCCCAATGCCGCCCGCCCTCCCAACGCCGCCTGCCGCTGCCGCCGCCCAAACCGCAGCCGCGATTGCCACCACCACCGCCGCCCCGTCGGGAGGCGCTGCGCCACAGCAGCCCCGCCAGCCGCGCTATCCGCCCCTTATTGTGGAGGTCCTTCCCAACTGGGCCGACCACTTCAGGGCGATAGCCAGCGAGCTCGGCCGCGCTCCCAGCGCGCGCGCCTACCAAAAGGGTGTGCGCTTCACCCCCACGGCCGACGACGAGTACCGGCTTGTACAGCGCTATCTGTGCAGGCTGGAGAAGGACCACGGAGTTCGGTGGTTCTCTTACTCGCTGCCGGCCGACAAGACCCAGAAGGTGGCGATCCGCGGGCTGCCTTCCAACACCACGCCGGAAGAGATCGTCGCGGCACTTGCAGAACTCGGTGTGGAGGCCGAGTACTGCAAGCAGATCCGGGCGCGCAAGGGGCGCCCCGGTTGCATCTTCTACGCGTCCCTGCGGAAGAATCCCGACCGTGCCCCCGGTGCAGTATATGAGATCTCAGAGCTCATGTACATGCCGGGGGTGAAGATCGAGGCTTGGCGCTCCAAGCAGGGCCCGGCCCAGTGCCACAGGTGCCAACAGTTCCGGCACTCGTCGCATATGTGCCACCGCCCCCTGGCGTGCGTGCGTTGCGGCGGTCCCCACTCGGCGCGGGAGTGCCCCCGCCCGAAAGACCAGCCGCCGACGTGCGCCAACTGCGGCGGCCCGCACACGGCCAATAATGCGACGTGCCCCGTGTTCCGCCAGGAGGCGCGGAACAAGAAAGCCGGCACTGTGGCGCTCACTAATGCGCCTGGGCCCAAGAAGATGCAGCCCCCCCCTCCGCCACGTCCTGATCTGCAGGAAGAAACGGCGCCCGCCTCGCTTATGGCGCAGGCGAACGACGGAGTCCCCAGGCAGAAGACGAAGCGGGGGGGAAGAAGAAGACGGCGACAGCTCCACCTGCCGCCGGCGCCGCGGCGGCTACTCTCGCCACTAGCGAGACTGCGGCCGCCGCTGGCGCCGCCACTCCGGCTGCGGCGATAGGGCAGCAGGACTTGGGGCACCTCACAGCCCTGCTCGCCCTCCTCAGCGACCCCACTGCCCTGGGCAGACTCACCGCTCTGCTCCGCAATGCATGAGCCGCTCAGGGTCGTCCACTGGAACGCGCAGTCGCTGACAGGGAAGAAGCGGCTCCTCCACGTGTTCCTGAGGGACTACCGCGTCGACGTGATGCTCATCAGCGAGACATTCCTAGCCGGAAGCGACAAGCTGTCGCTGCCCGGCTACTTCGTCTACCGCAAGGACGAGAAGTCCACCAGCGGCCGGGCCTTTCGAGGCTTGGCAGTCATCGTCGGCAGGAAGATCGTCCACCAGCTCGTTGACGCCCAGGAGTATACATCCCTGTATGCTTTGGGCGTCGACCTCCAGGTCGCCGGCCAGGTGCTGTGACTGTACCCCAATCCGCCCACTTGCCAGGAAAATTGACGTTTATTTTATCTTCTAGGGGGGGGGGGGCTGCAGCCCCCCCTGCCCCTACCTGGGTACGCCCATGCATCGATGCCTTGGTCAAACAGGTAGGAATCCTGTCATAGTATATTCAGCAAGTAAGCGTCGTATTTTACACAACCTCTCCACTAGTACAGCCGCTTGCGCCGCCGCCTGTGCAGCCGGTGGCGTCGTCTTCTAATGCATTTTTGACGAACCCTAGTGCAAAAACAATTGTTTTCAGAAAGCTACAGTCCGATTTTGACAAAAATAAACTCACTAAGACTGCTGTACCAGAAAGGGCGCAGACTATTAAGGAATTGCAACAATTCGGTCTTCCCTCTTGGAAGGAGGTTAGGTAGTCTAAGGAGTTGCTTAATTTTACAGCAGCACCAGCTTTTACGGATTTAAAAATTAATGAAGATTTCTGCCGGTTTACAAAAGATAAAGACTTCCTATTAGGGACAGAGAAGGTAATGGCAGGACTATCCACCGCGGTGTTGGAGCAAAGAGAACTGGTACGAAAGAATCTCCAGGATGTCATAGATTGGGTATTCAGGTCTCCTTAAACATAAGACATAAGACATAAGATATTTATTCATAATTTTTTCAATTACATGTCATATTTATATAAATAGGTCTACTACCTACGTAAATTAGCTAACTAGCTACATTTTAAATAATTAGCTACAGTCATTAAAATAGTGGTCATAATGACAATTATAAAAATAAATGCGATCATAACAATTAACAATATTATTAGGTACTAAGGTACGTCACAAATTATCCCTTGGAGGTAATAGCGAACTCCTCGTTACTATAGGGTGCCAAGTCAATAAGATGGTTTTTAAGTTTATATTTGAAGGTGTCTGTACTTGGGGCAATTTTTGTGTTGTCGGGGAGTATGTTATAAATAGTTGGACCCTTGTCATGGGTCAGTTTGTTGGACTTTTCCAATTTACGCGGTATGCCAGCCAGTTTATGTCCCTTTCGCGTGGCATACTTGCTGAGTTCATTTAGAGTCTTGAACTCGTCTAGGTTTTGCCGAACATACAAAGCAACCTAGAAGATCACTATTGCGGGCACTGTTAAGATGCGAAGTGATTTGAAGTACGGCCTCCCAGACGTATCTGATGAAACCCATGCGATGGCTCGTAAGGCCCTTTTTGGCATGATGAACGCGCGTTTCCAATCCGCTGCGCGTCCCCATAGCTCGGCACCATACTGGAGCAGCGAGTGTATAGTAGCGAAGTAGCATGTCCGAACCACTTCGGTTGGAACGCTCCAGGCCAGACGTCAAAGAGCAAAGCACGCACTTCCCAGCTTCTTGCACAGCTTGTCGATGTGGGCCTCCCAGGTGAGGCCTCTGTCCAGCTCGAAGCCGAGAAATCCTGTTGCGCAATGTCCTTCCCATCGATATTGACCGCCATTGGTGTCGGGGGCATGCCTGCTAGTCGGAAATGGAGGAATTGTGTCTTTTTTGTATTAAGTATCAAGCCGTTAGTTTCGAACCATTTCGCGAGTTTGGCAGCTGTTGTGTTGAGTTGAGACTCTAGCTCATCCAGGTTGGAGGCATACACTAATCCTGCGACATCGTCGGCGTACATAAGTATGTCAGCGGTCTCTATGTTCTGAGGGAGATCATTGAGCAGCAATTAAAACAATACGTTCGACAGGGAAGAGCCTTGAGCGACGCTCATCGTTTTTGGGAGTGCGTCAGATCTTACAGAACCCCGGTTTCGACAGGTCGCAGAAGAGGACGGCAACTTGCAGCTTCCGCTCGCGCGCGCTCACGACTCGCCTTATCACTTCGCGCGCCATTGCAGTTGTCGAGTGACCTTCGCGGTATGCGTACTGTTGCTTGGATAGCGCATCGGTTTCAGAGAGGTACGCGACTAGTCGCGACCTGATGCCATTTTCGAAAACTTTTGCGGCCGCTGGAATTACCGACACGGGTCGATATCCATCTATATCGCTCCTGTGCCCTTTGCCTTTGAAGATGGGTGATATTTTGCTCTTTTTTGGAGTAGTGGGAAAGTTACTAATCTTTGGACATAGGTTATATAGGTTAGCTAGAAGCGGGGAGAGAGGTATTGCCGCTAAATTAAATAATTCTATTGAGGGGTCATATATGTCTTTTGTAGGCTTTTTTGAGATCACTTTTGTGATTATGCGGTATACCTCATCAGCGTGGAAGGGTCGCAGTCTGAAGGAGCGATCGGCGGGCGCGCGGCACGTCGGCGCACGGGGCTCCACACGCGGTGGCGGCGTTTATGAACCTTTTGTTCATGGTATCGACCGCTTCCTTCTTATTTGGAAACTTGAAAACTTCGGAGTTTTTAGTACGTCCGTGAAATCCGCTGTGGAAGAACTGTTGTTAACCTTTCCTCGTTCTTTATTTACCACGATCCACATGGTTTTGTTCGTGTTTTTACTGTTTTGAATCAGTTTAATGTGTTCAGGCTTCTCAGCACCTAATGACCTCGTAGGGGCCCATCAGCTACGAGGTAGCGTGACGATCAGGTGCCAAGAAGTGTGAACGTCGGCGATTCACCGAGCTAAAGTTATGTGGGGTAGATCTAACCTGGTCTGTGCTTCGGACCCGTCAACCTCCTGTCTCTCTGCAAGGCCCGGGCGCGCCCTAGGCTCTTCTTGGTAGACAGGTTCTTCAGCCAACCAGGTATGACTGGCGGGCCAGCGTCAATGTGCACAGTGTTCCAACACAAGTTATGTTCTACGTGGTAAATACAAATCGGGCACGAAAATCCGAACTTTATCTGGTTCGAGAGACAACGGCACACTCAGCTATATTAACAATCCTGAGGGAATCCCGAATACATTCCAGATGCCCTGCGATTTAATTTCAACCCCTAACCAAAACGCGTTTACATTGCGAAGGCTTTCGTCTGTCAGTTGTCAAAACTGCCTGATTGACAGCTAACGTCAAATTAAAAATGGCCGTTCAGAAACCATCGATCGAATATCGATTTGGAATCGAACAATCACCCGCCCGGACAGGCACCCACCTGTCCCCTAATCTACGGGCAGCCGAGACAACGTTGCTACCGCTCGTTTTAGAACCGAGTCTCCTACTAGAACCTCTGCAGACCGGGGGGTCCCGTCCTTGCCAGGGAACAAGTTAACAATGCGCCCCCTGCGCCAACGTAGTGGCGGTAGGTTAGCATCCTTACCCAGAACGAGGTCACCAACACTAGGGGGGCTGGTTTTGTCAGTCCACTTAAGGCGCTGTTGTAAGATATGCAGATACTCGAGCGACCAACGCTTCCAGAAATTCTGAGTAAACTGCTGCAACATCTGATACCTTGACAACCGATACAATTTCACTCCCTCGAAGGGGTGCTCGGGCAACGCGTTAAGTGGCTGTCCTATCAAGAAATGGCCTGGGGTCAGCGCCTCCAGGTCATTTGGATCCGAGCTGAGCGGACACAACGGTCGCGAATTGAGAACGGCCTCGATCTTACAAAACAATGTCGCGAGCTCCTCAAAAGTCAGCGCGGTCTGACCTACTATACGCCCTAAGTGCGTCTTAGCTGACTTAACTACGGCCTCAAAAATCCCACCCCAGTGGGGGCAAATCGGTGGGCTGAAGGTCCACTGTATACCCCGACGGGAGAGGGCCGTTCCAATATCCACTTTATTTACATTCAAAAAGTTGACTATCTCTCGTAAGTATCGTTCCGCACCGATGTAGTTAGTGCCGTTATCAGAGCGGATCAAAGTTGGAAGTCCCCTTCGAGAAACAAACCTATCCAAACAAGCAATGAAAGCCTCTGTCGAGAGATCAGCAACGAGCTCGAGATGTACCGCCTTGGTGGATAAACAAACAAACACATATAGGTACGCCTTGTATTGCTTAGCGGTACGCAATCGTGAACTCTTCACCATGAACGGTCCTGCAAAATCCATACCAACACCTGAAAACGGTCTGACCTCATTCACACGATCAGGGGGTAAGTCCCCCATGAGAGGTTGCATCGTGGCAGCCTTAAGTCGATAACAAGGCATGCACCGAAACACGATGTTCCGTATGGCACGGCGGGCAGATAAGATCCAAAACTCCCGCTGGAGCGTGGCCAACAACGCGTTACAGCCGGCATGCGCGTTTTTAATATGACGATCAGTCACCAGCAATTCAACTAACTGTCCCCCCTTGGGGAGCAGAAGTGGGTGACGAGCCGAATACGACAGATTCGCATTGCGCAATCTTCCTCCTACCCGAAGTAACCCGGTCGAATCAACAAAGGGGTTGAGACGCGCGACGGCTCCCTTCAATTTCGAACGTCCACTTCGTATAATCTCCAATTCTGCCCCAAACTTCGAGGACTGTACCAACCGGACCAAATTCAACAGCGACTCGTTTCGCTCTGCCGGAGTCAGAATAGGGTTCAACGTTCGCTGATCGCGAGGAGTACGACAATTTCGAGCGAATCTCCTAATCCAAGTGGACACGTTTATCAACTTGTCAAGTGAGCTATACCGGTCCAGCAGAAACCCGGCGTCAGGGTCCTCAGCCTTCTGGGTAACATGCACGGCCGCTCTGGGGCCATGATCCGAAGATACTACTACATGGCTGTAGGGCCAGTCCGATTCTCTCTTGGCAAGCCAGGGTGGTCCCCACCACAAATGGTGTCTAACGAGCTCAGGAGCCCGACATCCCCTGGATGCACAATCAGACGGGTTCAATTCTCCTGGTACATGTCTCCAGGTCAGTGGGACCTCAGACGACACAATCTGGGAGACACGGTTCGCAACAAAAACCTCTAAGTTATGGACCGAAGCCTTCAGCCAGCACAAAACAATCTGGCTGTCCGTCCAAGCGTACACCGTATCCTCCAAAACCACTGACCCACGCAACACTGTTAGAGTGTGATTCAAAAGTTTGGTCAAAAGAGCAGCCCCGGACAGTTCCAGTTTTGGAATCGTCATCCTTGTCCGAATAGGCGCTACCTTGCTTTTTACCAAAACCAAACGCACGTCGACCTCCCCGGTGGAGGTGACGGTTCGCAAATAAACCGCTGCCGCAAACCCTCGTTCAGAGGCATCACAAAACCCGTGAAGGGTTGCCCTGTAATCCCCAGCAGGGACCAATTTCCTCGGCAGCGATACATTATTTATGTCCGATAGCGAGGTGAACATTCGCGTCCAATCAGTCAACAAATCACCTGAGAGGTGGGTGTCCCAGGTCAACTGAGCCGCCCATAGCCTTTGCATAAAACATTTGAGAGCAAAGGTGACTGGAGAAATCCATCCATTCTCGCAATCGTTGACAGTACTGACCGCTTCGTCCAGGCCTTCGGTGTTTCTAAAACCACCCGATAGGTAAACTCATCATGGACGGGGCCGGTACTGAATTCCAAGCACTGACAACATGTTAGGGTTGTCAGGATTCTCAAAAACGTGCAGGTCTTGTTGAAACTCATCTGGGAGACCAGCCATCAACTCAGGGGAGTTGGACATCCACTTGCGTAGTTCATAGCCGCCTCGTTCCAGCAATTGAATGAGCTCGTCACGTCGGTCCAGAGCTTCCTCTACACTGGCTGCCCCTGTGCAGACGTCATCGACGTACAAATCTTGCTCCAGGATAGCGGCGGCTCTAGGATAGCTCACACGGTCACGCGACGCCAACTCCCGCAGGGTACGCATCGCCAAATACGGGCTAGACCGTAACCCATACGTGTTCGTGTTTAACTCATAGACCTTGACTGGCTCGGCCGTGGTCTCACGCCAAAGTATCAACTGATACCTTCTGTCAGCCGGATGAATTACCGTTTGCCTAAACATCATCCGAATGTCTGCGACAAATACAATCTGGTGTCTCCGAAAGCTCGTGAGAATATCCGAAATATCACGACTCAACTTGGGTCCCGAATGTAGACACTGATTCAGGGACATCCCGTTCGAGGTAGGTGCTGACCCATCAAAAACAACTCGAATCTTGCCGGTAGGGGTTCGCAGGACGGCATGGTGTGGAAGGAAACAATGATCCTCAGATCTCCAGTCCACACCCGATACCGACATGTGTCCTAACGACTCATACTCCCTCATGAAATCGACGTATTTTTGTTTAAATACGGCGTCCCTTGACATCCTACGCTCCATCGACATCAATCTCGTCTCAGCCATCTTCCTAGATTCTCCTAGTGGCGGTCGATCGGCCCTGAAAGGCAGTCGAGTTACAAAACGACCAGAACGAAGGCGACCAGTACTATTCTGGTAAAACAACTCGCACTCTTCTTCGTCTGCGTCGACTCCACGAACGGTGGGAGGTTCCTCTATCTCCCAGAAACGTTGGATAGCGTCTGACAACGCTGAGCCAATAAGTATGCCATCTGACTCGGCAGGCCTAACCATTGGCAATGCCGGACCCATGATCACGTGACCAAACTTAGTATCCACAGCAATCAACCCGTCCGGCTGAAGAACTCGCCGATCCGACAACAGAAACCTACCCAGAACGTCTGCTCAGTAGCAGGTCGACCGGGGCTGGAGTGTCAAAATCGGGATCCGCTAACTTGAATCCTGATGTCAGGAATCGAACTTCACCAAGGGGTGTCTGCCCATGACATGCGTCATTACTAAAGCTTGCACGGATGTTTTTGTCAAAATGTCATAACGTGGAGAGAACGTGATCACCGATTGACCAACTACATTCGTAACCGTAACATTCCCCACGCCCCGTATTGATTTATTATACCTATTTACCTTGTGGCCCAACCATTTTGCTAAATCATTCGATACAATGCAGCCCTGAGCTCCAGAATCTAATAGGGCGCGAACGTATGTTGGGTTGCCCGCCAAATCCCAAACAAGCACAGAGGCGATCGGTAACACCACCGTCTCCGGTTGGGGGGCAACACATGGTTGGGCTGCAAATTCTTAGCGAGGACCCCCGGGGCCCCACTCTGCCTGTAACCGATCAGGTGTGCAGCTATACGCCAGAGGGTCCCATTGTACAAATGGCCCACGCGCCGGTTCCATTGCCACCCTACGATTCCCCGTAAAGGGGGGTGGGCGTGAATTCAACCGTGGCCGCTCCATGAGCGGGGGGAACATCACATGTGACCGACGAGGACGAAGCGACGAGCGGGGCGACAACTGAGGCGGCGTCCGAACCGCACCCGCATAGCTCGAAGGTGTCCCATGCCACCCGCCCGTTACGGCCTGCTCAACACACCCAATGTCCCGCTGAGTCGGATGCTGAGTCCTAACCGAAAACTCAGGGCCCCCCATGTAATGATCCTGAGTGCGGCCCTGCACCCTAGTACTGCCCTGTGCACGTGGGGACGTTGGCCCCTGAGTTGCGCTCCGAGTCGCAAACGAATTCTCAGGGCCCCATGCCGTGTCACCCTGGGTACGGCCCTGTGGTGGCTGTTGGCCGGACCGGTTCATGCACAACAGATTGTTGTGGGGCCCACCACAATATCTGCACATTTGTGTGCACTTGCAGTCCCTAGCTATGTGTGGCCCGAGGCACAGGAAACACCAGCTCCGCTGCTTGGCCATCCGGCGCCGTCCCTGAACCCTAAGTTCCCCGAACTTATTGCAATTGGCCACAGCAAGGCCAATCTGCCTACAACATGGGCAGGTCTCACCATGTGGGGTCAATTCACTCACAGTCCCATACGACTGCCGGTTGGTGCGGTCCTTCCTCGTCGGAGGGCCCCTACTCACAGCGCTCCCGGCAGCTCTCTGTGGCTCCGATGGATGGGTGACCGTCAACGCCAAATTCTCTGCCCGTCGAGCCTCCTCTTCCAAAAATCCGACCAAGTCGGAGAAGGCGGGCAGGTCCTCGGCCGACCTCCCGTGAGACTGTTCGAAACGAGTCTGCACGTCAGCGGGTAGGCGGGAAAGTACAATGTACAACAGTAGGTACGACCATTCACCAACCGGAAGTCCAAGATTCTCTAGAGCCTTGGTGACGGACAACAATGGGTTCAAAACCTCCGTCTGTATGGCCCCGACCTTGTTCACAACCGGGATGCTAAACAAACGGTTCAGTTGGGCATCGGCCAACCTCCGTTTCATAGTTACCCTCCGTAACTGTCGAATGAGCGACCAGCTCCCTAGGCTTACCCCTCAATGCTGCCACCAGCTGAGCCATCTTGACAGACTTGGTAATGTCCGATCGCATGTGCACCAAACTGTCGAACAGATTGATGAAGCTCATCCATTCACCGGACACGCCGTCAAAAGTAGGCATAGTTATGGCAGGTAACCTGGACCCCGATCCCTGATGCGGCAGAGGTGCTTCAATGTCACCATCATGGCTGGACTCGCGCTGTCTACGTATGTCCGCAGCCTTCTGCGTAATAGCAGCTGCCATCTCCATACATTGGTCGACATCCCCTATCAACCGTGACAGCCTGTCAGGTGCACAACCATCAACAGATTCCGCCTGCGCGGACAATTCGAGCACCCTATTGTAACGTTCCTTAACGTCCATAGACCGCTCCAATACCACATCATGCCTATCTAAACGGTCTATCAGACCGTGTGCGGAGGAAAACCATCTGAGTTCCTTAGAAACACCCTTCTGGATTTCAGATAACTACATGATCGGAACGATACTTACTCACAATTTGCAGTAACTCAATTTTATTGGACCCTCCAGTCTACAACCCAAACGAGGGAACCCTAAACCACAACTTAAACAATGTTGTTTTCCTTAAACAAAAGGAACCGAGTTTTATATCTATATAAATTATATTTATATAGTCAATTATCAAATATTATATCTATATAGTCAATATTAGTTCAAGTTATAAATTGCTATAAATTGAAAACAATGTAATAGCCTGCTATCAATAGATGTAACTACCTATGTTAACCAAAACATTCATTCAATAGCATTACTAGACCACTAATAGATTGACTAACTGGTAATTCAATGCAAATTTCAATTCAATATCTGTCTGTCTACTACCAGCAATAGACTTATAGCTTACAATACTACCAATCTATGTGGATATAGGAACAACCAGTTATCTAATAACCGCCTATACCTACAGATTGATAGTCCCAAATCGTGCCTTCCTGAAGCCCTTGACGGCTGCAAATCTCAGGAAACCACGCTCTGCTACCAAAATGTTCAGGCTTCTCAGCACCTAATGACCTCGTAGGGGCCCATCAGCTACGAGGTAGCGTGACGATCAGGTGCCAAGAAGTGTGAACGTCGGCGATTCACCGAGCTAAAGTTATGTGGGGTAGGTCTAACCTGGTCTGTGCTTCGGACCAGTCAACCTCCTGTCTCTCTGCAAGGCCCGGGCGCGCCCTAAGCTCTTCTTGGTAGACAGGTTCTTCAGCCAACCAGGTATGACTGGCGGGCCAGCGTCAATGTGCACAGTGTTCCAACACAGGTTATGTTCTACGTGGTAACTACAAATCGGGCACGAAAATCCGAACTTTATCTGGTTCGAGAGACAACAACACACTCAGCTATATTAACAATCCTGAGGGAATCCCGAATACATTCCAGATGCCCTGCGATTTAATTTCAACCCCTAACCAAAACGCGTTTACATTGCGAGGGCTTTCGTCTGTCAGTTGTCAAAACTGCCTGATTGACAGCTAACGTCAAATTAAAAATGGCCGTTCAGAAACCATCGATCGAATATCGATTTGGAATCGAACATAATGTAATAGGCTGACTTGCCTAGTAGTTTTTTGTATTGCGCTGTTACGGTCTCGATCATTGAAGTTAGTGCGTGTTGATCAGGGAGGTATTTTTTAAGAGCGGTTATGTCATATAGCAGGCATTTTAAGTTAAGTTTTTTCGAAGTACTCGAGGAATTCGCTAAGTCCTACCATGTTCGTTCTATAGAAACATATCACAGTTATATTAAAGTCTATGAGATTCACAGCGGATAACTCACAATATCGTTCCACAGACAATTCGGCCAAGGCTTTATTTTCTGAACATTTGATTTCGTTATTTACAAAGATGCATGAACCACCGTGTTCTGTTTGTGTTCTACAATAACTCGATATGAGAGTGTAATTGTCGAAGGTGGTGGAGAGACATTGTAAATTATCCGCAGTAAGCCAATGTTCTGTTATTGACAGGACATCGCATTTCAGATCTGATTTTAACAGAACGTCTAAAATATTCGTCTTATTGTTAAGAGACTGTATATTTTGGTAACAAATTGTTAAGTTTTTGGAGTGGTAACTCCCGTCGGAAGTATTCACGGTGGAACCGCAGTGGGATGTGCTACGCGCGCGGTCATCATCGCGGGGCGCTGGAAGTGCTGTGACTGAGCTGCTCACCCCGCTGCCTGCAGGGACGGGTGGGAAACCAGGCCGACAGCATGACGCGCGGGGGCCACGCAGCTGGAGATTTCACTGCTTCGAGTACACATTCTGGTACACCTATTATAAATGATGCTTGGTCGTTGGTGTTCAGAACGCGTCTTTCGAATGTAAATTTGTCTGATTGCACAATCGTGTTGAGGTGCGCAAGTAGGCCGTCCTCGGTTGTGTCTGGTCTCAGTGTCCATATTTGTATATATTTTAGTCGATCGGCCGATTAAAATTCTCCTTACCTGTACCAATAATGATAGTGCGAGAGGGGCGTCGCTTGGGTGCAGATCGTCTTGAGACGACTGTCCAGGATTCGTCATCAGGTGTCTTCTGTCCTTCGTCATGGTTGGGAGGTGCTTCGGTCCGCTTGGACGATGATGCGGCGGTTATCGGTGCATTCAGGACCTTGTTTTGGAGAATAATCACAGGTTGACTCACAGCTGATGTCGGGGGCTGCTGTGATGTAAGCGACGAGTTCGGAGAGCTCGCTTGTTTCCTAGCCGCAGCCGATGTCGGTGGCGGTTGGCTAGCATCGGGAGTGTTTGCCGCTCTCGTGATAGGCGCGCGTGTTAAGGTTGAGCAACCCTTACAATTATCATTCGTCAGCACTAAGTCATCATCCTAAAATGTAGAACGTACGTCATAATCTAAATTGTCAACGCTTCACTATGTTAGATATAAATATCATTGTATTTTAGATTTAATTATTATTGTCTTAATAAACCTAGTGGAAACTCTGTCCGTTTAAATAAATTATTTTTATTAATTTCTCCGCCACACCCAACTTAATTGGCGCAGCCGGTAGGATTTCAACAGTTGAATCCATATTCATCGTCCGTTCCTACGGTTAAGTTGAATCTACCGAACAAATAAATATATTAAGAAGAGGCGAACGTAGTTCCTGAGGAGTCAAGCGGCGACGTCACAGGAACGAGACCAGGACCAGGAGCAGGACCAAACATCGGACCAGGACCAGGCCAGGAGAGGATAAGGACCAGAGGACACTTCGGCAAACAAGCAATATTCCGAAAGGACATGGGAGCGACGGGATTGTGAGTACACCTTTTCACCATTCCTTATCATTCCGTATTTCCTTCCGTTCATAATATCTATACGTGTTGTTACGAATTAGATAACGTCATAACAAAGTCGTGTAGGTAGGCTGTTATTTGGGAATTCACATTTTCTCTTATAACAATTTAGATAGTGTTAGTAGTCAATTTTAGAAGTCTTTAGTTTTGATAGGTTTTTTTTTGTCATCGTTCAAGATGGATAATATTGTGAGAGTACCCATGAAAATGGTCAAGATCATTCCAGTATTCGATGGGGACTCCAGATTATTACCACTGTTTGTTAAGAAATGCGATTACATCCTAAACAATGTAGTGTTATGTTACTTACATGTTATTCTTGCTTCCTATTTCTTAGCTCCAGCTCCATCATCAGTCCTTTTTGTTTGTCCGTCAGGGTACCTTGCTCTATTACGCTGGATACTTGGTGAGCTGTGCGGCTTATTATTGGTCATCACTTTTATTTCCATAGGACCCTGTAATGTTTTAAACCATAAGAATACATTAATAAATCATGTTTGCTCTGCATTTTCATGTTATCAGCACTTCTAAATCGATAGGGACCTTTGGTGACCTTGTTTTTGGCTTTCTCCGAAACTCTGCAATCTCGGGCTTTGAGCGCGCTGGTGCGCTACTATTTTTCCTTTCGTTGTTATGTAATTTTGGCTATGTGAACTGGTTAAATTTTATATTACGAGCCTGAAACCAACATTTGACATTTGATATATTGATTGTTTATCTGGTTGTCATGGCAATGTCCTTTCAAACTCGTTAGCGGTCTGATATGTTTACTTTAATACTTTTACAAAAATACTCTTTCTCCCTTGGCCACTCTCAACAATTACGTTTAATTTAAATAATTTTTAGAACTCTCCAAAAAGGGTATAAAAGCGGAACATTTCTTCAATTCTGGACAGTCTCACGTCAGTTTCTGAACTGGAAGTACCAGTAAAGGCCTTATCCCGGGGTCGCTCAACCCCGGGATCCTGCGAAGCCTTCAAACTCCTTCAAATCTCCAAATTCTCCATCTACAACGGGATCCTGCGAAGCCTTCAAACTCCTTCAAATCTCCAAATTCTCCATCTACAACGGGATCCTGCGAAGCCTTCAAACTCCTTCAAATCTCCAAATTCTCCATCTACAACGGGATCCTGCGAGCCTTCAAACTCCCTCAAAACCTTCAAATCAATCTTCAAACAACGGGATTCTGCGAGCCGCGCCTACGCCGCTACCATTCCTACAACGAAGATTTCTACAACGGGATTCTGCGAGCCGTGCCAACGCCGCTACTGTTCCTACAACGACGATTTCTTCAACGGGATCCTGCGAGGCGTAACTACAAGTACGCCCGCTACTGTTCCTACAACGACGATTTCAACAACATCTACAACAACAAATACACCTGCACCCAGGTCTCCGCTTCCTTCTTTCTATCCAGACATCTGTATTTTATAAAACCTGTTTCACATCTCATCCATCCTCATCTTCGCATCATCTTTTTTTATAGACTTCACTGTAAATACTATACTTCTAATAAACTGATACTACTAAATTCTATCTTGGTTGTTTGCTGTTAGGTTCTGGTTAGGTTCGGATCCTCACACGACAACACTTTCCAAGGGGGAAATTTGCAAAACGAGTACTTGTTCCATGTTATAACTAGTAGGCTTTCAGTGGAAGCAGCTAAACTAGTTGGGGAACGAGAAAGCAATACATGGGATGAGTTAAAACATTTATTGGGCCAAAACTTCGGCGATCCAAGGTCCGAAGAATGTTTGGCCATGGAACTGGAAGCATTAAAACGAAATAGAAACGAAGGTTATTGCGATCTTTGTCACAGAATCCAACATTTGAGAAGTATATTATTCGCGAAGATTAATGAAACCATCAGTGACGTGAATTTACGCCAAGCTAAACACCACATTTACGATAATATGTCGCTGAATGTTTTTCTTTTCAATTTTCCGGCTTACTTAGTTAGGCTAGTACGCTTGCGAAATGTTACTACCCTTGAGGATGCTTTGAAAGTGGTATTGGAGGAACAAAACTTCCAAACAGTTTACGATGCAAAGAACGGTCCGCGATTCAATCCAAACAGGAATGGACCCAATAACAGTTCAAGTAGCAATCAATCAGTAAGGCCAAAACAATCCGTTCAATATAACCCTCCACGGTACGACAACTCACAACGAGTACCAGGTGCACATGCACCTAATAATGCATCTACTCACATGCAAAACAGTGCGCAGAACTCGACAAATAATTCATTCCAATTTAGAAACAATACACAGCAGCAGGCTTATAATAGATTTAACGAAAACACTTATAATAATTCGCCGCGTTTTAATAAGTCAGTGCCACCGACGGTACAAGCGCAGCGTCAGCACTATGCGGACAATGCTCCGATGCAATATCATGCGTCACCTATACCTTCGGGGTCAAACACCGATGTTACGATGCAAACAGCGAGTTCTAGATGTGTTAATTACACAGAAAATAATAACGATGTTCAACTGTGTAACTCGCAATAATGTACGAAAGACAGCCAAAATTCTGTCTCGTACAGTGAGCCGGTGGAAATTTTTTATACGGAAGCCTCCGAGATAGGGAACGTATAAAACTTAATTGTCATAAGCTTTTGAACTTGCCTCATATTCGCATACCAGAACTAGATGCCGTTTTTATGATAGATACGGGCAGCACTCGATCATTTATTAGTCCGAAAGTGGCAAACGAATATTACGAAAGTTATAAGCAGAAAGAGTCTTTCGAAGTGATTAGCACCCACGCATCAAGCAAACACAGTGAGGTAGCCTACATTGACTTGCCAAAGATATTTAAATGCAGCCATAAACATAAGTTTTATACTTATTCGGTTGATGAACGGTACGATGGTCTAATAGGAAGTGATTTATTGAAACAACTCAATGCCAAGATCGACATGAAATCTCAAACTTTGTTCACGGACTCTAGTAAAATACCTATCATTTACTCGCCACCCACGAAAGAGATGTATAACCTACCTCCTCGATGCGAAATGAGAGTCAAATTACCAGTCAACTTGTTAAACGGAGAGGGTATTCTAAATTATACCCAATTCAATAATGGAGTTAGAATGCCGGCCGCTATAGTAAAATGTACTAACAGTTACGCAACGACAGTAATTCAAAATACAACCGATTTACTTAAAAAAATAACAGTTACGGCCCCGTTCAAGATAGAGTTATTTCAACAACAATCACACAACGTCAACTCAACAAACCTGAATTCAACAGGAGCTATCAGGACGTCGAGAGATTACTAGACGATAATTTAGATAGTAAGCTTAGGTTTGACCATATGAACGAGGAAGAAATAATGATGATAGATCAAACTTGTAGAGAATATAAAGACATATTCTATTGTGAAGACATACCTCTGTCTTTTAGTAGTCAGGTGAAACATAAAATCAGAACAAAAAACGAGGATCCAATTAATTTAAAGGCACACAGACTACCCCCAGTCCAGACACAAGAGATAAAAAGACAAGTAGGAAAAATGCTACGAGATAATATTGTGCAAGAATCACACTCGCCTTGGAGCGCCCCAGTCCACCTGGTGCCCAAAAAGTTGGATGCCTCAGGGGAACAAAAGTGGAGAATGGTAGTCGATTATAGGCGTTTAAACGATATCACTACTGATGACAAATACCCTTTACCAAACATCAATGATCTTTTTGACATGCTTGGGAAGAGTATGTATTTCACTACGCTAGATCTCGCGAGCGGATACCATCAGATAGAAGTAGAAGAGGAAGTTAAATCAAAAACTGCTTTCAGTACACCATTCGGGCATTACGAATTCAATAGAATGCCGTTTGAGCTTAAAACTGCTCCTGCGACCTTTCAGCGAGCAATGGACAACGTTTTAAGAGGGTTACAAGGTTTGCATTGCCTTGTTTACCTTGATGACGTTATTATCTTTTCAAAAACCTTGCCAGAACACATAGAGAAATTAAAAGCTGTTTATGATAGATTCCGCCAGACTAACTTGAAAATTCAGTTAGATAAATCCCACTTCCTTAGGAAAGAAGTCTTGTATTTAGGACACACAATCACGAACGAGGGTCTTAAACCAAATTACGACAAAAAAGAACCAGTTCTTAAGTATCCAATTCCCCAAACAGCTACAGAAATTAAAAGTTTGCTAGGGCTGATAGGTTACTACAGGAAGTTTATCAAAGATTTTGCCAAAATCACGAGACCACTCACGGCATGTTTAAAGAAAGGGAAAAAGATCGTGTTAAATGAAGACTAAATAAATAGTTTTGAAACTTGTAAGAAGCTGCTAACAAACGCACCTCTTTTACAGTTTCCAGATTTCGAAAAACCATTTTTAGTGACCACCGATGCATCCAACTTTGCTATCGGGGCTGTCCTTTCACAAGGCACTATAGGTTCAGACAAAAATCTATAGCATATGCTAGTAGGACGTTAAGCGATACAGAGAGTAGATATAGTACGATCGAAAAAGAACTTTTGGCGGTAGTATAGGCCGTAAAACATTTTAGACCGTATCTTTACGGTAAGAAGTTTGTTATTTACACTGACCACAGACCTTTGGCATGGTTGTATTCACTCAAAGAGCCAAACAGCAAACTCACACGTTGGCGCCTACGATTAGAAGAGTATTATTTCGAGATTAAGTATAAGAAAGGGCAGCAAAATACTAATGCTGACGCCCTTTCTCGAGTTAGGATTAACGCATTAGAGGACGACTTAGATTCAATTTTAGTAAATGTAGATGCAGACGAGAACCGTGTCCAGGAAATTATTGAAGAATTGGAACGAAATGTGACCGTACGAAAGCCTAGACCACAGGTATAAATAATGGATATTTCAGATACTGAGAGTGTTAAAACACAAGTGATAGATTCTTTTGGCTCCGAAAGTGACAAAATGGAGATCATAGAAATTTCAGATTCAGATGATGGGGCAACTGCAAACTCAATCTCTAATAGGGAACACGAAGGAATCCCTATTCTTAATAAGGCAATTGATTGCAAACCGAAACAAATAATAGTAAACACGTGGTTTAGGGATAATTTCTCCGTAAACAATATTTCTAATAAAAAACAAAGAATTTTAGAAGTCATTATGCCCGCCAATAATGAAAAGTTAGTGAAAGTTTTTTTTAAAGAATATGTAGATACTAAACACAAATATTTCATTTATTTCGAAGACCCGATATTTAGGACAACATTCTCAAATGTTATCACAAGATTATACAAGAAAGGGACACTAAATTTGACCGAATGCACCGAGCGTACGGTAAATCTGTCAGAGTCAGAAGAAGATCAACGTCAGGTTATTTTAAAGTACCACGAAGGTAAAACATGTCATAGGGGTATTAACGAAACATTGACGAAAATCAAACGACATTATTGGTGGCCGAACATGAAAGAAACAGTTACAGCTATAATTAACTCGTGTGAACAGTGCAAAAGAATGAAGTATGAAAGGAAACCCATAAAACCAAGTATACAATTAACTCAAACTCAAAATGCACCATTTCAGGAAGTTTTTATGGACCTTCTTTATATCGAAGGGAAATACTACTTAACAATGGTCGATGCATTTAGTAAGCTAGGACAAGCTATTAATATCCCAAATCGTAGCACACCAGAAGTAGTACAAGCTCTTATCAAGTACTTCAGTATGTACGGCTTACCAAAGAAAATAAATGGCGATTCTGGAACCAAGTTCAACAATGAATTGATTAAGGAACTATTAAATCTATACAAAATAGAGTTACATATTGGCACCCCAAATAATCCCAGTTCAATGGCAATAGTAGAGCGTTTCCACTCAACAATCATTGAGATTTATCGCTTAGCTAAGTATGAGAAAAGCGAACTTGACGTCGCTTCTGTCATGACTTACGCAACAATGGCGTACAATAACTCCATCCATTCCGCAACTAGCTACACTCCTTTTGAGATCGTTTTTGGAAACACAGACTCAAACAATGTATTTGACATAGATAGGGAACGAAACCTAATGCAAAAATTACTTCAAGATCATAGGAAACGATTAAAAGTGTAGTGAAACACCGAGAGTAGGACAACAACTGATTTATTATAATAATAATTGTAGACTACCCACAACATCTTTCCCTCATATTAAAAAACTAGACTATTCTATCATGCATACTCTATTCTTCTATCATGAGAAATAAAATAAAAACTTAGTACAACATGTGTAAATATTATACATCTATAGATAATCTATATGTAACTCTATTCCTAATTCTTTAGCTCTTTTCCGTGTGAGTGGTGGCGAACTGCTACTACGAGTTGGTTGCTTAGTACTCGCAGTAGCAGCACGACCGGACGAGGCACCTGGTGCCGTGCCGCTACCACTGGCAGCTTGTGTCCTCGGGTCACTCCTCGATGAGGCAGGCGGATCGCATTTAATGATATGCCTTCTGTTACGACGATAACGCGCGCCTAACTTATTTTGCACAATGTACGATCGAGGAGTATCCGCGTGCCCGACGACTGTCCCGCGAGACCTATTCTTACTATCTAACAACAAAACATCATCTCCGATAACCAGTTGCAGCTGATTCTTATTTTTTAGATCATAGTATATTTTGCTTTTTATCTGGTTATCGATAATCTTATTATAATTACGTTCACTGCTAACTCTTGGTTTTAATAAGTTTGTATTTACTGGCAGTTTACATCTAAGTCTTCGACTCATTAACATTTGCACAGGAGAATCCAATCCATCCCTACTTGTGTTCCTATAATTTAATAGTCCAATGTAAAAATCGCTATTTTCTTGTATGGACTTTACCAGCATTTTCTTAATTGTTTGAACGGCCCTCTCACTCTTACCATTAGCCTGTGGATAATTGGGTGAACTAGTTATATGCTCGAATCCCCATTCTCTGGCAAACTTTTGAAACTCGCGGCTACTGTATTGAGTACCGTTATCTGAAATCAGTATTTCTGGGATTCCATGTCGGGCAAAAACTTGTTTCATACTGCATATCACACTTTCCGATGTGATATTTTTTTAATTCCATGACCTCAGTGTAGTTAGAATAATAATCTACGATTATTAAGAAATATTTTTTGCGGTATTCAAAAATATCAGAACCAACCTTGTTCCACGGCAGGTTTGGCACTTTGATGGGAATCAATGGCTCACGAGTAGGTGCATTTGAATTCTCCTGGCATACCTTACAGCGTTTAACATACATTTCAATGTCTTTTGACATTTGTGGCCAGAAAATGACTTCTCGTGCACGTCTTTTGCACCTATCAATGCCTAGATGTCCTTCGTGTACTAATTCTAACATTTCTTGCCTCAGTGATAGCGGAATTAGTACAAGGTCACTCTTAAAAACTACGTCATCAATTAAAAACATCTCATCCCTATGCGACCAATAAACATGCAAATCAGTTGGTACATCACATTTATTCTTAGGCCAACCATTTTTTATACAATCAGCCAACATCGAAAACGTGTTATCAGATCTACTTTCTTTTTTAATTAATACCATTTTTTTATTTGAAACCTTTGATGTTTCAACTAACATTTGTACTTGAAATAAAATTTCATCACTTAAACTATTATCATACAAATCCGGCAACGGTGCACGCGACAATGTATCCGGTATGTACATAAACTTGCCCGGTTTATAGACTACCTTGAGATCATATCCCTGCAGGCGGAGCATCATCCGCTGTAAGCGTACTGGGACTGACATCAATGGCTTCTTAAAAATGCTTTCCAGTGGTCCGTGGTCACTTTCGACTATTATGTTATCTCTACCAAATATGTATTGGTGGAACCTCTCACATGCAAAAACGATCGCGAGAAGTTCCTTCTCTATTTGAGCATATCTACGCTGCGTGTCTGTGAGCGTGCGCGAGGCGTACTCGACCGGGCGGCCGTCCTGCATGATGACCGCGCCAAGCGCCTCGGCGCTCGCGTCCACGCTCAGCAGTACAGGTCGCGCCACGTCGTACAGCGCTAGCACCGGCGCCGAGCACACTAACGTACGCAATGACTCAAATGCTTTTTGGTGACCATCTTCCCAGCACCAGATCGTTTCTTTCTTTAATAAATCCGTTAATCGCGCCGCATGTTCAGAGTAGTTAGGTATATATCTAGCAAGATAATTAACTGCCCCTAAGGATCTTTCTAGTGCTTTTCTGTCTGTAGGCACCGGCATTTCATTGATAGCTTTGACTTTATTATTGTCTGGCCGCATGCCATTCTTATCAAATATGTGTCCTAGGTAAACAACTTCCTTTACACCTATCTTGCATTTTGATTTGTTGAATTTTACATTAATTTCTCGCGCCCGGCGCAATAATGCATCGAGCCTTTCATCATGCTCTTGGGTAGACCTACCCCATACAATAATATCATCTACAAAACTATCAACCCCTTCCAGATCCTCTAATAGCTGACGCATTTTACCATGAAATACTTCAGATGCACGATTTATTCCGTAAGGAAGTCTCAAAAATTGATATCTCCCAAAATGTGTGCTAAATGTACAGAGATCCGCGCTAGTATCATCTATTCTCAACATCCAAAACCCAGAATTGGCATCTAAAACACTAAACAGCTGAGCTCCCTTGAATTGCGTTGCCAGCTCATTAACTGTAGGCATTTGAAAATGAGCTCGTTGAATGGCATTGTTCAGCGGCCGCGGATCTAAACAAACTCTAATGCCGTTATTCTTCTTAGCCGAGACAACCAACGCGTTCACCCACGGTGTCGGATGACTGACCTTACGAATTACGCCCATGGTCTATCAGTCCGCCCATGGTCTATCAGTAAAAATTATTAGTTCCATTGTAGATTGTATTGCACCTCACCTTTGTTGTATATTTAATCAATGTATAGATAATGGTGTGTTTCCTGACTTGATGAAACTAAGTAAAGTTATACCTTTATTCAAAGCTGATAGTACATCAGACCCCACCAATTTTAGACCCATATCGATACTACCAACGCTTAGCAAAATATTTGAAAAACTCATACTTAATCAATTGCAAAGTCATTATTATCTCAATAATTTAATTCATATTGCTCAGTTTGGTTTCACAAAGGGTCGTTCAACAGCCGATGCTGGTGTTGAACTAATCGACAATATTTTTGATGCCTGGGAAGACGCAATGGATGCAATAGGTGTCTTCTGCGATCTATCCAAGGCTTTTGATTGCGTCCATCATGACACTCTTGTCAGGAAGTTACGCCATTATGGTGTAAAAGATCAGGCACTTGGCCTTCTGGAGTCATATCTAACAGATAGGGTTCAGATGGTCGATGTTAATGGGAAAAGATCACCTGGGTCTTCAATAAGTATGGGCGTACCGCAAGGTTCAATTCTTGGTCCTTTCTTGTTTTTAGTATATATTAATGATTTACCTTACCTTGTTAAAGCAAAACATGGGTTAGTATTGTTTGCCGATGATACTTCTTTGATATTTAAAGTTAAAAGACAGCAATCAAATTATGACGAGGTAAACAATGCTATCTCTAGTATAGTGAACTGGTTTACTGTTAACAATTTATTACTTAATGAAAAGAAAACTAAATGTATTAAATTCGTGTTACCCAATGTGAACCCGGTAACTACAGACATATTTATAAAAGGACAGAGATTGGACCTTGTGCAGTCGACTGTCTTTTTGGGCATTACTTTAGACGCCAAACTACAGTGGGATCCTCATATAAATAAATTGTCGAACAGACTGAGTTCGGCAGCGTTCGCAGTTAAAAAAATTAGAGCTCTTACCGACGTAGACACCGCTAGACTAGTCTACTTTAGTTACTTTCATAGTCTAATGACGTATGGTATTTTATTGTGGGGTCACGCTGCGAATGCTAATAGTATATTTATTCTGCAGAAACGGGCTGTTCGTGCAATTTATAGATTAGGGCCTAGAGTGTCACTGCGGGAAAAGTTTAAAGAAATCAATATTCTGACATTTGTGTCTCAATATATCTATGACAATCTTGTGTATGTAAAAAGAAATATAACTAATTTTCAGAAGTACAGTGATATACACAATTTCAATACTAGAAATAAAGACAAGTTGGTTGCTTATGTAAGCCGACTACATAAAATTAGTAATTCTTTTAAAGGCAATTGTATACGCTATTACAATAAGGTCCCTACTGATATTAAAAACTTACCTTTAGACAAGTTTAAAATAATAATAAAACAGAAATTGTATAAAAAAGGTTACTATAGGATATCTGATTACTTAGAGGACAGATGTCGATGGGAATAGATTGTTTGAGTAACAGGCTGTTTCGATATATAATTAGCATTCATTTTGTAATTTGACAATATTTTATTTAAAAAAGGAAACGCAAAAGATGCGACGACTGTGGAGTTTCTTCGGTGAGCTCTTCTCCACAGAATCCGCCATTGTGTTAGTGAACTCACCCAAAAAAATGTAATGACGGATCTAAGTGATGTAACAACATCCTATGGAAATAAATGATTTTTGATTTGATTTGATTTGTTTTGATTCCTAATTGAATCATTTTATTTAATTCAGCATTCAGTCTGTCGCGCAATGCAAACGGTATCTTACGAGGCGCACAGACCACTGGTTTTATTGACTTATCGACAACAATGTGATAAACTCCTGAAAGGCAACCCAACCCGTGAAATAGGTCCGAATATTCATTAACGTTTACCGAATTCATTCGACTTACTAATCCCAATGATTCACATGCATACTTTCCCAGTACGCTTTCACAATTCATATCAGCCACGCCAAATTTTAAATTATGCTTATCACCGTTGTAACACCACTCCAGCTCACAAATGCCCTTCAAGGGTATTATGTTGCCCGTGTATGATTCTACCCTAACTTTATGATTTTTCATCAAAATTTTTGGATCAAATCCATGACGCAAAAAGGTTTCAATTGAAATCAAGTTAATGTCTGCACCAGTGTCCAACTTGAAACGCTCCGTACCATTCGCACAGTGAAGATTTTCATACCATTTATCAGAAGACGGCGTATTCCACCTTGATATAACCGAGATATGAAACGACTCACAGCTGTCGTCCGATTCGCCATCCTGCTCCACATAGCACTCAATTTCATTTACCTTTTTCGGCGATCGTTCGCCCACTTTACACATCCTAGCAAAGTGCCCATGAGTTTTGCACATGAAACACTCGACACCATAGGCTGGACAAGCCCCCGGCCTGCACTTGTAATCGCCACACGCGCCACACGGTGGACGCCTTTGTACACCCGACCTCCCCGAGCCCGAGCCGTGGCCCCCGGCCGCGCTGCCGCTGCCCGCGCGCCAGCCCCGCCAGCGCCGCGGCGCGCCGCCTCCGCTGCCTCGCACTGCCTGCGTTGCAACTGCATCCACTTGAACAGACCCCAGGCCTGCTTTGCGATCCAGCTGACGACTGCCATCCGATGACACCTCGTCTGCTTGGCATATTTTGACGGCCTTGTCGAGAGTTAGCTCTTCAGTCCGCAACATCCGATCTCTCACCACTGAATTTCTAACTCCGCACACGATCCGATCCCTGATCAGACCTTCCTCCAACAATGAAAACTCGCAATACTTGCTCAGCAGCTTCAGCGCCGTAACGTACTGATTAATTAATTCACCAGTCTCTTGGTTTCGAGTGAAAAAATTATACCTCGATAGTGCTATGTTCGGTTTGGTTCCAAAATGGCGGTCAAATTTCTTGATCACAGTGTTGACGTCATCCGCCGATTCAGTTGCGCTGTACGTAAATGTTTGAAACACATCGAAACCATCCGGCCCAATCAAGTTAATCATCAAGCTGGCTTGAATTGCCGGTTCTTCCTTATGCACCCCGGATGCCTTTAAAAACATTTGGAATTGCGTTTTCCATCGCTGCCATGCGTCGGCCCGGCCGACGGGGCTGCCGTCCATACTCAATTCCGGTGGTGGTCTTGCGTGTTCCATCTTACGAAATATATGCCGCTCGTGAAATTAAGTCTTAACACAATAAGCCCGATACTTGAATCGCCTAGCAAACATTTTATTTCTTGATTTATAAACCACCGCTGTCACCATGTAGTGAAACACCGAGAGTAGGACAACAACTGATTTATTATAATAATAATTGTAGACTACCCACAACAAAAAGTATTATATGAATATGTATCGGATAAACTGCAAAATGATAAGATTAAAGTTAGAGAAAAAAGAGGAGGTGAGGACCCACCTGAAATAAAAGATGGCGATGATATCTTTATGAAAAATACCCGAACAAGAAAAGCGAAAGATCTACCCCGTTTTGAGAAAGCGAAGGTCATAGGCTCACCATCTAGGAATATTATTCCAGTCGAGATAAAGAAGAGAAAAACAAGGGTAGCTATTAAGAATATTAAACGTCCTCCACAGGTCAAACCTAGTACTTCTAGTACTAGTCGGACAGATCGGCAGCCTGGAACTTCAAAACCTAAACCAGAATCCGGGAATAACACCGATAAAACTTGGCACAGCAGTGATGAGGACTAAAATATGGACTATTTTTAAGACATTAGATTTAGAAACTGTAGTAAGTGAAGTAGATAATAATATACTACAGTATGATAAGATAAACGTTATAGTAACTAGTAATAATGAGTATAAAAATGAATTAGGAAGTTTATGTAAGCAAATTGAATCATTAGTAAACGAAATAAAAACTAGGATTAATCAGATTTTACCTACTTTTAGAGTAAAAAGGGCATTATTTAGTCCTTTAGGTTCGCTAGTAAAAATCATTTCAGGAAACTTAGACGAAGAAGACGCAAAACAATACAACTTTGAAATAAGTCAGTTAAAAAAGGAAGAACATTCAGTCGAACGAAAAGTATCCTTAGTAGTTAACGCTTTAGATGAATTCACTAATCTATCAGATAGTATGAATTCAAATATTAAATACTTAGATAACAAAACAGTTGAGATTCAATCACTTCTTGAAACAGAAAGCCGACGTTATAACATAATTACATTAATGAATAACTTGTACCAAATTTCCAATAACTTTCGTACTATTCATGATTTCATTCAAGAAACCGAGACCGCTATTGCCTTCAGCAAGTTGCATACCCTACATAAGTCAATATTAAATTCCACAGAGCTTATGCAAGTCCTTATAGAAATTGAGAAACAAGATAATTTGATTTACCCGGTAACAAGGGAAAACCTAGTTAAGTTAGAACGTAATATTTTGTTAAAATCATACATTGAGAGGAATAAGTTAGTTTTTGTATTAGAAGTACCGCTAATAGAACCCAACACGTATATATATTATAAAATAATTCCCATTCCTATATATAATCCCGTAAACCGAAAAACCGTTACCATCATTCCCAAACACCCCTACCTAATGGTGAATAGTTTGAAATACAGACCCGTAGCCAACCTGTGTGAAGAAGCCGAGGACAACAAGTTCTTGTGTTTGCGAGACGACCTAGCACAGTACCCTACCGAAACCTGCATAGAGGAGATAATGACGCTAAAGGACAACTGCAGCAGATGCCACCAGCACCCTATACACATGGAAAGAGGATAGTCGGAAACTGTCGGCTGATATACTCCGAAACAGGACTAATCATCACGGAACACTGTGAAGACAAAGTTTACAAACAGAACATATAAGGGACATTTCTAATATGGCCGAGCCAACACTGCATAACCCAGGTACAAGATGTCGTAATAAAAACACCGACAAACGCTTCAACGATCAATCTTCAACTACCGTTTGTACAGATACCAGAAGTACGTCACGGCATCAGACAATAAGACAAACGACTCAACCTCCGAAACGTGGATTTTAGTGATATCAAAGACATTATCAACAGTGCAAAGTTTAGTGTCAGTGAAAGTATTTCAGACGACTATATGTATGTTGTGAAAAACATAATTATTAATTATTATCTTTTTATCACTTCTAATTAAATTCAAGTTATATACAAAATGTATAAGCCGAAATTCTCCGAATACGTCTTCAACGTCTTCAGATAATTTCTCAAGGGGGGAGGTGTTAAGGTTGAGCAACCCTTACAATTATCATTCGTCAGCACTAAGTCATCATCCTAAAATGTAGAACGTACGTCATAATCTAAATTGTCAACGCTTCACTATTTTAGATATAAATATCATTGTATTTTAGATTTAATTATTATTGTCTTAATAAACCTAGTGGAAACTCTGTCCGTTTAAATAAATTATTTTTATTAATTCCTCCGCCACACCCAACTTAATACGCGCGATGTCGGCACGGTAATCTGCTTCGCTGCAGCGCTGAACTTACGGAGAGTACTGGTAGATCTGACCATAGGCCGGCCAACACCCATGGTGGAAACAAAACTAGCCCTGCAGATCTGGAAAGTTGGGGGTGGAGTCAGAAAATAGCGTCTTAGTCAAAAGAAGATAAAAGCTTGTTGAAGAACGGATGGAGACCATCTACTATTACTACATACCTACCTGCTATAAGTCGTTGGAGGAAGTGGTGTACTGACAATCGGATTGACAGCACAACACCCAAGGCAGAAGAGGTTGCACAGTTTTTGGTCAGGGCGTATTTAGAGGAAGGCCTTTCCTATAATACTATGCTACTTCAGAAGTCAGCCATATCCACTTATTGTGGCCAGACAGAGGAGGTGTTCTCTATTTTTTTTATTAGAAACACTCTGAGGGCAATTCAGAATGTGAAACCTCCTCCACAGAAGTGTCCAATTTGGGATTGCAGGTTGGTCTTAGATTGGCTGTGTAATACTCCTGCAGAAGACACACTCATACTTCTCTTCAGTCATACTTCTCTTAGCTTCAGGTCGTAGAATTCATAATATGACTCTCTTGAAGATCGCAGAAGATCATTACAAGGACTATGGAGAAATAATTCATATCTGGCCTAGCTTCGGTTCAAAAACTGACAAAGGCTCTCGACGTCAATCAGGATGGGAGCTGAAGAGGCATGAATGTGAAGGCATATGCCTTCACATTCATGCCTTGAGAAATAACTAATGCACAGGAACGCGATATTTCTAAGATCAATTTGTTTAATAATTTTGTAAGCATTTAGGATCTGATTACTACTTAAGTATTATTTCTTGTTGTTAACCAATTTATGGTTAAGTTTTGGTTTTTCCAAAGTGCAGCGAGACCCAATCATTGGACGTTTATTAAGCAAAAGATACATGAAAATAAGTACAGAGAATATAAATAAGATATTTCATTCTAGTTCAAGACAGTACGTGTGGGACTGCCGCTCCATCCTCATATAGACCTGTGCGATTCCACCTATGGCGGGTGCCGCGGATGCACATGCTGCTAGCCCTGATGATGGCGGTTTGATTTCTTGCTCGTAGCCAGCCCATTATTGTGGCAGGGGTCCGGTTCCAGCGGTCCGCCAGCGTTTCGGCGAGGTGTTTAGTGAATGATATCATTTGTGGAGCAAAAACTCCGTCGACAGAGGTTACTAAATGGGTGAAGGTGGTGTGGCGCGTCTCACATGGGTCGCAGTACTTCCTTTTCTTTTCTTCTTCAGCTGAACGAAGGACAGCCGCTACGGGACGTGATGCGTGGGAGGGAGCGTCGGTGTCTATGACACGGATATCAAATAACGCCTCCCTCTGAGCAATCCATACCCCCCGATAAGCCAAGTCTCCGCGCAGCCCAGTATCGCCTTCGGAGATGACTGGCTCTTTCGTGACGTTTCCCCAGGCTTGCTGGCACAGTTTACAGAAAAGATCCCTTATTTCATTATGTCTGCATGTGATAAGGCCACCTGTTTTGCAGCACAAGGCGTGGTCCACGTTGAAGTTGTCATTGCCGCAGCCGTCGCAAGTCGCAGGCATGGAGATTGGTGTGCGGTGGTATCTTATGGCCAGGGCATCTCTAAATTCGTGGGGTGATAAGTCCAAGTTGTCTTTTCTTGTCGGTATTACTGAAAGCCAGGTTGATGTTTTTGTTTTCATTTTTGTCGCTGATGATTGATCTTTCTATTGCTCTTTTCTTTTTGGATGGTAATTTTGTTAGAATGCTTTCTAGAGTTTCGTTTTCGTATGTTTCTTTTTCCTTGTTTCCTTCCTTTCTTGCGTCACGCAAAGAATTGTAGTGTTCAGCCAGGTACATGTCTTTCATCTCTGTTAGGGCTGTTGAAAGTATTGTAGATCCCTGTTTTGAGATTTGGTATGCACGGTTCTGTGTGTTGAATGGGTCAAAAAGGGCAAGTCCGCCTTTGTGGACAGGGAGGGTAAATAGCTGGGTTTCATGTTTTGTTTTTTATGATGATTAATAACTTTCATTATAATTATTCTACTGCATTCATCGATATAAATACTAGCACATGAAAAATATACATTGTGTTATTATCAATCGTGACAGACAGAAGACAAGACAGTGACAAGTAGAACACTATTTCTTTTACAAATTCATTAGACAAAGAGTTTGAATAGGCATATATAAAACTACTTTAACACCTTCCCTTATTCAACACTCTTTATAATTCCAAGGCATGACAAAGAGACAAGAATCTAGGCCGTGCCAGTCCTTTTGAAAAATGTCAGCTACTTGATCCGTTGTGCCGGTCCTCTACACTTAACATCGCTGGCAAAAGTTCCATTCTAACATAATCATTACGATTAATTACATCAGCTAACTTCGACTGATATGTTTCTGTAACGCACACGTAGTCGTCCAGTCGTGCAGGTTTTCGTATTTCGCTGCGGTTGCGCAAATTGTATCGTGACGATTCCGCGTCATAATATTCATCTGCAGAGTCATCACTATCATCATGATGTGAATCCGATTCATGACCTTGACCTTTGCCGACTGGTTCAGGTGCCATAAACGCTCGATATTTTTCGAACTCATTGTTCTGGTATTCTTGGACTATTTGAGGTTCCAAGTTCTCTCGATGAAATTCGGATTAATGAACGTGGTCTTCGTTAACAATTCGAGATTCCAAGTCTTCTCCCTCAAGGACACGTGCAGGATCGTTAGAGCTTGTTGATTGACTTACATCGAAGTCTCTCTCGGGTCAGATAGATAATGAATGATGATGTACGTTAAGATGTGAAGCTGGTCCTTCGTTGCAGACAGCGTTATCCATCGGCAGTCTCAGTGTATACTCCCTCGTATTAGACAAGGCGGATTATCATCACTATTAGGCAATGGTTTCTCATCAAACGTTACATCACGCGAACGAATGAGCGAGTTTCTCTTTCCATTAGTTATCCAAATTCGGTAGCCATCTTCGTCATAACCGACAAAACAAAATGAGAAATCAACTCTTAAAGTGGCAACCCAAATTTGTACATGTGTATGTACACACTACAAATCCACACCCTCAGACAGCCATATCCACACACTCACACCCCTACCCAAAACATACACGCCCTCTCTCTCTCTCTCTCTCACACACACACACACACACACACACACACACACACACACACACACACACACACACACACACACACACACACACACACACACACACACACACACTCACAAAGATGAAAGTGAATAGCCTAGAATATTTACATTATTTTATATTTTTATTTTTATTTGAATAACAATGTAGGTACCTAAGTAGTTTCAACATCTACTAATTTTGTTACATCAATGTAGGTACCTAAGCAGTTTCAACAAATTCTTTTAATTTTATTACGTCGCATTGAAGTCAAACTTATATAAACTTAGATATAAATTAAAATTAACTTTACCTACTCAAAATCAAAAGATGTATGGATTGCTATCCACATGCTTAACATAATGTTACCCAGATATGGAAGAGCGGGGCTTCCTGGTACAGGTATTTTTTACTTAAAAGGAAGCCCTAATCAACTTGTAATCTAAAATTAAGTTTGTTGGTGAATAAAGCTTTTGTATTTTGTATTTTGTATTTTGTATTTCCTTTGATGGCCTTCATATTCATCTTCTTTCGTTTTTGTTTTGGAATGTGGACGTAGGAATTGCAACCTATAATTCGTAGGTGCTTTATAACCGGTTTCTTTCCACTCCAAAGTTCATATGGTGACTATAGTCAATAGTCAATAGTCAAAGTACTTTATTACTGTAGATATTTACATATACTTAGCAAACGTCATTTTTTGCCTCTTCTCTACATTGGACCACTGTGGGAGAAGAAGGGCGTAGAAACTCCCACAGATTTTTTTTTAGATCTCTTTTAAAAATAGGTTGTGCTTAACTAATACAAATATGAAAAATTTAATTGTTATGATTAATAAGCAGGAATAAATAATTACAAAATTATTAACAGCAAGGTCTGTGTTGAGCCAGATTAACCCCATACAGTCCTGTCATTTAAGTAATCTTGAACATTGTAATATCCCTTTTTCGACAAAGTCGCTTTAACATGCTTTTTAAATTGCTCAAATGGCAATTTCAAAATCTCCAGAGGTATCTTATTGTAGTAGAGAATGCACTGACCCTTGAAAGAATTGCTAACCTTCGCGAGTCTAAAACGGGGCGCACATAGTCTGTGATTATTTCTTAGGTTAACATTACAGCTGTCGCTAAGTTTGGAAAATGTTGTAAGGTTCTTGCGTACATACTCTTACTCTTTATACTTTATTGCACAAAAACAGAAGATACAGATACAACAAAATGGAAACTAGGTGTACAAAGGCGAGCTTATCTCTAAAAAGAGATTTCTTCCAGCAAACCTAATATGGACAGAATACATGAAATAACAGGTAGACCTATGTGCACAACGTTAAAAATATTAAAATAATAAACTAATTACTAATATGTACATAAATACATAATATCAATACAAATAGACAAAATTATACTACATATATATCAAAGCAATAAACCTACATAAATCTAGTATGGAAGAGAAAGATAGTGTTCTTTTAAGCGAGTTTTAAAAATAGAAAGTGACGGGCTGTCTCTGATGGCGCTAGGAAGTTTGTTCCAGAGCCTGATAGCTCGTAGTCTGAACCCATGTTCATATGCGGCTGTATTGTGTTGCGGAGTTATAAGCAGTGATCGAGCGTGAGATCTCCGAGGCCTATCCGAGGACAAAAATTCAAAACGATCTCGTAAGAAGACAGGATAGCGAGGATTAAATAAGATGTTATAGAGGCAGATGAGGATATGAGAATCCCGACGAAGACGGATAGGGAGCCACTTTAACTCCCTGCGATACTCCGAGACGTGGTCATACTTGCGCAGGCCGAAGACAAACCGAATCCAGAGGTTTTGAAGTCGCTCGAGTTTGTTCAGTTGCTCTTCATTCGCGCTCACCCAGCATACGTCAGCGTAATCGATCAGGGGAAGGAGAAGAGACTGGGCAAGCGTTATTTTTGTCTGACGAGGCAGGAAGTATTGTAGTCGTTTGAGGGAGTGAAAAGTGGCAAAGACTCGCCTACTGACCTCGCTGACATGCGCTGACCAGGAAAATTGGTTATCGAAGAAAACTCCTAGATTTTTGGCCTTAGTACTATATGAGATTATAGTTCCATCATAGGTTATAGGGGCAATGGACAGATTCTGTAACAAGTTAAGGGAAAACCTGGAACCAATAATCAAAGCCTGGGACTTACTAGGGTTGACAAGTAGTCCAAAAGAAGTGGCCCAGTCCCTAATTCGCTCGAGATGGCATTTAACATTCCCACAGCAGACACCATATCACAGGGAGAAAAATGACGATAAATCTGGAGATCGTCTGCGTAAAGATGGTATGATGACGAGAGAGTATCCGAGACGGAATTTATGAAGACGGAGAAAAGAAGAGGAGAGAGAATACCACCCTGAGGGACCCCCGCAACGAGGTCACACCACTCCGTTGAAGTCACCTCCGACCTAATACGTTGCTGGCGACCTCTCAGATAAGAGTCGAACCAGCAAGCAGAGACGGAGGACACATTCAAGGACTTCAGGGTCTCAACGAGGATATCGAAATCAACGCAGTTAAAGGCGCTGCTGAAGTCCAGCAGTGCAAGCACAGTGAGCTGTTTCTCGTCCATATATACACACACATACATTATATTTTCGAAAATAAATTGACTAGCTACTGTTAGTATGTCAATTTCTTTAAAAAGCTCTCTTAAGGAGTCTGTTCGTTTTATTATTATTATTATTATTTATTTATTGTCAGATAGGTACACATCCATAGTAAATTATAAAAAGACAAAATATTTTGTACATTAACACACAGGTAACCTAAACTATTTTTTATTTTTGTATAGGTGCACATCTATCCAGTGTTTCAGCAAGGGACTATCGACCCTATCCCCTAACGCACTGATGATCCCGTTCGAGCTGCCGCGAACACGACTCATCATAGAGGCTGCTCTCTTACGCAAGATGGCAAAAAAGTCATCCACTCTTGCCTCCATGAACATCGATGAGGCGCTGCAGTATCGCGGCAGCCCCAACACAATCCTCAGCGCGTTATTGTATTGGACACGCAGAGCGCTGTAGGCCCTCTGCGTATAGCGAACCCACAGACTGCAGGTGTAGAAGGTTTGACAGTAAGCTCTGAAAAGTGTAAGTTTCACTTCTTTAGTGCACCGTGCAAACCTGCGGGCCAGCATGTTACAGCGAACCGACAACGCCCTGCGCTCTCTCTCCATGTCCAGATCATCTGTGAGTGTCTCCGTGACCACATGCCCTAGGTACTTAAATTTTGCGACTCTATTCAGGGCGATGCCACATAATTTGACAGGAGGCACAAAAGATGGTTTTTTAGTGCCGGCCTTGAATACAAGCATTTCGCTTTTTTTGGCATTGTACCTTAGGCCATGCGACTCGGCGTATGACCCACAGACGTCCAGTAGCCGCCTGAGGGCTCGAATCGAGGGGCTCAGCAGCACCATGTCGTCAGCATAGCTTATGTTGTTCACCATGACGCCGCCGACTGAACATCCGACCTTGGTGTCGCTGAGCTCCCCGATCAATTTGTTCATGAACAGGTTGAACAGCTTAGGAGACGTCAGCCCCCCCTGTCTCACTCCACAGCTCAACCTGTATTCTTGACTTAATGAACCGGCCCACCTGACAGCGTTGCGTTGATTGCCATACCAATATTTGAACAAATCAATGTACTCATCAGGTAGGCCAGTTTCAGTCGCCAACTTTTTCCATAACATGTTATAGTTAACTAAATCAAACGCCTTGGACAAGTCTAAAAAGCAGGCATACACTGGCGTTTTTCTGTCTGTGTAGTACCGGACAGTTTGCTTGAGGCACATGATGGCACTTTCAGTAGACAGCCCACTCCTAAAACCAAACTGGGCATCGTGCAAGATTAGATGTTTATCAAGTTGCTTGTCAAGCAAACTGTCCAGCACCTTTGCCGTTATAGTGGCCAGTGATACAGGTCTATAGTTACCTTTGTCACTAGCATCACCTGTTTTATTTTTAATAATAGGTACAACAATAGTTCTCATTAGCTCCTCAGGCAGATAGGAGTGTCCAATACTGGCGTTGATAAAAATCTTAAGAACCCTAGGCAGATGTGCACCAGCATATTTCAAGTGCTCAACGCTCAACCCGTCGTGTCCCGGCGACTTCCCTCGTTTCATTCCACGTATCGCCCTATCTACTTCTTTAATAGTGAAGCGAGTGTATTGGCTTGAAACTGCCCGCCGGGTATGAGCATCTGACACTACAGTGCCTGCGGTTGGCATAACTGCAGGCACTACATTAAAATATTCTTTAAACATATTGGCAATGTCGATATTTTCAGACAGACCCGCCACGCCCAGAGGCAGACTCGACCGGGGGCTCAGCTTGTTTGTCTGTTTCCAAAAATTTTTGAAGTCCTTAGCTTCGTGACTAGTAGCAAGTATGTCCATTTTGATACGCTCATTGTTATCCTGGCACCATTTCAATTTATTTTTAAATAATCTTTTGGTCTCTTTCATATTGTCATAAACTGAACCATTGGCGGGTTTTCCCGAGAGTACCCATGATTGAAACCCAAGTCGAGCCTCCCTATGGAGCCCCGCTACATGTTTGTTCCAGCCCACAATGTATTTCTTCTTATTATTAACATTTTTGACTATGTAACTGCCGATAGCAGCCTCGCTCAATGCGTTAACTATGCGTTTATACAAATTATCTATAATTATTTTGTGATCAGTATTTGTACATATTCCATCATCGCAGTGTCTCAGCTCTGGAGGAAAGTCTATATCTCTTAAACGGCTATGACATACGTTATAGTACATATCTATTTGTGCAGCGTCTCTATTTCCCCAAATGGCATTAGATGGAGTGTGATTCGCTACTTTTATTTTAGGTGAAAGAACCGTGAAATCACACTCAATCTGCAAGGGAAAGTGATCCGACCATGACACATCATAACGCACTTCAATTTTACTAACAGATTTATATGCTACACTACTAGTTACACAGTGATCAAGCCATCGACAGCAGCCATGTACGTCACTAATATACGTATAAGTGTCTGAGTCAATACCTAGTGATTCAATGTCCGCACAGATCCACTTCCGGTCAGCACAGAATTGCAGTAGTTCATAGCAAAACAACTCACCAGGGTGAGCGTTGAAGTCCCCGAGTACGTACACATTGTCCACAGTGTTATCCTCAACAATGGCACTCACCTCCGATAGGCATTCAGTGAAGATTGGAAGGTTTTCTTTCGAGTCCGTAGGCATATATACGGAGAAAAACATAGCAGACCGACTAGCCACTTCGCACTTTATAGCCACCAATTGCACACTTTTACAATTTATAACAGTTACTTTATCAAACGCGGTTTTACGCCACAGAATAGCTACCCCACCGTAGGGCCTTCCTCGCAATACTCCCGCCGTCGTATCCACGGCCGATACTCCAGTCGCAGCGAAGTCAGGATGGATGCCGCTCAGGTAAGGTACGTCGTGGGGCAACAGCCAAGTCTCCTGCAGTGCAATTACATCCATCGATAGGCATAGCTCTCTGACATGGTCCGAAACACGCGTCACGGACTTACAGTTGAAGCTTGCGAGCTTACAGGTTCTGCGGCTCAGTTTCTCCTTGAAGCTAAAAGTTTATCAGTGTCTTTGATAGCCATCCGGCTAAATATAAAATACCTACGGAAAAAAATCCCGTCTGGCCATAGGTCGTCGTTGTAGAACACCGGTAGTTTGTCCTTAGGTATGTAGATTTTATATGAGTTGTACTCTTTTTCCTCTTTCATACCTACTCGCACTGGAGACACAACAATCTCAGTTTTCGCCTTTATGTACTCAGCGACATCCACTTCCGAGGATTCTAAAGAAACGTTGTAGATGAAAAGTGGTATTTTCGGAGCCGCGGCTCTAAATTTAGATGTTGGGTCAACAGGGGCTCTTCCTTTTCTTCCTACAAAACGAGATTTAGACTTTCGGTTCTCCACCGTTATCCAGCCATCTTGCTCAGATTGAGATTGCTCCTTTTTATTGTTTCCGACAGCTGGTTCCGTTAGTGTCTGAAACCGCGGTAGGGCCTCACCGGCGGTGGCGTCCACTGGTTGCCTACTGTTCGAAACCGCGGTACTAATACGGGCCTCCACGCGTGAGTTAGTCGGTTGCGCAGGCACCGCAGCCGTCTCAGCCGCCACGCTTGCGTAAGACAGAGACAGCGGCTTGCGCGCCTCAGTCGTTTGCGAAAGTGTTTTTTCCGTTGGCTTACCCTCCCGACTTGATGATGAGGATATTGATGACGCATCTTGCTGATGAGTTTCTGACACAGCAAGGAAACCCATAGGGCCACTATTGTTTTGGTAGCTGTCTTCCAGGCAGAAAGCGCCTCTTTTTGTGTTGACATTAGAAACAATGCACTGTCGTTTCATCTCGTCGAGCTTGGATTTAAGTTGTTTAAATTGATGAATAGTAACGTACTCTGTTTCCGCCGCCTCTGCGCATTTCTGCTGCATCGCACCAAGCTCCCTTTGTATCAACACAATGTCTTTTAGAAGTCTAGTGACGTCTACATGGTCAAATGTGACCGGGGGGAGTATTCCAAGATCCCTGGCCACGAAGATCGGCATCTCTTCGGGATCCGTTTCCCTGAGGAGGCAGATGATGTCATCCAAGTTGCGTTGAGTCTTCCCATCACGTCTACGTGTAGTTTTCTGCTGTGAGACTGACTCAAACAGAAGGATTTTTGCTTTTTCGATTTCGTCATCAGAAAAAGCCGTTGCACAAATCTGCACTAAACTTTCATCCACCATAACATCCATTTTGTTTTGCACAAAAGCAAGTAACTCGTTTATCACGATGTTGCAGGACTTGCATTTTAACACGTAAGAGGCCATCGCCCCTGTATTTAACAATAACAACAATAAATCACGTGATATCGACCAACTGCACAGAGCAAGCGCGCGCAAGCGACTGTTTTAAATTATAAATTGCTCGAATAGCTCTTTTCTGTAAAATAAAAATAGTTTGAATATCCGCTGCTTTCCCCCACAACAAGATACCATAGGACATCACACTATGAAAGTAACTAAAATATACTAGCCTAGATGTAGCCACATCCGTGCTTTGTCTGATGTTCCTAACAGCGTAAGCCGCAGAACTTAATTTACCAGCCAATTTATCTATGTGGGGTCCCCACTGCAATTTGCTATCAATGGTTATTCCAAGAAACTTCGTATCATTTACCAATTCTAACGTGCTGTTGTCTAACACCAAACTGGTCTCAACTTGCCTGACATTTGGAAGTGAGAATTTGATACACTTGGTTTTACCAGCGTTTAACAATAAATTATTAACTGTGAACCAATTCAAGGTTAAAGACAATACACCATTAACATCATCAAAATCTCCTTTTTGTCTTTCAATTTTGAAGACCATTGAAGTATCATCAGCAAACAACACTATGTCAGTTAATTTCTCCACCATGAAAGGCAGATCATTAATATATACCAGAAATAAGAAAGGACCTAATATAGAACCTTGTGGAACGCCAATTTTAACACCCGATCCATCAGATTTTACGCCGTTAACTTCTGCCTTTTGAATTCTATTGCTTAGGTATGATCTTAGTAGATCCAACGCTTTATTTCTAACTCCGTAATGATTTAATTTAATTAATAGCGTATTATGATCAACACAATCAAACGCCTTCGACAGGTCGCAAAAAACTCCGATAGCATCCTGTGCATATTTATTCTGCATGGGAGGATGCAGAATAAATATGAGATACAAGGGTAATACCTGCATCCGTAGTCGATTTACCCCTAGTGAAACCAAATTGTTTAGCGTGGAGTTGTTTTGTACGGTTGAAGTGTGAGAGCATTTGATTGAGTATAATCTTTTCAAATATTTTACTTAGTGTTGGAAGAACAGATATTGGTCTGAAATTTGAAGGATCGCCCTTATCTCCCGATTTGAACAGCGGTATAAGTTTACTGTGTTTCATGAGGTCTGGAAAAGCCCCATCGTCAACACATTTATTGAATATATAAGCTAAGTGTGGGGCTATAACTAGAATTACTGAACCAATGACTTTGACTGATATACCCCACAGGTCTTCCGTATTTTTTAAGTTAAGTAATTTAAACGTTTTGACAATGTCCTGGGGATATACATGATGAAATTTTAAATATACATTACTGACGCTAGTGTTATTTTTTAATAAAGTCTCTGCTTCAAATGGAGATGAATTTAGACGGTCCGTTGTGAGTACGGGTACATTGGTGAAGAATGTTTCAAAAGCTCGAGCAACATCAGCGTTGGATTTAACAACATCATCACCTATCTTTAGGCAGAAATCACTGTCCCTTGGTATAACTTTGCCAGACTGTTTTCATTCTATTATTTGAATTTTGAATTTTTCTACTAATGTGTAAAGTTTTTGCAGTTCTACAAACCAACTTGAAAGTTTTGGAATATTTTTTAACATAGTCATGAAATTTTCAAGTTATAGGTTTTTTGATCATAAAGGTCATACAAGATAACTCTACTTTTACGAATTCCAAACGTTGCCCAGTCATTAAATTTAGATTTACCGTTGTAGTCACTGACTTTCTTTAATTTGAAAACTTTATTGAATTCTGTCTGAATAATGTTGAAGAAGTCTGAGTAGATTTTGTTTGGGTTCTGTTCATTAAAATCCGGTACTGGCAAGTTTATATCTAAGTTTTTCGTATATGTCTCTAGTCTATGGGATGTAATAGGCCTATAAAATGATGGACCAGTCTTATCCTTAATAGTAATTGGGAATGAAACTGTTTGACCACTGTGATCGGAGGGTAAAAAGTTAATTACACTTTTACTTGTGAATGCACAGTCACAAAAAACGTTATCTAAGCAAGTTTGGCTGGTAAGTGTAATTCTAGTCGACTCTAGAAATACATGACATAAATTAAATGATTTGAACAGAGTTATTAATCGTCGCTTCAGTGTTGTATCTACAAGCAGATCTACATTAAGATCGCCACAAATAATTAACTTTTTTCTGTTATTACAAAGTTTAATGAGGGCTTCCTCCATAATTTTCTCAAATATTTCGAAATTGCCATGGCCTTTTTCATCCCTCGGTGGCCTGTAGACACAAACAATAATATGGCTATCTAACTCAACACAGGATACCTCTATTTGTCTTTCAACAGTAAGTGCAAGAATATCTTTCCGTTGTTTCACTTTAATATTATTTTTCACTAAGATTAAAGAACCACCTCTATCAGCAGTCTTTCTATTGTAACAACTGACAATTTTGTAATTATTTATGTTAAAAGACATCATATTTTCCTTCAACCAGTGTTCAGTAACACAAATAATATCAATGTCAGAATTTTTTAGAAATAATTCTAATACAAGTTCTTTGCCAGGTAGCCCCTGGATGTTTTGATGGGCAATATTTAACTGGGGCTTACATTTTGACATATTTAGTGGCTCTTGTATGCTAGAGATTTCCTCTATTGTCTTATGAACTAATTTAAATTACTTGGAACAGATTCCAATGTTGCATGCAAAGTATAATTAACAGGTGAATTCCCAATAGGGGTGCATGTCATATTACTCTTCAAATAAGCTGATGTCAAGTTGAACTTAGTTAAACCAACTATAGCTGCGTCGCATATATTATAAGCTAACAATGTAGCTACTAATTTTCTATATTTATTAGACAGGTACAATGTATCCCGTGTCAGAGTAAAGTTATGAATAAAATTATTCATGTCGAAATATAAAATAGCATCGCTGTGATGACATGTTAAATTAAATAAATGAATATTCATTCTATGCACAGATTTGTTCTGTCTGTAGTTCTGTCAAATTACAGGCATATGGAAAATTGCATAGTATAAATTTGCATTTCATCCTACTATGTAAGTGAGAAGTGTTTCAACACTTTTATTCAAATCATTCCGACTAATGTTTGAATGATTTCCTACCATAATTACAATAGTGCTGTACTCATCATAGATACCGCGACTAATCATCTTCACTAGATCTACAAATGAACTATTTGGACAGCAAATGTTCGTTACTTTTTGGTTAAGCCGGTTATGTAATAGAGTCCCAAATCCTGCATCTACTTTGTCGGAGAACAACAGAGTTTTTCTCTGAGCACATATTTTGGTAGCTGGCCGTACACGAGTGGAGGTGAGTGGCGGGACACACGTGTTGGAGTGCGGTTTGATGCACGTGGCGGCGGTTGGCGCGGCATTCGCGGCAGCGAGCGTCGCAACGTGCACAACGGCGAACGGCGCGGCCCTCGGGGCAGCTTGCGGCATGACACACGCCTCAGCAGGGACAGCGAGCGGCGCGGTGCTCGCGCTGTTGAGCTGCGAGGTGTCTCCTCGTCGACGACGGCGACGCTGTTTTTTGGTTGGGGCAGCGGTGGACGCTGCAACACTCTCGTTGAGGGGGGTCGAGACCAAAGTTAGTGATGTGGGCTCGTCCTCCTTGCTGGTCTCATTCTCCTCATTCTCAATTAGAACGCCCACCAATTCCGCATTTTGGCGTTGAAGCTGTACTAACTTGTCGTTGGTATTCGTTGGACCCGTTCTATTGAGGATGTATGCGGCGGTGTTTATTAGTTCTGCCCAAAGTTCTTGAGGCAACGTTTCATGCGCATACATCATAGATCTCGCAGTTTCCACCAAAGTACGATTTTCGCGCTCGCTGACACCATTCTGTTCTGGGGTGTAAGGCATTATCAATCTCTGTTTGATTCCATGTGAGTCCAGTAGGTCTTGTATGCACTTATTGTCATATTCACCACCATTGTCACTTAACAAGCATTTTATAGTATGTCCTGCAGTTTTGGTCTGAGTTAACATTAAGGCGAGCTTATCCTTAACCTCTGACTTGCGTCTCAGGAAGTATACCATACGGTAGCCGGTGTAGTCGTCTTTGAACAACACGTAGTATCGGTACTTTGAATAACTCGGTTGGAATGGTCCGCAAACGTCAGTATGTACGAGCTCTCCTGGCGCGGTAGCTCGGATCCTCGTACCGAATTTCAATCTATGTGCTTTCCCGTATATGCAACCTTCGCATAATTTTTATCAAGAGGAAGATCTAAGTTCAGTTCGCGTTTAACCGTAGCTTTCACGTGTCTCTTGTTTTGATGCGGCAATCTCTCGTGGTATAGTTGCATTGTATTGGACGTAGTATAGACTTCAACGGGGTTTTTTGGAAGTTCGACTCTTATTTCCAGTTTGTACAAGCCTCCCTCTTTCTGTCGTTTTCCTTTTAGGCACGCTTCTCCGTTGACATAGACGGTACATTCTTTTCTCGTCGATGAGAATTGGCTGTTTGGAATCTTATCATGGACAGCTAAAACCGAGAATAAGTTCTTCGTTATGGCTGGAACGTACCAAACGTCTGTCAGGGTCACATGTTGTAGCTTCCCTTTGATGTTTGCTTCGATTATTACTGAAACTTTGCCTTTAGCAGTGATCGCATTGTCATTTGCCGTTGTTACAGTACGAATGTCGTAGAAGTGTTCGTAATTTTGGAAAATATCAGCCCGGTTTGTTACGTGGCTTTTGGCGCCGTTATCCACATACCAGTTCTCGTTATCACAATTGATCGAAAATATTTCAGTGCTCTCTACAAACATAAGGATCATGTTCGCAGATTTAGAAGTAGACGGTGTCGGTTGCAGATTACTACTATTCGTAAAATTCTCCATTTTGTAGCTGGGCCCATAACCTAATAAGATTTGCGTATGCAGTGGTGTCCAAGGTAGTTATCCTTAAGGACTAATGGAGATTCTTATTAACTTTATATCAATAAATAAGCACATGAAAAATATACGTTGTTTTATTATCAATCGTGACAGACAGAAGACAAGACAGTGACAAGCAGAACACTATTTCTTTTACAAATTCATTAGTCAAAGAGTTTGAATAGGCATATATAAAACTACTTTAACAGAGAGTAAACACAGCGTCGCAGGAAGGTTCTTCCTGGTGAAGACATCAATGACAGGTCGGGACCAGTTTCCCGCCAAGCGGTGACGTTGACAGACAAAACACGTTCAAAAACCAAAGATCCGTTCAGGAATCGTAAGTATTAATCTGACAACAGGTGAGTTGACACACTGGTTCTTCATAATGCGACGCTGTGTTTTCTCTTGGCATATAATAATCGTTTTATTGGCTGGCTTGATAACTGCGTCACTACACGGTTAGCTGGATCTATGATAGATAACATCTATGTCATGGAAGATGTGTTCTGGTGTGATCACAAACCGATGATCATTGGATGCAATATATCTTTGTCATCTACGCAAGTAGCGCTCAATATCTATCCAGATCATATAAACACGGTCAAGTGGGGTGTGATGTGGGGCAAGGATGGTGATCAGATAAGTAGGTATGCATCGTCTTGCGCTCGTGATCTGTCGGCTATTGACTGGCCAGAGCTGCGGAAACTATGTGTATGTAAGAACTGTACCGATGAGTCACATAAAGCGAGTATAGATAACGTCTATCATAGCTTTGTGTTGATACTCCAGGAGGCTGCTAGGTCTAGTAACTGTCGTGCACGTAGGAGGAAGCTACGAAAAAACGTAGTAGGATGGCATGAACACGTAGGTGCGGCCCATGATAAGGCAAGAGCTGACTACTTCAGCTGGCTCTCCGCTGGTTCACCGGCGTCTGGTCTGTTGTTTGAAGACATGAAGGGTAGCAGAACCGCATTTAAATAAAAACTTAGATGAATGAGTACCAGGTATTGTTGGACAGGATGAGTATTAAGTAGTGCTTGTGCAGAAAAGAATTTCGTGAAATTTTGGAAGGATACGTCAAAATTTATAAAGAGCAAGGGAAGCGTCCCGGTTTCGGTAGATGGTGTGAGCTGGCTGACTGGCTAGAGTAGGTTATTGTGGCTACTTTCCAATCAGGTTATAGGTTAGGTTAGAACGTAGAAGAAGCTAAACTGGAGCGGAGCGGAGCGGAGCGAAGCGTTTGTAAAGTAGCCACAATAACCTACTCTAGCCAATTGTTTTTGTTTGTAAATATCGAGAGAACAAGAAAAGACAACATTCGCAAAACTACTAGAAAACGGAATCGCGTCATGAACATTTTGGTTGGTAATTTTTCGCCCACAAATGTACAATAATGACAATAATATTGATAATATGTCTTAATATTCACTATGTATGGTCTTATTGACATTTCGTTACGTAAATTTTTACTTTTCGTTCACAGAAATTGTCAAATTTGAACTATTCGTTTACATACATTTTCCAATTTTCATCTTTGACTTTAAAAAAACTACGCATTTCCTCACTTAAAAAAGCCCTTTGTTAGGAAAAGTGACTACCAGCTATCGATTCTAAACCTCATTATAATTGAATTAAGGGGGAACGATTCTAAAACCAAGCCTTACAATTGGGTTATAGGTTAGGTTGGAACTTAGAAGAAGCAACCCCGAAGCGAAGCGGGGCGGGGCGTATGCAAATAAAAGCTATATTTGGCTAGATTATGTTATTGTGGCTAAAAATAGTCAAAATCCGTAGTTCCCCACCCTAATGCTTCTTAATACCCACCGTCCCGAATGTTAGCAATTGGCGTTTTGAAAAAAAAAACGAAAATTAATTATTCCCGACACTTGATATCGTCTCTAAATGCATAGGAAAAATCGGCAAAAGCATATGAAACCGCCCGCTTTTTAAAGTGCTTCCAAACAAACATACTTTTAGTGGCTTCTGTAGGCTAGGCAATATTATTTGATGTAAGCCATTCTGCAAATTATTATGTTTTATTAACCGAGCTTTGTTAATTTGACTAGAATGATATCTAGCATTGTCCATGACTAATACAGGTGGGTTCATTTAGATTGGGTAATAATTTATTCAATACTCATTTTTTTTAATTAACTTTATTCATGGCATCATGGAAAACAGCTTTTTTTCTATGTTGTTATAAATTAACAAAGCATTCGGGATGAACTTAGTCTTGCCACCACAATGAACTATAAACACCACAAATAATTATGTATCTTTTTCTTGTAGCTACAGATTTAGATACACCGGGCTCATTTTCGCTTTGCCAACATTTTGCATGATTGAGCGAAGTATGAATATAACTTTCATCAAGGTATAGAACAGGCATACCACTCTCCCTTACCTCTTGGATTTCATGTAGGTACCTGTCCCTCCATGCCACTATATCATGTCGCGCCATTAGTACTGCCCTTTGATCTCTAAATGTTTTATATTTATAACCTAATTTGTGTCAGAGTAAACTAAGAGATTCTCTGCTACCAATAAAATTTATGGTTTCTTTTAGAGCTGCAAGCAGTTTCAAACTCGATAATGCTTTTCGGACAACATAAAACTATATTTTACAGCATATTTTAGGCCTAATTGCATATAAATCAAAATCATCCAGATTGATTTTCTTTGGGAAATATTACACTGCACATCAAAAATACTGATTTGCACATCAAATATCAGGGCAAAATACTGCGGTAGCTTAGGTAAAGGGTAAAGGGGTGAGCGAAGCGAAGCCCCCTTTACCCTTCGTGTTAGGTTGAACATGCAAGAACAACAAAAAATACTTAAAACATAAACTTGAGTACACATAAAATATTTAAAACATAAAGTGTTTTTGCTGGTCCCTTTTTGCTGTGCAAATCAGTATTTTTGATGTGCGATTAAATACTAACTAGCCATTTTCTTTTTGGTTTTAGGTTTATTTTTCTTAGGCTACGTTTTGTATTTTCATTATGGACGGAATATCGGGATATGCCTTGTTACGTTGCGCGTTATGTTCAATTATTAAGGCGCAATATCTATTAAATTATTTTTTTTTAACTAAATAAAACCTAAAGTATCAAATTAAATAAATCACTAGACCTGATTATAATTATAAGTAAATAGATTTCCAATTCGTAATAAAGAACTTTGATTATTATCGTATCTCTGCAAACCCTCCAGTAACAAAACGGTGTGAAGTTGTCGTGGATGGCAAGAGCGCGCTGGTAGCGTCTGCACATCGGACGATATAACTTTCACTGCCGCGATTGGTCCACGCTCGCAGCTCATGGGAGAGGGCACGAGAGGCTTCGACCGCTGCTCGCCCGCCCCGCCCTTGAACATCGCCAGCAGTCACTAAACGTCTCGACACTGAACGCACGCTCGCACCTCTAGCGATCTTCAACGGTTTCTCTCACCAAAGTCGCGCCTGTTGAGTCTTATTTTAGCTTTGGATAATTTCCTATCCGTTTTGTATATTTAATATACACATTATTCGTTCATTTATTGTGTTCTTCCAACCCTGAGTAAAGTGAGTGATGAATATTTATTTCTTAATCGCTGAATTTAGTTATCTAGTAGTAATTCCTTTAATCATGCATTGCTAATTATTGTAATTACTTATTTCCCTGCCAATGCTTATTGCTCATCACTGCTTTAATAAACAATCACTGGCGATCGCAGTGATTTTGTAAAGAAGAATGAAGTTCATACCTACTTATTTGATAAATTCATAGCACTATTTTATTTCATCTTCCTATAATTATGTAACTCCGTTCTGATTGTCTACCACCAAGGCATTGCTACTGCTTCCCCCCCCTAGTAAAGCTGGGTTAGCCGAACGAGAATTTATAACCGAATGGTAACGGTTGTAACTGTTGATAATGGTATCGTATCGTCCGATTCCAGATCGGGGTTCAAGATCAGGGGTCCAGAAGAATTCACCACAGTGGACAATTCGGACAACTTTCGTGAACAAATAAGACAACTTCTTTGGACAATTTGAACGACTCCAACCCCCTCTTGACGTCATCGAACAGGCGAGCCCCTTCTGCACTCCGAGGCCACCCACCATCGTTCAGCCACATATTTAGGAAAGGAATCGTGCTGCGCTAAGTGAAGTCAGTTAGCCTCCGACTACCCATGTTTTCAATTATTAGAATTTTTTGTTATTATATTGTATACTTTCTTAATCTCACGGTAGTCACAGCCTAAAATACAACAAAATATTTTACTTATAAATAGTTACAAATCAGGCAATTCACATTGCACATACTATATGGCGTACCTACCAGCCATGTTGACAACAAGGCTGGTGATGTTATTTAGAGGAATAGAGTATAATCCTTCAGACTTTCTATCCGACAAATATTTCGACAGATTGTGAATAACTTATCTAACACCACTGTTATTAGTTTTCGGCATTTTCACTCACAAAACACAAGAAATATTCCATGCTCAATTGACGTCCCGCTTTGACAGCTATCGACAGATGACATTAATGATTTTTTAAAGAAAGTGTTGCAAAGTGAAGCAAATAGTCTCATAAGTTTCCCGCAACATGGCGATGTTTTTATATTCTTGGTTTGGCTTTAAATAAGTCTCGCCGTAGCTACATCCATCAGCAGTCTGATTTGTCTCACAGCATATTCAGCTGAACGTAGTCTTCCCGATAAACATGTAATGTGAGGGCTCCATTGTAGTTAGTCAAGTGTTATCCCCAGGAAAACTTTCATTATTTAATATAACATATTTTTTAAGGAATTAACATTCGTTAAAGTGAATTTTATATATTTAGTTTTTTCGCATTAAGCACTAGATTGTCAACAGTATGCCAATTAGGAAGTAGTCCAAGAGCGTTATTTACTTCGTCATAGTACTGTACATGTTGATCTACTTTAAATATAAGAGATGCCTGAGTGTCGGTTAGATGTTAGATGGAAGAATGATAACTTGCATAAACAAAATGAAATCGTATTCTTGCTACAATTATATAAAGATACCTACCCACTCAACAATGATAAGACTTTGACTGTGTGTTTAACAATGGTAAGACTTTGTTTCTTGATTTGATTTTAAATGTAAGCACAATAGTATGCTTCGGAAGGCTAGATCTGAGTACATTAACAACTTTATAGATAGTAGTTCTAACCAGTCCAAGAGTATCTGGAATGTAATTAAAATGGAGACGTGCTAAGGCCCAGGTAGCAACCCACTGACTGTCTTGCAACGAAGTGTTATTGGTCCGTCAGGTTCGGCACGAGAACTTGCAACTAATGTTAACCAATAATACCTATCTACGCGATACACCACTAAGACCTAATGTATAGGTGGCCATAAGACTACTGAGTACGTACATACCTACGATATCTACATTTTTTGTTCGTGGTCCCGTTTAATGTACCTGAACTAAATTGCATCATTAAAAAAAATAAAAAGATGTCTACTAAAGACATCTACGACTTCCTATGTGACATCTTATGCAAACTACCTCTATGTACACTAACTATATTATGCGATTTATTCAATAAATGTGCCCCCCAGGGCAAGGGCCCTAGATAAGGATAAGTATCCTTCATCGCTGAAGCGAATAAAAATGGTTCCCATATAGAAAGGCGAAGGAAACAAGACGGAAATAAAAAGTTATAGATATATTTCTCTCGTTCCAGCGTTCTCGAAGATATTTGAGATGGGCTTGTGTGAGAGGCTTATTAACTTTTTGAATAAAAGTTCAGTTCTATCGGAACACCAATATGCTTATAGGGCTGGCCGGTCCACGGTGGGTTGCGCACGAGTTAAGGTAGACCAACCACTACAATTGTCATTTATCAGCGCTACCCCAAATTAGGTCATGACGTCAATGCTTAGTTTTCATTATTTATTATAAATACGAATATCAACTTAGAATTATCCAATATTGTATTAGTATAATCTTAGACGTTACTCTGTTCGTTTAATAAATCATTTTTATAAAGTTAACCAGTCTTCCCATCTTAATTGGCGCTGCGGACAGGATCTCAACAGTTGGTTTGCCGTTACCGCACGTGCATCCACCATCCGTTTCTACGGTTTAGTTGAGACCCTCGAACAAATAAATTTATTAAGAAGCCGAGTCAAGTTCCTGTGGAGCCAAGCAGCCAAGCAGCGACGAACAAGGAACAAGGACCCGACAAGGACTGGACCAGAGGCAGAGGACACTTGGAGACTAGCAATATTCCGGAAGGACATGGGAGCTACGGGACTGTGAGTACACCTATCCACCATTCCTATTATCTTCACTTCCGATACCCTGTTATAATATTTATACGTGTTGTTAGGGATTAGTAAACGCCTTGACATTATCGTGTGGATAGTAACTTTGTTCGAGAATTAATTTCTTCTTGAATAAAGTATCGTAGTAAGTAAGTAAATCATTAGGTATAGTTAATTGACGGCAGTTTTTTTTAAACCGTCAAAATGGAAGATATCACTAGGGTTCCCGTGGAAATGGGTAAAATCATACCAGTATATTATATGTATAATCATAATTCATTTCAATTCAGAAATAATCGACAGCAGTACGATAATGCTATAAATAGATTTAGTGAAAATAATATGCAACACGGGCCTCGCGTAAGTAAGTCACCGCCAGTGCAAACGCAAGCGCATCGTCAGCACCCCGCAGCCGCTGCCGTGGACAATAGGTACCGCATGGGCTATGACGCACAACAGCCCATCGCATCGGGTTCGAACACCGAAGTAACAATGCGAACGGCTAGTTCAAGGCGCGTTAATTACACCGAGAATGATTACTATAATTCTCAACCGTGCAACTCACAAGTATGTGACGGTCAAAATTCTGTCCCTTACTGTGATCCAGCGGAAAATTTTCACGTAGATGCCTCGATGATAGAGAGAAAATAAAACTAAATTGTAGTAAGCGTTTGAATTTGCCGCATATTCGTGTACCGGAACTTAACGCCGTTTTCATGATAGATACGGGTAGTACTCGGTCTTTTCTTAGCCCAAAGGTTGCTAACGAATACTACGCAAATTCAAAACAAAACGAATCATTTGAAGTGATTAGTACACATGCCTCAAGCAGGCACAATGAGGTAGTTTATATCAACTTGCCCAACATTTTTAACACAAATCAAAAGCATAAATTTTATTTTTATTCTGTGGATGAAAGGTATGATGGTCTGATAGGTAGTGACTTGTTGAAACAACTGAACGCGAAAATTGATATGAAGTCTCAAACACTCTTTACAGATTATACAAAAATACCAATAATTTACTCACCACCCACGAGAGAGATGTATAACCTACCTCCTCGGTGTGAGATGAGAGTCAAGTTGCCAGTGAACTTGTTGCACGGAGAAGGTATTCTAAATTATACCCAATTCAGCAACGGAGTTCGAATGCCAGCCGCTATAGTGAAATGCACTAACGGCTTCGCGACGACTGTAATTCAGAATACAACCGAATTGCTTCACAAATTAACGGTTACGGCCCCATTCAATATAGAGTTGTTTCATCAAGAATCGAAAAAGAAGAAAGAAGAAGGAGTTCAAAAAGATGTTGATGAATTATTAGAAAATAATCTTAATAAACTTAGACTAGACCACATGAATGAGGAAGAAAGAATGACAATAGGTAGTATATGTAGGGAATATAGGGATATATTTTATTGCGAGGATATACCGTTATCCTTCAGCAACCAAGTGAAGCATAGTATTAGAACTAAGAACGAAGACCCCATTAACTTAAAAGCACATAGGTTACCTCCTGTTCAGACTCAGGAAATTAAGAAACAAGTGGGTAAAATGTTACGCGATAACATAATTCAGGAATCACACTCACCGTGGAGTGCCCCGGTTCACCTCGTGCCAAAAAAATTGGATGCCTCGGGTGAACAAAAATGGAGAATGGTCGTTGACTATAGACGACTGAATGAGATAACGACTGACGACAAATACCCTTTGCCAAATATTAATGATCTTTTTGATATGCTAGGCAAGAGTATGTACTTCACTACGCTCGATCTTGCCAGTGGGTATCATCAGATAGAGGTAGAACCAGATGATAAATCAAAAACAGCTTTTAGCACCCCGTTTGGGCATTTTGAATTTCACAGAATGCCGTTCGGTTTGAAAACTGCACCTGCAACCTTCCAAAGAGCAATGGACAATGTGCTCAGAGGGTTGCAAGGAATACACTGTCTTGTATATCTTGATGATGTCATCATATTTTCAAAAAGCTTACCAGAACATGTGGAAAAATTAAAAGCTGTCTTTGAAAGATTTCGTTAAACTAATCTGAAAATTCAGTTAGACAAATCGCATTTCCTTAGGAAGGAAGTATTGTATTTAGGACATACAATAACCAGTGAGGGCCTTAAGCCAAATAATGATAAGATAGACGCTGTTTTAAAGTACCCAATCCCCCAGACAACAACTGACATTAAAAGTTTCCTAGGATTAATAGGATATTATAGAAAGTTTATAAAGGATTTTGCAAAAATCACAAGACCCCTTACGGCTTGTTTAAAGAAAGGGAAAAAGATAGTATTGAATGAGGAATACGTGAACAGTTTTGAAACTTGCAAGAAGCTGCTAACCAATGCACCCCTTCTTCAGTTTCCCGACTTCGACAAACCATTTGTGTTAACCACCGACGCATCCAATTTTGCCATAGGTGCCGTTTTATCACAGGGAACAATCGGGTCAGACAAACCCGTAGCCTATGCTAGTAGAACTTTAAGCGATACTGCGAGTAGGTATAGCACGATAGAGAAGGAGCTTTTAGCCGTAATATGGGCTGTAAAGCACTTTAGGCCCTACCTCTATGGTAAAAAGTTTACAATCTACACAGATCACAGACCGTTGGCATGGCTGTACTCACTGAAAGAACTGAATAGCAAGCTCACAAGTTGGCGTTTAAGGTTAGAAGAATATGATTTTGAGATCAAGTATAAGAAAGGACAGCAAAACACGAATGCTGACGCCCTTTCTAGAGTGAAGATTAATGCCATAGATGATGATTTAGATTCTATAATAGCGAACGTAGATGAAAACGAAGATCGTGTACTTGAGGTTAGGAGAGAGTTAGAAGAATTAAATAAGAATTTGCAGAAGAATCATAGGCCACAACTGGAGATGATGGAAATTTCAGAATCCGAAGGTGGACAGCCATCTGAAGCGATAGAACTTTCAGATTCAGAATGCGAGCAGTCACCTGAACTGATAGAAATTTCAGATTCAGACGACGGCGCTACAGCAAATTCAATATCAAATAGGGAACATGAAGGGATACCTATTTTGAAAGAAGCGATAGACTGTAAACCAAAACAGATTTTGGTTCAGACATGGTTCAAAGATAAACTATACGTTAACGATATATCTAAAAAGAAACAACGTATACTTGAAGTATTCATGCCCATTAACAATGAAAAATTAACAAAGGATTTTCTTAAAGAATATATAGACACGAAATACAAATACTTTATTTATTTTGAGAACCCAGATTACAGGAAAACTTTTTCAACTGTAATAACAAGACTCTATAAGAAGGGAACACTGAAGTTGACTGAATTTACGGAACGTACAGTTAACTTAACCGATTCTGAACAGGACCAACGAGAGGTCATATTAAAATATCATGAAGGGAAAACGTGTCACAGGGGAATTAATGAAACTCTAATGAAATTAAAACGTCACTACTGGTGGCAAAATATGAAGGAAACCGTTACAGCTATTATAAATTCATGCGAACAGTGTAAAAGAATGAAGTATGAAAGGAAACCCATAAAACCATGTATACAGTTGACACATAGTCAAAGCTCACCATTTCAGGAAGTCTTCATGGACTTATTGTACATTGATAGTAAATACTATCTAACGGTAGTCGATGCTTTTAGTAAGATAGGACAGGCCATTAATATACCGAATCGCAGTACACCAGAAGTAGTACAAGCTTTAATAAAATATTTCAGCATGTACGGATTAGCCAGGAAAATCAATTGTGACTCAGGTACTGAATTTAATAATGAGTTAATCAAAGAACTTTTGAAGTTGTATAAAATTGAGCTGCACATAGGTACTCCAAATAGTCCCAGCTCAATGGCACTAGTCGAGCGATTTCACTCAACGATTATCGAAATCTATCGTTTAGCGAAATACGAGAAAAGTGAAATGGATGCAGCCTCCGTTATGACTTACGCAATCATGGCGTATAATAACTCCATTCACTCTGCTACTAACTTCACACCATTTGAAATAGTTTTCGGCAATACAGATTCTAGCAATGTGTTTGATATTGATAGAGAAAGAAATCTCATGCAAAAATTGTTACAAGATCATAGAAAAAGGTTGAAGGTTTTATATGAATATGTCACAGAGAAGCTTCATGAAGATAAAGTTAAAGTCAGGGAAAAGAGAGGTGGAGAAGAACCACCTGCAATCAAAGAACGATATATTCATGAAAAATACTAGGACGCGAAAAGCGAAAGACTTGCCGCGTTATGAAAAGGAAGTAATAGGTAAACCGAATAGGAATATAATCCCAGTAGAATTAAAGAAAAGAAACACAAGAGTGGCAATTAAGAATGTTAAACGTCCTCCACAGGTTAAGCCAGGTACTTCTGGTACTGATCGGCTCGATCCACAGCCTGGAACTTCAAAGTCTGGAGACAAATCCGGGAATAGCTCCGATCAAACTTGGGACGGCAGTGATGAGGATTAACTCGTGGACCATTTTTAAGACATTAGATTTAGAATTATTGTTAAGCCAAGTTGATGCTAATTTTCAACAGTATCAATTAAATGTAACAATTTCAAATGATAGCGAATTTAAAAATCAACTAGGTAGTTTGTGTAGACAAATAGAATCATTAGAATCGATAATAAGAGATAGGATAATTCAGATAAACGTGCATTATTTAGCCCTTTAGGTTCATTAGTTAAGTCTATTTCAGGAAATTAAGATAAAACAGATGCAGTACGTTATGATTTAGAGATATGCCATCTTAAAAATGCAGAACATTCAGTAGAACGCAAAGTGTCATTAATGGTAAATGCCCTAGATAAATTCGCTAATATATCGCAAAAGATCAACATGAACGTTAACATTTTGAGTAATAAAACTGTAGAAATTGAATCATTTTTAGAAAGAGAATCTAAAAAAGATAGTGTTTTATCGCTTATGAATAGCCTTTTTCAAATTTCGAATAACTTTCACACTATTTACGACTTCATTCAGGAAACTGAGACAGCCATAGCTTTCAGCAAATTACATGTTCTACACCAGTCTATAATTAATACCACAGAACTTATCCACATACTTTTAGAAGTAGAGAAACATGCAGTAAATAAGGCGAATTTAGTTAAAATAGAACATAGTATTATTCTTAAATCTTATATTAATAATAATAGATTAGTTTTCGTATTAGAAGTTCCATTGATAGAAGCAAACACGTATACATATTATAAAATTATTCCTATCCCTGTCTATAATCCTAAAACCCTGAAAACCACTACCATTATCCCTGAACACCCTTACCTTATGGTGAATAGGTTGAAATACAGGCCCATAGTAAACCTATGCGACGAGATCGAGGACAACAAGTTCCTGTGTTCGAGCGATGACGTCGTACCATACTCTACAGAAACCTGCATAGAACAGATCATGATGCTGAAGGAGAACTGCACCAGGTGTCATCAACACATCATACACTTAGAGAAGGAGAAAATACAAGGGATCACCGAAAACTTCTGGCTGATATACTCTGAAAATGAATTGATAATTACAGAACACTGCAACGAAGAAGTGTACAGACAAACTGTACAAGGGACCTTCTTTCTACAACCAAGGAGCCACTGTAACACCGAAGTCGGAGAGGTATTCATTTCAACACCCACAAACACCTCGACCAGTATGCAGCTACCGTTCGTACAACTACCAGAGCTGCGACATCCCATCAGACAAGAGGAAAAGCAACTGGACCTACAAAACGTGGACTTCAGCGACATCAAAGACGTTATTACCAGTGCTAAATTCAGTGTTAGTGAAACTATTTCGGACGATTTTATCTATGTTGTGAAAAATATCAGTGTTTTGTAACGTTGTAAGTTACCGTTGTCTTCACTCTATCATTAACTGGTCTTATTTTAAATTTAAGTAGTAATTCTCTTAATAAAACTACCAAATGAGGCTAGTAATCACAGTATTAATTTTCACGCGCTGTACTAGCAACATTCCACTGTTGACAACTCACTCGCTCTGCTATGATTGGCCCGTTTTGAACTAACTAGCCGTGACCGCAACTTGACTTTGCGGCGCCGGCGTCATTCCGAAAACTCACTCAGCACTGTGCGCACGTCCGTCCTACTGGCGCTCTGTAACGGTCCCTTTTTACCGTACGCCGACGAACGACTCTAAGCAGTGGTTGCTTACGTTTAATCATAACGTACTACTGGTGGTTACGTTTTAGTTTTGTCTGTGCTTCATATTAACCCCGATTGAGGTGAGTGGTGAAAGATACTGTTTTAAAATCATCTTACCGTTAGGTACTTTCGGGCTTACTCATTTGTGTCCAGAATCATCTCATTTCATTTATTGCTTATTGCGTCACAGTCTGTTTTGGGTGCGGTAATAAAGGTGTAAAGAAACCTGAATGCCCTAAATGTACTCCTACCGTTCAAAAAAACTAATTAGCCAGAATTGGGACGGTTCTAAGGGTCATTTCGATAGAGTAGATTTTGAAAAATGGCTACAAACCCTTAGAAACTTCTTCTCTAGTTTCAGAGTCGCCTCAATTCTGGATAGTAAACCAACAAAGGACAGTAGACCCTATATTTCCGTTAGAATCGGGGACATCCCTGCTTCTGGTCTACTCGATTCTGGATCTGCTGTCACTATTCTCGGCAATGATTCTCATAAATTATTGTCGGACCATGGTCTAAAAGTATTTACCGATGATTGTATCTCCTTGACTGCTGCTGGAGGCCAGTCCCTTCAAAGTATTGGCTACATCAATCTTCCCATTCACTTTGAAGAACAATTCCACATTATTAAGGGTTACGTGTTACCAAATGTGGACAGCCCACTTATCCTAGGCATTGACTTTTGGCGGATTTTCAATATTTGTCCCAAATACTTAGGTAGCATCACCTTGTCCAACTCTTCTTTGGCAGAAATAAGTATCGACAAAAATGAGACTTTTATACAGTCTTACGATAATCTCTCTGATTCACAAAAGTCCACAGCCGATTCAATTGTCAGTCAATTCCAGGAAATCTCCACTGACAGTATGGGCCTTGGTAGAACTAGTCTTATAACTCACCATATCGATACTGGTGACTCTCAACCTATAAGACAACGTTACTATCGAATGTCACCTGAGAAGCAGCGAATTTTGGTAGAGCAAGTCGACGAAATGCTAGCGTTAGATGTAGTTGAACCTTGCGAGAGCGCTTGGTCGTCCCCTGTCCTCATTGTCTATAAAAAGAATGGACAACCTCGCTTTTGCCTCGACAGCCGTAAACTGAATTCGGTCACAAAAAAGGACGCATATAACCTACCCTATATAACTGAAATATTAGACAACCTACGCGATGCAAAATTCTTATCTAGCGTAGATTTGTCGAAAGCGTTCTGGCAAATTCCAATAGCTCCAGAAGATCAAGACAAAACTGCATTCTATGTTCCAGGCAGAGGAACTCTCCGTTTTAAGACCACTGCTTTCGGTCTCACCAATGCCCCTGCCACTCAACAAAGGCTTGTCGATCTTCTGTTCGGGAATTTTGATCTAAAGGCGTTCGCATATTTAGATGATATTATTATCATCAGCAGCAGCTTTGAGGAACACGTGTCCTTACTACTAGGCGTGCTGCATAAATTAAAACAAGCGAACTTATCCATCAACCTTGAAAAATGCAAGTTCTTCAGAAATGAGTTGAAGTACTTGGGTTATGTTGTGGATGCGCATGGCCTTCGCACTGATCCTGAAAAAGTCGAGGCTATCCTTAATTTCCCAACACCCACAAAAAAAAAAAAGATCTTAAACGCTTCCTTGGAACAGCCACGTGGTACCGCCGTTTCGTCCCCAACTTTAGCACTATTGCCGGACCACTCAACCAGCTGACTTCAAGTAAGAAGAACGCACCCAAGTTTCAGTGGACAACTGAAGCTGATGATGCTTTTAATAAGCTAAAAGAGTGTCTTGTATCAGCCCCGGTTCTCTCTTGTCCCAATTACGATTTACCGTTCGAAGTACACACTGATGCGAGCAATTTTGGGATTGGTGCCATGCTCACACAAACGATTGATGGTAAAGAACATCCGATTGCATACATGAGTAGGGCGTTGTCGGGATCTGAGAAGAACTACAGTATAACCGAGAGGGAGACGCTAGCAGTTTTAACCGCTCTAGAACACTGGCGGTGTTACTTGGAAAACGGAAAAACCTTTACCGTTTACACCGACCACTCCGCGCTCAAATGGTTCTTGTCACTGGACAACCCTACCGGAAGACTAGCACGCTGGTGTGTGAGGTTGTCTGCCTTTAATTTCGAACTTAAACATCGTCGTGGGGTCGATAATGTCATTCCAGATGCACTATCTCGTGCTTTCCCATGTGCTTCTATCAGTACGGTCAACTCTAATTTGACTACTACTGACACATGGTACAAAAACATTTATAACGGTTGTTTAGAAAAGCCGAACCTCTTTCCTAACTACTTGATCGAAGGTGGTGCTCTCTATCGCCACTCCAAAAATAAGTGCGAAATGATTTCGGAGTTTTCCTGGAAGGAAGTGGTGCCGAAAGAATTGCGTGACAGCGTCATAGAGGAGAATCATGCTGACCCTACTGCTGCTCACTTGGGTATTTTCAAGACCTATCGACGCTTACTTCTTCGATACTACTGGCCGGGCATGCACCAAGACGTCGTACGTTTTGTTGGTTCTTGTTCAAAATGTCTCACTTACAAACCACAAAACCATCCGACGCTGGGTACGATGGGTCGACCTAAACAATGCTCACGGCCGTTTCAAATGATATCCATTGATTTCATAGGTCCACTTCCGGTCAGTCGAAAGCAGAATAGTTATATTTTGGTCGTAACATGTTGCTTCTCAAAATATTGCCTTATTTTTCCCATGCGACGCGCTACTTCGGAAGCTGTCGTCAAGGCTCTGGAGGACTCTGTGTTTCTGGTCCACGGAATCCCACAGACAATATTCCTTGACAATGGTACCCAGTTTATTAGCTCGGTAACAAATACCCTCTTTAAGAAATACAAGATACCTAACGTATTCTTCTCTCCGAGATATACTCCGCAAGTAAACACTGTCGAGCGCTATAACAAAACAATAGTTACATGTATTTCCACCTACGTGGACAATGACCACAGAACCTGGGACACTAATATTCCCAAAATACAGTATGCCATTAACAACTCCGTCAATGAAGCAACTGGCTACACTCCATCGTTCCTCGTGTACGGACGAGAAACGGTTACTTGTGGTTCTCATTATACAGATAACGATCTGGGTGAGGAACTACTATTTCTGCCACGCGACATTTACGCTGAAAATCTGGGTCACCTGTCAAAATATTTTGATAAGGTACAGGCATCTCTTTGGCACGCACATAAAAAAAATACGGCGCACTATAATCTTAGGCGGAAAGAGGCAGAATTCAGCGTAGGCGACATTGTCCTAAAACGTGCTTATGTCTTGAGTGATAAAGACAAGTACTTTAGTAAAAAGTTAGCGCCCAAATATACCAAATGTCGCGTCTCCGCTAAGAAATCACCCTTGGTATACATTTTAGAGGATATGACGGGAAAGGACTTAGGCACCTGGCATGTTAAGGATCTAAAACTAGTTAAGAATATTTAGAATTAGGTTTTGGATTTTCATTACGTATGAAAACCCTTTACTGGGCGAGGGGGTATTGTAACGTTGTAAGTTACCGTTGTCTTCACTCTATCATTAACTGGTCTTATTTTAAATTTAAGTAGTAATTCTCTTAATAAAACTACCAAATGAGGCTAGTAATCACAGTATTAATTTTCACGCGCTGTACTAGCAACATTCCACTGTTGACAACTCACTCGCTCTGCTATGATTGGCCCGTTTTGAACTAACTAGCCGTGACCGCAACTTGACTTTGCGGCGCCGGCGTCATTCCGAAAACTCACTCAGCACTGTGCGCACGTCCGTCCTACTGGCGCTCTGTAACGGTCCCTTTTTACCGTACGCCGACGAACGACTCTAAGCAGTGGTTGCTTACGTTTAATCATAACGTACTACTGGTGGTTACGTTTTAGTTTTGTCTGTGCTTCATATTAACCCCGATTGAGGTGAGTGGTGAAAGATACTGTTTTAAAATCATCTTACCGTTAGGTACTTTCGGGCTTACTCATTTGTGTCCAGAATCATCTCATTTCATTTATTGCTTGTTGCGTTTTATTCCTTTTAGACTCGCTAATTATTATTTCGCGATATTCACATCGCATTGTAACGCAAATTGCTACCCGCTTTTAGACACGCGTTAGTGTGTCTTGGCTTCTTATAGAATGTCTGGAAAATATGTTCAGCTTACTAAATTATACTAGCTACCTTTTTGTGTGGAAATTGTTGATTGTTACCGGCAGATTTCATATTTGGGCATTTCATAAAATGTCCGGATTGTTTGCATAATGTCCCAAGTGAGGTCTGCCGATAAACAAATAAATATCTTTTTTTCATATATAGAAATAATTAATGTTACCGGCAGATTGCACATTTGGACATTTTGTAGAATGTCCGATTATTTGTAAAATGTCCCAAGTGGGGTCTGCCGATAACAAATATGAATGCTTGCTTGTTTTTATTCCTAGCACTGTATTTTACTTTGTATATGTAACTCCGTTCTGATTGTTACCACCACGACAACACTATTCTTTTCTTGGCGGGTGGAGCATTCGGACGGAGTGCAGTAACAGATGTTAAAGGAGGAACGGTTTCGAATTCCAGTTCGGGGTTCCTGGCACCTCTTCGGGATCACCGCTTTTCCTGACTACCCTACGGTTTCCCGGTTCCTGACACCGCTTCGGGCTAACCTGCTTCCCTGTTCCGGCTGCATTCGGACCGTTACTTCTCCGACGTCAGCGGCACTCCGACTACGGCAAAACCCGCAGGGAAGATTCGTTGCTGCGTAACCAGGGTCAGACTACATTTGGAGAACCCACGTTAAATAAAATTTCTTGTTGGCTACCTATTTGGAATCTTTTTATTCCTCTCCAAGTAGGGACGTCACAGTTTGGACTATTTTATTGTATGTTTTTATGTTTTCATTTGTTGTTTTTGTATTGTTTAAATTCAGGATGTATACAAATTGTATAGGACGAAATTCTCCGAAACCAACTCTGTCGGCTTCAGATAATTTCGATCTTAAGGGGGGAGGAGTTAAGGTAGACCAACCACTACAATTGTCATTTATCAGCGCTACCCCAAATTAGGTCATGACGTCAATGCTTAGTTTTCATTATTTTATTATAAATACGAATATCAACTTAGAATAAGCCAATATTGCATTAGTATAATCTTAGAAGTTACTCTGTTCGTTTAATAAATCATTTTTATAAAGTTAACCAGTCTTCCCATCTTAATTCACGCGTACTGCATCGAGAGGTGCTCGAACTGCTGGACCTGTCACGAGCGTTTGACCTTATTGATCACTCTCTTATTGGAGCCAAGCTGGAACATTATGGAGTATGTGGCCTAACTCTCCAACTATTTATGTCCTTCCTTGCTGACAGGACGCAGATCACGGTGATCGACGGTGAAGTTTCTGAACCTGGTCTGGTCGGGGATAGATCAGTGCCGCAGGGGTCCACCGTAGGGAATACCACGTTTGTCATCCTGATGAACGACCTACCCCATATCGTCTCCGGAACAGCCAAGTCCCTGATGTACGCCGATGATGTCTGTGTTATCGTGGACGGTAAAGATGAGGTTGAAACAGACACCTCCGATCGATTACCCAATGTCTAAATGAATAGTTCACAGTGAATGGCATGCTACTAAACCTTGATAAGACCCAGGTACCTACTTATATTCTCGTTGTGCAACGTAGGTGGGGCTCCCCAGGTTCCACTCGTAGTGAATGGGGTCACTCTGTCTACCACCGACACTGTTCACTTTGTTGGATTCACTTTTGAGGCAGGATTGCAGTGGACTTACCACATTGACTCTTTGTGCAAAAAATTAAACGGCGTATTATACACTATCGAGACTCTCAACTGCTCTGTCTAGAGAGCACTTACTAACTACTAGGTACTATACTATGGCCACTTCCATTCGATACTTTTGTGTAATGTAGACTTGTGGGGAATGGCTACTGAACGCGACAGACCATTTCTCATTTAGAAAGTGGTAGGCATTGTAGTAAGCGTTTTCAGACCCCCTACCAGTGATTATGGTATATTTGAACCAGTATTGGAGGAAGTATTGAGAGTAGCTTCTATTAGTAACAAAAAAGTAGTCATTTGTGGTGACTTCAATATAGACTTGCTGGTGGACTGTCCGTTGCATATTAAGTTAATAATATTTTTTTAAATAATTTAATTTAGTCAACATCTTCACAGAGCCCTCAAGAATAACTGAAACTACTGCAACCTGCTTTGATAACGTCTTCTGCGGTTGCGAAATTTGGAAGAAATGTACAGTAAATTGTTTAAAGTCTGATCACAGCGGGCAAATTGTCAACTTAGAAGTAGATTCAAAAGCACAGGAAGTAGTCTTGTGCTTTTGAATCTACTTCTAAGTTCAGCTTCAACTCCAAGGCAAAATGAAAAAACCGGTCAAGTGCGAGTCTAAATTGCGCACCAAGGGTTCCGTACCACCGTTCAATGGAAGCGATGGTGTGGAGTGAATAGTTTGGATTTTACACAGCAAAATATTGTTTACAAAGTTATTGGTGCGGTTACTTTCACACTCCATGTACGTAACCAGGTGCATCCATAAGTTTGTATGTGGTATTGAAAGAATTGTTATATGGGAACCCCCTTAAATATTTCTTTTATCCTGTTTTTTAGTATTTGTTGTTATAGCGGCAACATAAATACATAATCTGTGAAAATTTCAACTCTCTAGCTAGCTAGGTTCTTGAGATACAGCCTGGTGACAGACGGACGGACGGACGGACGTACGGACGGACGGACAGCGGAGTCTTAGTAATAGGGTCCCGTTTGGAACCCTTCGGGTACGGAACCCTAAAAAATAAGGCCGCAAAGTCAATTTCAAAAAAACAGATAAATTTTGAAGCTACAGAGACTCACGGCAGATCTGCTTCGAAAAATAACAATAAAACGCTTCAGATATTTTCTGATCAGGGTTCTACTAATGATCAACCTGGGCTCAGTAATCCGAACAAGTGTGAGCCCAACTCTCAACAAGACGAATCAGGTGGTGTTCAAAAAAAAGAACAACCTCCTCAAAACATTACTGCCAACTTGCCGACTAAGACAGCAGTGGACAATACTAAAACGCCTCCCAAGAATAAATCAATCCATATTTTGGGGGACCAAGGAGTTCGTGGAATATCGGAAAAACTATGGCAGTTACGATTAGAAAGCAATACACCGAACAATTATTATGATGTTACTTCTGTCGTAAAACCTCAAGCTTCTAGCACAGAAATGCTAAAGGACCTTCAGAAACTCACATCGAGGGTCGCTGCAAATGATGTGATAATCCTCATAGTAGACGCAAATGAGAAAATGTCATCACTCCCCAGACTTGAAGCAGAAAGTATTATAAGGAAAAGTGGCATCCGAAATGTCGTATTTTTCTGTGAAAACAGTCACCGACAAGTAGTGTCCATACTTTGTCACGCTTGAACTAAGAAATGGACTAGATTTGGCGACTAAATTAAATATAGAAATCGATTACCTACACTACTAGGTAAAATTTCTGTTAAACTTTGGAAAGATTATAGGAGACAAAAAGACTCAACTCAAACTAATTACTCCAACAGTGGTAACTATACCGTACTTATTCTATAGGCAGGAACTACTAAATAATAATAAACTAAGAGAGAAGATTTCTAAAGCACCAAAAAAGGAACGATTCCGTACTATTTCACGTATGCCTCGTATAAGTTAGGTCCATTAAAATCAATACCTGAAAAGAATGCCAAAAATGGGAATGCAAACACTGAAATACTAGAAAATTAATCATTTTTTCGAGCATAAAACACAAAAAATACAAATTAATGACACAAACAAACCACTCCCGCATAAAATGGATATAGATTTCGTGCAAAATAAGAAACAAACTATAAAAATAGCTCACATAAATATTCAAAGCCTAAATGAAGGGAAGCAATCGTTACTTGAAATGTGGCTCCATTCTAAGGCTGGACAAGATGTAAAAATATTGTGCATTAGTGAATACCATAGGGTAAAGGACGATCTAAATCGAATTGACCTGAAGAATTTCAACATAGCTACAAGCTTTTGCCGCCTAACCCGTAAAAGCAAAGGAGGTGTCTGTATTTTTGTTCATAAGGATTTGCAGTATGATGAACTGCAAACAGTAAAGAGGCTATCCATCTCCAACTTTTTAGAGGTGTGTGGAATTGTTTGCGATGGTATTTATGTTATATGTGCTTACAGTCCAAAAACTATCAGAAACGACAACTTTCTGGATAACTTTGAAAATGTCTTAAACAATACGTTAGGAAACAAAGTGGGCAAAAATCTTGTCGTATGTGGGGATTTTAACATAAACTTATTAGTGAAGAGCACCAAAACTAAGGAGTTTTTGTGTCTTCTAAAATCCTTCGATATCAAACCCTTCATACATGAGCCCACACGTATCAGTAGCCATAGTAGCACTTGTATTGATAATATCATATCTAACAATAGCTTGCAAGATGTTGAATTAGTGGAGCTTGGGCTATCTGATCACCGTTTACAATACGCTACAATAGATTTAAAAATGAAAGTTGGCTCTGGCTGATGCTATAAGTATGTCCGTGATCTCAAACAATCAAACATTGACGAATTAAATAATTTTTTAAGCAGTGTTTAATATTTATGCTTCGGAACGCACCTCCTCTTGTTGCGCGACTCGGAACGGAAACAGAACCGCAGATGTCACTCGTACCGGAACGAGATGTAAAATTGGAGGTTATCTTTCCTCTTGGTCTTTCTCGTCGGTGAGAATAACATGGCGGCTCGGGCCCCGTGATGGTATTTCGGTGTACCAATTATCATACAGGCATCGGGCCTGGTCAGAGTGTAAATCTACCTCATAGCGTCGGGCTATTGATTGAAATAAGTAGATTCGCGTCAGCGGCCAAGTGATCCCGGTTGATTGGACATCGTCGCATCGGTAGCGGCGACTCCACGGTCACGGCAGGCAGCACGCCGGCGACGGCGTCGGCAGCAACGATAAGTTTCGATTCGCTCCATATCCTATCCCAAACTGTGCCCCTTTCCGTATTCCCGTCTCGAATCGAGCTTTCGATTTCCTGCCTACGGAGACAAGGTCAGTAACCAATTTCATCACTTCTTTTCTCTCACGTGGCAAAGGCACAACCCCTCAGGATTCCCCGCCGTTCGGTAGGCGTGGGAATTAATCATTTTGGTAGCAGAAGCGCGGTTTCCTAGTGGGAAATCATCGATTCACGGTAGGGTTGCCTTTGTCACATTGTAGTTGGGAGAAAAGAATATCCCAGATTGGCTCAAGTCGGCAATGAGTCTGTGGTCGGTATACCACGATTAAAGTTCATTTTCGGTAAGTGAAAGTATAAGTGCCAATTTAGTTAACAGTTGTTATAAATTTGTAGTCGGAAACTACTGTTACCAGCACATAAAGGATTGAACGGTCATTCTGCGAAGCCTAGATTGTATTACTTACGGTGGAACGTCGGGTTCTATAGTCCTACAGTGTTATTTCGGTTTGCACAGCAGGGTCGGGCTATTTAAGGGGTATTAAGCTGATTTTGCTGACCTCAAAGGAAGTGTGGTTCCTATCGGAGGGGCCACTACTAGAAAAATAGTTTTTTCTATAATAACCTTTTGTGTGTTATTTGGATTGTACCACATGGTGGCATTCTGTAATTGATTTAGAGTGTATATTATAAGCTGTATGTCCACAGGGCGACCATATTAAATATTGTTTATGATTTAATTGTTTAGTGGTTGCCTTGGGTTTTACAATTTAGTTTTAATTTCTGTGCCCAGCGCTGACGGGAAAGTGCTGGTATCTGGCTGTGCTTAGTTCGGCAGTGAAGCATAGGACCAGGAACAATTAAATCGGTAACCATGGCACCTTCGCCCTTGATGGTACTGCGATATGGTGTCCGTGAGGAGATGAGATGGCTCGCCCATACTCACAAGTATGTGGAGCGACCCGACATGGACGATGTCCTGCTCAAGCGTGTGGAGGACGCAATGACACGCGTCGGGAAGGTGTGTCGGCTGGCTGCCGAGGCTGAAGCCCTCGGACTTACGGATGAGGCCTCGCAGAGCTGCCTCACTGCAGCCACAGTGAGGCAGCTCTGCGCGGATGCTGACCAAGCGATGGAGTGCTTGGGCGACATCGAGCGTCGCGCCGAAAAAATTAAGCGGTCGCGTCGGGATGACCGCGGGGAGGGTAGCGGAGACCCCCCCCCCCTAAGGGTGTGGTTGGACGGCTTCCACACCTGGAGATTCCGGCCTTCGGTGGGGAAATTGATGAGTGGCCGGCATTCATCAATTTGTTCGATAGCCTGGTCCACGGTCGGGACGACCTGGACAGCGCCTACAAGTTGGCCCAGCTATTGATGGCACTGCGGGGTGAACCGAAGGAGTTGGTCGGTCACCTAACGGTTACGGCGGGCAATTATGAGATTGCCCGGGTCATATTGTTTGACCGCTACCAACACAAAAGGCGGTTGGTTGATGCGCAGCTGGGGAAGCTGTTCAGCATCCCAAGAGTAACCCGGGATGTTGACATCCGGGTACAGGTGCTCAACCCTGTGCTGGTGGCCACTAAGGCCCTTCAGAACCTTGGTCTGCCGGTAGACCAATGGTCATATATTGTGTTATATATGGTTTTGTCACGGTTGCCTGCAGCTGTTCAAAGTCGGTTTGAACAGCTGCATGGGGGCAGTAGCTCGGAACTGCCCACGCTCGTCCAATTAACGGAGTTTTTGGAGGGTGAATGCAGGCGATGCGACACCATGGATTCGGAGGCCAGTGTGCAGCGCCAACCCGCGGGGATGCGGGAGGGGCCGCGCCCCCCACCCCCACGGGGGGGTGGTCCGTCAAAACAATTTGGCGTTTTGAGTGCCGCGCCGTCGGGTGACGGCTGTGTGCACTGCGACAGTGCCGGTCATGAGGTGACCAGTTGCGCCAACTTTAAGGCGCTCGGTGTGGCTGCCCGCAGGAAGGTGGTCTTCCGCCACCGATTGTGTTTCGGTTGTTTGGGACCGCACCCGCTGAGCGAGTGCTCACGGGCGTCCCCCTGTGAGGGCTGCGGTGGCAGGCACCACGTCGTGTTGTGCCTGAACCGGTCAGGCCCATCGGACGGTCACCAGGGCCGGACTCAGGTTGGTCGGTCATAGGGCCCAACCAGGGCCGGACCCAGTCCCCCTCCGGGCAACGGGAGTCACCAACGGGGTGACTGGGGTACCCGCGGACGGGACCCCCCCCGAGGGGAAGGGGGCAGCGCGGGGGGTAACAGGCGGGATAGCCGGGGTTCGGTCGCCGCTATCCAGGGTCAGCGAGGACTTCGGGCCGCTGGCTCATCGCGTGTTACGGGCGGGTGTCAGATGGCACCTATGAGTGGCGCGAAGGCTGGGAGCCCACCACCTTCTGCGCCACCCTGCCCGTCGCTCTGGGAGGCGAACAGGGAGGCGAACAGTCGGATGTCGCCCCCATTCCTAGAGCGCCCCAGGTTGGATCCGCTCTCCCCCCTCCATCCACGGTGGCCACCGGGCACACCGTTCGCAGTCCGGTATGGTCGGGTACCGGGACAGCGAGGGGCCTATTATGCGGGTTGGAACCCCCTAATGTACATGCGGTCTGATATGCCACCGGTGGCATATCAGCAGCCGAGTTACCAGGCCGACGGGGGTCCCAGCGGGTTCGGATCCCGCGGAGGTTCCCGCTAGGGACACGCCGCCCACTTACAAGGTGCCGCCACTCCACAGACGGTCATGCTCCCCACCGCCTCGGTGATAGTAATAATAATAATAATAATAATCCTTTATTGCACAGAAAACACAGTGGAAATCATAACAGAAACAGTATGCAAAGGTGAGCTTATTTCTAAAAAGAAATTTCTTACAGCTAACCTGTGAAGAAAAGAGAAAAATAAAATATAGAGAGGTAGTCCTAGTGTACAATTAAGAGTTAAAAGAAATAAATAAAATAAATATACTATCAAATAAATCACAATACACCCTACGTAAATACTATAAAATAAATAAATAGAATACAATAAATAAAAAGATATACATAAATACTATGAGATACCCACTATTCGGAAGAGAGGAGATGCTGTTTCAATTTTTTCTTGAAAGTGACCAATGATTTTCAATCCCTTATAGCGCAAGGAAGTGCATTCCACAAACGTATTGCCCTTAACCTAAACGAGTGCTCGTAAGCAACAGTGTTGTGCTGAGGAATTGACAAAAGTGACACCGTGTGAGATCTCCGAAGTCTATCCCCTGAGAAAAGATACTCAAAACGTTCACGAAGATATGCAGGGTAGCACGGATTTCTCAAAATATTGAAGAGGAAGGAGAGAATGTGCATATCACGACGAAGTCGGATCGGGAGCCAGCCTAATTCCCTACAATATTGGGACACGTGGTCGTACTTACGAAGTCCGAAAATAAAGCGAATCCCGAGATTTTGGAGTCGCTCGAGTTTGTTCAGTAGATCTTCGTTCGCACTGGCCCAGCAAACATCGGAGTAGTCTATTAAAGGCAGAAGAAGGGTCTGAGCTAGCATGATTTTAGTCTGCCTAGGCAGGAAGAACTGCAAACGCCGAAGAGAATGAAAGGATGCAAAGACTCGTCTGCTGACCTCACAAACATGGGGCGACCAGGATAATAGATTGTCAAAAACAACGCCAAGATTTTTGGCTTACTCGCTATACTTGACAATGGTACCGTCAAATAGAACGGGATCAACGGACTTATTCTGCAACAAATCAAGTAAGTGCCGTGATAGCGTGGAGTTCGGACAGCAAATCTTGTGTAGCACGAGCACTATTGGACTCGGGGGCCCAGGGGTGCTTAGTCTCGTGCAACCTTGTAAGACGGTTGGGCATTACGGTAAGGGAGTATCCACATTCCATTCGGGGAATTGGGAACACGGAAGTCGGTTCCGTTAAGGGAGTATGTCGGATTACTCTCTCGTCACGGGTGGATTCATCGGTGAATCTGACGGTCACGGCATTAGTCATGCCTAATGTGATGGGCTCACACCCTCACGTACGGTTGTCGCCCTCGATGCGACAGTTGGTCGCTGGGTTGTCACTGGCTGACCCGGAGTTCGATATTCCGGGCCAAGTAGACATTTTATTGGGTGTCGATGCCTTAGGATACCTGTTAGTGCCAGGTGTCCACGTGTTGCAGGCGACTGGTCTGGTTTCGGTCAACACCAGACTGGGCCATGCGGTAATGGGTCCGGTCATGCCGGCTGCCCCACGCCTAGCGACTCGTAGTCCCTTATTCGGTTCTGTACTCTCGGAGGTGATACAGAAGTTTTGGGAGGTGGAGGAACCACCTACGGTACGCCGGTTGGACCCGGTTGAAGAAGAGTGTGAACAGTTTTATCGGAACAATACTGGTCGCCTTCGGTCAGGTCGATTTCTCACACGTCTTCCATTTCGGAGTGATCGCCCACCGCTGGGCAGTTCACACCATGCAGCCGAGACGCGGCTTCTGTCGATGGAACGACGCATGAAGCGTGACGGGATTTTCCGGCAGAAGTACGTCGACTTCATGCGGGAATAGGAGTCGCTCGGCCACATGTCGGTTTCGGGTATCGACTGGAAGCGTGAAGACCACTGCTTCCTGCCTCATCACGCGGTCTTGAGGACCCCGGAGGGCAAAATACGGGTAGTGTTCGATGGATCGGCATCAACATCTAACGGCATGAACCTGAACCAGTGTTTGCATTCAGGGCCGAAGTTGAATCATGACATCGCGGATGTTATCACACGGTTCCGTCGACACAATGTTGTGTTTGTAGCTGACATCCGGATGATGTTTAGACAGACGGTCATTCACCCTGACGATAGACGGTATCAGCTGATACTGTGGCGAGAGAGCCCAGATCAGCCCATCAGGGTGTATGAGCTGAACACCAACACGTACGGGCTACGGTCTAGTCCTTATTTGGCGATTCGCACTCTTCGGGAGTTAGCGGATCGAGAACGGTTAAATTTCCCTAGAGGAGCAGCGATCCTGGAGCAGGACCTCTACGTGGACGATATCTGTACCGGTGCAGATTCCGTGGAGGAGGCGCTCGCTCGACGGGACGAGCTAGTTGAGCTCTTACGGGGTGGAGGTTACGAGCTCCGGAAATGGATGTCGAACTCTCCAGAGTTACTGACTGGTCTTCCGGATGACTACCAGCAGGATCCCCACATTTTTGAAAATTTGGAAAATCCAAATATGTTGTCGGTATTAGGCGTCCAGTACCAGCCGGTGTCAGACAGGTTCTCGTATCGGGTCGAGTTGGACTCCCCGAAGGTCTGGACGAAACGGAACGTCCTTTCAACGGTGGCTAGGACATTTGATCCAAACGGGTGGATCACCCCGGTAACATTTCAGCTCAAGTGTTTTATGCAGCAATTGTGGTCTGCTGAGCTGAAATGGGACGACCCGATCGGCGGGTCATTGAGCTCAGAGTGGGACTCGTTCTTTTCGACCCTCCCTGGCATCAATCGGATTTCACTGCCAAGGAGGTTGGTCCCCACCAAACGATACACCGCCACCCTGCATGGGTTTTGCGATGCCTCGGAGAAGGGCTACGGAGCTGCGGTATATCTGCGTACGGTCGACTCCTCGGGGGAGGTTGATGTGCGGTTGGTCATGGCCAAGAGCAAGGTTGCGCCGTTGCGCACTCGCCTGACCATTCCCAAATTAGAGCTTTCGGGAGCGGCTCTCCTGACTCGTCTGCTCAACCACACGATGACGGTTCTTCGTGGGTCAATAGCGTTAGAAGATACGGTCTACGCTTGGACGGACAGCCAGATCGTGTTATGCTGGCTGAAGGCTTCAGTTCACAAGCTGGAGATTTTTGTGGCGAATCGGGTTTCGCAGATTTTGACTTCGGAGGTTCCCTTAATCTGGAGACATGTTCCAGGGGAAATGAACCCAGCAGACTGTGCGTCTCGTGGGTGTCATGCTCCGGAGTTGGTTGGACATCCCTTGTGGTGGGGTCCAAAATGGTTGACTCAAGCCGAATCGGATTGGCTAATGAGTCCACGCGTTACCACGGCGAACGGCGCCTTGACAGTCGGTGTCTGTACGACGCAGCCAGAGCCGGAAGAGGAGTTCAGCCTGCTGGAACGGTACAGCTCGCTCGACAAGCTGGTCAATGTGACCGCCTGGATCTGCCGATTTGCGCGGAATTGTCGGAATTCTGAGGCGCAACGCAAGTGCGGACACAGGTCCTGACACCACGGGAACGGAACCATGCGTTGTTCGCATTGGTACGGAACGTGCAGACGGTGCACTTTAAGTCCGAATTGGACAGTCTGAGACGCGGACACGTCCAACTGAAGGGAGCTGTGGCTCGGCTCAACCCGTTTATTGACCCTCAAGGATTGCTGAGGGTAGGAGGTCGGCTGCGGAATGCCAACCTGCCTTATGCGGCTCGCCACCCGTTGTTACTCCCTAGGAAGGGGAAGTTGGTCGAACTGTTGATACAGGATCGACACATTCGGAATGGGCATGTCGGATGCCACGCCTTGATGGCGTTTCTCCAGCGCGAGTTCTGGATTCTATCGGGAAGACGCTTAGTGCGTAGCGTCGTATTTCGGTGCCTGCCTTGTTATCGGGCCAAGGCGGCTACGATGCAGCCCCAGATGGGCGATTTGCCCTCGGATAGGGTTAACGAAATCCGGCCCTTTGCGGGTGTCGGAACGGATTTCGCGGGACCATTCATGGTCAAGTCTTCACAGCTACGGAACGCCAGATTAGTGAAGGCATACCTGTGCGTCTTCGTGTGCTTGGCCACGAAGGCAGTCCACTTGGAGGTGGTCAGTGACCTCACTACGGAGGCATTTATCGCTTGTCTGGATCGGTTCGTCTCACGAAGGGGCCTCCCGACATTAATCCGTTCGGACAACGGCACAAATTTTGTCGGAGCCAGGCGATATCTGCAGGAGGTCACTCAATTCCTGAACGGTAACCAGGACGCCATCGGTACGGCTTGCTCCCGACGAGGGATTGAATGGGTTTTCAGTCCGCCGGGATGTCCTCATTGGGGAGGAATTTTTGAGGCTGCGGTTAAATCGGCTAAGTCGCACCTGACGAGGATCATCGGTGAGACCTCTCTACGCTTTGAAGAGCTTGCGACGCTGTTCTGTAAAATTGAAATGACACTGAACTCGCGTCCGTTGTGCCCGCTCAGTTCGGATCCAAATGATTTGGAAGCGTTGACGCCGGGTCACTTCCTGATAGGTCAGCCCCTTAACGCCCTGCCAGAATACCCATTCGGTGATGTTAAGTTAAGTCGGTTAACTAGGTGGCAGATGTTGCAGCAGATGGCTCAAGATTTTTGGAAACGGTGGTCCCTTGAGTACTTGCACATCTTGCAGCAGCGCCTTAAGTGGACTGACCGGAAAAGCCCCCCTCAAGTCGGTGATTTGGTGCTGATTAAGGATGCGAACCTGCCATCATTGAGATGGAGACGAGGACGGATCGTCAATTTGTACACGGGTCGGGATGGCACGCCTCGATCAGCAGAAGTCAAGGTGGGGGACTCGGTCCTCAAGAGAGCGGTCGCAACACTTTCTCGCCTTCCTATTGATTAGGGACAGGTTCGGGCCTGTCCGGGCGGGTGACTGTTTAATATTTATGCTTCGGAACGCACCTCCTCTTGTTGCGCGACTCGGAACGGAAACAGAACCGCAGATGTCACTCGTACCGGAACGAGATGTAAAATTGGAGGTTATCTTTCCTCTTGGTCTTTCTCGTCGGTGAGAATAACATGGCGGCTCGGGCCCCGTGATGGTATTTCGGTGTACCAATTATCATACAGGCATCGGGCCTGGTCAGAGTGTAAATCTACCTCATAGCGTCGGGCTATTGATTGAAATAAATAGATTCGCGTCAGCGGCCAAGTGATCCCGGTTGATTGGACATCGTCGCATCGGTAGCGGCGACTCCACGGTCACGGCAGGCAGCACGCCGGCGACGGCGTCGGCAGCAACGATAAGTTTCGATTCGCTCCATATCCTATCCCAAACTGTGCCCCTTTCCGTATTTCCGTCTCGAATCGAGCTTTCGATTTCCTGCCTACGGAGACAAGGTCAGTAACCAATTTCATCACTTCTTTTCTCTCACGTGGCAAAGGCACAACCCCTCAGGATTCCCCGCCGTTCGGTAGGCGTGGGAATTAATCAAGCAGTATAAATTGGCATCCAGTGTATGAAAGCCTCAATGCAGACCATGCGTTCAATACGTTTCACGACATTTTGCTGAGCGCTGTCGATATATTTTGTCCTCTCATCAGAGTCAGAAATCACCAAAACAACAAAAAACCAACCTGGATCACACCAGGCATACAGAAATCGTGTGAAACAAAGAGAGAGCTTTTTATTCAGTTAAAAAAATCTACAAAGAGAACCTTAGATCTAAATCACTATAAAAAATACTGCTCCATCTTACACAAAGCTATTTCAGAGGCAAAAAAGAAATAGAACGAAGCTCTTATTCTATTTTCAAACAACAGAATAAGGACCACTTGTAGTTAAACAAAACTATTATGGTTGCCTAGCCGGCGATCATCCAAAGGAACACCCCTCGTGAGAACATCTCCACCGCCCGCGAGGGCCCCCCGATGACCTGTCCATAGGAGTGGACAGAGGCGCTTCTTCAGGAAGAGATCCGATGATCTGACCCTGACTCCCCACGCCCCAGAATGGGTGCGTGAGAAGATTACTTGACTGACAAAACTATTAAAGTGAATAAAATCAGGAATACTCAAAGCTTTGTGGGTCTTACTGATGGTTTAAAGGCAGTAACGGAGGATTTGGAAGCACCTGTTTTTTTTTACAACTACTTCACAAACATATCTCATTCGAAAGATAGCAACGTAAAGTGACAGTGACACACCACGACTGTCATTTCATTTTATATCATGTGTCAATGCAACTATTTATCTCTGTGTTTTGTTTCTTTGTTGTAATTGTAGTGTGTTCAATGTCTTTATAATAAATGTTTCTTTCTTTCTTTCTTTCTTTCTTTCTTTCTTTCTAAAGTTATCAGAGGTGAAATTGCCGGCCTACAACAATGTTTCTGAATCCCATACCAAACCAATACTCTTCAAGATAGTTTGTGGACTTAACATTAAAAAATCTTATGGATATGATGGTCTACCAATATTCATTATCAAACAAGTTATTGATAACATTGCTGATGTTATGACTTACGTAATAAATACATTTATAAATTCTGGGACCTTCCCGGATAGATTAAAGAGAGCAACCATTGTGCCGCTTCACAAAGCTGATACTCGAATGGATGTTCGCAATTATCGACCCATTGCATTATTGCCTACATTATCAAAGATTTTTGAAAAATACATGTCGAATCAGATAAGTTCATTTCTTTCAAAATTCAACATAATCTCTTCACAGCAATTTGGTTTTCAACAGGGATTGTCGACAGCTGACGCAATTTTCGACATAATGGATTTTGTATCTGAGTCGTTAAACGAGAAGTCAAATGTAGTGACCGTTCTATTAGACTTGTCGAAGGCCTTTGATCATGTGAATCATGAAATTTTGACTTGTATTCTTGAGCGCTATGGCATTAGGGGGTGTGTGCTAGCTTGGATAAAGTCGTACTTGTCAAATCGTAGACAAAGGGTAATATTGCCACACATTGATCGGTCAAAAACGTTAAATAAAATTGAATCCCGTAACACAGAAATACGTTCAGGGGTGCCACAAGGTAGCGTGATGGGCCCATTATTGTTCATCCTATACATAAACCACATGCCAGAACTAATAAGCACAAAATTACTATGTTTGCTGATGATGTATCGGTTTTCTTCGATTTTGTTAGGACAAGTGGTGCACAACTATCAGAGGATATTTCCGACTCACTTAGCATTATTATAAAATGGCTACTCGGGGTAGGTTTAAATACTTACTTGAGTAAAACCAAGATGCTTCACTTTAGGAACTATAATACCCCCAGATTAAATTTAGATATAAATGTAGATGGTGTTGACATTAAGTTGGTCGAGAGCGCAAAGTTTTTAGGTGTTATTGCAGATGAACACATCAATTGGAAGGGTCACATAGAAGTCTTAGAAGGTAAATTAAGTAGTTTTACTTATGCATTAAGATGTTTGATGAAAGTGACGACCATTCACGCATCGCTACAAGCTTATTTCGCTTACTTCCAATCACGGGTTCTTTACGGCATAGCTATATGGGGTGCTAGTGTCGACATAAACAAAATATTTGTATTACAAAAGAGATGTGTCCGTATTCTCAGTGGTATAAAATCAAACAGGGTCACCTGTAGGGATCTTTTCATTAAACTGAAACTACAAACAGTTACTGCACTATACATATTTGAACTCTGTAAACTAATTAGAAAACATCCTGATAAATATCCCTTTCGAACAGAAAAAAGAGTGCTAGATTACAAGAGAAAAATAAACTTAACTTGAATGTAGATTTTTGTCGAACAACCACATACAGTAAAAGCACGAGGCTTATGGCTGTTAACGTCTATAATAAACTTCCAGATAAAATTAAATATCTCTGTAAAAAGATGTTTACTAGAGCTAAGGCTCTAGTGAACATCTTTCCACAAGTACCTGCTAGAAATGTGTCCGTATAGTCTTTCCGAATTTTACAACTATAAGTCAAAGTCAAAGTACTTTATTACTGTAGATATTTACATATACTTAGCAAACGTCAATTTTGCCTCTTCTCTACATTGGACCACTGTGGGAGAAGGAGGGCGTAGAAACTCCCACAGATTGATTTTTAGATCTCTTTTAAAATAGGTTGTGCTTAACTATTACAAATATGAAAAATTTAATTATTATGATTAATAAGCAGGAATAAATAATTACAAAATTATTAACAGCAAGGTCTGTATTGAGCTAGATTAACCCCATACAGTCCTGTCATTTAAGTAATCTTGAACATTGTAATATCCCTTTTTTGACAAAGTCCCTTTGACATACTTTTTAAATTGCTCAAATGGCAATTTCAATATCTACAGAGGTATCTTATTATAGTAGAGAATACACTGACCCTTGAAAGAATTGCTAACCTTCGCGAGTCTAAATCGGGGCGAACACAGTCTGTGATTATTTCTTAGGTTAACATTACAGCTATCGCTAAGTTTGGAAAATGTTGTAAGGTTCTTGCGTACATACTTTCTATTTTCGAAAATAAATTGACTAGCTACTGTTAGTATGTCAATTTCTTTAAAAAGTTCTCTTAAGGAGTCTGTTCGTTTTAAATTATAAATTGCTCGAATAGCTCTTTTCTGTAAAATACAAATAGTTTGATTATCCGCTGCTTTCCCCCACAACAAGATACCATAGGACATCACACTATGAGTGTAACTAAAATATACTAGCCTAGATGTAGCCACATCCGTGCTTTGTCGGATGTTCCTAACAGCGTAAGCCGCAGAACTTAATTTACCAACCAATTTATCTATGTGGGATCCCCACTGCAATTTGCTATCAATGGTTATTCAAATAACCTTCGTATCATTTACTAATTCTAACGTGCTGTTATCTAACACTAAACTGGTCTCAACTTGCCGGACATTTGTAAGTGAGAATTTGATACACTTGGTTTTACCAGCGTTTAGCAACAAATTATTAACTGTGAACCAATTCAAGGTGAAAGACAATACACCATTAACATCATCAAAATCTGCTTTTTGTCTTTCAATTTTGAAGACCATTGAAGTATCATCAGCAAATAACACTATATCAGTTAATTTCTCCACCATGAAAGGCAGATCGTTAATATATACCAGGAACAAGAAAGGACCTAATATGGAACCTTGTGGAACGCCAATTTTTACACCCGATCCATCAGATTTAACGCCGTTAACTTCCGCCGTTTGAATTCTATTGCTTAGGTATGATCTTAATAGATCCAACGCTTTCGACAGGTCGCAAAAAACTCCGATAGCATCCTGTGCGGCCTCCCATGCAGAATAAATATGAGATATAAGGGTAATACCTGCATCCGTAGTCGATTTACCCCTAGTGAAACCGTATTGTTTGGCGTGGAGTTGTTTGGTACGGTTGAAGTGTGAGAGCATTTGATTGAGTATAATCTTTTCAAATATTTTACTTAGTGTTGGAAGAACAGATATTGGTCTGAAATTTGAAGGATCACCCTTATCTCCTGATTTGAACAGAGGTATCAGTTTACTGTGTTTTATTAGGTCTGGGAAAGCCCCATCGTCAACACATTTATTGAATATATAAGCTAAATGTGGAACTATAACTAGAATTACTGAACCAATGACTTTGACTGATACACCCCACAGGTCTTCGGTATTTTTTAAGTTAAGTAATTTGAACGTTTTGAAAATATCCTGGGGATATACATGATGAAATTTTAAATATACCTTACTGGCGCTCGTGTTATTTTTTAATAAAGTCTCTGCTTCATATGGAGATGAATTTAGACGATCTTTTGTGAGTAGGGGTACATTGGTGAAGAATGTTTCAAAAGCTCGAGCAACATCATCGCTGGATTTAACAACATATAAACAACATACCTATCTTTAGGCAGAAATCATTGTCCCTTGGTATAACTTTGCCAGTTTCACGGTTTATTATTTGCCAAACTGTTTTCATTCTATTATTTGAATTTTGAATTTTTCTATTAATGTGTAAAGTTTTTGCAGTCCTACAAACCAACTTGAAAGTTTTGGAATATTTTTAACATAGTCATGAAATTTTCGATCAAAGTTATAGGTTTTTGATCATAAAGGTCATACAAGATAACTCTACTTTTACGAATTCCAAACGTTGCCCAGTCATTAAATTTCGATTTACTATTGTAGTCACTGACTTTCTTTAATTTAAAAACTTTATTGAATTCTGTCTTCTGTTCTGAATAAAAATAAGTCTTTGGATATAAATTAGCTTATGATTAAATTAATTAATATAGGTAAAATAACATGTTTAACTGAATGAAATTGAAATGATCTACTATGGCTGAACAGAATATTGAACTTTTATTATATGTTGACATACTATTATTGAATGAAATTTTAATCTATTTATTGTGTAATTAATTACATGAAATTCTAATAAGTTTTAATTTTTTAAGTGAAATTATAATGATGTTTACTTATGTAAGTAAATTGCTATGCCGTTTACCGGTAAAATTACATCGTACTTATGTAAAACTAAACACCTTATACACTGTAATTTAAGGCAATAAACGAATTGAATTGAATTTCATCACTATTGATGCCAATCTACAGTGGGGTATCCCATATTGTAAAATTAGCACATAGACTTAGCTCCGCAGCATATGCAGTTAAAAGCATCAGGGAATTGACTGACGTTGCAACTGCTAGGCTTGTATATTTTATTTATTTCCATAGCATTATGTCCTACGGCATACTACTGACATTGACACCATCTTCATTTTGCAGAAGAGAGCGCTACTTATTAGAGAATCTCTGAGAGATTTCTTCAAAGAAAGCAACATCCTAACAGTTGCAAGTCAATATATCTATGAAAACATAATGTATGTGAGGAAAAATATCAGTAGCTTTAAAACCATTGATAGCCGCCACAATGTGCAAACTAGAAATAGACATAAACTTTCTTTTCCAATGTTCAGACTCACAAAAGTTAGCAGTTCTTTTATGGCACACTGTATACGCTTCTACAATAAAATTATGCAAGAAATACAAAACTTAACTGAAGGTCGATTAAAAAATGTATAAAGCACACTTTATGCACAAAGACCTACTACAAAATTAATGACTTTTTACAAGACACCGACATCTGGCATTAAACCAGTTCATTGCACCCTATATATTATGTACTAATAATTAGGCACCCTACTTTGTGTTGTATTATTTTTGCTTGATAATGTTATGACGTTCATTATGTCTCAATTTTTGTGCTATTATGAATAAAAATCTTTGAACTGAACTGAACTGAAACGTGCGGTGCGTAGAATTGCCGGAGTACCGAATAACACCCCAGCTCGGGAACTCTTCATTAAGCTAGGAATTCTCACACTCCCCTCTATGTACATCTTGGAAGTACTGAAGTATCTGAAGCAGAACCCATCGGAGTATCCAAGCTTCCAGAATCCAAACCGTAGGTATTCCTCTCGACGGCCCCACGACTTGTACTGTGCGTCCAGTCGTCTCGCTAAAACCAGCATATCATTGAAGGGAATGGGCCCTACCTTATTTAATAAACTACCAGTGGAGATAAAATCCATCAACATGCTGTACATCTTTGTATCGAAGGTTAAAAAGTACCTCCTAAATACTACTCAGTGTCAGAATTTATTGATGAATAAGTTAACCACTGACTTAACTTATGATTATGATTGTAATAAAATTGTGACCTTTAACTTTTGTCTGACATGTAATTTTATTTATATACACACGTATCATAAACCCTCTTTACTGCGTTCAAAAACCACACGTTACGATCAGCATTATGTTAAACTACTTGGTAAAAACTCGTTTCGTATCTGGAAAACTACACATTATGGTCATTATGTGTAGTTTTTCTACTTATAATGACATTCAAATTTCGAACGCCGACGCCCACCCCCGTGCCGTCCCTAGTTTGTCTGTGAAGTTGGTACTGACATTCAAATTTCGAACGCCGACGCCCGCCCGTCTGCGTAAAGTTGGTACTAAAGAACAAGCTAAACAATTGCAGAACCACAATGCCGGTCAAACATGCGGTTCCTGAACACATCAAAGAGAGCTTATGATATGTGTGTAGATAAACTAGTGTATGTAAGTATACATAATTAGTCATTAAAACTCTCGAGTGATATTATTATGAAACTCGCCTTCGGCTCGTTTCATAAACCCACTCTCGAGTTTTAATGCCCTCCATTATGCAGCAGTCACATAAACTACTATTAATTTTATTATGCCACTTTTACATTATTATTCTTTTTGAAATTAATTTACTTTTATTAGTGACTATATTACTATTGTATCATTGTACCATCCTGACATGTTATTCATAATCATTATGCCTGCTAATTTCATTTATTTTCGTCAATTGTATACTGTTGAAATGTAATATCTTATCAATAAGTTATGATTATGATTATGATGCATCATCAGCAAATAACACAATCTTTGACAAATTCTGAATCATGCAAGGCAAATCATTAATATAGGCCAAAAATTAGAAAGGACCTAATATGGAACCTTGAGGTACGCTAATTTTCACGCGAGATCCTAATGATTTATTTATATTAAACTGAACCTTCTGAATTATTTTATCCAAATAAGAACTCAAAGTTCCAGAGCTTTATTTTTATTACCATAGTGTTCCAATTTTAACAGTAAAGTTCCATGATCTACGCAATCAAATGCTTTAAAAAAGTGACATAAGACATCTGGCAATTATACATTAGACATACCAATGGCATCTTTTGATTCTTCCCATGTATTAAAAATATGTTTTAATAGTTCAACATCTGTGGTACAACGTCCTTTTGTAAAGCCGAATTGCTAACCAGCAATTCGGCTTTACAAGCCGTACTATTAAAATGGGAAAGCATTTGATTGAGTTCACACACTTTTCAAACACTTTACTAAATACCGACATACATAATACTAATACAGACCTTTAGTTACTGGGATCTTTTTGTTATCAGTTTAAATATAGCGGAACTCTTCGCAATTTTTCATTTAATTGGGAATGATACCGTTACCAACACATTCATTTAATATGTAAGCTAAGTGTTGTGCTCATATGTCTATAATTGATCTGCACACCTCGACAGACATCCCCCATAAGTCTTCAGTGATTTTAACTTAAATGTCTTTATAAGTCTGAATCATATACTGGGGACTGACATAACTATATGTTCATTCAGTTCTGCAGGCGTCCACGTTTTCCTTAAGAAATCTAGCTGAAAGGGATGGTGAAGAATGAAGAGTGGTTCAGTAGTTTTAGTAAAAAAGGTCTCAAATTCCTGAGCTACTTTTGAATTTGCACTAATAATACTGCGATCTGTCTTAAGGGAAAAGTTTTACTTTCGTGGCTTTATACTACCTGGTTAGCTATTTATAAATTTCCATACAGTTTTTATTTTATCGTCCGCTGATTTGATTTTACTACATCTAAAATTTGTTTTCGCTTTAAGACATACTATCTTGAAAGTTTTGGAGTAATCTTAGAGATATTCTTTAAACCTGTCACAGTTTGTCAGCTTTCTTTGTTCATAAAGTTCAAAAAGTATATCTCTGCTAATCCGCGAACCAGTGGTCGTTCAATCACCAAAAACCTACAAAAGGGCTATTTTTAAGAATTGACTGGTACTGTAAAATATGGGCAATGTGAAAATACCTTTAAACCGACGATATCTCGAATTACATGCAACTTTCACTGAGGTTAAGTTAGGTTTAATCAATATGTCGCGGTCGGGTGTTACTTATGGGGCACATCGTGTATATTCATCCAACCTATATACCTATACCCAGACATACTTTCATACATGCTAGATAGTCCAGTTCAAACAGGGAATTAATATACCATTGAATACAATTTAATACCCATGCCACTTATCTTTTATCATATCTGATGCTTTTTCAGCGATCATAATAGTAGCTGCATTAGTGTTTCCCCTAACAATTTCCGGCATTATGCTGGCATCGACAACTCTCAAGTTGTCTATTCCATGCACTATAAGCTCCGGGTCTACAACTGCAGTTTCATCTCCGAGAGGTCCCATCTTCGCCGTGCCCACGGGATGGTAGAGTGTCGTACAGAGGTGCTTGGCGATGCACTCGTAATACTCGTCGCTCCTGAATGTGAGATGCTTGCACCCGCCCAACTTCAACATTGAGTACTTCGCTTGGAATAACTTCATTGCAAGAGTCTCGGAAAGGCTCGCTGCTAGCTTCATCGCCTTCACCATTGTTTCAACATCGAGAGGATCGTCATAATAATTGGCATAAATCAACACTTTGTCTCTTGGGTTGTTACTTCTTAGAATTATTTTTCCTCGGGAATTAGGTTTGAGTAGTGCTGCCAAATGAGCGACAACGGGCTTTTCCATCAACTCGTAGAGTAGATTTAGACTTTCATGGTCAAATTCGTGAAGGTGATACAAATCTGTAATTTTGTAGAACCTTGGCGTGAACAGCGTGTTATGATATTGAATATTAGGAAGTGGATTTGTGATATTGAATATGTCAACAAAAGCTAAAACTTCTGTCGGACCGATACTCGTTAGGGCTCCTGTTTGGTTCGTTACAAATTCTGCCATATACATGGCGAACTGTTTGTTGTCTATAGTAGGTATAAGATCTGTATCAAGTTGGTACAGTGTGTGTCCTACAACATGGTCCTGCAAGTTTTCACCGACTGGCAAATTAGAAATGACTGGAATGCCGAGTTCTTCGAGATGTTCCTTCGGCCCTATCCCGGAGAGCATGAGAAGCTGAGGTGTGTTTATGGCACCTCCAGAAACTAACACTTCTTTCATGGCGGTGACAATTCTCTTCTTTCCATCGTGTTCTATCTCGACACCGGCAACTTTGTAATCTTCGATGATCAACTTGGTGACAAGAGTGTTTTTTAGGACATAAAGATTTCTCCTATGTTTTGCAGGCGTGAGAAAACTTCTGGCCGTGCTCATGCGTCGGCCGTTCCTCACAGTTGCCAGAGTTTTCAAAGTTCCATAGTCGTCTTTCCCATAAATGTCTTGTATTTCAGGGATTCCGACTTCATTGTAGGCTTTGATTAAGACGTCGCTGAAGGGATTATTCCCTCTGTGTCGTGAGACTTTTAAGTAGCCATGTTTGCCGTGATGCTTATGTTTCTCTGCTTCGGTCAATTTGTCATCTTCTAGGTCTTCGCTTTTGATGAAGTATGGGAGTACGTCGTGATATGACCAGCCGGGGTTGCCGAGGCGCTCCCAGTCGTCGAAGTCCTGCCGGTGACCCCTCACGTAGAACATGGCTTTGGTGCTGCTGCTGCCGCCCAGGGTCTTACCGCGCGGCCAGTAACACTGGCGGTGCTTGGAGCTAAAACACGCGTTCGCTTGCGGCTCCGTGCGATACTGCCAGTCGTTTTGGGAATGAAATATATCGAAAAACGATGCTATTGTCTGAAATAGAGACAGTTTAAAATAAAAAATGGCCCGTTTGCTTGCTTGTTTGCATAACTTTCATAGGCCCGCAAAATATTGTATGTCATACAAATTTTAATGTCTATTTACCTCGGTGTCCAGCGTGGGGTCCACTCCTGCTTCTACGAGGAGCACTTTCCAGTCTGGATTCTCTGTCAGGCGATTAGCCAGCACCGACCCAGCTGATCCGGCGCCAACAATGATGAAGTCGAATACTGGATCTATTTTAAGGATCAAAACATTTAACGTCACCTTCTCAAAACATTTTATTGTCACGTTATCAAAATATTTAATCATCACGTTCTCAAATTATTTAATCTTCCCTTTCCCAAAACATCTGTTCTCTATACATTTAATCGTCTCGTTCTCAAAACAATGAATCGTCACGTTATCAAAACATTTAATCGTCACGTTATCAAAACATTTCATCGTCACCTTCTTAAAACTTTGAATCGTCACGTACTCAAAAAAATTCATCATCACGTTCTCAAAACATTGACTCGGGTTAGCAGAAGCACAGTTGCGAGCACATTTAGCCAGTAGGTACCTCATTAATTTCTCCATTTAGCGTGCGGGAGCTAGAATCGTTCTCTTTCATCTTAATCGATTTTGAGCAAACGCCTCTCGGTGGGGACAATAAATGGATACGTTTCACAATTTCTGTTTAATTTGTAATTATTTATTTTATCAATTTAACAAGATGATTATGTCGTCATGGTATAAGAACTGTCCACTTCGTACTTACCGTGAAGAGTATCCCAAATTCTGTCCCGGGGCCATTGCAGAGGTGTCGTGATAGCGCAGTGGCCGGCCAGGAACGTACTCACAGCCCCGACGAAGGCAGTACCACTTGGCCTAACGGTGTGTAACGCGTTGTGGACAAGCCCCTCGTTGCAAGCCCAACTCTCCATTTCTACAAAAGTATAATTAAACCAAGCTGGTATTAAGGTACCAAGCAGGTACAAGACTGTAAACAAACTACACATTGAGAGACACTTTGCGGTATTCCCAAGATGTCAAGACGAGCTAACGAATTAGCTCAAGTTTACTAGAGTGACTTGAAATCCGACAGATCTTGTGCGGCCTGGCCATAGATTCCATTTTCAAACTCACATTTTTTATTATTACTAGCTGACCCAGTAAACTTCGTACCACCTCAAATTTTATTGTAAAATATGTAATATGGTCCATACCTTAAGGTTGGCGAAAGTGTCCGACCGAACCTGTGTTTTCAACCGAACCCGAACCCGAACCCGAACGTTCGGCACTGGTGTAAGGTTCGGCCGAACCCGAACCCGAACCCGAACCTTTTTCAACCATATAAAACATTTTTATAATGAGTCAGAATCTTTTTTTAGTTGTAATATAAAATTAGGTGAGAACATGTCTTCAATTAAATTAAATAAACAGTCATTAAAGCTTAGAAAAAATTACCTTTATTTATAATCAATATCCTAAAAACAATAACAACACGTTACTTCTATAAGTAAACTTTTAAAAATCAACAATTAAAGTAAGTAGCTTTATTTTGTTCACATTACTTAGATTTTTCATTTGTATGTATTTATCATTATACGTACTATTTAATCAGTCTCAAGTAGTAAATCATCATTTCGATAAAGCAGTCTTCAGTCAGTCGTTAATCTTACACTAAAATGAATGACTTTATTTTCAGTATTCGTAGTTAAAGAGTCTTATATTATACGCTAAGAAAAGCAGTTTTTCAGCATTTTCACCAAGCAAGTTACTCCGACGATCTGCATAAATTTGTCCAGCGGCACTAAACAGCTGCTCGCTCGGGACACTGGTAGGCGGCGCAGAAAGATACTTTAACACAGCTTTTCTCAGCATGGGATAAGGAGAGCAATTCCAGTAACTATATATGTCAGCATTTCGTTGCAGCAGTGGCTCAGAGAGATATGCTTGAATCCGTTCTTTCAAAACCAATCTGTGATCTTCAGTTCCAGCTCTCTCCGTTGGATTAGAAGTATTATCATCATGTGTATCCCACAGGCTTTCCTTTTCTTGCGGTATATTGGTGTCAAGGGAGATCTGATCTGTAGATACGGATGGAGCATTCTGCATGCCACTGGATACTGGGTTACTTTCTGTCAAAAAACTTATTATCTCTGTGATTGCAACATCCACTTCATCAGAATTGAGATACTTCGATTTAAATCTCGGGTCCAGTATTGTGGCAGCCCTCAACGAAGGGTGGCTTTTTAAAAAAGAAAACTTGGTGTCCAAGTTCTCACGCAGCGAGTTTTTCATAATTGTCATCATCTCATTTTCGTTGTCACTTCTAACTTGCAGTTTGCGGTGTAATAATGATATCAAAGGTATCACTATTGATATGCATGCATCACCAAATGATAAATCAAGTGTGGCCTCATAGAAGAATTTCAAAACGGCTGTCAGGTTCTTTATAATATCCCACTCATTAGACAGCAGAGTATCAATCTTGCCATATTCAACGCTGTACAAGTTGACTGCATTCTTCTGCTCTAAAAGCCTTTGTAACATCAAGTGCGTACTATTCCATCTAACTTCAACATCTTGCACCAGAGTATGTTCTGGCAGTCCGCATTGTTTTTGACATTCTGTCAATTTCCTGGTTGCTGGCTCACTATGATGGAAGTGGCCTACGATCTTTCTGCATCTTTTCAACACATCTTTGGTGGCTTCGGCAGCAAAGAGTGATTTTTTTACCACTAACTGGAGTGTGTGTGCCACACACCCTACAGAATCATAGTGACCACGCATGGCGCAAATCATATTTGCTGCGTTATCGCGTAGCACCAGAAACATCTTGCCGCTCAAGTTCCACTCATTTACCATCTCCGTAAATTTTTGCTCAATATATTCACTAGTGTGATCTTGTTCTAGGACGCATGCCCCCAATATAACTTTTAAGCGTTGATGATTTACAATGAAATGTACTGTAAAGCTGAGAAGAGAACATGATTTACATGCATTGGTCCAAATGTCGGTGGTAGCACTCACCCACTCAGCTTTTGCGATTAAAGACTTCACTTTGGCTTTCATTTTCTCGTATGTCTGCGGCATCAGTGATGTTCTAAAATATTTTTCAGACTTCAGCCGGTATTTGTGAACTGCTTGAGGGTCGTTGAAATTGAGCCGCTGGAAAGCTTCACCTTCCACCAAAGCATAAGGGAGCATGTCCACAATTATAAGATCCATTACTGCTTTGTCAATCCTTTTTGTAATTTCATGGTCATCAGGCCATTGAACGTGTTGAGGTTTAGAGGCCAAACTAGGGATCGTGGCCTGGACAATATTCGGTTTATCAGTTCTCAATACTTCCAATGAGATTGCAGCATTGGTTCGTTTCAGTTTGGCTTCATTTTTCAAATCGTCTACTTCTGACTGTCGTTTCAATAACTGCCTGTGTTCCTTGCCATGAAAATTTGCTAAGTGCCGTTTTATGCAGTGTATTGTTTGCTTCCTACGTTCGTGGCTACCCAATGATAGCGATTTTTTGCAAATATTGCAGACAGCTTTCGATGGATCGGTTGTGCATTTTGCAAAGTATTGCCAAACCGGATTCTGTTGTTTGTTTGGCATTTTAAAGCTTTCATCTGAAAAAAAATATACTTAAGTTAAAACAAATAAAAGTAAGTGAATTTATTAAAATAAAAGTAAGTGAATAAATTAGCTCATCCGAGCCCAAAGTGAAGAAGTGAAGAATAATAGAATGAGCCAGAATTCGACATGAATTCGTCTTTTAGTTTTTATTATGGAGTTCCCAAGGCCACCTTTCGACTCCATCATCAGACCCGTGACATCACTCAAAGTCAAATAAATTGTCAAGACGAATCAAACGAGCCCAAACTCGATGTGGTTACGTCGTTTGGTTACAGAAGTCTCCTTGTCACCTTCCGTTTCCATCATCAGAACAGCTCAAAGTCAACAAATATCAGTATCCTTCTAAAATTTCAGCTAAATCGGAAACGGGAAAAAGCCTTTCCGGTAATATTCAACTTGCAAGATTTTTGATTTTTTATGCATAAAAAAAAACATAAGTGGAACTAGGTAAAATCGTATAAAAAAAAATGTATCGCACAATATTTCCCTTCGCCCTACGCGACAAAAACCCGCATTCCGCACGCGGCGGATGGTGGCTCGTATACGGCCGCTATGTGGCCCGCAAAAAAAGTCCCCCCCACCCGGGAGGGGTGGCACCCACCACCCGGAGAGCGGTGACACACACCACCCGGGGAGCGGTGGCACCCACCACCCGGGGAGCGGTGGCATCCACCACTCGGGGAGCGGTGGCACACACACACACAACACAAAAATACAGTAATAGAACAAGAACAGAAGAGTAATAAAACAAACACTTACCATGACTAGCGGAACAGCTTCAGTGAAAGATGCATACTACACTTTCTTTTCAAAGGTCATCAAATCGGAAATACACAACGATACCGCGAGGCAGGATACATACAGCGCCATCTAGTGAGAAAATCATACGAATTCCGCACGAAAACTCAAGCAAATACAAAGGTTCGGCGGTGCCGAACGGTTCTGCCGCTAAATGGCCGAACCCGAACCTTGCGCCGAACCTGCATTTTTCTGCCGAACCTTGCCGAACCCGAACCCGAACCCGAACGTTCGGTCGGACACTCGAAAAATGACTAATAAACTAGGTTGTTAAATAAAAGTTTGACAAGGGAGTTTGAATTATCTATGGCTACCAACGGCATCTAGCGATAGGAATCTAAGACTTCTCCACTTCCCATATAAATCGATTTTTGATTTTTTGGATGTGTATCTGCTTTTTTCCTTATTTTATTTTTACCTTATCCTCCTCCGGACTGGGGAGAACAAATGTGAGATTTATTTTGACCAACGTACAGCGATTCATTTTTATAAGTATCGAATTAGTAGTTGCATACTTACTCTTATACTTTGTCCACTCTATTAATGGTTTTTTGACAGCTCACGCCCATGAAGTTTCGTATTGTTTAAGTTAAAACTCATTAAAATAATATTGTACTTCATGGACGGGTACTGCCCCCTTATTATAGTGATGTGCCACACATAACGATTACTACGATTGAGCCACAGATTACATATAATCGCTAGAAATAAATGCTAATATGTAAATAAGGTGTAATATGTTATTAAAAACAAAGACAACAAAATTTTAAGTTTGAAACCAATAAATTAAAATATCAACATTATATAAGGTTTAAGGCATACAAATAAAACAACTAAAATAGTTTAATTCCTTTTATTGACATTAGTCGTCAGAAACCAGATTAGTCCCATGAGGAGTCTTCAGTGATTTTAATAATTAGCCATTGTATGTCTTAAGTATCAAATGCAATGTCACGGTCCCAATAGGTGCAAGCGTTTTTGAGTAATTCAACATTTTATTCGCTGTGAATGGGCAGCTTGTATTATTTCTTGCAGCATGCCCTGTTACTTGTGCCCATATAAGTTATATGGCGTTGTAATGGCAGTGAAGGAATCCTAAGGACAATATGACCATATTCTGCTGCCATTTCATTTTGGTTTCTGTTTGGTTTTTAATATTTTTAATTTTAATTTAATTAATTTTTAATATTCCTTCAACTTACATATTCTTCCCGTCGGCGCTACTCACTTTCAACCACATTGTACTCCCTCCCTACTCGATCTCATGATCATCTCCAACACAGCCAAGGTGGTTTCTCATGGTCAGCTTACCGCTCCGTTCTCTTATCACGACCTGGTTTATCTTTCATACAGAGTTAGGCCCCCTAAGCGCAAAGCCAAATTTCTGGATATTCGGAGCTTCAAAGGTGTGGACCTCGACTCCCTTAAATCCGATGCCTCATCTGTTGATTGGAACCCTGTCATGACTTGTGAGACCGTTGATGACAAAATCCTGAAGTTCAACTCAATTGTCCTTGGGCTCTTCGACAAGCATGCACCAATGAAAAAAGTCAGGGTCAAACATCTTCCTGCCCCGTGGCTGACCGACGCCATCAAGCGTTTAATGGCAAAAAGAAACCGTGCAAAAGGGCGATATAAGAGGGACCCGACCAACGACAATCTTCTAGCTTTTAAACGCCTCCGCAACCTGTGCAACCGCATGTGCCGCGATGCCAAGCGACGCCACATCCATGAGCGTATAGAGATGTACACTCCAGCTCAGGTATGGAAGTTCCTTAAGACCATTGGTGTTGGCAATTCCCATGAATCTTCTTCAAGTAATATCGATCTCAACGGTCTCAACCAGTTTTTTTCTTCTCCTCCCGTCGTGATGGACCCTACCACTAAGGAGGCAACCCTTCATTGTCTACGGTCGAGGGCTGCAGTCTGCACCTCACCGTTTAACTTTAAGCTTGTTGGAATCGGTGCAGTTAGAAAGGCAGTGCTAGCTATCACATCCTAAGCTGCTGGTGGCGACAACGTCAGCCATCAGATGATCCACAGCGTCCTTGAGGAGTTGCTTCCTCCAATTACCCACATCATCAACTTCTCTCTCTCGGTAAGCTCCTTTCCTAGCCTGTGGAAGAAAGTACTCGTTATCCCACTGCCAAAAAAATCCAATCCCTCCTCCTTCAAAGATTATAGGCCCATATCTATCTTACCCATTCTCTCCAAAGTCCTTGAATCCATAGTCCACTCCCAACTCTCTTCCTACCTTTCATCAAATAAACTTCTCAATCCTTTCCAATCTGGGTTCAGACCGGGCCATAGTACTACCACAGCACTCTTAAAAGTCAGCAATGACATACAGCTAGCCATGGATCAGAAGTTGGTCACGGTCCTCGCCCTGCTTGACTTCAGCAATGCCTTTAACTGCGTCGATTTTGACATTCTGGTCGCTATATTGAGCTCACTGAATGTCTCCGTCCATGCTGCTAACTGGTTCCACTCATACCTGAGAGGTCGTCAGCAACGCACTAAGTCTGAAGAGACTGAAACTCAATGGTGTGATCTTTCCTCAGGAGTAACTCAAGGTGGTATTCTCTCTCCTCTTCTATTTTCAGTCTTCATCAACTCTATCTCCGACGTTATCTCTTCTTCATATCATCTGTACGCAGATGATCTCCAAATTTATCGCCACTTTTGCCCCTGCGATGTAGCCTTAACCGTGGAGGCACTGAATGCTGACCTCGAGAATGTGAAAGACTGGGCCTTATCATACGGGCTGTTGGTAAACCCGACCAAATCACAAGCCATGCTTTTAGGAACCAGGCACACGCTTTCCTTGATACAAAAACATATTGTTCCTGTGTTATATGATGGCATCACAATAGAGTATACAGATCAGGCGAAAAACCTTGGGGTTATTTTTGACAACCTGCTGTCTTGGTCTGCACATGTCAGCGAGGTCAGCAGACGGGTCTTTGCGTCTTTTCACTCCCTCAGGCGTTTGCAGTACTTCTTGCCACGGCAGACCAAAATCACCCTTGCTCAGTCCCTTCTTCTGCCGCTAATCGACTACGCCGATGTCTGTTGGGCGAGCGCGAACGAAGATCTACTGAACAAACTCGAACGACTTCAGAATCTTGGGATTCGGTTTATCTTCGGGTTGCGCAAATTCGACCATGTTTCTCAATATCGCAAAGAGTTGGGGTGGCTTCCAATTCGTCGTCGCCGAGACACTCATATTCTCTCTTATCTTTTCAATATATTGAAAAACCCGCGCTACCCCAGCTACCTTCGAGAACGCTTTGAGTATCTCTTTTCAGGAGATCGGCACCGGAGATCTCACACGGTCTCACTCTTAGCCACTCCAAGGCATAACACCTCGGCATATGAGCACTCATTCAGGCTGCAGGCGGTCCGACTGTGGAACGCACTACCTTGTACTATAAGAGACATTCCCACTATTGTCTCTTTCAAAAACCGGGTAAAAAAGCACTTCCTCTCTCTTTCGTGAGAGTTATAGTATGTAGGTATATCATTATAATATATAAACTATATTTGCAGGTATATGTATGTATTGTATTTAGTAGTCTGGTATATAAGTATTTTATTTTCCGTATTTTATATTATATGTATTTTAGTATAAATTAGATATTAGATATTGTACACTGCCTACCCTTTCATGATACATTTCCCTTTCATGCCTTGGTTTGCTGGAAGAAATCTCTTTTTAGAGATAAGCTCGCCTTTGTACATATGATTTCTCCTAATGTTACCTTTTAAATTGAATATGTGTGTGCAATAAAGAATTATGAAAAAAAATTATGAAATTTTTAACAATTCTATTTTTAACAATGAATCGTTCACATTTTCTCCATTTTTGCGTAGCCAATTAATAATTTCAAGTTTTTATTGGCTTGCGTTGGCATTTTGTCAATTTGGCGAGAGTGGTAGGGCGCGTCATCAATAAAAAATATTTTTGGTTTTTCCAATGATAGAAGTATGTTTTTGAACCCCTTCATATACCTCCGCATTCATTTCTTTGTCATCGCCAGATTTCTTTGATTTAAATGCCAGCAGTGCGTCTTGTACAAAATCTTTTGCTGTACCTGCGTGGCAAATCATGAGACGTTCGCCTTTTGCCATTGGTGCTGTGGAGGTGGAAGCAGTAGTGGCGTTGGTCTAGGATCGGTATACAGTGTGGTTAGCATTGAGCCAAGTTTCATCCGTAAAGATATTATTCAATCTTGATTTTCAGGATATTTGCCCAATCTTGTTTTTTTTTTTGCCTCTCTTAAAAATATACATCATGCCAAAGCAATATCAGTGCGTTCCATTAACATTTTTCTTTTGTCAGATTTTTTATACGAAAAGACATTTTTTTTCAAATCTTTGGCCAAAGAAGATTTTTTACCACGAAATAGACCACTTCTTTTCAAAGAAGCAATAAGTTTTCTTAAAGTTGGAATTTCTTTTTTCACATAGTAGTCATATATATGAGGACGAATGGTTTCAGCGTCAAAATCGTCAACTGCTATCATATCACGAGGCCGGCGTTTTCTTTTTGGTGTAGAAGGCTTGTTTTGTTCTAAGCCGCTCCTGCCGTAGGCTTCGGTAGTGATTTTAGTCACAGTTGTACGACTGATACCCAACGCGGCCGCGACACCGTTTCGCACTTGCGAGATAGTATACCTAAGCGGACCGCCATTTCGATTTTAATGTTCAAAGTAATCATGAATTTGTAGTACTAATTGTCTCGATTGTCCTTTCAACACACGTTCTTTCGGCATTTTCACGATCAATGTACTCAGCCCAATCTAAGTGCTCCCAAAAATTGCACCGAGGAATAAAACTACTGAACTCGAGGTAAAACAAATGTGAGAGAATACTCAGCGAACGTAAATGCGTGTGACTAGCACGGGCGTTTTGTTGCGAGTGACAGGCCACGTCGACCCCAGTTGCCAGTTTACGTATATATTTTTTTTTATAATTTCGATTATTACGTTCTTTAGGACATCAACTTGTGAGTCGTCGAGCTGTCAAAAAAACATTAGGGTATTTTTTCCAACACTGACACTTTCGTATGAGGTTGAGGGGGGGAGGGGGGGGAGGGGGGGGAGGAAGTAACCCCCCTGTAAAATATCCAGTCTAGGAAATGTATGGTTTTTTTGTTATGAATTTTCAAAAATCCATTTTGAGGTTATTTTTACTATAGGATTTTTACAAAAAGTTATTGTTTGTAGTATTGATGTTCGAAATCGCCTTAGCTCCGGCTACTAGGGCTCATAAAAATGGCAAGTATTTAATTGCACATCAAAAATACTGATTTTCACAGCAAAAAAGGATCAGCAAACACTTATTATATTTTAAGTATTTTTGTTGTTCGTAAGAACAACATGTCATGAACATGTAAATGTTCAACCTAATACGAAGGATTAAGGGGGCTTCGCTTCGCTCACCCCCTTTACCCTTCACCTAAGCTACCACAGTATTTTGCCCAATAGCACAAAACAAGCAAGAGAGAACATTCACGCAACATTAATTGCACATCAAAAATACTGATTTTCACAGCAAAAAAGGATCAGCAAACACTTATTATTTTTTAAGTATTTTTGTTGTTCTTGCATGTTCAACCTAATACGAAGGATAAAGGGGGCTTCGCTTCGCCCACCCCCTTTACCCTTCACCTAAGCTACCGCAGTATTTTGCCCAATAGCATAAAACAAGCAAGAGAGAACATTCACGCAACTCGAAGAAAAACGGAATGACTTGACACACACACACACACACACACACACTAACCCAGCAACGTTTTTTTTTACGTTCAAACATCGATGTTACGTTCCGTTCCACACATTCTAAGTCTAACTGACATTCATCTTAGCCCAAATTTTACGATAAACGTTCTGTTTCTCCTGATAATATTCGTAAGTTTAATTACAACACAATTAATTAAATACTTAACTCCTAATATTAAAAACTGGATAAATGGTTCAAGGTAAACCCTATCTACCCCCTAGTAACCAATTTTATTAAGTATCAAAGAGTCAGTGTTGGAAAACCAACCCGATATTGGACTTTCCCCATGAGGATTAAAATCGAGATGCCTCAAAATAGGGTTGGTATGGTGCGAAGTTACATGGCGATCACTTGGACCCTCTGGGTCCCATCACGGACGCTTACTCACCATATTATCATTCACATCCGCCCTTCAAGTGTACAACTGTAGATATTTACATTAAGTTACGTAAAATCATAAAGTAAAATCTCCAATACATCCTATACTCGCGAAGCACTAAAAGATGAAGAAAAGCTAATGCACCAGGCGGCAACAAAATTTACTCACCCAAATTTATTTTCTATTTACTCCAATAAACTATAAATAAAAAAATTAAAAAATCTCCCGACACACCTCCGATATCTGAATTGAGAATTTCACTTATCAAATACTTAAGTATCGTTCTGTCTCTGCAGATGTCACAAAAAAGAACGAGTCATAATGATCTCACCAAAAACCTTTTCATGTAAAATGTAAAATGTTGTCAAAAACTACAAGACCTTTCTTTATATACAAAATAAAAGTAACGAACTGTGAATCTGGGGGCAAGGTAGTGCCCCCGTCAAGAAGAGCGCGAAGCACTGGGGCACTACCCACCTTTTCTCGTAACGCTTCGTCGTTATTTTGAACTCTCTGTTTAATATTTATGCTTCGGAACGCACCTCCTTTTGTTACGCGACTCGGAACGGAAACGGAACTAGCAGCTGTCACTTGTATAGAAACGAGATGACGAGTTAGAGGTTACTTTCTTGATGTGGAAAAAATGTCGGCACATGGCGTTCGGGCCTTGGCTGTATTTCAGTAGTAATAATTGTCTAACACAGGTGTCGGGCCTGGTCGGAGTGTTAATTATAATAAGCACGGAACAATCGTCGGGAATAAGTAGATTCACGTCATCGGAGTGAGTGCTTCGTGTTGTGAAGCTTGAAGTGGTTTGGTCCCCAATTCGTCGCGTTCGGCAGCGACGGCGACAGCATCGGGCTACGACGAGAGTAAGATTCGACTCCTCTCCCCCCACCCCTTGTGCTCCTTATCCCGTATTCCTGCCTCGAATTGAGCTTTCGAATTCCGGTCTACGGCGTCAAAGGTCAGTACCACGTGTGATACTCCTGGTGAAAACCACCCCACCAGATTCCACGCCCGTTCGGTTGAGGCGTGGAATTAATCATTTTGGTATCAGGCGCGGTTTCCTAGTGGGAAATCATCGATTCACGGACGGTTGTAGGGTTGTTTTTTTGCCACATTGTAGTTGGGAGAAAAGGGTATCTCAGATTGGTCGGCAATCAGTTTGTGAGTGAGTCTTGTGGTCGGTATACCACAATTAAAGTTCATTTTCGGTTAGTGAAAGTATAATTGACGATTTAGTTAACAATTATTATAAATTTGTAGTCGGAAACTACTCGGTGTGCATAAGAAGCAGTCATTCGGTCGGACTATAGTATTGCAGTCGGGTTCCATAGCATTGCAGTGTTATTTCGGATTACAGAGCAGGGTCAGGCTATTTAAGGGGTATTAAGCTGATTTTGCTGACCTCAGTAGAAGTGTGGGTCATATCGGAGGGGCCACTTCTAGAAGGTTCACAGCTACCTTCATTATATTAAAAATAGCCTTTTTTCTATAATAAATATTTGTGTGTTATTTTTTATTGTGCCTTATGGTGGCATTCTCTAATTGATTTAGAGTGTATAGTCATAAGGTGTATGTCCACAGGGCGACCATATTAAATATTTTTTAGGATTTAATTGTTTTAGCGGTTGCCTTAGTTTTGACAACTTAGTTTTAATTTCTGTGCCCAGCGCTGACGGGCAAGTGCTGGTCTCTGGCTATACTTAGTTCGGTAGTGAAGTATAAGACCAGAATCTATTAAATCGGTAAACATGGCACGCCCTTCGCCCTTGACGGTACTGCGGCATGGTGTCCGTGAGGAAATGAGATGGCTCGCCCATACTCATAAGTATGTGGAGCGACCTGACATGGACGATGTCCTGCTCAAGCGTGTGGAGGACGCAATGACACGCGTCGGGAAGGTGTGTAAGCTGGCTGCGGAGGCTGAAGCTCTCGGGCTTACGGATGAAGCCTCGGTGGCTGCAGTGAAACAGCTCTGCGCGGATGCTGACCAAGCGATGGAATGCTTGGGCGACATCGAGCGTCGCGCGGAGAAAATTAAGCGGTCGCGACGGAATGACCGCGGGGAGGGTAACGGAGACCCACCCCCGAAGGGTGTTGTTGGACGGCTGCCACACCTGGAGATTCCGGCCTTCAGTGGGGCAATTGATGAGTGGCCGGCATTCATTAATTTATTTGATAGTTTGGTCCACGGTCGGGACGACCTGGATAACGCCTACAAGTTGGCCCAACTATTGATGTCTCTGCGGGGTGAACCGAAGGAGTTGGTCGGTCACCTAACGGTCACGGCGGGCAATTATGAGATAGCCCGGTCCATATTGTTTGACCGCTACCAACACAAACGGCGGTTGGTTGATGCGCAGCTGGGGAAGCTGTTTAGCATCCCAAGAGTAACCCGGGATGTTGACATCCGAGTACAGGTGCTCAACCCTGTGCTGGTGGCCACTAAGGCCCTTCAGAACCTTGGTCTTCCGGTAGACCAATGGTCATATATTGCTTTGTATATGGTTTTGTCACGGTTGCCTGCAGCTGTTCAAAGTCGGTTTGAACAGCTGCATGGGGGCAGTAGCTCGGAACTGCCCACGCTCGTCCAATTGACGGATTTTTTGGAAGGTGAATGCAGGCGATGTGACACACTGGATACGGAGGCCAACGTGCAGCACCAACCCGCGCGGATGCGGGAGGGGCCGCGCCCCCCGCCCCAACGGGGGGGTGGGCGGTCGAAACAATTTGGCGTTTTGAATGCCGCGCCGTCGGGTGACGGCTGTGTGCACTGCGACAGTGCCGGTCATGAAGTGACCAGTTGCGCCAACTTTAAGGCGCTCGGGGTAGCTGCCCGCAGGAAGGTAGTCTTCCGCCACCGATTGTGTTTCGGTTGTTTGGGGCCGCACCCGCTGAGCGAGTGCTCGCGCGCGTTCCCCTTTGAGTGCTGTGGTGGCAAGCACCACATCGTGTTGTACCTGAATCGGTCAGGCCCTTCGGACGGTCACCAGGGCCGGACTCAGGTTGGTCGGCCACAGGGCCCAACCAGGGCCGGACCCAGTCCCCCTCCGGGCAACGGGAGTCACCAACGGGGTGACTGGGGTACCCGCGGACGGGACCCCCCCCCCCCCCCCCCCCCCGAGGGGAAGGGGGCAGCACGGGGGGTAACATGCGGGATAGCCGGGGTTCGGTCGCCGCTGTCCACGGTCAGCGAGGACTTCGGGCCGCTGGCTCACCGCGTGTTACGGGCGGGTGTCAGATGGCACCTATGAGTGGCGCGAAGGCTGGGAGCCCACCACCTTCTGCGCCACCCTGCCCGTCGCTCTGGGAGGCGAACAGGGAGGCGAACAGTCGGATGTCGCCCCCATTCCTAGAGCGCCCCAGGTTGGATCCGCTCTCCCACATCCATCCACGGTGGCCACCGGGCACACCGTACACCGTCCGGTATGGTCGGATACCGGGACAGCGAGGGGCCTATTATGCAGGTTGGGACCCCCTGATGTACATACGGTCTAATATGCCACCGGCATATCAGCAGCCGAGTTACTCCACGGCCGACGGAGGTCTCAGCGGGTTCGGATCCCGCGGAGGTTCCCGCTAGGGACACACCGCCCACTTACAGGGTGCCGCCACTCCACAGACGGTCATGCTCCCCACCGCCTCTGTGATAGCGTGGAGTTCGGACGGCAAATCATGTGTGGCACGAGCACTATTGGACTCGGGGGCCCAGGGGTGCTTAGTCTCGTGCAACCTTGTAAGACGGTTGGGCATTTCGGTAAGGGAGTATCCACATTCCATTCGGGGAATTGGGAACACGGAAGTCGGTTCCGTTAAGGGAGTATGTCGGATTACTCTCTCGTCACGGGTGGATTCATCGGTGAATCTGACGGTCACGGCGTTAGTCATGCCTAATGTGATGGGCTCACACCCTCACGTACGGTTGTCGCCCTCGGTGCGGCAGTTGGTCGCTGGGTTGTCACTGGCTGACCCGGAGTTCAATATTCCGGGCCCAGTAGACATTTTATTGGGTGTCGATGCCTTGGGATACCTGTTAGTGCCAGGTGTCCACGTGTTGCAGGCGACTGGTCTGGTTTCGGTCAACACCAGACTGGACCATGCGGTAATGGGTCCGGTCATGCCGGCTGCCCCACGCCTAGCGACTAGTAGTCCCTTATTCGGTTCTGTACTCTTGGAGGTGATACAGAAGTTTTGTGAGGTGGAGGAACCACCTACGGTCCGTCGGTTGGACCCGGTTGAAGAAGAGTGTGAACAGTTTTATCGGAACAATACTGGTCGCCTTCGGTCAGGTCGATTTCTCACACGTCTTCCATTCCGGAGTGATCACCCACCGCTGGGCAGTTCACACCATGCAGCCGAGACGCGGCTTCTGTCGATGGAACGACGCATGAAGCGTGACGGGATTTTCCGGCAGAAGTACGTCGACTTCATGCGGGAATACGAGTCGCTCGGCCACATGTCGGTTTCGGGTATCGACTGGAAGCGTGAAGACCACTGCTTCCTGCCCAATCACGCGGTCTTGAGGACCCCGGAGGGCAAAATACGGGTAGTGTTCGATGGATCGGCATCAACATCTAACGGCATGAACCTGAACCAGTGTTTGCATTCAGGGCCGAAGTTGAACCATGACATCGTGGATGTTATCACACGGTTCCTTCGACACAATGTTGGGTTTGTAGCTGACATCAGGATGATGTTTAGACAGACGGTCATTCACCCTGACGATAGACGGTATCAGCTGATACTGTGGCGAGAGAGCCCAGATCAGTCCATCAAGGTGTACGAGCTGAACACCAACACGTACGGGCTACGGTCTAGTCCTTATTTGGCGATTCGCACTCTGCGGGAGTTAGCGGATCGAGAACGGTTAAATTTCCCTAGAGGAGCAGCAATCCTGGAGCAGAATCTCTACGTGGACGATATCTGTACCGGTGCAGATTCCGTAGAGGAGGCGCTCGCTCGTCGGGACGAGCTAGTTGAGCTCCTACGGGGTGGAGGTTACGAGCTCCGGAAATGGATGTCGAACTCTCCAGAGTTACTGACTGGTCTTCCGGATGACTACCAGCAGGATCCCCACATTTTTGAAAATTTGGAAAATCCAAATATGTTGTCGGTATTAGGCGTCCAGTACCAGCCGGTGTCAGACATGTTTTCGTATCGGGTCGAGTTGGACTCCCCGAAGGTCTGGACGAAACGGAACGTCCTTTCAACGGTGGCTAGGACATTTGATACAAACGGGTGGATCACCCTGGTAACATTTCAGCTCAAGTGTTTTATGCAGCAATTGTGGTCTGCTGAGCTGAAATGGGACGACCCGATCGGCGGGTCATTGAGCTCAGAGTGGGACTCGTTCTTTTCGACCCTCCCTGGCATCAATCGGATTTCACTGCCAAGGAGGTTGGTCCCCACCAAACGATACACCGCCACCCTGCATGGGTTTTGCGATGCCTCGGAGAAGGGCTACGGAGCTGCGGTATATCTGCGTACGGTCGACTCCTCGGGGGAGGTTGATGTGCGGTTGGTCATGGCCAAGAGCAAGGTTGCGCCGTTGCGCACTCGCCTGACCATTCCCAAATTAGAGCTTTCGGGAGCGGCTCTCCTGACTCGTCTGCTCAACCACACGATGACGGTTCTTCGTGGGTCAATAGCGTTAGAAGATACGGTCTACGCTTGGACGGACAGCCAGATCGTGTTATGCTGGCTGAAGGCTTCAGTTCACAAGCTGGAGATTTTTGTGGCGAATCGGGTTTCGCAGATTTTGAATTCGGAGGTTCCCTTAATCTGGAGACATGTTCCAGGGGAAATGAACCCAGCAGACTGTGCGTCTCGTGGGTGTCACGCTCCGGAGTTGATTGGACATCCCTTGTGGTGGGGTCCAAAATGGTTGACTCAAGCCGAATCGGATTGGCCAATGAGTCCACGCGTTACCTCGGCGAACGGCGCCTTGACAGTCGGTGTCTGTACGACGCAACCAGAGCCGGAAGAGGAGTTCAGCTTGCTGGAACGGTACAGCTCGCTCGACAAGCTGGTCAATGTGACCGCCTGGATCTTCCGATTTGCGCGGAATTGTCGCAATTCTGAGGCGCAACGGGTGCGGACACAGGTCCTGACACCACGGGAACGGAACCATGCGTTGTTTGCATTGGTACGGAACGTGCAGACGGTGCACTTTAAGCGAACTGGACATTCTGAGACGCGGACGCGTCCAACTGAAGAGAGCTGTGGCTCGGCTCAACCCGTTTATTGACCCTCAAGGATTGCTGAGGGTAGGAGGTCGGCTGCGGAATGCCAACCTGCCTTATGCGGCTCGCCACCCGTTGTTACTCCCTAGGAAAGGGAAGTTGGTCGAACTGTTGATACAGGATCGACACATTCGGAATGGGCATATCGGATGCCACGCCTTGATGGCGTTTCTCCAGCGCGAGTTCTGGATTCTATCGGGAAGACGCTTAGTGCGTAGCGTCGTATTTCGGTGCCTGCCTTGTTATCGGGCCAAGGCGGCTACGATGCAGCCCCAGATGGGCGACTTGCCCTCGGATAGGGTTAACGAAATCCGGCCCTTTGCGGGTGTCGGAACGGATTTCGCGGGACCATTCATGGTCAAGTCTTCACAGCTACGAAACGCCAGATTAGTGAAGGCATACCTGTGCGTCTTCGTGTGCTTGGCCACGAAGGCAGTCCACTTGGAGGTGGTCAGTGACCTCACTACAGAGGCATTTATCGCATGTCTAGATCGGTTCGTCTCACGAAGGGGCCTCCCGACATTAATCCGTTCGGACAACGGAACAAATTTTGTCGGAGCCAGGCGATATCTGCAGGAGGTCACTCAATTCCTGAACGGTAACCAGGACGCCATCGGTACGGCTTGCTCCCGACGAGGGATTGAATGGGTTTTCAGTCCGCCGGGATGTCCTCATTGTCCTGTTCTGTAAAATTGAAATGACACTGAACTCGCGTCCGTTGTGCCCGCTCAGTTCGGATCCAAATGATTTGGAAGCGTTGACGCCGGGTCACTTCCTGATAGGTCAGCCCCTTAACGCCCTGTCAGAATACCCATTCGATGATGTTAAGTTAAGTCGGTTAACTAGGTGGCAGATGTTGCAGCAGATGGCTCAAGATTTTTGGAAACGGTGGTCCCTTGAGTACTTGCACATCTTGCAGCAGCGCCTTAAGTGGACTGACCGGACGAGCCCCCCTCAAGTCGGTGATTTGGTGCTGATTAAGGATGCGAACCTGCCATCATTGAGATGGAGACGAGGACGGATCGTCAAATTGTACACGGGTCGGGATGGCACGCCTCGATCAGCAGAAGTCAAGGTGGGGGACTCGGTCCTCAAGAGAGCGGTCGCAACACTTTCTCGCCTTCCTATTGATTAGGGACAGGTTCGGGCCTGTCCGGGCGGGTGACTGTTTAATATTTATGCTTCGGAACGCACCTCCTTTTGTTGCGCGACTCGGAACGGAAACGGAACTAGCAGCTGTCACTTGTATAGAAACGAGATGACGACTTAGAGGTTACTTTCTTGATGTGGAAAAAATGTCGGCACATGGCGTTCGGGCCTTGGCTGTATTTCAGTAGTAATAATTGTCTAACACAGGTGTCGGGCCTGGTCGGAGTGTTAATTATAATAAGCACGGAACAATCGTCGGGAATAAGTAGATTCACGTCATCGGAGTGAGTGCTTCGTGTTGTGAAGCTTGAAGTGGTTTGGTCCCCAATTCGTCGCGTTCGGCAGCGACGGCGACAGCATCGGGCTACGACGAGAGTAAGATTCGACTCCTCTTCCCCCACCCCTTGTGCTCCTTATCCCGTATTCCTGCCTCGAATTGAGCTTTCGAATTCCGGTCTACGGCGTCAAAGGTCAGTACCACGTGTGATACTCCTGGTGAAAACCACCCTACCAGATTCCACGCCCGTTCGGTTGAGGCGTGGAATTTAACACTCTCAGAACTTGGGTTTGGATTATACCAGATCGACGAAATTGGGATATGATGTCAATAGTAGACACATTAAACCCAAAAAGTTTCAGGTGTATAGCTCTTATACTTTAGATTTTATTGCTATCTAAAAAACCCCGATTTCATCACTGACTTACTCATTCACTGTTGATCAACAAAACTTTTAGGGCACTTCCTGAAGTCCTAGAAAGCTGAAATTTGGTATTTAGGCTAGGTATTTAGGCTAGCACACAAACAACCGCAAAATCTTAAAATTTGGAATTTTCACCCCTCAACCCCCTAAACTAGGGCATGAATGTTAGTATGAGACTTCCGCAAATTTCGAAGTCTGAAAATTTATAAAGTGACTGCTTATTATAAATACTAACTTTACATAACCTTCAATATTCTATTACTGCACCGATGGGCTAGCCCCCTGTCACGCAAAATGGAGTATTCAAACACTGGCTGAAAATGGGTACATTTGTGCCTCTGCCACCTGCCGTATAGGAAAAGGCGTGACGCTATATTATTGTTATTAACTTTACATATTTCAGGACTTGAAATAAAGCTGTCAAATAAAAAATAATACTCTGTGACTCTATAGCCTTTGCATTTTTACTCGGAATAATATCGAAGAAATTCATTTGATTTTCCAATTAATTTATGTGGGTTTTTATGCCTTCCATAACAGTATGAAAAATCATACTGAAATTAATGGTATTCTTTGGTATAGGTGGTTTTCATATTTACGTTGGTAAGATGAGATGTCTTTTCCCCGGAGTCCTTTCGTCTAGGTTTCAGGGCATACAATCAGATACCCAACAACTTATCAGTGGCCTCTAATGCACCGCACTCGCTCTTTGTAGACTTCCCTTATCAATATGCATCCCGGAACAACTTTACAAAAAGAAATGAAATCCCACCTATATATGGCTTGGCCGTTTCGTTGCTTGCACTTTCCAATTTAAGCTCATGTGACGGTAGTGAAACGGCCAAGCCATATATTTTGAGTAAGTTGTTAGAGTTTGTGAAGTTAGGGCTGTACAGTTAGGGCGTGTAGGGTTAGAAGCTTGGCTCTACTACTAGATCTGATAAGTTTTTGTTTCCCTCTTCTTGGCTACATTTTTTACATGAAAATGTTTTGGTGGGATACATTTTTCTCCTTACGCCCAGCTTATGTGTCGGTAGGGAAACAGCCAAGCCACATATTTTGATTAAGGTGTAGTATTTGTAAAGTTAGGGCTTGTAGAGTTAGGGCGTTAAGAGTTAAAAGCTCGGCTCTACATGTGATCTGTGTAGGAAGCAGGAATAGTTACGCGTCAATAAGTATGCGAATCGAACTATCAGTGACTCTTATGTACAATGACATAAGGTTCATTTTATCTGTACTCGAACACTTTTTCACTCTGGTATTTATTCCTGCTTGAGCCACTGATAACTTTTTGACTGTGCGAGTCATATGGTCTCATCTTGGCAATATTTTATATGACAATGTTTTTGGTGGGATTTCATTTCTTTTTGTATGGGAAAACATATACAAACTTCCATTCCCTATTTTGCCCTAAAATCCTGAAATAAGTATTTCATTATTTATAACAAATAGTCCGCAATATAAATTTTCAGACCTTGCGGACCAGACCATCAAAATTTGCGGAATTATCATACAAATTTCCATCCCCTAGTTTAAGTGCTTGGGGGGTGAAAATTCCAAGTTTCACATTTTTTTGTTGTTTGTGTACCTAATACTAGCTTACGTACCAAATTCAGCTTTATAGGATTTGAGGAAGTACCCTAAGAATTTTGATGATCATCTGTGAGTGAGCCGGTGACGAAATCTGGGTATTTTACATATCAATTAAATCTAAAGTATAAGAGCTATGCTATTGAAACTAGAAAGTTTTACGGGAGATGATGTGAGTAATGGGCTTAATATACATAGAATGTATATTAAGCCCATCATATCCCGTGAATTTTGTTTAACTGCTATAATCCAAACACTCGTATTGAGGGTTCAAATAATCGACGAAGCGCTTCGAGAAAAGGTAGTAGTGGCCTTGCGCTTGCTCGTCTTAGCCGGGACACTGCCATGCCCCAGATACTTATGTACTAACTTAGTGACCTTTTCAATTCAGAAACTGGTGCACAATCAATAAATCTTAAAAAGTCAAAATTTTGGTTCAAAATCAAAGTCAACATTTTTTTATTACTGTATTATTTAGACTTTATAAACGTCATTATTTGCCGCTTCTCCATTGAACTATTTTGGGAGGAGGTAATTAACGTCATTATTTGCCTCTACTCTACATTTGATCACTGTAGGAGAGGAAGGGTCGAATAAACTCCCAAAAATTGTTTTTTAGATTTCTTATAAAAATTGGCAAAAATTTCAAAATTACATATTATAAATAATATGTAGGAATAAATAATAAAAAAAATATTAACAGCGAGTTCTGTGATCAGTTAGATGAACCCCATGCACTCTTGTTAGAATGCACGCAGTATTAGAATTCCCATAAGGATGGTTCTTAGCTATGTGTACCAATTTAAAGAAAACCATAGTAATCCACTAGTAAAAGAAAAGTAATGAATAGTGAACAAATTTGTCACCTTACGCCCATGTGATACGGTCTGTGATGTTAGGGCTTGTAGAGTTAAGGCTGTAGAGATAGAAGCTTGGCTCTATATGAGATCTGATAACTTTTTGACAGTGCCAGCTATATGTTTTTGTCATGGCAATATTTTACATGAAAATGTTTTTGGGTGGGTGAACTTTATTTTGTAAGTTGCTTATGACCATATTTTTTATTTTGTTCCTTTTGTGTTTCTTTTGGGGATGTTTTTCTTGAATATCAGAGGTGCATTTTTCATAACCCACTCACTATCTTTGCCTTTTTCCCGATTCGTAATATATGTTTGTGGAATTGGGATCAGCATTGTCATTTCTGTTTTAGACTTGACATCTAGCCTCGTAATTGTCGTCTAGGGAGCAGCGGCATACAATGGGATACCCAACAACGTATCACTGGCCGCTAATGCACCGCACTCGCGATTTGACAACATTCTTAGCCTCACGTTCGGGTACTCATTGGACCTTTTGCGCGCGCTTAATTCCATCCCCTAATTTAAAACGTGAGGGGCGTTTTACTTAAATTCCTAAAATATGTGTTTTATTTTTTAAAACAAGTAGTCCCTATATCAATTTTCAGCCCTCTAGCCAAAAACTTAAATAAAAAGTCCAAGTTTTTTTTTTTTTTGTTTTTTGTGTACTTAATAGTACAGAAACAGTACCCTTTTAGCAAATTATAACAGAATTACCCTTTTATATCAAATTTCAGTTTTATAGGACTTGAGCCTAAGAATTTTGATGATCATCAGTGAGTCAGTGACAAAATCGGGGTATTTTAGATATTAATAAAATCGAAAGTATAAAAGCTATGCTATTGAAACTTTATATGTATATTAAACCTACTATTGACAACATATCCCGAAAATGTTGTTCAACTACTATAATCCAAATCCAAGCTGTGAGGGTTCAAAAATTCGTCAAAGCGCTTCGAGAAAAGGTAAAAGGCTTCACTTGCTCATCTTGGCGGGGGCACTGCCGTGAAACCATACCTCTTCGGAAACCAGGATCGCCTAACTCGGTCTCTTTGTCGGGCCTCGGCAAAAGCCTGGGCCTAGTAACCACCTCGTCAGGCAATCCCTTACTTTCCGAGCCTCGGCAATAATATACTATTAAACCCCATGGAGTGATCCAGGTTGTGATATAATGAAATTCAGTACAACTTTATGTCACCGCTATAGCCTTAGAGCTATTATGAATTACTTTAGGTAAGGTTTGTATGATATATAGTGTCATTTTCAAGCAGATGATACGAAAATAATTATTTTCTACAAAAGTAATATAAGATATGATTTTACTCTATTCAATAAACACATTCAAGTATTACTACTTACGTGAATAATTAACTAATTGTGACAGTAAAATGCCCTGAAAAAAAGCAGTTAATAAAATAAGCACTTAAAATATTGAGAATATAAAATAAAATAAAAATGCAATATGAAAAATATAGTTATGATGTTTGATATTTCTTACCCAAATGCATTATATGTAGGACATGATATATTTCATGATATGTTTTATTGTATCAGCAATTTATAATTAGGTATTTTCCTGTATATCCTGATGTTTTATAGCTTCTTATTTCCATAAGTATATGTAAACACCTCACGTTTACACTGAATAATTTTGCAAAACAACACAAGTTCATATGTATTTTCATGAGTAAATATATTTGTGAGCAAGTGTTTACAATGAATAATTTTACATAACAATACATACATGTGTATGGTGCTGTACTCCAGCTACCGTCGATGATGTAGGTGCTAATCGAATTTTAGTTATCAAGTGCTTAAAACGTGCTCGTCATGGTTCGTGTAATGCACACGGCTGGTATCGTGTAATACATCTACATACAGGATCCCCATACAAATACGTGTTTTTTGCATCTTGTTCCTATATGATGATATGGAACCCTTCGTGTGGGAGCTCGACACAAACTTGACAGATTTTTGTTAAAAAATGCTACCCTTAGCAAAACGTAACTACACATTGACATTAGTATTTACCCAGGTGCTACTTTACATACCTGTATAATATGTATTATGAATTATCTGAACGATATTTCTATAAGGCTAGTATTTAATCGCTAATCAAAAATACTGATTTTCACAGCAAAAAAGGAACAGCAAAAACACTTTTTATGTCTTGATTATTTTATCTACACACGTATCATAAACCCTCTTCACTACGTACAAAAACCCACGTTACGATCAGCATAATGTTAAACTACTTGGTAAAAACTCATTTCTTATCTGAAAAATTACACATTATGACCATAATGGGTAATTTTTCTACAAAGTCAAAGTCAAAGTCAAAGTACTTTATTACTGTAAATATTTACATATACTATATTGGACCACTGTGGGAGAAGCAGGGCGTAGAAACTCCCACAGATTGATTTTTAGATAAATATGAAAAAAAAAATGTTATGAATAATAAGCAGGAATAAATAATTACAAAATTATTAACAGCAAGGTCTGTGTTGAGCCAGATTAACCCCATACAGTCCTGTCATTAATCTTAAACATTGTAATATCGCTTTTTCGACAAAGTCGCTATAACATGCTTTTTAAATTGCTTAAATGGCAATTTCAAAATCTCCAGAGGGATCTTATTATAGTAGAGAATGCACTGACCCCTGAAAGAATTGCTAACCTTCGCGAGTCTAAATCGGGGCGCACATAGTAAGTGATTATTTCTTAGGTTAACATTACAGCTATCGCTAAGTTTGGAAAATGTTGTAAGGTTCTTGCGTACATACATTATATTTTCTAAAATAAATTGACTAGCTACTGTTAGTATGTCAATTTCTTTAAAAAGTTCTCATAAGGAGTCTGTTCGTTTTAAATTATAAATTGCACGAATAGCTCTTTTCTGTAAAATAAAAATAGTTTGAATATCCGCTGCTTTCCCCCACAACAAGATACCATAGGACATCACACTATGAAAGTAACTAAAATATACTAGCCTAGATGTAGCCACATCCATGCTTGCTGATGTTCCTAACAGCGTAAGCCGCAGAACTTACCAGCCAATTTATCTATATGGGGTCCCCACTGCAATTTCCTAGCAATGGTTATTCCAAGAAACTTCGTATCATTTACTAATTCTAACGTGCTGTTGTCTAACACTAAACTGGTCTCAACTTGCCTGACATTTGGAAGTGAAAATTTGATACACTTGGTTTTACCAGCGTTTAAAAATAAATGATTAACTATGAACCAATTCAAGGTTAAAGACAATACATCATTAATATCATCAAAATCTCCCTTTTGTCTTTCAATTTTGAAGACCATTGAAGTATCATCAACAAACAACACTATGTCAGTTAATTTCTCCACCATGAAAGGCAGATCGTTAATATATACCAGTAATAAGAAAGGGCCCAATATGGTACCTTGTGGAACGCCAATTTTAACACCCGATCCATCAGATTTAACGCCGTTAACTTCTGTCTTTTGAATTCTATTGCTTAGGTATGATCTTAGTAGATCCAACGCTTTATTTCTAACTCCGTAATGATTTAATTTAATTAATAGCGTATTATGATCAACACAATCAAACGCCTTCGACAGGTCGCAAAAAACTCCGATAGCATCCTGTGCGGCCTCCCATGTAGAATAAATATGAGATATATAACCTGCATCCGTAGTCGATCTACCCCTAGTGAAACCGTATTGTTTGGCGTTGAGTTGTTTTGTACGGTTGAAGTGTGAGAGCATTTGATTGAGTATAATCTTTTCAAATATTTTACTTAGTGTTGGACGAACAGATATTGGTCTGAAATTTGAAGGATCACCCTTAACTCCTGACTTGAACAGAGGTATCAGATTACTGTGTTTCATGAGGTCTGGGAAAGCCCCATCGTCAACACATTTATTAAATATATAAGCTAAGTGTTGTTTTATTTATTTTTTATTTATTATTTTTCTGGGAAGCTTACAGCTATATTATTAAACAGTTTTGAACTATGATAAACTAAAGGCTAATTATAAGCAACCACATATAGTTAAAAAATATATATATATAACAATAACATAATTGAGGTGATACCTCGCCACACAAAAATTTATTAACTAAAAAAGATCTCGCTGCTCACGCACCCACCACCTATAACTAGAATTACTGAACCAATGACTTTGACTGATATACCCCACAGGTCTTCCGTATTTTTTAAGTTAAGTAATAATAATAATAATAATATCTTGGACACTATTTACACACATTGATCTAGCCCCAAACTAGGATTCCCTGTAATCTAAACGTTTTGACAATGTCCTGGGTATATACATGATGAAATTTTAAATAAACCTTACTGACGCTAGTGTTATTTTTGAATAAAGTCTCTGCTTCATATGGAGATGAATTTAGCCGATCTGTTGTGAGTAAGGGTACATTGGTGAAGAATGTCTCAAAAGCTCGAGCAACATTAGCTCTGGATTTAACAACATCATCACCTATCTTTAGGCAGAAATCATTGTCCCTTGGTATAACTTTGCCAGATTCACAGTTTATTATTTGCCAAACTGTTTTCATTCTATTATTTGAATTTTGAATTTTTCTATTAATGTGTAAAGTTTTTGCAGTTCTACAAACCAAACTTGAAAGTTTTGGAATATTTTTTAATATAGTCATGAAATTTTCGATCAAAGTTACAGGTTTTTTGTTCATAAAGGTAATACAATATAACTCTACTTTTACGAATTCCAAACGTTGCCCAGTCATTAAATTTAGATTTACCGTTGTAGTCACAGACTTTCTTTAATTTAAAAACTTTTTTTATTCTTTCTGAATAATGTTGAAGAAGTCCGAGTAGATTTTGTTTGGGTTCTGTTCATTAAAATCCGGTACTGGAAAATTTATATCTAAGTTTTTTGTATATGCTTCTAGTCTATGGGATGTAATAGGCCTATAAAAGAATGGACCAGCCTTATCCTTAATAGCAATTGGGAATGAAACTGTTTGACCACTGTGATCGGAAGGTAAGCAGTTAATTACACTTTTACTTGTGAATGCACAGTCACAAAAAACGTTATCTAAGCAAGTTTGGCTGGTAAGTGTAAATCTAGCCGGCTCTAAAATACATGACACAAATTAAACGATTTGATTGAAGTTATTAATCGTTGTTTCATTGTTGTTCCTACAAGCAAATCTACATTAAGATCGCCACAAATAATTACATTTTTGCTGTTATTACATATTCTGACATTATGACGTTATTACATATTATGACATTCAAATTTCAAACGCCGACGCCCGCCTGCGTGCCGCCCCTAGTTTGTCTGTGAAGTTGGTACTACAGAACAAGCTAGACAACTGCAGAGACACAATGCCGGTCAAACATGCGGTTCCTGAACACATCAAAGAGAGCTTATGATATGTGTGTAGATAAACTAGTGTATGTAACTGTACATAATTAGGCATTAAAACTCTCGAGTGATATTATTATGAAACTCGTCCTCCGTCCTCCATTAAGTAGCAGTCACATAAACTACTATTATGTGTTCTCAAGTTTAGGTTTTCAGCAATGCATTAATGTTAAGTCAAAAATCAATACATTTTAATGTTCAAATCACAGAGTGTTATGGCTTGTGTCGCCACGAATTTGTAAATGAGACCAAAGAGTTCCGTTCATCTGAGATAAGGCCAAAACAACTCTTCTTGTTTTTTTTTGTTGTAGTTTTAATCCACATTGGTTGTAATAGTCAATGAATTTTTGTCCTATCATTTTCTAAGGTAGCTGTAGCTGTAGCTATGACAAGTTTATTATGTATTTGACCGCCCAGTACCACATTAACCTATTCATTATGCATTGTGTACGAGTATGCCTAATTTGTATGTTTTGAGTATCAAAATGTTATCTATCATTTACTATCTTTAGATAATTGATGTCGTTTATCTCTTAATTAAACCAACAAAATAATAAAGATAAATTTGTGTTTCAACCTTTACCAGTAACGAAAATAAATAATTATTTGAATTGTTTGTCTGATATGATTATGATATTCCTTTGTTTGCATTGTGACTGTACAGTACAATACATAGGCATTTAATTAGTATGCAATGCAGCAAGGCCCAGCAAAATCGTACCTTTGTGCAAACTTTCCACTCTTACTGAACTTACCACAGTGGTCCAATGTAGAGAAGAGGCAAAAAATGACGTTTGCTAAGTATATGTAAATATTTACAATAAAAAGTAAAACATAAATGAATAAAAATAGCTCGTACGAGGGGTCTGGCACCTTAGATCAACATTGTCATGTCAACACCACGAGGTCAATAGCTTCAAGGGTCAACGGTTTACTATATCAATGAATTGCGACATTAGTTCATTACAGCAATAAATCATTTTGCCAACAACTCAATACATTAACAATTTCCAACATTGTTTGATTGGTTTATTTTTCTTAGGAGGCCATATACTGAACTAATAATATTTGAAATCACATGTTGTCAAGTCTTTACTTGAAAACATGTGATTTACATTTTATCGGTGCGCCCCGGCCGATATAAATTGCTCTTACATCCGTATAAAGCGATCTAAATTATAAGATTTAAATTAAATATCATAAAACAATATTAAATAATGAAGGACAATCTTACACAAATCGAACTAGGCCCATAGTTAGCTCAATGAGGCTTGTATTATGGACGGGTACTAGATGACGATATATTTTAATAGAGATAAATAATTATGTAAATACATAAAAAAAATACAAGACTAAAAAAAAATTCATGTTCATCACAAAAATATTTGTTCTTATCGGGATTCGAACCCAGGATCGTCAGCTTCGTTGGCAGGGTCCCTACCCGCTAGGCTAACCGGTCGTCCGCATAGTAAAATTAAAAAGCAATATTTTGTTATCACAATAAAAATCAAAATGTTTATTATCCAAAAACACAATTGTACAGTAGTTTTTACGGTAGCTCCCACACTAGGCACAGCCTGTGTCGTGGGCGCTTGTAGGCAGCATTACCATTTGATTGGTAGTTTGTTTCAATTCGCACACAATTTTATAAAACAAAAGCAATTAAACTTACACTTACGAGAAATACAATTTTATAAAAAAATAACACTTATGAAAAAGAGAAAAAAATATTAAAAGTAGTCAGTTACTGTTCTTACGCCTATTTTGTGATATCATAATAATGTTTTAATAACATTAAAGTATTTGGAATGTAGCCTATGTAGTTTACATTTTTATAGTATAGTAAAAAGTATATAAGTATAATACATATTTGTAATATATATAAAAATATAAGTATATAATGTAGACGTAGAGTTAGTTACCTATAGTGGTTAATTCCTATCATTCTTTCGGTGTCGTCGTAATCTTGCTCGTGAAGCCAGCTAACTATTTTCCGTTTTGCTTCTTTAATTGTGGATGACTTTATATCACATGCTTTGGCAATTCTGTTGTAAATGAAAGGGTGTAAAAAGAGGGGGAAACGCTGTGCAAAGGTTGTTTGTGCTACTTTAGGTTGCGTTCGGAAGACACGTTGGTTAAGAAGGCTATTGTATTCTGGTCTATTGATGTTGATGCGGTGTTGGTCTAACGCTGATTTAAGGATAAATAATTTCCGAATGCTCACTAAGTTACTGTCTTTGTATAGAGTCGTGGTATCTGACTGGTTTTTTAAACATTACTTTTAGTATTGAGCGTTGGGCCCTTTCCAAGATGAGCATGTGTGATTGAGACGATCCTCCCCAACATCCTATGCAGTAGCTTTAAACAGATTGACATAAGGATATGAAGACCAGCTTTAGGGTGTCTTTGTTAGCTCCGTTTCTAAGGAGTCTCATTATGTGGATCAGTTTTCTGGCTCTACCTGAGAGGGTGCGTATGTGTTTGTGAAAGTTGAGTTTCTCGTCTATCGTGATGCCTAGGTATTTTATATGATCAGTCCTTTGAATTGTGTCACAGGTACAATTTGCAGCAGAGCGATCGCAAGTATGAATTTGTACAGTAGAGGTGTCGGGTTGTGTGGCTAATGTTTTATGGAAGCAAAGGTATTTAGTTTTGTTTGTGTTTAGGGTGAGCAGGTTTTGTGAGAGCCAGTTAGATATTCCTGATAGTCCATTTATGGTTTTTGAGAAAGTGTCTTTCCAAGATTTATCACTGAATATTAGAGCTGTATCATCGGCATAGCATATTATTTCGGCTGAGACAGAGGTTGGGAGACTGGTTCCTATGTCGTTAATATAAACAATAAATAAGGTAGGACCTAAGATACTGCTCTGTGGGACTCCGTAATTTATAGGCATTGGGTCACTGTATAAATTAACAATTTTCGTCATTTATTTTCTGTCTGTAAGATAGTTGCTGAACCAGTCAAGTGCTACACCCCTAATGCCCAGGTTTTCCGTTTTTGTACTAGAATCGGTATAGAAACGGTATCAAAGGCTTTAGCAAGATCCAGGAAAACGCCGATGGAACAGTGCCCTTTGTCAAGCTGGGAAGATACCGAGTTTAAGAGTAGGGTTATTGCGTCTTCGGTTGATTTTCCCTGTCTGAATCCAAATTGGTTTGATGATAGTAAATTGTTCGATTCTAAGTAATTGATGAGGCGTTTGTTAGTAATATTTTCAAGTAATTTTGAGAATACCGCAAGTAGAGAGATTGGTCTATAGTTACTAGGGTTGCATTTGTCGCTAGCATTATGAATAGGAGTAACAGAGGCTACTTTCCAGGAGTCTGGGAAGATGCCACTGAGTAGGCTGAGATTACAAATGTGAAGAAGAGGTTTTACAATATGTTGGGCAATGTGTTTGACCAGAAGATTTTTGATGCCATCTAGACCTGGTGCACTGTCGTTTTTAAGTTGTTTGATGTAGCTTGTGAGTTCAAATTCATTAGTTGGTTCAAAGAAGAAAGAGTTAGGTGATGAGGATGGTGATGTGGCTTGGGAAGCTAAATTTGTTTCTGTTTGGTTAGTTTTTACCAGTATATCATTAGCTAAGCTGCTTCCTACAGTTGTAAAGTATCTGTTACATTCATTTATGGATTCGATTGGGTTGCTTTTACTTCTTAAGAGCTCGTCAGAAGAGTTTGTTTTAGATGTTGAGATTTCGCAGATATTTTTAATTGTTTTCCATAACATTTTAGGGTTTTTGTGATTTTCGGTTAGCATTTTATTTTCATATTCTGACTTTACTCGGTGAAGTATATTGACACAGAAGTTTCGGTATCTATTGTAGATGGTGTGAGCGGTTGCGTCATTTGGGTGTTTCCTATATTTAAGATGTAAGCTGTCTCTGTGTTTCATGCTTCGTATCAGACCCGGAGTTATCCAAGGCTTTATGGCATACTGAGCTCGACTGGTTTGCTTGACTTCAGTGTTTCTTGTGATGACCTCATTAAGTTTTCCTGTAAAAATATTGGTTGCCTTTGAAACATTTTGGCAGTTGGTGACAACAGTCCAATCGATGGCTTTCAGGTCATTTGCTACCTCGTTATAGTTAGTTTTAGATATCTGTCTTTTGGGTGAGTTAATAGTTTGATTCGTATTTATAGAGACCATTGCAAGGTCGTGATCTGTAACTGACGTTTTGCAGACTACGGCTATGGTTTTATTTTTAGTTTTTAGGAAAATATGGTCTATGCAGGATTTATCTCTAGTGGGTATGGTAACGGCAGGGAGAAAACCGTGTTCTGCAGTTAGGCAAAGATAGTCTGTCTTACGGGTATCGGTGGAGTCTGTGAGGATATTTATGTTAATATCGCCTGCTATAATTGTGTTGTTACTGTGTTTTAGTGTCTTGAGAATATTGTCCATTGAAACTAGAAAATTTCCTATATTATGCACGGAGGGAGATCTATATAGATCTATTATTTCAAAACTGTTTGGTAAGCTAATCAGAAGACAGTTTGCGTCAACAAATTCTGGTTCGGAGATAAACAATGACGCCTCCGTTTTGGTTGGTGTACTTGGTAGTGTATTAATGTGTATATCCAGAAATTTTTCTAATGAGTGGAGAGTGGCCAAGGGAGCATTCAGTCAGAATGATAACATCGTAGTTGAGGTCTAGACGATGAAGCAAAGTTAGGAAACTGTCGAAATTGCAGTTATGGCTTCTGATGTTAAATGTTGCAATTTTCAGATTATAGGAATTTACCAAACACGTTTTTACAGAGTTCAGCTGATTCAACTGCGTGACTTGGGATGGCTAATGAAATATCGATATCGCTTGCAATATTCATGTTGGCCATTTTTGTAGTTGAATTAAAGAGTGTGTGTTGTTTGGGTTGTATAAGTCACGTATGGCGCAGCAAGATATCGTGTTAGCGGAAGATTTGTATGTATTACGTTTGTCTACATTATAATCATAGTAATATGAGTAATAAAAATAATATTTTATACAGTACATATACACGTGGGTAGATAAATATATGAAATAAATAATGTTTGACACATTGCAGCTAGTGAGACTGGAAACAACAATAACAAATGTGGAAAAAGACTCACTCATTTTCAAAGACTTAAATTAATATTAATAGTAGTTTTTTCTGGTAGAAAATAATATATCAGGAACTTTAATAATATCATCAGGCACATTGCACTGAGAGGACGTATTAGAGAGCTAAGTGGACTGCGAGGCTTCATTTCGTGAGTATATGGCGGAGAATTTTGGAATGGTGTGGTTTGTATTTGCTGAGGCTGTTGGGGCTGTACGGGAAATGTCCGGAAGGTCTGGGCCCATGAGGCCGTCAAGGTCATCGGGGTTGCGAATGAGTTGTGGCTTCTTCCCTTCTTTACGAACTCGTATTTGGCCATTTTTGACCCAGGTATACCTGAAACCACTTTTTTTGGCTCTGAGTCTTGTTTCAAGAAAAAGCTTGCGGTTAGACTTCGTCAGACGCTCGTTGAAGTAAAGCGTGTTCGTCGGGCCTTCTAAGTCAATGTCTTTGGTGGTGAGTCCTCTTCTTTCACGCGTGCCATCGATCACCGAGTTTCTTTTTGAGTTTCTGAGAAAGCGTACCACCACGGGACGAGGTTTTTTCGGTTTTCCGGCTGCGTCGTACTCTTCCTGTTTTGGGCCAACACGTGTAATCAGGTCTACTTCGTTTTCTTCGATAGTGACCCCAATCTTCACTGCTACGATAGAAACGATGTGGTGGAGACTTTCATTGTGGGTCTCATTGATCCCGGAAATCTCCAGCTCGGTACGAACAGCGAACTGCTCCTGCTCGTTGATCCGCTCCCAGAGTCTAGTAGTGTCCTGGTCTGATGTGACTGTTTGTTCACGTAGGAGGGAGATTGTGTTATTCAAAACTGTTATTTGTTCCTCCTGGTTCCTCAGCTTCTCTGTGGGGACAGTGTATTCATCTGACCGGGCCTCCAGTCTTTGGATTCTTTCGGCCCAGGAGTTCACAGTTTTTAATAGGTTTTCCAGCTGCTCACTCACAGATACCTTAAAGTCCTTAATGTTTTTAGAGAGAGCATCAAACTTTTTGTCCATTATGCCATCAGGCTCGTGGTGTCGATTATGTCTGTATATGGATGCGAAAGTTTGTTTTGTGGGCCGTAGGTTATTTGTTCAGTTTTCGTCGTACTTCGTGTACGTCCTGCTTACGTACGCCCGCCTCATCCGATTCCGCTATTCAGGAGTGTAAGCTGCGTTTTTTTTTTTCGATACTGGCAACACTGGGCGTTTTTTTTATATATATTGCTGGCAACTCTAACCCTGACCTAAATAGTATATTGTTTGTATCAACACTATCAGATAATACATGCAGGGCCCTCTATTGGAAACTTAAGGTATTACTGAGTATTTTGTTTTGCGAAGAAAAATAATGACTTTATTAATTAGAATAGCTTTTTGGCACGGATTTTTACGGTCTAAGTACTTTTTAAAGTACACACAAAATTTTGAGGTAGGAAATTATGATGTCAAACACTGATATTTTGACACAGTTTGTTGTTGTTGTATTGGGTCAATGACCTCTGAGCGTCTCACAGTTTTTACTTGTTTTCGTTATTAAGGAATAGTTTACGCTGAAAATGTTCACGGAATCGAGGGATAAACACGGGATGCAGCAATGCAATAGATTTCTGTTGGATTTGGCGTGACAAAAATGTCTTTGGAGGGTCCCCTGAAATTAAGTTTCATGTTTTTCATAATTTCACTGTTAATCACTTAAATCACTAATAATGGTAACTGCAAACACTTTTGTAGGTGAGTTGACAACTGGGTAGCATTTTTACGTAGTTTTTGTGGTGAAACTAACAATAGAAATATTATTTTTTAATTTTAAAAACAATAACACGTGAAAAACAATGCAAGGGGCGCGCGCGTACGGTAAAGAGTACGGTTTAAATTAGTGTTTAAGTTTGGTAAGTATATGACCTAATTTGTTTCTTGATGACCTAACAAAATGAACAGAGATTACAATATTATTGAGTGTAGATTTGTGAGTAAGTTAAACAAAAAGTGATGATAATAATATGATATGTATTTTTTTTGCTATGTCATTGTTAATGCAGTTGTTGACATAATGGTCTGTTATTATTATTATTATTTATTTCGGAGAAACAAACAGAAGTAAATGTACAAAAAAAAAACATGACGGTGCTAAACATGCATTAGAAACATAACAATTAAGTAGGTATAGGTACACTACGCTAAACTTAACCTAACTTCACATATTTAGGTTTGGCCATTAAAGTTCTGAGGATAACATTTTTGAAACATAAATTTGAAATTACAAACAATCTACAACCTGTTCAATTCTTTTCTAAGGCAACAATAATGGTATTTGATCAAATATTATCAGAAAAAAAAAAACAGAAATTTGTGTTGAATTCAAATTTTGCATTTGTCAATGGTAGTGAAATCTTGAATATGTCAACTAAAGAACTGCAGAAGTATGGAGCAGATCTAGGACGAAAATACCAGCGAAATTTAAACACAGTTGAATTCTGCCAGGAACTCTTCGTTTTATAGCAAGCTCCACTTTTCCTTGGAATTATAAAAAGATAATATTTTAATCTCTTGCAACAGATCTATACGCATGATTTGCAAGATGTCTTTCCTAATATTTGTATTGCTCTGCGAATTCACTCTACGCTTCTTGCTACATCTACAAGCTGAGAGCAAAGTTTTGGCAAACTTAAACATAATGAAAATTATCTACGATCGTCGATGAGCCACGAATGTTTGTCGAGTCTCGCAATAATAGTCTATAATTTAATAGTTCAAATCATAATTTACAATTCGATTTATCTGCAGGAAGCTTGGTCAATAACTTAAAACTAAACTTAAACACATGCTAAACTAAAATAAGATGAGTATGCAACTAACGGCTATAACTTAACTAAATAATCCCACCCCGGGACACTTCCCTACCAAATGTCCCCATGACACTAGCAGCATTGCCCCGCTGCACTTCCAAGGAAATCCTCTGCATAAGGAATGCCCCGGAGCGGTAGTCATAACCACCTTCACGCAGACGGTGCCCCAACACCTTTATAAAAACTCTGCCACATGTCCCCCAAACACCGGTCGTCTCCACAGCAAGTTACAAAAATGTAACTCCTCATTAGAGCTGCATATTTAGTGCGCTTGCGCCTTGCAGCAGTTTCTGCTGCAACGCCAGCGGAAGCGGTAGTCAAAGCTACTTGTGACGCCGCAAAGGTGCAGACAAAAGTCGCGTCCCATAGGAGAGATCGCCCTCTCTCCCACGGAACCATATTAAAGCCGTCTGGCCGCTTCCCATCGGAGTGGGACAGACCGGGAGGCTCCAGCACGTACGGAACGTTGGCCGAGACCAGCGCCCTCTGGACAATGTCGTTTATAGCATGGTGCCGCGAAAACCTACCGGCGCTTCTAAGGCAGTGGAGACCGTGACGACCCAGACCGTCCACCCACGCGCCACAAACACAATGATGCGGCTGGCAGGTAGAGCAGCCCAAATGTAGAGCGACAGAGATGCGCAAGGTATCATTGTCCAGGAGGGTTCCCAAATGTGGAGAAGGCAGTGCATGAAGCCACGCTCCTGAGTCCGGTTCTGTAACCGCCCGCATCCGCGCCAGTTCCGGCCCCACGCACCCAGCGATGAGTTCGTCGCGAGCCACCGTGTACATCGTCTTATCCCAGGCGCGCTGACTACCTTTCTGCTCTGGGATATCGCTCACAGGACAACGAGCCCGCCATAGACTCTCCGCCTCCTCCGCAAAAGGGATTGATTATGAATACTGTCACCTTGGTAATGAAGGATGTTAGTGATAAGATCCACAACCCCATACGAAGAAGCCAAAATGGTGGTAAGCTCGGTGTCCTGTAAGTGCCGAACACCTAAACCTCCATGACGAACGGGCAAAGCAGCCTGAATCCACTGCGACAAAGACATTTCCACATTGAGGATACACTCCAACAGGTCTTTCAAAACTGCGTCGTACCCCGAAGTGGCATGCTGCGCAATAAATTGAACTGCTCATGAGATTAATTTTGACGAGGCCATAGATTTGTTTGCAGAACAAAGGGCTCGAAGAGTAAAATTGTAATTTCGATAATTATTTTTAATCTCATCTTTCATTTCAGATCCTATACTGACCTATCCTAATTTAAATACACAGTCAGGTCATAAGTTCTGTCACACAATAAAAACTTTTGAATTTAGAACGCTGGCCACAAAAAAGTTTATTGAATTCGAATTTCGAATTTTTCATGAAAATAAAAATGTGTACTTTTTAGAATTTTCCTCATTTTTAAATATGGAGTGGACGCTTAAAGAAGACGGTGTCGCAGTTATTGCGTTGCATCGTTGCGGTTAAGCGCCAATTCAGATTTTCGACTTGCTGAAAAATTTGAATATAACCAAAAGATTCGTTTATCGTACCATAAAACGATACAATGAAGACTCTAGTGTAGATGACAGGTCAAGAAGTGGTCGCCCTCGCTCTGTTAGGACTCCAGCAGTGATAAAAGCTGTGAAGGCGCGAATTCAAAGAAATCCCATACGTAAGCAGATTCTGTTGGCCCTTCAGATGGGGTTAAGCAGGACCACGATGAAAAGGGTGTTAAATGAAGACTTAGGGCTTAGGGCATATCGAAGAAAAAAAGGACATCGTTTGGACGCTCGTTTAATGGACCTGAGACGGAAGAGATGCCGCGATTTGTTGAAGTGGTACGCGGGAAAAAAGCATCGGGAAATTCTTTTTTCGGATGAAAAAATTTTCACCGTGGAAGAGAGCTACAACAAACAAAATGATAAGGTGTACGCACACAGCAGTGAAGAAGCGAGCAACCGTATTCCGCGTGTCCAACGAGGTCATTTTCCATCCTCGCTCATGGTTTGGTTGGGAGTCTCTTATTGGGGCTTAACTGAGGTACATTTTTGTGAGAAAGGCGTAAAAACTATTGCAGTTGTGTATCAAAATACAGTCCTCAAGAACCTTGTGGAACCTGTTTCTCATACCATGTTTAATAACAGGCACTGGGTATTCCAACAAGATTCTGCGCCAGCTCATAGAGCGAAAAGCACACAAGACTGTCTGGCGGCGCGTGGAATCGACTTCATCCGGCACGAAGACTGGCCCTCCTCCAGTCCAGATTTGAGTCCGTTAGATTACAAGATATGGCAACACTTGGAGGAAAAGGCCTTCTCAAAGCCTCATCCTGATTTTGAGTCACTCAAGGCATCCTTGATTAAGGCAGCCGCCGATATTGACATGGACCCCGTTCGTGCTGCGATAGACGACTGGCCGCGCAGAATAAAGGCCTGTATTCAAAATCGCGGGGGTCATTTTGAATAAACTTTATTACCATAAGAATCTATGTTTTCTTAAGTTCATTTTGCTATATAAATGTTTACATAAATAATAAACATGTCTAAATTATTTCATATTGCACACGTGACAGAACTTATGACCTGACTATGTATATGTCCGACACGTTCATGTATTATTGAAAAAATATAGGCTTAACAGCGAAAGAACAGCGTTTAGATCGGTCGTTGTAGCGTTCTTTGCGAGAGGCTATGTCCGGCAGTGGGTATCTTATGCTATGACTGAAATGATGATGATGATGAAGGTAATAATATTGGCGGGCGGGGGCGACATTTGTCATTTTTGCCCGCCTCGAAAAAATTCAAGATCCGGGGCTGGACTCTGGAAAGACTCTGGAAAGTGAGTACGTTTGGTTTGCTTTGGTTGAATACCTTCGCTGTCGTAAGAACAAAACCTAGTATTTGATAACCTTGCACTTTAAAGTCAAGCTTGCTATCGAAATGAATTCCCAAATGTTTTATAACAGAAACCGTATCTATCAAATTGGTAATAATTGTATAATCAAATTAAAAGAATAATTAAAAGAAATGGTCAACTGCCTAATCTGGGTTCAAATCAGACTTTTCAGTTTCCCAATTTATTTTGCCCATTTCATCCTCAACCAGTGTAAAGTCAGCTTTATAAAATTTATGATGAGGAATTCCATTACTAGAGTTAGGCTTTAAGGCTGCAGTATATGAAAAAATCCTCCGGCATTCCGAAACTTTTGCTAAAGAAATGTTTTTTCATGCCACTGCTCGGAAATATGGCCAAAGATGGATTGAAATGAGAGTAGAAAGTAGTTCTTAGTAGTTCAATTCAAAAACAGTCAAACAATGTAGATTTGCAAAAGTAAAATGTAGTGTTTAGCGGCCTTTTTTAACACGCTTTTATTAGCTTGGGTTGTATGTATGTATGTATCTATGTATGTAACGGAATCTTTGAACTTAATTTTCACCAGTTTCCAGAAGTCTGATTAATTTGAAACTTTGCATACGTATCAAGGACCGATGACAATGCAATAATTTGATAACAGTTTCCCATTATCCTTATTATGACGGCCAGGATTAATACATAGCAAAATGTTGTTTACAAAGTTATTGGTGCGACTACTTTCATACTTCATGTATGTAACCAGGTGCATTCATAAGTTTGTATGTGGTATTGAAAGAATTATTGTATCGACGCCCCCTTACATATTGATTTAACTCGTTTGCGACAGCTGAAAACCTCGGACGCTTGTTTTGGAGGCATAAACGTGATTCTCTTTGGTGATCTAATGCAGTTACCACCTGTTCGAGGACATCAAGTTTTTCAACAACCAGAACACATGAAGCCAGCTACACATTTGTGGCGACAGTTCGGTCTGATTGAACTTAAACAAAATATGCGTCAACAAGGAGACACGACATTTATAGATGTGCTTAACGCCCTTAGAGTTGGAGAAATGACGTCTAGGCATCTTGAAATTCTACTTGAAAAAGTGTCAACAGATGCGACTAATGAATTCTCAATCGAGAGTGCATTAAGAATTTACCCAACGAATGATCAGGTTGCTAGATACAACGAAAAAGTTCTCCAGAGTTTTAAGAATAAAGTGACAGTTAGTTATACAATAAAAGCACAAGACCAACTCATTGATGCTACCCGAAATCTAGGTAACAAGGACTTAGATTCTGTGATACCTAGCGATATTAATAAAACCGGAGGTCTTCCGAATGTATTGAAAATATTCGTAGGAGCTAAAGTGATGTTGAGGACAAACATTGACGTGTCGAAAGGTTTAGTGAATGGCAATATGGGTTTCATCACAGAAATTATCTGGCCAAATTTTCGCAGAGGCCAGCTATACGCGGTAGACATCCCGTCAGTCCGTATAGATTTCGGATCAGATGGTGTGCACATGATTAAACCAATATCGATACAGTTCCCAGCGAAATACAGTCATGGAACTGCTGAGAGACGAATGTTGCCATTAATCCTGAGTTGGGCTTCGACCGTCCACAAGATGCAAGGTTGTACAGTCGATCATGCAGTCATTTATCTAGGCTCGCGACTGTTTGCTGCTGGACAAGCTTATGTAGCACTTAGTCGTGTAAGATCTTTAGACGGTATTCGGATTGAAGAACTCGATTGTTCTAAGTTAACACGAAAAACCCCATGCAACAGTGAAGCTTTGAATGAAATGAAGAGATTGCGAAATAATTTGTGAGAAATTTCAATACCACATGTCAACAAATAACTAATTGATAAATCGAACTAAAAAATGAAAAATAAATAATAGTTTAAAAAAACTAAAAAAACACGCTTTTATAGCTAACCGAACTAAAAATTAGAAAATAATTTTTAATTTCAGAGAGTTTATAATACAGTAGTAGAAGATCGAACAATCAATCAGAATTTATCACCTCAAAATAAAATTATAAAAAAGTTTAAGTAATTAACAAAAGAATTCAATTCAGAGTAAAAAGCGTGGGGTGCATTTTACTACTTTTCATAACTCTCCTCTCATAGATAGTTGCCAATAGAATGGTTGTTACATTTATTTTATCAAGCACCCCACGCTGTTTACTCTGAATTGAATTCTTTTGTTAATTACTTAAACTTTATTATAATTTTATTTTGAGGTGATAAATTCTGATTGATTGTTTGATCTTCTACTACTGTATTATAAACTCTCTGAAATTAAAAATTATTTTCTAATTTTTAGTTCGGTTAGCTATAAAAGCGTGTTTTTTTAGTTTTTTTAAACTATTATTTTACTTTCTACCTTTCTACTCGATATTTTTGACATTAGTATCTCGTTCAGAAAATAACAAGGCCAGCCGCATACTTTTATTAAATTAATATTTTGTATAATGGTGTTACATCACGGAATAATTAATAGTTCCTACCTAGGTTACACTGACCAAAATTCGGATGTAATCAAAACTGTTTGAAGATTTCATCTGAATACAAAAAGGGTCTGGACTCTATTCTCTCATTTAAATGCAGTAAGTACTTAGTATTGTGTTATTGAATTGTATTAAAATACTTGTTATATTGTTACATATTGTGCCTTAGGAAAATTAAATTAAAACATATTGTGCCCATGTTTAGCCATTTTATTTATAAGTATAAATAAATGCCCAAATAAATCATAGGAATCGGTATGAAATTATACAAAACGATTTGATAGACAAACCAATTATGTCATTAAATAAAAGACGCAGTCTTCATTTGCAGACAGTAGTCTGCAAATGTTGCCATCAATTAACTTCTAGCATGTATTTATAGCATAGCAAGCTGTATAGCATCTGTTTAGTATACATTTATCACATTTTGTTACATAATCAGTAATAAAGTATAACCGTGGTTGTGAGTTTTGGGGCTACGTTAATGTTTAGGGCGTATTGGCAAGGGCTACAAGAACTTGAAAAATAATAATACAATACCTACTGTAATAGTTCATGAGATATAAATATCAACCAACCATATTAATTTTTTTTGCAATTTTTTTTTATATTGTAGCTTTCTGACTTAATATTACATTTTTATTTCCAAAATAATTAATAATAAATAGTTATGATTTTTTTTGACAACCCTGCCGACTCGCACTTTGCCTTTTTTATTTTAGATTGTATTGTACAGTCCTGGATACTACGTAGGCCCACATCGTTTTTATATTTTTTTATTGGGCCCACATCGCTTTTATATTGGGTATGCTCGGATACAACTCACTAGAGGTCAGACGTAGTACCGAGCAGCTTCTGACTGTTTGTCGATTTTTGCGAGGCGACAGTGACTGTGTCGCGCTTGTCGGTACCGTATGCGCGTTATTCGTGCCCGACAAATATCTCCGCGCGCGCAGGCACCAGCTGTTAGCGGGCGGCACGCACCACACGGTGGCGCGCCAGCAGTCTCCGCTGGTGAGGGCTCGGGACAGTCTCAACGCTGACTGATCTGTTTGGTGATTCATGGAGGCATATTGTGCGAGATTGTGGCAGGTTCTGCGAGAAGAATGTGTGAAAGGATTGTGTGATGTTGTAATTTAAACACATTGTATCGAAATTTTACCTGACATTGATCTAATTTTATTTTATTGACATTACGTTGTATTTTGTTGAATATTGATCTGATTTTATTTTATTGAAATTATTCTAATTTGATTTTATAGACATTGTGCAAATTGTATTTTTATCATGTTTTTTTAGATTTTATATGTGCTGTGTATAATGCCTTGGATTGTTATCTGTAAAGTTGTACTCTAAGATGGAATAAACAATAAATAAAAAAACGTATTGTAGAAGCATAACAGTTATAGCAAAGAAACTCAAGGACGAATTCACGATACGTCTTCACAATAAGAGCGGCCTTGATTCACAGGTTTATTACATTATAACCAATTAAATCAAGAACATGCTTCTTTCAATACCAGCACACTTTTATGGAAGATTTCTTATATGGCGCATGCCTTTATAATAAATTTACGTCTTCTGCAACGTGTCCAAAATGCCTGTGCCCGCTTCTGCTACCCTATACCACCAGTCTCATGTTACGCCCTATTTGAACAAAGGCGATATTCTTAAAATAGAAGGCAGTCTCAATTTGCACCTAGCGACCTTGTTATTTGGTGTACTGAAATCTGGGACTCCGGATTATCTGCATGCTAAAATCAAGTGGCGACAGGAGAGCAGAGGCAGAGCTTGAACAGCCCCTTTATCCGTTCCACACCACAGAACTGCAGCATTTCGTGGTAGCTTTCGCTGTATGGCCACGAAATGCTGCAACAATATACCACCGCCTATTAGGAACCTAGATAATAAATCATCCTTTGAAAAACACTATAGATTGCATCTCATAGGCCTACAGAAGGCGGGTCTGTGGTTCGGGTAAGGGTGTTAAAAAGTCAAAAGGGCGTATAACTGTATGTTCATTTGATAATTTTTATTTTAAATTTTTATATCTTTGCTTGGCGTTTGCTGATAAACGTTACAGTTACTGCTGAAGTTTACGTTTAGTTTAGTAACTTGGCATTAATTTAGTTTAATTTCATCATAAATATATTTTTAGAGCACAACAAATACATACATATACACAACACATGCATATCCACACACACACACACACACACACACACAGACAGAGAGAAACATGCAACATACAAGAATACTGGAAAAGTAGTCAAATAAAATTACATAGATAAATTGAAAATAGTCGTACAATATACAAGCTTATCTCTTAAGAAGCGATGTGTAAGATAGGATAATAGAAAATTCCTGAAGATGAGCTGAAGCTTCCACTCACAATGTAAAATGGGTTCTGGCAGAATTACCAGCGTTGCAGTTATCTGCAACACATGCTGAGCCAGGGCCTGTTCACTGTGGAATGTGCACAGGTATAGTTTCTTTCTACCTTTTATATCTTAAGTTTTCTTAGAATCTGTATTGCTTGTATTTGTGTGTATTCTTACAGTGAATAAATGGATTATCTATCTATCTTATATAACCGCATTAACAAACAGCTATAAATTTACCCGATGACATACCATTCCTGTATGAGTACTTTGCAAAATTGGCTTCTCACTCACTTATTATGAGATAGAAAATGTGTTAAAGGTTGGGCTAAAATAAGATTATCTACCTAATCATCACACAATCGCTTAAATAATAAATAAACTTTTTTCTGAAGTCAGTGGTTTGGCCGTAATAATTTTTCGAAATCTCCCGACACTCAATTTTTTTCAGAAAAGCACAATTTTTTTGTGTAATTATGAGTGTAGTATTATGGACTCAGCTGATCGGTGGCATCATTATAAGGAACATTTGTCAAATAAACTTTTCTCTCAAGTCAGTTGTTTAGCCATTATAATTTTTCGAAGTCCTCCCTAGTTTTTATTATCAAAGTTCCCACACCAGCACCAGTACGTCACAATGCGACTAACGCCAAGGACGTAAAGGAAGATGGTGGAGAGGGATGGACCAAAGTCACTAGGAAGCCACGAAGGCCCCGGTCGCTGCGCGGCACAGCAGGACCCACAATTACCACTCTTCGTGCGGTGGAGCGACAGCGGTTCTTCCATCTCTGGAATATGAGGTCGGGACTGGAGGATGTTAGGGCATATTTACAGGAATTGTGCTCACCCGAAACCGGCACCGTGGTAGAGTTGTCGACAAAGTGGGCATACAAGTCCTTCAAAATAGGTTTTCCAGAGTCGCTTTTTGACACCTGCTTCTCCATGGATGTGTGGCCTGTTGACGCCCGTATCAAGAAGTGGCTGCCCTTTCATACCTACATTGAGCTCTACAAAAACAGTAAAAATAAATCACCGCCCCCCCCACCCCAATGAATATCTTGATATCCTTTATCAAAATGTCCGCGGTATCAAAACGCGGTTGGAGTTTTGGCGGCAAAACCTGCTGGTGCTGGATCACCACCTCGTCGCCGCTACGGAGACGTTCCTAGACTCGTCGGTTGGAGATGCCGAGGTCACAGCGGGAGGCTGGAGCGTGCTGCGCCGGGACCGCGCTACCGCGTGCGGAGGCGTGCTGCTCGCCGCCCGCCCTGGCATCACACTGAGACGGCGCCGCGACCTTGAAACGCCGAACGGTGAAGATCTCTGGGCGACTGTGACTGTTGGGGTAGTGACGGTTACCGTTTGTGTAGTTTACATAGATCCCAGCAGGAAGAAAAACAAGAAGAAAATCACCCAGGCGGATAAGGACGCCGAGTATATGAACTGGTTTTCGAAGACAGAGGAAAATGTAGCCCAAGTGAACGGTACATTAATTATTCTAGGAGACCTCAATTTGAACAGTGCTTCAGTTGCAACACTTAACTATTATTGTTATTTTCTAAGTGTATGTGGTATGTATGAAACGAATGAAGTGAAGAATGATCATGGTGGCGTGCTTGATGTGGTGTTACTGCCGGAGAGTGTGCGTGACGTAACTGTGCGCGCTTCCGTGTCAGGAAGCCTGGTGCCACGTACTGACGCCTACCACCCGCCTCTCGACGTCATTGTGCCCGTGTTGTATGCGCAGAGAGCTGGCCAACGATCTGGCCGCTTGGATCCCAGCAACATTGGACGTCGCAATGACTGGAACTTTGCCAAGGGCAATCACGCAGTCCTGTACGAACTCATGTGTAGCATATCTTGGGACAGTGTTCTCGAAGCTACTGATGTAGAGACGGCAGTCGGTCGCTTCTACGATTCCATTTACGAAGTCTTCAACAGCTGCATCCCGAAGAAGACCAGACCAACCCAGCCTACAAGGAGATACCCGGTGTGGTTCACTGGTGATATAATAAGGGACTTGGCCACGAAGGCCATACTCCACCGTAGATGGAAAACGGGGAGGAGGCCGGCTAACTACGTCTCATTCAGTGAGTTAAGAGCCAACCTCAAGTGTCGCGTAGATACAGCCTACGCCAACCACATGAGTAGTATAGAAAGCAATATTAGACATAACCCGCGCGCATTTTGGAAATATGTAAGTGGCCTACGATCGAAGGGTGGTTTCGAACCTAGGGTCACGCATCGGGGCCGGGAACACGTTGGTGAGGAAGCAGCAGCCGCATTTGCAAACTACTTCTCAGACGTTTTCCTCCCTGATGAGCCAGCGCTCGATCCAGATCTGGTAAACATTTATGATGACTCGTGCACTGCTAATCACATACAAGTTTCACATATTTCCAGTAGGGACATAAAGGAAGGGCTTAAGCAGCTAAGGCCAAGGAGCTCAATTGGACCGGACAACGTCCCTCCCTACTTTTTGAAGGCCTACAGCAATCAGCTGGTTTTACCTTTGGGTCGGATATTCAATCTTGTTCTTGAACAAGGTAAGTACCCCACCAGCTGGAAGCTTTCTCGAGTCAGTCCTTTCCCCAAGACAAGTGACACTGCCTCCGTTGATCAATATCGACCTATTGCGATCCTGAGTTCATTGGCAAAACTGTTCGAGTCGATCATAAAAGACAATATCGGTTCGCAGATTGCGCCTTATCTGAGCGACTCGCAACACGGATTCAGGAGTCGCCGCTCAGTTAACACCAACTTGCTGACTTTAGTCGAGATTGTGTCGAAGTGCATGGACAAGGGATGTCAAGTGGACGTCGCCTATATGGACTTTCGTAAGGCGTTCGACAGAGTCGATAATGACGTCCTAATGAAGAAGTTATGTGCCATTGGATTTGCCCCACGGCTGTTGGTTTTCTTCGCTGACTACCTCAAGAACCGCCAGCAATATGTGCGACACGGCTGTTTTGAGTCCCAGCCGTACCATACACGGTCGGGCGTTAGCCAAGGGTCTATTCTCGGTCCGTTGTTATTTATCATTATGATAAATGACCTGGAATTAGAGCTTAAACACGCCAATTGCCTTCTGTATGCGGACGATCTGAAACTGACACTTCCCGTGAGTTCAGAGGATGATTGTAGTTTGCTGCAGGAAGATCTAGACGCGGTTCATAGGTGGAGTGTGAACAATAAACTCCTCTTCAATACTGCCAAGTGCTATGTAATGTCCTTTACGCGCTCCTCTCATCCTATAAGCGCGATATATACACTCGGCACTGAGTCTTTGACTCGAGTGTATTCGATGAGGGACCTCGGTGTTACGTCCGACCCTAAACTTACATTCCATGAGCACATGAGCACATTGGCCAAGGAATGCTTCAAAAGATTGGGGTTTGTAATACGGAATAGTAAGGGATTCCATAACCTGGGTGTGTTCCAGCTTCTCTACATGGCCCTAGTGAGAACCAAACTTGAATCTAGCTCGGTGGTTTGGAATCCGCACGAAAGCTCCTACATATTTTTGCTCGAGAAGGTACACAAAGCTTTCCTACGATACCTGTATAAGCGGAAATTTGGATACTACCCTTATCTTTATCCATCCGCTTTTATATTGGGTATGCTTGGATACAACTCACTAGAGGTCAGACGTAACACCGAGCAGCTTCTGACTGTGTGTCGATTGTTGCGAGGCGACAGTGACTGTGTCGCTCTTGTCGGTACGGTATGCGCGCTATACGTGCCCGACAGATATCTCCGCGCGCGTAGGCACCAGCTGTTAGCGGGCGGCACGTACCGCACGGTGGCGCGCCAGCAGTCTCCACTGGTGAGGGCACGGGATAGCCTCAATGCTCTGCTGGTTGCAGCACCACTGACTGATCTGTTTGGTGATGAGTGGAGGCAAATTGTGCGAGAATGTGGCAGGTTCTGTGAGATGAAGGAGTGAAAGTGTTGTCTTAGAAATATTATTATTATTTTTTGCATTGACATTTTATTTCAGTACCCTTGACATACCTAATAATGTTTAATACTATTTGAATTTGACCCAGATTTAATGTTTAATGTGATTTGATATGTAGTATTTTCTACGAATTTGTACCCTTTGTTCCCTACCTATGAAATCGACTTACCTAAATTGATACTGACATTGTATAACTATTTGACTTTGTACAGCGCATTGGGTGTATACCTGTAATGTTGTATATCGTAATTGTATATTAAATAAATAAATAAATAAATTATTATTTCCGAAAATAATTTTCGAATAAACTACATATGTCGATTAAACAACAATATTATGATGTCAACTGATAGATACTAACAATACAAGGATCTTTTGTACGGAATATTTTTTCCTCAGGTCGATATTTAACCCACAATGATTTTTGAAACATAAATTACGAGAGACACGTCCGTGCCGAGTGCCGGAGCGTGCTGGTGTGCCGGCGCGGTAACATGCTCTATAGCCTCTACCTACCTAAACCTAACGTAACTATCATCCTAACAAAATACGTAACTTAACTACTGATGGGGAAAACTGTGGAGCAATTAAACATAAAATTATATAAAACCATTACGTTTTAATTCAATAGGCGAAAAACAAGTTAAGTGACACCGTCAGTCAATAATAGATAAAACCTTCTACAAAGTATTTAACCATGAGGTAGCATCACAGCTTCCGATCCAAATCAATAAAAAGCAAACAAATATACAATTTACAAACAAAAACCTACTAAAAACCCTAAAAATACTACTACCTACTACTACCTACAAAATATCCAAAGCAAGACGAAAAAAACATAACGAAAATTGGGAGCGCATACGAAAACTGAAGTTTAAGTTCGAAAATATTTTCGAATTGGATATGCTTACATCAACTTTTTCCGACATCGCAGAGCTTTGCGGGATATGTCAATATTTCTTCTATTATATTAAACTCGTCTGCAAAATTCTTTCACGTCTTCTTTTTCTTTGATTTCCGAAATCTCTGAACCAACATCATGCTTCTCCGGTATGTCTTTATTACAGATTGTTTTGTCATTACTTGGACCTGGTTTTGAATCCGAATTTGTATAATCTATCTATTTTTTTTTGGGATTTGTGATTTTTCCAACAATCTTCCCTTTTAATGACGTTGTGATTGTTTTCTTTTTTGGCTCTTTTATTCTCTTTTTCTTCTACGGAATTTGGTCTTTTCTTTTTTGGCTTCACTGGTTCTGTATTATTATCTTCTTGCTCTTCAGCACTAACGCTTCTTCCTGCCACCATCTCTATGTTTTTCTTATTTTTAGGTTCTCTTACTTGCTTCGTTCCATAGCGCATTTCTTTTTAGAGTTTTAGAAATTTTTCATTGATAGCTGTCTTTTTTGCCGCTTCATCGTCATCGTCTTGCAGAGGAAGCCTTTCCAAAACTTGATTAATATCTAATGGAACAACTCCACATTTCCTGAACCCGCCTTTTATATTTTTTTCGGCATTAAGTCTCAGCTCATCAATTAGCATTTTCAACAGCAATGGAATGCATCCCTTTGGGACGCATGATTGTGTTCTCCCATCGTCGCTTTTCTTCCACTTGTCCAATAAGAGACGCCACATTCGCTTCATGGGTCTAAACACTGCCACGTCTAAAGGCTGGGTAAGGTGCGTCTTTGCTGGCAGAAAAATGAACTGGATGTCCTTTTCCTTGCATAGCTTGTAGTGTTATGTTATACTACTTACGTGCTGTTTTCTTGAATGTCTTAAAAATTCCAAGGCTGCAGCTGCTTTCGAGAAACTTAAAGAAGCTTTGGTAACTGCTCCTGTACTTACATGCTATTCTGGTCTCCTATCCCTTAGCTCCAGCTTCACCATCAGTCTTTTTAGTTTGTCCTTCAGGGTACCTTGCTCTATTACGCTGGATACTTGGTGAGCTGTGCGGCTTATTATTGGTCATCACTTTTATTTCCATAGGATCCTGTAACGTTTTAAACCATAAGAACACATTAATAAATCATGTTCGCTCTGCATGTTCATGTTATCAGCACTTCTAAATCGATAGGGAAGGGGCTTACCTTTGGTGACCTTGTTTTTGGCTTTCTCCGAAACTCTACAATCTCGGGCTTCGTGCGCGCTGGTGCGCTACTTTTTTTCCTTTCGTTGTTTTGTAATTTACTGCATGGTTTTCGTTTCGTCGTTGTAGGAACGGTAGCGGCGTTCATGTAGCTACGGCTCGCTGGATCCCGTTGTAGAATGGAGTAGGAGACCAATGAAGCAGTGGCTCGCAGAATCCCTTAGTTTGAAGGATGGTTATTTGAAGATTTGAAGGAGTTTGAAGGTTTCGCAGGATCCCTTTGTAGATGAAGTATTTGAAGATTTGAAGGAGTTTGAAGGCTTCGCAGGATCCCGTTGTAGATGGAGTATTTGAAGGTTTGAAGGAGTTTGAAGGCTTCGCAGGATCCCGTTGTAGATGGAGAATTTGGAGATTTGAAGGAGTTTGAAGGCTTCGCAGAATCCCGGGGTTGAGCGACCCCGGGATAAGGCCTTTACTGGTACTTCCAGTTCAGAAGCTGACGTGAGACTGTCTAGAATTTCAGAAATGTTCCGCTTTTATACCCTATTTGGAGAGTTCTAAAAATTATTTAAATCAAACGTAATTTTTGTGAGTGGCCAAGAGAGAAAGAGTATTTTTGTAAAAGTATTAAAGCAAACATATCAGACCGCTAACTAGTTTGAATGGGCATCCATGACAACCAGATAAACAAAGGCATCAACAGATGTCAAAGTTTCATTTCAGGCTCGTCCCCGGGATCCTGCGAAGCCTTCAAACTCCTTCAAATCTCCAAATTCTCCATCTACAACGGGATCCTGCGAAGCCTTCAAACTCCTTCAAACCTTCAAATACTCCATCTACAACGGGATCCTGCGAAGCCTTCAAACTCCTTCAAATCTTCAAATACTTCATCTACAAAGGGATCCTGCGAAGCCTTCAAACTCCTTCAAATCTTCAAATAACCATCCTTCAAACTAAGGGATTCTGCGAGCCACTGCTTCATTGGTCTCCTACTCCATTCTACAACGGGATCCAGCGAGCCGTAGCTACATGAACGCCGCTACCGTTCCTACAACGACAATTTGAACAACATCTACAAAAACAACTACACCTGCATCCTGGTTACTAACCCCACCGGTCTTCTACTCTTCATATCCTCCGTTTCCTTTTTATACTTAATTTGTCTTTTATAAAACTTGTTCTCATTTCATCCATCCTCATCTTCGCATCATCTTTTTATAGACTTTAACCAATAAACTGACACTTTAAATGTTATCCTGGTTGTTGTTTTCTGTTAGGTTCTGTTAGGTTCTGTTAGGTTCTGTTAGGTTCTGTTAGGTTCTGTTAGGTTCTGTTAGGTTCTGTTAGGTTCTGTTAGGTTCTGTTAGGTTCTGTTAGGTTCTGTTAGGTTCTGTTAGGTTCTTGTCCTCACGCGACAAGCTTTATCACGTCAATTGACAGATGCGAAGACAAATTGGCGCCTATCAAAATGTCTTCCCATCTTTTTGTTCCAGGTAGATGTTCCACCCAATCTTCAAAGATCTCACCGTCAAACCACCGTGACGACGATCTATTGTATCGGACCTAGTGCAGCCCCCTTTTCGTCCAGGAGTCGTAAAGGTGGACAACCTTGTACACAACTTAAGGCGGTAAATATTCGCCTTTTGAATGATTTACTACCCATTCCGGGTATTTACACCCTCACCTCACGATTACCTTTTTACGTCCGGGATCGTCCGTCAGATTTGTCTCGTCGTAATTAATAGTATTTTGGGGTGGACATTCTCCAAAGTCTTTTCCAATTCTCTAAAATATTGTTTTATTACGTCTGGAGACACTGCCGCTCTAGAACTCTTGATATTCTGGCATATTCTTAGAGAAACTATATGGGCATTTCTCTTCAAAAACCCAATAGCATAGTCTATACCAGGGAAGTTGTTTTTGAACGCAGGGTGCTTAATATTTCTTGAATCTAGATATAGTTTTATTATATACCTAAGGTCTGTTGTATCTAACGGGAAACCCCAGTCGCCGCAGATATTTAAATTTTCCTTCTTCTTTAGTAAGTGTGGGTGGCCTACCGTGTGGTTTCATGTTTCTGTTTTTACGGCGGCGTAGCACTGATTTTGATATGTTGTACTTTTTAGCTATAGCACTTAAGCTAGCATTTGTTGTTGCTATCTCTTTGAGGGCTAGTTTCATTATTTCATCGTCATATTTTTTTGTAACGTCCAGATGGTAAATACTTGCGCGGCATTCTGAAAAATATTAAAACATTTTTGACAAAGAAACAAAAAAACAGAAATAAAAGCAATAAATTTAGCATTAAAAAACCCCCGAAATTTATCGATTCCCCAGGTTTTGTCTCCAGCTGTTTGAGCTCCATCATCTGGCCAGCTTAATGGTACCTTCTCCGAGAAATCTACTTTCAAATAAAAAATGTATTCAAATCGGTCCATCTGTTTACGCATCTGGTCAAGAGATAGACACGCACGCACACTCACACTTATCTCTGACTGGTAGCGTCGTTCACCCCACCCCGTACCACGAAACGCAGTACTACGCGGAAACGACACAGAAGTGCATGTAGGGCGATATGTATCGTTTTCTTTCGACGCTAACATAATACTTTGTCATCGTCCGTTTTTTCGCCTGCCCTAGAAACAGAGTATAGCTCTTTGAATCTACGATCGGCTATGCCCGCCCTACAATGGATTTAATACATATTAGAGATTTTTGAATAAAAAAATTGTTCTTCAATATTTAGTGTTTTTTTCTCTTACCACACGAAAACATATACTCCACACAATAAAAAAAGTAAATGAATACAACCCCAAAGGTTGGCAAGATATCTAATGGGAGTGGCCCCATTCATGGGAGATATGCTACTCGATGCTAGATGTCGCTGATTCAAGAACGAACGCGGGAGAGTTCGATTCGAAGGCCATTACTAGACTAGCCATCAGAAAAAAGAAAAAGTCATTTAAAACTTTAGGTTATGTTTTGTAATTCAAAATAATCCTAATATTGTTATATTATTTTGCTGATGATCTAATAAAGCAAATCGCCGCTATCAGTTATAATGCTGAGTGCCATTAGGAACACTCTTCGAGCTCCCATGTGCAATGCCCTCCGCTTATTCCAAACATCGGCGCCTCACTCCAGCGATGACAAGAAGTGGAATGTGAAACGCATCCCCGCTGATGATGAGGGAGTCCAGGGCGAGAAGATCATTGACCTTGACTCGCAGATTAAACAGTAAGTACTGCTTAATCTATTGCATACCATGCACTAATTTCTTTAGAATAAACCTGAACTCTATTTTTGATTACTTTTGCAGGAAGCAGAACCTCTTTCCTACTCTAGAATCTGACGACATGCTCTTTAACGGAGTTCCATACAAGCAGCTCCCCGTCTGCAATGTCCGAGTAAGCAGCAACAACACTATCGTCAGCCTGTCAGACCACATTGGAACCATTAAAATAATCCGGTCTTGTGGAATGGATGGCTTTAAGAATACCAAGAAGGGGACCAACATTGCTGCACAGACTACTGCGCTTGCGTTAGGCACAGTAAGTTATACACTATTACCAACAGAAATATGTCTGAGGTATATAATTGGACTTAAGCTACCCTCTCGAATAAGAACTCCTTCCATATGAACACTAACAGATTATATAAAACTCTGCTAACTCGCACAGGCACACCTCCCATACAACCACCCTTGCCTTAAGCCGCCGCACAATATTAGAAATGACCGATCTAATTGGACATAACTAGCAAAATTCGTCATTAAAACTAGCATGTTTCAGACTATTTTGGCATTCTCCATTAGACAACTAAATAAGATTCAAAAGAGGGTAGTTTTATATTCAACCAATTAAAAGTTGTAAGTGGTTGAAGTTGTCATAAAAATTAGTGGTGATAATCACAGTCATTGTTGCTTTTCTATGTGATTTATTATTGGTAATTTTCTAAGTTTGTTTCCTACTTGTGAGTTCCTGCTCAATATGACCTCAACCTCAGGTGTGTAACTATAAGAATTACCTATAGAAACTTAGATTGAGTGAGTATTTTGCCAATACCAGCATCTCTAAATGACATCAATTTTAAAGGTTAAAATTTATGATATAATGTCATTCATAGACCCTTACTTTGCAGTGAAGGGTAGTCAAGGTCTACAAGATATCTTATTTGGTAGCGAGTTTATAGTACTTTTGAATAATACTAGTCATTAAGTGCAATTTTTTGCGATTTTTTTTTATTATTTTTTATTTGTAGGGATCCACCACAGACCAGATATCGAGATAGACAGCGAAAGTCTACCTACTTCGCGTGTTTTTAATAGGCGGATTCCGCTCATCCCGGCTCAGTCACTCTCTGGCTGTTCGAATGTAAGCCCTGTACTAATAAACATAAAAATGCCTAACTGTGCCTGGATGCTGGAAATGTGTGTGGATATCTCTTTCGTAGCCCTCAATGAACAGTGAAGCAAACTATACTTTCGTTAACCTTACAGTTGCATGGTACAGTTGATTTGCTCATTTTTCTTTCGATTTAATCTGATAGTGTTCTACAATGCGACGATTCTTGCAAAATCGCTGGACGATTCGATTTTGTTGACGGAAGAATGATAATTCTGAGTTGCATTTTCATTGCAATCTATATTTTAGTAGTAGAATAATGTATAAGTGAGATTGTTATGTATTCATTTTATGTTAATATATAAAAGAAGACTGAGTGACTGACTGACTGACTGACTGACTGACATATCAAAGCACAGCCCAACCCGCTGGATGGATTCTCGTGATTAAATTAGTTTAATCATGACTTAAAATTTAAGCTTTTTTCGTGTAACTCAGCATTATATAGAAAGTCGATTAGTAATTCATTCCTCTGTCGATACAACATCGATTCACTTCGAGAGAGGAATGAGTAGAAGACAGAGGAATGATTTAAAAAAAGATAAGAAGGTAGGTAGAACAAGACTGAACAAGTAAGTAGGTAATACTGTAGTAAAACTGAGTGTATTTTGATACCCAGGGGAGAATAGAGATAGCTCCCAATCTCTCTTCTCTAATACTTTACGAAGTAGCGGGCCTAAGAGTTATTTCTATTGTGATATCGTTTGTAAACAAATAAAATAATGGTTAGAGCTATCTTATTTCCTACGGATTTCTGCCCTTCTGTGTACCTATACAGGAAATCCGTCTTATGAAAAAATCATCATCTTAATCATCGTTAGCCTGTCAGAGAACTCTGTTGAGTCTACGGTTCCTATCGGTATCCGTTGATTTATATGCCTACATTGGGCTTTCTGCAGATTTTTTATTGCTTAGCTCGGCCTTTGTCCTGACGTGTCTCTTAAAAGTGGTGAGCTATTCTAGACATTCTCTGAAATGTGGTGGATATTTTGATTCAAATGGCTCTTGCCTTCAGCCTCGCATTTCTTTGACAAATGGTGGAGTGTTCATAGCGCTTAACTCAACTCTTAGTGTTGTAATATCCTTAACTTTAATGTTTCTCGGCTGATGGTCTCATTCATTCGCACCTCAGTTAGTTGTGGTACGTTTTTCTTTAGCTTGGATCAGCCTTTAGCCTCGCACATTTCTTGCATTTAGTACTAAACTATTGGCACATATGGCTCGTCCATCGGCTTTGCACTATTCTGTTCCATAACAGGATTTCGTAATGCATGGCTCGGCCGGCCTACGCCCTCGTGGGCGTATTACATGTGGTATGTTTTCATTCTTCTTTTCTCGGCTTCCAGTCTTGCCCGTGAGCCACGCACTTTTCTTACATATGGTGCAGTTTTATTACACATGGTTTGGTATAGACAACATAAATAAAAGCTTCCAAATAAAATAACAATACGAAGCCGGAGTTTACGAAGTTTAATTTATGATTAGCTCAGACTAGACTAGTAAAGTATGATTTGTATGAATTTTCAGCACATGGTTAGACCTACGGTGGTACGTTTTCGTTTAACTATTCTCGGCCTTCAGCCTCTCACTCTTTTTAAGTATATTGCTGTTTTTTTTCTGACAATGGGTTTGCCTTCTGCTTCGCACTGTTCTATTATATGGTAGGTTTTTGTATTGCTTGGCTTGGCCTTCGGCCTTGCATTTTCTAAATAAAATAAGTGTGACATTTGACTCGCCTCTTGGTGTCGTTCTATTGTTAGATGAACATAATTAGTATAATAAGTTATTTAGCCTTTTTAAAACACTCGCTAGAGACATGTCTTCAGAGGTACCGCACTTTGTCTATGAAGTTAACGCAAAAGTAACTCAGTATACAAGTTACTCCATTGACAATTCAAGGTATTAATTTAATAGAAAAATCAGCTGCAACTTTTATGCGTAAGCAACTCACTGACCTTTAAGAAAGTCTCATCAAAATTTTACAATAAACAAGAAGAAAATGAAATTCTTACCGGTGAAAATTTGGTTCCTCAGCAGACGATGAATAAAGGTACGTGATCGCCGCGGCTACCTGTGGTTGATTTACAAGCCAATCATGTGCCGCAAAGGGCCGAAATTGACACAGGCAGGGAGAAAAGGCGATAAGTTTTCGGTGGCCAAGACCCCGAACTTCATGCTGTACTTTTTGAACAAATAACCGACAGTAACACTGCAGACATCAGTCGACATAAACAGTTTGGGACAGTTGGAAAACTATTTTTGTAAAAATAAGTAGTGTGATTTTAAAGCGCTGTAGCTGTAAATCAAGGAATAAGGATGAAGTAATTAAACGGCTTAGACGCAAAATTTTCGAAAAGTTTCTGAGCTTCGCTAGATCTGCACGATAAGACACTGCTTTTTGTATGGAGCAAGTTCTTTGTATAAAAATTGTCAACTGAGTTACCGAGGAATTTAATGAAAAGGAAACATTTAGGTAACTTAATGAGACGCGGAAGTGAGATGTATTGTTGAAGGTGAATTCAACTTAACTTGTAAGACATTTAATATAGTAGACATGTTTTTTTTTCCATCAAGATATGTCTTACAAGTCAAGTTGAATTTGACGACCCGAATGGCTGAGTCGGCGGTGACCCTGCCTACGAAGCCAAGGGTCCCGGGTTCGAGTCCCGGTGGAAGCAAATATTTGTTTGATGGGAACGGATGTTTGCACCCTAGTCATGGTTGTTTATCTATCTAATTATAATATTTATTTACATAAGTATGTGTATCGTTGTCTAGTACACAAGATACAGGGAATCCTAGTTTGGGGCTAGGTCAATGTGTGTAAATAGTGTCCAAGGTATTATTAATTCGCCTTCAATTCTACATCTCACTTCCTCGTCTCCCTGTTTTTCAGCTGGTAGTTCTTCTCCCTCAATCTACATTTTCCCGTTCTATATGTTCTCCTTCTACATTTTCCCTGACTATATTTTCTCCTTCTAAATTGTCCCCTTTACTATCTTCACCAGTACCTCCAACACCACTTCTATCTTTTTCATTTTTCATTTCATTTGTTTATTTGCTAATTCACAGCATATTTAAATAAATAATACAATCAATATTAAAAACATTAAATGCCAATTACGAATCAGTGCGATTTATATTCTTTCAATAGGGTAATAAAGTAAAGTAGTATATAGTAGTAAAGTAAATAAGTAAAACAAAGAAAAAATAAAATTTCAAAAAAAATTCAAAAATGTGTGAATATGGCAACATGTATGTGGGGTGAGTGAGTGTACTGTGTACCTGCTTAGCCCTACGACCAAGGTCTTGGGTTCGGGTTTAGGGCAGGTTGCCCACTAAGCAGGGTGAGATACTGTAGTTGTGTTGTGTGGTGTGGATGTTCCGGAAGTGTTATCAATGCTGATACTAATCTAGCACTGGTATATTTTAGTCCGTCTCATGACACATTAATTATTAATCCGCCCCAATAGTTCCTTTTTTATTTGGAGCACGAATTTAGGACGACTCAACAGAAAAATGTCCAGGTCGGAAAAGTGTCTTTCGTAAACATCGATGCTTCTGTTCAAAGGTGAGTTGGCAGCGTAGCCGGCGCGCGCGCGGGCGTGTGTGAGCACGCTCGGGACGCGCCGGCGCGCTCGCGGGGGGGCGGCGCGCAGTAACACCTTGCTCACTAATGCACTACTATCGATGCGATAACTAACGACGTCATAAAGAAGTTTCATGTCAGCCAATGTTCTCCTGTCTGCCAATGACATAATTGTATGATTCTCCAAGCTTTCTTGGCGAGTGCACTCCGAAGAACCAGACCTATAATTTAATTGTTTGATGAATCTTTTTTGTACTGATTCAATCCTTTCGGAATGTGTTGAATAGTTCGGTGATCAAACCGGCGACGCATACTCGAGTACACTATGGACATAAGCAAAATAAAGCGTTTTTAGCACAAGAGACGAGCGCAGCGGCTTAGAGGCACGATATATAAAACCTAACATTTTGACCGCCTTAGATATAATGTTATCGTAATGTGGTATGAACGTAAGTTTGGAGTCAAGTATTACGCCGAGGTATCTGATTTCTGTAACTCTCTTCAGGGTCTGGTCATTTAGTCTGTATTGGAAATCGATGCTTGTGTGTTTCCTAGAGAAGGTGATGCACTGGCATTTCACAGCGTTCAGATCCAGGCTGTTACGTTTGCAGTAGTCCGAGAGCCTACCGAGATCATCCTGGAGTTTTATGCAGTCCTGTTCCGTGGCAATAGGCATGTAAATTTTAGTATCATCTGCGTACATGAGGAAATGGAAATATCATACATACACACATTAAATAGAAGTGGTCCTAAATGGGAACCCTGGGGACTCCGGATGGTATAGGAGCAAAACGCGATTTGTAGCAGCCGATTCTGACCGCCTGGCTACGATTTCGAAGGTACGAGTCGATCCACCTAAGCAAATCACCGTGTATGCCGATTTCGGTTAACTTATTGATGATAACATCGTGTCTAAGCCTATCAAAGCATTTGGAATAATCGGTATACACGGCGTCTACCTGATAGCCTTGATCCATGTTAGCAGCCACAGCATCTACGAACTCGACCAAGTTAGAAACAGTAGAGCGCTTACGCATAAAACCATGTTGAGCGGGTGGGATGCTACGTGATACAATGGGGTATATTTGGTCATGGACGATCAACTCAAATGTCTTGCTAAAAACAGGGAGTATGGATACCGGGCGATACTGTTTCGCACTACTTTTGTATCCACCCTTGTGAATAGGCACGACGAATGCTTTTTTCCATTGACAGGGGAAAATGTTCTCCCTTAAAGATCTTTGAAAAATAATGCTCAATGGAGTAGCCAGATGTTCTGCGCATCTTCTTACGAATAATGGCGGAATATTGTCGTGACCAGCCCCCTTGTTGGTATTGATTTGCTTCAGGTACTTCAGGACGAGGTCCTTGTCTAACTCAATGGAGCCTATGCAACTAAGCGGGTTCGACGATTCGGTAGGGGCCGTATGTGTACCAGGCGAGTCGACATAGACTGACAAAAAATAATCTAAAAACACCTCGCAAGCCTCCTCGCCACCGTTGGCCGTGCGAGAACCATACGTTAACTGCGCAGGCAGTCCGTGATCGCGACGAAGATCCTTTGCATGCCTACAGAATTTTTTAGGATCAATAGTGATGGCAGCATTGCATTTTACCCTGTAGTTATTCCAGCATAGCTTTTGAAGTTTTTTGTGCCGTTTACGAAGCAGCGAAAAACAGTCGTAGTCGCGAGGGTTCCCGTACTTTTTCCATTTCTGGTGGTATTTGGTTTTCTCTATGAGCATGTGTATGAGAGGTTTAGAATACCACACAGGGTAACCGTCCGGAGTGCTGTAATAGTAGGGAACATATTCATCTATAAGTTTTGTCAAAATAGAATAAAAGTGTTCGACTGCCTCGTCCACTGTCCTGTTGTACAAAGTAGTGAGCCAATCGATTTTGGATAATTCAGCCATATTGAAATATTTTTTTGGGGGTAGTAGGAAGGAATTTCATTCCGATATTGGTTAGTTTTATTTCATGAGCGGGATGGTGTGGCATATCTTTACGAGTTATTGGAACGAGTGCGCGAGTCACCTCTGCCTCAGAGTCACAGAACACGAGATCGAGCTGCCTATCATTACCGTTCAGCACATCACTAAACTGCGTCCAGCCGGCCAGGGATAATTCATCTAAAATAGTGTTTTGACAGTTGTTGATAGTGCCAGACGTATTGAAACCGGACCCTGATGACTTCAGTTTCCAAGTAATGGCGGGCAAATTGAAATCTCCCAATAAAAGATAATGATCATCGGAGCAATTATCGTGGATATAATTAGCAAGACTAACAAGCAGCGCATCGTGCTTCGCTCCAGCTCCGGGCAGGTAAGTGCAGATGACATGTAGGTCGCGATCAGCATGTACGCTGCCGGCAGGCACGGTCACGTGAACCAACTCCAAGTGGGAGTACGCGGGGGACGGGAGCACGTGCCGGGCGGCGAACTTGCGCCCCGTGAGAAGCATCACCCATCCTCCTACAGTGGTGTCAGGTTTGTGACCGGTGGGGGGAGTTCGATCAGCCCTGTGGACGTCGTAACGAGGGTCGCTGACCTCAGCGTCAAATACTCCGTCAGTGAGGTTGGTCTCACAAATAGCTACTGCGTCGTAATTATGTTTAAGTAATCCTAGCACAAATTTAGTAGTTTTACCTCGTATGCTACGAGAGTTTTGGTAGTAGATATTTATAGGCGCGAATGGTAAGGTATTAATAAAATCGTTAATACAATTGAACGTTTGAGTCGTGCAGTAGGCATTCTACAAATGTACAGAATCATATCAACGCGATAACTAAATCGGAACAAATATTGTGTGTGGCGTGATTGTGTGAGTGAAGTTGAAAACGGTGTGTGCATATTATAACGGTTGTGAGGTAAAAATGTGTGTAGCAATGGAACAAAACTGTACACATTTATAGGTTGCGAACAAGTTACATGTACGACAATAGAAGGAACGGGTAAGTTTATCAGTATTCTGCAAAGTAAATCGCGATCAGTGCTTCTCAAACATTGGGACTTGTGATGTTGTTTGCGTCGCAAGTTTGACGTACAGGAGGTGGCAGCGGCGAGAGCTTCAGTGATGACAGTTGCAGGACGTTGTCTACCCGTAGCCGAGGATAGTTGTCGCCTTGACGTACAAATATCTTCGCGTTTCGTGTCCAACAATACCGAAACCCCAGTTCCTTGGTCTTTGCTTTTGTCTGCTTCAGGAGATCCTTATTATGTGAAGTCAGATGTTCGTTGACGCTGATGACGTTGTTGACTCCTGCCATTCTGATGTCATTGGTGGTGACGCCGCGGTTCTTGCGCACTGCACTAATAAACTCGTCCTTCTTGATAGTGGAGTTCAGCTTAACGATTAACGGCCTTGGGAGGCCACTCGTATTGCGTGTAGATATTCTGACTGCTGAGGATATGTCTTCTTTCTTTAAGTCCAGTCCCACGGCTTTGCCGATGGAAATGACCAGGCCCTGTGTAACTTCAGTCTTGCGTTCTGGAACTCCGAAAATTTCCAGATTACATAGGCGGTTCCTCTGCTCAAGGCTGTTTATTGTCGCTTTTAGCTCTGTCGTCGATGTTGTGTTGTCGCAGACATCCAATTTGAATTTATCCAGGTCTTTCATCATTCCTTCTAGATTCTTAATGCGATTCTCCAGCTTATCTACGCGATCAGAAGTGAAATCCGTTGTCTCAGCCAGTCCCTCTACTTTTCTTGCCAGCAAGTCTACGTTGGTTGTGAGCTCCGATATTAGCCTCATTGCTTTGTCAACTTTGCTCTCAATGGTGGTGCGGTGGCTGTCCAATTGGGTAACTATGTCGGTTTTAAATGAGTCGAATGTCTCAGTCTGTTTAGCCGCGAACTCGTCAAACGATTTAATCATCAGTAAATGCATTTGGTCCAGTAAATCTTGATGAATTGAGTAGTTATCAATCTTTGTTACCGGCAAAATTGAGGCATTATCTACAGTTTGAGAGCCGCTGGGTGCATCTGTGTGTGTATGGGTGTCCTGACCTTCACCGAGCAGCGCTGGCGCTGCAACCGACGGTGTGTCCTTCTCATTCGTCTTGGGGTCGGCCCCGCTGCAGCATTTGCCGATCCAGGCTGTCCTTTTTGCCACTCTCATCTTCCTGAACGCAGACTCAGTGATAGACGCGCAGTTAAAATGATACTTCTGTTTTATTCTCCAACTTCTGAAGGTGCTTCAAGTGATTGTCCTTCTTTGTTTTCCGCCATTATATATTTTGAAAGTTCTGCCTTCTGCTCCAATAACTGACTTAACGCTTTAGTGATTATATTAAATGAAATTTTATCCGAAATATTGAAAATTAGGAATATGGGATGGCCCATAACCCATTGAATCCCTAATTACTCATGGAAGTCTCCATATTTCTATTTATTACTAGAGAAACAAATATTTACGTCCATACACCATTTTACCTGTTATTCCCTTGATGAGAAATCTTCAGTCGAATTCCGTAAAAAACTATCCTATTTTGGGTTATTAGAACGAAAGTGCAGACAAATGAGCTAATGAAGCCGTGGAGTGTGGAGAAGGGTTCCCATACAAAACTTCGTTCCTGATTTGTCTTCTCTACCAAGGCTATTCATGCCCGGCTCTTGGATTAAAGTTTGGGAAGCGAAAAGCAAAGCAGGTCGATTTAATAAAAACCTACAATAACACTGAATCCTTGATTTTGTAAGTCCAAGCTCGGAAAGTCCTTACGTCTACTATTATCCGGATGCACTTAGGACACGCGTGCACACCGGCCCACCTTGCAGGCTTGCCATTGTTCGGGAACCTGCATGTGCTTGCGGGGCGGACGTGGGAGACCTAAATATTTGCATGTCCGTTCCTCCCTTGTTGCTGAGATTATTTCCTTCTGAGTCCCGTTTCCCTCCTCGGTGTCCTGTCTTTTATATACCTAATTTTGATGTAAATATATGTCGTAGTGTACGAATTGAGATATAGCTATAGCGTAAGGCAGTAGAGATAGATAGAGATAAGTACGGTGACACAAGCGATATGTGCATTCGCTTAGGTTGGGCTAATAATGGAGAGGTTAGGTGTGCATGCTATAAAAAGGGCGTGCGCGCCAGTCAGCGGGTTAGTTGGTATACGGACTAAAAACAACACAACTGTAAAAACAAAGGGGTTGTTTTTAGTCCGTATACCACATGAGCTGATGCCCGCTCAATATGTGGGGACCCGGACATAGCAGGGAGGTCTGACTCCTGGGCATGGGTAATTACATTTTTTTCCCCTCCAACAAAAAAAAAACAGCGGGTTATTCTGTATCGAGCAGCCATACGGAGCGCACTTCCTCCCACATTATTGGACTAGCCAGTCCCCGTGTCCAGTGTGGTTATTATGTATCTAGTAGATACTCCCCGTGTTTAGTGTGACTGTAACTACTGCTCCCAGTGTCAAGTGTCATTATTCTGTATCTAGTTCATGATTCATGCCCTAAAGTTAATAAACTGTGTTATAACAAAACTGTTGCCTCCAATGCTCGAGTACCCATCACACCCATCCTCGGGACGCCCTCAGCCATCGGTCCTGACCCTTCTTCGACATATATATAATGTATATTTATTCCTGAAAAATCATTGTGTTAAAATTTAAATATTACTTCATTTTTATGACAATATTAATTGAACATATGTATCACTTGATATCTGATTTGAAATATTATATTATCTCATATATTTGAAACTGATTTTAATATCCAAATATTGCGAATTCCGTTCCCTTTGATGTTTATATAAAATAAAATAAACTTGACGTTGGAAAAGTCCAATCCGGGCAATGCCATACATTTTTTTTATAAGATTTCACTTACCATGGATGGCTAAAGGTTGACATTCAGCATCATCACCGCCATGTCAGCCCGGCTTTTTATTGGCGTATCGGTTAGGCTCTGTACTGCAACGGAGGTTTTTTTTAACGTAGGTCAAGGTGGGCCAGTGCTGGAAAAAGGCCTCCTTTTAAGTCCAGCTTATACATATTAGCCCCTTGACAGTGCAGTGTACCAGGCACCGGACAAAAAAAACATGATTTTGAACTTTATTACCAAGCAATTAGGGTCAAAATCGCGGGCTTTATAAAGGCCCCTCTGTGTCTATAATATTCAAGTCCGCGGAGGGTCAGCAGTAGAACCCCAAATATGTTATCATGATAATGTTGGCCGTAGAGGCCAAATGTTGAAAGTCAAATGATACAAAGTTATTGTGGTTTCAGAAAGCAGTTGACAAAGGCTTCAGGACTGTGAGGCTCAAGTTGCGAGGACTTGGACCGGGAAGACTGGTAAGTCGCAGCCTAGGGCCCTTATTCAGTAACTCCAATCCAAAGCAAAGAGAAAACATAGTTTATATCAAATTTAATCATGCATATATTTAGCTGTGGATTTTTTTAAGATAATAAAATAAATAAATAAATATATTGTATGAAAATTCGAGTCCTTATAATGACCGGCCGGGCGATTTTGGACCTTATGCCATGGTAATAAAATGTTAAACATATAACGGAAAAGTTGCGCCGGTGGTATTCAAGAGGTTGAATATGATTTGAGTGTTTGAGTGAGTGTGAGAGAGGATGTGTGTGTGTGTTACGTCATCAATCACAAAGCCGCCGACACAATTTTCTCCAGGTTGTCATACTGTTTGTTCATCAGCACTCCTTCAGATATCCAATATCGCATTTACAATCTACCGTGCCGTCGATTTAGTTAAAGATATTTTTTGTTGTTTAATGATATTGGTTTGACGACCCGAATGTCCGAGTCGGCAATGGCCAAGTATGTGTATCATCGTCTAGTACCCAACATACAGGGAATCCTAGTTTGGGGCTAGATCAATGTGTGTAAATAGTGTCCAAGGTATTATTATTATTATTATATGGAGACCCAGTAAATCGTCTGATAATAATGGTTCTGCTCGTGGGTACTTCAACCTTTTGTATGCGGGTAGACCTACGGCTTTGGACAGTCCCCTTCACATTTATTCCATCGGTTTAGATTCAATGTTTAATAACACAGAAGATGTACAGTTGACGAACCGTAAGCAGTTGTATTTTTTTATGCAGCTCAAGTGTAGGGTGCCTAAAATCTTTCGAGAAAAGCACTCTCAGAGCTGCTCTTTGAGCTCGTTCTGCTTCTAGAAGATTTGTCTTTTCAGCCCCTCCCCAAGCAATTATACAATAGGATCAATTGAATCACCTAAGGCTTTGTATATATTTCTTTGTAAGTTATCATCTCCTATATCTCCAAGGCTTTAAAAAATAAACATTAATTACGACGTAAAGTTTTGATAGATACTCTGTGTGCTTTATCCAAGACAGCCTATGATCTAATATAACTCCTAAGTACCTACTTTGATTAACAGCTTCTATGGTAGGACAGTCACAGTGCACTGCACCATCAGGACACGAGTGCATGCGGAGTGTGAATGAGTCATGGGGGTTTGAGTGTTATGTTATGTGAAATTTTAAATATTTAATTTTTGAGACATTCAGTGTAAATAAATTTTTATCCAGCCACTTTTTTTCCTCTCTCATGCCTGATTCCCCATTTTCAAAACTATCCATCCAAGTTCTATAGACAAACAACAGAACCGTATCCTCGGCATCAACCAGTATTTTACATTCATGAAGCGGCAGCTCACACAAACCATTAACATAAAGTATAAATAGCAGAGGCCCCAGTACACTTCCCTGAGGAACTCCAAAATGCACTGCAGCTGGATCACTGTAGTTCTGTGTTATTTTGACAATTTGACTTCGGTGCCCTAAATATTATTAAACCATTGATAAGCAAGGCCTCTGATACTAATTAACTGTAGCTTCTTAACAAGTAATTTAATAGATATGGTGACAAAAGCCTTAGCTAAGTCCAGAAGTACTCATATGCAGTGCGATTAATCATCTAGTAATTTGTAACGTGATCCACAAGTTCACTCACATCATCTGAAGTAGACTTACCAGTTCTGAATCCATATTGATTATGGCTTAATAAATTAGTTTTCTCAACGTAGCAAAGTAAGCTACGTTTCATTAGCTTTTCAAGAATTTTAGAGAAGGTTGGGAGAAGCAATACGGGTCTATAGTTTGATGGGGTGTCAGTACTCCCTGCTTTGTGAATTGGTACAACTATGGCTTTCTTCATATCATCAGGAAAAACCCCAGCGCTTAAAGACAGGTTTAGGACATGTGTAAAAGGCAACAAAATAACATCCTTTATAGATTTCACTACAATGTTATTCATAACATCGACTCCTATTGCTCTACTCCTCTTTAAATCTGTAATAATATCGCTAACCTCACTTGATGATGTTGTGGTTATAAAAAAGGAAAAATATAAACTCAGTCTTCACAGTGGTATTTTTTTTATTAATGGCATAATTGAGTATGTTTCCATTTTAATCTAACCAAATCTGAATAATTTTGAGGTTATGCTAGTGTCAAGTGAATGTTAAACTTGCTTTTTTTTTTTTTATTTATTTATCAAATTACAGAGTTTTAAATACTTATCTAACTTAATGCACTACTTAAACCACTAAGGTTTGTATGTAGCACAAAATTAGTCTAGTGTATTATGTAGGTAGGTCGATAAAAACAATATGTATAAGCATGAAGTCAGTTGCTGGCTAAAAGGCAAAATACAGTTTGTTTACGACTATGGAAGTAATGATATAACGTGTGATTTTAATTTGTGATTGATATTTTTGGGATGGATTGATGATTTGAGTTCCGGACAGAGACCGTTAAGAAGACGAGGAATTAGATAGCTAATTCGACGTTTCCCGTAAAAGTTATTTGCTCCTAAAGTCATCAGCTTTTTTTTCGTGCAGCTTCTGGTGCCGATTTTATGTGATAACGGTTTTTGGACGGATAAATTGAAGAATTGTTCTTTTAGTAGTGTGTATTCTACTTTGGTGTGTACTGGTAGTGTTTTACAGTATTTGAACAGTTTGAGCTTATCATTGGAGTACTGGAGTCTGATTTTTGGAGGTACTATATTTTTTAGAATTTTAATTTGTAGACGTAGTATGCACTCTAGGGAAGTTTTATGCGTGAGTCCGTAGCTACTGAGCCCATAGGAGATTACGGAGTCTGCCAAAGCATTGTACAGCATTAACCTGATGTTAAAGGGCAGGCGATTTTTTATTATGTGCATGTTAGCCAGAAAAGCTCGAAGCTTTGTACACACCCGTTCTATATGACTATTCCAGTTAAACTTGTGATCTATTACCAGACCCAGGTAGACGTGCGAGTTGACGAGTTCTATATTGGGGCAGTGGCAAGATTTTGTAATATTTTGGTCATGCATACAAGTATGACTGTGTGATATGAGGGGTGTTTCGAGATTGCTTTCATGTATGGTGATTTAATGAGTATGAGTTTTGTTTTATTGCTGTTTAGAACTAAGCCCGAGTCATGACACCATTTCTTGAGCTTGTCGAAGTCAGCTTGAAGCATACACATCGCGGAGTTAACATCGTCACTGGCAATAATAAAGCATGTGTCATCAGCAAACTGATAAGCTGTGCAGGAGTCAAGGCATGTGCACATATCATTCACATAGGTGAGAAAATGCAAGGGCCCGAGCACCGAGCCCTGGGCGGTTCCTACTGCGGCTGGCCTTTGGTCACTGAGGCTATCATCTATCTTGACACAAGAGGATCTGTTACGGAGATAGCTTTCACACCAGCGTAGTAAGGGTCCCCTGATGCCATTTGCGTCCAACTTACCAATTAGCTTTTTGTGATCAAGAGTATCAAATGCTCTGGAAAAGTCTATAAACAGGGCCAGGACTTGTTTTTTGTTATTTAGGTATGTATTAATATCATCCGTGAATTTGGAAAGTAACATAGTTGTATTTTTTTTGGGCTGAAAGCCAAATTGGCTTTTAGATATAATATTATTTTTTTGGTAGAACGAGTGGATTTGATCACAAACAAATTTTTCTATTATCTTGTCTATTGATGACAGCAATGTGATAGGCCGATAGTCTAAAGCATTTTCGCGCTTTCCCTTTTTAAAAACTGGTCGTATGCATCCTATCTTGAGCCCATCAGGATATTGCCCTGTTTTAATAGCGGTGTTAATAAGATTACATATAGCTGAGGCAATATTATTAGTAACTTTTTTTATGTCAATAACCCTGACTCCGTCAAGCCCCGGGGCTTTGTGATCATTCAATTGTTTGATAACCTTCGATATTTTGTCTGGTGTAGCTTTTTGGTAATATATACTTACACTAGACGTCCTATTGCGCTGTGCATCGCTTAGATTTATATTGCAGTTGGGTAGTATGTTCTGCACAGATTCATCAAAGGTATCAGCAAAAATGTTGGCTATCTCTTTAGAAGTAATATTTTGCGAGCTAAATGCGTTAAGAATGGCTTGGTCAATGGGGTTTGAAGTTCTACCACACATACTATTGAGAATTTGCCACATTTTCCTAGAATTTGAGAAATTATTTTCTATTTGTTTTTTATAGTATGTATTTCTACTGTGTTCTATAACTTTATGTGTTTTATTTCGTATTGTGTTGTAAGCTAATCTTTTTTCTACATTACTAGTATCTTTTTTCCATATATTAAATGCTAAATCTCGTTTTTCACACAATGTAATAATGTTACTAGTGATCCAAGGTTCACAAAACCGTTTTTTTGGTAAATTATGTGTTATTGTTTTAGCCACTTTTAACGCTCTGGTGAAGTTTGTTATTAGAAATTTGTAAATATCGTCCGGATCTTTCATATCATCAGTGGAGTCCCAGTTTATTTTGTGTAACTCGTTCAACATAATATCACCTCGGTGCATAGTCGATTTCTGTTTGTTTCTACGAGCAACCTGTATGTGACTCGATGAGCCAGCAACCGGTCTTGCGCATGCGGCGATGGTCACTACGCGATGGTCCGCCAGTACTGTATCAATAGCGGCCGAGTATTGGTCTAATGTGGGGAGGCGGGCAAAAATATGATCAATGCACGACTTGGATACTTTGTTTTTTCTCATTTCTATGCGTGTATAGTCAGAGACTCCACACATCAAACCGAACCCGGACAACATGTCTAGATAATAATCCCTATGCTTTGATATGGTCTTTAGATCTATATTTGTATCGCCTATGATCAGAATACAATCATCTTTACAATCGCTCATAATCAAGTGTTCAAGTTCCGTGATAAATAATTGTTTACTGAGTGATGGTGGTCTGTATATCGCACATACAGAGATAGCACAGTACGGGGTTTTTAGAGTACCTGTTATATTTTCGAAGTAATGTGTCTTAGTTTGTTTACGGGTGAATTTGAGACAGTTTTTAACATAAATAATAATACCGCCACCCTTACAATGATTACGTAGTTGTGTGTACATGTTAAATCCAGGGATGTTGAACAGATTAGATATGCCTTCTGAAATATTAACTTCTGTGACCACAACAACATCGAGTGGAGGCTTACACGAGTCGATGATTTGTATTAATTTAGGAAAATTTAATGTCATTGAGCGAATGTTAACATGCAGACAAAATAAATGAATGTTTGATAATGAAGAGGTTGGTATTTTTTCCAGGTACGACTTTTTATTTATACAATCAAAGATTTCGTTGATATTAGAATTAGAAGCCATAAGTATGGAATGATAGGTTTTATGTTTATGTGAGTAAGTATACTTAGTTATAGATGTCAATAGAATTACACAACTAGCTTTTCAATGTCGGTTGGCGATCGAATTGCGTAGATTTTACTTCTGTCGGTCTTCCGGCAGAGTATTTTGCCGTCTTTGCAACAAATGAACCGAAAGGTACCTCCGAGCTGTTGCCTTGTATTATACAGCAGTGTCTTCGTGTGTATGGTGAGAGCTTCTCGAATGTACACTGGATTCGCAGAAGCAGGGTTATCACGCGGCGACGCCGATGAGCTCTGGATGTCTTTCAGGTCTCTCACGGTCAATTTGTCTCTTTTTGCAGCTGATATCCACTGTTCTCGAGCTTCCGGTGACTTCATCTCTATATAGATCTGACCTGGTTTTTCCTTACGCCCTGGTAGGCGTTTTATGGTCTTCGCATCCGTTGCGTTGACATTCAGCTTGGTGGCCACTGTCTTGACTACATCTGCTACATCTTCCTCAGGTTCCTTTGGTATACCCCAGATTTCAAGGTCATTAGCCAGCAGTCTTTGATCAGATTCTTGAAGTCGCTGTTCCAGAACTGCAATTCTGAGTTCAAGACTCTTGTTCTGGTTGATCAGTGCTTGGTTTTTATTTTCCATGATCTTAAACTTAGCTTCCTGCTGGTCGACCTTCCCTTCAATTTTTACAATGAGATCGCCGTTGTAGGTCAGCGAGTGCTGGAAGGCATCAAGTTGTTCCTTTATAGACTTCTTCATTTCAATGCTAATGTCCTGTAGGAGTTTCTTGACATCGATAGTCACTGCTTTCGGGTCGGCATCACGAGTAGGCTCATCCTCGTTGTCGGAGTCATCGCCCGGGACAAAGAAGGAGGAGCGTCGCGAGGAGCTCATGCACACCTCACAACACCACTCTAGGTTTGGCGCGGCGCGTAACGCTTACAAATAAAACTCACTACTATGACCATAGCTTTAGATTCGTCTATGGTAAATCGAAAAGGTTCGATCAATCAGAAGCTACGATACTATCGATAGTATCGCGTCAAAAAGTCGATACTATCAATGATCTATCGGCGCGTTTCGATAGTATCGATAGTTTTTCTTTAGTAACTTTCGAGGTATTTTTCATACTACTGACTGGAAATAAAACTAATAAAACAACTAATTTATGAATGAACTGCGAAATACTGCGAATATATAATAAAAAGATGGGATAGATGAACTTTGTAATAATTATCTATATTACCTTTTAGGAGCAAGCAATAGTATCGTAAAATGTACGAATATCGATCGATATATTGTCGATACTATCGATAGTGTTTGTACTGACACTATCGATAGTGTTTGTACTGACACTATCGATAATATCGTTACTATGAGTCTTTAGCAATACATATCTTTATCCATCGATACTATCGATGGATAAAGATATGTATTATACGTCAAGGGTCGATGGTTTCGACAGGACTATCGATAGTATGACTGATTTTCATAGTATCACGATACTATCGATAGAATATCGCTGTCGTAACATCACTAAAGAAGCCAGTATTTCTAGCCAAGTTAGACGTCCCACAATTCCGGGGTCGAACAGGTAGTGCACGGTCCCGGAATGCCCGGCCCAGTAATGCGCTGCCTGGAATGTCCGGCCCAAGAATTGGCGTCCCCACGATTCCGGGGCCGTGTCCCCCGAAAATTCCCCGAAAATTCTTCACTTTTTCACAATTTTCCGTCTTTTTGAGTTACTGTGGCAGGGGCATTGAGTTGAACAATCTCAATCATCCTTCAACTGCCAAGTCTAACATGAAGTGCTGGTATTCCTTAAACTTTGCTAAATATCATCACCTCATCATCAACATTCACTTACACGCTTAAATGTATAAACATTATGTATTGTCTTCTATTCACAGGCAGCAGTGAAGGGGCTGCAGATGTCGGGCCTGGATATCGTCTCCATAACCGACACAACTCGCGTGTCCTGGAACCCACCACGGCCCAGGAAAGCCAGGAGATTGTAGAACAATTACCGAATGTTTATATGTAAAATAGCTATAGAATAAACTGTACACTTGTTAAAACATCATTTTCAATCAGCTCTGGGAGAGTCCATTAATCTGGCACTCAATTGACAAATACTAGGACAAAGGACAAGCACGCTCTGAATATTTTGGTGCATTAATAACGCACCAAAATATTCTAGTTTTTCCAGCAAAATAAATAAAAATGAATCCCGAAATGTGTAGGTAAGCGCTAAACGCGCCAACGGCTGGACCGATTTGGATCAAATTTTGTTTTAATTGTTCGTTGAAGTCTAAAGAAGGTTTGTACAGAGAGAAAACTTTGAAAAACGCAAAGGATCAGCTAAAAAATAAAACAATATGGTTTCTTGTTCTTGACACTGTCAATAGATGGCGTTGGTGGTAGCAGCCTTACGTTCTATTGCGATGTTGGGTTAATGCATTTGTCAGGAGATTGAGTTCGTAGCAGTTATTTTCTTTGTTGACCTGTCAGTCTAGGGGTGACGATCAAAAATCTATCAATCGAATCACCATTTAAATTTGCTTGGATTATTCTATAACTTTTTTTTTTAAGAATCCCAAGGTTGTAAAGAAATGGCGCTTATTAGATAGATAGAAATCGCTTTACTTTTGACAGGTCCAAAGCAAAAGTCAAAAGGAAAATTTACAGGATTGAACAGAGTATAGAAGAGAGAATAGGAGCTTTTTCTATTCAAGTCACACCCGGGTCTGTTCACCCCCATTTTACGGTAGTATTTTTACGGATTCGTCCCCAGTGGCTAATGGGTAACTTTCACTTTTTTCAAGACCGATCGACTTTCGGGTGATCAGAAAATATCATAGATATCTGTTTAAATTCCACGCCTTAACCGACAGGGCGTGGAATCCTGGTAGGGTTGGTTTTCACCAGGAGTACTGACCTTTGACGTTGTGGACCGGAATTCGAAAGCTCAATTCGAGGCAGGAACACGGGATGAGGAGCACAAGGGTGGGGGGAGAGGAGTCGAATCTTACTCTCGTCGTAGCCCGATGCTGTCGCCGTCGTGTTGCTTGCCGACACGAAGGGTCGCTGTCCGAATGCGACGAATTGATTCCCGAATCACTTCGTCCCTTCACAACACGAAGCACTCACTCCGATGACGTGAATCTACTTATTTCCCGACGATTGGACGATTGTTCCGTGATGATTATTACAAATTAACACTCCGACCAGGCCCGACACCTGTGTTAGACAATTATTACTAATAAAAATACAGCCAAGGCCCGAATGCCATGTGCAAAAAAGTAACCTCTAACTCGTCATCACGTTTCTATACAAGTGACAGCTGCTAGTTCCGTTCCGATCCCACGCGGTCCGAGTCGCGCAACAAAAAAAGGTGCGTTCCGAAGCATAAATATTAAACAATATCTATTACCTATATTTTTAATATGAAAACCTTTCTTCCAAAGACATTATTTTCAACTAAATCTACGAGCGCTCGGAGACGATTTTCGGGTGATCGGAAAATATCATAGATATCTATTATATTTTTAATATGAAAACCTTTCTTCCGAAGACATTATTTTCAACTAAATCTACAAGCGCTCGGAGACTAAATCAGTTTCCTATATGAAACGTACACGCAAAAATACGTCGAATAAATAGAAAACAAATGGTGTTTTGATGATTGTGGTTTTGGCGCACAATTAAAGTTATTGGAAATTAAAACTCATAAGTGTTTTTCTAATATTGTATAAATAACATACATTTATTCCACATTTTTCTGCTGACTGGTTTGGCCTAGAGTTGAAGCTATGTAAAGATGCATTACTTTCTTTATTGCATTATTTTTTTCTTGTTTGTGTACTAAGTAATTAAAGAAGCACATAAGTGGTGTAATATTATTCGTATAATTATGTAGTTATATTTCTAAAACCTGACGAGAGCCCTATCCCCTACTTTCAGGGGTTGAGGGATGTTTTTTTAAAGCCTGAAACACGTATGTTCTTATTTGTAATATACTATAATAAGAAGTATGTGTACTTGTATAAATTTCAGATCTCTAGCATGAAATTATGTTTGTATGGGAAAACGTATACAGACTTCCATCCCCTAATTTAAAGGGTGGGGGTAATTTACTTAAAATAAGTATTTCATTATTTATAACAAGGAGTCCCTATATACCTTTTCAGACCTCTCGCATCAAAATTTGCGGAAGTCTCGTTCAAACTTCCATCCCCAAGTTTTAGAATGTGTTTGTTGTTTGTATACTAATATTAGCTTTCCTACCACATTTCAGCTTTCTAGGACTTGAGGAAGTACCTAAGACTTGATAATCATCAGTGTGTCAGTGACGAAATCAGAGTAGTTTAGATATCAATAAAATCTAAAGTATAAGAGCTATGCTATTTAAACTGTCTCTGTATATTAAGCCCACTACTGACCATATCCCGAGAATTTTGTTCAACAGCTATCCAAACCCAAGTTGTGAGGGTTCAAATAATCAACGAAGCGCTTCGATTGCTCGTCTTGGCGGGGGCACTGCCGTGTCCCCAGATCAATTTTCTTATCAATAATTTAAACGTTTTCTCATTCCCGTATACTTAGCTACTAAAAATATCTGCAGATTACAAAGTAACTAAGACAACACAGAAATTTTGTACTTGACTAGATTCATTCCCCTCCGGCCGTTTTCGCAACTAGTGCGAATTAAGAATTTGTATTCATTTGCGAATCAAGACCACTCTTTCCTTAACCACAACTTGGTTGCAAACAAAGAATAAGAACTTCCCAAACTAATTGAGCAATTTAAAAATCATATTAAAGCGACTTTGTCGAAAAAGAGATATTACAATGTTCAAGATTACTTAAATGATGCGACTGTATTGGGTTAATCTGGCTCAACACAGACCTTGCTGTTAATAATTTTGTAATTATTTATTCCTGCTTATTAATTATGATAATGACTAAATATTATATTTTGTATTAGTTAAGCATAAGCAATTTTCAAAAAACCGGTCAAGTGCGAGTCTAAATCGCGCACGAAGGGTTCCGTACCACCGTTCAATGGAAGCGATGGTGTGGAGTGACTAGTTTGGATTTTACACAGCAAAATATTGTTAACAAAGTTATTGGTGCGGTTACTTTCACACTCCATGTACGTAACCAGGTGCATCCATAAGTTTGTATGTGGTATTGAAAGAATTGTTGTATGGGAGCCCCCTTAAATATTTCTTTTATCCTGTTTTTTAGTATTTGTTGTTATAGCGGCAACATAAATACATAATCTGTGAAAATTTCAACTCTCTAGCTAGCTAGGTTCTTGAGATACAGCCTGGTGACAGACGGACGGACGGACGGACGGACAGCGGAGTCTTAGTAATAGGGTCCCGTTTGGAACCCTTCGGGTACGGAACCCTAAAAAGAGTTCTAAAAATCAATCTGTGGGAGTTTCTACGCCCTTCTTCTCCCACAGTGGTCCGATGTAGAGAAGTGGCAAAAATGACGATTGCTAAGTATATGTAAATATCTACAGTAATAAAGACATTTGGAATTTTGGAATTTCAAGATAATTTTAATGAGAAAATCAATATAGTAACTAAGTTAAGAGGGGTCACGAAGTCGAATATTTCCTATTAACTTCTGACAAAAAGCAAGGGCAGCGATTGAATAGAAATATATCCAGCTCTGGGATACGCTCCTCATAAATATTGATGCTCCTTTTCAAGGGTGAGTAAAGGTGTAATTGGTGCGCGTGCGCGCATGGTGCAGCACTGCAAGCACACGTCCGTGCCAGCGTGCGCGCACACCAGTTCGCTCTGTTCACTCTGCTCACCAGTTCGCTACTGTCGATGCCCGCGTGAATCACGCCGTGAAGTAACTTCAGATCCGCGAATAATCTTCTGTCCGCCAACGACACCAAGCTATGGTCGTGTTAACTGTCTCTGCCACTGGGGTTGCGGTAACCAAGCTGCCTGATAAATCTATCCTGCACGGACTCCAGTCGATCACTGTGTGTCGGGTATACTGGAGACCAGACAGGTGAGCCGTACTCTAACACACTGCCGACGTAGGCGAAGTAAAGCGGTTTAAAGGCTGGGGAAGACCGCAGTGGTTTGGACGCACGATAAGCATAGCATAGCATAGCATTTTGGTAGCCTTTAAAGAAATGTGTTCGTAATGGGGTACGAAAGTAAGTTTGCTATCCAAAATAACGCCAAGGTCTTTGATTTGTGTGACCCTCCCTAGCTGCTGATTGTTTAAAACATAATTAAATTTTAGGTCAGATCGCTTTCTGGAGAACGTGAGGGACTGGCATTTCATAGGGTTAAGATCCAGGCTGTTTCACTGGCAACACTCACAGGGCCTGTGCAGATCTTCCTGGGGATTGAGACAGTCTGTCACGTCCCCGACAGGCATAAAAACTTTGGTGCCGTCGGCGTACATGAGTAATCGGGCGAATCGAAGAGAAGCGGACCAAGATGTGAGCCTTGTGGCACACCTGAAGGGATGGGAGCGAAGCGGGAATGATGAGAACCAATACGGAGAGCCTGACTACGATTCCTGAGATAGGACTCAAACCATCTGAGGAGATCGCCGTGCACACCGATTTCAGAAAGTTTAAACAGAATCACATCATCTCGAAGTCTATCGAAGCATTTAGAGTAGTCGGTGTACACGGCATCCAACTGATAACCATTGTCCATATGACCCGCCACCGAGTCAACAAACTCGACAAGGTTAGACACTGTCGAACGTTTCCGCATGAACCGAATAAAACAGCGTAAAATTGCGAGAAAATTGTGTTAAATTTAAATATGTTTCTTGATTAAAATATGGCTCAAATAAAAACAATGTAAAATCCAATGCTTTACAATATTAATACAAAATTAGAAAAAATCACGTGAGATTAGGTGTGTGGGGGCGTCGGGGCGGGGCGGGGGCGGGGCGGGGCGGGGGCGGGGCGGGGTGTCGAGCCACATCTCATGACATCTCACCATGTCACCATGGGGACTGGAGGGGGTCCACGTGATCCGCGTCACTTAATGGGCGCCCACTCCGCACTAATAGAAGTTGCGAAGAACTATTTAGCCTCTCTAAAATCTCTGTGAATTAAGTTGTCTTAAACTATATATCTATGAAATTGGCGAATTTTTCTTCCAGATTCAGGAGTTCATAATTCGAGTAATTCAATAGCTATTTCCAGTTTTTTTTATTGTTTTAAAATTAATTTCAATATTTTACATTTAGGTACTTATTAAATTTTCTTTTAATTTTCAGTTCGATAACTAAAATTTTATCTTCAAAATCAGTGCCTCCTAAATATCATCCATTTTCATGATAATATTCGTAATATTTTTTTACAGCTGACACTTTTCAAAAATTATATAAAATTTTCTGTTAGCTAAATGTTGTCTCATTCATATACACAATGTTTATAAAATTAGGATCTGTCATTCCTAAAAAAATACAAAAATGTTTGTACTGAAAATTAAGTTCACTTCCATTTCTCCATACAAAACGCCAATTTCATATGTAAGGACCTAATATACTAAAGCATATATTAGCGTATTATGTACTTTTATCTACACACATATCATAAACCCTCTTTATCTACACATATCATATCATAAACCCTCTTTATCTACACACGTATCATAAACCCTCTTTATCTACACACGTATCATAAACCCTCTTTACTGCGTCCAAAAACCGCACGTTACGATCAGCATAATGTTAAACTATGTACTTTGTATAAAACTCATTTCTAATCTGAATATTGAACATTATGTCCATAATGTGTAAATTTTCTACATATTGACATTCAAATTTCGAACGCCGACGCCCGCCTGCGTGCCGCCCCTACTTTGTCTGTGAAGTTGGTGCTACAGAACAAGCTAAACAACACAATGCCGGTCAAACATGCGGTTCCTGAACACATCAAAGAGAGCTTATGATATGTGTGTAGATAAACTAGTGTATGTAACTGTACATAATTAGGCATTAAACCTCTCGAGTGATATTATTATGATTAATGCCCTCCATTATGTATCAGTCACATAAACTACTATTACTGCGTCCAAAAACCGCACGTTACGACGAGCATAATACTACTTATGTTATACTTATATTATGACAATAATGTATCAATATTCGACAAATCATGACATTCAAATTTCGAACGCCGACGCCCGCCTGCGTGCCGTCCCTAGTTTGTCTTTTAAGTTGGTACTACAGAACAAGCTAAACAACTGCAGAGCAATGATCAATGCCACAATGCCGGTCCAACATGCGGTTCCTGAACACATCAAAGAGAGCTTATGATATGTGTGTAGATAAACTAGTGTATGTAACTGTACATAATTAGGCATTATGTTACTATTATAGGTAGTTGAGATAAATAGATAGTGAATAACCACCAAGTTTAGTGATAATATTTTGATTTATCTAGATAACTTATTATATAGTTTTTTTTTATTTACACTAATTTTATCAGTCCACATGTAAAACTAGAATCCATATTTGGACTGTGTTTGCCGTTTTGACTGTCTGCTGTTGGCCCACTGGTTCTGCAGTTCAGCTTCATTAGCTTTAGCCTGAAACAAGTGAAAAGGACGTTAGCTTCTAGAAATACCAACCAGCAATAGAACTTTCTTTATATGTTTTGTTCCCAGTAGAGTCAAGTCTTATCGGCATCGTCCGCACTGGACTGATCGGATTTTTGAAATCGTTATATGAAAAAATAAGTCTGCGTTCACCATAAATATACAAGTTAGACAGTCGATTTTATCCAGATTTTCTTCCTGCAGAAATCTTTCACATACATACTTAACGGCACCCTCAAACGGCGAAGTCAGAGATTCCTATAAAAATCGCTCACATATATACTCGACGGCATCCTCAAACGGCAAAGTCAGAGATTCTCGCAGGATTCGCTCAGTTGCATACTAGACGGTATCCTCAAACGGCAAAGTCAGAGATTCCTGCAGGAATGGCTCACATACATACTCGACGGCCAACGGCAAATTCAGATATTACTGCAGGAATCGCTCACATACTTGGTCGGAGATATTCTTAAACGGCAAAGTCAGAGATTACTGCTGACCTAACACAACAGTTCCCTGGGTTATTCCGAGGCCTCTAAAATACATTATTTTCAAAACAAAAAACTTCACAGATTAGCATTGCCTTCAGAAAAAAAAACATTTCCCACCGCCGCCTCCACAATCTATCAAGTACAGTAAAGTACATAAATTGTAAATTCAAATATAAAAATATAAATGTACTACAGTGCACTACAGAGCGTTTGTTTTCTTATTGTATTAGAATTTGTCCTAATTAATAAAAATGCAATTAGATTCGGATTAGTAACTCTTCGTAATCCAGAGATGGCGCTAGGATTAATGGCGGCTCTACATTAGTGCCGTGAATTCATGAATTCACGGCGTGAATTCACGGCACAAATCGTGCCCTCCACATTCACGGGATGCTCACAGTCGTTCGTGAAACCTGCCGCGAAATGGACGTAGAAGCTGCTGCTGCAATAACTTTGTTTGCTGTGGCAACATATCACTATTTATACGTCCAAAACAAGAGAGTTATTAAAAAGCGTTGGAAAAAAAGAAGATGGTGGATGACTGAAATACATCGTAACCGATCAAGGTATGTTTGCTAGTGTAGTGATTTTTTTATTGACTTAGTATATGATTGGTGTGTCTTTATTAATTCTATAAAATTCATTTCAGACTTTCTATGGAGAAGAAGATATCAGAATTACAATCTGAACCCAGTGGCGAATTTAAGAAATTTACTCGTATGTCAACAGTGGACTTTGAGTATTTGCTTCAGCAAGTTTCTCCAATTATTTCCAAAACAGATACCCAATTTAGACCAGCAATACCAGCAAGAATTCGTTTAGCCACAACACTACGGTTTTTGGCTTCAGGAGACAGCTATGAGAGCCTGCACTTCTTATTTAAAATTTCACCACAGCTTATATCAGAAGCTGTACCTGAAGTATGTAAAGCCCTGGTTCATATACTAAGGAATGAAATCAAGGTAAGTAAAATCGCATTCAATAGGTTTATATTTTTTATTATTTTACTTGAATGAAACATATAGTTGTTTTTTTTATTCTTGGCAAAAGCGGACATTGACCCGCTAAGCAAAATGTATGCGATCTGACGTTTGCCGCCACAGACCGACGCCAAGGCTTTTTCTTAGCGGGTCATTGTCCGCTATTGCCAAGTATAAAAAAATAGACTGTAACTTAATATTAATAACATTCTTAAACACTAAAATAAAAATCAAGCTTGCTCATATGCATCGGCAATTAAATTGTACTCGTATTCAGATTGGGAAAAGGTTTCAGTTTGAGTAGGGGGAGGGTACGAAACAATTTTATTGGACAAAACTCTGATTCTAGTTGTGTTTGTATTGGATTGCTCAGGTAGCTGTTTGTATTGGATTGCTCAGGTAGCTGTTTGTATTGGATTGCTCAGGTAGCTGTTTAAGGGGATATTGCGTGATGTTAGTTGTGTTATTAATTATTGCTTCAGATTGAGCCATTTTGTAATCGTGGTTTGGATCATAATATGTCCTATGTAACGATATAGGTTCGGAATAGGAAGTAACAGAAGACCCGGGCCTACTCGTATTTTGTTGACGAGATTGCAAGATATTGGGAGAAGGTGAAGGAGACGAAACAAATATCGGTGATGAAAGACGATTCTGATCAAGATTACGTCGCCGTTGTATAAACATGCCATCGATTTGGTGCATAAAAATTAATCTTTCGTCTTCTGGCAATTGTCTTAGCTTATTTGCTAATATTTTTCCATAACGATCGCAATCATCTTCTTTTTCCTGGGGATTCCGGCATAACGCTTGGTTCAGGTTAGCGAGACTTTCTTTATTGAAGCTTCCAGCTTCTTGTAGCTCGGGTGGATTCTACGGCGCCGTTTCGTTGTTGTAGGATTTTCATCACTCGGTGGCACAGGGTTGACATTTTCCTGGTTGTTTTCTTGGGAATCTTGAACGTTGCTCTCCTAAAAATTTAATAATAATTATGTGTTAACGAAAATATAGTTTTGGTTTCAGATTCCAGATAGTGTTGAAGAATGGTTGGAAATTGAAAATGGATTCAGCAATAAGTTTCCTCGGTGTATTGGATCTTTGGATGGAAAACATATCGTTATGCAGTCACCCTTACACTCAGGATCAACCTACTACAACTATAAGAAAAGTTTTAGTATCGTACTTATGGCACTAGTAAACAGCAACTACAATTTCGTTTATGTCAATATAGGCGGTCAGGGTAGAATAAGTGACGGTGGAATATTTCAAAACTGTGAACTATGGCGAAGGATTACATCCGATTCCCTATTTCTACTACCTCCGCGTCCACTTCCGGGATCTAATAAACCCGTGCCTTACGTATTTTTGGGTGATGGTGCTTTTTCACTCAGCACATCGGTAATGAAACCTTATCCGGGAAATCATGATTTAGGCACCCCAAAACGTGAATTTAATAGAAAATTATCCAGTGCACGAGTGATGGTAGAAAACACTTTTGGCATATTGGCTTCAAAATTTAGAGTCTTTAGAAAACCATTGATGGTATGCCCTGACAAAGTAAGTCTCATTACGATGACTTGTGTACTACTACACAATTTTTTAAGGAAAAGTGACACATCTCGCCCGATTTACACACCACCAGGTACGGTTGACGTGTATAACGATGATGGTATTCGTATACAGGTTGGTTCTTGGAGATCAGAAATTGAAGATGCATGTGCTATACGCGATTTTCCTCAGACACCGCGTAGACCAAGTTTGACTGCAATTGAAATAAGAGAAGAATTCACTAAATATTTTACTCCCAATATAATAAAGGTACCTATATAGGTTTCCAACCTCCACATATCGACATCTTCTCCTTAGATCTTAATGTAACTACTATATTACTAATTAATAAATAAACTTACTTGATTTAATGTGTCAGTGGTTTTTCTTACTGTCAGCCCTTCACCGAGGAAAGAATCCATATATGCATAAGCAAACCAGATGGGTTTATATATTTCTTCAGCTCCGGCCCCTGAGCGACTTGAATGTCGTACCTTCAATCAAAACAATATTCCTTATTGCACTACAAGAAGAACAGATACATTCAAAAGGGATACAGTTTGCAACAGGAGGCCTTACTGCTAAGTAGCATTTTCTTAACTGGCAACCTTTAGGAATAGAGAACCTTATAGTGGGACAGATAATAGCGGGTGCTTAAAAAATATAGGTACTGATAAACAAGATACACAAAAAAATAAAATTACACTACATTTAAACCTAAACAACGTGTAAACGAATTAACGCAAAAACTCATACACCCCAACAATTTTTTTAAGAATAAAAAATATTGAAAAGGAAATAAAACATGACAATATTGTAGAAAATATGTAAGGTAATTGGTGTAATTTCTGGCTAATTCACAACTCTATGGCGCTTGAACGTCCACCTGAGTCAAATTCAAATTATCCATATAATTATACAAAATAACAAACCTTTTTTCGATATAAACGATAACTAGACAGCAATGAGTCTTTTTTCTTTTTTAATTCTTTGATTTCAATGTCCATTTGAGTACTAATCCGTTTCCAGGCATCATGATCCTTGCTTTTGTCTTTATGATGCGGGTAATTTGCATCCCACAGTACCTTTTCAGCACGGTAATACTCTAAAAAGAGCATTTCAGTTTCGTTATTCCACACGTTCACTCCGACACGACTCCATCGCATCGCACAGCTACTGCACACGTCCGTACGCTTTCGTAGTCCGGAGTAAACTGGCAAGGGGCCGTGAATGTGGATGTGTACGCGTGAACGCCGCGCGAAGGGGGCGCGAACTCTTTGTCACGGGACAAAATACCGACACTGATCGGGGAACAGCCGTGAACGCGCGTGAACCCCGCGAAAACCATCCACATTCACGTTCGCGCCTGTTCACGGAGCTTCACGGCACTAATCTGGAGCCGGCATAACAAATGTAATTTACACGTCATGGTTTTAGTCAACATACTTCTAGGTGGCTCTAGGCGCTAATCTGCATTTATATGTTTGTATGTGGTTTACAAATAAATAAAAACCTTGGCAATTCCAAGTAGATTTTCCTTTAAAAGGGGGGGGGGGAGAGATGAATGAGAATGTATTGCACTTTTTCGATGATAACTCCTAAAGTTTTCAAAACTAAAATCTAAAATAGTACATTACTGCAGACGCCGTGAAAGAAGGCCTACGGCAGAGTAGGCGAAGCCGGCAAGCCCTTTTCACGGCCAGAGGCATGTATAGTGCTATTCTCAAACATAAAAAAATGAAAGACAAATTCACCACTCAAAAAAAAAAACAAGTTTAAAAATACTACTAATCGTAATTTCCGTGCGCCCGTTGAAGTCTTTTGCTTTGAACATAAAAATAAATAAAAAAAACTTCCCGGCCTAGGCCTGCAATTTTTCTTCACAAAAAAATTCCTTTTTATCACACCTGCTCTGAAAATACATACTAATTATACCAATTAGAGGGAAGAAACGCCTTTATCCCGCCCTTCAAATCCTTTCATCCCAAGGTATGGAAGTTTGTATGAAAATCCTTCCGACCCAAGGGTGGGAAGTATGTATGAAATTCCATTACATACCCGGTTTTTTTTTTTATTTATCAGCAGTCATACTGCAAAGAGACTTAAACTGTCTACTAATTAAATTTCAAGTAAATTGTTACTGGCCACATACAGTTTTTTTTTTACCAGTTACCAACCTCCTTGGTGCATACAGAGAATGAAAAACGAAATTATTTTTGTATATAAAACGCGCGGAATCACGGAAGAAGTGGCTGCATGACCTTATGATCTTAGCCTACTCCAGAAACGGGCGAATAAAAAAAGGAAAAGCCCGCGCATTTTCGCAAAAACTTCGATTGATTTAGCATTTATCTTTGTGTTTTTTGTAAAATATGGATGCATTTATGTCTATAATTTTCCTCGTAGGTGTAATAAAAAGCACTATACATACCTCAGGATAAAGTACAGTTCCATACCTCAAATGGTTTATCTCGGTATGGAACTGTCACTTTCTTCCCTCTGAAGTAATGTACTATTTTATCACACCTGCTCTGAAAATACATACTAATTATACCAATTAGAGGGAAGAAACGCCTTTATCCCGCCCTTCAAATCCTTTCATCCCAAGGTATGGAAGTTTGTATGAAAATCCTTCCGACCCAAGGGTGGGAAGTATGTATGAAATTCCATTACATACCCGTTTTTTTTTTTTATTTGTCAGCAGTCATACTGCAAAGAGACTTTAACTGTCTACTAATTAAATTTCAAATAAATTGTTACTGGCCACATACAGTTTTTTTTTTACCAGTTACCAACCTCCTTGGTGCATACAGAAAATTAAAAACGAAATTATTTTTGTATATAAAACGCGCGGAATCACGGAAGAAGTGGCTGCATGACCTTATGATCTTAGCCTACTCCAGAAACGGGCGAATAAAAAAAGGAAAAGCCCGCGCATTTTCGCAAAAACTTCGATTGATTTAGCTTGTGTTTATTGTAAAATATGGATGCATTTATGTCTATAATTTTCCTCGTAGGTGTAATAAAAAGCACTATACATACCTCAGGATAAAGTACAGTTCCATACCTCAAATGGTTTGCGCCCCTCGCAAGCTAGTGGCGCAAATGCCATAATCTCGGTATGGAACTGTCACTTTCTTCCCTCTGAAGTAATGTACTATTACAGGTCTCTCGAGTTGTGCGCCCCGAAACGTGATGATTCCAAGCCTGTTATAACGCACGTAATGACGATGTTTCATTGCATGTTTGAGAAATAGTTATTTGTGTCACAAGGGAGCAAAATGATGTATTTACGGCGAGGGCGGTACATTGAATCCAGAGTGAAGGGAAGGATTATACGATAGAATCCTGAGCGTAACGAAGGATTCAAGCGTTAACGCCCATGACGAAAATAATTTTGCTCCTGAGTGTGACACATACAACTTTTCACACCGACTATGAGGAAAATTTAAATTGCTCTAAAAAAATTAAATTTGAATTATACTTTTACCACTTTTACAGTAATCGAACAACGTAAACATTTTTTTTTATATAATGACGGATTGTGAAGGATTAGGGAAAGGTCACCACATATAAAATATTCCTGTGTACTTTTACTAATGTGTAAAAATTATCGAATCGAATATTACAATGGTTTCGGATATCAATATTCATTATATCACAATAACAGTCATCGATAGTTTTGATTTCAGTAAAACATATAATTTATTATGACATTTTTTTTAAATATTACGGAAAATTCATAAATTTTGATATAACGTTGTTAAAGTTAAAACTTGAACCATGTTCGTTTTTAATCGACTACGATGAAATTACAATCGATTATTTTATTAAGATCTGTGTTCAATTGGCACATTGCGTAAATGCTACATGCCAATCAATAATTTAAAAAAGTAGCTTGAATGAACAGAAAAGTAGAAATTTGCTCCCTCTCGTCGTGGAGCAAAACTTACTTTTCCGAATGAAAAGTGTGAAAAATATATTTTTGAATGGTGTTTAAAGAGCCCTTTTTAACGATATCCTGCATGACTTATGCCCGATTTCACCAACAGTTAAGGGACTCTTAGCTCTTTTTATTAGCTGTCTAGCGATTGTTTCGGTGGCCGGACTTTTATATGTAGGGGGTCCCCAAGGAGCCTAGATGACCCTTACACTTAGAGCAAATCGAAACAACCGCTAGGTGGCTCCTAAAAGAAATAAAGTGGCACGTAATGACGACGTTTCATTGCATGTTTGAGAAATAGTTATTTGTGTCACAAGGGAGCAAAATGATGTATTTACGGCGAGGGCGGTACATTGAATCCAGAGTGAAGGGAAGGATTATACGATAGAATCCTGAGCGTAACGAAGGATTCAAGCGTTAACGCCCATGACGAAAATAATTTTGCTCCTGAGTGTGACACATACAACTTTTCACACCGACTATGAGGAAAATTTAAATTGCTCTAAAAAAATTAAATTTGAATTATACTTTTACCACTTTTACAGTAATCGAACAACGTAAACATTTTTTTTTATATAATGACGGATTGTGAAGGATTAGGGAAAGGTCACCACATATAAAATATTCCTGTGTACTTTTACTAATGTGTAAAAATTATCGAATCGAATATTACAATGGTTTCGGATATCAATATTCATTATATCACAATAACAGTCATCGATAGTTTTGATTTCAGTAAAACATATAATTTATTATGACATTTTTTTTAAATATTACGAAAAATTCATAAATTTTGATATAACGTTGTTAAAGTTAAAACTTGAACCATGTTCGTTTTTAATCGACTACGATGAAATTACAATCGATTATTTTATTAAGATCTGTGTTCAATTGGCACATTGCGTAAATGCTACATGCCAATCAATAATTTAAAAAAGTAGCTTGAATGAACAGAAAAGTAGAAATTTGCTCCCTCTCGTCGTGGAGCAAAACTTACTTTTCCGAATGAAAAGTGTGAAAAATATATTTTTGAATGGTGTTTAAAGAGCCCTTTTTAACGATATCCTGCATGACTTATGCCCGATTTCACCAACAGTTAAGGGACTCTTAGCTCTTTTTATTAGCTGTCTAGCGATTGTTTCGGTGGCCGGACTCTTATATGTAGGGGGTCCCCAAGGAGCCTAGATGACCCTTACACTTAGAGCAAATCGAAACAACCGCTAGGTGGCTCCTAAAAGAAATAAAGTGACCCCTAAAAGATAGGGATCGTTGACGAAATCGGCCATTACTGCAGTCATTTTTTTTTAGTTTTGTCATTTTACCCCCTCAACTTTTTCTAGGCAATATTTTTTTCATATTAGACTTGAATTATGTTGCGGTTATCAGGATTAGTATTTTTGCAGAAGATTTCAACTCTATCTCTTATAGACCCTGACGGACGGACGGTCACGTGAGTGATCCTAGGGTTCCTTTTTTACTTTTTGAGGAAGTAACCCTAAAAATAAGGTCATTTAAATTACTTATTACTTAACTCATGATAAACTCTACATTAAAACAATTACTAAAAAAAAACAGCTTAATTGAGCAATGAATCACTACTATCTTATGAAACAATTGGATCCCGTACGAAACTGCTAAGAAAGCAAGTGTGAAGCATGCTGTTGTGAAAAAAGCAAGAAAGCAAGTGTGAAGCATGCTGTTGTGAAAGTGTTGATGTTGGTACAAAGTGTCCAATAGTCGTTTTGTTTTGCGAAGGTACGTAGCCGCAATGAACGTTTATGCGAAGGTACGTAGCCGCAATGAACGTTTATGCGAAAACCTTTTGGACTTTCTATGTTCTCGAGAGATAATTATTTATATAAGCAAATAGATTGATCTGGTTATTTTGGTTGGGTATTTGACCAAGTAGGTGATAAAAAATATGTTTGTATTTTATTACCTACCTGGTCAAGTTATAATTTCATTATAGCACAATCTGTGATAGTACAATGTGTGATGACGTATTTGTGATAGTACTAAAGACACTATTAAATATCTGAATTATTTTCAACTAGTTTTTGCCCGCTTTCTCCCGCATTATTTTAGTTTTTTTGTAGTCAATATATTTTGAAGTAATTGTAAATTTTTAAAACTGAGGATTAAATTTTTAGGTTGCTTTTCACAGTTGTTAAGTTTTTTGATTTATATACTAAAAGCACCTCTTTATATACTACATTAGAGGTTCTGCCCTCGGATGTTAATATCAATTCCCAAGATCAATTTCTGCTGTTTTCAGTGACTGACCCTGAGACTTATTAGGCGTCATTGCGAAACAGACCTTAAGAGGGAACTGTAGTCTTTTAAACTCAAATGGGTACTCCGACGGTATAAGTGGTAGCCGCGGTATATACACAGATTGACCTCGAGCACAGCCAGTAAATACAATGGCTTCTACCACGTTTTTATGTAGGTGGATTGAGATTTCGGAATAGCATGACTGGAGCACCCACGTTGAGGATAAGTGTGTGAGACGGTAGACCAGGTGGGTTGAGCGCATTTAGGAGCTCCACAGGATATTGTTCAGCATCATTTGCATCAACTACAGTGTCTACAGACTTGTACTGGTATTCTGCACCTTCGAATGACTTCAACAATATGTCGTTAATGAAAGACTTATGCTTATGCGCCATTGTGTTTTCGTCCGAAACTATAAGGTTACAATCGCGCAGTCTTGGGCCGTATTACTCTGCTTTGAAATGTTGCAGAGTAGAGTTTCGACATGAATAAGATTTAGCGGCAGCTTTAAGGCAGCGTGAGCTGTCTTGCCTCCCTCCAACAGAGTTGCTGCGGTTCCTGACGATGCGACAGCTAAGGCAAGGCCACGATTATTCCTTCCTTTTGCCAATAGCAAATTGATTAGGAAGGTTTTACCAGTTCCACCAGGAGCATCCAGGAAAAAGAGTTACCCAATTACTTTGTTAATATTGCCAAGAATCTTTTGATAAATGTAAAGCTGTTCATCTGTCAGTAACTCTTCATTATATGACACCATCTTTTCCAGGGCGCAGGGATCATAATTGGTCTCCCTCAGATATTCCCAAAGTTGCTGCAGATCTTTTTGGCTGAGGTAATCCGTATTGTGCCAAGTTTTGTCCTGCTTGAGCTAACTCTGCATCCTCAACCAATATCAAGCAGCTGTTGTAGACCTCATCTATGAGCAGCTGCGCACTATCTTGCAAGTTTTTCTCAAGTTGCCGTTAGTTAGTTGTTGTAAGTTAGTTGTTGTTGGCTGGCTTAAAGGATCAGAGAGTTGACAGAAAAACATCATTTTTGAAAATAGCTCTCACAGCTTTAAAGGAAAATCGCACAATGCAGCTTCATCTAAAGTACAGTCCCAATGCTTGTCGTCTTCCAGCAATCCAAGGGCCTTGCATGCAGACCGAAATGTTGGATGGAGAATACCTTTCACAGTTTTAAAGTCTTCAAAGTGTGTTGGCCCTCTAACCTCATGGAGCAGCAGGCGTAGGTGGTAGCACTCGGTGTTGTTTGGATGAATCGTGTAAACCCTACCTAGAACGTGCTCTTTTTTCACTCCTAGCCAGCCCTCTTAAACTTCCCCTTTTTTCTTCCATCCGCAGATTTCAAAAAAGCTAGTGTTGTCTGCCTTATTTTTTTCGCAACAGCATGCTTCGCACTAGCGTTCTTCGCAGCTATGTACGGGACCCGAAACCGAGAGCGGATGTGCGGTGCGACCCAAAACAGAAAGGAACCTTATCGACCAGTCCAGATGGTCTATTGTTTCCCGAACTCGGTCTTTCAGACAATTGACTGATGTAGGTATTAGGTAATGACCGCCTTCCTTGGCAATTATAGTTGTAAAGTATGCAATAGAGATCAGTTTTTGCTTATTTCCTAATGAGACAAAATGCAATCCATAGCTTCGTATCTTTTGGGTTTTTTTGCGTAATTATTATTTGTTTACAAACATTTATTTTTTTAGTTAACTCGCAACCGAGAGAAGTATCGCTCGCCTGTGATCGTCAATAGTTATTATATATAATTTCATAAATATGTTTAATGTTATGAGGGTATAATAATCCTCAAGTTTCTGCTTCTCAAAGTAAATTAATCAATAATAATCATATTTTAAGTAATTCAAGCAGTTTTGTTTTTGTTTGAAATACTCCGAATGAAACAAGTGTCATGAATGTGACCTTCTGGCTGGCGCTGGATGCGATATTTTTTGCTAACTCTGTATGGACTTTTGCAGCTGACTGTACGTAAAATTATTTTTCCGGAGGCGATGGGAATTAAATAAATTCTTTCTGGAAGCAGTGGGAGTAAATTTCCGGAGGCCTGGGAATAATCCGGTTCCCAGACAGGCTGATGATCAATGTAGAATGTGGCAATAACCTGACCTGATGCGCCAGATACGTGATCTGGTGCTTCCTCTTCTGCTGGGTGGTGGGCTCGTTGCCCTTCCTCTTCGCGGAGACGCGCTTGGTGGTGTCGTCCATGAGCCCCTTCAGCAGCCACTCTCGGGAGTCTCCGAGCACCTCCTGCTGGCTCACGTCGACGAGCTGGTACTCCTCACGACGTCGCTTGCCACGAGTGCCGCATAGCTGACGGATCTGTCACAAACAAACATATTGTCGTGCCGGTTTCTGTCCAGGGTACAGGATCAGATCTGTACACACACATTAATTTTTACTTTGAATGCATCTGTATGTGGATGATTATTAAGTAGATTGTAAAACAACGAATTTATGAATCTCGGTCTGTGAGCCCATGATCTTTTAAAGCCACAATAACAAATAAATAAAGAGGGTGTGAGATGTGCCGTTCAGAGATTAGTATTCACAACCTAACTGCTATTACAAAAGGTACCTACATGTTTAAAGAGTAAAACAAGGTGGTTATTATATGACTTACAGCTTCATCATCTAATGCCAGCTCGTTGGTCACACCTACAGGAACGGAACCACTTCCGTTGGCTACATTATCCATATGACTAGAGCTTTCACCACTAAACTGTGCAGCACTCAAATCAGGCGGCAACTCCACTTCATTCTCAGCTTCATTCTCTTTGTAATATGATTCATAACTCCGTGTTTCTCTCTGACTGCTGGAATTTGTGGCATTATTCAACCTTTCATTTGCTACAACTTTAACATCAATTTCTAGTGGAAAATCAACTGTAGGTGGTGGTTCAAGTTGTTTGTTTATCGAGAAGAAATCATTTTGTACTTCATCCTCATTATCACTGTCATCAGAATAGTTCAGTATTGACTTTGTGGCAGGTTTAGGTTTCACTGGGGAGGGTAGAGGTATTTTCTTCTTAGCAGTAGTTGCACTTGGCTTCTGAGTTAACACTTGAGGTATTAGAGATTTGGATGTCGTTGTTGACAATACACGGTTCTTCGGTTGAGGTAAGAGGCTGAGTAAGCCAGACCCTTTCTGAAACAGAGGCAAATATAATTTTACCAAATTACATAACACCACAACTATTTCTATACTAGTGTTAAAAAAATATTACTAAAGAAAGGAATTCCTCAAAGTCTTGAAACCAACAGGCGACAAACAGAGAGGCACAAAATGTTACAGTAACAATGATTTACACACATACAGCAATCAAAACCAATAGCGACCATCGGTAACCTACACAAATAAAGAGTGAAACTGATCACCTCAACCGCTCTGAAATACAACCCAACAGTAGAACGAAACATATGTTGACCAACATGAAGAGGCAAGAACCTCAGAGTAAACTGAAGTCATTTACTCAATCATTCATTTTAGCTAAATCAAATTAAAAACTAGTGATGCAAGAAAAACGGCTAAATATGATGAAGCTAAATACCATTAAGGAGTTTATTCACATTAGTTACTTACGATTTCAATGTATTTATGTGGATGATGGAATAAGCAACCACAAGACACAGATTTGTTTGTACACATCCACATATAATTAAACTAGAACTATAGAATTATGATTGCATATATCACAATATATTGGTTGATGAATACTTACAGGGACAATGGTTTTTGGCTTATTTGGCACACTATCCTCTACATCCTTGAACTGAAAATTAATAATATTATTTATTAAATAATTTTTCATTAATTTCACAAACCTTCTGATGAAGTTCTAGAAAGATATATAAGATTTAACTAAGGCAGAATCAAATAATCATCTAGTTAAACAATTTGGACATATTCTAATCAACATACAATTAAAATCTTACGTCATGGAGAGAAGGGACAGTGATCCTCGCCTTCGGCTTGACTATGCTTGGCGGTACCGCCTTTTTGTGCAGGATGTCATCATCCTCCTCAATCACAACTGGCTTTTTACTTGAAGGCTGGGGCAGGAGGTTGAACAAACTCTGGTTGTGATCACTAATCGGCTGGGTGGGTTTTGAGATGGATGGGTCTGAAACTAAGCAAATAAAATAGGTGGTTAATAAAATAGATCTATCAGATTTATCATATGGCAACACTCTGACCAATGCATTTAGAGATGGCAAGTCATTGCTTACTTTAGAGGTAAAGGGAGTGACCGAACTTTATATTTTAGGACTAATAGATTGTTCTATTCTATTCTATTTTTGTACATGGCTGTTGGTTGCCCATCAACAAATTCTGCCAGTGTCTGTAAGGCTTGACATGGAGGATTAGACAAACAAAGGAATTAACAGATTACTCTCATGGAAATAATACTTTGTGATTTTTGTTTTAGGATGTTAGTGCATAGACATCTGAAACAAACACAAATAACTTGTTAGTACCAACAACTATGCGCGCAAAAAAAACAAACAAAAATATATAATAATATATAAATATATATTAGAGTAAATAATATATAAATAACTAAATTAGAGGAGATAAACTACAATTTCATACTATTTACACGGATGAACTTCATCATGGAGAAGGTAAGCCAAGAAGCAACGAAAATTAGAAGGGAGAGGGATTTTAAAGTTGGGAGTGTATTCATACACATTGGGGGAAGAGGGCGAAGGGTTATTGGGGCCAGAAAAAAAGATGTGCTCCAGAGATCCGTCCTCGAGGCCGCAGCCGCATATATATAGCCGCATAGCCGACATTGTCACAGTAGATGTGACATGTTCCCACAAAGAATTCCAAGATGTTCGAAGATGCTCTTTGGAGAGGTGTGGTAAATCATAGGGGGTTGATGCGAGTAATGGGACTTGTCAACAACCCCCAAGACAAAAAAAAATACAAGTTGGTCTGCAATCTCATTACCTTTGATCCCAGAATGACCGGGAATCCACACCAAGTGAATACTTTTGTTTTTTACTACATTTCCAAATTAGGTCTTTAATTTTGTTATTTTTTAGTTTCAAATTAAATTGATTTTGACAAATGGCCTGAATACTACTTTGTGAGTCTGAGAATATGACTGCTATGGAGTGGGACTCTATGAAGGAGCAAGCCTCCAGAATACCCACACTTTCTCCCATGAATACTGAAGACTCAGGGGGACACTTGAGCTGGATATGAATATTTGAATTTTGTTTGAAAAACATGCCAGTCATTCTATTTTTCTGCTACAGCATTGATAAAGGTAATGTAAGCAGCAGGAGAGATTTTGGTGATGCCAATATCTAAAAATATGTGCACTCTTTAAACCAGAACATAATGTTTATAAGGAAGATTGGAGATTTGGTAGTCTTCACAACTTTATCTATCAGGTTATGGGCTTTTTTGAAGCTTTTTACTATTGGAGGACAGCTTTTAAATTTCCAGTAAAAGCACCTGGGATTGTTTATAAAGGAGTTAAGTTCGGAATGAATGGGTAAGAGTGGAGATAGAAAAGGCTCGATAGAAGAAACTGTCAGCAAGGTATTGTCGTCTTACCACTAAGGGGGGATCACAGCACTCCACTTGTCGGGTGTTAACTGGGGATGACTTCATGCAGCCAGTAATGATCAGGAGGCATTAGGATTAAATTTTATCTAATTAAGCCAACGCACATTTATTGGCTGGTTCCATGATAAACAATCCATAGTCCAATAAGCTGCGAATCAGAGCGTTATATACTAGTTTACGGGAATAAGGGTGAGCGCCCAACCATACCCCAGCCAAGGCCTTAAGGATAGGGATGGAACGCTCACACCTGTAGCCAAGATAGTTAAGATGGTGCACACCTGAAAGTTTTGGGTCCAAAACTACACCCAAGAATTTAACCCTGTCTTTACCTGGAATGGGTGAGTCATCTATGTTACAATAGAAAGACTGCTGATAGAGGTGGTTCTTTAATCTTAGTAAAAAATTATATTAAGGTGAAACAACGGAAAGATATTCTTACACTTACTGTGGAAAGACAAATAGAGGTATCTTGTGTTGAGTTAGATAGCCATATTATTGTTTGTGTCTACAGACCTCCGAGAGATGAAAAAGGCCATGGCAATTTTGAAATATTCGAGAAAATTATGGAGGAAGCCCTCATTAAACTTTGTAATAACAGAAAAAAGTTAATTATTTGTGGCGTTCTTAATGTAGATCTGCTTGTAGATACAACACTGAAGCGACGATTAATAACTCTGTTCAAATCATTTAATTTATGTCATGTATTTCTAGAGCCGACTAGAATTACACTTACCAGCCAAACTTACTTAGATAACGTTTTTTGTGACTGTGCATTCACAAGTAAAAATGTAATTAACTGTTTACCATCCGATCACAGTGGTCAAACAGTTTCATTCCAAATTACTAGTGAAAATTAGACTGATCCATCATTTTATAGGCCTATTACATCCCATAGACTAGAGATGTATATGAAAAACTTAGATATGGATTTGCCAGTACCGGATTTTGATGAACAGAACCCGAACAAAATCTATTCTGACTTCTTCAACATTATTCAAACAGAATTCAATACAGTTTTTAAATTAAAGAAAGTCAGTGCCAACAACGGTAAATCTAAATTTAATGACTGGGCAACATTTGGAATTCGTAAAAGTAGAGCTATCTTGTATGATCTTTATGAACAAAAAACCTATAACTTTGATATTTTCATGACTATGTTAAAAAATATTCCAAAACTTTCAAGTTGGTTTGTAGAACTGCAAAAACTTTACACATAAATAGAAAAATACAAAATTCAAATAATAGAATGAAAACGGTTTAAAAATCATAAACCGTGAAACTGGCAAAGTTATACCAAGGGATAATGATTTCTGCTTAAAGATAGGTGATGATGTTGTTAAATCCAACGCTGAGGTAGCTCGAGCTTTTGAAACATTCTTCACCAATGCACCCTTACTCACAACAGAGCGTCTAAATTCATCTCCATATGAAGCAGAGACTTTGTTAAAAAACAGCACTAGCATCAATAATGTAGATTTTAAATTTTATCATGTATGTCCCCAGGATATTGTCAAAACGTATAGATTACTTAACTTAAAAAATACTGAAGACCTGTGGGGTATGTCAGTCAAAGTCATTGGTTCAATAATACTTGTTATAGCCCCACACCTAGCTTATATATTTAATAAATGTGTTGATGATGGAGCTTTTCCAGACCTCATGAAACACAGTAAACTTATACCTCTGTTCAAGTCGGGAGACAAGGGTGATCCGTCAAATTTCAGACCAATATCGGTTCTTCCAGCACTAAGTAAAATTTTTGAAAAGATTATACTCAATCAAATGCTCTCACACTTCAACACAGGGTTGATAAAAATCAGGATTTTTATAAAAAAATCAGATTAATTTGATTTAAATCGGATTTATTTGATTTTAATCAGATTTTTTTGATTTTTTAAATTATCTGATTGTTTTCAGTATGAAAGTCAGTTATTAATAAAAAAAACAACATGAAAATCAACAAACATTATATTCTTCTAAAAGTAATAAAAAAAAACACTTCCATTTTGTAATATCTTACAAAAAATTATAATTAAAATAAAAAAGACTTATTGACATAACAAATAACAAAGAACCACCGCAGACACTTATTTGTTTGAATTTAGTTCTTTCAGAAGAAAGACTAATTTGGCTGCCTTCTCGGTGCCTAATCTATTCCGTATTTTGCTGTGTACCAAATTGAATGCTGAAAATAATCTTTCAACCCCAGCGGAAGAAGCAGCTTTACTGAGCAGTTGCTTGATTATATACAATTGTTCTTCAGTTAGATCAGGCGCAGTATCATTGAACTACTATTATAATAGCTCAATGCGCAGTATACATAGGCATATTAGCGATGTACACTTATGTATACTCCACGCCAAGCAATACGGTTTCACTAGGGGTAAATCGACTATGGATGCAGGTATTACCCTTATATCTCATATTTATTCTGCATGGGAAGCCGCACAGGATGCTATCGGTGTTTTTTGCGATCTGTCGAAGGCATTTGATTGTGTTGATCATAACACGTTACTAATGAAATTAAATCATTACGGAGTTAGAAATAAAGCGTTGGATCTACTAAGATCATACCTAAGCAATGGAATTCAAAAGGCAGAAGTCAACGGCGTTAAATCTGATGGATCGGGGGTAAAAATTGGCGTTCCACAAGGTTCCATATTAGGCCCTTTCTTATTCCTGGTATATATTAACGATCTGCCTTTTATGGTGGAGAAATTGACTAACATAGTGTTGTTTGCTGATGACACTTCACTGGTCTTCAAAATTGAAAGACAAAAAGAGGATTTTGATGATGTCAATAGAGTATTATCTTTAACCTTGAATTGGTTCACAGTTAACAATTTATTGATAAATGCTGGTAAAACCAAATGTATCAAATTCTCACTTCCAAATGTCAGGCAAGTTGGAACCAGTTTAGTGTTAGACAGCAATACGTTAGAATTAGTAAATGACACGAAGTTTCTTGGAATAACCATTGATAACAAATTGCAGTGGGGACCCCACATAGAAAAATTGGCTGGTAAATTAAGTTCTGCGGATTACGCTGTTAGGAACATCATACAAAACACGGATGTGGCTACATCTAGGCTAGTATATTTTAGTTACTTTCATAGTGTCATGTCCTATGGTATCTTGTTGTGGGGAAAAGCAGCGGATATTCAAACTATTTTTATTTTACAGAAAAGAGCTATTCGAGCAATTTATAATTTAAAACGCACAGACTCCTTAAGACAGCTTTTTAAAGAAATTGACATACTAACTGTAGCAAGTCAATTTATTTTCGAAAATATAATGTATGTACGCAAGAACCTTACAAAATTTCCCAAACTTAGCGATAGCTGTAATGTTAACCTAAGAAATAATCACAGACTACATGCGCCCCGGTTTAGACTCGCGAAGGTTAGCAATTTTTTCAAGGGTCAATGCATTCTCTACTACAACAAGATACCTCTGGAGATCTTGACATTGCCATTTGAGCAATTTAAAATCCATGTTAAAGCGACTTTGTCGAAAAAGGGATATTACAATGTTCAAGATTTCTTAAATGATGGGTCTGTATGGGGTTAATCTGGCTCAACACAGACCTTGCTGTTAATAATTTTGTAATTATTTATTCCTGCTTATTAATTATGATAATTCAATTTTTCAATTCAAAATATTTATTTCAGATAGCATACATTTTGACACATATACATCCATAGGTAGATATTATTTTATCATTATAAAAAAGTTTAAAATTAAACTAAATACATCATCCATCATCCTTGAATAATAAATAACACCCACACTCACACCCTGCTCACACAGTCACACACACCCTCTCACACACACAAAACATCGTCCTAAAATATGATTATAATTTATGGTTTGTTACTGCGAAGGTGCACATCCATCCAGTACTTCAACATAGGGCTGTACAGCTTCCCAGCCAGAGTGCTGAGGATAGTGTTGGAGCTGCCGAAAAGCCGGTTTCTTAACGAGGCAATCCTCTTTCTCATTATTGCAAAGAAATCCTCAATCCTAGCTTCGGCAAACATAGCCGAGGCGCTGCAGTATCGCGGCAGCCCCAACAGTATTCTCAGCGCATTATTATATTGGATGCGCAGGGCGCTGTAGGCTCTCCGCGTATAGCTGACCCACAAGCCACCAGTGTAGAAGGACTGACAAAATGCTCTGAAAAGTGTCAATTTGACAGCCCTTGTACACTTCGCAAACCTGCGGGCCAGCATATTACATCGGACCGCCATCGCCCTGCGCTCCCTTTCAATATCAATGTCATCTACGAGCCCCTCCGTGACCACGTGACCCAGGTACTTGAAATGTGGAACCCGCTTGAGAGGTGCTCCACACAATGACACAACCGGATCCTTATCAGGAGGTTTAGTCCCTGAATGAAACACCATCAACTCACTTTTCTTCACATTATACCTGAGCCCGTGTGTAACAGCGTAGGACTCACAGACATGTAAAAGTTTTCTAAGGGCCTTGACCGAGGGACTCAGCAACACCATATCATCAGCATAAGATATGTTATTAACGATTGTGCCATCGATTGAGCATCCAATACCGGTGTTGCTGAGCTCCCCGATCAGCTGATTGATGTAAAGATTGAATAACTTGGGAGATGTAAGTCCGCCCTGCCTGACCCCGCACTCAAGGCTATATGAATTGCTAAGCGAACTCACCCATTTTACTGCATTAGTTTGATTTTGATACCAAAATTTAAAAATGTAAACCAACTCAGTCGGTAGTCCTGTGTGAGTTAGCTTATTCCATAGTATATCATACGATAATGACTAAATATGATATTTTGTATTAGTTAAGCATAAGCAATTTTTAAAAAGAGATCTAAAAATCAATCTGTGGGAGTTTCTACGCCGTTCTTCTCCCACAGTGGTCCAATATAGAGAAGTGGGTCAGAGTGTCGATAAGGGGGCGGAAGCCCCCACTTGTAAAATATTCAAAAATTATAACTTTTTGAGGCCGCCATACGTTAGCAAAAAATGACGATTGCTAAGTATATGTAAAAATCTACAGTAATAAAGAGATTTGGTATTTGGTATTTGGTATAACCTGGACGGGGGAATGTTCCGCTTTCGGTTGTTTACCTTCCACTTTGTGAGATGTTGCAGTAGCTGTTGATGAATCGTCGTCCTCACCGAAGTCACTTGAATCACTATTATCGTATGCTACAAGAGCCATCTTGAGCATAAATTTTTGTTCACGAAATAGCTTGGTAAACAGCTGAAGTAATATTTGGCGGACGGACGGACGGACGAACGAAAATCTGTTAGGCCAGTGTTGTTATTGTACAATTTTTAATCGCCTTATCTAAAGTTTCAAATTGCCGTATTTATGAAAAAAAAACACAAATTTGCCGTAATATTATAGTTATTTAATAAATGTTTACTATATTAATTGCCGTATTTCATAACAGCGGTAGTGCAATGAAAAGCATGCATAAGACACTGAAAAAAAAGTCATGAAATGCCATATATTAAGGCAATTGCTGCCATATCAATGACAACACTGTGACCACAGAACAAAGGTTAGGCGGACGGAGATCATCTTGACGGAGGACAGGAATGCAAGGCCCAGAAATGCCCGGCCCCGAAATGCCCGACCCCAAAATCGTGGGCTTTGGGACTCCAATTCCGGGGCAGGATATTCCAGGCCGCGCATTACTGGGCCGGGCATTCCAGGGCCGTGCACTGCCTGTTCGACCCCGGAATGCCCGGCCCAGGAATTGTGGGACGTCTCTCATTGGCTGGAAATACTGGCTTCTGATTGGTCGAACAATTTCGATTTACTTTAGACGAATCTAAGGCCATGGTCATAGTAGTGAGGTTTTTTCGTGAGCAAGTTTAATATTCACTCGACAAATAGCATAACCCCAAACAAACTAAATTCTGTTGGTTTATTCGATTGAGAATCGATTGTACAAAAACTAATCTGTGAAACCGCCATACTTGTTGTTTGGCCACACTGTATTTAAAAAGGTTAGTTAATAGCCGTGTTATAAAAGACGTTGCAACCGCCCAAATCCTTCTTGTTTCTGGTGTGTTCTCAAATCTGATAGGACGCAGTCGTATAGCCTTCCAAGTACGTAAATTCCCGCCAATATAAGGAATTCAGTTAAACTACTAAACCGTCGTTTCTCTAAATCTTAACTCTGCAAATAGGCTCCTAACCAAAAGGTTATGGGCCCAGTGTGCCGCGAAATAAATCTACTGTGCAAATATTAACGAAATTTCAAAAATGGAAACGAAAAGACCCAAACGTAACATCCAACCTTTTGCTGGCGAAAAATACGCAGTATGGAAGTTTCGAATTCGCGCGTTACTAAGTGAGATGGAATTAATTAAAGTGATTGACGAAAAACCCCCGATAGAACAAAATGAACAATGGATTAAAAACTGTCGAACCGCAAAAAGTGTTATCATAGAATACTTATCGGACTCATTCCTTTGATTCGCGAAAGATGAATCTACCCCTAAAATTATATTTAAAAGTCTCGACGCGCTGTAGGAGCGAAAAAGCCTTGCAACGCAGTTAGCATTACGTAAAAAGTTACTAGCGCTGAAACTTCAAGGTGATTCCCCTCGTGAGCCACTTCACCACATTCGACGAGCTGATTTCGGAGTTCTTGGCGGCCGGCGCAAAACTTGATGAGACTGACAAGGTATCGCATTTGTTACTCACACTACCGAGCAACTACGACGGTGTAATTACGGTGCTTGAGACATTGTCAGAGGACAACCTAACTCTGGCATTCGTGAAAACACGACTACTTGGCCATGAAGTAAAATTGAAGTCTGACAGTACCGACACGAGCACTAAAGTTTTGCATGCTGAACAGTTCAAACAACAAAATTTGAATCACTCTAAATCGTCGACTAACTACGATCACAAAAGGCATCAAAATAAGTACAAGATGACGAGGAAATCCCAATTTGTCAAGTGCCATCATTGTGGACGCAAGGGTCATTACAAAAATGACTGCTACTACTACAAGAAGAATCAGAATCATCACAATACCCAGACAAGGTCCAAAGCAGTTCATGCGGCGCAGCTGAACGAAGAATCGAGGCCCGCGCCAGACGAGTTCTCAGGCTTCGCGTTCATGACGGGCGACTACCAACAAGAGGACGAGCAATCGGATAACAGGATAACGTTCCTGTTGGACTCTGTTGCATCGGACCATATAATAAACAGGGAAGATTTCTTCTACACCTGCTCAAACTTAACCACACCAGTTAAAATTTCAATTGCTAAAACTGGACAATTTATTTTAGCTACGAAGAAGGGATCCATTCGAGTTGTGAGCAACACAGGTACTCCGGGTGTCCTGCAGGATGTGCTATTCTGCCCCGAAGTGCCGTACAACCTGCTGTCGGTGTCCAAAGTGCAGCGAGCCGGCCTGAACGTTGTCTTCGACCAACATGGAGCTCACGTCACTGACTGCGGCGGTAAGAAGCTGATGACTGGTATGTGTAGAAACAACTTTCCTAGAAAATCCTAAAGGGGTATGTTATACAGGCAACAAAGTATGCAAGCTAAATAGAGCGCTATACGAGTTGAAGCAGGCTGCAAGATGTTGGTTTGAAGTCTTTGAGCAATCTCTAAAAGAGAAAGGTTTTCAAAATTCGGATGTTGATAGGTGTATATATGTTTTAGATAAAGGTGAAATTAATACAAATATATACATAGTACTATACGTTGATGATTTAGTCATCGCGTGTGCGGATATCTAAACAATGAATAATTTTTAAAGAACAAATTTATTTTAAAGAGCAAATTTAAAATGACTGATATGAATGAGATAAAATTATTTCTAGGTATAAGAATAACTATAGAAAATGGTACTCTAACATTAGATCAAAGTTCGTACATAAAATCAATATTGTGTAAATATAATATGCAGGACTGCAACCCAGCAAGTACTCCTCTAGAAAGTAAACCGAATTATGAGGCTCTGAATTCAGACGATAAATATGAAGCGCCCTGTAAAAACTTTATAGGCTGTTTAATGTATGTTATGCTGTGTACTCGTCAAGATCTAAGTGCGAGTGTAAATATATTGAGCAGATACACAAATGAGAATAATAAGGAGTTGTGGCAATGTCTGAAAATAATTCTAAGATACCTGAGGGGCACAATTGATTTAAAATTAGTGTATAAAAGAGGTGATTTTGAGAATGTACTGTGTGGGTATGCAGATTCCGATTGGGGTGGTGATACAAGTGATAGACGTAGTACAACAGGATATATATTTCAGTCTTTCCATAATTGTACAATAACATGGTGTACAAAGAAACAGTCCTCCGTTGCAGCTTCTTCGACAGAAGCGGAATATATGGCAATGTTCGAGGCTGTAAAGGAAGCTTTATGGTTAAAATCACTAGCGTTAAGCATTAACATACAAATTGTAACACCCATTACCATTTTTGAAGACAATAACGGCTGTATCAGTATTGCAAAGAATCCTACCAGCCACAAAAGGTCCAAGCATAAAGATATTAAATATCACTTCACACGTGGACAAGTAGAGAAAAAGTAATTAAATTAAATTACATTCCAACAGGTCCACAACAAAATTCCACTCTTAAATTTCAAAATTTAAGAGTGGAAATGGGTCTACAATGTGTTTAATGAGTTAATTAATATGAACATTTACAAAAATCATTGTTATAAAATGATAATATTAAGTTAAATTATTATGACATGATCTGATTAGATTTTTCTGGGTTTACCCTAATCATTGCAATTAATGTTGGATCATGAACTATATGTAATTATTCCCAGCAGTTACTTGGAAAGTAATATGTTCTGTTTAGGTGTTGCAATATGATGTATACTTGAATTATAAAATGATTTTGTTTTTGATTAGCTTTTGAGGGGGCTGTTGGTTTATTCGATTGAGAATTGATTGTACAAAAACTAATCTGTGAAACCGCCATACTTGTTGTTTGGCCACACTGTATTTAAAAAGGTTAGTTAATAGCCGTGTTATAAAAGACGTTGCAACCGCCCATATCCTTCTTGTTTCTGGTGTGTTCTCAAAGCTGATAGGACGCAGTCGTATAGCCTTCCAATTACGTAAATTCCCGCCTATAAAAGGAATTCAGTTAAACTACTAAACCGTCGTTTCTCTAAATCTTAACTCTGCAAATAGGCTCCTAACCAAAAAATTCTGCCATTAATTATAAAAATAAACGCTGTGAAAACTGAGTTCAAGTAGCATTATATTTATTGAGTCAAATTTGGCTAAATTTCAATTGGGTAATAGGTTAGGTTGGAACTTAGAAGAAGCAAAACCAAAGCGTATGCAAATAAAAAAACATTTAATGATACTTATGAATAGATTTTTTGAGATAGAGATACTGTGAACACACCCTAATCTCATATGTAGCAGTGGTCTACGGTACTCGGGACGCCAATTCCGGGGCCCGGCATTCCGGGGTCGAGCACTGTTTTGTACGTCCACGGAATGGCCGGCCCAGGAATGCCTGACCCCGGAATCGTGGGCTAACGGTAGGCCAATTCCGGGGCCGAACATTCCTGGGCCGGACAATACTGAGCCGGGCATTGCAGGGAGTACATCATGACAAATCGACAATGATGATGTTTTTGAAGTTTGTGGTCAGGGCTGCCAGTAAAAATAGCAAAAAATAAAATGGTATATCTTCGTCCGTCACACGCCTGGTCCACACTTTGCCCTCGGCTCAGCTGTCAGGCCTGCTCACAGTGAGCTGACAGATGAGCCCGAGAGCACAGCAGTAATTCAAGGAACCGGGCCCGATTAACACTTCTATTTACAATAGCGAGTTAAAAAAAGGGCCAGTCAAGTGGCAAGTGCTCTCCCACCACGGCTGGCTCCCGCGGTTCTGTCTTCAAGAAAAATACTTAATCCAAGTGGACCAAGATATCTCCAGATGGAAAGTACAAAAATTAAATTGATTGTATTATAACAAACAATGTAAAGGACATCAGCGACACTCATGTTATACACAATATAAACTTCAACACCAACCACCTTAACAATCAACACATAATTTAAACAATCGACATAATTGTAATCTCAGAAATAAAAGGCTTTATTATTATTATTATTGTTATTAAGTAGTAAGTAGCGTCAGAACGTCTATTAGTACACGTCGCGCGGCACTTTATGAGCGGTGGCCTTGAATGCGCAGTAGTCACTTTTCAATACCTGTATGTGCAGTAATTCCCGCCAACATCGCCCTGCGCTCTTAAATCGTTGCGCGACATATATTATCAGACCACTGAATTTTAAGGAAGGAGGAGGAGCAAAAACAACTGAAACGGCCGGCTATCTAGCCGGCCGTTTCAGTTGTTTTTGCTGAATTTTTCGATGCTTTATTAATGGATTTATAATATACAAGAACGGTCAAGGTCAATGGTCATGAGGAAAATGAACTTTGAACGACATCTAACGTTAAAAAAACGGCAAATTCATCGCTTCCCCACCCTAAAACTCCCATATCCTCGCGGTCCCGAAAGCTTGAAATGGCGATTTAAAGAAATATGTGACTCTAAAACTAATTATTTCCGAAGGTTCGCGTATTTTGAAATCATTTATAAATCTACTATAAAGCATTCAAAAAATCAGCTAAAGCAGACGAAACGGCCGACGTTCTAAAGACTAGCCATGTTTAAGACTAAAAACAATAACTCGTCCTCGGTCACTGTGTGTTATCTATGTCTAAACCTAAGTACCTGTACTAAACACGCCCGTCTACTACATACTGGCCTATTAAATTGGCGGGGTGTGGGTGTCTCCCATACCCCGCAGGGAGGTGGCGTATTATTCAAGTCAATCTAATCAACAACTTACTAACTTAACTTGCATTTGCCGTTCCAACGATAATAATAACTTAGCTCGCCGATCACGCAAGTTAACTTGCTACTGTACTTCTTGAAGTGTGAATCGGACTCAACCTTTTGACCGCCCCAGTCGGCACTGGCCGAAAAATGAAATTCGTGCCACTGGCGCCACCTTGGCTATGGCCGACACAATTTTTATCTCGTATGAAGTAAGTTGTATTTTGCATGTTTGGCATGCAAGTAACACATTTTGAATTTGATGGATGGCGGTCAAAAGGTTAAGGCTAGACATGCCAACTGCCTAAGGCCGGTATTCAAACAATTTTTAATACCATATATGTTTTTATACATATTTTTTATCCTGCATATATCACCCTACATGGTTCAACCCATGTTGGTCGGGTTTTTGGGTTAAATGTATTCTTCATCGTAACTACTGAGTTAAATTGATGTTGCATTTTTAGTTCCTCTTGGGTTGTTAAAGAGTCCGACTACAGGTACTTACTTTAGTGGAAGATTATTTTATAACAATTAAAAAATAATAGTAGTTAATGTGACTTCCATAATGAGAGGCTTTAATATAATATAAGTACGAGTGTTTCATAATAACAATACATGTTTTTTTTATTGCCTAATTATGTACAGTTACATACACTGCTTTATCTCGATATAGAATATTTAAGCTCTCTATGATTGTTAATTTATAGTAATATTTAAAATGTAACTTCTAATAAGTTCGATTTTAAAATAACTTCGGCCGTTAGCGAGGAGGCCAATTTTCATGGGTATACATGGGTAGTATTGCTATATATAAAGTAATTTAGCGCCCTCAGACCAGATTTTTATGTTCCTGGTGGGGCTTTTAGGTATACACATATTTAATCAATTTGCGACCGAGTTCTTCAGAACGTTTATTTGCCGGTTTATCTAAGACATTTGAGAGAATTTGTACATGTCAAAAGTCAAATAAAGTCATCTGTCTGATTATCTGGGGATGGAATAATCATCCCTTAACCTTCTAACCGCCATATATCAAACAGAAAATGTGTCACTCGTATTTGGTCACCTCGTATTTTATCTAGTATTTTTTATAGCAATAACCCGCATCCCCACAAACGTCCAACAGAAGCACAAGAGTTTCGTTTATCTGAGAACATAAGTCATCAGAGAACTCTTTGGCTTTTCTGCTTTTTACACCGTCTTTTTATTTCCGATTTTGCGGTTCGTTTTTATGGCCATAAATAGAGCATAAATAGTTCATAATTAGTGCAAAAGTAAAAATATAGTGCCTCATTAGTTTAAGAAATAATGCCCACTCTTTGTTTGCTGAATGATACGTGCAGGCAGGCTACTTACCAGCTCGGCGACCAACGTCAGCTTCGTGACCTCCTTACTGGATAGGCAACCAGCTGTTAGGGTACGGCGGGGTGACTTCCTCTGTACGTGCTCCGTGTGGATTGATTTATTGTGGTTTTAATATAATTATCAGAATGCAATGATCTGCCTTGCGCGGCTCGAAATGGAGAAAGTAAAGACAAAGTGGTCATGACGTCTCGGTAGGCAGATGGACACTGATCTTTTACTCAAAGGATAAGGTCATCTAAATGCTAAGTCTGAATTTGACATCTGGGATGTCAAATTCGTAAAAGCTCTTAGTAGGTGACGCAATTGGACCTGCCTAACAGGTCCATATTGATAACTTTTACATGGGCAGCGTGCGTGATATTTATTAACAATTCGTTAGACTTTATTAAAAAAAAACTGCCATATTGTGTTTTTATTCCTTAAATTGTAATTTACCACATTGTCATTGTGTTTAGCAGGTGACGCAATTGGACCTGCCTAACTGGTCCATATTGATAGCTATTACATGGGCAGCGTGCGTGATATTTATTTATAATTCGTTAGACTTTATTAAAAAAAAAAACTGCCATATTGTGTTTTTATTCTTTAAATTGTAATTTACCACATTGTCATTGTATGTATCGACAATTGAAAACATCAGTATAATCGTATGAATTGAGACAAAAAAAATGTGTAAAAGTAGAAAAATAATAATATTGGTTGTCTGTAAGGACGGTTTACGGACGATTTTTCGTGATAACGTCATAAGAAACGCTTAGGCCGATCGTGCCTCTCTATCGGTTGTTCCGTGCTCTCGCTTGTACGCTCGGCCCAGGCGGAAAGTGACAATGAGGCGGAACGTGATAATTAGTCATGCTATTTCGTATGTGCAGCCGGTATTCATCCATTTATAAGACGTCATCACGTCAAAATCCGCTTTTTTGTTGAAAAATCCACGTTTTTAAAGCACCCATACCGCATTTCCAACTTTCTCGTCTGGCCACACTGCGATCAGACTCAGACAGACAGCAAAGACCGGTGTTGTCAGAAGGTTAATTTTGTAATCTTTTAGGTGTTTTTTAACTAAATTGGTTTACTTCTAGGTTTCACGACTTAAAAGGTTACTTTAGGTGATTTTTCGGAATTTCTCGGATTTATTTTAATTTCTTTACTTGAAAACTGAACGTAATATTTTTTCAAACTTATTAAATCGTTTGTTTCATTCGTACGTTCAGAAAATGCAACTCCCAAAAATACATCTTCGTCTCTCGCAAAGCGTCACGATTACTCACTCACTCGATCTTGTTCGAGCACGTTCGTTGTCCTCCGTAATTTGTTTAGTTTTGTACCAAATAAAGAAAATAGGTACCTACCTAGAAAACTACTGTTAATGTTTTCAAACTTTTCATTCTTTTGACGACTCGAATGGCCGAGTCGTCAGTGACCCTGTCTACGAAGCCAAGGGTCCCGGGTTCGAGTCCCGGTGGGGGCAAATATTTGTTTGATGAGAACGGATGTTTGTACCCTAGTCATGGTTATTTATCTATCTAAGTATAATATTTATCTATGTAAATTATGTGTATCATTGTCTAGTACCCAAAATACAGGTAATCCTAGTTTGGGGTTAGATCAATGTGTGTAAATAGTGTCCAAGGTGATTTATCTGATATTATATTGTTTTTTTTTTTACATAGCAAAATGTGGAACTTTATTGTCATAACTTTTGTTGTCCAAGGTATTTATTATTATTATTATTATTTTCTATGAGTAAAGTCTGTTAAGTCTGAAAAGAAGCTTGAAAACAAAGGTCTTATTGATTAATAATAATAATAATATTTTTTTTTTCAGATATCAGAGATCCATAGATTAACTTAAATTAAATTAAAATAAAATTAAAATTAAATCAAAATAAATTACATTCAAAAAATTCAAATCAAAATCAAAATAAAACAATATAGGATGTCAAGGTAAGCTACCTATGGCACGGCTCGACACACGAATTCCCACATACTGTTAGTGTACCAATGATTACACCCAGTGCTTCAGTATTGGGCCGTCGAGCCGCCCCGCGATGACTGTTAGGATGGTGTTGGAGCTGGCACGAATTCTGCTCAGAAGGGAGGCTGTCCTCTTTCTAATGATGGCATGGAAGCCGTCCACGCGAAACAGCAAAGCAGCAGACACATTCACTTTCACAACTAGTTTTCCTCGATCCCCCGAAGTACAAGGACGTCATTCTTGCGAACTTTAACGAATGAAGCCGGCATTTTTAATTCGGATATATTTATAGCATTCGTGAGGCGACGCATTCACAAAACTCATGCCCATATAAGGTCACGAACGCCTCTATCAAAAATACGACGAAGTCAAGCAGTGTTCTGATTGGTCGGCCACGCGCAGCTATAGTTTCGAATTAGAGCTAGGATTGGCTTCGATTTTCACTTAGTCAAACTCGTTAATAAGGGGCTAGCTACTTTGTGTGAGCATTACGCACGGAACAACTAAGAGTACTGGCTAGAGATGTAATCGTTTTATCTTCGTGGCAAATTTTCTAGCCAGTTATATGAGAATATTTTAGAGAATCTGCGTTTTAGTTGAGAAATTTTCACCAAAGTAGGTTTTGAGTTTTGGTAACGACCAACCTAGGAAGTCTAGATTAGGTTTAGAGTGGAGATGAGAGACCTAGACTTCATTTCGAGCTTGACTCCAGACCAGTTTTTAACGTTTTCATAGGTTTTAGAGGGACCCTGTAAAAAAACTTAATTTCTTTCAGTATCATAGTAAATATCGGTAGGCATTATGTGTGGCTTTGTGTGCCGATGGGAGGCATTGACCTGTCTCATGCGCAAGTGGGTGGAAAGCACGTGGAAAGTGCGGAAGACCTTTTAGCATTTTAATTTATATTAACCCCGCACCCCACTTTGCATTTCCTCACCTCCGGAGTCCCAGCCCATGGGAAATGTGCGCGATAGAGAATTTGATTAATTGTGTATATTTTTAGTGATAGAGCCGTAATTATAAGATGTAAGTAATAAAGGATTAGATTTTAGTTGGAGTAGTTTGTAAAAGCTTTCATTTGTATATTTTTGTGTTAGCCTGTAAGATTTCGTTTACGTTTGAAGATAGTTTTATTATGTAAGCTCCGAAAAATAAAGGAGAAATCGTGTACATATTTTGTGATTTTAGATAAGATAGCCCGGATAGAATTTCAATTGGTTATCCACCTTACAGATAAATGTTTCCTTCACATAATATGAAACCTTTGTAACCTTTTATAACTTTAGTAAATTTTCCATTTTAGTTGCCTTTCGAGGAAAAATCAGGATTGGAGTGGGGCTGGATTTTTGCCAGGGCACAAGGGGCGTCGGTGGGCTCCGAATTTACAACTCTTGAGCCGCCGCCTTTTATTGCAACGACACCTATACCTAGCCTAGCCTTCTCGTCGAGGACGCGAGCTATCGTATGTGCCCGCCAACCCGCCAGGCCATCAGGAGCATCAACGGCCCAGAGCAACAAACCGAGGAGCCCTGGCGGGCGCGGACACGGGCTATAGAGTATCATGTGTAGAGCAGGAGCAACATATAGTAGTTTGTGTATACAGACCCCCATCAGCTGATTTTAAAGTGTTTGAGTCTATTATGGAAGAAGTTCTCAGAAAATCTTTCAATACCTCAAAATACCTAGTTGTTTGTGGCGATTTTAATATTAATGTACTGGATAAGTGTCCGCTAAGTGATCAATTACTAAATTTGTTTTTGTGCTTTGATCTAGAACATCTTTTTAATCAGCCAACAAGAATCACAACCTCCTCTGCAACTTGCATAAACAATGTTTTTTATAACTGTGAACCTCAAAGAATGGCTATATGTGACAAACTTATCTCGGATCATTGTGGACAAAGCGTTGTGTTTCCTTGTAAATTGAATAAAAACTCTCAGCAATTTACTTACAGACCCATTACTACCAACCGTAAGGAACAGTTCTCGGAAAGCATTGGTAAGCAACTTAATTACTTAACGTTTGTTGGGAGTCCAGATGATCTTTGCAATTCCTTGTTCAAAGTATCAATCGATTGAGAAAAAGTTTAATGTTAAGTATTTAAATTAAAAACATATAGAGGTAGCATCAAGGCGAATTTGATGACTGGGCTACAACTGGTATTTATAAATGCAGGAACAAATTGTATGATTTATATTCAAAAATATGTATAATTGCCCATGATACTAAATTTTTAGAGTACATAAAAAAAAATTCAAAGACATTCAAATCTGTGTGCCATACAGCAAAGTCCCTTTACCTGAGTAAGAAAATTAAGCAAGCTGAAGACAAAATTAAAACAACATGGAAAATAATCAATACCGAAACTGGCAAAATTAAAACTCGGGACCGGACATTTGTTCTAAATATAGAAGATAAATAATTTTGTAAAGATCGCGAGGTAGCCAATGCATTTGAAGATTTCTTTAACAAAATCCCAATCGTTACTACCCAGTCCTTAGATTCATCCACGGCGGAGGCTGCTTCCATACTATTAAATAATGTTGATAAGCATGATGATATATTTAAATTCAGACATTTTAATGTAGACTCGATTGTTAAGACAATTAAATTGCTTAATATTAAAAACACCGAGGATCTTTGGGGAATATCAACAAAAAAAAATAACTTGTATTATTGATTCAATTGCTCCATGCCTAGTTATAATTTTTAATAAGTGTGTTGATGAAGGAGTTTTTCCTGACGTAATGAAAAATTGTAAACTGATTCAAAGTCAAAGTCAAAGTCAAAGTACTTTATTACTGTAGATATTTAAATATACTTAGCAAACGTCATTTTTTGCCTCTTCTCTACATTGGACCACTGTGGAAGAAGAAGGGCGTAGAAATTCCCACGGATTGATTTTTAGATCTCTTTTAAAAATAGGTTGTGCTTAACTAATACAAATATGAAAAAAAAAATGTTATGATTAATAAGCAGGAATAAATAATTACAAAATTATTAACAGCAAGGTCTGTGTTGAGCCAGATTAACCCCATACAGTCCTGTCATTTAAGTAATCTTGAACATTGTAATATCCCTTTTTCGACAAAGTCGCTTTAACATGCTTTTTAAATTGCTCAAATGGCAATTTTAAAATCTCCAGAGGTATCCTATTGTAGTAGAGAATGCACTGACCCTTGAAAGAATTGCTAACCTTCGTGAGTCTAAAACGGGGTGCACATAGTCTGTGATTATTTCTTAGGTTAACATAACAGCTATCGCTCAGTTTGGAAAATGTTGAAAGGTTCTTGCGTACATACATTATATTTTCGAAAATAAATTGACTAGCTACTGTTAGTGTGTCAATTACTTAAAAAAGCTCTCTTAAGGAGTCTGTTCGTTTTAAATTATAAATTGATCGAATACCTCTTTTCTGTACAATAAAAATAGTTTGAATATCCGCTGCTTTCCCCCACAACAAGATACCATAGGACATCACACTATGAAAGTAACTAAAATATACTAGCCTAGATGTAGCCACATCCGTGCTTTGTCTGATGTTCCTATCAGCGTAAGCCGCAGAACTTAATTTATCTATGTGGGGTCCCCACTGCAATTTGCTATCAATGGTTATTCCAAGAAACTTCGTATCATTTACTAATTCTAACGTGCTGTTGTCTAACACTAAACTGGTCTCAACTTGCCTGACATTTGGAAGTTAGAATTTGATACACTTGGTTTTACCAGCGTTTAACAATAAATTATTAACTGTGAACCAATTCAAGGTTAAAGACAATACACCATTAACATCATCAAATTCTCCTTTTTGTCTTTCAATTTTGAAGACCATTGAAGTATCATCAGCAAACAACACTATGTCAGTTAATTTCTCCACCATGAAACGCAGATCATTAATATATACCAGGAATAAGAAAGGGCCTAATATGGAACCTTGTGGAACGCCAATTTTAACACCCGATCCATCAGATTTTACGCAGTTAACTTCTGCCTTTTGAATTCTATTGCTTAGGTATGATCTTAGTAGATCCAACGCTTTATTTCTTACTCCGTAATGATTTAATTTAATTAATAGCGTATTATGATCAACACAATCAAACGCCTTCGACAGGTCGCAAAAAAAACCGATAGCATCCTGTGCGGCCTCCCATGCAGAATAAATATGAGATATAAGGGTAATACCTGCATCCGTAGTCGATTTACCCCTAGTGAAACCGTATTGTTTAGCGTGGAGTTGTTTTGTACGGTTGAAGTTTGAGAGCATTTGATTGAGTCTGGAGACAGATATTGGTCTGAAATTTGAAGGATCGCCCTTATCTCCCGACTTGAACAGAGGTATCAGTTTACTGTGTTTCATGAGGTCTGGAAAAGCCCCATCGTCAACACATTTATTGAATATATAAGTGTGGGGCTATAACTAGAATTACTGAACCAATGACTTTGACTGATATACCCCACAGGTCTTCCGTATTTTTTAAGTTAAGTAATTTAAACGCTTTGACAATGTCCTGGGGATATACATGATGAAATTTTAAATACACATTACTGACGCTAGTGTTATTTTTTAATAAAGTCTCTGCTTCATATGGAGATGAATTTAGACGGTCTGTTGTGAATACGGGTACATTGGTGAAGAATGTTTCAAAAGCTCGAGCAACACCAGCGTTGGATTTAACAACATCATCACCTATATTTAGGCAGAAATCATTGTGCCTTGGTATAACTTTGCCAGTTTCGCGGTTTCTTATTTGCCAAACTGTTTTCATTCTATTATTTGAATTTTGAATTTTTCTATTAATGTGTAAAGTTTTTGCAGTTCTACAAACTAACTTGAAAGTTTTGGAATATTTTTTTACATAGTCATGAAATTTTCGATCAAAGTTATAGGTTTTTTGATCATAAAGGTCATACAAGATAACTCTACTTTTACGAATTCCAAACATTGCCCAGTCATTAAATTTAGATTTACCGTTGTAGTCACTGACTTTCTTTAATTTGAAAACTTTATTGAATTCTGTCTGAATAATGTTGAAGAAGTCTGAGTAGATTTTGTTTGGGTTTTGTTCATTAAAATCCGGTACTGGCCAATATATATCTAAGTTTTTCGTATATGTCTCTAGTCTATGGGATGTAATAGGCCTATAAAATGATGGACCAGTCTTATCCTTAATAGCAATTGGGAATGAAACTGTTTGAGCACTGTGATCGGAAGGTAACCAGTTAATTACACTTTTACTTGTGAATGCACAGTCACAAAAAACGTTATCTAAGCAACTTTGGCTGGTAAGTGTAAATCTAGTCGGCTCTAAAAATACATGATATAAATTAAACGATTTGAATTTCATTGTTGTTCCTACTAGCAAATCTACATTAAGATCGCCACAAATAATTAACTTTTTTCTGTTATTACATAGTTTAGTGAGGGCTTCCTCCATAATTTTCTCAAATATTTCGAAATTGCCATGGCCTTTTTCATCCCTCGGTGGCCTGTAGACACAAACAATAATATGGCTATCTAACTCAACACAGGATACCTCTATTTGTCTTTCAACATTATGTGCAAGAACATCTTTCCGTTGTTTCTCCTTAATATTATTTTTCACTAAGATTAAAGAACCACCTCTATCAGCAGTCTTTCTACTGTAACAACTGACAATTTTGTAATTATTTATGTTAAAAGACATCATATTTTCCTTCAACCAGTGTTCTGTAACACAAATAATATCAATGTCAGAATTTTTTAGAAATAATTCTAATACAAGTTCTTTGCTAGGTAGCCCCTGGATGTTTTGATGGGCAATATTTAACTGGGGCTTACATTTTGTCATATTTAGTGGCTCTTGTATGCTAGAAATTTCCTCTATTGCCTTATGAACGAATTTAAATTACTTGGAACAGATTCCAATGTTGCATGCAAAGTATAATTAACAGGTGAATTCCCAATAGGGGTGCACGTCATATTACTCTTAACATAAGCTCATGTCAAGTTGAACTTGTTTAAACCAACTATAGCTGCGTCGCATATATTTTAAGCTAACAATGTAGCTACTAATTTTCTATATTTATTAGACAGGTACAATGTATCCTGTGTCAGAGTAAAGTTATGAATAAAATTATTCATGTCGAAATATAAAATAGCATCGCTGTGATGACATGTTAAATTAAATAAATGAATATTCATTCTATGCACAGATTTGTTCTGTAGTTCTGTCAAATTACAGGCATTTGGAAAATTGCATAGTATAAATTTGCATTTCATCCTACTATGTAAGTCTAGAAGTGTTTCAACACTTTTATTCAAATCATTCCGACTAATGTTTGAATGATTTCCTACCATAATTACAATAGTGCTGTACTCATCATAGATACCGCGACTAATTATCTTCACTAGATCTACAAATGAACTATTTGGACAGCAAATGTTCGTTACTTGTTGGTTAAGCCGGTTATGTAATAGAGGCCCAAATCCTGCACCTACTTTGTCGGAGAACAACAGAATTTTTCTCTGAGCACATATTTTGGTAGTTGGCGGTACACAAGTGGAGGTGAGTGGCGGGACACACGTGTTGGAGTGCGGTTTGATTCACGTGGCGGCGGTTGGCACGGCATTCGCGACAGCGAGCGTCGCAACGTGCGCAACGGCGAACGGCGCGGCCCTCGGGGCAGCTTGCGGCATGACACACGCCTCAGCAGGGACAGCGAGCGGCGCGGTGCTCGCGCTGTTGAGCTGCGAGGTGCCTCCTCGTCGACGACGGCGACGCTGTTTTTTGGTTGGGGCAGCGGTGGACGCTGCAACACTCTCGTTGAGGGGGGTCGAGACCAAAGTTAGTGATGTGGGCTCGTCCTCCTTGCTGGTCTCATTCTCCTCATTCTCAATTAGAATGCCCAACAATTCCACATTCTGGCGTTGTAGCTGAACTAACTCAGACGTCGCAGCTCTGAGTTCTGCTAACTCACTTTGTTCTTTGGCATAATGGAGTTTTGATATTGGTATCGCTCCAAGTAAAATATTGAAAAAAAATATCTTAAGCCAGTTACTGACCCATTTTAATATAAACCGACTGTTCCATAGTGAGCAATATGGCTTCACTAAAGGGCGTTCCACTACAGATGCAGGGATAAGGTTCTTAAAGTATATCTTTGATGCTTGGGAGAGGTCACAAGATGCAATTATTTTCTTCTGTGACCTTTCCAAAGCATTTGATTGCGTTAGTCACGAAACGTTAATTTGTAAAATACCCCATTACGGAGTTCAGGGGAAAGCTCTTGAACTTGTATTCTCTTATCTTAGTAATAGAATCCAGAAAGTTGATGTAAATGGTTAAGGTTCAATATTGGGCTCGGTTTTGTTTTTGGTGTATATCAACGATCTTGCCTTTTTTGTAAAAAACTTATGTGATATTGTTTTGTTTGCTGATAATACTTCACTTATTTTTAAGATTGACAGAACCCAGAATAACTTCGACGATATTCAGATAGCAGTCACGCTAATTCTTAAGTGGTTCACTACCAATAATTTAGTGTTAAACTCTAAAAAAACAAATGTGTGAAATTCTCGCTACCCAATGTCAGAAGGGATCCCACTTTAAGTATTTCAATGAATGACGAGCCGTGGGGTCCTCATACATCATATATAGCTGGAAGATTGAGCTCTGCAGCTTTTGCTGTACGAAAATTATGACAGTTTACTGATGAAGCCACTGCAAGATTAGTATATTTCAGTTACTTTCACAGCATTATGTCTGTATGTGGGGTAAAGCCGCAGATATACTATCGGTATTTGTACTACAGAAGAGAGCAATTCGTTCCATATGTAATATGAAATCCCGTGATTCTCTTCAGGAACGATTTAGGGAGATCAACATTCTTAGAGTGGCTTATCAATACATATATGAAAACTTATTGTACGTTCGGAAAAATATTAACACTTTTGACAAAAATTGCGATGTACATAATTTCAACAATAGAAATAAAAATAAACTGAATATAACTAAATTTCGGTTGCAGAAGGTTAATAGTTCATTTATGGGGAACTGTATACGCTTTTATTATAAGTTACCAAAGGGAATTGATAAATTGCCCATGCTGTGCATGCATTAAAACATTTATTAAAGCTAATCTCATAAAGAAAGCCTATTACACTATTAATGACTATGTTAAAAATAAAACTGCATGGCCTCAGTGCCCCAAGCTCCATGATAATGATAATAATAATTAAACTTACTTTTACAAATGCAATAATGTAATTTAACCTCTCAAAAACCGAGGGCAGTTGGGACCCTCGGTTATTTTAAGGTTAAATTACCGGGATTTGGAACCTTATTCAGGTGGTATTCAAGAGGTTAATAGTCTGGTAATATAATTATGTGTATATAATTATAACAATTTATTAGTTTTAACGTAGGATACAAGTCTGTTACCAAGAAACCAGAGTTTTTAGTAATGCTCACTTAAATGTCTTTTCTTGCTGCGGCTCTGTGTAGCGGGTTGCTCCCCTCCCTCAAATATGGAGAGTAGGGTGATGGCTGGTGCACAAGTCATACGCGTGAACGGGTGCTGCTTGGGGGGACTGGTCCAGTCTAGAGTTAATGGAGTTTATTTTTCCTGTGCGAGATTCAGCCATGAATCACCACTTGAAGAAGAAAATTCCTTTTTCAAACTCAAACCATAATCAGTTATGTACTCATTAGTTTAAGGCTTATGTTAAATGATTACCAAAAACGCACCTTTTTTACTACCAATAAATTCGAAATGACTGCCAGAATGGATAAATGTCCACCAAATTGTATTTGGATAAATGATCACCAAACTTCTTTTTATGTTTTGTGTACTTAACTTTATGTTGTAAGTTTTTTTTTGTTTTTAGATGTTCAACCTAACACGAAGGATAAAGGGGGCTTCGCTTCGCTCACCCCCTTTACCCTTCACCTAAGCTAACGCAGTATTTTGCCCTGATATTTTTTGCAACTTTTGGTGTTCATTTATCCATTTTATGTAGGAAAAAAATATTTTGGTGATTATTATATTTGTTGCCTTAATTTAGTTGATCATATTTGTTTTTTTTTTCCATATATATGAGACTTAAGTAAGTATTTGACTTGTAAAAGTGCATTATTTTGCCTACTTACAATGAATAATTTGAGTTGAGTTGGGTCTCCAACATATCTCTTGGAAGATACCCATGTCCTACACAGCTATTATAAAACATAGACATCACTTTCGATTTATGATCCCCTCCATATTTTAGATGTTCAATGCTGAGCCCATCATCTCCCGGTGATTTTCCTCTCTTCATGTATCTAATGATTGTTGCCACATCCTTAGCGGTGAATTTCATGTTTAGAAGACCACCGGCACCGTGTGCCTCATCATCAAGCACCCGATATGTCAAATGCTGCCGAAAAAAATCAGCGATAGCCCTCGGTTCGGATATCCCATCCACCGAGATGGGCAAGCTAGGCTTTGTATCTTGTTTATAGCCTTCCAGAACTTGCTTCAATATTTCAGTTTATGGTGCGAAGCTAATATGTCCAAGTCTATCTGTTGTTGCTTATTCTGTCACCACTGAAGTTTAGATTTAAACACTCTTCTACTAAGGCACATTTCCACGTAATAATGACCTGAACTCGGCATTGTGAGCCTCACTCACAAGCTTATTCCAGTCTAACACTCGTTGCTTTTTATTGTCAAAGCTATTATGAGCACTACTAAGTACAGTGGCTTCATTTAACGCTACAACTATTTGGCATCTACATTATTACATATGGTATTACAACATTCTTAGAGCTCCGATGGTTAAACAGTAAAACGTAGATTACGGTGGCAAGAATCGGCGTATATTTGTATTTCCTCGTCATTCTTATTTCCCCATTGAATATTGTTCTTTTGAATGTCAACAGGATTACCAAGGACTTCATGAGATTTAAATTACATTAAAAAAATATTGGAAAATGGTCTGACCGTACTACATATGTGAACCTTAACTATATAGTGAACCTTAACTCCGACAATAGCACTATAGACCGCTTGTGTCACCAAACAGTGGTCTAACCACCTTTTTGAACCATTAGCCTCACTTACAAAAGTATATGTGGCCGAGTCAATGCCCAGTTTCTCAACGTCCGCATATATCCAGTTTTAATCCGAGCAAAACTCTAGCATCTCCCTACAAAACAAAGTGTGTATTGAGATCACCTAAAATGTACACAGATTCGACATTGTTACCTTCCACTTTTGTATGAATCTCACTCAAACACTCCGTGAATTAATCAGATTGTCTGGGTCGTCTGTAGGCAGATACACGCAGAACACGAGCGCCGATTAATTATGCATAGTCAGCAGAATACGCGCAATACGCACGCATTAAAACATACTTTTACGCCATAAGATGGCCCTCCAAACGGTCTTTCTCTCAGGAGATCCGCCGAAGTTCCGCCGACTTTTCAGTATATCAAAAGTTGCTGTCGAGTGTACCTAGGTATGGTATTTCGTCAGGCAATAACCATGTTTCTTGTAATGCCACTAGATCAGCATCGCGACACAGTGACTGCATACATTTTGCTGAACTATTTACATGTTTACTTTTGTAGCTGACTTAGCTCGTAGTAGTACACATATTATAATTATTAGTATTATTATTGTTATTGTTGCTGTAAGCCATTTTTGGTTAGGTTTGTGGTTTTCAAATTATTATCCTTCCTGGTTCCAAAGATGAAACATCTTCTAAAAGTAGTATTATTTAGTAGTAGTAGTAAACGAGTATTATTTAGTATTATTTAGTAGGTATCATTTATTTCAATTTTTAAATTGCACTGGAATTGAGCGCACAAAACATTTGTATTCAACTTAGTTAATTATTTCCTTGCTAGTATTAAGCACTTTTCTTTTTACTTTTTTTCTTTCTCTTTCTCTTCTATACGTACCTTACTCATTACAATCCTGTTTTAGTGGTTAGATTGTCCGTGGCATCACCGACCGGCTCTGACGGAAGACCAGCGTTGGTTGCAAACCAGCCAGCATTATGCTGAGTCAGGGTCCGTTTTGCGACACACAAGCTTGTTATAGAAATTTTGTATTATATATTAGTGTAAGTGCCTGTCTCACAAATAAATCATTATTCTATTCTATTCTATTCTAAAATAAATATCTTACGGCCAAAATTAATCATTCTCAAATAAAGGTAACTTTGATTTAGGTACGGTTGGCTGCAAAATTAACTGACCACTAAAAAGTCTTAAAGAGTTATTAGTCTTTTGGGCGCCATATTTGGCGTGCAGGCAAATCACACACATTGACATATTGACTCAAATAAATACCAACATCTATTCAGACTTTAGTGTCCACCTTGCGGTCACCACTAAACGTATGGTATTTGGATGACGGGGTACCATCGGAGGCAGCCCGGAAGTAGTGATCGAAGATCTGAGAGCATTTGTCGAGGAGTTAGCGAGGTTGAGGCTAGAAGTGAATCCACAGAAATGCAAATTGTACCCCTGTTCCGGCCAGGTCTCCCCAGAAGTGCCATCAGAAGTCTATTCCGAGATCCCAGGTTCAAGGTTACTGGACAACCGACTTTACTTTATTTGGTGCACTAATCTTCCCCGAGGGTATCCCGGGTGTCTTATCGACAAAACAAGGCTCTCTTGGCATCCAAGGAGCACTTAAAACAACTCCCAGCCCGCGTCGCACTAACAATCCTGAGGAGTTGTATGTCAATTATTCCCAGGCTTACATACACGTAGCGTACTGTGCCGGCACATACGCCCGCCACAGATATGCGGAAATATCTATTTCCACGTAATGTTAAGATAAGTTGACGACCGTCACAGATAAGGTATATTTATATTCATCACGTAGTTTTGTAGTAAGTTGTATATAACCTTAGTATATCCTATAATAAAATAGTCTGGTATTTGCGCGCATCTCAAGCCTTTTACTTTACTCCCGAAGATGTCGCTCTCCTTATAATTGCCTCTGGCAAAGTGGTGACCCGACTTCTGAATATCAGCAACCTTCGGTAATAGCAGCATGGACCCAGCCGAGAAGAAAACTCCGTGTGCTGCCACCTTAGAAGTGCAAGCAAGAAGCACTTCGTCCAAGATCGCCGAGCCCCGACAACCAAGACGATATCAAGCAAGCCATGACCGGACCAGATTGAAAACGGACCAGATGCCAAAAGATAAATAATTTCAACTGAAGATTTCCCGCATCGAACTCAAGATACCGCAAGAATAATGAACCGATAGTCAGCCGACTGCTGATTTATCAAAATGGAGCTCGCACCAGCAGAAACGAACGCGTCGGCAAATTCATTCACAGCAAGCAGCTTTTTCAAGTTCAAGACATAGGAAGCCGTTCCAGCCCCCAGAAGAGTATTGAAACATCATCGATATACCTAATTCAACGAATATTGAAATCATCCAGGAAGAACATCGCACGAAGAATAATCAAATCACTGAAGAGAGAGATATATATATATATAAACGATTGGTGTACAAGATGTGCCCTATGTTGCCAAATCCCAAGGTTTTTAGGCACACATATATCACCAATCGACAACTTAATATTCACTCAAGAGTGAAGAGCACACACGTACATATGACGTACGAGATCATTGACTGCCTACAGCCAAGGTTACAGATTTAATGCTGACGCTGATTCAGCACAATCATCCTTGTGTAGGTACGGTCGCAATTATAAACAAACAGTGATTACAAGTTCAACGACGTACGATGTTAAATTGACTCATCGATTCCTGAAAAAGGTGGGCGGCTGCAGCATCAAACGACTCTCCTGCGGATCTTTTCCAGTTATAGGTTAGGTTAGTTTACTAACCGCGAAGCCCCATTTTCCTAGTGTTTTTCTGCTTTCCAGTTTTTAGTTTATTTATGTAGTGTGCGGCCAGACACAAGACTTGCCTGTAGGTAAATATTAAGTAATTCTTTAAACTTATGTAGAATTCACATAACCGTAGTTCCTTTATTTTTCTAATTCGTGTAAGATTTACCTTTAGATTAAGTTGAAGTATGCGCGATTACTATCTGATTTATGTTTATTAAAATACTACTGGTTATTATTGCAGTTGATATAAGTTTGTTATGGTATCTAACTTAGATTTTTTCCATTGTTATAAGTACATTCATTTATTTTTTTCCCTAAAGGGGGGAGTATCTGTGCCGGCACATACGCCCGCATGTTAAGATAAGTTGACGACCGTCACAGATAAGGTATATTTATATTCATCACGTAGTTTTGTAGCAAGTTGTATAAAACCTTAGTATATCCTATAATAAAATAGTCTGGTATTTGCGCGCATCTCAAGCCTTTTACTTTACTCCCGAAGATGTCGCTCTCCTTATAATTGCCTCTGGCAAACGTACGGCTCCGATGTGGCTTTGTAGGAAGGAATCCACTGAGTATGATAACGTACTGAAGACCTTACTAGAGTCGATTATCAGTATCGAAATGACTCCACTCAGAGGTGCCAAGCAGCTTTGCCCATCAGGCACGCCGGTTTAGGCATTCGACGGTTGAGCGACATCGAGCTGCCGGCCTTTTTGTCTTCGTCGCATGTCGACATTGTCACTTTTATTTTAAATATCCATGTTGATGGTTTTCGTATCCCTTTCGCGGAGGAGGCATTGGGGTTATGACATAATTGGTGTCCTGGTAGCACTCCGCCCCAGCACCCGCATTTACAGCGCATTGGGATGAGGTATCGTGCGGAGTCACGCTAAACGAGTTATTGGACCGGAGTTCGGGGCTCGAGCTGGCACGACTGCGCGCAGTTTCGCAGCCAGAGTCAGGGCTCTGGCTCCACGCCTTGCCTTCTCCTCAACTAGGAACGTTTCTGGACAATGACACGTTGCGCGTGGCTGTCGCTTTGCGCCTTGGATGTGACATCTACCAGTCTCATTCCTGTGTGTGGTGCGGGTGTGGACCCTCAGGGTCGGCTCGGTCTGTACTGCGTTCGAAGCGCGGGCAGGCTTTCTCGGCACTCCTCTATCAATGACATCGTCAAGAGGGCTCTTATAACAGCCAATATACCTTGTGTATTGGCTGCGTCCCGCGGGTCTGTGTCGTACCGATGGGAAACGCCCGGATGGCCTGACCATGATCCCGTGGGAGAGCGGGCGCTCATTGCTTTGGGATGCGACGTGTGTCTGCACATTCGCCCCCTCCCATCTGGCATCGACCGTGTCCACCCCGGGGGCCGCAGCGGAAGAGGCAGCGAGGATGAAGACCTAAAAGTACTCTGTGCTTTTGGGCCAATATATATTCATCCCGCTTGCCATAGACACCACTGGGGTCTGGGGAGTGCATGGCAAGGCATTCATTAGGGAAATAGGGCGCCGCCTGAGGGACCGTGGCTATGACCGCCGCTCCGGGTCCTATCTTATGAGAGGATCTCCCTCGCAGTGCAGCGCGGAAACGCCGCCAGAATGATGGGGACCTTTGCATCTGATATGGTCTGGGGCGCTTTATTTTCTTAGTGTGTTTGTGTGTGTGACATTTTACATATTTAAGTTTTTGACAAAGCGGCTGACGGATGCTGAACATTGATTTATTTTTAACGTAATAATAATTCAGTTAAATAAATTAGTACCTTAAGTTGACAAACTTAAGTACAAACATACTTCTATACAATATTAGGTTGCCGTTTCGCTTTCCAAAACAAGACGAATAACATTATTTATTTCGTCATATCAACAAGAGAGTTTAGTGGTCTCGCGTTGAGCGCGCTAAGATCAGGACACAATGACCCTTGTTCGAATCCTCAGTTCAATTTTTATTCGACATTTGTTTTTTTATCTATTTTGTGGAGTAAGAGATATTAACTAACCTATCAGTAAAAGTTACCTGTATGTTATGGTTATGTACCGGGTGTCCGGTGGCAGAATCGGGATTTAAATTTTGGATTTGTCCGTATCCGTTGAGCGGAGGAGCGTAGAGGAGGCCACGTTGGCTTCGTCATTAGTGCGGGTTATTTAGTCGCGATGTCGCAGTGGACGGGTGAGCAACGTGCGTTCGCCATCGAAGCGTATTTCAAGGCCAATGATTCGTGTGTAATTGCTCGCCGAAGATTTTGTTCACGTTATAATATTCGACGGTTACGTGATGCCCCAAGTGAAGATTTGATTCGATCATGGGTGCGACGGTTCCGGGCAACAAGTTCGGCCGAAAACAACTCACGACCAGGGCCCAGCCGGACGTCGAGAACAAATGAAAACATTGAACTCGTCGCGTCCAGTTTGCGCGATAATCCGCGTCAGTCCGTGCGCAAGAGAGCGGCTGCCCTGGGGCTTCCAAAAACTATCGTGCACGAGATATTGAAGAAGGATCTTAGATTTCACCCTTTCAAGATTCAAATTGTGCAAGCGCTTAAGCCTAATGATAACAATATGCGTAAAAATTTCTGCGAGACAATGTTGGAGCGATTTCGCACGGTAAACACTATCTTTTGGAGTGATGAAGCCCATTTTCATTTAAATGGTAGTGTAAATAAGCAGAATTGCCGTTATTGGTCACCTAAAGGACGGAACCCACGCTTAAAACACCAACAACCACTTCACAGTCCTAAAGTGACGGTTTGGTGTGCATTATCAAGCAGTGGAATAATCGGACCCTATTTTTTTGAAAATCGTCAAGAGCAAGCAATTTCTGTGAACGGTGTTGCTTATCGGCGCATGCTGAACGATTACTTTTTTCCAATAATGAGAGAACATCCTGCCTTCACGTCACACACGTGGTTCCAGCAAGATGGCGCCACGCCTCACACTGTTAGAGAGAGCATGGCGTTACTTCGTGATTTCTTTCCGAACAAGCTGATAAGCCGTTTCGGTGACAGGTCACCGGATCTTACACCCATGGACTTTTTTCTATAGGGGTACCTTAAAAGTAAAGTCTATGAAACGAGCCCGGCGACTGTCTCAGCACTAAAAGAAAATATCGCTCGCGAGGTTCATGGCATCCCGGCGTCTTTTCTCCAGCGAGTGGCAAGGAATACTGAGGCCAGATTCCGCGAATGTGTCCGACGTGACGGTCGACATTTAGACGATATAATTTTTAAGAAATAAAACCCGCATTTGTCTGTTTTGTCATAGTTACTGATATAAATTTATATCTATTGTAGTTTTTTTTTAATTTCCATTTTAAATCCCGATTCTGCCACCGGACACCCTGTATATGGGGACATAATATTTTTATCTATATTTAAAAAATAACACGAGTTAAGTATAATATCATAATGTTTATTTCATATTTTACATTAAATAATGCTGTGTACAGTTATCAAAAACACATTTCTAACTAATTCGTAAGGTTAGGTGTAGCTTTAGATTCGTGATGATAAGAATACCTTTAAATATACCATGCACCCTGTGCTTTTTCCGGTAGTAAGGATTTAAAAAAGTTTTTTTGCTTATCCATAATATAACATAACATACTCGGCGGCAGTGGCACAGTTGTGTCGTAATACTTATGAATAAAAATACTTTTAACAATATTTCATGTTTAACATTATAAACCATTGTTTTCAGTTACATATAAATCAATAATATTTCTTAATCATATTTATATCTATTTCGTAAGGTTAGTTATAGCTTTTTCATTTCTTTTCCGTATATTGATTATTTATGGGAGTGCTTAATTAATTACAAATTCAATTATTAAAAAACAATTTCAAACATCCACACAAACAGTTTCGTCATATAAAAATAAAACACGTGAAAAAATAACTGACATAAACAATTACACAAACAAACCGCCCCAAGAATCTCCCGGTTATAGCTTAAATATTAGTTTTCGTTATGAAAAGACAATTGAAGCTAGCCAACAAAAAGAAATATACTACTTTCTCATTTTATTTTATGTGACGGCGTTTTTTTTCACTTGATATACTTGAAAAAAGCTTTACTAAAATATAACACAAAATAAAATGGCCTCACGCTTTTTCCCATGTGATAGCAGTGGCACAATCGTGCCTTAATACAAAAATACCTCATTTAATATTTAGTATTACCTCCTCCGTTATTTATAACTGCAAGCAAACGCCGCCGCATTGAACTAACTATATTAGAACAAATGTCAGTCCCTCTTAAATTTTCCCACGCGTTTGCAATGCCTCTGGAGTCCTTTCATTCCGCATGGTTTTATTGTGCAAAGGTTTACATTTTCGATCGGATTCAAATCCGGTGACTTTGCAGTCAATGAAATCACGGCTATGTGCTGTCAAAACCAGTCACACACAGCTCCAGCCCGATGCACTGGATAGTTATCTTGCACAAATGATAATTGTGGCATATCAGCAGCTGCATCGACACATCGCACAGTTGGCAGCATACTATCCTGTTACAATTGCACACAATCAGCAGCTGTAGCGCGTCCTGCTATCGACGATACCAATTCAACAGGTCCAGCGGCACTCATCCATCCCCACATATTCACTGATATTCATTCATATTCATATTCATATTTTATTGATAATAAGATATTACATGTCAACAGTATACAATAAACGAAAATAAATTAAATTAGCAGGCATAATGATTATGAATAACATGTCAGGATAGTACAATAATACAATAGTATACACTCACTAATAAAAGTCAATAATAAAAGTTATGTCAAAAAGAATAATAATGTAAAAATCGCATAATAATAAGAATAATACCACTACAGGTAAAAATTAATAAAATTACATGTCAGAATAAAAAAATAAATAAAAAATAAAATAGGTCACAATTTTATTACAATCATAAGTTAATTCAGTCAGTGATTAACTTATTCGTCAATAAATTCTGACACTGAGTAGTATGCTTTGCTTAGGAGGTACTTTTTAACCTTTGTTACAAAGATGTTTAGTATGTTGATGGATTTTATCTCCACTGGTAGTTTATTAAATAAGGTAGGGCCCATACCCTTCAATGATTTGCTGGTTTTAGCAAGACGACTGGTCGCACAATACAAGTCGTGGGGCCGTCGAGAAGAATACCTACGGTCTGGGTTCTGGAAGCTTGGGTACTCCGATGGGTTCTGCCTCACATACTTCAGTACTTCCAAGATGTACATAGAGGGTAGTGTGAGAATACCTAGCTTAATGAAGAGTTCCCGAGCCGGGGTGTCGTTAGGTACTCCGGCAATTCTACGCACTGCACGTTTCTGAATGAGAAATGGTCTGTCGCGTTCAGCAGCCATTCCCCACAAGTCTATACCATACAAAAGTATCGAATGGAAGTAGCCATAGTATGTAGTTAGTAAGTGCTCTCTAGACAGAGTAGGTGAGAGTCTCGATAGTGCATAATACGCACTGTTTAATTTTTTGCACAAAGAGTCAATGTGGTGAGTCCACTGCAATCCTGCGTCAAAAGTGAATCCAACAAAGCGAACAGTGTCGGTGGCAGGCAGAGTGACCCCGTTCACTACGAGTGGAACCTGGGGAACCCCACCTACGTTGCGCAACGAGAATCTCAGTACCTGGGTCTTATCAAGGTTTAGTAGCATGCCATTTACTGTGAACCATTCAGTTAGACATAGGGTAATCGATTGGAGGTGTTTCTTTAATTCAGCCTCATCTTTACCGTCCACGATAACACAGACATCATCAGCGTACATCAGGGACTTGGCTGTTCCGGAGACGATATGGGGTAGGTCGTTCATCAGGATGACGAACGTGGTATTCCCTACGTTGGACCCCTGCGGCACTGATCTATCCCCGACCTGACCGGGTTCAGAAACTTCACCGTCTATCACCGTGATCTGCGTCCTGTCAGCGAGGAAGGACATAAATAGTTGGAGAGTTAGGCCACGTACTCCATAATGTTCCAGCTTGGCTCCAATAAGAGAGTGATCAATAAGGTCAAACGCTCGTGACAGGTCGCAGAACACAGCCGCCACGTGGCGTTTTCGTTCCAGCAGTTATGCGACCAGACTCCATATTTACGACAACGTTTTCGTCACGGTAACGAGTTCACGTCTTCTCATGAGTAAAAATAGTACCGGTCCAGTCAAAATCTGAATACTCCCTTGCAAACGATAACCTCTTTTGTTTGTGGGTCTCGTTATGATAGGGTTTTTTAGCTGGCTTTCTGTGGTGTATGCCCTCAGAATGTAGAACTCGGCGAATGGTGTCCACAAAAGTATTGAACATTTTTGCGAAACCCATCAGTCGATATAAATCCATTAGATTCATATGGTCCAACCATGAATGTCCGCTGTGATGCAGTTAGATGCGGGGGACGATAACATCGAGAACGACTCGTTGCTGCACCTTCTTCTTGAAAGCGAGTTATCCACCGTTTCACTGTAACCCACTAAATCAAAACAACATTAGGAATTACATAAATATCTCGAGATGTCTAGTTCTAAAAAAAAGAAAATGCATAAATAATATAGCATTAACATTAAAGATCTAAAGATAAAATACCTAATTATTGAAATACAAACATAATGTTTTAAAGTCACCGAATGATAAAATACTCATTAAAAAGAATACTTACATTAAATCCAGTCTCATTAGAAATTTGAGATATGTTATATCCTATATTATGCAATAACACGCATTCTGTCCTGCATATCGATGTTTGCTTGCATAGACACGGCAAGTAATAATTAATAAGTAAGCAATCTTTATCAACACATGCACCCACGCTAGCGAACTAGTAACGACAAAGCAAAGTTAAGATCAATAGCTATCTGATCCTCAGATATTTATTTCTACCTTCCATAAGAATCTGCAGCGTTTGAAATACTAAACATTATTTCTATTTGTGTTTTTATCAACCTTCGAAATGAAACGTTCTAAAGTTAATGTGATTTACGTTTAAGGTTTTCTTTCATATAAAAATATAAAATGACAAACGATAGGTACCAAATCACAGAGGATTTGAACCATCGACCTTTTAAAACACTTGCGTTTCGAGTCCGAGAGTAATATCCGCTGCGCCACAGAACCACTTATGAGTCAAAGTGAAATTATAGATAGGTTACTGGGCTAGTTAAAACAGTTATGTAAGTCGTTTATAAATGTAGTTGTGTGAGTGAATGTTAGAGCGCAGTGATGCTGCAAGCGATATTTTCTGATAACTATGATTGCAATTTTGCAGCCGACCGTACATATATTCTGTATGAGTCTTACGTCTTCAACCCCCGCAAAGTAATTTTATAAGGTATGATGGTAAAATTTGTCTTCTCCAGTGTGTACTCTGCTATATGTTCTGCGTTCGTCTCTTTAGACACATTGTATATGTATAGTGGTATCTTGGCCTCCGCAGCTTTAAATTTGGAGGTTCCGTTTAAGACCGCCTTTCCCTATCTCCCGGTAAACCGTGAAGGGGTGCGTTTTTTGCGCCTTTCCACGTGTATCCATTTGCCCTCGCCCTCCTCATGCTTACCCCTGTTAGAAGGAATCATATTGCTGTTGTTATTATTGTGCGAACACAGCGTCATCAGCTGTTTACCTGCGCCCGCGATGATGGAACCGCTGTTTTTTGCCTCGCTACCTACATTCGCTCGCCTCTCGTTGCTCCCGAGCTCAGATGACTGTGCTAGCGAGACCAGCGTATGTTGCGCCATCTGTGCGTAGGACAGGGAAGGCGCGCGCACCGCCCCAGCCACACTGACCGAGGTCGTCGCACTCTTCTCAGGGGTCAGCGACCTGTCTGCGTGAATATGGGTCAAGCCGATCGGCCCGCTATCACGCTCCTGCTCCCAATTATCTTGCGCGTAAAACGCACCTCTCTGCATATTGCCGTATGACGCATTATTTCCGATACTAGAATAGAAAGACGATTTCTCCAAAAGATTCAATTCCGATTTCAGTTGCTCGAAATCGCTCACTGTTACGTACTGGGATATTTCTGCAGCATATTTTTCCTGAATTTCTCTCAGATCCTTTTGAACTGCCACAATGTCCCTTAAAAGACGTGTGACGTCGACATGGTTAAAAGTAGTAGGCGGTAGTTTATGCAGCTCACGAGCCACAAAAACCGGCAACTGTTTAGACCCGGTCATCACATTGAGGAGACATATCATGTCATCAAGATATCGAGTTTGTTTCGATTGCCCTTTCCTACTAATTTTAGGTCTTGCAGTACAGTCAAACAGAAGATCCTTTGCTTCTCCAATTTCTTTAACTGAGAAAGCCGTTTTACAGATGCGAATCAGGCTTTCTTTATCCACAATATCATGCCTATTTTGCATGATAGCAGCCAATGCCTCATGGCTGACAGTATGGCGCCCTGTAGCAATACTTGGACAATCTCGACAAACCATGTCCCAAATTCGGTCTTGAGATCAGCGTATCGAAAACTGAGACCTTAAAACCGCCCGCAAGAGGAACATCTACGCTCGACACTGCAGTTTACCTAGGTGGAAAGCCGCTGGAAGAGGTGCGAAAGTTCCGGTACCTCGGAACGCTGATACGCGACGATAACCGCCTCGAGTCCGAGATAGCTGCAAGAATCGCTAGCGCTGCCGCGGCCTTTGGTAAACTCAACCAGAGAGTTTGGAAATCCTACGACCTCCATCTACAAACGAAGCTATCCGTATATAAAGCAATAATACTACCCCTTTTGCTGTATGCTTCGGAGTCATGGTGTCTATATAAAGCAGATATCAAGCGATTGGATACTGTTCAGGCTTCTCAGCACCTAATGACCTCGTAGGGGCCCATCAGCTACGAGGTAGCGTAACGATCAGTTGCCAAGAAGTGTGAACGTCGGTGATTCACCGAGCTGAAGATAATTGGGGTCGATCTAACCTGGTCTGTGCTTCGGTCCCGTCAACCTCCTGTCTCTCTGCAAGGCCCGGGTGCACCCTAGGCTCTTCTTGGTAGACAGGTTCTTCAGCCAACCTCCTATGACTGGCGGGCCAGCTTCAATGAGCACAGTGTTCCAACACAGGTTATGTTACGTGGTAAAAACCAATCTGCCACGAAAATGCGAACTTTATCTGGTTCGGGGAACCACAACACACTCAGCTATATTGACAATCCTGAGGGAAACCCGAATACATTCCAGATGGCCTGCGATTTAATTTCAATACCCTAACCAAAACGCGTTTACATTGCGAGGGCTTTCGTCTGTCAGTTGTCAAAACTGCCAGGTTGGCAGCTAACGTCAAATTCAAAATGGCCGTTCAGAAACCATCGATCGAATATCGATTTGGAATCGAACAATCACCCGCCCGGACAGGCACCCACCTGTCCCCTAATCTACGGGCAGCCGAGACAACGTTGCTACCGCTCGTTTTAGAACCGAGCCTCCTACTAGAACCTCTGCAGACCGGGGGGTCCCGTCCTTGCCAGGGAACAAGTTAACAATACGCCCCCTGCGCCAACATAGTGGCGGTAGGTTAGCATCCTTAACCAGTACGAGGTCACCAACACTAGGGGGGCTAGTTTTGTCAGTCCACTTAAGGCGCTGTTGTAAGATATGCAGATACTCGAGCGACCAACGCTTCCAGAAGTTCTGAGTAAACTGCTGCAACATCTGATACCTTGACAACCGATACAATTTCACTCCCTCGAAGGGGTGCTCGGGCAACGCGTTAAGTGGCTGTCCTATCAAGAAATGGCCTGGGGTCAGAGCCTCCAGGTCATTTGGATCCGAGCTGAGCGGGCACAACGGTCGCGAATTGAGAACGGCCTCGATCTTACAAAACAATGTCGCGAGCTCCTCAAAAGTCAGCGTGGTCTGACCTACTATACGCCCCAAGTGCGTCTTAGCTGACTTAACTACGGCCTCAAAAATCCCACCCCAGTGGGGGCAAATCGGTGGGCTGAAGGTCCACTGTATACCCCGACGGGAGAGGGCCGTTCCAATATCCACCTTATTTACATTCAAAAAGTTGACTATCTCTCGTAAGTATCGTTCCGCACCTATGTAGTTAGTGCCGTTATCAGAGCGGATCAAAGTTGGAAGTCCCCTTCGAGAAACAAACCTATCCAAACAAGCAATGAAGGCCTCTGTCGAGAGATCAGCAACGAGCTCGAGATGTACCGCCTTGGTGGATAAACAAACAAACACACATAGGTACGCCTTGCATTGCTTAGCGGTACGCAATCGTGAACTCTTCACCATAAACGGTCCTGCAAAATCCGTACCAACACCTGAAAACGGTCTGACCTCATTCACACGATCAGGGGGCAAGTCCCCCATGAGAGGTTGCATCGTGGCAGCCTTAAGTCGATAACAAGGCATGCACCGAAACACGATGTTCCGTATGACACGGCGGGCAGATAAGATCCAAAACTCCCGCTGGAGCGTGGCCAACAACGCGTTACAGCCGGCATGCGCGTTTTTAATATGACGATCAGTCACCAGCAATTCAACTAACTGTCCCCCCTTAGGGAGCAGAAGTGGGTGACGAGCCGAATACCCAGAACGTCTGCTCCCAGTAGCAGGTCGACCGGGGCTGGAGTGTCAAAATCGGGATCCGCCAACTTGAGTCCTGATGTCAGGAATCGAACGGCCGGATTCAACTTCACCAAGGGGTGTCTGCCCATGACATGCGTCATTACTAAAGCTTGCACGGATGTTTTTGTCAAAATGTCATAACGTGGAGATTTATTTATTTATTTATTTATTTATTTATTTACTAATTACAGAGTTTACAGCACATACGATACAAATAAGACAAAAAGGTAAACTTATCTTTGGCCAATTACAAACTCTCATTATTTAAGACTAAGCAGGTATGATAGAAAGCATACAGTTTACATTAAAAAGAAAAATGAAATTAAATTAACTTACATCAAAATTACAATATTGTGGTTATGTGAGTGAGTTTGTGTATATGGGACTATGTGTATGTTAGTGTGTGTATGGTAGAGAGAGAGAGAGAATTTAAATGATTATGCAGGAACAGAAGGCAGGCTTACCTTTGTTCCTTAAGCAACGACATAATCCGTTTTTTGAAGAGCGGCTTTGATAGATGAAAAATGTCCGGGTCGGCAAAGTACTTGTTGTAAGTGCGGGGCAGCCTGCAGCTGATTGAGTTAGCTGCGTAGTTTGTGCGTGCGAAGGGAATATGGAAGAGTTTGTTTGCAGAGTGGCGAGTGCGAATAGACGGTACATCCAGTTTAAGTAATGAGTTAACGAGGTCAGGGCAATCGACACCTCCGCGACAGACGTTATAGAGGAGCATCATATCAAGCATCTTCCGACGGTTCTCGAGGCTCTCGAAACCGTGGTGTTGGCAAGAGTTCTCGTATCCTTCGCTTGAAAATCTGTCACGGAAGTTAAGTTGTTTTAAAAACTTCTTTTGAATGCGTTCTACTTTGTCCACGTAGACGCCATACTGTGGATTCCAAGAAGTACTGCAATATTCAAGGACACTTCTCACATATGCACAGTAAAGTATTCGAACACATCCCATGTCTGAAAAAGGTTTGGTGACTCTTAAAATAAACCCTAAGTTTCTAAAAGCTTTGCTAGTTATTGCCTCTACATGCTCCTCGAATGTCAGCTTATCATCAAGAATCACCCCCAAGTCGCGTATGGAGTGAACTCTCGGAATAGGGATATTGTTGAGATGATAGCTGTGCGAAATGGGCTGGTTTCTTCTTGTGAAGCTGATGGTGTTGCATTTCGAGGCATTGACATTAATTCTATTTATATCATAGTAGTGTGTCAGACGATCCAAATCCTCCTGCAGCAGATCACAATCTTGAGTAGACTTAATTTGCTTATATATTTTGTTATCGTCAGCATACAGGAGGAATTTGGCGTGGTGGAAGCACACACCTATATCGTATAGATAGGCTACATATAATAGGGGACCCAATATTGACCCTTGTGGGACTCCAGACGGGATAGTAATTCGATTAGACATGTGTTCACCAATCACAACAGCCTGACAACGGTTCGCGATATAAGATTTTGTCCATCGTAAGAGGTCGCCCTGGATGCCTAGTTTTTCTAACTTCCTTAAAAGTATGTTATGGTCAACACGGTCGAAGGCCTTCTCAAAGTCGGTGTAGATGGCGTCCACCTGTCCACCGCCATCCATGTCCCTAAGTACCGCATCTACAAAAGTAGCCAGATTAGTTGTGGTAGATTTAGACCTCATAAAACCATGCTGTTCCCCAGGGATGTTATTGGAAATAGTGGCGTAGATATGGTCGTGGACCACTCGCTCCATAATTTTGCTGAATGCGTTGAGTATCGATATAGGCCTGTAGTGTTCTACAGGCAGCCTAGAACCTTTTTTGTGTACAGGCACAATATTTGAAAATTTCCACTGATTGGGAAAGACACCTTCACAGAATGACCTGTTGAAGATGGTTGTAAGTGGTACAGCGAGAACCTTGGCACAGCGGGCGATTAGTATTGGAGGAATCTTGTCGCTGCCGGGGCCTTTACTTTTGTCCAGGGTGCTGAGTAGTTTGAAAACGCTGTCTGTAGATACTCGCACCGCGCTTATAACTCTGGGATGGGCTGGTTCGAGGAGGTTAGTGTTGTGGTATACTGCAGCGGAGAGAGAGAGCAGAGAACGTGATCACCGATTGACCAACTACATTCGTAACCGTAACATTCCCCACGCCCCGTATTGATTTATTGTACCTATTTACCTTGAGGCCCAACCATTTTGCTAAATCATTCGATACAATGCAGCCCTGAGCTCCAGAATCTAATAGGGCGCGAACGTATGTTGGGTTGCCCGCCAAATCCCAAACAAGCACAGAGGCGATCGGTAACACCACCGTCTCCGGTTGGGGGGCAACCAATGGTTGGGCCGCAAATTCCTAGCGAGGACCCCCGGGGCCCCACTGTGCCTGTAACCGATCAGGTATGCAGCTATACGCCAGAGGGTCCCATTGTACAAATGGCCCACGCGCCGGTTCCATTCCCAACCTACGATTCCCCGTAAAGGGGGGTGGGCGTGAATTCAACCGTGGCCGCTCCATGAGCGGGGGGGACATCACATGTGACCGACGAGGACGAGGCGACGAGCGGGGCGACAACTGAGGCGGCGTCCGAACCACACCCGCATAGCTCGAAGGTGTCCCATGCCACCCGCCCGTTACGGCCTGCTCAACACACCCAATGTCCCGCTGGGTCGGATGCTGAGTCGCAACCGAAAACTCAGGGCCCCCCATGTAATGGTCCTGAGTGCGGCCCTGCACCCTGGTACTGCCCTGTGCACGTGGGGACGTTGGCCCCTGAGTTGCGCTCCGAGTCGCAAACGAATTCTCAGGGCCCCATGCCGTGTCACCCTGGGTACGGCCCTGTGGACGTGGGGACGTTGGCCCCTGAGTTGCGCTCCGAGTCGCAAACGAATTCTCAGGGCCCCATGCCGTGTCAACCTGGATACGGCCCTGTGGAGGCTGTTGGCCGGACCGGTTCATGCACAACAGATTGTTGTGGGCCCCACCACAATATCCGCACATTTTTGTGCGCGTGCAGTCCCTAGCCATGTGTGGCCCGAGGCACAGGAAACACCAGCTCCGCTGCTTGGCCATCCGGCGCCATCCCTGAACCCTAAGTTCCCCGAACTTATTGCAATTGGCCACAGCATGGCCAATCTGCCTACAACATGGGCAGGTCTCACCATGTGGGGTCAATTCACTCACAGTCCCATACGACTGCCGGTTGGTGCGGTCCTTCCTCGTCGGAGGGCCCCTACTCACAGCGCTCCCGGCAGCTCTCTGTGGCTCCGAAGGATGGGTGACCGTCAACCCCAAATTCTCTGCCCGTCGAGCCTCCTCTTCCAAGAATCCGACCAAGTCGGAGAAGGCGGGCAGGTCCTCGGCCGACCTCCCGTGAGACTGTTCGGAACGAGTCTGCACGTCAGCGGGTAGGCGGGAAAGTACAATGTACAACAGTAGGTACGACCATTCACCAACCGGAAGTCCTAGATTCTCTAGAGCCTTGGTGACGGACAACAATGGGTTCAAAACCTCCGTCTGTATGGCCCCGACCTTGTTCACAACCGGGATACTAAACAAACGGTTCAGTTGGGCATCGGCCAACCTCCGTTTGTTATGGTAACGTCTGACCAACAATTGTCTGGCCGTTTCATAGTTACCCTCCGTAACTGTCAAATGAGCGACCAGCTCCCTAGGCTCACCCCTCAATGCTGCCACCAGCTGAGCCATCTTGACAGACTTGGTAATGTCCGATCGCATGTGCACCAAACTGTCGAACAGATTGATGAAGCTCATCCATTCACCGGACACGCCGTCAAAAGTAGGCATAGTTATGGCAGGTAACCTGGACCCCGAACCCTGAAGCGGCAGAGGTGCTTCAATGTCACCACCATGGCTGGACTCGCGCTGTCTACGTATGTCCGCAGCCTTCTGCGTGATAGCAGCTGCCATCTCCATACATTGGTCGACATCCCCTATCAACCGTGACAGCCTGTCAGGTGCGCAACCATCAACTGATTCCGCCTGCGCGGACAATTCGAGCACCCTATTGTAACGTTCCTTAACGTCCATAGACCGCTCCAATACCACATCATGCCTATCTAAACGGTCTATCAGACCGTGTGCGGAGGAAAACCATCTGAGTTCCTTAGAAACACCCTTCTGGATTTCAGATAACGACATGATCGGAACGATACTTACTCACAATTTGCAGTAACTCAATTTTATTGGACCCTCCAGTCTACAACCCAAACGAGGGAACCCTAAACCACAACTTAAACAATGTTGTTTTCATTAAACAATAGGAACCGAGTTTTATATCTATATAAATTCTGTAAATACAATTTAGTTTCCCTTTATCATTATAACAAACACAGATAGTCAATATTAGTTCAAGTTATAAATTGCTATAAACTGAAAACAATGTAATAGCCTGCTATCAATAGATGTTATTAGTGGTCTAGTAATGCTATTGAATGAATGTTTTGGTTAACATAAGTAGCATTATGTTAACCAAAACATTCATTCAATAGCATTACTAGACCACTAATAGATTGACTAACTGGTACTTCAATGCAATTTTCAATTCAATATCTGTCTATCTACTACCAGCAATAGACCTATAGCTTACAATACTACCAATCTATGTGGATATAGGAACACAACCAAGTTACCTAATAACCGCCTATACCTACAGATTGATAGTCCCAAATCGTGCCTTCCTGGAGCCCTTGACGGCTGCAAATCTCAGGAAGCCACGCTCTAGCTACCAAAATGTTCAGGCTTCTCAGCACCTAATGACCTCGTAGGGGCCCATCAGCTACGAGGTAGCGTAACGATCAGTTGCCAAGAAGTGTGAACGTCGGCGATTCACCGAGCTGAAGATAATTGGGGTCGATCTAACCTGGTCTGTGCTTCGGTCCCGTCAACCTCCTGTCTCTATGCAAGGCCCGGGTGCACCCTAGGCTCTTCTTGGTAGACAGGTTCTTCAGCCAACCTCCTATGACTGGCGGGCCAGCTTCAATGAGCACAGTGTTCCAACACAGGTTATGTTACGTGGTAAAAACCAATCTGCCACGAAAATGCGAACTTTATCTGGTTCGGGGAACCACAACACACTCAGCTATATTGACAATCCTGAGGGAAACCCGAATACATTCCAGATGGCCTGCGATTTATTTTCAATACCCTAACCAAAACGCGTTTACATTGCGAGGGCTTTCGTCTGTCAGTTGTCAAAACTGCCAGGTTGGCAGCTAACGTCAAATTCAAAATGGCCGTTCAGAAACCATCGATCGAATATCGATTTGGAATCGAACAGACACTTTTCATTTGAAATGTCTTCCTGCAATATTACGGGTAAAATGGCAGGTTCGTGTCGACTGTTCGACCCCGGAATGCCCGGCCCCGGAATTGTGGGACGTCTCTCATTGGCTGGAAATACTGGCTTCTGATTGGTCGAACATTTTCGATTTAACTTAGACGAATCTAAGGCTATGGTCATAGTAGTGAGGTTTTTTTTTTTTTTAATCTGTTTATTATTTATTGAGGTCTTAGTACAAAAAATGACTATGTCGCCCTCGTTAAGGTCAACTAATACTCTACAGGTGGCTTTTAGCGCTGGTGTCATACAAAAAGCTAGCGTAATCTAACCGACTACGAATAAGAGCTATGTAAATTCGTCTAAGATGTTTAGGATGGGTTCCCCATCCTGACCCTGTCAATACTTTAAGGATGTTAAGGAATTTCATGCATTTCGCACTGATTTCATTTATGTGTTTGCCCCATCTTAGCGAACTATCCAACCACAAGCCTAAATATTTTATGTTCTGTTCTAATTGTAAGTTAGTTCCATCTATTTTAACATTTATCACTTGTCTATTGGACCCTCTGCTGAACAAACATAATTTAGTTTTACTACTAGATATACTTAAACCTAACTCATTAACCAGCAAGCACATTGTATTAACAGCAATTTGAATCATAGAAATACATCTAGATACTTTTTTGTATGTAATATTGTAGCCTCGTTTTTCTGGGGGTACTAGTTCCTGTCAGTAAAAGAAGAGATTCTGGTTCTCAAGTTTTATTTCCTGAACATTTGTTAAAGAAAACAAGGGGGGGTTCTCTCTTAGTGGCCGTCCTATTTAAATAATACACGTCCTTAATTCTACACTTATCTCGACCCTTGTTTCTTCAGGTCTGCCCCCCCCGCAGGGAAGATCAGCGTAACAGTAACAAGCAGGGCGTCACCAGCTACACTGGCAGTACAGGCGCCATGCGGGATCTTATGTACTTATATATTCAGGATGTACCTCGCCCGCTACCACGGGGTGCACCCAGCACGGGTCACCTTGGCGGCTCCCAAAATCCCGTCTTCGGCAGGGTTGGATTTAGCGAGCCGATGCGTCAGCCACCTCACCACACGTGGGAACAACCTCCTTCCGCTACGCGTCCACCACGGCACGCTCTCTCCGTCCCCGGAGCAAAAAGGGGCAAGGTTTCTTGTCAGTGGTTCCTCCTTCTACCACCTCAAGCGGTGTGCCTCTCGCGGCACTCTCGTCGAAAAAAAAAAGCCTCCCACCGGCTTGGGGCGCATATTTATAACCAAAATCTTCGCGAACAATCTTTCCATCAGGGATACCACCTTCGCGCTGAAAGCCCCCCATGACAAGTTCACGTCGCCGATTGCGACAGTAAATTAGCCGGGCGAAATTTCTATCTAGCTCCCGTTCCGCTGTCAGTTCCTGCACCTTACATTCAGGACGCGTCCCCACCAACATTTAGGGTACACGGCAGCGATTCCCGCCTGAAAATAATTGTTCACTCCGCCAGCTGTAGTTAAATTTTCCCGACAACAAGGGAACAAAAAGACGAGGGCAACACTAAGAGTGGTGGCGCCCTCTAGCGGCGTTCCACCGTAACCACTTGGATCGATACTGTTCGACGCGCAGCGAGATGGCTCCCCCAATGTAAGCATTGTTAAGGCTGCCGCCAGATGGCGATACCTGTATCTTCCTCTCATAAATCCAACTGTTTAAACCTATGTAAATGGACTGAAAATCCAGCGCTACAGTACCCCCCAAGCCAAAATAGGATTCACGCAGGGAATCCTACGGATGACCCCATCCGAGAACACCGCCCCCCAACAAAACAAACCCTCCAACATCCACAATACCAAAAAAAACGAAGTGCCTACGACACACAAAACCAAAAGACCTATGATGCCACCTCATGATCCGGCCGAAGACTCTTGAGGGACCAAACAAAATAACAAGCTAAACAGTACAGCTGTCACAACATACAACAATGATACAATGGAAACTATTTCCTTGGCATCACCGTTCCAGGTGTTGTTCCGGAACGGCTTATCTGGGCCTACGGCGGAATACTCGGCTCCTATAGGCGGCGCTGTGACTTGGCGAAGCGCCTGTATTTATCCCCAATCTTTCACCAGCTACGTGGGCATTGCTGCGCAGAACTCCGCGACGGGGCGACGCAGCCGGACCAACGATCGCTGATGAGCGAAAATTACCAACACTCACAACACTACTCACGGGGTTTACTCGTGGGTCGCATGACATCTGTCCCTCGTCTTTCTGTTTGATATCCTTAATATGCCACTTCCCCAATGGCTTGCCGTTTTCATCCTCTACCTCGTAAACCAAACGCGATAACTTCTTGACGATGATGCATTTTTCATACTTAGGACATAACTTCGCAGAAAAATGTTTGCTCGCATCACTGAGTTTGTAAGTTCTTTTCCAAACAATATCGCCTACATTGAAAGACAAATCACGGCGTTTGCTATTATACGTTTTGACATTACGATCGTGGGCCTTTTTTAGTTCTACCCCCACTTTCTCGTAAACATCTTTCAAGGTACCTAATCTATCCGCCGAGGCTTTTCGCGACCCAAACAACAATTCATCAACTACAACGGGATCCGAGTAAACATTTCCATCAGCTACTGCCTCTCTCCCATGTACCAGAAAAAACGGGGTGTACGAAGTAGCATCGTTAACGGAAGTATTTAGAGCGAACTGTATCTTGTGAATATTCACATCCCACGTGCGATGGTCAGACCCTACGAAACTTGAGACCGCAGTCATGATGGTCCTGTTATATCGTTCTACCGTGTTTACTTGGGGGCAATAAACCGGGCCCAAATGTACTTGCGGCACATTGTACTTTTCGAATAATGACTGGACTTCACGACCCACCAGCTGTGGCCCGTTGTCTGAGAGCACAGTCTGAGGAACCCCATGCACCAGAAACACATGGTCCTCCAGGCGCTGAGCGATCACCTTTCCTGTAGCGCGCCGCACGGGGAAAATCAAACAATACTTGGAGAAGCAGCATACTACTACTAACAAAAATGTATTTAGCTGTCTGGAAGCCGGTAGGGGGCCGACTAAATCAACACTAATACACTGAAACGGCCGTGAGCAAACCTTTGGGTCCCCCATCAGACCGGGTTTTGACAGGTTGCTATGTTTATAGGCTTTACACACTTCACAAGCAGCCACAAAACTCACCACGTCCTGGTACATTCCTGGCCAAAAGTATCTGAGCTTCAACCGACTGTGCGTCTTATCTACCCCTAGATGTGCCGCCGTAGGCGTTGAATGGTTCGCGACCATGATGTCCACTCTGTACTCCACTGGGACTACCTCCTTCCACTGGAAGTCATCGGTTAAGTTGTTCTTGCCCTTTCTGAAACGATAAAGACGACCGCTCTCGACCTGATAATTTGCCATGGATTGTGGCCTATCCACACAACCCCTAAAAAGTTTCAAATACCAATCGTCAGAAGTCTGCACCGTTGGCGCCACTGCTGCCACCGGAACTGATCTTGAGAGAGCATCAGGAACTACATTGTCCACTCCTCGCCGATGTTGAATAGTGAAGTTATATGGGGATAACCTACAACCCCATCTTTCTAGACGACCGGTTGGGTTTTTCAAGTTTAAAAACCATTTCAGGCTGGCATGATCAGTGATGATCGTAAACGGCCTATCTCCCTCCAGATAAGGACGAAAGTGTTCGACGGCGTTGACCACCGCCATCGCTTCTTTCTCCGTGGCTGAGTAGTTCCGCTCGGCGGGTAAGAGAGATCGGCTGAAATAAGCGATGGGGTGCTCCCCTCCATCAAACCTCTGCGTCAATGTTGCACCTACACCAAAATCGGATGCATCGCAATGCACTACAAAGTCTTTGTCAAAATCCGGACATGCTAACACCGGGGCCGTAGTCAGCGCCCTCTTTAGCTCCACAAATGCCTGGTCAGCTTCCGCTGTCCACTGGAACGGTGGCGTACCTTTTTTTGTTGAAGTTAATTTGTTGAGCGGCCCCGCTATGTTACTGAAATTTTTAATAAAACGTCGGTAGTACGAGGCGGTGCCTAAAAATCTCTTAACCTCCTTCTTAGTTGTCGGTACGGAGAAGTCCACAATAGCCCGTATTTTTTCTGGGTCTGTCCTCAGACCAAACTCATCAACTACGTACCCGAGGTATTTTAATTGACTTCTAAAAAATTGGCATTTCTGTAAGTTAATTGTTAATCCAGCGAAGCTTAGCCGATCTAAGACAACCCGCAGCAGCCTCGTATGCTCCTCAAACGTAGCTGAAACGATTACAATGTCATCTAAATAAATAAAAATTCTCCCGCCGAACTCAGGTCCGAAGAGACGATCCATGAGGCGCTGTTGAGTAGCTGGTGCAGAAGTTAAGCCGAAGCACATAACCTTGAAGTGGTACAGCCCGCGCGCTGGCACTGTAAACGCGGTTTTTTCCATTGAGTCCCGAGAGTCTAGTGGGATCTGCCAAAAGGCTGCTTTGAGGTCAATAGAAGACAAAAACTTCGCGTTCCCCAACTGATCTAAGATTTGCGTTATGTACGGGAGAGGGTATGCATCATGTTTTGAAACCGCGTTCAGCTTCCTACTATCCAAACAAAATCTCAGCGTACCATCTGCCTTGGGTGCCATTGTTATAGGATTATTCCACGCACTACTGCTGGGTTCCACAACGTCTAGCTGCAGCATCTCGTCCAACTGTTTATTTAACTCTGCTAGTTTTTGTGGGGACAAAACATAGTACCGTTGTTTTATAGGGGCTGCCCCTCCTGTGTCAATCCTGTGGCTCAAGAGATGAGTTCTACCTAAACCCTTCTTATCAAAAGATATGGACTCAAACTCCAGCATGATATCTTCGGCTTCTGCGCGTTGGCGAACTGAAAGGGCGTTCAACGGTTGAATCCTCCTAATCTCACAATCAAAAGTGGCTGTCTTCTCGGTGTCAGAGAAAGAGCATCCCCTATTCAACAAGGACAACACGTCAGGTGCTATGTCAAACTCCTGCCAGAAGTTGATGCCCAGAAGCAGGCTCGTCGTTACTCCCGGAACTACATAAAATTTAACGACGGACGTTCTACCCCCCAAAGCGACGGGCAGTAACACGTAACCGGCGACCGGTGAAGATGAACCGTTTGCTGTGGTTATCGCGGCCAAATCCAACGCCCTATGCAATACGATTTCCTGACCGAGCCTATCCAAAGCCGCCTTGCTAATAATGGAAATTTCCGATCCAGAATCTAATAGACCAGTAAAAAAAAAATTATAAACCCCCACTTTCAGATATGGGCGAGCGTCGCGACCGTGGATCACGCTCACGTGTTTCGCGCGTAGTTCGATGTGAAATTTACGGACAAATTCTATCCACTCCGACCATTCCTGTGGTCTTGGAGTCAGTGGCGAAGCTATCACGTTTGGTTCAGAGGTGACGGGTGCACTATGTGGTACGGGACTCACCTTATTGTTGACGAAAACGCCCTTGGGCGAATGCGACGAAGGGCTTCCAGAACCCCGTGCGCCCGGGACATCCGCAGACGCCCTCCTCACCTTGGCATCACCACCCCGATCTCCATGCCGGAGTGATGCGTCGTGGCCTACGGTGGCGAAGGACACGCACGCCCCCGGCGCACGTTGCCTTTCCGCCTCCGCCGCATGAAATTCGGACGCCGTATTAACAGCGCACTTACTTGCAGGGTTACTTACGTGGTAAGAGGGTATACCTCTCCCAAAGCCTACACCCGAATCAACCCTGCTCTGATTCGACTTTATTAGTTTTTTGACATCTTACATTTAGGACACGTTGAAGTAACTACATCCGGTTCCCCGCAACGGTAGCAGAATAATTTCCGCGACGGCTCTTGTATCGCTGAGACTTGGCCTGCGGTGGCTTTCCCGTTGTCACAAGTATAAATTAAGTCCGACGCCAAGATTGAGGCGGATGTAGTTGGCTCCGAGAAGCTACGCGCAATACATTCTGCCTGTTCCAGCAATCGGCAGCTTGACTTCAAATCCGACCATGAGTTGATTGGGTGCAGTGCTAGTTGGGTCGTGTAGAACGGCCTAATATTGTGTCTAACTATAGCCAATTTCTCAATTTCCGTAATGGGTTTTAATAATTGGGAGAAATAATTTTGCATTACGCTCAAATAATTTACTATGCTCTCGTCCTGTCCCTGAGTTCTTTCCCTAATCTCTTTCATAAGACGGAAATCAAAGTCAAATGGTAAGTATTCCGCCAACAAAAGATTTTTCAATTCGGACCATGTGTGTACATCGCTAATGGCACCTCTGTACCAGCATAACGCTCCGTCCGTGAATAATTCCGGGGCCGACTTGAACAATCTTTCGTCGGAGATACCGCGGGAGACCCTAACTTCTTCCAATCTTTGTAAAAATCCCTTTACGCACGACTTCCCATCGAATTTGATATTCAATGTGTGAACCGCCTGATACTTCTCGGGTATTACCTCGCGGACGGGGGTAGGTGACGCCACTCTGGACGATCGAAAATTTAACATAATACTCTCTAGTCTGTCTATTATTTTTTCGATAGTCGCGTTTGTCTCGAAAAATTTGTCGCCGGCACCTTCTAGGGGCTGAAGCCTACTCAGACGGTGATATAAGTGGTACGCTAACGCCTGTACCCTACTCAGAATCTTTAAAGAACACGGTCTTTGAGTTGTACCTACCAACAGACTCTGCAGTGATTCTAACTTCTCACAAATAGTGGCGAATTCCCGCTCACAATCGCCACTGAACTCCGTTACTTCGTCCGAGCTGAGTTCAATGTTTAATTTTCGGATCTGGGAACGCAGTTCCGTGACGGTTGGGGCTGGCTTTCCCCCACGAAGTTCAACTTCATATTCTAACTCGTCCTTATGCAGTAAATTAAAATTAATCGGCCTATCTTCAAAAGTTGCCATTGTGGCCCGGTCACACACGATAACACAATAACAACAATTAACAATCCGCCTCAAAATACAAAAACTAAAGTATAGAAACGGCCATGTGTACTGAGCGAAAGACCAGAACACAGGTTTACACAACCACCAAGAGAGAAAAACCTGTTCGGTGCGCCAATTGTAGCCTCGTTTTTCTGGGGGTACTAGTTCCTGTCAGTAAAAGAAGAGATTCTGGTTCTCAAGTTTTATTTCCTGAACATTTGTTAAAGAAAACAAGGGGGGGTTCTCTCTTAGTGGCCGTCCTATTTAAATAATACACGTCCTTAATTCTACACTTATCTCGACCCTTGTTTCTTCAGGTCTGCCCCCCCCGCAGGGAAGATCAGCGTAACAGTAACAAGCAGGGCGTCACCAGCTACACTGGCAGTACAGGCGCCATGCGGGATCTTATGTACTTATATATTCAGGATGTACCTCGCCCGCTACCACGGGGTGCACCCAGCACGGGTCACCTTGGCGGCTCCCAAAATCCCGTCTTCGGCAGGGTTGGATTTAGCGAGCCGATGCGTCAGCCACCTCACCACACGTGGGAACAACCTCCTTCCGCTACGCGTCCACCACGGCACGCTCTCTCCGTCCCCGGAGCAAAAAGGGGCAAGGTTTCTTGTCAGTGGTTCCTCCTTCTACCACCTCAAGCGGTGTGCCTCTCGCGGCACTCTCGTCGAAAAAAAAAAGCCTCCCACCGGCTTGGGGCGCATATTTATAACCAAAATCTTCGCGAACAATCTTTCCATCAGGGATACCACCTTCGCGCTGAAAGCCCCCCATGACAAGTTCACGTCGCCGATTGCGACAGTAAATTAGCCGGGCGAAATTTCTATCTAGCTCCCGTTCCGCTGTCAGTTCCTGCACCTTACATTCAGGACGCGTCCCCACCAACATTTAGGGTACACGGCAGCGATTCCCGCCTGAAAATAATTGTTCACTCCGCCAGCTGTAGTTAAATTTTCCCGACAACAAGGGAACAAAAAGACGAGGGCAACACTAAGAGTGGTGGCGCCCTCTAGCGGCGTTCCACCGTAACCACTTGGATCGATACTGTTCGACGCGCAGCGAGATGGCTCCCCCAATGTAAGCATTGTTAAGGCTGCCGCCAGATGGCGATACCTGTATCTTCCTCTCATAAATCCAACTGTTTAAACCTATGTAAATGGACTGAAAATCCAGCGCTACAATATATACAACAAAATCATCAGCGTATTGCGATACATTAAAGCTAACACCTAATCTATGACAAATATGCATGGTTGCTACATTGAACAATAATGGTGATAAAGGGTCACCCTGAGCAATACCTAACCCAGTAGACCTACTTAAAGAAGTTGAATTAACATCTACTTTTAATTGCCTATTCTTTAGAAAATTCCATAAATAATTACAAACATGGGATCCCACACCAATACTGTTGAAAGTAGACAAAAGACTTCCAATATTAACATTGTTGTACGCGCTATCAATATCTATAAAAAAAACCTAGGGTCAGCTGTTTCTTACTAAAACCCGTTTGTATTTTAGATACTACCCTAGTTAAACTATCGAGACATGATTTACCTTTTCGAAAACCTACCATCTCTCTAGAAAACATTGTATTTTATTCAAGGAACCACTCTAACCTTTTATTAATTATTGCATGAAAAATCTTGCATGGACATGACATAAGAGAGATAGGTCGAATATCAGATATTGTTTGGGTATTTCGACCAGGCTTAGGGACAGCAACTGTTTTTATATCACGCCACTGATTAGGAACACAACCGGCAGACAGTACTTTGTTATAAATATCAATCAAAATATCCTTTCCATTCTTTGGTAATCTCTTTATCATGGAAAATGAAATACCGTCAACACCGGGTGCCGTATCTGTAGTCTTAATTGAATTGTTTAGTTCTTGAATCGAGATTTTGGATGACAATTGAGAATTACTTGAATTAAATATGAAATCTGGGGGGTTTACATAATCTGGTGTAAGGCTGTGTAAAATAGAGTTAGCTTTCTCCTTATCCATATGCACTCTAGGACCCTTATAACCTTTCAGCCACTTCATTCTACGCCACATTTCGCTGGGCGACACTGTACTATCCAGGTTATCACAAACCTTCTTCCAGGCACAGCTTTTGGCGTTTCGTATAAGGCGCTGAGCTGTAGAAATCTTTGATTGTAGTATCTCTAGGTTTTGAGGCGTAGGGTTATCCCTCAGATTGACTAAGGCGAGTCTTCTTTGTGCTATAGCATGTGATAATTCTGTATTCCAGTATGGTTTTGGTCTAAACTTTTCTTGTCTTAAAGGGTTTTCACACAGCTTCACTACAGGAATATGTTTATCAGCCACTTTATTAATACAATCTAAAAATCTATCATAGGTTATTTGTGTATCATCTGATGGTGTAAATGTTGAAAAAGCCTCCTCCAAATCATTTGTGTAGTTTTGCCAGTCCGCCTTCTTTAGATTCCTGAGTCTTCTAAATTCTGATTTAAAACAAACATCCGAGCTGATTTTCACGATCAGGTGGTCACTACCCAATGTCTCATTAGTTACATTCCAATTGCATTTGAGTACAATATCCTGTGTAGCCATAGTAATATCAGGTGCCGTTTTCCGGAGAACACCATTAACAAGTTGTATGCGTGCCGGGGATCCATCATTTAGGGTAACATAATTATTATCATTCAAACAATCGAACAATTTCATACCTCTAGAATCAGTTTTGGTGGACCACATAGGGTGATGTCCGTTAAAATCGCCTCCGATAATAGTTTTATCTTTAAATAGAGAAAATAAGAAATCCCAATCACTTTGAGCAGTAGTAACTGAAGAGGGGCAATAAATACATATGATATTTTCAATGTGGGTACAGTTAAATAGTTTAACAAGAATGATCTCGATACCTGGGTTAGGACTATGGATCGGGCTCATTTGTGACTTGATCGACGGGTGAGTCATGATAGCCACGCCACCATACGAGTCAATTCTATCTTGTCGGAATATGTTATAATTACTTATCTTTAAACTTCTCCTAGGTTCCAGCCAAGTTTCACTTATCAGGGCAACCCCAAATTCTCTGCCCGTCGAGCCTCCTCTTCCAAGAATCCGACCAAGTCGGAGAAGGCGGGCAGGTCCTCGGCCGACCTCCCGTGAGACTGTTCGGAACGAGTCTGCACGTCAGCGGGTAGGCGGGAAAGTACAATGTACAACAGTAGGTACGACCATTCACCAACCGGAAGTCCTAGATTCTCTAGAGCCTTGGTGACGGACAACAATGGGTTCAAAACCTCCGTCTGTATGGCCCCGACCTTGTTCACAACCGGGATACTAAACAAACGGTTCAGTTGGGCATCGGCCAACCTCCGTTTGTTATGGTAACGTCTGACCAACAATTGTCTGGCCGTTTCATAGTTACCCTCCGTAACTGTCAAATGAGCGACCAGCTCCCTAGGCTCACCCCTCAATGCTGCCACCAGCTGAGCCATCTTGACAGACTTGGTAATGTCCGATCGCATGTGCACCAAACTGTCGAACAGATTGATGATGCTCATCCATTCACCGGACACGCCGTCAAAAGTAGGCATAGTTATGGCAGGTAACCTGGACCCCGAACCCTGAAGCGGCAGAGGTGCTTCAATGTCACCACCATGGCTGGACTCGCGCTTTCTACGTATGTCCGCAGCCTTCTGCGTGATAGCAGCTGCCATCTCCATACATTGGTCGACATCCCCTATCAACCGTGACAGCCTGTCAGGTGCGCAACCATCAACTGATTCCGCCTGCGCGGACAATTCGAGCACCCTATTGTAACGTTCCTTAACGTCCATAGACCGCTCCAATGAAAACAATGTAATAGCCTGCTATCAATAGATGTTATTAGTGGTCTAGTAATGCTATTGAATGAATGTTTTGGTTAACATAAGTAGCATTATGTTAACCAAAACATTCATTCAATAGCATTACTAGACCACTAATAGATTGACTAACTGGTACTTCAATGCAATTTTCAATTCAATATCTGTCTATCTACTACCAGCAATAGACCTATAGCTTACAATACTACCAATCTATGTGGATATAGGAACACAACCAAGTTACCTAATAACCGCCTATACCTACAGATTGATAGTCCCAAATCGTGCCTTCCTGGAGCCCTTGACGGCTGCAAATCTCAGGAAGCCACGCTCTAGCTACCAAAATGTTCAGGCTTCTCAGCACCTAATGACCTCGTAGGGGCCCATCAGCTACGAGGTAGCGTAACGATCAGTTGCCAAGAAGTGTGAACGTCGGCGATTCACCGAGCTGAAGATAATTGGGGTCGATCTAACCTGGTCTGTGCTTCGGTCCCGTCAACCTCCTGTCTCTATGCAAGGCCCGGGTGCACCCTAGGCTCTTCTTGGTAGACAGGTTCTTCAGCCAACCTCCTATGACTGGCGGGCCAGCTTCAATGAGCACAGTGTTCCAACACAGGTTATGTTACGTGGTAAAAACCAATCTGCCACGAAAATGCGAACTTTATCTGGTTCGGGGAACCACAACACACTCAGCTATATTGACAATCCTGAGGGAAACCCGAATACATTCCAGATGGCCTGCGATTTATTTTCAATACCCTAACCAAAACGCGTTTACATTGCGAGGGCTTTCGTCTGTCAGTTGTCAAAACTGCCAGGTTGGCAGCTAACGTCAAATTCAAAATGGCCGTTCAGAAACCATCGATCGAATATCGATTTGGAATCGAACAGACACTTTTCATTTGAAATGTCTTCCTGCAATATTACGGGTAAAATGGCAGGTTCGTGTCGACTGTTCGACCCCGGAATGCCCGGCCCCGGAATTGTGGGACGTCTCTCATTGGCTGGAAATACTGGCTTCTGATTGGTCGAACATTTTCGATTTAACTTAGACGAATCTAAGGCTATGGTCATAGTAGTGAGGTTTTTTTTTTTTTTTAATCTGTTTATTATTTATTGAGGTCTTAGTACAAAAAATGACTATGTCGCCCTCGTTAAGGTCAACTAATACTCTTACGTTAACTAATTCACAGGCACAACATTGTTTCTTAGTCTAATTCCTAACCTAACTAAACCATATAATAACCTGGCTTCATCAGACACAGGTGAAGCCAGAACGTTGTTGCAGCCACCCACATCGAAAAACAAGCTATTGTTATAAATTTGTCTCCTCCGAGATTCGTTCCGGACACACTCCACCATAATATGATAGACATCCTCTAATAGGTCACACTCAGTACAGTTCGGAGACGGGACTTTTCTCATCAAGAAAGCAAATTTATTTAGTGGAATGTGTCCCGAACGAAGCCTGAAAGCAGTAACAAGCTCTGTTCTCCCCAAAGAGCAATTTTCAAACCAAGGTCTGTGGATGGGGCTGCCTTGAATGGTACGATACCAAATACCCTTCTCCAAAGATCTCTGATCGAAATATTCTTTCCAGAGTGACTGGCATTGGGCACGAATTTGGGTAAATACATCAGTAAAGAAGGGCCGGCACCGCACCAATATACCATCGGTAGATGCTAGGCTGGCAAGTGAATCAGCTATCTCATTTCCTTCTATACCTACATGAGATGGGATCCACTGTAACTGTATTTGAATATCCTTAGCCCTTAATTCCAAAATTGTACCTAAAATGCTGTAGGCTATCGGGGTGCCTCGACAATTCGAGGTGCAACGAGCCAAATGTTGTAAAGAACTTTTTGAGTCTGTTAAGATTACAATTTTGTTCGAGGCCAAAGATTTACAATAAGCCAGTGCTTCAGAAATAGCGAATAATTCTATATACATTATACTCACACTAACATCTATTTGGAATTTAATGGAATTTTTGATCTGTGGGTCATATACAGCAGCACCACTACAACTGTTTCTATCTTTAGAACCATCTGTGTAAAGCTGATAAAAATTTGGATATTGCAATTTTAACATTGTATCACATTTAGATTTTAATTCTGCAGGATTACACAATCGTTTAGCTGATTCCAGCCCATATATACTACTGAAAATTATGTTCGATAGATCTATGTTACTGATCCAAGTGTCCAAAGTAAATAAATCCAACATTGGACTGGAATGCATAGGAATTTCTCTTATTTGATCAAATACCAAAGTTAATAAAGGTTTCTTCTTAGTTCTCCAGTAGCTACATTGGCATGATATTGATAGCTCCTCTACAACATTTATGGTTGGATTGTCATTCAAAGATCTTGCTCTTATTAAAAATTTACCAGCTAGATATCGGCGACGGATGTGTAAAGGCGGGAGACTCAATTCACTTTCCATTACATGAATTGGTGTTGACTTAATAAATCCCCCTATCACCCGCATAGCTTGATTTTGTACCTTTTCTAACTTATACAGGTGGCTTTTAGCGCTGGTGTCATACAAAAAGCTAGCGTAATCTAACCGACTACGAATAAGAGCTATGTAAATTCGTCTAAGATGTTTAGGATGGGTTCCCCATCCTGACCCTGTCAATACTTTAAGGATGTTAAGGAATTTCATGCATTTCGCACTGATTTCATTTATGTGTTTGCCCCATCTTAGCGAACTATCCAACCACAAGCCTAAATATTTTATGTTCTGTTCTAATTGTAAGTTAGTTCCATCTATTTTAACATTTATCACTTGTCTATTGGACCCTCTGCTGAACAAACATAATTTAGTTTTACTACTAGATATACTTAAACCTAACTCATTAACCAGCAAGCACATTGTATTAACAGCAATTTGAATCATAGAAATACATCTAGATACTTTTTTGTATGTAATATATACAACAAAATCATCAGCGTATTGCGATACATTAAAGCTAACACCTAATCTATGACAAATATGCATGGTTGCTACATTGAACAATAATGGTGATAAAGGGTCACCCTGAGCAATACCTTGTCTTTCAGTTGAGTTGAGACCAGATCCTTTATAGTTGCTTCGAATGCTGCTGTAATTTCGTGCGTATCATTAAGCACGAAATTACAGCAGCATTCGAAGCAACTATAAAGGATCTGGTCTCAACTCAACTGAAAGACATGAAAGATCTCATACAGGGCTTCCAAAAATCCATCGCATTCTTCAACGAGCAGTACGAAACCTTCAGTCAATGCATGAATGAGAAGGATGCAGCAATTAAGAAGCTACAAGCCTCTAACGAGCATTTAACAGAAACTGTGCAAGACCTTAGCAAACGTCTCAACCAAATGGAACAACACAGCAGGTCGACCAATGTGGAGATTCAGTGTGTACCCGAGAAAAAATCGGAGGATCTAATTAAGTTGGTTAATAACCTATGCACAACCGTCAAGTGCCCGTTAAATGATTCAGACATACTTAAATGCACCAGAATTGCCAAAATGGACCAATCAAGCTCTAGGCCTCGCTCCATTCTCGTCCAGCTGAGGAGCCCTCGAATGCGCGACACACTCCTCGCCGCAACGATGGGTTTCAACAAGGCGAACCTCAAAGACAAGCTCAATACAAGCCATATGGGCTTAGGAGGCGACGATCCACAACCAATATTTGTTGTCGAACATCTATCCGCCGCTAACAAAGCACTACACGCCGCTGCTAGAAAACAGGGGAAACTACTGGCTTACAAGTTTGTGTGGACACGCGGTGGCAAGGTCTACATGAGACGTCACAGCGAAGCCGATCGAGTACTTGTGCGAAGTTTGGAGCATCTCAGCACCTTAAAATAATTATATACAGAGGTTTTAAGTACCACAAGCATAATACTTTATATTAATCAATCACATTCGATTTGTGTAAAAGTAAGATAAATATTTACTATCAAAATGTCCGCGGCCTAAATACTAAAACTATAGATTTTTATAATAATATGCTGAACTTTGATCATGATGTAATAGTACTAGGGGAAACTTGGTTAAATGACGGTATTTTCGACTCAGAGCTTTTTGATGATCGATACATAGTTTACAGGCGTGATCGCTCTTCGACAACATTCAGCAATTTTAGTACGGGCGGGGGTGTTCTGATTGCTGTCTCAAAGCGCCTATCAAGTCAGAGAAATGTTGCTCTTGAAGGCCCCGGGGAAGACCTTTGGGTTAGCATAGATGTCAAGTTAGGCAAAAATTGGGGAAAGTTACACCTCTGTGCAGTTTACTTGCGTTACACAAATGATACTAAAGATAAACAGCATAACCTCGATACTTTCCTGCAGAATGCTCAGAAAACTTTAGATCAAGCCAATAAAGTAATAATAATTGGCGACTTCAACCTGCGAGATATAACTTGGATGAAAAATACTCCACTCTCTCACACTACTCCTGAAGCCCCTAGCAATACCCTAAACAATACCCTTCTGGATTTTCTAACCCTTAATAGCTTAAAACAATACAACCATGTTTTGAACTTTCAATCGAAAGTTTTGGATCTGGTTCTGGGAAATGTACCCATTAACTGTTTGGCACAAAGTACGGACTTAATTAGCATCCTTGACCCCTATCACCCACCCCTGGACTTTCAGGTGTCTTTGGAAGGAACCAGTCTCCTACGGGAGATTCCAGCGCCCCGACCTAACTTCTATAAGGCAGATTACGACCTTATTGTGGACCATCTAAACAAAATTGATTGGCTTGACTCATTCAGATACTGCGCCTCAGTCAACGATATGGTACACGTGTTTTACACTGCAGTTCGTGACCTAATAAAGAAACATGTCCCCCTAACAAAAAACACCCGTAAAAGATTCCCTGCGTGGTACTCAAACCATCTTATCCGCATGTTAAAGGAAAAGTTTAAGCTACATATAAAGTTTAAGAAATATGGCAATCCTTTGGATCTTTTCGAATTTGAGCTATTACGCAGCAGTTGCTCAAAACTACAACGACACTCGTACTGCAAATACATTACCCGTCTAGAAGCATCTATTAAAATTAACCCAAAAGTATTTTGGTCATTTCTAAAAGCAAAAAGGGGAGGCTCGAGTGGCTATCCCTCCCAGATGCAACTAGGGGATATCAACGTAAGTGACATAAACAGCATATGTAATCTCTTCGCTAAGAACTTCTCCAGTGTATATAAGAAAGACAGCCAGACGACTTCAACATCCACAACTAATTTTGACACTACAAACTCAGCTCATTTTCTTAACAACCTTAGTTTCTCTGATACGGAGGTACTCCGAGCCCTAAAAGGACTTGATCCTTATAAAGGAGCAGGCTCGGACGGTATACCTTCTGTTTTCATCTCTAAAACAGCAACCGCACTTGCCATCCCCCTTCGTCATATTTATAATCGCTCATTAACAGATGGCGTATTTCCACAAGATTGGAAGGACGCATTGGTAGTTCCGATATTCAAGTCTGGTCAGAAAAATCTTGTATCGGATTACAGACCCATATCTATCCTCGCCGTCATGGGTAAAGTCTTCGAAAAACTCGTTTGTAAACATCTTACTTGGTTCCTAAAGCCGTACATAATACCAAACCAGCATGGCTTTATGACGTCACGTTCAACGGCTACGAACTTGGTTTCCTATCAAACAGATATTTGCCACACAGTGGACCGCCGTATCCCCACGGATGTAATCTATACTGATTTTAGTAAGGCATTCGACAGAGTTAATCACAGGCTACTAATCGGCAAACTGTCAGCGCTTGGCATCGGCGGCAGCCTTATCAAATGGCTACAGTCGTATCTAGAGGGCAGAAAGTGCAGAGTGGCAATTTGCGGGCATACCAGCACTGCATTTCAGGCTCACTCGGGAGTCCCTCAGGGCTCTCATCTGGGTCCAATCATGTTTAATGCTTTTGTCAACGACATAGGTAGCTGCTTCAGGCACTCACAATTCCATTTGTTTGCTGACGACCTTAAGATGACCAGGCCTATTAGCTCACTAAAGGATTCGAACCTTTTACAGGACGACCTCGTTAAACTGAGCGAATGGTGCGTCAATAATGACATGTCACTAAACGCTGAAAAGTGTTATTGTGTCCACTTTACTCGAAACAACATCGCCAACCACCGAACATATCACATCGGGGATGATGAACTAAAAAACCTTGATTCTATCCGTGATCTGGGCGTATTGCTGGATAGTCGGCTAAAATTTGATAAACACATTGCGAAAATTACATCTAAAAGCCTAAAAACACTAGGGTTTGTCATTCGCAACAGCAAGAATTTCAGGGAACCTTCTACAAAGATCAGTTTATTCAACACACTGGTACGCTCACAGCTAGAGTACTGTAGCGTGGTCTGGAACCCGCAATACAATATTTACTCCAACAGGATAGAAAGCGTACAGAAAAGATTTCTTTACCACTTAGCCTATGGTGACAACAAAGCGAAGAGGCTACCCAGTTATGACTCGCGCTTGAATTACTATAATATTGACACACTGGCAGCACGTAGAAAAAAACTTGACTTAATCTTTCTACACAAACTGGTCAACGGAATTCTCGACTGTCCGGATCTATTGACTAAAATATCATTCTGCACACCAAAGAAACTCCCTCGGTCGAACTACAGACTTTTTTTCACGCCTTCGGTTAAAACCAATCTAGGTTCCAACGCGCCGCTGCATAGACTATGCAAGCTATACAATGATCTCAGGGCCAAAGAATGTGAACCAGAAGCTGAGATGGATATTTTCGCGCGCCTTAACAGCTTCAAAGCATGTATCAGCAAAATCAATCTGGAGTAGATCGTCACTGCTATAGTTTTAAAAGGGTCACTTTTATTATAAATTTTAACTGATATAATTTGCCATAATTTTATTTTAATTTTAATTTTATTTTAATTTTATTTTATTGAAATGTTATTGTATAATTTGTCTATGGCTATTGATATTATGTGCCTTAGAGTCCCGTAATTATAGTTTTTTTTTTTAATTATCCATATGTATAGTCGCAATGCATGCTGTGGTCTTTTTTAATTAAGAAAGCGCAAATCTTATGTCATAATTAAGGAATTTTAAATGGTTTTTTAGCGTATTTCTTGTAAAAGACTCTATTAAATAAATAAATAAATAAATAAATAAATAACCCAGTAGACCTACTTAAAGAAGTTGAATTAACATCTACTTTTAATTGCCTATTCTTTAGAAAATTCCATAAATAATTACAAACATGGGATCCCACACCAATACTGTTGAAAGTAGACAAAAGACTTCCAATATTAACATTGTTGTACGCGCTATCAATATCTATAAAAAAAACCTAGGGTCAGCTGTTTCTTACTAAAACCCGTTTGTATTTTAGATACTACCCTAGTTAAACTATCGAGACATGATTTACCTTTTCGAAAACCTACCATCTCTCTAGAAAACATTGTATTTTATTCAAGGAACCACTCTAACCTTTTATTAATTATTGCATGAAAAATCTTGCATGGACATGACATAAGAGAGATAGGTCGAATATCAGATATTGTTTGGGTATTTCGACCAGGCTTAGGGACAGCAACTGTTTTTATATCACGCCACTGATTAGGAACACAACCGGCAGACAGTACTTTGTTATAAATATCAATCAAAATATCCTTTCCATTCTTTGGTAATCTCTTTATCATGGAAAATGAAATACCGTCAACACCGGGTGCCGTATCTGTAGTCTTAATTGAATTGTTTAGTTCTTGAATCGAGATTTTGGATGACAATTGAGAATTACTTGAATTAAATATGAAATCTGGGGGGTTTACATAATCTGGTGTAAGGCTGTGTAAAATAGAGTTAGCTTTCTCCTTATCCATATGCACTCTAGGACCCTTATAACCTTTCAGCCACTTCATTCTACGCCACATTTCGCTGGGCGACACTGTACTATCCAGGTTATCACAAACCTTCTTCCAGGCACAGCTTTTGGCGTTTCGTATAAGGCGCTGAGCTGTAGAAATCTTTGATTGTAGTATCTCTAGGTTTTGAGGCGTAGGGTTATCCCTCAGATTGACTAAGGCGAGTCTTCTTTGTGCTATAGCATGTGATAATTCTGTATTCCAGTATGGTTTTGGTCTAAACTTTTCTTGTCTTAAAGGGTTTTCACACAGCTTCACTACAGGAATATGTTTATCAGCCACTTTATTAATACAATCTAAAAATCTATCATAGGTTATTTGTGTATCATCTGATGGTGTAAATGTTGAAAAAGCCTCCTCCAAATCATTTGTGTAGTTTTGCCAGTCCGCCTTCTTTAGATTCCTGAGTCTTCTAAATTCTGATTTAAAACAAACATCCGAGCTGATTTTCACGATCAGGTGGTCACTACCCAATGTCTCATTAGTTACATTCCAATTGCATTTGAGTACAATATCCTGTGTAGCCATAGTAATATCAGGTGCCGTTTTCCGGAGAACACCATTAACAAGTTGTATGCGTGCCGGGGATCCATCATTTAGGGTAACATAATTATTATCATTCAAACAATCGAACAATTTCATACCTCTAGAATCAGTTTTGGTGGACCACATAGGGTGATGTCCGTTAAAATCGCCTCCGATAATAGTTTTATCTTTAAATAGAGAAAATAAGAAATCCCAATCACTTTGAGCAGTAGTAACTGAAGAGGGGCAATAAATACATATGATATTTTCAATGTGGGTACAGTTAAATAGTTTAACAAGAATGATCTCGATACCTGGGTTAGGACTATGGATCGGGCTCATTTGTGACTTGATCGACGGGTGAGTCATGATAGCCACGCCACCATACGAGTCAATTCTATCTTGTCGGAATATGTTATAATTACTTATCTTTAAACTTCTCTCAGGTTCCAGCCAAGTTTCACTTATCAGGGCAACCCCAAATTCTCTGCCCGTCGAGCCTCCTCTTCCAAGAATCCGACCAAGTCGGAGAAGGCGGGCAGGTCCTCGGCCGACCTCCCGTGAGACTGTTCGGAACGAGTCTGCACGTCAGCGGGTAGGCGGGAAAGTACAATGTACAACAGTAGGTACGACCATTCACCAACCGGAAGTCCTAGATTCTCTAGAGCCTTGGTGACGGACAACAATGGGTTCAAAACCTCCGTCTGTATGGCCCCGACCTTGTTCACAACCGGGATACTAAACAAACGGTTCAGTTGGGCATCGGCCAACCTCCGTTTGTTATGGTAACGTCTGACCAACAATTGTCTGGCCGTTTCATAGTTACCCTCCGTAACTGTCAAATGAGCGACCAGCTCCCTAGGCTCACCCCTCAATGCTGCCACCAGCTGAGCCATCTTGACAGACTTGGTAATGTCCGATCGCATGTGCACCAAACTGTCGAACAGATTGATGATGCTCATCCATTCACCGGACACGCCGTCAAAAGTAGGCATAGTTATGGCAGGTAACCTGGACCCCGAACCCTGAAGCGGCAGAGGTGCTTCAATGTCACCACCATGGCTGGACTCGCGCTTTCTACGTATGTCCGCAGCCTTCTGCGTGATAGCAGCTGCCATCTCCATACATTGGTCGACATCCCCTATCAACCGTGACAGCCTGTCAGGTGCGCAACCATCAACTGATTCCGCCTGCGCGGACAATTCGAGCACCCTATTGTAACGTTCCTTAACGTCCATAGACCGCTCCAATGAAAACAATGTAATAGCCTGCTATCAATAGATGTTATTAGTGGTCTAGTAATGCTATTGAATGAATGTTTTGGTTAACATAAGTAGCATTATGTTAACCAAAACATTCATTCAATAGCATTACTAGACCACTAATAGATTGACTAACTGGTACTTCAATGCAATTTTCAATTCAATATCTGTCTATCTACTACCAGCAATAGACCTATAGCTTACAATACTACCAATCTATGTGGATATAGGAACACAACCAAGTTACCTAATAACCGCCTATACCTACAGATTGATAGTCCCAAATCGTGCCTTCCTGGAGCCCTTGACGGCTGCAAATCTCAGGAAGCCACGCTCTAGCTACCAAAATGTTCAGGCTTCTCAGCACCTAATGACCTCGTAGGGGCCCATCAGCTACGAGGTAGCGTAACGATCAGTTGCCAAGAAGTGTGAACGTCGGCGATTCACCGAGCTGAAGATAATTGGGGTCGATCTAACCTGGTCTGTGCTTCGGTCCCGTCAACCTCCTGTCTCTATGCAAGGCCCGGGTGCACCCTAGGCTCTTCTTGGTAGACAGGTTCTTCAGCCAACCTCCTATGACTGGCGGGCCAGCTTCAATGAGCACAGTGTTCCAACACAGGTTATGTTACGTGGTAAAAACCAATCTGCCACGAAAATGCGAACTTTATCTGGTTCGGGGAACCACAACACACTCAGCTATATTGACAATCCTGAGGGAAACCCGAATACATTCCAGATGGCCTGCGATTTATTTTCAATACCCTAACCAAAACGCGTTTACATTGCGAGGGCTTTCGTCTGTCAGTTGTCAAAACTGCCAGGTTGGCAGCTAACGTCAAATTCAAAATGGCCGTTCAGAAACCATCGATCGAATATCGATTTGGAATCGAACAGACACTTTTCATTTGAAATGTCTTCCTGCAATATTACGGGTAAAATGGCAGGTTCGTGTCGACTGTTCGACCCCGGAATGCCCGGCCCCGGAATTGTGGGACGTCTCTCATTGGCTGGAAATACTGGCTTCTGATTGGTCGAACATTTTCGATTTAACTTAGACGAATCTAAGGCTATGGTCATAGTAGTGAGGTTTTTTTTTTTTTTAATCTGTTTATTATTTATTGAGGTCTTAGTACAAAAAATGACTATGTCGCCCTCGTTAAGGTCAACTAATACTCTTACGTTAACTAATTCACAGGCACAACATTGTTTCTTAGTCTAATTCCTAACCTAACTAAACCATATAATAACCTGGCTTCATCAGACACAGGTGAAGCCAGAACGTTGTTGCAGCCACCCACATCGAAAAACAAGCTATTGTTATAAATTTGTCTCCTCCGAGATTCGTTCCGGACACACTCCACCATAATATGATAGACATCCTCTAATAGGTCACACTCAGTACAGTTCGGAGACGGGACTTTTCTCATCAAGAAAGCAAATTTATTTAGTGGAATGTGTCCCGAACGAAGCCTGAAAGCAGTAACAAGCTCTGTTCTCCCCAAAGAGCAATTTTCAAACCAAGGTCTGTGGATGGGGCTGCCTTGAATGGTACGATACCAAATACCCTTCTCCAAAGATCTCTGATCGAAATATTCTTTCCAGAGTGACTGGCATTGGGCACGAATTTGGGTAAATACATCAGTAAAGAAGGGCCGGCACCGCACCAATATACCATCGGTAGATGCTAGGCTGGCAAGTGAATCAGCTATCTCATTTCCTTCTATACCTACATGAGATGGGATCCACTGTAACTGTATTTGAATATCCTTAGCCCTTAATTCCAAAATTGTACCTAAAATGCTGTAGGCTATCGGGGTGCCTCGACAATTCGAGGTGCAACGAGCCAAATGTTGTAAAGAACTTTTTGAGTCTGTTAAGATTACAATTTTGTTCGAGGCCAAAGATTTACAATAAGCCAGTGCTTCAGAAATAGCGAATAATTCTATATACATTATACTCACACTAACATCTATTTGGAATTTAATGGAATTTTTGATCTGTGGGTCATATACAGCAGCACCACTACAACTGTTTCTATCTTTAGAACCATCTGTGTAAAGCTGATAAAAATTTGGATATTGCAATTTTAACATTGTATCACATTTAGATTTTAATTCTGCAGGATTACACAATCGTTTAGCTGATTCCAGCCCATATATACTACTGAAAATTATGTTCGATAGATCTATGTTACTGATCCAAGTGTCCAAAGTAAATAAATCCAACATTGGACTGGAATGCATAGGAATTTCTCTTATTTGATCAAATACCAAAGTTAATAAAGGTTTCTTCTTAGTTCTCCAGTAGCTACATTGGCATGATATTGATAGCTCCTCTACAACATTTATGGTTGGATTGTCATTCAAAGATCTTGCTCTTATTAAAAATTTACCAGCTAGATATCGGCGACGGATGTGTAAAGGCGGGAGACTCAATTCACTTTCCATTACATGAATTGGTGTTGACTTAATAAATCCCCCTATCACCCGCATAGCTTGATTTTGTACCTTTTCTAACTTATACAGGTGGCTTTTAGCGCTGGTGTCATACAAAAAGCTAGCGTAATCTAACCGACTACGAATAAGAGCTATGTAAATTCGTCTAAGATGTTTAGGATGGGTTCCCCATCCTGACCCTGTCAATACTTTAAGGATGTTAAGGAATTTCATGCATTTCGCACTGATTTCATTTATGTGTTTGCCCCATCTTAGCGAACTATCCAACCACAAGCCTAAATATTTTATGTTCTGTTCTAATTGTAAGTTAGTTCCATCTATTTTAACATTTATCACTTGTCTATTGGACCCTCTGCTGAACAAACATAATTTAGTTTTACTACTAGATATACTTAAACCTAACTCATTAACCAGCAAGCACATTGTATTAACAGCAATTTGAATCATAGAAATACATCTAGATACTTTTTTGTATGTAATATATACAACAAAATCATCAGCGTATTGCGATACATTAAAGCTAACACCTAATCTATGACAAATATGCATGGTTGCTACATTGAACAATAATGGTGATAAAGGGTCACCCTGAGCAATACCTAACCCAGTAGACCTACTTAAAGAAGTTGAATTAACATCTACTTTTAATTGCCTATTCTTTAGAAAATTCCATAAATAATTACTAACATGGGATCCCACACCAATACTGTTGAAAGTAGACAAAAGACTTCCAATATTAACATTGTTGTACGCGCTATCAATATCTATAAAAAAAACCTAGGGTCAGCTGTTTCTTACTAAAACCCGTTTGTATTTTAGATACTACCCTAGTTAAACTATCGAGACATGATTTACCTTTTCGAAAACCTACCATCTCTCTAGAAAACATTGTATTTTATTCAAGGAACCACTCTAACCTTTTATTAATTATTGCATGAAAAATCTTGCATGGACATGACATAAGAGAGATAGGTCGAATATCAGATATTGTTTGGGTATTTCGACCAGGCTTAGGGACAGCAACTGTTTTTATATCACGCCACTGATTAGGAACACAACCGGCAGACAGTACTTTGTTATAAATATCAATCAAAATATCCTTTCCATTCTTTGGTAATCTCTTTATCATGGAAAATGAAATACCGTCAACACCGGGTGCCGTATCTGTAGTCTTAATTGAATTGTTTAGTTCTTGAATCGAGATTTTGGATGACAATTGAGAATTACTTGAATTAAATATGAAATCTGGGGGGTTTACATAATCTGGTGTAAGGCTGTGTAAAATAGAGTTAGCTTTCTCCTTATCCATATGCACTCTAGGACCCTTATAACCTTTCAGCCACTTCATTCTACGCCACATTTCGCTGGGCGACACTGTACTATCCAGGTTATCACAAACCTTCTTCCAGGCACAGCTTTTGGCGTTTCGTATAAGGCGCTGAGCTGTAGAAATCTTTGATTGTAGTATCTCTAGGTTTTGAGGCGTAGGGTTATCCCTCAGATTGACTAAGGCGAGTCTTCTTTGTGCTATAGCATGTGATAATTCTGTATTCCAGTATGGTTTTGGTCTAAACTTTTCTTGTCTTAAAGGGTTTTCACACAGCTTCACTACAGGAATATGTTTATCAGCCACTTTATTAATACAATCTAAAAATCTATCATAGGTTATTTGTGTATCATCTGATGGTGTAAATGTTGAAAAAGCCTCCTCCAAATCATTTGTGTAGTTTTGCCAGTCCGCCTTCTTTAGATTCCTGAGTCTTCTAAATTCTGATTTAAAACAAACATCCGAGCTGATTTTCACGATCAGATGGTCACTACCCAATGTCTCATTAGTTACATTCCAATTGCATTTGAGTACAATATCCTGTGTAGCCATAGTAATATCAGGTGCCGTTTTCCGGAGAACACCATTAACAAGTTGTATGCGTGCCGGGGATCCATCATTTAGGGTAACATAATTATTATCATTCAAACAATCGAACAATTTCATACCTCTAGAATCAGTTTTGGTGGACCACATAGGGTGATGTCCGTTAAAATCGCCTCCGATAATAGTTTTATCTTTAAATAGAGAAAATAAGAAATCCCAATCACTTTGAGCAGTAGTAACTGAAGAGGGGCAATAAATACATATGATATTTTCAATGTGGGTACAGTTAAATAGTTTAACAAGAATGATCTCGATACCTGGGTTAGGACTATGGATCGGGCTCATTTGTGACTTGATCGACGGGTGAGTCATGATAGCCACGCCACCATACGAGTCAATTCTATCTTGTCGGAATATGTTATAATTACTTATCTTTAAATTTCTCTCAGGTTCCAGCCAAGTTTCACTTATCAGGGCAATATGAATTTTTTCCTGGGTCAAAATTTTATCAAACTCCAATCGTTTTGGGCGTATTTATTTATTTATTTATTTATTTATATAAGGCACATCAACAATACAAACACGAACACAGAAAGACAACATTACAAAAAAAAACAATACAAGAGTTTGCATTAATTATAGATGCGCACAGCATTTTCAACAATCAAATCATTTTAAAAACTACAGTGGTAAAATTCAAATTAATTGTTTTAAAAATATATAATAAAAGACATAAGTTTGTTATAAAACACAACATAAACAAGAAATGGTTACACAGAAAATTTAAACAAATATATTCACAGAAAATTTAAATAAAATATTTAAACAAAAGTAGATAATGTAAAAAAAAAACGCGACTATGTGCGTTGGCCAACGATAAGCTTGCGCTTGAAACACCCTATGCTGTTACAGAAGATATCTAGATTGTAAGGTATCCATATTTCATTATAAGTGGAAAGCATCCTCGTTAGAGGTGCGTGTTCGCCCAGGTTAGTTCTGAATCTAGGTATTTTAAAAGTGTCCAGACACAATCGCCGCGCGTTAATGCGGGGTACAGAAAGTTCTACCCTTTCTAGCACGTCTTGACATTGGACTTGGCCATTTAATATATTGTGTAGAAAGGATAGGTCAAGCATCCGCCTGCGATCAGACAAGGAAGTCATTTTAAAAAAGGAGAGCCTTTGCTCATAGCTGTCCTTATGACTGATCCAAGACGAGATGAAAGCAAGGTGCCTTGTAAATGATCTCTGGATGGTTTCTAATCGCTCTGTGTGAACGTTATATACTGGATTCCAAATAACACTGGCAAATTCCAGAATGCTGCGCACGAGAGCGTGAAATAGGCAGAGTTTAGAACTGATTTTCTTGAACTCCTTCGTGGCGCGCTTCAGAAACCCCAGCATTTTAGCAGCTCTGCTAACTAAGCTATCGTAATGCGGAACGAAAGTAAGCTTGGAATCCAGAATAACACCGAGATCGCGAATTTGATCGACTTCCTCGATACTGTCGTTATCGATCCTGTAATTAGACAAGGTAGGTTTCTTCTTACGTGTGAATCGAATAAACTGGCATTTAGAAGTGTTCAGAACCATATTGTTGTTAAGACACCATTGGTGTACGCGGTCTAAATCATCTTGGAGTAAACGGACATCACTCAGGCAGTCTATTTGTCTATATACTTTCATATCATCGGCAAAAAGAGAGCAGTCACTATTCTGAATACAAGACACAATATCATTGACAAATAGTGCAAACAAAATAGGTCCCAAGTGTGAGCCTTGGGGGACACCAGAAGTGGCAATGTAGCTCTGAGACTCATATCCGTTAGTAACTACAATCTGAGGTCTGTTATTCAGGTAAGAGTCAAACCACTCAAGTAATCTTCCTTGAATACCATATTGACACTTAAGCTTTTTAATCAGGATTCTGTGTGAGACCTTGTCAAACGCACTACTGAAGTCAGTGTAGACAGCATCAACTTGGTTTCCAGCATCAACACCCTCAACAATGTCTGTAATGAAGGCAACCAGATTCGTTACTACGGATTTTTTGTGCTGGAATCCATGCTGCCGCTTACTAATTTTGTAACTCGTATGGTCGCATAGCACAGGACAGGTCATTACTTCAAATAGCTTCGAAAATGCGGATAAGATAGAGATAGGTCTATAATTTCGGACGTCATCATTAGCACCTTTCTTGTAGACCGGTACAATACGCGCTCTTTTCCACTCGGAGGGAAAGATACCACAATGAAGAGATGTGTTAAATATCAGTGTTAGCGGATACGATAATACGTTTGCACATCTCTTCAGAAAAATAGGGGGTATCCCATCAGGCCCAGCACCTTTGTTTTGGTTTAAGTGTTTAAGCGCTTTGAGAATAGCGTTTTCGCTTAGAACAATGCTGCTTATTAGCCTGGACTGAGGATTCCTGCAAACGGTTGACCCTTCATCATAGAATGATGACGTGGTGCCATCATCTCGGCTAAACGTAGACCTAAACTGGGACGCAAAAAGATTGGCTACACCAGTACCGGAATCAGCAGAGTGATTCCCGTGATGCATGATTGAAGGCAGCGTATTTGTACCAGATCTTTTGTTTTTTACGTAAGACCAGAAAGCTTTCGGATTATGTTTAAGATTACATTCCACATTACTGATATATTCTCTGTAACGTAAGTTAAAAAGCTTGTCACAACGCTTACGTAGGAGTTCATATTCTAACTTGTCTCTGGGATTTTGGAACCTCCGCGCACGCACTCTTAATTTATCCTTTTCACGGAGAAGCTTAATCAGATCTGTGCTGAACCAGGGGGGATAGGTTTGCTTTCGGGGTTTTCTCCTTGGGACGTACAGTTCAATGATGTTGTTTAATTTCTCATAGAAAATGCTTACATACGAGTCAACACCGCTACACTCTGTAAAACAATGCAGCCAATCTACAGTTCTAAGACTTATTAGAATTTTTTCATAGTCGGCTTTAAAGAAGTTGTAGTCCGTCCTAGGAATTGGCGGCAAATTATTTTCTTTTTCACACTCAAAATGGGTGTAGATAGTTAATGGGGGGTGGTAGGGGTCCAACTTACTGATTATATGGTCCGGTTTAGTGACTTCGCAAGAGGAACTGCTGAGAACTAGGTCTAAGATCTTATCTTGATGGTTTTTTATCGCGTTAAATTGGTGCACTCCTGTTAGAGACATAAAATCAACCAGAGCGTGGCCTAATCTATTTTGATACTTATGCGGTATTAATCCCTCGCTTAGTACACCTTTATCCACGGACCAGGATATAAAACTCATGTTGAAGTCACCCACCACCATATAATCATCTAGATCTCCCATTATATCCATAGTATTTTCAAGGTAGGTGTTAATCTCAGATATTTTAGGTGGCGGCGATAGGTACACTGTACCGATGCCAATGCGTTTAGGAAACCTACCATCCATTAAACGCACCACAACCCATAAATCCTCACAACTGCTTTCCCAATTTTTCATACGTATGGAGTTTATAGATTTTTTTACGGCAATCAAGACCCCGCCGCCATCGAGCTTATTCGTAGTGCCACCTTCATCGCGATCACGTCGATAAATTTGATACCTTTGATCAATAAATTCACAATTATTAATTTCACTATTGAGCCAGGTTTCTGTCAGAATTATTATATCATAATTATGCTGTAGGATGTTCTTGTAAATAATGTGTGTTTTAGATCGCATTCCCCTAATATTCTGATAGTATACAGAAGCGAATATGTACAGAGAAATTAATCAACACTGTTATTAAGGCTAAACAATAGAAGCTAAACTAACTTATTTAGAAATTCTAGACTGCTTATCACAACAGCAGGTAAGTTTTCAGCTTTTCGCATATATATTTTGCCGTTTCTTACCCAAACAAACTTGTAGCCAATTTCTTTGGACTTAATCCGAGCAGCGGCGTGGAGAGATCTTCTTTCTGGAGTTAGGTGTTCGCCCAGGAAGATAGCTGACTTTTCTCCACCTAACCCAATCAGGCTGCTATTTAGTTTCTCGTCCTTATGATCACGATTGTATTTGGATACTGCTGCTAGGAGATCGTCACGACACCGGGGGCTGCGTAGCTTAGCGAAGACCGTTCTGGGTCGACTGCTCTTGGAATCCGTCTTAGCGACACGAAAGCACGATAAAATGTCCTTATCATCTACGGCCACTGATGCCACTTTCCCGATCTGTAACAAAGTTTGAGATAGGTTTTCGGATCTAAATTCAGGTATGCCATTTATTTCAACATTGGCCTCTCTGGTATATTGCTCCATGAGTGATACACGGCTGGTGAGCTCCTTCACATTGACCTTAAGTTGCTCATTTGAGACCAGCAGCGTTTTGATGTCGTCTTCTCGTGACTTTAGCTGCCGATTGATATCTTCGTATCGCCCGTCTATGAATGACACTGCATCTATGAGATCAGCAACTTGCTTCTGCAGTGGAGCCAATTCCCTGGATAACGCATCCTTTAGAATTTTCGGCAGCTCAGAACGTAAGGATTTGGAGATCTCCGATCGTATCAAGTTAGACAGCTGGTTGTCCTCAATTTCAGTCATTTTCGACACATGACCTACTCCGGATCCAGCGCCAACTCCGTCATCATTCCCTGACGCTGCAAACTCTGAGACTACGCTAGTACCACCGTTTCCTTCCTCGCTATATTTTCCTTTATCGCCATATACTTCGCCGCACTCATCAATATAGGCTACACCTTCCGCATCACCACTTCCATCGTTAACACCGACTTCTCCCGATTTAGATGCAGAAGTATTCCGTGTTCCCGTTTGATCGACCAGGTTTCGAACAGGAGTGGTTGCGTTGTTTCCGGTCTTCCTCTGTATGGCCTGACAAAGTGGACACATCCATGTTTTTTGGCGATTTGGGGTCATGGACCTGACGCCAGCACAAAGGGAACAATAAGCCTCTTTGCATGTCGATGAAGAACAATAGAACAATTTTACGTCTTTGACTCTAGTAGTTTTACAACCGGCGCATTTCATTTTGAAGTCCTCCCAGACACAGCTTATAGTGATACAAGCCGACGTCGCTTCTGTATAATTGCTCAATGACCGCAGTGAGTCACCACTCAACGGCCGCTTAGCAGTTTCTATGCACGCGCGTCGGATGCACTGCGCGCAATACTGACCCGAATGCTCAACACTTAACTGCGGTAATCGCGTGCACGTTGTCCTCTTCGATCGCGGCCACGGCAGCACTTCGTGATAATGATATTTGCTCTTATTCACTAATTATGCTGGTTTTGATAACTTGATAGATACAAAATACTGATACTGTAACTCAGTGCTATGAACTGTTAACACTATCACCGTTAATTTGTAACTATAACTGACTTTATTTATTTTAATAGTACGGAGCAAGTAACACAAGATGTTTACGATTTGACCGTGCGACAAAGAGTATACTTATACTTTGAGCATTCCATTGTAAGATATTTACTACACTCTTCTTTTGAGGTGAATTATCCATTAAATATCCCAGTTATAGATTTTATAATAGACCAGTCCGGATAATTATCTACAAAATAGTTTATCGACCATTCTAGGATTATAGACCCACACAGCTTGATTTTATCTTCAATAGTACTACTCTTTTACAACATTGTATATTTTAATTTATGAAATAGTTCCCACCATCTGGAATCTCGACTCTTCTTTTGTTTTGGCATCTCTTCCTCTACATGTATTTCACTTTCTTCTGTTTCCGACAAAACTGACATACTTTCCCATTGTTGGTTGCCATCCGTGCCTACATTGTACTCATATCGTGATTTATCGGCCGACGAACGATGTTTATTTTTTGATGACTTTCCCCGTTGGCCGGAGGTTGCATTGCGGACTGGACCAGAAGTGTTTATCTGGGCATTTGTTGTTAATACTTCAGCATAAGTCGGGGATCTATCCATGTCAGAATCATTCACATAAGCCAAAGACTGTGACTGTGTAGGTGCGATGTAACGTGGTGAGTCATCTGCCGGGCGTCGCAGTATATTATCGGTGCGCTCGCTCCCTGTAATTGTATGTGCCTGCGGTCGAACCCGAGTACTTGTTGCTATTGGCGGAGACGGTGGAACATAGATCGTTAGTGCTCTTTTGTATGTACATTTAAAGTCAGCCATTAATTGTCGAAGTCTTTTTTCTTTTAAATATATAGGACAGATCCTAGCGAGGGCCATGTGGTTACCAGAACAGTTGGCGCATACAAATTTCGTTGCTTCGCAATTGGGTTGGTTTTGTTTGCATTTAAGGCATACAATTCTATTAGATGGACATACTTTCAATGTGTGTCCAAACTTCCAACAGCGTGAACACTGTGTAACCGGGAATTCATAAGGTTCCACAGCAACTCTCAAGTCATGAATATAAAGATAAGGAGGTCGCATTGCCCCCTTGAAGCTCACCCTTATAACTTCGCTGGGTTCCCATTTGTTGTCATCGTAAAAATTTCTACGCTGTAGTCTCTTCACAGATAATATTTCGATGTCACTTTTCAAGCTACTTAACACATCCTCATCAATCAACTCCAGATCTATATCTTTAATTAGTCCATAAGATACGCCCACTTCAAAGGTCTTTTGACATCGAAAGCCGTTTTCAATAAAGTATTGGCATTGCATCAGTTTTTCAGCACTAGGATTGTTCTTAAATTGAATAACAATTTTGTACGAATTTACATACTTCACTTTTATAATATCTTCAATCTTTTCTGCCTTGAAAATCCTCGCCAATCCGATCTGTTTAGGTAATTTGCCTTTCCCTGTCATACAAATCTCAGTTATATTATTTGCTTCTATGTAGGTTGTTTTGTCATTAAGGCAGCTATCACTTTCCAACTTCTTACCCCTTTTGCTCACCGTTGTCCACTCTGTTTTGTCCATATCACGGCCTCTTTTTCCATTCTCTAATAATTGGGTTGGACTCAGATTACCAGTACCTTCATCCTGTATTGCACTCGCGATCATATTTGTAGTTTGGTTTGCACCGTTAGACGAATTATTCACGTTATCCCCTTGATTTGAATCACCATTATCCCCCATTGTCTACAACAAGAGTTACCATCGCACGAGTAAGTTGAGCGGAAAAAAAACCAGCCGCGAGGAGCTTGTTTACGAAAGAACCAACAGACATCCTGCGACAGCGACGGTGTCCACGCGAGGTTTTTTTTTTGTAAGCAAGTTTAACATTCACGTGACACATAGCATAACCTCAAAATTATTCATATTTGGTTAGTTTAACATAAAAACAAACTCAATTCTGCTATTTGATAAAAAATAACACTGTGAAGACTGAGTTTAAGTGCATTATTATTCATATTCATATTCATATTCAGTCATGTCATTCATAGTCAGTCAGTGCATATTCAGACACACCCGTAACAAACTAAACAAACCTTCATATAAGTGAAACACTTGCCGTACACTCACTCAGGTACCATTTTGTCTCTCTTTACTTGGCAAAAGCGGAAGCAAAGTTGAAGACGCAACATTCTGCCACATTCAACAAAAACACACACTTAACACCTTCATTGTGCAATAAACTCCCTAGTGTTCGCTAGTATTCCACCCGGTCATACACTGACACCTATTCGCGGTTTTTTTTCAGGCGAAAAAGGGTGCAATGCTGACCCGAAGCAAGATGAGCACACGCGATGTGGAGTTGAAGCTGAAAGCGACCTTGCTGGAGCTCAAGAAGAGCCAAGAGCTTTGTGAAATACTTCTACGAGAGCGAGATGAGTGTGAAGAGGAGATAGAAAAGCAAATTAAGAAAAATTCGGCGCTAAAAGAAGAGCTCAGTGAGTTGGACATCCAATGCCAGGATCTCAGTGCCCAGAGAGATGAACTACAACACCAAGTCGACTCATTTTACAAGTGTCATGATGTCCACCACGTAGCATTGCAACACATAAAATCACTTGAACAAAAGCTTGCAGAGGCACACCACGAGCTTCAAGTTTTCAGCGAGCGGGAGGAACAGCGAGTCAGTGCTACAACCAGGGCCTTCTATAATGAGGTCATGAGCCAAACTGGCATACCAACTATTGACCTAACAGCTTGTGATCTCACGTGTGATAGTCCTAATAGATCGCAATCAGTAACCACTATGAGCTGTAGTAAAAATAAATTAAAGAAATATGTTAAATTGAATAATTATACAAAAAAAACACAAAAACTAGCTAATAGAAATAAAATATTTTGTAAAAATGTAAATTGTAGCAAGGAACGTGTCGAATTAATTAAGGAAATCGATGATTGTAGATTATGTTTGGAAAAAACTACAGAAAAGTACGAATGTGACACACGGCGACTCCAGTCAGATATGCATATTTTAAACTCATCATTACAAAGTATTACACGTAAATATGAGTCAGCACAATACGAAATTAAGGAACATGTGTCGGCTATGAATAGTTTGTTGGAGATGTGTAAGTATAATTATGACACTTTCATATCTTTGACCGACAATCACATCTGTGATTGTAAACAAGCTCCAGCGGACTGTTCCGTGCCGACCGTGTGTCCCGCCGAGCAGCCGGCCGAACAGCTGATACTGACCCAGGCGCCGCCGTCAGTCGACTTGAGTACTAATAGTGTTATCAATAACGCCTCCTTCTCTCGGACAAAGGATAGGTATATAATGTACAGCGATGAACTTGGAAAAAATATGGGTTTACAACTTAGTCAGCGCGTGGGCCAGGCAATATTAAATAACTGTATGCCTGGCGCCACATATTCACAAATATTAAACAAAGTGTTTTCATCGCAGTTTTTAGAACCAACCACCCTAATCATTTTAATTGGTAGAAGGGAAAATGTATCTAAAAAACTAATTACTAAATACCTTTCCAAATTAAATTCTTTACAAAATGTAGATAGAATAATCTTGTTTGCGTTTCCCTTCAGCCAATCTTTGTCACAACATGAAAATCATATAAGACATGATTATAATACATTTATACACACATTGACATGTCGTCATACTGAAAAATTTCATTTCATAGACACCAATATTTGTATTGGAAAATATTTTTATTTGACTAAGGATAGGTATTACCTATCTAGGTTTTATACAAAACAGATAGCACAGTCACTATCTTATTTTATTTTGAACTCAGTCAAGTTTTTGACTAATGAAACGCCTGCTTCTATTGAGCAGTGTAATAATAATGACATGTACTCCTTGGAATCTGTTCCAAGCTCTTTAAATTAACCCATAGGACAACAGAGAGTAACTCTGGCAGTAATATTAATATTTGTATAAATATACCTTCATCTTGCCCATTAAATCAAGTTACTAGTAATGAAAAATGTAAAAGTAAGAATATTTTAAACGTGGTTCATCAAAATATACAGGGCATGTTAAGTAAAGAACTGGAAATTGAGTTATTCATGAACTGTAATAATATTGATATTTTATGTATAACAGAGCACTTTTTAAAGAGTTATCAGTTCATGTTCAACTTTAATAACCACCACGTTGCTAGTTCGTTCAACAGAAAAACAGCTGATCGCGGTGGCTCCTTAATACTTGTAAATAATAGTTTTAAATATAAGGAACGAGTTGACATAGTGAGCCTGTCTGTTGAGCGTACCATGGAAATAGCCTGTATTGAACTTGAACAACTTATTGTAATGAGCGTATACAGACCACCAGATTCATCCTTTGATTTATTCGAAAAGAAAATGGATGAAGTGTTGATTAAAATCAGCGATAAAAACAAATTTTTTATAATTTGTGGTGATTTTAATGTTAATCTGTTAGAGGATAATAATATTTGTACTAGATTAAAATCTTTATTTTTATGTCACAACGTGAACTATCTGTTTTTGGAGCCTACTAGAATTACTGCAACATCTGCTACCTGCATTGACAATATATTTACTAACATTACGCCCATTTTCAAATCGGTCATCAATAAATTAACCTCTGATCACTCTGGTCAGATAGGTATATTCAATATTAAAATAAAAAAGGACCAAAAAGAGGATATTACATGTGTGCCCGTTAGTGACACTCGGCTTGAACACTACAGGAATAATATTTTAGATAAACTATGGGAAATACCATACAGTGACGATCCAAATTTGTTGTACAACTCAGTATTTAACCTTGTCAAAAATGAATATGATACGGTATTTAAATCAAAAACTATAAAAGTTAATAACAAAGCTTTGTTTAGTGATTGGGCGACAGTTGGAATTCATAGGAGCAGACGAAGATTATATGAACTCTATGAAGAGAAATCATATAACCAAAATACGGCCTTTCTAGATTATGTTCGTAGTTATTCAAAAATGTTTAAACGCGTTTGTGCCGTAGCTAAATCTAATTTCATTAAAAACAAAATTGAATCTAGTAGCAATGTAATGAAAACGACTTGGCAAATTATAAACAGAGAGACTGGAAAGGCCAAAGCTACACATAATAACTTCAAGCTTAAGATAGATAATCAATTGCTAAGTACAGACCTAGAAGTAGCAAAAGCTTTCGAAAATTTCTTTACGGACATTCCAGTTTCAACAACCAAGTCTTTAAATTCATCTCCCGCTGCTGCTGAATCTATACTTAAGCAAAACTTTGAAGAATGTAAAACAGATTTTAAATTTAGGCACGTAAATAATGAAGACATTGTAAAAGCGTTTAAATCCCTGGAAATGAAAAAGACAGCTGACGCCCATGGTCTATCAGTAAAAATTATTAGTTCCATTGTAGATTGTATTGCACCTCACCTTTGTTGTATATTTAATCAATGTATAGATAATGGTGTGTTTCCTGACTTGATGAAACTAAGTAAAGTTATACCTTTATTCAAAGCTGGTAGTACATCAGACCCCACCAATTTTAGACCCATATCGATACTACCAACGCTTAGCAAAATATTTGAAAAACTCATACTTAATCAATTGCTAAGTCATTTTTATCTCAATAATTTAATTCATATTGCTCAGTTTGGTTTCACAAAGGGTCGTTCAACAGCCGATGCTGGTGTTGAACTAATCGACAATATTTTTGATGCCTGGGAAGACGCAATGGATGCAATAGGTGTCTTCTGCGATCTATCCAAGGCTTTTGATTGCGTCCATCATGACACTCTTGTCAGGAAGTTACGCCATTATGGTGTAAAAGATCAGGCACTTGGCCTTCTGGAGTCATATCTAACAGATAGGGTTCAGATGGTCGATGTTAATGGGAAAAGATCACCTGGGTCTTCAATAAGTATGGGCGTACCGCAAGGTTCAATTCTTGGTCCTTTCTTGTTTTTAGTATATATTAATGATTTACCTTACCTTGTTAAAGCAAAACATGGGTTAGTATTGTTTGCCGATGATACTTCTTTGATATTTAAAGTTAAAAGACAGCAATCAAATTATGACGAGGTAAACAATGCTATCTCTAGTATAGTGAACTGGTTTACTGTTAACAATTTATTACTTAATGAAAAGAAAACTAAATGTATTAAATTCGTGTTACCCAATGTGAACCCGGTAACTACAGACATATTTATAAAAGGACAGAGATTGGACCTTGTGCAGTCGACTGTCTTTTTGGGCATTACTTTAGACGCCAAACTACAATGGGATCCTCATATAAATAAATTGTCGAACAGACTGAGTTCGGCAGCGTTCGCAGTTAAAAAAATTAGAGCTCTTACCGACGTAGACACCGCTAGACTAGTCTACTTTAGTTACTTTCATAGTCTAATGACCTATGGTATTTTATTGTGGGGTCACGCTGCGAATGCTAATAGTATATTTATTCTGCAGAAACGGGCTGTTCGTGCAATTTATAGATTAGGGCCTAGAGTGTCACTGAGGGAAAAGTTTAAAGAAATCAATATTCTGACATTTGTGTCTCAATATATCTATGACAATCTTGTGTATGTAAAAAGAAATATAACTAATTTTCAGAAGTACAGTGATATACACAATTTTAATACTAGAAATAAAGACAAGTTGGTTGCTTATGTAAGCCGACTACATAAAATTAGTAATTCTTTTAAAGGCAATTGTATACGCTATTACAATAAGGTCCCTACTGATATTAAAAACTTACCTTTAGACAAGTTTAAAATAATAATAAAACAGAAATTGTATAAAAAAGGTTACTACAGGATATCTGATTACTTAGAGGACAGATGTCCATGGGAATAGATTGTTTGAGTAACAGGCTGTTTCGATATATAATTAGCATTCCTTTTGTAATTTGACAATATTTTATTTAAAAAAGGAAACGCAAAAGATGCGACGACTGTGGAGTTTCTTCGGTGAGCTCTTCTCCACAGATTCCGCCATTGTGTTAGTGAACTCACCCAAAAAAATGTAATGACGGATCTAAGTGATGTAACAACATCCTATGGAAATAAATGATTTTTGATTTTGATTTTGATTTTTGATTCAGTCAAATTTGGCTAGAGTAGGTTATTGTGGCTAAATTTCAATTGGGTTATAGGTTAGGTTGAAACTTAGAAGAAGCAAAACCGAAGCGTAAACATATCAAATAAAAATAAAATGATATTAATAGATTTTTTCAGATAGAGATGAACACACCCTAATCTCTGATTTAGCAGTTGTCTGTGGTACTCGGGACGCCAATTCCGGGGCCGGGCATTCCAGGGTCAAGCACTGTTTTGTACGGCCACGGAATGCTCGGCCCAGGAATGCCCGACCCCGGAATCGTGGGCTAACGGGACGCCAATTTCGGGGCCGGACATTCCTGGGCCGGACAATACTGGGCCGGGCATTACAGGGACTCGAAACAGAGTATAGGTATAGGTTATAATCAGTGTTGCCAGTATTCAAATGTAACATGAGACAACTCAAAAAGTAACAATTTCACGAGAAAAGTAACATTATCTTTTTATGTAGAAAACGACAGTTATACAATAGGGCACTTTATTACACAAAAACAAAAAAGTTTTCTGTCCCATTAGTTAGGCTTCTAAAGAATCGTAATAATGTTCCAATAATTGACTGGTGACGCTGAAAAAGAAAAACCAATCTAATAATGTCTTTCAATAGCAACAACTTACCTTGTTATTAATCAAATTATAAAAAAAACTAACCTTTTATTGATATAGGCAGGATAGCTAATTTGAACTGGAACCTGAAGAAATGCATTAATATTAGCATCGTAGTTATGAAAGAAGTTATTTAAAACTATTTGAGATTGAAATAGTATTGTGCAGTTCGTAACTTCACCACCACTCTTGCTTTATTTTAGATTTGCATCATTGGTTTTGATAGCTCAAATTGTGTAGCGTTTTTATTTTTTTGCTTACTAGCCATCAAAATAGAAATGGTTTTAGTGTTTAGCTTGTTACTATTTTCAAATTCGAAAAGGTAAAAGCCAGGTGACCTTCTTTAAATTTGGAAATATTAGAGAACCAGTAAAATCCTTCAATAAAAAATAAACAATATTCTTCAACATATTGAGACAAATCTAATTCATTATGGTATAGGAAAGTATGATTTTTCCATTAATTTTTGCAGTGCCATGAATCAAATAGTTAAATGGCTTGGGTCTAGAATCGTTTGGCAGGAGAAGGGGGGTAAAAGGGGTTAAATCTGGTAGGCGCTAGCTCCCTGATTATTACACTACCACTCTTATTACAAGGTAATGCATATTTATCGAGTTTTAATAAAAATAGTTTCTAACCTCAAATCAAATAAAAAGTGATAACTAAATGTACAAATGGGCATTCAGGGCAAAATACTGCGGTAGCTTAGGTGAAGGAAGGTGAATTAGGTTGAACAAGTGTTTCTGCTGATCCTTTTTTGCTGTCAAAATCAGTATTTTCGATGTGCGATTAAATACTTGCCTTTTTTATAAGCCCTAGTAGCAGGAGCTAAGGCGATTTCGAAATAATAATGCGAAATAGGTCACTCGTAGCGAAGTTAAGTATACATAACCTCAAAAATGTTATTCAAAAATGAGGTTATAAAAAGTTAATATTCTCAACAACGGTTCATTACCTTCCTTGTAATGGGAGTAGTGTCAGGGGGATGGGGGGACCCACCCCCAAGGCGATTTCGAAATAATAATTCGAAATTGGTCACTTTCGTAAACATAACCTCATAAATGAGGTTACAAAATTTAAATGTTATCAAGAACGGTGCATTACCATGTAACCGGAGTAGTGTCACGGGGATAGGGGGACCTCCCCCCTCCCCCTCCACCCCCTCTCCCCCCCATTCTCCTGCCAAACGATACTAGATACCTACCATTAATTCTTTGCGGGACCGATCGGTATATATGTCACCGGAAAATAATACGATCCGCAAGTTTATAAATTTCCTAGGAAATTTATAAACTTCCTTCTAGATTATATTAGGCTAGGTTAGATTAGGTTAGGTTATGTTAGGTTAGGTTAGTATATTTATTAACTTGCGGAAAAAATATTAGGAAATTTATAAACTTGCGGATCGTATTATTTTCCGGTGACATATATATACAGTAACTTTATTGAAAAATGTGAAAGGTGACTTTTTACACCAAAAGGTTTATTTTTTACCTATTTCAGTGACTTTTGACAAAATCCAGCTGGCAACACTGGCAAAAAAAAGCCAGTATTTTTGTGGTGGAACCGAAATGGAATAAATATTGTGGTTTGTTTTTAGATTTATAAAGTAGGTGTAGGTAGACCTAACCTCAGAACAAGTACCTACCTACCTAACCTACCTAGACTACCTACCTCGGGGAAAACTTCTCATCTTAAGGTAAGTAGGTCTACATAACAACCCGACGAACGAAAAATATCTCGATTCTGTTGAGGTTATGTGTGTATTTTTACTTCCAAAAAAATGAGATTACATTTCAGTCAGTCTTGGCCTATCATGTTTGACTGTTTCCTACGTCTCAGCCTCATCATTAAACTGTGATACAGGTAGTATGGCCTACTGGTTCCGCCCCTTTATTGACACTGACCCCTTCATTCACTACTATCTTCCGTTAACTTGATAGAACTCCACCATGCCAACTAGGGGTCAGTGTCAAAGGAAAATTTTTAGGTTTTTGTTTCATGGCGCCCCCTTATCTACATTCCAGCCCAACTAGGCAATCGAGTGGAATGCGGTTTCCTCGCCCGCATACCGGGTTCCAGCAAACATGTGCGGGCGACGTCACATTTGACAGGTGCCTAGTTGGCTCGGTGGAGTAGTAGAGGAAGATATGTATAGACTTGTATTTGTCCGAATTTGTCATGGTAACTCTTACGGAATGCATTGACGTATTGCACAGACAGTAACTTAATCCATCGGTCTTTTTCCATCCATTCGATACAGAACAATGCCAAAGAAGTTTGTTGGTGAGAACAGCAAGGCGGTGGCGGCTCGCGCACGTAAAGAAGATGCCAAGAAGGAGGTGGACATGAAGAAGAAGAAGCAAGTAGAGGATGCGGCCTGGCAGGATGATGATGATAAGGTCATCAAGAAACAACAGAAAAAGGTACACTCCTGCACATTAAGTACCATTAGGGTATTAATGATGTAATAAATTTTTCATGAAAAATAATTGTCTATCCTTTGACTGTACCCTCTGACAAACTCTAACCAAAATATAGGTTAATTTTGCTAGTGTCACATGTTTTTTCCTGCACTGCTGATCTGTTCGGTCTTCCTGGAAAGTGTATGAAGTGCAGGGCAGTGTTAAGTATTCAGTGTGAGAAAATTTCAATCAAATAGAACTTTATACTTAATATTATACTGTGTATACCTTACAGGAAGACCAAGAGAAGAAGAGGTTAGAGCAGCTACAGAAGAAAGCCGAGGCGAAGGCACTCCTCGAGCAGGAGATGGAGTCCCTGAAGAGTGCCCCTAAGGTGGCTCCGGCGCCGAAGATCACCCGCGCCCAGATTACCCAGATGAAAGAGAAAGTAGTCAAGACTGAACCAGTTAAGCCTGTGGTAAGTATTCTAAATTGTAACTAACATAGCAACACTTTCCATAAGAACTTCATGTAGCTTTGCCAAGCATGCTTAAGATAGAAACAGAAGAATATCCTTAAGACTCTTATGAAGTAATTTTCAGAGAAAGTATATATGAGGTATATTTTCATAAATAAGAATAAATTGTCTTAATATTATGTTTTTTTCAATTTCAAAATATTTATTTATTGTATGTTCTATAGAACATAGAAGACATAATCAAAAGTAAGATATTTCCGTTTTTAAGGTTTTCACCAAATTTTTGTAGAAGAGGTGGCATTTTGTCATCAAAAATGAATTCTGTCTTTCATTGATAAGAAAAAGATACCAAACATGGCCTAGTCCTAAAACTAGGCCAGCTAGAATTTTTTGTTTGGTGGCGCGGCAGAACCGTACTTTCCCCATCCCCTCCCCTGGGGTTCGGCGCGATGTGGAACTGGGCCAAAATTGTTTAGTTCTATCCAAAGAACCACTACATATGCAAAGTTCCACAATACATCACAAAGTGCAGATTCCATATGGAAGAGATGTCAAGATGGCTTCCACTATAAAGAAACAACCAGTTGGCTAGTAGCCAAGGAGCAATGCTTTGGGTTTTGCAATTTTGGCACCTACATACAAATGTGATATTCTCTCATGAGATGACTGACTTGACAATAAAATTCTACCCTTATTCCAGGAATTTCTATTGTAGCCCATCTGCAGTACCTGGGACAAGTCATGTTGCTATTATTAAATTTGAATTACATCAAGATTTTCCTTCCTTATGTTTGTGTAAAGAGGTAGTAACAGTTGTGTTCAACTTCCAGCCATCCAGAGTCACCAATGAAGAGCCACCACTGGAGGAGAACCTCAACAGGATACAGCTGGATGGAGAAGTCGCCCAATCCGTGGACGAAGCCATTTCTCTACTCAGGTACAGATACCACAACGTTCCTTGGCGTCTGAGCGAAGTATCGCCTCTCTCTCTCTCGCCCATGTATGCATCTCTCTTTGACCCATGCGCCGTTAACCCCTCCAGGCGGCATTCAGATGCTAACACAATTCGCATTAGAACCAACATGTTTTTCTATATTATGTGTATACTCACAAATTACACATTTCTGGTCCATTTTGGAGGCTTTAAAAGTAGGCACAAGCAAAACAAGTATTCTGAAATGCCTCATACTTTTTACCAGACTTAAAAAAATGGAGGTTTTCAGTTTGACCCGTACGTTTGTAAGTTTGTCGGCGATTATCTCGCGTTTGGCTGAACCGCAGTTGATTCGGTTTGCAGAAAAATATTTGTTTTATTCTGAAGCACCGTTTCGTTTAAATATGAAGGTGGTTCGCTTTTTAAAAAAAAACTCATCATCTCTGTATGTTTTTTAACAGCGAGTCCAAGGACGATCTAGACAAGCACCCTGAGAAGCGCATGAAGGCCGCCTACACCGCCTTCGAGGAGGTCCGCCTCGCGCAGCTGAAGGCCGAAAACCCAACGTTGAGGCTGTCGCAGCTCAAGCAGATGCTCAGAAAAGAGTGGCTCAAGTCACCGCAGAACCCATTGAACCAAAACATGTGAACTGGTTGATGTTAACTGAGTTGTGTCCATTTTGTTTCCAACTGCGACTTTTTATGAGAACACTAATGCTTTGTAAAAGTGCAGTGGCTGCTCCATTATCTAACAGTCAAACAGTATACGATTTGACCAAACTAGAGGGACAAAACTCAGTATCGGACTTAAAGGATTTGAAATGAGCTATAGTGATAACTTACACACGATGTGATCATGTGATAGCAAATAAAACACATTTTAGGTAATGAAATAAATTTTAATCTCATTTTACGATTTCAAACATTATTTTAGGTTGCTTTTTTTTGGCAATTTTTGTAATAATGAAATGTAGGCATCGGATGACACAAGCAAATACTTGATTAAATCAAAAATTTTGCAGACTGAGAAGATTTTAATGTGTGGCCCAGTCTCACTTTGCAAATTTCTTTATTTTGTGCTTCGGAAGCCTCTTCGGACATATGTCCTATAGGAATCACTGAATGTCGCATTAATATCGTATGTAGTGTAGCTGGCATGATAGACCATGGGTATAAGGAAAGATATAAATTCGCGTTTCGAAACAGTAAATTTTGAATTTGTCCAACTCAATTTCATAGCCAGACGCTAGCCAGAGGCTGCCGAGTCGATAGAGCAGATCTTCGTCAAGGTTTGTGATACTAGCAGTTTCTTTGTACTCGTGAAATAACGTTCTTGCGGTTTTCCGTCGTGTCTCGTGCCAAAACCCGGCTTTACTTTGTCTGTAATGAGACCAATTTGTTTGAATTTAGCCTGGATTTCCCCCGTCTTCCTTTTGAAAACTTCTTTATTTTTCTCTTTCCTGACTTGCCGTTCACGTATTCGGTAAGTAATATTTAGTAGGCATTCCATTGTGCGGTTGTAAGCGTGGATATTCCAAACCGATATATATTTTAATTGGGCTCTTTTCCAATTACGGTGTAGCTTTGCAGATGGAACATGTTTGTGTAGACTTGTTTTTGTGTATTTTGGCGTCTTCGTCGTCAAATATAATTCGTGTTTTATAGATATACTTACCCCGTCTATTTGTGCACCAGTAGGCGCTAACTCGCGAATTTGTTTCTCGACAGCTTCACATTCTTGTTTTATCAAAGACTCGTTTCTTTTTTATATAAAAACTTTATTGTTCTGCAGAGTCTTGGCGAAGATGATCGTGGATTTTCCCATATGATAGTCTTACTGGCACGGTCTCTGAGAGTCTTAGAGGCACCATCAATACCACAAACATGTATTCATATGTATTGTGGGAATTTTCAAATGGCTGTTTGTATAAGATGTGGCCTGAGGAGCCTTCACATCGCCACTTGTAAATCATTGTGAAATTCGAGCCGTTCACGTCAGGTCTCAACACTTCTCCGAGAATGTTTTCGCATATTCTTGTTGCGTTATATATGACTTAAAGGAGCTTGCAGCTCAAGCGTGTGTCTGTCAGCGTGAAATTTTCTACAGGAGGGTAACACTGTTGCTACTTGATCATAGGATGGATATTGGCGGAAACCTCTCGGCTGCACAGTGAAATCATTCAAAATAAACAAAGCCAATGCTTCATGTTGGGTGTAAGGGCGTTTTTCTTCTTTTGCATTTACTATGCTCCTAGCTTTTTAGCTAGTATTGGTGATGCCGTAGAAACTTCCTGAATTAAACTATTTCCACCATCACGTTTTCCAGTAGCTCGCACATTCCATTGGGCTGCAAAATATGTCTGTTCAGCATCATATTGTTGTAACAATTGTTGAAACTTACGCTTTTTTGATTTCGCGAAGCTATCATGAAAACTCTTTTGGTCTGCCCATGCTGAATCTCTGTTTTGGGGACTGTTGATTGAAGTTATTAAGCTCCAATTCTTCATTAAGCCATCTCCGTTTACGAAGACATTTAAAACGAATCTTCTCGCATTCCTTTTTCAAAAAGGCCTTTAGGGACTTCTCTTGATCTTTGGGAGAGATTATTTTTGCAAAGGCTTCCCCTTTCTGAGATCACTTATCGCGGTCCGCCCAGTCTGGCAGGAACTTGTCTAGATCATCCCGCCATCGACGTCTCGGCCTATGCCGGTGCCCGTCGCTTGGCACCCATTTGGTGGCAAGTTTCGACTTCTGGGGGTGCATGTGGCAAACGTATCCGGCCCCGTCCCATTTTAGGCTGGGGCGGTCTTAGCGCCTACGTCAGCAATGACAGTGATGGAGCGTAGCGTGGTGTTCCTTACGTGATGCGTCAGTCTAACACCTGTTATGCTAGTTTCCATCGCTCTTTGACAAACCTTGAATCTGAACTCCTGTTCCTCCGTCAGCGACCTAGTTCGAGCACCGTAGGTGAGGATAGGCAGGATACACATGCCGACGAGTTTGCGCTTCAGTGATAATGGAAGCTTGCGCTTCATGAGAGGTAGAATGCCCAAAATCAAATATTTACTTTCGCCGTACTCGGGCACCTATAAACTAATTAATCGCAATAAGTCGCATAAAAAACATGTTTACAACAAACATAAACGCTATGAGAATATGTTGAAAGCTTGATCACGTCCTGTCTCATCTTGATTACCTACTAGGACTGCTGTAATGGTACACGAGAGTCGGTACATTAGATACTTCATTCTGCGTGATAGAGGGCTAGCCCAACGCCGCGCTGTTTTGAATGCGAGAATCGGTTCAGATAACGTTTGAGGGTTTTGCATAGCTTACTGGCAAAGTTCGCAAAAAAGATGCGTGGGTTGATTCGTGGAATTTCAGTTCAGGCCAAGTTTTTTTTGTCGCATTCCTGCGACATGTGTAGAAATCAGAGCCGATTTGGCTGCGCGTTGAATAAAATTATGAATAACTAAATAATGAAAGGTTATTACGGAACGGAGAAAGCTATTATGGTGATTGCAAATATACAATTGCGATTGAGGTATGAGATGGAGGGTTTGACACCTCTGGAATGAATATCATTCTGGTAGGTCTTTGCCACGCGCGTCTAGCGGTCGGGAAATGCTTAATTAATCGCAACAAGCTTTTATTGGTCAGCGATCAACAGATTCTGTGTATCGGCAGTACCAAATGATTTGAGTGATAACCTACGGTTGATCATAGTGAATATGCGTACACACAATTTGTAGAACGGCGGATCTGCATGGCATGGTTGAAATTGGACCCTGTGTAGTTAGTGATAAGAAGCTTCGCTTGGGCAGAGCGTATTTGCAAAGGACGCATGTGGGGCATATAAATACCAGAGCGTGGGAGGGGAATGCATTCAGTCTCTGCGTCTAGCCTCTGTGACAGTCGTCTTCACGAGTTCTAAAAAGTTTTGTCTGCCGTGTTACGCGTCAGAACTATACGAATTGGTGATTGCGAAGTTTCAGTGGGTTTTCGTGAGTGTCTGAAGCGCCGAGATATACCTCGGTTCCTACCTTTATATCAACCTACCCCTAATTCCAAAACTATCCTTGGGTCGTTAGGAAAGAACTTGTAAGTCAATTATTCTGAGTCTGAGTCTGGGCTTGGAGCGACCCTAAATTCCTTTTTCCTTCACCATAGGGTTCCTGGATTGGCTCTTAGGATATTCGCGGGCTAATCCTCTCCTCATTCCTTTAGAGTAGCGAGTTTTGTAATTCCCACACACACAGTCGTTAAACATTCAAGCACATTCAAATCAAACTCAACCATTTTCGAGTGGTGTCGATAATGGACGTGGTATAACACTAGGTTTTTAGACTAGGCTAGACAGGAGTTTGGTTGCGGCTAAACCTAGGTTGTCAGGGCATAGGGAGACTGTTTGATCGATGAGGTTCCGCGGATGGAAATAACAAATTCAGAACAAAGTTAAACCGGTGTCAACACAGTTAACATATACTGTTGATATTTTGACATTTGAGTGTTGTCGGGGACGCGCGAAGAGATCAATTCACAGTCTAAAGTTCATTGTTTAGGTCCGGGTAGGTGTTTTGCATTGCCTTGGGTCAGATTGGATTCAAGTTGCATTTTTAAATTAAATGTAAATTTCGCTGGGTATCTAATGTGTAAGTTGAGTCGGTATATATGATTTGGCTCAGCCCAGGACGTGCTGCGGCTAGTGGAATTCATAGTTCGGTATTTATCGAATTATGCACTTCGCTATGGTGTGGGTTAGATATCCTAAAACAATAATGCTTGCGTTTCGATAACATCCAGCTCAAATTGCGCAGAGTTGAAGGTTTCAAAACGTTACGGACCTTTTGAGGTAACCGCTAGTTCAGAACCCATTTCGGAACTCAAATCGCAATTGTGTAAACCGGTCTTTTCGGATCGTTATTGCCGTGAACAAAATATATAATTGGAACCACCACAAGCCGCTACGAGCGAGCACATGAAATATAATTGAGTACTCACGTCGTAAAACTACGACGGATATCTATACTATAACTGTGATCGATCACTAAAACTATAACTAAAATTACAACAAAAGATGTTCCAATGCGCTCATATATACAAAAACCAGATGGTGCCATCACATAAAATATAACAACGATCGTTTTGGCGCAATACACCGCTGACTGATGCGAATTACCGGCTCGCGGACATATATGCTTTCTCTGTCTAACTTGAAACTGTAACTTTCCGAACCAAGCTTCGTTCGACTATTGTACGCCTAACAGATTTCTCGATGAACGAGAAATTCAGACTTATCATTCTTACTTACAAATCTTACAGCTGAATCGGGTCCTCTCATTTTGGGATAGATAGAATAGACGATCATAGTTACTGGTAGCGGCGGCTCAGACCTTAGCCCTGGGGCCGTTACAGATTTTTGTTGCCGAGACGGAAGGATATCCTAGATAGTCTGATACCTAGATATTCCTAGATATTCTAAAAGAATCAAGGTCTAACGCGTTACTTTTAAAAATAACACAACGTAGAAACGATTTTAAACAGTTCAGTTTGTAAATAAGAAATAAGCAAAAAAGGGGCTTTGTTTTCAGACGAGCTACGGCGGTTTAGTGTTCAGGATGGCCGGCCGGCGTAGAAAAAACGATAGTCGGGTAGCACAAAATTTACTTTCGCACACAAGTGAAATGGCGTCAGGGCAGGTGACGCAATTGTTATCTGAAATAGTGAATAGAATAGACAGTTTGGAAAGAGGTTCCAGCACGAGCAATGCTAGTAGGACTTCGGACAGACAGACTGATAGACAGGAACTAGAGACGTTTGAACAATCGGTAGAAAAACGTCAATCATGCATTGTGAAAATGACACAGAAGTTGCCGACATTCGATGGGCGGAATTCGGAAAATCCGATGATTTTCTTAAGAGATTTAAAGGCTTATATTAAAGTCTCGGGAGATACTTCTAGGGCTTTGATATGGGCAACGGATAGTTTGGTAGGAATTGCGAAAGTTCGAATGAGCATATACAGAGACTCATGGCGAACCTATTCGGATTTTGAAAAAGATTTCAGAGAGGTATTCTGGGGTGATAATGAACAGGAATTAATTAAGCAAAGATTCCTAACTGCGAAGTTTGATTCTAAGAAAGGTCAAAGTATGGAAGAATTCTTTGCCTCTCAATTGAATAGCATATATGAGCTTACGATACCGTTTACTGATACGGAGAAAATCAACACGATTTTCAGACAGTTGCCGCGTGATATTCAGGTAGCGTTTTTTGCTAGAAAGGAGACTATGACCATACGGGATGCGGTCGAATTCCTTCGGCATTTAGAACGGAATGTCGATGGGGAATTAAGTGCGATACATGATTCGGAACCTATGAATACTAATAACGTGAGGCGGGATAGCTATATGCGTGGGCAATATCGAGCTATGCGGGTAAATACGTTACGTTATAACGCGATAAGTCGTAGTAATAATTATAACGCGGTAACGAAGGGGCGAAACGAATTTGGGACGCGTGGTCGCGGTTATTTTCGCGGTAGAGGCAGGCAGCCTAGGCCTAGCTTCAAGGCAATAAAGTTTCAGAGGGGCAATGATAGTTCAGGAGATACAGAGGCAGGGCAAAGTTCAAGTGACAGGAATAATGCGATAAGTCAGAATTCAAAAAACTAGTGGACTCGCGCGGGTCGTTCGCGCTCAGATATTTATTACGGTTCGGGTGGACAGCCGATCGAATTGGGAAAAAGCATAGACTGTATGATTTGTGTAATTTGGATTCGGACGTGGGTGTGAATGAATTTATTCAATTATTAGCGCATAAAGCGCACGGATATGCCGTGTGTTTAGATGAAAAATCTAGATCGAATTATAGAGATCGAAATGACAGACGTTTACATACGATATTCAGAGACGACGATTCGACTGAGTGTGGGCGCGAGTTATGTAGTACTTTGACATTACCTGAGATAGATGTGCGTATTGGGAATATTGTTGTAAGGAGTTTGATTGATTCGGGGAGCGAAATCAGTGTAATAAGTCGGAGAGTGTACGAAGAAGTGTGCAGTCAATTGGGAAAACCGACGGAAATACCGATTCCAAGTTTGAGAATCACAGGTGCGTTTGGAGTCAGTAAGGAAAAGGTTGATAAATTAGTAACGTTACCATTAACAATAGGTGAATGCGTTATCGATACTCCAATGCTAGTATTAACAAGGGTGCCTAAAGATTTAATTTTGGGGTTTGATTTTATACAACAGACGCGAGCCAGTTTAACGTGTGAGGGTAATAAGAGGCTAATTATACGAAGCGCCGGGCGGATGTGTGAAATACCATTAGGTACTGGTCCTAATCAGGATTCTTGCTGTTGTACAATGGGAGTACAGAACCAAGATACCAGTAGAAATATGATAGAGGAATATGTGAATAATTCATCAATACCTGTTGAACACAAAACAAGGTTATTGCCGGTGTTAAATAAACATGCAGAGTTGTTTAGCGATAGGATAGGTCGGACAAATAAATATATACATGAGATAAAAATGAGAGATGAAACGCCTTTCGTAAAACGAAGCTATCCCATACCGTTCGCATATCGCGATAAAGTAACAAAACGTTTGGAAGAGATGGAATTGATAGGTATTATTAGCAGGCAATCTACGGATTTCAGCAGTCCATTGACTTGTACATTAAAGAAAACAGGAGAGGTCCGTATTTTGCTAGATGCACGACAATTAAACACTGGAATGGTCGGGGAGGTTGAAACCACACCTTTAATGAGTGAGATATTGCAATCCGGGCGCCGGATAAATTACATAGGAGTTATTGATATCAAAGATGCGTATTTTTCTATACCATTATCAGACGAATCTAAACGATACACGGGTTTTGTATATCAAGGCAGAAGTTATGTTTACAACGTTTTGCCTCAGGGGTTGAAAACCAGTGTGGGTTCATTTTCGAGGGCGATGGACTTAATTCTAGGGCCAGAGGTTAGGTCATATTGTTTAAATTTTGTTGACGATTTGGCAATTTTAACTGAGGGTGACTTCGAACAGCATTTGTCTCAAGTGGACACGGTTCTGAGTAAATTGAAAGACGCGGGCTTCACATGCAAACTAAAAAAATGCGAGTTCGCACAAAAAAAGGTCAAGTTATTGGGGCACATTTTGTCTACACAAGGTTTGCAGATGGACCCGGACAAAATTGAAACACTTAAATTATATCCGTCACCCAGAACTGTCAGGCAATTGAGGGCGTTTTTGGGGTTCATAAATTACTTTAGGAGGTTTATAAAAAATTTTGGAACATTAACACAGCCCTTGTACAATTTATTGCGGTCTGGAGTCAAGTTCGTCTGGAGTGCGCAGATGCAAAGTGCTTTTGACGAGATAAAAAATCAATTCTCAGAAAGTATAATTTTGAGTCAGCCATTGGCGGGAAAAACATATTATGTTCAATGTGACGCCAGCGCTATAGGAATTGGGGGTTATGTTTATCAGTTAGATGATTCGGGCCAGGAACGAATTATAGGGTTCTGTTCGCAGGCATTCAAGGGTGCCCAGACTAGATGGTCGGTCAGTGAACAGGAAATGTATGCAGTTATATACACTTTAAAGCGATTTGAGATATACTTGCGGGGAGAAAAGGTTATTATTAGAACTGATCATAAAAGTTTGACGTTCATTAAGTCGTGGACTTTATTGGGTGCACGCGTAACGAGGTGGATTATGTTTTTAGAGCAATTCGATTACGACATAGAATTTGTGCGAGGGACTGATAATCAAATTGCCGACACGCTAAGCAGGCAAATGGCGGGACCTGGAGGTATGAATGACAGTACAAATGTTCAGCCGGGAATATTCTGGTTTCAGGCATCGAATACCGCAAGTGTTATTTCGAGTTTACGGGACATTGCGAGATTACAAAGCGAAGATGAGCGGTTAAATCGAATTAGCGGTTGTATCAGACGTAATGTGGTAGATACCGGAACGAGAGGTTTTGGAAATTACAAGCTAGTAGGTGATACGTTATATTTTCACGTGCCGAAGCGGAACGTACAGTTGCTAGTAATTCCGAAATCACTACAGGAGGAACTTATTTTACACATACATGAAGAAATAGGTCACTACGGCAGATATAAAATATTAGCACTGATGAAGGACAGATATTATTTTCTTCATATGAGTAGGGTGATTAGCGCGGTGATAAGAAGTTGTGACATATGTCAAAAGGTCAAACCAAGTACTAACAATACCGTTGGTCCTTGTACACCGGTGTTGGCGGAAAGGTTGGGTGAGAAAGTTTTCTCGGACCTTTATGGGCCATTGCCCGTAGGTAAATTCGGATATCAATATATATATGTGATTCAAGACGTGTACAGTAAAGTAATAAAATTATATCCAATGCGAAAAGCGACAGGTAGGAGCGTGCTCGCTTGTACAAAGAGATTTCATAGGGAAGTACCTATCGAAACTATAATTACGGACTCAGGACCACAGTTCATATCGAAAGTTTGGGAATTTGGACTCAAACAGCTGGGGATTCGGGTCACTCATACGTCGGTGTATTGTCCAAATTCCAATAGCGTAGAAAGAGTGAATCGCGAGCTAGGTCGGCTGATTAGAACCTATTGCGGCGGAAGTAATCGTAGTTGGGTAGACGTGTTACCGGACATTCAGAATTGCTATAATAATATCGAACACACAAGCACGGGCTTTGCGCCTAATGAGTTAGCGTTTGGTAGGCGGGAACCGTTAACTATTGACAAGGAATTAGGCGATGAATGGTTATTAGGCCATAGTGTGCGGGATACGGAACAGGTGCGAAATGTAGCGATAGAAAACTCTAAAAGTTCTAGTGAACGACGTAAGCGACAGGCGGACAAACGGCGTAAGTTAGAGGTCTATCGTATAGGTGATTATGTGAAACTTAAGACTTTTGTGCGTTCGAATAAAGAACATAAAATCATGCGGAAATTTTCGTTGTTGTATAAAGGGCCTTATGTTATTTCGGCAGTGGTATATCCTAACTGTTATACGTTAGTAGATCCGGGTTCAAATGAGATATTGGGTAACTTCAATGCTATAAATATAGCCAGGTATTATGTGAGGACGAATAAGGGCGTAGATAAATAAGATAGTGTATAAAGGTTATATAATTAAGCTGTAAGCTGTAAATTTGAGTAACTACTTTGTAGATTTAAGGATCTTGCATGGTTTGGAAACAAAAACAAAAAAAAAAAAAACAAAAAAAAAACAATTTGTATATATATATAGTAATACGAATTAGGATAAATTGCGGGTAAGCGAGGTTGTATAGTTAGATAGATAAATAAGATAAGACAGGAGAGAACTCAATCGAGTTGTGTAAATATTATATACATAATTGACAGATTCATCGGTCTGTGTACATGATTTGAGATGTTCGTACATATAGAGTAGATATGTACAAAGCATGGGTAGCATAGTGGTAATGAGATCCTTGCGCCATGTTAACTGAGATAAACAGTGTCTCAAGGTCTGGGAGGGGGCTGTAATGGTACACGAGAGTCGGTACATTAGATACTTCATTCTGCGTGATAGAGGGCTAGCCCAACGCCGCGCTGTTTTGAATGCGAGAATCGGTTCAGATAACGTTTGAGGGTTTTGCATAGCTTACTGGCAAAGTTCGCAAAAAAGATGCGTGGGTTGATTCGTGGAATTTCAGTTCAGGCCAAGTTTTTTTTGTCGCATTCCTGCGACATGTGTAGAAATCAGAGCCGATTTGGCTGCGCGTTGAATAAAATTATGAATAACTAAATAATGAAAGGTTATTACGGAACGGAGAAAGCTATTATGGTGATTGCAAATATACAATTGCGATTGAGGTATGAGATGGAGGGTTTGACACCTCTGGAATGAATATCATTCTGGTAGGTCTTTGCCACGCGCGTCTAGCGGTCGGGAAATGCTTAATTAATCGCAACAAGCTTTTATTGGTCAGCGATCAACAGATTCTGTGTATCGGCAGTACCAAATGATTTGAGTGATAACCTACGGTTGATCATAGTGAATATGCGTACACACAATTTGTAGAACGGCGGATCTGCATGGCATGGTTGAAATTGGACCCTGTGTAGTTAGTGATAAGAAGCTTCGCTTGGGCAGAGCGTATTTGCAAAGGACGCATGTGGGGCATATAAATACCAGAGCGTGGGAGGGGAATGCATTCAGTCTCTGCGTCTAGCCTCTGTGACAGTCGTCTTCACGAGTTCTAAAAAGTTTTGTCTGCCGTGTTACGCGTCAGAACTATACGAATTGGTGATTGCGAAGTTTCAGTGGGTTTTCGTGAGTGTCTGAAGCGCCGAGATATACCTCGGTTCCTACCTTTATATCAACCTACCCCTAATTCCAAAACTATCCTTGGGTCGTTAGGAAAGAACTTGTAAGTCAATTATTCTGAGTCTGAGTCTGGGCTTGGAGCGACCCTAAATTCCTTTTTCCTTCACCATAGGGTTCCTGGATTGGCTCTTAGGATATTCGCGGGCTAATCCTCTCCTCATTCCTTTAGAGTAGCGAGTTTTGTAATTCCCACACACACAGTCGTTAAACATTCAAGCACATTCAAATCAAACTCAACCATTTTCGAGTGGTGTCGATAATGGACGTGGTATAACACTAGGTTTTTAGACTAGGCTAGACAGGAGTTTGGTTGCGGCTAAACCTAGGTTGTCAGGGCATAGGGAGACTGTTTGATCGATGAGGTTCCGCGGATGGAAATAACAAATTCAGAACAAAGTTAAACCGGTGTCAACACAGTTAACATATACTGTTGATATTTTGACATTTGAGTGTTGTCGGGGACGCGCGAAGAGATCAATTCACAGTCTAAAGTTCATTGTTTAGGTCCGGGTAGGTGTTTTGCATTGCCTTGGGTCAGATTGGATTCAAGTTGCATTTTTAAATTAAATGTAAATTTCGCTGGGTATCTAATGTGTAAGTTGAGTCGGTATATATGATTTGGCTCAGCCCAGGACGTGCTGCGGCTAGTGGAATTCATAGTTCGGTATTTATCGAATTATGCACTTCGCTATGGTGTGGGTTAGATATCCTAAAACAATAATGCTTGCGTTTCGATAACATCCAGCTCAAATTGCGCAGAGTTGAAGGTTTCAAAACGTTACGGACCTTTTGAGGTAACCGCTAGTTCAGAACCCATTTCGGAACTCAAATCGCAATTGTGTAAACCGGTCTTTTCGGATCGTTATTGCCGTGAACAAAATATATAATTGGAACCACCACAAGCCGCTACGAGCGAGCACATGAAATATAATTGAGTACTCACGTCGTAAAACTACGACGGATATCTATACTATAACTGTGATCGATCACTAAAACTATAACTAAAATTACAACAAAAGATGTTCCAATGCGCTCATATATACAAAAACCAGATGGTGCCATCACATAAAATATAACAACGATCGTTTTGGCGCAATACACCGCTGACTGATGCGAATTACCGGCTCGCGGACATATATGCTTTCTCTGTCTAACTTGAAACTGTAACTTTCCGAACCAAGCTTCGTTCGACTATTGTACGCCTAACAGATTTCTCGATGAACGAGAAATTCAGACTTATCATTCTTACTTACAAATCTTACAGCTGAATCGGGTCCTCTCATTTTGGGATAGATAGAATAGACGATCATAGTTACTGGTAGCGGCGGCTCAGACCTTAGCCCTGGGGCCGTTACAGATTTTTGTTGCCGAGACGGAAGGATATCCTAGATAGTCTGATACCTAGATATTCCTAGATATTCTAAAAGAATCAAGGTCTAACGCGTTACTTTTAAAAATAACACAACGTAGAAACGATTTTAAACAGTTCAGTTTGTAAATAAGAAATAAGCAAAAAAGGGGCTTTGTTTTCAGACGAGCTACGGCGGTTTAGTGTTCAGGATGGCCGGCCGGCGTAGAAAAAACGATAGTCGGGTAGCACAAAATTTACTTTCGCACACAAGTGAAATGGCGTCAGGGCAGGTGACGCAATTGTTATCTGAAATAGTGAATAGAATAGACAGTTTGGAAAGAGGTTCCAGCACGAGCAATGCTAGTAGGACTTCGGACAGACAGACTGATAGACAGGAACTAGAGACGTTTGAACAATCGGTAGAAAAACGTCAATCATGCATTGTGAAAATGACACAGAAGTTGCCGACATTCGATGGGCGGAATTCGGAAAATCCGATGATTTTCTTAAGAGATTTAAAGGCTTATATTAAAGTCTCGGGAGATACTTCTAGGGCTTTGATATGGGCAACGGATAGTTTGGTAGGAATTGCGAAAGTTCGAATGAGCATATACAGAGACTCATGGCGAACCTATTCGGATTTTGAAAAAGATTTCAGAGAGGTATTCTGGGGTGATAATGAACAGGAATTAATTAAGCAAAGATTCCTAACTGCGAAGTTTGATTCTAAGAAAGGTCAAAGTATGGAAGAATTCTTTGCCTCTCAATTGAATAGCATATATGAGCTTACGATACCGTTTACTGATACGGAGAAAATCAACACGATTTTCAGACAGTTGCCGCGTGATATTCAGGTAGCGTTTTTTGCTAGAAAGGAGACTATGACCATACGGGATGCGGTCGAATTCCTTCGGCATTTAGAACGGAATGTCGATGGGGAATTAAGTGCGATACATGATTCGGAACCTATGAATACTAATAACGTGAGGCGGGATAGCTATATGCGTGGGCAATATCGAGCTATGCGGGTAAATACGTTACGTTATAACGCGATAAGTCGTAGTAATAATTATAACGCGGTAACGAAGGGGCGAAACGAATTTGGGACGCGTGGTCGCGGTTATTTTCGCGGTAGAGGCAGGCAGCCTAGGCCTAGCTTCAAGGCAATAAAGTTTCAGAGGGGCAATGATAGTTCAGGAGATACAGAGGCAGGGCAAAGTTCAAGTGACAGGAATAATGCGATAAGTCAGAATTCAAAAAACTAGTGGACTCGCGCGGGTCGTTCGCGCTCAGATATTTATTACGGTTCGGGTGGACAGCCGATCGAATTGGGAAAAAGCATAGACTGTATGATTTGTGTAATTTGGATTCGGACGTGGGTGTGAATGAATTTATTCAATTATTAGCGCATAAAGCGCACGGATATGCCGTGTGTTTAGATGAAAAATCTAGATCGAATTATAGAGATCGAAATGACAGACGTTTACATACGATATTCAGAGACGACGATTCGACTGAGTGTGGGCGCGAGTTATGTAGTACTTTGACATTACCTGAGATAGATGTGCGTATTGGGAATATTGTTGTAAGGAGTTTGATTGATTCGGGGAGCGAAATCAGTGTAATAAGTCGGAGAGTGTACGAAGAAGTGTGCAGTCAATTGGGAAAACCGACGGAAATACCGATTCCAAGTTTGAGAATCACAGGTGCGTTTGGAGTCAGTAAGGAAAAGGTTGATAAATTAGTAACGTTACCATTAACAATAGGTGAATGCGTTATCGATACTCCAATGCTAGTATTAACAAGGGTGCCTAAAGATTTAATTTTGGGGTTTGATTTTATACAACAGACGCGAGCCAGTTTAACGTGTGAGGGTAATAAGAGGCTAATTATACGAAGCGCCGGGCGGATGTGTGAAATACCATTAGGTACTGGTCCTAATCAGGATTCTTGCTGTTGTACAATGGGAGTACAGAACCAAGATACCAGTAGAAATATGATAGAGGAATATGTGAATAATTCATCAATACCTGTTGAACACAAAACAAGGTTATTGCCGGTGTTAAATAAACATGCAGAGTTGTTTAGCGATAGGATAGGTCGGACAAATAAATATATACATGAGATAAAAATGAGAGATGAAACGCCTTTCGTAAAACGAAGCTATCCCATACCGTTCGCATATCGCGATAAAGTAACAAAACGTTTGGAAGAGATGGAATTGATAGGTATTATTAGCAGGCAATCTACGGATTTCAGCAGTCCATTGACTTGTACATTAAAGAAAACAGGAGAGGTCCGTATTTTGCTAGATGCACGACAATTAAACACTGGAATGGTCGGGGAGGTTGAAACCACACCTTTAATGAGTGAGATATTGCAATCCGGGCGCCGGATAAATTACATAGGAGTTATTGATATCAAAGATGCGTATTTTTCTATACCATTATCAGACGAATCTAAACGATACACGGGTTTTGTATATCAAGGCAGAAGTTATGTTTACAACGTTTTGCCTCAGGGGTTGAAAACCAGTGTGGGTTCATTTTCGAGGGCGATGGACTTAATTCTAGGGCCAGAGGTTAGGTCATATTGTTTAAATTTTGTTGACGATTTGGCAATTTTAACTGAGGGTGACTTCGAACAGCATTTGTCTCAAGTGGACACGGTTCTGAGTAAATTGAAAGACGCGGGCTTCACATGCAAACTAAAAAAATGCGAGTTCGCACAAAAAAAGGTCAAGTTATTGGGGCACATTTTGTCTACACAAGGTTTGCAGATGGACCCGGACAAAATTGAAACACTTAAATTATATCCGTCACCCAGAACTGTCAGGCAATTGAGGGCGTTTTTGGGGTTCATAAATTACTTTAGGAGGTTTATAAAAAATTTTGGAACATTAACACAGCCCTTGTACAATTTATTGCGGTCTGGAGTCAAGTTCGTCTGGAGTGCGCAGATGCAAAGTGCTTTTGACGAGATAAAAAATCAATTCTCAGAAAGTATAATTTTGAGTCAGCCATTGGCGGGAAAAACATATTATGTTCAATGTGACGCCAGCGCTATAGGAATTGGGGGTTATGTTTATCAGTTAGATGATTCGGGCCAGGAACGAATTATAGGGTTCTGTTCGCAGGCATTCAAGGGTGCCCAGACTAGATGGTCGGTCAGTGAACAGGAAATGTATGCAGTTATATACACTTTAAAGCGATTTGAGATATACTTGCGGGGAGAAAAGGTTATTATTAGAACTGATCATAAAAGTTTGACGTTCATTAAGTCGTGGACTTTATTGGGTGCACGCGTAACGAGGTGGATTATGTTTTTAGAGCAATTCGATTACGACATAGAATTTGTGCGAGGGACTGATAATCAAATTGCCGACACGCTAAGCAGGCAAATGGCGGGACCTGGAGGTATGAATGACAGTACAAATGTTCAGCCGGGAATATTCTGGTTTCAGGCATCGAATACCGCAAGTGTTATTTCGAGTTTACGGGACATTGCGAGATTACAAAGCGAAGATGAGCGGTTAAATCGAATTAGCGGTTGTATCAGACGTAATGTGGTAGATACCGGAACGAGAGGTTTTGGAAATTACAAGCTAGTAGGTGATACGTTATATTTTCACGTGCCGAAGCGGAACGTACAGTTGCTAGTAATTCCGAAATCACTACAGGAGGAACTTATTTTACACATACATGAAGAAATAGGTCACTACGGCAGATATAAAATATTAGCACTGATGAAGGACAGATATTATTTTCTTCATATGAGTAGGGTGATTAGCGCGGTGATAAGAAGTTGTGACATATGTCAAAAGGTCAAACCAAGTACTAACAATACCGTTGGTCCTTGTACACCGGTGTTGGCGGAAAGGTTGGGTGAGAAAGTTTTCTCGGACCTTTATGGGCCATTGCCCGTAGGTAAATTCGGATATCAATATATATATGTGATTCAAGACGTGTACAGTAAAGTAATAAAATTATATCCAATGCGAAAAGCGACAGGTAGGAGCGTGCTCGCTTGTACAAAGAGATTTCATAGGGAAGTACCTATCGAAACTATAATTACGGACTCAGGACCACAGTTCATATCGAAAGTTTGGGAATTTGGACTCAAACAGCTGGGGATTCGGGTCACTCATACGTCGGTGTATTGTCCAAATTCCAATAGCGTAGAAAGAGTGAATCGCGAGCTAGGTCGGCTGATTAGAACCTATTGCGGCGGAAGTAATCGTAGTTGGGTAGACGTGTTACCGGACATTCAGAATTGCTATAATAATATCGAACACACAAGCACGGGCTTTGCGCCTAATGAGTTAGCGTTTGGTAGGCGGGAACCGTTAACTATTGACAAGGAATTAGGCGATGAATGGTTATTAGGCCATAGTGTGCGGGATACGGAACAGGTGCGAAATGTAGCGATAGAAAACTCTAAAAGTTCTAGTGAACGACGTAAGCGACAGGCGGACAAACGGCGTAAGTTAGAGGTCTATCGTATAGGTGATTATGTGAAACTTAAGACTTTTGTGCGTTCGAATAAAGAACATAAAATCATGCGGAAATTTTCGTTGTTGTATAAAGGGCCTTATGTTATTTCGGCAGTGGTATATCCTAACTGTTATACGTTAGTAGATCCGGGTTCAAATGAGATATTGGGTAACTTCAATGCTATAAATATAGCCAGGTATTATGTGAGGACGAATAAGGGCGTAGATAAATAAGATAGTGTATAAAGGTTATATAATTAAGCTGTAAGCTGTAAATTTGAGTAACTACTTTGTAGATTTAAGGATCTTGCATGGTTTGGAAACAAAAACAAAAAAAAAAAAAACAAAAAAAAAACAATTTGTATATATATATAGTAATACGAATTAGGATAAATTGCGGGTAAGCGAGGTTGTATAGTTAGATAGATAAATAAGATAAGACAGGAGAGAACTCAATCGAGTTGTGTAAATATTATATACATAATTGACAGATTCATCGGTCTGTGTACATGATTTGAGATGTTCGTACATATAGAGTAGATATGTACAAAGCATGGGTAGCATAGTGGTAATGAGATCCTTGCGCCATGTTAACTGAGATAAACAGTGTCTCAAGGTCTGGGAGGGGGCTGTAATGGTACACGAGAGTCGGTACATTAGATACTTCATTCTGCGTGATAGAGGGCTAGCCCAACGCCGCGCTGTTTTGAATGCGAGAATCGGTTCAGATAACGTTTGAGGGTTTTGCATAGCTTACTGGCAAAGTTCGCAAAAAAGATGCGTGGGTTGATTCGTGGAATTTCAGTTCAGGCCAAGTTTTTTTTGTCGCATTCCTGCGACATGTGTAGAAATCAGAGCCGATTTGGCTGCGCGTTGAATAAAATTATGAATAACTAAATAATGAAAGGTTATTACGGAACGGAGAAAGCTATTATGGTGATTGCAAATATACAATTGCGATTGAGGTATGAGATGGAGGGTTTGACACCTCTGGAATGAATATCATTCTGGTAGGTCTTTGCCACGCGCGTCTAGCGGTCGGGAAATGCTTAATTAATCGCAACAAGCTTTTATTGGTCAGCGATCAACAGATTCTGTGTATCGGCAGTACCAAATGATTTGAGTGATAACCTACGGTTGATCATAGTGAATATGCGTACACACAATTTGTAGAACGGCGGATCTGCATGGCATGGTTGAAATTGGACCCTGTGTAGTTAGTGATAAGAAGCTTCGCTTGGGCAGAGCGTATTTGCAAAGGACGCATGTGGGGCATATAAATACCAGAGCGTGGGAGGGGAATGCATTCAGTCTCTGCGTCTAGCCTCTGTGACAGTCGTCTTCACGAGTTCTAAAAAGTTTTGTCTGCCGTGTTACGCGTCAGAACTATACGAATTGGTGATTGCGAAGTTTCAGTGGGTTTTCGTGAGTGTCTGAAGCGCCGAGATATACCTCGGTTCCTACCTTTATATCAACCTACCCCTAATTCCAAAACTATCCTTGGGTCGTTAGGAAAGAACTTGTAAGTCAATTATTCTGAGTCTGAGTCTGGGCTTGGAGCGACCCTAAATTCCTTTTTCCTTCACCATAGGGTTCCTGGATTGGCTCTTAGGATATTCGCGGGCTAATCCTCTCCTCATTCCTTTAGAGTAGCGAGTTTTGTAATTCCCACACACACAGTCGTTAAACATTCAAGCACATTCAAATCAAACTCAACCATTTTCGAGTGGTGTCGATAATGGACGTGGTATAACACTAGGTTTTTAGACTAGGCTAGACAGGAGTTTGGTTGCGGCTAAACCTAGGTTGTCAGGGCATAGGGAGACTGTTTGATCGATGAGGTTCCGCGGATGGAAATAACAAATTCAGAACAAAGTTAAACCGGTGTCAACACAGTTAACATATACTGTTGATATTTTGACATTTGAGTGTTGTCGGGGACGCGCGAAGAGATCAATTCACAGTCTAAAGTTCATTGTTTAGGTCCGGGTAGGTGTTTTGCATTGCCTTGGGTCAGATTGGATTCAAGTTGCATTTTTAAATTAAATGTAAATTTCGCTGGGTATCTAATGTGTAAGTTGAGTCGGTATATATGATTTGGCTCAGCCCAGGACGTGCTGCGGCTAGTGGAATTCATAGTTCGGTATTTATCGAATTATGCACTTCGCTATGGTGTGGGTTAGATATCCTAAAACAATAATGCTTGCGTTTCGATAACATCCAGCTCAAATTGCGCAGAGTTGAAGGTTTCAAAACGTTACGGACCTTTTGAGGTAACCGCTAGTTCAGAACCCATTTCGGAACTCAAATCGCAATTGTGTAAACCGGTCTTTTCGGATCGTTATTGCCGTGAACAAAATATATAATTGGAACCACCACAAGCCGCTACGAGCGAGCACATGAAATATAATTGAGTACTCACGTCGTAAAACTACGACGGATATCTATACTATAACTGTGATCGATCACTAAAACTATAACTAAAATTACAACAAAAGATGTTCCAATGCGCTCATATATACAAAAACCAGATGGTGCCATCACATAAAATATAACAACGATCGTTTTGGCGCAATACACCGCTGACTGATGCGAATTACCGGCTCGCGGACATATATGCTTTCTCTGTCTAACTTGAAACTGTAACTTTCCGAACCAAGCTTCGTTCGACTATTGTACGCCTAACAGATTTCTCGATGAACGAGAAATTCAGACTTATCATTCTTACTTACAAATCTTACAGCTGAATCGGGTCCTCTCATTTTGGGATAGATAGAATAGACGATCATAGTTACTGGTAGCGGCGGCTCAGACCTTAGCCCTGGGGCCGTTACACTATGTGAACTTTTCCTCTATCTGATTTTATTGCTCTATTTTAAGACAGTTGAAGGTCTCTTTTAAGACACTATAACTAAGTCTTCTTCTTTCAAGGGTCAGTGCATACTCTACTAGAATAAGATACCTCTGGAGATTTTGAAATTGCTATTTGAGCAATTTAAAAAGCATGTTAAAGCGACTTTGTCGTAAAAGGTATTTATTTGTATAACAATGTTCAAGATTACTTAAATGACGGGACTGTATGGGGTTAATCTGGCTCAACACAGACCTTGCTGTTAATAGGTTTTAAAATCAATCAAGCAAATTTTAATAGAGATCTAAAAATCAATCTGTGGGAGTTTTACGCCCTCCTCTCCCACAGTGGTCCAATGTAGAGAAGAGGCAAAAATGACGTTTGCTAAGTAAATGACAATATCTACAGTAATAAATAAAGGCAACAAATAGAATGATCACCAACATTATTTTTCCTATCCAAAATGGGTAAATGCTACCCAAAATGGGTAAATTGATCACCAAAAGTTGCAGAAAATATCAGGGCAAAATACTGCGGTAGCTTAGGTGAAGGGTAAAGGGGGTGAGCGAAGCGAAGCCCCTTTTATCCTTCGTGTTAGGTTGAACACGTAAGAACAGAAAATATTTAAAACATAAACATAAGTACACAAAACATAAAAAGAAGTTTGGTGATAATTTATCCAAACACAATTTGGTGATCGTTTACTTATTCTGGCGGTTGTTTCTAATTTATTGGTAGTAAAATAGGTGCGTTTTTGGTGATCGTTTAAACATCGTTTAAACAGCCATAAATAAATTTGACTTAGACTTCATAAATATTTCGGTGTACTGAAATCAAATTATATATAGATAATGACCTCGACTTGAAGTCTCCATCAGTAAAAAATAGTTGGAATCACACACAATCGCACCACACCTGCGCACACGCTAACGTTTACTGTCGCACTGGGAGCGCCGGCGGGCGGCGGCTAGACGAGTATGAGAATATGAGACGGTAACTTCGCGTATTGAGGAATACGTGGCGCAACAACTGGTTCTGAATGCATTATCAGCTATAGGGTTTGTCCATAGGTGTAATAGTTATAAGGAAAAGCTCAGTTTTTAACATTTTGATTTTGGGCTTTTGTCTCTAGTTTGAGCAAATGGTATACTGTAAGAGTTTCTTTAATAATGATTGAAATGAATCTATCATAATCATAGAAATAATGGCTATAGTGCTAAGTCTATAGAATCTTGCCCTAGGTTTTGCATATTCAAATTCAGAAGAAAATCGCTTTGATATCATAGAAACACGATTGAGTGTTTGGATATTTTATTCAAAATAATATTCCATTGTAGTCAGTCTTACACGCATAAGTAAGGCGTAATGTGAAATTCACTTTGTACCCAAAAAAAATATGTAAATAACTAAAGGGAAATATTAAACTGCACATCAAAAATACTGATTTTCCCAGCAAATATCCCTTATACATATTTGCTGCGGTAGCTTAGGTAAAGGGTAAAGGGGGTGAGCGAAGCGAAGCCTCCTTTATCCTTCGTGTTAGGTTCAACATGTAAGAACAACAACAAATACTTAAAACATAAACGTAGGTACTCATTATAGTAGTTTATGTGACTGCTACATAATGGAGGGCATTAATACTCGAGAGTGGGTTTATGAAACGAGCCGAAGGCGACTTTCATAATAATATCACTCGAGAGTTTTAATGCCTTATTATGTACAGTTACATACACTGGTTTATCTACACACATATCATAAGCTCTCTTTGATGTGTTCAGGAACCGCATGTTTAACCGGCATTGTGGCTCTGCAGTTGTTTAACTTGTTCTGTAGTACCAACTTCACGCAGGCGGGCGTCGGCGTTCGAAATTTGAATGTCATAATATGTAGAAAAATTACACATTATGGTCATAATGTGTAATTTTTCTGATAAGAAATGAGTTTTTACCAAGTAGTTTAACATTATGCTGATCGTAACGTGCGGTTTTTGGACGCAGTAAAAAGGGTTTATGATACGTGTGTAGATAAAATATTTAAAAGAGTGTTTTTTTTTATCTTTTTTTGCGGTGCAAATCAGTATTTTTTGGTGTGCGATTGATTAAATACTAGCCATAACTAAATAATAAAATAAAGTTTTAAATTATTGTTTATCTGGTTCATTGTTGTACTGCAGCGGTATACCCTTGCGGCCTTGCTGCGCCAGCCTCACCTCGGTCTCACCCAGCCTCTGTTCCAAGCCAGCCCACGATCTGTCCTGTAAGCTCCTGCCGATGTTCTCCAAAGCCCAGTTCTGCTTCTCCACTAACTCCGTGCTGTCCCCGCTGCCGCAGCCGCTGCCCAGTATTGTCGCCCTGATGTTGCCCGTGATGAGACTGACGTCAGTGCCTTCCTCGACCTGGCCTATGTCGCGGTAGTACCTCCGGCCGGGCAGCAGCTCGTCGAAGTCCGTCACGTGCGTCGTGAAGTAGGCCTCCCTGTTAGCGTTGAGCGCCACTTCCAGCTCGAACGGGTACGCGATGGGCTTGTACAAGTCGCGGCTGCTGTACAAGTCGTTCTCTGGACACGCGACCATCACGTAGATGTCGATCTGGAAATTAAGGGAAATATTAAACTGCACATCAAAAATAGTGATTTGCACAGCAAATATCAGTGCTGAATGCTGCGGTAGCTTAGGTGACGGGTAGAGTGGCTAAGCGAAGCGAAACCCCTTTATCCTTCGTGTTAGGTTAAACATGTAAGAACAAGAAAAATATTTAAAACATAAACTTAAGTACACATAAAATATTTAAAACATAAAAAGTTTTTGTGTTGATCCTTTTTTGCTGTGCAAATAAGTATTTCGCTTAGCAACGAAATACTTATTTCGAGATACGCTAAATTCCGTATTTATCAGTAGTCTCCAATCAAAATTGGCGCCGCCGATAAGCCAATCAGCATTTTGCGAACTTGGTAGCAATCAATACACCATCTCTATGCATTTTCCATTACAGAATATGGCCCCAGGGTTAGCACATATATTTTGTTCTAGAGCGTATCAGACAGAAGTAACTATCCAACAAAATGCAATTTTTGATATAATATGTTCTTTAGAAGTAGTCTTACCTCAGGAAAATTGGCCAACTTAGCTACATTAGGTTTCCCGACGGATACAATATAGCTTTTCTTGCCGTTAGCCTTGCACAGCTGTTTCAGCCGGCTGATGATGTCCTTGGTCTGGTCTCCGGACAGCTTGCACACCAGGATGCCCACAGTGCGGGCATCCTTGCACTTCTCAACGAGGAAGCGACGTCTTTTAAACCAGACTGTCTCGTCCATGCGCTCTGCAGAGCCTAGTTGCGGATTCAGCAGGTACCAATCAGTAGCTGAAAATATAATTAAACTAACTAACTCAAAGCCACCCTTAACCATATGCCTCCCAAAGCAGCCATTCGTTTCTTGTTATTGGAAGTGTACTTGAAAGACCACAATTTGGTCAGGTTCCGGAGAGAGAAATTAAAGTCTAAGGCACTACCCAGGAGAATGTACAGGGTGATGAGATCCAAGTATTTCCTGCGGACTCAAGAAACAACCCCACAACCATTTATTTCGGTCATGTTATTTTGATATTGTCTCCCAGTCACATTGACAATTGTCAAACTTCAGGCTGCTGGTTTGCCAAGTGCTATGATGTACCTTACTGCCTTGGCAGCCTTGCATCTAAGTCTATTTTAGGTAAGACAAAATACCTGCTATAGAAATAGTGTAATTAAATAATGTCTGTCCTCTAGATCCCAGATAAACACATATGCAGTCTTTTAGTGTCTCCAATGGAACATTCTGAGCTTTCTTGTCCTTCAGGACTCTTCCCATAAATCTGTTAGGCTTGTCTTCTATTGCCACATAGGCTATGTAGCTTTGTGGGTAGGTGAGGAACCACTCTGAGGAAAGATTATCTGTGAAGAGAGTGAGAACTTCAATAAAGCTAAAGTAATACAATAAAAGCATTAGTTTAGACAAATATTTGCAACATTAGCAGAACAGACTCCATGTAACTTTTTGTACAGATATGATAAGGCCAGTGTGCACACGAATTTGTTGGGTGTATCTGAACATTGAAGAGGGGAGGTCTGTTGTTATGACCAGTCAATATACTCCACGAGAAGAGTACCCCAATCAAAACAAGAAGAAATTGTCACTAACCTTTGCAATGCTCAAACTCTGGATCATAAAACAGGCAAAGTTTAACATTATCATCTGAATCAAATGTTTTCCTCAAATTGCGCGTCACAGCTACGACATCCAGACCGAGTTTTGGAAGAACTGTGAATGTGGGGATATCTGCCTTGGAGAAACAGCTGTGGCCATAGTGAATCACTGCGTTAGCCTGGACATGCATGGCAGCTACAGAGTCCACACAGCAACTGTAGAGAAATAACATTAATTTACAAATCAAAGAGCAATCAAGAGAATGAAATCAAAGGTAAGAGCGCCTATTGTCGTACAGCACCACGTATCGCACACTTGGCACAATATCCTCAGTATTATAGATCTATTCCATTCATAATTCTTTATTGAACACAGTAATTTAAAAAGATATATTAAGAGAAAACATGTACAAAGGTAAGCTTATCTCTAAAAAGAGATTTCTTCCAGCAAACTAAGGCATGATAGAAAAAAATATATGAAAGGGTAGGCAGTGCACAATATCTAAATAATAAAATACATATAAATAAATTAAATATCTATAAAATAAGGGAAATAAAATACATATAAGAACCAAATAAATACCTACACATACATAAACCTATATGAGTTTAAATATAATAATAATAATATACATACCACAACTATCACGAAAGAGAGAGGAAGTGCTCTTTTACCAGGTTTTTGAAAGAGAAAAGAGTGGGACTGTTTCTTATAGTATATGGAAGTGCGTTCCACAGTCAGACCGCCTGCAACCTAAATGAGTGCTCATATGCGGAGGTGTTATGCCTTGGAGTGGCTAAGAGTGAGACCGTGTGAGATCTCCGGTGCCGATCTCCTGACAAGAGATACTCAAAGCGGTCTCGCAGGTAGCTGGGGTAGAGCGGATTTTTCAATATATTGAAAAGATAAGAAAGAATATGAGAGTCTCGACTACGACGAATTGAAAGCCACCCCAACTCTGCGATATTGAGAAACATGGTCGAATTTGCGCAGCCCGAAGATAAACCGAATCCCGAGATTCTGAAGTTTCGATTCAGATTCAGATCCCGAGATTCGATTTTGTTCAGTAGATTTTCGTTCGCGCTCCTCTGACAGATATCGGCGTAGTCAATTAGCGACAGGAGAAGGGACTGAACAAGGGTGATTTTGGTCTGCCGCGGCAAGAAGCACTGCAGACGTGAAAAGACGCCAAGACCCATCTGCTGACCTCGCTAACATGTGGAGACCAAGACAGCTGGTTGTCATAAATAACCTCAAGAATTTTCGCCTTGTCTGGTGTTCTCTATTGTGATGCCATTATATGATAGAGGAACAATGGGTTTTGTAACAACGAAAGCGTGTGCCTGGTTCTTAAAATCATGGCTTGTGATTTGGTCAGGTTTACCAACAGCCCGTATGATGAGGGCCCAGTCTCTCACAATCTCGAGGTCAGGATTCAGTGCCTCTACGGATGAAACTACATCGCAGGGGGAAAAGTGGCGATAAATTTGTAGATCATCTGTGTACTGATGATACGAAGAAGAGAGGACTTCGGAGATGTAGTTCATAGAGACTGAAAAAGAAGAGGATAGTGAATATCTCCTTGAGGCACTCCTGAGGAAAGATCACACCATTGAGATTCGGTCACTTCAGATTTAATGAGTTGCTGACGACCTCTCAGGTATGAGTCGAACCAGCCAGCAGCGTGGGAGGAGACATTCAGCGTCAAGCACAAGAATGTCAAAATCGACGCAGTTAAAGGCATTGCTGAAGTCAAGCAGGGCCAGCACCGTGGCCAACCTCTTATCGCTTGCTAGTTGTATGTCATCACTGACTTTTAGGAGAGCTGTGGTAGTACTATGCCCTGGTCTGAACCCAGATTGGAAAGGATCGATTTGTTTGATGAATGGTAGGAGGTGAGTTGAGAATGGACAATGTATTCAAGGACTTTGGAAAGAATAGGTAAGATAGATATAGATATATGATATCATTGTCATGAGTCAAGAGTTCCATCATCTCATTTGATTTGACTGCGTTTGGCACAGTATCGCCATTTGCATTTTCATTATTAACTATGGGTATTTGATCCATTTTTTGGCAGCCACATCCCTATAGGAGCGTGTCTGGGGTTTAGGGTTGGGTAATTCTGGTGTCTCAACTTTGGATGGTTTAATTTTTTACCTTAATGCAGGGTATTTAGTTTTTGTAGTTGTTTTTATATTCTTAAACCTCAATAGCTTGCAGGTTGGTTTCCACCGCACAAGACACATTTGACGTCATTTGATCTTGTCTTTCTAACACATTCGGCTGCCATGTGGTCACCAGCACTGTTCAGGTAAGCTGCCTACTAAATCTTAGTATTAATATGGTACACATCGGGCTGTTCCTGTTCCATCTGTCGCAAATGTCACAATATTTGACGTTTGCGGGTTCCAATTTGAATCAAAATTTATCGTTACAATTGGCGTTAGTCTGCGTCAATTCAAATCAGAACACCTTTGTCTGCTGTCGCGAAAACATCCTTTTTCGTCTGTCGTGTCGCGCAGTAGATAAGATCCTGTCGTTATTATACATAACAAGTGTTTGGCGTTAAACTATTTACCGAGATAAGCCTTACCGAACCGGCAAAAAGCAGTGGGACTTCACGCCGCCGAGCCCAGATCCAGGTTGCGATCGTGAAGAGGCTTGCAGAGGCAAAGCAGAGCTGATGTAGCTCTCCAAGCGTGAGTAGCCTGACCCAGGAACGGAGGTAAGTGAAGCTCTCACTCTCTTTGTTGGGTCTAGAAGTCTAAGTGCCACACATCAAACGTACCTTCAAAAACCCTTTTCTTTGTTGTCATACAGTCCGCTATATAGCTCACTCCGAGCGTATAAGCACATTTGTTGCATCTTCTGCAGTATTATATACTGTGGCCGTATTTACAATTGGCACACTGCGGCATCACACGTTTTGGAATTGGTTCCTCTATCTTTACTTGACAATGTAGAAGGTCTCGATGAATCTCATTTTAAATATGTCTTTATTATTGCTGCTTGTTTGTAGTTCTGTTCAAGAATATGGGTAAAGGTTTTTTTGTGGTTCTTGCTTTTATGTTCCTTTATATCTCCACGATATCAAGGCGTAAATATCTCCTGCCACGTCCATGAATAATTCTAAAAAGTACTATCCCACTAAAAAAATTGCGTATAAAATGTTGCCAAGACGAGACCATATGGGTCGCACTATCAAAAAGTTATTAGATCTCATGTAGAGCCAAGCTTCTAATTCTACACGCCTTAACTCTCACAAGCCCTAACTTCACAAACTCTACGCCTTTGTCCAAAATATGTGGCTTGGCCGATTCGCTACCGTTAAATGGGCTTTTTTCACTGTTTATTTCTTTTCTGCTATACATTCATATAACGCAAAAGAAATGAACAGTGAACTCTATCTTTGCCTTTTTTCTTTGTTGGTTCACTGTTTATAAATAAGTGATAGACCAGGGCGATACTTAGGCTAAGTATCGCCCTTAGGCGATTATATTCGACTATAGCTGACTGTTGTGCTTTAATACTACCAATGCCAATATTTATAAGGTGGCACCTTGCAAATTAGTCACTCTAGAGAGTGCTTCATAAGCCTACCCACAAGAGAACGTGGATGAGCCAATATCAATGAGAGCATTATTCAAACTTAGCCAGTCTTAGTTTGTCACGTGATTACTCCGTCAATTATGAACCGATTTTGATGATTTTTTCGATTAGTAGGTCCTAGTTCAGAGGTGGCCCCATACAATTTTTATCAAATATGATTTAGCGCTTTTTGAAAAAATCAACGATTACAAATCGATACACGCAACCTGGATCTTAGCTCGGCGGCATGAAGTCCCATGTAAATGCCAAAACACTTGTATACTATAATAACGACAGATATGAGAATATTGTCTGCTTCGCGACACGATAGACGAAAAAGGACGTTTTCGTGACAGCAGACAAAGGTGTTCTAATTTGAATTGACGCAGATTAACGCCAATTCTAACGATAAATTTTGCTTGAAATATTGCGACATTTGCGACAGATAGAACAGCCCGATGTGTTCTAGTTCCAGCTTACCTGAACCTGAGGTATTTCAAAGTACATTAATGAGACGGAAGGTAAGCTAACAACAAACAACGGAAACGAAAACGATAATTTATTTAAACGAAAATGAAAGGTATGATGACCTTTATCATAATCAAAGGGTAAATAACGGAAACGAAAACGATAATTTATTTAAACGAAAATGAAAGGTATGATGGCCTTTATCATAATCAAAGGGCTATGAGAGGGGCGACCGCCCACCCTCAAGAGAACTTATTGACAAAATTAGAAAGGTATTGTTATTCTTATTGTTATATTTTTATGTTATAGGTTATTGTTATGGTTATCATCATGTTATTCATGAAATAAACAATGAAAGAAACGACAGATGACAATTTCGTCAAAATATAATAAATACGAGAAACACGTCAAAATGGCAAAATATCAAATCATACCACAGAACACGATAAGTATGGTTAAATAGCGCTGCCAGCAGCCTAATCGACGACTTCGTGCAAGATCCTAAAATCCTTATCCTAACCATGCCGCGATCGATGACGCGATAACAGACCTCAGCGCAGGAGCCATGGTGCTGGGTTTTGGGGCTGATGCAAAGAGCAGCTAGGGTTGCATCTTCATCCCGACAAACAATCAAGATCAAAAGTGGATGAGATATCTTGCACCAATCGCAACCGGGACGACAAGGCCCAATGAATCATCGATTCGTGCTACTCCCAACGGCAACGACAATACGACATCTTGATGGGGGTACTTTCAGCCACCGAATGAGAAAGGTCAGCATGACCACGAAAGCGATAATTGACCCCTTGATCATCACAACAGCAGCCATCATCAACCTGAGAAAGCTGTTGCTCGTCACGAGAACAACAGAATTTTCTCTCAGGCCGTGCAGTCCGCCGATGATAACGAAAACGACAGCGACAAACGCCATCACTGGACTGACAACAACATGCCTTTGAGATATCTCGAAGACGAGAACAACAACTATCAAAAGCGGTCTGATGATACCAACGAAAACGAGAAACGTAACCATCAGACTTGGAAAAAGACGGATTGATGTTGAGACAAGTCTAGGTATCATGATAATGACAACGCAAAGATATTCTTGCACTTACTGTTGAAAGACAAATAGAGGTATCCTGTGTTGAGTTGGATAGCCACATTATTGTTTGTGTCTACAGGCCACCGAGGGATGAAAAAGGCCATGGCAATTTCGAAATATTAGAGAAAATTATGGGGGAAGCCCTCACTGAACTTTGTAATAACAGAAAAAAGTTAATTATTTGTGGCGATCTTAATGTAGATTTGCTTATAGGAACAACAATGAAACAACGATTAATAACTTTATTCAAATCGTTTAACTTATGTCATGTATTTTTAGAGCTAACTAGATTTACACTTACCAGCCAAACTTGCTTAGATAACGTTTTTTGTGACTGTGCATTCACAAGTAAAAGTGTAATTAACTGCTTACCTTCCGATCACAGTGATCAAACAGTTTCATTCCCAAATGCTATTAAGGATAAGACTGGTCCATATTTTATAGGCCTATTCTAGAGACATATACGAAAAACTTAGATATAAGTTTGCCAGTACCGGATTTTAATGAACAGAACCCAAACAAAATCTACTCAGACTTCTTCAACATTATTCAGACAGAATTCAATAAAAAAAAATTAAAGAAATTCAGTGACTACAACGGTAAATCTAAATTTAATGACTGGGCAACGTTTGGAATTCGTAAGAGTTATCTTGTATGACCTTTATGATCAAAAAACCTATACTTTGATCGAAAATTTCATGACTATGTTAAAAACTATTCCAAAACTTTCAAGTTGGTTTGTAGAACTGCAAAAACTTTACAAATTTAATAGAAAAATTCAAATAATAGAATGAAAACAGTTTGGCAAATAAACCGTGAAACTGGCAAAGATAACTTTGCATAAACCAAGGGACAATGATTTCTGCCAAAAGATAGGTGATGATGTTGTTAAATCCAGCGATGATGTTGCTCGAGTCTTTGAAACATTCTTGACCAATGTACCCCTACTCACAACAGATCGTCTAAATTCATCTCCATATGAAGCAGAGACTTTATTAAAAAATAACACTAGCGTCAGTAAGGTATATTTAAAATTCCATCATGTATATCCCTAGGACATCGTCAAAACGTTTAAATTACTTAACTTAAAAAATACAGAAGACCTGTGGGGTATATCAGTCAAAGTCATTAGTTCAGTAATTCTAGTTATAGCCCCACACTTAGCTTATATATTCAATAAATGTGTTGACGATGGGGCTTTCCCAGACCTCATAAAACACAGTAAACTGATACCTCTGTTCAAATCGGGAGATAAGGGTGATCCTTCAAATTTCAGACCAATATCTGTTCTTCCAACACTAAGTAAAATATTTGAAAAGGTTATACTCAATCAAATACTCTCACACTTCAACCGTACAAAACAACTCCACGGCAAACAATGCGGTTTCACTAGGGGTAAATCGACTACGGATGCAGGTATTACCCTTATATCTCATATTTATTCTACATGGTAGGCCGCACAGGATGCTATCGGAGTTTTTTGCGACCTGTCGAAGGCGTTTGATTTTGTTGATCATAATACGCTATTAATTAAATTAAATCATTACGGAGTTCGAAATAAAGCGTTGGATCTACTAATATCATACCTAAGCAATAGAATTCAAAAGGCAGAAGTTAACGGCGTTAAATCTGATGGATCGGGTGTAAAAATTGGCGTTCCACATGGTTCCATATTAGGTCCTTTCTTATTCCTGGTATATATTAACGATCTGCCTTTCATGGTGGAGAAATTAATTGACATAGTGTTATTTGCTGATGATACTTCAATGGTCTTCAAAATTGAAAGACAAAAAGCAGATTTTGATGATGTTAATGGTGTATTGTCTTTAACCTTGAATTGGTTCACAGTTAATAATTTATTGTTAAACGCTGGTAAAACCAAGTGTATCAACTTCTCACTTCCAAATGTCAGGCAAGTTGAGACCAGTTTAGTGTTAGACAACAGCACGTTAGAATTAGTAAATGATACGAATTTTCTTGGAATAACCATTGATAGCAAATTGCATTGGGGACCCCACATAGATAAATTGGCTGGTAAATTAAGTTCTGCGGCTTACGCTGTTAGGAACATCAGACAAAGCACGGATTTGGCTACATCTAGGCTAGTATATTTTAGTTACTTTCATAGTGTGATATCCTATGGTATCTTGTTGTGGGGGAAAGCAGCGGATATTCGAACTATTTTTATTTTACAGAAAAGAGCTATTCGAGCAATTTAAAATTTAAAACGAACAGACTCCTTAAGAGAGCTTTTTAAATAAATTGACATACTAACTGTAGCTAGTCAATTTATTTTCGAAAATATAATGTATGTACGCAAGAACCTTACTACATTTACCAAACTTAGCGATAGCTGCAATGTTAACCTAAGAAATAATCACAGACTGTGTGCGCCCCGATTTAGACTCGCGAAGGTTAGCAATTCTTTCAAGGGTCAGTGCATTCTCTACTATAATAAGATACCTCTGGAGATTTTGAAATTGCCATTTGAGCAATTTAAAAAGCAAGGTAAAGCGACTTTGTCGAAAAAGGGATATTACAATGTTCGAGATTACTTAAATGACAGGACTGTATGGGGTTAATCTAGCTCAACACAGACCTTGCTGTTAATAATTTTGTAATTATTTATTCCTGCTTATTCATAATAATTATTTTTTTCATATTTGTATTAGTTTAAGCATTACCTATTTTTAAGAGATCTAAAAATCAATCTGTGGGAGTTTCTACGCCCTTCTTCTCCCATCCAATGTAGAGAAGAGGCAAAATTGACGTTTGCTAGGTATATGTAAATATCTACAGTAATAAAGTATCTTGACTTTGACTTTGATGATGGGTTTCTCCATCAGACTGAGTGCGACGACAACGAAATCGACAGCAACATACATGGTCGCCAGACTGAAATGTCTGATGGATCTCCCGAAACCGATAGAATGTTTCATCAGACTCAGCAGCCTGATGATGACGACGAAAACGATAGCGACATATATCATCATCAGACTGATCTGAGATCTTCTTGATATCTCGAGAATGAGACCGAGAAATAGAGCAACATCTCTGTGAACGGCAGTGAGTGTCGGGACTTGAATGACAACTTCGAGGATGACAGCTGCGTGAGCAAGGACGAGCGCGGCAGAATAGTCCGTCGGACTGACCATTCTGAAGATGACAACGAAAACAAGAAACGTCATCGTCAGGCTCAGAAGTCGCTTGGACGAAACAACAAAGTGAAAGGGAACAGGAAGGACAGCTGTCTGGCTTCTGAGTGCAAGAATCTGTCTCCATTGGATTGGTCAGAAGCTCCTAAGCGGTAACATTCAAGTCACCCGACGACATCTCCGGATAACTAATGGCAAAGACCAACTCTTCATTGTTCACTTCCATTGGTTCACAATTCTTCACCAGCGGTGTGCCATTGAATTCGGAGAGTACCGCTAACCTAGTCCGCACTGACCTGGCTTTGCCCTCAAAGACATGCGTATAGCGCATCTCAGAACTACGCAACTCGGAAGGAAGCTTGCATAACAACGCTATTTGTGCTGAGTGGAAGCTATCAGCAATATCGTTGAGTTCCTCAACCGAATAACCTGCCAAATCGGACTGTTCCATAAGTTCCAAACGTCCCAACGCTTAATCACGCTTTAATCTAAGGAATTCCGCACCTGCGCATTCACCACCTTTATTGTCTTGAACCATTACTACAACGTGTATCAAACAAAACAAACACAATACGAAAGAAACGACAGAACAAAGTTTTGTTTGTTTTGATTGCACTTGAAAGTTGACATAGTAGAGTATAGTAGATGAACGAAAGAGTGCGTTCTCAGGTAATTTAATGTAACTAGTAATAGTAATCCATAAATCATACGACAAAATTTATTAATCGATCGATAGCACAAGACCACAGGTGTATGGGCGGTCAACCAAACCATAGACAACCCACCGACCTGAAGTTAACCAACACACACAATTTTACAAACTTTACCCTCAAGTTTTAACAATTCTAGTGACAAATGAATTTGTTACGATAACGAAAATAGAAATGAGAAATGTAAATTATTTAGATACAAGAGGTAATATTTCATTAATCTGGCCGAATGGACCAAATGTACGCCCCGCTGTATACACAGTCCGCTGTATACCTATGACGATAATGAAAAGGGTTTGTAAAGGTAAGTTTGATGTGTGGCAGTATAGACTTCTAGGCCCAACAAAGAGAGATGAGAGCTTCACTTACCTCCGTTCCTGGGTCAGGCTACTCACGCTTGAAGAGCCACATCAGCTCTGCTTTGCCTCTGCAAGCCTCTTCGCGATCGCAACCTGGATCTGGGCTCGGCGGTATGAAGTCCCACTGCTTCTTGCTGGTTCGGTAAGGCTTATCTCGGTAAATAGTTTAACGCCAAAACACGAGTATACTATAATAACGACAGATGTGAGAATATTGTCTGCTTCGCGACACGATAGACGAAAAAAGATGTTTTCGCGACAGCAGACAAAGGTGTTCTTATTTGAATTAATGCAGACTAACGCCAATTCTAACGATACACTTTTATTCAAATTGGAACCCGCAAACGTCAAATATTGTGCAAACGCCAATTCTAACGATAAATTTTGATTCAAATATTGTGACAGATGGAACAGCCCGATGTGTTCCATATTAATACTAAGATTTAGTAGGCAGCTTACCTGAACATATATATAGGTGTATAGTAGTAGTGTATTATAAGTATTTAGTATTTTATCATAGTTATTATATAATTTATTTTATTTACTGTAAGTACTTATTTATTTCCTTATATTGTTGTACACATAGGTCTACCCCTGCTCAGCAATCGACCTTTACCATCTCAACCTGGTTTGCTGAAAGAGATCTCTTATTAGAGATAAGCTCGCCTTTGTAAACTATTTTCACGTAACTATTGATTTTTATATGTTTTGTGTGCAGTAAACAAAATATTAAAGGCTGGTATTTCATCGCACATCAAAAATACTGATTTGCGCAGCAAAAAAGGATCAGCAAAGACACTTTTTATGTTTTAAATATTTAATGAGTACTTAAGTTTATATAATGTCATGTTGAACCTAACACAGGATAAAGGGGAGATCATCAGATCGCTCACCCCCTTTACCCATCACCTAAGCTACCGCAGCAAATATAAGGGATATTTGCTGTGCAAATCAGTATTTTTGATGTACAGTTTAATATTTCGCAATATTAAATATGAAGAAAAATCTTCAAAATCCTTGACTGGGATGGTTTGGGTATTGATGTGGATGGAGTACATCTTAACCACCTCCGCTTTGCAGACAATATTGTTATACTCGTATTACTATTACAGTCTCCTAAAATGAGTTCAATAATTATGTTACCTGTTCGATACAGAGCATGATGTCAAAACACCCTTTAGGATAATTTATTTGATTTAAAACCCTTGTCTTTATACTTATAAATAAAAATTTAATCATCTGTTATGTTTTAAATAAATATATAAATAAATAATACTTGCTGAAACCTCAAGAGAACTGGAAAAACGCTTCATGATCTGTGCCACGCATCGATCCAAGTTGGCCTAAAATGAGACAACACTAAGATTGTAGGCCCCACCGATATGTCTTAGTCTCCGATCACAGTTAACATCCAAACGATAGAGCCAGTGGAGGAATACCTACCTAGGGTTTATAATCAGACTTGGACCAGACCCGCTGGTTCGATATACCCAAGAATACAACTCGCGTGGGCAGCCTTTGGAAAGCTCAAGGATGTCTTCCACTCTAAGATCCTTTAAACACTCAAGACTTGAGTCTACAATCAGTGTGTTTTCCGGTGAGGACTAAAACTTGCGAAATATGGAGTCTTACTGTCGGGATGATGAACAAAGTCACGCAAAGAGCAATGGAAAGGTCGATGCTCGGAGTATACCCTCGCAACAAGATAGCGAACGAACTCATTTGCCAACGCACTAAAGTCATCTATGTAGGGAAACATGTTGCATGACTAATATGGCAATTGGCAGGACACATCTGTCGCAGAAAAGATAAAAGATGAGGCTCTAAAGTTCTGTTCTGAAGGCCCCGTACAGGAAAGAGAATTTTCAGAAGACCTGCGACATAATGGCCCGAAGACATCAAAGGATTAGCCGGCCCAACTTGGGCAAGAATGGCCGCAGAATATACGAATTGGCGATCAATTGGGAAGGCATATTTCCAGCAGTGGAAAATGCTGAAGAAGAAGGAGGATATTTATTGTTTAGATTTTAATGTTTGTTTATAAATCAATAATTAATTAAGATACTTTTGATTGCCTTTTATAAAGTGGTTAGTAAGATAGTTTTATTTTAGTAGACTATTATATAAAAGAAGGATTTGTTTAATTGCTATGGGAGCCCACGCCAGGGTAGGCAGTGGGTCTCTATGGGATATCTGCCACTGGAAATCTGTACCTTTGAGTTCCTATTGTGAGAAAAATATTGTGAAATATTCTGCTAACTTTGGTTGATTTTTTCACTTGAACATAGCATAGGACCTTTATTATGCAGTTTTCTTTTGCAGGTTCCATAAGTAGTTCAATAAGAGATTGAATATTGCCCACTTTATCAACAAAGATTGGTGGTGGTTTAGGTTTTTTCTAGTTAAAAGAAGTTAAATGTGAAAAAAAGTTTGATGTGTGCGATACAAGGCGCTATTACCCTTATCAAATTGTTTTTTGGCTAGTATTTGGATTACAAAGGTACCGATATTGACTTGGGCAACAAATCCTTTTTAATCAATAAAAAGAGTTTCTGAGGGATTCGAGAATCCGTTAATGTATCTTACCAAATAAGCACTAACAAAATTGCAGGAAGGACTTTAGAAAGCCGGTCGTTTCAGGTGCTTTTGCTGATTTTTTCTATGCTTTATTAGTATTTATAGATGATTTCAAAATACACGAACCGTCAGAAATAATCAGTTTTCGAGGTATATATTTTTTTAATCGCCATTTCAAGCATTCGGGACCGTGGGGATGTGAGAGTATAAGGGTGGAGAAACGACTAATTTGGCCATTCATCTTAACCTTGAACTTGACCTTTCATGCATATTTCGCAGAAAATTCTCAGTTTTGCCATTTGTCACGCCCGATTTAGTTCAGTTAGGTTAGGACCTCGAGGTCATTGACCTTGACCTTTCGCATTTCGCGGAAAATTCTCAGTTTTGCCGTTTCGGAATAGAACATCTGGATCAAGGCACCCCACTTACTCGTAAACTAATTATTTCCGCGGTTCGCGTATTTGAAATCATCTATAAATACACTAATAAAGCATAGAAAAAAATCAGATAAAGCATCTCAAACGGCCGTCTTTCTAAAGGCTAGCCAAATTGCATTATTGTACCTTGCATATGAAGTATCTCCCAGTATGTAGAGGTCTACTTCAACATTTTTGTTGATTTCCTCGTAAATCCTAGCACTGACTCCCAGGAGTTCATCAGGAAACTGAAGACAAACCTGAAAATACATATAAATGAGGTAAAAAGTCTAACCAGAGGATTCAAGGGAAGGACTTTTGACTTTGACCGCACGAACTTGAACTTGAGAAGGAGGGGGGAGGCGAGGGGGTGTAGAGACCTCCCCCACGGAACTGCCTAGTTTCAAGATATGATTTTTTAAAGTTTGTGAAGAACTTACTAAAATCGGAGCGTAAAAATGACTTTATACTAGTTTGTTGACCTCTTGACTTTGACCTTGACTGGTCAGGACTTCTAAGTGCCACCTAACCTATAACCCAATTGAAATTTTGCCGCAATAACCTACTCTAGCCAAAGGGGTACGAACTTTTTTGTATGGAATCCTGCATATCGACCCGCCGCCATTTTTTTATTTTTCGAAATCGCGGCGAACGACAAAAGTGGTATGTATGGGTAGAGGACATATAGACGAACAAAAAATTCAAGTAAATATGTTATGTTATAATAAACCTGGGAATGATTAATTGGACAGAATCTGACGCCCATAGACACGTAATAGGTCTATTTTTAATTATTGTCGTTGAACTCATATGTCAATCCTTACCTCCAAATATCTCAAATATCTCAGTAACATGACACTTTGGGGCTTTTTGCGACCTGTCGAAGGCGTTTGATTGTGTTGATAATAATACGCTATTAATTATATTAAATCATTACAGAGTTCGAAATAAAGCGTTGGATCTACTAAGATCCAACGCTACCTACCTACCAATAGAATTCAAAAGGCAGAAGTTAACGGCGTTAAATCTAATGGATCGGGTGGAAAAATTGGCGTTCCATATTAGGTCCTTTCTTATTCCTGGTATATATTAACGATCTGCCTTTCATTGTGGAGAAATTAACTGACATTGTGTTATTTGCTGATGATACTTCAATGGTCTTCAAAATTGAAAGACAAAAAGCAGATTTTGATGATGTTAATGGTGTATTGTCTTTAACCTTGAATTGGTTCACAGTTAATAATTTATTGTTAAACGCTGGTAAAACCAAGTGTATCAAATTCTCACTTCCAAATGTCAGGCAAGTTGAGACCAGTTTAGTGTTAGACAAAAGCACGTTAGAATTAGTAAATGATACGAAGTTTCTTGGAATAACCATTGATAGCAAATTGCAGTGGGGACCCCACATAGATAAATTGGCTGGTAAATTAAGTTCTGCGGCTTACGCTGTTAGGAACATCAGACAAAGCACGGATATGGCTACATCTAGGCTAGTATATTTTAGTTACTTTCATAGTGTGATGTCCTATGGTATCTCATTGTGGGGGAAAGCAGCGGATATTCAAACCTTTTTTTATTAAGCTGTAATGATCTACAGCTATCGCTAAGTTTGGAAAATGTTGTAAGGTTCTTGCGTACATACATTATATTTTCGAAAATAAATTGACTAGCTACTGCTGGTATGTCATTTTCTTTAAAAAGCTCTCTTAAGGAGTCAGTTCGTTTTAAATTATAAATTGCTCGAATAGCTCTTTCTGTAAAATAAAAAAAGGTTTGAATATCCGCTGCTTTCAGCTGTTAACCTAAGAAATAATCACAGACTGTGTGCGCCCCGATTTAGACTCGCGAAGGTTAGCAATTCTTTCAAGGGCCATTGTATTCTCTACTATAATAAGATACCTCTGGAGATTTTGAAATTGCCATTTGAGCAATTTAAAAAGCGTTTTAAAGCGTCTTTGTCAAAAAAGGGATATTACAATGTCCAAGATTACTTAAATGACAGGACTGTATGGGGTTAATCTAGCTCAACACAGGCCTTGCTGTTAATAATTTTGTAATTATTTATTCCTGCTTATTAATCATTATAATTAAAATTTTCATATTTGTAATAGTTAAGCACAACCTATTTTTAAGAGATCTAAAAATCAATCTGTGGGAGTTTCTACGCCCTTCTACTCCCACAGTGGTCCAACGTAGAGAAGAGGCAAAATTGACGTTTGCTAAATATATGTAAATTTCTACAGTAATAAAGTACTTTGACTTAGACTTCACCATGTTACTAAACATTTTTTGTTCGTCTATGAGTCTTCTACCCTTAAATACCACATTCATCCTGTGCCACGATTTCAATAAAAAAAAAATAAATGCGGCAGGTCGATATGCCAGATCGGTTTTATCCCCTTTGACTTTTCTTTGCATATGCTTCGCTTCGGGGTTGCTTCTTTTAAATTCAAAAATTCCAAATGTCTTTATTACTGTAGATATTTACATGTACTTGGCAATCGTAATTTTTTGCGAAGTGGCAAAAAATGACGAGGAGTCTCTACATTGGACCACTGTGGGAGAAGAAGGGCGTAGAAACTCCCACAGATTGATTTTTAGATCTCTTTTAAATAATTGCTTACGCTTAGTTAAGCATCTTGACATATATATGTATATATATATATATATATATATTGTATCAGTTGATACTAAATATATTTGTCATTATCATAATTAATAAGCAGGAATAAATAATTACAAAATTATTAACAGCAAGTTCTGTGTTGAGCCAGATTACATATACAGATACAGTACCATCATTTAAGTAATCTTGAACATTCTAATATCCCTTTTTCGACAAAGTCGCTTTAACATGGTATTTAAATTGCTCAAATGGCAATTTCAAGCTCTCCAGAGGTATCTTGTTGTAGTAGAGAATGCATTGACCCTTGAAAGAATTGCTAACCTTCGCGACTCTAAACCGGGGCGCAAGTAGTCTGTGATTATTTCTTAGGTTAACATTACAGCTATCACTAAGTTTGGGAAATTTTGTAAGGTTCTTGCGTACATACATTATATTTTCGAAAATAAATTGACAGTTAGTATGTCAATTTCTTTAAAAAGCTCTCTTAAGGAGTCTGTGCGTTTTAAATTATAAATTGCTCGAATAGCTCTTTTCTATAAAATAAAAATAATTTGAATATCTGCTGCTTTCCCCCACAACAAGATACCATAGGACATGACACTATGAAAGTAACTAAAATATACTAGCCTAGATGTAGCCACATCTAGGCTAGTATATTTTAGTTCCTATATTCCTAACAGAATAAGCCGCAGACCTTAACCCTTAAACAGATTTTGTCCGTTTTTTATGACATGTCAATAAAATGACCAGAATTCAAATTATAACGAAATCTGGCGCGCTTTGAGTGTGACGGGGCGTCTGTTAGGCTATCTCTTTCCTACTAACGCGGTGAGAAGAGTTGCGCACGCGACGCGTGACAAGCAGCGAGCGACCAGTTGAATAAGCGTAATGGCGGAGAGCTTTTGCGCTCTACATTTGAAAATCGAAAATGTAAGTATTACTCCATTTTACGACACTGTCGCGATTAAATATGTTTTATTAACAGTTAAAGAACATTAAACAGTAGTTATTTTGTAAAAAGTACTTGTGATTTCAACTTGATTCGCGTGTAAACCTACGTGTCACAATAAACGGACATTGCCCGTAAACCCTAAAATTAGTAATATTAATGTTTGTCCCAAAAAACGGACATTGCCTGATAACCCTTTTATGTTGTGTTTTTCATATCTGTCACAAAAAACGGACAATGCCCGATATTGGAACGCTTTAATAATTGTTTTCTAAACAGTATTATATATCATAAATGTATTTTTTTTTCAGTGATATGGCGGGAAAAGGATGGAGGTCAAAGAAAATTCTGACTCTTGTACCTCCTTTAGAGTCAGAGGATTCAGATTTGGAGTCTGACGATGACGCAGAAAGGATAATAGGAGCGCGTGAGTTTTTCTCTCATAAAAATAGAGGATCCTCACCAGTGTCTTCACCGCCAAGATCAGTTTCTCCTGGTCTTTATGATCTACTGCAAGATTTGAGCGACTCTGATGACCTTGATCTAGAACCACTTGCACCAGCAGTAAGGACGCGACAGCCATCAACTACACACTCGTCGTCACTCGTAGCTACGCGTACTAGTTCTGATCTACCACCAAGTCCTGTGCCGGAATCATCGTCGAGTTCTTTAAAGACGCCGCCCGCACCAGCAGTATGGACGCGACAACCAGTAACTACACAGTCGTCGCCGTCACTCTTAGCTACGAGTACCATTTCCGATCTACAACCAAGTCCTGTGCCGGAATCATCGTCGAGTTCTGCAATGACGCCGCTTTCACCAGCAGTAAGGAAGCGACAGCCACTAACATCAGAATCGTCGCCACTCGTTGCTACCCGACGTTCTCATCAACCACCCTGCTATGTGGCGGAATCGTTGCCGTCGAGTCCTATTGTAACACCGCTGGCACCAGGAGTAAGGACGCGACAGCCACTAACGTCTGAATCGTCGCCAATAGTTGCTACTACCCGCCGTTCTCATCTACCACCCTGCTACGTGCCGGAATCGTTATACTCGACTCCTATTGGAACACCACTGCTGGTTGGCCGCAATAGCTGGTTGTTGCACCGTCGTGATTGTTCGCAACTTACAGAGAAATCACTGCCACTAAAAAAGTTCCGCATTCAGGTTGCCTTTGCTCTAATCCAGGGCAATAATACAGCATCTCAGAGAGTTACATTAGATGATGCACCAGCTGATCTGATTGCTAAGCCATTCGTACCGCGACCCATAGAAGAAATTCGCTACGATCGCTTTGATCATTTTATTGAATTCACTGCACAGGGTCGATGCCACATCGACCCTGTGATGCCGTTTGTGCAGGCACGGCAAGACCACTGTTGTATGCTCTAAATGCAACCAAAGACTCTGCTGTACATTAAAGAAAAATTGTTTTCGTATATTCCACAAGAAGTAAGAATAATTAGTTTTTAGTTTGTTTTATGAGAAAAATGTTTTAATTTTGTTAAAGAAAGAATAATTTGTTTTAGTTTGTTTTTTGCGAAGAATGTTTTAATTTTGTTAAAGAAATAATAATTTGTTTAAGTTTGTTTTTGAAGAAGAATTATTTAATTTTGTTAAAGAAAGAATAATTTGTTTTAGTTTGTTTTTTGAGAAGAATGTGTTGATTTTGTTAAAGAAAGAATAATTTGTTTTTTATTTTCGTTTTTTTAGCATAATATTTTAATTTTGTTTCTCTTCATGTCTGATTATTTTGCATTTATAATGTAAGTCTAAGGTTAATGGTTCCTAAATAATTAAAAGATCTCAAACTGTGATTAAATTATGTTATTGTTACGTTAAGTATTGTTTTCTATGAGTATTTTTATTATCTTTAATGTGACAGGTGTTGAGAATCCATTGTACTGCATAATCGGGATATGTCATTTCTAAGGTACATGTGAAAGAAAAAAAAAAAAAAAAAACTGAAAATATTCAAATTATTTTTCTTTTCCATACCTAATAGACAGTGTATTTCGCATTTTAAAGTTTAAACAACGCGTAAAACATGGTGTGCCCGTTTAAGGGTTAATTTACCAGCCAATTTTCCTATGTGGGGTCACCACTGCAATTTGCTATCAATGAAACTTCGTGTCATTCACTAATTCTAACGTATTGCTGTCCAACATTAAACGGGTCCCAACTTGCCTGACATTTGGAAGTGAGAATTTGATACATTTGGTTTTACCGGCATTTAACAATAAATTGATAACTGTGAACCAATTCAAGGTTAAAGATAATACTCCATTGACATCATCAAAATCTTCTTTTTGTCTTTCAATTTTGAAGACCAGTGAAGTGTCATCAGCAAACAACACTATGTTAGTCAATTTCTCCACCATAGAAGGCAGATCGTTAATATATACCAGGAATAAGAAAGGGCCTAATATGGAACCTTGTGGAACGCCAATTTTTAATCCCGATCCATCAGATTTAGTTATTTAGCTTAGGTATGATCTTAGTAGATCCAGCACTTTTTTTTCTAACACCATAATGATTTAATTTCTAAGTTCCAACCTAACCTATAATTATATATATATATATATTATATTATATTACTAGACCTTAGACCTCCTTCAAGTTATGTATAGTTAGTTTAATAAAAAAATCCTTACCTATAACCCAATTGAAATTTAGCCACAATAACCTACTCTAGGCAAATTTGACTTTTCTTTGCAAATGCTTTGCTCCACTTCGCTTTGCTACGCTCCGGGGTTGTTTCTTCTAAGTTCCAACCTAACCTATAACCCAATTGAAATTTAGCCACAATTACCTACTCTAGCCAAATTTGACTTTTCTTTGCATACACTTCGCTCTGCTCCACTTCGCTACTCTCTGGGGTTGCTTCTTCTAAGTTCCAGCCTAACCTATAACCCAATTGAAATTTAGCCACAATAACCTACTCTAGCCAAATTTGGCTTTTCTTTGCATATGCTTCACTCTGCTATATCAATCCCAGTAAATCTAAAACTATACATTAAAATAAGCTCAAATCCAAAAACGCAAAGGAAACAACTTTGTGATGTAAAAATACAATATAATTATAAATAACTTTTATTACGATACAATTAGAGGTAAAGGTTTTTATCACGGACACGTGAATTTGGGGGAGGGGAAGGTGAGGGGGGAGGCGGGGCGAGGGTTTGTTTTAGGTATTAAAAATACAATACAAGTTTCCGACAATTAAGACTAGCATAAAAGGTTCAAGAATATAGTAAACTGTCCTCCTAAATAACTCTAGTAATTAAAATCAGGTGTCCATGATCAAAACCCAACCCCAATTAGATTTAATGCACAATTTCCTCTGCTTATTCTTATCTTAGAAATAAGAGTACAGCAAAACACATTTTGATGTTAATATTGCGTTTCGATACTACAAAAAGCAAATTCTTAGATAAAAAAAAACATATCTGAAAAACTGTCGAGTTCCTCAAGCTTTCAGGTTATGCTTAGAATAACCCCAAATATCTGCTGAAAAATTATAAACTTCCTAGCTGGGCGGTCAAATTCCTATTCAAGTGAAGCTTTCAATTAGAGTCAATATCCTCAGATAGCCCTTGCTCTATTTCTGGGTTGTGTGTAGATAAGGAGGCGCCACGGGAAAGACTTTTTTTTCTTTCTCTGAGGTGCTTTGAGGCAGCCTTGGGCTGGTTCCGCCCCGTTATCGACACTCTGACCCTATTTAGTACTCTGTAACTCATAATGGGTAGGTACATACCCTTTCAAAGTTATTGTCCGATATCCATTTGCTCGTCTCATTCACATCGAATTGAGCCTTTACATCGTTAGATTCGTAGAAGGAATTTGATATATCTACTTCCCTTTCCAGGCATATCTTTGCGTTGGTTGTAAAACTGGTCATTACAAAGCAGTGATTATATAATACGGTACGAAGAAACTACGGGAACTAGGGGTTCCGGGAAAACTTCAGTAAAATACACAACACGCGAATACCCAAATACAAATTATTAGAAATTCTCAATTTTCCGCTCCATCTCCACCAACCAACACCAAACACACATGTCAATCAAACAAAACAAATTGTCAAATTTTTAAAACAAAGGTGTTTGTGAAGTATGTAAGCTTCTTTCATTAATTTAATAAGTTAAATAATTATTTTGACTGTTCAACAAACATATGTATGTCCTAGCTCTCCTTGTAAACACAATTGTAATGTGCCGCCATCTAGCGTTGAGTAGCAACACTAAACATATACTAAACACGCTAGACGAGTGAGACAAACACTGCTTGCTGTGATGTCCCACCAGCCAGTCTACCACAGAGTACCTTACAGTCTACTTACAAATATCGTGGATATAGTTAAGCACTCAAATAAAACAAGAACAAAACGGTATTTCTCAACTTTATTCCTTAAAAGAGATAAGATAAATATATAGTCCTAACAATAAATGAATTCAAAGCAGTTTCAATACCCCTCATCACTAATAGAAACAGTATAAGCAGGATATGCAGCTTTCACTAATTTTGCTGATTCTTCATGGTCAGCCTTGCCATAGCCCTGTGAGTAGCCATAAATGTGAATCTTCTTGTTGTCGGGATCGTGAGATATTCTACCTCCACCGAGGGGCTCACAGTCTAGAGGAGTCAGTTTTGCTTGGACCTGGAGTAAAAAGAGAGCACTTAAATCAGATTTCCTAGATTTGCTAATAAGTGCTGTGTATTTTGCTTGTGCAGATAACACTTGAAGTCCATTGCTGGACTTGAAATAAGTATTATTTTTATAAATAGAAGTATTTTTATTTTACCTCGTCATATATATCAGAGTGATATTCACACCTCTTGTAGCCTCTGACGATGAGGATGGAGGGTTCAGAATTGTTCTCGCTCTTGCCGTGTACTTTGATTAATATGTATTTAAACACTCCGGTAGGGTCTATTTCCACTTTCGGAACGGTTTCTAGAGACGGGCAGCTACAGGACATTCTAATAAAGGTTTTCGCAGGACCTGTAACAAACAAATATTTTAGGATCTAGCAACAAGTTGAATGGTGATCCACGGTTAAATAATAGGTTAGGCATAGTCGGCAAAAATAATTTTTAATGTAGGTACTTACTGAATGTGTGGAAATTCAACTTTAGCTCTTTGATTGCCAATCTGTATAAATTGCAGCTTTGAGGCAGGAATCTATACATTTATTTCCAATATCAGAAGACGATGTCGAGAACGAGCAAAGCAAGCAAGCAAATACGTCTGTGAGAGAAAGAGAGAGATTAAAATAAAATCGCAAAACATCCTGTCAAATAATGTGTAACGGAATGGAAAGCACGGAACCACTTGTAATTTAGTCATCTTTCTTACTGCGTGCAAGGAGAATCAACGTTAAATATAGACAATATAAATACCTACCTATATACCTAAAAGTAATCTTCTGATATTTAGAAAATTAATTTAATTAATTTCTAATTATTTTTCATGATTTCGGACGATAATGCGTGGGAAAGAATGTATACAAAATGTCAGCGGAACTAGTGAGACAAGAATGAAATATCGATTATCGATAAAGATCTGATTTCAACGAGTTGTGATTTGTATGGAAAACGTTATTTGTGCATTTTGACTTTTGTAATGCCTTAATTCAACCAATTGGTTAAATACCAACTGAGCACATTTAACCGCACATGTGCAGGTAAACCCGTTTTTGGTCGGGGATTTGGGTTAAATGCATCTTTTATCGTAACTTCTTGAGTTTATTTTATATTTGCAATGTAAGTTCCTCGTGGATTGTTAAAGAGTTCTATAGACGGATTCCCCGAAGATAGTTACTATGGGAATCGGAAAAAAAAACTTTAAATAATCATAAGGGTTCTGAAACCCATATTGTTCCGCGGTTTGGAAATAATTTATAAGTACCGGGTCAAATGTATGAAAATTTATTTATATATGATTTTAACTATTAAATATTTTAAATCGAAATTTATAGAAAAATCCCTTTTATTTGTTTTGTAAATATTACACATTTATGGAGCCGTGGAAATGACATTTAGAACGGTTAAATATTTTATGCCACTTATAACTTTCGTTCAAAGAAATTTTCTCTATTTGATATTTCAGAAAGGCTAAAGATAAACTTAATTATAATATTTCATTATTATGTGTGTGTTCTAAATAATATACCTTATTATTTTTATATTTATCTTATCTTATCTTATCTTATGTAATACATATATAAATATCTAACCAATTTAACTGCACAGTAGGCACAGTGGCGTGCATTTAACTGTGCACTTTTGGGTTTAAAGGTTAATTTCATCATTTCAGCCTGTTAACGTCCACTTCTGAACATAGGCCTCTCCAATCGCACTCCAGCGTGACCGGTCCGTAGCCACCTGCATCCAACGAGATCCAGCGATCCTCACCAGGTCGTCGGTCCATCTCGTAGGTGGCCGACCCACACTGCGCTTGCCAGTACGTGGTCTCCATTCAAGGACCTTTTTGCCCCATCGGCCATCCGATCTTCGCGCTGTGTGGCCTGCCCATTGCCACTTCAGCTTGCTTATCCTACGGGCTATGTCAGCAACTTTGGTTCTTCTACGGATCTCCTCATTTCTGACTCGATCTCGTAGAGAAATACCAAGCATAGCCCTTTCCATAGCTCCAAGGTTAATTTACAACTCTAATTTTGACAGGCAAATCAGTATATAAAAAAATCTAGTGTCACAGCGTTTGTTAACGAACTCCTCTGAAACGGCTTGAACGATTTTTATGTTTTTTTTTGTGTATAATTGGTAGGTTTGAGAATAGGTTGTAGGCTATTTTTATATCCCTTGGTAATAAAAGTATCAAGGTATCAAGAAATATTACGTTTATTTTTAGACATTTTTTTTTATTGATTTGGCATCAAAAATACTTTTAACCCTACCTACATACTTTATATAAGCAGTGATCACCCACAGCGCTCCATTCCTCTTTCAGTTGTATATGCCATCCCCACAATTATTTGACTATCAAAACATTCACTAGAAATAATTTGTATTGCAAAACAACGTTTGCCGGGTAAGCTAGAAATGATATAAAAATATTTATAGGTAGGTACCAACCTACCTTCTTTCATTAGGTAGTTATAAGTAGGTTCTCAATCATAATCCCCTGTTTACAAGTGAGACCACTCTAATGAATAAATCCAGACATTATATTTATGCTGGAAGTGACCTCTGTTATACGAACGAGCGTGAAACGCGACAGAAGCGTCTCCGTTCCACCATAGGTAAAAATGCTTTCGTATGTCTGTGCGGATGCCCGACTGTTCTCCACTTCAAGTCGCATTTCTCAACGGATTCTCGTGAAATTTCTTGAGCAGGTTCGACAATTAGGTATGTACTTTTTATTTGTCGATTCAGTTTTCAGATTTCTTCAAAACATTTTTTTTTTCCGAGAAAAATATGGGTGTCGTCAATGTAAAAAAACATATATCAGTCGCTTCAAACAATATTCAAATATATTTTGGAACATTGTTTGAAGTTAACGTTTTTAATATCCCTATAACCTATAAGACGCGATTATTTTGTCGCAATAACTTTTTTATACGATAAGCTTCAAGGGTCGGGGTTATGAGGCGGTGGAAATTAATGAAAAAAACGCAAAAGACCATGCGTCAGTCTCGACCTACCTCTCTAACATTATCCAACAGTAATTCAACTGATGTCATATGAAAGCAAGTTCAAAACCAGCGCAAAAACTTGTTTTCTGGTACGTTTTTCATGAATAAAATATTACATAATTATTTTTTCCATCGCGCTGGATTTTAACTAAGCTGCCATGGTACGAAACGAAGTACACCCCTAGAGCTTCCATATGATATGCATTTATTTACTGCTGGACAGTGTTGGGAAGGGGAATAAATTATGACATTTATAAATAAAAAATAAACTTAAGCTAGCGCCATTTTCGCGCTGGTTTTGAATTTAGCTACTATAATATGAAACAAAGTACACCCCAAGAGATTTCATGTGACATTAGTTTCATTAATGTTAGACAATATTGGTAAAAGTGGGCCTAGAGTTGATACAAAACTGCCCATGGCCCCTTCCTGTGTGACATCAAATTACAAAGGCTCGCGAAGTCTTCAGCTCACAGAGCCACTTGTTTTAAATCTAGTAAAGTAATAAAGGCATGAAAGCTTTCAGGTTGAGATATTCATCGATAAACTACGAAAAATTAAATACAGCGGTACATCACTAATAATATGGCTGATGGATGATGGCCTCTTGGTGGTGTGTGGGGGTGCTGTGTGTGTGACTGTGGTGTGGGATTTATTTTGGGTGGTTTGTGAACTGTGCTTAGGTTATTTGATATTTTCTTCTGCATATGAATTCAGCTTCCAGCAGGATGGATTGTCATATTACTGGTATGATTTTCATAAAGTTATTTTTATGATGTATCTTTGGAAGATGTGCAGAAATAAGTAGATGAGCTCATTTCGCCAAGGTTAGGTGTTAGGCACTCATATATTTCCTCAACTCCAGCTGTTATTATGAAATTATTTCTTTATTTTTGCGACAGCATGTATTGCCTCTGACTGAATACATTGCTAGCTGCTATCACATATCACTTGTACAAATAAACGAAATTAACATCTATTCTCTGATACAAATGTCGAAGTCTGTCGAACGAGAACTATCGTGGGTGGATGGTGACTCGGATCTTCAAATCGATTGGACCTGTCACTTTAGCACTAGTTAGAAGTACTAATGTTGGTCAGAGTGTCGATAAGGGGGCGGAAGCCCCCACTTGTAAAATATTCGAAAATTATAACTTTTTGAGGCCGACATACGTTAGCGTTAGGGTGTAGAAAAGGGGGCGGGCCCAAAAAAAAAATTATTTTTAGGTAGATCATGCCACAGGTATTTATAACAAAAAAATACACTATCCATTAGATCCAGATTCCTATGTCCAGGTATGTGGGTGAGTTTCTTCACGGCTGCGGGCATCCCGTCGGAGGTGGCGGCCACATACGCTCTCACCTTCACGGAGAATCGCATCCAGACCGACATGCTGCTGGATCTGAACAAGGAGTACCTGCGAGACATGGGCATCACCAGGATGGGAGATGTTATTGCCATTTTGAGGTGCCTTTCAGTGATTGTTTCCTTTTCATCATCAACAGCTTATTTCTACCCACTGATGGGAGCCTAACCTCTTTGTACCAACTTATCTGGTGATTTGCCACTCGAACTTTCCCCACAATATTGTTTATGTCATCAATCCATCTGGCTGCTGGTCGCCCAACGCTCCTTTTTCCTTCCTTTTAAAAACATGTAAATATTAAATATACATATGAATGCACTTATTGCAATCCTCTGACTGGTCCCTCACTAAGATACCCTGTACTTACAAATATAAAAACATCCAATGCTGTACAATTAGTGTCGGTTATGCAGGCTAACCCATAGGAAGATAGCCATAGGGACAAGAATGTATGTAGATAGTTGATCAGAGAATTTTGTATGTTTCAGACATTCGAAACAAGCACATGAAATGGCCGCTAGGGACCGGGTCCTTAACACAGCTTCCACCAAAGTGCCTGTAGCCGCGGTCACCGGTAGGCTCACCACCGCACAGAGCAAGCCATTGTCACGTAAGTTACATCTGATGCTATAAGGATGCACAGATTCTTCCTGTGCCTTTTCCCTAACTCGAATGCCACTTCAATGTGGCCAGATTGCTGTCTTTCCACTTTTACTCAGCCTGAGCCACTTTGTCACATTGTAGACAATGTTGACTAATATTGTGACAAGGCTTTAAACTTATGTTTTTTTTTCTACGTTATTGCTAACTTGCGATCGGTGTCAAACACCATAAGCAGTTTTTGTAATTGATTTTAGGGAATGGTAGGCATTCCTTTCCATCGTTGGGTGGCCTAGTGCGGTTTGAATTGGATCATATGCAGTCCCATATGTGTTTCCTCTTCTATCTTCTTTTTGAAGGGAGAGCGCCTAGTGCCGAAGCCAGCTCATTTTGGTGTCTATCGATCCTTCCCTTATAGGTTTTTATCATGCTATTTACTTCATCCTTGGCATTTGTAGGTTGCTTTATTAGGTAGGTTGGTTTATTGTTTACTGAAAGCCGAGACTGCCGACCTATAAGCCACTGTAGTGACCTACAGACCTATCAACTTAAGCTGATAATTGCATTTGTGTGAGTGCACACCGATAGTGTAGAGTGGCAATCGGCTTGAGGCGCGGCCCGTCCCGCGCATGGTTTAAACTGGTTTATACTAGTTTATAGCAAGCGGCCTGAGGCGCGGCACGTCCGCTACGCACCGCTTCCCTGCCGCCCGCTCACATACTTCACTTCACCTCCGGTACTGGTAGCAGATAGACGTGTAATTTTATGTGATTGATTGTGTTTGAAATATTAGTGAAATGGCTCCTACTGTAAGTGAATTTCCTGTACGAAAACCATTAAGCAGCCAAGTGAAAGAAATTTTATGCAAATTGAATACGTATTTTAAAGGAGTGAACGAAAAGGATGTGTCAAGTGTCGTTACATCGGCCCAATTGGTAGCGACATCGACGGGAATTCCGCTGTCAACTGTACACAGAGTTTTAGCAGAAGGTAAACGTGCTTTGGAACATGGAAGTAAATTTAAATCTCCGAAAAAAACAAGATGCAGACAAAATACCATCGTCATTGACGATTTTGACAAAGCAGTAATACGGAGAACAATCCACAACTTTCACGTCACTGACAAACAGGTTCCCACCATGAAAATATTGCACGAAAAGTTAAAAACAGAAATTAATTATCCGGGTGGAGTTACGACGCTGAGAAAAGAAGTGGGATTTAAATGGAAAAGGACAGAAGACAATCGCAGAATCCTTATGGAGAAGCAACAAATAAGATATCTGCGAATATTGTTCCTGATTAAAATAGCTGAATATCGTGCCCAGGGCCGTCCAATCGTGTATAATGACGAAACGTATATCGACACGTGTCACACTTCGTCGAAGTCTTATTCAGATGGAAGCACCTCTGGCTTAAAGAAACCAATTTCCAAGGGAAATCGTTTAATAATAGTTCATGCCGGCGGAAAGGACGGTTTTATATCCAATGCCCTACTCATGTTCAAGGCAAACCAAAAAACTGGCGACTATCATCATAATATGAACACCGAGAATTACACAAAATGGTTGCAAACGCAGCTGATTCCAAATTTAGAAACGAATAGTGTTGTGGTGGTTGACAACGCTGCATATCATAATACGTTACATAATCCCGCCCCCAATTCAAACCATCGTAAACAAACTATCATTGATTGGCTAAAATATAGAAATATTGACCACTCTGCAGAGATGCTCAAACCGCAACTTTATCAGTTGATTCTACAAAACAAAGCAAGATTTGTTGAATATAAAATTGATAATTTGTTCGAAGAACATGGTCTCAGCGTTCTACGTCTACCACCCTACCACCCTGATTTCAATCCCATTGAAAATATATGGCAATGGTAAAAGGATACGTAGCCAAAAGAAACGTGTCAATGAATATGGACACTATAATGAAATTAACAAAAGAAAAAGTTGACGCGATCACTGCACAAGAGTGAAAAAATGTTTGTGACCATGCAATTACAAAAGAAAAAGAATTCCAAAGTCGAGAAACCACAATCGACGATATAACGGAACGATTAATTATTAACACAGGCTCTGACTCTGATGAATCATCAGACGAGAGTGAAGATGAAGATGCAATGAGCGGAGTAGAAGAGTTATAAGATTCAGTCATTATGAGGTCGAGAATTGGACAGTTGGTAACATTGTGTGTTATGGACTTCGTTTAAATAAAACATTGATTTTATTTGTATGTGTTTTACTAACTGTACTTTTGGCGATCACTCACACAAATGCAATTCTCAGCTTAAGTTGATAGGTCTGTACATCTGTGGTTCAGTTCGTCACGCTTTTTCTTTATGTGTCCTCTCCAATTCTGTTTCCTGTCAAGGTGAAAACCAAGGTATTTTACAACAGTCTTATGGGGTAGCACTTCAAGAAGTACTTAATTTACCAAGTTTTCCTTGAGGTAAATTTGATGTGGTTTCATTTACTAGCACTGGCTTTAATTTTCCATTTATTCATCCTGGTATGAACTTTGTCCAGATGTTTCTGTAGAGTGGCTGAAGAGGTCTCTGGATTCTGGCTAGAGGTCAGCACAGCTGCATCGTCTGCAAAGGCAGCCATCATTACAGTTTCTGAATCGGGTACATCTGACGTATAAATAAAGTAAAGGGTCGGGGCTAACACTGATCCTTGGGGCACTCCAGCTTTAATTTCAGAGAATGTCGAAGTGGAGTCGTTAATTTTCACATAAAATATTCGTTTCTCTATATATGACTTCTGTAGTAGGTATATGTTATGTGGCAGTAAATTCTTCAGCTTGAATAGCAGTCCTTCATGCCAAACTTTATAAAATGCTTGCTGTACATCCAAAAATACCCCAGAACAGAATTGTTTTTCTTCCAGTGCTATGCGTATTTTTCCGGCCCGGGACTCGTGAAACCAAATAAAAGCTCATAAATCAAAAAACAAAAAAACAAAACTTATAGATTGCAGGTCCGGCGTCAAACCAATTAAGCCACCGACGATGGGAAGAGATATTGCGTAATTTGCGATGATTCGTAGGGATTATTACGTCTCTTGTATGCGAACCCCCTCTTAATTCCGGAATTCCCGTGTATTATTTGTTGCGGTAGTGGCAATAGCAACAGAAGCACACACATATTCTGTAAAAATGTAAACTACCACTTATGGTTCACGTGATAGTGTCCGCTCACGGACATGCAGACGGTCAGCGGAAGCTTAGGGACTGTTTGGCACCCTTCGGGTACGGAACCCTTAAATGACATGAGCTGCGGTTGATTGTTGCAGCTGCGAGCCGAATGCTGGAACATTACACTCGCAACACCACCCCGGAGACTTCGCCCACCGCCACCGCCGGGCTCAAGAGGATTCTCACAGACGACAGGTGAAGCCACAACACACACATAACTTACAATATCTATTACTTTTGCAAGCCTATATCTTCCCACCCTAGGCAAAGGTCTCTCTTCCCCTCTTCATGTGCCTGGGCTGTTTGTTATCCACCAGTTTCTTGTCGTGATCCCTCAGCTTGTCACTCCAACGCTTTCTGGGGCGACCACATCCTCGTTTGATATCCGCGTTCCAAAGAGTTGTTATTTTGGCTTAACAGCGTGGTTACGAGCCACGTCGCCGGCTCATACAACATCAATTTCATTAAATTTTTGAGGATAACGGTTTCCACCGGCCGAGTTTTCAATCCTCAGATAAACGATTTGCAATGTCAAACGAATTTTCGGAAATAACACATAATTATTTCAGACGACTGGTTAGTCAGAACACCCAGCTCAGTGACGCGACACGTGATAGATCACGTGTCGCGTCACTGAGCTGGGTGTTCTGATCACGGCATGTCAAGTCAATCGATTACTTGATAGATCAAGTAATCGATTGACTTGACATGCCGTGTCTCTCCTGTACTGTTTCGGTCACCTCTCTTAGATGCGCGCGCTGGGCCTAAGCTACACATTATCATCTCATCCTGTTATCCCTTAGCAGGCGTATATTGATCTCACTCAGTACAGTATTCCATTTGGTTCCGATCAACATTACATATACTACGGTGATCAAAATATCGGTGCGCCTGGATTCGAGCCGTCATTACGGCGCTCCAAGGTAATTGCATTCCAGCGAGGTGCCAAGATATCGTGACTGTGCAATACATGTAGCCAATCAAATTAATCACCACAGACCAAACTAAAATTTAATAAAAAAAAAAGTAAGGCTTCAGGCAAATCCGACTAGCCCTATTTGTTACAATACATATCCATATTCGACGACCCGAATGGCCGAATCGGCAGTGACCCTGCCTACGAAGCCAAAGGTCCCGGGTTCGAGTCCCGGTAGGGACAAATATTTGTTGGATGAGAACGGATGTTTGTACCCTAGTCATGGTTCTATCTAAGCATAATATTTATCTATATGAGTATGTGTATCGTTGTCTAGTTCCCAAGATACAGGGAATCCTTGTTTGAGGCTAGATCAATGTGTGTAAATAGTGTCAAATGTATTATTATTATTATTATATGTGTCTTTATTAATTAAAGAAATCCTTTTATTTCTCCATGATGCCATCATCAGGTTCTGACCAACGTTGATAAATCGTTGAGAAGGTCTCGTGGTACCTATGTCGCAGTTAGTTGGTTAAATCAGACACTTAACTTAAACCGTAGACCGTTAATTAAAGACCGACGTTTAACCAAGTCGCTAAAATTCCGTCGGATAAGTGAGTGATCGAAACGTTTAACCAGTTTTCTAAACTTTCCTAGGCATATACAATATAAAGACACTTAAGAACAAAAATATTTTATGTGTACTTAAGTTTTATGTTTTAAATATTTTTTGTTGTTCTTTCATGTTCAACCTAACACGAAGAATAAAGGGGGCTTCGCTTCGCTCACCCCCTTTACCCTTCACCTAAGCTACCGCAATGTTTTGCCCTGATATAAGCTGTGCAATTCAGTAGTGAAAAGATAGACTCTGAAAGTAATCAGCTGTTGTCGTGCCATTTTGCTTAACATTATTTAACCAACACGCCGGCTTTCGGTTAGACAGATTGTTAAACGTTTTCGACGATGCTTTATTTCAATCAAAATGCTAGTGACTTGGTTAAACGTCGGTCTTTAATTAACGGTCTAGGGTGTTAGTTAAGTGTCTGATTTAACCAACCAACTGCGACACCTACATCACCATCACTGCACTTTCACAATCATTTTGCATTATGAGGAGCATACATTACTGACCACCCTCATATAGCGACCTGTAGGATACCTAGTGAGAAGCAGTTCTGGTGCCCATCTGTGGGCCTCATAATCAGTTTTACTTCAGACAATAATGCTTCCCGAGAGTGAATGCACGCGTTACTATGAAAATGCAAAAGTCGCTATAGGTCTGCCTATAATATTTGAAGAGATCCCTCGATTTCTCCAGGATCCCATCAACAGATCCTGACCTGGTGGCAATGGGACCAACCGGAAGGTAAACCCTCTAGAACGAAAAAAGAAATTTCCAAATCGGTCCATCGGTCTTGGAGAAATCACTATACATAAACATAACAAAAAGACAACATAAACACCGACGATATGTGAAATTTTGAACCTCCTCTTCTGGAATCGGTTAAAAAGAGCAACATATTATTTCCACACGGCCTCAATGTATTACGTATGATCATTGTATGTTTGATATCTTTCAGTGACGATGGAGCTGGAGTTTTGAAAAAGACGCGATTGATTCGTTTTGGGAAATCACAGACCACAGTCAATGACGGTAAGTGATTCTTACTTTACTTTCATTCTTACATTGATTTTCTTACATGTTAATTTATGTTCACTCACAATACAGCCCTTTTAATACGCTTTTATTAGGTCGTGTAAAGAGGATCATCTGTGGACAATAACAATTGACAGTTATAAGTTCCCGTTTCGTTTATTCTTGCAGCTCTATCGAAACAAACTGTGTTCGCGAGACTCGGCAGCACGGAAGCGAAGGCGACCGCACCCCCCAAACCCATCTACTCCAGGCTCGGGGGCAAGGCCGACACGTGTGCGCTGCCCCCGCGAGCCGTGCCCGTGCCCTCGCCCGCGCCTGTGCCCGTGCCCGTGCCCAATGACGCGCTCAGATACGAGGGCATCCTGAAGAGCACGGCCGGCGGCAAACACATGACGGTGACGGCCTCGAAGGACCATATCAGGAAGATAGCCGTCGGCACGATGAGGGCCGACGAAACTCCCCTCACGATCAAGGAGAAGCTCGCACAACCCAAGACCAAGTCCGTCAAGTTCTCGAATACCGTCCAGTACAAGGTGATCGAGAAAGTGGGCGCCGCGGTGGGCGCGCCGCAGTTCACTCCGGTCTTCAACAAGCCGGAGAGGCGGCTCTCCATGCCGGCCGCGCCTGCGGGGGCACCTGCGGGGGTAACTGCGGGGGCACCTGCGGGGGTGAAGGCCCGACTCGGCACCAGGAACGTCAACAACCTCACTATCACGAGGAATGTCTTCAAAAGGCTCTCGTGATCCAAATGTTTTTGACTGGGCTGATGAAATTGGTTAGTCCGTAGAAAGCAAGAATAATAACGCCTCTGCCAGTGACTCTTATTATAATGACATGAGGTTCATTTTATCAGAATTCGAACACTTTTTCTCTCTGCTGGTACCTAATTGTTCCTGCTTGAGTACTAGTGGTACATTCGAGGTAGGTACAATATGTTTTAAGTTTCTTTAGCAGAAGCGCACTTTTGAGTCTCAGACACGGTTATCCTTAATGTCCACACTGTGCTCTGCATATCTTGGTAACGATGCTACTTTGCCAGCTAGGATTGAGTGTTGCTCATTTGAGACCATTGTAATTTGTAAGTCTTAAGTTAGTGCGTATTACGTTCTGTAACATTATGTTACATCAGCTTTTTTGTCTGTGACATGTTTATGAATTATGGTTTATGAACTGGTTTATGAATCTCGTAAAACTAAGATACATAGATTAACTTACATTGTTTGTTTTGTCGCTATTGTTGAATACATTTGCATTTTTTGTAGGTATTATTTAATTCATCTGATTACGCAAGTACATAGATCACTTTAGCCTTAGAGAAAAATACTCAGGCAGCTTGGCTATGAAGTAATGGACCCTAAGATCTTTGATGTAGTAGTAGTCATGTTTGGACTGCGTCACTGTGTCCGTAGTCGTCCATTATTGTAAGTTCACGGTGCAGTTTTGTCAAAAGTCACCCATTGCCACCGTGAAACAGCAATTTCTTGCTAAGCCACTAAGCCGGATCAGTCTCAATTTCTTGCTAAGCCACTAAGCCGGATCAGTCACAATTTCTTGCTAAGCCACTAAGCCGGATCAGTCACAATTTCTTGCTAAGCCACTAAGCCGGATCAGTCACATTTTTGGATTTATCTGATCACTTAAACCACACCGGGTATCTAGTAGGTATGATAAGATCCTTGAATAGTTCACTGTTAATAAATTTATTGTTAAATGCTCGTAAAACCAAAAGTATCAAATTCTCGCTTCCAAATGTCAGGCAAGTTGAGACCAGTTTAGTGATTGACAGCAACACGTTAGAATTAGTAAATGATACGAAGTTTCTTGGAAAAACCATTGATAGCAAATTGCAGTGGGACCTCTCATAGATAAATTAGCTGGAAGATTACGCTCTGCGGCTTATGCTGTTAAGAACATCAGACAAATCACGGATGTGGCTACAGCCAAGCTAGTCTATTTTATTTATTTAGTGTCTTGTCCTACGGTATCTTGTTTTGGTGAAATCAGCGGATATATAAACTGTTTTTATGTTACAGATAAGAGGTGTTCAAGCAATTCATAATTTTAAACGCCAGAATCCCTAAGATAACTTTTTATATATACTAACTGTAGCTAGTCAATATGATTTCAAAAATATGATGAATGTACTCAAGAACCTTACAACATTTCCAGATTTAGCGATCGCTATAAAGTTAACTTAAGAAATAATCAAAGACTAGTAGCGCTCCGGTTTAGACTCGCGAAAATTAGCAGCTCTTTCAAGGGTCAGTGCATTTTCTACCACAACAAGATACCTCCCTCTGGAGATTTTGAAATTGCAATTTGAGCAATTCAATGGTCATGTCAAAAACGACTTGGTCAAAAAAAGAGGATATTACAATGTTCAAGATTACTTAAATGACGGGACTGTCCATACAGTCCCGTCATTTAAGTAATCTTGAACGAACTTGCTGTTAATATTTTTGTAATAATTTATTCCATCTTATTATTTGTAATAATTAATAATGTAATTTTGTAAAATATTAGTAAACACAACCAAATTTTCCATCTGTGGGAGTTTATTCACCCTTCTACTCCCATAGACCATTGCAGACAAGAGGTAAAAAATACCGTTTGCTAAGTACTATATGCAATTATCTACAATAATATATAAATGTTGACTTGTGTCTTGTTGAGTGTTCGGCCAAATTAAATATATTTGGCGTGCCATTTAAAAAGTTATATTTAAATTTGACTATTCTGCACGCACGTTTCTGTGCTGTGGTCTTCCTAGAGTTTATGTGTAAATCGTATCTTTCTTTCAGTGACCCGTCTTTTACAGTCAGTACATTATCAACATGTACTTTCAGTTATCTTTCTGTTTGGTGTGATAGCTGCTGTAACAAAGGTCCAGACTTTTCACTTGGTTGTTTATTTTCTGTTGTAATGTTATTTTTTTGTCGTTTTTTGAGCCTGCACTCGTGTTGCATTTATTTCTTGTGAAGGCGAAGAGCTTTCTCTTCTGCACTTTAAACAATGACTTGCTAGTCATGCCTTAGTTCATTACACTATTCGCATCTTCGAGAATCGCTTTAAATAAGTTAGTATTAATTTTGTATTTAGTTTATATTTTTGAAAATATAAGTTGGCCCCTATTGATATTCGAATTGTGGTGTAATAAATGCATACAGGCTTGAATTACCTATGTCTATTAAGTTCCTTAAACATTTGTTCTAACTGCAAATGAGATAATTTAAGTTATAATATTAATAGGTAGTTACTAGACATGTACATATAGTTTAGTACTAAAAAGTTTTTAAATAGTTTTACACATTTGGTATGTAGAGATAGATGTTTAAGTTTTTTTTCGATATATATTGTAGGTATATCGAGAGTTATTACCTACTCGTATGGCTGATACATAACACTACCTAAACCTAGCTAGATAGATAAAGATATAAATAATAATATCTCGAAGTTTCTGATTATTGAGATAATGATTAAATTTTGATTTTTGATAAATTGTTTTTATCTTTACACAATACAATAAGCAGTTGTATTTTATAAACTCAATTTTGAGTTAAAAATCATTTTACTATGTCGTCACATGCTAGGATTTCATAGAATTCGTGAACAAAATAACTGTTTTGACAGTTTCTTAAAAGTATCTATTTTGACTAGCAGTCAAATACCGTAGTATTTGAGCATGACATAATCAATATTTGACTATTTTAATATTCTTAACCAATTAAGTAAACTGTATCCGTGTTGCCACAAAAAAAAAATAATCAAATCCCATACGTTTTCGTTTTTAAACAAGTGTTGAACAGTAGTTTATTTTTTTGTGGTAATGCCCTATATATTTTTCTCGTATTCGCTCACTCAAATCCGTAGCAAAACTGTCAAAATAGACGATTAATTTACAGGCTGACATTTAATTATCCGTAGTGAGCTAATCAACAGAGATCTTACTACTTACTGTAACATTTCCTAATGGCTAGGTAGATTGGAGTCTACTAGTAAAGGGTGCTCTCGAGCTCGTCACTTGAACTAGTACCTAACAACCACGCCTTTTTATTCGATTGCGAATTCGATATAAAAGAAATGCGATTGCTGCGTCAACGACAGACTTGGAATAACGGTAAGGGAATTAAATTTTCTTAATTTTTTTCGCCTCGCAACTTCCGCCCCTCTACTAAAAATATGTTCTGCATTTTAGTTACTGATTCAGAGCCTTCAGGGTTTTAAGCCAAGTGTGAAGTGTTACGAAAAATTTCGACACCAGTTGGAACCAGAACGAATGAATCCAAAATCTTTAAAGTAGGTAAAAATTATCTTAGATTCTACCGTAGTCAAGGTAATCAGTGCATTTTCTCTATGTCGTACACGACACAAAGTTTCATGTCATCCAAGGTTGACTGAGACAGGTTTACGAGATGCTACGAGACTTAGTTAGTACCTACGATACGAGACGCGATAATTAAGTGGAGACATGCTAATAATAACTAAGTTACAACCACGACGACCCACTGCTTTCTTCTTTCTGGTGTACTCTGTGCTGCATATAACGGCAAAATGAAGTGGTTGCCACAAGCCACAGGATGTATTCTTATACTACGAGTACTTATATCTTTAACTACACTAACGGGTAACCAGTTTCAACTTCTACAGTCCCTTCTGTGGAAGACTTAACGCCTTAACGCTATGCTATTGTTTTGCATGTACATTTCCACAACTTTTTCAATTTCTCAGTTGAATTCCGCGGAACGTTGCGGTCTGGTTTCGACAACTCGCCCACTGCAACCATGAAACTGCAATTTGCCGCCTAATTAATACCTCATTTCGAGCCATTTGAACGCCCTTCCGAAGGGTTTTGTCATCGCATTTTGCGGTCTCGAGGGAAGCACTCAATTTGGTACAGAACAGTGCGTCTAACAAATATTGTCCTGTTTTATGTTCTGTTTTTTTACTGTCATCACATTCACATTCTGTCTATTACCTTAGCATTCTGGTTTATTCCTTTAGTATATCAGGCATACGGAGTGGCCTACTCTTGAGTTATAGAGCAGTCGGATAAGTCTCCATTATTTTATTACATAAACATGTCGCAATTGCAGACAGGGCGCCTCGAAAACCACACAGCGTTTCGAGAAATGGAAATAATTTGTTTCCGATTTAATGAAAATGTTAGTCGATTGTAGATATCTATTATTCGGCGCCCGTTGGTGTTAGTGAAATAACAGGCGAGGTGCTCGGAGCAAAAAGACAAGTGTCGCAGTCTGAGAGGCGCTCGTGCATTGCGATAAAAAGCGAAGCTCTGCCCGCGCCGGCGCAGTGTCGCCTGCACTGCCGACACGGAACACGGAACACCCGAGATGAGGAGAAAGGTAACCCACTTTGTATTTTTGATCTAATGACCTGCTCTGATCCCGACTTCTGATCAAACCTCAATAGATCCCGTCTTCATAAATATAACTTTTTTTTACAGGCGCTTCTAACAGTTGTGTGCTGGCTGGCCATAGGCGCTCAAGGAGAGGAACATGCAGTGAACAAATCAATAATTAAAGACAATGAAAGTGCTGAAAGTGCTCCACATTTCCACCACGACACGTACAGGATATACGCCACCGGTGAACCTTACAGCACGTATTCTGTGCGGTCAGTCGCGGACCCGGCCAACTCCGGCTCGAATTTTGTCCCGGTGAAGGAGGAGAGCTTGATAATACACAAGCAGAACGGCTTTCTGAAGGACTCGTACGGGAATAAGTTCGTGGAGAGCCCGCAGCGCGTGGCCTACAAGACGACGTTCCCGCAGCAGTACGTGCGGCTGCAAGACCTGCCCGTGCACCTGGCGCAGCCGCTCGCCGGCGCGCCCGGGTTTCACTTCAGCGGGAACCCCGCGCAGCTCTCCTTCGGCTCTCCGGTACACGTCAACTCGCACCGATACACCCCGACGCAGTCTCAAATCTATGCCGCAAACGCAAAAAGCCAGGCTCTAACTCAACCAAGATTCACCGCACCCCAAAACCATGGATCCCCTCAACAACAACCGTCAACCACCAACAGCTACTACGCCAACAACCAGGGGAGACTCCAGGCCACCCAGCCGCGCCCCTTCCAACGGTATGAGGAGAAACCGTTCCACGGCTTCGCGCGTGCAGATAACAATCTGAAAGCCACACACGATAAAGCTAACCTACAGAGAACATCGCAAAGTGCTCCAAAACAGCAAATAACCGTAACGGAAAACGGAAAAACTAGAACGATATTATTAGACACTAAACCAGTCTTACCATTATTGAATCTCAATCTACTACAGCCGCTCACTTTCGAGAAGCCAGTAGTGTCACAAATCCAGCACTTTTTGCCGAAAATAACATACAAGCTTCCACAAATCGAGTCTCACAAACATGAAGACGAGTTTGTTGTGCAGAAAACTAAACAATATGACACGGGTGTTATCTACGGACAACCGAAGGATGAAGAATCGGATGATGATGACGATGATGATTCTTCAGAAGGCGAGGAACAGGATGATGGTCCTCCTCCGCCACCTCCGCCGAAACAGGAAACGAATCCTCCACAGCAACAGAGCCATCACAACAAACCTTCTATAACAGTCAACGGAAACCGCGGCGATCCTCATTACTCATATGAAATCAACTCGCCTACTTACAAGGAGACTTACAACGAGAAAGTAGTCAACTACGGGGATAAAGGACAGGGTAAGCCGGTGCATTACACTTACGATATGAAATTCGAGAAGAAACCCATATCCTACAGTTACACATCTAGCTCAAAGAACCCTGTGGTCAATAAGCAAGTTCAATATGAAGTGCACGGCCAAGGACCGAAGAAACTTGTCTACTCAAACCAACAAGGCGAAAATAAACCTCTACCTACTGCATCACATCCGCCTCGGCAGGAACACCCTCCACAGCACCAGTCTGAAGAGTCTGGGGAATCTGAATCCGACGAGTCTGACGAAGAAGATATCAGTTATCATTCAGGCGAAGAGGCCCATAAGCCTTCACATCAGCTTGTTCCAGAACATAGGCACGAAGAATACCGTCATAATCATATTCCTCAACATAGCGTGCATAATGCTCCGTATGGGTTTACCCAAGGCGCGCCGCCACATTTCTCGCAGCCCATCAGAGTAGCACCGACGCCGACACTCCAACCCCAAATTCACAACGTGCAGAGTATAATACCCCTGTCTTATGAAGAAGACATTACAATATTACCTATCCAGCAGAACGCCCAAATTAATGCTGGTCACCATCAGCCCCAGCAGCGTCCTAATGTTCCTGTTGTGTACCATAACGTGAATCAGCAAAATGGATATCATCAGAATGGCAATCACCAAAGTGTCAAAAATCAACACCATCAAGGTGACAATATACACCACGGAAATCATGGCAATCACCACGGGATTCACCACAGCAATCAGCAGCCGGAAAGCCATGGGCAATCATTCAAGGGCAATAATCATCAAAATCACAATGAGCATCCCCATCAAGTTCATTATCATCAGAGTGATAAACCAGTTCACCACCATCCTCACCCGACGCCCACCTTCCAACCCTCGCAGCCGCAGCGCCTGCCCCCCCACCCCTCCCCGCGCCCTCCGCAACAGCAGCAGCACCCCCGCCCCGAACCCACTCCTCACGTCGTAGAGAAATTCCGCAAGGTCATCATCCAGGAGGAGACTCCAGAAGAGATGCACAGCTTGCAGGAACAGATGCGGGCGGCCATGGAACACCACGAGAACATGAAAGAGGAAGACTTCGAAAAGTCGTACAAAGACGCAGCCTACGGCTTCCCGGCATTCGACCGCACCGACGACGACGTAGAAAAAGACATCTACAACTCGGAAGGTTACGGGGTGCCCAAGTACAACTCCGAAGGCTCCGAGGACTTCGAAAAATCACCCTTCGCTCAATACCAGGAGGACGGCGACCAGTTCCCCAAGAGCGCTCGCCTGGGCTACCGAGATGACAGAGACGATCTGAAGGAGGACTACTTCCTCGACTACTCGGTGAGCAAGCCGGAGAGCCTGACTGACAGGTTCCAGAGCAAGGCGAATTACTACAAAATGTTCAAGAACCGGAAACCGAAAGTCTTCTACGGGTCCGAGCCGCAGAAAAGCGAGAAGTATACTTCAGCGCCGACCAGTTTCAACAAAGATGGTCCCAAATTCGAGTATGATTACTCGAAAGAAGCTCCGCGGGATAGCTTTCCCGGAGTGGAGAGTCGCCGCCACGGCAAGACGCTGTTTGTGGAGCCCCAGTTCCAGTACGGGTTTGAGCCCAGCTCCTTGCCTTATCTCCTCGACAGCGAGCTGACGGCGATGGCGACCAACGACAACCCCAAGAGCGAAAAGCCAGCCACGAGGAAAAAGCTTTACAAGGAAAACTGGTACATCAAAACTAGTAAATCTGATAGCAAACCTACTACTAGTTGATTGTTACAAATTATTTGATAAGTAATTTAGTTGTTTGTTAACTTGTTATAATTAAACAAATAGTCAAAGCGTTGTTCTCTACCTCGTTTTCTTTAATCCAAGTATAATTTACAAATAGTAGCTGGTCTTTTACGACTAATCACAAAAAAAACTATCGGAAAATCTTAACCGGTTGCCTCAGACATTCTTGCATAATGTCCAAGTGCTTTCGCTATCAAAACCAATGAATTACGTGACAACTTTTTTGTTACCATTTTTCCTGCACCGGTAATAAAACAACTCTAACGTGAACTACTTGACATGGTTTACTGCTTGGACTTATTTCTTTGAAACATAAATAGTTAACGCTGAGTTGGATAACAATAAATGAGCTTAAACACAACAACAATAGTGATCTTCCGGATCCAGATGGTAAGCACAAGTTGTAGTTGGGATAAAAAGACTAGGCAAATATTTAATTACAATGTTTATAATTAAATTGAACATAAAGGAAATCTGTGCAAGACATTATCGAGATTTTTTGCTAAACAACTGACTAGTAATAAATATGAATATTCCATGATCAACAAAAACACTGTTTAAATAAATCCTAGTAGTTATGCGTATATAAATCTAGAGAATCAATACTGAAATAATCATTACAAAAATAATCGTCAACCTAAAGATCGAAATCTATAGTATTTCAGATATGGACGATTTTACTTGTTCTTTAGCTAGACAGCTACGCTCTTATGGGCTAATTATAAATTAGTTACTTTTCTTTAATCGCTATCTCTGTTTTCTATACTTTTCTGTGTCCGCTGCTGTGTCGGGTCGGCTCCTGAACAGTCTGACAGTCATCAATACTATTGCAACTCCGAGGACTAATACTACTCCTCCCAGGATCATTGGAGTTGGATGTATCTTGCTGTCATAGTGGTAATCAAAGAGCTCCGCCATCAGAGCCACCGGTCTCAGTATCTTCACGACAGGCTCGCAGCCAGATTCCCGCACATATTTTGCCCAGGTTCTATTCGCGTACGTCAGTTCTCTTGGCTTTATAAAGGGCCTTCTGCCAGGTACTGTCTTATTCGCCGTTATCGTATGATTACGTAACTGGGACTCGTTGTATCTGCAGTACAAATTCTTTTTCTTTTTGTTGCCCTTCACGACGATGTCTTTTTCAGCGCTCTTCGCTCCGACGAGCACGTCCAAGTCTCCCTTCACCATGTTAGCCCAGTCCCACATCTCTGCGATCTTACAGTCGCACACGAATGGGTTGCCGACCAAGTTCAGAGAATGTATTTTCGGGTTGAGCACAAACACTTGTGGTTCTATCGTGGTGAGATTGTTGCCGCTCAAGTTAATCTTCTCTAGTTGTTTCAGTATCTCCAAGAACGCCAAGCTACCCTCTTCTGATTTTAATCTATTTCCAGACAAGTTAAGTTCAGTTAGATTTTCGGTATTCTTGAACGCCTCTACATTTAATTTTGTTATGTTGCAATTGCTCATGTCCAAATTCGTTACCTGCGATAATTGTTTCGGGAAGACAGGGCCAGTTTCTGGGATTAATAACGGGTTACCTCCCAGCCTGATCTCCCTCAAGTCCGTGTAGGTGAGGTTTTTGAAAAATGCTTTCGCATTGAGAGGCCTTTTGAGGCCGCAGAACTCTAACTCTAAAGTCATTAACTGAGTAAGGTTCCCGAAGAGGCCTGCTTCTAAAGACAGCAAGTCATTGCCAGATAAGACCAGTCTTTTCATTGAGGTCATTTTAGAGAAACTGTCTGGGCCAATATAGGACAAATTACTGTATCCCATGTTCAGGTATTCTAACTTGTCTAGTGGTGCCAGGAGACGGGCGAAGACATTCACCAAAGGATTGTGTGATATATCAAGTTCCTGAAGGTTGTCAAAGATGTTGAAGTTATCAGGAACACTTCGCAGACCACAATTACTCAAGAACAACCTTTCCAGTTTGGGTAATGGTTCTATCGCTTCTTGTAGATCTGGAGCAAACAGTGGATTCCCGGAAAGATAAAGGCTCTTCAATCTTGTAGCGTTAGCAAAGGCCTCTCCAGAAATAGGGCCTTTGATATGGCAGTTTGATAAATCTAGCAATTCCAGGTGGTTTACGCTACCTCCAAGCGTCGCAGCCACATCTAAGTAGGGTAGCTCGTTATCTGCCAACACTAGAGACACCAAGTTGGTACAGTTAGAGAAACTGTCTTCAGATAAGTAGGTGAGCCCGGACTTCCTCAAATTAACATGTTCCAGCCGTATCAAACTACCAAGAACTTCCGGCCAATCTGTATTTTTGAGGAAGTTTCCAGCGAGTTCCAAATTCTTTAAATTTACCAACGCCACGAAAGCGTAATTTGATATAGAAGTCAGCTTGCAGTCGTTCAATTTCAAGGTGTCAAGGCTGGTGAGGATGTCGAAGGTGCCGGCCTCCAGGGTGTTGAGAGGGTTGTTGGAGAGGTCGAGCGACGTGAGCGATGTGATATTGTCGAAGAACTGCGGGTTGATGCTGGAGAGGTTACATGAGCCGATGTCCAGGTACTGCAGCGTGCCGGAGATTAAGAAGGGACCCGCCACGTTGCTGATGGGGTTGTCCTGCAGCTCCACGTTCAGGAGACCACGCGAATCCCTTGAAAGTTAAATGCTTCTTTCAGTTACACAAACACAACACCCAGCCACAATTGTGACCATGTTTAGCCAGTTATTCTAAAATATAGGGCAAGCCCATCGCCGCAGCTAGGAAGGTTTCCTCACGATATTTTTCAACACTGTTATTTGAGTTCTCGTAGACATAATTCAAGTAAACAGATATGTAAATTGTTAAATAACTACAATAGCTGGCGAATTCAATTTGCATTCGTTGTGTGGCCATTATCTAATATAGTTGGCGACTTGGTGGCAATTTGTAGAGGATGGCTACAGAAACGACAAGTTCAAAAGCAATTGAACAATTTTATCATCAAAGGCATTGTGTGCTCAGAGATGCGATGTCGAGCGAACGATGTGTGGCCGTCGGCCGTGGGGAAATAAAACTAGCGTGACGTAAACAATGAGTCACGCACGGCCATTGACAATGGTGATCACGTGACATTGCACCTCGCACCGATACAATTATACACCTAGCTAGCAGTGCGACCAGAACCTATGATAGTACTCTGTTCGTCCGCGAGGAATTGTCCAATGAAGATTATCTGCATTCTTCACGCGAAGTTGCAGCAAAGCAATTGATTTCGCATTGTTCTTGAGACCCGGTTCATCAATTATCTTGACTATTACATTACGCAATCTACAAGGCTACTTACAGAAAGGCTTCAGGATCGACGAAAGAGATGTTATTCCCGGAGAGGTCAATATCGATGAGGTACTCCAGGCCGGTGAAGGACTCCTTGTCCACTCTCGTCAGTTGATTGTTGGCGATCTGCAGTCTCCTCATCTTGACGTCGGCCGGGAAGGGCTTCAGCTCCGTGATATTGTTTCCGTTCAGGTCGAGGATGTACACGCTCTTGCTGATCTCATCGTAGGGCACTTCTGTGAGGTTGCTCTCGGAGCAGTCCGTCACCCAGTTGACTCGGAAGTAGTGGCAGTCGCACTCATCCGGACATTCTAGCTCGAAGTTGTCGCCGTTGAAGCAGAGAGTCGAACTGATAGCCAGACTCAGCAGGAAGACCTGGATGCGCGCCATTGTTCCTTTGATTGCTGCGATTAGAATTCAGGCTCCGTGCCCATAGTAAGGTTGTCTGAAACTGTAAATATACTTGTTTTACTAACCGTTACGGCTTCATCCGCGCGGAGTCGTGCGAGTCGAACATAAATGGTTGCAATTACATTGTCAGTGACGTCGCGTATCTGCCTATAATCTAATGAGCCATGTGCTTCACCTTCATGGGTCAAGTATTTCTTTCGTTTTTGAGTCTCGTATCTATGTAGAAACTACCTCCTTCCTATGTGCCACATCTTCACGGGTCAAGTCTTTTTGAGTTTCATACAAAGTCTTATCCACCGTTTCTCATCTTTTAGGGGCCAATTTGGACAAATCCTTTATTGAATTGAACTCTTACATATATAAACTACCTATCAGCCAAATCTCAAGTATGAACTTGAGATGACAAGTTTTTTTAATTTTTATACAAAGTCCCCCCATTTATTTGGGGATTTAAAAAAAAAACTTGTAAATTGACGTCTCGCAGCTATAAACTGTCTACCTGCAAAGTTTCACTTCATAAGTCAAGTAGTTTTTGTTTTTCATACATACTGTAACCCCCTTTTACCCCTTTAGGGGAGGAATTTCGCCAAATCTTATTCTTGCTACCTACCCTACGCTACATAAGAAAACACAAATCTACAAAGTTTCGTGACTCCAGGTCCACGGGTTTAGGCTGTTCGTTGGTCTGCCAGTCCGTCCGTCAAATAGTGTTTTACTAAGTAGATCGAGGAAATCTCAGCTTTAATTAAGTTGTATCGAGAAGTATCCATTGTTGTCTCGGATGAGTCAATGATAATTCGGAAACCCCTACAAAATGCAATGTCAGTAAGTATATGTACAAATATTTACAGCCAGCATCAAATATATCTGAGCACATAAGATTATCAAATATACACATAGGTACCAGAAATATCTACATAGCCTATTCTGTCCGCCATTCAGACGACATGTCGCCCCGGGGCGCGGCGCGGCGAGACAGCGAGCGTACTTACGTACGACGCGAGTACCGGAAATCCGGACATATACGAAAGTATTTTTTCCCAAGCTGAACGGAGACGCTTCGTCGCACGGCCAATTACAATATTGCAGATTTGCTCCAGTAGTACCTACATTTTGTCGTAGATACTCCCTAACAGCTACATCACACTTGTGTTCTGTTAAACAGGTGACTTGCTGAATACAGGAAGGTACGGTAAAATGGAATTGCACTTAGCCTGAATCGATGACAAGTTATTCCTTATAATTAGTTCATCTGTGTATTTATGTCTGTTTGTATGCATGCACAATACTTGGCTACCTAATAGAACTTGTGTGTTACGTATTTGATTAGCCTCCATTCGATAATTGAATATACAGATACAGTAGGACTTATGGATGACATCTGTGTCATCATTAGGTACAGATAGTAAGTCACCTGATGAGCACATTTCGAAAACAACGTGTTTCACTTGTTAGAACGTTTGTTTTATAGTAGCTGGTTTGAATCACAGCAACAACCTTTCAGATAAAAACGTGTTGTTCTCAAGAGCAACATACGCTAATCATTAAAAACACAGTACATCGCGCTTTTCTAGGTTCCGAATCGGATTTTGCTGTTTTGAAGCTTTACCGGATAACTTTCGCATTTCATAGTTACGAATTGTTTGTGGAGCGATGCTTGATTTGAACTTGTAATCGCTTTTCTTTCTAAACGGGATGTATTTTACCAGCAGGGGTGCCATAAGGGTGTTTGAGCACCACACTGCGCTAAAATCTGGAAAGGGATGCACGTTTATGCTGAGGGAGGGTTGTCAGTGGTTGTAATAAGATACGCCAGGTCGACACACCTCGACTATCACTAACACGGCTAACTATTGCAGTTGTTCAGCATTCTATTACCGCAGATATTCTGAATAATGCCTATCAATCATGATCACTGCTATAGTGTTTGGTCATAGTTGGGAGATTGAGGGAATGGCCAGTATCCTGTCGCGAGACAGCATATGACAGCATTCGTGCGTGACTGCGCGCGCGCACGGTCGGAATATTTTAGAACGGAACTGAAATATCCTCAGTTTGTTTATTGTGCAATTGGCCTTCATTTACTCAATATATGTGTAATATAACATAGCGTCACGCATTTTCCCATTCGGGGTGGCAGAGGCACAATAACAAATAAGAGATCATTAACATCTGTCCAGCCGTTCTTGAGTTATAATTTTATAAGTGGTGTAACTTAACTTACCTGACTCTTTTTTATATATCTATTAAAAATTGGTAAATTTGATTTAAATTATTAAGGCGATACCTCGTCCGTGCAAAGGTCCCCGTTACTCCAGGCGGAAAGACCCGCAGAGTGAGAGGGACGGAATCGGGGAAAAATGACATAACCTAGCGCTAAACCACAGAAAAATAGTTAATAGTAAATAGTAGTAGAGAAAAACTGAAGGCAGCTAATGCGACCTTTTAAAGAGCTGTGCGATGGAGCAATAATACATATGATTGTATGGAAAAGTTAGGCGTTATTTGAATATCATTTAAATTTTCAGAAAATACAGAGTATCCTAAACCTTTTAATAGGACGACCGGTTAAGCCTATAGCGGGTAGTGACCCTGCCTACGAAGCTGACGGTCCTGGGTTCGAAACCCGGTAAGGGCAAGTATTTGTGTGATGAGCATGAATATTTATTTCTTAGTCTTGGATTTTTTCTATGTTTTTATATATAAGGATTCATCTATATTAAATGTAACGCCGTCTAGTACTCATCAAAACACAAGCCTTGTTGAGCTTACTATGGGCCTTGTTCGATTTGTGTCGTCTTCTAATATTGATTTACATTGTTTTTTATTATCCTTTCGGAATCTCTTTGATTAAATATATCTATATAATATTTAAGAGGTATATATGTTACGGCTAAAACACGAAGCGCGGCTGCACCTAGTTTTAGCCGGTTAGAACTAGGTGTAGCCACTTACTCTTGGTTAAACCTAGTACGAGCCGATAATTTTAGGGTAAAACTAGGTCTATCCTTCATCATGCCGGCTACAACTAGGTTCGGCCATTCCCTGTTGGATAAAACTAGGTCTATCCTTCATCATGCCGGCTACAACTAGCTTCGGCCATTCCCTGTTGGATAAAACTAGGTCTATCCGATATCATTCCGGCTAGAACAAGGTCCAGCCATTCCCTGTTGGATAAAACTAGATGCAAAGAAGTTGAAACAAGTAACAGGCGCCTGGCTCACGCGGGTCGTGTCGCGCTCGCGCGCCCCTGCCGCCCGCCACCCGTACACCCGCGTTTGCCATTGCGCTTTGAGTTTAGTACGCGTTGTGCCGTTATACAAAACAGACGTACTTTCTTGTTTTTATAATACCTTGGACACTTTTAACACACATTGATCTAGCCCCAAACTAGGATTCCCTGTATCTTGGGTACTAGACAACGATACCCATACTCATATAGATAAATATTATACTTAGATAGATAAACACAACCATGACTAGGGTATACAAACATCCGTTCTCATCAAACAAATATTTGCCCCCACCGGGACTCGAACCCGGGACCCTTTGTTTCGTAGGCAGCGTCACTGCCGACTCGGCCATTCGGGTCGTCAATTTTTGCGCACTCATACGTTCGAATTCTGAATGGCTGTGAATGAAGACCTACAGACTATGAAGTCAAGTTTTTTGGAACATTTTCAGTGTTTATTAGCCACAAAACATGGTGAAAATCAAAGCTATATGAATGTTGTGCAGTATTCCAAGTTTATAGAAGACGTTAAAGCTGCCAAAATATCCACGAAACGTTCTACGTTACAATATCGCCGTTTGAAGCGCTTCGATGTTTGTACTTTAGTTACTTTCATAGTCTAATGACCTATGGTATTTTATTGTGGGGTCACGCTGCGAATGCTAATAGTATATTTTTTCTGCAGAAACGGGCTGTTCGTGCAATTTATAGATTAGGGCCTAGAGTGTCACTGAGGGAAAAGTTTAAAGAAATCAATATTCTGACATTTGTGTCTCAATATATCTATGACAATCTTGTGTGTGTAAAAAGAAATATAACTAATTTTCAGAAGTACAGTGATATACACAATTTAAATACTAGAAATAAAGACAAGTTGGTTGCTTATGTAAGCCGACTACATAAAATTAGTAATTCTTTTAAAGGCAATTAGGGACCTTATTGTAATACGCTATTACAATAAGGTCCCTACTGATATTAAAAACTTACCTTTAGACAAGTTTAAAATAATAATAAAACAGAAATTGTATAAAAAAGGTTACTATAGGATATCTGATTACTTAGAGGACAGATGTCCATGGGAATAGATTGTTTGAGTAACAGGCTGTTTCGATATATAATTAGCATTCATTTTGTAATTTGACAATATTTTATTTAAAAAAGGAAACGCAAAAGATGCGACGACTGTGGAGTTTCTTCGGTGAGCTCTTCTCCACAGACTCCGCCATTGTGTTAGTGAACTCACCCAAAAAAATGTAATGACGGATCTAAGTGATGTAACAACATCCTATGGAAATAAATGATTTTTGATTTGATTTTGATTTGATTTGATTTGTTGTATTGGCGACATCGAAAAGTTGATTTCTCCTGTGTCGAGCACCGAAAATTCCGAAAATATAAAATATTACGTCAAGAATGAAGACTTGTTTGATGTTCTTCATGAAATACATCTGTGTGTTGGGCACGGCGGAAGAAATAGAATGGTTGCAGAAGCTAAAAATAAGTATGGAAATATTACTCAGGAGGCGATTCTTTTGTATCTTCGTTTATGTAAGCCATGTCAAATGAAACAAAAATCTACCAAAAAAGGCCTTGTTGTAAAGCCTATTTTATCCAGCGAGCTAAACAGCCGTTGCCAAGTAGATTTGATAGACATGCAGACAAACCCAGATGGTGGCTACAAGTTTATACTAGTTTATCAGGACCACCTCACGAAATTCGTACAACTTCATCCGTTACAAAGTAAGACTGCGGAAGAAGTATCAAAGAAATTACTTGATATATTTTGTATCTTTGGATCACCCTCTATACTTCAATCCGACAATGGCAGAGAGTTCGCGAATCGAGTTGTGGAAAGTTTGACGCAGATGTGGCCAGGTTTGAAAATTGTGCATGGGAAACCACGACACAGCCAGTCACAAGGTAGTGTTGAACGTGCCAATAAAGACATCCAAAAAATGCTTATGACTTGGATGGCTGACGAGAACTGCCAAAAATGGTCAGAAGGCTAACGATTTATTCAGCTAATGAAAAATAGAGCTTACCATCACGGAATTAAAAGATCGCCGTACCAGGCAATCTTCGGTTCTGATGTAAAGGTCGGGCTGAAATCATCTGATCTACCACCTGAAGTCCTTGCAAATATAGAAAGTGAGGAAGATCTTGAGGAAATTCTTAGAGAGTTAGATGATGATGAGAGTGACGAAGCTACTAAAGAGAATGAACCATCAAAAGAGAATGAGCCATCAACATCAGGAAGTTGCCAGAAAGAAATCGAAATGACATATTGCGGGCTCTGTGACCAGAATGAGGAGAAAAAATGTAAGCTGTGTGAAAATAAACTAAAAATTTACACTAACAGGAAAGGCGCACAGGAAGGTTTGGTAAAACAAGCTATAAAAATGACGGCTTCATCAAATGAAAAGTTTCCCCCATGTAAAGTCGGTGAAACAGTCCGAGTAAAAATTCCTGACGTGGACAGAGGTAGAGGCGACTTTCCCAATGTGTTTTAATGGTTGTACTTGAATGTAACGACAAGGGGTTACACAAATTAGGAAACAAATACGGCACTATAACAGAACTATATTCAAGAAATCAGTTCACTGTGTGTGACTCAAAATTTTTAGATATTGACATGGTTTCACCCGAAAAGAAATCACTACGCCAAATAGACAATGCACAATCGACCTCTGGTGGGCAAGGCTACAAAAGATGCCACTGCAAAACCAAATGTGGCAACAAAAAGTGCCTCTGCAAAGCTGCTGGTATTTTGTGCAACTCAAAATGTCACTCAAGTTTAAGTTATTCTAATAAATAGTATATGTTACTTTATAAAACAGTGATTTATAATTATAATAACATTCTTTAAATTATAATATGCAACTATTGTCCGTTGTTAAAAAAATTTTCCTGATTGTTCCTATTATATTAAAAATTTTACTCCTAATAATTTGTGTTAATTATTACAGTGTGATCTATAAGAATAAAAAAACTCTCTACGTTTCTTTTTATTGGATGTTTTTTTTAATATCTAAAAAAGCTCTGCCGATAGCATGCCGGCTACAACTATGTACAGCCAATCCCTGTTAGATAAAACTAAGTCACGCGCTGCTGCTGCAGACACTGTGAGTCACACTCGCTAGTAGACCTGCAGTAGATCAGCAGCACCTGGCGCTCACAACCTGCAGAGGCGCGTGCCTCGCTATGCCCTCCACCCTGCGCCGCTGCTGCAGCTGCTGTGAGTCATGAGTGTGACGCGGGGCGGAAGGCTTGGCGGGACACGCATCTAAGTTTTATCCAACAGGGATTGTCTGGACCTAGTTCTAGCCGGAATGATATCGGATAGACCTAGTTTTATCCAACAGGGAATGACCGAACCTAGTTGTAGCCGGCATGATGAAAGATAGACCTAATTTTATCCAACAGGGAATGGCCGAAGCTAGTTGTAGCCGGCATGATGAAGGATAGACCTAGTTTTATCCAACAGGGAATGGCCGAAGCTAGTTGTAGCCGGCATGATGAAGGATAGACCTAGTTTTATCCAACAGGGAATGACCGAACCTAGTTGTAGCCGGCATGATGAAGGATAGACCTAATTTTATCCAACAGGGAATGGCCGAAGCTAGTTGTAGCCGGCATGATGAAGGATAGACCTAGTTTTATCCAACAGGGAATGGCCGAAGCTAGTTGTAGCCGGCATGATGAAGGATAGACCTAGTTTTATCCAACAGGGAATGGCCGAAGCTAGTTGTAGCCGGCATGATGAAGGATAGACCTATGTAGTTTTATCCAACAGGGAATGGCCGAAGCTAGTTGTAGCCGGCATGATGAAGGATAGACCTAGTTTTATCCAACAGGGAATGGCCGAACCTAGTTGTAGCCGGCATGATGAAGGATAGACCTAGTTTTATCCAACAGGGAATGGCCGAACCTAGTTGTAGCCGGCATGATGAAGGATAGACCTAGTTTTACCCGAAAATAATCGGCTCGTACTAAGTTTAACCAAGAGTAAGTGGCTACACCTAGTTCTAACCGGCTAACACTAGGTGCAGCCGCACTTCGGGTTTTAGCCGTAACATATATATATATATATATATATACCTCTAGTATATTTAGCTGGCATGAAGAGACTTATTAATGTTGAGGAAGCGAGAGATGTATGCCAGGATCGTAGCAGGTCTTTAACCAATAATTTCGGCGTCTATAAATCCACTTACTGCAGTACCTACAGTTACAGAAAAGCTCCAATTAATTTATTTACAGTTTAAAAATAGTAGATTATTAACCAAGGGGATAAAGCAGTGTCTTCTGTCGCGGGTGACGATTTAAATCGCGAGCGTAACGAAGGACTCCAGGTTTATTCCCGAGCGTAGCGCGGGTGTTAAAAACTTAAATCACGAGCGAAGCGAGGGATTTAAGACGAGTCCTGAGTGAAGCGAGGGATTTAAGTTCACCCAAGACTAAGACACCTTTATCACCGAGGAAAATACTCTACTTTTCGTACCATTTGCGAAAAAATTAACACAATAATAATATGAGATAAGCCTTTATTAAAAATAATGGCAATTAAAAGTAAAAGTTAACATTCGAAACATTGTTCCAATTATTGATAGAGAGAGTTAAATTTTTGTTTGGTACATTTATTGTTGATGAGTTGATTTGAGTATTTCTGTGTTCTTGCGTCTGAGGAACTTGCGTTTCATTGTAGATAGACTTGATTGTTGATTGACTTCTTAATATGGTTTTATTCGCAATTGAGCTTTCGATATAACCCTCAGCTACTCTATCAGAGCTCCAACCACCGTGTCTTTTTATTGACGTAATATCCGCCCCTGAATCCGCCAAGAAAGTCGCCGAAGTTCTTCTAAAGCAGTGACCGGTGTAGAGTTCAACATCTTTAAGTTTTAAATATTTAGCAATTTCCTTTGGCATATTGCTAATTTTATTTTTGCCGATGGCTTGTCGAGTACATTTCCCATTCCGATAGTTTATAAAATAGTACATTGTTGCCCAGGTATAGAAAGTAAGCAATAGATGGACGAGTTAGTTCGCGGGCCGAGCCGCAGGTGAGGCACGCGAAGATGCGAGTCTATCTATTGCACTTTCTACCGAGGCATTTACTATGTGCTTTTCACGCCTAATGTAAGGAAATAAAACAGGTTGAGTACACAGTATAATACACAATTTAATTAAAAGTAATATTGATATTCGCATTAGGGCAGTTGTGGAATGACAAGGAAATGTTTTTTCCCGGAACATTTATGTTAGTATTTTGTGTCATTTCGGCCGGTATGGAGTGTGATGCCGACCGAAAATAATCGACCAATAGCAGAGTAGAAAGTAAAAAAGGCCGCTAAACACTACATTTTACTTTGCAAATCTACATTGATTGACTGTTTTTGAATTGTACTACTAAGAACTACTTTCTACTCTCATTTCAATCCATCTTTGGCCATATTTCCGAGCAGAGTGGCGTGAAAAAGCTATTGTTTTCCGTATTGGTGGGACGTAATGCTTGGTATTTTTGAATGATTTTAGTATATTGTCCTTGTACAATGAATGACCGATTTTTCTTTGTCTTAGTTTCCTTTACATTAATCAGCAGCAACTCATTGGAATGATTTTCAACGTCCTCCACCTTTAAGTTTACAAGTTCACATCCGCGGCAAGCACAATTGCGTCCAAAAATTAAAGCCACCTATGACAAAGATAAAAACCAGGTAAATATATAGAATAATTACTATTACTAAGATACGAAATATTCATAGTAAAATCATGTATACTTACTTTTGTGGCCAGACAAATTTCGTCAGGAGCTTCATTAAGAAATTTTTCCACATTTTGAGTCGTAAAAATTTTAGACTTCTTTGCGCAATGCCCTTCTGATTTTCTTTTTAAAAAAGCCAGTAATTTCGTGAATCTATTTATTTCAATGCTATGTTTCGATGCTTATTGTAGCTTTCAGTTTTGAGTATTTGCACCAAAGTGTATTCGGATTCTTTTTCTTTGATAAATAATCAAAATAGACAAGAAGTACTGAGGCTCACCTTTAGCGGATGACCTACTCACTGGGGCGTCCAAACTTTTTTAGCATCATGCTGGGGTCATTTGATCATCTTTCTGAAAGTTTCAGGGTGCGGAATTCAATAGTTTTTAAGATATGATTTTTTGAAAATCTGAAAATACTTTGTAAAATTATGTAACGCAACGCAAATAATATGTTTAAATCTTGTCTGTGGTCAAAATATATTACCTACATTTCGTTGTACGCATATTTGAAAAGATGAGAATTCTCTAAAAAAAGGAGGAAATGTGGAATCTTTTTTTAATAATACCTATTTTAATAAAAACGTTCATTTAACTTGCAATTTATGTTTGTTTATTTATTTTACGTCAATCAAAGTTAATTTAGTATTTCTTTCGTAAAATATCACTTTTGATAATAAAAAGGTTGTAATTTTTGTTTAAAACGGAACACATTTTGTTGGGGCGTTTTGCCGCGTTTTTGGTTGGGCGGCAAAGTAGTAGTCCCTTTTCTAGTAGTTTCGCGAATGTTCTATTTTCTTGTTCTCTCGATATTTACAAGCAAAAACAACTGGATAGAGTAGGTTATTGTGGCTACTTTTCAATCGGGTTATAGGTTATGTTAGAACGTTGAAGAAGATAAACCGCAGCGGAGCGTATGCAAACAAAAACTATTGGCTAGAGTAGGTTATTGTGGCTACTTTTCAATCGGGTTATAGGTTATGTTAGAACGTTGAAGAAGCTAAACCGGAGCGGAGCGGAGCGGAGCGGAGCGAAGCGTATGCAAACAAAAACAATTGGCTAGAGTAGGTTATTGTGGCTACTTTTCAATCGGGTTATAGGTTATGTTAGAACGTTGAAGAAGCTAAACCGGAGCGGAGCGGAGCGCAGCGTATGCAAACAAAAACGATTGGCAAGAGTAGGTTATTGTGGCTACTTTTCATGTAAATTTTGATGATAGCATTATGGAGCATTTGTGGAGGAGAAAGGTGTCGAGGCAGAAAAATGACCCTTTCGAAGAAAGCAACTAGGCATTTCCGCGCGGGGGGGGAGTAGTAGGGGGGGGGGGGGGGGGGCATCTACCCCCTTCCCCCTCCCCCCACTTAAAGATCAAGGTCAGTCTAAATTTTGTTTTAATTTAACAACATAACCTCAAAACTTTAAATAATCATATCTCAGAAACTAGGCATTTCCGCGGGGGGGGAGTAGTAGGGGGGGCATCTACTCCCCTCCCCCATCCCCCCCCTCCCCCCCTCAGGGTCAACAAAAGTAGGTCATCCGCTAAAGTCCTTCCCACTGTCACTGTCGCTTTGATTTAACATCGTAACATATTTTTTAGAACATTAACTTATTTATAAAAATAAAACTTCACGTTTTTGTATTTGAAGAAAAGAAAAACGCGGCAAATTCCTAGACTAATATTTTTTGTCGTAAAAGCAAAGGCATCAAGCTCATACGGCCTCGTCGGTTTTCGTAGTTTTATTTTTCAATATAGTTTCCCTCTACTTCAATACATTTCTTACGTTTATTGTATAGGGCTTTTAATCCGGTAAAAAATATTCTACGTCTGCCTTCGAAATGTTCGTTTATGTGCATTGCGAGAAATGAAACATAAGTGCATTGCGAGAAATGAAACATAACATGTTATGTTTCATATTGAACTTTTTTTGAATTTTTGAATTGTTTTTTTTTTATGAAATATTAAACTGCACATCAAAAGTACTGATTTGCACAGCAAATATAAGGGCAAAATACTGCGGTAGCTTAGGTGAATGGTATAGGGGGTGAGCGAAGCGAATCCCCCCTTATCCTTCGTGTTAGGTTCAACATATAAGAACAACAAAAGATAATTAAAACATAAACTTAAGTACTCATTAAATATTTAAAACATAAAGTATTTTTGATGTGCGATTAAATAGTACCCCATTTTTAATACCTTAGGCTCAAAACTTTTCAGCCTCCCCTCGTTACATAAAGGTATGTAGAACCACAGATACTATAATACTATGTAGAACTGTAGAGTTCATCGGAGCACCTTTCCCAGTATACGGCTGTCTGATATAGATATATATATATAGATATAGATAGAAACCCAGCAGAAATATCAAGTTCGAAGTTACCTTACCGTAGTTACTATGCCGGCAAATAATAATAATAATGTACCCCATTAATGTCCGCAGAGGGGCACGGGCCTTTACTTTACCCAGATACGAGTAAGATTGAGCCATGCTCCACCACGCTGGCTCAGTGCGGGTTGATGGAGGGGTGTCGGGCTAGTGGCCGACCCGACTGCCAGATGTTTTCAAGCTGCAATAAGGTGATACAAAAAACAAATGTGGTTTCTTCGAATTTACTCCAAAATAAAGTCATCTACAGATAAGATTTTAGGTTAACGTTTATTGAGTGTACGATTAAGATGCTCACTGAACGAAATCGCGATTGGAGGAAACTTTCTCGATAGAATTTAATTGGGAAAATACCTCCAAATTCTGTTACTTTTTTCTGTAATTCTGAAATCCTAATTAATTTCATTGCGGAATTGCACTCAAAATATGAATATTATGTATTCGCCAACTCTCCTTGAAAATATTTTCGACAAAATAGCATAGTTAATTTTTAGACATTTTTTATGTGCATTGATTGCGCTCTCTTTTCTTTATGTGGAAGTAATTAACGCTGACTCTTTCGTTTACATTCATACTCCTTTCATATATGTTTTTACATTTCGCCTCTGACCATTACGACTACTACCACCGAAACCGAGTAGCGATAGTAGCCGGGACGCGTCTTCTGAAAATCCCGTGGGGTACAACGCTGTGCTGCATTGTGCCCCGCGGGCTTTTCAGAATTTCGTCCCTCTTGAAAAGCCAGAGCGCTACAGCGCGACGCTGTTTGGTACCACACGGGGTTTTCAGCGGTCACATTGACAATTCATCGTCTGAATAGCCCATGGGGTACAGCGCCTGCTTTTCGTGAATTAGCTTCTGGTTAAAAAGCCACATCTATATTGCCTAATTTTAATAATTTAAAATTTGTACTTCCTATCAAGTTCGTTCAAGTTACGGCCGATTTTCCAATCCTCTTTATATACTTTAACTGTGATGGAAAACTTTCATTACCCCATTGCTGCGGCGATGGGCTAGCCTCTTGTCGTGCAAAATGGAGTAACGATAAACTGTCTAAAAGTGGGCACAATCGTGCCTCTACCATCCCGTAGGAAAAAGGCGTGACGCTATGTTATGTTATGTACTAGATCTTAAATATTTTAGACGTTTTGATTGGCAGCGTTTGCAATGATAGCTGCTGCGATGGGGTAGCTCCCTGCGCAAAATAGAGTATTCAATAATTGGCTAAAGGTGGACAATCGTGCCACTGCCACCCCATGTATGGGAAAATGCGTGACGCTATATTATGTTGTTATGTAGGTAGGTATTGGAATAATGGTGATTTGGTAGGGACTATTAAAACAAGTCGCTTTGTATTGGTCATCCCCCCTTAAATTTATAAAATTTCGTTTACCTACCTACCTAGTTCATTATTTGGTGCTACCTATAGCGGCAACCAAAATAGGACATTCTGTAAAAATTGCAAATATCTACCTATCTAATTACGAAAATGAACCTTGTGTGATTGTTCATAAGAGACATTTTTACTGTCATTTACGCGCCACGTTATCGTAGTTTACCTTTAAGAAAATGGTACAGGAAACAGGTAGAGCTATATAAACAAAAACAAGTGAAACATACAAATAATAATAAAATTATAGGTTGTTGTTATGTGCATGTTGACACACATATTCTTTTCTGAAAACGTATCACATTGGGGTAGAATCCAGTTGGTGTGCGTATTGGCAGATAATATTTTGAGTAACTTATCACACTGTTTTTCGTAACATTCGATTTTCAGTTTCCACCGCAACCCGCACGAGAAAATTTGTTCCCCACTATTGTCATCGTCAAATCCAATCAACTCAAAATCCTCATCCGAGAATAATAACACGTAGTTTTTTGTTTCGCTCATCTCTGTTACAATACTAACAATAACTGCATCAAAACAAAATTACCACAAATCACCGGTGAGAAGTTGTGACGTTGCACCGCACGCGCTTGGTGCCCTAATCCACATTCTCTTTCACGCCTAGTGCATGCATGGGTCGCAGCGTTGACCCCTACGGGCTATTCAGACGCTGGACGGCGGGCTAGCCAGAGTGCTACAGCGTGACGCTCTGGCTTTTCAAGCGTGTCGAAATTCTGAAAAGCCCGTGGGGCTTAACGCGGCCCAGCGTTGTACCCCACGGGCTCTTCGGAAGACGCAGCCGGGACCTACATCTTAATGTGGCATCCGACACACGGAAGCGCCCGAAACAAATGCCGGCCAAGTGGAAGCCAATTCAACAATACCAACACTATTATTTAAGTTACTCTGTTTCGTATTATTGATATAACAAAATTTGTTAAGTAAGTAACGCTCGCCACTACAGATAAACTACTGGTTTACGTTAGTGGGCAGATAGCATTAAGTTTTATATACTGTAATTGAGGGAAAAAAAAACGTCACGCTTTTTCACATACGAGGTGGCAGAGGCACAATTGCGCCCACGTAAATTCAATGCAGGTACAGTATATATTATATATTTTTTTATATTATATATATTTTTATATTCATAGATATTAATTAAACCTAGTTTTTTCACGACCTTCAAGCTGTATTCCTCACCGTTGAAACCTTCATGAAAATGAAATTTGACACTGCCAAAAAATAGTCCAGAAATAGTCCTAAATAGTCCACAAATAAATAAAAATTGTCCTCTTACAGTTCCGAAGTTATAGCTATAGGTTGGGGAGGATAACAGCTTGACGTCAAGCTGTAATCCTCATCTCTCGTGCAAGCAAACAAAAGGGCCTATCGACTTGGTTTAGTCTAGTCAAAATTAGTCCAGAAATAGTCCACACGGCATGGCAAAGAAATAGTCCTTCAACGATTCCAGAGTTATTAAGACATCTTGGTGAGGATTACAGCTTGAAAATTTGATATCATCAAATATCTTCGGAACGCCTACGACTTTCAGTTTGAAATTTGGGCCAAAAAATAGCCCAGAAATAGTCCACTGAAACAATAATGATTTCCACCTGGTTAACTTTGAAGAAGTCCATTAAAAATACAATGTTTAATTTCCAATACATTTCAATACATATACAGTCGAGTACAAAATAATAATGGGGTACATAAATACATACATAAATATGCTCACGCCTATTTCCCGGAAGAGGGGTAGGCAGAGACCAAAGACCTCCACGCCACGATCCTGGCATACATCTCTCGCTTCCTCAACATTCATAAGTCTCTAACCTAATAAACCGGTTTATATCGGTTAATTCAAATAAAGGGCCTGTTTTTAATCTCTGAAAACTAACAGTAGTGTAATATTGTAGGAAAGTGAGGGACAGAGCTATATATAGCGCATAGCTCTGTCCTTCACGTTCACGACACTTAACTTTTATGTTCTCTCATTTAGCCGGACTTACACCAGAGTTTTGATAACCGCTAAATACAGTTTAAATACAACCTTAATAAAACAGGTTAGGGGCAACCTGGCTGACAGGCAATGAGCTTGGCCTGCTTAAGTACGTTTCTTGATGTTTGCTTGTTGTGCTTAAGTTGTGTTTAAACTGTAATTAACGACTGTCAAAAGCCTTTAGAGGACTGAAACTTAAATGATTTTTTTGTTGTACATAAGTGCGTGACAGCGATTTGGATTTTGAACGGGTCTTCGAGCCCCGGTTGTAGCTATGATATATGTTATATAGTTGAGCTAAGATGTAAACAATAATGGCGGAATTAGTATCGCGAACGCGCTGGCAAAATTTCGTCCAAATACGATTTTGCCGAAACTTTTAAAGACATCTTAAAGCATTTTTCGGTGGAAATTAAGGCACGGGTGTTTAAAAATTACGTCAATCGGTACATGACAATTGCAATAACGATATCATTGCAATGGAGGAAAGTGTTAAGAACTGACAGTCAATGTGAAAAGGATAACATGCTAGCTTCTTTACTCACACAACATAATTAGAAAAATATAGTTCATTATAGTTATTTATATATATATATATATATATATAAATATATGTATATATTTCGATTAATTACAGTCTTAATCATTTCAACTTTAGGTATTTAATTAGTGCTTATCTCTAAATAATGGGCACCCCCAGAGTATAAGTATACATAAAGGTGTAGTCAAATTTTAAGGCGATAACCCCTTCAAATTTGACTACACTTTTATGTATATGTAGGGACATCATAGTTTCGCCATGAAACATCTTCAGAGCAACTTTATTTTTACCCTCTTCCTAAAATTAATATACAGGCTGTTGTTTTGTAAAGTTACACATATAGTACCCATCATTATGAACAACTTTCTCCCAGAAACATATGGTCGCAAATGGAAAAAATTGTCCCTCATTACATTAACCGATCAGCTGATTACATGTTACTATGGGAGACCCAAGATGCTTTTTCGTTTGTGACCATTTTTTTCTTGGGGAAAGTTATTCATAATGATGTACTATAGTCCAGGCGTAACTTGTAAACAACACCTTGTATAGAGAGGTGAAAAATAAAATTGCTCTGATAAAAACGGTTTCATAGTGAAAGTTGTTCAGAAAGATGTTTCTAACAGCCTCTAATTTAACTACACTTGGACACACAATGGACTTATAATATATATAATAATAATAATAATACCTTGGACACTATTTACACACGTTGATCTAGCCCCAAACTACGATTCCCTGTATCTTGGGTACTAGACAACGATACACATACTTATATATATAAATATTATACTTAGATAGATAAACAACCATGACTAGGGTACAAACATCCGTACCTCATCAAAAAAATATTTGCCCCCACCGGGACTCGATCCCGGGACCCTAGGCTTCGTAGGCAGCGTCACTGCCGACTAGGCCATTCGGGTCGTCTTATAAATTATGATTTATTATCATATCTAAAAAAAAAACAGTCAAAATAAAGTAAGTATAATTGCTACATCTCTAACCCAACGAGTAGTCAGTAGAGTTAAATTATTATGGACAGTGGTAGTAACGTCATGAAAATTAAGAATAAATGATGTTGATTTTAAATATTTTCATCATTTTTAAATAAGTTTTAGAGCGTACTATACTTTTTTACAAAATACTATCATTTTTGTGCTATCCTTTTCAACGCACAAAAATCCAACACTGGTTGTCGTATAGCGCAGCCGGTCTGGCTCAGTGGGGTAATAAAATTGTAACCTTATATTGAGTGGAAATGGTGAGATGATTTGTACCTTTGTAGGAAGGTAGGCAGTTAGGTACCTACAGCAGGGGGCTAGCTCATCGCCGCAGCTATGGGGATAAAAGGTTGCCTAACGATGTTTTCCATCACCGTAAGAACGTCTGCATAATGTACATTGGTTAAATTACTTATCTCAATGGTATATGGTCAGCACCGGATTCGAACACGCATCTCCTGAGTGAGAAGCGAGCATGAAACCACTAGAACATGGAGCTTAATTGGTATAAACCGGTTTATTAGGGTTTACCCCATTATTATTTTGTACACGACTGTACATTTATTTAAATGTATAATAAATTAAACATTGCATTTTTAATGCAGTTCTTCATAGTACCAGGTGGAAATTATTATTGTTTTGGTGGACTATTTCTGGACTATTTTAATGTCCCCACCGAAGGGCACGGGCATTAACCCAGATACTCCACCACGCAAAACTCTTTGGAGTTGCCCATAGAACGAACAATGCAAACGAATCATGGTACGCCAGGCTCAATAAAAAAACAGCGAAAACTAATATCGCAGCACTTTTTTTTACTATAATGTATCATTGAATAAGTGTTAGTTTGTAATATACCACAATACAATAGTTTAGGGTTGGTTAAAAATGAATTCAGAAAGCAGGTTCCATTGAAGTTTTTTGTTTATAAATTAACCAAACTTCAATTTTGCCGAGAAGAGTTTTTTTTTTTAAATATACTCTTGTCTCTTTTTTAACTAATTTAGCAAGTATTTAATTTGTTTTGGGCCTATGAACATATGATCATATCGACACGCATCCCTGATTGTTGGCAGGTCTGTGCTTTTCCTCCATTAAGTAACAATGTTGCTTTTTATTTTGGTAGCATTCGTGCGAGTCAACTACTAGCAAGTCGAAAAAGTAGTACTGGCATTAGTGCCGCTTTTTACCGTCCCAGGTGCCACCATCTCGAAATTACTGTTACCAAAATAAATAAACGGTTCCGTACCAACGCACAATGGTATTCAAGTTAGGTACTTGCTTGGGGATTATTTAAATTTCCTGAGTGTAAGATAGCATAATGTTGTTTATAAAGTTATTGGTGCGGCTACCGTATGTAACCAGGCGCATTTATAAGTTCGTATTTGTATTAAAATAATTTTTCCCCCCTATATTCATTATTTTCCTTTAATATGTAAGTAAAGATCTATATTACCTATTTTATCCAAATGTTAGGATGGGAAGTTTCGGATATTAGGGGAGGGAATGTTTTTTTTTTCGTAAATATTTTTAACCCTTTCATTGTTTTTTTTTATTATTTCTGATTGGCTCCCCAAATTCATATATCACATACATAGATAAGTGTACCAAGTTTCAACTTCATCGGTTCAGAATTCGGTCTTTTATATTACTACACACTTAGGACAGACACGAGTGATCCTAATAATGGTTCGTGTTTCCTTTTTAAGGTAAGGAACCCTAAAAAATGCAGCAATGATTGTTCAAAAACATGTTTGTTTGCAAAATTTGGTCAGAGTGTCGATAAGGGGGCGGAAGCCCACAATTTTGCTTGAATAACAGGTGACTCCAATACCAACAAGCCGACCGCAGTTCACGGTAATACAGCATTTATAGGTACTTATTTCCATTTCCACATATAGAGTAAAAACAGTTAACATAGTTTTGTATATTAGGCTACCTGACTGAAGTCTGGATGTAAAACAAATCGGAGTAACAAAGATAGGCCTCTGAGCACCTATCTAAGCAAACAGGTAAGTGCATTGGAGGTACCTACCTAACTACTGATTGAAGGTACATACAATTAGCGTGTATATTTTGAGACACAAAAATAAACAATGATTGGACCAGTTTGCGTACATAGTAACAATAACGAAAACGAAAGTGTCTGTAATATTTACGCTAGTATGAGATTAGTACAGTTTTGCTGATTTAACAGCGATTCTTAGTGGCGAGGTCACAGTCGGTAAAGTGTCCAGTGCCGGTGTAATGCAGTAAACAATTGACTCACATGGACCGGTGTGTTCACTGTGTGACGTGCTCTTCAGACAAGCGCCAACAACGGACTGAGGGGGACCGAGGGGAGGGAGGACCGAGTAGGATTATTTACCGGGTGGGGTGACTAGATTTCGTTCGCTGGCTTTGTCTTTGTTGTTCGTACTACTTCACAGATTGTATAAAAAATAAAACAATCAATTGTTCTCATTGCGGGATGGCATAGATAGGTAGAGATTTTACACCCCAAGGAGCGGCAGTGAATCAACTCTCCCTTTTGACGATTTTACAATACAATGTATCCAGCCAGACCACCAGAGACATCATCATCACCTGAGTCTGATCTGAGACCATAGTAGAACCATACAGTTATAGCTAAGAAGCTCAAGGCGGAATTCACGATACGTCACGCTTGGGTTAGAAAGAGCGGGTGTGATCACACACAGCCTGTGAATGCCTATGATCACACCCTCTCTTTCTAACAAAAGCATAATGCCTGAGACCGAAAAGTCTATCTACTCTTATCCTGTACCTACATTTACATACCTAAGGGGGGTTGCTCATGGCGGTTTCTGATCGCGCGGTTGTCGCGAATCGTACGCTAAGAAAACGCAAGGCCGCCGCCGCCGGCCGTCAGCACAAGTGACCTTTGCTCACGTATCGCGATAAAAACGCGCGTTTGTCACAATAAAAACGCGCGTTTGTCACAATAAAAACGCGCGTTTGTCGTGATAAAAACGCGCGTTTATGACGTGGAATCGGAACGCACGGAAATCAGCAGCAGGTGGGTCCAGAGTCCTTGTTCTTTTATCCTTAACGAACCTCCGTATCGTTTCAGCGTCTCGATCCAAGAACGCTAGTTTGGACGCCCGGACCGGCTGCGATCGAGACCCGCCGTACCACCGTACCGTATCGGCTGCGATCGAGAGGCGCCGTACCACCTTACTTTACCTACCTTACTTTACTGTATGTATGTTAATGACTTGATCGAGGAGCTGAGGAGCGCCGATGTCGGATGCTGGTTCAATAATATATGTTTTAACAACCTAAGTTACGCTGATGACATGGTGCTCCTCTGCCCCTCGATCAAGGGACTAAGAAAACTACTTGCAATCTGTGAAACGTTCGCTGAAAAGAATGGCATGAAGTATAACGTCCAAAAAACAGAAATGTTAGTTTTTAAATCAGGAAGGGGTCCGGAGATGGTTCCTCCAGTATATTTGTATGGCTCACCAGTTCGGGTTGTGAGGCAGTTCAGGTACCTTGGACATATCTTGGATGAGAACCTGAGTGATGATGCGGACATCGAGAGGGAGCGCAGGGCCATGGCGGTCAGGGCGAACATGCTCGCGCGCCGTTTTGGTAAGTGCTCTGAGGATGTTAAAATTGTCCTATTTAGAGCATACTGCCTATGCTTTTACACTTGCCAACTCTGGACCAACTACACCAGGAGGACTTATAACATCCTCAGAGTACAATATAATAACTCCTTCCGCATATTATTGCGTTTGCCACGGTACTGTAGTGCGTCGGGCATGTTCGCCGACGCCAGGGTCCCTGACTACTTCGCGGTCATCAGGTCCCGGGTGGCCTCATTCTGGGAAAGGGTAAAAACCTCGCAAAACGAGCTCGTCTATGCACTCCATGAGAACCCATATGAGAGCGGGATAATCCGACACTGGCTGCGCGTGCACCAGGAGAGAAATAAAAAGTAATGTAGGTATATGTATCACTTATGTTTTAGATTTATTTTGGATTTAGGTATTGTATTATTGTATTTTAAATTGTATTTTAAAATTTATTGTATATTTTTTTATGGGTTTTATATTACCTGAAATAAACAATTTATTATTATTATTATTATTATTTACCGAACGGGCGTCCAAACAAGCGTTCTTGGATCGCGACGTTGCTGATACGATACGGAGGTAAGTACGTTACGGACATCCATTGTCCGTAACGTACTTACATGTGTGACTGTGGACCCACCTAGAATTGTTTTCCACAGTATTGAGATGGCTTCGCTCGCGACTACACTACTTAAGCTAGTCCTCGTGCTGTTTTTAAAACGACGCATTAGAAAACCGGTCAAGTGCGTGTCTAACTCGCGCACGAAGTGTTCCGTACCACCGTACAATGGTAGGATGGTGTGGAGTGAATAGTTTGGATTTTACATAGCAAAATGTTGTTTACAAAGTTATAGGTGCGGCTACTTTCACACTTCATGTACGTAGCCAGGTGCATTCATAAGTTTGTATGTGGTATTGAAAGAATTGTTGTGTGGGAGCCCCTTTAAATATTTATTTTACTCTATTTTTTAGTATTTGTTGTTATAGCGGCAACAGAAATACATCATCTGTGTAAATTTCATTTCTCTTACTATCACGGTTCATGAGATATAGCCTGGTGACAGACGGATATTGGAGTCTTAGTAATAAGGTCTCGTTTTTACCCTTTGGGTACGGAACCCAAAAAACAAAAAAGTTGTAAGTTGCAACCGATTATGACAGTATGGATTTGACAGGACTGGACTGCTATTTATTTATGTTTTTTTTTTTTTTATTTATTTACCAAATTGAGAAAAACATCTTAATTATATACATTTACATCACATAAACCACGGAGGTTTGTGCGTGATGCTGGAATTCGTGCGAACAGGGTACAATCATTAATTATTAAATATTTTTTTACATTCTACATGGGTACATGGGCATTTCGTAATGTATCGTGCAGTTACGTTACATTACGAGATACCCAAGTTGTTTGTATTTATATAATAAGTTGTTTGTATTTGTGTATAATATATTAAAACAGTGAATAAGTTTATTTATCCATCTATCCATCAAAAGTCAGAGACGAGTAACTTTGGGACCGGATCGAGCAGATGGAATGGATGGTGTTGATGAATGGCGTTGTTCCGAGGCTGCAGTAATAATGAAGAATTTTTTTAATTTGAATTTTAGTGTATTAGGGGTGAATGATGCTTTAAGTTCGGTAGGCAGGCTGTTCATCAGTCGTGATATCCTCCTAAAGCCCGTGCAATTTGTGTCTACTTTCGGAATCCGGCCCACTGTCCTCACACAAGAACTTAATTATTTATGCCTTGCAGCCCAAGAAATAAAATGTCGTAAAAATGGTCTAAAAGACATGTATTATGAAAAATAATTTTGTGGGTTATTAGAAACATGTAAAAGAGTAGATTGAAATCTTCAAAAACACCAAATGTTTTGTTCTTGTAGGAGAACATTGGGCATTTCTTCCAAAAGTAAGTCCCTTTATTATGTACTCAGTCAAGTACATTAGGTATTTGAACAGTAAAAGCCAATTTAAAATTAAATCGTATTTATTAGGAAAAGTCTTCATTTGCAAGTGTTACACATTCTGACCACAGGTATCAGTCTATTTCTTTAGGAAATATTTGGTACATTTTTATTCCAAAACTATAATAATAAAGACAAAAAGTTTCGTAATGTATAACAAAGACGTAAAGTTTCAAAAACTTACACAGGTATGTAATACTTAAGTAATTAAATCAATGACTCATTTTATCACCTACAAGAAAGTCAACGAACAGTCGTAAACAAAATATAAAAAAATAGAGATCTAATAGACACATAATCAAACAAAGACAAAAACTCAGGTAGGTAATACAATGAAATCAATTATTCATTTTATCACAAACAAATAGTCGTTACCTTAATATTATAAAAAGAGAGATCTAGGTCATAGGAACATTGTCATAATTATATTAGTTGAAATAACTTACAATTTAGTTTTTGGTGTGAAATTCTAGATAACAATTTCGATCAGAGGTCAAACATAGAGCAATGTGACACGTGTTGCATGAAATGCGTGACTTTTTGTAGTGACACTTTCTGCATCTGCTCTGCTTTGCATTGAAAGTAGGCATGTGATTGGCCTTATTTACTTGTCGTTTCTTTGATGGAAGTGGAGCGACTGGTCTACCTCTTTTACGTTTAATTGCCAAGGTAGGTTCGGAGTCAGAATTTTGTTCTTGATCACTGTCTGTTTTAGAATGGGTCTCAAGCAAGTATTCTCCAAGTTCCATTTTGAAACCACGTAATTGGATTATCTTTTTTAAAGGCACACCTTTCTTCAATTGGTCGTTTCTGAATTGAATCCTTGAATTAGACACCGCCAAGTCTATCATGTGTGAAATGAAACGTTGCGTCCACTTCTTGGTGCGGTATCTATACGGACACACGGCCAACATTCTGTCGGCCAAATCGACGCCGCCCATGTTGTTATTGTAATTTCTGATCACTCTGGGTCTTTCTACAAAGATATATCGCTTTTCGCGCTTGCACTATTTTTTACACATGTCCGTATCTTCACTAGCCTCGACTGAAGATAGCATTACCACTGGTTTGTTATCGAACCACTTGGTCAATGCTATCTGTTTATCTTCTCTGACCAAGACCTGTGTACTACCTCTACCACGTTTTTTAAGCTCTCGATCTTCAACTAGACTTGCTCTAGACTGTGCTGGAATTCTATTTTTCATTACAGTACCGGTACACCCTATTCCTCTCTTCTTTAGTTCGTCAATCAATTTCTCACTTGTAAAGAAACGATCGAAATAGAGCACGTGCCCTGGCACCAGCAGATCAGCCAATGTCAACACTGCCTTTTCTCCGAGACCAAAACGACTTTCTTCATATTGAGGGTAAGTGGTGCCACCTTCGTATACATGAAAATCACAGACTAATCCATTAGGATTAGCCAAAACGAACGCTTTGAGCCCCTCCGGATTTGGTTTGCCTGGACAATATTGTTTAACACCACAACTCCCTGTAAATGGTATCATCATTTCATCGATACAAAGTTTTTCTTGCTTTTCTTGAATACGACACCCCTGTTGCATCCTATCAATGATCGGCCGAACCCTCCATAGCTTGTCCTTCAGGCGCATCTCTGCTATGACGTCGTCATCGTAAACTACTTTGAGGGCATTTCTCAGTTGAGTAAATCGATTTCTCGACATTTTATCGGCAATTACATCAATCCTCCACTTTTTCTCCCAATACATGCGTAAGTTTGGAAAATTCACACTGCCCATTATCATTGTTATACCGATGTACGTGTAGCATTCATCAATATCGAGATTTAAACTCCGACCGGTAAGTTTAACTGCTGTTTGATTAGTTTTCTCAACAATCAATCTTACAATCTTGTCATCTATGTATTGTTGAAAATAACAGATTTTATCAAAATCTGTAGTATCAAGAACCATATAAGAAGGTTCTGAAACATGATGCTCTTTAGGAGGAAAATCTCCAGGTGTCCAGCTGCTTGTTGCTCCACTTGTGGATGGAACAGCCGGTGAAGGGACTTGTTGACTGACTCTGCCACCACGACCACGAGATCTAGCAGCACGGGTTCCACGACCGCGCCAATTATTGCAAGTTTGCTTACCCTGAACTCCGCGATTCAAGTTTCCTGTCAGGATTGTTTCTTCGTCGTCGTCAGAGTTAGTGTCAGAACAAGTACCGTTTGCAGTAACTGACAAGATTTCAAAAGGAGGGTCACCTACGTCTTCGTCAGACGGAGTAAAATCTTCTACATCAGACTGGTTCAATAAATCTTCTATAGCCTTGAACTGCAGTACTAAAACATAATAGGTATGAAATAACATTAGAAGACAATTTGCCGGATTTAAACCCGATGACCTCACCTGAGTACATGCATTAGCTAGTAACTTTTGGAACATAAACCCTTTGCACTCATATGAGTACATATTATTTAACTTGAAAAAAAAAGTAGTTTTTAGAAGCGGTTTCATTGAAATAATTGTTTACAAACACAATACATCATTTAAATATATAAATTTACGTGTTAGTTGCACATAAAACACCTTGATTACATAAATATAAATAGATTAAACTTACCTTGGCGACGCGTGCGTCCCATTTTTGACAAGTGGACGTCAAAATGGCAGATAAACTCTGATTGGTTCCGCTCCAAGATGAACAAATAATGTCATAGACAACTCCACCAATCAGATAAAAGTAAACCAATGCATCAGAAGGCGCCAAATTTTGAAATATTTAATCACAAATATTATGTGATCGTGTGAGGACACTATGTCACTAGGACTTCAAAGCGATTTTGAGTCTGGGCGGCAACCAGTATACCATTTTGTTCTTGTGAAAGTACGTCAGGCCTTAGGAGGGTATGATAAATTGAGTAGTTCGCTCACCATAGTAATTTCGTGCTCTAACCGTCACTAGTTCGTTATTTGTCACCTTGCGAGTCTGGATGCTATGTGAATGGGAGACAGTTTTGAGTGTATGGATGTCAGCATATTGTTCTTTGATTATATTATATTTAACTTTAGTGTGGATTGGTAACATGTTGCAGTGATTGAATAAATCATTATAATCAGCCGAGTAGTTTAATTTTGTTTGTGGTGATACTATTAGTTTTAGAATTTTTAATTGTAGTTTATATATATTGTCTAAGTATGTATTAAAAGTGCGTCCATAACTAGACAGTCCATATGACACTATTGACTCTGCAAGAGCGTTATATAATAGTATCCTGGTTGAGAATGGTATTCGGTTCTTTATTATATACATCGTTGCCAGGAACGCGCGTAGTTTTTTGCATACTCTGTCAATGTGTTCTCCCCAGTTAAAGTGTTTGTCTATCACGAGACCCAGGTAGACGTGTGAGTCAACCCATTGTATTTGTTCACACGTGCACCCGGCTCCCGCGATAGTAGTTCCGCTATGTTGGCAACTGTGCGAGTGGGCGATCAGGTGATTTTTCGGTTGGCCTTTGAGGTATGGTGATCTTATGTGAATTACTTTAGTTTTTTGAGCATTCAAAACAAGGCCAACGTCATGGCACCATCGACTCAGGATGTCAAAGTCCGCTTGCAGGTCTCTCATAGCGATATTAATATCGCTATGAGAGACTATGAGGCATGTGTCGTCGGCAAATTGGTATGATGTGCTGTGTGAGGTGATGTTGGGCATGTCATTTACGTAGTCCAGGAAGTGAAGTGGGCCGAGTACGGAACCCTGGGCAGTGCCTTCGGTTACCAGGAGTGGGTCGCTAAGGGTGTTGTCAATTTTGACCCGTATATGACGGTTGCGCAAGTAGTCTGAACACCACTTCAACAGAGGACCCCTTATACCACTAGCGTCGAGCCTGTTCACTAACTCATCATGTTTAAGTGTATCAAAGGCACGAGAAAAGTCAATGAACAGTGCTAGTACGTGTGTCCTATTATCTAGTCGCTGGTTGATGTCGTCGGTGAATTTGGACAGTAAGGAAGTAGTGCTTTTTCCCGGCTGGAAGCCATACTGTGTACTGTTAATCACTTTGTTGTCGCTATAGAATGAATGAATTTGCTGGCATATGCACTTCTCAACTATCTTATCGATTGACGACAACAATGTGATTGGACGATAGCTAGTGGGGTCCTTATGGCTTCCCTTCTTGTATACCGGCCTGATACAGCCATCCTTCAGCTGATTTGGATATGAGCCCGTTAAAATACTTGTGTTGATAAGGTTGGATAATGAGATCATGGCATGTGCGAACTTCGGTCAACAAGCGTGCGGCGAGCGCGTGCCCCGAGTGTTGCCAACTCCGGAAATTCCGTGTTGCTAGAGTCAATACGAAATGTCGCCAGAAAGTCGCTAAATGATTCAAACAGGGGCGGAACGACTAGCTAGATTCTCTAACTCTGACAGATACCGCAACTTGCAATTTAATTGCATTAAAAACTTACAACTGTAAAACTTTAATATGTTTGTAAATACTCGCGTATTTTGTTATATTGTTGTTTCAAACAACCTTTCCCATCTTAACCTGGTTTGATGGAAGATATATCTTATTGGAGATACGCTCGCTTTTGTACAATATTTTATTGTAACTGTTGTTTTTTATATATGATTTATGTGCAATAAAGAAATTATGAACTATGAATTTGCAATTCAGTTCATTCAAATCCGTCAAACAACATTCGCTATCGCAAACAAAATGAGTTCTGTTTTGAAGACGCCTTCATAGATAGAGAATAAAGCTACAGGTTCTGAAAACCTATTTCCTCAAATTACGAAGGAGTTGAACCCTACATTTGTTATTCCTTTGGTGCACGATAAATGTGGTAAATATAGGTAAATAACACTTAAACAATCAAAAGGTTTCGTAATATGTTACCCTGAGGAGATAATTGGAATTAAATAATCAATCTTCTCAAATATTATCATCACTTTTGTGTTTAAGTGTCCTCTACCTATAATTACCACATTAATCAAGCGCCAAAGGAAATAAAGGTAGGGATGTCTTCAACGCCAACTATTGGATTTAAAAGAAACTGCTCAGAAAAGAATCCCATTGAGTTTATTTCGCGGAAAACGCGAGTTTATCTCGAAAAAACCGTGCGTTTGCCGCGATCAAACACATAACATCCGGCAATACGCTGTAAAAACGCGTGGAAAACCGCGCGGCAACCGCACATTTTCTAACCGCCATGGGCGACCGCCCTAAGCAGTACACAGTTTTAAAACTTAGTTTAATTTTCTGGGCTTACCGAACGAGGTCTAACATTAGGCTTTTTACACAGAATGCACCTAGATCAGAAGGAGAAGGTGATGAAGGTAATCGAGACCGCTACTGATCGATCCAAAAAATACCAAAATAATCAATATTTCTGAGTTGATCAAGTAGGTACATAGTCTGCGCGCGAATGTTTTCGGACGCGGTGGCTGGGCTTCTTAATGCGGCGAGCGCCTAATGTTATTATTATGTGTAAATTGCTGATACAAAATTAGCAGGCGCTTTTATTTAATCCAGAAACACATTCGTTTTGTCTCGATGGTAGACGTAAGGAGTTTGAGTGATACTATTTTGTCTTCAGACTTGTATTTAGCTAGCGAAGGTCATACCTACTGCCTAGGCTGTTTTTCGGAACAAACAACTCGCTCAGACTCTTATCATGGAGGTTGTGGTGGGACTGAGACATATGGTAATGGTAGGCACAGTACGATGTGTTGTTATCGGGATTTGCCTAGCGCATTCATATTTTCATTATGATTATACGATGAGAGATTTATCGCAGTTACAAGAGGCTCGATAAGTCCTTTGCACTTGTACATCTATGTGGAAAGCGAAAGGACTGGAATGGTTCGAAAAAACTTACTGGATTCACCACGGTATACTGGCTTTTTTGGTTTATTGATCTGCATAGAAAGTACTCAGGCTTTATTTCAAGACTTGGTGATGCAGGGAAAATTGAAGTACCTTCCAATGCATAACATTGGTCAAGACCATATTGAAATACTATTTTACGTTATCCGGTCTCACGGTGGCTATAATGATAACCCAATTACACGCCAGTTTGAAGCTATTTATAAATGAATGCTGATCCATACAGAACTTCAAACAGCATCCACGGGACAAATTGTATTCCACTAGAAAAAAATGCAATTCTTAACTGTTCCTCAGCTATTGAAAACAAAAACAGTTATAATACGTGGAGAAGAGGATGAACTAAAAACGGTGACGACAACTTCTCAACCTGAAGACAATATCTTGACCGATATTGAAAGTCAAGTATTTATTTCACCCTTTGGAGACAAGGTAATTGAATAGGTAGCAGGATTCTCGGCTTTTTCTGCGGCAAAAGTCGTGAAATGTGCCACATGTCTAATAGGAATTTTGGGCCTTCGAATACAGAAAGCCTCATTTACCAAAAATCGAAAAGGTAACTTACTTACGCTTCAAGATCGGTGATTGCTTTGTGTCATGCCTGCGAGAAAGAAATTCGAAAGAATTTATGCAATAATAGACGACTAAATTCAAAAGTGACTACGCAATTAATTGTATTGAATGCACTAAAGCATTTTCTGGGAAAAGAACTTTTTGTTGGTATAGACGATCATGCGCATGAAAACGGAGTAGTAAACCATAATTGGGAGCTGGCTAACCTAATATGGAAAAATATATTCTCTATGATCTATATCTCAAATGTTGGTCTATCCAACATTTCAAAAAAAGTAGACCCCCAGAAAGGTATTCGTCACGTGTACAATAAACTTATTTATTTTAAAAATCAATAAAAATGCTAGTTAATGTTAAGTCTTAAGCGGGTCTTAAAAATCCCTACCAAATAATTTAATTTAAATAAATAGGTAGTAATTCTAGTTAAATTAACATTTGTTTTATTGCTCTCCCTTTGCTCATTCATGTTTAAGTAGCTTTTTATGTGGTTGAATATAAAAACAAAGAGGGAAGTGTGAGTACCTAATCAAAGTGATTCAGTGACAGAATATAAAAGGGAAAAGTACTGTGCACAGTTACTTTTCCATATATATCTTAATAAAAAGCTTTTATTAAGTAATAGCAAGCCGGCGTAACAATTCAATAATAATTGCAAAAATTACACTTATTACGCGGGCGAAGCCGCGGGGTAAAAGCTAGTAAAAGTATAAGATAATTTAGTTCATTCATCAAACTGATTTGACTTATTCGTCATATGTGTCCCATCACTGTCTTGTTCTATGCAGCAGCATAGTAGCATAACATTAACCCTTAAATGCAAGTTTTTTTTTATTTTTTTAATAAATAAATTTAGTTGTATTTTGGGTTCTAGAATATGGTAAAAATAATAAAAAAAATCTTTAAAGCAATTTATAATATATTTTTGACCAAAAACAGGTTGGTGAAAATTTACATCATTATGTTATTAGATCTAATTAGCTTAGTACTAAGTTATTTACAGTGACAAATTTTAGTCTGAGTGGTAATTTAGAAAGCAATTATTGTTTTGATTGAGACACAAATTAACAGTGCACTTAGAACACTGAATGGTAGAATATCCCTTACATTTAGGCATTTTGCATCGTAGGGATCCACCTACTACAGGCCAATGATCATGCCCATCCCTGCGAACTTCCTTTGGTGGGGCCACTGCTACTGCACTTCTTTTCTTTTTTGCTTGAATCTCATTTTCTATCAGATTAGTACTTGGACGACCCCTCTTGCTTTCATTTGGTCCCATATTACAAAGAACAAAGGCCAACTCATTTCTGAATGCACCTAAGTTTATAATATCTTTTTTAGGTGTATTCTTCGCAATCAAATTTTTCTTATATATGATCCAAGCATTTATGACAGCCAGATCCAATAAGTGAAAAAATATTCGCAAATACCATTTTCTAGACTTCAGCTTGATTCGATATCTGCCTAGGAAGCTGTCCATGCGATCTACTCCGCCCATATGGGCATTGTATTCACTTATAACTTTTGGTAATGGTATTTCCACCTTCTCTTTTTTTCCTTTGTCATATCGGGATACATTGCTCAAAGGTAAAGCCCCAACATAGGACGACAATAATGTAACAATTTTGTTGTCCTTCCATGCTACAACACTCATGTCGACACCTTGGAATGAAGTCAATCTTTCTTCAAATGAGCCTCTGGCAACAGATTTCTTCATAAACTGTTTCTTATCAGGTAATTTCGAGTTAGGTATTCTATTTTGCTGAATTGTCCCAACAGAATGTATGCCCTGTGTTGCCAAATAATACACTAGCGGTATTGCAGTATAAAAGTTATCAAAGTACAGAATGTGATTCACCTTTCTGGGTATAATTCGAGCCAAGCGGAGAACAACATTGCTAGTTGAGCCTAAATCAGGTTCATCTTCAGGCTTGTTAGTAAGGTCCTGTCCAGAATAGACTTCAAATTTGTGTGCAAATCCAAGCAAACTGCATAAAACATACAACTTAAAGCCCCATTTGTGAGGCTTATTAGGCAGATATTGTTTTAGAAAATGTGCCACTTTGGTGGCACACATCTGCTCATCAATCGAAAGCCGTTGATCCATTGGAACAGAAGAAAACCTCTCGTTTAACTCTTCAATAACAGGTCGTATCTTGAACAAACGATCATGTTCTGGATGTCCAATTTCTTTGTGCTGATCGTTATTATTGAAATGTAAATAATTTTTCATTTTCTCAAATTTGTTATTCGGCATAACAGAAGATATGGGTTCATAGCCGAATTTTGGTGACCAGTATGATCTGACACTTGGAAATTGTTGCACTGACATGTACAAAAGCACACCAAAGAACTTTTTCAGATCCCTTACAGTGTAAGTAGTTAGCTTTTCAGGATTCTTTTGGGTAACATAAAGATTGGTTTGTTCGACTATGTTCTGCATGAAGTTTTCATTAAAAAAGTAGCTGAAGCATGCATAAGGACTATCTAGCTGTGATAATTCTGGTCCAAAGTCAGAGTTACCTTTGAAAGTGACTTTAGACTCGTGAAACTCCATATTTCTTTTCTTCCATATCAACTTTCTTTTGTCTAGTAATCCTGCAAACACATTACCCGTTGGGATCAGATTAGGTTCCAGTGCCGGATGATCTGGCAGTTTATCTTCAACTAGAGGTGGATCATCTTCATCATCTTGAGAATCTTCTCCGTTTCCTTCTTCTAAGACATCCCCAAGTAACATCTCTCCATCGTGAATTTGTTCCAACCTTTCCTCTTCGTTATCAGAAATTTCTAAGTCATCTTCCGACATCCATCCACCTTCTAAAGCTGCTAAATATTGTTCTATGTCTTTTTCTTTCATGTTTAATATTTAATACAGCCCTGAAAACAAAAAGAAACTAATCAAAACTTACATTTATTCACATTTGATGTTTCATACTAGATGAGTGATCGTCATAACATAATGATGTAAATTTACATCAAACAATTGTCAGCATTTTTTAAATATTTATCTTGTTTTTTTACCAATATAAAAGTTTATATCGAAAGACTAACCTTGAATCTCTCCAGATGTGTATTTTCGTATCAATATATTAGAAATTATCAGCAAAAATTCGATTGACAAAATCACCAACGTACACGAAACCAAAATTATGCAGCCGCGTGAACTTTTTGTTGTCGTTTCTGACAGATGACGTTTATTTTTTTTTGTGGCTGCATTCCGAAAGGTTAGTTTATCCTTCTTAAATGTTACTACACCCAAAAATGTACAGCCCCGTATCCTATGGTAGGTGTTCTCCCCTGCGAAGTGGGTTGATGGTTTCCATCAAAATGCATTTAAGGGTTAAATGATTTTATGCCACGAATTGTTTACGCGTGTATCCGATTTTATGTTTAAATTGAACGTGGCCATTATCTTTGTCTATGAGTGAATGAATGAATGTCGCGGGCCGCGGGGAATCCTTGGAATGGCAGTTGTGGTTAGTGTTGCCGCACTATCGATAGTTTTACAATCGATAGTTGACCTCGAAAATCATCTATAATATCGATAGGGCTATCGATAGTATCGATACAATCGATACTATCGATAGTATCGATAGCTGTTTTAGTACAATACTATTGACACACAGCAATACTATCGATAGTATCGATAGTATCGAATTTCAATATTGAAACCACTATCGATAGTATCGATAGTATCGATAGTATTGCTACTGACTATTGCAGGAATAGACGATACTATCGATAGTATCGATACTATCGATAGTTTTGTACTATCGATAGTGACCTTAAATTCAATAGTATTGGTTATGAATATGAGTTGTTGATGTAACTGATGTGATGCGAAGTGAAGAACATGACATGGTTCCTAAATCAAGTAATAAATAAACTAGATTACGTAATTTACGACAACAATAAAGGTGTACTCTGTAATGGCTTCAAAACGTAAATTATACATGAAAGGTAAGTACGGCCACAATCAATACTCTTGTTTATTTGGTATATGTATATAGGCTGACATTTAATTAGCTGACCATATTTTTGGGAATGATAGTACCCATTAATACTACTATCAATCCCCAAAATATGGTCAGCTAAATAAAAGTCAACCTGTCTAGAGGTACGTGTTAGTTACATCGAAGGGCGCTTTAAATTTATGCGTTTCTTGGCGGCTGGCTGCCCCGGTCCTCAGCGGTGCGTTAGTCGCACTGCACACGGACGTTCACCTTTTTTCATTCAAAGCACTGCGCTGCGGACCGGGGCAGCCAGCCATCAAGAAACTCATAAGTTGAAAGCGCCGAAACTGATGGTATTGATACATTATTTATTTATTTTTCAGATAGTGACGTGGACCCTCAACTCATTGATAGTCCACCTTTATTTACGGAACCACTGGACTATAATTATATCAAATCAGGTAACCGAAAAAAACTTATCTATTTAAGATATTAAATTATCATCTAAAAAAAGAAAAGATATTAAGATGTTTGACGTGACGCTAAGTATGTATGTTAATATGTTTCTTATTCAATATGCTAACCAGAAGACTTTCCCTAAGGAATTTGGGTCCATATATGCTAAAAACTCTTCGGTCATCTATAAACTGACGCAATTAACTAACACTACGAGTACGATACTACGATCCGTATTTTTTGGCATTCCGGGTCTATGTTTCATAAGAAAAAATGTCCAGTTATCGATACAGAATTACTGTCAAGAAAACATAGTCATTTCTAACCAATTTTTGTATCCCTATGGCAGATTCAGATAACCACCCTGAAATGGTTATACCACAAGACAGTCAACGATTCGGCGATGACACGCAGGATTTTACAATTTGTGATGATAATGCAGGTATGGTTCAGGATAAATGAAATATGATGATTTGTTTATACCTATTTATATTATCATTTTGTTGAAATTATCTGTAACTAACTTATATCACATTTGCAGATAACGCAGAAAATCAACATGAAAACAAAGAAGAAATCAATATTAAAAAAAACTGTTACACACAAACAGAAGTAAGTATGGATTCTCATGCAAAAATTGATGATAACAAAGAAAATGGATCAGAAGAAGATAATGAAGGGCAAAATTCAGTTACTTGTGTTCATTGTATCTTCGATGAAGAATTGGACAAAAGGAATTATTATTTTGGTAATCTATTGATCGGTGAATTACAATTTTTGCCACCATGTATTCGTTCAGAAGCATATATGGAAATTTTGAAATATGTTGATTCTTTAAAGAAGAAACATAGAGATGAACATAATGATAAAATACAGGACTAGATTAAAAATACAAAGTTACTTTGTTAAATGATTGACAATTGTGATTACAGTTTATATTTGGGCTTGAAAGACAATAAACAATAAAATTATTTTGGCTTTCTTTTTGTCCCAATAAACGTTAAAAAATATATAAATTCACAGGCAAAAAAATATATAAATCAGAACAACTTTCCCTAAGAACCATGGGCCTGTAATCTTATGTAAGTACAAACTTATGTAGCCTACCTCTACAGTACCTACTCAATGATGGTTAAAAATATTTGACTTTAACATACCCTACCCATGTTTCTTGGGGAACGTTATTTAATTTAATGGAACTGAACAACTTACAAAATTAAAAGCGCGCTGATTTCAATAGTTTTTAAGAATCATTATTTTCCAACAGTCTGTGGTTTTCTTTAATGAAAATTAATTCATTTATATGATCCGCACCTAAGCGATTGCGTCGCTCTACAATTATCTGACCAGCCGCTGAAAATATTCTTTCAGCTGGCGTTGAAGTAGCTGGAACGCATAAATATTTTAAGGCAATGTTTTTTAAATTGCTATGTGTATACGACCAGTATTCTATCGGATATTCTGTCTTGTCAATAACCGGTCTCGATGTGTAGCGGCTGATTTCGACAATAGAGTCTGCAGTTACATTGGACCTAACTGTGGAGGACGATGCCTCATCAAGGTAAGAGAGTAAATTAAGCTTGTTTTTTTTTCTTGGTGTCGAGTTTATCGTTTCTGCTTGCGGCGCTTGTTCAGCATCTGCTGTATTAGGCGATGGTGACATGTCGTTTTGCATTGCCAAGTAGGTAGCATATTCTTTCTGAACGACATTAACTGCCCTTTCTGCTTCTGAATCTGTTTTAAATCCCAATTTCTTAAAATGTGGATTTAGGAGGGTGGCAATTATACATGGGCTTCGTAATTCATACGGTTTTATCTTCACATATGTATGTTTTCTTAACGTTTCAATAATCTTACTAGACGATTCCAAGAATGTTTCTCTTTCCAATTGAGCAAACTTGATCAACAACCCTTTTATGAGAGGAATGATCATAGATATAGTACAGTACGTTTCTCCTGATACAGCTTCGGTACAGGAGTCAATTGGCTCAAAAATTTTCACTACTTCTTCTAGAAGAATGTAATCTTCTGCCGTTAGACTCGTTGGCGCCCTTTGATGTCTGGCTAAAACGACTGATATTTCGTCTCTGACTTCGCCAATTCTGTTGAGCATCTGGTATGAACTATTCCATCTGGTGTCAACGCTCTGTATTAAAGTTAACTGTGGTTTCTTTAGTTCTTTTTGGAGAGATTTCAGTTGACCAGTAGCTAAAGTGCTATGCTTAAAAAATGAAACTATAGTTTTGCAATTATCAAGCAATTCCTTTAGAGCAGTGCATTCCAAGTCGTGAATAGTATGTTTTATTACCAGATTTAAGGAATGCGCAAAACATGGCAGGTGTCTTATTTGTAACTTTTCAGCCGCTTTAATCATTACTGCAGCGTTGTCGGTAACCATAACAACAACTTTATTGCGGCACTTAAATTCATCTAAAATCGATGCAATTACCTGCAAACAAAAAAATAAATAAAATAAAATAATGTAGGTATTCAAGGTGTAAATGAATTAACGCAAAATGAGAACTACCTTGTTAGGGACATCATTCTGAGCAACTTTTATTGTGAAACCGATTTGATCAGAGCAATTTTTTTTCACTTTCTCCATACAAATCAGCTGATCCACTCAGGCCAAAATGTACTATAAAGTGAAAAATCAAGTTGCTCTGATCAAATCGGTTTAATAATGAAGTAGTTTCTCATTTTGCGTTTATTCATTCACACTTTTTACAAAACAAAAATATTGTAGGTATAGCCACATTATTAATAAACAACAATTATTGTGTTGAGAGCTTCGTGGTCTAGTTTTTACATGTTACTTAACGCACACGATCTCTTATGCTGTACGCGTACCACTTAAGTATAAGCCACGGATGCTATTTAGTGAATATAAATTGCAAACGATCATGCGGATAAGCAACATCTGTCTGAGATAGTAACTGGTGACCCTTTTCTACAAGACACCTACTAGCAATCAAGTTGCATACAATAGTTCAAAAACGCGGACTCACCCGGACACGCCCCGTTGTAAAATAAATCATCCCTTTTACTTACATATAAATCAGAAATATAATGAAACAGTTACTCACAGAGGATATATTATCTGCGTCGTGGTGACCTTCAACCACCACTGCTGCTAATAGAACAGACTCAAGCCTTTTGTTGATAATTAGATGTCCCGTTACGGCAAGAATACCGTCATTGCTCGCTGAAGTCCATGCGTCAGTAGTAATGGCCAAATGTTTGATTGATTCTATAATTCCCAACAATTGCAGCTTCATTTTTGAATACATTTTTGGAAGCAGTTTAGTAGATAACATAGTCCTTCCAGGCATTTCATACTTTGCGTCCAAAGCAGTTACAAATTCCTTTAGACCTTCATGGTCAGATAGACGAAGGGGCTGCATGTCTATGGCTACCATTTTAGTAAATTTTTTGTCGAGCATCTTTTTTCTTGTAGAATTATTTGAGTATTTTTGCACATTTTTTGCCTGGATTTCACTACTGTCCTCTTCATTTTCATTTCCAGCGCAGCTTGAAGCAGATGTTATTAATAGTTGCGGGTGTTTCCTTTTCAAGTGGTCTTTCATATTCGAAGTATTATTACAATACTTGAATTCTAATCTGCAGTTTTTGCAGATTACTTTATCTTCGTTCTCTTTTTTAACATAATAATTCCACATAACTGATTTTCTTTTCTTCGATGCACTTTCAGGAGTTTCTGATTCCATTTTAGACACGATTATTTAACGATACGATACACACAACACAACAGATACACCACCAACTGATTCACGCTGTCAAGAAATGCACAAACACAAATTGAATGCCCCGTATTTTATCAATGTACCCACTTAAGCTTAATATTTAATGCTGCCAGTTTAAAAAGAAATTGACCGACAAACAAGGTTTCATTAAAATTACATTATTGTTATTTTATATTCCAATCTACTACTAAGACTATATTATCTTACCAATACTATTGAATTTAAGGTCACAATCGATAGTTTAAAACTATCGATAGTATCGATAGTATCGATAGTATTGACTGTTCTTGCAATAGGCGGTAGCAATACTATCGATACTATCGATACTATCGATAGTGATTTCGATATTGAAGTTCAATACTATCGATACTATCGATAGTATTGCTGTGTGTCAATAGTATTGCAATAAAAAAGCTATCGATACTATCGATAGTATCGATAGTATCGATACTATCGATTGCCTATCGATACTATTGCTTTTGCCTCAACTATCGATAGACTATCGATAGACTATCGATAGTGGCCTATCGATCGGCAACACTAGACTTGTGGTCACATCACAGGTCGTGGTCGGGGCCCTGGGCCCTGGGTATATGTTGTTCTGTGCTCGTGGTGTGGTAGGTAGAATATGTACAATAATTTGTCTTTGCGATACTTTGCATCAACAGCCACGAGATTCTTCCACAAAATGTCTTCTGCCAATAAGAAACCTTTCACCGTGATCGTGGAAGGCAACATAGGCAGTGGAAAGACAACATTTCTGGAGCATTTTCGACAGTTTGAGGACATTACCTTATTGGAGGAACCTGTCGAAGAGTGGCGTAATCTTAACGGATGGAATCTCCTGGTGAGTCTACCCCCAATACCTATTGTGCAATAACATAACGGTACTACTAATCCAAGTCAAATCCCCAAGACAGACGAGTAAAATTGGTTACTGGGGGGGTTCATGGGGTTTAGCTTGAACCATTTGGGTCAGAGTGTCGAAGCCCCCTAAGTTTTTTTTTCCTTGGCGCCCCCTTATCTACACTCCAACCACCATTTGTCCTGTTATTAAGACTAGGAGTCAAGGCCCTATTTAATTAGTAATGATTTAATTAAACTTATTGATATCTTTAGGAACGGAACGTTTTTCGTAAAAAAAATAAGGGTTGAATGTCAATCAGACCAATGCGTCATGCGTGGAACGGAAAGTTAGTCCTTCGGCGGCAAAGTGTGTCTTTGTAGGGAGTAATCATATCTCATATCTATTGATTCGGTGACACATTATATCTCTATCAGATCTCACTCATTCAAATCTATGGCTTCTCATAACACTCCAACTCCCACTTATTTCTTACTCTTTTATCTCACAAGGCTCTTATATTTGTTTAATGAGTTGATGAGTTGGAAGAGTCTCGAAAAATAACCTACTCAATACAAAATATATAAACAAACGAATTGCAACAGTTGCATTTTAAATTCACCATTTGAACTATGCCTTAACCAACTTACCTAGAGACCACTTTTTATTGCCCGCTTCGATCCCTTGATCACTTTTGCCTTGGCAGCGAACTGAGGCCTCCATAGCTTCTTCATACATTATTATGAACGTTATATCCCATAGATTTTTATTGCTTTTCGAGCTTATTGCAATGCGATAAGATTCAAATCAATAAGCAAACTTTTGGAAACATTATGCCTATTATAGTATGACAAACACATACTCTTTCTCGCTCATCTTAATCCAACCGATGATAGCCGAAAAATCCCACGTGTTCGTTTCCGCGAATCTCACTCTGGTGTACAGGTGAACGCACACCTGTCCATGCTTATCCGGTCATGCGTGGCGTGCGAGTGCGACAGAGCAACGCGCGAGAGCAGCGTGGTCGATTCCTTCGGCGCCGTCGATCCGTTCGGTGCGGTTAGTGTGTGTTCGCCTTCGCTATCGCTACTACTAGGTATCCGGCTCAAATTTGGACCAAGGATTAAGGTGATAAGGTTGCTATTCGCCTAAAAGTGACATTTAAGACTGAAATACGTGTGGTTGGTTTGGTCAATTGTGTATTTGCCAACAAAATGTGAACCAAATGTAGACCAAATGTTAAGGTGATAAGGTTGCTGTTTGCCTAATAGTGACATTTTAAAACTGGAAGACGTCTGGTTTTGTTGGTTTGTTCTCACACAACTGTGTTTAGTGTAGCCTGGGCAGAGAGAGCGAGATTTGTTTGGGGAGTAAGATATGATTCATATCGCTGGGATGTAACTAGGATATAATGGACGTCAAGCGATATGTGTGTCATATTATATCTTACTCTCGATTTACCCAAGTCTAGGCGGCAGTCCATGCTGGGGTATCATAGCGTAAGGGGTCAAAAATATAGGTATTGGTCCCGCTATCTGCCAGATATATAGGCATGGGACTGGCATGTCATTGGGACAACGTGGTTTTGCCACTATACAATATTGTTTTTCTAGGGTAGAGAAAGGTCAAGTGTCGATAAAACCGGTAGAAAATATAACATTCCATAGTCTGTGCATTCCATGTATTTTTTGTTTAAGTTGGTTGTATTTAATAGATCTATATTCTGAAGTTTATTACAGTTTATTCATGATTATTTATTTGTTATACGACGGTGAGTGAGGGAGCCTGCACGGGGACAGTCGCCGCGCTATGTTGCGCCGTAGCAGAAGCATAAGCAAACATGGATTTTAGTAGAAAACATGTTTTAGGTTAGGTCATTTCATACTTTGCAGCATGGATCAGAAAAACTACATATTCCTTTTGCTAGATATGGTACAGGGGGGTCTCTTCAACCCCCCCTCTCCCCAACCCTTTATGTAACTGGACCCGTGGAAAAAATTGCCCAATTTTAGTAGAAAAGCAGTTTTGGTACATATACACTAGGATTTTTAATTTGACGCCAAATATGTAAACAAAGGTTTTCTGGTGTTACAGTTAGAGAAAATGTATGCTAGATCGATGGTTACTATTATTGAGAAAATGGGGGCTTCCGCCCCCTTATCGACACTGACCAAAAAATATCTATAATTTAGGTATTTTCTTGGGTTGGGTCTTATATAAGACACATTGAAATTTGAAGATTGGATTACTTAGGTAGTTAGGGGGGGTCCTTAGCTATCCTCTGATTCCATTTTCTGATTTAGGAAACATCATTTTAGCACTTTAATTATAAAATATGTTTCCGCGATTTTTACAACTTCGCCAATCTCGGAACGACAAATTATGTCAAACACAAAAGCTCCAACGTTGGATATTGGTACATGATTTTAGTACAAATTACAAGATTTTGTTGTAATGGTAGAAATTTGCGCGGGCAATTTGAATTTTCTGAAATAATGAATTGCTCATTTCATTCCGTTTCCATCCGTGTTTCGTGAATGTTCTGTTGCGCTTTCGTTTTATCCGTGATTCTCTCGACGACTTTGGCTTTGTTTTTGGACTCTTTTGACACTTTGACGATTGACCTTGGCATTTATTCCGGATTATTGTGGCATTTCGTATTTGGATTGTTCGTGATGGAACCTGTTTCTTCCGAACCGCAACCTGGCCCTTCGGGCATTGAAGCGCCGGTGAGGGAAGATGGCAACGTAGTGGATGAAGGTGCAGTTCCTCAAAAACGACGTCGCTACGTAAGCGAGGTGATGCCGATGTGGAATCTCTACAGATTGGGAGTGGAGATTCAAGACAAAGAAGCGTGTTTGGCGTTCGCAGTGTCAAAGGGATTATTGGCAGCAGAAAAGTTATGCGGACGCCACAAGATCCCCATGACATGCTACCAGAGTGGCACTAACAGTGTCGGTAGATGGAGGTGTAATAAGAACCCCTGCTCATCGAAATTTGTGTCGAGGTCCAGCGGTACGTTCTTTGAAGATGCAAGAATTTACATAAGGCACGTCATATTCCTTATGTATGCCTATTCACGGAGATGGAGCTTTGAAGACGCAATACACGAAGATATACTCCGATTTGAAAAAGACAGCTGTCTATCAAGAACCACAATTGGGGATTGGTACAATTATTGTCGGGAAGCAGTGGTAATCTACCAAATAGAGAAGAATGAGTTTCAAGGAAAGATCGGAGGTCCTGGAAAGGTGGTCCAGATTGATGAGTCAAAGTTCGGGAAGCGAAAATACAATAGAGGACGTGTCATTGAGGGCCACTGGGTCATTGGCTTCATCGAAGATGGCTCAGAAGAATTAAGACTTGAGGTCTGCCCTGACAATGTGCGGTCAGCGGAAGTTCTGATTCCGCTGATACAAAAGAATGTTGAAGTCGGAACCACAATACATTCAGATTTCTGGAGGGCGTATGATTGCCTGGATAATTATGGATACATCCACAAAAAAGTGAACCATTCCGAAAATTTTGTTGCTCCGGATGGCACGCACAATCAACGAATTGAGTCACAGTGGCGTGCCATCAAGCGCTTTTTCAGAAAAGATAAACCCAAGTGATTTTATGAATGAAATATAATAAGGATCCCTTTGAAGAAATCATTAATGTAGTAAATTATGTATATAATGAAACACATTCAACAATTGGTTAGAAGCAAAGCAAGGGTTGGGTCCGAGCATGTCACATCAGATCAGATCACAGCAGACCCGGGAGCCGGAGCGAAGCGGAGCGGAGCGAGGCGACCCCCTACTCTTAGCGACCCCCCCTCAAACCTCTTGGTTGCTTTAGGTCACTTCCTGTTTAAAAACTAAAGATAGGTTTGTTAGGTTCACACGTTACAGCAGACCCGGGAGCCGGAGCGAAGCGGAGCGGAGCGAGGCGACCCCCTACTCTTAGCGACCCCCCCTCAAACCCCTCTCCTCTTGGTTGCTTTAGGTCACTTCCTGTTTAAAAACTAAAGATAGGTTTGTTAGGTTCACACGTTACAGCAGACCCGGGAGCCGGAGCGAAGCAGAGCAGAGCGAGGCGACCCCTACTCTTGGCAGCCCCTCCTCCAACCCTTCTCCTCCTCCAACTCCGCCGACATCCAAAAAATGGTTTCCTAAAAGGGGGGGTAGGTAGGGGTAACTCCCCCCCCCCCCCCTCCCCCAAATTCAATGTGTCTTATACAAGTACTTACCCATTTTCTTCTTAGTTTAGGTAGTATATTACAAGAACCATACATTTCCTAGACTGGATATTTTACAGGGTTGGTTACCTCCCCCATCCCCTTCTGAATCTGTCAGACTGTCAGGGTTAAAAAAAATACCCCAGACCTAGTTCAGTCACCAATTTTGGTCAAGATTCTTAGGAATCCTCAGAACTTAGAATAATTATTCTAAGCCTCAGAATCAGAATTCTTAGGAATGCTCATATTGTAAATTCTTCAGTACCTATATACAGAAAACCAACCTCTACTGTGGTACTGATGCCATTCTGTTTATGAAATACCGTGTTGCTCTTAATGCTTCTAACATTCCAGGGTCTGATGCACAAAGACCCACAAAAGTGGTCAATGACATTCCAAGCTTATGTGTCTCTCACAATGCTGTACATGCACCAAAGAGCCACCAGCACACCCATAAAGCTCATGGAGAGATCACTCTACAGTGCACGCTATTGCTTTGTGGAGCAATTGAGAAGGCGTGGGACAATTCACCCGGCTGAGTTTGCAGTTCTTGATGAGTGGTTCCGTTTCATCCACCATCAAATACCCATTGAGGCTGACCTGATTGGTGAGATCTAGTTATTTATAGATATTTCTATAATACATAAGATATTTGACCACATTTTATAAGATGAATGAGAATGGATGTTTGTACCCTAGTCATGGTTGTTTATCTATCTAAGTATAATTATCTTTATAAGTATGTGTATCATTGTCTAGTACCCAAGATACAGGGAATCGTAGTTTGGGGCTAGATCAATGTTTGTAAATAGTGTCCAAGGTATAATTATTATTATTATAATATTATTTTATGGGTAATTAGTACTGACTGGCCGAAACTGGAATTTCAGCTGAAACTGTTCGGCTTGAAAATTTTCACATTCTCATGAAATATAAAGCCTCATAGTAATTTCTTGAACAACATGATGTATTTGGTGTACAAAAATGTAGTTTGAAACAAAATAAAAGTTTGTAAGTAAAGTATACAAAAAAATTTTTTTTACCACTGCTTGTCATCATACTGAAGGTATATGAGCTACAAAATAAAGATATAGAACATACAAGAGATTAAGCCAAAACTTAGAACTTTGCCGAAACTTGGCTAAAACTTGACCGAAACTTGAATGAAACAGAACCATCGGTCTTATAAATAGTTACATGCTCTTGTTAACATGTTGACAATTTCCAAATAACCTGCCTGAGTCATAGAAAGATTAAAAAGTAAGTGGAGATAAGATACTTCAGTGCAGCTAAGAAAATGCTGTATAAAAAAAAATAGTACTGTCATAGGTTCATGCCAGTTCATTATAAGCTTTTATTTAGTTTCACCTGTCCCAGGCTCTGTCCATCTGTTTTCAAAGCTAGCATGTTAAATTTTGAAACACTTCCCATTTGCCAATTGAGCTATAATTTTGTATGCTTATGTAAAACAGATGCAATATTTTTATGACATTGAGCTGATCTGATAATGGAGCCGGAAGGTGGCCATGGGAACTCTATAATAAAATGACAAAAACCCATCGAGTTTGGGCTCTTCTTAAGTTGGATAATCTCTGGTCCTAATAATTAAAAGCTTATAAAAAAGTGCTTGTTTAAGAATAACTTACAGAATGTAATTTAATTTTTTCCCTTTTAATTTAGGTAACTTATATGCAGAATTCCAATGACAGCATTATACCTAAAACGATGGTAGGTATGCATTGCAAGCTGTATGCCATAATGGAGAGATTGATTATGTGATATTTGAGTAATTTGGGTCGATTGTTTTCTATTCCTTAGGAAGGATTTGATGAGGTCATATGTTACCTCGTACACCCTGAGTACCTCGTACACCAATTATACCCTGAGTTTACACTATTTCGCTTTTTCGTAGTTTTTTTTTTGGAACGCAATCATTAAATATACTATTTAACGTACTGTAAAAATAGTCTAAGCAATACTCAACCTCCTTCAAACAGTACAATGGGGCCCAATCAACATCAGCAAGTTGCGAGAACAGCGAAACAAAATCCGCTTTGTTAAAAGCCAGTATGCCTGAAATGTTAAATTGACTAAGAAGCTGTTTGCCATAATTTAAATTACCTATACAGCAGTTGCCTGCAATACAACAAAACTAGGAAGCTGTACATCTTATACGTGTGTTTGTTGACTGGGAATTTGTTAGCATGTCGTAGGAGCAAGCAATAGTCACCACGTCAGTAGTATATGAGTAGTTTTAAATGCTCGTCTTTCAAAGCTTACCAAAAATGCACCTATTTACTACAATGGTCGAATCGTAAAATGTTGTACAATAACGTTCATGACACCATAACACATCGTAACGTTCATGACTGAATGTAACAGTCATGATTATTATAAAGCTTAGTTCATATTGGCAGTAAAGAAATAAAACATAGTTTATTAATCAGAGTTTTATTGAAATCATCCAATATCTTATAATTATATTAATAGACTTATTTACTGACGCTTACTACTCGCTATGTTTGTATGAAATAGGAGATCTTTTCCTTTTGGAATTTATTATTCTTTGAATCGAAGCGAAACGTACGCTTAAAAATAAATGTGGTTATCGCCATCTTTCAGAAAGTACTCTTTTGAATATAATATTAATCCTACTTTTTTACTATACAAATTTCCGGCACTATCGACTTTTTGTTTCAATAAATCTGAGTTTCGGTTTTGTTATTGTTTTTAAAAATCTAATGGCGTATCTATCATTTTCATGTTTTTCTGTTATAAAACCTACATAATACTTCCATTTATTTTTAATGTTAATATCTCTCAAGGACACTGTCGTTTCTATTATAGAGTTCTTCTTTGGTTTCGTTTTCCATCGCAGTCTCATTATCGTTAATTTTAAAGTCTGACAGTTCTGTAAATGAAGGTAGGTGATTAAATCATAAGGTAAAATTTAAAAGTATATATTTGCATTATACGGTACGGAAGTTCTTTTTACTTACCTGATGTAGAGATACAATCATTTTGTTCGCATTTTCTGTCGCGGCCTCATTATTTTTCGCATTTTTAAATAATTTATTTATTTATTCCTTTCTTTTTCTTTTTTAATCCATATCTCAAAAAGTAAAAATTTCCTAACTTAATAAATTATCTGTTACCCGCGGCTTCGCCCACGCCCAATTACCCTCCTTCTGGTGCAGTCGAATAAAAAGTATCCTATATGTTAATCTAGCTCATAAACTATACGTGTATTAAATTTCATTTAAATCGTTCCAAACCTAAAATAAATATTATATTTTTGTTGCGGACAAACTCGGACATATCAGTAGTTTCATTGGCTTGTGTGACAATAAACCTTCATAATGATGTACAACAGTGAGACAGAATATGCCTACTCACCTTGGAATCCATCAAGGAATATCCATGTTTTTTTTGCAACAAAACTTTCGTCCACCACTCTTACCATTTTTCTTCGCGAAAAAATGGCTTTTTATTTTTTTTAATGTTGCCTTGTCGTGATCAATGGTTTTGCCACTCAAAAAAGTAATGTAACTGTCCGGGTTATTCCTTTAAGTGGAAGTAATGACCGTTACACTCATGATGTAACACACTCATTAAAAAAGTAGACAAATGATTAAAAATTAATAAAACAATAACTAGTTAACTGTTATTAATTAGCTTAAACTTTTTAGAGACACGTAGGGCAACTATCATAGGACGTATCCTAATTTGAAACAATTTGTGGGACAGACATCCCATCTTGTAGGTGATGGCAGTTTTCCCCTTAAAATCGGGGGTGGGTCAAAAAAAATAGTATGGGAGTTAAAATAAGACCTTTGGAAAAAATAAATAAAAAAATACTAATTCAAGAGGTAGCGTAGATTTTGTGGAATCATCTACATAACAAAATCATGTACCATCCCATAAAATGTAAGCAATAAATCAAATAACGTTCATGCTATAAAAAAAAGAATTCGAGGTCAAAAAAATAATTCAACATGTACAACATTTTACGATTCGACCCACAAATAAATTCGAAATCCTTCACAAAATGGATAAATTCTCATCAAAACGTGTTTCAAGAAGTCGGTATTGTAAAAATGACGCTTTTTCCTTTTTAGGGTTCCGTACCCGAAGGGTGCCAAACGGGACCCTATTACTAAGCCTCCGTTGTCCGTCTGTGTGTCCGTCCGTCCGTCCGTCACCGGGCTCTATCGGATCAACCGAAATATGTAGAGCTGAAATTTTCACAGAATGTGCATTTCTGTTGCCGCGAGAGCAACAAATAATGAAAAAATACCGATTTTTAAGAATTAAAAGAAGTACCCATAGAAGAAATTATTGGTATGGCCATTTTCTTAGCCATTTTTTTTTAATTGTTATTCGGTGAAAAATGGACTCTTCCGATCTTATCGGAAAATATTTTTAATTGCAGGCAGGTATTGAGTTTTGTGCTTAGTTATTTGTCATTATATGATTAATAATTGCTCATTCCAATTATAATAAATAATATTACGTTTTTTTTCGTATTTGATTTTATTTCTGTAAATAAGTAACTCAATCCACTTCCGGTTGCAATGAGCAAAGAGTTTCGTTAACCTGAGCACATAGTTTAATACTTAATACTACATACACAAAACTATTTTTCAATGTTTCAATGTACGGCCTGGAATGTAGTCCTATGTAGTCCTATTTATTTATTGTTAAAAATTAAATAGGTATATGTACCTACTCGTACAAAAGACTGTCGTTTGACGTTTTTCCGTGTACGACGTACAACGTGTGTTCCGTGGTATGAAACCCTTCATGTGTACCATAAAATATATAAATGCCTTTAAAGTTAATTTCAGAATAAATATTTTATATTATCGCTAAATAGATGTTATGATACCAATATGACCTAACAAACTTCTCTTTAGTTTTCAAACAGAAAGTGACCTATACCAATTCGGTTCTGTGAAACTACATGGGGTCCCGTGGCGGCTGGGCGGTCTGCGGGGTGAATAAATACCTATATAACGTGTCAACGAATAAACGCATAATGAGAAACTAGATTGTTCAGAATCATGAGCAGAGCCGATTTCACTGACTTTAAATGTAGGTCATATTTTTGAAGAAAGAAAGTAATTTTTGTTGCCCTGTCTATTTATTTCTCACCATAGTTTTAGGTATAATGCAGTCGTTGGCATTCTGCTGTAAGGTAACATGATCGAAATTGAAATTTTTCAGTTTACCTAAAAACAAGTCCATCCATTGTGCCTGAGAGGATAAAGAAGCGAGCTCGGTCGGAGGAGCAGTGTGTGCCGCTGTTCTACATCGAAGACTTGCATAAACTGCATGAGGACTGGCTAGTTCACCGGACTCATGCAGAATGTCCTGCTCCGGTAATTCATCAATGTATTTATTTGAAGAGTCATAATATGGGCTTTTCCCTACACTATCTACCTGCTGTGCCCTACTAAAACTCACCACATTCCGATAAAGATTGAATCCAAGTGTCACCTTACTCGTACTCTATCAACTCAAGGGTCCTGGTTTGCACTGAGGTAATATCTTCTGATTGATAGTCCAGCCTTACAAACGAACGATTTTCCGGGCGCAGCGTAATACGAAATATGTAGGTTCGTCCATTGAGTTACAGTGGAATAATGGTGATTTCTGTTCTATTCTATTCGTTCTCAAATAGTTCAGCGACAACTCATTCAACAAATTAATATGAGATAATTCATCTCTGTATCTACGCAGATATAATAAATTCTCTATAATTGACTCAGCAACCATAGGGCAATGACCTGCATTATGTATGACACATCGAAGGGGATATGGCAATTTACAGACAAACAATTTTTACTTTAACGCATCGATGCGTTAAAATAAAAAAAAATATTGTGTTCGTCGAATCTTCAAAATTGACATTTGTCCTGACGTCTGTACACCAACTTAACTGGCTAAAGTGGCTTCAAGTGGCTAAAACACGAAACTAATGCCCTCCCAGTATGAAATGACATTAGTGTGACAGGCTCTAGCGACGCTTTCAACTGAACCGTTTTGTTGGTGACACTGCTTTACCGACACGAAACATTTAAACCGCCTTTACCGACTTTGGTGTGGTACCGCCGTGACAGTTGTCATTTGTTTATTTGTTTCTTGTTTGGTTTTATGAATGGCTTCTGAACCGATTTTACAGCACTATTGATATGTGTGTAGATAAGTAGTGTATGCGACTGTGTATAATTAGGCCTTAAAACTCTCGTGTGATGCTAATATGGAACTCGCTTCGCTCTTCCCATAAAAACACACTCATTATTTAAGGCCCCTTATTATGCGACAGTTGCATAAACTACTATTTTATCCGAGTGCACCAGAAGGTGCGAAATGTTTTTCGAAAGTTTGTACGTATTTTTGTATGTACATAAGTGTGACCATTTCGTTAGCGCTACAGCCCAAACGGCATGACGTTTGTTTTAACTTTCTTTCGTCAATTTTTAGGGTTCCGTACCCGAAGGTTTCCAAACGGGACCCTATTACTAAGACTTCGCTGTCCGTCCGTCCGTCCGTCCGTCCGTCCGTCCGTCTGTCACCAGGCTGTATCTCAAGAACCTAGCTAGCTAGAGAGTTGAAATTTTTCATATGGGCTGCTTGTCAACCCGGCAAAATCTCAAGCCATGATTATGGGTACACGGCACTCAATTAACACAATACAAAATATCCCCGTCGATCCTGTGATGTATGAGGGTACGATAATCACCTACAGCGAGAAAGCTAAGAATCTTGGGGTTATATTTGATAACTTGCTGTCCTGGTCGCCCCATGTTTGTGAGGTCAGCAGACGAGTCTTTGCGTCATTTTACTCCCTACGGAGATTGCAGTACTTCCTGCCGCGGCAGACTAAAATCACCCTTGTTCAGTCCCTTCTACTACCTTTAATAGACTACGCGGATGCTTGTTGGGTCAGTGCGAACGAAGAACAACTGAATAAACTCGAGCGACTCCAAAACCTTGGGATTCGGTTTGTCTACGGGCTGCGCAAGTACGACCATGTCTCCCAGTATCGCAAGGAGCTGGGATGGCTTCCGATCCGTCTTCGCCGTGATATGCACATTCTCTCTTATCTATTCAATATTTTGCGAAATCCCCGCTACCCCACATATCTTCGAGAACGTTTTGAGTTTCTTTTCCCCAGGGATAGTAATCGGAGATCCCACACGGTGTCTCTCCTGTCAACTCCTCGGCATAAAACTGCCGCCTACAAACACTCTTTTAGGTTAAGGGCAATCCGACTGTGGAACGCACTTCCCTGCACTATTAGGGATAGTCCCTCAATTTTCACTTTTAAGAAAAGATTGAAAGCGTATTTCCTTTCTCTTTCGTAATTAGTATCATATTTATGTAAGTATATGTATGATATTTTGTAGATTATATATGTGCATGCTATCTAGTGTATTATATAGTTGAGATATATATATATTTTTATTAGGTATATTTTATTTATATTTTAAATGTAATTTTCGTACGTATGTATACTGTTTTATTGCGCACTAGGACTGTCCTTTTTCATAAACACTCCTGTCTTGCCTAGGTTTGCTGGAAGAAATCTCTTTTTAGAGATAAGCTCGCCTTTGCCTATAAAATTTATTGTAACTGTCTGTTTATCTATGTTTTCTGTGCAATAAAGAATATGAATATGAAAAAAAAAATCACAGATTATGTATTTCTGTTGCCGCTATAACAACAAATACTAAAAAACAGGATAAAAGAAATATTTAAGGGGGCTCCCATACAACAATTCTTTCAATACCACATACAAACTTATGGATGCACCTGGTTACGTACATGGAGTGTGAAAGTAACCGCACCAATAACTTTGTAAACAATATTTTGCTGTGTAAAATCCAAACTATTCACTCCACGCCATCGCTTCCATTGAATATATAAGCCGCTATAAGTTGAGTTTCCTCATAAGCATCGGAATCCATTTTTTCAACCGACGCGGTAAGAAATTGGCTAGCCCAATATTTAGTAACGAACGTCTGCGGCGGCGGTCCGGGCCGATCTAGAAAAGAAAGCCAGTCTGATGCCAGTGAGTGGGGAAATATTTTTGGCTGGATCCAATTGTCGTCAGTCCCTTTTTAAAAGTTCAAATCGCCGTGAGTGTGCCCATCTTGAAACTCAAAAGCTGTGTAGTTGCATGTCAGATAAAAACTAACGGCAAACTTTTTGCACAAGACCTTGACCGCGCAAGCGAGATAAAGGCGTCTCTTTGTTAGTGAGAGAGCGAGAGAGTTCCCCCCCCCCCCACTACGTCAAATATGCCACGATATATAGGTAAAGAGGAGACGTCTAAATGGCTAATAATGAGGACTTTAGCGACAGAGCTGGATTAAGCGGGGGGAGAGGGTGGAGGCCGGGAGCTGGAGAGGGGAGGTTAATGTTTGTATGGCTGGCCATTTTTACACGAGAGTGCGATCGAAGACACGGGCATCTGATAATTTGTTCATATTTATGAAAGCAAAATGCAGCAAGCTGCATTGATTGGCTACCTAAAAAATCATATTTCCACAACCACGATCCTCAAAGGAGGGCTCTGCCATTTGCACTATAGTCATAAACAGTACACGCTGGTTCCACTGGACAGACTTGAGTGGCGTGTAGTGTAGTGGAGATAAGAAGATGATGACGATGACGGTGATTAATCTATCATTAAACATTATCATAATAGTATTTTCGTTCATTTCAGGTTCTGGTCATAGACGCAGACTTGGATCTCGCACAAATCACTGAGGAGTACAAGAAGAGCGAACACCAAATACTGAGAAAGGCAGTTGATGTCGTGATGAGCTCCCCAAACAAGCTAAGTCCAAAGAAACCAATATCCAGGATACCCATCAAGATTGCCCCACACTTCCGTTTTTAATTTAATTTAACTTTCTGGTTTCCTTCTCAAAAATATAATTTATAAAACTTTTGACTGTAACAGCTCCTTTTACAAAGAGTTTCCTGTACTTTCAGTATTCGTAGATTAGCTATATTTATAAGTTAGTGTTAAGATTGCACTTTTTGTATTTACCATAAAATTTGTCCCAGTGACAAGACGCCTCTGTTCAGCGCTGGTGTTGGTGAATAAAAGATGAACATAAACTTTTCGATGGTATTTTAAAGGTATTAGACTGTATTTTAAAGGTATTTTAATTATAAGCACTATTAACTATACTATCAGCATATGCATATCGTCTAATGCTAACTTCATGTACCTACCTAACATACCGTTTTGTACATAAGTAGGGCCAGAAGAAAGTTTGTAGAAAAATATAAATCTAGTATTTATATTAATTAACCTTCTTAGTCAACATTGTTTTTAATTATTACTCGTACAGTTTTATGGCATTTATTTTATTTTTGTGTCTTACAGTTCCCATTTGGATGTTATTTATTACTAAGTTTAGACTAACTATTATGTGAAATCCTAACTGTTGAGCTTCAATATATCAATCAAACCTTACATGTTTGTTGTTTTACATTAAATACTATTAAAAGTAACTATCCAATGTAATGACCACATGTGAGTATGAATGACCTAAGCAAATTATTCGTACTTACCTGATGTACATTATGTACCTACACATATTTTATCGGCATCATCAATTTAAAAGGCATGTTAAAGCGACTTTATTGAAAAAGGGATATTACAATGTTCAAGATTACTTAAATCACGGGACTGTATGGGGTTAATCTAGCTCAATACAGACCTTGCTGTTAATAATTTTGTAATTATTTATTCCTGCTTATAATGGCTTGTGTTTAAACGATTACCAAAAAATTCGAAAATTTACTACCAATAAATTCGAAATGATTGCCAAAATGGATGGATGTCCACCAAATTGTGTTTGGATAAATGATCACCAAACTTCTTTTTATGTTTTGTGTGTTAAGTTTATGTTTAAAGTATTTTTTATTGTTCTTAAATGTTCAACCTAGCACGAAGGATAAAGGGGGCTTCGCTTCGCTCACCCCCTTTACCCTTCACCTAAGCTACCGCAGTATTTTGCCCTGATATTTTCTGCAACTTTTGGTCGACATTTAGCCATTTTGGGTAGGAAATAAATATTTTGGTGGTCATTATATTTGTAGCATATTTTATCTATGGCATTTCAGAATACTTACTTAAATGGTTTTAACAAGTGGCCCTGTGGGCTGTAGACCTCACTAACAGGGGGGACTGTGAACCAATTTATAAATAAGTATTTTAGATTCAATCAAAATCAAGTAGTAAAGTAGCCGCACCAATAACTTTGTAAACTACATTTTGCGATTTAAAATACAATCTATTGCCTTTTCACGAAAATAGTCTATTTCACTCACTCTCATGGTCACTTTACTAATCCGTCTCCAACTTCGAGGAGTCCAAACTTGTATTTTTTGAAAATATTTCTTGATTTTTAGAAAACAGGCGGGCGAAAGGTATTGCTGTGGTATATTTTTATTTTTAGAACCGGCTCATGGAGCCCTTTAATTTGATATACGGCTTCATATATATGGCTTCAGAAAAAAAAATACAAAAAATTAATGACGTCATAACTCTCCCCCCAAGGGGAAAAATCGAGGAAAGCTCTCGACAAAAAAAGCTTTTAATTCAAGGAACACGTGTACCAAGTTTTGTGAGGATCGCTTGAAAACTGTGGACCCTAGACCGGAACTGACAGACCCACATAGTCGTCATAGACCTTCGCTCGCTTGGTCGATAAACCTTTCTAATAAGTTTATTCCAAGCCTCATAAATCATAAATGGTGGTTCTAAAATCCTGACCTAGCCGTAATATGAAAAGTAGAAAATAACACGGGATCACATCTAAATGAAGCGAGTAGGTAGCGAAGCGAAGCGAATACTACTGACTAGCGCTCTAAGACAATGTAGGTAAATGTAAACTTTGTTGGCACTAAAATTCGTTTTTAGGGTTCTGTACCCGAAGAGTGCTAAACGGGTCCCGTTTATTACTAAGCCTCCGCTATCGTGAGCATACGCCCAGCAAAAAGTTTTTTTCTAGACGATTTCTGGTGTATGGAATAATTAGTCCAACATGCCCTGTAAATGTCCGTGAAATTTCAGAATTAGTTCGACCTTCAAGCTGTAATCCTCACCGTTGAAACCTTCATGAAAATGAAATTTGACACTGCCAAAACAGTCCAGAAATAGGTCTAAATAGTCCACAAAGAAAGAAAAATAGTCCTCTTATAGTTCCGAAGTTATAGCTATAGCTTGGTGAGGATTACAGCTTGACGTCAAGCTGTAATCCTCATCTCTCGTGCAAGCAAACGGAAGGGCCTATCTACTTGGTTTAGGTTTCAAAAATTAGTCCAGAAATAGTCATAGTCATGCCAAATTTCAGAAATAGTCCTTCAACGATTCCAGTGTTATTAAGACATTTTGGTGAGGATTACAGCTAGAATATTTGATATCATCAAATATCTTCGGAACGCCTATGACTTTCAGTTTGAAATTTGAGCCAAAATATAGTCCAGAAATAAAGTCAAAGTCAAAGTACTTTATTACTGTAGATATTTACATATACTTAGCAAACGTCATTTTTTGCCTCCTCTCTAAATTGGACCACTGTGGGAGAAGAAGGCGTAGAAACACCCACAGATTGATTTTTAGATCTCTTTTAAAAATAGGTTGTGCTTAACTAATACAATTATGATTTTTTTTAATTTAATAAGCAGGCAATAATAAATAACTACAAAATTATTAACAGCCAGGTCTGTGTTGAGCTAGATTAACCCCATACAGTCCTGTCATTTAAGTAATCTCGAATATTGTAATATCCCTTTTTCGACAAAGTCGCTTTAACATGCTTTTTAAATTGCTCAAATGGCAATTTCAAAATCTCCAGAGGTATCTTATTATATTAGAGAATGCACTGACCCTTGAAAGAATTGCTAACCTTCGCGAGTCTAAATCGGGGCGCACACAGTCTGTGATAATTTCTTAGGTTAACATTGCAGCTATCGCTAAGTTTGGTAAATGTTGTAAGGTTCTTGCGAACATACATTATATTTTCGAAAATAAATTGACTAGCTACAGTTAGTATGTCAATTTCTTTAAAAAGTTATCTTAAGGAGTCTGTTCGTTTTAAATTATAAATTGCTCGAATAGCTCTTTTCTATAAAATTAAAATTGTTTGAATATGCGCTGCTTTCCCCCACAACAAGATACCATAGGACATGACACTATGAAAGTAACTAAAATATACTAGCCTAGATGTAGCCACATCCGTACTTTGTCTGATGTTCCTAACAGCGTAAGCCGCAGAACTTAATTTACCAGCTAATTTATCTATGTGGGGTCCCCACTGCAATTTGCTATCAATGGTTATTCCAAGAAACTTCGCATCATTTACTAATTCTAACGTGCTTTTGTCTAACACTGAACTGGTCTCAACTTGCCTGAGATTTGGAAGTGAGAATTTGATGCACTTGGTTTTACCAGCGTTTAACAATAAATTATTAACTGTGAACCAATTCAAGGTTAAAGTCAATACACCATTAACACCATCAAAATCTCCTTTTTGTCTTTCAATTTTGAAGACCATTGAAGTATCATCAGCAAACAACACTATGTCAGTTAATTTCTCCACCATGAAATGCAGATCGTATATACCAGGAATAAGAAAGGGCCTAATATGGAACCTTGTGGAACGCCAATTTTTACACCCGATCCATCAGATTTAACGACGTTTACTTCTGCCTTTTGAATTCTATTGCTTAGGTATGATCTTAGTAGATCCAACGCTTTATTTCTAACTCCGTAATGATTTAATTTAATTATAAGCGTATTGTCATCAACACAATCAAACGCCTTCGACAGGTCGCAAAAAACTCCGATAGCATCCTGTGCGGCCTCCCATGCAGAATAAATATGAGATATAAGGGTAATACGTACGTACGTAGTCGATTTACCCCTAGTGATACCGTATTGTTTGGCGTGGAATTGTTTTGTACGGTTGAAGTGTGAGAGCATTTGATTGTGTATAATCTTTTCAAATATTTTACTTAGTGTTGGAAGAGCAGATATTGGTCTGAAATTTGAGGGATCACCCTTATCTCCCGACTTGAACAGAGGTATCAGTTTACTGTGTTTCATGAGGTCTGGGAAAGCCCCATCGTCAACACATTTATTGAATATATAAGCTAAGAGTGGGGCTATAACTAGAATTACTGAACCAATGACTTTGACTAATATACCCCACAGCTCTTCCGTATTTTTTAAGTTAATAATAGTCCACCGAAACAATAATGATTTCCACCTGGTTGATTTTGAAGAAGTGCATTAAAAATACAATATTTAATTTCCCATACATTTTAATACATGTACAGTCGTGAATAAAATAATAATGGGGTAAACCCTAATAAACCGGTTTATATCGGTTAATTCAATCAAAGGGCCTGTTTTTAAAAGTTGTTTTGTAAAGTTACGCCTATAGTACCCATCATTATGAACAACTTTCCCCCAGAAACATATGGTCGCAAATGGAAAAAAATCGTCCCTCATTACTTGACCGATCAGCTGATTACATGTTACTATGGGAGACCCAAGATGTTTTTTCGTTTGCGTCCATATATTTCTTGGGGAAAGTTATTCATAATGATGGGTATTATCATTTCCTAATTCAATTGTTATGGAAAGTGGCAGTAAAGTTATGAAAATTACGAATAAATGATGTTTATTTTAAATATTTTCATCATTTTTAAATTAGTCTTAGTGCGTACCATACTTTTTTACAAAATACCATCCTTGTTGTTTTTTTGTGCTATCGTTTTCAAAGCACCAAAATCCAACACTGGTTTTCGTATAGCGCAGCCGGTCTGGCGCAGTGGGGTGATAAAAGTGTAACCTCATATTGAGTGGAAATGGTGAGATGATTTGTACCTTTGTAGGAAGGTAGGCAGTTAGGTGCCTAAAGCAGGGGGCCAGCCCATCGCCGCAGCTATGGTGATAAAAGGTTGCCTAACGGTGTTTTCCATCAGCGTAAGAACGTCTGCATAATGTACATTGGTTGAATTACTTATCTCAATGGTATGTGGTCAGCACCGAATTCAAACACGCATCTCCTGCGTGAGAAGCGAGCATGAAACCACTAGAACATGGAGCTTAATTGGTATAAACCGGTTTATTAGGGTTTACCCCGTTATTATTTTGTATACGACTGTACATTTATTAATATGTATGGGAAATTAAATATTGCATTTTAAATACAGTTCTTCAAAGTAAACCAGGTTGAAATTATTATTGTTTTGGCGGACTATTTCTGGACTATTTTTTGGCACAAATATCAAACTGAGAGTCGTAGGCGGTCCGGAGATATTTGATGTTATCAAATGTTCAAGCTGTAATCCTCACCAAGATGTCTTAATAAATCTCTAATCGTTAAGGACTATTTCTAAAATTTGGAATGTCATGTGGACTATTTCTGCAATTTTTGAAACCCAAACCAAGTCGATAGGCCCTTCCGTTTGCTTGCACGAGAGATGAGGATTACAGCTTGACGTCAAGCTGTAATCCTCACCAACCTATAGCTATAACTTCGAAATTATAAGTGAACTAATTTTTTTACTTGGTGGACTATTCTGGGCATTTTTTTAGCATTTTCAAATTTCATTTTCATGAAAGTTTCAATGGTGAGGTTTACAGCTTGAAGGTCGTTACTTATTTGTCTATGATGTAGTAGTAAAATACGTAAACTCCTATTCATGAAAGAAGTCCCGCGGACAATGTCCGCGAATGTCCGCGGAACTAAAGGACATTGTCCACTTTGTATGGTCGTTTCGGCTAAACGCGAACAGACATTTGAATCGAAACTAACTATTAGGTTTTGTAGTACAGGTTGGTAAGAAACCAATAACAGTAATTATTTTGTGTCAATATGTCTGTGTCGTGAGTTTTTCCTGTATGTCTACTGAGAGGTTATGTTCAAATAAATTAACATTTCAATAACAATAACACATCAACAAACGCGGAATCGGGGTCCATTATAACAAGCCAAAGTAGAAAACAAACATATTCACGAATTACCGAAACGGCAAACACAGAACGAAAGGTTTTTATCGTGGCGTGAGTGACCTGACCGCCGGTGACAATTGTTTATTTTTATTTTTGTCTAGTATTGCCATGAAGTAGTTTACCCACAAATCGAGCTGTTTTTGTCAATTTGAACAACGATTAAATGCGACGTATCGCGCATGTATTGTATTAATGCATTTGCATTGATGTACTTTATTTATGTGAAAGTAAAAATTGGTACTAAAAGTGCTACTTTAGAGATTTATTTATGTGTAATTGGCATCGATATAAATACTAAGGATAGGCCTTCCCGTACTAAATTTCTTACCATTTTGAGGCTAAGAAAAATAGCGCCCCTGTCGGAATTCGTCGGAACCAAGACAGTACGAAAAATTGTAACGGCGTCACGGTCGGTCACGTTCCGATTTGTGGTGTATAGACTCAATATTAGGAAAGTTGATCTACGGATAACTCTCAAATACCCGGCGACTTTTAATCGGTGATTAGGAGTAGAAATAAAATATATCTAGCTAAAATTTTACTTAAGGGGCGAGGTCTCACGCAATTAGCTCATGTTTAATTAATAAAAAGTTGAAACATGATTAAATAGGCATATTAATTTTTGTCTTTGCCGTTAAATTATGAAAGAGGATGTAAGCTCACAGATACACATTAGTAGCGTGACTTGGAATTTAAGATCTTGATTTTTAATTTATAAGTAATAAACTACCTAATCATAGAAAAAGTTATGAATTAGTTAGGGGGGGGGGGGGGTAACCAAATGACATTACGAATAGTAATCTTGACATTACGAATAGAAAAATAACCAAATCGGATCGTTTTTCAAATATAGGAAGCGGGCAGTTTCACTGTGCGTCGCGCGTCGCTACAAAGTTACGTCAGTCGAATGGTTGATTTTCGTTTGAGGATTTTTTCGAGAACAATATTTTATAGATAATCAATTTAACACAAGTAAATATTATATTTTCAATTACTATTGGCTGTAATTGAAAATATAATATTTACTTGTGATACGACACTCCCTGTTTTTGTGTTTTGCGATTTGGGTATGATTTACACCTTTTTACGTCGCAGGTCACCATTTTTGTTTTTGCTGCCGATATGTCAATCGGCTGTCACCGTCCAAGCGCGACTGATTGCAAACAGTCCAATTTTCCCGATTTTGTACTGTTTTTGTAGCGACACTTTCAAGCGCTCCGTGCCCTGTCCCTACTATTCAAGTCTGTGTAATTGGTGATTTATTAAGTTTTTTACATGGCGATACCGAAATTAAAATGTCGTTCGGTCGACCGATTAAAGACTGAGTTTCACATAAATTCCCTTTAAGTTTTAACTGTCGATTTACACAACTAGATAATCGAAAATATTCGTAATGGAATTATTTATAATCAGTGGTTATCTCGTATTACCTCGTACATTCTGTCCACGCTTACCCGAAAATGGACAATGTCCTTTGACAGATGGGGAGATCGGCCATGTTGTCGTTCGTCGATGTTATCTTGGTGCCTGTTGTGATAGATATTTTGTGAGTTTATTATTGGATTAGGGCGTTGTAAGGATTATTTACTATGCCAAAAGTTGTAAAAAGTGCAGGCCGAGAAATGATAATAAAGGCGAAGGAGTTCTGTGAAGCAGAACACAAGAATTACGGTGTTTTAATAATGTTCGCAAGAGAGTCGAGAGAATGGTAAATTTTGGGGCTGCCATATACAGATTTTTTCATAATTAAATTTATTTTATAAAATTTTAAAAGGAAGACAAGAAATTGTACATTGTTACAATAATGTAATTAAATACGAAAATAATCATTCAAACTTGTTCATTTTATTACAGGTGTCTCAGAGAAAATTGTAACGAGAGTTACATAAGTAGGAGCAACTGCGGCGAGTAATTCTTAAGTTATCATCACCCCAAGGAAGAGACGCCCGCATCCCAAAAAGTTCGACTTGGATGGATTTGATTTGTGCGCTATACGGCAAAAAAATCACAGTTTTCGTAGTATTTAATAAAATGAAAGTAAATGAACGCTAAATTATTTCCCCTGATTTCCCCATATCTAACTCTTGCGCGAATACATCACTGCGTCTGCGGGACTTCTTTCGTGAAACGGACTTTATCTATCACACATTAGGTATAATGATGCGCGCGGCATAATAATGTACTCTGTGGCGCGCGGTGTAAGTTGAACCAAAATGGCGGTGTTTGCGCAGGTAAATAATACCGTTTTAGATACATTTTACCCTGCGTAAACGCCGCCATTTTGGTTCAAGGTATACGCCGGGTACTGTAGTTCGTAGTTTACACACCACACACTACCCTTGCTTGTTTTTACAGTCGTCTACACGGTGTAATACAAAAGTAAAAGTTTAACCCTAAAAGGACCAGATTCCAGGGCCGTAAAACATAAAATAAGATAGAAAATAAAAGGGGGTGTGTGTTCTTGTTCTGTGGTGTGTTGTGTCAGTTTGTTGAGTGACAGATGAATTGGTCACAGAACAATACAAAGTTGGTTGTGTTTTGATGTAGTTGTTGTGTTGCCTCTGCATTTTCAGCCGAATTCTTCAGAGTGAAATGGATGAGAACTTACCAGGACAGTCTTCGAAAGAAGAATCACTGAAAACTCTGTTCGATCAGGCTATGAAACAGTATGAAGACCTGGAAACTAACAATGACCCTACCAATAGTGATGCTGTGCAGGTATTTTTGTGGATTTTATCGCCCAAGGACCAAGGTGCTATGTTTCATAACTCCTTCTAAGTTTATATCTTCAATCGGTCTAATAAAGAGCTGGTTCTGGCCCCGTATCGACACTGACCCAGATAATTTCTTTAAAGTTGAAGCTCATCAGATCTATTCATTTAAATGTTCAATCAATACCAGTTGGCAGTCAAATCAACCATCTCCAAGTTCGAGAAGGCTACTCACCTAGTCTCCATGTCCGGGATGTTCAGCCGCAATGAGAGCTTAGAGGAGCTGCCGACGGAGACACTGCGGTATCTGCTGCTTCCCGTACTGCTCGGGACTCTGAGTCTCAAGCTGTGCGGTCAGCCGCGGAAGGGCGTCATTGTTTTAGCTGACATTTACTTCAGGTAATGTTCGGAACAGCACCTTTCTCTGGTATAAGGGTTGTTTTGTGAAGTATTGATATCTGTTCTTTCTATGTTATGGATATACTTTCAGAGTAAATACTCTGAAAATATATTAATATAAATAAAACTAAACTAAACTACATGTGGCTCCACTAAACTTGGTGTATCGCTTCCTCTGCCACCCCACATGGCAAAATATGGGACACAACGGGGGCTCAATTCTTTTACGAGACATGCATAGCGAAAGCACATTGATTGCTCCTAAGGAGCAAAATGCTATGTACAGGGTGTTTTTGTTGAATTCCCATAACTGTAGGGTATTGATAAGACCACCTTTAGAAATCGAATGTAAAAACTTGTTTTTAATTACTCTATTTTTTTAACTTTGCATTTTTCATACAAAATAATTCAATATTTTTTCAATACTCGCTATAACAAGTCCTTTACTAAGTCCGGCAATGTCGCAATGTCGGAACTCGCCAATCAATGAAAATGAAATTCCCGCGCTTTTAATAAAAGATCATGTGTCTCTTGCTACTGCGCTGGCTCGCATATCTACCTTTGTCTTACTTGTGTGTGTTTATGCTTTTTTCTTACTTGTGGTGTCTGTGTGTTTACGCTTTAGTCTTACTTGTGCGTGTGTGTGTGTGTGTATGCGGCTCGCTCGAAACAATAACAAGCAACTAGTGACAGTTTCGGTAAGGTGTGACAGTCAATACAGCAGGGCCTCGATGATCCGAACACCGAAAATTTATACCCTGTTCGGATGCACGAAGCGTTCGGATTATAGTATGTTAAAATTTTGAAAGGGATTTTTCGAAATAAAACAAAAATATTTTATGTTTATTGAAGTATGTACGTTAGATGTATGTTAGATACAATGCTATTAATCACACTTTTTTAAAGAATTCCAATATAGTGCTTTGACGAGTAGTATTTAGTGACATAGAAAATGCTTTATCCCTTAATTTACGTAACAGCATTTTTTCCGTTCGTTCGGATTATAGAGGCGTTCGGACGAGCTGGGGTACGGATTATCAAGGCCGTGCTGTAATCAATCCTATACCATTGAGATAAGAACTATTAGCGGTATCGGGGGTCTAGTTTTCATTGGCGAGAGCATCACACAGTCAGGAACACCCCCACGTGCGCGTAACGACAGGTCGTGACAAGTCAGATCTGCCCAGGCGTGCACATTTTGGTCCTACTGAACGGAAAGCAAATCTCTATCGCTAGTGCAATTAATTACGGAGCCGTCATTATTTGGAATCGTTTATGTTTCATATCATAACACACACTTCCAAACCTTTATCAGTGTTTAAGGTTACTTATTTGATTTTAAGTAAGTACAGAAAGATGGTAAGTAAGTAAGCACCCAAACTTGGTCACTGACCCAACATCAGAAATCCAGGTTTGTCAGAGAGAGATGGAGCATAGTATTTTGTGAGTCAATTGTGCAGGCCGCATTAGAAATACAATAGTAACTGCGCATTACAACATTATTACATTACAATTACAGGGAAATGTATGAAGCACTACACACCAAAGAGTAAAACAAACACACAAAGTAGAAAAAAACTAATTTATTTCATTTTCGAAGTGTCCACCATTAAACTCTAAACATAAATTGAGACGTTCGCGAATGTGTCTGTTTAAATTTATTTGCACAGCTCTCATTTCGTCTGCTGCTCGGTTTATTCTTTTCATTAAGTGTTCTCTGGTTAAAACTTTTTCAGCGTAAACTTTACTTTTTAATGTACCCCAAACATAAAAATCGAGAGGCGTTAAGTCGGGTGAGCGAGCTGGCCATGCCAGGGTTTGACTTCCGCGACCAATCCAGCGTCCTGGGTATTTATTATTCAGATAATTACGGACCTCAATTCCATAATGTGCAGGTGCCCCGTCATGTTGGATCCACATTGTTCGTAGTGGTTCCAGATTGATGTCTTCGAAATGCTCCAAATTTTCAATGTTTCGCAGAAAATGTAAATAATTTTCTGAGTTTAATCTTCGCGGTATTTCAATTGGACCAATCAGTTGATTGTTCAGAATACCAGCCCACATGTTTATTGAAAATTCTCTTTGGTGAGAAGATTCCCATGTTTGCTTGGAGTTTTCTTCTTGCCACTCATGTTGGTTTTTGGAATAAAAAATTCCAGCTCTGGTAAATTGGGCTTCATCCATCCACAAAATTTTTGGTATGAAGACCGGATTTTCCATGAGGAGTTCATTTACCCGCTGACAATATGCCATACGGGCAAAATTGTCAGCACCAGCTACTACTACTACTACCAAGTAGTCCTTGAACTTTGCGATAGTGATATGGATGCAAACCATACCGTTTCCAAAGTCTCCACACCAAACTATGGGAGACGCCTGCGACGACGTCCCACACGGCTTATTGATAATGTGGGATCCTCTATCATCAAATTCATTATTAATCTTTCTTGATTAACGGTCAGGTTGATAACTCTTTCATGAGGAGTGTATCTGATGTCTGACTTCCGAAATCGTCTGTGCATCTGTAACAAATAATGTACGTAGATTATTTTTTTATCATCAGCATAATTTCTTGTGTTACCACCACATTTATCCATTCATCGTTAGCCTCCTCCTGCTTTCATCTTTGGCATACTGAACGTATCATTATCTAATTTTATCAAATAGGTATGAACTTACGTTAATGAATGTTTGGTTATCAGGTAACGTACGGGCCGGATAACGACGCTGGTACTCTCTCACAGCTGCTGCAGAATTCCCGTTGCAGAAACCATATACGAAATGTATGTCTGCCTGATGTTCCGGCGGATAATTGTAACGCGGCATCGTAGAAAACGAGCTCCAATGCCCGAAAACAGTTCAACGAGAAAACCTTTCTGATCGCAAAATAACAAACTCAAAAACAACACGTGTACGCTCCGAAAAGACTCCAACATAACTCAACGCTCAAAGGATCCGCCGACAAGTCACACACACACACAGTCACACACAAGCTAAGTAGTTTCAACTCACACCCGAACAAAAACGGACGAAAAATAATAAATCGCCGTTGAAAAATAGTTCTTAATATGAAAACCATAAAATCGCTTCCCGCCCGTTTGCTTGTTTGTTCATAGGTTGCGCTCCTGCGGGTACAGTTGGGCGAGATACGAAATACTTGTTAATGCTTTATTCAAATTTTTTGATGTTCTTTAGATTTGTTACTCGTTATTAAACAACAAGGTACTACTAACAAATAATCTGTGGCAGAAGACAAGTTTGTGTAAATAAATAGTAAAGATAGGTTTTTCATTTTATAAAAAATAATCAATTTAACTAATAACGGCCGATTTTTTCCATCCTCAGATAACATTTGTCTGCCAGTTTATCTGAGAAATGTGACAGAATTTGTACGTGTGAAATGTCAAATAAAGTTATCTGACTGTTTATCTGGGGATGGAACAATCGCCCCTAAAGGCTTTTTCGTTATTCTCTCGTTAGGCCTTATCTGACGGTTGAAAAATCGACAAAATCAAATAATATCGGCCACGTACGAGGCAAGCACGAAGGGTTCAAAAACTACTTGGCAAAACAACTTGTAAGGTATACAAGGTAAGTCCCTTGTCTACCTATTGCCATTATTTAGAGCAAAAATTGTTTTAAAAAAATCATGTTTTCTGCATTAGAGCCCCCCTTTACAACAACAGGAATACTTCATATCTGAAAATTTCAACTGTCTAACTAACGGTTCATGAGATACAGCCTGCTGACAGATAGACAGCGGAGTCTTAGTAATGGACCCTATTACTAAGACTCCGCTTTTCAGACTCCTTTTCACTCTTTGGGGATGAAACCCAAATCGGTAATTCGGTACCATCACCATGATGCTGGGAATTCGATCCATGAAAATAATACAATCAATCGACTGTACCTGCGCTATACAAACGCATTTGTTTACATGGCATTCGCTCGACTAATAAAAAATGCGAAAGAGAGATGGATGAGACTGTTAGGTAGCGTAGGAGTGAATGTGACATCCGACTGTCCTTTTGTAAGCTATGGCTGTATTGGTTTGGTGTTGATGTGTGCGTGCAGTAAAATTGACTACATCGCCTGCTCAGTATGGATTGAAATTAATGTAACTTGCACCAAGTACGCAATGGTTTGGAAATTGAATTGGAAAGAAGTATGCATGGTGAAAGTTGATGAGCGCCAGTGTTGCCAACCCTGTAATCTAGCGGATGGTAGAATTCTTCTAAAAATACGGTAGATTCTCCTGAATACGGTGTATTAGTTATAAATACGGTAAAATTACCTTGACTATTTTTATAGGTAGTACTGAGCCACCACGCGATAACAAGGGAACGGCGGATTGTAGGGTGTAGGTAATATTAGTTAGATAGATAGATTAAATCAGTCTTCGTTACGGGAATTCCCGAAATCCGAAAATCTCTCCAAACCCGGACATGACACTATCGAAGATTTTAGCTCTTATCTCTCTCTATCACACATACCGACTTTCGGTGTTCATGTTGGCGCTTTTTTCTCGTTTTGTCATAACCTATAACTGAAAAATAGGATAAATAGGACCTTGAAATCCTTTAGTGCGTATTACGGTGTTTTTTGCTACATTCCTACGGTAGTTAGTAGATCTATGCTAATTACGGTGTTTTCACCGTAGTTACGGTGCAGTTGGCACCACTGATGAGCACCCGCAGAATCAATGAATGAGATCGATGTGGCATCGTTGTAAAATAAGGGCTCGTTGCAATGCAGAAAAAGAAGTACAGTAGATAAAAAAAAACTCCGTTTCTATGCATTTTAGAACAGATGTTTCTTCAACAATGTTTTTTTATTGAGACTGAAGAATGTAACCCTGAAGTTATGGGAATTCAACAAAAACACCCTGTATAGCAGGCAATCACCAAACAACATAGGCGCCGCCCGCAAGCCGAATGCAACATTTTGCACCCTCTGGAGCAATCAATATGCATTTTCCATAACAGAATCGGGCCCCTGTTGTTATGTCATAATAACATACTTATATATCTATTAGTCTCTTGACTCTGACCATGTTGTTGATGTGTTTTTCAGAGATTTTCTACAAAGGTGCAAAGACTATGGTGTGACAGACATTGAGGTACCGCAGCCTACTGAGTCAGAGACTACAGTGGCAAGGCCACAGAGTGAGCAGGCTAAAATTGCTTATATGGTAAGTTGCAATAAATATTCTTTAGGCAGCCTTTGAAAAGAAAGAATGGTATGATTATTTTAAATTTACCGCTTGCCTCTTATTGGCTTTTAAAATCGCTTTTAAAATCGTAAATCAATTAACTGTTTTTAGATTTTTCCCTTAATATCCTCTTCATGTTACACCTCTGCTCCACATTTCAAGTTTCCAGGAAATCTTGATCACTTTCAGCGACTAAAACTGAGAAGTGTGGAGTGGTAAAGTTAAAGTAAAGAGTCTCTCTAATTCGCGACCTGGGTATTTACTTCGACAGTAAGTTTCTTTTACATCAGCATATTGAAATTATTTGCAATAAAGCCTATAAAAATCTTGGTTTTGTTATACGGACATGCTCCATCTTCAATGACCTTTTATGTATCAAAATAGTTTTCTTTTCCTACGTACGTAGTATTTTGGAGTACGGATGCAGTGTCTGGTGTCCTCAATATGACGTGTATAAGCATCGTATCGAGAGTATTCAAAAACGATTTATGAGATTTCTTGACTATAAAACACGACGTTCTCATATTTCGTATGAAGATAGGTGCATAAAACACCACGTCTAAACATTAGAACAGAGGCGAAAAATATTGGATATGATGCTCCTCTATGACATTCTTCGTACCAGGCTTGATTCTACGGAACTACTGTCCGCTATTAGTTTCCTAACTCCCAGGCGTCGCACACGCCACACTCCACTTATTATGCACCAAGTCATCGTACTAATTATGCAAATAACGAACCTTTAACTCGTATAGCTAACACATACCTACAACAAATATTTTAAATCTGTAGATTTATTTCAACACTCCAAAACATCTTTCAGACGCAATATTGTCCATAAGTTGTTGCCTCCAGACGGCGATGACAACTGATTTAGTCCAATAAAGGCTCTTATTTTTATATATTTTATAGTTTATTTTTATACAGTACATATGTATGTATATATATTAGATACTTAGATATTTATTTTATGCAGATCTGTAGGTATTTTTTTTTATATATCCATAGTTTATATTGTAAGTATTTATATTCTTATATGTATTGGCTTATAATTATAATTTAGGTGACGGTTTTTATCTCCGCCGCAACTTCAATTTCACACTGTATAATTAGGGGATATCTGTTATTAGCAATTCTAATTTGTTTAATTTTAACTTGCTGTTGATGTCCTAAATAAAGAAAATAAATAAAATAAATAAATACTGTACAATATTTACAAGCAAGATATATTATTTTCAGAATGATTTAATCTCTAATTGATGGATGATCGATTAATAATGATTAATTTTAATGGAGTATAGACAACTGGTTTAGCCTAGTGGGTAGTGACCCTGCCTACAAAGCTGACGGTCCTGGGTTCGGATCCTGATAAGGCCAAATATTTGTGTGATGAGCATGAATATTTCTTTCTTAGTCTTGGATGTTTTCTATGTATTTACATGAATATTTATCTCTATAAAATATATCCTCGTCTAGTACCCATAATACAAGCCTTATTGAGCTTAGTTTGATTTGAGTAAGATTTTCCTCTAATTTTATTTATTTTATTATTTATTGAAATACTTGGCTAAATGTAGGCACAATTAATTGTGCCTCTGCCATACCGTGTGTGAAAACGCGTGACGCTATGTACAATATATATTAATCTTAATCACCATGGTTCAAAAGAAACTGATATTATCATGATACATACATACATATGCTCACGCCTATTTCCCGGAAGAGGGGTAGGCAGAGACCAAAGGCCTCCACCTGCATACATCTCTCGCTTCCTCAACATTCATAAGTCTCTTCATGCAAGCTGGCCGGATACGGGTACTTCGTATTTGCCCCTTCACTAACAAATTGCCGATTTGGTCTTTATAGGCCTTCTTGGGCGTCCCCGCCCGGCGGCTCCTTTCACACCCGCTGTATAAATCTGTTTCGTCAAACTTCTTTCATTCATCCTTTCAACGTGACCAAACCATCTAAGCTGACCTTTCTCTATCCTTGTCACTATATCTTCTTTCAATCCACAGCGTTCCCTTATAACTTCAATCTTCAATCTATCTTTCAATGTTACTCCACATATACTCCTCAAAGACCTCATTTCTACAGCGTTTATTCGGCTTTCATGCTTCTTCTGCCATACCCAACATTCACTCCCTTACATCAATGTCTGACTCAACACTCCATTATGAATCGCCAAACGTGCCTTTTGGGACACCGTTTGGCTACTCATCAAGGCGTGCAGCGCCCAATTGATTTTGTTGCTCGCACTCACTCTCCTTTCAATATCACCCTCACATTTCCCATCTCTTGTAAACATACTACCCAAGTATATAAACTCATTCACTTGTTCTACTTGTTCATCATCAATCATAATTAATCACGCATTCAGTTACTTCTTCATCCTTTTCTAAAACCATGACCTTCGTTTTACTGACATTCACTTTCATTCTCTTCTTAAGTGATTCGTTCATGAGAGTTACCATCTCCTGTAGCTCACCTACCGACGACGCAAGAATAACTTGATCATCGGCGTATAAGAGGCACTTGATAAGTAACTCTCCCATTTGCATCCCACAATCACGCTCTTTCAAATCATTCAAACAACTATCCATGAACAGATTGAACAGCCATGGTGATGCTACACAGCCCTATCTCACACCACGTTCGATGTTAAACCAGCCCGTGTAAGCACCGTTTATCCTGACGCATGCACTGGAGTCGTCGTACAAGTACTTCAGTGAACGAATTATTTGGCTGTCCACTCCATACACGGACAGTTTTTCCCACAAATAATTCCTCATCACTTTATCATATGCCTTTTCTAAGTCTACGAAAGAGCAGTAAACTTTTTGCCTCAAAGCCAGATGTTACTCTGTTACGCATTGTAGAGCAAAGATCAGGTCCGTACATCCCCTTCCTCTTCTGAATCCCTCTTGCGCATCCCAGATATTTTCCTCCGTTTTATTCATCACTCGTTCAATCAATATTTTTGCATACAGTTTACCGACGATGCTGAGAAGACTAATGCCGCGGTAGCTTTTACAGTCCTGCTGTGAACCCTTCCCCTTATATAGTGGGACGATAACAGCCTTGCACCAGTCTCCTGGCACCCGACCGATCGTCCAGCATATATTAAAGAGTCGGTACATCTGAATAGCCACGACGCCATCTCCTCCCCTCAGCATCTCTAAAGATACTCTGTCATACCCTGCCGCTTTACCTGTTTTCATACTTTACATCGCACATATTATTATGATATTTATGGATAATTATACATTGATAATACCCAAAAATTGCGAATATGAACTGAATCAGAACGTATATTTCCGCACTCGCGTGTATCGGAACGCACGAAGTTTCAACTTGCTGAGGGGATTCCCCATTATCAAGTCAACAGTCCCATTACGGTAGTGATGTTGCAATAGCGATAGTTTCTCTATCGATAGTTGACCTTGAATAACAGGTCGATAGGGAAAATATCGACATGCTGTAATACTGTCAATAGTGAAAATTAGGCGATATTATTGAACTTTGTCGATACTATCGATTCTATTGATAATATTATCGATAGTATCGCGTCAAAAAGTCGATATTATCGATACTATCTATGATCTATCGGCGCGTTTCGATAGTATCGATAGTTTTGCTTTAGTAACTTTCGACGTATTTTCCATACTATTTACTGGAAATAAAACTAATAAAACAACTAATTTATGAATGAACTGCGAAATACTGCGAATATATAAAAAAGATGGGATAGATGAACTTTGTAATCATTATCTATATTACCTTTTAGGAGCAAGCAATAGTATCGTAAAATGTACGACTCGATAGGGCAAAGCTATCTGTATGCGACTGTATGGGGTTAATCTGGCTCAACACAGATTTATCTTGCTGTTAATAGTTTTGTAATTATTTATTCCTACTTATTAATTATGATATAATGATATTATAAAATTTGTCACAAGCAATATTTAAAAGAGATCTAAAAATCAATCTGTAGGAGTTTCTACGCCCTTTTTCTCCCACAGTGGTCCAATGTAGAGAAGAGGCAAAAAATGATGATTGCTAAGTATATGTACAGTATATCTATATATATAAGGTGACTTTAAATTATCGATCAAAAAGTTAGGGTTACTTCAGGTGCATTTCAAACGATGTGAAATCATCGTTATATATTTTTTTTTGATACATCTGTGACACGATGTCATTTTAATTAATTGTGTACCCGATATTTATACAAATGTTGTCAATCCCTGACAAACTAATTTTACACGTTTACACTGTAAACGAATACAAGAAATTGAGTATCTCTCTCACTCTTCAGTCACCCAATAGGCACTATCTTATTCTCGCACGCGCACGCACACACAGCACTCACTCACGCACACACAGCACTCACTCACTCACGCACACGCAGTACTTGCCGCTACATCGACACGACACGGCGCGCGAAGGACGGCGGCGTCGGTTGCGGCTAGGCACAGATCACCCCCAATAGATACCGTATGCAAGGCAAGCGACGCGCACCACGCATTAGCTCAATAGGTATTATACGAAACAAAGCATGAATGCGCTTCTTCAGTCGCGATCAAGTGTCAGACCTGTGCGTATTGTCAAAAATTAAACCTTAAAAAAATATTTTCCGAAAAAAACAAACATTTAATGCCGTTTTGTAGTGTAAAGTGGTGTGGGAAGTCTACCAAGACTTCAAACTTCCAAAAAGATGTATAACATTCCACTGGTAAGTAAAATCCTCAAAAAATAATTTTATTTTGCCACAACGGTTCATAATATTCAATAATTAATAGAACTTGCACTACCCGTTGATGTCTTTTGAAAATGTCTCTTTCTCACCTGCGGTGATGAGAATTACTTGTCTTTTTTTTAGCAAAATCATGCGATATCACTTAGTGTTGTGTAGTGTTTCGCGCTCAAGTTTTTATCGATCTTTTTATATAAATGATGTTGGGATTTCGCCAAGTAAATTATCTTAGTTTGAAAGTGCTAGATTAATGCGAAATAATTGTATTCGTTTGTTTTATTAATACCTTTATGGCGCAGCGATTGTGGCTCTGCCTACCATGCGGTACTCAGAACTCATATTAGGTAAGTTGAGAATAGCTACTAATATGTATCTTTGTACCCTCAAAATATTATCTACAGTTATTTTAAGTGTGTTATTGATATAATTATGTAAATAAATTGCTGAATAAAAACTTTTTTTTTTACTTTCTAGCATATAATTTATTTGATTTTTTTTATTTAATTTATACTATTATATATAAATATAATGTTAAATCTGTGACTTTAATTGTGGTTCAAAAAATTGTAGGTCTTATGTCGGAATTGATTCAATGTCACTGACTGACACCGTATGTATCGATAAGTGGCTATTTCAGTAATTTCGATGTCGCATCACTAGATCTTCGGTGCTTTCTAGCGCGACCTTGAATTAGCCAATCACACGCCCGCTTGTTTGTTCCCCGCACGCCCTTCCTTCCTCCGAATTCGGTGAGTTCGGTCCAGTGCAAATGTCTCATCATGCGGTATCTATTGGGGGTGATCTGTGCGGCTAGGACACCCGACACGAGTCACGCACACACTCATGCACACTACACCAGTCGTGACTCGGCCTTGGCCGTCTTCGCACACACGCGCCGCGGTCAGTGACCTCACTCTGCGCACCCGCATTCGACGTATACCTACCTAGAAGTCCTAGAACGCAAGTGCTAGTCTTGCCTTGCAGTATCATGTCATCCATCAGCAACGAGAACCAAAAGTGGGTGTCTTGACATCTCACTCAAAACCAAGACTTCACCTACCAACTACACGAAAATTTGCACTGCAGCTCGTGATTTGGCATTTTGGCGATATCTGCGCATCCTGCTAGAACTCCGTGATGAGATTCGAGTCGACTGAACTAACCCCCAGTTTCTGAAGACAAATGGTCAAATGTAACCGGCGTCTAAGAAGCGGCACGTATTGGCAGAAATGAGTGTAACAAGAGATTAACAAGTTGTCACAGCTGAGTTTTCCTTTCGGAAACCGGACGTGAAAGATTGAATTCCGTCGACAAACTGTTGATGATTAATTACCTACTAGTATCTAGTGATCAACAAATCTCATTGAATAAAACTCGAATGTGCATTGAATTAAACTTTGTGGTTTTGTGAGTGAAAAATTTTAGGTCTGTAGGTCAGAGTGTCGATAAGGGGGCGGAAGAAATTGTATTGTAATGTCTAGCTATTCAGATATCCTAGATTACCGTAGTAGGCACGTACTATCACCAAAAGTCACGCCTATACACGCCACGGGATTATTTTTCAAATTAAATAGGCTAGATTTTGGCTGATGATACCTTTCCTCTCTGTGAATTTCAAATAAACTTCATTAGTTTAGTAGGTAATCGAGTGTTTGTTTCATTTTATCTGAAATTAGGTTGGTACCCACCTAGTCACCGTCAACCGCCGCCGCTCATTATCAAAGGAAAGCCGCCAAAGGAGTCAGTAACACCTACACAGGTGTACGACTTTACGAAAGGGGCGGCTTTTCTTTGAAATTCTGCATTTTCGAATTTTTTGATAAGTTTACTTAGAATGTTCATAGGTGTTTGTGTAGTGAAAATGGCTGTACGATACACCCCCCAGGAGGGGTTGGATATGGTGGTGTGCTATCGAATGGGAGGGGTGAACCTCAATGGGGCACGGCGCATGTGGGAGCACCTTCATCCTCAGATGCCGGTTTGTGGTACTTATCAGTTGGTGGGCAGAAATGAGAGAAACAGATGATGAACTGATGACGGTCATAGGCGAAAGCACAGCCAGCCAACCGGCCGTGCGTACGCTTGTGTGAGTATAAACTCACACAAGAGCGAGCGTGATTGCACTTTATTGCCGCGCATCGAGAGTAGCTATTTATTTAAGTGTCTAAGGAGTTGTGTCTGGGAGTGTGCGTGTCGGAAGTAGTCGGAACCACAGGGTCTATGAACATTTTGATATTGCTCATTGCTAATCATCCTAAAAAGACATTATTTAAAAAAAAATAACAAGAAATCAGAAAAATAATCTAATTACCAAAACTTCATCATAATAATGGGTACTAAAATACCCTAACTTTGTGATCGATATTTTAAAGTCATCTATATATATATATATATATATATAGTATAATATCTACAGTAATAAAGTCATTTGGAATTTGAATTTGGAATCTATCGATATTGTCGATACTATCGATAGTGTTTGTACTGACTGATAATATCGAAAGTATCGATGCTTTTGACGACCTCTGTCGCGTAGCGGTAGTGGTTCTGCCTACCATGTGAGAGGTCCCGGGTTCGATCCTCGGCTGGGGGTAAAGAAGAAAAAAACAATCCCCAGGTCTTGGATGTTTATATGTGTGTGACGTCGCAGTTTCTGGTTCCCACGACACAGGGTATCCTAGTGTGGGGCCAGAAGCAATGTATGTGCCTATATGTAAATGTTAATGTTTATCATATGTTATGTTATTGGTCTTTAGCAATAGTATTACTTATCCTTTATCCATCGATATTATCGAAAGTATCGATAGTATCGTCAAGGGTCGATGGTATCTGTGCCGGTCGACTATGTTAGTCATATTTTCACGTAATGTTAAGATAAGTTGACGACCGTCACAGATAAGGTATATTTATATTCATCACGCACCATGTCTTATGCACGTCATTAATAACATGTACCAACCTAGTATATAAGCTAGGATTCCCTATAATAAATTAGTCTAGTATAGTCTCGTATTTGCGCGCATCTCAAGCCTTTTACTTTACTCCCGAAGATGTCGCTCTCCTTATAATTGCCTCTGGCAAAGTGGTGACCCGACCTTTGAACATCAGCAACCTTCGGTAATAGCAGCATGGACCCAGCCGCGAAGAAAACTCCGTGTGCTGCCACCTTAGAAGTGCAAGCAAGAAGCACTTCGTCCAAGATCGCCGAGCCCCGACTTCGGCAACCAAGACGACATCAAGCAAGCCATGACCGGACCAGATTTGAAAACGGACCAAAAGCCAAATAATTTCAACTGAACATTTCCCGCATCGAACTCAAGATACCGCAAGAATAATGAACCGATAGTCATCCGACTGCTACATCATCGATTGTTTAATTCCACGCCTCAACCGAACGGCGTGGAATCATGAGGGGCTGGGTTTTTGCCAGCACGGGAGAAAATCGTGATTGCTACTTTACCTTGCCGTCGCAGACCGGAAATCGAAGGCTCGATTCGAGGCAGGAATACGGGATAGGAGCACAATTGGGATAGGAGAGGAACCGAATCTCACTATTTGCCGCCGACGCTGTCGCCGGCGTGCTGCTTGCCGACACGAGGAGTCGCCGTCCGATACGACGAGTCGGGGACCGCACAACACGAATCACTCAACCGCTGACGCGAATCTACTTATTTCCCGACGATTATTATGATCAACACTCCGACCAGGCCCGACACCTGTGTTAGACAATTGTTACACCGAAATACAGTCAATGGCCCGACGCCATGAGCAGACATGTTTTTTCTCACGACAAGAAAAGATAACCTCTAATTTTTCATCTCGTTGGTACGAGTGACAGCTGCGGTTCCGTTTCCGCTAGTGATGTCCCGATTACTCGCGGTCGATCCGCGCAACAAAAAACCGGTGCGTTCCGAAGCATAAATATTAAACAGTCACCCGCCCGGACAGGCCCGAACCTGTCCCTAATCAATAGGAAGGCGAGAAAGTGTTGCGACCGCTCTCTTGAGGACCGAGTCCCCCAACTTGACTTCTGCTGATCGAGGCGTGCCATCCCGACCCGTGTACAGATTGACGATCCGTCCTCGTCTCCATCTCAATGATGGCAGGTTCGCATCCTTAATCAGCACCAAATCACCAACTTGAGGGGGGCTCGTCCGGTCAGTCCACTTAAGGCGCTGCTGCAAGATGTGCAAGTACTCAAGGGACCACCGTTTCCAAAAATCTTGAGCCATCTGCTGCAACATCTGCCACCTAGTTAACCGACTTAACTTAACATCACCGAATGGGTATTCTGGCAGGGCGTTAAGGGGCTGACCTATCAGGAAGTGACCCGGAGTCAACGCTTCCAAATCATTTGGATCCGACCTGAGCGGGCACAACGGACGCGAGTTCAGTGTCATTTCAATCTTACAGAACAGCGTCGCAAGCTCTTCAAAGCGTAGAGAGGTCTCACCGATGATCCTCGTCAGGTGCGACTTAGCCGATTTAACCGCAGCCTCAAATATTCCTCCCCAATGAGGACATCCCGGCGGACTGAAAACCCATTCAATCCCTCGTCGGGAGCAAGCCGTACCGATGGCATCCTGGTTACCGTTCAGGAATTGAGTGACCTCCTGCAGATATCGCCTGGCTCCGACAAAATTTGTGCCGTTGTCCGAACGGATTAATGTCGGGAGGCCCCTTCGTGAGACGAACCGATCTAGACATGCGATAAATGCCTCTGTAGTGAGGTCACTGACCACCTCCAAGTGGACTGCCTTCGTGGCCAAGCACACGAAGACGCACAGGTATGTCTTCACTAATCTGGCGTTCCGTAGATGTGAAGACTTGACCATGAATGGTCCCGCGAAATCCGTTCCGACACCCGAAAAGGGTCGGATTTCGTTAACCCTATCCGAGGGCAAATCGCCCATCTGGGGCTGCATCGTAGCCGCCTTGGCCCGATTACAAGGCAGGCACCGAAATACGACGCTACGCACTAAGCGTCTTCCCGATAGAATCCAGAACTCGCGCTGGAGAAACGCCATCAAGGCGTGGCATCCGATATGCCCATTCCGAATGTGTCGATCCTGTATCAACAGTTCGACCAACTTCCCTTTCCTAGGGAGTAACAACGGGTGGCGAGCCGCATAAGGCAGGTTGGCATTCCGCAGCCGACCTCCTACCCTCAGCAATCCTTGAGGGTCAATAAACGGGTTGAGCCGAGCCACAGCTCCCTTCAGTTGGACGCGTCCGCGTCTCAGAATGTCCAATTCGGACTTAAAGTGCACCGTCTGCACGTTCCGTACCAATGCGAACAACGCATGGTTCCGTTCCCGTGGTGTCAGGACCTGTGTCCGCACTCGTTGCGCCTCAGAATTCCGACAATTCCGCGCAAATCGGCAGATCCAGGCGGTAACATTGACCAGCTTGTCGAGCGAGCTGTACCGTTCCAGCAGGCTGAACTCCGCTTCCGGCTCTGGTTGCGTCGTACAGACACCGACTGTCAAGGCGCCGTTCGCCGAAGTAACGCGTGGACTCATTGGCCAATCCGATTCGGCTTGAGTCAACCATTTTGGACCCCACCACAAGGGATGTCCAACCAACTCCGGAGCGTGACACCCACGAGACGCACAGTCTGCCGGGTTCATTTCCCCTGGAACATGTCTCCAGATTAAGGGAACCTCCGAAAGTACAGAACCGAATAAGGGACTACGAGTCGCTAGGCGTGGGGCAGCCGGCATGACCGGACCCATTACCGCATGGCCCAGTCTGGTGTTGACCGAAACCAGACCAGTCGCCTGCAACACCTGGCACTAACAGGTATCCCAAGGCATCGACACCCTATAAAATGTCTACTGGGCCCGGAATATCGAACTCCGGGTCAGCCAGTGACAACCCAGCGACCAACTGTCGCACCGAGGGCGACAACCGTACGTGAGGGTGTGAGCCCATCACATTAGGCATGACTAATGCCGTGACCGTCAGATTCACCGATGAATCCACCCGTGACGAGAGAGTAATCCGACATACTCCCTTAACGGAACCGACTTCCGTGTTCCCAATTCCCCGAATGGAATGTGGATACTCCCTTACCGAAATGCCCAACCGTCTTACAAGGTTGCACGAGACTAAGCACCCCTGGGCCCCCGAGTCCAATAGTGCTCGTGCCACACAAGATTTGCCGTCCGAACTCCACGCTATCACCGAGGCGGTGGGGAGCATGACCGTCTGTGGAGTGGCGGCACCCTGTAAGTGGGCGGCGTGTCGCTAGCGGGAACCTCCGCGGGATCCGAACCCGCTGGGACCCCCGTCGGCCGTGCTGTAACTCGGCTGCTGATATGCCGGTGGCATATCAGACCGTATGTACATCAGGGGGTCCCAACCCGCATAATAGGCCCCTCGCTGTCCCGGTATTCGACCATACCGGACTGTGTACGGTGTGCCCGGTGGCCACCGTGGATGGAGGGGGGAGAGCGGATCCAACCTGGGGCGCTCTAGGAATGGGGGCGACATCCGACTGTTCGCCTCCCTGTTCGCCTCCCAGAGCGACGGGCAGGGTGGCGCAGAAGGTGGTGGGCTCCCAGCCTTCGCGCCACTCATAGGTGCCATCTGACACCCGCCCGTAACACGCGGTGAGCCAGCGGCCCGAAGTCCTCGCTGACCCTAGACAGCGGCGACCGAACCCCGGCTATCCCGCCTGTTACCCCCCGCGCTGCCCCCTTCCCCTCGGGGGGGGTCCCGTCCGCGGGTACCCCAGTCACCCCGTTGGTGACTCCCGTTGCCCGGAGGGGGACTGGGTCCGGCCCTGGTTGGGCCCTGTGACCGACCAACCTGAGTCCGGCCCTGGTGACCGTCCGAAGGGCCTGACCGGTTCAGGCACAACACGATGTGGTGCTTGCCACCGCAGCACTCACAGGGGAACGCGCGTGAGCACTCGCTCAGCGGGTGCGGCCCCAAACAACCGAAACACAATCGGTGGCGGAAGACTACCTTCCTGCGGGCAGCTACCCCGAGCGCCTTAAAGTTGGCGCAACTGGTCACTTCATGACCGGCACTGTCGCAGTGCACACAGCCGACACCCGACGGCGCGGCATTCAAAACGCCAAATTGTTTTGACCGCCCACCCCCCCGTGGGGGCGGGGGGCGCGGCCCCTCCCGCATCCGCGCGGGTTGGCGCTGCACACTGGCCTCCGTATCCAATGTGTCGCATCGCCTGCATTCACCCTCCAAAAAATCCGTTAATTGGACGAGCGTGGGCAGTTCCGAGCTACTGCCCCCATGCAGCTGTTCAATCCGACTTTGAACAGCTGCAGGCAACCGTGACAAAACCATATACAAAACGATATATGACCATTGGTCTACCGGCAGACCAAGGTTCTGAAGGGCCTTAGTGACCACCAGCACAGGGTTGAGCACCTGTACCCGGATGTCAACATCCCGGGTTACTCTTGGTATGCTAAACAGCTTCCCCAGCTGCGCATCAACCAACCGCCGTTTGTGTTGGTAGCGGTCAAACAATATGGACCGGGCTATATCATAATTGCCCGCCGTGACCGTTAGGTGACCGACCAACTCCTTCGGTTCACCCCGCAGTGCCATCAATAGTTGGGCCAACTTGTAGGCGTTGTCCAGGTCGTCCCGACCGTGGACCAAACTATCGAACAAATTGATGAATGCCGGCCACTCATCAATTGCCCCACCGAAGGCCGGAATCTCCAGGTGTGGCAGCCGTCCAACAACACCCTTAGGGTGCGGGTCTCCGCTACCCTCCCCGCGGTCATTCCCGACGCGTGTCATTGCGTCCTCCACACGCTTGAGCAGGACATCATCCATGTCAGGTCGCTCCACATACTTGTGAGTATGGGCGAGCCATCTCATCTCCTCACGGACACCATACCGCAGTACCGTCAAGGGCGAAGGTGCCATGGTTACCGATTCAATTGTTTCTGGTCCTATGCTTCACTACCGAACTAAGCACAGCCAGAGACCAGCACTTGCCCGTCAGCGCTGGGCACAGAAATTAAAACTAAGTTGTAAAAACCAAGGCAACCACTTAAACAATTAAATCCTAAACAATATTTAATATGGTCGCCCTGTGGACATACACCTTATAAATATACACTCTAAATCAATTAGAGAATGCCACCATAAAACACAATACAAAAATAACCCACAAAACTTGATTATGAAAACAATACAAAATAATAAGTGGTGGGCTCCGAGACTATAAACCTAAACAATATAGCACCCTAAACCACACTGGATTCCGAAATCCAAGCTATTTTTAATATAATGAAGGTAGCTGTGACCTTCTAGAAGTGGCCCCTCCGATATGACCCACACTTCTACTGAGGTCAGCAAAATCAGCTTAATACCCCTTAAATAGCCTGACCCTGCTCTGTAAACCGAAATAACACTGCAGTACTATAGAACCCGACGTTCTACCGCAAGTAATACAATCTAGTTACTTCTCAGAATGACTGTTCAATCCTCTATGCGCACAAACAGTAGTTTCCGACTACAAAGTTATAATAATTGTTAACTAAATTGACAATTATACTTTCACTAACCGAAAATGAACTTTAATTGTGGTATACCGACCACAGACTCATTGCCGACTTGCCGGCCAATTTGAGATATTCTCCCAACTACAATGTGGCAAAAAAACAACCCTACAAACGTCCGTGAATCGGTGATTTCCCACTAGGAAACCGCGCCTGCTACCAAAATGTTTAATTCCACGCCTCAACCGAACGGCGTGGAATCATGAGGGGCTGGGTTTTTGCCAGCACGGGAGAAAATCGTGATTGCTACTTTACCTTGCCGTCGCAGACCGGAAATCGAAGGCTCGATTCGAGGCAGGAATACGGGATAGGAGCACAATTGGGATAAGAGAGGAACCGAATCTCACTATTTGCCGCCGACGCTGTCGCCGGCGTGCTGCTTGCCGACACGAGGAGTCGCCGTCCGATACGACGAGTCGGGGACCGCACAACACGAATCACTCAACCGCTGACGCGAATCTACTTGTTTCCCGACGATTATTATGATCAACACTCCGACCAGGCCCGACACCTGTGTTAGACAATTGTTACACCGAAATACAGTCAATGGCCCGACGCCATGAGCAGACATGTTTTTTCTCACGACAAGAAAAGATAACCTCTAATTTTTCATCTCGTTGGTACGAGTGACAGCTGCGGTTCCGTTTCCGCTAGTGATGTCCCGATTACTCGCGGTCGATCCGCGCAACAAAAAACCGGTGCGTTCCGAAGCATAAATATTAAACATCGATATACATAATTCAACGAATATTGAAATCATCCAGGAAGAACATCGCACGAAGAATAATCAAATCACTGAAGAGAGAGATATATATATATATTTATATATAAACGATTGGTGTACAAGGGATTCGGCAACATAGGGCACATGCCCTATGTTGCCGAATCCCAAGGTTTTTAGGCACACAAATTTCATCAATCGACAACTTAATATTCACTCAAGAGTGAAGAGCACGCACGTACATATGACGTACGAGATCATTGACTGCCTACAACCAAGGTTACAGATTTAATGCTGACGCTGATTCAGCACAATCTTCCTTGTGTAGGTACGGTCGCAATTATAAACAAACAGTGATTACAACTTCAACGACGTGCGATGTAAATTGACACATCGATTCCTGAAAAACATGGGCGGCTGCAGCATCAGACGACTCTCCTGCGGATCTTTTCCAGTTATAGGTTAGGTTAGTTTATTAAACGCGAAGCCCCATTTTCCTAGTGTTTTTCTGTTTTCCAGTTTTTAGTTTATTTTATGTAGTGTGCGGCCAGTTTATTTTATGTTGTTCATTGTTATAAGTATATTCATTTATTTTTTTCCCTAAAGGGGGGAGTATCTGTGCCGGTCGACTATGTTAGTCATATTTTCACGTAATGTTAAGATAAGTTGACGACCGTCACAGATAAGGTATATTTATATTCATCACGCACCATGTCTTATGCACGTCATTAATAACATGTACCAACCTAGTATATAAGCTAGGATTCCCTATAATAAATTAGTCTAGTATAGTCTCGTATTTGCGCGCATCTCAAGCCTTTTACTTTACTCCCGAAGATGTCGCTCTCCTTATAATTGCCTCTGGCAAAGTTTCGATAGGACTATCGATAGTATGACTGATTCTCAAGGCCACCATAGGATCACGATACTATCGCTATCGCAACATCACTACATTACGGCCCCTTGTGTTCGCAGATTTACGCCTTACAGTCCCACATTTTTTAGCCATTTTCCTGCTTTCCCTTTCTAGGGCTAGAAGAATATAAATAATGAAATGGAAAAATATATCAAATAATATCTTACACTGGTCATAATTGTCAGAAAATTATCAAGAAGTGCAATCTTCGTAATACTCTTTTAAGAATCTTCTTTAGAATCTTGATAATTTCAACCCTGTTCATCACACTTAATGTAAACCAAAACAAACATGGGTAAAGTCTAACGTTTTTCCCGGTGCGTGGCTGTATTTCGCAAATAATTGCCTACACAATACTTGCCATATTTGGTCTGTAATTTATTTGTTCAACACTCCATTGCACCAAGGGAGCTATTTGATTCCCACACCAAACTAAAGCACCGATTCTCATATATTTTCACGGCTGCATTTGCAGGTCCACTCGAGAGAAGCCAAAATCAAGCGTTACAAAGAGACGAAGGAGCTCAAAGAGAAACTCGTCACACTGTCCAAGGCCATGGAGTCGCCGACCATCGACGACGAGACCAAGAGGGAGTACTTCACGACGCTGCTGGTCAACTATGTGAACCAGGCGGTGGAGGAGCTCGACAGTATTGAACAGGAGAAGCCGATATTGGAGTACATGGCGAAGCATGCTGCAGGTACAACTAGATATAATGCACGGCGTATAAGTTGAGCCGCAATGGCGGCGTCTGCGCAGGTAAAAACGACTGTTTTATATACATTTTACCCTGCGCAGACGCCGCCATTGTGGGTCAACTTATAGGCCGGGTCAGTACCCGGCATAGGTTTAGGCATGTGCATAGGTTTATTGTCGTTTAAGGGCTGATGATCACTAAAGGCCAATATCGTTCAACCACATAATAACCCCTGTACTGGACCCTTACTGTAGCACTACTACTGCGCACTACGACCGTCACAGATATGCGGAAATATCTCGTCACATACTACGTCTATGTCATTACTAACATGTTACGTTTTTTTTTCTTTTCCGCTCGACAATTCTCGGTTTTAGTAGCTGAAATTAGTTTTTAACGTAGATTTAATGAACCCCTGAAATTAGTTTTTAACGTAGATTTAATGAACCCCTAGACAACACATGAATATAGCAATTTTACCTGAAAATAAAATTGTTATTATACATACTTACCAGGCTTTAAGCCTAATATTGAGAGTAGCATACTTGACTTCCTTTCCGGTGCGACGAAAATAGCCCCAAACAGCTCACTTCCTGTTTAAAACTCCTTAAATACATGTCATATCCGTTTTGAACCTCAGCAACATTGCGCGCGTAAAGTTTCAGAAATGGCGGCAATTGAAGCCAGCATTGGCAACTCAATAAAGAGCTGATCGTGACTAAGTATGTGTCACGATCATGCAATGCACAGTAATGTGCACAGCAGGCAGCGATTTACCTAGGCTTAAAGCCAGGTAAGTATGTATAATAACAATTTTATTTTCAGGTAAAATTGCTATATTATACCTGACGTTTCCTGGCTTTAAGCCTAATATTGAGTAGTGTTTGGTATCGACTGCTGAGTAAAAAACGCCAATGTGATATGACTAGGAGTTCATTTATGGAAACCTTATAGAAATTATGAAACAGAATGTGTATGTATCATCGTGTACGTGATGCAAAGATAGGCTGCGCAAATGCACCTCAAAAATAAGGCTAATAGATGGAAACAAACACAAACTTAAGAAAGGTCTGATGAAGTCATCTTTTGAAGCCAGCCGAGTTTCGGGCTGGCTAGGTTAGACTTAGTTTCTGGCTATTAAGACTCATCTGATCTATATGAATCTAAGAATATGCAAAGCTTTATTACCTCCAGTAGGTTTTCCCTTCATTCAGCACTTACGTACAAGTTCACCGAGATTGGTGCTCGGTGGTTGGCTGCTAGCTCGCCATTAACCTCGACGACTACCAAGACTGCAGTTGTGAGGTCAGGATATCAGGTCGGTCGCCTGACCTACGAAACTCGGAGCTAGAGACGTCGGCGTGCCGAATCGAATACATGTGAAAAAGAGTTATTATAATTTGTACCTTGCACAGACAGGGCCAATCTGACTTTAACATAAAACATTGATGAAAGTAGTAATAAGCAGTAGGTATAATCAAATTACAATTGCTGTATTTTGAACTGGGAGTGCGCCTCCTGGATGCACTACCATTGATTATGTGCATGACTGGTCTTTGCAAAAGACTGGCGAACAAGTCAGTAATCTGACTTTAATAATAAAGTTAGTCAATTAATCTAAGTACCTTTACCACTTCTGAGAAGAATAGCAAGATGTGGCTGATTCTATTACAGGAGCTAGTGTGGCTATCTGACTCAACTGAAGATGCTTCTACAGTGGACAAGCATAAAGAAAAAGACAAGTTTACGCGTAATAAGCATATTTGTCTATAGTGATAAAGAAGTTTAGTATCCATCGTATTCAATTATCATTGATCAGATACCTAATACAAGTATCTGAACGCGTTTTCATTATTACCCGCAGCTGTGTAGATAACGTTACTGAAACCATGTTACCTAGGACTGAACCATAAAAGTCATACATATACATACTTCAGTGGAATAATTCGGCGTGGTCATAACATTCATTAAAATAATAATGTAGGTAGATGGTTATAAAAGTTTTGCAATACTGTCATTAAGCTAGTTCACTGGTAGAAATACCAGGTTGGTGTCCTAACATAACATAGCGTCACGTCTTTTCCCATATGGGGCGGCAGAGGCATGATGGCGCCCACGCTCAATATACTAATGCACGCTAATGTATATCATGCTCAGTCCGATATTCAATGCTCCATTGCTACTCACTTTATATGTAATTATTATTCCTCTACTATGTAGGTACTCCACGGAACAGCTGTAGAAATATTAAGGAACTCTGCTTGTGGGCTATATGCCGCACCGGCCACATCCAAGACACATTATGGTTAGATTACCTCGATTTCGTCGATTTGGTTAAAGCTGCCTCTGCTGTTCGGTTGGGATATGTCGAAGTAAGGCGACTATTGAGAAACAACCAAATAAATAGTGGAGATGTGAAAAAAATCACGATCTCAAATTTATATTAGTGTCCTGAGAGACTCGAGGACTGTCATCAGCTCCTTTTGGCTAATATACAGAAAAGTGAATTCTTACAGCCGCTTGCCTAGTGAATTATGAAGATCTGCGCGGTCCAGTGACACGTAGGTCATTTATGAGAAGTAATGTAGATAGCTTGACTATATGGCTCCGACAATATCCTGGTGGATGACTGTCTGAATAATATTAGCAGACTATATCTTTGGATAATGCATCTGAAAGGTGACTGCTACAATGATAATTGTCTGAAGCAGTGAAGCAGGCATATTTTCGACCATATCCTGCCGGATTGAGGAAAGTAGTCGGATTGAAAAACGACGGCTCTGTTGTTAGATTGTAACGCGTTGTTATATTAGGGGTTGGAGGTGATCATCTAGGTAGGTACTCAAAGTTCCTTAACAATGTGGTTTAACTTATTAAAGGTAAGTCCAACACCACAATAAGAGTAGTTTATGACTACTCTTTTACCCTTTGAGTATCGTATTATATAGATAGCCGGTCCTCCAGCCACATACCTAATATTTAGAACTCCCTTTTAATCCCTTAAAAGCAGCAGTGCTGAAATGGAAATTATTGATTTCAAAGTAAAGAAAGTTACATAAAGTAATTTGTATAAATGGGATATAAAATAGTGTTGATTTTATATTTCTTCGTCACTGGCTTAAAAAGGGTTAAGATATCACGTAAATGAGTAAAACGTTACAATAAAACTGTAGGAAAATTGTTTGCCTCGTTCTACCCACGTCATGCGATGTTTCTGTATGAAAATGTCGCTTTGAACCTTGTAGAGATGGAAACGTTGCAGAGACTGAGCTAGATCTCAAGTTTCGCCGGGATACTAGAAATACGAAAACCAGCCATCAGATTTGCGCAAGATGTTTAATTGAACCGTCTCGCATAGACTGATTCATTTCATATTCACAAGAGCGATTAGTAGCGATGTCCCCTTACGCGCAGGCACTACCGGCATAACCGCGAATGGCTGACGTAACTGCATGTCAATGTCCCTTTAAACCTTGCGCAGGTGGACTGAGTTGCAGAAACTGTATCAGCGGTATATTACCATCAAAGATTGATCAACTTCACGCGGGACTTGTAATTTCTTTGTTCCGGACCCCAGTCTGTACGGCACTCAGACTGGGGTCCGGAACCAACACGTCGTAGTCGCCGTATCGTCATTCGCCTCCTGCCTCCCCTCCGCACACGCACCAGCCTTGCGCAGGCTGGCGGCCCGGAGCGCTCGCCGTATGCCGGCTCCGGGCGGCGGGGGCGCGTCACCGCTGCGCGCGGGCGCGGGCTAAGTGTAGTAGGCAGCCAGCAGCGCAAGGGCTCACCTTCTCTACTCGCCTTGCTCTGGAGGTCGAACTCACGAAAATGCGCGCAGTCGCCGTGTCGTCGTTTGTCTCCTGCTTCCCCTCCGCGCGTGCGCCAGCCTTGCGCAGGCTGGCGGCCCGGAGCGCTAGCCGGGCTCCGGGCGGCGGGGGCGCGACACCGCTGCGCGCGGGTGCAGCGGTGTCGCGCAGCTAACTGTTGCGCAGTGTCCGCAGCTAACTGTTGCGGGGAGCCCTTTGCGCAAGGGCTTGCCTCCTCTATTTGCCTTGCTCTGGAGGTCAAACTCACGAAAATTCTCCAGGTTTCTCCTTCCTCGGACATAAAATCTGTAAAACTGGGATTAGTTATGGAATATCCACCGAGGGCGGAATCTTGCACGAGGTTACCATTACGCGACGGTCGTGAATGCATTGAGTATATATTCGTGACGCTGCGGACGAGATCCACTCGTCCAACGTCAATAGTTCGCAATTGATAAGAATCGATGTTCGGGAACCGAACACCTTTTGCTGACGCCTGTATAGTCGGCCACTCGCGATTACTTATTTTTAGTGCATTTTACGGATCCGCGCGTGACGGGTGCATTCATAACATTTCAACATTTCCTCATTAACTATTCGTGAATTAAAGTCACTTTAGTGTTCAAGCTAACATTGTGTATCAATCAACAACCCCAACAAGGCAACATTGGTCCTTCGAGCCACTCGGTTGGACTTCGTGCGTGATTGCAATCGGTTCACTGGCTTCCCAGAAGCGGGTTCCACCAGTTGGATTGAGAAGGGCAAACTTCACGTGTGAAGCTCGCCGGGTAATCAGCAAAAAAGGAGTGAGTGCCGACCAACAAACATCTAAACATTTCGAGAGAGTCGGAGAACATTAACATTAAACAACAACAATTATCTTAACATTCCAAGAGCGACAGAAAACATTAACAACCAACAATGGAGGAATTAATGAGCAAACAAGTGGAGACGACGGCAGCCATGGAGAAGTTGCTGGTCAACTTCAAAAAAGAAAAAACTGAGAGTAAGCCAACCATAGCAAGTAAAAGGATTGAGAAACTGACGGAGCTGTTTCGTGAATTTCACGCGAATCATCTCATCCTTTGTCAGTATGAAGATAAATCGCATGATTATTTCAAGGGAGAACATTACGAGACAACAAAAATATTTTACTATGAAACATTAGCCTATTTGGAGAAATATGTGAAGCTACAACAACAAACATCTGGAACGTCGAAGGAGATCACCAACATTGACAAAAAATTAGACGACAAGCTACGTAAGCAGGCGGCTAACTACAAGGCTTTTCAGCGAACAATTACGAACATAGATGTAGAGGCGATAACAGAGAAATGGGAGTTTGAAGATGCTCTGAAGACTTTGGAAACGCGTTGGTCGACAATCGACTCATTGCATTGGGAACTAGAAGGTTTGCTTAATGAAGAGGATAATGAACAGTTCGAGGCATTATTTAACAACAACGAGAAGCAGTATAATGAAAAAGAACCTTAATTCAAAAATGTGGTCAGAAACCCACAGAGACAAAACAACCCCAAAAATGGAGGTACCGGTATATCATGGAAATTACAACCAGTGGATGTCTTTTAAAGACCTCTTTACTGAAACTATTCACAAGAATGCTTCGTTGTCTAACGCACAAAAGATGCAGTTTCTGAAAGGGAAGGTACGTGGAGAAGCTGAGCGTCTAATACAGCACCTCAATATTAGCTCTGACAACTATACCGTGTGCTGGGACATTCTGAACCATAGGTACAACAACAAACGCCTTATTTTCACAACGTATATCAACACACTATTAGAAATACCAAACATGAAACACCAGTCCCTAGAACAGATCAAGAGGATGCACGATGTGGCCCAAGAAACACTCAATGCGATCAAGAACTTAGGAGTAGACATAACAACATGGGACCCACTAATTGTACATATATTGGATTTGAAATTGGATAGCGAAAGCCACTCAGAGTACATAGACTCTTTAAAAGATCGCCGCGAGCTACCAATATTGAGCGATTTTATTGGTTTTCTGGAGGGAAAATTCACCGCTATGGAAACAAGTCGACGAAAAGGAGAGAACAATCAACAAAGAGCATCTTACAATCATCATTATCAGCCAAGTTCATCATCTTCAAATAATACTCGAACAAATATTTCGAACAATAAAGAAAGACCGCCAGTAACAAAATCAACATTCAACGTGACGACAATAAAATGCCCACTATGCAACAACGAACATGGCCTGTATAACTGCAAATACTTCCTAGAATTACAAAATGATAGAAAACTAAAAAAAGTACGAGAACTTCAAGTTTGCATCAACTGTTTATTCAGCCACAATGGCAACGAATGTAAATCATCAAAAACATGCCGCAAATGTAACAAGAGACACAACACAATAATTCACGATGCACTGAACTGCAATAACAACTCACACGTGTCGAAACAAAGTGATTTGAACATGACAGCGGAGATCTTGTTGTCAACCGCCATGATAAAAGTGAAGGGAAGCGATGGTACTTATCATCTCCTGAGAGCGCTGGTGGACCAAGGTTCACAAATTTCCATCATTACGGAGAAAACAGCCCAGTTATTAAAAATTAAACGTGTCAACTGCAAGGGATCAGTTTGTGGTATTGGAGAGAAAGAGACAAATGGAAAGGGAATGATGCACATAGAATGCAAATCTATACATAACGATTACACTTTTAACACAGACGTCATCATAATGAACAATCTGGTCGGTAACTTACCTAACAAAACATTCGCAAAGCCGGAATGGACATCAATCAAAAATATTTCATTAGCTGACCCGGAATTTTACATTTGCCGCCCAGTTGACGTGTTACTTGGAGCAGAAATATATTCACAAATTATACTCAGCGGAATGATTAAGGAGAATGACTCACGTCAGCCGCTCGTACAACAATCACATCTTGGTTGGTTACTGTGTGGAAACGCCAAGACATACAAATGCAACATAGTGAGGCAAGATTTAGATGAGATTAAAAGGTTTTGGGAGTTGGAGGAGATCAATGAACAGTCAAACTTATCAGTAGAAGAGCAACATTGCATAACATACTACAACGAAACAACTACCAGAAAAGAAAATGGGAGATATGAAGTACTATTACCACTCAAAGAAGACATCGAGACAAAACTAGGGTCGTCTAAACAGACTGCCTTAGCACAATTTAAAAATTTGGAGAAAAAGTTTCAGAAACAAAGTGAATTAGCGACGGATTATAAAACATTTATGGAGGAGTACGGAGCCTTAAATCATATGAAACCGACAAATAGCAACGAGACACCTGAGTACTACATGCCGCACCACGGGGTCGAGCGAATCGACTCGCTGACAACGCAATATAGAGTTGTATTCAACGCATCAAACAAAACATCTACAGGATGTAGTCTTAATGACTTAATGTATACAGGACCGAATTTACAGGTTGACCTACAAACACTTTTGCTCAGATGGAGACAATACCAATATGTTTACACGGCAGACATAGAGAAGATGTTTCGCATGATACTAATAAATGAAGAAGACCAAAGATACCAGAAAATTATTTGGAGATCAGACTTAGAACAACCCATACAAATATTTAGTCTATCAACAGTCACGTACGGAACACGCGCCGCGCCGTTCTTAGCAATGATGACTCTGAAAAGATTGGCAGCGGACTCACGAGAGCAATATCCTGAAGCAGCCAAAGTTGCAGAATCAGCATTCTACATGGACGATTTGCTGCATGGATCAGATACGATTGAAGAAGGAAAGAAACTGATAAGAGAGTTGGACTTATTGATGAAATCAGGCGGATTTAATCTCAGGAAGTGGTCCGCAAGTGAACCGCAACTACTGGCAGATATCAAAGAGGAACGTAACCGGACAGAAGACACAATTTTCAATTTTAAAACAGACAACATTAGTAAAACATTGGGATTATGCTGGAACTCAGATAAAGATACTTTCACGTTTCAATACAGCATTCCAGAACAGAGAGGGAAACATACAAAAAGAAGCTTGTTGTCCGAGATATCGAAACTGTTTGATCCAATGGGATGGCTGGCCCCCATTACAACAAAACTAAAACTTTTATTCCAACAACTATGGAGTGAAACCATTGAGTGGGACGACGAAGTACCGGAAAACATTCAGAAGGAATGGGCAAGGTTAAAGGCGGAACTTAACCTCATTAACGAAATCGAAATTCCCAGATGGATTGGAAGCAGAAGGGGAGATATAATAGAGCTTCACGGCTTTTGCGACTCGTCCTTAGTCGCATTCGCCTGTGTGGTTTATGCTAAGATTATCAACAAACAAACAGTGGTTCTGGTGTCAGCCAAAACAAAACTCGTTCCACACAAAAAAGCATCAACACTTCCTAGAATGGAGCTTAACGGAGCCAATTTACTGGCAAAACTAATGAGAAAAATTGCAGAAGCATTACATCAACATAAACTTGAGATCTATGGATGGACGGACTCGATGGTGACATTAGGTTGGTTACAAGGAGAGCCGAGCCGATGGAAACCATATGTGGCGAATCGAGTTCAAAAAACAACAGAAGTCATACCGGGTCAAAGTTGGAGGTATGTGAACACGAAAGAAAACCCTGCTGACGCAGCGAGTCGGGGTCAATACCCTATACAGCTAAAAGACAACACATTGTGGAAAAATGGGCCTTCTTGGCTGTCAACATTTGAGAAAGAAAATACCGAGCCGGAGAATTACACAACAGAACAGGAGATGTGCAAAAAACAATCAACAGTCGTTATGGAACGAGAGAAACATTTGATCGACGATCTTTTAATCAATCATAGCTCATTCAATAAAATAACACGTATTGTAGCTTGGCTACTAAGGACAGCTGCACCGAGTAAACGTAACAAATTGCCAAGCTATCTCACGTTACACGAGTTGGCCGCCGCAAAAACGCTGATCGTAAAATACGTGCAACATGCAGAGTATGGAGCGGAAATCGAACGATTGCGAAAACATAAACAAATAGAGGCGAAAAGTAACATTTTGAGCTTGAATCCGTTCATTGACGAATTAGGAGTTTTACGAGTTGGTGGGAGGTTGGAGAACGCGAACATAAACAAGGAAAGGAGACACCTAAAAATCATACCACGAGGGAGTCGACTGGCAGAGCTTTTGATAGATGAAGCTCATCAACTAACATTCCACGGAGGTCCACGCCTGACCTCGGCGAATCTCAGGCAGCAGTTCTGGATCCCTGGAGGAAACAACGCAGTGAAGAAACAGTTGCGTAACTGCGTGACTTGCAGAAAAAACAATCCGAGCAAACAAAACCAAATAATGGGAGATTTACCCGCAGCTCGGGTAGAGCCTGCACAACCCTTCTACCAATGTGGGGTCGACTACACCGGGTTTGTGGAGATAAAGGCGAACAGAACAAGAAACGCAAGGTCACTGAAAGGCTATATCGCCGTGTTCATTTGTATGGTGACCAAAGCCATTCATCTGGAGTTGGTGTCAGACCTTACCAGCTCAGCATTTCTAGCAGCATTGAGGAGGATGGCCGCCAGGAGAGGAGCCCCCGGCCACCTGTACAGTGATTGTGGCACTAACTTTGTCGGCGCTAACAGAATAATACAGGAAGAGTATGAACAAGTGAAACAAACATTGGATGACAATTTTCGAGGAGTTTTGGAAAACATGAACATAACATGGCACTTTAATGCGCCCGCTTGGCCAAGCGCAGGAGGAATTTGGGAAAGAGCAGTGCGTAGCCTCAAACACCACTTGAAACGTGTAGTCGGACAACAACGCCTAACATTTGAAGAATATTCAACAATATTATCGCAACTCGAAGCTTGCTTGAACTCCCGGCCTTTGTGCGCCCTGACAGAAGATACGGACGACTTGGATTTCTTAACTCCCGCACACTTCTTAACCGGGAGAGCAGGTGTAACAGTGATAGAAACCAGAGAGGATGCGAGAACAAGATGGTTCCTAACAACTCAGATTTTACAACAAATATGGAAGAGATGGAAAGACGAATATCTAACACAACTAACAGCGAGAAATAAGTGGTTACAACCAAAAAGAAACATCCAAGTAGGCGATTTAGTGACCATTCGAGAAGATAACATGCCTGTCGGAAAATGGGCAATGGGCAGAGTGGTTGAGATACATCCAGGAAGAGACGGTTACGTGAGGGTAGTGACATTGAAAACAGAGACTGGATATATCAAACGCCCCGTAGTCAAGCTCAACTTGCTCCCAATACAATCCGAAGAACAAAAACAAGATGACAGCGAGAAAAATGCAAAGTACAGCAATAACAACAACCGTCAGCAAACAAACTGTAGCCGCAAGCCGCTCTCCAAACTATTCGCGGTGGTAACAGCAATAATATTTTTTGCTTCATTCATATCGGGATCGAGCGCAACATGCAACGTCACAAAACTCAACAACAACCAGTCGCTTTATTTCGACCCGCTCGCAAAAATGCAACTACTAAGAGATCGATGGACACTCGTGACATACTATGATATGAGTCCATACTGGGCCGGAACACAAACAACAGAAAAACTCTTAAAATATCTCGAAAATATGTGTAACAGTCTGGAAATAAACAATAAGTGTAACATGATCATACCTCAACTGAGACATGAATGAGTTCAATGAGCTGGAGTACTACGACCAGCTTTTGTCAACTCAGCATTTCACGAAGCAAGCGAGACGCCGCCGCCACCGCCGCCGCAGAGGTCTTATCAACGGTGTCGGTTACCTTGCTAATAGCCTGTTCGGGGTACTAGACGAACATTTCGCAGAACAGTACTCACGCGACATAGCGCTTATTAAGAAAAATCAATCTCATCTAAAGAAATTGTGGATTAATCAGACGACAGTGTTGGAGTCGGAACATAATCTACTAAAACGAACGGAGGAAATCATGGAAAAACAACATAAAATTATTAATAAACATTTGAACAGTCTTGACGCAGCAACAAAAAATATTCTGAAGGAGATTAAGATTGCAGAGAAAGAAAGAGACTTTACATTGACAGCTATTGCAGCGACAAACATACTACAAATCTTAAGAGAAATACAGAATATGATGCTGGATACCATATCAGACATATTTAAGGGACAGTTTAACCTACATTTATTGACGCCAAAACAACTTCAAGAACAATTAAACATAATAACTGGATTATTATCGGCCGAAGTAACATTACCGATTGAAAACATACATACAGACTTTACGAAGCTTTACAAACTTCTAAAAGTTCGAGCAAGAATGACACAAGATTATTTCATCTTTGAAATCAGAATCCCCCTAGTCAGCAGAGAACAGTATGATCTGTACCACGTCATTCCAGTGCCGCAAGTGCAACAATCAAATATGATATCAATCGTGCCGATTTCCGAGTATGTGGCGCTAAACCTACAAAAGGACAGATATATACCCGTAACACAGGAGAATATACAGAAATGCATAATCGAAGACAGTTCAACATTCATGTGCAACCTTCAAAACCCTATATACCTACAAGATGAAGTCTGATATTGATTTGTGTGTGCAAACATAGAGCAAATGTGAAATAAACGTCGCTAAGTGTAAAAATAACTGGGTGTAAAAAAATGCACTAAAAATAAGTAATCGCGAGTGGCCGACTATACAGGCGTCAGCAAAAGGTGTTCGGTTCCCGAACAATCGATTTTATTATATTCCCCCTCGGAAGACATCTCGTTGATTGTATTACATACCTTATCCCTGTATTCGGAATCTGCTTGGTGCTAAACAAGCCAAGACATGGCCGTCGAAAATATCCCTTTTTGCGCCTCCTTCTGCTTGATCAAACCACGTTCCCGTCAAGTATGATTGCCATCGAAGGGCTTGGCGCACTCGAGTTCAATGAACCCCAGCAAAGAACAAAAAAAGTTTGTAACTCATGCGAACGGCAAATACCTAACCTGATTGGATTGGATTTACTTATGATTTTCTCGGCGTGAGATTCGGATGAGTGCAATGTTTGTATTTTCGAGGGTAGTTACAATTAGCTACTTATTAATATCACTCCTATATCAAAGGGCGTGATATTCCTGTCAAATTCAATGTCAGAATCAAACATATCATCATATTGCGAGATTGTGTGAGTTACTAAACATTGCATCACTCGATCTATTCACCATACGATAATGCATTGCCGAGATGTTACTAGCTGAATCTTGGAATGATTTTTCCAGTTCACTTGTCCTTGAATTCTTTCTTACTCCCCCGATGTCTTCTCCCCCGCCTTCTCCTCCTCTCCGGAGACGTGGAAGCGGAACTGCTGAAACGATCACTCCTCTATGATTCACTACGCGGGGCTATTTACCGCGATTTTTACACTGAATAACTAACACTATAACCGTAACAAAATTCCAAGAATATTACGAAAAATAACTAGGAATATTTATATCCAAAACGCCAATGACCTGAAAATTGAGCGCGCGCATTAACGCTGGATTCAATTGCCGCCATTTCTGAAACTTTACGCGCGCAATGTTGCTGAGGTTCAAAACGGATATGACATGTATTTTAGGAGTTTTAAACAGGAAGTGAGCTGTTTGGGGCTAATTTCGTCGCACCGGAAAGGAAGTCAAGTATGCTACTCTCAATATTAGGCTTAAAGCCAGGTAACGTCAGGTATAATAACACAAATGGTAACAGATTTAAACTAAACTAAACTCTGGTTTCTGAGATGATATTTGTCGTGTTTTGACACAGAGTAAGTAAGGAAAGCAAACAATTTCATTCATACATGGGTTTTGACTTTGCGTCTGACAATTAAGGCATTTGCCATAATAAAATCAACACAGTAGATAAGAAAGTTTGCAATCACGCAAAGATATATTATGAGGAAGAATGTTTAACTGAAGAAGAAAAACTGTATGCATTTAGTGACAGCTTTGTAATCAAATTATGATTCAGATCAGACTGTAAAAGTGACTGTGGGAGTGACACATCTTTTTAATTTTTAGGTCTATTCTACAAAATGTGACTTCGGTACATTACTTTTTTTCCACTTTAAGGTAAGCAGTATTGTGATGAATATGCAGCAATGTATATTTTCTTCCGATCTGTGCCGATAAAAGCCGAGAAGTGTCGAACAGTGCATAAATAATAGTCGTATTGTACCTAACAAGTATAAAAAGTTAGGTTCCCAGTCTAATAGACAGATATCTACTGAGCATGCAGTGACAAGTCTTTTATTCTGTCTCCCGTCGGTTGGTCGCCACTCAGTCGGCAAAACCTCAACATTTTGACCGCCATACATCAAACACAAAAAGTGTCACTCGCACGTTAACCATATTTTTCATGCTCTGCAAAATACAACGTAATTCATAGAAGATAAGGGCTCTTTAACCCATTATGACCTGAATTATTTAAGAGTTAAAAATAGACATTTTTATTGGTTTTGAAGGCTCCCAGTTTTTTTTAGTTTTTTACTTTTGGAAAAAGCAATGGGTATGGCACCGCTAGGCCAAGGCAAGACTTAACTCTCTATTAGATACGTGTTAACTTTTTATTAGCCAACAATTTTTATCCTATATTTCTAAAATAATGAAGATCTAAAATAACGTACGAATAAATAAATAAAAAAACAGCATTTATTTTATAAATGTTTGTAAATAGTACACACACCTTTTAAGTTTAACATGCGATCGTGGTATTGACAATTGCAAGATGCACAGAGCCCTACGTCACATTTTTTGCATTGCAGTTTTGTCTGACTCTTGCACATCTCCATAGCACATTTGCGACGGGATTCGCTGGGAACTAACAAGTGATTCCGACCATCATAGCGAATATCATCAGTGACCCTATTGCCTGTCATAGAATTCTTAGAAGCTGAAGGACAGCCGCCGCCCCGCGGTAAATTTTTGAACTGCGGAAGGCAAGTCTGTACGATTTCTCGTCGGAAAGCAAGCTGGGTGAGGGTACTGCCAACCCGTCTTGAAAATACCCAGGCATTACATATAGCCGCATCAATTAGATATGTAAGGATCGGCCACCACCATTTCTTGCCTCTGATTCCGATGCGATAAGTATTTATAATTTGATCCATTCGATCCGTGCCACCTATATGTTCATTGTATTCTTTTCGACTAAAGTAACGACTAATGGTTCATATTGGTTCTTCTCCATGTAAAGTCGATATTGCTGTTACAATAGCATTGTCTTTCCAGCGGATAACGATGACATCTTCCTCCTTGCTTTCCAGCGGATAACGATGATATCTTCCTCCTTGTTTCCAGCGGAAAACGATGACATCTTCCTCCTTGCTTTCCAGCGGATAACGATGATATCTCCCTCTTTGTTTCCAGCGGATAACGATGACATCTTCCTCCTTGCTTTCCAGCGGATAACGATGATATCTTCCTCCTTGTTTCCAGCGGATAACGATGATATCTTCCTCCTTGTTTCCAGCTGAAAACGATGACATCTTCCTCCTTGCTTTCCAGCGGATAACGATGATATCTTCCTCTTTGTTTCCAGCGGATAACGATGACATCTTCCTCCTTGCTTTCCAGCGGATAACGATGATATCTTCCTCCTTGTTTCCAGCGGATAACGATGACATCTTCCTCCTTGCTTTCCAGCGGATAACGATGACATCTTCCTCCTTGCTTTCCAGTGGATAACGATGATATCTTCCTCCTTGTTTTCCAGCGGATAACGATGATATCTTCCTCCTTTTTTTCCAGCGGATAACGATGATATCTTCCTCCTTGCTTTTTGTATGGATGTGCGTGCCATGTATTTTTGTCCGTCAGTGGAATAATATTAGGAATGCGGTTCTCACGAACTGTTCATGTCTCTTCATATCCGCGGATTTTCAAATGAGTCAGGAGCTGAAAATGAGACGATGCCGCTTTACCAAACATTCTGTCGTATTCAGGGTTCTGCTCTTCACTCTTTCCTTGATATATCTCAAAATCGACAAAGTACCCGTGATAGATAAAAGATAGGGCGTGTTAAGACACCAGTTTTTAAACCAAAAACGAATAGGTTTGCCATGGATACACTGCTTACAACCATGTTTACCAAAATACTGGATCATTGACTGGCCATAGTTTAGCGTAGCAGAAGGAACGTAATTTGCTTGGAAGTTCTTTTTTATAATGTTGATCAGCGGTCTTAGTTTCCACATCTTGTCCGTGGCATCCATTCCATTGTTGTCTGCACAATGTATGAATCGCATAATTGTCATAAATCTGTCTCGACGCATAGTATTATATACCATAAAATTTCTCGTACCTTCAGCCTGGTCCCAGTAATTTCTCTTAGAGGTAACGGTATTATATCCCGACAGTATAAGAATTGCAATAATAGCTTTCACGTCTTCGGTAGATATTTTCGGATCGGTGCAATTAAAAAAAGCTGCATTCTTTTGTGACTGGTCTACCAAAAGTTTGTAGACACTTTCTTCCAAAAATAAGTTCAGAATCTCAGGGTGATTTTGCTCGAAGAGAACTAAAATGTTCTTCAGGAAACATGGTTGGCTCCTGAACTAAATCCTCATCAATCCATCTTCGTGACGCGTTACTCTTTTATGATTTTATCGTCTGCTTCGGAAACTTCGAATTACTTGAAGAATTGTCAAGTTGATTAGGGCGCGTTTGACTTTTGCGACCTTCTGCAAGACTTCGACTGCCTCTTCCGCGACGTGAAGAAGAGCGGCCTCGTGAAATACGCAGGCAACGTCCGATATGACCCGGCTTCAGGTTGTATATTTGGTACCATCCGTGCATTTCCGCGACTAGTGCAGCGTGATGAACGTGGTGACAGAGACGTAGACGCCAGCAGCACTTCGCTCCCAGCATTGAGTTGCCGACCTGTCAGGTTATTTATGAAACCACCCCCTACTTCGTCGCCAGAATCTTGATCAGAGTGGATTGCAGGTTCTGGAGGTTCAATGTATAGCAACCGCGGCTCAATTTCCTCATCTTCTTCAAACAGGGCTTGTGCCTCATGGAGTGTGCAACCCCTATCAAGACAAGAAAATACTGTTAACTCACTTGAGTATTGCGGCAAGTGGCGAGGGGTGATGCCACAGCCACTGTTGACGCTAATTCCTACATTTGTTGTCGCTGTTCGCCGCGCCGCAATTCCCGGTCGCAGGTAGCTGTTGCCTTGCGGATATACCGTCATGCAGAAGACTTTTGAAAACCTTTAAATAGTGTTTAAACACAATAAAAAACGGCTTCCTCTCGGCAAAAGAATTTTCCTTAAATTATCAGTTGTGCTCACGTCACGTGTGTCACGCCTTTTCCCATACGGGGTGGCAGAGGCATAATTGTGCCCACTTTGAGTCAGTTATTCAATACGTGACGTGCGTGACGGGGGGCTAGCCCATCGCCGCAGCTATGGAGTAATGAAGGTTTCCTCACGAAGTTTTTCCATCACCGTTAGAACGTCCGTATAATGTACTAAAGATAAATTAATTATCTCATTGGTACATGGTCAGGAATTGAACCTGCATCTCCTGTGTGAGAAGCAATCGTGAAACCCATTAGACCACGGAGTTCTTTATTTATTTACTATTAATGTTATTTTGCACATCGTCACAGAAACATTCCAAATCGCTGCACCAATTGCATAGACATATCAATTCATGTACATAAAAATAGGCAACAAAATAAACTACATTATTAACACACATAGATAATAACTATAGACAATAAGAATAATAATATTAATAATTGCAATAATTTGTCATTATCAATTCAAAGCAGCACTATCATGCATTCATCTCGCAGAACCTGGCGCACTGTATATCTGCAACCCATATTTGAACGAACATTCTTTAGCTGTTCGGGAGCGATGACCTTAAGACCTAATATAAGAAAGATTCGTGTTCAATTAATTGTGTCTCCGCAGACCCGAAGCCCAGCAAGGTGGAGCGCACGCGCTCGGCCCCGCTGAAGCCCGTCATCATCACACGTGACGCGATGCAGAAGGCGGTGTACGGGCTCGGCTACCCGGCGCTGCCCACGCTCACCATCGAAGAGTTCTACGACCAGCGAGTCAGGGAGGGCACGTGAGTCTAACTTAACCTCATCAACCTAACCTAACCCTAATATCTTCATCACTCACCAATACTCACCATCGAAGAGTTCTACGACCAGCGAGTCAGGAAGGGCACGTAAGTCTAACTTAAGCTCATCAACCTAACCTAACCCAAATATCTTCATCACTCACCATCGAAGAGTTCTACGACCAGCGAGTCAGCAAGGGCACGTAAGTCTAACTTAAGCTCATCAACCTAACCTAACACTAATATTTTCATCACTCACCATCGAAGAGTTCTACGACCAGCGATTCAGGGAGGGCACGTGAGTCGCCAGCAGACAACTAAACAACTAACCTAAACTTATCTAACCTAACCTAATGTGTCAAAGTACTTTACTACTGTAGATATTTACATGTACTTAGCAAACGTCATTTTTTGCCTCTTCTCTACATTCCAGTGGTCCTGTGGAAAAGAAGGGCGTAGAAGTCCCACAGGTTGATTTTTAGATCTCTTAAAAATACTTAACTAATACAAATATGAAAAATTTAATTATTATGATTAATAAGGGCAACAAATATAATGACCACCAAAATATTTTTTTTCCTACCCAAAATGGCTAAATGACCACCAAAAGTTGCAGAAAATATCAGGGCAAAATACTGCGGTAGCTTAGGTGAAGGGTAAAGGGGGTGAGCGAAGAGAAGTAGAAGAAGAAGAGAAGTTATATGCAAATAAATGAATATGAATATAAATATGAAGCCCCCTTTATCCTTCGTGTTAGGTTGAACATGTAAGAACAACAAAACATACTTAAAACATAAACTTAAGTACACAAAACATAAAAAGAAGTTTGGTGATCATTTATCCAAACACAATTTGGTGGACATCCATCCATTTTGGCAGTCATTTCGAATTTATTGGTGGTAAATTTTCGAATTTTTTGGTAATCGTTTAAACACAAGCCATTAATAAGCAGGAATAAATAATTACAAAATTATTAACATTAATTACAAAATATTACAAGGTCTGTATTGAGCTAGATTAACCCTATACAGTCCCGTAATTTAAGTAATCTTGAACATTGTAATATCCCTTTTTCAATAAAGTCGCTTTAGAATGCCTTTTAAATTGCTAAAATGACAATTTCAAAATCTCCAGATGTGTCCTTATCTAACCTAACATCACCTCTAATATCTTCATCACTCTCCATCGAAGAGTTCTACGACCAGCAAGTCACGGAGGGCACGTGAGTCGCCAGCAGACAACTAATCAACAACTAACCGAACCTCATCTAACCTAACCTAATCTCATGTAATCTAATCTAAACTAACTTTTAAATATCTTCATCACTCCCCATAGAGGAGTAATACGACACTAGCGAGTCATGGAGGGCATGTGAGGAATGTATTTTTTTTATGCAAATACATCTTGTTAATATCTTCAAACAAAAAGAAGACAGAGAAAACCCTTCCTGTTCCTGCGGCGCCTTTCAGAACCCAACTCACGAACGGCTGGTGAGGATGGACTGCAGAAGGATAAGAGGCTGTGCATTATTATTCTCCGGCAGAGCATTTGCAACAAAGATACTTGTTGATGCGTTGATTTTGAGACCAAACGATAAATAAATCTTCAATCAGTCAACCGATTAGGTCACTCTGTATAATGCGATGGGTGTCTATTCCCAGGTTTCCCGGCCCCTGCAGTATCCCCAACCAGACCATACAGCATGCTGATCTGGACTCGGACGATGAGGAACAAGCACGCAAGGTGAGAGACGAGGAGGGTGCCACAAGAATGAATGCACATAGATTTCGGTTGCAGAGGGTTCATTTATGGGAAATTGTACACGCTTTTATAATAAGTTACCAAAGGGAATTGTTCAATTACCCATGCAAAGGTTTTAAACATTTATTAAGGTTAATCTCAAGAAAGCCTATTACACTGTTAATGACTATGTTAAAGGCAAAAATGCATGGCCTCAATGCTCCAAGGTCCATGATAATAATAATAAACGTAACTTTTACAAATACAATAATGTAATTTAATAGTTTGGTAATAAAATTAAGTGTATAAAAGTGCTATGTGAGGTGACTCATAACAAATTATTAGTTTTAACGTAGAATCCAAGTCTGTTACCAAGAAACCAGAGTTTATAGAACAGAACCAGTCATGTCCACTAAAATGTCTGCTTGCGGCTTATGTGTAGCGGGTTGCTGTGATGGCTGGTGCACAAGTCATACTCGTGAACGGGTGCAGCTTGGGGGGGCTGATCCAGTCTGGTTTCTCATAAGTTATGTTCATTACGGCTTTTGTTTGTTCTTATTTGTTTCGTGTTGTGAAATCGTTATTTTGAGACATCTTATTGGCGCTTATAGGTATGATGTTATAATATTGTCATTGGATTAGATTATTTTTATATTGTACATTGTGGCATATAAAAATAAAAATAACGAAATTTAGAAAAATACACCCGTAGAATTTCTTGGTGCTATCTTCTTTGACGGGCGTATTTCCGAAGCACTGGTAGTGTTAATGGACTTTCCTTTTCCTGTGCAAGAGTCCTCCATGAATCCTCCACCACTTGAAGAAGAAATTTCTTTTTTCAAACTCAAACTATAATCAATCAGTTATGTACTCATTAGTTTAGTCGATCATATTTGATTTGTTTTTTATTTTCCTCCGTGTATATGAGACTTAAGTTAGTGTTTGACTTGTAAAAGTGCATTATTTACTTACTACTTGCAACAAACGATTTGAGTTTTGAGTTTCAAATGAGCGAAAAATACTGAATTGCCCGACAAAGTTACAAAATTATATAGCCAATGCTTATTGGCTAAAGACATTATTTTGCAAAATTAGGTGTTAGAAAAACAAAATCGAACGCTCGTTTTCTATTTTATGCTACTCTGTAAGGTTTTCAAGTCGCTGTTTTTCAGATTTCTATTCGCGCAATTCAGTATTTTTTCAGACAACCATTATTTCTAGTCGCGCTCAGTTTGACGAGCAATTCAGTTATTTTGTCTGGAAAATTTGTATTATTGTCAATGAAACACTGGATTTTACGGCCTTACGTTTAAATAATACTATTTCTTACCATACTAACTTATATACTAAGGCTCTACACCTCGACCTTTTCTGGATCTTGGCTCCCAAAACGATTTGTCGCCATTTCGCTTTGTTTCCAAGACTCCATCTTTCCGCTTTCCTATCCTTAATTGTTATACAATGTATACGGGTAAATCTATTGAATATTATGTAGTACTACTAGGTATATAAATAATTACAAATACTAGTGTAACACACCCAAACGCTAATTGGAGTTTTTATTAATATACAAAGTGATTTTTAATTAGCTGACCATATTTTGGGGAATGATAGTACCCATCTATATGAAGAACTTTCCCCAAGAAACATATGGTCGCAAATGGAAAGTATATATTTGTACCTCAGTACATTGACCCGATCAGCTGATTACATGTTACTATGGGGGACCCAATTTTTTTTTGTTTGCAGCCATATGTTGCTTGGGAAAAGTTGTTCATAATGATAGTAACTATCATTCCCTAAAATATCGTCAGCTGATTAAATGTCACCTGTATACACAAATCCTTCCGCTTGTCTGCTTCAGTTTCTCTTCATGTGATGTAGCTGCCACTACCATCGACAACTCGAATCTGATGCCCCGGAGCACAAAATAAATAGGTACAGAAAACAATCTATATACAAGCGCGCTCGAGCAACGCACACATAGACACTGCTCACGGACACGATATCTCGGGCCAGTTTGGACCAGTGCGAGCGTGAGTGCCATCCGCTTGACACGCGCGTCTGTTAATGCAAATAATGTAACAATGGAGCAACGTTTTTTTTTAATATAACTGTTAAGTGGACGGTTGTTTAAATTCAACATTAAACTATGAATTGGCGTTTTTTAAGCTACCAGTGGTTTCAGAAAGTAGCTATCTGCCTGTATTTCGATGGTTCGATTTAACGTTATATGTATAGCGTTATGTATAACGTTATATATATATATATATATAACAGTTAGGTAGGTAGGTAAGGTCCCCGAATAATATATCTAAGATCGATTTAAATAAATAACAGTTGCCTATTTTTCAATCAGTATAATAAAATAAGTATTAACAAAATGTTTGTTAGGTAAATTCACGCCACCTTACTTACGTAAGTTGAAAACATGTTTTTTTTGTTTGTGTAGATATTGTGTTGTTTTTCGTGTCATTTGACAGGTATAGGTCTAAAACGGACAGAGCAATATAAATTTTGTAACTCGGGTAGGCCGTTTAGAAGTTATCAGGGATTTTCGATAGTGAAAATTGACAAACGTAAAATTGTGTAGGTATTTTTCTGATCTGTAAACCTTTTGTATTGTAATAGTAGTGTAATGTTTTCATTCTTCTCGTTTAATTCTTCATAATAAATCATACGACTAGATAGGAGCGCCAGTGCCACGATAGTTTTTCGTGCATAAGCCGTAGTTGACAACCCTAGAGAGATCGCCGAGCGTAGCTATGAAAAGTGAAGGACATACATGTGGTTGACTTCTGTACCTATTTATTTTGTGCCCGGAGTCAGTTGAAGCTTGAAACCAACTGGTGCCAGAGATCGTCATCATAGTTATCATGCCAGCCCCCATTTTACCAGTGGTGGGCACAGGTCTTTTATCTTTGCGAGGATACGTGCGACAAACTCGCACAAATCACATTTGAGGCTAGTGGTCATCGCCCATCAGCAAAGCCGTTGTTGATTCTTAGCGTGTCTCTAGTGCGCCAAATAATTGTACTTTAAAAATTCGCCTCTTTATTCGGGCTGGTATAAATAAGAGACTTATGAATGTTGACAAAGAGTGAGATGTATGTTGAGTACATAGCAGGTCTTTAGTCTCTGCCTACCCCTCTTCTGGGAAAAAGGCATTAGCATATCATCATCGGCAGCTTGTTTCTGCCCACAGCTGAGTAGAAGCCTCCTCCTTTTCTTGACAACTTATGCGGATGACCTCTGCGGCGCTGCGGTTGTGAATCTGCCTACCTCGTTAGAGGTCCCGGGTTCGATCCCCGGCTGGGGAAAAAGCAAACGAAAACCCCAGGGGCCCAATTATGTATTTGACAGACAGTCTCCAAACAAAATAGGCGCCGCCGACAAGCCAAATACGGCATTTTGCGGTCTTCGGAGCGGTAGCAATGCGATCGCGATGCAATCTCCAGTACAGAATTGGGCCCCAGTTCTTGGATGTTTGTGTGTGTGTGACTGACGTCACTGTTTCTGGTTCCCACGACACGGTATCCTAGTGTGGGGCCAGAAACAATGTATGTTTATGTTTACCTTTAAGCAATACAATTCAGCAGGTCTTGACGTCTTAAAAAATTAAATCGAATCCAGGGTTTCCCTGCGATATTGGTGATGTCATCGACCCACCTGGCTGCTAGTCGACCCATGCTTCTTGTTCCTTTTGTCGGCCACCACACGGTTAGGGATCTACTTCACCTGCCATCACTTCGGCTCGCCAAGTGTCCAGTAGTAGGTACCGTAATGAGCATACAGTGGTGCTCATAAAATTACAGGCACTGAATGCACATTAATAGTGGTTTATGTGATTGATACATAATGGAAGGCATATCACTCGAGAGTTTTAATGCCTAATTATGTAAAGTTACATACACTAGTTTATCTACACACATATCTGCTCTCTTTGATGTGTTCAGGAACCGTCTAACGGCATTGTGGCATTGATCATTGCTCTGCAGTTGTTTAGCTTGTTCTGTGGTACCAACTTCACCGACAAACTAGGGGCGGCACGCAGGCGGGCGTTGGCGTTCGAAATTTGAATGTCACAATTTGACAAATTTTGGTACTTTATGGTCATAATGTATCAATATTCAGATAAGAAATGAGTTTTTACCAAGAAGTTTATCATTATGCTGTTCGTAACGTGTGGTTTTTGGACGCAGTAAAAAGGGTTTATGATACGTGTGTAAATAAAAGTATTAATTTTAATGAAAAAAGTTAGGTTTCATAGGTAATATCGACGTTTCATGAAAATACGCGGCAAAACAAAGAAAAAACAGAATGTTGTTTTACTTTCTTTTAAATAATTTAGAACACATCTTTTAACATCTTTAATAGAACTTTAAAAAAGTTTGTGTTACGTTCCCACAGGGAGCAGTGTCTAAACTACTGACGTAAACAACAATTTTTCGTCTGACATTTTAAGTATACATCGTCTGAATGGTTTTATAACATTTACACTAGATTAAATACCTATTTAAGCTAATTGTACTACCATAATAAGTTTTTGGTGGCTGATAAGGGGCTTTAACTATGTGACCACCACTGTACGTGTTCGTCATTTAACCGTCGCCTCGCCGCATTGCCCGCAGGAGGGGCTGGTGGAGGCCGAGGACCCTGAGGAGTTGGCGCGGCTGCGAGCCATGGACGAGTACAAGGACGAGCATCGCCGCGGGGAGGGCAACAGGCACAACCGCAGCTAGGCGCCGCGAGTGATCACGAACTGAATTGAAGCTAAAAGTTTCATTCATTCAGTCGCCTACTGATAATTGGTGTAGATCGATGCTCTAGCACATTTTCATTGCGACAGTGACGTTTTTTGACGGATTTAAATGAACTACATCGCAAGTTTGACAGTTGACATATCACGTCGCAATGAACGATGCTAAATATACGTATTTATAAATATACGTAGTACTTTTTATTTTATTTTATGAAATGTTTACCTGTCTAAATACTGTTTTAAATACCTAACTATAAAATAGCGGCTGATTGTTTCTGAACGGTTGCTTGCGGCTGATTGTTTCTGAACGGTTACTTGCGTCTGATTGTTTCTGAACGGTTACTTGCGGCTGATGGTTTGTGAACGGTTACTTGCGTCTGATTGTTTCTAAACGGTTACTTGCGGCTGATGGTTTCTGAACGGTTACTTGCGTCTGATTGTTTCTTAACGGTTGCTTGCGGCTGATTGTTTCTGAACGGTTACTTGCGGCTGATGGTTTCTGAACGGTTACTTGCGTCTGATTGTTTCTGAACGGTTACTTGCGGCTGATTGTTTCTGAACGGTTGCTTGCGGCTGATTGTTTCGTAACGGTTACTTGCGGCTGATTGTTTCTCAACGGTTGCTTGCGGCTGGTTGTTTCTGAACAAAAAAAAAGTCACTCACATCATCTCACATGTCACTATTGAACATAATTCTCCCTGAGTGAACCTTGAACCCATATATTACACTAGGCATGATTGCCTCGTTCTAATATTAGGATTTCACACTGACTGTATTATAATCTGGGATCTCAGAACCACATGACAAAAAAAAATAAAAAAATTGTTTACGTTCTGACTAACAACTAAGTTATTGACAAACGGGAAAACTATTGACATTTTTAGAGGACAGCCAACTTAACGTTCTTATTTTCCCACGAGGTGAGGTAGAAATCTCCTATGAATGAAGGCAAACTACGCTTAGAGGACAAGTGAAGGACATTCTGTTTTTTACGGAAATTTCAGTAACCAGTTTTTTGATGGAAATAACGCCAATTATTTAAGAACGCCATAATTTTATTATTATTGATTTTCTCAGTTTGATGCCCTTGGAAATCTTTTACATACCGTATTCCAAATCGCAATACATGTCAGAGATAGAGAATCGAGCTACTGACGGCGAACAGCTTTCAAAACACCAATGTGAAGGCTATCGTGATTGATTTCACAGATACAGAATAGAGCTGCGGGTTAGCCATGGCTATAGCGAACGCGATAGCAACTGAGTCGTAGGGCGGGAAATAAATCTGAAATGATCGTGTGTGTTGCAACATCTGACCTAGTCAGGCTTTGGATGGGTGTCCGTTTCTATGTGGCATTTGTTTCGGGCGCTTCCCAGTTTCGGATGACACGTGCTGTGTCAGAGACCCTAATAGGGCAGCTTGATAACTTCTGACAGTTGGGTGGCAACTAGCACCCTATAACCCGCATTGAGCCAGCGTCGTGGAGTATGGCTCAATCTTACTCGTATCCGGGTGAAGGCCCGTGACCCTCGCTGGCGACATTAATGGGCTAACTAATGGCACAAAACCATATTTTGTGCCATTATTTATATTATATAATTATATAATTTTTGGATTTAAACTCTTCAAATCAGTTGCTAACGCGAAAAGTATAGTAAGAGGCCCCTTTAACAACCCTCACTGAGCCAGCGCGGTGGAGCCTGGCTCGAACTTACCCGAATGCGAGTTAAGGCTGGTGCCCTTCGGTGCGGAGATTTATCGGCTGCATTATTCTTTTCTGGTCGCCATGCCACCCAGCCAGCACCCAGCCCAGTTACGGCTACGTAAGATAAATACTAAACGGGAAATATTAAACTGCACATCAATAATACTGATTTCCACAGCAAATATCAGGGCAAAATACTGCGGCAGCTTAGGTGAAGGGTAATTATCCTTTATCCTTCGTATTAGGTTGAACATTTAAGAACATCAAAAATACTTAAAAAGTATTTTTGCTGGTCCTTTTTTTCTTTGAAAATCTGTATTTTTGCTGTGCGATTAAATATTCATATTAATATTCATAATTTATTGATAATAGGATATTAAATGGTCAATAGTATACAATTAACGAAAATAAATTAAATTAGCAGGCATAATGATTATGAATAACATGTCAGGATGGTACAATGATACAATAGTAATATAGCTAACTAACTAATAAAAGTCAATAATAAAAATAAAGCAATGTCAAAAAGAATAATAATGTAAAAATAGCATAATAATAATAATAATACAGTTCCATTACAGGTAAAATAAAATAAAATTACATGTCAGTCAAAAATTAAAGGTCGCAATTTTATTACAATCATAAAGTGAATAGTAAACTAATCATATTATTGTACGTAATTAAATTGTTGTAATTAACCAACAATACAATTTACATTTCATCCGTTTGTTGCAAACGACCTGGAGCTCTATTTTTGAATCACTCGCGTCGTGGCGAGCGCTCGCCAAGCGCAACGATTGGTTCATATCACTCGACGCAACTAAGCTCCACCAATCGTGTCGCTTGGCGAGCGCTCGCTCGCTTCCGAGGCGAGTGATTCAAAAATAGCTGCTTTACTGCACAGTTAAAGCCGGCTAACCAACATGGGATATCAATTACATCTCAAGATGTAAAAAATATCGCTCGCCATACTTTATGTATGAGCCTGTGCGCTATTGTTATTAGGACAAACTCAATGGGTCTTAACACAAAAAAATAAACTCATGTTCAACACTTGTTTAAAGACAAAAATAGGATTTGACGGTTGTTTTGAGGTTAAACATTTTTTTGTAGTAACTCGGAATTTGTTTACGAGCGATATTTGAAATCGCGTTTGAAGGTGTTTATTTTACCTTTCTCCTCACACCGCGCCTCCCGGCTCGAAATTTACCAAACAAATTTATGATTCGCAATTTTGAAGAAGAAAGAAGAAAAGAGTTTGATTGATAAGTTATGTTGTAGTATCAACAATAAAGAAATTATTAAATTGATCATTTTGATAAGGGAAATAATAAAACAACCGAATAAAAAATGAATTGAGCGAATGACCATGAACAGCGGAGTTTCCTGAAATGAGAAACAAATACGGAATTTCGCGACAAAATGACTGATTTGCGAGACTAGATTACTAAATGGTGTAGCCACCGCTTATTACCTCAATAAAGACTGTCTGGGCGAAGTGGTGGGTCAGGGTAGGTGAAGGATAAAGGGGTGAGCGAAGCGATGCTTATCGTTCCTGTTAGGTTGATCTTTTAAAAACAACAAAATACAACGCTTGTTTTGTATTTTATGTTACTTGAATTAAGTTTTACACGTTTTTTTTTTAGATTTCTAGTCGCGCCAGGCAAAACCAGTATTTTTGCCAAGCAAAAATTGCTATAACAATCTTACGTTCAAATTCACTTTTGTTAATATTAAGTTATTATTAGGTATCTTTTGGATTATTAATAACTCCAAAATATACCTAATCGTGTATTTTTTTTAGTGTAACTAGAAACAACCTATTGTACAGATAACAACAATTGTAACTAACTGAACAAAAGATCTTAACTATGAATGAGATCCAAATCTATTGTCCACATATCTTATCTATTGTCCACATATCTTATCTTGAACTTGTAACACCTCTTCTGGACATCCGCTTGTATTATACCTTCCTGCATCAGTTGCTAAGCAACCATGGCCCTAATCTACTCAGTAATAGGTGCCACAGCTACCTTTCGATGACCAGATGGGCTTGAGAGGTCGTTGGTCTGAATGTAAGCACAAGGTCTGCACCTGTGGAACACTTTCACTTCAGCAGTGAAATTGAAAGTCTTGGTCCGCATGTGATTGTATGTGATGCCTACGGAAGCGTTGTCTCTGGGAGGCTTTGTTACTTATGACTTTAAGCAGGCTGTAACAGGACATGATAAGTTTTTTTTTTATTTGCGATATAATTCTGGACACGGTTTACCAGGAAGTCATTTTGCAACCAAATTTCCAATTTCCAAATTTCCAGATGTCTTTATTACTGTAGATATTTACATATACTTAGCAATCGTAATTTTTTGCCACTTCTCTACATTGGACCACTATGGGAGAAGAAGGGCGTAGAAACACCCACAGATTGATTTTTAGATCTCTTTTAAAAATTGCTTGTGCTTATCTAATTCAAATTTTATAATATCATTATATCATAAGTAGGAATAAATAATTTCAAAATTATTAACAGCAATGTCTGTGTTGAGCCAGATTAACCCCACACAGTCCCGTCATTTAAGTAATCTTGAACACTGTAATATCCTTTTTTCGACAAAGTCGCTTTAACATGGTTTTTAAATTGCTCAAATGGCAATTTCAAGATCTCCAGAGGTATCTTGTTGTAGTAGAGAATGCATTGACCCTTGAAAGAATTGCTAACCTTCGCGAGTCTAAACCGGGGCGCAAGTAGTCTGTGATTATTCCTTTGGTTAATATTACTGCTATCGCTAAGTTTGGAAAATGTTGTAAGGTTCTTGCGTACTTACATTATGTTTTAGACAATAAATTGACTAACTACAGTTAGTATGTCAATTTCTTTAAAAAGCTCTCTTAAGGAGTCTGTGCGTTTTAAATTATAAATTTCTCGAATAGTTCTTTTCTGTAAAATTAAAATGGTTTGAATATCCGCTGCTTTCCCCCACAACAAGATACCATAGGACATGACACTATGAAAGTAACTAAAACATACTAGCCTAGATGTAGCCACATCCGTGTTTTGTCTGATGTTCCTAACACCTACCAGCTAATTTATCTATGTGGGGTCCCCACTGCAATTTGCTATCAATGGTTATTCCAAGAAACTTCGTGTCATTTACTAATTCTAACGTGCTGCTGTCTAACACCAAACTGGTCTCAACTTGCCTGACAATTGAAAGTGAGAATTTGATACATTTGGTTTTACCAGCATTTAACAATAAATTATTAACTATGAACCAATTCAAGGTTAAAGACAATATTCCATTAACATCATCAAAATCTTCTTTTTGTCTTTCAATTTTGAAGACCAGTGAAGTGTCATCAGCAAACAACACTATGTCAGTCAATTTCTCCACCATGAAAGGCAGATCGTTAATATATACCAGGAATAAGAAAGGGCCTAATATGGAACCTTGTGGAACGCCAATTTTTACGCCATCAGATTTTTAACACCGTTGACTTCTGCCTGTTGAATTATATTGCTTAGGTATGTATCTTAGTAGATCCAACGCTTTATTTCTTACTCTGTAATGATTTAATTTCCTTAGTAGCGTATTATGATCAACACAATCAAATGCCTTCGACAGATCGCAAAAAACTCCGATAGCATCCTGTGCGGCCTCCCTGTACCTGTATATTGTTTGGCGTGGAGTTGTTTTGTACGGTTGAAGTGTGAGAGCATTTGATTGAGTATAATCTTTTCAAAAATTTTACTTAGTACTGGAAGAACAGATATTGGCCTGAAATTTGAAGGATCACCCTTGTCTCCCGACTTGAAAAGAGGGATCAGTTTACTGTGTTTCATGAGGTCTGGGAAAGCTCCATCGTCAACACATTTATTAAATATATAAGCTAGGTGTGAGGCTATAACTAGTATTATTGAACCAATGACTTTAACTGATATACCCCACAGGTCTTCAGTATTTTTTAAGTTAAGTAATCTATACGTTTTGACCACAGATATCGAGAGATAGGTTGAGAGGCGTGGCACGCGCGAACAAATCTAGCCCCGATTTTCTTGATATAAAAAATTCTCAGTAGTCGCCGGGCGACCGCAGTGACGAATTCATTTCCGCTGTTTTTCGAAAATGCCGACCTGTGCGATACTTACGTGCAAAAATAGAAGCGGGATTGTGAACTCCAAGAACGGCGGAGTAACATATCACTTGTAAGTCTCATTCCAACTATTATTTCTTCCTAAAACACAAGAAATAAACATTATTACGAAAATAAATCATTCACGAAAAATTCGTCACGACTTGATTATTAAAGTGACAATGTCATGTTGTTCTCGCTAGGTTTATTATCCATTGCTTGTTTTGTATTTTAATTTCACTACGTATTACCAAGCTAACACGCAATGAATATTTCAAACTTATTTAAATACGAAAGTAAATATGCATCGAGGTACGAACGCGAACTGTTACACGCACGCAGAGACGACGTATAGTGATGGGGATAGTGTTTGTGAGAATTAAATTTTGGAATCGATAGAAAGAAATAGATTTTCACCAATTTGTACAAAACCCAATAGAAACATCTAATATTACTAATCAAAGCTGTAATGGAAAGATATACAAATATAAGACTGCATTTAATAGCAAACAATGCTACGCCTAAATTGTCAAAACGGCAAGTTCTTAATAAATATTTACATTTATCTGGTCAATAGGTAGTATTGTACTGTACAGGATTTTACAGAAAGGGTATATATGCCGAAAGGCGGTTGTTAAGGACACCATTCTGAACATCTTTCTCTATTAAAATAATTTGATCGAGCAACATTATTTTTCACTTTTCAGTACATTTTGGCCTGAGCGGTCAACTGATTTGTAAAGTGAAGTAAAAAGTAACGTTGCTCTAATCAAATCAGATTAATTGAGAAAGTTGTTCAAAATCATGTCCTAAACAACCCTTTTCGGCTTGTCACCTCGTATGTGTTACAGTCTTTATACACAGAATAGGTAATTTATGTAAAATAAATATGTCATATTAACAAACAATGTATTATTTTACTTATATAACGTAGAAACGCTGTTCTTGCAATGTCCCAACACTACCTCGGTTAGCTAGAGTACCTGCGGTAGTGTGGGTGTGTTCGGACAATAGGTGCATGACATTGCACTGACCAATAAAAGCGGAAGGATTGATGTGTGAGTGGTGTACATGTGTGCGTGTTCATAGTTTTCGGCGACACTGGTTCCGATACAAGTTTAGCGCCAAGGGCCTATCTCTCGATATCTATGGTTTTGACAATATCCTGGGGATATATATGATGAAATTTTAAATCTACATTACTGATGCTAGTACTGTTTTTAATAAAGTCTCTGCTTCATATGGAGATGAATTTAGACGCTCTGTTGTCAGTAAGGGTACATTGGTGAAAAATGTTTCAAAAGCTCGAGCTACCTCAGCGTTGGATTTAACAACATTATCACCTATCTTTAAGCAGAAATCATTGTCCCTTGGTATAACTTAGCCAGTTTCACGGTTTAGGATTTGCCAAACCGTTTTCATTCTATTATTTGAATTTTGTATTTTTCTATTAATGTGTAAAGTTTTTGCAGTTCTACAAACCAACTTGAAAGTTTTGGAATATTTTTAACATAGTCATGAAATTTTATATCTCTCAACTCTTTACTTTTTACTTCCCTACCTATAATAAATATAAATATTAGAGGACAATCTTACACAAATTGAACTAGGCCCATATTAAGCTCAAAAAGGCGTGTGTAATGGGTAATAGACGACGATATATTTAATAGAGATAAATACTTATGTAGATACATAGAAAACATCCAAGACTTAGAAACAAATATTTATGCTCATCACACAAATATTTGCCCTTACCGGTAATTGAATCCTGGACCGTCAGCTTCGTAGGCAGGGTCACTACCCACTAGGCTAAACCGGTCAAGACCTATGTTAGTATGTTTTAACTGATTAACGCGAAGAAAATTAAGTATACCTTACTATCTACCCCGTAACTTGTTGATGGGACGATTTGTTGGTACCTACAAATCAGTTCATAGTAAGTTTTATTGCTTGCATCTTGGGTCGATATCTAAAAATACTTGGTCGATGTTTTTGATCCAACGCGCCGATGCTTTATGGAGTCGTCTTTAGAGGTGATGACCGAACACTATTCAACATCGAGTGAAGTCCATGTTGTGTCTGTGTGTCGAGTGAGCAGTTTCCATGCTCACGACCCCACAACATAACACCGCATCCTACGAGCACGTGTTTAGAGCCCGGGCCATTCGGTTGTGGAATGCACTCCCCTGCACCATCAGGGATAGTCCTACTGTTAATGTCTTTAAAAGGGGAAATATTAAACTGCACTTCAAGAATACTGATTGGCATAGCAAATATACTGATTTTCATAGCAAATATCAGGGAAAAATACTGCGGTAGCTTAGGTGAAGGGTAAAGGGGGTGAGCGAAGCGAAGCCCCCTTTATCCTTCGTATTAGGTTGAACATCTAAGAACAACAAAAATACTTAAAACATAAAAAGTCTTTTGCTGATCCTTTTTTGCTGTGAAAATCAGTATTTTTGTTGTGCGATTAAAAACTAGCCCTTTAAAAATCGCGTGAAGAAGCATTTTCTATCTTTTTGGAAATAAAGGTAAGTATTTTTTTGTATTTATATTTAGGATGTATATTTTTTGTATGTAGTGTATTGAGTTTGAGTTGTAATTTAAGTTTTGTTGTACACATAGGTCTACCCGTGCTCTGCGCTGAACCTATCTCATCCTCACATGGTTTGCTGGAAGAGAACTCTTGGTAGCGATATAAGCTCGCCTTTGTTCACTATTTTAATGCATATCTTGTTAATTTAATTATTTGTGTGCAATAATGAAAATAAAAAATTATGAATTATGAAGTCCACTCAACGGATGAAGAGGCTGTTTTTACCTGAATAATACATGTCAAAATTTGTTACTGATGTGTTTATATTTTATTGGACTTAAGACAAGTCACACACACACACACATCACATCTGAACTCAACACACCACTCTATGGCACATCCGCAGTAACGCCTCCCTGCGCGCGCACCTCAAATATGCGCTCACGTAACTTCCGACATCTTTGTTGAGATGATAATTCAACCCGTAACGTAATAAGTGGCATTCATTACTGGCTTCTGCTCACTGTGTAACATTTGTTCAAGTTACAAGTTTATTTAAAATTGGTAAAAAATCTGCTAACCCAACACACGCAGTAAGTAACTAAAAAGAAACTAAAACGTAACTATGGTAACTGGTAATTAAGGAAAGGAGTCCTTAAACAGTAGTGCCGTGCGATGCATCCCAGTTGCTTCCCTAGACAGGAAGTGACTCAAAATTGGTTATTACACTTTGTTATTATTCTTTTTTTATTAAGGTTGGTTTCATTTTGCCAAGGCAGCCAACGTAGAATAGAATGGCATTTATTTGCTGTGTCAGCACAAACACTCCCTATCCTGGCTTCTTACGGGATAGATTCGTTTTTCTGTCTTCGGATAGGTCACGGAGATCTCATACTCGGTCACTACTTACAAATCCGCAACATAAAACTGTCACTTATGAGAATAGTTTCAGACTACGAGCTATCAGTCTCTGGAACAAACTCCCCAGCGCCATCAGAGACAGTCCGTCAATTCACACTTTAAAAGTCGTTTGAAAGAACTCTTTCTTTTTGTTCCATGGTAAGTATTAGTATTTATTTGTATCTATTTATGTATATTTATTATATAGCATTATTTTTAGTATTAATTATGTAGATATTGCTAAGTAGTATTTTATTTTTATTAACATATTAATTGTTGTACACATAGTTCTACCTTTAGTTCCTTTTGTCCTCTCCATTCTAGGTTTGCTGGAAGCAATCGCTTGAGGGAAAAGCTCGCCTTTGTACATGTTCTCTTTATATTTGTTTTGTATTTACTGTTTTGTGCAATAAAGTATATTGCAACGTACACAAATATGAAAGTAATACATAAAACAAAACCAACTTAAAGTATAAAAATTAAGGAATATCATTAAAAATTAAGGTCAAGTTTAAAGGGTTTACATCTATGATAGCATTAATTAGGCGAGCGAAGCGAGCCGATCACTAGGTCACAATCCAGCATATCGTGTGGTACACTTTATGAAGAAACTATTGCACCTATAGGCTTGCGCTTTGACAATTTGTATTTAAATTTTTGGGTTTATTTTAGAAAATACGATATCAATGATCAACGAATTAATCAGCGATATTCGTGGAAACTGAACAGGAACTTTAATCACTAGGTATGTGAAAGCGCGAACCTTTAGGTGTAGTAGTGAACTAGTTACATAGTAACTCATCTCACTCATCTGTGTCTTTTCAGTAAGCCCGCGTGCAGACGGCCATAGTACCAATGGGTAAAATTGTTTACTTGTAGCTTTAACAAACTCTAATGTCTACTGCTGCTAATGTTACTTGATCTAGCAGCGCAAGAGCGTCGGACTAAATTTTCTTTTGCAGATTGAGGTCGCGGTTTTAAGAAAAATCTATTTTTCTGTCAAAGATTATTATTTTTTTATTTACGCTCTCAATCTGTCGGGCTTTATTTGTTTATTTATTATATAAAAACAATGCTAGCTCACAGTACACACCAAAATGCTGGCATTGGTAATTAGAGTGTACATTTACAACTGTAACATAAATATAGATAGACAAACTTACTAATAGAACATGTAAAAATATCAGTGTCATGGACATTGTGATGGAAGCCATTTAAAACTGCTAGAGCACGAGACGTGGGCGCGTTAGCTACATAACAAGACCGAGCTTGTACAGCAGCCACGAGTAGCTCTCTAAACCGGCGGCCAGCCCGCGAGGACTTATCAGGGACATGCAGACAGATGTTGGATAGGACCGAGGGATTATCTACTCTGTTTCGCAACAGCAGGCGTAGTGCAGCCCTAGCGCCGCCTTACGCCTGAGCAGCTACGTGTCCAGTCCAACCATCCCAGAGACAAATAGAGATGGGTAAAACTATAAAGGGATAATAGCCGAACTGCTTCTTGTAAAGATACCTAGCAAAATTACGCTGTACCCTGTCTACCATAAAAAAAAAATTGCACGGTTCCCAGACTGTGGCACTGTACTCAAGCTTACGCGTTGTAGAGCACAATTGCAGCAGTAGTAGGTACCACGAAAATTAGCTGCGGTACGCATTATAACTGCCAGGACTTTGTTGGCGCTCTTACAGGTGGCTAGAATGTGTACATGGAAGTCTAACTTAGCGTCGATTAATAGTCCTAGGTCACGGACTTGATCAACCCTCGACAGTAATACTGTGGTAATACTTACTCCCTGAACAGAGAAACTAATCAGTAGGCAAACAGTATTACCTATAGTATCATCTTTGCCCGCATTTTAGCGAGTGAGTGTATTCAGTCAGCCACACCGATCAAGCAATGTTGCCTACCCATATATTTAAATTTTCCCAGAAAATTTACAAGTGTTGCTATTTTCAAGTTATTTTTGGGTTTTGAGCAAAGTTATCCTCCAAAGGCAAGGTTGGCCGGTTTGACGATATCTATCTTCTGAAGTATTCCTTAGCCTTATTTTGTATTTCTTTAATATTTAAATTTCAATTAAGCAGTCTCAATAAAAGACAAATTATCGAGTTCTGGATGGTCGATTTTTCAATTAAAACATAACAAACATAAACATTTATACACAGGCACATACATTGCTTCTGACCCCACACTAGGATACCCTGTGTCGTGGGAACCAGAAACAGCGAGATAACTCACATAATATACTCCTCCTGCCCAAGCCTTTTTTCAAATGTAAGTATTTGTGCCCGGTGTAATTTTTAAAGGACAATATATTTTATGAGCTTCCCGCCCATAACAAATTTTCGAAATAAATCAGGCCTGCTAATGGAAAGTTTTATTTTTGTATTTTCAAGGGTGTATTTATATGGTTCTTTATCGGTTTGGATGGGTTAGAAGTCAATATCTTCTGTTCTTTTAAAATCACATTCGGCACAATTGAGTTAATATTGTGGTTTTTGTTTGGCCTTTTAAGAGTATATTGGGTACAATTTAATAAAACTGATTAGTTCAGATTCAGATTCAGATATATATTTTTTATTGAAAATAAAAATTTAAATTATCTTATTCAAAGTCAAAATTATACTTACTTATAACTACAAGTAAATTTTTTTATATAAAAAAGACCACCGTTTCGTAAGGTGGGCCTCGGGATTAAGAAGAAACGGCAAGAAACTCCCACATATCTTCTTTTTAAAAAGTGACTTCAAAACAGCTGGTTTCGGTCTAACGAAATTCGCCAGCGAATGATAGACTTGATTCATCGCCCCTCGTCGAATTTCTGTGCGCTGAGATGGTATGGACCATGCCGTTTTGTCATCTAAGTATTCCTTAATACTATAATAAAAACTTCTAATAACAGGACTTTCTTATCAGCTCATTTTTAACATAGTTTTTGAACCTCTTTTCAGGAAGGATCAATGATTCCTGTGGTATTTTATTGTACAAGCGAACACAGTGCCTTAGTCTAAATAATAAATAGTTAGTATATTAATTATTTATTTGTCTTAATAAGTCTTAAAAAGTATTTAAAACATAATTTAAAGTAGCAAATATGATTCACAAGTCACTCTTCTTTATTGCACAGAACATTAAAACAAAACATTTTACAAGAAATTAAAAGGCAACGGCGAGCTTATCTCTCAACAGAGATTTCTTCCTGAAAAGGGTAGTCTAGTGCAATTATAAAATTACCAAATACCAATAAAATATAATACTTACTATAAATAATGAAATGAAATGAAATAATGAAATAGTAGATGAAATAAAAATAAACATAAATATGACTAAAGATGACTGTTATAATAATAATATTTGCTCCTTTATAATATTATATTATTAGAAAATAGCAAGACCTGGATCGAATGATCGCACCCGGGACCTCTCGCATGGTAGGCAGGCAGGTAGAGCCACAGCCGCAGACCACATAGGTCATCATTCATATCAGAAGTACATAATGAGGCTCCCGATTATTTTAAAATTCGACCAAATTACAGGCGCTCATTTGCTATTAAAAAATAAAGCTCTGTTTATGATAGTGTTCTGATTGGTCAAACGACAATTTATAATAATAATAATAATACCTTGGACACCAATTACACACATTGATATAGCCCCAAACTAGGATTCCCTGTATCTTGGGTACTAGACAACGATACACATACTTATATAGATAAATATTATACTTAGATAGATAAACAACCAGGACTAGGGTACAAACATCCGTTCTCATCAAACAAATATTTGAAATGGAGTGCGATAGAAAATTCTAAACGTCAGAGATAAATAGAGCTACAGATTCACAAGAACTGTAGTTTAAAGCGACTGTCATTTGAATTTTAAAGGAATCGGGATATTAGGTCAAGAGATACAGAATCGACTTCGCCGCAGATTTGATATGAACTCATCCTTAGTTAAAGAAGCAAAAAAATAGTTAGCTGGCTTCATGAACAAGATAACGACGACACCGAAAGAATTATAGGAATTAACCACTATAGGATCAATAGATAACTGACTCTACGTCTACATTATATATATATATATATATATAATGTAGACGTATATAATGTAGACGTATAATTATATTTTAATATATATATATATATATATATATATATATTAAAATATAAAACTTATATACTTTTTGGATAATAAACATTTTGAATTTGAATTTGACAGCTTGTCTCCGAAACTCGACCTTGAGTTGAGCCACTAAACTCTGAATCTTAGCCTAAGTTTCCGAGATCCTACTCCCAACAAAAACCTATTTCTTCGGCCTCACCATAGAAGGGCTGGCCTGATTCGTGCAGCGATCCATCAGACGCTTCCTGCGCGCCTTACACGGCAACATGCGCGCGCGCCGTCGAAACTCGCTTCCGGACTGAGGTGCGGATTGAAAAGTTGTGAGGAAATATTGGAAAACTAAGAAGTCGAAGAACTTCCGACCAACTTTCCCCAGTGCAAGGATCACAAATATCGCATCGCAACGCAAACAAAAAATTCAACCAAAAGTTTTCCGTCTCGACTTCGCAACATTGGTCGCTCCTACATACTTATAGAGATGCAATAACATGGCTCCACTATTCCATAGGTACGCTGTCATGCTGGCGAGTAGTGAAGGGGTGCGCCATGTTATCGTAGTTTATCTCTACGTATCAATGTTTGCGCGGAAAGATATTCAGATTTGATTCCATACAATTTTACCAATTCCCAATCGTTGTCCGAAGTTTTCAACGGTAGATGACGAACTAGCACGAGTACTTATACAGGGTGACATTTAAATCGCTGACCATATTTTGGGGAATGATAGTACCCATTATGAACCACTTTATCCACGAAACAAATGGTCGCAAATCGAAAAAAATATTCGTCCCTTAGTATATTGACCCGATCAGCTGATTACAGGTTACTATGGGGAACCCATTTTTTTTGTCGTTTGCGTCCATGTTTGATTAAGAAAGTTGTTTATAACGATGGTTACTATCATTCTCTAAGATCTGGGGGGTTACCACAACGTCTTATGCCGATTCAGATTAGGTACCTAATTTGATCCGCAAAATTTCCGTGACCGTCCTAAAACAAGTCTTGGTATAAGGTAAATAAAGCCCATTATGGCGAATTGGAATGGAAATGGTTGCCATGGTGATGTTCTTGTTTTGAACCTAATTTGAATCGGAAAAAGATTGTGGTAACCCCCCTAGTCAGTTGATTAAATGTCACCCTGTATACATACTTATTTGAAAAGCAATTTAACTAAACTACCTTTGTGGCACTTATTCCTCACAAAACAGTTTTGAAGATTAAAAGCAATATATTGCAAAAAAAGAGAGGTAAACACATATTTTTTTTCGCAGCTCATATCCTAGACAACGACTGGGAATGGCTAAAAAGTGTTAAGAAGCAAAGTTGAACATAATTTTATCAGATTTCATCCGCAGTTTTCGAGCAGAAAGCAAAACACCAAAAAATGGGACCTTTGTGCCCCCTAATTGGGCTGGTCAGGAATGTCTGCTTTCGACTTTTCCATAGATCGAGCATAATCGTTCTTTAGTCTATTTTATATTATATTCTATTAGATATTACTTAGGATATCGTGTAATTGGTCTCTTGCCTATAATGATATGACATGATCGACGAGCCCTTGTACACTTCACCATTTAAGGCGGACCTCGTCCGTGCAAAGGTCCCCGTTACTCCAGGCAGAAAGACCCGCAGTGTGAGAGGGACGGAATCGGGAAAAAATGAAAAAACGTAGCGCTAAACCACAGAATAATTGTTTAAAAATAAACTACGCTTTAAAAGTTTTTTAAGGAGATTTTGCGAATACATAATATCTACATTTTGAACGTAGTTCCACAATGAAATTAGTTAGTATTTCAGAATTACAGAAAAAAATAATATAATTTAGAGGTGTTTTCGTAATTAAATTTTATCGAGAAAATTTCATCCAATCGCGTTTTTGTTTTGGTGAAAATCTTAATCAACTACTCAATAAACGTTTACCCAAAAATCAAATCTGTAGATGACTTCATGGTGGAGTAAACGGATTCGAAAAAAAAACCATTTTATTTTCGTAGCACCTTAATGAATGATAATCATACAAAAATACTCCTTGACCTCTAAGGTCAATAGCCTTGTCTGCAACAACCTGTCAAGTGTACAAAATATCGATAATATTCCTTAGAAAATCTTTTATTAATGTGCCGCACGGATCGCATCTATCAAGTACTACTCGTGAATCGTGACGTTTTTTGACACAGCAGAAATGGCCTCCCACGCAGTTGCTACGCTTCTCAATGCTATTATCCACCTAGTCGGGTTCAGAATCATATAATTTGACGATTTTATACAGTTTCAACCGTATTGCTAAGATACATGGTTATGGTCGTGGGCTCTCGTACTAGTAGCAAGTGGCCCAACAAGGTTAGTTACTGGCCCCGCCAATATGCTATGGCTAGGGACAAGCTCGACCTAACTTTCTCGCATAGCGAAAGGTGGGGTGAGAGAGAGATGACAGCTGGCTCAGAGAGCTTAAACTTTGCGCGAACTGTACACCAATCACAACATTTGTGCACCCCTAAAACATCATAGCGTCACGTCTTTTCCCATACGGGGAGGCAAAGGCACAATTGTGGGCAATTGTGGCCATATTGACGTGACAGTGGCTAGCCCATCGCCGCAGCTAGGGAGATTGAAGGCTTCCTCACGATATTTTTGCATCACCGTTGCAACAATAGGATAAATATGAAATTGTACACCCAATCTATACTAATATTATAAAGCTGAAGAGTTTGTTTGTTTGAACGCGCTAATCTCAGGAACTACTGGTTCGAATTGAAAAATTCTTTTTGTGTTGAATAGACCATTTTATAATAAACTACATGGGGTCGCCTCGCTCCGCATCGCTTTGGCTCCAGATTGTATTATAAAGTTGTGAACTAACAAACCTAACTTTAGCATTCGGATAGATACTGACCTATACGTTTCTCTAAAACTACAGTGAACCTTTGAACATAATTGCGAGTCACAACTTATATAGGTAAATAATAGTGATGCAACGAATACGAATACGAATATTCGTATTCGCCGAATAATAGACATTTACCGAATATTCGTATTCGGCGAATACGCGCGTCGGTCGTAGGCACGTAAAAATACGACGTGTGCATAGGCATTTGGCGAGAAGATGTCCATTTTCCAAGTCTGAAAAAACTCGCCCAAAAATATTTTTCACGGAAGCCATGTTCAGTCGCCTCGGTAAGACTTTTTTCAACAGCTGGAAACATCCAGAATTCCAGACTGAAAAAAGAAATCGCCTAAAACCAGAAAATCTACAAATTGTATGTTTTTTAAATAAAAATTTGCCTATTGTAAATTTTAATTATTAAAAAATGTCGTTTGCTAAGTATTTGTAAATATAATAATAATAATAACAATAATACCTTGGACACAATTTACACCCATTGATCTAGCCCCAAACTAGGATTCCCTGTATCTTGGGTACTAGACAACGATACACATACTTATATAGATAAATATTAATACTTTAGATAGATAAACAACCATGACTAGGGTACAAACATCCGTTCTCATCAAACAAATATTTGCCCCTATCGGGACTCGAACCCGGGACCCTTGGCTTCGTAGGCAGGGTCACTACCGACTAGGCCATTCGGGTCGTTATCTACAGTAATAAAGAACTTTGACTTTGATTCCAGCGAGATGCACAGATAATGAGACCGTGGCGTCCCTTCTCACTCACTAATGAATGTTGTCGGTTTACTTGCCTTCATTTGCATTTCTTTGTGCAAGTCTTATGCTAATTCTTAGTTCAATAGTGTTCAAGTTTCAGGGCCAAGTCGACAAGAGAGCCAGTTTCCCTGTTCCGTTTGTTGACTTCCGTGATGGAAATGTCTTTCTTCGTTCGAAGGTTTTGAGTTTGTCGTTACATTAGGTGCATTTTAAAATTCATGAGAACGTTATCTGTCTAACTATAAATTTGATATTCTTCAAAATGAAGATTTGAATCGGATGCAAATGAAAGGTTGCTTCATATTCTTAGATGAGCTGTTTGTTTGCTGTGTACAAAGTCCGAGGGTTTTGCACGAGAAAATGATGTACCTACCAGAAGGTACATAATACTTTGCATAGGTGCCACGACAACACAATTTTACATTTTGTCGAAAGTTTCATCGCGTATAAGGAATTCAGACACGGCCAATTTCACGGATACCTTACGTACAAGGCAATCCTGAGTTACATCGACAACAAATGAAAGTATACTTTCTTTTTAGGGTTTCAGCACCTTAAGATTTTTTTCTAAATAACTGCTTCCAGTGCCTTATAACCCTTGAAGAAATTGATATGTTTTGGCAACAAATATAATGATCACCAAAATATTTGTTTCCTACCCAAAATTGGTAAATGATCACCAAAAGTTGCAGAAAATATCAGGGCAAAATACTGCTCAGGTGAAGCGTAAAGCATAAACGTCCTTCGTGTTGAACATGTAGAAGAAATAACTCAAAACATAAATTTAAGTACACAAATCATTAAAAGAAGTTGGATGAACATTTATCCAAACACAATTTGGTGATAGTTTACTAATTCTCGCGGTTCGTTGCGAATTTGTTGCTAGTTAAATAGGTGCGTTTTTGGTGATCGTTTAAACATAAGCCATATTTTTTTATTGTTTTTAAACGGTTTAAATACGCTTTACGCAATGAGTGGTATAGGTGTACCTACATCTACTAAAATTCTGTAGTTGACATAAGATGGCATCAGACCTTAATCACAGGTTATACCCGCCCCGCAGTCAAGTCACTCGGCCTCTTTGCTCCGACCCGCAGTCAAGTCACTCGGCCTCTTTGCTCCGACCTCTCGCAGTCAAGTCACTCGGCCTCTTTGCTCCGACCTCTCTCTTTCATACCCCATCTTACCCTTTACAGGAAGGAAGCTCGTTCAGAGGCCAAGTTACATGGCGGCTGGTATACATTCATAAGAAATGTATTCATATGTAATGTACGGAACCCTTTAAAGGCAAGTCTATGGCACTTGACAGTGTCATATTAAAGACATCGGTTAATAATAATTAGACTTTCACACGTTTCATGATACTTAAATGGCGATAGCAAAATAAAATTAATTGATCGATTGTTTGATCTAAAATGTGGGTGGTCTACATGATGACTAGTCGCCGAATCATTATTTTGGTCGCAGAGCCTGTATTGAAGTGTTGGGCTAATCCAACTAATATTATAAATGGGAAAGTAGCGATGTTTGGATTTTTGGCTGAACGGATTTGAATGAAATTAAAATAATATATAATAATAATAAATATCAGCTAGTATTTACCATAAAGAAGTAAGAATTAAGAAGGTTTATATACTTATCGCCTTATTCAAACCTATGATAGCTACAACGTGCTTTGTCCTTTTCTCATAGACACAAATTTCAAAGTGACGGACAAAGACAAACTAATTATAACAGCATTATAGTTAAAATAGTATTAGACATACATACGGCGGTTAATAAATAATACCGAATTTGGAATTACCTTCTCCCATTCCAAAGTAACGAACACGCAACATTATTTAGACCCTGGTCAGCGCGCACGCTGGCAGTAAATTACTATTGCACCCAATACACTCTACATGTTGCTGAACACGGTCCACATTCCTCAAGCTAACAATTACCTCACTAACCCAACTAAGCCGGGTTCCAGCAAGCTCTGATTGCGGGTCCCGTTGCGTCCGTGAGTGCTGGTGGTATTAGAATGCGCGGGCGCACCACATTTGCATCGCGGCTTGTTGGTGCAACTGGGTCGGGCTACCGACGCAGGTGCATTGACAGGATATGGGCTTGGATTTTAGGGTCCATTGATTGGATCGTCAAATGCCTCAACAAAGTTGTGAGTAAAAAACAGTAGCGGCAAATAATATTTTTCAAATGTCATTAGTATCATGCCTTACTTTGCCCTTTTTAATAAGTGCAACTTTAGCATAACGGCCAGGTAATGACCATAGACTAAAGGAGTTCGGACATTTTTTTTTTCAAGTGTTGTACCTATATGGGAAGAGGACTCAAAAATGAAAAAAAATAAATGACGTATAATGTGTCGCACTCGCGAGAAAATAGGAGTAAAAGTTAGCTGCTACTAGGTTGTTTTTTTTATACTTCCGTGCACACCCATTATAGTTTAAATGTGCTGAGGATACAAAAGAGAACAAAAAATTACATCCTACTAATATTATAAATGTGAAAGTAGCGATGTTAATATGTTTGGATGTTTGTGTGTTTGTGCCTAACGCTAAAACGGCTCATCTGATTTGAATGAAATTTAGCACACAGATAGTTTATGAGCTATATTAACATTTAGGATACTTTTTTCCGACTGCACCAGAAGGAGGATAACGTTATCTCGGTATTTCTATTTCTATTTCTATTTTTCTATCTTATAATATGGGTTGAGGAAAACGAACAAAAATATAAGTATCAGGAAATATAAGTGTATATCCTAATGTCAGAAAAAAAAATTTTTTTTGTTCGTTTTTCTCAACCCATATTATTAGATAGGCATTATTTAAAAAATATACTTAGTAGCAGCTAGCCTTTGCTTCCATTTTTCTCGCGAAGCGACACATTAGCGTATCATATTATTTAACACATTTGTTGTGCTCGGAAGAAGTTGTGAAAAAAATATGGCAGCCAAAGGTTTATTATAGCAGGCCGCACTGATATTATTCAAGTCTTTCGCGCGATAAATCTAGATTACAATGGGTAGAGGACATATACATATACAAACAAAATGTGACAAAAAAACAAAATTCAAAAAGAGTTTATTTCCATAAGAAACACATAGGTTACATTTGTAGAATGTCAAATCTTAAACTAACACATAAGTACATAAGATATAGGGAGGGAGAACTCAATTTGAATTCCGTCACCTCAATGTTTTAGAGGCAAAGAGGCCACTAGAGACCTCCAGCCTTGTATCGAGGGAGGACATAATAATAATACCCTAACCTAGTGTCGCGTTGGCGAGGGAATCGGAACTAAACCTAATTCTATGAAGGTTGAATTCTACAGCTTTTAAAATGGCAACAAATGCAATGATCTCCAACCAAAATTTTTTTTTCTTACCCAAAATGATCACCAGAAGTTGCAGAAAATATCAGGGCAAAATACTGCGGTAGCTCAGGTGAAGGTTAAAGGGGGTGAGCGAAGCGTAGCCCCCTTTGTCCTTCGTGTTAGGTTGAGCATGTGAGAACAACAAAAAATACATAAAACATAAACTTAAGTACACCAAACATAAAAAGAAGTTTGGTGATCCTTTATCCAAATTGGTGATCATTGACTAATTCTGGCAGTCATTTCGAGTTTATTGCTAGTTAATTTTCGTTTTTTGGTAATCGTTAAAACATACGCCTTTTAAAATCTACAGCTATTTTCATTTGGCTATAATATAAAACAGCACTTGAATATTACAGGATTAAAATGCCTAAGCTGGTCTTGAACCTTGCGCCAACCAGACACGCAAGTTATCAAAGTGTTTAACGGTGAAGTCACTTTGGTACCTAAGCACTTAAATCATACTTGTTTCCTAGACCATCATGTGTTTAGTGCTTACACAGCTATCGATGATTAGTGCCGCAACGGGCGCACTTCCCTATACGTCGATGCTGTTGTGTTTAATTACTTGATAGGTATAAGGCGGCGGCTTTCAAATCGGCCTGAGTAAAGATAGCATCGCGAGGAGTTACGGCAGAAGGCAGTTGAAGATGAAGATAAGCTATAATTGTACAACTATGTATTAAATATACTCTATGTACGGTATGAACAGCACAGGACCGTCAGACCATACGATGAAGGATGACATTTTTAAAGATATTGCACTATTAAGAGACATTCCCACTCTTTTCTTTTGTAATATACGTCTTAAAGAGCTCTACCTCTCTCTTTCGTAAAAGTATTGTATTTATATTATTTTATCTACACACGTATCATAAACCTTCTTTACTGCGTTCAAAAACCGCACGTTACGATCAGCATTATGTTAAACTACTTGATAAAAACTCGTTTCGTATCTGGAAAACTACACATTATGGTCATTATGTGTAGTTTTTCTACGTTTAATGACATTCAAATTTCGAACGCCGACGCCCACCCGCGTGCCGTCTCTAGTTTGTCTGTGAAGTTGGCACTGACGTTCAAATTTCGAACGCCGACGCCCGTTTGCGTGAAGTTGGTACTAAAGAACAAGCTAAACAATTGCAAAACCACAATGCCGGTCAAACGTGCGGAAGAAATCTCTTTTTAGAGATAAGCTCGCCTTTGTACATGCATTTTATTTTAATGTAACTTTTTGAAATTTGTGTGCAATAAAGAATTATGAATTATGAATATTTTGAGGAGATGCCCGTAGACCAAATCTGTTAGTACCTATACCTATTTAATACAAGATCATTTAGTCAAACCTAAATATTTACATACAGGCACATACATTGCTTCTGGCCTCACACCAGGATACCCTGTGCCGTGGGAACCAGAAACAGCGACTTCACACACATATAAACATCCAAGACCTGGGTTTTTTCTTTCTTTACCCCCAGCCGGGGAACGAACCCGGGACCTCTCGCATGGTAGACAGAGCCACAACCGCTGCGCCACAGAGGTCGTCCTAATAGAGTTGGAGTATAAAACATTATTTATCTACGTACGTATCATAAAATCTCTTTTCTGCGTCCATAAATCGCACGTTAAGAACAGCATAATGTTATACTACTTGGTGAAAACTCATCTCTTATCTGAATATTGATACATTATGACCATAATGTATCAATTTTCGACAAATTATGACAATCAAATTTCGAACGCCGCCACCCACCCGCGTGCCGCCCCTAGTATGTCTGTGAAGTTGGTACTACTGAACAAGATAACAACTGCAGGGCAACTAGAAATGCCACCATGGCGGTCGAACATGCGGTTCCTGAACACATCAAAGAGAGCTTAAGATATGTGTGTAGATAAACTAGTGTATGTAACTGTACACATATGTACACTAATAATAATTAGGCATTAAAACTGTCGAGTAGTTTTAATGCCCTCCACTATGTATCGGTCACATAAACTACTATTATGGCCGAGTGATTAACATAAATATGAAAATATTCGCCTCGACTGCGAGTAGATAAAACAACTTACATCGGAAGTATGATAGTCACTGTTGACAATTATGCAACAAAATACCATATTTAAGATAAGCTGATCATGGCTGTGGATCTGGGATTATGGTGACTCCAGCTCTGGAGTCACTAGGGTAGGTATACTTAAACATTTATACATAAGCACATAGATCGCTTCTGGCCCCACACTAGGATACCAAGTGTTGTGGGAACCAAAAACAGGTATTATATAAACATCCAAGATATGGGGATTTTTTTCTTCTTACCTACGCGGGACTCGAACCCGGCACCTCTTTGGATTGGGAGGCTGAGCCTTGAACCGCAGTGCGTTACAAACATCCGTACGAGCGATCGAACGGATCAAATGAAGCTAATACGCGTATAATAATGCACCAAGTTAAAAACTTAAAAAAACCGAGTTCTCCCTGGTCGGAATGCGAATTTAGTCAAAATACACGAGAACGAAATCTGTCTGTCTGACAGTCAAGTCCACACGTACGTGGGGCGCACTGTAAGTTTCCGGAATGAATATGAAAAAATACTATTAAAGGTACAAAATTAATTTATTGTTTTTCAAAATAATCTCCCTTGGCGTCTATGCACTTTTTCATTCGATGAAACCAGTTTTGAAAACTTTTGTGCCACTCCTCTGTGGTGACCTCTGAAACGTGTTTTTCATACTCCTCGACAGCCTCTTCTGGTGATGAAAATCGTTGACCGCGTAATTGGTTCTTAATTTTTGGGAACAGAAAAAAGTCACAAGGTGCCAGGTCGGGACTGTATGCAGGATGACTCATGAGTTCTACATTTTTCGCCTTCAAAAAGTCGTTTGTCTGTCTGGCCGTGTGAGAACTAGCATTGTCGTGGTGCAGGATGATACGGCGTTTACGGTTATTTTTACGGAGTTCGTCAATAACTTCCGGCAAACAAATGGTCGTGTACCAGTCACTATTCACTGTACGACGATTCTCTAAAGCAACAGTAGCCACGTGTCCAGTTTTATTAAAAAAAGAAGCAATCATCCGCTTAGATGCACTTTTCACGCGCGCCACTTTGGTTGGTTTCGGCTCATCTTGAAAGACCCATACGCTCGATTGCTGCTTTGTTTTGGGATCGTAGCAATAAATCCATGTTTCGTCACCTGTTACTATGTCCCACACCAAATTTGACGCACCTTCGTTGAATCTGGTAAGCATGGCACTGCACCAAGTGACGCGGTCCGTTTTTTGAGCCTCGGTCAAGTTGTGTGGGATCCACCGCGAGCACAGCTTTCTCACACCCAAATGTTTGTGTAGGATTAATTGTATTTGACTCATGCCTATTTCTAAGGATGCGCGAATTTCATGGTAGGTCACATGCCTGTCTGTTTCAATCATACGGCGCACAGCATCGATGTATTTGTTGGTCACAGCGGTGGACGGCCGACCATCGCGAGATTCGTCACTGAGATTGATACGACCACGCTTGAATTCTGCAAACCAGCTATAAACAGTTGTCTTGCATGGTGCTTCATTGCCAAAAGCTGTTTCAAGCCGAGCGATGCTCTGTTGAGCTGTCAAATTACACTTAAAATCGTAGAAAATCATACTACGAAAATTTTCCCGAGTTAAATCCATGTTGATGCAGACACACAATTTTTTAAATGGCGCCACAAGGTAAAAACAAAAGGCAGTCAGATGAAACAAACTGCATTCTACAGCCAAAGAGTTCTATTTTCAAATGTTGCAATAAATTTTTAAATATTGTTTATGTAAGTGGCCAGTTCCGGAAACTTACAGTGCGCCCTATGTATTACACGATATTATAATAGTAGTTTATGTGACTGCTACAAGTACTTAATGGAGAGCATTCATACTCGAGAGTCGGCGAGTTTCATAATAATATCACTCGACAGTTTTAATGCCTAATTATGTACAGTTACATACACTAGTTTATCTACACACATATCATAAGCTCTCTTTGAAACGTGTGTAGATAAACGAATATACGGTACCTATAGACAGAATTCATGTTATGACTATGACCTTAAACCCAACTGATAAGTCACAGTAAAGCAATAATACGCAATTTCGTTTACCTGGATGATATCATAATTCCAGTCTTTTAGCTTTAGAAAACAAACTACTGGACCGATTTCCAATTTTCAAAAAATGGGACCAAACTGAAACATCAACTTTCAACTGTTCATAAATTGAGCTAACAAACATTAAAAATAATAGAAGAAATACAACCGAATTGAGAAACCCCTCCTTTTATTAAGTCGGTTAAAAAGCAGTTTCTTCCTTGTCAACTCACCCACACTGCGAGTAGCCATTAAGCTCACAGTGGGATCCGCAGGAAGCAGTTTCAACAGGTGAAACTGCTTCACTTGTTGCCTGTTTCACTTGTTGCCTACCTCGTAACTTGCTGCAAGCCTGCAGCCGATTTCACCAAGTAATTAGACGCAGGTTCATCTGGGCGTGCATAACAAGTTTTCACATTATGGGCAAAATGTGAAGGTCCTCGCGGTGTTATAATCACATATGTAATCTGTTTACCAACTAAGATATGATGAAGCCCTTTAACTCATTGTTCTGCATGAAGCCACAATCGATATCTCGAAAACAATACTTTCTAGTACGAGTACCTAATAAATAAATCAAATCAAATGTCTTTACTGTAGATATTTACATATACTTAGCAAACGTCATTTTTTGCCACTGTGGGAGAAGAAGGGCGTAGAAACTAACACAGATTGATTTTTAGATCTCTTTTAAAATTGCTTGTGCTTAACTAATACAAATATTACAATATTATCGCTATACTTAATGAGCAGGAACACATAATTACAAAATTATTAACCTCAACCATAAAACTATTCGTTTATCATTTTAGAGGAACCTTCAAAGGTTTCTGAAATCCATATCGACATTATCATAATACTTGAGCATAATACGCATCAGACCTCAGATTAACAAAATTATTTGCTTTCAAACTTTATGCATCGCACTGTCAAACATAAGTTCCGATACCAACAAAAAGGTTGAATGTAGTAAATAAATTATACTCATGCTCCGTCTTCGAAATGAGTAACCTAAAATAGTCCTTATTACTGTGTAGTAGCGCATCCAGCTGTCACACTCAACACTGTATTTGAGGGTATTAGTATATATTTTTTTTCCTTTTCCCTCCGGATTCTCCACCCGTCGTTCGTCATTCACGGTTTCAGTGTCAATCACTCAGCAAGCTTCCTTTAATTTAAAAAAAAAAGTTCTTTGAAATTTCGCCATGCCGAAACGGAAAAATAGTGAGAACATAAATGAAATCGCTAGGAAGCTCAGAAAATTGGAAAAGAAGATGAAGAAAACTAAATCTAGAAGTAAAAGGATCATTTCATCGTCATCGGAAGAAGGTTCGCGATCTCCAGAAAAACAAAAAGGTAACTTTAACCTATACATAGGTATGTATATTACGCACCAGGACGCCTGCGGGGCGATCCGAGCGTACTTATTTACAACCAGGTTGGCTTTCGGAGCCCTCCGCTGTAAACACATTGCGAGCAACCAGATTAGCCTACGGGGCCCTTCGCTGCAGCGCACTAGTATAGCTATAATACAGCTACATTTACCGTTTTTAGTTGGAGAAGACGACAGACCGACGAGGGAAGTAATCTCCGACCTTGACTCTATCGTCCTTGACCGAACTACGACGGTAGATCTTGAGCCTGGCCCTGACCCTTCGACCAGCAATCTAGGCCAACCCAACGGGCATCAAACGCCGGACTCTCGGGCCAATGAAACGAGCGCCTACGCAAACGGCGACGCCGCCGCCGACACACAATACCTCGACAGTGACGCGACTGACAATATCGCGCTGCTGGATGGTGAAGCGCTCGATATCTTGGGTGAAGATTCAACAAACATCATTATATATGGCAAAGACATTCGATCAGAGGTAGCCACCAGGTACGAACATATAGTGACTAATGGCTTGAATAAAGATATAAGAAGTGACCTCTGCAGTAAGTACCCTATCCCTGCAAATGCTATGCTCATCGGGGCCCCAACCCTCAACCCCGAGGTCAAGGCCGCTCTGACCGAGCCGGTCATCAAGCGTGACAGACTTATCGAGGCGCGCCAAAAACGTCTTGCCTCCGCTATCACTTGCCTGGGAGAAGCTGCAACCCGCTTACTAGACAGCAAAGAAAGAGACAACACGCTTTTAAAACTCATAATCGACGCGAGCCGCCTCATATGTGATGCTCAGAACAACGAGTCCGTATCAAGACGAAACCTAGCGGTTTATTCACTCAAGAAGGAGATGCAAGGCCCACTGCTTAACACTAAAATAGACAAATCTCTGTTTGGCGAGCAGTTGTCAGAATCCTTGAAGACTGCAAAGGCTGTTTACAAGTCCGGCACGGATCTTAAAATACAGACCAACAACAAAACCACAACACCAGCAAAAAACTGGAAAGGCCAAGCTGCCAATCGCCGGCCCCCGCCGCCCCTGATGACACCGAGGAATCGGGGATACGCTGCGCCGATGGCGCCAGCGCACTCGGGAACTGCCGCCGCCGCCGCCGCCGCTGCCACCGACGCAGCGCAGCGAGCGCGGGTACTCGTCGAGGCCGCCTCCGCCGCCGCCGTACAAGCAAGCGCGCAGGCGATACTAGACCCGGTAAGATACGGGGGTAGGCTGGCCCTTTTCTACAATGCATGGGTTACAATTACGAACGATCCTCAGATATTATCATGGATAGAAGGCTATAAAATAGTATTTTCTAAACCAGCCATTCAACTGCATAATCCCCCTGTTCGAACATATTCAGAAAGCGAAAGAAATATTTTTTTCAAATCTATAAATAACTTAGAGACAATAGGGGCGATATCGCCATGCATACCATGCAAAGACCAATTTATTTCAAACATTTTCATGCGACCCAAATTAAACGGCCAGTGGCGGTTTATTTTAAATTTAAAAGAACTGAATAAATCCATTGAAACCAATCATTTTAAAATTGAAGACCTTAGAACTGCTCTAAAACTAACATCAAAAAATTGCTACATGTCAACAATCGACCTAAACGATGCCTATTTTTTCATAAAGATTCATCCGGAGAGAAAAAAATACTTACGATTTTTATGGGAAGGAAAATTATATGAATTTAATGTCCTGCCGTTTGGTCTGTGCACCGCACCGTACGTTTTCACTAAAATAATGAAGCCCGTAATAAAACTGTTACGGACGGGGGGCTTCATGTCTACCATATATTTAGATGACATACACTTGATTGGTAGGTCCTATCGAGAATGCCAAGACAACGTCTTAATCACAAAAAAGCTAATATCTTCAATCGGATTTAAAATCAAAGATGAGAAAAGCAAACTAACACCTTCAACCAAGTGTACTTTTCTGGGTTTTACCATCGATTCAGAAAAATTTCAACTAGCTTTGCCAAACGAAAAAAGACAACGCATCAAAAAAGATCTTCTAAAATTCATTAACATTAAACAATGTAACATAAGATAATTCGCCCAACTCGTTGGAACCCTGGTCTCCGTGTGCCCAGCAGTCGAATACGGGTGGCTTTATACGAAAGAGTCTGAAAGATGTGAATACCTGAATCTAGCAAACAACGGTCTTAATTATGACGTCATCATGAACATACCGGATTCATGCCGTAACGATTTTCTTTGGTGGCTAAACGCCGTAGACCACTCAGTTCACAGAATTACTGAAGATAATTACTGCTTAGAAATATTTTCTGATAGCTCAACGACTGGGTGGGGCGCGGCCTGTGGGGGTGAAACGGCCAGCGGCCAGTGGTCCAACGAGGAGCGCAAAAATCACATTAACTATTTAGAGTTGCTTGCAGCATTTATAGCACTAAAGATTTTTGCAACTAGCTACAACAATTGCCAGATTTTACTCAGAGTAGACAATTTAACAGCAGTCTCCTACATAAACCGTATGGGAGGCGTTCAGTTTCCACACCTAACTAAAATACTAAAGATATCTGGCAGTGGTGCGAAGCACGTAAAATTCTTATCTACGCGTCTTTTATTCGATCTGAAAACAACACTGCAGATACAGCATCAAGAAGTATACATCCAGACATAGAGTGGGAACTGAACGACTCCGCATTCCAATTAATATGCCAGCAATTTGGAACCCCTGATATAGATTTGTTAGCTAGTCGAATAAATAAAAAAGTGACAAATATGTAGCATGGCACAGAAACCCAGATGCAATTGCAATAAACGCATTTACTCTTTGTTGGACAGAATTCTTCTTTTACTCGTTTCCGCCATTCTCGGTTTTACTAAAAACCATGCGTAAAATAATATCAGATAAAGCAACAGGTGTAATAGTCGTCCCCAAGTGGGAAACTCAGCCGTGGTATCCCCTATTTAGACGCTCACTCATTAGCGATACAATTTCATTCAGTCCTTCTGACAATATCATTATTTCACATTCCAGTCAGAGCGATATTCAATCGAACCTTACACTGATGGCCGGAGTGCTCTGCGGTCGGCGCTACTGCGACGCGGCGCACCGGCAGACGTCTTAGATATCATGATCGCTTCACTCGCCGATAACACTATGAAGCAGTATGAAGTCTGCCTGAAACGCTGGTTTGCTTACGCTATAGATAAATCCATCGACCCGTTCGAAGCCTCCATCCCCGCGGTATTATCGTTCCTCACACACTTATACAATTCAGGAAGCCAGTACGGCTCGTTAAATAGCTACAGGGCTGCATTATCAATGCTGATTGGATCGCATATCTCTAACGACGATTCAACCAAAAGATTTTTTAAGGGGGCCTTCCGCCTTAGACCTCCCTTACCTAAGTACGATGTCATCTGGGACACGTCCACCGTACTTGATATTCTTGCAACATGGTACCCAATCGAGGAAGCTTCGCTCGAGCATCTTTCAAAGAAATGCGCAATGCTTCAAGCACTTACGACTGCACACCGAGTACAAACATTGTCTAAAATTAATATACAAAATATTACAGTCTCTGATTCACAAATAGAAATCAAAATAACCGATCTTATCAAGACATCCCGGCTGAGGCAAAAACAACCAATATTATATTTACCATTCTTTACACAAAAACCAGAAATATGCCCAGCACTTACGCTCACTTGCTATCTAGATAGAACCAAAAATATTCGGGGTGACAATCAGATTCTTTTCATAAGTCACAGAAAACCTCATGCCAGTGTCGGTAGCCAAACCATAAGCAGGTGGATCAGGTGCACCCTTGATGAGTGCGGTATCGACGTGTCTAGATTCAGCGCGCACAGCACGCGGCACGCTAGCACGTCGCGCGCGCGCCACCTCGGCCTGAACGTAGACACGATCCGTAAGACCGCGGGCTGGAGCGGCACGTCTACGACTTTTGCTAGGTTCTACGATAGAACCATTGTCGATAACAATAACCAATCCTTAGCCAGACTGATTATAGAGTAAATTACGTAAATTGTAAATTAGTTTATAATATTTCATAAGTACATTATGTTATATTATCTGTTGCAGTAAGTAATAATTAATTTGTTATTACTTCATGTTGAATTAAAAACAAAATGATTGATTATCACACCTATGCCTTTGATATTTCCTGTTCACATAGTAAGTGCGCATACTCTCAAAGTCTACACAGTAATAAGGACTATTTTAGGTTACTCATTTCGAAGACGGAGCATGAGTATAATTAATGATTAAACGAACTTACCTGTACGTGAAGTTCTATCATAATTATACGAAGGCTCCGTCTGAAGAAATGAGTAACCACATCCCGCCCTTCCCGGCCCCAAGCTTCATCGGAAATATCATAGCATAGAGTGGAGCTGAAGCCAAGCAGGGGCTAAGTGAAGACTCCAAACTAAATGACGAACGACGGGTGGAGAATCCGGAGGGAAAAGGAAAAAAATATATACTAATACCCTCAAATACAGTGTTGAGTGTGACAGCTGGATGCGCTACTACACAGTAATAAGGACTATTTTAGGTTACTCATTTCTTCAGACGGAGCCTTCGTATAATTATGATAGAACTTCACGTACAGGTAAGTTCGTTTAATCATTAATTATCAACGACGAAGGAGTTTGAGTGATTCTACTTCTATTGCCACCAACACCATCTAGCGAAAGAGGCTGAACTTTAGATACAAAATATTTTGGCTGTCTCTTTGTGTTTTTTGTAATTTTATTTTTATCTAAACCTCCTCTGGACTGAGGAGAATAAAAGCAAATAGGAATCAACCAAACTGATCAGGTCAATTTAGAGATTTAGCAAGACTAACGTACAGCCATTCATTTTAATAAGTATAGAAAGAATTTTCCAACCTTTCAAGCATCAACATAAATGTATTGTAACAGGCAATATTCAGTTGTGATCGTAAAAAATGACGTCCAACCCTAGATCGATAGATGAAGTAATGGCAGGAACAAAATCATTGCCCTGCTCGCACTCGTTAGCCCTAAACATCGCGAAATGTTGTCCTAAACCTAACCTAGAAACCTTGCAACAGGAGTTATTAAGAAAACTTGATCTTGAGCTCAAATTTTATTGTCAGTAGGCAAAAAAAATGCCTGTTTGCCTTGATCTTGTTGGAGCAATTGGCGAAAATGCAGCCCGTGACCTCTATAAATGTAAGATTTTTTTGTGATGGAAAATATAATCGACCTTGGGGTATCAATCATCAACCGTTTCTTGTTTTAACCTTTCATTTCTACTATTTATTGCCGTTAAAAGGAAGAGCAAACGCCAAATAATGAATACCTACCTTAAGTTGATGTCGGGCCTATAGGGCCCCTGATCAATGGATAGAAAAGACATGAACGGGAGCTCAAATTCTACAGATAAAAAAGTGCCCACTGCTTTTTAACAAAATCTATGAGATCAGTTATAGTTGACCGAGCAATCGAAGCAGGCAGGGGGTGAGGGGGTGTTGATACCCCTCCCCGGTACTGCCCCCTCAAGGAAATGCATAGTTTCGAAAATATGATTTTTGAAGTTTGTGAAGAAATGACTAGAATCGGAGTATAAAAATGTCTTTACTAGTTTGTTGACCTCTTGACCTTGAACTTGACTGGTCAGGTGGGGGGGAGCTGGTAAGATTATACTCTCACCTACTCTAGCCAAATTTGACTTTCTGCATTCCGTTAATAAAAACTGAATGCAGAAGTAAATCTAAAAGTACACATTGAAATAAGCACAAGTCCAAAAACGCAAAGAAACTAACTTTTGACGCAAAATATAATCAAAAATAGCTTTATTACATTAGAATTCGGTTTAATGCACAATTTATTCTATGTATTCTCTTCTTACAAATAAGTATACAAAGAAAGGTAACATATTTTAACGATATTATTGCATTGTGTTAATACAAAAAGCAACATTTTGTAGTTTTTCAAAAAATATATCTGTAAAAATATTGAGTTCCTTGACCTGAAACTTACAGATTATTCTAAGAATGATCCCAACTATCCGCCAAAAAAACACGAACTTCCTAACGGAGTCGTCAAAGTCTAAAGGTGAGCCAATTGCTCATTCAAATTATAGTTAATAATATTATAGTTTTTTATAATGTTTGACTTTTCTATGAGGCATTTCTTACGGGCGCTTCCGTGTTTCGGATGACACTTTAAGCTGCAGGTCCCGGCTACTATCGCTACTCGGTGGTAGTAGTCTTTAAGCTGGTCAGCGGCCCTAATAGGGCAGCTTGAAAATATCTGACAGTCGGGTTGGCCACTAGCACCCAATAACCAGCATTGAGCCAGCGTCGTGGAGTATGGCTCAATTTTACTCGTATCCGGTTAAAGGCCCGTGCATCTCGGTGGGAACATACATTATATGATATAATTTTTGGATTTAAGATAGTGACTCCTATAGATCAGTTGCTTACGCGAAAAGTATAGTAAAAGGCCCCTTTAACAACCCTCACCGAGCCGGCGTGGTGGAGGCTGGCTCGAACTTACTTGAATGCGAGTTAATGCTCGTACCCTTCGGTGGGGACATTAACCGGCTACATTATTATATTACCCCGACTGCATCTTCTCATCATCAATACCACATGCAAACTCATAAATGCACCTGGTTCTGTACATGGAGACGAAAGTAGCACTAATAACCCGACGAACCTAAATTTAGATTTTGCCTCAGTGATGCTTAAAGAAATACATGTAAAATAAAACATAACGCTTATACATTCATACATACATATTCTCATGCCTATTTTTTTTTATTTTATTTTATTTTATTTATTCAGAAAACCAACAGCGTTACAGTTTAATTCTCTTAATTAAATTACTTATTTACTACAGCCAATTATAGGTTTCCATAAATTACTTAATTCAAGACTCCTTAAATTATGGGGTTAGTAAAATAGGTAGGTTATTTATTCGGAACTATGTTTTGTGTATTATTGAGAGGGGGTTGGTGTGAATGCAATGTGAGTGTGTGTGTGTATGTGAAGGGTGGTGTATAGCTATGATTGAAACTGTATTGTTATATTTTGTTATCCGCAGAGTGTCAAGAATTTTATGTTTAAAAATACTTTTGGGATGATGGTATACGTCAATGTCGGAGAAAGTTTTATTGTAGGTTCTAGCTATTCGAGTGAGGACAGAATTGTTGGCGTAATTGGTACGATGTGCCGGATGGTGGAATAGTGAGTTAGCTGTATGTCTTGTGCGGCGGCGCGGCGTGCGCAGCGGCAGCTGGCTCACTAGCGCGGGGCAGTCCACGTGTGCGTGCGCCAAGTCGTACAGCAGAGACATGTCGGCGAGTGTGCGGCGCGCCGTAAGACTCGGTATCCTGTGTCGCGAGCAGCTCTCCTCATAGCCATCGATATATGCGTTGCTCTTATAGGTAAGGTGTTTGAGGAATTTGGATTGATTTTTTTCAAGATTTTGCTGGTGTGTGATGTAGTGGGGATTCCTAATACTTGAAGCATATTCAAGTATACTACGTACATATGCGAAGAACACCTTTTTTATGCAAGATATATCCCTAAAAGGTTGGCAGGTGCGCAGTACAAACCCTAAGTTTTTGTAGGCTTTCCTGGTGATGATATCTACATGCTCGTTCATATTTAATTGGTGATCCAGGTGTACGCCAAGATCACGCACTAGTTGAACACGTTCAATACGCTGATCCTGGATTGTGTATGAGAAGTGCAAGGGACTGGTTTTCCGTGAAAAGGATATTAATTGGCATTTCATGGTATTAACTTTAATTCTATTAGTGATGTAGTATTTTGATAATGTGTATAGGTCATTTTGAAGGTAAGCACAGTCCGTCGGTCCCTTGATATCCATAAATATTTTTGTATCGTCTGCGTACATAAGAAAGGACGCACTACTAAAGCAGGTGTAAATGTCGTATAGATAAGAGTTGTACAAGAGGGGCCCCAAGTGGGATCATTGTGGGACACCAGATGATATATCCACGAAGTTTGATCTGAACCCACCAACCACAACCGCCTGTGACCTTTTGGTGAGGTATGATTGTATCCAGCGCAGTAGGTCCCCGTGAATTCCTAGGTGTTCCAATTTGCGCAGCAGGATGGTGTGATCCACACGATCAAAGGCCTTTTCGAAGTCAGTGTAGATCACATCAACCTGCCGACGTTTTTCCATTGAATTAAGGCAGAAGTTCGTGAACAGAGCGAGATTCGTGGTAGTAGACCGGCCTCGGAGGAAGCCGTGCTGTTCGGCGGGTATTCCTTTTGATAAACAAAGATAGAAAGTGTCATATACTAATTTTTCTAATATTTTGGCAAATATATTAAGGATAGATATGGGCCGGTAGTTTTCGACCTTTAATTTAGAGTTCTTTTTGTGTATAGGCACGATAAGTGCGGTTTTCCAGGCGCTCGGGAAAAATCCTTCCTTTAATGATCGATTATATAGAATAGTCAGAGGCCGGTGTAGCGCTTGGCGGCTACGAGAGATAAACGACGGAGGTAGGTTGTCACTCCCTGAACCTTTGTTGCAATCAAGTTGTTTAAGAGCTTCTAGGACTTGATTGTCAGTGAGCGTGATTGAGTGAACATCGAAAGTGACACCAGACTGTGATGGTGGTAACTCTATGTTAGGATATTCATCGGCCGGCGGGATCAAAACACTCTGGAAGAAGCTATTGAAGGCCTCGCAAATACTCCCTCCCTCGGTGTACTTTTTTTCTCCGTGAGTGATAAACTTTGGGTAAGAGGAGCCTGAACGTTTAGATTTTATGTATGACCAGAAATGTTTTGGCGATTCTTTAATTTTTAATTCCATTTGTCGTATGTAGTCAACGAAACATTCCGAGTGTATCTTATGCTGCCTCTTTCTAAGTAGGGAAAACTCAGCGTAGTCAAGAGGGTTCCGGAACCGCTTCCAGCGAGCGTGTACTTTAAGCTTTTCGCGGGAGATCTTGATCAGAGGTCGACTGTACCATATTGGATAGGTATTGCGTTTGTGTTTTAGAACTTTAGGGACGTATTGGTTTATGCTACTCCGCAGGTGTTCGTAGAAAACTTTGACGGCTTCGTCTACCGCACAACACAGTGTTGTCAATACGCAAAAACCAATTGATACCATTTAAGTTTGGAGAAAAAAATATGTGTCATACGTCGTTGTTTTTATAAATTATTTTCTTGCAAGCTAGAAAACATTATTATCTTTGGAATAGATATGGTTTTCAGTGATACGAGTCTCTGATTTACGGTTAAAATATAAATACTGCCACATTTTTTTTCGGCAGCTAATGAAAAAACGGATTTAAAGGATTCAATATTTTAATATAAAAAAAAAAGTTATGCTCGTTCAAAAGACTGTCGTTTTACGTTTTTCCGTGAAAAATGGTATGGAACCCTTCGTTTGCGGGTCCGACGTCCTACTCGAACTTGACATGTTTTATTTTAAAATTATCGGACAAATTAGGAATTACGATTTAAGGCCCAGTTCTGGCTGTTGAGGTGAGGGGCGCCGCATTCGCCCGTCGTCTCCTGGCGGGGTAGCGGAACTGGCGGGGTAGCGGGCGGCGCGGAATAGCATCGGGCCGCCCGGATACTTTAAAAATTAGGTGACTTTCGAATTTTCTGAAAAACGGAAATAAGCTAATTGATCAAATTTAAGGATTAATATGGAGCTCTAAAAGAGGAAAATTTATCTATAAAAATTATGAGAAAAATCAATAAGTAACTATGTTCAGGATTATTTTCGATCGAGCCAAATTAATCCAATCGCGTAACGACATAGTATTTAAACTAATTATCTCTTTGTGAATAACATATAATTTTTTGAGACCTATGAATTTATTGCCAAAGCTCTCTTCAGTGGTTTTGTGTGATCTTGGGCCTTAATGTAGTTACTCGTATTATACCAACAGTGTTTGATTTCGTTTACAATCGGAGCGTCAAACGAATGGAGAAAACATAACCTTCGGGTTTTTATTCAGGTTTTGACCGTGACTCATAAATAAATAGATAATTCTGCTTTCATAACCTTACCAATCTTAGTGTATCTTTAACTTATCTCGTCTTGTTCTGTGCCACGTGACCGTCTCATTGTCTTATCTCAGTATTCTGAAACTTGTTTTTCATCTGTGTTGTGCCAATCTGTGTAACTGTGTTGTGTGTGATTCTTTTTGTCTGACATTCGGTAAATGTTGCTAATCAAATGCTAAACAGCGAAGTGGAGTCTTGGGAGGTGAGAAATCAGAATAAATCATATAGACCAACAAAGTTTTCTTTTTGTGTATATTGTATGTATTATTCTTTACCCAGTAACACTTGATAACTTCTTCATATAAACATAAATGCATACACACACACTGAACGCTTGAAAACAATATTTCTTGTTTGCCAAAGCTACTCTTATTTGAAAGTGTCTCCACAAACAGGTTCAAAGCCATCTTTATAGCTTATTTAGTATGAAATTACGTCAACTTTGCGTTAGAAAGTTGCGCTTGCGCATCGCGGTTACGCATCGTATGTTATGATTATGAGACAAGGGTTGTTGGACATACAGGAGTACCTTTATTGGCCTCTTTCACAATGTCCGGATAAGCCCCATGTGTAATGTAATGTGACATGTAAATCGTTATTTTACTTGCAAATTGTATGCTGCGCGCGCGTTTCGTGTTGTTATTTCAGGACAAATTGAACACAGCAATTTATAAATCAAAATTATGTGAGGGAAAATAAAACTTATTGTTAGTCACAAGCGATTCGTAAACTGGTGTCCCGGAGTCCAGTCACAGATTACTAAATAGTTGTTTTATTTACTGTACACAAATCACACAAGAAACAAAAGTTAAGTACATGAAAATAGTGTACAAAGGCGACCTTATCTCTAATAATAAATCTCTTCCAGCAAACCAGGTTAAGATGGGAAAGGTGTATCGCTGAGCAGGGGTAGAGCTATGTGTACAACAAAATAAATAAACGAAATACATATTTACTAATATAATAAATTATATACTTAATCACTATCATTATACACTTAATTCTTATAATGTACATTAACTAATAAATACTTACAAGCATACTACCTAAAATTCTAAAGAGAGGTAATGCTTCTTCACACGACTTTTAAATATATTCAGAGTTGGACTGTCCCTGATGGTGCCAGGGAGTGCATTCCACAACCGAATGGCCCGGAGTCTAAACACGTGCTCATAGGAGGCGGCGTTATGCTGTAGAGTTGTTAGCATGGAAACTGTGTTAGTCTTCCGAGAGGAACTTGAGGGTGTGAGAATCCCGGTGAAGACGGATCGGCGGCCACTTCAACTTTCCTTGCGATGTTGTGATACATGGTTGTATTTGCACAGCCCGAAGATAAACCGAATACCGAGACTTTGAAGTCGTTCGAGTTTGTTCAGTAGTTCTTCCTTAGCACTGACCCAGCAGACATCAGCATAATCGATGAGGGGAGAAGGAGAGACTGAGCGAGTGTGATTTTGGTCTGTCGAGGCAAAAATTACAGAAGTCTCCTGAGAGAGTGAAAAGTAGTAAATATTCGACGACTGACCTCATTGTCATGCAATGACCAGGGCAGCTGGTTGTCGAAGATAATACCCAGGGGTTTAGCTGTATATATATATAGGAACAACACAAATATAAAATCAAACTATAAATACTTAATCCTTCTTTAAGACCTGTCTTTCAGTCAAGCTGCATAGTACGAGCAATTGAAATAAATATCAATTTATTTTTCTAAGTTTTCTAATTTAAATGTGTTCCTTTTCACATTTGGAATGGAAATACCACTGGATAATATCTTGTGTTTTATTGTTCTTGATCACATCATAGATATTAACGCACTAAGCATCATACTAAAACATCTACTACACTCAGATCACACTACAACCTTTCTAGAGTCTTATGCTGGCCGACAGTCCAGCCAACACTCTGCTGTTGCTATTCGTTTCCCGCCTTCCGTTAATTCAGTGTACAATTCTATTCTGACAGCAGACACCGGAAGAAGACAATATTTACACATTTTAAATAAATCCCCGGAACAGTAAACGAAATCCTAACAGGAAGTGACCACATGATTCATAATTCTTAACAAAATAGTTACGTATCGTTTATTAAAAAGCTAATACATTTAATATCCAAGCACTGTGGGAGAAGAAGGGCGTAGAAACTCCCACAGATTGATTTTTAGATCTCTTTTAAAAATAGGTTGTGCTTAACTAATACAAATATGAAAAATTTAATTGTTATGATTAATAAGCAGGAATAAATAATTACAAAATTATTAACAGCAAGGTCTGTGTTGAGCCAGATTAGTTATGTATGAGGCATCATCAACTAAGCAAGTGAGTGAGTGATATTTGCCCTCGCTAAAGGCGGATGGGGGGTGAACTTTGTATGGACATTAAAAAAAAACTACTTGACGTATGAAGCTATAATTTGGCAGGCAGGTAGTTCATAGATGTGAGACCTCAGTTCTGTATAGTTTTTATCCAAATTTATATGGGGGTTAAAGTTTGTATGGTCTGGCCATTTTGTGGCTAGAGTAGGGAAGCCCCGGGCACCTGCTATTTAAATGATAATTAATAGGGATTGGGGAGTGATAGCACCTATCCATCGTGACCAACCTTCCGCATAGAACGTTGTGGAATATCGAGCCAAGGAGGCGGTACGACATAATTTTTGGAGCCTCTAAACTTATTCAATAAGGTTTACCTAATTAAAAGATAAATAATATAAACATTAAGATATTGGCACATACATTGCTTCTGGCCCTACACTAGGATACTTTGTGTCGTGGGAACCAGAAAAACCGGCCAAGTGCGACTCGCGCACGAAGGGTTCCGTTTATTAAAACGGCAAAAAAAACAAGTTTGGGAGCTTAAATATTAGTTTTATTTTAATTTATTTATTTATTTTTAAATTGAATATATAAGTAAATATTCTGTGAATATTTCAAGCGTCTATCTGTTGCCGTTATAATATCGAGCAAATAACGTATAAATAATAAATAAATAAATAAATATAATAAATAAAATTGTATTGAAGCCTCCTTAAATATTTATTTTATTCTGTTTTTAGTATGTGTTGTTATAGCGGCAACGGAAACACATCATCTGTGAAAATTTCAACTGTGTGACTATCACGGTTCATGAGATACAGCCTGGTGACAGACGGACGGACAGCGGAGGCTTAGTAATAGGCTCCCGTCTGGCACCCTTCGGGTACGGAACCCTAAAAAGCGTCTTCACACACATATATAAGAATCTTGGGATTCGGTTTATCTTCGGGTTGCGCAAATTCGACCATGTTTCTCAATATCGCAAAAAGTTGGGGTGGCTTCCAATTCGTCGTCGCCGAGACACTCATATTCTCTCTTATCTTTTCAATATATTGAAAAACCCGCGCTACCCCAGCTACCTTCGAGAACGCTTTGAGTATCTCTTTTCAGGAGATCGGCACCGGAGATCTCACACGGTCTCACTCTTAGCCACTCCAAGGCATAACACCTCGGCATATGAGCACTCATTCAGGCTGCAGGCGGTCCGACTGTGGAACGCACTACCTTGCACTATAAGAGACATTCCCACTATTGTCTCTTTCAAAAACCGGGTAAAAGAGCACTTCCTCTCTCTTTCGTGAGAGTTATAGTATGTAGGTATATCATTATAATATATAAACTATATTTGCAGGTATATGTATGTATTGTATTTTAGATATTGTACACTGCCTACCCTTTCATGATACATTTCCCTTTCATGCCTTGGTTTGCTGGAAGAAATCTCTTTTTAGAGATAAGCTCGCCTTTGTACATATGATTTCTCCTAATGTTACCTTTTAAATTGAATATGTGTGTGCAATAAAGAATTATGAATTATGAATATAAACATCCAAGACCCGGTGTTTTTTTTTCTTTATCACCAACCGGGGATTGAATCCGGGACCTCCCGCAGAGCCACTCGCCTCAGCGCCACAGAGATCGTCAAATATAACTAACTAGAGACCATTGACAGCCCTACCAATTTAAAGTTCGTTCTAACAACTTTGTATTTCCCACACTCTGCACTTTAATTCCTCGCGTTAAAGCACGACTTACACATTAAGAAGAATTATAAATATTCATCATTAACAAGGTCTACTTAGCTATTAGCATACGATGCGAGCATCACGTATCTTACTTAGCAAAGGTTTCAGTTGATGTTTGTAAGTCATTTAATTAAAGGCTTTTTGTATGGCTCTCGTCTGTCGACTGAAGAAATTTTTCCTGCATTTATGACGTAGGTGTATTTACTGTGTATTTAAATAGACTGGCAGGAAGCTCAGCTTTAGGCGATCGAAAGGAAGGTGATTTTTTTGAGAATTTGGCTATGGACTGCAACTTCTATATAGTAGGACCTTAACCTCGTGGCGCGGCGGCGGCGCGTAACCTCTGCCTACCATGCGAGACGTCCCGGGTTCGAAGCCCAGGTCTTGGATGTTTAGGGCCTTACCACAAAAAAATAAACGAGTGTTCAACACTTGTTCAAAAACGAAAACTTACGGGATTTGTCGATTGTTTTGAGGTTAAACGCTGTTTAATATTTTTTGTGGTAACACGTTTATACGTGCGACGTCACTGTTCTGGTTCCCACGACACAGGGTATCCTAGCAGTGTGGGGCCAGAAGCAATGTACCTGTATGTAAATGTTTCAAATGTTTCTAATGTTTCTGTTTCTGTTTGGCCATAAGGACTCTCACAGGCTCTGTAATACATTAGAGTGCAGGCTGCAGCCCATAGAATTTTGTTCGATATTTTATTTTTTTGAGTCAATTTAAAAGAAGATTTCAATGATATTTGGGGGATGTAAAAAATTAACTAAAACCAGTATGTCCATCCTCAAACAAGGTTTGGGTGATAGGCTCGCTCGCCTCGCTCGGCCAATGATGGCTCATGGTCCGGTGGGAATTCCACTGCCAAATTACGATACTTACACATTTCATATAGATTTACCTTGCCATATTTTGTTAATTGATGACGTAAATAAAAAAACCCGACTGCGGTACACTAAAAGCACAAAACAAGCAGATAAGAGTTAACGTAATTATTGAGATTATATAAATTATAGTTATATTAGTACAGAGTTAAATTTAAATATATTTAAATGCAAGCGGAACTCACTGTGTTGGATTTAATTGGTCCCGGCTGCATTTCAATTTATTTTTATTTAACACTTTACTATAATAATTTTTTCGAATCTCAATAATTACGTTAAATCTTATATGCATGTTTTATCTTGCAGGCTTATTTGTTTTTATGTATTCGTCACCCAGACAAAACTTTAATAATAATTTGTGAATACATAAGTACATAATGCATTTATAATTTGACACGACGCGGCCCACCTGCACATAATTGCAAAAATATACTAAAGTTGTTAAGGCGATACCTCGTCAGTGCAAAAGTCCGTTTCTCCAGGCGGAAAGACCCGCAGTGTGAGAGGGACGGAATCGGGAAAAAATTTCATAACGTAGCGCTAAACCACGGAAAACTTGTTTATAAATAAACTACGCTATTTTGTTAAAAAGTATTTTAAGGAGGGTTTACGAATACATACCGTGTGACCACAAAAAATATTAAACAGCGTTTAACCTCAAAACAAACGTCAAATCTCATAATTTTTTTCTTTAAACCAGTGTTTAACAGTAGTTTATTTTTTTTGTGGTAAGGCCCATAATATCTACATTTTGAATGCAGTTCCGCAATGAAATTAGTTAGTTTCAGAATTAAAAGAAAAAAAAAACAATTAAGAGGTATTTTCGTAATTAAATTCTATCGAGAAAATATCTTCCAATCGCGCTTTCCTTTAGTGAGAATCTTAATCAAATACTCAATAAACGTTAACCCAAAAATCAAATCTGTAGATGACTTCATGGTAGAGTAAATGGATTCGAAAAAAACCCCATTTTTTTCGTATCACCTCAAGAATACAAGCTCATTGAATTCATTATCTCTATTTGTTCTGTACCAAGAGTGATGTTTTCATAGCTCCTGTTGACTTCGTACGAGTATTTAACACCTGCAAGGTTATACGGATCTTTGGGATTAGGGCCTAGTTAATTAATTAGCCGATTGAAATGAATGAAGTCTACTCTGGCTTGCATTTGTTTTGTTACTTTAAACAACCATTTGCGAATGTCGGGAACATTGAGATACGTATCCCTATACTAAAACACCTACTCCCAACTTCAACTTGCCGTTTACAATGATATAAGTAATAATAACATTTTTTGTTTTAGCCCATTAAAGGTGCCTAGATTATTCTAACAAATAAATAAATTGAAGTTAAGAAAGTGTCCGTGGCTTAGCGGTACTGGCACATCGGAAACGATGGTGCGGGTAGCAACATCTGATCGAGACGGGCACGGGTTGGGTCTCCGTTTCCATGTGGTATTGTGGTGTCTCGAATGACTGTCTCTATTCGGTGGCAGTAATCGTGAAGGTCATTTAGAGGCCTAATAGGGCAGCTTGATAACTTCTGACAGTCGGGCTGGCCCTAGCCCAACACCCCTTCAGTAACCCGCACTGAGCCATCGTGGTGGAGTATGGCTCAATCTTACTCGTATCCGAGTAAAGGGCCGTGTCCCTCGACGGGGACATTATTGGGCTACATTTATTTATTTATTTTTAAAATCAGGATATTTAAAAAAATAGTGAAATAGGTAATCAATAAGTGGGTAAATATAGTTAAAAAAAACTTTGCTCTCGGTGAACGGAGGCCCAGTGTTGCTGGATGTTATTCCTATTGATGTTGTTAACTATTATACCTTTTTTTGTTGTTGGAGGGGAAAAAATTGAATTACCCATGCCCAGGAGTCAGACCTCCCTGCTATGTCCGGGACCCCACATATTGAGCGGGCATCAGCTCGTGTGGTATACGGACTAAAAACCCCTTTTTTACAGTTATCTGTCTAAGATTTTATTGTGAGCCATGGCCTCGGTATATGCTGAAAGCTCTCTACCTGCAATTTGCCCTTTTGGGCGATATATATTTGTATTTGATATATAGGGTTAACTGTTATACCTATGATACGATTGTCGGGCCGTCTAAGGCGTTCCCAAAATACTGGAATCTTGCAACTCAGCAGCAATCTGGAACCTTGGCATTAGCAAACATGCCCGACGCACAACAGTGTATCGGTAGTCTCGTAAGACTGCGTAGGACAATATTATATTGTAATCTGAGAGTGTTATGAGACCGTCTGGTGTACCTGGTCCTGATAGATGTAGATAAACTGAAAATAGACCTTGAACAGCGTGATTTTGACTTCTTCAGAGCTCTTGCCAAATCTTCGCGCGAGCATGTTACATCGCATAGCCAGGGCTCCCGCTCGAGGTCCAGTCATCACTAACATTCTCCGTGAAGATGTGCCCCTAGTACCTGAACAGCTACACAACCCTGACTGGTACATCATATAGATATCCTGGGGGCACCGCCTCCGGACCCCTTCCTGCCCGAAACACCATAACCTCTGTCTTTTTAATGTTATATTTTGGTCATTTTGACATACTGATTGAGGGGCTGAGAAGCACCATATCATCAGAATAGCATAAATATCATCAATCACATTAAATCAGTTTAGTACCGTTTCATTCAGCCTTCCTGTTACTCCACAGTGCATCGCCATTAGCTAACAAGAGCGCCATGCTGAGTTGACGCAACATATTATGATGTAATTACGCAAATTCATAACAATCTCCCGCAATGTCGCTACTTGTACAAAGGTTGAATTGAAAGAACGTAATCCAACGTAATACAAACTCGCATGACATCCTGCCACACTTTGATAACTATGTCGGTCTGATAACATCACAAGTACTACTGCGCCCTTTGTTTCAAAATGCATTGTTTTAATGCTACGGTGGTCTTGTAAGTTACCTCTGCTTTCTTGTCTTCTTACTTAATTTCTCAAGTGGAGTGACGAAAGCCCCCTTTTGTGCTTTGCTTTTCATCTCAGTCATTTGAGGTCAAACTCATTTACCGCGCTATCTATCTGGTCTAGTTGGATCACAGGTCATAATTATGGTTAAATATCTAGTTGCTTTGATCACCTAAGAAGGTACACAAGTTGAGATTTAAAGGTAGGTATATCTCTGGAACTCTGTTAACCAACTGCCATAAAACAAAGATAAACTAAAATAACATAATCGCGGACATGGTAAAAAGTATGCTAGAAAAACGGAAACGACTAGACGCAGAAAAAAGAAGTCAAGATAAGAATTACACAAATAAGCAAAGAAATCAACAGAGAGATATCCAGCATTGCTAAGGCTCATAGATGGGAAACCTTCGAGACATACATAAACTATACAAACGGCATACAAGGAAATTGGAACATCATCAAAATGGACAAACAATATAACAAACAATATACATATATCACATCGACCAGAAATACTAGAAGAAGCCACTAAATTCAACGAAAATCTTCACTCTACACAAGGAACAAACTACGAAAAATTTACGAAACAATAAACGCTGCAATCGACTTTGCAATTAAATGACAAAAAGGATAATGATCACAGCTTCATCACTCTATGAAGATATACGGAAGATGGGTTGCTCTCTCTATTTTTTAGTCATTATAGTATCGTGTGACCGAGTTCTGATGACAGATGGCCAGTTTTCCAGGATTCTAGGTCAGTAGACTGTCATTGTCTGATGCGGAGTATATACAATTGTGATTTGGAGCATTTATAAGCGATATTGTATGGTCCATTGAGGCGATTTGACATGTCCCAGTCTTGTTTTATTTTCCAAACAAAATATGGAATTTGTTTATTCAACAATGCAAAGGTCATGGCATCGCACACCGACGCATCGATGTGATGTACATATACGAGTTTTACGAGTTACCGTTTGATTTGCGTTGCAAAAGGCTGAAAGGTGTAAGGCGCGGATTGCATAAATATACACCTACCTTCAGCGAGGGGGTACATTACAACTTTTAACTAATCCATAAAATTGCTACTGCAGTTGCTACCATAGACTTCATCGACGCTGAATTGCTATAGTAGCTTGCATTAGCGATGATGCACTCACGCGCAAGTCATTAGGAGCACTGATGATCCGCCGCGTGCCGAAATGGTGTGTTCTTGGCCTGCGGGGATGGCGGCTTTGACCTAGTTCCTTTCACGGTTTTCCAGCAATTCTGATGCGCCATTTAGCAAACGCAGATGTCGTCAAAGTAAGCTTAGAATCGTTAAATAAATGCGCGAAGTTATAGTAAGGTTAGTAGGTAAATGATGATCGTTGTTGATATGGGAATGATAAACGAGATTAAATTAAATTAAAAGCTCACGGACATCTAGTCTCATATTGCAAAATGGATATTATAATACCTTATAATAATAACTTTGACACTATTTACACACATTGATCTAGCGCCAAACTAGGATTCCCTGTATCTTGGGTCCTGGACAACGATACACATACATACTTATATAGATAAATATTATTCTTAGATAAATAAACAACCATGACTAGGGTACAAACATCCGTAGGGGACTCGAACCCGGGACCCTTGGCTTCGTAGGCAGGGGTCACTGCCGATTCGGTCCTTCGGGTCGGCATTATGTATTGATAGTACCAAAACTAGCTAACTATGTAATGTATGTAGCTACACATCACTTACTCGATGTTACTCGTACATGATGTAGGTACTGAGTGAGGTATGTAAAGTAACTCCTCAAATATAAATCAATTTACGTAATAGTTGTTGCAGTTACAATTGCAAGTTAATCGATGAAGTTCCGAATTAAGTATGCGTCTTTTCTCTGACCAAACTTGTGTGGTAAAATATGCTAGAGAGGAAACAATAGAGTGATGTAACAAATCGGAACATTTGCCGAATAAGTTTCTATTAGATGTACCCTTGGTACATATGTACATACATCTGACCTTTTTTTCTCTAAATATGAGGGAAGAAAGGGCGACATTTTATTTAACCCTCAATCCCTACCCATCCTAAAACAAACGTTATCCCTACCCATGGGTTTCTGGGACCCCATTTACTTTAAATGATTTTAAAAAATACAATTGATGTTTATTGTAATGTTTTTATTTATTCTTATTAAGAAACTTTAGAAGGAAACAAAACCAGGTTCAAACACTTTTGGAAACACATGTTTGGCAAATAGCCTGGGAGTGTTCGCCGCACAGTGGAATTCTACACATGCAACATGTTACCTTAGTTTTACGGTCTTTGCGACTAGGACACACAGCACACCTTTTCTTGGTAGCAAGAACAGGAACTTCTTGCAATAATGGTACCTCTTTCTGCAAGATATCGCTCAGCAGTACACGGAGTTTGATAGACAAAGTTTTATAGGTAAAACGTTCCTCCATTTGCGGCTTTATTAGCGCCATGGCAAGATTCTTCAAGAAATGTCGCCGTTTTTGAACTCTGTTTGTAGTCATCTTGAGCAGGACATAAGAATTTACACCCACTATATTGAGAAGGCCATAAAAAATAGCCATCGGCCATCTCTGGGTCTTCCTAGAAACACTGTATCTATGACACAGTTGGTCCATCAGGTCGACGCCGCATTTGCTTTTATTATAGTATTTGACCATTTCGGATATCCTGTTTACAGCATCTTCATCTGATGTTGTATGCATCGTTGACAACAGCATTACCACTTTTTTCTGTTTTGACTTTGGTGGGCAGTAAGACAAGAGAGTGAGTTCTTTAGAAAAGTCGAATTGTGCAGTGTTTTTATCGCGGTTTCGCAGCTCAAGAAAAAGAGGTGGTATTTCTTTCTTATTTTTTCGTAGCGTTCCTACGATAGTGACTTGTTTTTGCAATAATTGGTTTGCCACTGGTATAGATGTGAACCAATTGTCACATGTCAGGTTGCGGTTGGATCCATGAATTGTTTCAGTCAACGTCATGGTGAGAAACTCTGCACATGGAACATTTCTTGGAGTGGAGTCCTTGCCCAAATATACAAAAGCATTGATCATGTAAGCAGTTTTAGAGTCACATAACATTACCATCTTTATTCCATATTTGTCAGGCTTACTGGGTATGTACATTTTGAAGACGCATCTTCCTCTGAACCCCAATAACATTTCGTCTAACGTACAGCAATCAGACGGGCTGTATAATTCACTCGAGACCTTGACTATGTCATCAAAAACCTGCCTTATTGGTGCCAGTCTATCATTCTCACGACGCTCTACTCTGGTGGCACGATTGTCGAACCTCAAACAGTTTGTCAGGAATTCAAATCGGGCTTCCGACATTGTAGCACGAAAATAGCCTACGCCCGCGTTTTTGTTGAAGAGTTCTTTGGTGGTCACATGATTCATGTTGAGAACTCCACTAAGATAATAAAGATAAAGCCCGAACAAAGCTTTGATTTCCGTTATGTTAGTGTCTTTAGCAAACGAAGGCCGAACAGTGGAATTCGGCGGGCCGTCATTTTCTTCTTCAATGTTATGGGCTGGACTATCGCGCTTATATTTTTCCCTCTGTTGAGCAATTTCTTCGTTGGTGTTGCTGACTATTTCTTCTAATATATTTTCTGAAAAAAAAAGATTCCATGCTTCTGCTTCCGTAGTTATTTGACGAGCTGCGCCTAGAGGACCCGCTGGACCACTCAAAATATTTCTTTGTGGAACTCTTGTTCTTGCAGGTTTTGTCCCACTCCATTTATACCCGTTCCGACCTAACAAACGGTTTGGAACACTTAATACACGAACAAAATTTCCTGAACGGTAATTGCTCAGAGGTACCTCGTCTTCTGAATCAAAATCATCGCTGTCATCAACGTTAGCCTCTATAGAAGTTTCTGCTCTAGCTTCTGGAAGAGGTAGCATGTCGATGTCAGCCTCTGAAGGAGATACTGCTCTAGCCTCCAGCGATGGTACTGTGTCAGCCTCTGGTGATTCTGCACGATAGTCCTCGATGATTCCGTCTTCCTCGTCCTCACTACCAAGATCACGGATGGTAGGTATATTTTCATCATCGGAATCTTCTTCATGCAACCAGCGAGATATTTTCTCATCCATAGTTAAAAAAAATGTCTTTGCTGTTCTAAAACAATAAAAAGTACACGTTGTATATAATATATCCACTGCAATAAGAGAATACTTATGCTCAATGCAATATTCAAACCAATAAAACATAACCTCCAACACATTATAAATTATAGACGTTAAATTAAACTAACCTGTGAAAATGTTGTTCAAAAAGTAGTTGCACACAATGAAATAACAAAAAAAACTTTGTATGATAGATATTACTGTTTTACTACCCTGGGGTCTGACAAACCCGGAAACAGCTATAACTACGTGTGCACAACAGATTCGCTCACGCGCGACTGACGACAAGATGGCCGCCGGTGTCATTTGAACATAGCTAGAACCGTAAGGATGTTCGTTTCATAGTCAAAACAAAAATTGCAAATAATTAAATCACTGGGGTTTGATAGACCCAGGGTAGGGTTTAAGGGTTAATGACAGTTTTTTTAGAGACAGCTTTTATTTAACTTCACTTGTATATACGTATGTATGTATCCTGGAATCTTGCAATCAATATTTCACCCACTTCCACTGAAGCTATCGAGCTGAAATTTGGCGAACATATTTGGTTCCGATGACAATGCATTGATTAAACTTAAAATAAATAATAAAAATTAAAACATTAATTGCCGCCATTTTTAATCCAATTTGGCGGACGTTACAAAATGACGATTTATAATTTTACAGCCAACCCCTGATGATATGGGTATCCAATGAAAAGACTTGCTGAGGAGAATACGAAAATTATTACAGCAACAATTTGTGGCTGAAACGACTTTGCTTAAATTTTGACATTTGTTTCAGAGTTCTCCAACGAAATGAAATCAACTTAAATGCAATGAATGAAATCAAATCAGATGAAATGAAATTAAATGAAATGCACAGACTTAGAAACATTTCCAATCATAACTAAAAAAAATGGTAAAAAAAACTTTTTAAAAACAAGCTTTTGTTAAACGCTCTAAAAAGAAGAAAATAAACTTTAAATTGAATCAAACCTATCAATTAATTACATCAGACAATTTATTATGACATAAAAGCTTGCTGCGAGATTTACATCTTCTGTCAATTCAATAACACATTCTGTAATACATAGGTAAAACCTCGCTGACTTGCTCTGACCAGGACAGCTGGTTATCAATAACTCCTAGATTTTTGGCCTTGGTGCTGTATGAGATAACGGTTCCATCATAGGTAACAGGAGCAATAGAAATATGCTGTATCAAGTCAACGGAGTACCTAGAACTAATAAACATAGCCTGTGACTTAGTAGGGTTGAAAAGGAGACCATAACACGAGGCCCAAACCCTGATCTTCTCGAGATCGGTATTTAATACCTCTACAGCTGGTGCCATATCACAGGGGGTAAATGGCCGTATTTCTGGAGATCGTCGGCGTAAAGATGTTATGATGAGGAGAGGACATCTGAGATGGAATTTATGAAGATAGAGAATAGAAGAGGAGAGAGTATACCACACTGGGGGACTCCCGCAAAGAGATCGCACCACTCCGTTGAAGTCGTCTCCGACTTTATACGCTGCTGGCGACATCTCAGATAAGAGTCGAACCAGTTAGCAGAGACGTAGGACACGTTCAAGGACTTCAGTTTCTCAACGAGAATACCGAAATTGACGCAGTTAAAGGCGCTGCTGAACTACTGAACCGATTTGATTAATCATAGCTAAGAACCATCGCAGGGAAGTATACTATCATTTACAGAAAACCGCATTAAAATCCGTCCACCCGTTTGAGCTCTAGAGTGCCACAGACGGACATACACACAGCCACACACACAGACAGACACGTCAAACTTATAAGTTTATAACACCCCTCTTTGTCGTGGAGGGTTACTATAAAACAGTCCCAATGAGAACCAGAAGAAGTGCTCTGAAGGCGACTGCCAACCTTCAAAATGATTTGATTGCGATTCGGATTGATGGCGGATATAGATAATTGAGCTACTTATTATTGCAAGAATAATTCCTATCCCTATCTATCGAGTATTGTTTAGTGTTTTAACGATACGTACTGGGCACGTAGCGAAGATGCAATTGGCCAATATCAACATCAATCACAATTTGATATAGAAAATATTTAATTGCAAATCATCAACACTGATTTGCTCCTCAAATATCAGGGCAAAGTGGTGGGTCAGGGTAGGTGAAGGGCAAAAGAAACCTTGATCCTTCGTGTTAGGTTGATATGTAAGAGCAAAAGAAACATACAACTTCAGTACACCTAAAATATTTAAAACGAAAGTGTTTTTTTTTGTGAACATTTTTGACGTGAAATTAGGACATATTTGATGTGCGATTAAATACTACTCCTTTGATATTGGATGTCACAAGTACTAAGGATATAGAATCTTTGAAAAAACTTGGATTACAATAGGGTTTTTAAATAAGACACCACCCAACTAACAAGGTTATTATTTATTTTTGGTTACACACAAAACGATCTTAAGGAACCCCACAACAACTGTCGTCAACCAAGCATCTCGCATCCTGCCTGAACCACTTTGTTGTTGGAAACTTAAACATAATGAAATGAAAGAATCCAATGATGGAGGATGGCTTCCGTCTTTGTAATTCTGTCCGTCCAACGGACGAGCTTTGCGTCTGCCGTTTCTTCGTTCGTCTAAACCGTGCAAAGGTCCCCGTCACTCCAGGCGGAAAGACCCACAGTGTGAGAGGGACGGAATCGGGAAAAAATTAAAAACCGTAGCGCTAAACTACAGAAAAATTGTTTAAAAATACACTACGCTATTTTGTTGAAAAGTTTTTTAAGGAGATTTTGCAAATACGTAATATCTACATTTTGAACGCAGATCCACAATGAAATTGGTTAGGAGTTCAGAATTACAGGAAAAAATAAAACAATTGAGGTGTTTTCTAATTAAATTCTATCAAAAAAACAAAACATCCAGTAGCGTTTTCCTTTAGTGATAATCTTAATGAAATACTCAATAAACGTTCACCCAAAAATCAAATCTGTAGATGACTTCATGGTTGAGTAAATGGATTCGAAAAAAACCCCATTATTTTTTCGTATCACCTAGGGCTGCTGAAGGCATGCAGAATTTGTCATTCCTTTTGGGTTAAATGTGTGGTGGGAATATTTCCTTTTTTCCGATAAAGGGACGTTTGGATGATTTATGGCGTAATGTGTAACTACGGATGCTGCTTAAATCATCTGATACAAATAAAATAGGCCATAAGATGTTTGGAAAGGCGACAGATTTGCAATGGCCGATTGGAACCACATTGAGAAACTGATGAAAGGAGCAGTGTACATTGAATACGCTGTTGGTACAAATTATAGTATACATTCCCATGTGTATTGTCAAGTCAATAAGACAAATTGGCGGCATCTCCGCTTGTCCGCGGACATCGGCGCACGCGCACGCTTTCACACACTTTCTCGAGTTTAGCATTCTGCGCGGACGCCCTGCGCTCCTAGCTGCCGGCTTACTATACAGCGGTAACATACATAAATGTGTAGTTATTGCCAGGGACATCATGCTGCACAACATTCACGAAGTAAATAATTTTATCAGATCTACCTTATTTTTCACTTCTCCATACCGATCAATCGACCGCCAAATGAGTGCAAATTCCAAACATAAAGTTGCTCAGATAGAAATTGGTTTCATAGTGAAAGTTATTAAGAATAATACCGTGCAATTATATGGATGACGTCACTAACAACCACTTAAAATATCACTACACTATTCTATTACACTCTGTAGCAGTTGGCTAGCTGGCTGGCTACAATGAGTATGCGCAAGTGGTAGTGGCAAGTAGCATGGTAGCTGAGGTCTGCGCCAATTGGTCTGCAAAAGCACTGAAAAGTCGATGGGGATAAGTGGTTTAGTTAGTGATAGCGTCCTTGGTCTAGTGGTTTGGTTACAAGCTCGCCTGTCTCGCAGGAGAAGCGGGTTCGTTCCCCGTCGTAAGCCATCATGCATCAATAAGATAAGTATTTTATCTTAATACGATACTTGGTAACCGCATAATGGCTCTGAAAGCAATCTTCTCTCTTCGAACGTATTTTACTCTGAACATGGGCTTACGATATATGGCCCCCTTGAGCACCCGTATTTTAACGTTTGGCCCAGCCTGATAATCAATTCGACTTCCATAGAAAGTCAGCTGACAGTGATTAGCCCCCCCCCCCATATTTTATTATTTTGGTGTCAAAATTGGTATTTTATGCATTAGCTGACAAGTTTATTTTAATCAATTAAAAAACAACAATTTTACCTAGTCTGACCACTATACGATTAGACAAAGCCACAAAGTATCCGAGTAACAACAACTTTTGCTAAAAATCCACAAGTTTTTAAAATGATCTTGGCATCCAAGCGAAAATATTTATTTTCCAGTGAATATTTATAACATTTAATAAACAATTGTAGAATTTTATTGAGCGAGATGGTAGATTTTACAAAATATAGTTTGGTATTTTTTCCACAGGCAATATATTTAATATTTGGGTCTAAAGTTCAAAAGGCCATTAATTTGAGGCAACATTACTCTGGTTTCCTATAAATTATACGGAAGTTCTAAGCTAAGGGTGGTAGAAAACTATGTGAGGAAACATTAAAATCTCCAGAGCTGTAGCGATGAGCCAGGCTCCTGTCACTCAAAATGGGCTATTTATTTGAAAACTGCCAAACGTGGGCACAAGTCGGCACAACTGTGCCACCGACAGCTCCAATGTGACATTTAAGCGACAGTGTATTAGAGTAGTAGTTGGTGCTTTCGGCCCGGTAGTTTACTTGGTATCTTGATTCCTTTCCAGGAGGAGGGAACATCAGCCAGCCGTGACAGTACATTGACCTTCTGGAGGACTTTAAAGACGGAATGTGTGAGTATTATCTATAGTTAGTCCATAATAAGTTAAGTGTACTCCTTCTTCTTCTTCTTGGAGGTTGGAGGTCAGCTCAGCAAACACCTTTCTGTTCTTTGCGAACCGTTTGCTGATATACACCAGATCCTCTCTTCCATCTCAGTGAAAGGAACTCCATAGTTTAGTCGTTTGAAAAATAAACGTCATGTTCATTGTTCCCTATTTGTTTTGAAATTCAAGCACAATGACCGATAACTGAGAACAATCACTTGTTTGCTGACGATCTCACGTTTACGGCTATGGTACAAAGAGAATACATACAATTTCCCTCACATTTCTGACTGATAATAATATTTCCATTTGAATATTACTTTTGTTTACCAATTAACAATTAAGGTAGTTGAATGAATCACACCAAAGCTAAAACCCTTATTTAGTTTCGTGGAATACTAGGTATTATTGTGTACAGACCACACAGACAATCACTAAATGTTGCCTATTCTCAGACAAGTACAACTTTCCTGTTATTTTTTATCGAATCCTCAGTCATGGATGTAATTTGCTGGGAAGGTGTTTTTTATCCTCGAAGCGGACAATGGCACAGCCACAAGTGCAGTGACATCGAGTTCGTCTGAGGTTCATTGCCGATGTTCTTCTGCTAATGCTAAAACATCTCCGAGATGTCGTTCCCTGGCCAAACTTGATTGATAGTTATTGCGTGAAACAGACATCAGCAATTTTAGAGATGACTTTGTCTCTTGGAAATGGGTTGTATTATTCCCGTCTTCTGATCGTTCCCCTTTACTTCACTACTGGAGGTTGGCGGAAGGGGAATCTCCGAAGTCCTCCATGTATTTCGCCAAGCGCTTGAGCTGTTCAACGCTGGACACTTTTTATAGCCCTCTAGATTCTATCAAAATTATATTTTGTGTGACGGCTCTAATTTGGCGGACCCTGAATTGACTCCTAGATTTCTGTTAGGTTACTTATCTATCACGGCCACTTTGGTTTCCGTTTGGTCTCGGTGGGCTGGGCAATGTACCTTACCAGATACAAAATTGCGTCACCAAGTATGTAGGTAGGAATTTGCTTTGATTCTAAACGACTTTAAGGTAGTTACATACCTATACTTACTACTTAGAGTCAACAGATTTTCATACAAAAACTTTCCTTATCAGTGTTACTGTTGCATAATAATAAGTAAGATTCTGTGAGGCCCCGTTAAACTGTATTTGCCATATTTTGCTGAATAGATAAAAATCAAAACTCAAGAGCCACACGATAATTTGGATGGATGGTTTTCGATTTTATCTTTCGTTAGATAGAAGCTGTGGAAAATAGTAACGTAACAAGTGAAGGCATTTGCCAAATTTACAAAAAGGTTAAGTGCACTAAGTTCATCTGCTAATAGAATGGAAATGGAAGCATTTTTTAGACATGCATGGCTATATTATTAATATGTTAAGAGTTGAACCCTTTAAAGCGATGCAAAAAAAATGTGTTTTTTTCAAATACATTTACTACAATATAAAGCCATCTACTGATTTGAATTTTGGGCTAACGTTGATTGAGTATTTAATTCTCTCCGAAGGAAAACACGATTGGATGAAATTTTCTCGATAGAATTTAATTACGAATAGACCTCTAAATTGTTTTATTTTTTCTTATAATTCTGAAATACTTACTAATTTCATTGTGGAATTGCATTCAAAATGTGGATATCATTTATTCGTAAACTCTCCTTGAAAATATTTTTGACAAAATAGCGTAGTTTACTTTTATACTATTTTTATGTGGTTTGGCGCGACGTTATTTTAGTTTGAGCCGAGCGCATTGTTTGCGCTCTCTTTTCTTTCTTATGTGGAAGTAATTAACGCTGTCACTTTCGTTTACATTCTTATTCCTTTTATATATATTTTTTGGTATCACTAAGACTACGACGTAAACCAACATTAGGCACACAGTACGAACTGTAAACCTGGTCAAAAGATTCAGCATCGGCAAACCGTACCTTGTATTCCTGATAGAATAAATTCCTTCATATTTTTACAGCGGGTTTAACTGAAATATGAGCTACCGGTTAGCTTAGTAAGGATGTTATTCCATCTATTATTGTTTGTGTTTTGTATGTACTTAATTAATTATATGGTAATGTACTCCTGTTGTTATCGACATAAGAATGGTTTCTGAACTAGGTATTATGATTGTGAGTCACATAAATTGTTCAAATATCTATCTACACATAGGTAGGTATGTAGGTAAATAGGTACATATCGTCGCTTACAATTTTTATTGTAGAAATATCAATATTTCCACTATGTACTAGGTAACTACCGTGCCCAAGGTTACGGGTGGAGACCTCAACGGCTGTGAAGGCGGAGATGGAAGTACGGTGGAGCAGGCGGAAGAGAGATAAGAAGGGGGCGAATACCTCCCGCATAGTGCAAGAAGACTGGCTCGATGAGAAAGGCATCCTGACTGCTGATAAACAACAGTGGTATGGCGGACACGGCGAGACAGCAATGCAACGTGGAAGGCTTAGGGCGATGGTAGAGGACATAAGCAAACATCGGTCAGACACTGCATTCGGACTATTCCGGACTCTTCTCTAATCGTGGCGGACCCCGTCCTATTAGACCAAGAGGAGGAGGGGCAAGATAGTGCATCCGTGCAAGCGCAAACACCTATCCACTATAATATGTCCTGCGTATATGACTGCTTAAGACAAAAGGACCCGATTCGACTACAAGTCCTGTAGCTATAAACAGAGGTCTCGCGGTGATGCTAGCGGGGCGATGGCTGACGTTTGCACATGGGCGGCTTAAGGAGAGTGGTCGCTTCTTCACTGCAACGGGGTAACAGTGCGGATTCGGCAACACCCTGAGCGACGGAGCAGCCCTACTTAGGGAGGCACTGCTCCCCCCGCTCAGCCGGGGAGGGGGCTTGAAAAGGTGCCTCAAAAATTACTTACTTTACTTACCGACCCACGAGGATGGTAGTAGCCACGGCTGCCTCCGCATCATTTCAACGTGGTCGACGCAACGAAAAAATTATGACGTTCTTACCGCAATCTTCGTGAGCGCACGTTTTCTGCCAAGATTTTTGCCCTCATGGGCACACGATCGATACCCCACAAACCAACTAGGGAACCTTTAAAGAAGTGGACGTGGCCGAATACGGCTTGGAAGACATCATCATCATCATTATCATCAAGTACTCAAAGCAGTATGTGTTTTACGACTACGAGGTTTCGGTAGAGGGACAGAAACAAAGTTATATTTCCAGTTGCCTAAACTGGATACCCAAATCGATTTATAAAAGTACCAAACTTGAAATGTCAAAACCAATCGTCTTCCGCCTGACTCGAAATTATTCGAAACCACCGCCACCGAGGAGTGGCTGCAAAAAAAGGTCTAGAGCACGTGAGGTCGCCTCGAGAGCGAGAGCAAGGAGGCGAACAGTCGCCGAGCGAGAGGCAAGATCGAACGCACCAACTGCCACCAACCAACCAACTTGATCCAACCAACAGCAGCCGCTCGCTCGGCTCGCGCGCGGCTCATTCAGTCAGTATCACGTCAGTATCGCGCACACAGTGTTCTATGATGACTGTTGCTCACACATCATCGCCACAAACTTTTGAACGTGAAAAACATAAATAAAGTATCGAACCCTAAACTCTCCGAAATTCAAATGAAATATTGACTAGATTTTACCGAAATTAATCTGCTAGTTCCGTAAAAAGTGTCTAGTGTTTTTTGAGCAGGCACTTAGCAGGCGGACGCGTGGCGGAACATAATAACAAACTCTCGTCTCTTGGTCGGAATGGTCCTCGGCGATAATTAGTTCGGTAAAAGTGAGTGTTTGTGAAGTGGGACCGAGTTTGCTGCCTTCATTGTAATCTTGAATTATCTGGCGTTTCCTCCTGTGAACGGTCTCGAATAAGGATTGCCAATGTTGAAGCTGATGGTCAGTTATCATCTATTACTTTTATTACTACCTCTTTCTATTTTAATCCCAATTACGTCCCTATCATCAATCAAGTTTTTTGATCCACGTATGTATTTAAATTTCTGTGTTTTGACATTCTTCAGTTTCAGGTCAGGTATCACCTCATTCATCATAAATTTTACTGCCTACAATCGGTTTATATTTTAATTCTGCAGTCTTAACTTTGCTAACATCAAGTATATTTTGCTTAATAATTATAGTTATCCATGTTGACATTGTTTACCCTTTTAGCCAGCTATATCATTATCAGCAAAATTTATTTCGCATGTGGCGTCATTATCAACATAAATAGTACTTATTAGTTCGATTATCATAATGGCTTTGAATGGAATGGATGGTTGTTCTGCATTATCTACAGTGCTTACTCACGTATGAGTTAAATACATACCCTCAAGAAGAACAGAGCCACATCAGTAACAAAAACGCAAGGCAAAACTCACCGACTATTGATAGCTATAAGTAATATAAGCAGTTGCAATTAGAAACAAATAAAATATTACATACAAAAGTATAATATATAGGTTCAGGTTCAAATAAGAGAATACCTACAGTGGTAGTTTTATAAGGAAAACCATAAGTTACAATGTAAAATTTCAATATGGTTCTAATATAATAACCTATATACCTATTACAGGCGATCACACATAACATTCACATTCTTAACAGACTTATCTATCTACTTAAATTATTAAAATCAAGATTGATAATACCAATTCTAAAAAAACAATAATAATCCTAACAACATAATAAAAAATGCATGCAATATAAGAAAAATATTCATTCATTAAATATGTTTTAAATTCTAATCATTTATGTTCGTCACCTCGTATGTAGTAGTACCTACATAGTATGTATATTTAAAATTGACATCTACCTACTCTAACTATGTGATAGTAGGTTCCTATTCATTCATTCATTCATAATATCAAGCTGTTATCATATCATTGTGTTTAGGTAGGTAGTACCTAAGTATTCGTTGTGATAATTCTTCTCTTGTCATAACTGTACATCCATAGTATAATACTCAGCCCATATCGGTCCACTGCTGGGGCATATGCCACTTCCTCTCTCACCAATCAATCCTCGAGATCCTGCGCCAAGCACGTCCAGTGAGAGAGATCCGGTCGTCCTCATGGTATCACCAGACCATCGGGCAGGTCGTCTGCACAGTACTATAGGTATATCGTGTTCTGTCTGTCAATTTGACATGGTTTCCGATAGACATTCCTAGATGCTGATGGATGAGGCTCCTTTACCTGCGCAATCAGTCACGAATTCCCTATAGCTTCCAATTCGAAGTTTTGAAAGCTGTTCGCCGTCTCCAAATTGTTGTTGAAGAATCAGAATTATGAAAAATAATCAATCACCTGCTGAGAAATAAGGTCGAAAATAGCGGGCCATTCTTTGATCTACCCATAGACGAGTGGTTATTATGTACTTCTAACATTATAAACATAAACATTTACAGGCACATAAAGTCTATACGTATAATACCGAGCCGACCACTGATTCAAGAATCCCCACTGTTTTAAAACTAGGTTCTTTTCCCCAATGCTCAAGTAGGTAATAATCATTTCTTTTATGTCTTGAGCCTATTGTTATAAAATGTTGCAATTTCAAATAGTTTAGTCGTTATGAAACGTCTGCATAAGTCTGGTGTTCATTTAAGTTTGAAACCGGTTGCATATAATTGCATATGTCGTAAACTCGTAGACGAAGACTCTTAGAAACATGCCGAATAGTCCAATAACTTCACAATTTAAACTATTCCTTCTTGTTATTAAAATAATCCTCAAATAATGGCATGCAGTTTCAGCAAATATTTTCTTTGATTGTTGATTATTGGTATCATTTGCTATGTGGATTCATTCTTCTCCATCTCTCCTAAGCATTGATCGTCATGTGCTGTTCTTGGCCACACACGCTTTTAGCTCTTAGTCTACCTATCCAGCTGCAAGTATCGTAATCATTTGTTCTGTGCCGCGTGCCATAATAACTATTCTGTAAAATTAAGTTAATCAGCTTTGTGATCGCGTTTGGTGCATGCTTCGTTTCGTCTTGCGATTTTCTCCAACTCTTAAAAAGATTTGCGAGAAATTTTTGATTCGAAACATGTATCACTTCCATATCAATTTATATGTATAATATACATGGGTATAATATTTGCGACCTGCAAAATATATTGCATTGATTCTTTTGCTTATTTAATTATGTGAAATCAATAAATAACATTTATGTAGTAGTTACCTACCTACCTATCTGTCAGTAAATTATTTTTTACAACAATTTAGAGGCAGAGTTCACGTTAATAACATTTAATGTAAAGTAACAGGTTAAATAACTACTTGTATCATATGTAATAAATAATCAAATTAACAAGAACAACTTTCTTACACAACAAACACACACACTTCTTAATTACACAGGCTAAACATTTGAATACCCTAGACATAGGTATTTACTGCAGAAGAAACAATAAGAAGTATTAAAGACAATAACACTTTAAAAGGTACTGCAATGAGAGATCTGTTGTTGGTTGGTTAGATGCGCAGGAGTTCGCCTTGAACTTCGTAGTCTCCCGACATGTTTAGTGTTAATATTTAACGCACGTTTGACAGCGGCCATCTTGTTCTATTGTATCTAAATGTATATTGGTTATGCTTGTACCTTATTCATACAGTAGGTAAGTCTTAATGTCATCTAACTAATATTAAATATTATAAATGTGAAAGTAGCGATGTAAGGATGTTTGGATGTTTAGATGTTTGTGTGTTTGTGCCTCAATCATGCTAAAACGGCTGAACGGATTTAAATGAAATTTAGCACAGAGGTAGTTTATGAGCCACATTAACATATAGGATACTTTTTATCTGACTGCACCAGAAGGAGGGTAACGTTATCTCGGTTAATGATAATTCCTATGAACACGCAGATGAAGTTGCGGGGATCAGCTAGTCTTATTACAAATTCCATTAGATCAAATCAAATATCAACATGTAAAGTAATTAAGCCTGAGGCATAGACTTGATAAACTTGAATATCATCAAGGTTTGATTTTGGGCGTCTTTTGGCAGAGAAAGTTGCAAAAATTACGTCGCCTCCAATTAAGGTATCTATATATTGATGCGTTTTTTTACTTGACTGTCAATAATAACCAATTGAGCAATTAACGACCGATCTCTTATTTGTTTCCAACTATTAACGTACCTATACAATACGGCTATCAAGAGATATAAAACCTGGTATCGATGGACCAAGGATAGAATAAAAAGCTACTTCAAGCTACTTCTAAGTTCAAATATCGTCATATTTATATATCATTTTATATTAGTTGTAGATAGTGCGTACTGCGTAATCTCTGTTGTATAGACTCCTTTTATTTTATATCAGGCATACGCTACTACTTGACATGTACTTTTGTATGTTAATTTGATTTGAATTTGATTTGAAAAAATAAATTTGATTTGAAAATTTGATTTGATTATGAATATTTGATACTTATGTTTTTGGCTGTTCTTGATAACAACACCTATTTTCTCTATTTTCAGACAGTGAAAATCGATGACAAATTCTCCATATTAGACCCTTCTACACCTAAATTCTAACAATATTTACCCATATAAAATAAATAAAACGGGTCAAGTGCGAGTAGGACGTCAGATCCGCACGCGAAGTGTTCCATTGTTCACGGAAAAACGTAAAAAGACAGTCTTTTGTACGTATACCTTTAAATTTTTAATAATAAAATATTATTAAATAATATTAAACTTTATTAAGTTTAATATTATTATTATTATTAATAATTTATTAATTATAAATGACATTTTACAATACAATTTTTCTTAGGTTTTAATTGACATTTAATGTTTTATTGGCAAATTGATTTATTTGATTAGTTTTAAGGTTATGAATTGAATTATTTTATTGTAAATATTTGTGTCCCTATGTTTTGCATGCCAATATCTGGCTAAATGTGCTGTACTTGTTAATTATACCAGCTGATGTAACCACATTTACGCAAATAAATGAAATCAAATCAATTAAATACTCGATAGGACTACATTCAAGGCCGTGAATCGACACACTGAAAAAGAGTTTTGTGTATGTAGTATGTAAGTAATAGGCTATGTTCTCAGCTTAACGAAACTTTTTGCTCATTGAGTTCTGTGGATAGAAATTGAGTAACTAATTTACAGAAATGAAATCAAATAGGTATAATAAAAGTTAATATTATTCGAATGGTCAAATATTAATCGTATAATACAAATAACTAAGCACAAAAGTCAATACCTGGTATTAAAGATCTTTTACGATAAGATCAGGTGAGTCCAATTTTCACCGATAAACAAATAAGACGAAATGGCTAAGAAAATGGGCATAACAATAAAAAATAAAAAACCCTCTGTCAAGATTTCAGCTCTACCTATTTCGGTTGATCCGGCAGAGCCCGGTGACAGACGGACGGACAGACGGACAGCGGAGGCTTAGTAATAGCGTCCCGTTTGGCACCCTCCCTGAGAAGGAATCGATCGATTAGTAGCTTGTTAAGTTAAAACTGTTTTTATCGATCGGCCCGATACAACGCCACTAGAGCTGCACCGAGCCTGATTGCGCCACTCCGATTGTTTTACGACAACTAGACTGAGACTGGTAAAGGTTGTGTGACGCAACCCACACTGCTTCACCTCACGAAGAGCCGAGACCACGGCCGGCGGTGGGCAGCACCAACTACTCACAAGTACTTCCAATACACCCCGCGGGCCTTATAACAGGTTACAGATAATGGACCCTGGTGAGACAGGAGCTTGTAGCTCGTAGGTTTGAGCAGTGCCTGCAATATGACACGGATGAGACATGATAACTTGGCAAGAGATTTTATTTCATTTTCGAGATCTGAAGCGATAATGGTGCTTTAGATCTCGAAAATAGAATAAAACTCATTAAATAAAATATATTTTTTGCAGACAAATCTTCATACATACTTCAAGACATGAAATAAATGTCCAAATGCGACCTTATCTCTAGAAAGAGCCAAATAACTGGTTCAATTGAAAATAGAATAAAACTCATTAAATAAAATATATTGTTTGCAGACAAATCTTCATACATACTTCAATGCATGAAATAAATGTCCAAATGAGACCCTATATCTAGAAAGAGCCAAATAACTGATTCATATTGGCTTAGTAAGTAGTAGTAGGCTTAGGCCCACTTGCGGCAGTCCGTTAACGTAGAGTTAATTAAATAACTCGATAATTATGATATGTTCGTCATACCATACTACAACTATCATAATTACCGAGTTATTTCATTAGCCCTTCGTTAACGGCCTGACGCAAGTGGGCCTCGTTATGACATAATAATTATCAACGTTGCAAGATAGCTTTCAGTGAAATTCAATGTGTGTGACCCACCCATAATTCAATATATCGGACATTAATTTCACTGTGTCGAACTCAAATCACAAAGCAATGTCTAATATTCTAACACTGCATTACAGCTCTTATCGTCAGTGATTTGGTATGCTCGCTATCGAATTGTCGTCGGTTTCCAAAGGCTAGATGGCAGATTAGCTTCTCATAACATTACAGAGTCCGGAATGATTATTGTTATTTAATCGAATTATTATGGCAATATCAAGATCGAGTTCTATTGTGTGTTATTGTGCCGCTCGAGAAGCTAACGGCACGTTATTGTGCCGCTCGAGAAGCTAACGGCACGTTATTGTGCCGCTCGAGAAGCTAACGGCACGTTTTTGGTATGAAAGACAAATATTTGGAAATACTAATAGTCGCATTGATCACAATGCCTTTTGTTTGAGCTATTAGAAGAAATGTGTCTTTCTACTCGACTGCACAAGAAGGAGGGTATTGCTTTTCGCGCATACCTATGTATGTATGTTACTACATGTATGACCGACCATTTCGTTGGCATGCCTACAGCCCCAGCGGCTAGACGGATTTTAACAAATGAGGTGTCGCGTTATTCTTAAAGACCGTAAAAGTGACAAAAGCTATATATTTTTAGTGAAAATCGAATAGGTTGGATTTAAGATTTGCCATCTTAAATCCAACCTATTCGAATGTAGTTTACAATAGTTTTATACTCCATGTAATCAGGCGAATTCATAACTTTGTATGTGGCATTGAAAAAACAGTCGGTTTGTTTTTTTAAATCATTCCACTTGTTAGTTTTGTCAATCCTTTGCAATAAGAAAAGATGCCATTCTTATGTAATGGTGATGGTAAAAATACTTATTTTCACAGCAAAAAAGGATCAGCAAAACACTTTTTATGTTTTAAGTATTTTTGTTGTTCTTACATGTTCAACCTAATATTTGCTGCAAAAATCAGTATATTTGCTGTGCAAATCAGTATTATTGATTTGCAGCTTAATATTTCCCATAAAAATATACAATGTGTGTTTACATTGCATAAAACTGCATCTTTTCTTTCTTTTACTTGATTTCATTTTTTTGATAACAATGAAAAAATTAAGTGAAATTTTATCTATGATGGAATATGCAAGTTCTGTGAAGCGTTATCTCATACAATTTCGCACAAGTTTATTGATAAGGAGCTGAAATAATGAAGTTTTATCGTTATTGCTTCTCACTGATATAAGACTATGCATATGATGAAATTACTAGATAATTATCGAGATTATCATTAATTCGCACTTTTACTTTATCACACATAATAGAAAAGTCATTATAGATCCTTATAAACTTATAATTCTGAGTCAATAGCTTGCAGATTATAATGCAGAGGCAATAGGGACGAAGGATTGAGTATTTCTTTTTTCTGACCTTAAACTTTTAACCACCAGCAATGATATTGACATTATTATTTTTGTTTACATATCTACCTACTTTATTAAATTCGTTATTATTCATTCGTTCCTCGTTTGTAATTAAGTCGTATTTCATTCTTAGCATTAAGTATTCGGTCAGCAAGTTTAACTTACTTGGTGTTTTAAGTTGATACGAAAAAAATGGGGTTTTTTCGAATCCATTTCTCCACCATGAAGTCATCTACAGATTTGATTTTTGGGTTAACGCATATTGAGTATTTAATTAAGATTCTCACTAAAGGCAAACGCGATTGGATGAAATTTTCTCGATAGAATTCAATTACGAAAATACCTGTTAATTGCTTTTTTTATTCCTGAAATTCTGAAATCCTAACGTAAGACGCTTAAACGGCACTATATTTGACTATTCTTGAGACACTAATAAATCCCAAAAAAAAAGTTATTTATGCGCGCGCGCTTGCCTCAAATCGACGCAGAATCTTTTGTTTGTTTTTTCATAGGTTTGAACTTTAATACGCTGTCCGTAGGTTGAAAAGCGCGGGCCGTTGGAGTTTGGACGCGCGCGCGACTGGGCTGGAAGACATCCCTTTTTATATGTATTTGAAAATATCCATAGGTCTGTGGGAACCAGCTTCTTGAAAAAATTCATTGTTTTTTTTACCTCAAACTTGATATATCTTGGGATCTAAAATCAATATAGCTATGGTTTTTACGCCAAAAAATAGGTATTCAGAATATCAATTTACTGTGAGTTTGAAATTCAGAAATAATCAGTGATTTTTAAAGGAAATAAATAAAAACACAATTTTCGCAAATTTATGCGGCAGCGACTGGCCGTGTTGTAGTGTGAGCCTGTCATAAACTTTTTTAAAGGTATAATCGCACTTCAAAAATACTGATTTGCACAGCAAAATAACATCAGCAAAAATACTTTTTATGTTTTAAGTATTTTTTGTTGCAAACATAAACATAAATATTTACATACAGGCACATACATTGCTTCTGGCCCCGCACTAGCATACCCTGTGTCGTGGGAACCAGAAACAGCGACGTCACACACATATAAACATCCAAGACCTGAGTTATTTTTTTACCCCCAGCCGGGGATCGAACCCGGGACCTCTCGCTTGGTAGGCAGAGCCACAACCGCTGCGCCACATGTGCTGCGCTTGCATGTTCAACCTAACACGAAGGATAAATTGGGCTTCGCTTCCCTTCACCTAAGCTACAGCAGTATTTTGCCGTGATATTTGCTGTCCAAATCAGTATTTTTGATGAGCAGTTTATTATTTCCCTTTTTAAATGGTCATGTCCAAACTTTCAACCGCCACGAATCGTGTTGCACACACACACACACCGAAAGACCAGCCTACGAGTAGTCAGGACCACTTGCAATTTTTTTCACACACATGTTTATGATGACATTTTTGCAAGAGGAAATTACACATTCAGTAAACTGGAGCAAACATTGCAAAACATAAGTTGGACAAACACTCAAGTCAGGACTAAAACCGGACGAGCTGGACTAGATTTTAACACTTACTTCATGAACGATTTCTAAAGGTTCTTAAATCTAAGTGAGAATAAAGTTGACGGTCACAAAAAGCAAAATGTGATACCTACTAGGTAGATACCTACCTAGTAGTAGGTGGGTATCTACCTAATCCAAACAAGAACGTTTGAAAGACGTCGCGTTATTTAATTTTGGCAAATGTCTGAATACGGAGAGTAGATATTAAAACCCTACATTACACTTTTATCTTGATGCCTCATTAATGGCTGAGGAATACCAAATTGTACAAACATGTATTTGTCTATAAAGATATGATCCTGTAGTTCTGCTCGAATTCGATCATCGTAATTATAAGTATTTCAAAGTAGGTGCCATACGTATTCCAATCAAGGTATTTAAAATAACAGAAATCAGTTCCGTCCCAGCAGCAGACAGAACAAGAAAAAGGGTTCAGTTCCATTCTCGGGTTCGGCTGCCAGGTGCCCGGTGCCACGTGCCACGTGCCACGTGCCACGTGCCACGTGCCAGTGACAAACTGATGAAGTTGTGAATCAGCAGCGACGACGCGGGACTGGTCAGTGATATCATCAACTACTCGTAGAGTACCCACTTCTTGTGTTTCCTTGTCGATTCTTGCACATCCGGGACTGTTAGGCAGATTTATGCATAACGTCACCCCTTTTCCCATACAGGGTGGCATAGGCTTAGTACCCCATTTAACGTAACAGGGCCTAGCTTCATATATATGTCGTGGCCATACCGCAGAACTGATCTTTTCATGAAATGGGCAACCCATTCCTGATCTAGCCAACCATTTAATGAAATGGTCAGAAAGTATTGAATTTCATGAAAATATGTCCTTTTAAAGCATTTTTTTTCAGTAATACATTCTGTTTTTTGTAAAATATCTATCGGCCACCACGAAGTCTATTGGGAGTTTCGCTGCGCTCGTTCCCTTAAGTTTTCACCTAGGCTACTGCAGTGTTTAGCCCTTAAATGTTTCTTCGTTCAATTCAACCATATCTGAAAAATTACAAACTGGTTGTAATGATGTGAGATGAATTTATCCCTTAGTTAGAACAACCTTGCGACACTAACAAAGCTCCATGACAAATACTGCATTTGAATAGTTTACAATGACCTACATGTATGTCGATGCCCACAGGCCATAAGCTAGTTATCTCAAATAGCCCTTAGCAACATTACCTTTATGAGGTAAAGTCTTAAACTGGTTAACACTCTCTAAGTGGAAATTGATTCCAAATAAGTATAGCGATATTTGAAATCAATTTCCACTTACACAGATAACGTACTGTTAGCAGCAGAAACAATTTTGTGAGGATTTACCAATTAGCTAATCTAAATCATGTTGTCATCGATACTCCGGGATTCTCATAAAATCATGTTGGGTAGTATTTAATCGCACATCGAATATGTCTTATTTGCACAATAAAAATGTTCAACAAAAACATTTTTTATGTTTTAAATATGTTATTTGTGTAGTCAAATTATATGTTGCTTTACATGAAAACCTAATACGAAGGATTAAGAGGGCTTCGCTTCGCTCACCCCCTATACCCTTCGCCTACCCTGGCCCTTTGCCTTGATATTTGAGGCGCAAATCAGTATTTTTGATTTGCAATGAAATATTGGGAAATATTAAACTGCAAAACAATAATACTGATTTGCACAGCAAATATAGTTATTTACACAGAAAATATCAGGCCAAAATACTGCGGTAGCTTAGATGAAGGGTAAAGGGGGTGAGCGAAGCAAAGCCCTCTTAATCCTTCGTATTAGGTTGAACATGTAAGAACAACAAAAATACTTAAAACATAAAAAGTGTTTTTGCTGATCCTTTTTTGCTGCGAAAATCAGTATTTTTGATTAGCGATTAAATACCAGCCTTAAATATTTCCCATTTACGTAATTTAGCGTAATGGGATATCTGCTGAATGTCACATAACCGCTATTATTAGTGACATTCTGCATGATTTGTCATCATTTACTTATTGATCTTACAACTCAGATGTTATGTAAGTTTTGCGAGTTTTTGAGAGATTATGCAGCTTTCTTCTTGAGTTTTTTGCTGAACAGTTCCGTGTTTCTAATTTATTTATTTATTGCCAAAAACATCTTCTGGCATTGTTTTCTATAAAAGATATACTCATATTGTTGCTAAAGTCATCACGCTTGCTTGAAGCCTACACTTATTTGTTGTCCAGCCAAGTCAGTCGTATGCAACCAGGCTGTCCCAGACAGATGGCCAAAGGGCGCTACCGGGCCTATAGGTGGACCGGCTAAACCCCAGAATAAGTAGCCAAACGGAGATGACCTTGACATGTTTCTGCCGGTGCGCCCCGAGGTGGACCAGTCCAGGGATGTGGACTCAAGAGGGCCCTTTGCCCAGCAGCAGGAACACTACGGCTTCATAAAAACAAGAATAATTGTAAAACAATTCTGCGTTGAAACGAAAATCATAATCAAATACTTCTACAAAGAGCTCTAACTCAGTATCCACGAGTTTCAAATTCGGTGTTATCTGTTATGTATGACGTAGTATGGCAGGCTGACGATATATAGCCATTAGTGAACGATAAGTGCTGAATGCTAACCTTGGTGCATTTGTTAAATTTGCGTAACTATGTTAGCTTGGTTCAATGATTTTCCTTAAGTTTCTGTTTCTGCGGATGTACCTTGGGCCGAATCAATTCTGTCATGTAACTAATGATCTGCTGCTTGTGCTTATCCCCCATATTTGTTCTTGTCTTTCAACACTTATTCTTTCAAAGTTTTAGTGACTGTTACTTTTGCCTTCCAAACACGTTCAATGACCTTGATTTTTGACGCTGTTTGTAAATTTTGTGACTAATTTTTGCTGAACCTTTTGGATATTGGCTTCGGATTTGTTCACAGAATTTAAGTGAGTAATTTTTACGATCAGATGATTCAAATTAAAGGGATTACTGGGTGTAATAGAAATGTGTAGTCATATTTAAAGGGATTGTTAGGGGGTATCATTCTGAACAACTTTTACTGTGACACCGATTTGATCAGAGCAACTTTATTTGTGTAACAAATAAAACGGGCTCCTATTACGAAGCCTCCGCTGCGCGTCCGTCCGTCCGTCCGTCTGTCGCCGGGCTCCACCGGATCAGCCGAAATAGCTAGAGAGCTGAAGTTTTCAAAGAGGGTGCATTTCTATTGCCGTCATAACAACAAACAATGAAACATGCCGATATTTAAGAATTAAAAGAAGTACCCATACATGAAATTATTGGTATGGCCTTTTTTAATAATTTTGTTTTATTTGTTTATCTGACGGTGAAAAATTGACTCTCCCGATCTTAGCAGAAAATATCTTTAATTGCAGGTATTGAGTTTTGTGCTTAGTAATCTGTCATTTTACGATTAATAACTGCTCATTCGAATTATAACAAACAATATTAAGTTTTGTATCATATTTGAGTATATTTCTGTAAACAAGTTAGTCAATATCTATCCACTTCCTGTTTCAATGAGCAAAGAGTTTCGTTAACCTGAGTACATAGATCAATACTTACATACTACAATACAAACCTCTTTTTTCAACGGTTCGATGTATGGTCTTGAATGTAGTCCTATATTAAAAATAAAAAGGTATACTCGTACAAAAGACTCGTTTCACGTTTTCTCGCGTACAATGATGGCATGGAACCCTCCGTGTGCGGTTCCGACGTCCTACTCGCACTTGACCGGTTTTATTATTTTCCCATACGTTTTGCTCCGGGCACTAGTATGGAGAAGTGAAAAAAAAAGTTTCTCTTATCTAATCAAACTCAAACTCAATTTTTTTCAGCTTCATAACTTCTGTCAGTCGGGTTGCCCACCCGCCACCAGCCCGACAACCCTCCATCAACCCGCACTCTGCCAGCGTGGTGGAGCATGTACCGTCTAAATCTTACTCGCAGCCGGGTAAAGGCCCGTGCCCCTCGGTGCGGACATTAATGGGTTACATTTATTATTATTTATCATAATATATGTTTACTCCACCGCCCGGAAATGTGGCGAAAGATGGTCCGAAAGGGGCCGCAAAAAATGAATAATTAGCCAGGACAACAATAGTTATTTGTGTCACAAGGGAGCAAAACGGTGTATTACATTGCGATGCGGTACATTGAATCCAGAGTGAAGCGAAGGATTCTAAGTTAGAATCCTGAGCGTAACGAAGGATTCGAGCGTTAACGCCCATGACGAAAATAATTTTGCTCCTGAGTGACACATACAACTTTTCACACCGACTATGAGGAAAAATGAAAGAAATAGTTATTTTCTATATATTTATTATACTTTGAATTATACTTTCACCACTTTTACAGTAAACGAACAACGAAAACAAAACTTTTTTTTATAATGGCGGATTGTGAGGGATTAGGGAAAGGTCAACAGATAAAATATTCCTGTGTACTTTTACCAATATGGATAAATAATCGACCCGAATATTTCAATGGTATCGGATATCAATATTCATTATATCACAATAACAACAAAAATCTGAATTGGGCCAGCCCATTTCGTAGGCAGTCCCACTTACGCAGTCTTAGGGAAAGACTCTTAGTGCTTTTTTATGAGCCGGAGGTATGGAGGGGCGAAGGCGACCGCGCATTGCTGTGCACCGAGCGAGGTGGAGCGGCCGAGGCTGCAGTGCGGGGGCATCGCCGCAGCCCCATAGTAGCTGGAGCTACTAAACAAATCACTGATTTATCAGGTTATAGTTAGGTTACGGACGAGAGGTTAAAGTAAGGCCAATGAACTTTACGAAAATCAAACATTGTAAGACAATATTCATCAAAAGACTAGGTCCAAACTTTTAAGGTTAATGAACCTCATTTGACCCTTAAATAAGGTCAATGACCTCGAGGTCAATGAACTTTAAAACGCTTATTGAACATCGATAAACATTGTAAGATAATATTGAAAATTACACACAAGGTCAATGTAAGTCCATCGATTTTAAACGAAGGTCAATGACCTCGAGGTCAACAAACTTTGAAACTATATCTAAAATCGGCCAAATGCATCGTTCCCCGCTCTAAAACCCGAACATCGTGGTTCCGAATGTTAGAAATGGCGTTTTAAAAATGAAAAAAACAAACCTGATAACGTTCGGAAATTTCCGACACTGCGTTTTATGATATCGTCTCTAAATCCAGATATAATGCATCAAAAAATCAGCAAAAGCATCAAATCAATCAAGAAACGTCCTTCCAAGAAACCTAACCTAAAAGCCTTCCATATTTTTTCATCAGCTGATCAATTATGGTTTGAAGTGGATTGAGTCACTTCAAATCATAGTTGATAAGCCGATGTTACAAATCACAACACTGACTCGCTTCATGGATAAACTACTCGCAATAGCAAATCAATCAGCTGTACTACGAGCATGTCCTTAATATTTGCAGTAGTGGTGAAAAACCTTAACTCCAAGAAGGTCAACCGGAATAATTTCCTTATGTATTTATAGTTTTCATAGCAGTTGTTATGGAAGCCATAGCAGTAAATTGAAGATTGATATACAAAGCGTGAGCGACTGCTACTGTTGACTTTTCCAAAGGCTTTATTCTTGAAACAACTGTACGTGTATTGTGTCTGTTATTTTGAGGCTGGTTCTGAACCCACGTCATCACCTTAGTCATAAATTATTTTTTTCTTTTTCATATCAAAAATATCCACCTGATCTCGTCGTAGTAGCATAAATTATGCAAGCGTTGGTAGGGTTTCTTTAAATTATATCTTGTAATTGCTATCTATATTAGGTTTGTATTAATTGTACTGTATATTATGTCACTTCAGGTGAATGAAATATTTCGTTTTATTGATCGGTTTGAAGTTCCGTGACGCACCCAGAAAATACAGCTGTTCCAAAATAAATGCCATCAAGTCGGTCCAATATTATCTTATCTTTATATAAACATATATTGAACTCAGAAGTTTTAATTGAATTCTTTTGAAAGAGTGCTCTTAGCTTAGCTTACCAAACCGACGCAAGATTTATCTCTCATATTGTAGAACAATGTCCACGTGTGGATATACATAGATTTGTTGATTCTCATTTCGTTAAGAAACTTATTTTCCTTGAAAATTACTTAGTACTTACTGTATTGTAGACTCAAATAATGGTTTGTTTGTAACCATGCGGCGGTATACCGTTATTGATATTTATGTGGTCAAAACTTGTTCTGGCTAGATGGTCATTCGTTACGTTAGTTAGTTAGATGATGCGGGGATGCAGATGAGACGTAGGTAGTATGTTTTGTCGTTTTTGCAATAACTTCCGGTGCCAAGTGGGGAAGGTATAACTGTAGTTAATATTACTTTAACAATCTACTTTATGCAATTAAGTTTTGTTAGAGGTTTGAGCTTTACGAGTTTTTAATATCAAGTTGGGTTTCCCCGAATATCATTGAAATCTTTTTTACTAAATAAACTCAATGAATGAAAGATAAAATAAATTGTATGAACTGCGATGTATGCTTGCGAAACTTTAAAAGCACTACAGTACAATAGCTTTTTCGCAGTGCATAGATCGCGCGTTCTTACAAAGCTGCGTTTTCTGCTAGTAAATTGAAAATTCCCACTATCATACCATTACCAACATGTTTCGTTCTTGAAAAGATAGTTATGTAAATGTTAAAAGACAAGTCCATATCATTTGACGGCGATAAAATAATAAATTGACATAGAGATGGTAAGAGATTGGTCTTAACTTATGGGAAAAAACACTAAACTGGTTTAATATATTTCGCACATTTATGGTTCCGTAATAAATTCAGACTATAAGCCAATAAAATAAAATTAGGAAGGTACTCTCTTCACTATACCTGGAACACCTGACCAAAATATCACTATAATTTTTTATCAGCAAATATAACTTTGTTTTTCATAGTGTTTGTTTGAATGACAAAGTTATATTTGCTGTTTTTAAAAATGTTTTATATTTTAACAACTACTTACTATTATTTTTTTTCTAATTGATTTTCGTTGAAAATGTTTATTGAGATCCTGAAATATATATTTTTTGCTGTCTTACTTTAAAAGTTAGATGGGGGGACATCATTTTTTCCACTTTGGAAGGGTCTGTCTCTTTAACGATTTACTTTGAGAAAAAATGGTTCCACGAACCTCAATGTCATTTTTGAAGACCTATTTATAAACACCCAATACATACAGGTTTGATGAAAAAAAATTGATTTCAGTTCCATGTATGGATCCCCCTTAATTTTTTATTTTTTTAATTTATGTATAAAAATCGTAAAGCGGTTCACATAATACATCTACAAACCAAGTTTTAACTGTGTAGTCCTGATGGTTTCGGAATAAAGTTGCTGTGACATACGGACAGACGGACAGACAGACATGACGAAACTATAAGGGTTCCTTGTTTCTCTACGGAACCCTAAAAAGACGCCAGCTGTTCAAAATCGCCGTGCTTGTGTCCCGCGCCAAGCGCCAAGCGTAAAGCTCACTACGTTATATATATCCTTTATGTCACTAAAGACATTGAAGAGCAGCTGGAGAAGAATAGTGAAACATCCTCTAAAGTCTTCACAAAATAAAAGGCCCGGTGACAGCGTCCACACTGACCTAATAAGGTTGAATTCAGTTCGGGCCACCGGGCCTTTTATTTTGTGAAGACGGTAACGAGTGGTTTGGAACCTTTGTAATTTATACAGCTGATTTATGCAGCTTATTAACAACGCTATGAAGTTGGCAATACAAAGTCATAGAAAACGGGACAAAATTCAAGGGATTTTGAGCTTATTTCGAGCTACCAGAATTTGAACTGGAACAACATATCAGTAATTGCATCCATGTAGACGACATTATAGTGTAAATGGTTTTTATTTTATTGTCGCTAAGAAGTTCTGATTCTATGGGAGCTCCAAATTATGCCCTAATACTTTCTACTGCCAACTTCGAAGCGCTCTTTTTTTCTTTTTCTTTTGTTGGAGGGGAAAAAATGTAATTACCCATGCGCAGGAGTCAGACCTCCCTGCTATGTCCGGGTCCCCACATATTGAGCGGTGTGGTATACGGACTAAAAACAACCTCTTGTGTTTTACAGTTATCGATATTCGATTTTACTGTGAGCCATGGCGTTCGTAGCGTTCTTATTACCTACTAAAGAACTCTTGAATATTTATATGGAGTTGTCTAACCGCCCCCCTCCCCGCAGGAGGCGCCCGAGGTGCGCATGACGTCTGCGCGCGCGCCGGACACCGCGGCGCTGGCGGCCTACTGGGCGGAGTACGAGGACCTGTGCCGCCAAGTGCAGGCCACCGCGCATCTGGACGATGACGACCATTACGAAGGTAAGATTTCGGGAAATTATCAATAACGCTCTTCAACATCATCAATCAGCAGGCTTTTTTTGAGAACAATTTAAATGATCCCCAAAATATTTTTTTCCTACCCAAAATGGCTAAATTTTGCAGAAAATATCAGGGCAAAGTGCTGCGTAGCTTAGGTGAAGGGTAAAGAGGGTGAGCAAAGCGAAGCCCCCTTTATCCTTCGTGTTAGGTTGAACATGTAATAACAACAAAATGTACTTAAAACATAAACTTAAGTACACAAAACATAAAAAGAAGTTTGGTAATCATTTATCCAAACACAATTTGGTGGTCGTTTACTAATTCTGGTGGTCGTTTCGAATTTATTGGTAGTAAAATAGTTTTTGGTGATCGTTTAAACATAACCCGTTTTTTTTAACAACTTATGGGAGATACGAAAAATATTCTTTGACTGAAAAGTTGTATAGTTTTGATTGGAATAACTTCCTGATTGCTTGTTGATTCAAGGCCTCAAACTCATGCGTTCCGTTAGTTAGGTTGTAACAATACCTTTTACGACTTAACAATATGTATATGAAACTCGTTTGCTATCTATTTCCAATTAACGTCACAGTATTATATTATAAACTCATAAAATCCGATATAACGGCGCCATTCAAATGCACGTTTGATTAGAAAAGTAATTAAAAAAATATTACTTACAAAACAAAAACGGGTTAATCACATCATATTGCATATCAATATACCTATAATGCCTATAAGTGTTAAACAAAAACCAAACTAATTACGTAACATAACAGAGTCACGACTTCACCCATAATGTGTTTAAAGTTACTGTATTTTGCGTGACTAGGGGCTAGTCGGTCGCCGCGGCTAAGGAGATATGAAGGTTTCCTCACGACTAGCGTTTACACACGAATTGGCAAACCTTGATATCGCGTGCATGGGAGCAATGAAACGCATGCGCACTATCAATATTCGGCAACGTTACGCAAGAGAATGTGAAAGTAACACTTTTAAATCGAGCAAGTGCTGAAGGTTATCATATCACGGATTCAAAATAAGACGAGAACTCGTTGGTCGTTTCGTAAAATCACAAATTAAAACGATAAATTACCATGTATGGGAACAATTTTCTTGCTATTGCAAGCAAACAAATAAAAACTTGAGGCAACAAATATAATGGTCACCAAAATATTTTTTCCTACATGATCACCAAAAAAATATCAAAATTCAAAAAGAGTTTATTTCCATAAAAAACACATAGTTTACATTTGGAGAATGTCAAATCTTAAACTAACACATATACTATAAGGTATAGGGAAATATAGAACCCCATTTGAATTCCGTCACCTCAATATTTTAGATGCTGGAGGCAAAAAGGCGACTAGAAACCTCCAGCTTTCTTGTCTTCTATATGATCTGATATTTTGTAGTAAGCCTTTTTACATAAGTGATTTTTAACAACATTTTGAAATTTATTTACAGACAATTCTCGTAACTCAGTCGGTATTTTGTTGTAAAAGCGAATACATTGCCCTTTAAAAGATACATTAACCTTATGGGGCCTAGTAGTAGGTATAGCTAGTTTATTCCTATTTCAAGTGTTGACATTGTGCCTGTCGCTATTCTTAGGAAATTTATCAATATTGTTGTGGACGTACATCAGGTATGTTAATTTCCTTAAATTTACAACGCAGTGACTCTCTGGGACCCACATTGTAGATTGCACGAACAGCCCTCTTTTGCAGCACAAATATTATGTTAAAGGCTGCAGGGTTCCCCCACAGCAGTATGCCGTAAGACATAATGCTTTGGAAGTAGCTGAAGTAAACTCTAATAAAGTCTAGCTGTGTCCACGTCCGTAAAAAGACGGTTTTTTTTACTGCATAATCTGCGGAACTGAGTTTTTTCGATAGCTTATCTATGTGTGGGCCCCACTGAAGCTTATTATCTAAGGTGATTCCTAGGAATACCGTGCTATCTACAGTTTCCAAATTTTCACCTTAACATTAACATTAGCCGAGACTTGTTTAACATTAGGGAGTATAAACAGGGCAAAACACTGCGGTAGGTGAAGGGTAAAGGGGGTGAGCGAAGCGAAGCCCCCTTTATCCTTCGTGTTAGTTTGAACATGTAAGAACAGCAAAAAATACTTAAACATAAACTTAAGTACATAGAACATTAAAAGAAGCTTGGTGATAATTTATCCAAACACAATTTGGTGGTCCTTTACTAATTTTGGCAGTCGTTTTGAATTTATTGGTAGTAGGTGCGTTTTTGGTGATCGTTTAAACATAAGCCAAAACTTAACAGGTGTTTATAACCCAAAATAAGAATGTCGTGAACGGACGGACAACGGTGCAGATGATGATCAATTCACAATAATGATAAATGCAAGCGATGAAAGAGTTGCACTAAAGCTTTAGATCACGACTTCCACTGCGCGGTGTGGCGGGCCGCAATCGATTCGTGAACAAACAGACACGGAACCTGTACATTCGATACGAGATAAATAATTGCTGAACGCCAAGGCTGATGCTCACGACGGTTTCTTTGCACTTGCACATTTATTTAAAGACAATTCATGTAAAGCACTTTTCTAATGAGATCACGGGAGATCATACATGTACTTAAAATGGGAAATATTCAACTGCAGATCAAAAATACTGGTCTGCACAGCAAATATCAGGTCAAAATGAGCGAAGCGAAGCCCCCTTTATCCTTCGTGCTAGGTTGAACATGTAAGAACAACAAACATACTTAAAACTTAAACTTGAGTACACATTAAATATTTAACACATAAAAAGTGGTTTGTTTTGCTGATCATTTTTTGCTGTGCAAATCAGTATTTTTTATGTGTAATTATATATATTTTTAACAAAAATTGCCTCTTTTTCTTTGGCGAAACTCAAACATCTTCTTATTTCGACCTCTGTGGCGCAGCGGTTGTGGCTCTGCCTACTATGCGAGAGTTCCCGGGTTCGACCCCCGGCTGAGGGCGAAGAAAAAAAAAACGAGGTCTTGGATTTTTATATGTGTGTGACGTCGCTGTTTCTGGTTCCCACGACACAAGGTATCCTAGTGTGGGGCTAGACGCAAAATACGTGCCTGTATGTAAATATTTATGTATATTTTGAAGCACATCCTGTGCAAACATTATGTATTTGCTCCCCACAAACTGCGGAGCTGCATTTTGCATAGTAAGACTTTGTCATGCACCTTTTATGTAAGTACAAAGACGACAAACTTTTCTTTTTCGTACTTCTAGTGGCTGAAGGTCATTGCTGGCTGGCTGTCCTTCACCTTGACCTTCACAGTGACCCTGACTTTAACCTTCACAGTTAGTTGAATCCAATACATCTTTGATCTTTTTCTTGACGTGCGTTGGCAAAGAACGGATTTTTAGTCAGAATTTAAGCCAGGGTTCTACAAGCTGCGAATGCATTTTCTTCATGAAATCACGCCGAATCATTACTTTTTGTCACAGTACAGAAGCATTGTGGCAGTAGATTATGTAGCTGTTGATACATACTATATTCAGCATGACGTGCAAGAGACAATCCTCTTGGAATCAAAATAAATTTCAAAGATTAGTCCTATGTCCAACAGGAGTTTGCACTTAAACCTACTTTTATTTACTTTCCTAAAATTATTCTTCTCACCTTTCTTTGTGTAGAATAAGTTAAATTAAACTTAATCAAATGGAGTATATGACAAAACAATCGAATGTTAAAAGAACCAAAAGGAAACACTTGGTAATTGTTTTGACGTATCCTCTAAAATTCGTCGCTTTGACAATGGAAACTGTGTGAAGGACATAATGTTGCAGTAGATGTTTCGTGTGTTTAAAACGCCACTTAGACCGCGTCACTTAGCGTAAAGACAATGAAGTAGGTACAACGGACACACAACGGACTGATGTAGTAAGCAGTGACAATTACTGCAGTCTGATAAAAATGGATTTATTCATAAATCTGCTATCCTATGTTTTTATGTAGGTATACCAATAATAAAACTCCAATGGTTTTCTTGTTAAGATTTGTATTAAACTTAATTCTGATGTAAATGTTTGTGTCCGCGCCAGTGACTCAGTTGTCGGGCAGTGCCGACTGGGGCGGTCAAAAAGTAAAATACAATAACCACACTAGACATTCACGTACGTCGTAATCCAAACAAAAAAATAAACAGCTAGGCATGGCATACGCGCGTATATCGTCAATCACACAACGTGTCGCTGCATCGCATGCAATGTCTCTGTAATCATCCGCGCAACGTAAACGGAATACAACCTTCGCTTCGCCGCAATCACAATCTTCCCACCGATTAATTGGCAGAAAGCAATCGATTCCATCGTCGAATCGAATCTCGTTTATCTACCAGCACTTTCATGCGTCAGCCTTGGGGCCGCATTCCGAATCGAATACATGACTGGCCGACAGGTTTGTGTTGTGAAAACCGGACATTTGCCGGGGAAACGTAACGGGCACGTTCTTCTGTGAGCCCTTTCTTCGGCGACGATGGCACTCTTGAGTCAGCAATTCAGCCAAGTCACGAAGACGGAAGAAGATTATGAACGAACCCCAAATTAAGTTTCAATAAGCCAATGGAGCTCTTTACATTTGGCTGCATTGACTTCATGCTATATCTCTTAAATATCTTACGTATCATAATGTTTCTTTAAATTCCACATCTAATCTTCATGCCAAGAGAACATTTTCCACACGAAATCATTACAAGCAACGCTTTCACGACTTAAACTATTTCGGCGATTACCTATACCGCGGGATGGATTGTGCTAGATTGACAGCTGATGCGATTTTGTGCAAATTGCCCAATTATCCAGCATTGGTTTGTGGAACTAGAGAGTTGGACGAAAGCGAAAAGCGTTTTTCGTGAATTCCTGCAACAACAGCTGTTGTAGAGAACACTTGGAGTTATCTGGAGTATGTGAGGTGTCTCGTTCTGCAATGCCAGCATTCTTGTGCGCAGTGCATGCCACTGGAGTGGCAACCTAACGGACCTCGCAGTCCAGAGAACTAGGTGTTATGTGAAATATTAAGATGGCCTGTAGGTAACAGTAGTTGTGTGTAAGTTTATATTGCCCCTACGGTTTATACTTAAATTAAAGATCTTATTAAATGTTGCTTGCATGACTGGGAGTCCCGTTTCGATTTATGATACTATAATGCTGCTTTATGGTTCTTGTTTACCAACAATAGATGGTGACCCTTTGGTGTCTCCAATTAAAAGAGCCACCATCTTTTGAAAATTCTCAAATATCCCGAGATCAAGAGAGATTCGTATGAATGACGAGTGCGATCATGAGTGCGATCTGTGCATACTGCAGGGTCACTGAAGAGAATAATAATAATAATAATAATAATAATACCTTGGACACTATTTACACACATTGATTTAGCCCGAACCTAGGATTCCCTGTATCTTGGGTACAAGACAACGATACACATACTTATATAGATACATGTTATACTTAGGTAGATAAACAACCATGACTAGGATACAAACATCCGTTCTCATCAAACAAATATTTGCCCCCAACGGGACTCGAACCCGGGGCCCTTGGTTTCGTAGGCAGGGTCACTGCCGACTCGGCCATTCAGGTGGTCAAGAATATTCAAGAGTTCACCATCTTGTCACTGCTCTTTAGCTGTGGTTCTTGCACCTAATTTGGATGACCACCATTCATCTATCTCGGCCCACATTTGGAATTTGCGTTTTAAATGCAAATGCGTGGAACGGTCTGTCACTCGTGTTTACTCTACCGTGAAGAGCACTCATACGGTCGGCTCCGGCCAATGGGGCGTCTGCGCACGCGCCGTTATATCGGAATGAGATTCCTCTAACGGGACTGTGGGCTTGGACCACGTTAATTGTCGCGTGCGCTAATTCGCTATGTTGATCTCATGTAGATCACCGTGTCAAACGCCCGAGCGCAAGGACTGGGCCAGGATTCTTATCACTAAATGACGACCTAATAACAATGACACTATGGCCAATATTAGCTATTCATTGTTTGGCGTTTGGAATAATCCTTTTATAGGCAATTGATGGTAGACAAAAATTAATAATTGTTAACATATAATTATAAATAATAATGTAGCCCTTTAATGTCCCCGCCGAGGGGCACAGGCCTTTACCCGGACACGAGTAAGACTAAGCCATACTCCACCACGCTGGCTCAGTGCGGGTTGATGGAGGGGTTTTACGACCACTACCACGTAACGATAGTAGCCGGGACCTTCAACTTAACGTGCCATCCGAAACACACAAGTCCGGTAATGTACTTAAGATAAATTAATTATGTTATTGGTATAGGTCCGGAATCGAACCTGCATCTCCTGTGTGAAAGGCAAGCGTGAAACTCATTAGACCGAGCTGTTAACATATAAATAGTTAAAATATTTAGTCACCAAAGAGCAAGGGATTACAAAAACGTCAGGTAATGGATACCTTAAGTTGACCGTTGGCGTCACTTCATTGTAACTGAGCTGTAATTGTGTTAGTGGAATTGGGGCCCTACTTAGAGACAGAAGGTCGCGGTGTCGCAACAATTGCGTGCGATCGTGGTAAGAGGAAAGCTCATTGTACACTTGATTGCTCTCGAAATGTTGTGTCAAAGCATTTTAAAGTAAAGTGAACGGAATTATTGATAGCGGGCAATATCCATGACCCGCGAAAATATAGTTTTGGTTCGGAAACCTCAGAGCCTCTATTCATAGACAGAGGGCGTTGTGACTTACATTGCATGAATTGTCTTACAAAGTCAACAATCGACAACAAATACTGAAGTCTCCTCCGTTTCCTATAACCTCAATAGCAGGATGTCTGTTGTATGGACAAAGTTGTCAGCACACATCCGCAGGAAGCACCACATGATTGTTATTTAAACATCGGTTCCACGTCGTATTTAGAAACATGGCTCTAGAAGAGTCGAAACAATACCAAGCTCCAAGTTATAATTATGGTCGTCTTACATCATAACAATGGGTCTGATAACATCGTGTGTCGTGACGATTTTGCAAAGCTGGATGCAACAATACGAGATGAATCAATTTCGGACATTAGCTTACGTCACAATTGAACATCATCATCATGGTCAGCCTACACCAACCCACTGCTGGACAAAGGCCTCTTCTTTACGGCAACCCCTACGGTCCTGCACCAACCGCGTCCATTGAGATCCTGTCGAGTTTAGAATATCGTTGGACCATCGGGCAGGTAGTCTGCCCACTGGGGCCCAATTCTGGTACATAATAACAGCTCCATGACAATTACATTACGATTACGGTCAACTTTAGATATCCAATATCTGACGATTTTGTTATGCCATTTCCTTTTTTGATTAACTTAATTATTGTGCTTACCAATTAGTTTAATTTTTACCATAATTGCCTAAAAAAATATTCTCCGAACGCCAAATATTGCATATCTAAATTTGACCGAAATCGTAATGTATTGTCATGGAGCTGTCGGAATTGGGCCGCTGGTCTTAAGTAATAATTAGAATGAATCAGACGAAAACGATCCTCATGATAATAGTCTACAATATGTATGGTATTTTCCCTCCATGTGGCATATCCGTGGGATATCCTGTATAATGTTCACCCACACTAATTAGTAGAGGCTCATTTGAGAAGACTTGGATTGCCTTGTAGCCCTGGAGATGGATCGTTGATCTCAGGCTCAACTCGCAATTATGTACTCGCTTGACTTAAACAACTATAATACATTAATAGATTGCGAAGTTACCAAACTGAACAGCGAAGGTCAATATCCAGTCTAAACATTTGTTTTAATTTATATTGATTAGCATAATTAAGCTGTTCCAATCTATGATTAAAATGTTGAATTAGCAATAAGTCATGTGCATAGTTTAAAATTTGAGAACATGCCAATTTAAAGACCTAAAATAATACCAGTATTTGAGACCTTGGTAAGTAGTATTTGGTGTAGTAATTAATGCAATGTCTCAAGCGACAGAAGTAGCTTACCTTGACTCGAACTGTTTGCTCTTAACTTGGACAGAGTCAGAACCATGTCAGAACTTGATATGTGAAAGAGTATGGTAGCTGAATGATAATTTACTGAAATGATGATGATCCGTGGTGTTGAAAAATATCTTTCGTGATGTCTTTATTTCTGAACACGATTACAAATGATATCATTAATACACTTAGTAAGTAAAGAACGTGAAATACTGGAGTTCAGTGAGATGGTATGCAGTAAGGAGATGATAATGGTTGGTTAAATTAGGAAGTATAATATTAATGTTAACTCTTCAATCCCTTATGTGATCTTGCAGCTTTAATTACTCGTCTTAAGGAATACAACCACATAAAAATATAGCGTCACGCTTTTCCCCATACGGGGTGTTAAAACCAAATGTAGGTAACAGTTTTGTTTGAGCTAAATCTGACAGGAGAAAGTTCACAGAAGGATTGATTACGGAAAATCGTACCTCTCGACACACAACGCATATTATGTGCATTATTCTGTCCGTCAGTCCGTTACTAATGGCTGTTTCTGAATATGTAATGGACTAGTAGGATTATCTAAATAGCAGTTTATATGTGCTGTTTACGGTTGTTATGTCACAGATCACATAAATAAAACACCCACGTAGGTATTTAAGTAGACATTAAATGTGAATGACTGGTACATGTACTCTTGATACAGAAAACCGAGATGCATCTGATTATATTTAAAATTTCACAACAATATCAACCGTCGGTAAAGAATGCTTATGTCAACTAAAAATGGGGTGACTAGAAATCCAAGGCTGAATAGGATAGGAATGGAAGATAGAAGATATAATAAGGGCCATACCTATCCACCCCTAGATCTATATCAACCGGTTAACGGTACCAACATAACGATCAGTTACAAAATCTTACTAAAATATAAATTCCTTTTGTATCACTGGAAAGAATCACTGTTCCATCATTTGTCTGTTTTCTGGTGTAACTTATCCTGATGCATTATAGAGGCAAGTCTGTCGCATCTTCAAACTCAGCGGCTTATTAGTTGAGTGGGAAAGTGTACATAATGAATGCACTGCGCGGGCGCGGGCAATTAGAAATGATATCGGCGAAAGTGTTGATCTTGAGATCAAACTCGTTGGGATTGAGGACGTGCGAGGAGATCGATGGACGGGAGGGTCAAACTCATAGCTGTATTAAAGCCAGACTTTGGAATTCGGGATTCATCGCGAGGGTGGAGTTTACGGCGGCCAGGCTATAGCTTTTAGAATTTCATTTAGCGCTTTCATTCATTAGCAATTATCTGCGTTTTGAGAGATTTCCGTCAAAAAGGCCATGCGTAATTTTGGACTAATTTCTCGACAGTGATGAAACAACATTTGATCGCTTTTAGGATATTATTAATTTTATACTATGGTAGAAGCCGAAATTGAGCTCGAACAGTGTTGTTTTGTAGATTTTGGGTTAAGAGGCTGACCGACGGTGGACGCACATTTATGTATGTAAGTACTAATATTTTTGGCTAGTATTTAATCGCACATCAAAAATACTGATTTGCACAGCAAAAAAGGATTAAACACTTTTTACATTTTAAATATTTAATGAGTTCTTAAGTTTATGTTTTATTTAAGTATTATAATACCTACAATAAGTATATATAACCTAACACGAAGGATAAAGATTACCCTTCACCTAAGCTACCGCAGAATTTTTCCGTTATATTTGCTTATAGTTTAATATTTCCAGTTTATTTTTGCTTGCGCTGTCCCTCGCAGGATGGCAGCCCGGGATGGCCCGGGGCCATGGTACTGTGATTCTGTGATTCTGTTCCATGGTCCCTGTAAATACGCCACAGCAACCAGCCTTTGTCCTAGAGAAGGTAGGAACCTAACATGTCGTCATCAAATCAACCTTTAACGAAACAATAGGTACGATTACAAAACCATCAAAACCTGACCGCTAATAAAACAATCGTATACCTACTCAGAAACCTTTGCTAATAACAACAAAGAGAACGAACGTAAATATCATAGCTCATCAGACCTATACATAAGAGACTTCTAGACAAGCCATTTACTTGATTCCGTATCCTATTCATGCTTCAAATCAATGTGATATTACGTAAGTAATATTACGATACGACTTATATGAACTTGATGGTCACACCACGCAAAGAATTAAACTAGAAAGTGTTATTATATTAAATACTAAACTCATTGCCTGCTTTTATAGTTTCCACAGTAACGACACTATCTCCACACGATACCAAACGGTTCGACGACATCGCAGGACGCAGGATGCTTTATAAAAAAAATTGCGACGCTTTGTAATTCGCACGACATCGTAGGAAACCTATAAAATCGTCGTAGATAGAGCCGCGTCATGTGGGATTGTGTTGTTATGTTACTGTGGAAATTATAAAAGCTGCCACTCACGGGTGAAAGGAAAACTAAATAACTTATACATTATGCTCGTAGATGTAATGAATGTGTGATACTATGTGTTCTGTAATACTTGTTACGTTACATACTATGAGGTAGCTATACATCTAATTAGATTACAATCGTACCGTTATAAAATAATAAGTGGGCTGTTAGAAGATCTATACTTTTGCCGTTTAAATTTGACGTAACTGCGCGTTATTTCCTAGTTTTGGTACAATCCTTATGGTTTCCTTATCCAAGAATTGTTTAGAACAAAACCAGAATCTAGCACGCAACAAGAAAATACGTCGACAAAGTCGAGCTTATCTACAACTCTCTCTTTTTATTTAGTTAGATGGACGTGTTTGTTTGAGTTGCAAAGGCTTGATATTTGCACAAAGATATCCTTTTACAAAGAATACACTCAGTAAAACCCGTCTTAGTACATATTCAATCATCTTTAAACTAAAAAGCGTTCTTATTTCTTTGGGGCTAGTAGTGCTTTAATCGTAAATTTAATAACATCTTGCCATGAACTTGAGTGTACCTACCTGCATGTTATCAGCTCATCTCTAGCAACGTACTCCTACCTACTCTGAGTACACAATGGAGCTACCGTCGTCAGTCAATAATGAAATCCATTTGCTAGTAATTGAATACTACAAGAATAAATGAGGTTTTTCCAATGAGGCTGTATACGCAGCGTCCACGGATGGAATATGTACGAGACAACAAATACCTATCCACATAATACAAGAAGAAGTAATTAACTACATCAACTTTATCATAACTTTATTGCGCATGGACAGAACTATTTGTTGTTATTATCTCAAATTGTGTTATGGGAATTGATTTGGTAGATCACAAGCTGAACTTCAAACCTCAACACAGTATAGGTAGGTAGATGATGCTATGGTATGAAGTCTAAAAGGAATTATTCATTTGGTTTTATTGTAGCGTTTATCTCTTATGGTAGGTACCAACCAACTTACGTACGCATTCGAATAGTTCCAATCAAACTAAAATTTCAGTTAATGGACACAAAAAATCAAGTTCAAGATTATGCTTTTAGTTCGACATCGACAGTACATTCTAGTTCACTGTTTTTCATGCCGATTGCTTTGGTGTCACGTATTTATGCATATAGGTATGTAGGTACCTACCTACTTCTTGTTACGAGTATGACATAACGGTTAATGAAATTAGACGAAAGGTATTTGATCGATGGAATGCGAGCTCAAAAATAACAGTTGTTCAGAGTCGTGATGGCTGTGAGTAGTGGTGATTAACATAGCATAGCATTACTTTAACACAGTGTATTCAGGTATGGTGCTACGGTATTCAAATCCCACGGTGTATTCCTGTGAGACTGCAGAGAATCACTGGTTTCCTCACGACTTCCTCTGTCGAGTTTGCTTGGTCCCCATTTATCAGAAATTATTTCCATACTCAGCCTCTTGACATAACAGTGATATTTTACCTATTTATGTTATGCAAGTTTTTAAAGTTTCCATTCTATTGACTTTATTACCTATTATCCACAGAAAACGTAGTATAATACATCTACATTACAATCAATTATTCGGATCAGAGGTGGAAAACTGGTTGTCCTGTTTACACTAAATCTTATTCTTATATGTAAGAATATAAAACAGTAACATCAAATCCTAGATAGTTTGTTTGGGCGAGTTTTGGAGTAATTTGATTATGGATCAAAGTTCGAAATAATGTGGTCTCTGAAGTCTGGCATTTGCGAAAATTTTGGGCGAATCAATAATATCATCTGAATCATTATCATCTTCTTGATTTGATTTCTCCATTAGCTTACATTGCCATGGTTTGATTCCATGCTATTCGTTTGTCCTTTGTATGAAAATAGTCTTGATGTCTTCTGAGTACTTGAATCCTCTACTCGTTATTGTTATACAAATATCCCGTGAATAACCTACAATAAGATACAAGTTATCTCTACGACTTCCCTAGTTTGATAGTAGCTATATCATTTGCTTTATTTATATTGTGTATGACGGCATTATCATTCAACGTAATCAAGTTACATAAACGCCTAAAAGCTTAGCAAATGACATTGTTTATTCAAGCCAAAACGTTGAGTAGAGCAGTTTCAATCTCTCATCTTCATCTTAGAATTGCATAATCGTGACTTTTGTACATTTTATTATGGATAGGTACTTAGTATTGAAACGAGCAAATAAAAAGTATTTCTAAATTGACTAAACCGAAATACTACACGAAATACTAGGTGTGTTTACGGAAGTACTAGTTAAGCGACAGCCCCTTGAGCGACGTTTTTGCAGTTAGTATATAGGTAGGTTACTTAAGTTTTTTTTTCGCCTGATTTATAACTTAACTTTTAATCTTGCTACGTTTCTAAAGTGGCAAAATACATGGTATATGGCTGCCAATGCTGTACCTTATACTAACGAAGCCGACTTGGAAATTAACCCATGCAAGATGTTTGTCTTATAGATCACAGATTGTCTATTAGCTGCCATCAGACCATCGGAATGTTAAGCGGTCTTTGTGTTTGTCATGTTAATTAAACATGGCTACCTTATAAGTTAGTAGGAACACGTTCTAACAACAAACTTAGACATTCCGTGCTGGTCTCATAGTTGATGCACATCAGTTTCGCTGACGAAATGTGCAAATGATTTCTAATGCAAACTCAACCTAACCTATAATATAGAGTGCACATTTATGTACTATACAATTATTATATTTATTCCGATGCATCCTTCTATCATGATCACATCACTTGAGTACATTAAGTATTATATATTCCTTGAGCACTGTACGTGCTTTATCTGCTTTTCTTTGGAGGTTAAAAATATGGTTTACGTACGATTGACAGAAGACTTATAGCCAATATATAGAGGATCCAAAAGTGATTCAGTTAACATTAATTCCTACTATTTTTTTTCTAGGATCGTTTGGCATCGTGTGGTTATGCCGAACATAAGTTTGCGATCTCAAAAGTGGGGGTACAACTTTTGGTTCTCCAAAAACCTCGAAATTTTCCGACTTATTCCAGTTCATAAATAACTCAAAAACCGTTAAAATGACAACACAGTTACTTCTTCATCAATTAACTCAATAAAATTTTAAACAAATTGTCATATACATTTTTACTGTTGGATCAATAATTAAAGAGCACAATGAGTCACGTCATTTGAACAAAATTTAATATAGTTATTTTATGTAGAAGTAACTGTGTTATCTGTTTGTTCCTTCGACCGTCGAGACCACATGGGTGTGGGGTTCGCAAGGTAGGGCCTTCATCAAGGATATTGGGTGTCGTTTGAGGGACCGAGGATTTGACCACCGTTCCGGAACGTTCCTGTCACATTGCAGGGCGGTAATGCTGCCAGTGTAATGGGCATGTTTGGTGCAGCGTTTCTTGGGGCGGTTTATTTTTTTAGATGTGTATTTTGTTTTTTTAGTTTAGTTACGACGAAGCGTTTGGTGGATTTATGTCATTGTATTTTATTGTATTTCATTTACATAGTGTAAAATGTGTTATTTTTAATTAAATTTTATAGATTTTGATAATTATACTGTGTTATTATTTTTAATGGTATTTGAGTTATGAGCGAAAAATTTGAATATACCCGAAAATATCGAGGTTTCTGGGCCACCAAAAGTCCCCCCCCCCCACTTTCGAGATCCCAAACTTATGTTTGGCATACCACATGATATCAAACGATCCTAAAAAATAAATCTTTTGTAGACATTAATGTAAGTAAATCTTAAAGCCGAGCCATTGTCTAAAATAAAGATTGGATTATATCTATAAACTACTCCGTTCAATACTGTATTTTGCTTTTGACATTTCCTTATGGCGTACATTAGCAACATTTTTCATTGCAAATGTCAAAAATGTTTGGCTTTTGATCAGCCAAAAGTAAGGCGATTTGCTGAACAGGCTATAGTTTTTATTCTCTTATTTAGTTAGATCATCAAATAGGCTACAAGCAGTTGGTCTTCTGACGTTTAGCAATTTGTCATCGTTGCTCTTGATAACTGCCTCTCAGATGGAGATGATAAAATGTTACCCAACTCGCCATGTACCTAACTGTGTCGCTAGCTTCTTTGCTATAACAATGATATTACATCCAGCAGATATTAGTTCTCGTCTTGGCCTTCATTGTCATGACATTCAGCTCTATAATAAATAATAGCTTCTTTGATTGGCTTGTTTTCGTTTCAGTCTTTTTATTATTTTTAAGAAATGAGATTGCCTTGTTAAGTAGGCAAGTAGGCACCTCTAGGTATACCGGTAGTAGTATTATTCTGGGATATCTATTATTAATATTCGAGATTGTCATTGTGGATTTGGTATATTCTCAGCTGGACAGACATCCCGTGTACTTGCGTTTTGTTTAATATAAATTATAGATGTTTAGACACAAGCTGCGAAATTCTTGAGATCCTTCATGCATGTTACTTTTCGCAGGTTTCACTTCCTTTGGTATAAAGAGATGGTCAAATAAGATAACTCGCCTTCAATTACGCGCAGCAATTCTGACCTCTTTTGGTCAGGATTAATTTCAAAGCCTCGGTCTCGCTGACTAAGACGGTGATATCATATTTTTATAAGAGGAACTTAAAACGGCAATTGAGGTCACTGCAGAGTCTACCAGAGAATTTATTTACTTCTATGAGGATGGAAGTTGTATCTTTTTATGTTTTATAAAAACCTCCGATGAAATACTTTTGCTGTGTAGGGTTCTGAACCCGAATCGGGACCCAGTTATTACTAAGCCTCCGCTGTCCGGCTGTCTATCTGTCCGTCTGTCTGTCAGCGGGCTCTATCTGATGAACGGAGTTAAAATTTTCACAGAATATGTATCTCTCTGGCCGCTACAGCAACAAATACAAACAAAATAACAACTACACGTTAATTTGGGGGTTATAATTAAAGGGGGTTCCCCTACAAGAGATGTTTTTTGAGACCAGCCGCGGTATAACAAACCACATAGGTTTCACATAGTTGTGATGGCGCAATCGGTTTGATGTCGGTTTCCCAATGGGTTCTTTTCCCACAGTCCCCACTGTGGTCCAATGTAAAGAAAAGGCAAAAAATTACGTATACGCCAAGTATATGTAAATATCTACAGTAATAAAGTACTTTGACTTTGACTTTGGTTCTGGGTTTGAATCCACCTTCGGATATAATATTATTCTCTTTTTGTTATTGTTTTAGACTGATTATTTAACGTTGTGTGTAACCCATGAAATCTCTACTTTACTAAGGTCAGCATGATTCGAGTATAAAAACAAAGGTTTGTAAATGCAAGTATTCAACTTGTCTCTGATATTAAAATTAGTCCATTATGTGCCACAGCTGCGGCAATGAGCTAGCCCCCTGTCATGCAAAATGGAGAATTGAATACCTGGCTATACGTATGGAGAACAGTGCCTCTGCCAACCCGTATAAGAAAAGGCGTGACGCTGTGATGTTACGTTAATATTACTGGAAAAGCTTCAAATTTATATAACTCGCGAACTAATCTTACAACTTGAATTTCGATGGCTCTTCTGCGTTTTCCATAACTTTAAATAACTCGTTTGCTTATTTAGTTTATCCTTGGTCCCCAAGGTGCTTAGTAAGGTTTGAATTCAGACTTGGAAAAAAATATAATTCCCAGGTCTTGGATGTTTATATGTTTGTGGCGTCGCTGTATGTGGTACGGGGTTTCCTAGTGTGGGGTCAGAAGCATATGTATGAGCATGTATGTAAATGTCAAAAATTCCCATAAATCTACTATCACCTCAAGTCAAAGTCACTGGCCTGCTCTGTAGTAGGTGGTCAAAATCCGCCTACACCATACTTGAAGCTCGCCCCCACTCATCACACACTTTACATGTTGACGAATGTGGGATGTTCTGCTGATGCGGCCAACGATCGTATATACTTGCAGCAGAGCTTAATTTAAACTGGCGGTGAGTGAAATAAATTAGTCTGTATCTGTCTGCGACCTGATTTGGGGGCCTTGCCTATAAAAACATTTAAATTTTAATAAAACAACGCTACCTAACCTACCCTACTAATTTGGGGACATGCCGGATGCATGGGGAGGCTCGCAAACGACAAGAATATCTAGGAATGAATAGGCATTCATTCACACGACTACTTCATACCGTTACGAAGCGTCAATTCATGGAGCACGTTGCGGGGCTTACGAATGCGCGTGCGACATTAAAATGCGATGAGGGATTCATTTCGCGACCGTTACTGACCAGTTGGTGACCGGACCACCCGGTGGATCCGCCTACCGTGCCCGCAGGAGCAATCTTCCGGTAGACAATGACGCGACAAGCGTCAGCTTCAGGTATTCATTATTTATTTATTTATTTGTATATTAACAAAAAGAGCGGTTAGCAAAATTATATAAGAAAAAGTTAAAGATATAGGGCCTTACCACAAAAAAATAAACTACTGTTCAACACTTGTTTAAAAACATAAATGTATGGGATTTGAGGTTAAACACTGTTTAATATTTTTATGGTAACACGGATAGTGTTAAAATAAACCTACAGTTTCGCTTAATTAATAGTACATATTTTTTTACTTAAGTCACCATTTGAATTTAACATAAAAATTCACAAAACAATTAACCTACCTACCTTCATAGTTTTGCCGTCAATGTTTAAAATTTCAGTGGCACTTTACTTGAACTCGTAAGAGACATATTAAACAGATATAAATCAGAAAAGCTTTCATTAAATACCTTGGAGGCTCTACGGACAAACGAATTACCAGTACTAATAATAATAATTAGTACTACTTGAAGGAACAACTAAGAGGTGTTTTCTGTTTCTAAGACGAGGGTTTGGCACACGAAATCCTACACTTTGTAATAAGACTGGATAGTCGGTAACATTATTTACAATTTTATATAAAGTTGAGGCTTCTGTCACCTTGCGACGTTTCTCAAGTGAAGGTTTATTTAGCCAAGTTAAAATTTGGCAATAAGGCAGGAGACGACCCTAAGTTTATAAGTGTCAAGTTCAAATTTTAAGGCATTATGATGGTCATGGTCTATAGGAGTCAGCGGGTTTGAACATTCTCTGATCAAACAAGGCATGCTACTTATAACAAGATCTAGTAACCTACAATGTATATTTTTAATGGAATTATATCGTTAAAGATTATTTGGCATTTGGATAATTCATTTGAACCGTTGAACACCTGCATTTGAACCGTTGAACACCTGCATTTGAACCGTTGAACACCTGCATTTGAACCGTTGAACACCTGCATTTGAACCGTTGAACACCTGCATTTGGTTGTGGCATCGCGACTTTGGACCTCATGCCATGGTAATAAAATTCAAAACCTTTAAAGTTAGGCTAATGTTTATATACATTTCCAGGTCCCAAGAGGTTAAGTCTAACGAGTACCTGAGGCTTCCATTAATTCATGACTCTAGATTTATCACTAAACTAGGCCATAAGGTGACCTAAAGAGATCTACCTACACCAAGATATCAGCAGTCCAAAATAGACTTTCAAACAATGAAAACTGTGAAATGATAAGATAATGTGACCGAAATGATTGCAATATAAAGATAAAATACTTCATAAATTTAAATCTTAATCAAATAATAACAACTTATAAACCCTGTTGAAAGGTTTGTTTTGATTTTGAGTAAATAACCCTCTGCTAAATAAAAGTTCCGATGTAGTAGAAAGAAAGGTTCATGTTTATGAATGGCGGATGGATACTTATGAATGGAAGAACAATAAATACACTTATTATAAACCAGTAATATGACACGCAATACTAACTTCATCAAGTTTAAGCCCGCGGGCAAACAGAACTGGAAAATTGAAGTAAACAAGATTATTATATGACATCAATACAGCAGCTGGACGGACAGGATACGGAAACCACTTATTATCGGCCATTTGCAAAATAAACACCAGTCAATAATAAATAGTCATACATGTAAAATGGAGTTCTACATTACATCATGCAGGCGATGATGGTGCCATAGTAGATAAACGAGCATCCTAACATATGTATCCTAAGGAGATATTGATAAACTGTTTTATCTACTCTCCGTGAAATTCAAATTACAAACTTCAAAGCTAATTTATATTGAATTACTTTTTAAACACAATACCGAAATTTAAAAATAGAATCAAATTAAAACGCTTTTTCTCAAACAAAATAATGTTATAATATAAAATGTTATTTTTTCATGGCTAGTATTTTAATCGCACTTAAAAAATACTGATTTGCACAGCAAAAAAGATCAGAAAAAATACTTTTTATGTTTTAAATATTTTATGTGTACTCAAGTTTATGTTTCAAGTATTTTTTGTTGATCTTGCATGTTCAACCTAACACGAAGGATAAAGGGGGCTCCGCTCACCCCCTTTACCCTTCACCTAAGCTACCGCAGCATTTTGCCCTGATATTTGCTGTGCAAATCTGTATTTTTGATCTACTTACAGTTTAATATATCCCATTCATTACGATACAGCATTACTTGTCTGTGGCAGCGCCCACTTTAGCGCATGCGCGGTGATATGCCGGGTTTTGGCTCCATTCATACGTTTTGTTTTTTGGTGTTGACAATAAGAGTTTAGGTACAAATCAAATAATTCTAATCAAAATCTTTATTTCTGTAGATATTAACAAAAATTTGTCTTTTTTGCATTTTTCACTAAATTGGACCACATAATATATGTATAGGGAACATAGAGTTATAGTTTATACACGTATACCTGCTGTATTAAGATCCGATATGTGATAAAATCTAACTGTTCAAATAAAACATTATTGATGGCTATTGAATTTTCTCCGATTTCCATGGAAATCTCCGGTAGCTAGCTGACTTTCTCATGTGATTATAGGTGTATTATGGCTCTAATGTATCGTATTTCTGCGACAGACGTAGGTATAAGCTTTCACACGAGAACAGGCAGGCTATTGTTCAAGTGCAGGCCATGAGCCAACCTCGAGGAGTATTGTTTGATGCGATAACTAGCGGTCGTGCGCTCTTGAATTGGTACTTACTTCGTGCTGTTGCTAGGCTGGAACCCAGGCACACCTAGTGACTAACTAGGCTGGAACCCAGGCACACCTAGTGACTAACTAGGCTGGAACCCAGGCACACCTAGTGACTAACTAGGCTGGAACCCAGGCACACCGAGTGACTAACTAGGCTGGAACCCAGGCATACCGAGTGACTAACTAGGCTGGAACCCAGGCACACCTAGTGACTAACTAGGCTGGAACCCAGGCACACCGAGTGACTAACTAGGCTGGAACCCAGGCATACCGAGTGACTAACTAGGCTGGAACCCAGGCACACCTAGTGACTAACAGGCTGGAACCCAGGCACACCTAGTGACTAACTAGGCTGGAACCCAGGCACACCTAGTGACTAACTAGGCTGGAACCCAGGCACACCTAGTGACTAACTAGGCTGGAACCCAGGCACACCTAGTGACTAACTAGGCTGGAACCAAGGCACACCGAGTGACTAACTAGGCTAGAACCCAGGCATACCGAGTGACTAACTAGGCTGGAACCCAGGCACACCTAGTGACTAACAGGCTGGAACCCAGGCACACCGAGTGACTAACTAGGCTGGAACCCAGGCACACCTAGTGACTAACTAGGCTGGAACCCAGGCACACCTAGTGACTAACTAGGCTGGAACCCAGGCACACCGAGTGACTAACTAGGCTGGAACCCAGGCACACCTAGTGACTAACTAGGCTGGAACCCAGGCACACCTAGTGACTAACTAGGCTGGAACCCAGGCACACCTAGTGACTAACTAGCCTGGAACCCAGGCACACCTAGTGACTAACTAGGCTGGAACCCAGGCTCACCGAGTGACTAACTAGGCTGGAACCCAGGCACACCTAGTGACTAACTAGGCTGGAACCCAGGCACACCGAGTGACTAACTAGGCTGGAACCCAGGCACACCTAGTGACTAACTAGGCTGGAACCCAGGCACACCTAGTGACTAACTAGGCTGGAACCCAGGCACACCTAGTGACTAACTAGGCTGGAACCCAGGCACGCCTAGTGACTAACTAGGCTGGAACCCAGGCACACCTAGTGACTAACTAGGCTGGAACCCAGGCACGCCTAGTGACTAACTAGGCTGGAACCCAGGCACACCTAGTGACTAACTAGGCTGGAACCCAGGCACACCTAGTGACTAACTAGGCTGGAACCCAGGCACACCTAGTGACTAACTAGGCTGGAACCCAGGCACACCTAGTGACTAACTAGGCTGGAACCCAGGCACACCTAGTGACTAACTAGGCTGGAACCCAGGCACACCTAGTGACTAACTAGGCTGGAACCCAGGCACACCTAGTGACTAACTAGGCTGGAACCCAGGAACACCGAGTGACTAACTAGGCTGGAACCCAGGCACACCTAGTGACTAACTAGGCTGGAACCCAGGCACACCTAGTGACTAACTAGGCTGGAACCCAGGCACACCGAGTGACTAACTAGGCTGGAACCCAGGCACACCTAGTGACTAACTAGCCTGGAACCCAGGCACACCTAGTGACTAACTAGGCTGGAACCCAGGCACACCTAGTGACTAACTAGCCTGGAACCCAGGCACACCGAGTGACTAACTAGGTACCTAACTAACCTAACGTAGATTATCCTCTTGTCGTTCTTCATCGAGGTGATGTTGTTACGCCTTGAGAATCTTCTCCCGCCTACTGCTTTTTTGTGGACTGTAGAGAAGCGGCATCGTATGAGCAGTAGATTATAATGCTAAAGGGGTTATACAGATTTATACAGCAGAATTTAGAGCTAGATAATTTATTAATCCAAATTAAAAATCAATATTTCACACTAATGAATGAAGTGAGCTGAAATGCCGAAAAGTAATAAAAGTACTATTTACTAGTGGCCCTGTGGGCAGTAGACCTCGCTAACAGGGGGGACTGTGTACCAATTTATAGGTAAGTATTTTAGATTCAATCAAAATCAAGTAGTAAAGTAGCCGCACACAATAACTTTGTAAACTACATTTTGCGATTTAAAATACCATCTATTGACTTTTCAGGAAAATAGTTATAGTCTATCTCACTCACTATCTTGTCGAAATGGAGCCCTTCGCTCGCTTCGCTCGCTTCGCTCGCTCGGTCAATGAGAAAACGGTTGTACCTACGTAAAAAGATGTAATGACCTTGCCTGTGCAGAATCTGTGTAGCGACATTTATTCGAACGTTTTTTATCCCAACAATTACTGGTATAAGTAGAAAAAGGGTTTTACTTCCCCACACTTCCTTCATCAAGGAGCCCACGGGAAACAGATCCGGTCAAGTGCGAGTGTAACTCGCGCACGAAGGGTTCTGTACAAGTGCGAGTGTAACTCGCGCACGAAGGGTTCTGTACTACCGTACAATGGTAGGAATGGTGTGGAGTGAATAGTTTGGATTTTACATAGCAAAATGTTGTTTACAAAGTTATTGGTGCAGCTACTTTCACACTCCGTGTACGTGACTAGGTGCATTCATAGATTGTATGTGGTGTTGAAAGAATTGTTGTATGGGAGATCCCTTAAATATTTATTTTTATTCTGTGTATTTGTTACAGTGGCAACAGAAATACATCATCTGTGAAAGTTTCATTTGTCTAACTATCACGTTTCTAGAGATACAGCCTGATGACAGACGCACAGACAGACAGACGGACAGCGAAGTCTTAGTAATAGGGTCCCGTTTTTACCCTTTGGGTACGGACCCTAAAAATGCTTACTTTTATGTAGTACGCCTAAATATAATTGATCGTTTCTGTTGAGAGAGTGTCGGCCAGTTAAGTAGGTCGGCTGTCTTGGCAGATATTCACATCACAGAGTTCGCGATAAAACCGCTGAGTGACATCGAAATACATTTTTAGGGTTCCGTACCCGATGGGTCCCAAACGGGACCCTATTACTAAGCCTCAGCTGTCCGTCCGTCTGTTACCAGGTTCTACTGGATCAACCGAAATAGGTAGAGAGCTTAAATTTACATTTTTTTGAGGATTTCTATTGCCGCTATAACAACAAATAATGAAGTTTTTTACCACATTTGATTTTATTTCTGTAAATAAGCTACATACTGCATACACAAAACTCTTTTTCAATCTCCCGACGTACGGCCTTGATGAAGTCTACCAAGTATTTAATATTTTATTAACAAAAGTTGAAAAGGTAAACTCGTTCAAAAGACCGTCATTTTACGTTTTCCCGTTTACAATTGGCATGTATTTAACCCTTTGTGTGCGAGTCCGACACATGTAACCCTTTGTGTGCGGGTCCGACACATGTAACCCTTTGTGTGCGGGTCCGACACATGTAACCCTTTGTGTGCGGGTCCGACACATGTAACCCTTTGTGTGCGGGTCCGACACATGTAACCCTTTGTGTGCGGGTCCCACACATGTAACCCTTTGTGTGCGGGTCCGACACATGTAACCCTTTGTGTGCGGGTCCGACACATGTAACCCTTTGTGTGCGGGTCCGACACATGTAACCCTTTGTGTGCGGGTCCGACACATGTAACCCTTTGTGTGCGAGTCCGACACATGTAACCCTTTGTGTGCGGGTCCGACACATGTAACCCTTTGTGTGCGGGTCCGACACATGTAACCCTTTGTGTGCGAGTCCGACACATGTAACCCTTTGTGTGCGGGTCCGACACATGTAACCCTTTGTGTGCGGGTCCGACACATGTAACCCTTTGTGTGCGGGTCCGACACATGTAACCCTTTGTGTGCGGGTCCGACACATGTAACCCTTTGTGTGCGGGTCCGACACATGTAACCCTTTGTGTGCGGGTCCGACACATGTAACCCTTTGTGTGCGGGTCCGACACATGTAACCCTTTGTGTGCGGGTCCGACACATGTAACCCTTTGTGTGCGGGTCCCACACATGTAACCCTTTGTGTGCGGGTCCGACACATGTAACCCTTTGTGTGCGGGTCCGACACATGTAACCCTTTGTGTGCGAGTCCGACACATGTAACCCTTTGTGTGCGGGTCCCACACATGTAACCCTTTGTGTGCGGGTCCGACACATGTAACCCTTTGTGTGCGGGTCCGACACATGTAACCCTTTGTGTGCGGGTCCGACACATGTAACCCTTTGTGTGCGGGTCCGACACATGTAACCCTTTGTGTGCGGGTCCGACGCATGTAACCCTTTGTGTGCGGGTCCGACACATGTAACCCTTTGTGTGCGGGTCCGACGCATGTAACCCTTTGTGTGCGGGTCCGACACATGTAACCCTTTGTGTGCGGGTCCGACACATGTAACCCTTTGTGTGCGGGTCCGACGCATGTAACCCTTTGTGTGCGGGTCCGACGCATGTAACCCTTTGTGTGCGGGTCCGACACATGTAACCCTTTGTGTGCGGGTCCGACGTCCTGCTCGCATTTACCGGTTTTATTTAACTTGTAACCAAATTGTACTTTTTGCATTAGTCTCATATTTAGGGTGCCGTACCCGAAGGGTGCCAAACGGGCTCCTATTACGAAGCCTCCGCTGTCCGTCTGTCCGTTCGTCTGTAACCGGGCTCTACCGGATTAACCGAAATAGCTAGAGAACTGAAATTGTCAAAGATGGGGTATTTCTATTGCCGCTATAAAATAATGAAACATACGGGTTTTTAAGAATTAAAAGTAGTACCCATTCAAGAGATTATTTGTATGGCCATTATCTTCGTCATTTTTAGGGTTCCGTACCCGAAGGGTTCCAAACGGGACCCTATTACTAAGACTCCGCTGTCCGTCCGTCCGTCCGTCCGTCCGTCTGTCATCAGGCTTTATCTCAAGAACCTAGCTAGCTAGAGAGTTGAAATTTTCACAGATTATGTATTTCTGTTGCCGCTATAACAACAAATACTAAAAAACAGGATAAAAGAAATATTTAAGGGGGCTCCCATACAACAATTACTTCAATACCACATACAAACTTATGGATGCACCTGGTTACGTACATGGAGTGTGAAAGTAACCGCACCAATAACTTTGTAAACAATATTTTGCTGTGTAAAATCCAAACTATTCACTCCACACCATCGCTTCCATTGAACGGTGGTACGGAACCCTTCGTGCGCGATTTAGACTCGCACTTGACCGGTTTTTTCTTTTATTTGTTCATCGGTGAACCACGGTCATTGGCGCAGTTTCAGTCATTTTGGTCAGCAGCATAGGTTTTGTTGTGATACCCGGTTAACCTGTGTACATAGTTCAATACTTACATACTATAAACTCAAAACTCTTCTTCAATGTTTCGATAAAATAAATAATAAACATTATTTGTTGTTATCCGTCTGTCACCAGGCTGTATCTCTAGAACCGTGATAGTTAGACAGATGAAACTTTCACAGATGATGTATTCTGTTGCCGCTATAACAACAAATACTAAAAAACAGAATTAAAATAAATATTTAAGGGGGCTCCCCATACAAAAATTCTTTCAATACCACATACAAACTATGAATAAACGGCAAAATACCGCACCAATAACTTTGTAAACAACATTTTACTATGTGAAATCCAAACTATTCACTCCACACCATCCCTACCATTGTACGGTGGTAGTGGTACGGAACCCTCCGTGCGCGAGTTACACTCGCACTTGACCGGATTTTAGAATTATGGTTGGTACAAAACAGTTTCCCGTGGTAACTATGTAAACAATTTTTGAAGTTAAATTTGACCCACTTTCCGGTTTCCGACTGAGCTAAAATTCAGTCAGTCTTTAAAAGTACTGCCTAAACGCTGCACTCATAATATATTTACAATATCAGAAAGGATTTGACTCCGCCCCAGTTTGTCAAGTTTTACAGTCCTATTGTTCGAAATTTGAAACATGATGAATATTTTTAATTTTGATAAAATTTGCTCTCTTCCCTAAGTTAGAGTAGATTTAAGTCAATAAATAAGTATGGTCAAAGTCCGATCCATAGTTTCGGAGAAACACTAAGACATATGAAATTTTTTGTACTTGTTTGGAAGCCATAATATAATTTGCGTTTTTCTGTTAATATTACATAACTACATCCAACTAATCGAACTAAAATTATAAATGTGAAAGTAGCGATGTTTGAATGTTTGTGTGTTTGTGCCTCAAGAGGACTAACATAGAAATATAACTTTATATTTTTAAAATGATTAAATAAATGACATGTACATAAACTTATATCGGGTGCGTAATTGTTTATTATTTCTGTTAAATAGATTTTGTATAATCAAATAACGATTGTGAGTTAGCGAATGCTAGCTCACCGTCATGATATACAAGCTAGTACAAAGAAACACCTGCTTTACTACTGCTATTTTGCGTAACTTTCGATTTGCAAGAGGCTTTTTTGTCCAAATGCGTCGCCTCGAGCAGTAGGTATCCAGTTGTTTTCAAAACGTGAACAGAGCTATGTCTCTGTTTGCATCAACACAATTAAACAATAAAAACAAAGACTTGTTTACAAACAGTTTTCTTACAATAGGAGTGATTCGCGAGGTCTTCCGAGATGTTATGCATTCGTGGATGATTCTTTTCCGTGTCAATCGATGTTTACTTTACGCTCGTGACGTGCGCTGGGTGGCGTTCTTGCCATTACAAACACGACTCCGATGCTAATGATGCTAATTGCTCTTAAAATTCTTCGCTATTTGCGTCAAGATCGGTTCTTTGTTAATGGGTGGATTCTGTGTAAATTCTGTCTTCCACATAAAGATAAAGATAAAGATAATTTATTTGTGAACACAGGTAATTTACTGATGTCAGGTAAGTTCTTTGAGCTCAGTGTTCTGCACAGGGGCATACAAATGTTAATAATAAGTGAATTAAATTAAATTAAGGATAGAGTCATGTCATCTTAATATAAAAGTAAATTTCAGATTAATATTAAAGTCAGCAAGTTCAGTAATGTCATATTATAAATTATTTTACATGAAAATTATTAATAGAAATAAAGTCAGCAAGTTCAGTAATGTCATATTATAAATTATTTTACATGAAAATTATTAATAGAAAAGTTTATATACTTCTGTCATTAACAAGTCTCAATATCGTAATAGCATTTAATAACAAGTAGATTAAATAACTTATTCTTAAATTGTAATAAATTCATACATTTTATGTCGATAGGTAGTTTATTGAAAATTTTTGGTGCCATACATAATATGTTTTTATGCATTACTGCGGTTTTTGCATGCTTTAGTCGCAGTTTGTGCTCATTTTGCTCACATTTGCATAAAATTTCTAAGATACCTGTGACGTGCCTACATATGAACGTATCTAGCTGTCTATGTTCCTAATTCTCCGCTGTTCTGAACGAACACCAAGCCTTCAATTCAAGGAACTCCATGGCGCTTGAAATAAGAACGGTACAAATTAGTAAATATATTTTATTTGCCACACCTATGCTTATTCGATCGAATGTTTTGTTACCGTGCTTAATGCTTATCCGATCTCCGTATTTGTCATGTGAGATGAAGTTAATTCTGGTCGTCATCGGTCGGTTTTCCCTATCATTTTGTTGTTTGTATGATAAGCAAGTGAATCTTCTATCAATCACAAAAGAGATGTTTCTGATTACATCAACACAGCACAACAGGTAAAAGAGCTCCGTGGTCTAATGGGTTTCACGCTTGCTTCTCACACAGGAGATGCAGGTTCGATTCCTGAGCATGTAACAATGGGATAATTAATTTACCTTAACGCTTTATACGACATAAGCCTGTAGAATTTTTCATTGGTTTTGGTCTTTATTACCTAGACAAAAGCTTAAAAATTCGGTGGGCATAGTACAGTGGACAAAGCCTTATAAAGGGTAACAGTGATGGAAAACATCGTGATGAAACCTTCATTACTCCATAGCTGCGGCGATGGGCTAGTCACGCAACTGGAGAATTGAATAACTGTCTCAAAGTGGGCACAATTGTGCCTCTGCCATCCCGTATGGGAACAGGCGTGACGCTATGTTATGTTACGAGGTATATCTCGTCATACGTAACGCACTTGCTGTGAAGCCAATGAATGGACACACAGGTATGCGGTGTCGATATGAATCAACACGCGGAATGAATGCCGAAGTGATATTGAACACTATACTTTGCTCATATCCATACATTTTTGTATTCATACATCATCTCCGTCTAGAATTCTAGATGGTGTGGAGGTGTCGTGTGGGCGGAATGCAAAAAACAACCTAGTCTTCTCTTTGTTAGAAATCTGTCTTTGATTGATATTGCAATACCCGAAAAGGGTGGTTTAATCAAGTGATTAACTGCAATGTCTTCTTCGAGTATTACGTTCAGTTGCATTTAAGATTGAAAATAAATTAAATGACCACCAAAATATTTTTTCCCTACCCAAAATGGGTAAATGATCACCAAAAGTTGCAAAAAATATTAGGGAAAAATACTGCGGTGGCTTAGGTGCATGCGCATTATTAATATTCGGCAACGTTACGCAAGAGCATATGAAAGTAACACTTTTATATCGAGCAAGTGCTGAAGGTATCTGATATCACGGATTTAAAATAAGTCGAAGAGAACTCGTTGGTCGTTTCGTAAAATCACAAATTAAAACGGTAAATCACAAATTACCATGGATACTGGAAACTATTTTCTTGTTATTGCTAGCAAACAAATAAAAACTTAACGCAACTAATCAATGATCACCAATTTTTTTTTCCTACACTAAATGGGTAAATGATCACCAAAAGTTGCAGAAAATATCAGGGCAAAATACTGCGATAGGTGAAGGGTAAAGGGGGTGAGCGAAGCGAAGCCCCCTTTATCCTTCGTGTTCGGTTGAACATGTAAGAACAACAAAAATACTTAAAACAAAAACTTAAGTAAACAAAACATAAAAAGAAGTTTGGTGATCCTTTATCCAAACACATTTGGCGGTCGTTTACTAATTCTGGCGGTCGTTTCAAATTTATTGGTAGTAAAATAGGTGCGTTTTTGGTGATCCTTTAAACATAAGCCTTTAAGATTTAGGCCTTTATTGCCTATATTTGATTATTTTAGTTCAAAATTAAAATAGGTTTCATGATTGCTGGCGTTTTTCCTGTATTATTCTGTCAATAAAAATTGAGGACATTTAACATACTGTTAAACATAAGTGGTCACCCCGCGTGCGTGGGCACTTTCCATCTGAATTGAGTACTTTCATCGAGTATACTTAAACATGTACATAAGGACACTCGTTGGCTTAGATTAGAAGTAAAATTGGCAAACTGTTCTACTTTCTTGTTTGTCTTTATATTTGGATACAACTCTCGCTAACTAAAACTGAGATATGTCCCATCCCATTGTGTCATTTGAATACTTATGGGCATATGTTACGTAACCCAAAATGTGCAAATAAGCAAAAATAAATGGAGATCTGAAACAACCATCTTATTTCTACGTCATATGCAATCAAGTCATTTATCAAGGTATGTCCCATAAACAGAGGCTCCGAACAGTTATAAGGACAAGTTGTACTGAAAATACAAATAAGATAACGATATTATGCGGTATATCTAAAAATATTTCGACGAGTTTGTGTTGTAAACAAGAGAAAAATAAGATAAAAAGTCACGAGGACGCCAAGACAAACGTAACATAGGTACCTACCGATAACAATACTTTCATATATACCTCTATTTACGTATATGTGTGTTATCATATCAAAACAAGAAAGTACTAATCGGTCTCCTGTACGTTTGCATTTTGTCTGCACAAAATATGCTCCCGAAATTAAATATATCGAAAATAAAACATTAATATAAAATATTTTCATTTAAAATGAAATGAATGCATAATCAAATCCATAATGCATAATCGAATGCATAAGCAATCCACAATCAAAATATGGCGACAAGCAATGTATATTTTGACTTTCCATACATATAAGAAAAAAATGTGTAGCTTATTAATGTCCCCACCGAGAGGCCCATGTGCCTTTAAACGGATACGAGTAAGATTAAGCCATAATCCACCACGCTGGCTCAGTGCGGGTTGATGGAGGGGTTTTAAGACTACTACTACCACGAGCGATAGAAGCCGGGAACTACAGCTTAACGTGTCATCCAAAACACTGAACGTCCGATAATGTACTTAACATAAATTTAATATCTCATTGGTACATGGTCAGGTTTCGAATCTGCATCTCCTGTGTGAGAAGCAAGCGTTAGACCTCGGAGCTCCATACATGTATGAAATGTCAAAGTTGACCCGAGTTTAGTGTTTACTCGCGATCCATCTGTAGGGCCGTAATCTTCAGTATAGTATACAGTAAATGTATCTTCATATATTGCTATCAATTCGCCCTACTTCGTATTTTTTATTTGAGCCAAATGTGACTATCGCTTGGTCTCTGGGTATCAGATATCAGTTTTAATTGCGTCTTTTAATATTTTTTTAACACACGAAGTAGGTTAGGTTTTGTTATTTTGCTCAGTAATATCAACGATATTGACTTGAATAGGTTGTTTAATTCAATCGGCGGCGTTCATGTTTTTAAAATAATCGATTGTTTGAATCGTTCGGAAATATGCAAATTTACGGCATATCTCATCTTTGCTTCGACAACGACGTGTTCATCGTGATCAGTAAGTTTTAAATTGATTGAAGTTTAATACAAACTCGTACATTCTAGTGACTTGACGATCACGAGGTCAACTAATGAATTTGTTTTAGGGTTGAGCTATTTGTTCTTTGACTATATGTGTTCACAAATTCATACAACACTAATGAACATAATCTTAATGCGTCTCAAGTACAGTGCGAGAGCAGCCAGTTATCATCTGACAGCCAGACATATTGCTCGGCCACCACATGTCTCAGAAGCACAGATTAGATTGTAGTCACACTGTACAAGTAATGTACAGAGTGTAGTATTGTTTGTGAACCTCATAACTTGGACCTCATTAACTAATATTGTCCAACCAAATTGTTTGCTCCCAAATAACTTCCATTTATTCACATAGGCCCTTTAGTTAGTAATTAACCTTACTGAAGTGAACTGTGGAATATGGTAGTTTTAATAAGATTTGGAGTGAGAGATCCCTCCTCGCGTTGTGGTGAAGGTAAGAAACAAAGTAAGTGCTCTAAAAGCACTTTTTATACCAATGTATAGAATCAGTTGCAACACGATAGCATGTAATTTTACATTTATAACCACTTAGAGGTCTTACACACGAGCAGCATGTGGCCAGCAGTCGACAGCACCTGGCGTCGGCTGCTGCCGATGCGCAATAAAACGCGTCGCAATAAAACGCTGGCAGCAGTCGACAGCAGGCTTAAAGTAAAATTAGACGCGTCGACAGCAGACTTCGCGCGCCGACAAGTAGCTCGTGTGAACGAGCACTAAGCTGTTAAATAGTTACAGCTTTCGGCAATGAGACAATGTAATAGATCCTGAAAGAGATGTCTCAATTGGAAGTTGTACATTGTACTGATTCAAGTGGATCAGTGGTGCTATAAATACTTGACCGACCACACTTCCGAGTGCGCGAGGAAAGCTGCGCAGTAAGCTTTCGGTGCAGGGATGCGTTGGGTGGGATGGGTCGTGTTTTTGGGCTTTAATCCACTTCTGAGTTTTGAAGTTTTATACATAAATGTACATACTTACTATCGCATATTTGACTATAGAATAGAAATCTGTTATTGTGGTGGTTATGCAAGGTCAAAAAGTTAATTTAACTGTTTCAATTAATTTTTAACTGAATTTTACTTATCAATTGCGTCCAATTTACTTGAATAATAAAATAAGTTAAAATCTTGAATCTTCCGATGTGTGTTGTGGGTGTAATATGTCGCCAACACGCAATCTACACTGTTAGAAGTAAGTTTAATAAAATAACCAAAAATAAATAGCAGATAATTAAAAACTAACCTAAATTATGATAGTAACTTTATCATATAAATATTTCTATGACTATTTATAAGTATGCAATTGCGGATATAAGCTATTGAGTATTCTGTAATATAATATAAGTGAATGTTCAACATATACATTAGTCAACAACATAGTACATTCTTGTAATTGCAATTGATGGAACATTTGCATGATTTGTTTGCGATACATATGTACATACCTATTCAGCCTACTAATACTTTATCTTCATATATATGATCTTCATTTGTTGAACGAGTATTTTACTATCTTTAATTACTTTAGAAAACACATTAATTCATTAAATATTTAATTTTTATTTATTTTACTGGTCTATTTGTCAAAGCATTTTTACTTTGTGATTAGGATTTATAATTTAGCATGACGTAAAACTGCCAACAGTATTGCTTTACATTTGATGTTGCATCCGTCCTTACCCTAAGATTAGCATCTTATAAGGAAGGAGCTCCAAATAAAGAAACATTTATACCCGTAGTAGAGAAATACACAACTGTATTTGATAGAGAGATGGTACCACTCCGATCCCACGAGACTAAAATAAACAAAAGTTCATTGCTTCGCTGGAAAAGCTTCAATTACCTTCTGAACTACAAAAAGGTTTCTGATATATCAATAATCCTATTAATTTCATTGAAAAGGAGGTCAATGCCATATTTATCAAATTGATTGAGATATCAATATTAATCAATAAGATGTTGATTTATTGTATTGATAAAGTATGTATTGATAAAGAACAAGAACAGAACTTCAGAGGGAGTTTCTCAGCTTTATTGTTGGATCGTATTGAAGACAGCGTTTGGGATACAAACATTTTCATGGGCACCAAACTGAGAAAACCATTTCGAGATAATTGTTTACTCGACTAAGCTCCGTTATTCTCATCTAAAAATATAAAAGGATTACTGAAATCTCCATAAAAATCAGAAAGTCCTTAATTTTCCCTTAGTTTGTTATTTTTTTAGTATTTCCTGTCCTGTAAAACTGATAAATGTCAATAGTTTTTCCGTCTGTCATAAACTCAGTTGTAAGGCATAAAGTAAACAAATATCGATATTATAGTTTTTAGTTTTATAAAGTCTTAGTGAAATCCTAAGAATCCATTTATTACAGCATGATTGGCTTGTTCTACAAGCATACATGGGTCCAAGGTAAGTACATTCAGCTGGAGAAGAAGCTACCCACAATCTTTAGCATTTCGGCAGCATTCATCGTGAGTTTTCTATAGTTTTACAGTTTATATTATTTGGGACCTATGCTAAATATACGTAAAAGCTGTAAAACAATGGAATTAGTCCAATATTTTTAAGTGAAGAGTTCTATCGTCATTCAATCAATTTTATGGAATGTTTTTGCTGATATGAACGTTCAATACTGACATTGATATTTTCGTTCAGAAACAACCAGCCGCAATTTTCTGTTCAATTTTTTTATCTGCGTTGTTATCAAATATTCAAATTGTTTCTTAAATAGGTTGAATTTTCATAAAATATTTGGCATCAGCAATTACTCTTTGCTTCATTCTAAATCTCACATAAATTCAAAAGACTTTTTAACAACACACAAAACAATGAAAGTTAATCAATAAATTAATTTGTTTAACAAACCAATTTTAGTGGAAACTTCGCATTTAGAACCTAAAAAGGAGTGTCAAAGGAGATTATTTTAAACACAGCACATTATTCTTTCATGGACTAATTAAAATGCATGCCTGCTTATGTATAACTGAGAAGCCAGTTGACAGTTGAGTCAGACACGCACAGTAAGCTAAGTTCTATATTTAGTGGCACCCGACCCCGGCTACCCGACGCATATGAATTGGCCACATCCTGTCGCTAAGCACGGTGCTGGCCCTTTTGTTTTTGTTTCACTAATTGGTGAGAAAAATAATTACCTACATCTATAGCTGTATCCTGAAGGAGTTCAGTGAACTCAACTGACGACCCGAATGGCCGAGCCGGCAGTGACCCTGCCTACGAAGCCAAGGGTCCCCGGTTCGAGTCCCGGTGGGGGCAAATATTTGTTTGATGGGAACGGATGTTTGTACCCAAGTCATGGTTGTTTTTCTATCTAAGTATAATTTGATCTATATAAGTATGTATATCGTTTTCTAGTACCCTAGATACAGGGAATCCTGGTTTGGGGCTAGATCAATGTGTGTAAATAGTGTCCAAGGCATTATTATTATTATTATTATAATAGTATTAACTGGCCCGCAGTTGGTGAAACTATGCATTTTTGTTGCTAGTATTTTTTTACCTTTGGTATTGAAATAGTCAATAGTCAATAGTCAAAGTACTTTATTACTGTAGATATTTACATATACTTAGCAAACGTCATTTTTTGCCTCTTCTCTACATTGGACCACTGTGGGAGAAGAAGGGCGTAGAAACTCCACAGATTTATTTTTAGATATCTTTTAAAAATAGGTTGTGCTTAACTAATACAAATATGAAAAATTTAATTGTTATGATTAATAAGCAGGAATAAATAATTACAAAATTATTAACAGCAAGGTCTGTGTTGAGCCAGATTAACCCCATACAGTCCTATCATTTAAGTAATCTTGAACATTGTAATATCCCTTTTTTGGTGTATTCATCTCCGATAAATAATGTTCTTTATGATAGAAGGTGTAACTACTTACTAATAGGTAGGCATGGGTAGGTTAATTGTATGAATTCTATACAATTTATGGCTCAGTTCAATAGCAACACAACAGATGTAAATTAATTTGTCCAGCTGCTGCTCGCTGCTGCTTCTCGAGTTTATTCTCATTATTTTGAAACAATCTAGCGTAAGTATGACTAGTAACACGTTTTGCTGAAGATTACATGAAATTAGGGAATCTTACTTCAAACTAATGTAAGCCTCTTTTTCAGTAACTAAAATCCAACGCAGTGTCAAATTGAGTTTAGTGTATGGGAAAACTGTCACATTTCCTCAGTTTTCGGTCCACTTCAGAAACTAAATAAAGGGGCAAAAACGTTTACATACTCGATAAATAAATAAAAAAAGAATGGCCAAACCACAAGCTGAGATTAAAATAGGCCGTGTAAAAAAGTTTGCCAACTGGCAGGCTCCCGCTGTGTTTTTTTTTTGCAACTACAGAGTTAGCGGCGCAAAGAGTATCTCAACCAGCTCTTAAACTGGAGTCTTGTCGTTAAGAAAAACACGGAAGATCGTATCAATCGTATCTCCAATATCCTCATCACTAACGCAGCACAAACCAAAATAGATCTTAATGAACTGAATTACATATCAATTGATGGTTTTACTCTCAGGGACAATAAAAAATAAACTACGTGTCTTGTATTCTGATGATTGAAGGGTAAAATGATTAAGATACTTCTTCCGCTCTTTGTACACGCTCCACGTAAGCTTCTTTGTACGGTCTGGGGTCGGTTCGTGTCGTGCGTCGTATTTTTTTTGTAAACAAGCAGTAGGAGTATGCGTACTTCTGTGTTACTTTGTTTTAAAACACTATAAAGCAAAAGAACTTATTTATTGTCAGGTAAACTTATCCTTAGAACACGAACACACAAGAAATAATCATGAAGATCAGAGAAGGTACACAACAAAATAATGAGAAAGACAAAAAATAGAGACATTGAATTAGTAAATTCATGAAATATCAGAACAAAACAGTTTTAGTGGATATTGAGATAAGTACGATGGAATAAATATATTGTTATAACTGGAATCTGAAGAAAGATGCATATGTGCTAAGCGTGGGCTCAACTGTGCCTCTACCAGCTCGTGTGGTAAAGCTAGGTTGTTGTTAGAATGTACTTGTCCTATTGAAAGTAGAAGTTAATACCAACTGAAGTAACCCCTCCCTCCTCTTCCAGAAGGCGAGTTCGAGACCGAATGGCTCCAGTCGGCCGGGCTCGCGTCCCTCGCAGCCCCCTTCCAGGCTGGCCTGGAGGTGACGGAGGCCCAGCTGGGGGAGGCTGTGCGTCCCCTGCCGAGGGAACAGGCCGCAGCGGTCAGGCGACGCGTCAGGCGACTCAACAGGACCGTGAGAAGGAAGCGGGCGGCTAGCAGGGCGAGGAAGCCCGATATTAGAGACGTCTTCAGAGATTTGGAGGTTGGTATCTGGATCTTTTTACTTTGCCGTGCCAGAAGAAAAGGATCTCTCTGGTTGCCGTGGTGCCGGTTTGATTTGACTCTTCGTCATTATCCTAACGTGTCGTGCGATTTGGGACATAGATAGAAGGATTGAGAGAAAGATATTCACAGCTGAAGTGAGAGCTAATAATACGATCTAAGGAAGTACCACCCTAAAGAAAGTTAGCAAGAGCTGACCATATGAAAGTGTTCCTACATTGTTTTTAACACATACCCAGATTGTTTTTATCTTCGTTATCGCTGTTACCTTTCTCGATCTGTCAAAAGCATTCCCCTCACGTACTCACTAGAAAGTGCTAGCGATGCGTTCAACATCTATCACTCGGTTCCTACAGCATTCATTGATGCAGCAAAATGAAACGCTCCCATCAGAGCCAGTTTCCCAACTTTCTTCGTTGGTTACAAAAAACTAGTGTGTTCAGCGAGACAAGTGAAGCTGTTACTTACACTTGACGCAGTTTTGTCTGGCTGGATGAATTAATCATTCGTTGTTGGAAATTAATAGTTGTCTATCCGTAACTGGTTCGGCCTTCGAAGGTTTCTGTGAAAGCCCCGTTACTGATCGGAATACGATATCAACACGTTGTAAGGAAGGGTTTGTGGATTATGTAGATGCGTTTCTCCGTACACTTGGCATTGTACCTTGAAGTACCGGTTTGAGGCGTGGAACCGTTTGAACTTGTTGGGAGACTAGTCACTTTGCACTTCCGTACACCTTAATTGAAATTCGGATTGCGCTTAGTTGTAGAGTGTAAAGTTGTCTAAGTATGTAATACAATACTGGTTTGCTTTAAGTAAACACAAAACCTAGGATCAAATACTTATATCGTTTTTTGAAAATTAAATATGATGCTAATTCTACTCTTACTAACTTGTGGTAACCATAGCCGACCACAAAGAAACCACTGTCATATGAGAGAAATTGTACCTGTTGTATCGAGAGCTCGGTGACTCCTGTTTTGTAGGTTAATAGGAGAAAATGTGGTGTTATGTGGTTGAGGAATCAGGTGGAGATGAAAGCATTCTTATCGTCTTATTTTGATTACGCTCTCAATTATGTGAGAGGATTCATTACGGAATAATGATTGTGATATATATCTTATAATTAATTAGCTCTTCACGTTACTGGGCTGGGCAATTGGATGTGATTTCTCGTTTGATTTTAATATGAGACCGATCATTTCAATACCTCTTGACTGAATGAGGCTACTCTTGCTGAAAGAATGTAAAGATTACGAAGTTGGACAATATTGGTAACGCTAACGATAGAATTAGACAGGCAGTGGCAGACGGAACTGCTGGCTGAACCAGACAATGGGGCGTCATACCGTGTGAGCTAGAGTTACGAGTAGGTACCACCAAAAGACCGTTTGCAACCATACATTCAAAACAGCTTAAACTGTTGAAACATTAGACACAGAACCCATTAAAATACTTACTTTGAAAAATATTTATTAAATGTCGTGCGCAGCAGTCGTACGAAGGAAGAATTAGGGTCAGCCGATAAGCCCATCGTCCACGTCGTTAGATAAAGATGCAATTAAGTTTAAGGGACTGACCAAACCCTTCAGTCTGACTGTCTCTGTCCGGCGGGCGCCAGCTCCTCTAACGATCTCGTGTAACCAATACATTAATCCATAATCCGAGAGGAATCAGACTGTAAAAACGCGGCCGGTAAATTAAAATGAATAATTACCAGTAAAAAATGTGTGTAACGTTCAGAAATTACGCAATTAATATCCATACAAGAACTGAATTAGTTGAAAACGGACGTTTTAACTATTTGCGTGTTGGTAAATTGGTGTTCATAATGCGGTGCGTCCGGCAGGAATTTCTAAATTGAATAGGTGGCTGCGGCTACGGTGCGAGCAGTGTTGTTGGTGCAGTGTTCACGTTGTGTTGTTATCTTGTTGTTGCTGCGTTTCTGAACGTAAACAAACGTGCTTGGGCCCGTGAGGGAGTCATTTGGCGCGATGGTGAAGTGCAAAGGATTGACGCTCTTGAAGGCGTACGTGGCCGAGGTGGTGCTGATGGTAGGTTTTTGATTTATGGGAGAGGGCATAACTTTACGGTCTCGGACCATAGCATAATACATAATTGATAAATTTGTGTCTCTTTAATTCAAACACTGATATATACTCCTTGCAATACTGTCCCGATCAGATCAAGGGGCAGACGTGGTGCGCACATTTTGTTGTTTAGAGTCACTACATAACCATTGTATAAAAATATATACTGGTGACAAGATAATTGCTGCTCATACACAGATTTTCAAGCTCCGACGGGTTTTGTAATCATCAGAGTAGCTTCCGACATATTCCTATTCAAATCGGTGTACGACCACCGCATAACCAAACGGTACCCAGACCTTTCGAGCACCAGGCGATAATCTTCACATGTTGACGATATTTAGTGAGTAAATCCACAAACATGATCTTAACAAACAAGATTATTGAGGTGCAGTAGTGCCGCAGTGACCCTCATAGAAAACCAGAGCTCTTTGAAATCATCGCCGTTTATCAGCGCAACAATAATGGGACCGACTGATTCAGCTCTTGTTAGCTACATTCTCAGAATATCTACATTCTACGAATATGCCGAGATAAATGCAGCTAATTCCACTTTCTTCGACTATTCCAAGTGATTGTCTGGTGACAATCGCTGGGTCCCACACGCTGTTGTCGTTAACTTTATCACTTCTGAGTAAAAAGTTATGTCGTAAGAGCGTGTGCAGCAGACACCCCGCCTGGCCTATCTGTACTAGACGTAATTACAATGTTTTCCTTTTCCGTTTAATGGCGGGAGCTAGGGCACTGATTTGAGGAAGTAGTACTTAGTACAAGTAGCCTAACTGTCAGTACTTAACTTCCGGGTAGCTAGATGTACGTATTCCCATCACATGCGTAGCAAAATAAACATTGATAAATAATAGTAATAACAGGTATGTAGGCAACATTTATGCTGTAATGACTGTATTTTAAATACATTAATGCAGTAGTTTGAACATAATTTCGAAATCTGCTTCCACAAGGTTATTTCAAATAGGCTCCATTAGAGTCTGCCAGGCCAGGTATGATAATTCCACGAAGCCATTTTAACAATTTACTAATGGTAAATTAACTTATTACATCGAAATAATTAATGGTGTATCAATATATATAATACAAAACGATTCCTACTAACAGCTAACAATTCAATTATTTATTTAACCTGTCCACTCGCATATGAACATCTAGTATGGACTTGCATTAAATTTTAATTTACCTTTCGTCCACTCGCTCATGAACACCTAGTTTGGACTTGGACTAATATTTATATTTATTTTTATAAAATAATTACTACTACCCACTATTCTCTTTTTTCTGGAAATACTGACCGGAAATAGAGGCTGGCCGATGACAATTTGGCTTTTTATAGCCATATTTAGTTTTTTTTTATGGCTATTGAGAGGGTTAAAGTCTAACGCAAAGTTTCAAAAATATCGATATCAAGCGTATCAACCAACCTACAAAAATTGTTTCAGTTTCGTTTCGCGCCAACTGCAAAATGCATTCGCGAAGATTGTTGCGTGCGAATGAAATTATAGATTCCAGTTAGATTCTACTAGCGATGCACTTGTATCTACCTGGTACCTTTATCTACCTCTACGAGTGGTCGACCGGTTTCAGACCACCTTACTGACACACTTGATCATTCAATTCAATACCGGATTAAAATACCAGTTAACTTCCGTATTTAACTCCTGGGTATAGTTTTTTCGCAATGAACAAAACGGTGTAAGATTGCATTGCGGCGATAAATCAGGGGCATTACTAATAATGAAAACTCACCGAGCTAGGTGGGTTTCTTTTAGAAAATTCTCACTGGAGACTTTAAGGCTGGGCAGCTCGATAGCGTATAGCAGCTCGATAGCGTATAGCAGCCCGATAGCGGAACTTAGAATTTCACTTACGTTACGGTAATATTTTTTATCTACACCCGTATCATAAACCCTCTTTACTGCGTCCAAAAACCACATGTTACGACAAGCATAATGAAACTTCTTGGTGAAAACTCATTTGTTATCTGAATATTGATAATTATGACCATAATGTACCAAAATTTGTCAAGTTATGACATTCAAATTCGAACGCCGACGCTCGCCTGCGTGCCACCCCTAGTTTGTCTGTAAAGTTGGTACTACAGAACAAGCTAAACAACTGCAGAGCAATGATCAATGCCACAATGCCGGTCGAACATGAGGTTCCTGAACATATCAAAGAGAGCTTATGATATGTGTGTAGATGAACCATTGTATGTAACTGTAGATAATTAGGCATTAAAACTCTTGAGTGATATTATTATGAAACTCGCCGAATCGAGTATTAATGCCCTCAATTATGTAGCAGTCACATAAACTACTATTATAACTATTAATGCGGTGCGAAATCTTATTTTTGTTGATTCGCAAACAGATTTTGTGATAAATTCGGAAGACTTTTCTATGGAGCAAAAATAATCAAATTACAGATCGAGATGCATGCTGACACTCATGCTTGATACCTTAGCAAAGAAACCAACAGCATGAGTATAATATACTCATTATTTTGCGTAACTCGAGATTAAAAAAGGGTGTTTTGCTCTAATGCGCCGCCTTAACATAATGTTTTTTAACTATTTACATTAGTTATCATATCACGATTAACTTAGTGATTTATAGTAGGTTCTACTTCTTTGGCAGGTATAGGAAAGGTAATTGTGAAATTAGTGTGCATTGATAAAAATACATCGTAAACACAGTTTTATCTAATCAGTAAATTACTCTGGGAAATTAGGTGGGTGTGGTGTTGTAAAATTGATTAGAAATGAAGTCTACTGAATGAAGATAGTTTGAGGAAAATGAAAACGGTTTTCCTTCTTTCTACGCTTATCTATCTACCTGCTATACTAACTTAGTAAGTTACTGCGTATACAACTTTGTGGTCTATCAGTCTTTTTACCGGACTGCAGCGAAGCGCAAAAGAGGAGGGTTATCACTGTGACTTGTATGTATGTAAGGATGTCTGTTCCTGTGTCCCATCGAAACTACTCAACGAAAATGACGTTTGCTAAGTATATGTAAATTCTACAGTAATAAAGTACCTACTTCGACTTTTTGACTTTTGACTTTTTGACTCAACCGATTCTGATAAATGATACGTCATTAGATTCCACTTGGTGGCGCGAGTGTCGCTGGGAACATTAAAAAATGTGCGGACTATAAAAACGTCAAGAAGTGGTATATCATAACAATGGAGAACAATTTAAATGACCATAAACATAATTTTTCGCTCCCCAAAATGGGTAAATGATCACCAAAATTTGCAGAACAGATCAGGGCAAAATACTGCGGTAGTTTAGGTGAAGGGTAAAGGGGGTGAGCGAAGCCAAGCCCCCTTTATCCTTCGTGTTAGGTTGAACATGTAAGAACAACAAAAAATACAAAAAAAAAAAAATCTGAGTAACACAAAACATAAAAATAATCATTTATCAAAACACAATTTGGTGATCGTTTACTAATTCTGGCGGTCGATTCGAATTTATTGGTAGTAAAATAGGTGCGGTGCGTTTTTGGTGATCGTTTAAACCCAAACCAGTTTAAAAGTCGACTACAGAAATATATACTTATCCTGCACAATCTATGAATACAGCTTCGTTTGAAACTAAGCATCTACAGATTTTTCGTAATTTTGTACTTAAAAGAAGGAAATAAATGACGTGATTAAAGTAACTAAACATTCAGACTGCAGTATACTAATAAGAAGAAAACGGGCAGATAAGATTTAACGTAAATATTGATATTCGATTAAATTAAATTAAAATGCAGGTTACGTCTTATCTGCTTGTTTTGTGCTTTTTGTTGTACCGCTATCGTTTATTTTTTTTATTTTTTTCGAAAACGTCATGTAATCGTACAGAGTTTAACTATGGCAACATATTTACGACATCGTTCCTGTACATCCCCTTCAGAAGTGGTTTGAGAAAGCTTGATCCCCAAAATGTACCTACAAAGTTAACCGTCAGAAAAAAACGTCTATAGAATGATGATGATACCTACAACAGTTCTTTCTCCTCTCCAAACAAACAGTAACAATTTCAAACGTTCGACGTGCAAAGCAACCATATTATACCTATCATTGTTACAAAATGGTGAAAGAGTCTCATTAAAACACAAGTTGATTACACAAGGCTGCGTTCACACGACTCTCGTTCTTGATGATAATGACGCACGTGCTTTCTACATGGATGCGGAGAAACTAGCTGTTAATGGTTGACAATAATTCCGTTAGTGCAATGTGGCGAGGTTCTCGAAAATGCTTAGCCGGAGATGTAACTTTCTGCGCGATAGTTGACGGACAATTAGACTTATTAGCAGCTAGGAATGCGATGATACGCCGGTGCGAGGGACAGACAGTAATAGCGAAGGGCTAGAAATTGTACAGCAGCTTAGAAGTCAGCTAGAACAAATAGCCTGGACTATCTACATTACACTACACTAGAAGTACGTCATGGCTTTGCATGAGATGGGTTTGTATATGGAAGTAACAATTTGTACCCTATTCAACACAATATTAGGACTGAGCGAATGAATATTTAATATAAGTTCGAGATTGCATCAGGGGACGCAGTAGTGCCGTCCACCAAGACGAGTAAAAAGGTTGCGCACTGTAATTCCAAATTAAACCCTCATAAATTATACCTTCGACCTGATTAAAGAGAACTTGATAAATACTGCTACAGTCGGACCACATCATCATCCGTGTCATCTATTGTTACAGAACTCGAGCGGCAGCGAGCCGCGGTCTCGGTCCGCTACTCCGGACTCCCTGGACTCACTGCCCAGCGGAGGCTCCGGCAGCCCGCCCACGGAATGGGCTGACAGCGCCACGCCGCCGGACTTTGTGTGAGTAGACCATGGCATACTGACAGCTGACAACATATAGTTTCGAAGTGTAACTTGGCATCCGCGAGGAATACGTTTCCCCTCCCACTTTGGCTCACTCTCGCCCTCGACGCGTCAGTAGGACAGTGACGGACGCAATGACGCCATCAGAACGAGGTCTCAAGTTAAATTTGGACTGTAGAAAGCAGCAATTACTTTGCGAGGAATGGAATATTTCAGCCATTTGTTCTGGAGAATTCTACAAACTGCCTTATATATATACTACCTTACGCTGCTAAATTGTGTAAGTGGTCTTATCACTGAGATGAATGGAAAAGAATAGCATAGCTGTGACAGGAAACGGTAGAAGGACCGATAAGAGCTTGTCGACGGAAGTGCTGGCACCGAAAGTTCCCCGGATCTGTAGAAGCAAACCAATCCGCTAGAATCATTCTCCCAATAACTAAAACAATATTGACAGTCATTTAGCGGCTAAGTGTACCTATAACACTTGAAACTCAGTGTCAGGATTGCATAATATAGGTATGTGCCTTCATAAAGGCATTAGATAAGCACACCTCCTTGACTATTGACGGGCCTTCGATTCAGCGAATGTTGCGAAACGCCGTCAATAGCCCCTTGACATTCTAACCACACGGGAAGACAGTTTCCACCGGCGAGTTTGCGAAACACCCATTTCCTTACCTAACTGGCTGGTAATCGTCAATCTGACTGTAAGTGTTACTTAATTGTTTCCAATCATCTGCAGCCATGCGTGCGAGTGATTAAAGGTCTTTGATCCTGAGTCCTGAGCCGGTACGCAGGACGAGATTTGATTTATAGATTTTAAAGTTCTTTATTAACGTAAATATAAGAAACATTTATAAGTCGCCGTAAGATAGTCAAAACCGTTAAAACAGATCGACAGGGTTTATAATTTACGTTTATTTTGTTCTTACATGTCAACCTAACACAAAGATTATTAGGGGGCTTCGCTGCTCTCGCCCCCTCTAGTCTTCACCTAAGCTACCGCTGTGTTAGCCCTGGTATTTCGTTTGCAATTCAAGTTTAAACCAGTTTACTATTTAACAGTTTTAACCGTTAATTTATCAACTAACGCGTCATATACTTAGTATATACTCTACAGTTTACTATCTGTCGATGGTTGACCAACTAACGAGAATAAAAAACGTTAGTTTGTCAACTAACGGTTTTGACAATCATGCGGTGACGTATACACTTAGATATTGATTACAGAGTGATAAATAACATGAATGTTGTATGTGCTACAGGCTAAAAGAACCTTTTAAGTCTTAAAACTAATTAATGATGAGAAGCTCTTTGAATCGTAAATCAAAAATAATAATATTACATACAGTGACGGTGTATGAATAAATGTCAATATTGTCATCCCAGCCAAATTTACACTGGTCAGGTAAGTACGTAGTGTACATGAGAGGCTTGGGATTGTGACTGGGTGATGCAGGAAAAGAGGATATAACGTAATTCGGATCTGGCTAGCTACATCTTAGAACCTCATGTACTATCAATATGACAAATTAGCCTTCATTGTGTTTCAAAGCGGTAACAGCGACTTTTTAGAACCACAATGTCCAGTGGACAGACCAATAGCCCGATGGGCTTAGCCCAATAGCGTGGATATGAGAGGCTCACGACCAGAGTACATAGCGTAGCATAGTGGGTGAATGTGGGCTGAGCCTGCTGATCTGGCTAGCCTTTCTACATCTCCCTAGATCCTTATGTACGTACAGCCGTAGTCGTATTTCAAGCCCCCATCTCTCGGAAGCTCACTTGTCCCACGTGAGCCAGTGCGTGTTGGACTAAATTAGTGTAGAAATAGCCAGTCATAGGGCGTGGGTCGTTTTCGTATATTTCGTATATATTTATTGCACATAATAGTGTTTATCTACACACGTATCATAAACCCTCTTTACTGCGTTCAAAAACCGCACGTTACGATCAGCATTATGTTAAACTACTTGGTAAAAACTCGTTTCGTATCTGGAAAACTACACATTATGGTCATTATGTGTAGTTTTTCTACATATAATGACATTCAAATTTCGAACGCCGACACCCGCCTGCATTCCGCCCCTAGTTTGTCTGTGAAGGTGGTACTGACATTCAAATTTCGAACGCCGGCGCCCGAAGTTGGTGCTACAAAACAAGCTAAACAACTGCAGAGCCACAATGCCGGTCAAACATGCGGTTCCTGAACACATCAAAGAGAGCTTATGATATGTGTGTAGATAAACTAGTGTATGTAACTGTACATAATTAGGCATTAAAACTCTCGAAACGAGCCGAAGGCTTCGGCTCGTTTCATAATAATATCACTCGAGAGTTTTAATGCCTAATTATGTACAGTTACATACACTAGTTTATCTACACACATATCATAAGCTCTCTTTGATGTCTTGTACCAACTTCACAGACAAACTAGGGGCAGCACGCAGGCGGGCGTCGGCGTTCGAAATTTGAATGTCATAATATGTAGAAAAATTACACATTATGGTCATAATGTGTAATTTTTCAGATAAGAAATGAGTTTTTACTAAGTAGTTTAACATTATGCTGATAGTAACGTGCGGTTTTTGTACGCAGTAAAGAGGGTTTATGATACGTGTGTTGATAAAACGACATAAGATATAATAAGACAGAAAGGACATCTACAAAGGCATGCTTATCTCTAAATAGAGATCTCTTCCAGCAAACCCAAGGTTGATATGAATAATTTAATATACAGGATAGACCTATGTGCTCTGATAAAATACATTCATACTTATATTACTGAACTATAGAACTAACTGCTAGATACACTACATACACAAGTACATAAATTTCGACACTAGGCTTATATGGTCCTCTGTTCCCTCTTCCAGCGACAGTTTCCCCCCCGTGGGCACGCACGCGCCGCTGACGCGCACTCCCTCCGCGCCCGCCGCGCCCCGCCGCTCGCGCCTGTCGCCGCCGTCGCCGCCGCTGCCCATGCACGAACTCTTCAAACCGAACGACCTGCACTGGGCAGATATTGCTTCTAACACTGGTATGTGCTCCTGCGTGGTATAGACTACAGTAAAGATCAATAAGGAAGGCGCGGCAATGTGCCAGATGGTCCGACGACCAAAGCCGATAACAGGAATACGATGGACGCGGCTCGCACAGGATCAATATTAGGTTCCCTGACAGACTGATGATGATGAAGGTAATGAAGACCCGATTACCCTGTAAGACGGGGGACAGATAGCGTGCTCCAGCTAGGATTTAAACTCCAGAAATAATGACTGCATGATACAAAGCTGTAGCGTACAGAAATCCAAACGAATGTATACCTACATATCTAATTGCTTTTTTCAGAGGGCATCGAACTTCTAGGATACCAAAGATATGGAACGGTCCAGGGGCCAAGAATAGGGAAGGAACGAATCAACGGATCCATACTCAAAGACAACGACCCCTTCGTGTAAGTATTCCATCTGTTACCACACGTCTATTACGAAGGTCTCCATAGGTGACTTTCCGACACGGGAGAGTTCTCACCCTTACCAAAGATGGAGACCATAGGATAGAGTAGCTTATATTTGGGTATACCTAAAACTGGTGGCTCGCGATCTGTCGTGAGCGATACAATTAATACTCTTTTTTTATAATTTTCCATCCCCCCACCCCTTGGAGTTTATCGGATGAACAACTGGAACTATTAAGAACTTTTAATAAAAACCAATATCCAGACTGCATTTTCTTTGGGTACTATTTAATATGGCTTTTTTAAAATACTAGTTTTCAAAATTGATAATTGTCCACTAAATTAATAAGTCAGCAATAATTTTTCAGCGCCTAGTAAATCATTTCAAAGCAATGTTATATTGTGATTATTGTATTTTATTTATTTTATTATGTCTACACTGCCAGCTTCTAATAATATAAGTATCAACGGCATCTATAAATAATTTCAACGACATCTAAATACATATTTTATCACCTCTATGTTTATCGTTACTGATGACTGAATCTACTAGATTCGCATTATTATTTCGAAATCGCCCTAGCTCCGTCTTATAAAAAAACCCTAGATTCTAGCCACAAGACTGCCTAGAAAGGACTGCCTAAGAAGTGGGGTGCCCTCATTCGGATATTCTATTCTATTCGACCTAAACTCGTCGAAAATAAATAAAAACAAGCAAATTTTCATGAAAACATAATATTATTTATTAATTTACTTAGTTGTCGAAAGCCTAAAATAAATGACCAATTTTGAGGTACAATTTAATTTGATTACCGGACACCTGTTGAGGGTCTCACCACAAAAAAATAAAATTATGTCCAACACTTGTTAGACAAAAATGTATTGCTTTTCACGTTTGTTTTGAGTGTTAAAGAAAACTTTTGATACTGCACTTATAATATCCCATTTTCTTTCAATACCACAAACAAACTTATGAATCCACCTCATTATATTCCTACAATCTTTGTAACCCAATACCTCCGCCATTTTGAAAATTTTCAAAAAACAGATTCGACAAAAAAAAAACACATTTATCGAATCTGCTCATAATTTTTTACGAGAATCAGTTGAGAAATGCGACCTGTAGAGGAAAACAGCCGGCAATACGCACATACGAAAGTATTTTTGCCCAGCTGTAAACGGAGTCGCTTCGTCGCGCTTCGCGCTCACTCGGTTAATAATTTACATACAAAACAAAGAGTCCCGCCTTTTCCTATTCCTTTTAGTATGCAACAGGGAGGTAACCGCAGTTATGGCGATATGAAGACTAATGGTGGGAATAGCGGCTCTTTTAAAAAAATGCAAATAACCGCTGAGTTATTTTATAAGAGCCGTTATTGAAAACGGTTTTTCGACTATACGTTATTGCTAATGAAAATTACATTTGCACTTTGTAGCTTTGTATAATGTGTTACATTGCTGTTAGCTATTGTTATCAGTAATATTATAGATCAAATAAAAACTCACTTAAGTCAAAAACGTAAAGTAAAGTAAAGTAAAGTAATGTTTATTTGCATGAATATAGGTGTATATCGGGTATTTTATAATGTCACTTAGTTTCGCTATATTCTGCCATGCAGACGTGCACATGTTATGATGTACATACAACACAATTATCATAAAATTTAAATTAAAGAAAATTAAGCACCCATCTAAGAGTGAATGAGCATTAATTTTATTCACAATAAATTTATTATTCTGGTCATGTTACTTATCTATTTATGTACCTATCATAATATTTATAATATTGCGTTAGATTGACTTGTCCTCCAAGAAGTCCTCTAACTTATAGTATGATTTTTTGAAACGGAAACGGTGGTTCCGTTTCCGTTTTTGACTTAAGTGAGTTATTAAATTTATTATGGTAGATTTATACGACATAGAATTTTACAATATTTACAAATCTTATCTTTTATCATTATTTCCATTGCAGAAACTGATGTCAGTATACACTAACTATCTACCTATATACAATGTCTACTCATCTTATCAGAGAAAACAGGAATAAAAGTAGGTAGGCGAACGCGCGCCACGCAAATTACGTAATTTACGCACCGGGAATAAGCGATGCAGTAATACAAAAAGAAAACAAACAACGCCGCGTGCACACGACACGCGAATACACCATATCAATAATAGCACGCGACTCGATCAACAGCGGAGCGGCAACGTATCGTGTGAAAACTGAAATAACAACTTCGCGCGCCAGCTGGTTTATACGAAAGCTACGCTATTTGATAGCAGTCTTTTTAATTTTCAATAGCGGCGTTTTACCTTATTTTAAAAGAGCACGTTATATTATGCGTTTTTGTAACAATGACCACCTCTGATGAAGACTTCCTTATGACGATTTCCAATACCGTTAAAATGGCGGCACATAACTTGCACCATACATTCGTTGTTGCTGGTGTAATATTGATATGTACTTTATACTTGTAGCAAGCACGCAGTGGTCGCCCGCGCCAAGAGCGCAGTGTCGTCACAGCAACCGCTGAGCTTCGAGCACAAGTTCAATCTAGACCGGCAGATGCTGGACCACGAAGAGGTAAGTCCTCTCTCTTTCTATTATCCCATAAGTATACGAGAATGAGTGTTTATTTAAATAAACAAATTAAATGATCTGTAATTGACGATGAAGACGACCGACGGTCAGCTAGATGGTCAGATGACATTATTAAGGTAGACACCTTCAAACGGAAAGCCGTGAATAAATAGCATGCTTTAGCAGAGCCGTTTGCCCAGTGGCTGATATGACGATGAGTTGTAAGTTATAATTATCTCTGGCTCTTTAATGTCTATCACCGCTAAGGTAGCTCTAAAACCAAGACGACAGATTTAAATATATCTTCAATTTAATTCCAGGACTGGCCAGAAGAAAACAGCACAGTGGACATCGAGACAGTCTCCGAATCGCAGCTGAAGAAGCTGACGCCTCTGCTGTGGCTGGAGCTGACGGCGCTCTTCGACAGATACTCTCTTCCCTTCCAGAAGAGAAAACAGCCCAAGAAGAAAAGGAAAGAAGGTCGGTTCTCTTCTGTGGGATAATCAGCTGATACTCTTGGTCTGTAGTATCTTCAAAATTAGAGATCCTCCGTTACGAATAGTATACCTGCTTCAATAGGTCTCAAAGGATATTCTTGAGTGAACAATATCTTTAAGAGTCCTAGGAAGCGGGGACCAGGCTAGCAGGAACTGGAATAAGTAGCGTTCTATGGGAGACATACATCTAGTACCTACCTCAAAGACAAGGAGGATTTCACGCCCAACGATATATAGAACTCGAAAGTCCTGACTTATTTTCTGATATATCAATGCACAGCCTAAACCACTGTCCTAGCGACATGAATCATTGTACAGTTTGGATGAAAATCAAAAAGTACTTGACTACTGTACTTGTACTAGAGTTTATATGAAAATCAGAAATTAGTCGACCATCGAATCTGTTAATATGGCAGATAGGAAGTTGAAGATTGCGGGTGATCAGCTCAGTAAGAGATTTTCAAAATTCTGCCCCCCACAAGTTGGTAACCGTTGGGAGGGTGAGGGCGGTTAGCGTTGCATGACACTCAAAAACTTTTTAGTTGCATGTCAGGTATGTTTAATACCTCGTTTTTTAGTTTAGTTTTTGGTTTTATAAAGATATGGTCCCAAAATTTTTAAAAACCTTTGCATAAAATTCGTAGGCACCCTACGTGAATTAGGTATGCAATACGATAAATTAGGTATGTCAGATACTAATTTATCGTATTGCATTGGTACCAGATAATACTATACTGTCTAAGTGTAATAAAAATCTGTCTGACGGTCAGAACTTCACAAAAATTGTAGAGATCTGTTGTTGAAAAAAGGCAGGGTTTAAATGTTTAACACCTTCAACACAGCACGCTGAGCCCTCTCAAAATATTATAGTGTATCTTATATATTAACACGAAGTTGCGGGCACCTGCTAGTTAACTGTAATCCCAAATCGTGTTCTCGCAGAAGGCAACGTGTTCGGCGTGTCCCTCGAGACGTTGCTGCGCAAAGACATGATCCTGTGGGAGGAGACGTGGAGCTCGGTGCCGAGCGTGGTCCGCGCGCTGACCGCGGAGCTGCACCGCCGCACGCGGGACGAGGGGCTGCTGCGGGTCGCTGGCAACAAGCAGAAGGTACCCCAACAGCACTCTGATGGCGTACTTGAAAAAAATACCCGGGGAGGATGGAAAATAATATAAATAGTCTTCTGGATCCCACCTTACAGGATACCTTAGTATGGGGCCAGAAGCAATGTATGCGCCTCTATATATATAAATGTTTGTTTTGTTGATGTTTATAAAAGATCACAATTTAGCCAGGTTCTCTCTCGAGGTACTGGAAATTAATGTCTTCAAGCAGCAAGAGTTTTCGCTTCTACATTAACCTGTCGAGCATTGCCGTTCATTATTAAAATATGGTTGAAAGTTCACATTAGCTCTTCACTGAAGACTTCAGGACTGATACTGATTCAGAGTTCAAATTTCTGTATTTCGTAATTTTTTGCCTCTTTTCTACATTGGACCACTATGGGAGAAAAAGGGCGCAGAAACTCCCACAGATTTATTTTTAGATATCTTTTAAAAATTGCTTATATTTAACTAATATAAATATTACAAAATTAATTATTATAATTTATAAGCCCGAATAAATACTTACAAAATGGTTAACAGCGAGTTCTGTGTTGATTTAGATTAACCCCAGACAGTCCCGTCTTTTAGGTAGCTACCTAATCTTGAACATTGTAAAAACGCTTTTCTGACAAAGTCGCTTTTACGTGGGTTTTTAATTTCTCTTCTGCCAAACACTTATTGGTAAATCAACCCTAATGAGCCGTTTCCCCTGCAGGTGGAAGCGCTGTGTCAGCTGATCGAGCGGCACTGGTACGAGGAGCGCGCGGCAGTCGAGCTAGCCCTGGCACGCGCCTCCAGCCACGACCTCGCTGCCACCTTCAAGCGGCTGCTCAGAGACCTGCCGCAGCCACCGCTCACTGCTGAGCTGATGCGGCTCTTCTACCATACTTATTGTGAGTACTCTTACAGAAGATACACATATTTACAGATATTTTCCGCTTTGCATTGCTTCTAACACTGGTATGTTCCTCCTCCAAGCGACACTTCTGTGAGTGCTCTTACAGAAGATACTCTATTTTCTGCCTTATTCTCATGCCTATCAATGTCCCTGCCGAGGGGCACAGGCCTTAGCCCGGATACGAGTAAGGTTGGTGGAGGGGTGTCGGCCAACCCGACTGTCAAAAGTTTCCAAGTTGCCCTATTAGGACCTCTGACACAGCTTTACGACAACTACTGTACCAAGTAGCTATAGTTGCGTTACGTTCGATATGTACTTGAGATAAATCAGTTATCTCTTTGGTACATGGTTAACACCTGATGAACATGGAGCGGCATTCGTTGACAATAAATCCACTGAATTCCCTCGCACCTTGTACTCCAGCCCTGGCCGGCAGCACGCAGGGCAGGGCGCTCAACCTGCTGGTGCTGCTGCTGCCGCCGGAGCCGCGCGCCACGCTGCGCGAGCTGCTGCGGCTGGTCGGCGAGATCGTGGCCAGGAGCGGCACCAACAAGATGAGCGACCACAACGTCGCCATGATCATCGCTCCCACATTGTTCCCGCCGAGGTAAGTAACCAGATCACGAGTAAAAACAGGCCGAGTAAGTCGTCTTCTCGCAGCGCTGTTTCTTTGGCTCTGAGTGAGCTCTCAACCCACCTTATGACACTGTCATTGAATTTTCTCTTGGATCCAATAGCATTAATTATCTTTCTCACATAAGTCATAAAGCTGAAGAGAGAAAGAACTAACATTGGATCCAAGATAAATGTTCAACAATGTGCGAGAGAAAGAGAGCCAAAAACATTATTAGTATTATGGGAAAGTATTTGGCGGTCAGTCTCCAAACAAAAGGGGCGCCGCCGCCAAAAGAAAAACGGCATTTTGCGCCCTTGGGAGCAATCGATACGCTATCGATATGCGTATAACAGGATATATAACAGGATAGGGCCCCAGATTGTGGTCTTTTCTATGCGCCCAGGGGTGGTTCAGAAATCATCAGTTTTGCTCTGATATCTAACCTACATTGGCGAAACTGCCACGGAACTGAATTTTACATTGCTAGCAAGTCCAGTAATCAGTAACTATGAAGATACGTCAAAATCGGTTATCGAGGGGACGGACGGTGCAAGCGGCACCATAATTTGTAATGAGTAACTAACAGGATCTGATCGACAACAAAGCCCCGCCCCACTGATCTCTTGTCTTAATAACTTGCTTTTGAATATTAATACAATGAGATGTCCGGAAGAGCTCCGTGGTCTAACGGGTTTCACGCTTGCTTCTCACACAGGAGATGCAGGTTCGATTCCTGACCATGTACCAACGAGATAATTAATTTATCGTACATTATACGGACGTTCTTAAGGGTGATTGAAAAACATAATGAGGGAACTTTCATTACTACAAAGCTGTGGCGATGGGCTAGCCCCCTGTCACGCAAAATGGAGTATTGAATAACTGGCTCGAAGTGGGCACAATTGTGCCTCTGCCACCCCGCATGGGAAACGGCGTGACGCTATGTTGTGTTGTTATGAGATATCCGGAATTTCTAAAAAACACCCAAACTTATCTGTTAACTAAAAAGTAAAACAACATTCTTGCTTTGCAGTCTCCTCATCAAGCAATCGGACAGCCTGGAGTCACAGCTGGCGACAGCGGCCAACAGCTGCCACGTGACCGAGGCTCTGATGCGCTGGTGCGACCAGCTCTGGGTAGCCCCGGCCTCTCTGCTGTCGGCGTCGCAGAGGAAGGCCCAGCAACACCGGAGGATCCATCACACCTGAGCCCCGGCAAGAGACACTGGCGAAAGCTGATGGAAGACTAGCCGGGTGGTTCAACTTCTTTAGAAGCGTGATGCTGGCCAGGAGGCCCTGAATGGCTGTCAGTTGGCTGGCCAAGTTGACAGCTTTAAAGTAAAGTGATATTTAGCAACTTGGCGGGAGTCAAGAAGACACAAACTATTTTAGATTTTAGCTTTTTGTTGATAGATGAAGACTGCAATGTGCGGTTAGCAAGTCTGTAAAGAAAACCAGGTCGACCAGGAATGTCAGCCAAAATATTTACTGAATTTTCATCTGCTATGAAATGGTGCTCACATTATACCAAGAATACTGAACAATATTGTAAATTAGTCTTTCAGTCAAGTTGTGCTGTGCTTGTAATATTATTATTATTTTTAATTTTAAGGTCAATAACTATATTATTGAGTGATATGATATAATAATAGTGGAATGCATAAAAATATACTCCAGTGTTAGTTATGTTTTGAATGCATTTAGCGTGTTTTACAAATGTGAATGTGATGCCAAATACTTCATCATATTTCTTTGATAAGAATGTTGTCAGAGTAATCTTAGAATATTCTCACAATGCAGTAATATTCCAAAGGCTGAGCCTTAGCGGTTCAAAAGACAGAAACAAAAACATGTAAATATTATTCCGTTATTCTATTGGAAGTGGAAGGCATTATAAAAAAATATTGTAATTATTTTAGTTACCGGATTGGCTAATAATTGCTTGGAACTTTGTTGCGATATTTTCCTTAATGAATATTTAAAGTCAACACATCTGTATACTTCAATTAGTTTATAGGTTGTTTATCATATCTTTTTCCTTAAAATGTATAATTATTTTACCAATACTTTGACTAGGCAAGCAAAGACTGACTTGGTGTATTATTATTGAAATTATTTTAGCAATAAGGTAATTAAATAATTGTAAATGTATGTACCTCCAAATAAATCACAATTTTATTCCAAAAAACTCCTCTCATTTACACAAACAAAACCAATATTTAATTCAACTTACCTTTAACTTGTAATCTAATACTTATAGTTCTTAATCAAATACACAGCTTCATTATCCGCACCGCAGATAATTCTATCTTTATCACAATGTAGGGTGTTGATTGCTTTGTGTAAATTTGGCATCAAGGAGTTGACCATCATATTGGTTTTGTTATCATCCAACGGCATCCAAGTTGCCACTTTGTTGTCTGACCCTTCTACTCCCTTTGTCATTGCCTCCATATTCCAATCCCACAGTTCTCCAGACACTGAAGTTGTCAGTAGTTTCTGAGGATTATCAGGATGGAACTGCATTTCTGTGACTCCAGCTGAGTGAGCATTGACTAAAGACATTGGGAATGAGTTCATCCTCAAATCCCATACTGCTAAGGACCCCGACTCACTGCCAGCCAGGACTATGTGCGGTTGTGTGGGATGGTTGATGATGCAGGTTGCAGCTTGCTCGTCCCCGGATAGCAGGAATGATGCGGTAGGTTTGTTCTCAGGTTTACGGATGTCCCATATCTTCATATGCCCTCTTAGGTTACCAGTGATGAGCTAAAATGGTAAACAAGAAAATATTATCATATTTGAAGTAGGCTGGTATGAAAATATAACCAGAATTTATCACTCCTACCCCACCACACTACTAAGCCGCACTACTGGTAGTGTCGTGGGTATTTTTTTCCCTTGTGCACTACTGCTCCAGTAGTGTCGTAGGTATTTGTAAAAAACATATATATGCTTCCCTATTACACTACCAACTTTATTTTAGCAACTAGATAAGGCTAAGTCAAAACGAAATTTCCTATTATCGGTATTTAACACCAATCCAAGTTTAAACTTAACACGTACTTGACACGAAACTTAACACCTACATAACAAAAAACTTAACACATTCATATTAACACAAAACTTTTCAGGCTCTAATGCTCTAATCCATTTAGACAAAAAAATCACAAATGCCATAAGGTTTGTTTCCTGCAGATAATACATCATTTCAGCCTGTTAATGTCCACTGCTGAACATAGGCCTCTCCAATCGCACTCCAGCGTGACCGGTCCGTAGCCACCTGCATCCAACGAGATCCAGCGATCCTCACCAGGTCGTCGGTCCATCTCGTAGGTGGCCGACCCACACTGCGCTTGCCAGTACGTGGTCTCCATTCAAGGACCTTTTTGCCCCATCGGCCATCCGATCTTCGCGCTATGTGGCCTGCCCATTGCCACTTCAGCTTGCTTATCCTACGGGCTATGTCAGCAACTTTGGTTCTTCTACGGATCTCCTCATTTCTGACTCTATCTCGTAGAGAAATACCAAGCATAGCCCTTTCCAGATAATACGATTGATTGCTATTATCGTGGTCCAACTGGTTTTACCAGGTAAAACCATTTGGACATAGCGGTTGGACCACGGGTCAGGAGAGACGATAATTGAAGTTTCAATTAAAACAGTATCAAAAACCAAATACGGAAGTAATGCTAATGTCACAAAACGGCGCAAACCACGCATTATCAAGGATGCTCATTACACTAGTGCAATTTCAGAAATCAAATCAAATCAAATATATTTTATTTCAAAAAGAAATGTACAGTAAGCAAACAAAGTCAAACAAATACATAATAGACCTTTTAGTACATTTAGTATGTGAGACTAGCTGGTATCCTAGCTAGATTATGTAATAATCTGTATTAAGGAATACCAGGCCCAGCCCCTTACATAGGGTGATTAGAATGTGTTTTAAAACATATCTTATTTTAACCTCCTTTGTTTATTTTAATATTTATGTTTACTTACGATTTTACTTTTATTTTTGTTTATTATTACTTTAACTATAACCATAGATTATAACTTTAAATTATTATAATTTAACAGTTTGTTTTCTATAGATAATAACCGGGGGCATAGGTATAGGACACACTTTAGATAAATTGAGATAGTTTTAAAATCATCATTTCAACACATTTCTTTTCCAGCAATTGTGAGTATTTTTGTTTTTATTTGCACATTAGACAGGGAGAGTGTAAAGTTTTGTGCTATGAGCATGTTAAGTTTTGTGTTAGGTATGTATGTGTTAAGTTTTGTTTTGATTTGGATTGGTGTTAAATAAGCAGATATAAATAGGAATTTGTTTCTAACTTACCCGTATCTAGTAGCAAAAATAAATTTGGTAGTGTAATGGGGAATGCATATATATGTATTTTACAATTACCTATGACGCTACTGGACCAGTAGTGCAGAAGAGGAAAAAAAATACCCACGACACTACCAGTAGTGCGGCTTAGTAGTGTGGTGGGGAAGGAGTGGTTTTTATGCACAGTCTAGACGTGGCTCAATTTGAATTAAACTTTGATAGTTTTGTTTTTGTTAACTCTTCCACATGTTAACTCACCTCATTATGTGTCAAGAAACAAATGGAATGTAAAGAGCAACTGTCAGCTTCAGGGATGGTCCGGGTGACAGTTTTATTGATGCAGTTAAGAATGTTGATTTTGCCGTCTTCTCCAACTGATGCCACATCACTGTCAATGGTGTCTATTGATGTGCATGAGCATTCCTCATTGCTGTGAAATAAAAAATGGTTTAGTAAAAATTGGCCTCCGATGACATAGCGAGGACAGCAGCAAAACAATGGACACAGGTTGCACAGGACAATGTAGAATGGTGTGTACTTGAGTAGATTCAGGAGCCTTATACTCAACCAACTGTGGGTTTCTTGAAAGGCTGATGATAATGACGATGGAGCTATGAATATTGTATACTTGTGATAAGAGATAATAGCAGTAAATATTAAAATGAAAATATTGAAACAAGGTCTTAAGAAACAACCTTGAAAGAAGAATCTTTACAAAATTTGGCAATCTCTTGAAGGCCAAATAGGCATACAATGGTGGATTGACTTACCCGTATTGGTGCAGGCTGTCCCACTTCATCCCAATCTTCAAGGGCAACGTCTTATCATACATACTGACTTCATACAAGCTGACACAGCCGTCCGACGTAGAAACGGCAATCTTATTGGCATCTATGAACTTCATCTCTGTGACGTCACCGGCCACCTTCTGCTCCGAAAGCATGTGAGGTTCTGCATCCTCCTCATCAGTGACACCTTCTAAGGACCATACTCGGATTGAATTATCCACATCATCCCAGCTACCGGTGAAGAAATGACTAGTTCTTACGTATTCTTCCGGTATCCATCGGATTTTGTTGATCTTCTGAGACACGAAAGTACCTTGCACTTCGACTGGCATTACTATCGGGTTATCTATAGATTTATTAGAGATAATAAATAACACAAAAATCTAAATGTTTGAAGATGGAGTTTGAGGTTATATTCAATTTATAATATTATTGTCACATTTCATTCCGCACAAAATAGTTAATCTTTACCACGGCCGGCCGGCCGTTCTAAGGTGATGAGATGAATGTAATTCTTTGCTTGCATGACAAACTGAAAATACGGGATGGTGGGATGAGGAAGTATGAAAAGTTTTTAGCTCTGGCTGTCCTTCAGCGTCGTAAGATCAAGGCTTTATTTGCGTAATATTTATATATTTACGAAATAAGCGTACCTACTTCAAAAGCGTACACTGTGAAACGAAACGTTAGACGTCAGCCAATAAACAAAACAAAAAAACGAAACAACGGACTCGGTCGCTCGGTCGGACTGGCGACGTAAAGTGATTTTTGGTTTTGTTTTGTGTTCTCCTGCGGGTAGAGGTAAAATAAATTAATTAAAAAAATAAAAATGTCAACACTTGCACTGCAATTACATATCTTGCCCCTCGCTGCCGAGGTCCACAGACAGACAGAGGGCTAAAAGAAGAGTTAGAAGAGAGCGAGAGGACGAGGAGCGTAGGTAGTCGAATACGTCACCGACGCGAACGACATTGATGGGTTAGCTAAGCGCGTTATCTATGTTAGCGCGCCGCCGCGCCGCCGGCTGTTCATGATGTCTAGATAATATGTCTAGATAATAATGATGAATAGATAATATATATTTTAAGGCTAAAGCTAGGTGTGAAACTAAACTTAAGTTTAGCCGGCTAGTCCTAAGATTAATTTCGAGCCTCGGCTAATGTCCGAAGTCAAGATCGTTTGTGATTGATAAATAACGGATGTCATCTTTAATTGGCTAGACTGCACATTAGCCGATGCGTTTCGGTTAATGTTGGACATTAGTTACTAATGTTGAAATCGAAGTATTCGTGCGACTGCGGGGAGCGGGGCGGGGTAATTTTATTCAGATGAGAAAACTATTTCTAATATCAGGGCAAAACACTGCGGTAGCTTAGATGAAGGGTAAAGGGGGTGAGCGAAGCGAAGCCCCCTTTATCCTAGTTAGATAGTTTTTAACTAGATATTGTTTTGATGATATTACGAATATTACAATTAGAAATTACTATTTGACCTAACGAAGAAACGCAAAAAATCTGAAGGCTTGTCTAAAATTATCATAAACTATCGATATAATTATTGATGTAAATATTTATGAATACAAGCACATTCTGTTTTATGATTGTTCGGATAAATAAAGCTAACTTATATCACACCAACATTTCTTTTTACACAAAAGGTGTTTATAGTAGTAGGTATACTTTTAGTATACATAATGCACCTAGGTGAATCAAGTGAATTAAGTGTATTTTCCTTAGGTGAACAAGGTGAGTTAAGTTTTCTAGAAGTTAACTTAATTGACCCAGGTGTTTAAAGTATACAAAAAGTATACTTTAATGCACCTAGGTGAATTAACCCAGGTGAATTAAGTATATGTACCCGCATTTTGGGTATCCAGGGTACCCAAAGTACAGGTCGCGCGAAAAGTTATGAGCGGTGGCCTTGAAGGCTTGAATACACACACAGTATTCAGCAGTAGTCACTTTCTATACTTGCACATAGGTATGCGCAGTAATTCCCGCGCAACGTCGCTCAGCACTACATCTTTTTGTTTCACCCTTATTATACCTACTCATCGTATCATCTATCTATGTATTTAAACAAGATCTGTTTAGACTTATCAATGCCAATGATAAGGCAGTAGCTATTTGACTGATTGTTGTAACAAGATAAAACAAGAGCCCTTCACATAAATGCACTTGTAGAAGCAAGGTGAATTGTTACTCTTTGTGAATTGTACTGGAGGAGCTGGAGACAAGCAGATAGGTAGGTACCCACTTTTCAAATAATAAGACTGACTAAAAGCAAATGGCTGGGCGCAGCTGGGTGGGCGTAGCTGTTCTACGGCCACCCCATTTGAGCAAAGGACTGTTTGTTTTATTTTATAACTTGCTATACCTCGCGCCACGAATTAAGAGCGCTGGGCGACGTTGGCGGGCATTACTCCGCATATGTACAGGTATTGAAAAGTGACTACTGCCATGGATGAATAAATCTAGAGGGCTGACAACGTCATATAAAAAAACGTACCCTGCTAGAGAGCTAAAATCCTGTATTATTTCTAGATGTCGCTGTACCACGCAATAGATAATGGGTGCTTAGGGTGACGGCGTAGTATAATCCATAGTAATATCGACGAAAAATCAGAGTTGGCATAAGCGTAAGCCTTGTTTCTTCTTAGGAAATTAACGCTTATACCGCCATCTTTCCTAAATTATGCGCGCCACCACGATACTACATATACTAGAAATAACTTTTGAACTAGTAGCTCTATCTAGCAATGTACATTTAAGCTAAAAATCGAATTACGCTTCAAAGTACTACGATTGTCTGTCCTCTAGTTTTATTCGTCCATGCTACTGCGCATTCAAGGCCACCGCTCATAACGTGTGGCGCGACGTAAACCCGTATACATATGCGGAGTAATTCCCGCCAAACGTCGCCCAGCGCACTTAAGGCGATACCTCGACCGTGCAAAAGTCCCCGTTACTCCAGGCGGAAAGACCAAAATGTAAAAACGTAGCGCTAAACCACAGTTTTTTTTAAAATAAACTACGCTATTTTGTTCAAAAGTTTTTTAAGGAGATTTTGCGAATATATAATACCTACATTTTGAACGCAGTTCCACAATGAAATTAGTTAGGATTTCAGAATTACAGGACAAAATACAACTATTTAGAGGTGTTTTCGTAATTAAATTCTATCGAGAAATTTCATCCAATCGCGTTTTTGTTTTAGTGAAAATCTTAATCAAATACTCAATAAACGTTAACCTTAAAATCAAATCTGTAGATGACTTCATGGTGGAGTAAATGGATTCGAAAAAAACCCCATTTTTTACTTAGCACCTTAATTCGTGGCGCGAGGTATAACGTAACGCGATTTTCAATTTCAAGGGAATTGGCCGCTTTGAAGTTTAGACGAAATAATTTATCTAGTTAAAAACCCTAAAGACCGACGTCAAGGATAATCCCTATTTAATCCTCCCAGATGCGAATGTCGTCTGTGTATATATTTTTTGTTATGTGTATATATGTTTAGTTGATTTATTCAAAAACTAAATCAATTTTATCAAATTTAAAGAGACCACCTCTGAAGTATGACCAATGAAAACATGAATCATCAAAATCGATTTATAATTGAAGAAATAACCGCGTTACACACATTTTGAAGCCTTTTTGAATTCGGTTAAAAACTAAATTCAAATTTTGAATTGGATGCGCGCGCGATATCCCGGACTTCTGCCGCCGCGCTCGTCTTAAATTGTTATAGAAAATCCCCATAGGTACTAAATTATTTCTCGATTTTTCGGCTGTTATTTAAGAATCTTCCTAAATCAATGTTTAAGACTTCAGCAAATAGTTTAAAAAAAGTTTACCCAAATCAGTCCAGTGTTTGCGAGTTTTGCGCTTACCAACACATTTTGCGATCATTTTTTAGGGTTCCGTACCCGAAGGGTGCCACACGTGACTAAGCCTCCGTTGTCCTTCTGTCTGTCTATCTGCTGGATCTCATGAACCATAACAGGTAGACCCAAACTGGAGGTCTACGCTTTCAAATACAAAATGTTTTTGTTTCAAATCGGTAGTTTAATTAAAATAGTTTAATAGCAAATAGTTTAATTTCTAAAATAAAAAACCGGAACTATGATGTCATCAAGGTAAACGGAAACCAAATTTTACGGTTTTCTTAGGTTTTCTTGTACGATGACGATTGTACGGAACCCTTCGTGTGAGAGTCCGACCTGCGCTTGAACAATTTTTATTTATATAGAATACATACGAACTTATTGTTATTACCTGGGAATTGGGTGAAATAGTCATCATAAAGGACCTAACACACGGCTGCCAGCAACGGCATCCAGCATAGGTCACCTTGGTGTTGTCTCGCCGCGCCGTTGCTGCCGGACGACCTCTGTGGCGCTGCGGTTATGGCTCTGCCTACCGTGAGAGAGGTTCTGGGTTCCTCCCCGGCTGGGGATAGTGAAAAAAAAACAGGTCTTGGATGTTTATATGTGTGTGATGTCGCGGTTTCTGGTTCCCACGGCACAGGGTATCCTAGAGTGGGGTCAGAAGCATTTATAATGTGTGTATATTTCGTCCTTAAGTAGAGGACTGATCACCTGTTTCAACTGGTGTTCCACCTCATTAACTATTTATTATTATCATTTTCTGGTGTTGTCTTCCTTGGGCTTATCACGAAAAATGTAGTACCTAGTAAATATCCAGCAAAAATATTCATATCACAAAATTTTTATTTATTTTCCTGTCAACACAATGTGCTTAATTTTGCTACCACTTATGCAAAATGGTGTGACGCTATGTTTTGTTTCACGTATGTTGTCTATTTCGTTTTCCAGTACATCAGACATAACGTAATCAGAAAGAGCATGGTCCGCGAGAGAGTACTGGCGCCGGCGGAGTCAGCGGAGTTCATCACTAAAAATGCCAAGCATGTGCAGATACGCGAAGAAGGCCTGAACAAACTTACAAAAGAGGTACCTCATCACTTCCTTAGTTCTATTTTTCTTTGGAAGCTCTGTCACTCATATTTCCAGGTACGATTTTAGACCATAAAGTAATGTAGGTAAAATCCATGTCCGTGCCAGAGGGGAAGAGAAAATTGCGGAGGGGTGACGTCCCGCACAACCGCAAAGGCGCTGCCATAGTGCTGATGCCATGCCATGTTCATCGACATCGATCATGCTTACGTCACAGAATACGTAATAGTACTTACGTTGAGATTGCACTTTTACTTGTGTTTATGTAATAGCATTGACCGCCTCTTCGTCTGTACGACAAGGTAAATTCTCAAGCACGAGAATTAGCTAGAAAAGTAGTGGACAATTGTGACCATTGACGGAATAGTACATTTCCCACGAGTTCGCAAAGGCTTATATTTACGAACCGAAAAGCTTAGGGCACGAGCCGAAGGCGAGCATAGCGAGGTTCGTAAAAGCCTTTTCGAACGAGTTAGGAATAGAATATTTCCGCCTGAGATCCCAAAATTAAGCGGCGAAGGTGCTATTTTTAGCTCAGAAGGCGGAAAAAAATATTTCGTTCTCCATATTCAGAAACTAGAAAATGAATACCCAGTATCAAATGATATAGGAATAGAAAAAGAGGACGATTTTATGATAGAATTCGGAGTATCGAGTGTCAAAAGAATATTCCTTAATTGCCATTATGGTATAGGTTCATTACTAGAAAGGTGATTATAATAATCCATTATTTTGTCCTGTACCTTTATGGTAAGTATCGATATCGACTACCTCACTAAAAGATAAACATTAAACTTGACATGGGCAGTAGATACCTATTTTTTTAAGAGATAAGTCTTAACATAAACCTGAACAATAATATACAGGCACATACATTGCCTCTGGCCCCACACTAGGATTCAGACAGACAGTCAGACACCACCATTTTTAACCCTATGTAACCATTTTTTCTATTAATAAATATTTTTGTTACTTATTATTATTATTATTCCGAGTCGTGGGAATCGGTAACAGCGACTTCACACCCACCACACACATAACACCCAAGACCTGGGGAGTTTTAACCTTCCACACCAGCTGTACATTGAGTACGGCTGGGGTGGAAGAATAAAAGTCCCCAGGTCATTTGAACAAAACTGGGCACCGTCAATCAAATCATTAACTTCGTTAATCGCTGATCCTTTTTTTTATTTTTTAGGAGGGGAAAAAATTGGTAACTCCTGGGCATGGATAACCATGCCCAGGAGTCAGACTTCCTGTTATGTTATTAATCGCTAATCCGTTACTAAAAAAGTTAACTTATGTACAAAAAAAAAAACGTAAGTTAAAAATTATTCGTTCAAGTTAACAAAAACATAGTTTTACCTAGATGGTACCTAATAATTGAAGGGATTTGGTTTTGCTCTACAAGTAAATATAACAAGTAATAATTGTGAGTATTTATTTTACCTATTAACTCTAAATTTAATTAAAATCACATTAAATCAACAGTCAAGTTATGAATTATTATTTAGGTTAGCAGGTGCATGTTCCCTTTTCACGGCATCAGATATGCTATCAGCGGCATGTAACGACTTAACTTAACGGACGTTTAATTTAACGTAACTTAAGTAAACCGTTAATATTTTTTCGGCTTAACTTAAAAGTTAATTCGTTAACCAATTTCTTAACTTCGTTAATTTACGATAAACGGATTAACGAGTTAATGCCCAGCTTTGCATTTGAACCCGTACATTGAGTACCTTAAGTTACATAAATCCTTACAAAACACTAAGGGCCTTACCACAAAAAATAAACCACTGATCAGCACTTGTTTAAAAATAAAAATGTATGGGATTTGACGTTTGTTTTGAGGTTAAAAGCTGTTTAATATTTTTTGTGGTAACACGGTTATTATTACTACCCTAGTGCCAATATGATATATCGCACAGGTAATACAGACATGGAAGATTCGAAGTTGCCACCAGTTGGCAACAAAACTATATTTAACGATTTGTGGTTATCTTTGTTAATATTAGACAATAAGGGCCTTATCACAAAAAAATAACTTCTGTTGAACACTTGTTTAAAATAAAAAATGTATAGGATTTGACGTTTGTTATGAGGTAAAACGCTGTTTAATATTTTTTTGTGGTAACACGGTAAGGTTTTCTTTCTATTATTATATGCTCTTGTATTCTAGATGATGCTGTCCATGAAGGCCGGGAAACTCCAGATCCCGGATACCGGCACCGACATCATCCACCCTTCGAAGCAGCACCCGCGAGCCGCCGACTGGGTGTTCGTCACCGATGCCCTGAACTTCTGCTTCTGGTCCTTCTCCGGTGCTGAGAAGTGGACCGTGGATGGCCATTCAGGGTATTTTGCTTTGGAGGCCGCCCTCTACAGGGCTATAAAGGTAGGTCAAAACTGCAGCCTTATATCAACTTATCATATACATGTATTTGAACAATCTACTTTATATAATACAACACAATATATACTTTATGCAATATTATAATAAGTAATACACTGACGAGCAATGAAAAAGTTCCAGTGAGATAGCACCAAATTACTCCTAAACGGGAAAGGCTAGCTTAACGACGCCGTCTGCAATATTGAAGTACATTTAACAGCGCATCAGAATATTACCAAGTAAAAACGTCAATATTGTGTACAAAATTTAAATTAAATGTTTTAAAAAATTGGGTGGGTGTTTGTCGCCATTTTGTGGGTGGAACTTTTTCATTGCTCGTCAGTGTAATATAAATATGTGCAAATACTATATTATACTTTTCGCACCACCTGCTCGAAAATGAGATATTATTTATCATGCAATCCTTACCTAAAGCAAGTCACTATAGATCTAAGCTTTAGCAGTGGCATAAAGTTGTACTGAATTTCATTATATCACAACCTAAATCACTCCAGGTTTTAATATGATTTTCACTTCTCACAGTTCTTATGCTATGGCCTTAAAATCTAATTTCGTGAAATACGCAAAGAGCTCAATGCCCAGCTCCCCGGGGCAGGGGCGCGGAAGGAAGTGAAGGCGGAGCGCGGCGCCGAACTTATTCGAAAATCGAGCTGGACTAATGTAACAGACATAAATCTTCACATTCATCTACTTATTATATATATTTTTTTACTTTTACTTATTATATTTATATTTTCTCGCAGGAAGTGCGAAATGTAGAGTAAACACCTCGAGGATAAAACTGTTTTGTCTTGGGCACGTTTGAATCCCCCACTGCACTCAAGACTCAGTTTAATTACCTCCCTTCGCCCGGGAATTATTTATTTATTTATTATAAAGACATTCCAATGTCACACACACACTTAACTTATATAGTAACATTCCACTTTCTAGTACAAAGTGTTACGCCAATTACAGTGATGTACAGCATTCACTGCCCATAAAGTATTTAAAACTTGATTTTTAGTTTTAGGTTTAAAGTATAATGGTAGTTTGTGTGACTGCTACATAATGGAGGGCATTAATACTCGAGAGTGGGTTTCATAATAATATCACTCGAGAGTTTTAATGCCTAATTATGTACAGTAGATACACTAGTTTATCTACACACATATCATAAGCTGTTTTTGATGTGTTCAGGAACCGCATGTTTGACCGGCATTGTGGCATTGATCATTGCTCTGACTGCAGAGCAATGATCAACCAACCAACTTCACAGACAAACTAGGGGCGGCACGCAGGTGGGCATCGGCGTTCGAAATTTAAATGTCATGATTTGACAAATTTTTGTACATTATGGTCATAATGATCAATATTCAGATAAGAAATGAGTTTTTACCAAGAAGTTTATCATTAAGCTGGTCGTAACGTGTGGTTTTTGGACGCAGTAAAGAGGGTTTATGATACGTGTGTAGATAAACATCTTTTTCTATGGGTGGATGGGAGTCCTTCGTTACGTTCAGGATTCAATATCGCGCCCGTGACATAAAACAGGGCTTTATCACCTCGATGCAAAATCTACTATTATTCATTTGATAGTTAGCTAAATTTTATTACTTTTCATCGCACTCTGCTACTTTTTATCCGACGAAAAAATGGTGGAGTTTCTCAAGTCGACGCGTATATATATTTTTCAATACCTATGTTGTATACCCAGACAATTCTTCTACTTGTTCGTTCTGTGTGAAGAGCAATTCTCTGCCGTCATACAGTATTGCACTAGTACGGAGAGCACTACACCACTACGCACTACTCACTACAACAACTCACTTACCTACTAATCTGATACATGCCACTTTTGATGAGTTCTTGTACTAGAATTGAGTTTATTTGATTATAAATAATTTCTTATTTTTAATATGGAATTCACTTGTATTTGCCTAAAAGCAGATAAACTGGGTAGTTCAGTAATAAAAATATATTCTGTGTGAACTTTGATCATACATCTGTACATATAGGCAAATAGGCACATACATAGATATTACATACATAGATTTCATCATCATCATCATCATTTCAGCCTGTTAACGTCCACTGCTGAACATAGGCCTCTCCAATCGCACTCCAGCGTGACCGGTCCGTAGCCACCTGCATCCAACGAGATCCAGCGATCCTCACCAGGTCGTCGGTCCATCTCGTAGGTGGCCGACCCACACTGCGCTTGCCAGTACGTGGTCTCCATTCAAGGACCTTTTTGCCCCATCGGCCATCCGATCTTCGCGCTATGTGGCCTGCCCATTGCCACTTCAGCTTGCTTATCCTACGGGCTATGTCAGCAACTTTGGTTCTTCTACGGATCTCCTCATTTCTGACTCGATCTCGTAGAGAAATACCAAGCATAGCCCTTTCCATAGCTCGCTGCGCGACATTGAGCCTCTGAAAAAGTCCTTTTGTGAAGCACCACGTCTCAGAGCCGTAAGTCATCACTGGCAACACACACTGATTGTACACCTTAGTCTTCAGGCACTGAGGGATTTTGGACGAGAAGACGTTGCGTAATTTACCGAACGCTGCCCAACCTAGTTGGATCCGTATACTGACCTCTCTCTCAAAATTGGACTTACCTAATCGGACTGCCTGTCCCAGGTATATATATTCGTCAACAACTTCGAGAGTAGAGTTCCCAACAGTTAGTGCGGTGGGTGCAACATGGACGTTGAACATGACCTTCGTTTTGTCCATGTTCATTTTAAGACTCACTTGTTGAGAAACTCTATTGAGGTCATCGAGCATTTTTCCAAGATCTTCAAGCGACTCAGCCATGACTACTATATCGTCGGCAAATCGAAGGTGAGTGATGTATTCGCCGTTGATATTGATGCCTAGTCCTTGCCATTCCAGGAGCTTGAAGGAATCCTCCAGAGCTGCTGCTCTGTAAACAGTTTCGGAGATATTACATCTCCCTGTCTTACTTCTCTCTTTAGGGGGATTTCCTTCGTGGAATGCTCCTGTACTCGAACTGACATGGTGGCGTTGTTATACAAGCACTTCAGCACTTCAACGTACCGATAGTCAATACGGCATCGCTTGAGAGATCTAAGAACAGCCCATGTTTCGACGGAATCGAAGGCTTTCTCATAGTCCACAAACGCCAAGCATGGCGTTTGTGGCTAAGGCCAAGACGAGTATAATGGGCGATTATACTCTTTAGTCTTTTGTATAATCTGCCGAAGTGTATGTATGTGGTCTATGGTGCTATAGCCCTTTCGGAAACCGGCTTGTTCGGTAGGCTGGAACTCATCGAGCCTGTGTTCGAGACGGTTCGTGATAACTCTCGAGAACAGCTTATAGACGTGGCTCAGCAGTGTTATGGGCCTGTAGTTCTTCAGTAAGGTTTTGTCACCTTTTTTGAAGAACAGTACCACAACACCCCTGTTCCACGCCTCAGGCGTTTTTCCCTCGAGCAAGGTGGAATTAAATAGCTTCTGAAGGACTTTCAGTACCGGCGTCCCGCCCGCTTTCAGAAGCTCTGTGGTAATTCCATCCTCGCCCGGTGCCTTGTTGTTCTTAAGCTGTTTGAGAGCCATCCTAATCTCGTACAGGCTGATGTCCGGGATATCCTCGGTATAGTGTCGGGTTAGCTTGGCTCTGGGGTCCGTCGCAGAGCCAACAGGCTCAGAGGACACAGAGGTATATAACTGTCCATAGAACCTCTCTATCTCCCGTAACACCTCTGACTTGTTCGACGTTACGCTTCCATCCTCGATCTTCAGCTTTGTCAACTGGCTTTGCCCGATAGACATGTCCCTTGCGAACACTTTGGAGCCTTGGTTCCGCTCGATGGTCTCCTTAATACGCTGTGTATTGAAGGAGCGTATGTCGTGTCGCAGGGACTTCATAATCTGTCTATTGAGCTGCCTATAAGACTCAGCGTCATCGGAGGTTTGGAGCGTAATAGAACGTCTACTAGCCATGAGGTTTCGGGTGTGGTCTGATAGTTTTTGAGATCTATTTTTACGGAGAGTACATACATAGATTTACTTATTAGTATATATGTATGTATTTATGTATATATTCAATACTTATGTTTACTATTTTTGTTGGTCTTTTCTTTAGTTCCTCCACGATACAGTACTACCACAAGTAACACTGTAATAATGATTATGTAATAAAAGGATTTGTATTTGTATTGGAGAACAATTTAAATAATCACCAAAATATTTTTTTCTTACTTAAAATGGGTAAATGATCACCAAAAGTTGCAGAAAACATCAGGGCAAAATACTGCGGTAACTTAGGTGAAGGGTAAACGGGGTGATCGAAGCGAAGCTCCCTTTATCCTTCGTGTTAGGTTGAACATGAAAAAACAACAAAACAATACTTAAAACATAAACTTAAATATACAAAACATAAAAAGAAGTTTGGTGATCATTTATCCAAACACAATTTGGTGATCATTTACCCACTCTGGCAGTTATTTCGAATTTATTGGGAGTAAATTTTCTAATTTTTTTTGTAATCTTTTAAACACAAGCCTTTGTATTATAAACCCGTCTCACCTCCTGCGAACGCTTATTTATACAGTTTTACTTTATCCTATACTAGCTGGTCCAGCGAACTTCGTACCACCTAAAATTTGATTGAAAAAATTGTTAAATGGTACATACCCTAAAGTGTCGTGTTGGCGAGAAAATTAGTAATAAACTATTTAAAGAAGTAAGTGAAAAAGATCCGTTACTAACGCCACCTATCCTTTGGATAGTAACTGTATGCATCGCCGCACCAGCTGTGGAACTTACAGTCCGCTACCAACAAAGAGGTTGAATGTATTACTTAATTAATATAATACCAACGCCATCTAGCGATAGGAAGCGGAGATTTCTCCACTTCCTATATAAAACAATATTTGTTTTTACATGTTTCTCTGTGTTTTTCCTTATTTTATTTTTAGCTCAACCTCCTCTGGACTGAGGCGAATAAATGCGAATAGGAATTTTTCAAACTATTCGGGCCAGTTTAGAGATTTAGTAAGACTAAAGTACAGCGATTAATTTTTATAGGTTTAGTTTCTATGGAGTGGCAGTGGCACTGTTGCTGCCATGTTTAACCAGGTCAATACTCCATCCAGTCTGCATCCCAGGGCGCTAGCCCTTCGCATTACTGCTCTAATTGATGCATTTCCTTTGCTTTCAGGAAGGCCATGACATCACACAGCCGTCGTTCTACTCCATGATCACCGAAGATCAACTTCGTCACATCATGAGAGGAGACAACGCCGTCGATATACCGCTGTTCGACAAACGGATATCCGTCCTGCACGAAATCGGAGATATCTTACTCAAAACGTACAACGGGACCTTTGAAACTTGTTTGAAAGAAGCCGACAAATCTGCAGTGAAGTTACTGAAACTGGTCGTGGAACAATTTCCTTGCTTTCGGGACGAAGCTACCTACCAGGGCAAGAATGTTTCTTTGTACAAAAGGGCACAAATCTTAGTCGCAGACTTGTGGAACTTCTTTGATGGTGCAGGCTGGGGTGAATTTGAAGATATAGACGAGATGACCATGTTCGCTGACTACAGGGTGCCCCAGGTGCTGGTGTATTTCGGAGTGCTGCACTACAGCCAAGAGTTGATGGAGAAATTGAAAAATGGTGAGTTATTGATTTAATTTCATTATAAATCAGAAGCTCAAGTTGCTGTTTAGAGTTTTACCTCGGAATCTGAGGTTCCGAGGTTAAAATCTTTCAGTTCATTCTAAATATTGTCTCCAAAATCAAAATAAATCTTCAGGCCGCGTCTCACGCTATTCAAGCTCAAAGGCATAGAGCTGGGGGTTACCACAACGTCTTATGCCGATTCAAATTAGGAACCTAATTTGATGCGCAAAATTACCGTGACCGTCTTAAAACTAGTCTTGGTGTTAGGTAATTATAGACCATTATGGCGATTTGGAATGGAAATGGTTGCCATGGTGATGTTCTTGTTTTGAACCTAATTTGATTCGGAAAAAGATTGTGTTAACGCCCCAGGCCCCTGACACTACGACACGTGACGATATTTGTCACAGTAGCGCTGCTGTCGGCGGGCCATTCCATTCTAACCAATCACAGCCTTGCTGCGGCGCCGGCGCACTGAGACCAGTCCATTTATTTTCACTAATGAGAACAAACCCGATTGAGTGTGACGCCGCGTTTGATGACGATGATGGGATGGAAAGATTATGAGTTTTGAGACAATATTTAGAATGTTATGCCCTACTATTGTTATGAAGATGCCATCGTCATTGAAACCACATGAAGAGAGATATTGGAGAAAAATCGAGTTTCCACACTTTGGATCTTGAATTACTTAATCCAAGACGCCGACACGTGTCTTTTGGGAGAAAATTAAAGATTCCGAGGTTTCCCTTTTGACTACCATAACTTTCTTGCATTATTTTTCGTTATTCTCCGTGACACATTATTGCGTATCCAAAAAACAAAAAGTTTTTCCCGTACCGGGAATCGAACCCGAGCCTCCTGGGTGAAAGCCAGGTATCCTAGCCACTAGACCATACGGGAGATGTATTGAACTGCGAATTATTTGAATATTTTATCCAGTGATAAAAATGCGATGATGCAATCACAAAGTACGAATCACGCATTGCATCATCAATACATACAGACTTCACCAACATATGTTTATACTTTCCGCCGCTTACATTATGAGTTCGTCTCGTACCACCAGAATCATTGGCTCCATAACTTTAAGTGTTAGTCAATGTTTGAGTATATAGGCATTTGTAAAATCAGGGTAAAACCTTACCTACTGATGATTTCTTTCAAGGCAGAGAAAGAGTTCTCTTCATTTATATATAAATATGTAATCTCCAGACGTGATCCTACCAAGTGGCTCAGAAGAAGAAGTGGAGATTCGCGGCTGCTCCATCCATGCAGTAGAGTTGCTCAAGAGGAGAATACGAGAGGAGATAGAGAGCAGAGCAGAAGAGAAGCAGCAAGTGCCCAACTCCAGCCTCATCGATTACTACCTTTGGTGCTACAGAAGGAAGTATGGCGAGGTAATGGAAGACATACCTTTTCATAAGACTTACGGTATTTTCTATTGAAATAATTTATCTAATTAGGTACTTTTACAACACAAATAAGAGATCAGGCTATAACCATCACTTATTAAAATAGAGGAGTTGTTAATTATGTTAAAAATCCATAGTCTACCGCCGAGTCGAAGCCATACAAGATAATCTCTAAGCCGTCATAGCGCAGACTCATGACTACCTGGGTCGAACTTTTTTATAATATTTATACTTACGATTGTGTAGTGTTGTACTTACATTTATCTAAATTGACTATTGAGGTGTACGATAATTTGGATAAACAATTAAACAGGGTACAGGAGTATTTTTTTGTGATTTTTCAATACAAACGATAGTTGCAATTATAGTCCATAAGGATAATTGACCCAGTGGTTGAAATGAATAAGGTTCAAAATTTATTTAATATGCCTAGGTTTGTAAATAAATAAAACATAATGTATATTTATTTTTGTATTTTTATTACAATACCGTAATTTTACATCAAAATCAAGTATGTAGTAGACATTTCATTTGTTTCCCATCAGTTTTCATTAATTTATGTGATGTCGCTAGTTATTTATAATTTCTGAGCCCCTAACACCAGCTAGTAATAAGGCTTATTTATATTACTGATAGACCGATTACTCTTCTATACAAATATATATCTATTCAGCTTAGATTAAATTATGGACACAACCACTAGAGATATTCACTATTTTTGACCAAAATCCTCGAAACTTCCATAAACCTACCTACAACTTTGGCATTAGCTTACAATGATGGCCTATGTTAGTGTTTTTCTTTTCATAACAAAAATGGCACTAATTATTTACAAAATTTACACCAGACCTACCTAGAAAAGTTCTTAATTAATTGTGACCAATGTTTTCTTCCACCATAAGTAGGTACTCGTTGTAACTTTAATGTGAATGATTGATATTTGGGCCCGTGAATTAAGAACACTACCACCAGCCATTTTGAAGGAAATGCATCACTTTTGACATAAGCCTAAATCTTCCTTCCTTCAAAAACTTGCAAGTAAATGGTTGTAATTTTACATTTATTCGGCCCGTTGATTCAGATTTGATTTGCTTAAATTATATTCTTAATTATTTTTCGAATTATCACCATGTTTTAAAATAATAATTTCTTAACATAATCTCCATTTCTCAGAGTTACTTTTACAAGGTACTTTAGTTACAAGCTACAGTACTATAACTACCCTACTTGTTTACTTACTGTAAATAAGCTGTAGTTTATTTACTGCTATTTAATTTACCGCAGTGAACAGAACATCTTATTGGGATTACTAATATCGCAGAGTCGGGAGGAGAACATCTCACCCAACCTGTCACAAATCAAACCAGTTCTTACCAGATTATTTCATCACTAATAATACTAAAAACCTCTCGAATACTTCAATCGACGCCATTACTTACTCTTACTACTCAACTTAGACTTAAGACTCTCGAAAAACGCCAACTTTATTTTTAAAGTCCCGGGCACAGGAACTGGGCTTTCCGGCCTGTCGACCTCCTTGGTGACCTCTTCTATCCCTTCCGGGAGCTCATTGGTTCCACCTGGAGTCTTCAGTGGCGTGGCCATGGAGTGTTTGAGCTCGTCGCGGAACTCCCTGGAGATGCTGCGTGCTGTGAGGCTGTGCATGTACATCTGCTTGTTAGCCTTCTCCGAGCTGATGAGGAGGTTTTCTCGACTCTTCTTTCGACTGTACATTTGCGGTGGTGGCTGTGGAAGAGAGAAGGTTGTGTTCAGCTTTCAATTGGGATATATTAAACTGCACATCAAAAATACTGATTTGCACAGCAAAATTCAGGGCATAATGCAGCGGTAGTTTAGGTGAGGGGTAAAGGGGGTGAGAGAGGGGAGGACCCCTTTATCCTTCGTGTTAGGTAGAACATGCAACAAAAAATACATAAAACATAAACTTGAGTACACATAAAATATTTAAAACATAAAAAGTGTTTTTGCTGATCCTTTTTATCACGCTTTTATTTATGTTTATTTGTTTGTTTGTTTGTATGTAACCGACTCCTTTGGACTCGATTTTGACCCACTTTAAACGGACAGATTCAATTCAAACTTTGTACACTTATCAAGAATCAGCGACAATGTAATAATTTCATAAGTTTATCTCATTATCCTGATTAGGATCGCCAGGATTCATTAATTTCTCACACAACCTCTGTGTGAGAGCAAGTGAATCGAACTAAACTCGAACTAAAAAATGAAAAATAAATATAGTTTTTAAAGCACTTCGAACTAAAAAGTTAAAAATAATTTTTAATATAACCTCAAAACAATAATGAATAAAAATACTATTATTATTGTGAAAAAAAAGCGTCGGGAGCTTTGTTCCATATCTTTCGTACATCGAGCGCCCGACGCTTTTTGTTTCACAATAATAAAAGTATTTTTTATTCATTATTGTTTTAAGGTTATATTAAAAATTATTTTTAACTTTTTAGTTCGAAGTGCTTTAAAAGCGTGTTTTTTAGTTTTTTTAAACTATATTTATTTGCTGTGCAAATCAGTATTTTTGATGTGCGATTAAATACTAGGCCTTTCAATTCATGGCAGGGTCATATAGCCAAGATCACATAGTCAGGACAGGCTCCAATTTGTGAAGCTACAGCGCACACAAGTACTTTTTAACCGACTACACCAAAGCCAAAAGGAGGGTTATGTGTTTGACCGGTATGTATGTATCTATGTATGTATGTTCATTTGTGTCACCAGAATATCTAACCTGCTTATCAGAATTTGAAAATTGAGGTGTCGTTAGAAACGTCTTGATAACCTCTACTTATAGGCTATGTGACGTCACACTTAATCCAATATGGCGCCCTCTAGAGGTCATTAAGTCATGAATAAAAAAATAAGTTTATGAACAATGTCGTGTTGGGTATCATATTACAGCGCTAAATTAGCACATTCCAATATTGACAGCTGTTTTGGTTGCATTTAGTCGAATCGTTAGAAGTGTTTTAACCTCCTGGTGGTAACCAGTTTCATACTTTTTAGAGAGCGATATTTCAGTAGTCGGGATTAGTTTTTGAACTTCAATAAGCTCAACTATGTGGAACAAGACAATTCCAGATACACGGCCAGCACATGGGGCAAAGAGTACATGAGCAACAAGTTCTATTATGAGGGGCACCCCGGAACCGGAAATGTGACATGGCTAACAAGTCCAGTGACCAACTAACAACATTCTGTTATTGACGACCCGAATGGCCGAGTCGGCGGTGACCCTGCCTACGAAGCCAAGGGTCCCGGGTTCGAGTCCCGGTGGGGGCAATATTTGTTTGATGAGAGCGGATGTTTGTAGCCTGGTCATGGTTGTTTATCTATCGAAGTATAATATTTATCTATCGAAGTATAATATTTATCTACATAAGTATGTGGATCGTTGTCTAAGTACCAAAGATACTAGTTTGGGACTAGATCAATATGTGTAAATAGTGTCCAAGGTATTATTAGGTATTAGGTATATTGGGTGCTTACCTATGAAATTGGCGAAACTTTCTTAAGGACTTCATAATTCGTGTAATTTGTTGCGTTCCTTTTCTTTGTGGACTGTAGTTAGGTAGGTTTAGATGGGCGAATGGAGTGAAATTTCAGCTTTTCTTCTCTATTAGCGTGTATTCTCTTACAATAATATCCTAGCAGACAGTAGTAGCGACAAGTAGTTATATTTGACGATTTACCGGATCTAAGACCGAACATATTCAAAATTAAAAACTTATGTTGGTGTTGCCAACATAATTCAATAGCTATTTAAAAAAAATATTGTTCAAAAGTTACTTTCAAAGTTTTACATCTACATATTTTATTTATTTTTAGTTTGAAGACTAAAATTTTATCTTCAAAAGCAGTTCGTCCTAAATGACATGCATTTTCATGATAAGATTGGTAAGACTTTTTACATCTGACACTTTTCATTTTTATTTATCTAATAATTTGCTGCAAGCTAAATGTAGTCTCATACATTTTGTTTCGATTTGTCATTCCTAAAAAAAATGCAAAAATGATTTAGTGAAAATTGAGTTTTCTTCCATTTCTCCATATTAATGATTTCATAGATAAGCTAAGCACCTAATATTAAGGAGCGGAGCACAAGCCGCCCCCCCCCCCCCTGTTATAATAGGGGCGGCGAAGAACTGTTGTAGGGGGATGTTTCAATTGACTAGCAGGCGAGCAATTTGCAACCAATATGATCCGAATCGCGCCTAGATAGTGAAATGGTGTTTAGGTATTTGTTCGTAGTCTTCACTTTTTCGATAGTTCGTGACATTAAATATGGTATTTGCTCTTATGATTTCATCATGTGGGTGTTATAGCTACAAACAAACAAATGCAAATGGGTGTGGATTATATAGATTTGGACTACCGGTCTGGGGCATTTATTATGCAAAGGATTTCACTGGGTGTGCGCTGTGCACACCCAGTGAAATGGTGATGCCGCCAGTTTTATTGGAACCTTTGGCACGGAAATGTCCCGGCGGGCTTATTACCTAAAATTCAGCAATCAGCAGCTATTGCGCAGTGATCGCGCATTCATCGCGCGGTCGTTTGCTATGTGTCATACCGAATTCGTATTATCTAAAGTGATCGCTCGCTAATTGTTTGCTTTCTGCCAGTGTTGCCGCTAGGACAATCTAGTTTGTGGCTACATAAAAAAGTAAGCAGTTTTGTAAAAAATAAACACTTTCGAAATGTGGCTAGAAGTGGCTAAATATCATATTATTCTTTGCAGACTTTCATATTCTATGACTATTGATAATATAATATACTTATCTTAGACAAAGATATGATTTCGGTAAATTATGACAGGAGTACTTTGTACAAAACAAACTAGGCTCAATGTAAATAGTAATAACGTAGATTTTCATTCAATCGAATCTGAATTACGGGAAAATATATAAACATTCATTGGGGAATCCCTGGTCATAGATTATAACTGTATTATGATGATATGTATTATGTATTACATATGTATTATGATTATCTTCCAAAAGTAATAATCTAAAAACATACCAAAAGTAGCTGGATTCATTTTGGTGGCTAATTATATTGATTATTTTTTGGCTAAAACCGTTGAAAATCCTCTAGATCTAGCTACAAAGTGGCTAAAACGGCAACACTGCTTTCTACTACTTGCAACAACAATGCTGTTTTTAGTTTTGCGATTGCTCGCTAGAGGCAGCACCGTTGACCGCTGGCTACACTCCGCTATTGTCAGTATTGACAGCAGAAATTGCGCAATTTTTGTCGATTGCTTACTGTTTGCAAGATACGTAATAACCCCGCCGGTCGGTTTATTCGTTTAGTTTTAAATTTTGATGTTTTATAATTTTGTTTAATGTTTGAATGTATTTTTGCGAAGCGTTTGTGGTTAGTATTTTGTTTGTAATTATTTTAAACATTAGTAAATAAACAATTTTCAGACCAATAAGTTAACCCGTATGGCTTAATCTTGCTCATATCCGGTCAAAGGCATGTGCCCCTCGGTGGGGACACTAATGGGCTACATTTATTTATCTATTATTTTTATTAAAAAAAACCCATTAGACTATCGACGAGATTTACGCTACCTTAGACTTACCATAACACTGATATCTGATAGAAAGCTCACCTTACTGTCTTCTTCGTTCAAGTTGTCCATGCTCACGAACTTCTTGGCCAATTCCTTCACCTTTGGTAACTGTATCTCCTCAAACTCGTCAATGATCTCCAACTTTGGCTCTACACTGCTTTCTTTGATATTCACTAACACATCATCGCCCTCGTCTGTTACTACACCACTAGGATTTTCCTCTGTATTTTTATCAGTTATATCAATGTTGCCATTTCTGTCGGGTTTCAGGTCATATCTTTGCGATACGTTATCAGGTTTACATTTCACTATTTCTCCGGTTTGAACGTTGTAGATTTTAATTGAATCTTCCAAACTGCTGGAGCTTAGGATGGAGTCGTTATGATTTGACGGCGTTGGACTGGTGCCGATGTTCACTGAAGACAACGCTCCTTCGTTATATGCTGAGTCGAGGATTTCGTCAAATTTCTTATCTGTGTCGTCCTCGATATAAACTGGTTTCGCAGAAAAAAGTATTTGCTCATCGGCGTCTTCGTATTCGATCAGGATGTTCTTAGTGTTGTTACTATCACTCGTTATTGTGATGGATTGCTGCGGCTCGTTACTCGTGAACGACGTGTACTGTTGATTGGTAGCGATTGAATTGAACTGCTTTATTAGTAATCCCTGAAAAGTAGAAGTCATGACAATGTGCTCCATTACAATAAAAGCATGCAAAGTAATTCAAATGAGTGTTTGTTTGTTACTCCGTCTTGAGATAGTATCTGATAAGAATTCTGGAACTGCATTATCATATCATGCTTTATTTGCCTCTTGTAAATTATCCAAAAAGTAAAACAATAAATGAATTCACAAACAGCCCTTCTACATTGTTTTAATTAATAGAAACATAAATATGAAAAATTGATGAGAGTATCGCGTGCTGGTGAAAGCTAAATAAAAACAAAACGGTGCAATAAAACAAAATGTGACGAGTCAAGTCGAGTTCAAGACTCATTGGGATGATGTCAAAATGAACGACGAAGATGATTAAAATTATGAAACAAATTTAGTAGAAGCAGAATTAGGTTGGTTACAGCTTGGTTATCACGTGAGTTTCAATTCATTACTAGGTTAATAGTTAGTGGCAAGCCGATGCAGTTAGTCAAAGTAGTCATTCGCCAAAATCTCACACTCACCACTAACTGCTTGGAAGTATACTGTGGTACTGAAAATTTTGAATCAGATGAACAAAAATCTATGAGTGCATTCCTTAAATTACTTGTTTTTGTTAACGACTGTGCTTAGTGCTGTTAGTCAGCATATACCGGTTTATTCATGCTGGTTTAAACACACTGCAGACAGTTACTTGCGCAAAACGAAGATATTTGTTTTGGAGATTTATATTATTTTGACTTTATTAAGATTCCTTTCACCGTTCGGTTGGTTTGTATGAACAATGGATTTGACAGTTCTATCCGTAAGTAACTTATTGTTATGATCTTTAATAAGACTATCTTCAGTATCGGACATAGTATCAGAGATTCTAAGTGATTGGGTATTATCCGGGTTATTGTTATCGTAAGTAGGGGTGTTTTATTCGAGCGTGTATTTATATTGTCGGGTGCTCTAGTCACCACAGATCGGTATTGAAGCCTTTGCTTAACCTGAGACTGCCACCGAAGTTGTAATGGTGGCCGGGCATGCGCTTCGGTCGCACGCACAGGTCGTCACTCTTCTTAGTATTACTGCGCCTAACATTCGTGTAACTCTCGAATAGATCTTCGGTTATTTCCGGTTTGTTTGGTATTTTGAGTCTAACTATATCATCGTTTTCCACAAAGCCGTCACCGTCACACACATCTATCTCTCTTACGTTGTTTCGTTTTGATTTGTCGTTATGATATTCGTCAGCGTTTCTTTCGGGGGTTTCGAAAATGGGGTTTATGGCGAAGTTTGGGCTGGCATTTCTAGGGCTGAGCACGGCTCGGCTGATGTTGTGATGGAGAGCCGAGGCCTCGAGGTCGCTGAGGGAGCTGCTCGCACTTACAGTCGACGCGAACTCTGTCTCGAAATTGTCTAAACTGGTCGACTTTTGCATCGACGACAAGGAGCTTGTGTCACTGAAACTGCTCTTCTTTCTACCACCCGACGAGGCTTTCGCTTCTTTTATGTAATAGTCTCTGCCGTAGCTGCGATATAAAGAGACACAGTATTAACATTACGCCCTATATTCAAAGATTCTTATGCTTCACCAACTCGTGATAACTTACCGTTTATATTGTGGTATTTCCTCAGCCAAAACCTCTTTTAGTATCCTCGGAGACGGACTGGCCTCTCTATTACCATGTACAAGTACATGTTCAGTAATTACTGTTAGTTCCGGGCTATTGTGATTAATATCTCCTTTCACTGGTACCTCATCCAGTTTTGTATAGACACTCTCCGTAATATCCACGGTATCCTTAGATTCATCTTTGTCTTCCTGTATGTCTTTGCATTTAGTTAACATGTCGAATAGAGAAGAGGTGCTTTTGGCTGATAGACGTTTTTGAATGGCTTCAGGAGAATATGGATTGTTGGGCATCTCAACATAGTTCAGCCATTTCTTTCGTTCTCTGTATGCTATGGATCCTGGAAATTGTATAAAATATTTTATGTAGCTTCATACTTTACGTCAGAATATTTTCTTAAGTGCTTGATAATGCCCAGTAGTAGGTAGGACACAACGACATCTTCATAAAATTATTACCTGGAATCAATTCGTCCTCCTTATCTGTATCTCTTGTTGGTATTCTGAAATTACAAAACAAAATTAGGTCTAAGAACGGTCTAAATTCACTAGAAAATCTTTCTTTCTTCACCAAATACTCAATAAACTAGTGGCTCTGTGAGCGGACCTCGCAAGCTTCATAGAAAATTTCCATTTTTTTAAATTATTTTCCACCCCCTTACACCGCCGACCCCTTGAAGGTTATCGGATGAACAAGTTGGATTATCGTACAACCTCTGTGGCGCAGCGGTTGTGGCTCTGTCTACCATGCGAGAGGTCCCGGATTTGATCCCCGGCTGTGGGTAAAGAAAAAAAAATACCCCAGTTCTTGGAAGTTTATATGTGTGCGACGTCGCTGTTTCTGGTTCCCACGACACAGGATATCCTAGTATGGGGCCAGAAGCAATGTATGTGCCTGTAAATGTAAAAAAAAGAAAAAAATGTAATAAGAATAAAATAACCCGGCTGCATTTTCCTTCAATACCACATATAAACTTATGAACGCACCTGGTTACGTATGTGGAGTATGAAAGTGGCCGCACCAATAATTCGTAATCCAACATCTCCGCCATTAAAAAATTAAAAAATTACCGACAAAAAAAAGATAATTATCGAACCTGAAGACAAAATTTCAAGAGAAACAATGGAGAAATGCGACCTTTAGAGAACTGCCGGAAATACGGATAAAAATCCATACGAAAGCATTTTTTCCCACGTTGAAGCGGAAACGTTTTCACCGCGCTTCGCGCTCGCTCGGTAAATAACTTACGTTTGTGGCTCTTCGTCAAAGTGTTTTCTTCGAAGACTGTCCGCGTAACGCTGTACGGGAACAGTCACTGTCTCCTCGTATTCACCTTCCCTCTCGTGACCATTCAGAGTGTTTTGTGTAAATTCTGAAACCAATCCATAATTTGGAGGAAACAGTAGATGTGGCGATCGGCTAAACCCCTGTCACGCCAAGATGAACTATTGATTAACATCTGTGTCTCTGCCAAAGGGTGGCGTCTGGGAAAAGCCGTGACGCTAAATTGTATGTTTATCAATAATTTTCTTAGGAACCATCTCAAAAAATAAAACTTTCATCAAGAGAATTTTTGTTCTCACCTCTGTTCTTCTGGTAGTCATTTTTCACATCAACTTTATTAGCATCAAGGCCATTTTTAACGCCATCCACGACATCAACTTGATTTTCGTTTTTGCCGTTCATATCCAAGAATGTCCTATGTATCTCTTCTTTGACGCTAAACTCTGTCTTTGGCAGTGGACCGCTATCGATACCGTAAATGAGTATGGAGTCGTTTCCATTCTCCATGTTCTTGACAAGGTCTTTGTTAATCGTGTCAACCTTTCCTTTAATATTATTATTCATAATTTCTATTTCGTCATTAACAGCATCATTCACTTTATTATCATCAAAATCCTCTTCATCAAACTCTGCAACGCCATCTAACATAGTAAGACTGTCTGGTTCAAAGTCCAACTGCTCGTCTACTTTAGTTTTACCCCCAATGACATGTTTGGAGTCCAGTATTCTTTTGACGTCACTTTTGAACTCTGTTTGGTCTTCTTCGGTATCGCTGGCATTGTCTGAAAGGTCTGTCGTGTCGTCGGCGTCCCTATCTCCTATCATGGCGCGGTACTCAGCGTTGCAGTTGGGTACCAGCATGGGAACTGGGACTGATTGAAGGGTCTTTATCTTCTTCTTCTGGAACAGCCAGTTCTCTTCCCAGCTGCCGTCGATAGCCTGGATATCGCTGCCTGAGACGTCGTCGTCGAAGAATTGGTCTCCGTTGTCTGTAATTAAATTTGTTTAACGGTGAGATATAGATACGTAAATGTCACAACACAAGTTTTTTGAGCTTCATAGACGACATCTCCTTAGATGCAACAAAAGGCTAGCCCCCTGTCACGCATAATTGAATTATTGGCTGTATTTGTAAGTACCTGTGCCCCTGCCTATCTGTATGGGATAAACGTGATGGTGTGTTTTGTAACGCAATAAGGATGTCGTCATACTTCGTCACAATCATCACCTGGATCTTACTACTACTACTACTTACTACTACTCTCACCTCCAGCGTGTATGATGTCTCCGCCGAACTCGGGGAAGGGAACTCTTCTCGGCAGCTCTAAGTCATCGACCCCACCCTCCCAATCCGAGGCGTCTTCTTCGTCATCTTCCAGCAGCTGGAATGGGAGGAAAAATATATTTGTTTTATTAAAGTGCTTCTTTAAATAATTGATATGTAGGTTGTAACACATTCAGAAGGATATATTAATCGTACACCAGCCTTCGAACCCGGTGGTCCGAGGATATCAACAAGTCGACGGGATCTCGCTGGATGCTGCTGGCACACGACAGTGACGATCGGAGTCATAATACTTACATAAGAAGAGTACTTCTAGTATTATAGTATCACTACTATTCGTGCAACCCTCGTTAATTAAAATATGAAAATATTCGAGAACATGTTTAATGACCTATTAAGTAAGGAGCTCCTGGTTTAGTTAGTAGTTTCACGCTTTACTTATCCGGTGCTGACCTTGTACCAATGAGATAACTAATATATGGTACATGATCGGAGGCTCCGTTTTTCGGAAGACAAGTTAAGCTGTAGGTCCCGGCTACTATCGCGTAGTAGTTGTTGTATGCCTCACTGTGTTAGTTTCCATACTCCTCCGACATGCAGACCTTCATAACGTTATACAATATAACGCTATAATCATTGTGTTATGGAACGTTATAATCAATTCGTTTCATTATTGTAGCGCTATTATAACGTTATTTAACAAAACTGTAGGAGAAACAACGAAATCAAAATAACGTTATGAATAAAGTTATGCGCTCTTGCCGTACGCCATGTCTGCTGTGTGTTGTTTAGGTATACCTACACTACTCACGCGCGCGATGCGTGAAAAAGATGGACTAACGACGGAGTGTGGGCGTGAAAGGAATGGACTAAAACGTTATGATAACATTATTTATAACGTTATATTGTGCATAGCGCTAATGAATATAGCGCTGTAATACTAAGTTAATAACGTTATAGCCGAATAACTTTATGGAATTATAACGTTATAGACGACTTCCATAGCGCTATGATGCATAACGTTATGAGGATAATAACGTTATATGAAGTTCTCTCTCTACATGGGATGTGTATCGGACGCTGCTTGAATCTGAAACAAATGCTAAAAGCCTTAAGATGTGCTTACCGTCGGCGTGATGTCCCTTCCGGCGTGGTGTCTGAGGTTGAGCGAGCGCGGCGAGGAGCGTTCGGAAGCCGTGGGGCTGGCGCTGGCGGAGTGGATGCCGCTGCTGCGCCCGCCGGACCCGTTCTCCGTCTGGTAGCGCTCGATCACCTGCCACAGAGACAACGACGCTTGCACTGATTGTTGACTGGTACAGAGGATGTGCGGACTAACACCACCGACGACGGTACAACGCAGAGAGATGCCTACCCCCATATGCAGTTCGATCGATGGCAAAATTGATGTCATTTTATTAACCGCTGAGAAAAATGAGGGGTGTTGTAAGCAGAGATATCTAGAATGTCATATTTTTCACATTTGCGAATTATGCGATTACGAATGTTAAAGATGCAAATGCGAATGTTTATAAAGCAGTATATTCTTAAAAACATTGTTAATTTTAACTAATAATTTTATTACTTACTATAAAAAGAAGCAAAATAACAATAAAAATAAACCAGCGTTACCGTAATTGTACTGTTGCACACGTATTGAAGAATCAAAGTTCAAAAGCGGCATATCAGAAAAAGTAAGTTTGTATTTCGGCCGGACACGACTCGACTTAACACATTCGCATTAGTAAAACGTTCGCTTTGTTCGAATGTCGATTCGAATGTTCAAAATGGTGCGAATGATCCGCAAAAACGAATGCCAATGAGAATGCGAATATTCACGACATCCCTGGTTGTAAGTTTGAAGATCTGTGTGAGTCTGTGTCTTTCTTTGTGTCAATCCGTGTTGTCTAGTGTTCCAACGGGTGGACGGATTTTATATTTATATTTAATATTTATAAACATTTATATAAAGTCACATACTCTGCTTCTGGCCCCACACTAGGAAACCCTTTGTCGTGGGAACCAGAAACAGCGACGCCACACACATATACACATCCTAGATCTGGGGATCTTTATTAAATTTAAATTTACCTATATAGCTATTAAAGGTATATTTCCAATTGATTTATGGAAAAACTGTCACACAGTTACACTATTTTTGGTGAATTGAGTTAGTAAATAAGGGAGCTGGGCGGAGCTGGAAGAGACAGCTCGAGATCGCACCACATACACGAGTTTGCTGTGGATAAAGCTAAGCGTATGCTAAGAAGCAGGCGACACGGCACAGCACAGTACTTATTTTGCAGGGTAGGGCTGGCGAGGTAGACTTCTGCGATGCAGCTACACAGACACATGTCACATGCCTGCCTGCGCCGCAGCGTACGCAGCTGTCAGTACGTTCATGCATTACAAAATCTGCTCTGCCCTGAATTGCGTGGACCAGCGTCACCGGCGTCCCCAGCATACAGTTTCTGGGACCAGATTTTTTAAACCCGAAAAAATAGGGGTTCTTTAAGTTTAAAGCGTCTGTGTATCTGTGTGTCTGTCTGTGGCGCCCTAGCGCTCAAACGGGTGGACGGAATCTAATGCAGTTTTTATCAATCGTATAAGACTTTGCTGCGCTGGTTCCTAACCAGTTTTTATAAAATCGGTTCAGTGCTTCGGAAGATATTATACATAACACAACATAGCGTGACGCTCTTGCCCATACGGGGTGGCAAAGGCACAATTTTGCCCACTTTGAGCCAGTTATTCAATACTCCATTTTGCGTGACAGGGGACTAGCCCATCGCCGCAGCTATGGAGTAATGAAGGTTTCCTCACGATGTTTTCCATCACCGTTAGAACGGCCGTATAATGTACTTAAGATAATTAATTATCTCATCGGTACATGGTCAGGAATCGAACCTGCATCTCCCGAGTGAGAAGCAAGCGTGAAACCCATTAGACCACGGAACCCATCGGAAGATTGGGAGTTTTATTTTTTTATTTACCTTTAGTTATTTATAATGGCGTTTAAACGATTACCAAAAACGCACCTATTTTACTACCAATAAATTCGAAATGACTGCCAGAATGGATAAATAAATGTCCACCAAATTGTATTTGGATAAATGATCACCAAACTTCTTTCTATGTTTTGTGTGCTTAAGTTTATGTTTAAGTATTTTTTGTTGTTCTTACACGTTCAACCTAACACGAAGGATAAAGGGGGCTTCGCTTCGCTCACCCCCTTTACCCTTCACCTTAGCTACCGTAGTATTTTGCCCTGATAATTTTTTGCAACTTTTGGTGTTCATGTATCCATTTTGGGTAGGAAAAATATAATTTGGTGATCATTATATTTGTTGCCATTTCTTTAAACAGACCGAACTGGGGTAGTGGACCACCTCGATATCGTCTTATATCAATTTATATTTCGGTGTGAAATAGTTATCTATTGATTTAATTATTGCATTAATTTGTAATCAAATCACATTACGATGAGATTAATTATGATAAGAGGTGAATAATATACATTTTCAACCGACTAAAAAAAGTTAAAGGAGATTCTCAATTAGCCTGTTTTTTGTTTTTGTGTTTGTTACGCGATTACTCCGTCAATTATGAACCAATTTTGGTAAATCTTGTTTTGATTGGTAGGTCATACATACTTCAGAGGTGGTCCCATATAAATTTTATCAAAATTGATTAAGTGCTTTTTGAAAAAAAAACAACAAATATAAAAAATACAAACATAGTTAATGTTTTGGTTTGTGGTTTCGTGCAGCAAAAGTTTTGATGAGGACTTTTCATGTACATGGACTTCATTCACATTCCGACCGGATAGGAAGATTTTTTTTAAGTTTTTAACTTGGTGAATTATGTTATAACTACTTATAACACGCTGAACAATATACCTCTATCACTGTTGGGTGTTAAGAAGTGGTTTTTGTGGTGGATTTTGATACCTATTTATTAATCGGAAGCTGTTACCGGCAATATAATTGTCTTCAATCACAAACGATGATGATATTAGGTACCCTGTGCATCATCATCCCTTGTGTATCTATTCAATCTATTCAATCTATTCAAGCTATTGTATTCATAACAACATTCGTCCTGACTCTTAGTGAAACAAGGCGACGAGCCGGCGACATTTATCTGCTGATCAAGGTGGTTTCGATAATCGAAAGATTAATTGGGTATTATAAATTCACAATGTGTTTAGCTAACCTCCGAACGACGGTTACGAAGCCAATATTTTGCATGTAGAAACGTGTTTGGTCCAAAGAATATTCTTAATATTTCTAAAACAAACAAAAAACAATCGCTGATTTGTTACTAATTATTTACTTATTACTAATTATTTACTTTTTGACGTGTGTTATTTATAAGAAGTATAAATAACATGACATAACATAACATTTACATACATTCGCGTATGTTTATACGGAATACATTTCGTAATTTCTTTATTGTACTACACAAAACAGACATACATATAACTTGTAATAGAAAAATATTTACAAAGGCGAGCTTATATCTAAATGCATCTACATACGATAATACTTATCTGAATACCATCAAACCTCAATAAAATAACCAACAATCATTCAACTGAATGTTGGTGGCTCTAACCCGATATGACAATATCTAAACTCATTGATGGAAAACTCTAATTCTGGCACGACATACGTACTAACAGAACATCTCACCAAGTCGTCAAAATAGGTGACAATAGGTAACATCCCATAGACCACTAATGGAGAGACACCAAACAAAACAATTGCAGGCACAAAAACAAGTGAACTACGAAAAAAGTGAAAAAAACTCAACTGTTACAGTGCTTCCACTGGGAAAGTACCCAGCTGTGTAGAAATTGAACATAATTCTATCGACGTATGGCGCGTAACAATTACTCTGTAGTATTCATGGTGGTAGAATGTGTATCGAGGTGCTCATGAGATTGGAGAGCAGTTCGCACGACACACGGCACGAGAGTGAGGGGTTAACGTAGCGATGTGCAGGGCACTAGGGTTGGCACTCGGACATGCTTTTTCTATCATAAGTTATCTAAATAAATAATTTACGTAATTTGAAACTAAGACTGCTTAATTTATGTTACTTATGTGTAAACCCCCTCTAACATGCAATTTTCTATTTACCTATGAACATTATCAATAATAAGATCAACTTTTACCCTATCCAACTACGAATTTGTAACTTATTACACTTTTTATTTTATAACCACCCTCTTACCTTCAACACTAGAAAAATGACAAAAAAAACAACGCCAAATAGTAAGGACACCATTTTGTTTAACAACCACAGCACCTTCTCACATCCTCACTACTTTGGAAATAATGTTTCATAAATAGACAATTTAATATTCGTGAAATAATTACACAAATCGAACGATGCTTATAAAACAAAGTTCGCGGGCAAATGACCTAAAATGGCCGCCAAATAATTAAAGTTACTCACCATTGTGTTTAAGCAAGATTGATCGATTTTGTAAAGTTGTTCTTGGCTGTTTCAGCGTAACAAGACTGTGTATTTGTTATCAAGATATGCTTGCTTTATCGAATGATACTGAAGGATCCTCGATGAGATATCGGACAGTTGATAAATCAGGGATAAAACTTTCTTGACGGATCTATGATAATTTTATATTTACTGCTTGGGTTTGTTTTGTAAGGAAACATAAGATGTTTTGATAAGGACCTATGTACCTACAAGAAGGCACACTTTTGTGTTTTATGATACAGTATGTGCATTTGTTTAATTTCTAAAAGTAAACATGATTTATTTTATTGTTGCTTTCATTTTCACTTTTATCATGTCGAATAGACCTAGAGCATATGAAGAATAAACAATCATCTGTTGATGGATAGTGGATAGCTGGGTGGATAATACAAATTAATATACTATAATTGAATTATCCTCATCACCGTCATCCTGTTGCTAAAAGTGATAAAAGTGATATCGGTAACTATCAACCTAAAACTGTATTTAGTATCTAATAGAAAATATTTATAACAATCAAAAAATTCTGGATAGCTGGGCAACTATTGCGTCTAGTTGCCCAGCTATCCAGAATTCTTTGATCAACCGCAGGAGCAAGCAGTTTTCAGACCTGTCTTCTCGACTACTTTTTTGATAGATATATATATTTATTCTTTCAGATAACTTAAAACTATATTACATCCCACAAAACCAAGTACATTTGGTTTGTCTGTGGGTAGGGAGTCGCACTTATTTGTCTAGGTATATGTATTTAGGTACATGTAATTTACATAATCATAATCTTAACTAAAGTTAAAATTAAGTATAGATATTAACCAGGGTATTAACAGACACTGTGTTCAGCTAAAGGTAACAATTGCTATGTTTTTATGTTTTCATGTTTTGTAGAAGGTGAGTCTTATACAACTTTGCAAATTTATTTCTAGTTTGTTCAGATCTAATATGAATGGGCATTTCATTATATAACATTGGAATTCTGCGCTGTAGCATTCTGCCGCCAAAATAATACTGACCACCTCCATACGCTTAACCACATCATCGAGAAGTTCAAGAGGTTTAATGAGCAATTATATCTAGGTTTATGGACTACACCAAAGCATTTGATAGCGTCTCCCACTGCGCTACCTCAGCGCATTCAGTGCAGTGCTCAGTGCCCTCAGCAACCAAAACATAAACAAATAATATATTCTCATTATGAAACCAATGTATAAAAACAGCATAAAACTGCAGTCCGTCTTTGAAATCAAGTAAGGCGTGAAAGACGGTGACCCATTGCCGCCGAAACTGTTCACTTCTGCGCTGGAAGAAATCTTCAGAAAGCTGAACATCCTTCGATGAATAGGGGAATCGTTTTCGATGGTAGAAACACTCACAAACCTTCGCTTCGCCAATGATATCGTTCTGTTCGCACCGTCAGCTTCTGAACTAGGTATGCTATATGAGGTCAGTTCGGCGAGCCTTGAGGTTGAACTGATCGGTCCAAAACACAACTTATGAGCACTAGCGCGAAACGTAGAGTGAAAGTAGATGGGCAGGTTATACACTATCTTGACGAGTATATCTACTTGGACTAGATAGTCTCATTCGAAAACAGGCACAGCAAATAAATCTAGAAAATAAATGGATTATCTAGCCATCCATCTATCAAATCGATAGGCGCATTTCGAACTCCTGGAAGAGCTACTGATCCTTGAAAAAGCTGATGACGGGAAACCTTCCACTAAACTTAAGCGGAAACTCGTTGTCATGTGTGTCCTGCCTATCCTCACCTACGGCGGCACCCAGACGTGGTCACTGACCGATCATTGAAGGTCCAAACTCAAGGTTTGCCAAAGGGCTATGGAGCAGCGTATGATAGGAACCAAATGGACGGACCATATCAGAAATACCACACTGCGCTCCATAAGTCGTATCGTAGACGTGGGTGCACAGAGTAATGGAGCTGGGCCGGAATATCTATCATATATGGGCCCCGGCAAATATTGTCACCGATTGGATGCCTTAAGAGGGACGCCGCCGCAGAGGTAGGCCTAAGAGGAGAAGGCACGAGGACTTGGAGAAACATCTCCTAGATTGGCAGGAGTAGGCAAAATATAGGGATGTGTGGACTAAGAGTGGGGAGGCCTTTGCCCAGCAGTGGAAAACACTATAGACTACTTAAAAAAAATGCTAAAAAATCGCGGGTTAAAACTGACAGTTGACACTTTGGCGGGAAAAGCAACTTATATTTCCGATGTCATCACTCAATTACACTTCTATGTAAGGGACAGAGCTATACGTCAGTTTCACTTTCCTTTTTGAGTGATGTCACTTCCTTCTTTAAAAAAAAACGATCCGTTTCACGTTTACCTACTGAGTCAGACGCCATTTATAATGACAGTGACACACCACGACTGTAATTTCATTTTATATCATGTGTCAATGCAACTATTTATCTCTGTGTTTTGTTTCTTTGTTTTAATTGTAGTGTGTTCACTGTCTTTATAATAAATGTTTCTTTCTTTCTTTCTTTCTTTATTTATTTATTTATTTCTTTCTTTCTTTCTTTCTTTCTTTCTTTCTTTCTTTCTTTCTTACCTACTTACCTTAAATTCTTATTTTTTGTTGAAAATCAATAACAAATAAAGAAAACGTGCAAAAGGGAGACATTTTATATCTCAAAATATTATTAAATATTTATAAATATATTCACTGAAGATTATTCTCTCCATTAAATAAACGGAGTTTTGTTCTTATGCCGAACTTGGCATCCACCAATATCGACGCGATAAGAAAAGACAAGTAATTCCAAGACTCAGCAGAATCTCACAGCATATTTGTTGTAGCGTGTAAGTAACATGACTAAGATCATTAATGGCAAGTGACAACCCTTAATATATTGGAGTTCTGTAAGGATTCACTTTACAAATAAGGTTATGTTTACATTACGCAAAGTGTACAGACATCACGCTATGATTCCTACCACAGTACACTAATAATGAAGAAGTAAACAAACCCCCTGTTCGAATGATAACTACAGTTTATTCACTTTGTTAAAGTCACCTTTGATCGCGCCGACTCTTCAAAGAACGCAGAGACTTACTCAAAGAATGATGTTTCGTACAGCGTACACCCGCAAGTGAAATTGGTAAAGTAATTTTTAGTTCGTAAGTAAGCGCCCCGGGGTAGTGAATTTGCTAGTTGGTAGCTCCTTGGAGTACAGATGTAGTGAATAATCCTTTCCTATCGGCAAGACTCGGAACAACGATAACACCCGAATGGTGCCGATGTGTCTATGAATTACTGTATTATTAAATTACGTGTAGGTATCAAATAAATCGCATACTTTATTTATCAATGTCAAATGACAAAGACGACGACGTTTAGTAAGAGAAAAACGAACATTTCCGAGAAAATACGAAAGGAAAGGATTATTCACTACATCCTGTAATTGTGTTCTGTGGTTGGTAGCCAAACGCCCGAGTAGTGAAAGGTTGTTTTGTGTGTTGTGTTAATTGTGTTTAAATGTTTTTTCGTCCTTGGGAGGACAGTCAAGTGCCTCAATGTGAAATTTTAAGTGAACCAACGAGTGTTGTTTAAAACATGTAAGCAAATTGTAATCAATTCTACAAAATTCTATACCAGGCCCTAGTGAGAACCAAACTTGAATCTAGCTCGGTTGTTTGGAATCCGCACGAAAGCTCTTACATACATGCTCGAGAAGGTACACAAAGCTTTCCTACGATACCTATAGAAGAGGAAATTTGGATACTATCCTTACCTTTATCCATCCGCTTTCATATTGGGTATGCTCGGATACAACTCACTAGAGGTCAGACAGACGTAACACCGAGCAGCTTCTGACTGTGTGTCGATTGTTGCGAGGCGACAGTGACTGTGTCGCGCTTGTCGGTACGGTATGCGCGCTATTCGTGCCCGACAAATACCTCCGCGCGCGCAGGCACCAGCGGCTATTAGCGGGCGGCACGTACCGCACGGTTGCGCGCCAGCAGTCTCCACTGGTGAGGGCGCGGGATAGCCTCAATGCTCTGTTGGCTGCAGCACCACTGACTGATCTGTTTGGTGATGCATGGAGGCATATTGTGCGAGAATGTGAAAGATTCTGCGAGGGGAATGTGTGACAGGGTTGTGTCATGTAATTAAAGTATAATGAACTGATTATTATTAATTTCAAATGACTGTATTGACATTTTTATTATTGAATTATTATTATTATTGTTGACATTTATTGTGTACGATACTATAATTTGTTATGTTTCAATCTGGTATATATGTTATTTGAATATTTGTATAATGAACTGATTATTTTAAATTCCAAATGACTGTATTGCCATTTTTACTATTGAATTATTATTATTATTGGACATTTATTGAACTGACATGTACGATACCATAATTTGTTATTTTTCAATCTGGTTTCAATGGAAGGTTATATATGTTATTTGTGTATTTGTATGTGTACAACGAATTGGACATAGTCTGTAATATTCTGCATTAATCTTTATTAATAAATAAATCAATTTCCATCGACATAGGCATGTTTTATTTCACTTAACTTAACTCTACTCATATGTTTTATTAAAATTCGTATTTTATTATAATAGCCAGTGATCGGAATGTGTAGAGCTCTACCTATGTATGATGCACATTAGCTCTACCTATTCCGATGACTGATAATAACCAAAATAATTGTGTGCGGTTGTACCGAGCGGGCGCGGTGACGCAGTGGTGAACGCACTATGCATAATAATAATAATAATAATAATATCTTGGACACTATTTACACATCTTGATCTAGCCCCAAACTAGGATTCCCTGTATTTTGGGTACTAGACAACGATACACATACTTATATAGATAAATATTATACTTAGATAAACAACCATGACTATAGCACACATCCGTGTTCTCATCAAACAATTATTTGCCCCAACCAGGGCTCGAACCCGGGACCCTTGGCTTCTTAGGCAGGGTCACTGCCGACTCGGCCATTCGGGTCGTTAATATCTACCCTGACACAAACGGCTAGGGTTTTCGTTCCGTTTAGGGCGTGTGAATGCGAGGGCTATAAAAGAGGAAGATGCAAGGCAAGTTCACATTACAGTAAAAACTCGAATGAATGTTCCATGCTCACGAACCCACAACATAACACCGCATCCTACGAACACGGGTTTAGACTCCGTGCCTTTCGGTTGTGGAATGCACTCCCCTGCTCTATCAGGGATAGTTCTACTGTCAATATCTTTAAAAGTCAACAAGCACTTCCTATCTCTTTAGACATATAGGCAGTATTTATGTATTTATAATTTATATATATATATATATATATATATATATTTATATTTAGGATGTATATTTTATGTATGTAGTGTATTGAGTTGTAATTTAAGGTATGTTGTACACATAGTTCTACCCGTGCCCTGTGATTAACCGATCTCATCCAGACATGGTTTGCTGGAAGAGATCTCTTGTTAGAGATAAGCTCGCCTTTGTACACTATTTTAATGTATATCTTGTTAATATAATTATTTGTGTGCAATAAAGAAATTATGAATGTACTCGAGCGCAGGAATTGGAAAAACTGCCCTGCACACTACTTCTGCAGCTGCACTTGTACTGAATGTGGCTGTGTGTGTAAGAGCGTGCGCGCTCTTTTTCATGAAGATTACTGGGCGTGGCTACTCTTCCCCTGGGTCACACCTAAACTTAAACAATTGTGACAGTCGATTTTTGTTACGTTAATGTAAGACGAATACGAGTGAGTTTATGATTTATACAATGATAATCGTCAATGTTCACGTTATTGCTTAAGTAAAACATAGAAAAATGTATTGAATTTACTACCCACTTAACGACATGTATGGCCTTAAGAATATGTCCCCATCTCTTATCTAACCTAGATACTTAAGCATGATACACCATGACTATGATAGCCGATGCTCTGTGCCCGATAAGATAGTATCTAGCTGTCTAGGCTTAGAGTGCATATTCACATATGGCTAGGTTCTCTACCCTATCGAGTGACAGTGCCTTTGAGTGTAAATTAAACTTTTACCATACGTATGGTTGTCGAAGATAATACAACTTAGCTGAAATTATATGCATCGTACATATGGCAAAGTATGAAATGCCGGCCTATAACGTGCCTCTATAGTCAATTTGTGAAATAATATCTCAATTAATCAAGTGTGTCTAGGAAATGTATAGAATACTTGGGCCAGTCATTGTATGAAATGAATACTATTGACTTTCTTTCAATAACAAATATAACACACAATAAATTTACAACAAAACAAACACAAAACGGTATTCCTTCGGCCGCATTCAATCGCACATTGAAGATCTCGTAATTTTTCAACAAAAAATACTCTAATTACCCACTTTTCCTTTAATTCGTACATATTTGTGCTCTTTTACTTTTACATGTCAACTTAGGACAACGCACAAATACCTTTAGCCTTCACGTACCCTACCGTACGTACCGTACTGTACCCACAACTTGGGCTTAAAAACATTTCGTGAGCAATTCAGAATGTTCAGTTCTTAGTAGCGAAAAAACCGAATTCCATACATTGGGGTTTAGGCACTGTATAGAATGTTAGCAATCCATTCTATGGTCAGTGCATTCTCTGCTACAACCAGAGAGATTTTGAAATTGCCATTTGTGCATTTTTAAAACCATGTAAAAGCGACTATGCCAAAAAAGGGATATTACAAGATTCAAGATTACTTAAATGACGGGACTGTACTGTATGGGGTTAATCTAACTCAACTCAAAACTTGCTGTTAATAATTTTGAAATAATTTATGACTGCTTATTATTTATAATAATTAATATTGTAATATTTGTATTAGAGAGATCTAAAAATCAACCTGTGGGAGTTTCTACGACCTTCTCCCACAGTGGTCCAATGTAGAGAAGAGGCAAAAAATTACGTTTTCTAAGTATATGTAAGTATCTACAATAATAAAGACATTTGATTTGATTTGCCTAGGTAAAGTGAAATGCAAAATTTTTCATTCTTTGACCGTGCATTTTATGCATTCTACATAATGCCTAGGCATTTGTATACAATGACGGATTACCGTTGGCATATACACTCAAGGCGTCGGCACAAAGAAACCGGCGCGGGCCCGCTTCTGAATTTAGTGACATGCTTCTTCAAAGAGTCTTGTATTGGACACCCGAGTCGGGTGAGCCGACCCGCCGCGCGGGTTGCTTTGGTGTGCCGAAGCCTTTAGTGGGTTTCTTTCCTAGGATAGTAGAGCGGTCGAAGGGTGTTTTCAAGCATTGGGAGTTTGTTTGTAATGTCACCTCCTGACGATACACATCATCAAGTCGACGGTATCTCGATGGATACGGTATACGATATGGGTACAGAACCGAAGTCTCTCTCTCTATGTTTGTTTTGAACAAGACATAAATCACGAATTTACCTTATTCAAAATGGCGGTAGCCAGTAAGTCCTCATATGTCGACGCCTCCACCGACGGCGATCTCGGCGGCTCTGCAGCGTACCTAGCCAGCGCCGGCAGCGCTGCAGCCTCTTCCACCACCCGGGCCACTAAGCGCTTCAGCTGCGCGTGAGCGGTGCTGGCGTTGGACGGCGCGACGGATGCAACGCTTGATGCTGACTCGCCGTGGGGAAGATCTGCGGGGGACATGGGTGTTGAAAATACTGAAGCATATGAAGTTTATTGGAACAAAAAAATTAAGGTTTCTACTTTTTATGGTCTATCAGGTAGCGGGGGATATACTACCGTATCACCCGCTACCCGGGTGATATAAATGTGTGCGTGAGCGGCCTTCCTAGGTACGTAAGTACGAGCACTTACTTATCTGTTTAGGATATAATGTACATGCGCAATAATCTTCGTCTCATGAGGTCATTTATCCATCTATTTTTAACCGCAAACTAAGCAAGTAGGTAACAAACAACTGAATAGTTATTTTATTGCAGGTATCTACACGTTCTTATAGGTAAGCTACAATAAAAAGAGGAAAATCACCGAGAAGTCAAGAGCAGGAAAAGGTTAAAATAAAACATTAATAACATTTTACAACAAAGGTCAATGATAATTACGCGACGCGCGTTTAATACTTTTTGGGGTCCCGTACCTGAAGGGTGCCAAACGGGAGCCTATTACAAAACGTCCGCTGTCCGTCCGTCCGTCCGTAATAGGTAGAGAGTTAGTATTTCTATTGCCGCTACAACAACAAATAATGAACTACACGTTTTAACACCAGCATATGATTAAAATATGATCGTAGATTTCGCGGCTTATCACATGGCACTGGGTTCTGGGTTCGAATCCACGTTCGGACATAATTCTCTTTTGGCTTTTGTTAAATTATTTTTAGTGGTAAAGTTTCCTCGTACGATGGTACCGATTTCTTTTGTATTTTTCATACTCAGGCCAATGGTCGAAATTACACCTTAACTTTAAAGCCCAGCCAACCAAAAAGCAGAAGTTCACACCTACCTGTAAGTAGGGCCATCTGTAAGTGTGAAACACTTTACTGATAGTGAAGTGTGTGTCGAAATGACTCAATATTAGCACGAACAACAAACTCATGCAACATTACAGGTGTTGGATAACGCTAACTCTAAAAGGAAAGGACATGCATGCAATGTAGGAAGACATATGACGGCCGAATGGCCGAGTCGGCAACGACCCCGCCTACGAAGCCGAGGGTCCCGGGTTCGAGTCCCGGTGGGGGAGAATATTTGTTTGAAGAGAACGCATGTTTGTACCCTAGTCATGGTTGTTTATCTATCTAAGCATAATATTTATCTATATGAGTATGTGTATCGTTGTCTAGTACCCAAGATACAGAGCATCCTAGTTTGGGGCTAGATCAATGTGTGTAAATAGTGTCCAAGGTATTATAGGTATTATTATATTCTGCACAAGAGTCTACAAGAGCAGCCTACATACTAAACTACTATGCAGCCTGGTCCAGCCAGTCCCAAGGGTAGAGTGGATCATGATTGGTAGGTAGATAGTGAGAAACCTGAAAATTTTAAAATGGTTCAGGAATTAACCCTAACTAACTATCTAAATATTGCGCAATATTGTCAATAAGTTGTTGCCTCCTGACGGCGATGACAACTGATGAAGTCCGATATAAGCTCTTATTTTTATATATTTTATAGTTTATTTTTATTCAGTACATATGTATGTATATATATTAGATAATTAGATATTTATTTTATGCAGATCTGTAGGTTTTTTTTATATATCCATAGTTTATATTGTAAGTGTTTATATTCTTATATGTATTGGCTTATAATTATAATTTAGGTGACGGTTTTTATCTCCGCCGCAACTTCAATTTCACACTGTATAATTAGGGGATCAATAACAGTATTGGCAATTCTAAATTGTTTAATTTTAAAGTTAATTACCATTGTAACTTGCTGTTGATGTCCTAAATAAAGAAAATAAAATAAAATAAAAGCCGTCTCTTTGTACGTCATACTAAAAACGGGATCAATATGGTGTTGCAAAAAAATATCGTTTGGTGTCCTTTTCAAAATGCGAAATGTGGCGCGTGTTGTTTGAGTGTACAAGTGCAATAGCCAGTGTTCTGTAAGTAGGTACCTAGAAGCTGTAATTAAAGTTGTACCTTGTCCTATAAAGCCTCAATTAGCATTATCTCAAAAGAGACCGCGACCCTTGACAATAGTCATAGTAATTATTATGATTACTGTCTCGGCGTGATTATTAGTATCTGTGTAATGAGTTTACTTAACTTCAGATTTACAGACGTTGGTGGCGGCGACAGATTAAGTTATTCTCTAAAATGCCTGAGGCTGTGTTTTATTGACTGAAACACCTAACCTTACTAACTAAAGGAACTAGAATGTCGACATTATGAAATGACATTCGTGTTTTTGTTGCTTTGACCGATGCAGACACCAGGGGGCCAATTTCGGTACACAATGACGACTCAATGACAATTACATGACGATTACGGTGAACTTTAGATATCCAATATCTGACGATTTTGTAATCCCCATTCCCTTTGTTGATTAACTAAATCATTATGCTTACCAATCAACTTAATTTTTACCATAATTGCCTAAAAATATTCTCCAAACGCCAGATATTGTAATCGTCATGGAGCTGTCATTGTGTACCGGAATTGGGCCCCAGGCCACTTGTTTGTGGCACTGTGGGTACCTATTTATCTGCTGTTGGTACCTACTTCAAGTGACGTCATCTTGAACAAATCATTAGATAGATGATACTATATATTGTGTACATTTAGGCCCTTCCTCAAAGTTACAACTATTGTATGATGCAAAAAGTTTCAGATAAACAACACTAACTCAAACAACAAACCATCATGTAAGCCATATGACAATCCAGCCGAAGATAATATCCATCAATCAATCATAACTACATAACTGTCATTTATTATCCAAGAACTGCAGCCTTATGGCGTAAGTCGTCTGAGCTATGAACTTCATAAGACTTTTACGTTTGACACCTTGCACCAGCTTCATCTGTCAAATTGGTATCACGCAAGTAGCATCATAATGGAGGCCAAACCCAAGCTCATTGAATGAAGCCTAGAAGCCTTCGTTGATACCCCGCAATCGATGAAACTGTATTTATTTATTTATTTATTTATTTATTTATTTACATAATCTATTTGTGCCATTACAGCAAAGCCAAGTCGACACAAATATACAAAATTAGAAAATACAATACAATTCAATTATTACAAATTAATTTACCATAATTATGTCAAATATAATAAGTTAAATTCAATCGTATAAATGCAGTTACCATATTATCATTATATCCATAAACATTCGAGAAAATAATTACAAGACTACACTATCATGCAATCTTCTCACAGAACCTTCCACATTCTCGCACAATATCCCTCCATGCATCACCAAACAGATCATACAATGGTGCTGCGGCCAACAGTGCATTGAGGCTATTCCGTGCCCGGACCAGCGGAGACTGCAGGCGCGCCACCGTGCGGTGCGAGCCGCCCGCTAGCAGCTGGTGCCTTCGAGCGCGTAGGTAGTTGTCAGGCACGTAAAGCGCGCATACGGCACTGACAAGCGCTGCGCAGTCACTGTCGCCTCGCAATAATCGACACACAGTCAGAAGCTGTTCGGTGTTACGTCTCACCTCTAGTGAGTTAAATCCAAGCATACCTAAAATAAAATCGGATGGATAAAGGTAAGGGTAGTATCCAAATTTCCTCTTATATAGGTATCTAAGAAAAGCTTTGTGTACCTTCTCGAGCATAAGGACGTATGAGCTTTCGTGCGGATTCCAAACAACCGAGCTAGATTCAAGTTTGGTTCTCACTAGGGCCGTGTATAGAAGCTGGACCACACCCAAGTTATGGAATCCCTTACTATTCCGTATCACAAACCCTAATCTTCTGAAGCATTCCTTGGCTAAAGTGCTCACATGCTCATGGAATGTAATGAGCATGAGATGAACCATAGACACACACAATCGCTATGAACTTCAGAGAGTTACGCCATAAGGCTGCGGGGCAGGTAGGTGTCATTAAGAGGTCCGAATATTTCTCAAAAACCTGCACTGCCCAAGCAATCATTCCCTACAAGCAGTTACCCTCGACATGTTACGTACTGCGACCAAAAATGGTAACGACGTGTGTACTTATACGATGTATGTGGTATGTAAAGTAACAGGTACATTACTGGAGGACACTTGGGCGCAACATTGCGAAAATTGCCTTAGTTTACACACTAAGGGCCTTACCCCAAAAAAATAAACGAGTGTTCAACATCTGTTTAAAAACGAAAACGTATGGGATTTGACGTTTGTTTTGAGGTTAAACGCTGTTTAATATTTTTTGTGGTAACACGGTTATTGCTTAAGTAAACAAAAGTAAAGACTTAAAGTATTGCTTAAGTAAAGACAACTATTAGTATATGACTTGTTAGCCGACAGCCGCTGATACTTGAGTCAGACCAATGACTTGACTTCACCAGGTCTCATTCAACTCATGATAACGCTCACATGTGTGTGATGAAACTAATCCGGCAGTCTGCGCACGCAAACATCAATTACCTGCTTGTACGGATAGTGAAACTGACCATTCGATGTTTAAAATTGTAGGGATTGTAATAAGTTTGTAACATTTACCTAGATTTTGCTTGGCAATTAACATCTATACAATTCACTAACATTGTTTATCTACACACGTATCATAAACCCGCTTTACTGCGTCCAAAAACCGCACGTTATGACCAGCGTAATGATATACTACTTGGTAAAATAGTAGATTGTACAACAAGGGCATAAAACACGCCATTTCCCCCGAGACGTTGATCAATGCCACAATTGACAACGAAAAGTTGGTCGAGAGCTTAAGGGATTTTCATATTAACATTTTCCAAAAATTTTATTTTTTATAGTTAAATAAATTATTAAATTTTGCGTTTTTGGAAAAAGTTGATGTTGGCATAATAGACCATGTTACCTTTGCCAGAACATAACAAAATGTCATTGTAAAGGCTTTGTATTTGCCTGTCCCAGAAAGTAAAAAAAAAGAGGCTGCGTTCGGTTTGAACGTCTCAGTTGACGCCCGCCATGAGCCCACTTTTGCAGGCGTAGAACTTGTAAGTGCTATTCTTCTGTTAGTTTTATGCGGGTGTGGGTGAACGATCAAACAAATCGAACGCATGGTTATGCTAAATATGATAAATATGATAGTGTCAGCTAGTATTTTTTAATGATAGGCAAAGGTATTTGTAGTTCTTCTGCCTACATCCTCTATATCCGAAGGATTTTCAAAGTATATATATCTGTATGATATCTGAATGATCTTTAAAACGAATGAATAGAAAATATATTTAAATGTGTTTCGTATTTAGCATTCAAATATATCTCAATGGACATTAAACCTTATTACTTACCGAAACAAAAATGAAATGTTGTCAATGCCGGTCGAACATGCGGTTCCTGAACACATCAAAGAGAGCTTACGATATGTGTGTAGATAAACTAGAATATGTAACTATACATAATTAATTAGGCATTAAAACTCTCATGTGATAATATTATCCAAGAATTTTAATGCCCTACATTATGTATCAGTCACATAAACTACTATTATAGCCTACTCTATGCACCATCACGCGAACATTATAAACTAACAGCAATGGTAGCAAAAAAGAAATTATTTGTTTCCTCGGTCAAGTTGGTTTGTAACCCGTCGGGATCTTCGTCTCATCAGTTCAAAATGGGACATAACATCCAGCGAGCCGGTCGCAATACAAACTTACCTAAGATCTCATCCAGCCAGTAGAAGGACACGTAGAGGAATATGGGACATAACATCCAGCGAGCCGGTCGCAATATGTACAAACTTACCTAAGATCTCATCCAGCCAGTAGAAGGACACGTAGAGGAATATGGCCACCCCTAGCCAGAACCCGACGATCAGGACTGCGAGATACTCGAACATTTTCACTTCACATCACATTTGCACGGGAATTACTTTTGAATTTTGCTGCTTGGTTTTGAGATTCTCAACACCATGTTGTTAGCTGAACGAACTGGTGGTATTGAAACACAGTGAGCAAAGCACAGTTTTTATTAATTTTTTTCACTTGTGGGTAGGTAGGTGTTTTAATGTTGTCCTGTTATAGACAAGTCCTTTAATATTTACTCAATTTTTGTAGTTTGTTACAAAATAAGTGCAACCATGATTGACCTACCTATAACTTCTACGTTCACAAATAACTGTACCACTAGTCTAGTCTAGCCAATTGTAAAACTCAGCGAGGAAAATCTCTCCAATTTTAGCAGAGGAAACTGTAATAAGTAAGTAACAGACACAGGAAGAGAGATAGCTCGAGAGATATACTCTTATTATACTTGTGTTTAGTAAAACCAGGCAACGTCATCGGGAGTCTATTGGGATTCCTTCAACGACGTGACACGTCCGGACTTATTTCATATCGAGAAGAGCAAGAATTTGATTGAAAATCTCGATTACATTTTGAGGAGTAAAAAAGGATGAGTAAAGCTTTTTCGATTCGGTTGATCATAGAGTTTTCATCCCTCAGTATTTAGGCATATAACTTTTTGTTTATGTTTTCCGATCAATTGAAGTGCAGACTGATTGTTGTTGATTGCAATTTGTCGAGGTACTCGATAAAACATGGCTAGGTTTAGAAAGTTTTGCAAAAATAATTCCAAAACCAGTACAAATAGTGATCAGTCCTATCCCGAAATAAATAAATTTTACACTCGACTAAGTTTTTCTCAACCACTTCTGCCTACAAGTGTTTCCCTATCCTGCGATCATTGCATCGGTGCTACTGATTGAGCGCATAATTAACACTTACGATTAATATATGCGCGCGCAACGTTACGAAACAACGCAAATTGTGTCACGAAGGTAGAGTGTGTTTTGTGATAGTGCGGTGACATCTTAACCAACTTAGAAATGTCTAAAGAAATCGTGCGCATTTCTCTCATATCTCTGTGCGTATTCTCAAGACCGTAACGTGCTTAAAAACTATAGTTATCTATATTGTTAGATAATGTTTTAACTACCTAGTTACTAAATATCTTGATTACTTACAGCTGAAATAAGTATTTTCAGAGATTACTTTATCTATATAAGTACGAGTATCGTTGTCTAGTACCCAAGATACAGGGAATCCTAGTTTGGGGCTAGATCAATGTGTGTAAATAGTGTCCAAGGTATTATTATTATTATTATTATTATTATTACTTGCAATGCAAATGCATCTGATATGTATTTTCAGGGACATACCTATGAACTCCGTTATTACGATATATGTACTTACAATGTGCATTTTCTCCCAATATTATGTATGCATGTTGACATGTCGTATAAATTCAAGGTTATTTTCTTAAGTATTCTGGCATCGAGGTAAGCATACAAACAACTTCATCAGTGCAAGGCAAAAGTATTTTTCTGAAATCGTAATGCAACATGGCGGCATTCCACCAAGGCCCCTTTTACTTGCTTCCAGTCGATCTGTATGCTAAAAGGCGATGGCAGTGCTCGACCCTAAAGTAACGATTGCAGGGCCATCGCCAACTGAATTGGTAATCACAATCCATGGCACACATGCTGGTAAAACAAAGTGTATCAAATTCTCACTTCCAAATGACAGGCAAGATGACACCAGACTGCAACACGTTAGAATTAGTAAATGATACAAAGTTTCTTGGAATAACCATTGATAGCAAATGGCAGTGAGGACCCCGCATACATAAATTAGCTGGTAAATTAAGTTCTGCGGCTTACGCAAGAACCTTACAACATTTTCCAAACTTAGCGATAGCTGTAATGTTAACCTAAGAAATAATCACAGACTAGTTGCGCCCCGGTTTAGACTCGCGAAAGTTAGCAATTCTTCAAGGGTCAGTGCATTTTCTACTACAACAAGATACCTCTGAAGGTCTTGAAATTGCCTTTTGAGCAATTTTAAAACCATGTTAAAGCGACTTTGTCGAAAAAGGGATATTATAATGTTCAAGATTACTTAAATGACGGGACTATATGGGGTTAATCTGGCTCAACACAGACCTCGCTGTTAATAATTTTGTAATTATTTATTCCTGCTTATTACTTATTCTAATTTATATTGTAATATCTGCATTAGTTAAGCACAACCAATTTTTAAAAGAGATCTAATAATCAATCTGTGGGAGTTTCTACGCCCTCTTTTCCCACAGTAGTCCGATGTAGAGAAGCGGCAAAAAATGACGATTGCTAAGTATATGTTAATATCTACAGTAATAAAGACATTTGATTGATTGATTGACATAGTAAATCGGAAAAGTTACTTCAAACAATAACTAGCTGTTAGTAGGACAATTTTATCCTAAAAGCCTACTTATATTCATATATCAGTCAGTACTGTAATGATATGTCGTAACCATAACGTAGAATTGACTATATCATGAAATAGCCAACCAAGGTTGAATTACAACTTTCATTGAACGAAGAAATATTTTAGGGCAAAACACTGCGGTAGCTTAGGCGAAGACTAAAGGGGGCGAGCGCAGCGAAGCCCCGAAGAGTCTTCGTGTTAGTTCGACATGTATAACACAAAAGACACCACATAGTACTATGCAAATGCTTTTATAAAGACATGTTTTCGTGGAATTCAACCCTATCTGATAATTTCATGAAATAATATCATGAATTGGTTGGCTTATAGCTAAAACGGACGATTTTCGCAATAAATTATGTAGAGTTTGAAACAAAACCGGAAACAAAGTTTTGTTTCTTCGAAGAAAATTGAATGCCTCAAAATGACATAAATAATGTTAATGTAAAAATAATGATCGGAATGAATGGCTTGGAAGGAAATGGGAGAGCTGTCACAAGTCGCAACATTCAATCGAAAACGTTTTATTATCAACACCCAGAAATCCGACTAACTCAGCTAAATCTATACGCCTTATTGTATTGTGAGCCTCGTCATGGGAAAATGTGTAAGTGGCCATAGAAATTGAAAGGTCATTCCTTCATTGCGCACACAATAATAAAGAAATACGTCTCACTTATAGCGACAAATGATCGATAAGGCTCTTACATAATAACGGTAACAAGAGTAATCAAGTATTTCGGCTGAAAACGTAAGATTTGCTGTATCAAACCGATTAAAGAATTCGTCTCAGTGAAAGTACGTTTCGCGCATTGTTCGATGTTTATGAACGATAACACACTATAGCTCTTTCATTGTTTTAATGACAGCTGCGGAATTTAAAAAGCCCCATCTGCGTTATGTAGAAAATAACTTATGCGTACCTACAATGAAAACGTCCAAATAGCGGGAAAGGCCGCTGGGCTGTAAACAAACTCTTGTGTAATGTAGTGCATGTTGTACATGTACAAATAGCGGGAAAGGCCGCTGGGCTGTAAACAAACTCTTGTGTAATGTAGTGCATGTTGTACATGTACGAAAGCCTTTATTTACAAACATAACTCTGCAGTGTTCCAATGCATAAGCCATTTAGGTTACAGAAAAGAAAAGGGAGTGGGTGGGTATTCCTCCATTCCAGATGTTATATTCCTTCTAAAGGCATCACAGGCATCACGACATCCACGGACACGCGACCCGCAGCGGTCACAGGCTCAGGACGGTTCCACACACCCTGGCCAAGTCATCGAAGTTGACTCACGTCATGGGTCCGACAGTATACAATCGCCTACCACAACATATTAAATCTGCGCCTGATTCCGCATGCTTCAAAAAGCGACTGAAACACTGGCTTGTCGAGCAAACCTTCTACTCATTCGCTAAGTTCGAAGCGACCTCTAAATTAGGATAATTGTATGAACAAGTCATTTACTACCTACCTACTACTAGACTATAAAATGTGATTCCAATTTAATGAAATGAAAAGTTAATTTAATTTAATACAATTCAACTTTAATTTAATACTTTATGGCAATTTTAATTTAAAATAATGTTACCTTAATTTATAGAATGCATTTTTATGTGTAACCACTGACATTTTTTATACAGATGTACATTAATCAATTTTGTGTTTATAATCTGACATGTAATTGACACTTACCAATAAATATGTTTAAATGTTTTAAAGATAAAGCCATAGATTGTGACGAACAATATTGCTAGAGCAACACGAATGCGGACACATTAAGTGTTCCGGACCGCACGTTCTCCCATATTTCCTCATTTGCCATCTCCGGCATTGGACCTCACTTTCCCATTAGTTAGGATTCAGCCTGTGACCACTTACTGCTTGCACTTGTGGACAAATGCAGTCTTTCCTTTCCTCGATTTTGTGATATGTCCAGTATACGGAAGGTTTCTCTAGACACCCCTTAATGTTGACGTCGCTAGGGCGCTCTATGGTAAACGCAGTACAGCGAGGTGTCTAGCTAACTCGTCCGTGTAGTAGGTGCCGTTTACGATTATGGAACCTGCTTGGGTTTACTTTCGATTTGTAAATCACTAGAGATTATGGGGCAAGTGGATAGGCATGTGTGAGAGTTTTACGAGGGACTTCCGCTGTTAATGGAGTTATTTGTGCGATTTAAATTGAATAAGTGATAACGATACCATACACAGATTATTAGAAGTAAACAAGATTGGAGAGCAACTTCGTGGCTATTTTGATAGGGTCTAACCCGAACAGTTACTTTAGGGAATGATCGGTCAAGTGAAGGTTGGACCTTCACACGGAGCTAGGGTTCCGTACCATAGCACGAGAAAAATTAACCACTAAAAATATCCATAATCCTAAGATTACGAAACCGATATCAAACCAATTGCGTCACCACGACCATGTGTTAACCAGCGAAATCTACGATCATAGTTGAATCATGTTATGGTTTGTTTTATCGCAACTGGTGTTAGAACACGTCTCTTGTATGGGTACCCCCTTTAATTTATAAAATCTCGTATAGTTTAATACACTGACGAGCAATGAAAAAGTTCCAGTGACATAGCACCAAATTACACCAAAACGGGAAAGGCTAGCTTAATGACGCCGTCTGCAATATTGAAATACATTTAACAGCGCATCAGAATATTACCAATTAAAAACGTAAATTTTAATTTATGAAGCTAGGTTCTATGTCTATATTAAGGTGTTTGTCGGCATTCTGTGGGTGGAACTTTTTCATTGCTCGTCAGTGTATTTGTACAAAGACAGTACATGTGTATAACAGAAATACACATTCTGCGAAAGTTTCACCTCTCTACCTATTCCGGTTCATCAGGACGGACATACAGGCAGACGGACGGCGAAGGCTTAGTAATGGGGTCCCATTTAGCACCCTTCGGGTACGGAACCTTCAAAAGGAATGTTTTCCATAATAGTGAGTCGACTTACTGGCGGGAATTATATAAAAACTGGCCGTATCCTAAGGAAAAACAGAAGACACGTATTTGCACACGAGGAAAACTGAAAGGTTTTATGTTTGAAAAATTCTCATTCTTATCATGGGCGAATAAATAACTATGACGTTATTACGCTTTCGTAAAGTAGCGAGAAGGAAAGCAAGTAAATTGATATGGTGTGTGAAAGTAAATAGGTACATAAAAATTTCTATTCCTCTTATTTAATATAACAGCGATAACTTGGGCGTGTTTGCGAACAGTATATTCGTTATAATTACAAAATAACAATATTTTTGTTGTTATTTTATAAGTAGCAGTGGCATTGACTAACTAGGTGAAGACATTGCGTGCGATGCGAACTACGATTAAGTATGATGTACCTTACATGTACTGCATTACCTACTTATATAGGGTTTCCAAGTAAATTGGACGTTCGCTAAGTTCAAAGTAGTTATACCTAAGTAATTGGCAAATTGCATTTTATTGCAAAACTTACTTGTAGGCCACAATGTTTATATGATAGCTACAAACATGATGTAATGTTCCACATTGGAGCCATGTGATCAATCATCACAGGAGGAGTTGGTAGCATGATCTCATTTTGTGCCTATACGAACAATTACATGCTTCTTAAGCTTTTCTACCGCATTGTCGACGTTTTCCCATAGGTTTTTGTGACAACATAATCCAATCTAAATAACAAGAGAGAGAAACAAATCTTGGATAAAGACTAAACAATGATGTGCACTGATTTTCACAGAATTTCGACGTCAATTAATTGTCTATCGATGAACACGCAAGATGATAGTAAAAAAGATATTTGGCAATGCAGATCGATCAGATTTAGGCTGATTTAATTATTTTTGCCAGTACACGTATTGTAAGCTGAAGCCTGAATCTGAAAAGCTATCGAATCATGTTGTTACTTAATTCAAATATATAGTTCTATATCCCGTTATTTACATATCCCCTTGATCTAGAAGAAAATGTTACCTATAAGAAGTTAAGAAATCAATACGTATTACAATTTATTGTTATCGTAGTTCATCTTCCAAGCCGTATCCGGCCACGGCGGCGACGACGGCCAAAGAGTAGTATAAGTATAAGGGAAAAGAGAGCCCTCTCTCGGGACTTATATGCATGACAAGGTTGAAGCGCCATCTAGTATTCAGAGGCAAAACTCCAAATTCCAAATTTTCCAAATTCCAAAAGTCTTTATTACTGTAGATATTTACATATACATAGCAATCGCCATTTTTTGCCACTTCTCTACATTGGACCACTGTGGGAGAAGGAGGGCGTAGAAACTCCCACAGATTGAATTTTAGATCTCTTTTTAAAAATTGCTTATGCTTAACTAATACAAAATATAATATTTAGTCATTATCATAATTAATAAGCGGGAATAAATAATTACTAAATTATTAACAGCAAGGTCTGTGTTGAGCCAGATTAACCCCATACAGACCCATCATTTAAGTAATCTCGAACATTGTAATATCCCTTTTTCGACAAACTCGCTTTAACATGGATTTTAAATTGCTCAAATGGCAATTTCAAGATCTCCAGAGGTATCTTGTTGTAGCAGAGAATGCATTGACCCTTGAAAGAATTGCTAACCTTCGCGAGTCTAAACCGGGGCGCAAGTAGTCTGTGATTATTTCTTAGGTTAACATTACAGCTATCGCTAAGTTTGGGAAATTTTGTAAAGTTCTTGCGTACATACATTATATTTTCGAAAATAAATTAACTAGCTAGAGTTAGTATGTCAATTTCTTTAAAAAGCTGTCTTAAGGAGTCTGTTCGTTTTAAATTATAAATTGCTCGAATAGCTCTTTTCTGTAAAATAAAAATAGTTTGAATATCCGCTGCTTTCCCCCACAACAAGGTACCATAGGACATGACACTATGAAAGTAACTAAAATATACTAGCCTAGATGTAGCCACATCCGTGTTTTGTCTGATGTTCCTAACAGCGTAAGCCACAGAACTTAATTTACCAGCCAATTTTTCTATGTGGGGTCCCCACTGCAATTTGTTATCAATGGTTATTCCAAGAAACTTCGTGTCATTTACTTATTCTAACGTATTGCTGTCCAACACTAAACTGGTCCCAACTTGCCTGACATTTGGAAGTAAGAATTTTGATACATTTAACAATAAATTGTTATCTGTGAACCAATTCAAGGTTAAAGATAATACTCTATTGACATCATCAAAATCTTCTTTTTGTCTTTCAATTTTGAAGACCAGTGAAGTATCATCAGCAAACAACACTATGTTAGTCAATTTCTCCACCATAAAAGGCAGATCGTTAATATATACCAGGAATAAGAAAGGGCCTAATATGGAACCTTGTGGGACGCCAATTTTTACCCCCGATCCATCAGATTTAACGCCGTTGACTTCTGCCTTTTGAATTCTATTGCTTAGGTATGATCTTAGTAGATCCAACGCTTTATTTCTAACTCCGTAATTATTTAATTTCATTAGTAACTAATTCATATATCCATACCGTATACCTATATATATTACTATATTCAATTCTTTCGATGGGTAGGTAAGTATTTTCCAGTAATAAGCTAATTTTAATGTGTTTTTTGTTGCACAATGCACATAAATATAACAAAGAAGTTGCAAAAAGAAAAATAACATTGCTCATTACTGTAAGAATGTCATGTTACAGAAGTGTTTTAATTTTCTAACTCTAACTAAATAAATCGGCAACATTGTTGCCAGTAAAAATAATAAAGATTATTTTTGGGTGACCATATAGAAATATATACCTTTCGCTTTGACAAAATCTCAATTTTAAATTGCGTCAGCCCTCTGAAAACTTTTATTGTTTTATAATAAAAGTTTTCAGAGGTTTATAAAGTTAGATAAATATATCCGCACTTTGTTAAAACGACACAATCTTGAATTAATTATCTGAATTTCAGCAGAGAGTCATTTGTTGACTATTTGAAGAAACTTTAAAAAACTAACTTCTACCACAATTAACAGATGGTGACTCTTTCTTTCATAATATTCTCGTTCTATAGGACTGTCCCACGCCTGGCGACGGCTTCAGGAGGGTTCCCTGGTTGGTTTGCTTTGCGGAGCGTCGATCGTGTGGCCTCATATGCCTAGCCAATCTTGGCAGCACACGTTACCTGCACATTGAGTGCGCGTTCTGTGTGACATACAGCTGCAGGTGGTTCATCTAGCAGGTATACTGGTGGTGGGACTGGGAAGTAATCTGTTCCCCACACAAAAGCGTAAGTTAATCCGGTATGAAGAAGACGTATGCCCATTTTATCTTGGCATTGAAGATTTCTCGAATCTCGTGGGAATCGCCTGGAGACAAACTATCTTACAAGTATGTCGCACAGCCATACAATGGTGGATCACGTGCTCATAGTTGGAGTATGTCAGGAAATACATACATGTAGGTAGGGGCTTTGTCGTAGCGTATAGCTTGGATATTATATGAACTATGAAATTTGTACAGCAACACTTTGGCTTGTTTGTTACAGCAAAACAAAAGTACCCCAGAAATACAAGATATCCTAACAGACTAGTACTAGATCATGTGCCACGGACATCAAGGTACCAAAATAGCTGTTACGCAATGAGCGTAAAAATATATAATAAAGTGCCTGATGAATTAAAACATCTCCCACAAAATCTCTTCAAACAAAAACTGTTCTCATGGCTACTGCAGCATAATGTTTATACACTGAGGGAATTCTCTTCTCACTAAGAATTAAAAAGTAATGTTATAATATACCTACAGTAAAATATTTGCATGCTATGTAATATAGTTGATTAGGGAAGTAAATGTAACAAGTCATTTACTAAATATTAATTTAGGAACTTATGTAATACCTTATTCAAACGCAAATAAACAAATCTGAATCTGAATCTGAATCTGAACATGGACAATATTTATGACAAGATTGGCAAAAAATATATAGTAATAGGTTGCCAATTGCTATGTTCTTAGTACCTAATTATTTTCTAGAACATTCGTTTTAGTTACAAAATGTAAATACAATAAAGGAACAAGAAATCGCATTTGACTACTCCGTGTACATTACAGTCTAAAATGAAAATATCAGGACACCTAATATAATTCACAAGTCATATCATATCTAAGTACAAAGTACTATTAAACTTATAACTTGATCACGGTATTAGAAACATCAATGAGGATACAAACAGGTTTATGATTTGAGTTAAACGATAATTTTATAAACCGGGCAGATGAGATCTAATCTACAAGGTTGACCACAATTTATACAATTTAACAAAAACCATATTAAATGCATTTAAAATAGAGACGTTATTTTAATTATATTCTCAGATAGTGGGTTATTGTAAATGTAAGCGGCTTCAGTAAGTTTTAGTAAAAAAGCAGGATAAGTATACGATACGTTGATTTTAATAAAGTTTATTAAAATATATAAAAACCACATGAAAATACAAGCTATCAACTTTTCATATTTTTTTAAAGAATATTAATTACATTTTTGTTCAATAATAATAATTTTGTTAATTTTTAAAAAATTTTAAAGAGGCAATTATTGAGGCATATCTACAACGTAGGTACCAACCTACAAAAATCTAAAAGATTTTTCATCTGTTCAGTAGTTTAGTGGTATTAGTTCACAATGTCGTCATTAGAGCACCTAAGGCTTATGTCGTGGGCTCGTGGCAAACACAGCCTGTGATAACGCGCTGATAACATATTGATAACGAACTAAGCTATTGCTTTCAGTCCACCCCACAAATGGTTGTTCATTGTGTTAATATACTTCTACATCTCAACTCTAAAGGTGTGAAAGATTTCTGTCTTGTTTTCATAAATGATTTTTTCAGTTACAATAATTTGTTAGATTTAACAAAATAAAACCTTACAAGTGTGAGTAGGACGCCGTACCCGCACACGAAACGGAAAAACTTAAAACGACAGTATTTTGTACGAGTACACCTTTTTAATAATAAAATATTAAATACTAGGTAGCGCTACATTCAAGGCCATTGAAAAAAAGTTTTTCCGTCTTCTAACCTCAAAATAGCACCTTGGTCGCTTGATTTTGGGTTCTCAGGTGGAAAAATTCTATTCGTAACTCGTTCGAAAAGGCTGCTTTACGAACCTCGCTACGACCCACGCCTTCGGCTCGTGCCGTAAACTTCTCGGTTTTTATAAGTATGTATACGCCTTTGCAAACTCGTACGAAGTGTACTGTTGTTTATGTACTATATAAGTAATGGACTATGTACTCAGGTTAATGAAACTCTTTGCTCATTGAAACCGGAAGTGGATAGAAATTGAGTAATTTTTTTTACAGAAATAAAATCAAATATGATAAAAAACTTATTGTTATTTATTATTGATTGAACAATTATTAATCGTATGATGACAAATAACTAAGCTCTAACCTCAATACCTCCAATTAAATATCTTTTCCGATAAGATCGGGAGAGTCCAGTTTTCACCGCTAAGCAAACAAAACAAAATGGCTAAGAAAATGGCAATACCAATAATTTATTTATGGGTTGTATATACCAATAATTTATGGGTTGTACTTTAAATTCTTAAAAGCCGATATGTTTTATTATTTGTTGTTATAGCGGCAATAGAGATACCCCCTCTGTGGAAACTTCAGCTCTCTCTAGTACCTATTTCGGTTGTACTGCACAGGTAGAGCGCGGTGACAGCACGGACAGACAGACGGACAGCGGAGGCTTAGTAATAGGGTCCTGTTTGGCACTCTTCGGGTACGGTACCCTAAAAATGAAAAAACAGCGTAACGCCTTTTCCCATACGGATTGTCAGAGGCACCTTTGTACCCACATTTGGCCAGTTATTCAATTGGCCATGCTAAAGAAGCACGTGCTACTTTTTATTTCATTTTATGAAATTTTAAGCTATTTTAGGAAAGGAGTTGGGGCGCCGTCTGCGTGAAGGTGGTTATGACTACCGCTCCGGGGCATTCCTCATGCAGAGGATCTCCTTGGCAGTGCAGCGGGGCAATGCCGCTGGTGTCATGGGGACCTTTGGTAGGGAAGTGTCCCGGGGTGGGATTATTTAGTTAAGTTATAGTCGTTAGCTGTATACTCATCTTATTTTAGTTTAGCAAGTGTTTAAGTTTAGTTTTAAGTAATTGACGAAGCTTCCTGCAGATAAATCGAATTGTAAATTATGTTTTGAACAATTGAATTTAATAAATAGAAATATATTTGTCTTTTAGGAAAGTCGTTTGAATATTTTGACTTATAATTTTTTGAATATTTTCCAAAATATCACCCCCGTGACAGTGTTTGAACCGTTGTACTTGAGGCTGGTTGTTTCCCATCATAAAACTAGGAAATGAATCTATCAGTTATATTTACGTTCCGACTGAAATCACTGGCAGGAAAACACTTGACAGTTTGACGGTATAGCGTTAATTTCCATTATCTTGTCTCCCTTTGCTCTTTAAGTTTAATTTAATTACATACCTTCATATTGTATTCGATACTGACATAAACAAGTGCGAGGTTACTCGACGTAAACCAAAGGTTATCGACAACTGGTCGTAAATAGCAATATGCCAATTCCATACTACAATTTAGCATCGTTTGACAGGTGTATTAGGGTCATCGATTTGTGAAGGCTTACCTGACGGACATAACTATGTAGGTACCTACTGGTGAAGGTTCTGTGGGTGCTAGGTTCCACTAACTACTTGTTCGAGTCCCGGTGGGGGCAAATATATGTTTGACGAGAACGGATGTTTGTACCCAAGTCATGGTTGTTTTTCTATCTAAGTATAATATTTATCTACATAAGTATGTGTATCGTTGTCTAGTACCCAAGATACAAGGAATCCTAGTTTGGGGCTAGATCAATGTGTGTAAATAGTGTCCAAGGTGTTATTATTATTATAGTTTAGTACGAGTATAATGGCCACAATGGGGTTGGCCGGTGAAAGCTAATCATAGGTGGCGCCACGTGCATTTGGTTCCTTTATCCAGTTGCCACTTTCAACGATCGACTAATTTCTGGAATTTGTTCTGTGATAATTGGTTATCGGAATTTATATACTACACAACAAAAGTTTTTTCGAGTAGGTATATGATATAATCTCATGTAATTACTACTATACAACTTGATTTTGTCTTTTTGGCGGGTTTTTTACTATTTGCGCACATGACTGGCGATTGAACACACTGTACTGGTAACACAGAAGCGTGACTTTGACGTTAGGGGAACCAACCGATACTAGCGCCACGCCGACAGTTGCCAACCCCGTTGGCTTCCCGCGCTGCCCCTTCTACTACTCCTCGCTCTGCCGCAATGTGGCTGCCGGTCGATGTTGCCAGACCTTTTACTCGCGCTATAAAACCGGTGAAACAGGTGGGCAGGACTAGAAGCGTGACGTGCAGTGTGGCCACACCACGTCTCTGCCTCCTTTCCTCGCTACTTCCTACGCTACTCGACGAGTGTTTGTCAGGGTGTAAGCACAGACCGTTGGTCCAGACCACAGAACTGAGATTAAGACCATATTTTGAATTTCAACTAGGTCATAACTTTTGGTGGCGTTGAGTTTTGATCAATTGGAAATATTAAACTGCATAGCAATAATACTGATTTGCACTGCAAATATACTGATTTTCACAGAAAATATCAGGGCGAAGTACTGCGGTAGCTTAGGTGCAGGGTAAAGGGGGTGAGTGAAGCGAAGCCCCCTTTATCCTTCGTATTAGGTTGAACATGTAAGAACAACAAAAATACTTAAAACATAAAAAGTGTTTTTGCTGATCCTTTTTTACTGTGAAAATCAGTATTTTTGATGTGCGATCAAATACTAGCCCTAATCAATTAGCACTGCAGTGTTTATACTTAGTAGATTGATGGATTTTATCGCTATTAGTGCTCAAGCGATTTACCTAGTGTTGTGATAAGTAACTAGAAGAAAAAACTGGCTGTATGAGCCTCAGCATATTTAAAAGGGTGTTAGTTTTGTATTGTTGTGATTAGTTCATATTTCATATGTATTCTATATTGAACCAAACTAACAATCGTAGGTATTGTATCTCGAATTTCATTGTATAAATCATATTAATGCCAGAATCGTAGCAAGTGGAGTTCTTTAGTCTCTGCCTACCCCTCTTCCGGAAAAAAGACGTGAGCATATATATGTATATGTGTATGTAGTCATATTATATTATTAATCAACATAATGTTAACGTGTTAATAAAAGTGGTGGTTATTTTCCTAAACTCTCAGGTAAAATCAAAGTTTCCCTGTATTAAGAATAATTGAGTAGGTTAGGTACCTATATTTGACCGCTAAAACTGATTTGAATAATTGTTATACTCATTCATTAGTGTAATTAAATTGAAAGTCATTCGTTATCATGTTTTTTTAAACCACGATCACACACAATGAACGTGCCGAATTAATAAATAATGTGGAACAAAATAAGTAAAAACAATGTGTAAGATTGTGGCGCAAAACAAATACTAGGAAAAGAAAGTAATAGCTCATGCTCCAAGGTGCTCCATAGACAAGGTGGAAAATTTAGATTTTTTCAATAATTTATAAGTACGTCATTTTAACAACGCTAATTGATCGGAAACTAAACTAAATCCGCTTACACGCAACACTTGAGCAAATATTAATAAACCTTACAACATGACTACGATAACACACCTAACACTCCAGCACAACACCTTTTAATTTACCAAAACAAACAAAACACCTTATTATTTCACATTTTCACTCCACGAACTCGAATAATTTGTTTTAAAAAATAAACACAAATACTTTAAGAAAAAAAAACGATGGGGATTCGGGCAAGGGTTTGCAGCGCATTCAGCCAGGCGCGTCGCGATAACTCGGGAAATCGGAAATGTCTTTGATTTCGCGAGTGCCGCGGAAAATTCTGAGCGCGCGGTGCGACGCGCGTCGCGTGCTGGGCCGGCGGCGACAATGCGCGCGCACGCTTACTCTACTGGAAACTGCGGCATAACGTGTTTGTTAATCTTCAGTTAATTACGTGAGCATCGCCGCTAAACACCGCTTTAGAGAAATTGCTCACACATTAAATTCACAAAGAAATGCGGCGCGTGGCAACAGCGTTAAAATTTCGGTAACATTTTATACGGCAGTATTTACTCGGGAAAATTGTAGGTAAAATGTATAGAAACTAATTCCTAATGCATTCGTGGTTAAATCCTATTAGTTTGTTACGACGTTAAGCTTGATCCCCGTTTTGGTGACATCGGGCTTCGTCTATACAGGGTGTAACTGAAAGGTGTAGTCATATTTTAGGGGGTGGTTAGGGTCATAATTCTTAACAACTTTCCTCATAAAACCTATTAGATTTTTATCACCTGATTTGTATGAGAAAGTGAAAAATTAAGTTGCTCGGATCAAATCGGTTTCACAGTGACAGTTGCTTAGATGATGTCCCTTAAAACCCCCCAAAATATGACTACCTACGCCTAGGAAGGTATAACAGGAGTGACACCCTGTGTACACAATATTTTTTTCCAGATTAATTTCCAGTAGCGATGGTCACACTATGAAATTGATTTAAGAGGCAGTCTTTAGCAAAAATACAGTGCCTACCTCATAATAAGACTGAATCAACAATTAAACAGTCACTGCTATTTAAACAATTGAAACAACAACAACAAATAATTTCTTACGCTACTTAATTTATTTAGGTATTGGTATGCTCCTGCTGACGAAGATTATTATGTTAGAGAAGAAATATACAATTCATTAATTAATTACAGCCCATACTTTTCACTTAGTTTACAAACACACTGCATTTCCTTTTAGATCTATGGTCGTTCTTTAGAGAGTTTTAGATTATTGCCGAAAGCATTCGAATAAATATTGCGGTCCTTCTCTGCACACAGTTAAAAAGCGTTCCAAAATAAGCTTTATTTACTTTTTTTAAAGGAATAGGACGTAACTGATTCTATTGTCCATTTACTTAAAAAAAACAATTCTATATCATTATATTATAAATTATTATGATTTACGATTGTTCGGGGAAAGTGGATTATTATTGTATTTTTAATTGTTTAATAAAGCATTGATCTAGTAAATCCGCATATTTTTTCACACTTAAGTGCTCAACATATTAATGTTAATTATATAACTAAACATTAAACTAACTACCCAGTGTGCAACACAATGCACATCATTGTATACCTCGCACTAAGCTGTAAAGCCCAATGTGCAACAGAATGTACATAATTTTTCTATTCGACATAATACAATAAATTTGTGTGATTGATCCAAAATAATTTATAATAATACATTCATAATTAATTTTGTATATTTTCCAAAACGAAACGGTCTAAAGTTTCGTAGATTAATTAGGATTAAAACTCAAGTGTTGCGGCACAAATGGCGGAATTTGACAGATTACGAACTGATTTCTCTCAATCTTCATTGTATGGTACAGTGGGCGTTTAGGAGAGGTTTTTTTTAACTCTGCGCCGGAACGCTTAATATCATTTTGTGCAATACAATATACATTGTTAATCTACTATATATAGCCGGATAGAATCGGATATATGTATATTCGTAAGAAAACATCTCTGTTTTAGAATTTAGAGTACTTAGATATTATGTTTATAACATAAAAGCCCAAGAAATAGCTATGGGGCCACGTCCAGTTATTCGACACTCCATTTTGCGTGACAGGGGGCCAGCCCATTGCTGCAGCTGTGCAGATGTGAAGGTTTCCTCACAATGTTCACATTTCATCACACAAACTCAAACAAACAATTCTTATCTCCACAACTCTAAGGTCTGAGGAAGTTAGTTAAATTATATGAAAACACGTGTAATTTTCCTCAAATCACAGTCGCGTGCGCAAGTCACTGAAACCTTGATCTTCGCTCGCTGGCGACGACGACACGAAAGTCGTTCCAACAAGGCTGGCGTAAAATATGTTTGTAGGTATCAGGAAGCAAACATATTGTCATTTTAAATGTTAACGTTCAAAAAAGTAGCTAAAGTTTTCTTTAAAGTTCATCTTGATTGGGAGATAAATTTTCCAGAGTGTGTTTAATTATGTAAATAACTTGCCTTCCTGCCAACCAAGCAAGTCACAGATATAGGCCATCGTACATACTCGTACCTAAATGTAACACTCTGATTCACGTGATTTCATAACTTCATAATTCTTTATTGCACACACACATATTAAATTTAAAAGGTTACATTAGGAGAAATCGTATGTACAAAGGCGAGCTTATCTCTAAAAAGAGATTTATTCCAGAAAACCAAGGCATGAAAGGGAAATGTATCATGAAAGGGTAGGCAGTGTACAATATATAATATCTAATCTATACTAAAATACATATACACTGACGAGCAATGAAAAAGTTCCAGTGAGATAGCAGCAAATTACTCCTAAACGGGAAAGGCTAGCTTAATGACGCCGTCTGCAATATTGAAGTACATTTAACAGCGCATCAGAATATTACCAAGTAAAAACGTAAATATTGTAAACGTAATATTGGTTCTATGTCTTAGGAGATATTAAGGTGTTTGTCGGCATTTTTTGAGTGGAACTTTTTCATTGCTCGTCAGTGTATAATATAACTACATACGTATACTAAATACAATACATACGTATATCTGCAAATATAGTTTATATATTATAATGATATACATACTATATATAACTGAGACAAGAGTAGGACTGTCTCTTATAGTGCAAGGTAGTGCGTTCCACAGTCGACCGGCTGCAGCCTGAATGAGTGCTCATATGCCGAGTTGCTATGCCTTGGAGTGGCTAAGAGTGAGACCGTGTGGGATCTCCGGTGCCGATCTCCTGAAAAGAGATACTCAAAGCGTTCTCGAAGGTAGCTGGGGTAGCGCGGGTTTTTCAATATATTGAAAAGATAAGAGAGAATATGAGTGTCTCGGCGACGACGCATTGGAAGCCACCCCAACTATTTGCGATATTGAGAATAATGGTCGAATGATGATTTGACATCGACTCGAATATGTCGCTGGTAGGAGTCAAGCGCATCGCCAGCCTCAGCCTGAGGGCCTCAAGTTTACACGAGACATGCGTGGAAGGTAACTAGGGACTTTGAAGGCAACAAATGTATTGTATGCAATATTAGTTTTGACTCCCAAATTTAGCGCCGTTTTCTCACAATGTTTTCCATCACCGTTCGAACGTCCGTATAATTTACTTAAGACAAATTAATTATATCATTGGTACATGGCCAGGAATCGAATTTGCATCTCCTGTGTGAGAAGCAAGCGTGAATAACATTAGACCACGGAGGTCTTTTTACGTAGAAACCTTTAAATTGGTCTCACTGTCGTCCATACAATACAATACTGTATTGTAAAAGCGGCGGGCAGTGGTCACACTTCAACCTGTCAAGTGTTGAGTAACCACCTATAAGAAGTTTCTGTATTAGTCTTGAATAAAAATAAAAAATAAAGATTATTTGGGATGAAAATGCATTTTTTGGATGTAACTTTTTACTCAATTTGGTAAACAGTTAAATAATTTGACGACCGGTTCAGCCTAGCGGGAACTAATCCTGCCTACGAAGCTGACGGTCCTGGGTTCGAATCCCGGTAAAGGCAAATGAGTGATGAGTGATGAGCATGAATATTTGTTGCTTAGTCTCGGATGTTTTCTATGTTGATGTTTATATAATGTTTATAGGATGTTTACATAACTATTTATCTCTATCAAATATGTCGTCATCTACCCATAACACAAACCCAGCAGAGCTTATATGGGCTTAGTTCGATTTGTGAAAAATTGACATCAAAATATGTTTATCTACACGCATCATAAATCCTCTTTACTGCGTCCAAAAACCGCACGTTACGATCAGCATAATGTTAAACTACTTTGTAAAAACTCATTTCTTATCTGAATATTTAACATTATGATCAAAATGTGTAAAATTTCTACATATTATGACATTCAAATTTCGAACGCCGACGCCCGCCTGCGTGCCGCCCCTTCTTTGTCTGTGAAGTTGGTACTACAGAACAAGCTAAACAACTCAATGCCACAATGCTTGTCAAATATGCGGTTCCTGAACACATCAACGAGAGCTTATGATATGTGTGTAGATAAACTAGTGTATGTAACAGTACATAATTAGGCATTCAAACTCTCGAGGGATATATTACCCACTCTCGAGTTTTAATGCCCTCCATTATGTATCAGTCACATAAACTACTAATATAATATAGGCCTATCTTGAATAAGTAACTTATTTTAAGAAATATTAGTGATCAAATGAAATGTTCACTTGCGTTTCTAACGTACGTACTACATTTTGTATGTGTGCAGCTCCACCTACCTACACTGACGGCACTTGGGCGTCTACCCCGTGGTAACAAGTCGTGACGGTAGGTATGTATGGATGTTGACATCGACGTTGACTGCCAAAAGAATATGTTGTTGTAGTGACTTCCCGGACATTCCTCGTGTCCATTTACAGTTGACGCATGTCGTGCGCGCGCGCCGCTGACGAGTCGATCTCGCGACGCAATAACAAATTCTCAACGGACATCCTGAAAACTTTACGCTCAGGAGAAATTGCTGATAAGATAATTGCCGTCACGCTTTTACTCATAGCACGTAGTATTGTTAAGGCCCAAGATCACACAAAACCACTGAAGAGAGCTTTGGCAAAAAAATATAAAATTATTTCCATTAAATTCATAGGTCTCAAAAAATTATATGTTATTCACAAAGAGATAATCTAGTTTAAATACTATGTCGCTACGCGATTGGATTAATTTGGCTCGATCATAAAAAATCCTGAACATAGTCTACATTTAAAAGGAGATTCAATAATTTTAATATAAAAGTACTGATTTTTCTCCTAATTTTATACCTAAATTTTCCTCTTTTAGAGGTCCTTATTAATCCTTAAATTTTATTAATTAGCTTATTTACGTTTTTCAGTCAATTCGAAAAAACACCTAATTTTTAACGTCTCCTGGCGGCCCGACGCTATTCCGCGCCGCCCGCTGCCCCGCCAGTTCCGCTACCCCGCCAGAAGACGACGGGCGAATGCGGCGCCCCTCACCTCAACAGTTAGAACTGGGCCTTAAGTTTTCTGTGCTCATAGGTACGGGGTTGCCAGCACACACCCTGCATAGCCCGTAAAAATCATGTAAACGGTAGCATTCCCTACGTGTAGGAACGCAATCGAAGTAATCAGGTACTACTTAGATGTAGATACTGATTTTAATATTGTTTGTGTAAATTTTGACATGCGCTAACTAACCCCTAACATGCCCTCTGTGGTATACTTTCAGTTGAATTGCTATCAAATGAAATCAAATCAAATGTCTTTATTACTGTAGATATTTACCTACATATACTTAGCAAACGCCATTTTTGCCTCTTCTCTACATTGGACCACTGTGGGAGAAAAGGCGTATATAAACTCCCACAGATTGATTTTAAGACCTCTTTTAAAAATTGCTTGTGCTTAACTAATCAAAATATACTACAATTTCTATATTTTAGGTATCATTCCTAGAACGCAGAAAACCGGAGTATTAGACATAAATATCTACAAAAAGAAAAGAAATCACACTCGCACACAAACACACACACACACACACACACAACACACACCGTTACTGACTATTATTATTATATTTTTTTAGTTTTTCCGTTGTTTCCTTTTACTTTCGTTTTGGCACTTATATTACCAAATTCGTTTAAACTAATTTGCTTCCGTTTTAATCGATTGATTAGGATGTTAATCAGTGAAAATTAGGTTTGTTTAATAAATAATGATGAGTGCTGTCTAAGAGTGGAAGAGCGGAGCTTAAAAGAAAGTTCTAGCCCTATGAACTATTACTATATATAACTAGTGTAGTGATAAATACGTAAGTAAAAACATTCACTGACAAAACACGTATAATTTTATTTTAATAATAAAACCAAAAGTTTACAGCAAAATATTGAATGACAACCGTGTCCAAGACCAAAAAATAAACAAGAAAAGAGATAAAAACCTGAAATTGTCTATGTCGCAAATGAACACCGAAATTGCTTTTGACTCTTTATGCGCACTTTGATCAGGACTGACGTGAAGATGAAATATTTGTATGAGGAGGATATGAAGTGCGTATGGAATGGATGAGGGGTTAAATGAACGATTGTCCAAAAGTATGCCGAAAATATCTTTGACGGTGGCGTACAAATGCGTTTAGGAATTTAGATGAAATTAATGAACAGACGACCTAATCCTGTTCAAAGATATAAAGTTGTCGAAAGAATGAAGCTGCGGGATCTCCTGAAGCGGCGTCCAAGTTCCTCGTTCACGTACGCCTGCCTGCCTGCGTCTGCCTGCTCCAAAGCACGCCTTGGTGAGGTCTACGCGTCCGCGGTGTCGGTTTCGAAAAATTGCGCAGCTCTCCACCAAAAGCTACAAATAACATATAATGATAAGTACCAGAATAACGCTAACACGACCAAAATGACAACACGGAATATAAACACCAAATACATACCCAGATCGCTCCCAACGTCTGGCCTTTGAGTTCAGATGAAATAATGGGAAAATATCAGGAAAACATCAGGAATATTTTAGGCGGGCATCAATTCTTGCCCAAGGACAATTCTTCTTGTGTCAAGGCTGCCCAAAACACATTACACAGCTACTCACAACGCGAACAATACTGGTCAAACGAGATAAATGTGCACCAAAATGCTTACGACTCCAACAGCTCAATGAAAATCATTTTTTCCAGTCCTGTCAAAACTGACAACTACCAATAAGAATCTAGAATAATTCGAACTTTGAATTTCGCATAAACTTATAAAACATCAACCAGCCTGTATCACAATAAAATCGAAATAAAAATTAACATAACAAAGGAGTCTTAAAACGACGTCTGCGAGTTCACGCTGCACTAGCTACTAAGTCAGGTAAAAACTCCAAAGGTAGGTGAATAGGGCAGAATATTTAATTGGTTTTAGAATATCACCAAGAGATATGGTTGAAAATTATGACCTTAACGAATTCTCAGCTGCACTTAACACCGAACACGCCAGCGATTACGTAAGTGTGAGTCTTTGACTGTGCCTCAATCAACTCCACCGGGAAAAAGCGCGGCCTTGCCAATGCTAATAAAATCATTATTATTGAAATACATTCTTCCGTAGATAAGCACGTCAAGGATTGCTTGTGAAATCCTGCGCTTAACCGGTAGCGGGAAGCTACGCAACATTAGATAACGGTTACCTGAGAATGTCCTTTCTCTGACGATTCTGCTTACTATTTGTAAACGGGTGTACTGATTGGCACAGCAAATATCGGGGCAAAATACTGCGGTAGCTTAGTTGAAGGGTAAAGGGGGTGAGCGATGCGATGTAAGAGCAACATAAAATACTAAAAACATAAACTTAAGGTGCTACGAAAAAAATATGGGACTTTTTTGGAATCAATTTACTCCACCATGAAGTCATCTACAGATTTGATTTTTGGGTTAACGTTTATTGAGTATTTGATTAAGATTTTCACAAAAGGAAAACACGATTGGATGAAATTTTCTCAATAGAATTTAATTACGAAAACACCTCTAAATTGTTTTATTTTTTCCTGTAATTCTCAAATCCTTACTAATTTCATTGTAGAATTGCGTTCAAAATGTAGATATCGTGTATTCGCAAAATCTCCTTAAAACACTTTTTAACAAAATAGCGTAGTTTATTTTTAAACAATTTTTCTGTCGTTTAGCGCTACGTTTTTTAATTTTCTCCCGATTGCGTTCCTCTCACACTGCGGGTCTTTCCGCTTGGAGTGACGGGGACCTTTGCACGGACGAGGTATTTCCTTAAGTACACTTAATAGTAGTTTATGTGACTGATACATAATGCCTAATTATGTACAGTTATATACACTAGTTTATCTACACACATAGCATATGCTCTCTCTGATGTGTTCAGGATCCGCATGTTTGACCGGCATTGTGGCATTGAGTTGTTTAGCTTGTTCTGTAGTACCAACTTCACAGACAAAGTAGGGGCGGCACGCAGGTGGGCGTCGGCGTTCGAAATTTGAATGTCTTAATATGTAGAAAATTTACATATTACATATGGTCATAATGTTCAATATTCAGATAAGAAATGAGTTTTTACAAAGTAATTTAACATTATGCTGATCGTAACGTGCGGTTTTTGGACGCAGTAAAGAGGGTTTATGATACGAGTGTAGATAAAATATTTAAAACAAAAAATATTTTTTTGCTGATCAGTTTTTGCTGTGCAAATCAGTATTTTTGATGTGCGATTAAATACTAGCCATTGTAAATTTACAGGATTATCGTAGAATGTATTTATTAGAGAACACAGCGATACGCCAACAAGGTAGTTACATATATAATTCACACCTAAATCGAGAACCCCAATGCAGTATAATCGCAGTTATTATTATCCAACTGAACCGAACTCAATCATAGAAACAGAAGAACATACAGAATTACTTAACTGTACTCGTAATAAGCTATGTTAGAACGTAGGAAGTAAAACATGTGACCATCTGACCCTTGTTTGCATACCTACTTCTCTTTTCTCTTATGTAAACGTCTTACTTACCTACACAAGCTGCAGGGTCCTCAAGTAACTAATTATAAGTAGTTACTCACAAGTTACACATTATGTAAACACTTGTACATACATACTTGTACTCCAATCATGTAGGTACCTAATACCTTTTTAATAGAGCTTGGCTTGCTCAATCTTACAGAGAATAGTATAACCTCTGATATGTCAAACCCAAAAATGCAAAATGGCCGCTTCTGTCACGGGGTCGCACGCGAACTCCGCGCGCTAACGTCCCGTTTCATTAAAATGACGATATCTCTATTTTTTCTATGGGAGCTCTCTAAGAAAGTTATATCGTTGGAATTGCTTTTAAATAAGCTACCGGATAACAAATAATATAAAAACGGAATAAAATTGTTTATTTATCTGTAAACCACATACAAACTTATGAATGCACCTGGTTACGTACATGGAGTGTAAAAGTAGCCGCACCTACAACTTTTTGCTATGTAAAATCCAAACTATTCACTCCACACCATCCCTACGATTGTACGGTGGTACGGAAATCGCACTTGACCGGTTTATATTTTATTTTTATTAACCTAAGAACAACAACTGGTAAACTGGAGATCGCGAGGCGGCTAAAGCAGCAGCAGTAACTGGTTGCTAACTGTCTTAAGGCCCAAGATCACACAAAACTACTGAAGAGAGCTTTGGCAAAAAAAAAAAAACATTACTTCCAATAAATTCATAGATCTAAAAAAAATTATGTTACTCACAAAGAGATAATCTAGTTTAAATACTATGTCGTTACGCGATTTGATCAATTTGCCTCGTCGTAAAAAATCCTGAACATAGTCTATATTAAAAAGGGGATACAATAATTTTAATATAAAATAACTGATTTTCGTTATAATTTTATACCAAAATTTTCCTCTTTTAGAGCTCCAAATCAATCCTTAAATATTTTAAATTAGCTTTTTTCCGTTTTTCAGTCAATTCGAAAAAACACCCAATTTTTAACGTCTCCTGGCGGCCCGACGATATTCCGCGCCGCCCGCTACCCCGCCAGTTCCGCTGCCCCGCCAGAAGACGACGACGGGCGAATGCGGCGCCCCCCACCTCAACAGCCAGAACTGCAGCCTTATGGCGTAAGTCGTCTGAGCTATGAACTTCATAAGACTTTTACGTTTGACACCTTGCACCAGCTTCATCTGTCAAATTGGTATCACGCAAGTAGCATCATAATAGAGGCCAAACCCAAGCTCATTGAATGAAGCCTAGAAGCCTTCGTTGATACCCCGCAATCGATGAAACTGTATGAGCATGAGATGAACCATAGACACACGCTATGAACTTCAGAGAGTGACGCCATGAGGCATGAGGCTGCTGGGCCTTAACATCCAGTTTAAAACTGTGGAGCCTATGCCCCCGAGGAGGGGTCGTCCGTTAATTACGTGACGTGTTAAGGGCCGAACCTCTCGTTCTCACGCGGAATATTGGGTCCAAAAATGATATTCAATATTCGGATGTGTTTTCATATTACCTCAAAATACGAACCGATCTCGGTAAGGTGTGTCGAAGGGGGTAAGGTGGGGCAGGTGGGGCCTCGGTGTTAGATTACAGACCGACACCTGTCGTCGGTCAACGGTCACGCATGTGTGACGGTCACGTGACACGGCACCTAGTAGGCGCCTACTTAGCTAGACTGGGACTGAGAATACGGTTTCAGAAATGATTAGACAACATCATGAGCAAACCTCAATCTCCATAACTGTGGCGGTGGGCTAGTCCCCTGTCGAAAAAGAAGAACGCGGACGCAACTGGCCTCTTCCGCCTCGTATAGGAACAATCGTCACGCATTTTTAGGGTTCCGTACCCGACCAGGCTGTATCTCATGAACCGTGATAGTTAGACAGTTGAAATTTTCACAGATGATGTATTTCGGTTGCCGCTCAACAAATACTAAAAGACAGAATAAAATAAATATTTAAGAGTCAGAGTCATTTTTTTTCTTGAATATAAATAAATAAATTATCTTATTCAACGTCGAAATTATACTTACTTATAACTACAAGTCATTTTTTTTTTATATAAAAAAAAGACTACAACGTTTCGGAAGGTGGGCCTCGGGGTTAAGAAGAAACGGCGAGAAACTCCCCCATACCTTTTTTTTTAAAAAGTGACTTTACAACAGGTACTGGTTTCGGTCTAAGGAAATTCGCCGGCGAGTGATAGACTTGATCCATCGCCCCTCGTCGAATTTCTGTGCGCTGAGATGGTATGGACCATGCAGTTTTGTCATCTAAGTATTCCTTAATAAAGTAGTATAGGACTTTCTTATCAGCTCATTTTTAACATAGTTTTTGAACCTCTTTTCAGGAAGGATCAATTATTCCTGTGGTATTTTATTGTAGAAGCGAATACAGTGCCCCATGAATGATGTGCCTACTTTACTTAGTCTAAATAATGGTAGTGCTAACTTATTTTAATTTCTAGTGTTAATTGTATGGCTATCACCTACAATTTTAAATAAATAAATAAGGGCCTCCCATACAACAAACGCATTTTTTTTCTCGTATTTTCTCGATATTGATAACGGCAACAGGTAGATGCTTGAAATATTCACAGAATATTTAGTTATATGTTCACTTTAACAATAAATTTATGAATTAAAATAAAACAAATATTTAAGGGGCGCTCCCATACAACAAACGTGATTTTTTTGCCGTTATCATATCTATGAACACGGCAAAAAAAAATCCGTAAAAAACTGTTTCCGTACCATTATCTAATGGTACGGAAACCTTCGTGCGCGAGTCCGACTCGCACTTGGCCGGTTTTTTATATCTTTTTATCGAAGTATTCGAATCGTTTAAGAAGTTCTCACACAATCGAATTCAGAAGATCCTACATACAAGAATACTCGTGCATATATATAAAAAAAGAGCTAGATAAATTATCGAAGTATGATGCGTTGAATGACGACCCGAATGGCCGAGTCGGCAGTCGGCCTACGAAGCTAAGAGTTCCGGGTTCGAGTCCCGGTAGGGGTAAATATTTGTTTGATGAGAACGGATGTTTGTATCCTAGTCATGGTTGTTTATCTATCTAAATATAACATTTATCTATACAGGGTGACATTTAATGAGCTGACCATATTTTGGGTAATGACAGTACCCATTAATATGAACAACTTTCCCCAAGAAACATGTGGTCGCAAATGAAGAAAAAAAAACGTCCCTCAGTACATTGACCCGATCAGCTGATTACAAGTTACTATGGTACTATCATTACCCAAAATATGGTCAGCTAATTAAATGTCACCTGTATAAGTATGTGTATCGTTGTCTAGTAACCAAGATACAGGGAATCCTAGTTTGGGGGTAGATCAATGTGTGTAAATGGTGACCAAGGTATTATTATTAATGATTATGAAATGCAACTGCCCATGCAGATATGTGGCTGCCTATTAATCAATCCTCTCGAGCTGTCTCCAGCAAGTGAGTTACGAAAATGCTGTCAGGTTGTGAATGCAGACATGCGGATGACCCAATGATCGACTGTTGCAGCAGTCGTGTAACGTGTATGGTTGGGTGTGGACCAGCGCTGGGTGGTACAAGAGGACATGAGGTGGCGGTGTAGGTGTACGAAAGATATCTTTTTTAATCGGAGTCACGGAAAAGATAGGAAATATTCTCCAAAAATATATCAATCAACAGCGAGTAGGCCACTGTCCTCGGCGGCGTAGCTTCAAAATCTCGTTTCAGCAATTTAACATGAGCTCACGCCAGGGCCGTATAACACGCAATTGATGCAATACGCCAGGCGTCATGCAGTACTTGCCGCTCCCATCCACAGAGCCACAAGTCACGAAACGTTCACGAATAAGCGTCGACGAAGCTACCCCCGAAGATAAGTAGCAGAGTGCCATATGAGGCCCAATTTGACTCTACACATAAGTCAGCATCAGCATTATACTATTCCCGAACATATCAACAATATATCCTGAAATATCTACAGAGCGAAAGTTACAAAATGATTCAACATTCATGTTGACGCAGAGGATGTTATGATGCGCGGCGTATAAGTTGAGCCGCAATGGCGGCGTCTGCGCAGGGAAAAAGCGACAGTTTTAGATACATTTTACCCTGCGCAGACGCCGCCATTGTGGCTCAACTTATACGCCGGATACTATATCATAGTTTCGAAATGTTTTCTGTGATGTGTAGAAAGGTATATTGAGCTCATAACTCGTGGCGCGAGGTATATCTGACTGTACAGCCAATATTGTGTTGAGATAACTGACAGACATTTTCCGCTCCTCTTGCGACTTGAGCCGTATCGAATTTTTTAGCGATTACTTATTGTGATGCTGTAACCAGGTGTTTGCTCAGTCTCGTTCACAGTTGTAGAGAGGCCCTTGATACTTTACAACCTAAAACCTCTCGAGTTCAACTATTCGCTCTCAATGGTAGTTCATGGAGTGTGCATTTGTGCATGGTGATAAAGTAATTAATAACTTCTTGCCTTATTGACTGATCTAATTGAAATCAGGGGAAAAGCGCTATAACGATTTGAATGTAACGTTATGCATTTACATACAGGCACATACATTGCTTCTGGCCCTACACTATGATACCCTGTGCCGTGGGAACCAGAAACAGCGACGTCACACACATCTAAACATCCAAGACCTAAAGTACCTGTTATTCCTCTGGTGAATTAACAACACTGTTAAAGTCATAAACTCAAAAGTCAAAGTAGTTTATTACTGTAGATATTTACATATACTTAGCTTACGTAATTTTTTGCCACTTCTCTACATTGAACCACTTTGGGAGTAGAAGGGCGTAGAAACTCCAACAGATTGATTTTTAGATCTCTTTTTAAAATTGGTTGTGCTTAACTAATATTACATAAAAATACAAATATTACAATAATAGTTATTATGATTAATACGCAGGAATAAATAATTACAAAACTATTAACAGCAAGGTCTGTGTTGAGCCAGATTAACCCCATACAGTCCCGTCATTTAAGTAATCTTGAACATTGTAATATCCCTTTTTCGACAAAGTCACTTTAACATGTTTTTTAAATTGCTCAAATGGCAATTTCAAAATCTCCAGAGGTATCTTATTGTAGTAGAGAATGCACTTATTCTACAAGCAAAGGCTTGGAAATTCAAAGCTTGGAAGGCTCGAAGCTTTAGTTAGAGTGAACGCCATAGGTTATGAGTGAAATACGGAGAGGCTGGAAAGGCTAAAAGCTGTCGATCGAACCTCATTCGAACCTGCGTAAATTTTATTTTACCTGACCATCTACGGTCTAGTTCATTACCTTCCCAACGCGCAGTACTCATAAAAAATCTTATTTTACATTTTATTTCTTGGAGCTTTCAAAGCTCGGCCGCGCTCACAATAAGCTTTCTTCGTTTTTTTCTGCAAGTTATTTCGCGGTCCCACGGTCCGATGGCCGTCATAAAACGCTGCCCAGCTCCCACGTGCTGAGCGCTATGCTTGAACAAAATGGTTATTACGGCTCTCCCTGATTGACTTGCTCGGTGGCCGCTCGAAGGACTAAATCATACGCGGTAATTTCAAAAGGATTAATAACTGATTGAAAACTGATTGCAATTTTAAGCACTACAAAATTTTTAGACATATCGTGTTTTTAATGGCTGATATTCAACTGTTTACCAAATTATGTAACAAGTTCCATTCAAAAAAAATATTATTTTCGTCACAGATTAACTAAAAGTTCACCAAAATTTTACACTCTATTTTATACTAAACAACCTACATTGGGTCGCCTCGCTCCGCTCCGCTATCCAGGTTGCAAATGTTGTTGTATCTATTGTTAGGTTGTGACCTAAAAACTTAAGTATTCGGACAGAAAGTATCCTATAGCAACTTCTACGGTTTTGTGAAGCTACATAAGGGCACATAAGGGGATAGACCCGACCTGGCATATCAAACCGCCGCCATTTTGATATTTTTTCGAAATCGCGGCGCACATTTATTTAGACATATATTTATCATTAATTAGAACAAACAACTCCTATTCCCGCAGGTGTGCCCAGGATTCGTCAGTAATTCAACTCTATATTCTGTGACAGCCGGCACTAGCCCATCGCCGCAGCTATAGACGGGCCGTGTTTTTAATTAAACCTATGAAGACACACAAAACAAAGGTTTCTTCTGTATCGATTATACCCATACTTAGCTCTCTAAGAAACAAATAAAGCCGTTATTTAGTTACGTTAATCTATGGAAATAAGTAATATTTTTGTTTTGTATAATTTAAGCAGTTACTTTCTCGTTAAGAGATAGACGTACCGATTTTTGATTTACATAGAGGTAGGTCTATGTAAATAAAAAATAAGTAGGTATTTTATTTGCATTTGCGGTTATGCAAATGATTGACAATGTAGAGAGAGGGATAAGTATTGTTTTATTCAGTTGAGAGGGCGTTGCCATAAGCTTATGAATATTGCAACTATGTAGTTTTTACAATTCTGGTTTTTAAAACAAAGCGAACTATGACGTAGGTAGGCAAAGTTCATTTTACTTGACACAATGTAGATATGTATTTCATTTTCCTTCTCCTTGGTTTTTGCCAAAAGTAATATGCACCTTTTTCAAAATGTAAAAGGCAGGCGTCACCACATGAAGCTCAAAATGGAGCGTCACAAATCTGTTTATTACAATAAAAGTATATTTTGCATGGCCATTAGAATATATATTAAACTCCCACAATCTGTTAAAGAAATACAAAATGTACTCATACATTTAAAAATAAAATAAAAGGTCTTCTAACAAAGTTTATTAGAGTGTCGTTGAATATCTCCGTGATGTTTTATAAAGCTGCCAAAAATAATTGTAATTTATATGTTAATATTCATATACCCTCCCATGGGAAAACATAGACCGTATTACCACAAAAAAATATTAAACAGCGTTTAACCACAAAACAAACGTCAAATCCCATAAACTTTTGTTTTTAAACAAGTGTTGAACAGTAGTTTATTTTTTTGTGGTAAGGCCCAGAGAGCTATCACAAAATCACAATGTTATTGATTAAGATCTGCATATTACCTATGGTTCCTGAATAAATGATTCTTTAACTTCTTTATCTTTATCTCCTTAGGACAGATATGGGTGACAAAATTGTATCACATTTATTAATATTTTGAGACCTAAAAACATACAAGGCAATTTGCACGTTTTATTTTATTTTGCATAGATTTTCAACCAAGAATACGATTTTAAAGAAACGTCGAACAGAAACACCCCATCAGAGGATGTGACGTAATATTTATTGTCAGTAAGGGACAGAGATATGCATCAGTCTCCCTTTCCTTCAAAACTTTAATAACTATCTTATAGAGCGGGGGCCATCTGCCCCCCTAACATGCCGCTATCATGCCCTCTGACAAATGAGCTGATGTCCGCTCGTAAACATCGGGTAAGCAGGCAAACTCCTCCCATATATATTATACACTCATATAAATCGCCCAAATGGGCAATTTGCAGGTAGAAAACCAGCACATACCGAGGCCATGGCTCACAGTAAAATCGATAAAATCGATAAAATCGATAAAATCGATTTTACTGTGAGCCATTTCACACAACACAACAATGGGGTTGTTTTTAGTCCGTATACCGCACGAGCTGATGCCCGCTCAGTATGTGGGCACCCGGACATAGCAGGGAGGTCTGACTCCTGCGCATGGGTAATTACATTTTTTTCCCCCCAAAAAAAATAAAAGTTGGAATCTACAATTCTGAGATTGTCAAACCTTTTGGGCTAATAGTTTCAACTTCAGACACGGTTCTAGATTTATTGGACTACCTTGTCAAATACCGAATTGCTGTTCAATAAGAATAAAAGAAACGGAGTGAGACACTATGAGCACTATTTGAGCAACCTCAACATCCGCTCCTGCGCATCTCATCAATAAACTGCCGAATGGACCGTGACTGGTGTCGGCGCAGTCAGACGGAAACGTGGATCATGAATATGCCGATTATGATTATGATTATAATTACAATTTGAGTTCAGGTGAGGTCGTCTTCAGAATTGTTGTTTGGTATTGATTGCGGCCGCTGACGTCAGAGTTGGGAAAAAAACTCGTAAACCGGTGGTGTGGATGGATACTTATCTGTACTTTGTACCACCTCGACTGATTATACCCACCTTCGCTCACATCAAGCTACGCCTGCGTGTTTCGATTTCGAACTTGAACATGAACGTAGGTAACACCTATAGAGATATTAAAAAAGGAGAGGCCGTCGACCTTATGTAGAAAAAAGTTAACAAATTGCTTTTGGTTTTCTTAATTTGCAACTTGAAGACGGTAGACAATCATTATTATTAATTTCGGATGTATGTAGGTACCTAATAAAGATTGTGATGGAAAAATACTGCAAAGTTATGTTTTGCAAAATTTCCATATATTTTTTTACGACCTCTGTGGCGCAGCGGTTGTGGCTCTGCCAGCCATGCGAGGGGTCCCGGGTTCGATCCCCGGCTGGGGGAAAAAAAACCCCCAGGTCTTGGATGTTTATATGTGTGTGATGTCGCTGTTTCTGGTTCCCACGGCACAGGGTATCCCAGTGTGAGGCCAGAAGCAATGTATGTGCCTGGATGTAAATGTTATGTTTTCGTTTTCAGCAAATCCGGTCTTCTATGTGAGAAAATAACTAGGTACATATTTATGACAGAATAAACGAGAATTCTAAAAGCTTAAATCTGAGCGGCCAGCACATTAATGTTGAAAGTGTACTGATGTCAGTTTCTAGCACACTTGGGTACTGTAGTACCCAAAAACCCTTTAAAGGTTTTAAATTTTATTACCATGGCATACGATTCAAAATCGCGACCCATAAAAAATAATATCGAGCGGTTAGCATTTTGATGCTTTAAGCGTAAAATGCATGCTACACTATTTATGATATAGTAGTATATGTGCTATTACTAAACACTTACCCATGTGCTAAAACATTACCGTCCACCTGCTGCAGTCGTAGTCGGGTGAAAACTAATGAAAACCACCATTTGTCTCGCAAGAGTTGCGCCTGGTTGTTTATAGCACGCAATTACTCATCTAATATTCTTGCATGAGCTTCAACGTTCGGTACTGCTCGTACCACAGACAGGAACTGTTTGTATATACGCTAGTAAGTAACTATAGTTCAGTTTACCTACTTAGATTGCATGCAAATCTGAGTTGATACTGTTTTTTAGGGTTCCGTACCCGAAGGGTGCCAAACGGGACCCTATTACTAAGACTCCGCTGTCCGTCCGTCTGTCACCAGGCTGTATCTCATGAACCGTGATAGTTGGACAGATGAAATTTTCACAGATGATGTATTTCCGTTGCCGCTATAACAATACATACTAAAAAATAGAATAAAATAAATATTTAAGGGGGGTCCCATACAACAATTCTTTCAATACCAAATACAAACTTATGAATGCACCTGGCTACGTGCATGGAGGGTGAAAGAAGCCGCACCAATAACATTGTAAACAACATTTTGCTATGTACAATCCAAACTATTCACTCCACAATTGTAGGGATGGCCCTACAACTGTACGGTAGTACGGAACTCTTCGTGCGCGAGTTAGACTCGCACTTTACCGGTTTGTTTATATATTTTTATAGCCATTACGGCAATGTTCGCCCTCTTGCCCGGGCGCATGCGACAGACTACTGATATATCATCATTTACACTAGTAATCTCCCCGCTAGGAGCCGCTGGCGTAGTTGGAGTTAAGTTAAAAAAACACGTAACGTGATCTTTCAAATACACTTAACACTGGCAAAATTAACCTCAAAGGAGGTTAGAATACCATACCATATATTTTAAGAAGAAGAAAATAGTATCTGACAAGTTTGACAGATATACAGCCTCCAACTACACCAGCGACATCTGCAATGAGTTTTTCAGATTAGGTGCCATTGACTAGACTGACTTTTAAATTTCATTCTTCTCTATTTTAAATGGCTTTCTAAGATAACTAACCAGTAGGTTTCCAAAGATAACATCCTCAAGTTGAAGGAAAACAAATCTAAGTATTGTGAAGATAGTTTCAACTCTTTGTAAATATGACAGACGAAGGAATCGGTGACTTAGAATAATTCGCGCAATCAAATGGTGCTCAACACACATGCAAGTAGAAAGAGATATTTAGAAAAGAACCGCAGAAATCTGAACTCTAGACACTAAAACCATGCAAATCAAAGTGCCCAAAAAGCCAATCACACAGTGCATGCTAAGATATACTGCGCTATAGTCTTACGTATAAGCGCGTCGCGTAGCGCGTTGGCGAGCGAGGCCAGGGTATCGCGCATGGCGGCCTGGTGGCGGTCGAACATGCTCTCATCTGATAAGTATACTGCGTTTAATATACTGCCAGGACCGTTTTATGACGTCCGTATGGCATGATTTCAGTGGTATGCATGTCGCGGTTAGTTGGTTAAATCAGACACTTAACTAACTCTTTAGACCGCTAATTAAATGCCGACGTTTAACCAAGTCACTAAAATTCCGTCAGAAATGTGAGTGAACGCAACGTTTAACGTGTTGTCTAAACGTTCCTAGGCAACAAGAAATATACAATATAAATATTTTTAAGTGTACTTAAGTTTATATTTAAAGTATTTTTGTTGTTCTTACATGTTCGTCCGAGACCGTCGTAGCTGACGGACCTGTTGTCAAACGGATAATACGGAAATATTAAATTACCTACGATAACAACAGTGGTCGTTGGCCAAGTGTGATGGGGACAAAGTGTAGTGGGTGTACGGGTGATATTTACGATGTTTCATTCATGGAGTGTTGTAAAGAATCGTGCAAGAAGCTGTATCACTACAAGTGTCTGTCCATGTCGAAGGAGCGGTTCGAGAATCTTACACAGGCAGAAAAAGACGGTTGGATATGTCCAGACTGCGTGCGCCTTGCTCCCAGGGCGGGCAATAATTCGAATACACCAATCCGAAACTTGGGGATGAACGAAACTTACACACCGAGCCGCTTAGACTACGTGAACAAGGAACGTGGAGGCGGCGGCGGTGGCTGCGGTGCCGAAGAGCGTACCTACACGAATGAGTCAATGGTAGATACCGATAAAAAAGTGTTGGAGGAGATGAGGGAGTTCCGCCGGGAAATAGAATCACGATTTGATAATCAGAAGAACTATTATACACAGTTGGAGAAGAGATTCTGCGACACAGCTACAGAGTTGCGTGCGCTTTGAGGGTATTTCAAGAAAAAGCAGACCAAGTTGAGATGTTACGGGCACAACATGCAGATTTAATTAAGAGGAATGCACAGCTGGAAGCTTCATCAAAAATGCCACCAGAACCACCGAGAGCATCGTTTGCGAGTGTAGCCAGTATAAACATTCCGATGAGGGCTAAGAAAAAAGTTGCGGCCACGAAACAAGCAAGCGTTCCACAGGTGACATCGGATTCGTTGGAGTTAAACGAAAAAGAGTTAAGTACAGAAGTCAATATAGAGAAGAAAAAGGAGAATAATTGGACATTGGTTCAAAAGAAACAAAGGAAATTTCCTAATTCAGAAGTAAAAAGAGGAGGAAACAGTAGTGCAGGAGAAATACAAGGAATGGAAAAACAGAAATTTTGCATATCTGGCGGGTAAAAAAGAGGTTACCGTTGAAAAGTTACAAAAACACGTTCAATCCATACTAGGAGATAGTGTTCCTATCAAAATCGAGGCAATCAAACATAAAATAGCGCGGGACTATTTGTCATTTATCATCGGAGTACCCGAGAGTCAATACGACAAACTAAGCCATAAAAATGCTTGGGATGTAAACATTGAATATTGTGAGTGGATTTGGTTTCGCAACTCAACCAACAAACCACAAAAAGGATAATACCCCCCTAGAAATCTACTACCAAAATGTCAGAGGTTTACGAACCAAACTGAACTCCTTTTATACAAGTGTGGCAACATCATCTGCCGATCTGTTCACTATAACAGAGACAGGATATAATGATTCCATTCACGACGCGGAATTAGTCCCACCTGGTTACAGCATCGTGCGCTGTGATCGAGCGGACGGCCGTAAACAGGGCGGAGCACTTTTAGTGGCCACACCGCGATTCGAGCTGCGTCGAGTGCCTGTCCCGAGTGACGTCATAATAGACGATCGTGTGTTCGAAGTCGTATGCGCACCGGCGTACCTACGTAATAGATTTTTGGTGTTGATTTGTGTAGTATACATACCGCCTAATAGTAAAGACTGTGAGTACATGATATTGTTTGAATGAATTGAACAACTTTGTAATAGGTATAGCGAAATTTTAATAATAGGTGATTTTAATTTATGTTCTTGTTCTTCTAATACAATTAATTACTATGAATATTTGCTAACATACTGTGGATTCAGTCAGAGTAACGGAGTTAAAAATTGCAATGATAGGACGTTAGATTTGGTGCTGAGTACACCGGGTAACTCGGAGGTGTGCGTGTGTGCGGCAGATCAGCCGCTACTGCCGGTTGACGCGTACCATCCGCCGCTCGAGATCACGCTGCGCCTGCGCTCGCGCAGCGACGTCGAATGCGTGCCCGCGACAACGCTTCAACACGACGACGACGGCCCGGCGGCGCCGGTGACCGCGGCAGGCGGAACTCGATCGACGGATTGGAACTTTAATAAAGCGGATTTTCCCAGGCTATATTCATCGATTGAAACTATAGACTGGAATCAAATATACAGCCTAGACTTAGAATCGAGTTTTTTTATTTTTATGAAAAGCTTTATACAATATTTGATGATTGCATTCCCCAAAAAAAGCGAGATAGAGCAAGCCCAAGGTACAGTTATCCCGAGTGGTATACTATCGAATTAATTCGGGATATAAGGCTAAAGGCACGGTTACATAAAAAGATTAAATCTAGTCAGTCAAGAGAGGATTATGATCGCTTTTCTCAGTGTAGGGCAAGAGTTAAAAGTTTGATTAAGATTAATCTAAACCAGTATCAAAGAAAAGTAGAACTGAACGTACTAAAGGATCCAAAATCTTTCTGGAACTTTGTTAAATCTAAACAAGGGACACGTGATGCGCAAACTATTTTGCAACAGGGAGAAGTTCTAACCGGGGAACAGTGCGCAAAAGTGTATGCCAAATATTTTTACTCTGTATATAGCACAAATTCAGCGGTTTTGGATGTGGACGCAGCAGTAGCAGAAGCTGGCGACGAAAATGGGGCAGCGAGGGTACATCTGGATAGACTGACTTTGGGTGAAACTAAGCGCGCATTGCGAGAACTGAAACCTAAGAAATCAGCAGGACCAGACGGCATCCCGCCTTACGTCATGAGAGATTGTCGATTAGTATTAGCTAAGCCTCTACTTCACATATACAATCTGAGTTTAAGCGAAGCCGTATTCCCAGCCAGATGGAAGACAACACGAGTGGTACCTGTCCCTAAGGGACGAGCAGGATCGAATGTGGAGGAGTACAGACCTGTAGCTGTACTATCAACTCCAGCAAAAGTATTAGAAGCAGCTATCCACCAATCACTATTTGCACAGGTCAGCTAGCAGTTGTCTGAGGCTCAACATGGGTTCCGCCCGGAGAGAAGTACCACCAGCAACCTCCTTAGCTACATGACGGAAATAGTTCCAGCAGTAGATAGCGGATTGCAAGTTGATGCGGCGTACTTTGATTTCAAAAAGGCTTTCGATTTGGTCGACAACGACGTTTTATTGAGGAAGCTTGCTGGTTTTGGTTTCACTCCTCACCTACTTAGATTCTTTGTTAGTTTTATGAGTGAGAGGCAGCAGTATGTAGAATACAATGGATATAAGTCTGAACCATACTTTACGAGATCAGGAGTAAGCCAAGGGAGTAATCTGGGACCGTTACAATTCATTTTAATGATTAATGATCTACCTAAAGTGGTACAGAACTCTAAATGTTTGTTGTTCGCAGACGACCTCAAACTGTCACTTACAATAAATAATTAAGAGGATGCTGGGAAACTGCAAGAAGACATAAATAGAGTAGTGGCCTGGAGTACAGAAAATCGGCTGCAATTCAACAACTCAAAGTGTGTCACAATAACTTTTACTAGGTCGCGCACTCCCATGGTGAACAACTACCAGGTCAACCAGACCCCAATGGAAAGAGTCAGCGAAGTTAAAGATTTAGGAGTCACACTTAGGACTGATTTGACATTTAAAGATCATAAAATTAAAAGCTGTAAAAAAGCGTACAGGAACCTAGGTTTTATACTAAGACGGGTACAACATTTTGAAAACATCAAAGCGATTAAAGTTTTCTATAACGCGTTGGTGAGAAGCCATTTCGAATGTAACGCGGTAATTTGGGCTCCATACGAAAATAAATATATTGATATGTTGGAGAGAATCCAGAATAAATTTATTAGATATTTATATTTAAAACAGTATGGGGTCTATCCGTTGTACCCATTAATGTACCCAACCTTGTTTACCTCAGGCATGATTGGATACAAGGAAGTAAGAGTGAGGAGGGATTTGGCGTTAGCCACTTACCTATTCAAACTACTACGTGGAAAAATCTACGCAGCGGACATCCTGCGTAGAATCTGTTTATGTGTGCCGGACGGCTACGTGCATCAGCGCCGACGCCCGGGGTTGCTGCACTGCCGCGCGCGCGCACACACTTGCTAGGCAAAGCGCCGTTCACGCGCACACTCCGAACTCTTAATATGATAGCGGAGGAGATAGACATGTTCTCCTGCGCTCTGGCTGAATTTACAAGGGTGGCATTATGCATTATAAGTTATGGATTGTGATGTTCACATTAAGTATTTAATCAATATAATTTAATTAATTATGTTACCTATTTATAATTATAATTGTTTAATATTTATGCTTCGGAACGCACCGGTTTTCGTTGCGCGGATCGACCGCGAGTAATCGGGACATCACTAGCGGAAACGGAACCGCAGCTGTCACTCGTATCGAAACGAGATGACGAATTAGGTTACTTTTTCGTCGTGAGAAAAAACATGTCTGCGCATGGCGTCGGGCCTTGACTGTATTTTAGTGTAACAATTGTCTAGCACAGGCGTCGAGCCTGGTCGGAGTGTCAATCATAATAATCGTCGGGTAATAAGTAGATTCACGTCAGCGGAGTGAGTGATTCGTGTTGTGAAGGCTAAAGTTGTTCGGTCACCAACTCGTCGTATTCGGACTCCTCGTGTCGGCAAGCAACACGCCGGCGACAGCATCGGGCCACCAACGAGAGTAAGATTCGGTTCCTCTCCCCCCAAACTTGTGCTCCTATCCCGTATTCCTGCCTCGAATCGAGCTTTCGAATTCCGGTCTACGACGGCAAGGTCAGTACCACTTACCAATTCTCCCCGTGCTGGTGAAAACCACCCCCTCAAGATTCCACGCCGTTCGGTCGAGGCGTGGAATTAAACAATAATGTTATGTACTTTGGATAACTACACTATCGAATTAGGCTTCTCACCTGTAATGATATGTGTGTGTGTAGATAAATAAATAAATAAATAAATAAATAAATAAATAAATGTTCAACCTAACACGAAGGATAAAGGGGTCTTCGCTTCGCTCACACCCTTCACCTAAGCTACCGCAATGTTTTGCCCTGATATAAACTGTGAAATCAGCTGTTGTCGTGACGCCATTTTGTTTTCCAACACGCTGGCTTTCGGTAAGACAGATTGTTAAACGTTTTGACGATGCTTTATTTAAATCAAAATGCTAGTGACTTGGTTAAACGTCGGCATTTAATTAACGGTCTAGAGAGTTAGTTAAGTGTCTGATTTAACCAACCAACTGCGACATGCATATCCCTATCGCAATGCTGCACTACTGCAGAAGCCCTATACGCTACATAACATAACATTCATCAATAGAAAATATGTCGATGTAGATCTAAGTCTTGCTATAGCTGGACATATTTCGTTGGGCAGTCAATCAAATCCATGCGACTACATACCTTCATAAATCTAAAACACTTTAAATTATATCTTTTTATTATTTATACACAAGACTTTGTCATATCATGCCACTGACTGTTATGTAAAACTGCGGGTACTCACAGGCAGGATGGTGGTATAGAGGCGCAACCCTGGTGCCCTCTAGCGGCCCCCCGGCCAACTTCGCCGACAGAGACTCGAGGAACTCTCGGACACTGCGCAAGTCGCCAACGCCACCTTTCGGGCTGGCGCTGCCTTCGCATTCTTCATCTGTGGAGCGATTAAGGAAACATAAGTATTACAGGTGGTTTTAAAACCTCTAGCAAAGGAGCCTACTCTATGATTGAAGTAAAAATTAAGTAAAACGAAGTACAATACACCGAAAGCTAAACAGGGTTTTAAAATCACCCTGTTTAGCTTTCGGTGGCGCAGGTGGTTAATAAAAAAAAAAACATGATACAAATGTGGGCACTACTGTGCCGCAGCCAATCCATATGGGAAAATGTGTGGGGTTATATGTCTTGTTTGTTTTTCATATTGTACAAGATTATCTTATCTAATCAGTCGGATCCCCGGTCGGGATTAGAACCCGGGACATCTCGCTAGTGAGAAACATAAAACTGGCAGCATACCTGACCTTTCCTATCCAAAAATATTTCTTGTCGAAACTCTATTCTCTGGATGTGAATAAGGGTGCAGGGCCTGATCAATTGCCTGCATAAAGTCCTACTCGAGGAAACTAATAACTCCTTTATTCATTATTTATAACAAGTCACTCGAATGTGGCTATTACCCCAGATTTGGAAAATTGCACATATTGGCCGATTTTAAAGTCCGGCGAGGCCAACAAGTGCAGCAACTACAGACCAATCAGAATATTGTCATGCCGAGCTAAGTTATTTGAAGCTTAAGTAATAGAATGCTTACACTATATTCACAATTAATTTAACTGTAAAATAGTATATAAATAGATTTAAAAAAAGGCTTTGATAAAGTAAATCATGATGTATTAATTCTAAAACTCTAAACCCAATTTGGCATAAATGGTTTTCTTCTCAGATGGGTCAAATCACAACTTACTTATCTAATAGATCTCAATTAGTGGCAGTTATGGGCTTTCTCTTCTCATCGCTTGAAGTCACATCTGGCGTGCCCCAAGGTAGTCACCTGGGGTGCCTAGGGGGGGTATAAGTATGTGTATCGTTGTCTAGTACCCAAGAGACAGGGAATCCTAGTTTGGGACTAGATCAATGTGTAGATAACGAGCAATTGAATGGTGTTGTCATGGTGCGCCATTTAGGAGTCATATTGGACATGGAACTAAACTTTAGGTCGCACTATGATTATGTAAAATCGTCAAGTAAAATTGCTCGGTTTTCTATCTACATTAACGAAAGACCTCTGTACGGCTTCGGGCCGTGCACTCTTGATATTGATTGATATGATAAATGATAGAATCGATATGTTTAAAAGTCTTGTATTGATTAAGAACAATTAGTTAACACACGAATAATTATGATAGAATGATATTGATATGAGCCACACGGTGTGCTTGCTGTCCGTACGTGAACTGGTAATAATGATTGATAGGTAAAGCAGGCAACCCGTGTGACCTCAATTACTTACAACTAATGCTACGGTGGCAGTACACCGTACAACCTCCGTAACCCTCGTTCTATGCTAACACTATACAATAGTTTCATCCGTAGAGTATCGATCCGTAATTTGGAGTCCCTTTTACAGATTTCATATTGACTCGATTGAAATCATACAAGCCACATTCCTTCGGATGCTTATTTATCGCAATGACCTCAAATGCAAAAATCGCTGTTTTGAATGGCCTGGAACACTTTGTAATGACCACTTGGGAAACCCTTAGATCTATTACCCTTTATAAAACTCTGCATGGAACATTTCATACATCCCTGTTATCAGAAATAAAACTATAATTCCAAAAATTTCTCAGAGGTCGGCAAAGAAACGAAAAACTTTCGAATTACCCAAAAGTACGTAAAGGGCATATCATGAACCAATAGCTAAGAGGTGTCATCTCTATACTGATCTTTACAATGAAATGTCAGATACAAAAAGCATTGTCATAGATATCCTCTAATATTGTTTTTATAAATGTTTGTTTGTCTCTTTAAATTTTGCAATGATATACAACCCCCTTGTTCACTAACTCAGATCGAAAGTCATGGAAATACTTCGGTTTTGCCATACAATAAACATTAAAATTGACAGAGGGGTGAGGGGGGTGCTCCCAAACTTAGTCCAATAATTATTATGTAACCTGTAGATACCACTAAAAATAATCTACTGTTCAACACTTGTTTAATAGTAGTTTATGGGACTGCTACATAATAGAGGGCATTAATATTCGAGAGTTTTGGCTCGTTTCATAATAATACCACTAGAGAGTTTTAATGCCTTATTATGTACAGTTACATACACTAGTTTATCTACACACATATCATAAGCTCTCTTTGATGTGTTCAGGAACCGCATGTTTGACCGGCATTGTGGCTATGCAGTTGTTTAGCTTGTTCTGTAGAAATTTGAATGTCAGTACCAACTTCACAGACAAACTAGGGGCGCACGCAGGCGGGCGCATATGTAGAAAAATTACACATTATGGTCATAATGTGTAATTTTTCATATAAGAAATGAGTTTTTACCAAATAGTTTAACATAATGCCGATCGTAACGTGCGGTTTTTGTACGCAGTAAAGAGGGTTTATGATACGTGTGTAGATAAAAACAAAAATGTATGCGATTGGACCTTTGTTTTGAGTTTAAACGCTGTATAATATTTTTGTGGTAACACGGCATATGTCCACAACACTATACTACAAAGCATGCTGTCAAAACACCCTTTAGGATAATTTATTAGATTTAAAATCTGTGTGTCTATCTGTTTTGTTTTGCAATAAATAAAATAAAAAGGTACAGGCACATACATTGATTCTGGCCCCACACTAGGATACCCTGTGTCGTGGAAACCAGAAACAACGACGTCACACACATGTAATAAGACCTGGGGAGCGGAGCAAGGCGATTGCCTAGGCAAGTTAGGAAGGGCCTTTAGCCAATTGATTGAATGTCGGCTCTTAGTTACGACCAAATGGCGGCGACTTATGTATTAGGTATAGTTTCTGTAGTAGTACGAACCGATTTGCTCCAGCTTGTCAGAGGTGAGTGACCACGGCATCAGAGTGACGGCTCGCTGCAGCTGCTGCAGGAACCAGCCGCCCTTCCTGAACTTCGTGCGTCTGCAATGAGGAGACGATACCACTGCCTAAGACTGGATGTAAAATACTCTTCTAAGCAAAAAAATTGTTAACTTGCCTTTCTTTAAGTTCAAAAGGACTTTAGTGGATTGTAGTTTCGCATACACTAAACGCAGGTTTGACAAACTACATTATGTCGATTCTTCCGTGGATTGGAGTTATTGCGTTACAGAATAAGACAAGAGAAGTACATTTCCTGAATCCTAATAATTGTCTTTGTTTTGAATACCTGTAGCAAAGAGTCAATCATGTACAAGGTGACATTTAATTAGTTAATTTAGGGGAATATTTATTTTATTTTTTTATTTTAATTAGGTCTACTAACAATTTATGCACTAGTTACATAACATTTGATTAATCTAGTATACAGGGTTGCTGAGTACATAAATCAATTACAAGTAAACACCACGTGCGCTATGAAGTGAAACACTGGGTCCTTATCCGACCCCAAGTAGATAATAATAAAACACAAATTATAATTAAGAGTAAATTAAAATACAGACTTAAATTAAATGAGCTTTGAGTATTTGAAACATGATATAAGTACATTTTTTATGATATCTCCGACCATTATGAACAACTTTCCCAAAGCAACATATGGTCGCAAATGAAAAATATTTTTCGTCCCGCAGTACATTGACCCGATCAGCTGATTACAAGTTACTATGGGAGATCCAAAATTTTTTTTCGTTTACGACCACATGTTTCTTGAGGAAAGTTTTTCATAGTACTGGGTAGTTTTATTTCACAAAATATGGTCAGCTAATTCAATGTCACCTTGTATACTTATGATTGTACCTTATAATGGTAGGTATATAAAATACAACGCAAATAATTGTTTAGGTAATGTCCCCACCGCCAACACATGGGGTACTAGTTCATAAAAAAAACTTTTAACCTTATTAAATCCAATAATCGATGGGGTTTAGAAAACAGTTCACGAAGGGTCAGCTTATACAGAAGACCATACCTACGGCGGACGGCGTCATCTGTTGGTCGGTGAGGACGATCTTTTGCAAGGCCCTTTATAGGTTAATGAATTTATTCACGTACGTTTCAGCAGCACAGATGCAGGGCAGGTCTCCACCGTGGTAGTCGCCGCCGCAACGTCGACAGATGTCCAGGTCAGACGGTGGCAGGCATCGCTTCTGGTAGTCGCTACTGGAATTGGACACATATGGCTCAGTTAAAAAAAGTTGTATGTAGCACTATCTTTGGTTGATTTCGAGGAATAAATTTAGAAACATGCTTGCTAGCCCCGTAGAATAGACTGTTATATAGCCTGGCTAAAATAGCTGTCTAAATGTGCGCATAAGTGTGTCGTATTGGAAAAGCGTGACGTTAAATTAAGGTGATACGGAAAAAATGGGGTTTTTTTCGAATCCATTTACTCCACCATGAAGTGATTGACAGATAAGATTTTTGGATTAACGTATATTGAGTATTTGATTAAGATTCTCACTAAAGGAAAATGCGATTGGATGAAAATTTCTCGATATAATTCAATTGCGAAAATACCTCTATTTTTTTCCCTGTAATTCTGAAATCCTAAGTAATTTAATTGTGGAACTGCGTAAAAAATGTGGATATTATGTATGCGTAAACTCTCCTTGAAAATCTTTTTAATATAATAGCGCAGTTTATTTTTAAACAATTTTTCTGTGGTTTGGCGCTATGTTATGTCATTTTTACCTAATTCCGTCCCTCTCACACTGCGGGACTTTCCGCCTGGAGTAGCGGGGATCTTTTCACGGACGAGGCATCCCCTTAAGAAACAGGACATTTCAGAAAGACAGAAAGGTTCACTAACCAAAAATGAAACAAAAAGTGACAGCCCCAAGTTACGCCCAGTTATAAGATTTCGTATAAACGAGGAGGAAGAAGCATATAGTTGTTCCCACCTTTAGCCAATTCAATACTCATTTTGCGTGAGAGAGGGCTAACCCATCGACCTAGTTATGGAGATATGAAGGTTTCACGACAACCTATCCGCAATTCTCATATCTCCCTTGGCAGTCAAGGTGGCGATCTATTGTAAACAAAAGTGATAGTAAAAGTCCAGTTTGGTCACGCGAGCTGCCTTGCCTGTCGGTGACTAGGTCGCTGGCAGGTCGCTGGCAGGTCGATGGCCCACATCGTGTTTACGCCAGTGTTGATCTATCAATCGCATTTACGGCGTTTGTCCCGTATTTCTGCTTTAACCCTTCATGCGGCATAAGCAAGCAGAATTTTCCATTGGTTTTGGACTGTGGTACCAAGCTATGAGGTTTAAAATTTGATGGGCATAACGTGGACAGAGCCCTAGAAAATCTTAGCTACTGATTCCATATTTCTTATGTTAAAATACATAAGAACCATCACAGAAATGTATCATCATTTTATATGATATTCTTGAATATGTTTCGGAAATTCCAAATCATCATGGAGTAAATTATCATTGATAACGTATACTTGAAAGGAGGAAGAAAATAATTTCAAAGCGTTTTAGTTTTGCTTTATCAAGTCACGGTTCCAGCAATTTCTTATTCGTCGCATGGGCACACTGGTTTGCGTTTGCGCAACATTATTGTGCTCTTAGCAGTGAATGTAATTGGCTTGATCGACGATTGGGCAGGGTTTTCCTCTCATACTACGAAGTACTCAGCTGCAGAGCTTGAGCCCAATTATTAAGGGCTTGGCGATTAGCGAAACGTGATCTTTACGCATGTAGGTTAAGATATCACAAGGTTTCTTGGCGCCTGAGCGGGGCCACCATCTCTCTCTGGCCTATGTATGCATCTCTCTTATTCCCATGCGCTGCTACCCCCTCCAGGCGGCCCTCAGGCGCCAAGGAAATTGGCGTCAGGTCTACCTACCTTCTTCGGAATATATCTGGGAAAATCGCGTTTCCGGGGTAGCAATATAAAAAAACCTCCTACCTTTTGTCGGTCATAACTATCAAGGGTAACTTCTAAATCTGGTGGTATGCGTAAAATCACTTCAGTTTGGTGAAATTTTGTGTTCCACACCATCTCCAATCTACCTTGGTCTCTTAGACATCGACTGTTTCGTAATTGATTGTTTAGATGTCGCAGTTGGTTGGTTAAAACAGACACTTAACTAACTCTCTAGACCGTTAATTAAATGCCGACGTTTAACCAAGTCACTAGCGTTTTGATTTAAATAAAGCATCGTCGAAAACGTTAAACAATCTGTCTTAATATTTAAAACATAAACTTAAGTACAAATAAAAAAAAATGTTTATTTCTTGTTGCCTAGGAACGTTTAGACAACTCGTTAAACGTTACGTTCACTCACTTGTCTGACGGAATTTTAGTGACTTCGTTAAACGTCGGAATTTAAGTAAGGGGTTAAAAATGGCCAGCGCCAGGGGACGCGAACAAAGAAATGCATCTTTAGCTTCAATTCTACGCTAAACTAGACAACATAAAAATGTAGGATAAATATATGTTATAAAAGATCTATTAGAGATAAGAATGGACTTTTAAAATTATAGGGATATATGTTATATTTAATACTTAAAAATATTTTTCGCAATGCATTATTATTCAACTAAATGAACAAGCGCTCGGAGACAAAATCAGTTTCCTATATGAAACTTACATGCAAAAATAGGTAAAAAAAAGGAAAAATTTTAGTTGTTTTATTTTATTTTTAATGTTATTATTACAGGAGTTTAGTAATATTTTCTATAATTTTCTTGGTCTCGGAGTTCGGGCTGCCCCGCGGGGCTCTGCGCGGGGGCATGCGTCAGTCTTCTTCGACGCGATGCGACGGGTATTTGTTTTCTTTGTCTAATTCTCAATGCCATTGGCCCTTGTTCAGCCCTTAACGGTCTAGAGTCTAGACCGTTAAGGGCTGAACAAGGGCCAATGGCTGAACTAACTGTCTAGACTCTAGACAGTTAGTTAAGTGTCTGATTTAACCAACTAACTGCGACATAGACAACAATCCCATGTCCGTCTCAATGGACTGGTTCTCTAATATATGCATAGTAGTGTCGATAGTGTCATTATATCAAGAAATTGACCTTGACTTGATTGTTTACCGTTGTCACGTGATAGTATTTTCATTGATCAAACGCATGGTTAGATGCGGCTATAACTACTAGGTGTCACGAAGAGACACTAAAGGTATTTAATTTTAATTATTATATCAGTGATTGTTTTATTTATTAGCTATATTTTCACAAATTGAATGTATTCTTCTTGTCTTTACTTGGGAGCGAAATATAGTCCAGTAATTTTCCAACAGAACCCATTTTAAAATCCAAACAATCCGAAATATGTTTAGATAGCATGCAGCGAACATTTTCAATGTTACGATGGGAAACATTTAAATATAAGGGCTCTAAAGATAAAATAGAGCTAAGCTCTTGGGCAGTTTACAGTTACAGTTTAATTTAGAGGTAAACACAACTTAAATGCGACGTGGCTACGTCAAGTGCGTCATGGCTTACAGGCAAGAAGAGAACCTTGCAGTGCTTGACTACGTAACTTGTCCGTGTTGCACTAAGTTTGTGTTTAAATTAAACTGTATTTAGCGGCTGTCAAATGCCGGGGGCAAGTCGCGCTTAAACTCGCGTCAACGACGACGTTTTAAAACATATCTATGGAACGTCAAAGTTGACTCGAGACTAGTGCTAAGGCTAACTCGCGTTCTACCTGTCGGTCGGGCCTAGTGTTTACCAGAAACAAACGAAGCAGGTTGTTTTTGTACCAGTGCTTTTGTAAGGGCTCTCAGAAGCCAACAATGTCAACAGGTACTTCACCTCGTTACTGTTCTGTCACTCACCAAAGGCCTGAGCAAGGCTTTCGTGCAAATTTAGATCAACTTGGTCTCAAATGTTGTTGTTTTTTTTTTACTTTTGTTACATTGCACAACATTACAGGTATATATACCCAAACCCTTTTGTAATATCCGGTATACTTAACTAGAACACATACCTTAAAAAAATTATTACAATTCAATTCAATTAGACATAGAATAACAAAAACAATTAGAAGTAAAAGTGATAAACTTTTCAGTCGTTTATCGGACGAAATCATTGAAAACGTTTATCATTTGTAAGTGAACTTTAAATCAACAGTTTTATATCTTCATAGTTTGAAAGTGCAGCACAGACCTGCCACCTTTAATTTGGATGGTAAATAGTATCTTGGTTAACACGCATAACGACATGTTGGTAAATATAAAATATTGCACAACCGATTGTCGAGCGTATAATTGCAAGGTCGCAAACTATCTCTGACTATGGACATTGTTGCAAAACTACTGGATTTTCGATGCTTTGATAAACAGCTCATATTATTATCATTATCATATCTTGTGGATTTTCCAATTGTCGAAATGGGAACAAGGAGTCCATATCTTGAAAGAGTTTGATGATTGAATAAGCGCGTACAAAATTGCGTGTTTTATGAAGGGAATACTTACGATAGAATAGTTATTAGCAAATAACGGATAAACATAACAATCACAGTGTCACGCCGTCCCCCATGCGGAGTGGCAGAAGCACAGTTTGGTTTTTTGCATGCCGTGCCATTTTACATAGAACCCTGGTGGTTCTAGGGAAGGAAAACCGATGAGGAAAAAAGCCCTTGCTAGGCTAAGTACTTTGTGTTTTTATAATGTTTATCTACATACGTATCATGAACCCTCTTTACTGCGTCCAAAAACCGCACATTACGACCAGCATAATGATATACTATTTGGTAAAAACTCATTTATTATCTGAATATTGATACATTATGACTATAATGTATCAATATTTCGACATGTCAAGTATAACATTCAAATTTCGAGCGCCGCCGCCTGCCCGCATGCCGCCCCTAGTTTGTCTGTGAAATTGGTACTACTGAACAAGCTAAACAAGTGCAGAGCAATGATCAATGCCACAATGTCGGTCGAACATGCGGTTCCTGAACACATCAAAGAGAAAAAGAGCTTATGATATGTGTGTAGATAAACTAGTAAATGTAACTGTACATAATTAGGCATTAAAACACTCGCATGAAATTCACACTCGAGTTTTAATGCCCTTCATTATGTATCAGTTACATAAACTACTATTATATACACCTATCTTTCTCTAGTTTTAAGGTATTATGTATGGGTTATGTTACCTGTCATGAATTGAATTGAATATTCTGAAATCTATTAATTTTAAATCAACTGGTTTTTGAATTGGTCTACCAGAATGTTTCGATGCAGAATGCAGATGATGGAGCAGCATTCTAACGATTTAGGCCACTCATCTTAATTATTCAGGATTCTCAACCCGATTACAAAGTACAATACAAACTCGACTGACCTGATTCGCTTTACGTATCTACATATTGGGTCAGCATTGTCTATTGCAATCACAACTTGCTGTGGACCCGATTTCGAGTCCGGGGCAAAAACCGAGGTGTTAGTGGGTACCGGTGTGTGCGTGTGTGAGTTGAGTGTATACCTCGCGCCACGAATAAAGAGCGCTGGGCGACGTTGGCGGGAATTACTGCGCATATGGCACAGGTATTGAAAAGTGACTACTACGCATTCAAGGCCATCGCTCGTAACGTGTGGCGCGACGTATATCTCTGAGACAAATGTTCTACACCAATTATTGAGTCAAATCCGTACAATAGCATATAAAATAGATTCTGAATACGTACTGACTTGCTAAGTTTTATAATATGTAAATAGCTATAATGGTAATGGTTCTGTGATAATTACAAAGTAGACCACAATTTAATTTGTCCGTTATATGTATTTATAAATATTGTGCAGTGATGATAATGATAAGGGATTCATAAAACGTTGATTATTATCACATTACATACATATCTGCCCACAGTCTGACCTCGCCTAACATGGCAAATCTTGTAATGTTCTTCTCGTTGAATGTTGGGGAACCAACCTCCTCTCTCAGTCAATACTGGCATCCCAAAATGTCCTGCTGATTGTAAAACTCACTTCCACTACTACTTTTTCTATGAATATGCTTCGTCTATGACTTATTGGTCTTCCTACGGTCGGGGAAGCAATTTGATAGGATCCTTGGATACGTAATTAAATAAACATCTACTTTTATAACACAAAATATATTTGTCTTATCATTATTTACACAGAAGGATGCCTGCAGTCGGACACCGGGGCACAGGGGAAGGTCCAGAAGGAGATGGAGGCACGACCTGGATAAATACTTGCCAGGGTGGGTCGATAAAGCTTTTGCTAGATATACTGGCTCGAACCAGTGAGGGCTTTGCCCAGCAGGGAAGACCGTAAGGCGGAAATAAAATAAAAATATTTACACATTACTTTCGAACTAATAGTCGCACTTACAAAAAAACTTACGACTACTATTATAAATCGTCCACACAGATATACAGAGTCCACGTCACTTCACTCATCGTCATCAAACCACAATGACGTCACACTAGTTGCTCCCCTCTCTCCCCTCGCCTGCTCCTCAGTGATAATCCTCAGAACCACCACCTCCATCATACACAATGCGAAGAGTATCACGAAGATCGCGAAGTTCGACCCCTGATGATGAAACTGGAAGGAAGAGGGCAGCGGTCCGGGGGGTGGCCAGGCGGAGACTCCTGACGTCACCAGGTGGGATACTCCTGCGGCCAAACTCATCTTGTGTGCTCAAACTGCATGTTTATCGCTGGATAACACCGGGTAATACGGGTACTCGGTCGTTTCGATTCGATTCGATTCAGTACAGGGAGTGATCGAGACAACCGACCGCGCCTGCGCGCCGAACCCAATAGCAACGGGGTGGCGCTTGTTGCAAGTCTTGCGAGAACCAGTCATTATGAAATATGAATCGCTTTAGTTAGATTCCTCGTTGAGCCGCGTTGGGCAACGGCGACGGCAGCAGACGGTGAATGGAGTTTTGAGTCAAGGTTGATGAACCAGTGATAGATGATACGTGTTGGTTGACCTTTGTGGTGCGGTCGTTTGTTTTCGATGCGACAATAGTTCTACGTTGCGTTGGGTTCAGGGATAACTGACTACTTCGTGATATCATTTATTGGCGGTATATCTGCTTTCTACGCTATCTCCTTGTCACGATAAAATGCGCGACGTACATATTTTTGCAAGCCAATTACGTACGTGTGCTTGTTTCATCTGAGGCGTGTGGAAGGTCGTTGGTGCGGGTGAGCGCAGCGGGTTTTCGATAAGAGCTCAGAGTCCAAAACAAAAAGTTTATATTCAACCTTGCAAAAATGCAATGACAGCCGTTGACTAAAACAACTTTAAGAAATAATGAATGCCAAAATAACAAATCTTGATAAGCCAATCGGTACCGGGTATCTTTCCTGCGATTGATTTAACATTTATAAGATCCGCTAAACCCGAGGTGGTTTTAGACTGAAAGGTCCTTAGAATGTTCATCACAGTCTCGTATAGGGACGTTCCGGATCTTTCCTTGCAGCAGGGCAAGTCTTCCGACACGGACCTGGCCGTGGAGAGGTCACTGCTGGTGAACCCTGACTGCCCTGTGCGCATCATGCTGGAGTACATCCGGAATAAGTGCAAATTAGGTCAGTAATTCGTCCTTGAGAGCTGTGGCGATGAATAGTATGTGGGGAAGCCTATACTCAGTGGGTACCCTGATATGCTAATGATGATGGGTCAGCTCCGTAAACCCTAAGGTCTGGTAATCCACCGGACGATATCATCATCCAGTGCCCTTGCCATGCTATTGTGATTTCACTCTACTGTCACACAAGACCTGATGACGTAGCCACCCCTATCAGTCGCAGCTAGAATACTATCTGGGCGAGCTAAGTTGGCACCTGGCTCGAATGACGTTTGTGCAAAATACAGTGTGTACAGTACAGTAATACATATTTACTAAATCGAAATTAGTATTTTTGATTGTACATGAATATTAACATTACAAGCTTATAGAAAAGACATTTACTAAGGCGAGCTTATCTCTAACAAGACATTTTTTCCAGCAAACTAGCAAAAGCAAGAAATTCGAATAGGTAGATAATCGATTTTAGGATTAGGTTGTGCGTAGGGATGGTTCGAGGGCATAAACAAAAAGGGCAGAAACGGACAAACGCGGGCATAAAAGGAAAAATTTTTCACTTTTAAATGTGCTACCAAAACCTGACTTCCTTTAATTTACTATGCGACTTCTGTTGCAAGAAATTCACACAACAAATTTAGGCTATATGCTGCGCAACCTCACCATCCACGGATATTTTCTGTTATTTTTATTAAAGGACTCATGCCAATTTCTAGCATTGTCTTCAATGACAACGACAGTTTTCTTCTCTTCATAAGTTTTAATTATTGTTTCTATTTCTGCAGCCAAATATTAACTAGTGTGTCAATTATACTCCGGATTCTTATCCACGGACGATAATCGATTATGCTCCGTGGTTAAACTCTTTACAAATACGTTTTTTTTTTTTTTTTTTTTTTCATTTAGCCATTAAGGTGTCCCACTGCTGGGCAAAGGCCTCCCCTTCTTTCGTCCACACTTCCCTGGTCTGTGCCACCTCCGGCCACCCCGGCAAAAACTTGTCGAGGTCGTCCCGCCATCTCCGTTTAGGCCTGCCTCTACGCCGGACGGATTTTTGGTTTGCATATAAAAAAATATATGTTTCTTTCTTTCTGACATTACTTCAACCATCGCACTGAATATGAAAAAAAATATTATTTCATTTCATCTGACGATACCCAACACATTTCATTACATAGTTTTCTAAATGTTTTGTTGCCAGAACCTTTCAAATATATCTTTAAAAAAAAACACAACGGTGGTCCAACATAGACATTGCAGTTCCTGAGATAAGTAGAGCCTCGCCGAATTGATCTTGTAAAATCTCGTTTTTTCGACGAAAGTAAAGCCAAGTAGGTATTTAAAAAAATGTAAACAAACATGCTATACACTATGAAAAAGATAACATGGTGCGTGACGGGTATAACATGGTGCGTGACGGGTGTCAGTCTTTAGTGACAGGATATTTCATAAAAACATCGATTTATCAAAAGAATCGATATGTCAACTCAATAAATCCGGTTAGTTAAATATTCATACTAACCACTGATTCTGTAGAATAAATATAGCCAAAATTAGTCCGATTCATTATTTTAACCGGTTATTATTAATACTCACCAAGAGGGTTTTGTGAAATTAATAAGACACCCTTGTTTTCTTAATCAAATACTTATATACTAGCTTATTTAAGATGAAATAAAACAAATAGTAAAGTTCTTCTTAATATTTTCTAACTATAACGCACAGTATTGCACAGGATGTTTATTAGATAAGTGTAAAATATAAGTACTTAAGTTTAGTATTTTGTGGTTCTTACATGTTTAACCTAACACGAAAGATAAAAGGAACTTCGCTTCGCTCACCCCCTTTACCCTTCACCTGAGTTGCCGCAATGTTTTACCCTTAAATTAGCTGTGCACATCAGTATTATTGCACATCAGATGATGTATACTAACTGGTTACTGTGATAAATCTTGCTATATTAATTACTTTAACCATCGATATTGGTAAGTATGAATATTAGCCGGTCAGTATGCGTAATAACCGAATCCTTATCTTGACCGTAGCGGATACACTCATTTATGAATTGGATGCAGAAAATTTGGATAGATTTTGACATTATATTTTCTTTTTTGAATCGTTTCGTTTGTTTCGGTAACATCCCTAGTGTTTGAAAAGTAGATTTTATGAAGTTTTAGGTTACTTGTCATATATCACTTCTGAGACTTTATGAACTGCCGATTTCTCAGTCAGAACTAAACTAATTAAAATTTGCTCGAAAAGGGATCTAAGTATGGTTAGTTTTAACGCCTTGGATATTTAACTAAGTGCCACTCATACATTTATTTGTTTACACAACATAACATAACGTAACGTCACGCCTTTTCCCATACGGGGTAACAGAGGCAAAATTGTGTCCACGATAAGCCACTTATTCCATACTCCATTTTTCCCGACAGGGGGCTAGCCCAATGCTGCTGCTATGAAGATTGAAGGATTCCTAAAGAGGTTTTCCATCACCGTCAGAACGTCCGTACACGTAAGATAAACGACTTATCTCATATTTGTTTACATTATTTTAAATACCTACTTGGTTCTACTATAGGCATGTTTATATTATCATTTTTTATAGTTGATTTAAGTCCGGGAGTTTCTTCATTATTTTTTTTCTCTTCACAATAAGCGGAGGAATTAGCGCAAATATTCAAATGTAGGGCCATTTTGGTAATAATTTTGGAACAATGAATTTATTTTCCATGCATACATACATACATGTGCTCACGCCTATTTCCCGGAAGAGGGGCGGGCAGAGACTAAAGACCTCTACCTGCTACGATCCTGGCATACATCTTATTTTCCACTTCCTTATAAAACTTCTATAATAATTTTCTCTTCGGTTGTACCATTGTAAATCAAATGAAATGGCAGCAACCAAAAGTAGCAAAAAATATCAGGCCAAAATACTGCGGTAGCTCAGGTGAAGGGGGTGAGCGAAGCGACGCACCCTTTACCCTTCGTGTTAGGTTGAACATGTAAGAAAAACAAAAAATACTTAAAACAAACTTAATTACACAAAACATAAAAATAAGTTTGGTGAGCATTTATCCAAACACAATTTGGTGGCCATTTATCCATTCTGGCAGTCATTCCGAATTTATTGGTAGTAAAATAGGTGCGTTTTTGGTAATCGTTTAAACACAAGCCATAAGAAATGAATAAATTAAAATCAATGAACATCAACTTGAAGAGTTATCAAATTTGTCAAAATCCACATATCCAACCAGAGACAAGTAAAGACATGTAATAAACCTACACCAAAGATAATAGAATCACTACATTTAACGCCTTTATGTACGCCTTTATGTTATTATGTTAATGATTAAGAAAACGATATTTTATGTCTTTTTTTAGTTAGCCTTCATGGCGTCCCACTACTGGGCAAAGGCCTCACCGGGTCTAGCCCACACATTAAAAAAACACTATTTAAAAAAAAACACGATAATTTGGTTATTATTTTCTCTAGAGTAAATTTTTCAAATTTCAGGAAAAAATATTGATTGTAAAGTTATTATGAATGTTTTATTTTTTATATTTTACGGTTCCGTATTTTACAAAGGAAATATGGAACCATTATAGGGTCACTTGTGTGTCTGTCCTAGGTGTGTAAAAGTAGTATAAAATGACCGAATCTTGAAATTTACTTTTTGAATTTGAGGGGCAATTTTGGCGGGCAAATCAGTATTTTTTTATTTATTTAAAAACTGTATCGTGTTGCATGTTAAAGGAAAAGGCTTGATGCAAGTTTTTTTTTTCATGTCTTTGAAATACTGAAGTACTTACTTTTTTCTTGAAAAAATATTAAAAAATACGAAAGACCACATCTACCCTTCAATTTCCGAAACTACAGTCATAAAATTTTGGGAAAATCTCGAATGAAATATTACAGAAAAAAATAATAATTTAATAGTGTATGGTTTAAATAGGGGGGGGGGGGGGGGCACAGTGTGTAGCAACTCAGAAAATTTTAAAAAGTTGTTCAGACTGTATCGCGTCATATTTTAAATTAAAGGGCTTATAGCGAGGATCTCAAATATATCTTTTATTAAACCTATATTGTATAGTTTAAAAAAAACATAAGAAAATAGACAGCAAAAGACCAATTACCACACACTTATCTCCTAAACGACTGATCCTGTTATTTAAAAAAAAGTTATGCTGGTCTTTACTTAGTATAACAGAAAAAACGAAATATTTTTTTGCATCTTCCATTGCCGAATTTTCCGAAATTGCTTTTTTTCATTCACGTTTTTTCCCATGATTTATTTTTTCTACACGTTTTTTTTACTAATTTTATTAATTATTTTATTACACAATTTAATTTCTACTGATTCTTTTTGCCAGACATGTATTTTCTTATCCATTTTTTTCTCAATCCGTATTTTTCATATACATATGTTTTAGCGATATAATAATTTTCTAGGTGTTTATTTCCTCATTCACTTTATGTTTGATTTAACTTGCATCCATACACGTCCATTTTGCGTGACAGGGGGCTAGCCCGTCGCCGCAGCTAAGAAGATATCACAGTTTCCTCACGATGTTTTCCATCACCGTTAGAACGTCCACATAGTTATAGCGTGCGATTTATTAAATAAATTCAGTAGGCACCTGTCATAACATTTAATTTTGGCATCGGGTTTCTTTTACTACTAGTATAGGGGGATTGTGGGCGATGGCGGCGGCAAACATATGATAGCATCACTTCGCTTCTTGGCTATTTTGACACGGCCAGGCTTCCATCGTCTATTGACGGACCGGCACAGAAGCACAGAATACTTAATAATACTACGTACAGAAAGATCACTCCGAAAATGCACTTAAGGAAATAGCTACTCTCGCTGCGCGCAATAAAGCGCAATCTAGCTCGCACCTGCGCTACGTACAATAATCGCTAAACACCTAGAGCATCGGTTGCCCCGCCCCGTGCAGGCTAGATTGCGCCGCATCACTAAGCCTGAAAGCTTCTTTTACTCTGACATCACAAGGTCGTCCTGTAAGCTTGATCAGTAGGGTTACCTACGTGCGATTTGTTTTTGCGAATTTTAGTCCACTCTGTGTAAGAGAGGTGTTATTAGTACATACTCTAGTCTAGGCAGGCACCTACCTCCTTACTTACGTAATTGTAATTTGTTTTATACTGGGTCTAAAGTGAGTTTACTTTTAGGTAAACAAAAAGGTATTCAATTAAAAAGGAATCAAATTTTATTTGTGAAGACACCCTAAAATGTTAGTTAGTATGTATGTACTTAAGTCATTGTTGTTGCGAACCTCATAGAAAAGTTGCTTATGAGGAGCGACTAGCGCGCGACGCGATTGCGAGCCAAGCGAGCGGCAACCTTACTGAAAACCTGCACGACGGGTTGGCCGGTCGATCGTACCTAAACTGTTGAGTGAGACCCCATGACATAAGGAAGGATGAGAAAAGATAAAACTCTGTATACATTAAGAACCTATGAATGCTAATGAAACTATTTATTGTTTTGCTGTCAACTTCAGTGTGACTTTTACTTCACCGAAATTGTACTGCCAAACTCAGGCGTTTGCACTACTAAAATGATGAAACCAAGCGAGCTCGGAGGCGGTTCGTCCGCGAAATGTGATCGAATATTGATACGAGCCGGGTACCGACGTCTTCTTATACGTAAAAATAAATGCGGTCTTTGGTGTGGATCTGTCATCTCACACAATCCTGCAAAGGGTGCGTGGTGGTAGACGCAGGATAAACAAGGATCGTCGGGGATGAAAAACATTGTTGAGCGCCTGATTATGAGGGAATAGACGTGAGAAAACAAATGATAAATTTGAAAAAAAGTCGCTTCCGACTATAGACTTATTATAACCCTTTTCAAGCAGCAAATGAGGCGTTTGAGAAGTGAAGAATACAAAGATAAAATTTCACCTTTCCATACAAGGAGAGGCAGAAATCCGGAAAAACAGGAAATTTTGATAAATTTAAAGATCAATACCGGAAAACATTTCTAAAAAGGGGTGCTTTTTAGGGTTCCGTACCCGAAGGGTCCCTATTACTAAGCCTCCGCTGTCAGAGAGCTGGAATTTTCACAGAGGGTGTATTTCTGTTGCCGCTAACAACAAATAATGAAACCGGTTTTAAGAATTCAAAGAAGCACCCATACCGGAAATTACTGGTGTGACGATTTTCTTATCCATTTTGTTTTATTTGTGTGGACTCTCCTGACCTTATCGGAAAATTTGCAGGTATTGAGTTTTGTGCTTAGTTATTTGTCATTAAACGATTAATTTGCTTATCCAAATTATAATAAATAATATTAAGTTTTTTTTTATCATAAATGATTTTATTTCAAATAAGTTCCTCAATATCTATCCACTTCCGGTTTCAATGAGCAAAGAGAGTTATACCTACATTCTACATACTCAAAACTCTATATCAATGTTTCGATGTAAGGTCTGGTCCTACCTGGTATTTAATATTTTATTGTAAAAAATAAAAAGGTATCTCGTACAAAAGACTAGCGTTTTATGTGTTTCCGTGTACAATGTTATGGAACCCTTAGCGTGCGGGTCCGACGTCCTACTCGCACTTGACCGGTTTAATTTGACAGTGATCTGATTGTATGCATTACTATCAATGTGCGTAAGGAGTGGATTGGACAAATTAAGAGCTATTGTTTAGATGGCACTTTCAAAATAGTGCCCAAGCCGTACATGCAATTGTATACAAATCTCTTGGATTCGTAATGCGACAGGCGACTCGGTTTAGGGACATGTCCACGTTAATCTCATTGTACAACGCATTTGTCCGGATATAACGCAATCATCTGGGACCCACATGAGGCTAAATAAATACACACTCATGCTGGAAAAGGCCCAACGTAAATTTGCTAGACTTTTATACAAAATGAAATATGGGTATTATCCCTACTTATTCCCGTCTCTATTTGTGGCAGGGATGGTGGGGGTAGACATCCTAGAGCTGAGGCGGAAGGTATCCCTGTTGGTCCACTTCTATCTGCTCCTCCATAACAAAGTAGATAACCCGGTCGGACTACAAAGTGTTGCCCTTAGCGCGCCGCCGCCGGCTCGGTACACGATGTTGCGGTCGCGGTCGCTCTTCGCTGCGGGTGATGTTCGTACAGAGCATGCACGTTACGCACCCACTTTTCAGGCACTGACCCTACTCAATGCCTGTGTCGCCCAGCACTCAGAGTTGGACGTTTTTCAAATGTCCCTATTTATGTTTTTTAAGACTGTGTATATGTTTTTAAATAATTATATTAAATAATATGATAAGTAAATACTGTTCCTCTGTTTGTCTGTATACTTTTGTTTTGTTTTGTTGTGTACTTTTGTTTTGTTTTGTTGTGTACTTTTGTTTTATTTTTCTGTGTACTTTTTATATTATTTTATCTGTGTACTTATGTTTTGTTTGTTCGTGACGGTCACACGTTTTGGTCGAAAGACTGTAATCGTGACACAGTAACTGTGAATAAATCTTTTAAATCTTAAAATCTTTTAAATACAATACCTGGTGATATTGGCTCCGATGCCTCCGATTATGGCCAAATAAGAGTAATTCGTTGTGTGCCTTACTGCCAAATAAGAGGCAAAATACATCATATAAACGACTGTTTCAAGCTGTGAAACAAAATGTTCTTAATTTGCAGATACATGACATCAAAATTGATTTTGAAGTAGCTGCGATCAACGCGATAAAATCGAAATTATCCATTAGTTGATGTGTCTGGAAGCTATTTCCATTATTCACAGGCCACTTTTTATTTGCTTGTAAGTTTGGAGCGACTAGTACTCGAGAGGGAACCAGGCACGCAGTGACATGTGTTGTATTGGCATATCTTCCCGCACATAAGATCCTCTGCTGCCTTCACTAAACGCTGATCTTGGGCTTCATCATTCGGAGTCCTGGGCAACCCGAGCAAGTCCCAGTCAGTTTTAATGGTACCACAATCCTATATACTTATAGCGATAATGCTAAAAACTTGTCTCTTTCTTGGTCATCGCGTGTCAATGAGCCGCCGCATACTACGTTTCACTCTCTCAGGAGACTTCGGTACTTTTTTCCTCGACAGACCAAAATCACTCTCGCTCAGTGTCTCCTTCTACCCCTCATCGATAAAATTTTACCCCCGTCACAAATTCACAAATCACAACGCCACCTAATAAGGTTGTAAAAAATAAGAGATGGCTTAGGCTTAGTTGTGCCCAGGTCGAGCCAGTATTCAATACTCCATGAAGTGCATGCGCTATTTCTGTTTCAGGAATTTTCACTACGTTCGACTTGTGCGATGAAAGTGGCGCCCTCAAGCGTTTGTTCAACTTACCAACACATACATATGCCACGGATCTGTTTGAGCACAAGCGGAATTATTATATTGTGGTTTTGAGAACGGTAAGATTCTCATAATGGTATTGACATGCGAAGCGTACATATGGCCTTAAGCAAGAGCGTTATATTTCTTACATGTTATATGAACTGTGTAAAAATAACACGAAGAGTGCTCTAGGCAATGTGGGTTTAAAGGTGGTGTGGATATTCTGCTTATAGGACCTATTCGCGGATTTGAAGACCGATCAAATGCTCTTTGACCTCCTAGTGAGTAGTTTTTTGACACATGATTAAAAAATAAAGCTTCCAAATAGCTCGCTAGATGACGTGAAATAATTTGAGGTTCAACCCTGCGCGCTCCGAAAAGATAATAATTATGTGTTTAAATCACAAAATCTGTGTGTGGTAGAACACCACAAAATCTACAACATCATCTTTCGTGCTGCTTTAATAACTGAGCTGTCAGAAGAGCCCTAATCAGGCTTTGAATACGTTGCATTTGAAAACATAATCGCATCGTCTTTCCAGGAAGCTGACGGCCGCATATCTGTGCTACCTCAGCTAAATAGGGAAACCAAATTGTACCAGGATCTGAAGACGAGGGTCCGAAGGTTCTTGACCGCAGGTGACATCAGTTCGTCATCTGCAAAAGCGGATAAGAAATCCCCAAAGTCGACCGCGACGCCATCCCCGCCTGCTAAGGGCAAGAAGAAGTGAGAGCCAGATTAAAGAGAAATAAAGCGTTTATATATCTGATTCGGTAATATGTGGAAGGTCATTATGATAACATATTTTCAGCACCTATTGTAGAGTTATCTTACCGGGGTGCTTCATATCATCATAACAGGCCATGAGAATTATTCAATAAACTTGTTTGCGTCATTTTAACGGGTGCCTTTTAAAACAATGGACAATGATTCTTTAACGAGTCTGGTGGCTCATACATTATTCTCAGGCGTTTGAAGATGCTGGATGCTGGTTATTGCCTGAATGTAGCTTTACATACATAACATTCACGGGCTGATTTTCCAATCCTCAGTTAACTTTTATCTGAGGTATCCATACCTGTGAAATGACAAAAAAGCTATCTGTTTGCTTATCTGGGGATTGAAAAATCGGTTAGTTATTTAAGAGTGATAAAATAACAATAGATATTTTCCATATTTTAGAGGTATTTAATTTACTTATGGACCTAGAACTGGTCTATTAGCTGCAACATACATACCATTCATAAGTAGGACATTTTTTATCATAGATTAAATATTGCAGTGCTACCCTTTCGCGGGAAATTTTCCTGTCATGCCTTGATTTGCCGGAAGAAATCTGTTTTAAGAGATAAGCTTGCCTTTGTACATTTTTTGCCATGAATGTAATTTTTTAATACCTGTTTGCAATAAATAATGGCTTATGTTTAAACGATTACCAAAAACGCACCTATTTTACAACCCATAAATTCGAAATGACTGCCAAAATGGATAAATGTCCACCAAATTGTGTTTGGATAAATGATCACCAAACTTCTTTTTATGTTTTGTGTACTTAAGTTTATGTTTTAAGTATTTTTTGTTGTTCTTACATGTTCAACCTAACACGAAGGATAAAGGGGGCTTCGCTTCGCTCACCCCCTTTACCCTTCACCTAAGTTACCGCAGTATTTTGCCCTGATTTTTTTGCAACTTTTGGTGTTCATTTATCCATTTTGGGTAGGAAAAAAATATTTTGGTGATCATTATATTTGTTGCCATAAATAATTATGAATTATGAACATATTTTTGTGTAGATGCTTTGCAAGATCGTAGGATGTGAACGTCCTTGGTCTCGCCTGCCTCTTCTGTGAGAAAATGAGTTTTTTTAGGACTAGTTTGTTTTGTCGTGTCGTTATACAAGAATCCTAGAAATCATCAAATACCAGTAACCCACTGGTCGATCTTATCTCTAAGCAACTAACTAATTCCAAGCCTTCCAACTCGTTTGTTTGGTAATGTTTCAATATGATTTTACCTAAACCCAACCCTATAGCACATTTATGGTTTCCGAGCTCGCTTGGCTTGGTTTGAATCATCGGCTTGATTTACATCACAATCGATACAGCCCAGCCTATTTGTGTTTAAATTAAGTTATTGTTCAATAGATTATAATTTCTGGATGTATGTGGTGTTACATTCAGTGGGTACCTGAAATCCACGTTGTTTTTAAGCAGAGTAAGGTAAGTCATTTGTTGAGTACCCTTTATCACGTAAATTCGCATCGTTTTGAACAACATTTATATAAGTACATTTGATTTGCACATGGCAAAAATTGGATCTATTGTGAAAAAATATCTCTCTAGATCTATTATGGATCTTGTCAGAGTATTAAGCGAGAGTGAAGGAAGGTTTGTTATTTATCACACCAAACCCGGTTTGTCAAGCTTCCGGTTTATTGTGTTTAAAAAGATTCACTTCCGTAAATATGGCTTCGTTGCATTCACCGATTTTTACCCAAGAAGGACGTAACGGAGCGGAGGAGGCAATGCGTCTGGGGTTAGAGTTTGTTTATGTCTGTGTATGTCAGTTACCATTTTCCTGGAAAACTACTGGACCGATTTCGACGCGGCTTTGCATTAAATGACCATTGTTTCATGGCAGCTTCGTAGATATTCGTTTACGGCTGTAAACCACCAGGGGGCGCTGCAGCAGCCAGAATTCTCATTCTCAGGTTTTTTTGCCATTTTCGATACATTATATTAGCCGTTAAGTTTAATTAATGTGTCGAGGGTGTTTTAAATTTGAAATTTATAGTTACTTTAAAAATTTTGTAGCGAGGGAACTTTCATCTGTACTCGTGACTCCATAGCTGAGGCGATGCGATCGGTTAGCCACCTTTCACGCTAAATGGACTATTGAATAGCTGGCTATACTTGGGCACAACTGTGCCTCTGCCAAGCGGTATGGGATAATGAGTGATGCTGAGTTTCACCAATAAATCTATTCGCGAGGGTTGTTCCCGCTCTGCAAAACTCGTGGAAATTGTTTTGTTGTGTATTTTTACATAAGTACATTTTTATAGCGTGTCCCGCTTTTTCCTGTATGGATTTAGCAGTTGATATCTCATCATCATAATGATAATTCTTAAGAAATTGAATTTGTAATATGTCTTCACATTGCTAACTTTTGATAAGTGTATCAACTGCATCTATAAAATAATGTCAACGACTTATAATTTGATAAACTCTACTTTTATAGGTTAGCAAGTTCTTGAAGACTGAATCTACTATATTAGATTAACCTTGTTATTTCGAAATCGCCCTAGCTCCAGCTCATAAAAACTATACTCTATAGTGTAGCAACATGTCGGAACAAGAGGAACTATACTCTATAGTCTAGCAACATGTCGGAACAAGAGGAACTATACTCTATAGTCTAGCAACATGTCGGAACAAGAGGAACTATACTCTATAGTCTAGCAACATGTCGGAACAAGAGGAACTATACTCTATAGTCTAGCAACATGTCGGAACAAGAGGAACTATACTCTATAGTCTAGCAACATGTCGGAACAAGAGGAACTATACTCTATAGTCTAGCAACATGTCGGAACAAGAGGAACTATACTCTATAGTCTAGCAACATGTCGGAACAAGAGGAACTATACTCTATAGTCTAGCAACATGTCGGAACAAGAGGAACTATACTCTATAGTCTAGCAACATGTCGGAACAAGAGGAACTGGGGTGCCCTGATTAGGATTTTCTATTCTCGAGCTAAACCTAAATCTTAGAAAATGTAGGAAAAACATGCAAATTTTCATAAAAAATATGTTGTTGAATAAATTCAATGACAAATTTTCCGGCTGGAATTTGATTTTAAACCTCTAAAATATTTATATAGAGCTGTAAATATTTATATTTACATTTTTATGCTAAAATATTTATCGGTAGCGCTGGAAGGTAGGTAGGCTGGTAGCGATAGGTATTCATTGTTGTTTGTGAATTGGCGCTGAATGTTTAATTAATACTAACAATAGAAGCTGTTTCATTAATTCAGTGCTTACATACAAAGAAAGACGCTAGATTGCAGGTGCTATAATATCCCGTATTTAGGGTTCCATACCCGAAGGCTGCCAAGCGGACCCTATTACTAAGCCTCCGCTGTCCGTCCTTCCGTCCGTCTGTCACGAGGCCATGAGGCTGTATCTCATGAACCGTGATAGTTGGACAAATGAAATTTTCACAGATGATATATTTCTGTTACCGCTATAACAACAAATATTAAAAAACAGAATAAAATAAATATTTAAGGGGGCCCCCATACAACGATCCTTTCAATACCACATACAAACTTATGAATGCACCTGGTTACATAAATGAAGTGTGAAAGTAGCCGCACCAATAACTTTGTAAACAACATTTTGCTATGTAAAATCCAAACTATTCACTCCACACCATCCCTACCATTGTACGCTGGTACGGAACCCTTCTTGCGCGAGTTCGACTTGCACTTGAACAGTTTTTAATTTACGAATTTGTAAAAGATAAAGATAAAGAAAATAAATAATGATTTATTCAAGAACATAGGTATTAAACTGATCTGACTTAATACAATGTTGATAGGTCTCTATGTTCTGACATACGAGGGCATATGAATATTAAAATTATTACCATTATTAATAATTGGCATTATAAACATTAGAAATAAGCATATAATTCAGATTTAGTAAAAAATGTAAAAAACTTTCATATCATCAAGTATCAAGGAGGTATTCGTTCGTAAAATTGCAGCAGGCACGGGATTCGTCGCACAGGAAATTCGAAGTAGCGCTGTGAATATCAATACCTATTATATGTACTGGACTACCTCACGCTGGCATAATAATAAAAAACTTCCTATAAATAATAAATTTGAATATGTAGCTCTTCCGGCAGCGATGAGTCATTGAATTGGCCCCAGAATGATAGGAAAAAAGGCATGAAGTTATTTTGATGTTTTGTCAAAAACACTGAGTTATCACAGGATACCCGTTCTTTTCGTTAACTTTTTAAAACCAGTGGACAGATGTGTTGCATGCATTTGCAGCGAACTGGAACCGTCACGTTCGGCGCGCCAAAACACTCGGCCAACCTAACCAATTTGAAATTAACCGCATTACCCCACTTTACGAATTATACGCGGACATATTTTTAGCCAGGTTATACCGAAATCATGGTAAATAATGAATAGAAAATCTTCAGCTGTGCTCGTTGCGAAATCTGTCGTCGATGGCCGTAATTTGGGCGGTCATCTATCGGAATTTGGGAGAGTCTTCGTGTACTTACTGTGACTATGGTCATAATAAGCATGCGAAAATCGATTATAATATCATACCTATATTTGAATTGACAAAATCGTTATACCCATTAAATAAAACAACCCCTGAACCTAGATCAAGAGTTCTTGTAAATCGATCTAAGGGATTGTTATGAAAGCTCTTTGTAGGTACTAATGTAATTTTGTGTTGATTTTTGACATTTTTATTTCATAGTGCATGTTAATATCACAAATTGAACATTATATGCTTAGAAGATATAAAATTTGACTTTAATAATAAAACTTATGAAATAAATTAAAGAGAAATATTAAACTGTACATCAAAAATACTGATTTGCACAGCAAATACCAAGGCAAAAGCGAAGCAAACCCCCATTATCTTTCGTGTTAGGTTGAACATGTAAGAACAACAAAAATTACTTAAAACATAAACTTTTAAGTACACATAAAATATTTAAAACAAAAAGTGTTTTTGTTGATCCTTTTTTGCTGTGCAAATCAGTATTTTTGATGTGCGATTAAATACTAGCCTAAGTTAAACACTAAATACTGACCTTTTATTACTGCTCGAATTCCAACTTAAATTAAAATCAAGCCACTGCTACACTCACAACAGCAAGTTTTCAAATCACTATTTTTTCACAAATTCACAATAAAACAGAAATAATATCTTACGACGAAAACTAATGAAACTGCGTTTCAAACGGTTATTAGTCGGTAACTGACTCGATGGGGACCTCGCGGCCATTCGTTACGCCTCGTGCATTCCAAATTCAAAATCCTCCCTTTATTTTTTTCACCATTCACAGGTGGCCAGTACCCGTGAAACACACGTCCAATAGGCAATGGGGAATGCAACTATGCAGCCTATTGTTCAGTGCCGTTGTTCAATCTGTCACCGTATCGAATATCGATGTCAACGATCGCGACTCATCAATTAAATCGATTAAAACGGTTTAGGAACGTAAAATATCCATTGCAAAACACCATCAACCAATTAGTTTTACAGTTGCACTATTTACATAAATTATTTACCTATTTAAGTTTTTTCAGCACATAAATCCTCAGGAAAAAAAAAGTTTTAGTTAAAAACTCCGCATGTCACGGTCGGTGCTCTACATATTACTAGTGTTTGTTCTTTTGTTGAAATATCGCATGGTCAGACGCGGATGTGACGAAATACATTTTTAACAATGTGGAACGATAGATATCTCGTTTACTCCACCACCTACATCATCAATGGGTAAAGTTTGTGTTGTAAAATTGTACAGATTTTGATACAGATGAGCGTGATACACCCTGATTATTAACTATCACTAGGTACTAATTGCACGTAAGGTAACTTCATTTCAAAATAATCTCATAAATAGGATTAATAACTTGATTTGATTGAGTGATAAAGATTGAGACAAGAAAAAACACGGGCTCTTTTAAGCGGATTCCCCTTTTATAACTTGTATTTATACTAGTATTTCGTCTTCCCAACGTTGGAGAGACGAAATACATATACGACGAAATACAAGAGTCGGAGGGCATACGTGGATGAGGAAGGCAACAAATAGAGACGACTGGTTAAGGTTGGAGGAGGCCTTTAGCCTTAAGAGGGGTCCGTAATTATTAATAGACATTAACTAGATATTACATTTTTTATTTATGTTTTTCCTTCCGGGGCGTTAGGTCCAAGGTTCTAAAATGACCATAGTTGCGAAATGTCTACGGTATTATACTTGTCCATAGTGTTAAAATGACCAAAGTATCAAAATGACCAACTTTCTGAGACATAGTCTGTTTGCATACGCATAACGACAGATGGGACTCAGCCAAATTTTTTTTAGACTTTTGGTACCTAGTTATAAAAAATTTACCTGTGCAAAAACATCAATTATGTAAAAAAAACTTAGGGACTAATTAATTGATATTTTAGTAAAAATATTTATGAAAAGTACTAGGGTTACATTGATTGCTAGGAGGTTTGCGTTAAAAATGAGCAGAGTTTCTGTATGAACCATGCAAAGTGACAGCTAATAGCTCATATTTGTGACATTTGCTATCATTTTTAGGGTTCCGTAGCAAAAAACTGAAACCATAGGGCATGGTAAGTAGATGTATTACCTGCAGTATACTTGAAACACTTAGCTTGATTCACCCAGGTCAATCAAGTAAACTAAAAGTACATTTAATAGACTTTCAGCATTATAATAAATTTCATAGATATTTTCAAGTAAACTTTGTGCACCTGAGTAGTGGTACCATCAATGACCGATACTAGCACGTGCCGCTAGTATAATATTGAGTGTTGTGACAGCGATGTACCAGGGCAGCAGACTGTTGAAGGAGGTATGAAAACAGAATTGATAAGTACATAAGAGTATTTCATTGATGTTTTGATGCGGGTACAATTGTGCCTCTGCCACCCCTTATGGGAATATATATATATACAAACCGGTGGTCTAACAACATTTTGCAAATTCAAAATTTTTCAAATTCAACATTTTGCAAATTCAACATTTGGCAAATTCATCATTTTTAAATTCAACATTTTGAGCCAGAAGGTTATAATAACGGAGTAGATCCCATGAGAAGTAGAGATATATTTCTGTAGAGGCTTTGTACGAAATAGGCCTTGTATTCAGGACAGACAATTATCTTCAGTTTAAAATTTAGACATTTTAGCACCACCACTACTTGGACATTATGTATACTTGGACAATAAAACATTTTTTTAAGCTAATAACATAGGTGTAAGTTAGAATAATTATTTTATGTTTGTTAAGCAATTTTACGGAATTAAAGGCTTTTTTTAATTTATTTTTTATTATTTATTTATTATTTGTGCTATTTTCTCTGTGAGCTGTAAAACTTCTTTTAATAACACATACAAACTTATGAATGTACCTGGTTACGTACATGGAGTATGAAAGTAACACCAATGACGTAATAAACTACATTTTTCGGTCTTAAACCCAATCTATTGACTTTTCACTAAAATTATATAGCCTGTTACTCTCACGGTCTCTACAAATGCAACGACACCTCATTTGTTAAAATCCGTCAAACAGTTTGGACTGTAGAGGTTTTTCAAAAGTTTGAAACCCACACATCTCCGCCATTTTGAAAAAAAAAAAAAACTGAATCCAAAAAAAAAACACTATTTCATTATCGAACCTGCTCACAAAAATTCACGAGATTTTTTTGGATCTGGACATACGAAATCATTCTTGCCCAATACTGAAACGAGACGCTTCCCTCGCTTGGCTCGCTCGGTCAATAAGTACCTAGCTCAGTGGTAGATCATAAGATCACCCATCGGTGACCACTGAGCTAGGTACGGTAAATGGACGGACCAAACTATTTCACCTATGGACGATCCGCTTTACAAATGCACCAGAAAGGCAGCCCTCAGAGAAGACTGGCGACGCAGCCAAGCCACATATTTCGACTAAGGTGTAGAGTTTGTGAAGTTAGAGCTTGTAGAGTTAGGGCGTCTAGAGTTACAACCTTGGCTCTACATGAGATCTGATAACTTTTTGACAGTGCGAGCCATATGGTCTCGTCTTGGCAACATTTTACATGAAATTGTTTTTGGTGGGATCTCACTTCTTTTTGTAAGTTGCCTAAGACAATGTTTTATTTTTTAATCATTTTGTCTTTCTTTTTTTGGAGTGTACTTCTTGCACATCAGAGTTGCCTTTTATCATAGCCCACTTTCTATCTTTGTATTTTTCCGATTCGTAATACTTGTTTGTGGAATCGGAATTCAGCATTGTCATTTTTGTTTTAGACTTGACTCAAGTTGACATCTAGCCACCTAGTTGTCGTCTAAGGATCAGTATGCTGATCAGGTATGCTGGCCTCTAATGCACCGCACTCGCGATTTGACAACATTCTTAGCTCGATGTTCGGGTATGCATTAGGCAATCTGCGCGCGCTTAAATCCCCTTATTTTAAGCGTGGTGGTTGATTTACTAAAAATCCTGAAATATGTGTTATATTATTTATAACAAGGAGTCCCTATCAATTTTCAGACCTCTAGCATCAAAATTTACGGAAGTATTATACAAACTTCCATCCCCTAGTTTAAAAGAAGTAGGTACACATTCCAAGTTTTAGTTTATTTTTTGTTTTTTGTTTATGTACTAATTAACGCAGTACATAAGTGTAGTAATATTATTCGTATGATTATGTGACAATATTCTGAAACCTGACGAGAGCCCTATCCCCCACTTTAGGGGTTAAGGGATGTTTTTTATAAAGCCTGAAACACGTATTTTCTTATTTGTAATACACTATTATTATAAGAAGACTGTGTTTTTGTATAATGTTTAGATCTCTAGCATGAAATTCTGTTTGTATGGGATAACGTATACAAACTTATATCCCCTAATTAAAAGGGCGGGGGCTGATTTATTTAAATCTGTATCCTGATATCCTGCAATATGTATTTCATTCTTTTTAATAAGGAGTCCCTATATACATTTTCAGACCTCTAGCATCAAAATTTGCGGAAGTCTCATACAAAATTGGGGTTGGGGTTAAAAATGGCTTATGCTTAAACGATTACCAAAAACGCACCCATTTTACTGCCAATAAATTCGAAATGACTGCCAGAATCGATAACTGTACACCAAATTGTGTTTGGATAAATGATCACCTTTTTATGTTTTGTGTACTTAAGTTTATGTTTTAAGTATTTTTTGTTGTTCTTACATGTTCAAACTAACACGAACGATAAAGGGGGCTTCGCTTCGCTCACCCCCTTTACCCTTCACCTAAGCTACCGCAGTATTTTGCCCTGATATTTTTTGCAACTTTTGGTGTTGATTTATCCATTTTGGGTAGGAAAAAAATATTTTGGTGATCATTATATTTGTTGCCGTTAAAAATTCCAAGTTTTAGATTTTTTTTGTTGTTTGTGTACTAATACTAGGTTACATACCAAATTTCAGCTTTCTAGGTCTTGAGGACATACCCTAAGAATTTTGATGATCATCAGTCAGTCAGTGACGAAATGAAAACGAAAAAAAAGCTATGCTTTTAAAACTTTCTATCTATATTGAGCCTACTACTTACATGATATCCCGAGAATTTCGTTAAACTTCTATGATCCAAACCCAAGTTGTGATGCTTCAAAAAATCGACGAAGCGCTTCTAGAAAACGTAGGTAGTGCGCCCTTGCGCTTCTATTGCTCGTCTTGGCGGGGGCACTGCTGTGCCCCCAGATATTACGGAATACCTGGCCGCCAACCTCCAAGAAGAAAAATTAGATTGGAAGGATAAAGAAGATGTTGGTACTCACCTGGGCCAGTTGATTCCATTAGCGATGACGTAGCACACTCCAGACACGATCCCGGCCAGGAGACCGAGGCTGACTCCTGTTGTCACTAATGTATCTGGCATCTTGACATCTGGTCTTCAGATGATGATGGCGATGATTTCTGCCTTGATACGGCCACTGCGTCCTTTCCGTTGGGGTGTCTAGTCGGTATTTGGTTGATGTCGTCTCCCCTTATATGAGTTTATTACGACTGTATCATAGCCTTAGCCAGCACATTGAGCTGAACCGTTTGTAGAGCACGTGACAGATGACCCCAGTTTCATGGGATTTAATGGTAAACTGACTTATTTATAGAAGCTGTTCATTCACTGTTTGTTTCAGTTATAAACTGGTAGGATTTGGTTCGATATTTTTCTCTGGTATAATCTGCATATACTGTAAGTATGACGTATTGGTTTTGACGGTAAACTCATATTCTCTTTATTCATCATCAATACTATCATAGGCGTATTTCCTCTTCTTTTGCCAATTTTCAACCGACTTCAAAAAGGAGGAGATTCTTAATTAGTTTTTTTTTTGTGTTTGTTACGCGATTACTCTGTCAATTAATACCGATTTTAATGATTCTTGTTTTGATTGGTAGGTCATATTTCAAAGGTGGTCCCATACAAATTTTATCAGAATTGATTAAGTGCTTTTTGAAAAAATCAACAAATACAGAAAAACAGATGACGTTTTAGTTTGTGGTCCTTGCAGCAAAAGTTTGATGAGGACTTTTCATGTGCACAGACTTCATTCGCTTCCCGACCGGGGGGGAAGAAACAGGGCTTTAAAGTAGGTTTTTTTAAGTTTTTAACTTGGTCGATTATCTTAAATATTTTTTAATGGAGCATTTCTGAAAAATTATCCTTGAAATCCTCGCAACGAGACCTTTTATTTGACATGGCACTCGACGAAAGTATTTTTCTGATTTGCCCCCTACATAAACATACATATTTAAACATTTACATACAAGGATAACCTGTGTCGTGGGAACCAGAAACAGCGACGTCACCACATGCAAACATCCAAGACCTGTTTTTTTTTCTTTATGCCCAGCCGGGGTCGAACCCGGGACCTCTCGCATAGTAGGCAGAGGCAAAACCGCAACGCCACAGAGGTCTTACCATTAAAACCATAAATTTTTCATAATTTTTCCTGCAAATTTAAGTGAAGACCTATTGTTGCCGACTGGCTCGATGCCACCTCTTTTGATATACATTCTTTATATTTCATACTGACAGCCTTTTATAGAAGAATTCTTTTATATTCGTTGTCATGTGTCAGTGTGTGCCGATAAGTTTATTCAATCGCAGTGTTTCCATCATACTCCCTTATATCCATTCCCATACAGTCCATTTAGCTCACCAACACCTATATTGCTTATTTTTCTCAAGATTTTAGGGTTAGTAGTTTCGGAGATAATGGAGGATATTTTTTTTGCCTCTTTTAGTAAATATTTTTTTGCTAAGCATTTGAGATTTATGAAAAAAAAACAGATTTGAAATCGTCCCTTTCATTTGACATGTCACACGACATAATTTGAAAAACTTTTTATTTTAATTAGCCAACCAAAATAATCAATAATCTGGCTACGGTGCCTGGCAAATTCAACATATTTGCTTACGCAAAATGTTCCTGTTTTGTGATCCTATCACCAAACCACACGTGATCCTATGAAGGTTCTGTTTTTCCTTTTTAAGGTACGGAACTTCAATTTGGAAACTTGTATGGAAAAAAACTTATAATTTCATTCACAAACCTCTCAAACGTACATTTACGAGCATGCGCAATACACCTCACGTTGCAATTGGACTCTGATATAAATCTTAGAAGTATGTAGAAGTGTTGTTAGAATTTTACAACTCCGAATTCAGGAATGAGACAGTAGATTCCGGAAACTCTGACAGCATACAGACCTTTGCATTGCAAACCTAAATTAGAATAGTTTCCAAGCTATCTACGCGAGATCTCTGCGCTACTGTGTATTTGCAGAGCATCAGATGTCTCTTCTATGAGTAATAATACAAAATGTTCTTCTATGGCCATGCTACTCTGAATGGGAAATTGTTTGATTTCTGACCACCGCATTCATTTACATGTCTACAGATAGCTCATTCATACTATCAAGATAGCCGATAATACGTATCAAAGATGCAAAAATACCTACATGTGCTGCAGTATAGATGCTTTATTATGTAGGTACACACAACAGACGTTCCCATCAACATCACATCTTCGGATAAACAATAGCGTTCGCGCACAATGCCTGACTCGCACAAGTTGGGGTGAATGCACACTGGGGGGCCGCTTCTCATACTACCTAGTAATAGACCTGTGGGATCTTCACAGAACGTAGTGATCTAGTAACCTGCTGGAAAGATGGCTAACGGGGAACCTATTACTTACCTAGACGATGCGCTAGTAAGCACATTTGTTAACATCTACATAGACTAATAGAACTGTTGACTAGATATTCTTGTTGGGCAGACATTACTGAACAACTGGCTAAACATGGGCATACTGTAACTCTGCCACCCCGTATGGGAATTGGAGTGACGCATTGTTGAATGACATAGTTTGAAAGCCAAACTTTTTTCCTGATACTCTTATCTTTTATGGTATGTGAACTAAAAAAACGCGATAAAAGTTTGTTAAAAGTGGAGTTATAATGGTCACTCGTCGTGCGTTCTTTGTTTCAATGAAAAGTTGTACTTGACGTGGAATAGGCTGCCCGTACCATCTTGTGACTCAATTAATTGCCTACTTTCTCTACTAGTTAAACATTTACAATAGCCGTAATATTACCGTAACAATGTTACAGCGATCTCGCACATATTTGTTAGAGAAAGTGCCACCGAGATCGCAACCATCTCGGGTTCTGTGCCGACTACTGGTAATCTAATTAGGCATATATGCCCTTATTAAATAATCGTTTCTGTTTTCATGTTCAAAGATCAAGTTGGCGAAACACTCTGGGAATGGACAAAGACCCCCGAAACTGACATTGACATTATCAACTGACATGAACTGACATTTCTCTTCCGGGAAAAGCGAATTTTCATTTTAAATTATTACGATTCGTTTACGTGTTTTTCGTCCAAATCACACAACAAAGCCACCGTGAAAGAAAAGTATAACATCCACGAGATTGACAACAGAAACTACCAATCTACCTACCTACTAGGTAACTACTTGTCCTGAAATAAAATTGCCACACTTATTGCCTTGAGCATAGAGTGGAAAATTCTGATAGGAATCCAAGCCAAACAGCTCTAGAGGCTTGGGCTTTACACAAATTCTATGTAAATGTTTGTTAAGTTATAGGGCTAATATACATTGGCGGGGAAAGGGATTGTCGGAAATTAGAAAGTGGTTTTCAGAGCAACATCATTTACGTGGAACGGGCACAAAACTTGCCACTTGAGAATGTGATATGACATCTTGGTTGAAGGGAATGACAAAGTGGAATTTTGTAAAACTTGGTGATTTTATGAACCTTGGAGAGCTGTGGTTGCTGACGTCGCGCCTGCAAGAGAGAGCATATCACCGAGAGCATCATGTCCCTTGGGTAGTGCTATAGTTGAAAAAACTCTTGCTTTCTCATGGAAAAATACTATAAGTGATATTTTTATTTTAATATTTACCTTGATATTACTAGGAGTCACGTATGTTTACCTATTTTTTTATCTCGCTATCATTACGATTTATAAATTCTTTATGAATTTGGATATTCTTTTCACACCACCTGCTGGATAATGCCACATCCACTTTTATGCTCTTCATTATGTAACCTATATAATGGTGCAATGAAAGTGATGATGACGCTTACCGGGAGAGCATCTCGACAATTTATGAACGTCGTCGGTCAGAATCTGGTGATGGGGTCATTGAGAAAGAAAGTGAACTCTTTATTTAATTATAAAGACACGTATGGATGTGTTTTGTAACGAATAGGTTTTAATTGAAGTCGGTTTAATCTAAAGTTTAACTGATTGTTTAAATTGTCATTTCTATCTATCTAGGTTGCAATGCAGCCATAGCGCTTCAAACGAAATAGAGATGTAATTATTCAGTTAACTACAAAGACATTATTCTAGGTATCGTATCCTATGTCTCTACAATTTACCTGCATGCACACGCACAGTGCCATAGTATAGTAGATAACTCTGCTAGGCCATAGCTAAACAAATATTTATATTTCGATTAGATGGTGAGAAATGTTTCGTGATAATTTTGTCACTGCTCAAGGATGTCATGAATTGAGGTAGCCCTGCCCTACCTTCCCAAGGAAATCAATTAAGTTAGGTTAGGTCAGATGGATAAATCAATTATTAGTAAACTTGGTCCATTATTTAATTTATAACAAACGCAGTGGTTACCTTTATAATAACTTTGACTCTCTAAAAGTAACTCGAAAATAATTTAAATGTTAAATTATACAGATATCTATTTCTAGTGGTCATCCGTATTTATCTAAACTAATAGTTTAGATAAATACCCTTTTACAATGCAATCCATTACAAGGTCTCATTTGTAGGAGCGATTGTCCCTTAGGGTACCGTGAATTAAATGTACATCAGCTCGTAAACGTGAACCTACTTTCATTAAAGACCTAGACTCCAAGGTTGCTACGACTACTACCTTGGACAATTTATACTAAGAGTAGCATTTGCGTTAGGTCTAGACAATTTCGTCTGCAAGGCAGATTAAGTTCTGTTTATTCGTGAATGCGGGAACGAAGCCCTAAAATGATGATCAAAGGGAGAAATATAACTTATACCTAGACATTAAAACGTAAACTCCATTAAATTTTCAATTTCAAACGGATTCATTTCATAAATAGCCTTTCATCCATCCTGTGAATGGGCTGGTTTTGAAATTGCCTGAATGGATTCACCAGAAAACTATTTGGTTAGCGGGGATAGAGCGATTCACTGCCCGGAACTCAACTAATGGATTTGTCTACAAACAAAATATCCAGAGAGGGTGAGAAAAGGGCGCGAAATGGCCGTTCAACGATGGAACTTTCAAGCTTAAGTCCTCCCTATAAGTTTGTTTATTGGCGAATGCCTAAAGTTTCTCAGAAAATTCTTTGCAAGAGATATCTGCGCGATCATTTCGGTGCACTTTAAGTTCCCAGGGCTTCCCGGCTCCCACGTACAGCGATGTCTAAACATCTGATAGCGAGGTGCAAGACAATGTTCACCGAATTTGTTATCTTTGTCATTTGCCCAAGCTTCTCTAGCGAAACTCCACTCCACTTGGTGGCTCCACTTTAACATGCACACAGTTTCACAGTGTCTACAGACTATCATACATATCGTCCGGCCTTTTCCCATAAGGGCTTGGTATACAATACATCTTTTGGCGTGAGAGGCAGCTAGCCCATATGGATATGAATTGAGCTGAGCAATGCGCCAAATCTGGACGGTCTCTCTCTCTTGATATCGAATGTAGCTGAGAAAATTGTCACTTCTGGACGGTCTCTCTCTCTGAATAAGGATTGAGTCTCTATCTCTGGTATACAAGTTTCCTCACGTTGTTTTTCAATCCCCAAAACATACCTAGGTAAGTACTTTAGTATGCAAACCTGTCTACGACGATTTCCACGCAGATAAGGTGCCATCCCACTTCAGTCATACGCGTATCTTATCAGCGACGTGCAAATGGGTCCATAATTCTGAGATTATATTTCACGACAGATAACACAAGATGTTAAGATTAGTGAAACTTTGCGTTTAGTTGAGAGGGCTCTACAAAATAACCTCTATAATTAACACCTTGCAATGCGAGTCGACATGGATGTTGTTGAATCGCGTGTACCTATATACGTAAGGAGGCCTAATACTAATCAGTAAATGCCCTGACAGGCGATGATGATGACGATGACATTTCAAGGTCTTCAAAAACCTCACTCTAGATTATGTAGTCAGAACAGAGTGAGTTCATTTAAAACATACCTATACATTTTACAACACAACGCAAAATTGTTTTAAACTAAATTTTGACGACACAAGTGCGATACTTCACTGCGTACAAGCTCTGTTCCTTTAGTTAGATATAAGTACCTGGTTGAGTGTTTCGCAATAGGTGAGGTGATAAAGAGACAAATACGAAGTTTGCTCGCTTTAGTGTCCTTTGGAATTAGTGTCGTCACTACAATACGATATTTATGAGGCATGACAGAGAAGGTAATCTTGCAGGTCCATTTGTATATCGCGCAAAAGGAATACAAACAAAACCAAAAACATCGCCGCCGTTCCATCTAATGTGGCACAGTTGAGCCCTTATGGTTAGCCAGTTTTCTAAACTCCGTTTTGGGGACAGGGGGCTAGCCCATAGCCAAAGTTATGGATGTGCAAAGAAATAAATAAAGCATACAATTTTACGGACGTATTTGAGTTAATGTTACATTGAACCTTAGTTTGTTTGCGTAATTAATTTCACTTCTAATTTGTAAAGCATATCTTGGATATTAGGACGAAAGAGCGACAAAAATAAATGAGGAGCAGAAGAGGTTGTAGTGAACACATTCGGTCCTCAGTTGCGCAGTGATAAGTGGAGAATTTGGATATTTTTCTCCAGAACCTTCAAAAAATCATATCTCAACCACTGTGTTACGTGTTTATTACATACAACCCGCTACATACCCCAAACATCCTATATATCTACCTACATAAACATTTTAGAGTTAAGCTCTGTTTTAAACTTTCTGTAAATGTGTTTTCCGGAGTAAAGTATTTTGTTATTCTCTGTTCCATTTCATTTCTAAATGAGCCCTTACATAAAAGTTATGCTAGCCCGAGGTTACGACATTACTTTTATTTACCTCATTATACTTAATATATCCATTAAAAACCATAATTCATTTGCATTCGATTCATCTTCTTGGATTTGACCGAAATATCTTCGTATCGGCTTGTTTAATAGATGTATGGAATAGAGCTCAAAATTGTATAAGTATGGTAATGAAAGGAAATCACCTTGAAGACCCATAAGTTATTTCCCGCATTATAAATGATTATGTGATGAACAAGAGAAATATGATTATGTGGTTATGTTATGTTTTTTCCTACCTAGCTGCCTAATTATGTACCTATCTGGTAACTTCCTAAAGATATGTTTTGAAGAATTCTCTATTTTGAGATAAGCTCGCCTTTGCGCGATGTAGTGTTCAAGTATTTTTACTCATTATTTACTGTGCCTCATACCGTGTATCATAAGATAAAGTATAGGTATATCAAATTGAATATGCATTTTGCATGTAGAATGATTGAATGTAGGTATAGTGTAATTGCAATGATATTAATTCGTCTTCTCGCGATGACAGAAAGTATCCACAAGTATCCAACCTTAGGATCCACAGTCTAACTTCTGTTGTTTATTTTCTTAAAAAGTTTATATAGACGGTCGATGTATAATGATGATCATATTATAATATAGCACATACATAACACTTACATACGGTCAAATACATTGCTTCCGGCCCCACACTAGGATACCCTGTCGATCATCACCATCAAAAACATGTAAACATCCAAGACCTGGAGATATTTTTTCTTACTTCCCAGCTATAATTCGAAAAAGATCCTCTCGCTTGGGAAGCTCAGCCTCGACCGCAACATGACAGAATCTGTTCTTGCTGCTGATCATAGTGTGTATTGAAGATAATATTATAATAATAATAATAATAATAATTCTTTATTTTTTAACATAATACAATGTCTTAAATCTACAGTAACCCTGAAGCCTGTGGTAGTATACACTGTGTTACAGGCTTCAGTATTTAGTTAACTCAGTTACATAGATCGTTTGTAAACATATTAGCGTAAAAAAAACACGAAAATAGGGTAAGTATTTACAAAAATATGTTAAGTTAAGAACTGCGTGTGTATATGCATGAGGGTGTGTGTGTGTGAGGGTGAGGGTGTGTGTGTGTGTGTGTGTGTGTAAGGGTGTGTGCGTGTGTGTGAGTGTGTGCGTGATCGTGAAATGTAAAGATTTAAGATGCATAGTTAAATAATTGCTCAATTGCTTCATAGTCAAACTCCTTAAACCAGTTGTGTATATATATTTTAAGTGTATAAATATTACGTCGTCTTATAGAGTTGCTTTTGTTTAGTTTGTTATAAATACGTGGTGCATTGTATAAGAAATGTCTTCTAGCAAAGGCAGACCTAAAGTTGGGTAATGGGACTATATCTACCCTTTTTCTAATGTGATCAGGAATTGGATGGATATTACGGTGAAATCTGCAAACACATTGGAGAATGTATAACTTCCTGACTGTAAGTTGTTTGGACTCCTTGTATAATGTACTCGTAGGGTAGCGAAAAGGTAATCTTTTCATTACCTTAAGAAGAGCCCGTTGTGCACGCTCAACCTCTATCAAATGTGTCTTTGCAGCACCCCCCCCCAAGAAGTAATACAGTAGGTGAGAACAGATACAGCCAGCGCCTTTGTATTAGGTCCTTACATATGAAATTGGCGTTTTGTATGGAGAAATTGAAGTTAACTCAATTTTCAGTACAAACATTTTTGTATTTTTTTTAGGAATGACAGATCCTAATTTTATAAACTTTGTGTGTATGAATGAGACAACATTTAGCTAACAGAAAATTTTATATAATTTTTGAAAAGTGTCAGCGGTAAAAACTATTACGAATATTATCACGAAAATGGATGACATTTACGAGGCACTGATTTTGAAGATAACATTTTAGGTATCAAACTGAAAATGAAAAGAAAGTTTAATAAGTAGATGTAAAATATTCAAATTAATTTAAAAACAATAAAAAAAAACTGGAAATAGCTATTGAATTACTCGAATTATGAACTCCTGAATCTGTAAGAAAAATTCGCCAATTTCACAGGTGAGCAAGCACCCGATATATACTGCCCTATCCCTAACCTATCAATAGTTAACAGAGTAACCGATATATACGTGACAACCCGTTGCCAGCGTGCATCAGTTTACCGTCGAAACTCAAACGCATCATTTGTCACACAAAAGTCCATCTTTCAAGTTATCATATCCTAAATCACGACAGTGTTCGGTTAGGATGCTCATCTTTTACACGTACTTGTAAATTAATTAACAAAACATCCTTAGGTCCATTGCATATGCTCACTTGTGTCAATGCTTTGGAGAACACTGAAGAACATAATCAATTATGCCAACGCACATGAAAAAATCAATCACTTCACCACATCCTAACACTCTGAAACTTGCACGGATCACATTACCGGATTAAACTAAGTTAACGGCAAGTTTTCACGGTAGAGCGATCAGAGACGCGTGCGCACAAGGCTGCGCGGGATCACTGGTGAGGCAGAGTGAGGCTGTTATCACGAGACTGACAGGTGGTAGGGTGCCCACGTGGGCTGACGGAAGGTTGTATGCTGTGATAAGGACAAGTAATTGAATGTTTTTTGGGCTAGAGAATGAACGGGAGTGGCCGCAGCGTGGAACAGTTGATGCGCTTGGCGGAGAACAGAGAGGAGAGGAGAGCTGACTGCCAACGTACATTATTGGAGAGGCAGAATAAGAAGAAATAACGGAATTAACTTGGCTAGGCTGCATACCAGTTTTATTAAATTGGGCCATCCCAGGTTAATCCATTGCTTTCTGTTCTGTGGGATATGGACGACGCGGGATGCTCTAGGTAAAGGGAGGGTTACATGTGTCAAGTATTTTGTTCAGAAATCAGTGACTATTATCCATTAGTCATAGAGTAAAATAAGCTCGTCACTAATTTAAGAAACACACAGTCTCACAGTCACCCTACCTACCGTGGAGTGAGATGAACGAAAGTATTTACCGGCGCACCTGGGAACTATCTAAAATATACAGGTAGAGAGAATAAGTTCATACCTACATATGTAACTGTGTGTTTGCGTATGTGTTGAGTGCAAATGTGTGTTGTTTGCACTCTCTTCATTCACTGCACAAATAATGGCCTTGATTCTTAGAGATCATGTTGAACTGTGGTTTAATTTCCTTAGATTTACGGGTACCTTGTTCACTTTCGTCAGATTCCTCTTAGATCATTAAGGACTTTCGTTTTAAGACTTGTTGTAGTGTTATTGTTGAAATTTTTTGGAAACTAGTATCGTATGAACATATTTATTTTCTTTCGTAACTGGTCACGAAACTCCGGTAACATACATGGCCGAAGGGGTATTAACGCACCGGTTAGTTGTGGAAATCTGTGAAAACTGTTGAAAAGAGAGCTTGAGAGAAACTGTGAAAACGGGATAAGCTCCCGTGTGTACACAATTTGTATGTATATCTTGTTTTTTATATCATTTGTGTCCGATAAATAAATTATGAATTATAAAAATAATGTTTTACATAAAAATACACATAATCCTGAAACAGGGGGGTAACTACAACGTCTAATGTCGATTCAGTTTAGGAACTGATCCGCAAAATTATATGTACCTCAGTACGTTCGGCCAAGGGATATAGTAAGCTGGTTTCTGATCCATAGTGACAATTTTTTGACGGATAAAGGATACAAGCCAAATAATTTGTGACTGCTCAGTTGGAAGAGCTCCGTGCTCTAATGGGTTTCACGCTTGCTTCTCACACAGGAGATGCAGGTTGGCTTGAGATAATTTATTTATTTTAATTAAATTATAGGGACCTTTTAACGGTGATGGAACACATCGTTAGGAAACTTTCATTACTCCATAGCTGCGGCGATGGGCTAACCCCCCCCTGTCACGCAAAATACAGTATTGAATAACTGGCTCAAAGTGGGCACAATTGTGCCTCTGCCACCCAGTATGGGAAAAGGCGTTTCGCTATGTTGTTATTGTTGTTGCACGGATGGAAAGTTATACGCATTTATAACTATCCGAGGCGCCTGATATCAGAACGTTCAGCCATCCTGAATCTTCAAAACGAAAGACCTTAGAGAAACTGTAACGGAAGAAAGATTTAGTGACGATTTGGTGACAGACAACCACTGCTTGACTTTTTTATTTTATTTATTACATAGGTATGATGTACAGCATTGCAGGCGAATGACCAATGCGCTGTACAAAAAACAAATAGAGGTAAAGGGTAATGCATATTTACATATAAATTACAGATCAGGTTCCATTATAAATAAAGCACAATACAATTTCAACAACAATATACACAAAAAAAAACAAATTTAAATTAATATCAATATTGTCAAATAATGTCAGGGTAGGGATTAAAATCTGAGATTTTACTCGTGCCACCAAGTAAAATGAATTTTAGCTCCAGGAACATCAGGCCCCTCGGCCAACGTGATTTCTGTAAATAAGGACCTATGAGAGAGATAGTGAGAAGATTTAGTGACGACACTGAAACAAATTTGTGAAAGAATCGGTTAACACAATTTTGAGGTTTTGAGTGAACATTTCAAATAATTCTTTAAAGGGACCGTCACAAATTCAAATAGTGCAACAAATATATTGTAACAAATATATTGTTGCACTATTTGAATTTGTGACAGTCCCTTTAAATAATTATTTGAAATGTTCACTCAAAACCTCAAAATTGTGTTAACCGATTCTTCTACAAAGGAGAAATAGAGCATCTGTTAATGAAGAAATATTTTGTAACGACATAGAAATGAAGGTTTATTGCTCTATTTGAAATAATGACGGCCCCATTGAAGACAAAAATAAAAATTTAACATATATCTATTGTTAAAGTAATCGCACAACAATACAGATACGTAGGTACAAATCGTTGAAAAAATATAATTTTTAATAAAAAACATTTTTAAATACATTATTTCAATTCGATTTAATTAGGTCAATGTCATTACAATTTAATATATAATGTCACCGTAAGATTGTCTTAGTTGATAAACTATTTTTTTTTTCTCGTTAGTTGGTCAACTATCGACAGATAGTAAACTGAAGCGTACTGCTTACTATATGACGCGTTAGTTGATAAACTAACGGTTAAAACGGTTAAATAGTAAACTGTTTTAAACTTGACTTGCCAACGAAATACCAGGGCTAACAATGCGGTAGCTTAGGTGAAGAGTAGAGGGGGCAAGCACGGCGAAGCCCCCGAATAGTCTTCGTGTTAGGTTGACATGTAAGAACAAAAAAAAACGTAAATTCTAAACCCTGTCGTCTGGTCTACTATCTGTCTATAGTTGATCAACTAACGCGTTAGTTTATCAACTAACGGTTTTGAATATCTTACGGTGACATATAAACATCATCATATCAATAATAAGTAATTTCAGACGAAAAAAAACACTTTCATGCATTATTCTCGCAGAACTTTTATTGTTCATTGAAAATAAATATGACGGTATTTGGAGGGCAAAATGAATTGTTGAGCGTTATTTATTACGTGCAAATTATTATTAAATTATAAATTATAGAGGGGGCGAGCGCAACAAAGTCCCCCAATAGTCTTCGTGTTAGGTTCACATGTAAGAACAAAAGTAACGTAAATTCTAAACCTATCGGTCTGTATTACAATTTGTCGATAGTTTACAAAATATGCCGCAGATTATCAACTAACGGTTATGACATACCTACCTATACTAGTATGGATCAAGTCTATCACTCGCCGGCGCATTTCCTTAGACCGAAACCAGTACCTGTTGTGAAGTCACTTTAAAAAAAAGAAGGTATGGGGGAGTTTCTTGCCGTTTCTTCTTAACCCCGAGGCCCACCTTCCGAAACGGTGTAGTCTTTTTTTATATAAAAAAAAAATTGACTTGTAGTTATAAGTAAGTATAATTTAGACGTTGAATAAGATTATTTATTTATTTATATTCAATAAAAAAATGACTCTGACTCTGACAATCTTACGGTGACATATATACTTTATTGCACAAAAAACAGTTAATAAAAAAGACAAACGAAATAAAAAAGTCAAAGTCAACATTTATTTACTACAGTAAATATTTACATAAACTTAGCAAACGTCATTTATTGCCTCTTCTCTACATCGAACCACAGTGGGAGAAGAGGGCGAAGCAACGCCCACAGTTTGTTTTGAGATCTCTTTAAAAAATGGCTCAAATGGCAATTTTAAAATCTCCAGAAACTTGTTGTAGTAGAGAAGCACTGACTCTTGAAAGAATTGCTAAATTACTCGAGTCTAAAAGTCATAGAAGCATACCTTACGCTGTATTTTGACGCAACGAGAAGTGAACCCAAATGGGCGGGGCGTAAATGCTCCACCCAGGGAGGTTTCAGTCCGGTCCTTGACGCATGCGGGTGTAGGTGGCTCACCGGGTTCTTTATAACAAGATTATTTTAATTCAAAATGCCTGCATGTGCAGTGAAGTGGTGTAAGAACCATACAGATCGTCGCCTTAGGGACAGTGGGATCACTTTTCACGTGTAAGTACGTGGACAAATTCAGTAAAACCAAAACAATAATAAATCACATTTTATCTAGGGGGATGGTGTTATGCCAAATGAAGCAGGTAGTTGAATGCACGTAACTGCCACCGCATATGAGAAAAGGCGTGATGCTATATTAGGTTACATTATGTTGACAATTCATTGTTGTTGTTCTATTAATTAAGTTTAAAATTAATAATGTAGCGTCTCGCCTTTTTTCATAGGGGGAAGCAGAGGTGCATCTTTGCTCACGTTTAGCTGTTAATTCAATACTCCATTTTTGCTCGACAGATGGTGATTAATTTCCCACGCCTACCGAACGGCGTGAGAATCCTGAGGGGTTGTGCCTTTGCCACGTGAGAGAAAAGAAGTGATGAAATTGGTTACTGACCTTGTCTCCGTAGGCAGGAAATCGAAAGCTCGATTCGAGACGGGAATACGGGAAAAGGGCACAGTTGGGATAGGATATGGAGTGAATCGAAACCTATCGTTGCTGCCGACGCTGTCGCCGGCGTGCTGCCTGCCGTGACCGTGGAGTCGCCGCTACCGATGCGACGATGTCCAATCAACAGGGATCACTTGGCCGCTGACGCGAATCTACTTATTGCAATCAATAGCCCGACGCTATGAGGTAGATTTACACTCTGACCAGGCCCGATGCCTGTATGATAATTGGTACACCGAAATACCATCACGGGGCCCGAGCCGCCATGTTATTCTCACCGATGAGACAGACCAAGAGAAAAATTAACCTCCAATTTTACATCTCGTTTCCGATACGAGTGACAGCTGCTAGTGCCGTTTTCGCTAGTGATGTCTCGATTACTCGCGATCGATTCGCGCAACAAAAAACCGGTGCGTTTCCGACGCATAAATACTAAACAGTCACCCGCCCGCACAGGCCCGAACCTGTCCCTAATCAATAGGAAGGCGAGAAAGTGTTGCGACCGCTCTCTTGAGGACCGAGTCCCCCACCCTGACTTCTGCTGATCGAGGCGTGCCATCCCGACCCGTGTACAAATTGACGATCCGTCCTCGTCTCCATCTCAATGATGGCAGGTTCGCATCCTTAATCAGCACCAAATCACCGACTTGAGGGGGGCTCGTCCGGTCAGTCCACTTAAGGCGCTGCTGCAAGATGTGCAAGTACTCAGGGGACCACCGTTTCCAATAATCTTGAGCCATCTGCTGCAACATCTGCCACCTAGTTAACCGACTTAACTTAACATCACCGAATGGGTATTCTGGCAGGGCGTTAAGGGGCTGACCTATCAGGAAGTGACCCGGCGTCAACGCTTCCAAATCATTTGGATCCGAACTGAGCGGGCACAACGGACGCGAGTTCAGTATCATTTCAATTTTACAGAACAGCGTCGCAAGCTCTTCAAAGCGTAGAGAGGTCTCACCGATGATCCTCGTCAGGTGCGACTTGGCTGATTTAACCGCAGCCTCAAAAATTCCTCCCCAATGAGGACATCCAGGCGGACTGAAAACCCATTCAATCCCTCGTCGGGAGCAAGCCGTACCGATGGCGTCCTAGTTACCGTTCAGGAATTGAGTGACCTCCTGCAGATATCGCCTGGCTCCGACAAAATTTGTGCCGTTGTCCGAACGGATTAATGTCGGGAGGCCCCTTCGTGAGACGAACCGATCTAGACAAGCGATAAATGCCTCTGTAGTGAGGTCACTGACCACCTCCAAGTGGACTGCCTTCGTGGCCAAGCACACGAAGACGCACAGGTATGCCTTCACTAATTTGGCGTTCCGTAGCTGTGAAGACTTGACCATGAATGGTCATGCGAAATCCGTTCCGACACCCGCAAAGGGCCGGATTTCGTTAACCCTATCCGAGGGCAAATCGCCCATCTGGGGCTGCATCGTAGCCGCCTTGGCCCGATAACAAGGCAGGCACCGAAATACGACGCTACGCACTAAGCGTCTTCCCGATAGAATCCAGAACTCGCGCTGGAGAAACGCCATCAAGACGTGGCATCCGACATGCCCATTCCGAATGTGTCGATCCTGAATCAACAGTTCGACCAACTTCCCCTTCCTAGGGAGTAACAACGAGTGGCGAGCCGCATAAGGCAGGTTGGCATTCCGCAGCCGACCTCCTACCCTCAGCAATCCTTGAGGGTCAATAAACGGGTTGAGCCGAGCCACAGCTCCCTTCAGTTGGACGCGTCCGCGTCTCAGAATGTCCAATTCGGACTTAAAGTGCACCGTCTGCACGTTCCGTACCATTGCGAACAACGCATGGTTCCGTTCCCGTGGTGTCAGGACCGGTGTCCGCACTCGTTGCGCCTCAGAATTCCGACAATTCCGCGCAAATTGGCAGATCCAGGCGGTCACATTGACCAGCTTGTCGAGCGAGCTGTACCGTTCCAGCAGGCTGAACTCCTCTTCCGGCTCTGGTTGCGTCGTACAGACACCGACTGTCAAGGCGCCGTTCGCCGTGGTAACGCGTGGACTCATTGGCCAATCCGATTCGGCTTGAGTCAACCATTTTGGACCCCACCACAAGGGATGTCCAACCAACTCCGGAGCGTGACACAATCGACCTGACCGAAGGCAACCAGTATTGTTCCGATAAAACTGTTCACACTCTTCTTCAACCGGGTCCAACCGGCGGACCGTAGGTGGTTCCTCCACCTCCCAAAACTTCTGTATCACCTCCGAGAGTACAGAACCGAATAAGGGGCTACGAGTCGCTAGGCGTGGGGCAGCTGGCATGACCGGACCCATTACTGCATGGCCCAGTCTGGTGTTGACCGAAACCAGACCAGTCGCCTGCAACACGTGGACACCTGGCACTAACAGGTATCCCAAGGCATCGACACCCAATAAAATGTCTACTGGGCCCGGAATATCGAACTCCGGGTCAGCCAGTGACAACCCAGCGACCAACTGTCGCACCGAGGGCGACAACCGTACGTGAGGGTGTGAGCCCATCACATTAGGCATGACTAATGCCGTGACCGTCAGATTCACCGATGAATCCACCCGTGACGAGAGAGTAATCCGACATACTCCCTTAACGGAACCGACTTCCGTGTTCCCAATTCCCCGAATGGAATGTGGATACTCCCTTACCGAAATGCCCAACCGTCTTACAAGGTTGCACGAGACTAAGCACCCCTGGGCCCCCGAGTCCAATAGTGCTCGTGCTACACAAGATTTGCCGTCCGAACTCCACGCTATCACCGAGGCGGTGGGGAGCATGACCGTCTGTGGAGTGGCGGCACCTTGTAAGTGGGCGGCGTGTCCCTTGCGGGAACCCCCGCGGGATCCGAACCCGCTCAGACCTCCGTCGGCCTGGTAACTCGGCTGCTGATATGCCACCGGTGGCATATCAGACCGCATGTACATTAGGGGGTCCCAACCCGCATAATAGGCCCCTCGCTCTCCCGGTACCCGACCATACCGGACTGTGAACGGTGTGCCCGGTGGCCACCGTGGATGGAGGGGGGAGAGCGGATCCAACCTGGGGCGCTCTAGGAATGGGGGCGACATCCGACTGTTCGCCTCCCTGTTCGCCTCCCAGAGCGACGGGCAGGGTGGCGCAGAAGGTGGTGGGCTCCCAGCCTTCGCGCCACTCATAGGTGCCATCTGACACCCGCCCGTAACACGCGGTGAGCCAGCGGCCCGAAGTCCTCGCTGACCCTGGACAGCGGCGACCGAACCCCGGCTGTCCCGCCTGTTACCCCCCGCGCTGCCCCCTTCCCCTCGGGGGGGGGTCCCGTCCGCGGGTACCCCAGTCACCCCGTTGGTGACTCCCGTTGCCCGGAGGGGGACTGGGTCCGGCCCTGGTTGGGCCCTGTGACCGACCAACCTGAGTCCGGCCCTGGTGACCGTCCGATGGGCCTGACCGGTTCAGGCACAACACGACGTGGTGCCTGCCACCGCAGCCCTCACAGGGGGACGCCCGTGAGCACTCGCTCAGCGGGTGCGGCCCCAAGCAACCGAAACACAATCGGTGGCGGAAGACCGCCTTCCTGCGGGCAGCCACATCTAGCGCCTTAAAGTTGGCACAACTGGTCACCTCATGACCGGCACTGTCGCAGTGCACACAGCCGTCACCCGACGGCGTGGCACTCAAAACGCCAAATTGTTTTGACCGACCACCCCCCCGTGGGGGTGGGGGGCGCGGCCCCTCCCGCATCCGCGCGGGTTGGCGCTGCACACTGGCCTCCGAATCCATGGTGTCGCATCGCCTGCATTCACCCTCCAAAAACTCCGTTAATTGGACGAGCGTGGGCAGTTCCGAGCTACTGCCCCCATACAGCTGTTCAAACCGACTTTGAACAGCTGCAGGCAACCGTGACAAAACCATATATAACACAATATATGATCATTGGTCTACCGGCAGACCAAGGTTCTGAAGGGCCTTAGTGGCCACCAGCACAGGGTTGAGCACCTGTACCCGGATGTCAACATCCCGGGTTACTCTTGGGATGCTGAACAGCTTCCCCAGCTGCGCATCAACCAACCGCCTTTTGTGTTGGTAGCGGTCAAACAATATGACCCGGGCAATCTCATAATTGCCCGCCGTGACCGTTAGGTGACCGACCAACTCCTTCGGTTCACCCCGCAGTGCCATCAATAGCTGGGCCAACTTGTAGGCGCTGTCCAGGTCGTCCCGACCGTGGACCAGGCTATCGAACAAATTGATGAATGCCGGCCACTCATCAATTGCCCCACCGAAGGCCGGAATCTCCAGGTGTGGAAGCCGTCCAACCACACCCTTAGGGGGGGGGTCTCCGCTACCCTCCCCGCGGTCATCCCGACGCGACCGCTTAATTTTTTCGGCGCGACGCTCGATGTCGCCCAAGCACTCCATCGCTTGGTCAGCATCCGCGCAGAGCTGCCTCACTGCAGCCACCGAGGCCTCATCCGTAAGCCGGAGGGCTTCAGCCTCGGCAGCCAGCCGACACACCTTCCCGACGCGTGTCATTGCGTCCTCCACACGCTTGAGCAGGACATCGTCCATGTCGGGTCGCTCCACATACTTGTGAGTATGGGCGAGCCATCTCATCTCCTCACGGACACCATACCGCAGTATCGTCAAGGGCGAAGGTGCCATGGTTACCGATTTAATTGTTCCTGGTCCTATGCTTCACTGCCGAACTAAGCACAGCCAGATACCAGCACTTTCCCGTCAGCGCTGGGCACAGAAATTAAAACTAAGTTGTAAAACCCAAGGCAACCACTAAACAATTAAATCATAAACAATATTTAATATGGTCGCCCTGTGGACATACACCTTATAATATACACTCTAAATCACTTAGAGAATGCCACCATGTGGTACAATACAAATAACACACAAAAGGTTATTATAAAAAAAAACTATTTTTCTAGTAGTGGCCCCTCCGATAGGAACCACACTTCCTTTGAGGTCAGCAAAATCAGCTTAATACCCCTTAAATAGCCCGACCCTGCTGTGTAAACCGAAATAACACTGTAGGACTACAGAACCCGACGTTCCACCGTAAGTAATACAATCTAGGCTTCGCAGAATGACCGTTCAATCCTTTATGCGCTGGTAACAGTAGTTTCCGACTACAAATTTATAACAACTGTTAACTAAATTGGCACTTATACTTTCACTTACCGAAAATGAACACTTTAATCGTGGTATACCGACCACAGACTCATTGCCGACTTGAGCCAATCTGGGATATTCTTTTCTCCCAACTACATTGTGACAAAGGCAACCCTACCGTGAATCGATGATTTCCCACTAGGAAACCGCGCTTCTGCTACCAAAATGTTTAATTTCCCACGCCTACCGAACGGCGTGAGAATCCTGAGGGGTTGTGCCTTTGCCACGTGAGAGAAAAGAAGTGATGAAATTGGTTACTGACCTTGTCTCCGTAGGCAGGAAATCGAAAGCTCGATTCGAGACGGGAATACGGGAAAAGGGCACAGTTGGGATAGGATATGGAGTGAATCGAAACCTATCGTTGCTGCCGACGCTGTCGCCGGCGTGCTGCCTGCCGTGACCGTGGAGTCGCCGCTACCGATGCGACGATGTCCAATAAACAGGGATCACTTGGCCGCTGACGCGAATCTACTTATTGCAATCAATAGCCCGACGCTATGAGGTAGATTTACACTCTGACCAGGCCCGATGCCTGTATGATAATTGGTACACCGAAATACCATCACGGGGCCCGAGCCGCCATGTTATTCTCACCGATGAGACAGACCAAGAGAAAAATTAACCTCCAATTTTACATCTCGTTCCGGTACGAGTGACAGCTGCTAGTGCCGTTTTCGCTAGTGATGTCTCGATTACTCGCGATCGATTCGTGCAACAAAAAACCGGTGCGTTTCCGACGCATAAATACTAAACAGATGGCTAGCCCATCGCCGCAGCTATGGAAATTGAAGGTTTCATCGCGATATTTTTCATCAACTTTTGAAAAAATATAGTAAAAATATTTGAATTTTTATTTGATTAAACAAATTTGAATATTTTTCTTTTCCATTTAGATTCCCTCAAGACCCTAGTCGTAGAGAACGATGGGTAAAAGGCGTTAAATTAGAAAGACGTGAGAGTGATTGGATTCCTAGCAAAAATGCCGTAATATGTTCAATGCATTTTAAAGGTGAAGATTTCTATTACACAAAGAAGAAGGGATTCAGGATGATTAATAAAACCGCTATTCCAATATGTACTGTAAGTATTTGCACAGCACATGAATAGATTTTACTATCGTTTGATGTTTGACTAACTAGTTTATCACAATAGTCGAAAAATAATTAACAACTATATGTATTCGTGAATTGTAAAGATAAGGCCATATAATCATAAAATCATAAATAAAGATATAATCATAAAATATTTTCAGATGGTATTTTCAAATGAATCTCCAGTTGTATCGACTCCTCCACCAAATCTCCAGTCGACATTCAATCAAGAAAATACTGGAGTGGGACCATGTTTAAAAAATACAGTCCTCTCTAAATTGCAAAAGATGCAAGACAATACAATATGCGACAAGGAAAATGTCAACGTGAGTCTAGAAATTCCTCCTACATCCCGTAAACGTAGTTTGGTAGGTTATTTAAATAAAATTCTACTAAGAATGTTCGATTCATTTTATTATTATAATTAATACTCTTTCATTCGTGTATTTTATATATCACCGTAAGATAGTCAAAACCATTAGTTAATAAACTAACGCGTTAGTTGATCTACTATCGACAGATAGAAAATCAGACCGACGGTTTACAATTTACGTTTCTTTTGTTTTAACATGTCAATTTAATACGAAGACTATTCGCTTCACCTAAGCTACCAGAGTGTTTGCCCTGGTATTTCGTTTGCAATTCAAGTTAAACCAGTCTATTATTTAACGTTTTTAACCGTTAGTTTATCAACTAACGCGTTATATAGTAAGCAGTACGCTACAGTTTACTATCTGTCGATAGTTGACCAACTAACGAGAAAAAAACTTTAGTTTATCAACTAACGGTTTTGACTATCTTACGGTGACATATATAAAGATAAGGCTAATTATGTAATATTTCAGATGGAGTTTTCAAATGAAACTTCTATTGCAACGACTCCGTCACCAAATCTCCAGTCGAATTCAACATCGAATACACTCCTCTCTAATACGACATGCGATAAGGAAAATGTCAACCCGAGTCGAGAAATTCCTTCTTCGTCCCGTAAACGCCGTTTGGTAGGTATTCAAATAAAATCCGACAAAGAGTGTTCGATTCGTTGTATTACAATTTATTATTCCTTTATTCGGCAAATACATGGTATACTTACCGATATTTTTGTTTCAGGTCTCTTGTCCAAACTGTGGTTGTGACTTTGGGTTGACTATGAATTCTACTGAAAACGATACTCTTGAGATGCCACGGCCGTTATCGGGTGTCACAGATTCCAAACCAAGATGTTTTACTCCTTTGAATATTCCGTCTTCTGATTCTGAAATTCAATCCGCTCTTAATACCCCCAAAACGCATAAGTTTAAAAATCTAGTAAAAACCAAATCCTTGCTTTCTGAAAAAAGATTGTCGAAAAACAGAATCTTAAAACGTAAAAATTACAGATTACTTAAAAAATGCATCACATTAAAAGGTATAACTGCGGATCTGAAAAAGAAAAAGCAATAGAAACAAATTTAGGTGCACTCTCTTTACTTCCCACGGTGGCACGCGATATTGTACTGAGTATTAAAAAGAAACAACAAAAAAAAAGAGAAGCATAATTAAATTCACACCCGCTGTAAAAAAATTTGCAATCACATTGCACTACTATTCTGCATCACGATACAAGTTCGTGCGTAAAGAATTTGATTCATGTCTGCCCCATCCATCTACATTAGCCAAATGGTGTCAAAGTATTGACTGCGAGCCTGGTTTCACAGAGGAATCGTTTAGAGCTATTAAGTTCAAACTCGAACATACAGATAAAACCCTTGCTTGTCTCATTGTGGACGAAATGGCAATAAGGCAACAAAAAATATTTAATGGCAAGGTAGTGGATGGTCTTGTCACACATTTTGGATGCCACTGCTCGGATGAGATTGCAACGCAGGCGCATGTTCTGATGTTGGTATCTTTTAACGATTCGTGGAAATTACCATTAGGTTATTTTCTAATAAACGGAATAACGGCGGAACAAAGAGCAACAATAATCAAAATGTGTCTTACAAAATGTACAGCTGTGGGAATAGATGTAGTAAGCTTGACGTTTGATGGTTGCGCGTCTAATCTATCTACTGCTAATGTACTTGGGTGCAACTTGAATGATCCAGCTAATCTAAAAACTACATTTGCTCATCCAACTACTGGCCAAGCCGTTGTTATAATACTTGACCCACGCCATATGGTGAAATTGGTTCGAAATACTTTTGAATCAAAAAAAGTAATAATAGACCACACTGGGAAGAGTGTTCTCTGGCGCTACGTCCAAGAACTCAAAAAAGTCCAAGACAACTTAGGTCTTCATTTTGCCAACAAATTAACTGAGATGCATTTGAACTTCAGAAATAACATCATGAGCGTCAAACTTGCGACACAACTGTTAAGCAATAGCGTTGCCAAAACTATACAGTTGTGCGAAGAAGTTCTCGAAATCCCAGAATTTAAAGGTTCTGCAGCTACAATCAACTTCATAAAAATTATGAATGACCTATTTGACACCTTAAACACATACAGCTTGGCCGGTAAAGGTTTCAAACATCCGGCATCCTTAAAAGACAAAAACAGTATATTTGAGTTTCTTGATTCGACAAAGGATTACTTACTTGGTTTGACGATAAAAGTACGCAGTAAGACCACTCGCACCGTTAGTGGAATAAAATTATCAAGCTTACCACTACCGAAAAAAAAGTTACCAAAACAAAAGTTAAAACAGGTGTATTGGGATTACTTGTATGTATACAGAGCCTCAAACATCTTTTCAATGTCCTCGTGTTGGAAAGAAAGGCACTGATACATATACTTCCTTACAAATTCAGCCAAGATCATTTGAAATGGAATGGAAATGGAAATGTTTATCGGGGTGATACGCAACCACGGGCGTTGTAATAACAACCCCAACGCACATCAGTTTAAAGGAATCTATAAGAAAACATTACTGAATTTGGAACTTCGCTCTAATTTCACCGGCAATTGCATACCGTTGACTGAAATACCTATACTAAACTGCTCAGTGAAAATTAATGAAAGTACCAGAGGTTTTCGCAACGGTACAAGTTGTTCCAAAATTGATCCCCAAAACGATAATGATGACAATAGACATGAAAGCAACTGTGATGCATTTTCTGACATGCTAGATTCAGAATTACATTTACCCGACAGAACTGAGCAAATCATAGGCTACGTATCGGGATTCGTAACAAAAAAGTTAAAAACAAAAATCGACTGCGAGCATTGTGTGCGAAAACTATTATCAGACATGAAATTGTATTTCCATCAATTAATTTGTCTAAAGGACTTTGGTGGTTTAGCATATCCGTCTGTCGGTTTGTATAAGATCTGCTTGAAATCTGAATCTGTTCTCCGCAATGTAATTAAAACAAATGATGGCAAATCACTGACAAAGAAGCAAAATCTCGAGTTTATTGCAAGCAAATGCTTTGCATATGTTTCAGCTTTTAAAGATGTGACTGATGCTTTGATGATGCTTTTTGCAAACACAGGATTCTCTTGATCAAAAGCATCATACATCAGTTTTTGGTTATTCGATTGCATTACATAGCAAAAAAAGACTCCTTGATCATATCAAAGCGCCAAAAACTAAACAAAATAATTATATTTAGGGGCACATGAAGAATTTCTTGATGTTTAAACGAAATATCTTATAAATGATATTATAGGTATACCTTTAATGAGTTCACCTGCTGCTGTTCCTCGGTAATAACATATTTATAAATATTTGGATTCTTTAATAATGTTTCTTTTCAGAATTTGCTGGCAAACATTGTTTAGTATTTATTTTTCAACTTGACTTACTTGAACTTTAAAATTGTGTGTAAACTGTGAAAAATAAAAATATTTTACTTATCCATTGGTCTGTCACGTAATCAAATATGATCGCGTAAAAAAGGGCCTGTCTGTCACGTCATCAAATATGACCGCGGTCTGAAGTAGGCATATTTTGATCGAAAGGAAGAATGAAACATAGTACTATCCCTTTCTAACTTGCACCAAAATATAGCCGAAAGAACAAGGATGGCATACTATCCATTGATTAGCCTCTCAAGCCAGCCATCGGCGGTTAGTGAGGCAATCAAGTGAGGCGCTCGCCAGTGGCAAAGTATCTCTTGATCGTGTGCCTGCGTCGACATGATTTTGTAAAGCTTGTGGTGTAAAAAAAATGTACGAGGAGGAGACGTGTTATTTTTATTGAATTCCTTGGAATAATGTGAATATGTGAATAAAACACTAACATTTAGAAATAATGATTTATTTTTTATTTATTTCGACCTTTGTACAATAAATTGGGAAAAATTCACTGACCCCTGATTTCAAATTAGAATTTAGAATATATTTATTGCTAAGCTAAACTGGACTAAACTATTTTATTGGTTTAGCTTATTTAATATTCTTTCCAACCACGTAACATTCAGATATAGGTCCCATAGAAAAAACAGAGTTATCGTCATGTTTTATCAAACGGGCCGCAGCGCGCCATGCTCCCCGCAGACCCCGTGACATGGCAGCTAGTATGCGCTCATTGACAGTTCAATGGTTAAATGAGTACACTTTTTTCCTAATTTTTTCCGTTTTAATGGAACCAAAAAAATCTCGTCTAGCCTTTTAGTGAAAGCCCAATGCATGATAGTATTTTAGCTCTCTAACCGTTTCGGAGATACCTAATAATTGAATAGAATTTACGTTTTTTTTTATCTTTGGAAAATAGTGATTTACAATTTATTTGAAAACATAATATTTTCAGCTTAGCAAAGTCGTTCTGTAGAACTATTTTACACAAGTATAATTTTGCTGGCTCATTATCGCATGAAGCCAACCAACGATGACGCGGCGATGACAGTGAGTGAAGCACTGCGTATCTGTCACTCTATTTCAGCCTGTCACGGCTGGCCTAGTGTTGCATGAAGACCAATCAGGAGCCATTTACGATTTGTGATAATTTCATTGGTTAAATTTTACTTGTTAGTCAAGTGAAGGTCCGTGCTCTTTTTTGTACCATTTTAGACTGACAATATGTTCGAAGGGCGTCTTCTATGGTATAATCGTTCACTGGTTATGTAACATTACTGCTATCGCTTAATTTGAAAAATGTTGTAAGGTTCTTGACATATATTCTATTTTCAAAAATAAATTGACTAGCTACAGTTATTATGTTAATTTATTTAGAAAGTTCTCTTAGGGAATCCTTTTGTTTTAAATCATAAATAACTCGAATAGCTCTTTTCTGTGACATAGAATAGTTTGAATATCCGCTGCTTTCCCCACAACAAAGATAATAATAATAATAATACCTTGGACACCTTTTACACACATTGATCTAGCCCCAAACTAGGATTCCCTGTATCTTGGGTACTAGACAACGATATATATACTTATATAGAGAAATATTATACTTAGATAGATAAACAACCATGACTAGGGTACAAACATTCGTTCTAATCAAACAAACATTTGCCCCCACCGGGACTCGAACCCGGGACCCTTGGTTTCGTAGGCAGCGTGACTACCGACTCGACTCGTAATTAAAATAGACAAGCCTAGATGTAGCCACATCCGTTTTTTATTTGATGTTCCTAGTAGCGTAAGCCGCAGAACTTCATCTACCAGCTAATTTGCTATCAATGGTAATCCCAAGAAACTTCTTACTATTTACTAATTATAATATAATAATAGATTTCTTCCAGCAAACCTATAATGGAGAGGTTAAAAAGAAACTACACGTAGACCAATATGTGCACAACATTAAATATGTTAATAAAAATATTAAACTAACAACCAATATCTACATAACACTAAAAATCATGAAATTTAAATATATAACATATAAATAAATAGACATAAATACATATAAATACTTAGCACGGAAGATAAAGATAGTGTTCTTTCAAAACCACTTGTAATATATAACGGACTGTCTCAGATGGAGCTGGGGAGTTTGTTCCAGAAACTTATAGCTCGTAGTCTGAACCCATTCTCATAAGCGGCAGTGTTATGTTGCGGAGTTACAAGTAGTGACCGAGTGTGAGATCTCAATGGCCTATCCGGAGATAGAAAAACGAATCGATCCCGTAATAGGCAGCATAGCGAGGATAGAAGAGCCAAATGAGGATATGGGAATCCCGTCGAAGGCTAATCTGGAGGCATTTCAATTTCCTGTGATACTCCAAGACGTGGACAAACTTGCGCAGACCGAAAACAAACCGAATCCCGAAGTTATGAAATCGTTCGTGTTTGTTCAGTTACTTTTCGTTCGCGTTTGCTAATATTATATAAATTGCTAGCGACACACATCCGTGTTATCGTCCGCACATTGGACTGTTTGTAAACTGATCGATCTAACAATGTGTGGACGGACGCTCTAGCTAAATTGGCCAATACTAGCATGAATAAAATAAATTAAGAATTGACCAACGCCGCCTTTACGAATATGTCCAATTCTATCCGACATTAGACAGTAGATTAACTTCATTATAAAGGCTTGAAAGCATAAGGAAACCATGTCAACAATCAGAAAACGGTTATAATGCAATAAAGTAAAGCTTAGATTACGTTTTAAATTTGAAATCACTTTATTAAATTAGCGGGTAAAAGTTTGTGCAGATAAGGACATTAGTAATAATTCGTATGTTTTCGGACATAATGGAAGACTGCTTCAAAGACCGACCTAAAAGGAAATTCACGAGGCGTTCTATTTCGCTAACAAGTAGTCATAGAAATGTATTCAACCGAAAAGGCAAAACAATACAGAACAGTCCCCAATCTTCGAGAAATGGATTCGATTGTCGTTATTTCTGCTTAAATTACCATAAATACACCTGAAAAATAAAAAGTACCTCCTTACTGAATATAAGTTTTACACAAATGAATGGAGCAATTTGTGACAATGTTCCACTTTAATGTTTATCGTTATTTTTATCTGACGTCACGCAGTGTGAATAATTCGGTTATTAGCTAACTACGACGGCGGGTTATTACTTCGACATCTTGTTAGGACTCTTGATGTACGTACGTACGTACATACTTAGTAAGTAAGTATAGGTGTTTACTTGTTATTGTGTAACTAACAGTAGTCCCCATCCAACAGTACAGATGCAAACGTTATTGTGTAACTAACAGTAGTCCCCATCCAACAGTACAGATGCAAACGCGGTGAAATGTATGGCAGCGTGATCATTTTTGTTTTGTTGGGAACCAATGTATCTGGAAAACTGAAATAGGTAAGTTTGTTCTTTAAATATTAAAGAAAAATACAAAACTAGTAGTTTATGTGACTAATAATAATGGAGGTTGGATACATAATCGAGTGATATTGTAATGAAACTCGCCTTCGGCTCGTTTCATAACCCTACACTCGAGTTTTGGTGAGTAATTATGTACAATTACATACACTAGTTTATCTACACACATGATAAGATAGATAGATAGATAGATAAATTAATTTATTCATTGCAACATGGTACACACACATATACATAATTATAACTCAAACTTTAAGAAGAAAAATCTGCAAAAAGAAAACAAAACACAGCAGGTAAATAAAACAAACAATAAATAATAAAATTATACAAGCAAAACATTAAGGTACGGTAAGGATAACTATGTGGTATTGTGACTGTACCGCGACAATGAAATGGCCCTGACTCAGCAATGTCACAGACGAATCTGTGACGCTGATATTCTGCCAGAGCCAGTACGGACGAGACAACGGTCTGCTCAAGTACACATTTAACAACGTAAAATATGATGATTTTAATAAAATTGTTAAATAAAATAAATTTTATTCTAGAAGATTGTATTAAAATTATAGCATTAAAATTATATCATTAAAATGTATAGTAATATAAGAAATAAAATTAAAAAATATATAGCAATTTGTAATAAAATTGATGTCAGGGTTATAAGTAAGATTAAATTGAAAATGTCATTAGGATTATAAAATAATAATAATCAGTAGGGAATTAATCATAGTAATAATATAATTGGAAACAATATAAATATCACAGGTAATAGGTAGATTAGCTTCGTGCCGTTCCCTAAGTTTTCTGCTGTAGTATCAAATACTTTCTATAGGCACTTCTAAACCCAGCCTTACTAGTAAGCAGCCGAAGGGGTGGTGGGATGTTATTCCAGCACCTGGTGGCACGGTACTTAAAACTGCCACGGAAAGCTGCACCCTTGTGTCGAGGCATTGAGAGAAAAGGAGCAACTCTCTGGGACATACGCCAGGTAAGTTTGTCACAAAGATAAGAAGGTGTCCTCTTCACTATAACCTCAAACAACAGCGTTGAAAAATACAAATCCTGTCTAGCTTTCATCATTAAAATATTTGCCCTGTTTAAAAATGGAGTAATGTGTGTTTTGGGGGGAATTACGAAACAGAACCTGGCACAGGCACTTTGTACTCTTTGTATGAGTTTTTGTGTTTTCTCAAATAGACACGCTCTATACACTGTAATACAATAGTTAAGCTTGGATAGTACTAAGGCTTCACGTAACTGTATTCGCAGGTCAACGCTAAGAAGGTAACAGATTCTATACAAAACTTTAAGCCTATAGAAGCAATTCCTTACAACCTCAAGGACATGTCACTCAAAACGAAGTTTGTCATCCATAAGAAGACCCAGGTTTCGTGCTTCCCAGACCTGTGTAATGGCGACCCCATTTACCAGGACCTTCGGATCATGCATAGCTATTGCCTGTATTTGATTTTTTGAGCCCAATATCATACACTTCGATTTATTTGGGTTAAGGACTAGAGTGTTAGAAGACGCCCTTTGCGATATACGGCCCAGATCTTCATTCAGAGACTCCACTCCCATACGGGGATCATTGTCAACTGAGATATAAATTTGAAGATCATCAGCATACAAGTGATAACTACTGTTAATTATACTTCGAGTGATGTCTGCACTGTATATTATAAACAGAAGGGGTCCAAGTATGGATCCTTGTGGGACTCCTCTATTCAGCTAGCTGTGACTGCATCTGAGATCCGTCTGTCTTATCCAGCACTACCTGTTGACAGCGATTGCTAAGGTAGCTACTAAACCATTTTATGGTAGGAACATCGAAGCCATAGAAAGCCAGTTTTGACAGCAGTAGGGGAATGTTTAAAGCATCAAAAGCCATGGAACAATCTAGGAGAGCGAGTATGGTTCCCCTGCCCTGGTCCTTAGAAGACAGGATATTATCCACCACATCTAACAGGGCCGACGCAGTGCTATGCCCCTTTCTGAACCCGGACTGGCGCTGAGGCAGGATGCTATTACTCTCACAGTACTTTGAGACCTGGTTATATATCACTTTTTCCAAAATTTTAGATAGATACGGTAAGATACTTATTGCACGTAGGTCACTTATATTTACAGGGTTGTCAATTTTCGGTATAGGACGGACATTCGCAGTCTTCCATTGGGATGGAAAAATTGAAGAGGCTTTAGACCTATTTACAATAGCAGTTACGACTTCAAGAGTACGAGGCAGGGTTAGTAAAATCATAACTTCGGTTATTCCATCAACTCCTCTAGCATTTGAACTTATGGCAAGGATTGTTTTGGCTACATAGCTCTCATCTACCTGGTCTAAGAAAAACTCAGCCTGACTGTATCTATTAAATTCAAAATAGGTTAGACGTGAAATAGAAACCGCACCAGCGCCAGGAACTTTTAAAAAGTTTGAATTTCTTTTGATCAGGATCATTGAAATGTTCAGGTAAACCACGATTATTTTTGAAATTTGGTAAAATTGTATGATTTAAGGTTTTCCATAATTTTTTAGAATTATGAATGTGCTTGTTGATGTGCTGCTCAAAATAAGCTTTCTTCTCACCATACAATGCCACATTAACAAGATGCTTTAGAGTCTTATACTGCTCTCTATCCTGTTCAGTTTTTGATATGCGTGAACAAGCATGCGCCTGATCACATATCATAAGCTCTCTTTGATGTATTCAGGAACCGCATGTTCGACCGGCATTGTGGCATTGATCATTGCTCTGCACTTGTTTAGCTTGTTCAGTAGTACCAACTTTTCAGACAAACTAGGGGCAGCACGCAGGCGGGCGTCGGCGTTTGAAATATGTCGAAATATCGATATATTATGGTCATAATGTATCAATATTCAGATAGGCAATGAGTTTTTATAAGTAGTATATCATTATGCTGGTCGTAACGTGCGGTTTTTGGACGCATGATAAGTGTGTAGATAATATAATTTATAATATTTAATTAAATTCTTAAGCTTGAACCTAATAATGCAATGCAACTCAGAATTATCATTACTCTGTCAACAAAATCGATTCGTTCAGCGATATTGCATGAATCGTCGCAGTGTATACCTCGCGCCACGAATTAAGAGCGCTGGGTGACATTGGCGGGAATTACTGCGCATAGGTATTGAAAAGTGACTACTGCGCATTCAAGGCCACCGCTCATAACGTGTGGCGTGACGTATACAACAACTACGAGGGCGGAGTGATAAGTTTGGTTAAAATTAAACAAGGAGTATTTTTGTTTTTCAAACTAGTTTTTTTTCTAACTCAATGCACTTTATCCAGCGTTTCTCTAGCTTACCCTATCATAAAATACGACTTATGCAACCCTTCGAAATAGGCATTGGTTTCGAGCATGATCTCTTCGTTGGAGCTTAATCTTTTCCCACTGAGCCAGTCTCTTGAATTCGAGAACATAAATAGTCACCAGGGGCTAGATATGGTAGATGAGAAAGCAACTCATGGAAATTGACTATGGCGTTGTCTTGGTGGAAGAGGATTTTCTTCTTAGCCAAATGCGGTCGTTTGTCAGGTAAAATTTTGTTAAATTGGACCAATAAATTGGCATAATAGTCGCCATTAATCGTTTTACTTTCTCTAGGTAGTCGATATGGATTAACCCACTTACATCCCAAAAAATTGTAGCTATCACTTTATTAATTACTTTTACTTTATTATCACTTTGTTAAATTAAACACAAATCTATCGTTAAATTCAGTGTCAGAAATTTGCTCGAAGTACCAGGAGCGCATCGACACGTAGAAGAAGTTGGTTACTGAGTGAGCGAGACCAAGGAACAGAGTGTGACCGCTATATATTCCTCGGTTACCTCCTCTACTAAGCTCACGCGCAGTCTCGTGTACACCTCTCCAAAAAGTTTGCGTGTACCCCGGCTCCAAAAAGTTTACGTGTACACTCGGTAAAATTGTTGTTTTACAAATATTTACAATTAAAACTTAATGTCGACCCAACGTACCCCGCCTCAGGTGAGTAACCTCACTACTATGAACTCTGCGGTGAAGAGTTATGGTTCAGATTCGCAACTAAATCTATCATCACAAGGAAAAGAAGCCGGAGATAATTTAGATTTCATCACTCGTAGATTGAAACGAAAACACGATGAAACTCATTCGTCTAACTCAACATTTGATATTAATCAATTGAAAGTGATGTTCACTGCATTTGAAGACCAGCACAATACTAAATTTGAAAGATTGCTGCAGTCCATGCACACTATCCAGGAACAAAACTCAGAAATACAGAAAATTATAGACTTTCTTTCCAACAAATACGATGAAGTCATAGGATAAATTCACGTTCTGGAACAGAAAACCAAAAGTCAAGAGGACAAAATTCATGTTTTTGAAAATTAGATCGATCTAATGGAGCGTAGTTCCCGTTCGTCAACAGTTGAAATACGCAACCTCCCGAAACAACCATCGGAAAATAAAGATATGCTGCGCTGTGTGGTTAAAAAAGTGGGTGAGTTAATTGAATACCCTCTACAAGACATTGACATCCAGGATATCTATCGCCTCAAGACCAAAAATTATTCGAACAATCATGTGGTGGTTAACTTTACGACGAACCTCTGCAAGGATAACTTTATTAAACAATCCAGGTCTTACAATAAAACTAACAAAGACAATAAGCTGAATTCTTCCCTTCTCCAACAACCAGGACCAAGTAAGGCGATCTATATTGATGAATCACTAACTAGCCTTGGCAGAAGACTCTCATTTTTGGCCAGGCAATTCATTAAGGATTATAAATACCACAGCACTTGGACCTCGTACGTTAAAATATATATAAAGAAGACACAAGATTCCCGACCAATTCGCATTGACAGCGAACAAGATCTCATACAGCTCGTTTCGATTTGACTAACTTGCTTGATTTGTATAACTTATTATTTATATACTGAATATGTTATATTATTATTTAACCCAATCCTACATCTCATTTCCTTAAACTTAGAGATTTACACTAATTCAGTACACATTCATTCTTTATACAAGAGCAATAACACACACATACAAACCCCTACTCACCCCAAACATAATAAAACCTCATTTACATTATACAATTACCAATCTCACAAATTATACAACAACAGCAAACATTCTAAACGCACTCATACTCATAGTTTTTTTCACATACACCCATCTCTTTACTTCAAATACATGCATACATTACAATACTTTTGATCACCATACATATTTGAACATACTTCATAATCTGTTGATACCTACATTGATAACAATTGCAACATCTTACAGTAATAACACCTACCTGATTATTATTTCCTTAAGTTCGATTCCTTGAATGAACTAAATAATGAAATTGACCGTTTTGCCGTTGCAAATTCTTCCGTATGTGAACTTGAAGACTGTATTCACTTGACAAATAACTCAAGTTCAAGTCTGAAACTGATTCACCAAAATATAACTGCAACTTAATTATAATTGCAACTTTCCTGGTTTTTTAACTACACTTGACAGAGCTAAAACCGAATGGGACTTTATTGTTCTCTCCGAGTGTTGGTTACGGCACTCTCACTATATTCCACCGTTAAATGGTTTTAACTTTGCCCAGACGCAAAATAACTTGACTCAAAATGAGGGAGTTATAGTTTACTTTAGGAATATTAAGAGAGTTTCAATACTAGAACCAACAATCCATGGTGCCAACTGTTTAACACTTGAAATTGACTCTAACACAGTTCCAGTTGCTATATACAGACCCCGGGGATATAAAGATATTAATCCTTTTATACAGTCACTAAATGATATTCTTACTAACCTCAATAAATATACAAATATAATCATCGCGGGTGATATCAACATAGATATCATTCCGAACAACAATGACTCCAACTCATCCATATACTTAAACCTACTCACGTCACATGGTAACCTACCTGCGCACTTAATCCCCACTCATGGGAAAACTTGCCTAGACCATCTCATGCTTAGGAGTAAATTACCAGCTTCTTGTTATATTGCAGGCACGACTATCACTGATCATGACTCCGTGATTTTTATACTAGACAAAAAAAAACGCAATCAAACAAAGCATTGCCAGTCAAGAAAATTAATTACGTAGGACTAGATAGTGATATGTGCAACGCTTGTTTTGAATATATTTATGAAACAAACGATGCTAATCTAGCAACCTCCATTCTACTATCAAACCTAAATGATAAAATACAGTCCAACACGACAATATCTTATGTTTCTAACCGCAAACGTCAGAAAGCCATGGATAACTCCCGGGCTACTTAGGTGTATAATAAACCGTGACAATCTCAACAAAAAACTAAAAAAGAATCCCAACGATGACGTCTTAAAGGTCACTTTTAAAAGATATCGAAATTTCTGCAACCAGTTGTTAAAAAAACTTAAAAATGATTATGAGAAATTTTTCTGCAAATCGCCTGAACTACTAATAATAAAAAACTTTGGGAAACAATTAACAATATAACTAACTCTAATAATAAATCAAACCCTGCTTTAGATTTAATATCTCCGACTAACCGTACTAACTCGATTAACAATATTAATATTTTTTTTGTGTCAATTGGTAAAAATCTGGCGGAAAATATTCTGAACAATAATACACCCTCTAATAGTCATCTAACATTTTCTAGTACCCAACCACATTCCTTTGTCCTCTCAGCAACAGATGAATCAGAAGTACGTAACTTTATCCTAACACTTAAAAAAGACAACACTCCAGGCCGTGACAACATTACTGAATATTTTCTTAAACGATATATTGATGTCATTACTCCACCTTTGACGCATACTTTCAATCTTATCCTGTCTACTGGTATATTCCCCAAACAGTTAAAAGTCGCCGATGTGATACCTATCCATAAGAGGGGTGACAGGACCCGTGTCAACAACTATAGACCAATTTCTATTCTTCCAACCATATCTAAAATCATTGAAAAAATTATTAATAAGAGACTTATTACCTTTTTAGAGTCTAAAAATATATTATCGTCTGCTCAATTTGGTTTTAGATCCAATACCTCTACTAGTGATGCCGTACATGAGTTAATAGACTATATCGTTTCCAAACTTGACCACAAAAAAAAGTAATTTCCATATTTCTTGATCTAGCAAAAGCCTTCGACACGGTTCCAAATTCCATACATACATATACTTAGCAATCGTCATTTTTTGCCACTTCTCTACATTGGACCACTGTGGGAGAAGAAGAAGGTTTCTGTCCCACTCATATTAGACAAGCTGGAAATAATGGGTATAAGTGACCTACAACTGAATCTATTCAGAAACTACCTATCTGATAGAAGTCAAAGAGTAAAGGTTGGTGACCTTGTCAGTGAGGATCTACCTATCTCCTATGGAGTCCCACAGGGGAGTGTTCTAGGTCCAACACTATTCCTAACGTACATAAATGACCTCTGTAACCTCCAGCTACACAACGGTAAAGTTGTCACTTTTGCAGATGACACTGCCCTAATTTTCTGTGGAGATACATGGGAAGAAGTCTACCGCTCTGCACAGCTTGGTTTTAACAGAGTGTCTTCCTGGCTTACTCATAATGTCCTTACACTCAATGTTGAAAAGACCAAATACATTCTCTTCTCTATTAAAAATTTGTCCCCTGCAGTTCACGATAACTATCACATCATAGCCCACTCTTCCCCAGTATGCAACCTTTGTAACTGTTCTAAGCTTACAAGAGCTCTCAACATAAAGTATCTTGGCGTCATGATTGATTGCACTCTGAGTTTTACGATGCACCTTGATGTCCTCTCGTCCAGAATTCGGAAACTGACTTACGTGTTCAAAAACCTACGCCGTATTTCAGATTTTCATATAATCAGAATGGTCTACCTGGCTCTAACACAATCGCTTCTTACTTACTGCATAACGGTGTGGGGCGGAGCATGTAAGTCTAGTTTAATGACCCTGGAAAGAGTCCAGAGAGCTATTTTGAAAGTTATTCTGTCCTTACCGTTTCTATATCCTACCAAAGACTTGTACTCTTTGGCTGGTGTCCTCTCTGTACACCAACTTTTTATACTTAACACTACTCTAAAACAACATGCGATACTAACGTTCGACCCATTACTAAATATCAACAAACGTCTTAAATCCGTAGTTTGTTCATCATCTACCCGTTGGACTACAGCCTTTTCAGGCAGGTTCTTTGGCTTTCTCGGCTATCTCTTATACAACCGAATTAACTCCGAATTGAATATTCATTCCCTTAGTAGATATAACTGTAAAAAGTTACTACTAATTTCCTAAATAGTCTGGACTATAACAATACTGAGGAATTATTAATTGTTATGAAATGACATTAACATTAACAAGTATTCTTCTTCGATAAAGAGATAAATACTTACTTAGTTATATAAAATTGCCCCCTTACTCATATATTTACCACTACTTGATCCACCATACACTCACACACACACACACACACACCCTCCCTCACACATCTACACACACATATGCATACACAAACACCACACATTCACACGCACATACACAACTCATTCACTTGCTCATCCACACATACTCATTCTTACTCTTTCTCAAACATAAATTCCAACAACCTTCCATTATCTTATCATGCTGTATTATTCATCTACTCTAGTTTCCACCATTGTTCAGAGTTGGAGAGGCTGGTGATCTGTAATACAGGTCTCCTAGCACGGACACCAGTCCCTCATACAGAAAATGATATATAGGTTAACTGTATACTAGTTAAGATAACATTTGTTATGTAAATTTACTGTGTGAGAGAGAAATAAATAAACTTATTATTATTATTATTATTATTGTAATCTTGTATAGTGATATAGCTAAAAACCTGGATGTTATATTCGACAACCAGATGTCCTGCTAATTGCTACTTTGCACTTTCTCAGGAGACTTCAGTACTTTTTGCCTCGACAGACCAAAATCACTCTCGCCCAGAGTCTCCTTCTACCCCTCATTGATTATACTGATGTCTGCTGGGTCAGTACTAACGACGAATCACTGAACATATTCGGACGACTTCAAATCTCGGACGATCTTTGGACTGCGCAAATATGACCATCTATATGACGAAGAGTTGCCAATCCGTCTTCATTGCTATTGTCACATCCTCAACTTCCTCTACAACATTTTACGGAACCTTTTTGACGAGACCGTTTTCCATTTCATTCTTCCAGCAGGCCTCGGAGAACTCACGCTCTTTCAATTTTTACAACATTAAATCGCGTCCTATGAGCACGGTTTAGATTCCGGGCCATTCGATTGTGGAATGCACTCCCCTGCACCATCAGGGATAGTCCTACTCTTTGCATTGTAGGTAGTATGCATATATTTATTAGTATATTGTAGTGTAATGCTACTTACATGCTATTCTTGCTTCCTATCCCTTAGCTCCAGCTCCACCATCAGTCTTTTTTGTTTGTCCTTCAGGGTACCTTGCTCTTTCATGCTTTCATGTTTTTCAGATTCATGCTGTACAGTCTGATATTGTCTTCACCTTTATTTTCACAGGACCCTGTAACGTTTTAAACCATAAGAACACATTAATAAATCATTTTCGCTCTGCATTTTCATGCTATCAGCACTTCTAAATCGATGGCGAAGGGGCTTACCTTTGGTGACCTTGTATTTGGCTTTCTCCGAAACTCTGCAATCTCGGGCTTCGTGCGCGCTGGTGCGCTACCTTTTTTCCTTTCGTTGTTATGTAATTTACTGCATGGTTTTCTGTTTGTTTACCGTATTACGAGCCTGAAACTAAACTTTGACATCTGTTGATGCCGTTGTTTATCTGGTTGTCATGGCAATGTCCATTCAAACTCGTTAGCGGTCTGATATGTTTGTTTCAATACTTTTACAAAAATACTCTTTCTCTCTTGGCCACTCACAAAAATTACGTTTAATTTAAATAATTTTTAGAACTCTCCAAAAAGGGTATAAAAGCGGAACATTTCTGAAATTCTGGAGCCTCACGTCAGCTTCTGAACTGGAAGTACCACTTAAAGGCCTTATCCCGGGGTCGCACTACCCCGGGATCCTGCGAGCCTTCAAACTCTCTCAATCAATCAAACAATCCTTTCTACAACGGGATCCAGCGAGCCGTAGCTACAAGTACGCCGCTACCGTTCCTACAACGACGATTTCTACAACGGGATCCTGCGAGCGGTAACTACAAGTACGCCGCTACCGTTCCTACAACGACGATTTCTACAACGGGATCCAGCGAGCCGTAGCTACAAGTACGCCGCTACCGTTCCTACAACGACGATTTCTACAACGGGATCCAGCGAGCCGTAACTACAAGTACGCCGCTACCGTTCCTACAACGACGATTTCTACAACAGAATCCAGTGAGCCGTAGCTACAAGTACGCCGCTACCGTTCCTACAACGACGATTTCTACAACGGGATCCAGCGAGCCGTAGCTACAAGTACGCCGCTACCGTTCCTACAACGACGATTTTAACAACATCTACAACAACAAATACACCTGCATCCTGGTCATCGCCCCACCGGTCTACTTCTCTCCGTGTTCTCCGCTTCCTTCTTTCTATCCAGACATCTGTATTTTATAAAACCTGTCTCATCTCATTCATCCTCATCTTCCTTTCATTTTTTTAAATTACTTCTCTGTAAATAACCAATAAACTGTCACTCTAAATTTTATCCTGGTTGTTGTTTTCTGTTAGGTTCTGGTAGGATTTTGTCGTCACACGACAATATATATAAATTTATAGTATGTATGTTTAGCCTGAACAAGTATATTACTACTCGATACTCGATATTTATTCAGGTATGTACTAGATAAATATTGTTGTACACATAGGTATGTACTAGATACATATTGTTGTACACATAGGTATGTACTAGATAAATATTGTTGTACACATAGGTATGTACTAGATACATATTGTTGTACACATAGGTATGTACTAGATACATATTGTTGTACACATAGGTATGTACTAGATAAATATTGTTGTACACATAGGTATGTACTAGATAAATATTGTTGTACACATAGGTATGTACTAGATACATATTGTTGTACACATAGGTATGTACTAGATACATATTGTTGTACACATAGGTATGTACTAGATAAATATTGTTGTACACATAGGTATGTACTAGATAAATATTGTTGTACACATAGGTATGTACTAGATACATATTGTTGTACACATAGGTATGTACTAGATACATATTGTTGTACACATAGGTATGTACTAGATAAATATTGTTGTACACATAGGTATGTACTAGATACATATTGTTGTACACATAGGTATGTACTAGATACATATTGTTGTACACATAGGTATGTACTAGATACATATTGTTGTACACATAGGTATGTACTAGATACATATTGTTGTACACATAGGTATGTATTAGATAAATATTGTTGTACACATAGGTATGTACTAGATACATATTGTTGTACACATAGGTATGTACTAGATACATATTGTTGTACACATAGGTATGTACTAGATAAATATTGTTGTACACATAGGTATGTACTAGATAAATATTGTTGTACACATAGGTATGTACTAGATACATATTGTTGTACACATAGGTATGTACTAGATACATATTGTTGTACACATAGGTATGTACTAGATAAATATTGTTGTACACATAGGTATGTACTAGATACATATTGTTGTACACATAGGTATGTACTAGATACATATTGTTGTACACATAGGTATGTACTAGATACATATTGTTGTACACATAGATATGTACTAGATAAATATTGTTGTACACATAGGTATGTACTAGATACATATTGTTGTACACATAGGTATGTACTAGATAAATATTGTTGTACACATAGGTATGTACTAGATACATATTGTTGTACACATAGGTATGTACTAGATAAATATTGTTGTACACATAGGTATGTACTAGATACATATTGTTGTACACATAGGTATGTATTAGATAAATATTGTTGTACACATGGTCTAACCCTGCTCAGCAACCGTTCTCATCCTAATTAGGTTTCCTGGAACAGATCTCTTATGATAATAAGCTCGCCTTTGTACACTATTTTTATGTAAGTCTTGTTGTCCGTATATTATTTGTGTGCAATAAAGAAATTATGAATTATGAAACCTTCCAATATCTATTCAACTCCGTTTCCTTATAGCTACTCAATGGTTTCCTTGATGAACAATGCCAATGTCACCCATCGTTCAGTAGACATATGTATTGAGTTGCTGATGATGATGATTTATCGATTCGTTCAAATAGCGGTATCAAACAATCAATTATAATTATCAGACTGCGTGACTCATGACCTCGTTGAATAGAAATAAACTTTAGCATTACACGATGAGACAGAGTCATTGAATTATGCCAATTAAGTAAAATCATATGATATTATGAACATAGACACATACATTGCTTCTGGCCCCACACTAGGATACCCTGTGTTGTGGGAACCAGACACAGCGACATCACACACATCCAAGACCTGGGTTTTTTTTATCACGCTTTTATTAGCTTCACCTGTATGTTTGTTTGTTTGTATGTAACCGACTCCTTTGGACTCGATTTTGAGCCACTTTAAACGGACAGATTCAATTCAAACTTTGTACACTTATCAAGAATCAGCGACAATGTAATAATTTCATAAGTTTATCTCATTATCCTGATTAGGATCGCCAGGATTAATTTAATTTCTCGTATTTGGGGGATTGACAAAACAGTCTGCTTACGTTCCGGCTCGCGCACTCGAACTAAAAAATGAAAAATAAATATAGTTAAAAAAAACTAAAAAACACGCTTTCAAAGCACTTCGAACTATAAAGTTAAAAATAATGTTTAATATAACATTAAAACAATAATGAATAAAAAATACTATTATTATTGTGAAACAAAAAGCGTCGGGCGCTCGATTTACGAAAGATATGGAACAAAGCACCCGACGCTTTTTTTTTTCACAATAATAATAGTATTTTTTATTCATTATTGTTTTAAGGTTATATTAAAAAATATTTTTAACTTTTTAGTTCGAAGTGCTTTAAAAGCGTGTTTTTTAGTTTTTTTAAACTATATTTATTATTTATCCCCAGCCAGGGATCCAACCCGGGATATCTCGCAAGATAGGCTTATAAATATACATAGATCTTTCAACCTCGTGGTACTGTTAGGAAAAGTATGCCCCAACAAGAACCACATCAACATAGCGTCACGCCTTTTCCCATACGAGGTGGCACAGGCACAAATGTGCCAACGTTATTCAATGAAGTATTCTCGTAGTGTAAAAATACCTTGCGAGTAAGGTACATGAACGCAAGTGTAAAACCATTCTCTTGGGAAAAGCTCGACATTTATTACTCTCTTCAGGTTTGTCACCGAGGCTTTATTCAGAGGATTCTGAAGGCTGAGGGCTCTTACACCCATTATCATGGAGTCGAAGTTTTAAACTGGGTTTATCTTATAGTGATAGGAGAATTATATTTTGTGAGTTACTCGAGTTAAGATAAGAGTTGAGTAACTCAAACAGATCTAAGCTTTCCATCTAGAGCCAGCCGGATGCGTGGCTTCATCCGTGACTGGTCAACAACATGGCTCAGCAGAATGTGTATCATTTACTTCGAAATAAATGTAAATTTATAAGCCTACAAGCCTACAAGTCATTCTAGCAATGCATACTCAAGCATTATATTCGTAGCTCACCCGGAAACATATGGTGACCTCAACGCGATTACAACAATTCCAGAAAGAAGAAAGTCTGTTTCAACTTTTCTTTTTCTGAAGAAAAAGTTGAAACGAAGAAATTTGTTTAAAGGAGTCCCTTGAGTTCAGCGGCCGGAAAACAAAAGAACCCAGCGCTTTTTATGCGCCGCGCGCCGCAGCTCATCCATCCGGCCGTGAGGGAAGTGCCTCCAATTTGGCATAAATCTATAAATGTATAATGACGACCCGAATGGCTGAGTCGGCAGTGACCCTGCCTACGAAGCCAAGGGTCCAGGGTTAGAGTCCCGGTCCGGTGGGGGCAAATATTTGTTTGATGAGAACGGGTGTTTGTACCCTAGTCGTGGTTGTTTAGCTATCTTAGTATAATATTTATCTATATAAGTATGTGTATCGTTGTCTAGTACCCAAGATACAGGGAATCCTAGTTTGGGGCTAGATCAATGTGTGTAACTAGTGTCCAAGGTCCAAGGTGTATATCACCGTAAGACTGTCAAAACCGTTAGTTGGTAAACTGACGTTTTTTTTCTCGCAAGTTGGTCAACTATCGACAGATAGTAAACTGTAGCGTACTACCTTACTATATGACGGGTTAGTTGATAAACTAACGGTTAAAACCGTTAAATAGTAAGTTGGTTTAAACTTGAATTGCAAACGAAATTCCAGGGCAAACACTGCGGTAGCTTAAGACTAGAGGGGGCGAGCGCAGTGAAGCCCCCGAATAGTCTTCGTGTTAGGTTGACGTGTAAGAACAAAATAAACGTAAAATCTAAACCATGTCGGTCTGGTTTACTGTCTGTCGATAGTTGATCAACTAACGCGATTATATATTATATTAATAGTAGTAGTTATATATATATATTATTTTATTTATTAATATTTATGTAAGTACTCGTTTATCTCGTCATATTACTGTAGACATTGGTCTACCCCTGCTCAGCAGTCAACGTTTCCCATCTTAACCTGGTTTGCTGGAAGAGATCTCTTATTAGAGATAAGCTCGCCTTTGTACACTAATTTTATGTAACTCTTTTTACCCAAAGTTCTGTACCCAAAGGGTAATAACGGGATTACTAAAATATTAATGTATGTCTGTCTGTCTGTCTGTCTGTGTGTCCGTCTGTCACCAGGCTGTATCTCATGCATGAACCGTGATAGTTGGACAGTTGAAATTTTCACAGATGATGTATTTCTGCTGCCGCTATAACAACAAATACTAAAAAACAGAATAATATAAATATTTAGGGGGGCTCCCACACAACAATTTCTTTCAATACCACATACAAACTTACGAATGCACCTGGTTACGTACATGAAGTGTGAAAGTAGCCGCACCAATAACTTTGTAAACAACATTTTGCTATGTAAAATCCAAACTATTCACTCCACACCATCCCTACCATTGCACGGTGGTACGGAACCCTTCGTGCGCGAGTTCGACTCGCACTTGACCAGTTTTTTAGTTTTATAATAGATTTATAGTGAAAGAATTGTTGTGTGGGAGCCACACAACAATTCTTTCACTTGACCGTTTTTTATATCATTTGTGTGCAACAAAGAAAAGCCTTTACTGCCAAATTACCATCTACAATAACTACTCTATACACTAAATTCTCGTAAATAATTAACACAGTCACTTTTTGACCAGAAATTCTTTTCATCAAAGTCTCTAGCAGTATATTCACCATATTAGGCGGAAACATAATGTTTCCCAGTGAAAAAATGAAAATAGTGCTTGAAGCATTGATAAAATTACTTTTTCCGCACTCTAACCACAAACTAGCAACTTCGCCGCTTGATTTTGGGATCTCAGGCGGAAAAATTATATTCCTAACTCGTTCGAAAAGGCTTCTTTACGAACCGAGAAGTTTACGGCACGAGCCGAATCCGAATATAAGCCTTTGCCCACTCGTTGGAAATCTACTATTAAGCTTATATAGTATTTTTATACACATTTTAGATAGAATGACTTGTAAGCTTGCATAGGGTTTTTAAATTTACAATGAATTACCTTTATTTTTGTTTTCATTTTCATGTATATCATGTCGAAGAGACCACGAGCATATTAAACATTAAAACCGGTCAAGTGCGAGTCTAAATCGCGCACGAAGGGTTCCGTACCACCGTTCAATGGAAGCGATGGTGTGGAGTGAATAGTTTGGATTTTACACAGAAAAATATTGTTTACAAAGTTATTGGTGCGGTTACTTTCACACTCCATGTACGTAACCAGGTGCATCCATAAGTTTGTATGTGTTATTGAAAGAATTGTTGTATGGGAGCCCCCTTAAATATTTCTTTTATCCTGTTTTTTAGTACTTGTTGATATAGCGGCAACAGAAATACATAATCTGTGAAAATTTCAACTCTCTAGCTAGCTAGGTTCTTGAGATACAGCCTGGTGACAGACGGACGGACGGACGGACGGACGGACAGCGAAGTCTTAGTAATAGGGTCCCGTTTGGAACCCTTCGGGTACGGAACCCTAAAAATAGTCGCGAGTTCCGCCTTTCATTTGACTGACAGTTTGGTGTGAAAGCGGACTAACAGCGGAAGTCACGTTATAGTTGTCAGTAAGGGACGGAGCTATGCGTCAATCACCTTCTCTTTCTTTCGTATAGAAAAGGAAAGGGAGACTGAAGCAAAGCTATGTCCCTTACTGACAACAATCCATAAGTATTTCGTCACTACCTCTGGTGATTGAAGTTAAATTAAATTCGTATTTTTTGTTGAAATAATTTTCAACAGGTTCTAAATCATAGAGTTCTGTGACCCTGGAGGGTTTCTTGCTTGGAGAAGGAGATGCAGGTCCTGACTGTATATCAAGGAGATAATTAATTTATATTAAGTACATTATCGGATGACACGTTAAGCAGTAGGTCCTGGCTACTATCGCTATGTGATAGTGGTCGTAAAATCCCTCCATCAACCCGCACTGAGCCAGGTGGAGTATGGCCTAATGTTACTCGTATCTCGATAAATGCTGGTGCTCCTAGTTGAGGTCATTAAAAGGCTACTTTTATTTATTATTTTATTTACTTAATAAAATAAAAACCTGCAAAAGAGGGTCCCACTTAGTTTTTCTAGTCCTTTTATGTTTTGAGGTCTCAAAAAATTGTTAATTAATTTGTTCTCTTAATTATTTGGAAGAAAAATACACAATTTACTGCGCAACTTCGTTGATAAGTGACGGATGGAGCCACACACGCCCCGCGGGCCGGCTCCGTCGCCCCTCCGCCCCCTCAGGCGTCTCTGGTGCCTTAAGGGCTGAACTGAGGTAAAGAAAACAAATACCCGTCGCATCAAGTCGAAACAGACTGACCATGCTCCCGCGCTGAGCCCCGCGGGGCAGCCCGAGCTCCGAGACCAAGAAAATTATAGAAAATATTACTAAATTCCTGTAATAATAACATTAAAAATAAAATAAAACAACCAAAAAATTTCCCTTTTTTTACCTATTTTTGCGTGTAAGTTTCATATAGGAAACTGATTTCGTCTCCGAGCGCTTGTTCATTTAGTTGAATAATAATGCATTGCGTAAAATATTTTTAAGTATTAAATATAACAGATATCCGGTAATTTTAAAAGTCCATTCTTATCTCTAATAGACCTTTTATAACATATATTTATCCTACATTTTTATGTTGTCTAGTTTAGCCTAGAATTGAAGCTAAAAATGCATTTCTGGCCATATTTAATCCCTTAACAAAGGCATCTGGTCTGTGGCATCTCCCATACCTTAAACTCACGAAATCACCTCTTGGCCATTCCTGACATAGCCAGATTTGAGTCGAACACTACACCAATGATTAAGGGAGGAAAGGGGAGGAAAGGGGAGCTAATGCTTGCAAACGTCAATTTTGCCTCTTCTCTACATTGGACCACTGTGGGCGTAGAAACTCCCACAGATTAATTTTTAAAAGAGATCTAAAAATTCATCTGTGGGAGTTTCTACGCCCTTCTTCTCCCACAGTGGTCCAATGTAGAGAAGAGGCAAAATTGACGTTTGCTAAGTATATGTAAATATCTACAGTAATAAAGTAATTACCTGCCACAGCGAACCGGCGACGGAGCGACATTAGAATAATTTGCCAACGCAGGTGCCCTGAATAAAGCAGGAATTTTCATCTGGCCGTAAATCTGGAAACTGCGTATGAGAGGAATGTAATATTTTACAGCCCTTGAGAGCCGAGAAACCGCTGTTTGTGGGTTTGAGGCTTGACGACGATGAAATTATGAGAAGGATGGTGGATGCTTTCAAAATGTCCTACCTAACCATATTATTGAGTAGAGTAATTGGCGAGTTAGGTAACTAACTAAGTTTTTACAAAGTGCTGCTATTGGGTATGATATGGTAGGAAGTGTCAGATTTGTGTCCGTCTCACCTGCACGAGCCGATTCAATTTTGAAATCTATCGTATCTATCGTAGTTACCTACCCAACACTCCAACGCAAATCTTTTCAACAACTTGAACCAATTCCGGTTTAAGGCATTTTTTGGTTAAGCAGAATAAAGCAAAATGAATTCAGGGATACACTTTTATCGTCTTTGCTATTAAACCCAGAAAATAATACCTAAATAATACCTTGGACACTATTTACACACATTGATCTAGCCCCAAACCAGGATTCCCTGTATCTTGGGTACTAGACAACGATACACATACTTATTTAGATAAATGTTATACTTAAATAGTTAAACAACCAAGACAAACATCCGTTCTCATCAAACAAATATCTGCCCCCACCGGGACTCGAACCCGGGACCCTTGGCTTTGTAGGCAGGGTCACTGCCGACTCGGCCTTTCAGGTCGTCAAATAAGCACGTATGAAAGTTGAACAAAACTGAAGACGCCTTCGAGAAATTAGCAATGTGGTTTCCATAATTGCTTTGCGATTTCATTTATGCAGGCGCAGGTGCTGATGAGATGTTATCTTATCTTTTTTGATTTTCAAAACAAAAATTAGTTTCAAGCTTCAATATATTATTTTATGTGTGAAATAAATAAGCACCCTGCATTAGGCTTTCTCATGCAGGGGCTGGCAAATATATAAAACACCCTTGTCACTCAGACAAATAACCTTCAATAAAAAAGTTACTAGTAATTTATGGCAGGGTGTCGATTTCATATTTTTTACGAAAATTCTTGCATTAAAGTTTTTTTTATATATTTTCCAGACCCAGTGTAAATAGACTTATCTCCTAGTACTCGATTGACTCTGTGTTACGGGACAGCATGTTCCAGGAATTTCTAGTACTAACCGTACTTAGGACACAGAATACCATTTTTCTCAATGTTAAACAAGGTGACATTTAAATAGCTGACCATATTTTGGGAAGTGAGTACCCATTATTATGACCAACTTTCCCCAAGAAACATCGACCATATTTGGTGGTAAACGAAATAAATTTTTGGGTCTCTTATAGTAACTTGTAAACAGCTGATCGGGTCAATGTACTGAGGGACGAAAAATATTTTTCGTTTGCGACCATGTCTTTCTTTGGGAAAGTTGTTCACAATGATCGGTGCTATCATTACCAAAAATATAGTCAGCTACTTAAATGTCACCTTGTATGTCATTGAGAAAAATGGTATTCTGTGTCCTAAGTATGAACTAGTTTACCTACTTCCACAAGGGACCAAGTTAATAAATTACTGATTATAAAATTATAAAATTTTAATAAACTGGCTTACCTATTGAAAACAGGTGACATTGCATTTTAAAGATCAAAGTTAAAACTGCGTTGCTCACTAGACTCACTACCTGTTACGAACACACACCTACCACTACAGAATTCCGTGTGGCTTATTGATTAACTTTATCAAAAAAGTTATCAAGTGTTTAGAAAAGCCCGGTGTATAGTATAACCAGATACTATCCTTACTACGAGTACTTGGCTATAGGTATGTTACAGTTTAGACTAGAGATAAGTTACTTGCGATCAATTTAAGCTACCTGTTTAATTGGCCTTGTAAAAAATACAAGGGTACTGGGGTAAGGGATTACTGAAGTATCCGTCCGATTACTGAAAAACATATGTAAGTCCCTCATTTGTCTAAAGCGTAATAGTTTCTTCAAATTCCCTTCGCTGCCTGTCTTGTAGAACTGCCAAGTGTCAAGTGCAGATGTCATTTTATTATCGGAAACAACCAGCCTCAAATACAACCGTCCAAAATATGTGAACAAATGAAGAGGGAAGCTATGTAGAAAAATACTTAAAAAAATAATAAGACATCCATTACCCGAAATATTCAATTTAGTTTCTTAAAATAACCTGAAATTTCATAGAAGACAATAGAAAGAAGTATGTATATTTTTAGCATTGCCTGTTCCCCGATACATATTAACTAATATATTTTTATGTAAAAGTGGGGAAACCTTTAACAATTCATTAAAAAAATATTTACACTGCGTTTCATCTGCTGCTCGGAGGTTGGTTGGTTCAGTTGGTCGCGCCGATAATAACACGTCATCAGACTGCCATCAGTCAACCTAAGCCTTACCTAAGCTGATATACCGTACCTACATGTAGGCTGAATGATTGAATACCTGTGCCATGTGACCAAAAAAAAAGTGAGCTTGCTTGTTCAAGCAAGGTGGATTTGGATTCGACGCAGTTGAACGAAATTTTAGGCTTCTCCCGGGTGGGAATCTCACGGGAATTTTGACGTAATTTTTTGATAGTTTCTCTGCCTTATTTTTATTGAAAAAAAAGTGAAATTACCAGTCGCGTGACAATTTGGAATTGATATGTTTTTGTCATTGGAATTTCTGCCATACTTTCATTATCATAAAGTGAAATTACGGATCCCGTTGTACGAAAAAGATAAAAGCATGAAAACTCGATTAAACGCGTTTTCCCTGCTATGAGATCCAAAAAGAGGAAATTTCATCGAAAACTATAGCGCCGTTTTCGAGTACTCAAAATATATTGTACAGTTACAAATATTCCTCATTTAGTATACAGAGAGGTGGCTCCGCCAGGGCCCTTGACCTTGATGATCACTATATCATAGTTGGTTGATGGCTGCTATAGGGTATCACTTTTAGCAATTGGTTTGCCACCCCACATTCTCATCCAATTCTCAATTTTTAAATCATGGCTAAACAAGTTATTCACTTCAAAATGTTAGTCGAAGTCGCTTTTTATTTTAATTTTATAAATAGCGTAGTTTTCAGCTGAGTTTGCTGAAGCTACAAAATAGCAAATCGATAGAAGAATTCCGCTGTCAGTCTACGACTTCGACGTAAGCTGGGAAGTGATTCGAGTCATAATCGTAACTAAACTCCATTTCAATAGCATTTCATAATAATGTAAACAAGCCAATTTACACACGATTACGCCGTAACTAATTACATTTGAATATCAATCCTGAACACATTCACATACCAAGGAATCATTTATGGTTCTTACATCATTTCGAGACCAAGTAACTCCCCTAAGATAGTTATTTTCTTGCAAAATTATCGGACTACGAATATTTCAATAGTTTGTAAAAAGTCATATTATTTTTTTACTCATCAAAGCGCATCAAAGTCTTATTGTCTTTGGAAAGTAAGTGTGGTTCATTCTTTTGAATCGATCCGATTCGATCGATCAATCGGTTTGATTGATTGATTTGTTGAATGTTGTTGTTGAATTGTTGATGAAAAGAATAATGAAGAACTTGAAGGAGATCTAGCTACCGAAGGAGGAGGTGAACCTAAAAAAGTGAAAAGAGGAAATATATATTTAAAAAAAACGTTACTTCATTCACTGTCCCTGTCCTGTGTCAGTGGGTATTGTTCCGAGTTCTCTGCGTTTTTCCATTTCCAGTAATTATCGACGACTTTGCTTCTTGTATTTTGGATTAAGGACATTTTCTTTGCGATTTGGTTGGATTTATTATTGAAACGACGACATCTGCTTATAATCACGCATAAAAGGACAGTTACTCACAAAATTCGTAAAGGAAAAGAATAGAACATTTTGTTCTATTCTTTTCGACATATTTTATGTCGATGATCTCGCCGCATCTAAAGGAGTAACTGTGTTGCGCCTTCCTCCATATCACTGTGAGTTGAATCCAATAGAACTGATTTGGGCACAGGTCAAGTCTTACGTAGGAAGAAATAATAAATCTTTTAAAATGGCAGTAATAAAAAATTTGCTAAAAGAAGGATTGGCGAGAGTCGGAGCAGACCAATGGGCAAAATGCGTCGGTCACGTTCAAAACGAAGAGGATAGGATGAAAAAATTAGACGGCCTTATGGATGTGGCTAGCGACGCTGTAACTCAGCCTTTTATTATAAATGTGACCGATGATGACACATCAAGTGATGATGAATCTGTCACAAGCGAATGACGCGCGTCCGGTTGGGATATTTCTCTATCTTCGGTTATTTTCTATTCTTCTAAATTTTCTAAAACAATTTAATTAATGTTTTTTAGTATGATGCTAGAGCTCGTCTAAGCTGAAATTACGCGCCGCACTTGGTTTTGTACTAGTAATAGAAAAAAATCGATTGAAAATCAACAGCGAACTATATCTCTTTGATCAATGCCTTTGACATCAGTGTAGGTACAACACTCAAATCTCGCTCAATCATAGACAACTGTCAACTGACATTCTGTTTACATTATTATAAAATGCTATTGAAATGGAGTATAAGCCATACGATAAATATATAGCAGACAAATTGCACGCATGCGTACTTAACAGTCACCACATCAGCTGACCCGACGCTGTCACTCTAACCTCTAAAAGTAAGTAACTATGGATGAATGGATGCCCCAACACACAAAAAAATATATGCAATACAAGTACATACTTACAACGAGTTTTGCGGCCCCTCTGTCCAATTAGGAAGAGGAGCCGATCCAATGATTCCTCATTATTTAACATCACTTGACATCAGACGATCTTCAGCCATTGGACGCTTCGTGGGCACTGATTTTATTGTATTTTACTAGCATTTGTGTACAAAACCAGTTGCTTTTAATGTGTTGTGTGTGGTACGTGACAAGTGAGGAAAAGGGAGTGATTTTTTAAGTGACATTCGCGAGAAAAGGTGAGCACCTGTTGAATGAAGTTGACACAAAATGTAGGGACAGGAGGGAGAATGAATTAGAAAGATTGGCTCTTTCTTATGTAGATACCAATTTCTTGGACAATTTTGATCCTTGTGTCTCACAAAATAAACGTTTGACCTTGATTGAGGGGTGATGGTTGATTTGAGGTCACAAAAGCAGTGGCAGTTAGAGCAATACCTATTTGATATAGATAGGTATACTGCACCTAATAAGTACCTACTAGTATATCGCTGCTGCCTGACGAATATAATAAACGTACAGCTTTTTGGCGGCAAAATCAGTCATTCCTCAAGATGGGTTACGTTTATGCACCTTGAATCCTTATTGATAATATTGCAAGTAGGTGCCTATACAAAGAACAGCATAATACCGTAAGTACGTGAACTACTCATTATACTTACTTTGGTGGTGTTGCAGTCGAGGTTCTGCTTTCCAAGCTATAGGTCCCGGTTCGAATGCCGGCTGGGGAGAAAAAAAAACCCCAGGTCTGTTTGTGACACTGTTTCTGGTTCCCGCGGCACAGGGTATCCTAGTGTAGGGCCAGAAGCAATCTATGTGACAGTACGTGAATGTTATTATGCTAATATTATTGTGGGTAAGGGCTGGTTCTAAATCGAACCCCAACCAAGTTTAAGAAAGGACACATTGTTAGTGACGCATCAAACAAAGGGCTCGTGAGGCGTGAACGAACGCATTGTCCAGCTCCTCCGAAGGGTTAGGGAAAGTTGCTGCTACAACAATACATTCCAGATGATCCTCCGCTCCACGCTGCAAGCAACAGACAGCACCTGATTTATTACTCAAGCTCAACCAACTGTGGCGGTGGCTTACTTAGTGGAGTCCCTTCATCATGATCACGGATTCTTCGATAGATCGAAATTACGTCACGCATTTCCCATTCGGAGTGCCAGACGTATACTTTTGTGGCCACGCTTATGCAGTTTGTCAATATCTACAGCTCCATTAACGAAATTGTTTGTTACCTGCTAAATAGTTACATATTCTATTTTATCGAAGTAGTAAAGTCATCATCATCATCATCATCATCAGCCTGTCAGGGAACCCACTGCTGAGTATAGAGTGTAGGCCTCCTCATATACACGCCACTCGACCCGGTCCCGTGCAACCCAAGTCCGCTGCCGTCCTGCTATCCTCACTATGTTATTGGACCATCTACCAGGTGATCTGCCGACGGATCTTTGGCCTCCTCTTGGCCACCACTCGGTCACCGATCTGGACCATCGGCCGTCCTCTCGCCTTGCCAAGTGTCCTGCCCACTTCCACCTGAGCCGTGTTATCCCTTTACCGACGTCACCTTGGTTCGGCGTCTTCGATTTCAGTATTCCGGATGTGGTCGGACAGCCTAATACCTAACATGGCACGCTCCATGGCTCTCTGCTACTGAAACTTCGTGCACAGTCTCCTTTGTGAGCATTTCAGCACCATAAGTAACAGTGGGCAGCACACATTGTTTAAACACTCTTCAGGCATTGTGTAAAGTAATTAGTAAAGTAAAAGTAAAAATTATTCACAAAAACAAGTCCTTGACAGAAGGGTTTCCCTGTCTCCCAAATTAGGGTAACCTACCCTGTGATTTGGACCGAAACATAGCTCATGTAATAAATTAATATCGTGTAATTTCTGAAACTTGACATTGGCAGAATCATCAAACCGATGGAAGCCACCTTTTAAGAAATTGAATTGAATTAGGGTAACCTGTGTGTTGGAAGACAGTTTCTATTCACAATTTTTTTTTGTTGTACCGTACCCATCTGAGTTGAATAAAAACATCAGGTTCTTAGAGAAAAAAAGTAATTAGTAAAAAATAAAAATATTATAATTTTGTTTTCCAACTGGAAGAAAATAACCTAGTTATTTTGGTAGTGAGGTGAGGTGTATGTAGTGACTGACGAAGGGTTTCTGTGTGTCTACGTGTGTATGTGCAGGAAGCGCTACCTATGCCTGATTTTGTTGTGTAAGTTGATCTGAGCTTACTTATATCTAGTTTGTAGAATGTAAGGTTAAGCTATCTCAAGTAACAGGTGTTCTGTATCATTATAATTTTATGAACTTCCACTATGTTCTACTGTGGTGTTGGTTCTACTTATTGAGAAGACGTGATTGGGTTACCTATATAATTATGTACTTTTTTCACTACCGACCTTAAGTACTGTAACGCCGGGCCCAATTCCGCTGCCGAAATGGTGGCTCAGTGACAATGATGCGAATGCTTTAGGTTCAGCCAGCATCAGAATACAGGTGTTGTTTTGTAAATAACATGTAGTTTTGTTGGTTATTTACACGACACTGGGGCAAAAAAAATATATAAATAGTGAAAAATACCTAAAAATAATATTAAATTGTGGCCTTTCTATCGAATGCAACTGCGCTCGCACTATAGGGCACGCCGCGCTCCGTGGACTTGCCGGGCGTGCCCATCATGCGAGGGAAAAATAACAAAAAAGTTCTTTTTTACAAGCGATACGTAAACTATCTACTCAAATAGTAACTGTGCCGGTCGACTATGTTAGTCATATTTTCACGTAATGTTAAGATAAGTTGACGACCGTCACAGATAAGGTATATTTATATTCATCACGCACTATGTCTTATGCACGTCATTCATAACATGTACCAACCTAGTATATAAGCTAGGATTTCCTATAATAAATTAGTCTAGTATAGTCTCGTATTTGCGCGCATCTCAAGCCTTTTACTTTACTCCCGAAGATGTCGCTCCCCTCATAAATGCCTCTGGCAAAGTAACCATTAGTGTCTCCTAATTTTATTCGCATAATTAATTTGTCATTACTTAATTTGCCATAATAGTACTTTCTTATAACAATACTTCGGCACATAGTTTTGGTTGGCATAACAAACTTTTAGTATAATTCCCGTTGGACGTTTACTTAGTCATCAAATGGATGTTTTACATATTATTATTCTGGCTAATAATGATTTATATAATATTTATCAGAGTCAGGAATTCTTACTGCAGGTCAAAATGCATGTCTTCTGGTTCATTTATCTTTTTGGTTTTAAATTTACATTGTTTGGTACATGAGCTAATACTTACTAAGGGTAAGATTGCAGTTTCTTAATCAGACATAATTAGGATTGGCTTGTGCAACCAGCAGAGGCGCAAGCTTGCAAGTTGCGACTGAAAGCAATGAAAAGCTAAAGGCTAGAGTAGGTTATTGTAGCTAAATTTCCATTGGGTGGTAGCTTAGGTTGGAACTTAGAAGAAGCAAAATCGGAGCGTAGCAAAGCGGAGTGGAGCGAAGTGTGAACAAATAAAAACAACATTTAATTATGGGAATATTGGCTGAATCACGAATTTAGTGTAAAGTTTGTACGGCATTTGAGTATTTAATTTTTTAGATATTTTCTTTTATGTCTTTCTCTATGATGAGAAATGATTGATATACCGCTTCCTATGTTTATGCTTTGAAATGCGTTATCATTGATGCTAATCATTATAAGGGTTTACAAAATTTCAGCTAAAGGATTTATGCCAAACAATATCACTACATTTCATAGTAATAGAGTAGGCAATGCACCAGAGAACCTACTCAAATGTAGGCAATGCACCAGAGAACCTACTCAAATGTAGGCAATGCACCAGAGAACCTACTCAAATGTAGGCAATGTACCAGAGAACCTACTCAAATGCATTGATCTGTTCATCCTAACAATCAGAAACATCGACACAGCAAAATTAACCTAAGTGTATATGTTAACACAGAGGATTTTGACTTAATTTGGAGTACCTAGCTTGCGTGGCCCATTGTACGAACATTAGGTGCGGACTGTATCCATTTACAGATTATTTGTAATCCTTTTCTCTTTGCTAATAACTTCTTCATATGATTAGCAAACACCCTAGTTTCTAAAAAAGATTCACTAAACGCCAAATAATGTATATCTAAAGCTGACCGTCATCAATCATCGCGTTATCCTGAGCAGTCATTTTGATTGCGGAATCAAGACCCTGCTACGATGACGATGGTTATTTCCTGGACATCCATCAATTAATTAATGTGAAGGCATCCATTGATTGGTCACCTAACGCTTCCATGGACCTTTGGAATGTATTCATTATGTATCAATACTTATACTCGTTCTAATTGTAGGCCTTCCGCTCACTATGCGTCGCTGTTTAATCGCCTCCATACAATTTCGTTGTTGTTCGCACACGGTCTGACTGGCGTCAAACGACCGGCCACCGATCGAAACTGCACGCCGACGATTTGCGTATCAAACTGGAGTCGAGTCCCGTGTGCGAAAGGGCGTATTGTTTAAGAAGCGACCGACACAGCGCCTTATATTAAATTAGCTGATGATATCCTGAGTCCTGACAAATCATGGCATAAGTACTTATAGTTGAGGTTCCTTAACAACGAAATGAAACAAATTTCCCCAAGATATCTATTGTCGCTGGGTTTCCTTAGTAAATTAGTCATCGTAGTCCATGCACATCGACGACCCGAATGGCCGAGTCGGCAGTGACCCTGCCTACAAAGCCAAGGGTCCCGGGTTCGAGTCCCGGTGGGGGCAAATATGTGTTTGATGAGAACGGATGTTTGTACCCTAGTCATGGTTGTTTATCTATCTAAGTATAATATTTATCTATATAAGTATGTGTATCGTTGTCCCAAGATACAGGGAATCCTAGTTTGGGGCTAGATCAATGTGTGTAAATAGTGTCCAAGGTATTATTATTATTATTATTTTTATTACTGAGGGACCAACATTTTCTCAGTGGGTATTTCCACAGATACCATAATGGCTAACGTACCTACTAAATTTCAATTCGAATAATAATTCCAATATTAAAAGTAAGGAACGAAATAACCGTTTTCGTTGTAAAACGATACCTCACACCCGGTGTCCCGGTATCGGTACCGAGTCGGTTCCGGTTCCGGTCCGATAAATAGGACGGAAAGATACCTCGGTTAGTATCACTCCATTTAATATCTGGGGCTTCGCTAAATGTCTCGAGACGAGATTCATGATCGAATCGTGAATATTTTCAAAGGAGTATTTAATGACTGGCTAAGTGCGGACGCCTCTGCGACAGTCCGTTTGATTGTATATTTGAATGATCAAACGAACTTACCTGATGTGAAGTTAGATCTTGATTGTCTTGGCTTCGTCGACGAGATTTATATTTCACCATGTTATATGCCCTGCAAAGTCCTCAACCCGTCCGCATGCAGTGTTTTGAGTCACAATGTAGGGAAAATCAAAAACCATCCCCCACCATATCACGTGATCGGCCGCGTGACCCCACTAATAAAACCTTCATTATACTGTCCTTTTGGAAGGAGACTTTTGGAAGGAGACTTTTGAAAGGAGACTTTTGGAAGGAGACTTTTGGAAGGAGACTTTTGCCCTCGTTAGGGATGCTTGTTATTATATTACACTACTCCTAATTAGGCGCCTACCTCAGTCATAGAGTAAACTTTGAAGCGATCGGACGTCACGCCATGCCACCTCTCTTTCGAAACGACAAAAAATAGCCATTGCTATGGCTCTGGTAACAACTACAGTCAACAATAAAGAAAAAAGGAAGAGAAGAAGGATTTGGATGAAGGTTCGCTCTTTCGCCCTTATAAGTGAAACTTATTCCCTTTTGCTTATATTGGCCTCTGTTTTCCAAAAGGGTCCTTCAAAAAGCCAGTATAATACCCCTTTGGGTAGTCTTCATTTAGTTCAGAGCTAAAATCAATACACAAAAATCAACCTGAATAGAACTACAATACTGATTTTTGGGGGTTTGGGTAGGGAGGGTTCCTAAATATCTTCCACGAAGTCAAGATAATCAAGAATGAACTTCAATTCAGGTAGGTTCGTTTGATCATCTTGATCATCAATTATCTTGGCTTCGTCTCCGAGATATCACCATGTAGCTGTTCAGAGACTATCAATGTTGTAGCTAGAAAGCTATCTATCTAGCATAATGATATACTACTTGGTAAAAACTCATTTCTTATATCAATATTGATTGATTATGACCTTTATCTACACACGTATCATAAACCCTCTTTACTGCGTCCAAAAACCGCACGTTACGATCAGCATAATGTTAAACTACTTTGTAAAAACTCATTTCTTATCTGAATATTGAACATTATGACCATAATGTGTAAATTTTCTACATATTATGACATTCAAATTTCGTACGCCGACGCCCGCCTGCGTGCCGCCACTACTTTGTCTGTGAAGTTGGTGCTACAGAACAAGCTAAACAACTCAATGCCACAATGCCGGTCAAACATGCGGTTCCTGAACACATCAAAGAGAGCTTATGATTATGTGTGTAGATAAACTAGTGTATGTAACTGTACATAATTAGGCATTAAAACTCTCGAGTGGTATTGCTCTCGAGTTTTAATGTCCTACATTATGTATCAGTCACATAAACTGCTATAATAGTAAGTATTATATGATTTTGACCACCACCATTATAAGTCATCACGTACATTACTTGGAATCTCCATGATTCGATCGAAATTGTCATTTTTCTTCAGTAATGTGAAGTACATAGCTCGTTCTAGTAATATGTAATGTGCCAAAGCGTAAGAAACAGCAGTATTCAGTTAAACTGCCTCAAAACCTTGCGAAACTTCTAATCGATAATTATTTAGTATTCAACATAGCATTAAAGATATCATTGTTTTTCTCTAGCGGCAATTCATTTGTATTGTTTTCTGTATAAGAATGAAACCTAGAAACCGACATGATTTACTTGGAACTAATTTACTCATTTTGTAGTTTACTTCAAATCCAAGTCTTGAAAACAGGGAAATGGTTTCGTCAATATGACTGCGGCAAGATTTGTAATCTCTAGGGTTCCGTACCCGAAGGGTGCCAAACGGGACCCTATTACTAAGCCTCTGCTGTCCGTCCGTCTGTCACCAGGCTGTATCTAATGAACCGTGATAGTTAGACAGTAGAAATTTTCACAGATGATGAATTTTTGTTGCCGCTATAACAACAAATACTAAAAATCAGAATAAAATAAATATTTAAGGGGTCTCCTATACAAAAAATCAAGCAAATTCACAGATTATTTAATTGCATATTCACTTTAAAAACAAATAATTAAATTAACGAATATTTAAGGGGGGGGGGGGGTCCCATACAACAAACGTAATTTTTTTGGTGTTTTTGTATGGTAAGTGTACGGTACGGAACCCTTTGTGCGCGAATCCGACTCGCACCCTCGACCCAGTTCGAAATGTCGCAACCTCATAGAGTTTGGGCTCGTTCAATTTGTCTTGACAAGTACTTGACTTTGGTACACCCATAATAATTTTATAAATAAAAGCGTGTTACATTTTGTGGTATGATTAAGAACATTTAGCACCTTCTTTTCCTCTCGCTATCACAATGTAACACGCTTTTATTTATAAAATTGGGACTGTGATAAAAACGGGAAGATTTAAAAATTAAAGTGTAAAGGTGTTAATGTTAAAAATATATAATTAAGTACATACGGTATGTAATTATTTTGTCGTATACGAAAAGTTACAATGAACTTATAAAGTGATATATTTGTTTATTTTAAACTTTTTAGTTAATTTTTAATAAAAGCTTGTTTTTAAAAAAAATACGTTTCTTTTTCTTTATTTTTATTTTTATTTAAACTCTATAAATATGCATTACCTTGTAATAAGAGTGGTAGTGTTATAATCAGGGAGCCAGCCCCTACCAGATTCAACCCCTTTTACCCCCCTTCTCCTGCGAAACGATTTTAGACCCAAGCCAAGGAATTCCGTCTTCATCTGTGTTTGAAAAATAATTACGGTGACGACTTTTTGCCAGTTTTTCTTCGAACGTTTTCATTTCACGCACCCAACGATGTTTCTTTGACCTACTTGCCTTCCTTTAGGCATTTTTAATAGAAAACCGAAGAATCTATCGGATTTTTTAAAATTAATTTCACATTGTGCGTGTTGCGCCAGCGCACGGTCAATAATGAAGACTACCCCGCGTTGGTGGGGTCACGCGGCCAATCACGTGATATGGTCGGGGATGGTTTTTTATTTTCCCTACATTTTAACTCAAACACTCTGCGGATGGGTTGAGGCGTTTGCAGGGCAAACTACCTACATGGTGAAATACAAATCTCGGAGACGAAGCCAAGATAATAGATTACTTGTGGAATATTTCCAGTTGTAAAGGCAGATGCGGATGAAGATTCAAGAGGCTCAAATATCCTCGAGTTCCTCAGAGGAAAATACCCTTTTGTGTTCGCGATTTCTGTGATTTATTGCCCCGTTCCGCTCGCACGGTCGAATTCGTAGCTGAAAACTAACGCCCTACTTCATTAATTTTCTTTGATAGGCAAACATTCAATTTACTTACTCAGGTCAGAACACTCGAGATTTATTCAATTCCACCAAACACGTCAAATTAATCACTAGGTACACGTTGCACAACAGTGGATATCCGTGTACTTGGACCCTGACATTATTACGGCACTTCATGGTTCTTAGAATGTCTTGCATCTCTTCGATATCATTATAACTATGCTACCTATCATCGTCGTAGTTCGTTTTAGTCTCAAAGTTATCTTAAATGATTTTCGTACTAATGTGGTTTCTCATCGATACGCTTACAAATATCTTACACATTTCCTTGCATTTAGCGACAAATATCAAATCTTTCTTACCTTTTATCCTGAATGATTGTAAATTGCGGTTTGGTAAAAAATATAATCAAAAGTGCATAACTCTACTGACTAGCCCTGAACGAACAGCTGTAAAAAATATTTCTCTTGACACATTTGAGAAGCCAATAAACAATAAATATCTGAGTAAAGTTGTGTCACTTTCAGGTCAGAAAAGTGCTCTTAATTATTGAATTATAAATGGTAACGTATAACTATCAAGACTCTCTTATTGTTTCAGGTGTCGCTGAACTACAGGAAACATATTCTTGGACTGAGATTCTAGTTTTAAACGAGTCCTAAGTCTAAATATTTCTAGGTATAAGTAGACAATAATTTTATACCGGCGTGTTCAAAGACTATCTATAACTCAATCTATACAGATAGCGATACTAATGTCTGTGAAACAAGGTACTACATAAGATTATTGTTATTTTATTATAGTGATAACATCAAGTGTTCTTTAAAACAGTGGACCAAATATCTGTGATAAGAATCCCAATAGCTACTTTGACACGTTTATCTCGGTATTCTGATTACAGTACTGACAGGGTGAAAAAGTACCCATAAACGAGTACAAACACTGTTTGCCTAATTTGGTCGTGTACGGGCACGTTAAGAAGAAGAACAAGCAGATCCGTGGTGATTAGCTTAGAACCACCGAAGAGAAATCAGATAAACATTATCGGATTATTCGAGAAGATTTTAGTACTCTAGAAGAATCATTATTGTCATGGAAGCTCAAGATGCTACCGGCGACACCGTCTACAAACAGCAGAAGAACAGATGGATAACGCTTGCTTTTTTCGTGGCGTTCTCTGCATCGAACTCTTTTCAGTGGACGCAGTACTCCATAATAGGTAACATAGTGATGGACTATTATGGTGTGTCGCTTACTGTCGTATCGTGGACATCCATGGTTTATATGGTGACGTACGTGCCTCTCATATTTCCTGCTAGCTGGATACTGGATAAGAAGGTGAGTCTAAATAACCTACTAAGTTTTTTTTATACATTTACATTCAGGCACATACATTGCTTCTGGCCCCAAACTAGGATGCCCTGTGTCGTGGACAACCAGAAACAGTGATGTCAAACTCATATACCTTAAACATCCAAGACCTGGGTTTTTCTTTTCTTTACCCCTAGCCGGAGATCGAACCCGGGACCTCTCGCACGGTAGGCATAGCCATAACCGCTGCGCCATAGAGGTCGTCAAACTAAGATTTGAGTTAGTACCCCGACCTGACTCAGAGGTATCATCAAACTTCCAATGTGATCTCCACGTCACCACGACACGTTCCATCTAAACACTTATTTAAGGATCGTCGACTCTTACCTATTTAACGTTTACTCTCTTCTTTGACTCTAAAAGGGAATTCACTCACAAAACGCGATCATTAAGTGAAGCCTCCCAGGATATTGCAACTAATTAAGGAGCCCTGATTCAGCGCATTTTCGGGCTGACATCGAAAGCCCGCTTTTCAGCGCTGTTAAATTGTATTTTCAACCTATTTTCGCCTTCTTGTTATGAAAATGTGAAACAATAGAGATTTTCAGATACTTCTACAAAAGCTATTTCTGATAAGTATGAAAGTTATTCCAAAGAATATTCCATTCAAAACTTACCACTAAAGTTGCATGATTATTGCAAATAAAGTTAAACAAGTCTCTGCACTCTTTCGCTTCGCAAAATGAAACCGGATCGCCAGACTAAAATTACTGCATCATAGGTAGGTAACCAAAATATGTAACGCTGGCTCTAGTATGGTAATACCTATCAATATACTCCTTAATCACTTCGACTAAAGTTAAACTGCCCATTACAAGATGAGCTACCATCTGCCCTCAACTCCATACAACGACTATTACGAACGGGGCAACACTAAGGGAACTTGAAAGTCATCATAAGCTGGTTGTAGCACGAAGATGGATAGTCTCCAGTAGAATCGAAGGTTGGGTCAACAGAGGGTGAAGTGTAAAGTGGAGGGCTAGAGTTTCGCAAGATTAATTACTCGCTCTGAATGAAAGGATACCAGAAAAAGTTTTGAAACAATGGACTTTGAAAGTCTCATTATTGGAGGCATCGATGTCCTTCTTGTGGTAGAAGGAATTTGGAAAAAAGACTTCGAACGCGGTTACATCGTAATGGCTTATGTTTAAACGATCACCAAAAACTCACCTATTTTACTACCAATAAATTCGAAACGACCGCCAGAATTAGTAAACGACCACAAAATTATGTTTGGATAAATGATCACCAAACTTATTTTTATGTTTTGTGTACTTAAGTTTATGTTTTAAGTATTTTTTGTTGTTCTTACATGTTCAATCTAACACGAAGGATAAAGGGGGCTTCGCTTCGCTCTCCCCTTTTACCCTTCACCTAAGCTACCGCAGTATTTTGCCCTGATATTTGCTGCAACTTTTGGTGATCATTTACCCATTTTGGGTAGGAAAAATATCTGGTCATTAAAATTGTTCTCGATTGTAATTTAAAAATAAGTTGGCTGATGTTCGTTACGTCAGTGAGCACTCACACCAAGTCACTAGACCAGAATGTCTGTTCAATATGAATTGTCTGTACAATTTTTCTCCACGAAAAAGGGAGGTACCAATTCCTACAAATGGCATTCCAAGCGATTTTCACATAGGGTATTTAAAGTTATGAAACTGCCCAATGACTTTATGCTGATGTTTTCGGCGCCATCCTCGCTATATAATCAAAGTGGAATAAAAAGCGTTTGAACAAATGAACGAGTGCACTAAACCGAGTGAAGTGCTGCGCAAATGAACTGGAAGCAACTAATGGCCGATCAGCGTCGACCGCTCCCGAGATAACCAAGATTGATCTCAGATGGAAATGGGAAAGGTTTTTCGGCTAACAAGTCGTTTGTTACTGGTAGTAATCATAATAATAATAATAATAATACCTTGGACACTATTTACACACATTGATCTAGCCCCAAACTAGGATTCCCTGTATCTTGGGTACTAGACAACGATACACATACTTATATAGATAAATATTATACTTAGATAGATAAACAACCATGACTAGGGTACAAACATCCGTTCTCATCCAACAAATATTTGCCCCCACCGAGACTCGAACCCGGGACCCTTGGATTCGTAAGCAGGGTCACTGCCGACTCGGCCATTTGGGTCGTCGTAGTGATTAGAACATGTAGGAAAACTACATACTTGTAGTCTGGTTTCTTGTCGAATTTTAAGTAAACCCATATAATTACTAGACCAACATGACAGTTGGTGGGTGAAAAAATAATGTTGATTATTCGAATAGTACCATTCCTGTATTAATAAATAATAATTGATCGATCGATCGATTAATCGACGTTATTTTTATAAAATTGAATCGATATGTCTTCGATTTTACTGAATCGATTTACAACACTAGGAGTATAAAGCTTGCAACATTAAAAGTAAAAAACCCGGTCGAGTGCGAGTCGGAGTCGCGCACGATGGGTTCCGTATAATTATCTAAAAAAACGGTAAAAAAATCATGTCTGTTGTATGGGAGCCCCCCCTAAATATTGATTTTATTTTAATTTAATTAATTATTTTTAAAGTGAATAATATAACTCGATATTCTGTGAATATTTCAAGCGTCTACCTACCTGTTGCCGTAATCAATAAAAATAACGTTTGTTGTACGGGAGCCCCACTTAAATATTTGTTTTATTTTAATTTCATTCATTATTTATTTTTAAAGTGAATATTCTGTGATCATTTCAAGCCTCTACCTGTCGTCGTTATTAAATTCGAGCAAAAACGAGCAAAAAAAACACGTTTGTTGTTTGGGAACCCCCTTAAATATTTATTTTATTCTGTTTTTTAGTATTTGTTGTTATAGCGGCAGCAGAAATACATCATCTGTGAAATATTCAACTATCACGGTTCATGAGATACAGCCTGATGACAGACGGACGGACGGACGGACAGCGGCGGAGGCTTAGTAATTGGTAATCTGCCCGTACGGAACCCTGAAAAAACTAGTCAAGTTTGAGTCGGACTCGCGCACGAAGGGTTCCGTAGCACAGTATGGTGTAAAGGGAATAGTTTGGATTTACAAAGCAAAATGTTGTTTACAAAGTTATTGGTGCGGTTACTGTCATACTCTATGTAGCTAACCAGGTGCATTTATAAGCTTGTATATTCATAATTTTTGATTGTAGTTTCGGATATAAGGTGGGGGAATGATATTTTTTTGCACTTTTTTGATCATAACCTCTGAAGTTATCAAAACTTTTTTTATAGAAGTTTCTAAGAGCTCTTTTAAACGATACCCTAAATGACTTATTAATTACGGTGTAATTTTTTTTAGATTTGTCATTTTACCCCCTCCTTTCCCATCCTTTCCCTAAAAGAAGAAGATGAAGGTAACAAACATGTTGGTAATATAACTAATAAACAATAAACAGTATAACAACAAAATTTAGAATAATGCATTTTTCCGTTTTAACGTAGAAGCCCAAATGCAGCGAAAACCGAATAGCCCGAGGTAGAAATGATTTTGGATCTTCTAAGATATGTATGTCTTCATACAGATTATGCTCAAGCCTATTTCCCGGAAGAGGGGTAGGCAGAGACCAAAGACCTCCACCTGCTGCGATCCTGGCACACATCTCTCGCTTCCTCAACATTCGTAAGTCTCTTCATGCAAGCTCGCCGGTTACGGGTACTTCGTATTTGCCCCTTCACTAACAAATCGCCGATTTGGTCTTTATAGGACCTTCTTGGGCGTCCCCGCCGGACGGCTCCTGTCACACCCGCTGTATAAATCTGTTTAGGCAATCTCATTTCATTCATCCTTTCAACGTGGCATTTTAAGAAGACATTTTCCCGTTGTTGATTTTCAATTCTATTACCATAACATGAAGTTCAAAATCGCGATGGCTCATAATAAGGTCCAGGTCTCCAGCGGTTAAACGTGTTTTCAAAAAGACTTGAGTATAACGGTGCGGTGGTTTGCTTCACAAAATACAATCGCTTTCGGGGGTTGGCAGAAACTGGTAAAATAGCTCCCTAGTAAAATGGAACGGACTCTACCCTTTTCAAATTTATAGCTGAAGTGTTCATAATAAATTATGCCGAGGCGCCTGTCCTTGCTATTGCCAACACAATATGGTACGTGTCTGCAGACGGGAGTTATCCTCATCGTATTACTGAAATAAACAATGACATAAACACAGCAGAATATAATCAATTGATATGTATGAATAAGTAGATAAAAAATATTAATTATAGTACGCTCAGAAAATTTATGATTAAATAATAGTAATAATCTAAATCTAAAAAATAACGTCGGGTCAGTTACACAACTCAAGAACGGCTGGACGGATTTTAATGATCTCTTATCTGTGGGATTCGTCTTCGCCCCGTATGGCAGAATGACAATTAACATATCGGAAAAAAACATGTTTTTTTTTTAATACTTTCACAAAGTAAATTTTAAAACAAATTAGGTTTGGCTCGCCGCCATATTACGTAATTGAATGTTAGGCGTTAGAAGTTCGCGGGGTCAGCTACACTGAAAATAATAATAATACCTTGGACACTATTTACACACATTGATCTAGTCCCAAACTAGGATTCCCTGTATCTTGGGTACTAGACAACGATACACATACTTATATAGATAAATATTATACTTAGATAGATAAACAACCATGACTAGGGTACAAACATCTGTTCTCATCAAAAAAGTATTTCCCCCACCGGGACTCGAACCCGGGACCCTTGGCTTCGTAGGCGGGGTCACTGCCGACTCGGCCATTTGGGTCGTCGAAAAAAAACTCTTGTTATTCGTAGCTAAACTTTCGCATACGTATAACAGTGACCACAAAACTATAGCAATACGTTACCAAATCGAGTTTATAGTAGTTTAGGTGACTGATACATAATGAAGGGCATTAAAGCCCAAGTGTGGGTTCATGAAACGAGCCGAAGCCGAATAAAATTATCACCCGAGAGTTTTAATGCCTAATTTTGTACAGTTACATACACTAGTTTATCTACACACTTATGCTCTCTTTGATGTGTTCACGAATCGCATATACGACCGAAATTGTGGAATTGATCATTTCTCTGCACTAGTTTAGCTTGTTAAGAACCAACTTCAGCGGCGTTCGAAATTTGAATGTAAATATTGCTACATTATATATTCAGATAAGAAATGAGTTTTTACCAAGTAGTATATCATTATGCTGGTCATAACGTGCGGTTTTTGGACGAAGTAAAGAGGGTTTATGATGCGTGTGTAGATAAAAATAAATAATATATTTATAAATTATCAAATCTACGAGAAAACCTTGGAGTGAGGGTGTTTACGACCACACCTCAAATGCTTGTATAAATTCAAGCACGTTTGCTTTCTTTCTTTGCCCTCTAGCAAGGTTTTGGATATTATAAAATATAATTACCATACGCTTAAAAAACATAATGATAAGAAATATAAACCATAACATGTAACAATAAATCATAGCAAAATTGTAATTACATATGTATATACATTTTGAACATTTAAAAATTATTAAAACAGGCATATACTGTGTAATGTACATTGCTTCTGGCCCCACACTAGGATACCCTGTATCGTGGGAACCAGAAACAGCGACGTCACACACATATAAACATCCAAGATTTTTCTTTTATCCCCGGCCGGAGATCGAACCCGGGACAAAATATGGTTGGTTGGTAGAATATGTTATGGAATATCAAATGATCGGTTTATCTAATCGATTCTAACGGGGTGGCAGAGGCACATTTGTGCGCGTTTTTACAGCCAAGTGATATATACCCTAATTCATTAAAAAAAAGAAGAATATGGGCAGAACCAATGTTGCCACTTTTTGGTAAAATAATAATAGTAATGGGACAATAAATTATTTTCAGTTCATAAAATCTTAGAAGTGATGTGACAGATAACTCGGCCTGGTCTTCCTCGACATTGAGTTGTTGAAAATGTCGTTGAAAACGGTATCGTAAAAGCGACGATCTGCCGTATCAACATCCGGAACTACGATAACATTTTCCCAAGATATGCTACACATGAGCTCGTACAGGAATGCGTGGTTGCCTTTGGCAAAATTCTTGTCATTGTGACCGCCAATGTTGCTGGGATCCAGGCGACCGGATCGCTGGTCCTCGCCCTGCGGCAACTGCGGTCAACAGCGGCACAATGACGACGAGAGGCGAGTGGTAGGCGTCAGTGCGTGGCACCAGGCTGCCTGACACGGAGGTGCGCGCGCGCACGGTTACACCACGTACGCTCTCCGGCATCAGCACCACATCAAGCACGCCACCATGGGCATTCGTCTCATACATACCACAGATACTTAAAAAATATAGTAATTTGCTACGGTCACTGACGCGCTATTGATTGATTGATTGATTGATGAGGTCACCGAGAATAATCAGGTTTCCATTCTGAGTTTTTTTAATGTAATTTATTTATTACGTTTACCAAAAGAAATACACTATAATAACAAATAAAACAACAAGCCATTGTGTGCATCCAATTATAGGAAAACAACTTAGCGAATGGTCGTGTGAGACTTGCGTACCAGTTGGACCGAAATGTATATGTCACCGTAAGATTGTCAAAACCGTTAGTTAATAAACTAACGTTTTTTCTCGTTAGTTGGTCAACTATCGACAGATAGTAAACTGTAGCGTACTGCTTACTATATTACGCGTTAGTTGATAAACCAAAGGGTAAAAACGGTAAATAGTAAATTGGTTTAAACTTGGAGTGCAAACGAAGTACCAGGGCAAACACTGTGGTAGCTTAGGTGAATACTAGAGGGGGCGAACGCAGCGAAGCCCCCGAATAGTCTTCGTGTTAGGTTGACAAGTAAGAACAAAATAAACGTAAATTCTAAACTTGTCCGTCTGGTTTACTATCTGTTGATAGTTGATCAACATACGCGTTAGTTTATCAACTAACGGTTAGAACTATCTTACGATAAACAAAAAATTAAGTAAAAACTAAGTTAAAATTTAACTAAACTCACAGACTCACAAGATTATAAAAATTTTGTTTTTAGATAATTTTGACTGATGAGATAATGATAACTTATCATGAAACAGTTTATGTCTAAATCTATCAATCGAAGGTGAAACATTTCAAAAGCCTGAGGATCTTTACAAAAAGATCATTGTGTTGTGTGAATAATGCATTTTTTTAAATAGAAAATTTCCCTACATTGATTCTTGCCCGACGAAAATAAAATGGATGGTAGTTAAGACGAGGAATAACAAAACTAAATTTAGAGAGAAGTTGTGGACACTTTACTTTGTTATTAAAAATGTTGGACAAAAATATCTAATCAGCGTTATGATGTCTGTCTTCCAGGGATGAAATATTGAAATATGCAACCTGTCAGTATTACGAGGCATAGACCATATTCTACTCTGATGCCCACTTAGATAGCAGAGGAATCGATTATGCACCCTTTCTACTGTCTTCCAAAAAAAAGGCCCGGTGACATCGCCGTGTCACTGACGTAATAAGGTTGAATTCAGTTGGGCCACCGGGCCTTTTATTTTGTGAACACTGTAGCTGGTCGATATGAGAACTATATTGAGGATTCCAGACCAAGACTTGTGTTCCGTTTAGATTGCTCAATGCAGTATAGAGCCTCTACTTATAGAACATATTGCAGTGCCGTAAAAGAGGGCTAATTGGAATTGAGGGGCTAATTGGAACTAATAGAAAATGCAGCCAAATCTCTGCATTTTGTATTGGTTCCAATTAGCACCTTTTTACCGATACCATCCGTCCGTCTGTCACAGGCATAATAACCGCAACATAATTCAAGTCTAATATGAAAAAATATTGTCTACAAAAAAGTGGAGGCGGTAAAATTACAAAACGAAAAAAAAACACGGGGTGATAGGGTGTTGTTCAAAATGGTTTTTAATAAGCTTTTTAATTTATCACATTTTTATTTTAGTTCTGATAACTTCAGAAGTTAAGATCAAAAAGGCGAAAAAAAATCCATTCGCCCATTATTTCCGAAACTACGGAGTCTAAAACTATGAAAAAAAATACAGAATATAGGACTTAAGTCAAATATTACAGAAAAACCTACTCGGAATTGCCAAGATTTTTTATTTATCTGTAAACCATATAAATGCTCCTGGTTACGTACATGGAGTATGAAAATAGCCGCAACAATATCTTTGTAAATAACTATTCTAACTAACTAACTTATAATAAATCCAGACTATTCACTCTATACACCATCCTCACATTGTACAGTGCTACGGAACCCTTCATGCGCGAGTCCGACTAGCACTTGACCATTTTTTCCATACACTTTTTAAAATTATAACAACAATTATTTTATTCACGAACCTGTGCACTAGTGACAATGTTCGCCACAGAGAACAGATCTCAAAATATGTACATTCTTAGGCGAGTGGCAATGTTCACTGTGGCGAACATGCATTTCATGAAAAACTGAAATCTGTGGGTTTTTCAATATTTTTTCTTACCCCTAAATAACTTTGAAAACGTAAAACAAATCAAAAACACGATATTCAGATATAATGTTCTCTGCGACTGTAAATGTTAACTTACCGTCAGAAATATCATTATGATGGTTTGGCGGTCTTGTTGGTGGTTGTGTTCACGAACTGTTGCGACATCTGTGTCTGTTATTATCTCTTCTGTGGCTGTGGGTGGCTCTGTCACAAGAACATATTCAAACCATTCAAAAACCATTTGTTTTATGAATTTAAGTGCTGGGCTGCACGGGAGAAGAACCCTTACAATGGTCTTCCACAATTGCTGATGATGTTACATGTTTGAAACCACCCTGCGGCCTATAACACTACACTTACATAATTGTTATTGTATTTAATTCTATAAATTGGCTGTTACAGATTTGTAATAAAAATTGCTTAAACCACAAAGTTCAATGCTACTAGGTGTTTAAAAAAGGAAATAAGTTTTGTAGGAAATTAATAATAATAATACTTTGGACACTATTAACACAAATTGATCTAGCCCCAAACTAGGATTCCCTGTATCTTGGGTACGCGACAACGATACATATACTTATATAGATAAAAATTATACCTAGAAACAACCATGACTCGGGTACAAACATCCATTCTATTAAACAAATATTTGCCCCCACCGGGACTCGAGCCCGGGACCCTTGACTTCGTAGGCATGGTCACTGCCGACTCGGCCATTCGGGTCGTCGATTTAAACTTAAAAACTATATAATAATACATATTTGTAATTATTGTGAGCTTTGTTGGCAAGTCAACAATTTTATAGAATCACAATTACAATAATGTATGTTTTGAGCTATGCGCTCTGAACTCCGAGCACTGCCGACGGAGTTGTGCTGTGCGACTTGTGCATGACGGATATTAAATAGTTTGCTGAGGTCTTCTAACAATGGCTTCTGTTTTTATTAGAGGAACCTTCTGCTTGGTTCAATGAAGTATTTAATAGATCTGATTGTATTCTGGTGATCGCTCAAAAGTGTACTAATGGTAGGTATTTATTTTTTGCATTACGCAATTTGTTCTGTACGCGCCAATACCATTATAAATTAACATGTACCCATGTACCTATCGATATTGTAATGTTTGATCTCTTTTTCTGTTGCGTCCGGGTGTGGTCCGGGGTTTCCACGTATTACAGTTAATTTTACTAATATAATATCTATCATCTCTACACTATCTCAACAGTATTATAAAGAGGAAATGCCAGATTGGTTTACTTTAGTTATTTTCACAGTATTATGTCTTATGGAATAGTGCTCTAGGGGAAAGCAGCAGATATAAATACGATATTTGTTTACAAAAAAGGTCGATCAGGGCGATATATATCAATTAGATGCTAGGGAATTATTAAGAGAAAAATTCAAAGAAATAAATATAATTACGGAATATCTTGCCATTTCTTTTTAACCCCGAGGCCCACCTTCCGAAACGGTGTAGTCTTTTTCTTTTTGAAGATTGAAATAGTTAAGATTTGAATTTTGCATGTTTGTAACGAATAAACTCAAAAAGTGTTGGTCGGATATCAACAATAGCTTCATTATCCCTTAGGCTTTATTTACTACTAGAAAAAAAATAGGGATCCCTTCTAAAACTTCAATAATGTAACCCAAGTTATGAAAAATAGCCATTAATAGCAATTAAATGTTAGAACAAAAAAATGTTACACAATATTAAAGAATATATCAATATCTACAAAACACTGAGATTTCACATGTCGAACTATTGTAGTGTAATTTCTTTTTTACATTTTAATAGTAGTTTATGTGACTGTTACATAATGGAGGGCATTGAAACTCGAGAGTGGGTTTTTGAAACGAGCCGAAGGCGAGTTTCATAATAATATCACTCGAGAGTTTTAATGTCTAATTATGTACAGTTACATACACTAGTTTATCTACACACATATCATAAGCTCTCTTTGATGTGTTCAGGAACCGCATGGTCGACCGGCATTGTGGTTCTGCAATTGTTTAGCTTGTTCTTTAGTACCAACTTCACGCAGACGGGCGTCGGCGTTCGAAATTTGAATGTCAGTACCAACTTCACAGACAAACTAGGGGCGGCACGCAGTCGGGCGTTGGCGTTCGAAATTTGAATGTCATAATATGTAGAAAAACTACACATTATGGTCATAATGTTTAATTTTTCAGATAAGAAATGAGTTTTTACCAAGTAGGTTAACATTATGCTGATCGTAACGTGCGGTTTTTGTACGGAGTAAACAGGGTTTATGATACGTGTGTAGATAAAATTTGTTAGAAGTGCCGACAGATGTGGGACCATGTTATCCATACTTTATATTAATCCATAACCAAATAAATCATTTCCTATTAAATACCTCTCGATGACTTTTTGAATTCTTCAAATCGGACATTCCATTCAAAAGATATTACGAATTTAAATTGTGGACAAGTGCGAGTCGGACTCGCTCATGAAGGCTTTCGTTGTAGCAAGTAATTATGTGTCTGGGTGTTTGTGTTGTAACTTTGTTTTTCATAGTGTTTGTACGAATGACAAAGTTATCTTTGCGGTTTTTTAATAAATGTTTTATATCTGCTTATTTTATTTTGTTCAAACCAATTTTCGTTGGAAGTGTGTATGTATGAGTTACACAGCATATATTTTTTGTAGATTTTTCACTCTCTTACTTTAAAAGTTAGAGAGGGGCGGACACACACACTTTCCCACTTTGGAAGCGTCTGTCTCTTTAACGATTTACTTTGAGGAAAAATGGTTTCAGGAACCTTAACGTCATTTTTGTTGACCTATCTATAGAACCTACACCTCACATATAGGGTTGATCAAAAAAAAAATTTTTGATTTCAGTTCCATGTTAGTAAAAAAAAGAAACTAAAAACTAATAAAACAAGTTTGTATAATTAACAAAAACATTAAAAAATCCAAGCATGGCCCCTTTTCTTTTTTTTTTTTTTTTTTTGTATAAAAATCGTAAAGCGTTTTACAGAATACTAATAGTTTCTGCATAAAAATGCTGTGACATACGGACGGACGGACGGACGGACAGACGGACAGGCAGACTTGACGAAACTATAAGGGTTCCTTGTTACGGAACCCTAAAAATTACCATCTAAACGAAATACTAACCGAAAAACAAACGCCGCCGCGCCGCGGCCGGTGTGGCCCCACGCCGCGCAGCGGGCAGCGGGGCGAGGGAGGGGGCACCGAAGTGCGGGGGAGGGGCGTGCACGGCTATGAACTAGGTATCCGCGCGGCAGAAGCGCGCGTTGGGCTTCCTACGCAGCCAACGCAACCGACATTAATAATTTTGACCTTTTTCATAGCCCATTTTTTCTTCCAATTAAAAACTTATTTTCAGAACTACTTATTCATTATTGTTTTCAACCTTTACTGTTTATTTTTTATAATATTCTCACACTTTTTAGGATGACCTACTTCAGAAGGTAAAAGAAAAGAAATAAAAAGGCACCGTAACAAGTCACGTAGGATATCGTTGAAACCTTTATATAAACTTTTCAAAACAATTTTTCTTAAATTTTGGTTTTGTTATTGTCAGAAGCTATGATCTAGAAAGTGCAAAAATGCCTTCCCCCTATCTCAAAAACTACACTCTAAAATTATGAAAAAATACAGAATGTAACTTAAGCTAAAGATTACAAGAAAACCTACTCGTAATTGCCAAGGTGTTTTATTTGTTTATAAACCATATACAAACTTAAAAAAGCACCTGGTTATGTACATGGAGTATGAAAGTAGCCGCACCAATAACTTTGTAAACAACATTTTGCTATGTAAAAGCTAAACTATTCATTTCACACCATCTTTACCATTGTGCGTATGTACTTTCGTGCCTAAATCCGATTTGACAGTGACCGCTTTTCTATAGTAAGTATTTATCAAAAGTTCTTTCAAAAAATCCAATGGATATGAGCAAAAATCTTCTTCTGAAAATTCAAATCGTCTCGCAAGTCAGATCGCTCGCAATCGAGGGCCAGAGGATCTAGCGCCGAACGTTCGCAGCTCCTTGCTGAAAATAGAGAAGAAACTCACGAGCAGGCGCAAGGGAATGGAGCGCCAAATAGTGCCAGAAACTCGCGAACGCGTGCACGGGGATCTAGCGCCGAACGCTCGCAGCGGCTTATGGCACATAAAATAAAGACGACACTCGTTAACAACTACTTATGACGCGCAATATAATTTTATCATCGGAGATTCGAGGGGCATCGTTTACCGACGCTACAGGGAAGCAAGAACGAAGAAGTGACCCTAGCTAGGTTAGATAATATTTTGTGTTTTTATTAGTAGTTTATGTGACTGCTACATAATGGAGGGCATTAATACTCGAGAGTGGGCTTATGAAACGAGCCGAGGGCGAGTTTCATAATAATATCACTCGAGAGTTTTAATGCCGAATTATGTACAGTTACATACGCTAGTTTATCTAAACACATATCATAAGCTCTCTTTGATGTGTTCAGGAACCGCATGGTCGACCGGCATTGTGGCATTGATCATTGCTCTGCCGTTGTTTAGCTTGTTCTGTAGTATCAACTTCACAGACAAACTAGGGGCGGCACGCAGGCGGGAATCGGCGTTCGAAATTTGAATGTTATAATTTGACAAATTTTGGTACATTATGGTCATAATGATCAATATTCGGATAAGAAATGAGTTTTTACCAAGAAGTTTATCATTATGCTGGTCGTAACGTGTGGTTTTTGGACTCAGTAAAGAGGGTTTATGATACGTGTGTAGATAAAAAAATATATGTATCTCTAGTTGTAAGGTATATATGTAGATATAGGTTTTTGTTAAACCTGAAATAAAGATTAATAGTGGTTCTGTGAGAACAGTAGACCTAGCGAGCCCTTCGACATATACATACTTAAACATATTGTCAGGACTCACGGACAAAAGGCTTTAATATAAGGCGATACAAGTTTATTTTGCGAATAATTTTAATTTAACGAAGAAATTCCAATTTTAAATATAATAATAATAATAATAATAATAAAACTTTATTTTCAGACTCATTTACGAAAAATGTTATCCATAGTTGTCAAAAGAACTTAAAAAAATATAGTAAGCAATTATACAGTGTTACAAAATGTATGTAGTTATGTGCTCTTGTCATATTTACTACGCTGCTGTTGCAAGCCAATGCTTAAACATGCCAGTAGTTATAAGTCTATCAGACAGCTCTTTGATGATAGTATTTCTACACATGTCAACTCTGTTCATGAAGGCGGCTATTCTGAACCTCACGATGGCACTAAAAGAGTTGACACGCGTCTCGGCGAGCATCCCCGATGCGCTGCAGCCTCGGCGCAAGCCCATCAGGTGCCTTAAAGTGTTGTTATATGTGACTCGAAGTGCATCGTGAGATTTTCGAGTGTACTTAGCCCAGAGTTGACAAGTGTAAAATGATTGACAAAAAGTTTTAAATAATAATATTTTTACATCTGAAGAGGCCTTAAAGAACCTTCTTGCTATCATATTACCAGTTATTGATAAAGCCCTACGCTGCCTCTCAATATCAGCGTCGTCCTTCATAGAAGACGAGAGAATGTGGCCAAGGTACTTGAAGTTCTCGACTATATTTACAGGTTGACCCTTAAGCATGAGACTGGGAATGTGGTCCGGTCCTTTCCCCGACCTGAACACTATCATCTCAGTCTTCTTAACATTATATATTAGATCGTGTTCTAGTGCGTATTTTTCACATATAGACAATAACTTCCTCAGGCCTTTGATCGTGGGGCTGAGCAGACACATATCGTCCGCGTAACTCAGGTTGTTGACATACCTGTCACCAAGCCTGAGCCCCACGGGCGTGCCGCTCAGCTCCACGATCAAGTCATTCATATAAAGATTGAACAGGTCGGGGGAGGTCAGGCCCCCCTGCCGCACGCCGCAGGTCAACCTATAACTATCAGACAGGACGTTACCCCACCTGACACTGTTGGTCTGACTACTGTACCAGTAGTCAGACCAACGATCTTCTAAGTAGAAGATCAACAGTGCCAGATGGCACCCCGCTCCTGTCTAATTTGTTCCACAGCAGATCATGATTAAGAGTATCAAAAGCTCGACTTAGATCTAAAAAACAACCGTATACCGTTGTTTTATTGCTCAAGTAATAATTAACTGTTTGTTTTAAAGAAAATATAGCCATATCCGTGGAAACATCAGCCCTAAAGCCAAATTGAGCATCATCTATTTTTAGAAACTGTGAAGTATTTAGTTGTATCAGTCTTTCAAGTACCTTGGCCACAATCGTAGCCAGCGAAATAGGCCTGTAGTTTGCCGCGCTCGAGGCATCACCAGTCTTATTTTTGACAATAGGAACTACTAGTGTGCGAATTAAGTTAGCAGGTAGGTATGAATGCTGCGCACAGAGATTGAAAAACTGCGCCAGTACCTCACAGATGTACCTACCCGAGTACAAAAGATGTTCAATGCTGAGGCCATCATGTCCCGGGGACTTACCCCGTTTCGATTTCCTGAGAACCTTGATTACGTCATCAGTAGTCACTCGGAATTTCCCCGGCACACGACGACATCTACTCGAGTTATCCCTACTAGCAGCTAACGGTAAAGTACTTACCGGGTTAAAATGTTTTTGAAAAAGATTTGCAATATTACTAGGATCCTGCTCCCCCCCTACAGTCACGGGTAAGCATGTTTTATGATTGAACTTTTTCGTCTCCTTCCAGAACTGAACAAAATTCCCACCCGATTTATGTCTAGCCAAAACATCCAATTTAATTCTTTCCTGATTTTTCTGTATATATTTTAAGGCAGCCTTAAAATCCCGGCGCGAGACAGACATTTCCTCATAGCAATGCCCCGAGCACGGCCTACCACATACAACCCATTCCTGAAATTTTAGTCGAGCAATAGAATGATATTTCTTAACATGAAAATTCCAACCAATAAGTTTTTTAATTTTAGGGTTTTTAACATAAAAACTACGTACAGCTGCTGTTTGCAGGGTATTTACAATGTCATTATAAAGATTGTCTATTAATTTAATATGTTCACTATTGTTACATTTACATTCATTAATATCGTTATTAGAATAGTTATGCATACAGTCAACATTATAATAGTTACTTAATTTAATTGTTTCAAAGAGATCAGTACATATTTCGGCATATTTATTAATATGTTCTTTACTGCGATTACCCCATATATGTTTAATGTCAGAATGCGAATCCAATACAATATTTACAGGCTTAAAATTAATATCTAACCTACACTGAATGACTAGTGGCAAATGGTCCGACGAATACACATCATAAAGTACCTGTGCTCCGCTAATTGAAGTTCGGGCCGCTTCTGATACTAGGCAGTGGTCGAGCCAGCGCCTAGTGCCGTGCGCCGCACTTAAATAAGTATATGTATCAGATTCCATACCGAGTGAGTCATAGTCCGCACAGCTCATAACTTGCTCGTCACAATAGTTCATTAGTTCTACACCAAATAACGTGTGTGGGTGTGCATTAACGTCCCCTAACACATAAATACTCTCAGTTTTTGAGCACTCAATCACTGCGCTTATGTTAGCTAAACACTGCGTTAATTCAGGTAAATTTTCATCGCTATTTGTCGGCATATAGACACTGAAAACGAGAAGACTGCTCTCCCCACACTGTAGGCGTACCGCCACCATACGCTCGCTATGGCACGGGATGATCTCGGCGATCGGGAACATGTTCCTGTCCCACAGGAGCGCCACACCGCCATACGGTCTTCCCTTAACGATTCCCCTCGAGGTATCCACCGCTGAGACACCATGACTGCCAAAATTTCGGTCCACGGTGTTGAGGTAGTCCAGATCATGTGGCATTAACCATGTTTCCTGTAAGGCTATAACATGATGTGTTTTACACAGGTTTCGGACATGTTCAATCGAACTTTTCAGGTACTGACAATTAAATGACACCAATGTCAAGTTCTTATTAATTTTATTGGTTGTACTATCCATAAAAAAATGTGTTTTATGTTATCAATTGTTAGGCATCAAGTCTTTCCGACTCCTTGCCGTTCTGCGGCTTACGTGTGGTTTCCAGAAACCTTCTAAAAACTATGTCCTTGGGCCAAAAGCGGTCTCCTTGCCGATTAAGGAATGTATCAACATTTGCAACCGGCACCCTCACTTTAAAGGCATTGAATTCATTGTCTTCGTTGTCATAGGCATTCAACTTGGTTGCTTTTACATCTAATCCAGTTTTATATTTAATAAAGCCAGAAATATCAGATGTCTTAGACTCAGGACACACCCTTGACAAGTACAATGACATCATTCTCTCTGCGGCTCGAAAGTTGAACTGAGGAAGAGGTTCCCCCGTGCCTCTCCTGTTGGTGATTCTCTTTCTATTCTTACCACGAACCATTGTCCACTGCTCATCACCACTATGCTGCTGCTGAGCAGGTTGCTCATGGTAAGCAGTTTTCACCTTGTCGGCAAAGCTTACTGGCTTAACTGTAGTCGGCAGACTCACATACGTCATGTTCATCGTAGTCCTGGGGGAGGTTGGTTGTCTTGGTGTGGTACTCACTTTACTACGTTTTTTATTCTTGTTCTTAGTTGTGACTGAACCCGTCGCGGCAGGACATTGCGTGCCAGGATCTTGTGCGACAGCCTCCTCCTTGTTCTGGTTCTTCCTGTCATGCTTCAGCTCCAAATTCCCCCCCGTATCTGGATTTGCATCGGCAGGACATACAGTGACAGGAACTACAGCAACAGGACTTACTGTGACTGAACCCGTCGTGGCAGGACATTGCGCGCCAGGTTCTTGGACCTCAGAGGGCAATAATGACGTAACCGGCTGGGCAAACCCATCATTATGCTGCCTACTCGTATCCTTATCAATATGAGGCAGTAGTGGCGGCTCCACAAAGCATTTCCTGCTTTGCAGCTCCTGGAGGATTATCTTCATCCCTTCAATCTCACATTTCAAGGCCTCTATGCCAGGAGATGGTTGATGTAGATTATCATCCAGCTGTTTCACTTTGACGTCCGCAATTTCCTTCCTAAGAAGAGTCATGTCCTTCAAAAAAGTCGTAACATCAATATGGTCAAAAGATACTGGGGGTAGTTTGTTCAAGTTTTTCGCGACGAATATTGGCGAATTGGGCTCAAATTCTTTAACAAGCTTTATCATCTCCAGAATACTCTTCTGCTCCGAACCCTCTTTTTTACGAAGAATCTTCTTATGAGGGGCGAGATGGGAAAACAGGACGCGCCGTCCATCTTCTATTTCATCCAAGTTATAGGCCGATGAGCAAATCTGCACAATTGCATTCTCAGGCAAAGTATCCGACTTGTTCACTATAAACGCACATAGTTCATTTATTATTATCTTCGTCTGCTCCTTACATTTAGAGCACACTTGTTCGTCACTTAATGTTGTAGATTCTTTTCGCGATGGTGGCGTGCGGAGCACCATTGTGCTGTACAAGCATGCTTCGCGCTCGGCGGCGCGTCGCGAACTGATGATGATATACTCGACACTGATGACTGACTGAAATATGAATTTCAGGTGCTTGAATATTCCAATTACTTTGCAGACTTTTGAGAAAAATAGGGGTATAAGTTTTGGCGATTACTCGCGTTTCCTTGGTCCTAGGAGGTCAAATCTACGGGTTCATCTCGTGAAGGCCGAGAACTGCGTAGTCTGATTAGGTATATTTTTTCGAAATAAAATCAAAAACTGAAATCCGCTATAACGAATACGTTTTCAACAGCAAACTTCTGCAAAATGCCTCCGCCGACTTATCGGATTCAGGATCAGTTCTTCCGAAATCGAGCGGCGCTGATGGCACCACTGTGGACCGGCTGGGCAGTTCGGGCATTCAGGTGGAGTCACACACGCACATTTCCGAGCAGGAGGTGTTTGACATAAAACTGTAAACGCTTCTTGTTCTAAACTATTTGACGCCATTATTCTGAAACGTCTCACAAAAGTTGTAGGAATAAGTGAAGCTCAGTTTGGTTTTAATAGCTCAACGGATCTTGCTGTTTTCACACTGAAGCAGACCGTGGATTACTATATCTCAAGAAAAACCCCCGTATATGCAGTCTTCCTTGACTTAAGCAAGGCGTTTGATCGGGTCAACTACGGTCTGCTTTGGGGGAAGTAAGCGGATCGTGGAGTACCCTCGGATATTGTTAGGATATTGGCGGCGTGGTACAAGAGTCAGGTGAACGTCGTCAGATAGTGTAATGCTTCATCGGACGAGATTTTGCTGTCCTGCGGTGTGAGACAGGGAGGGCTAACATCTCTTCTACTGTTCAACTTGTACGCCGAGGCGCTGATCGAGGGGCTCAGCGGCACTGGCATCGGCTGCCATGTTGGAGGCAAGTGTGTCAACAACATGAGTAATGCGGACGACATGGTGCTGCTGTGCCCAACGATTGGTGCTCTCAGACACTTAATCTGCAAATCTGTACAAATTACGCGGATGCGCACGGGCTCGTCTATAACGCGACGAAATCAGTGGCTATTCTGTTCTCAGAACGGGGAAAAACAGAATGCTCGCTGCCTGTAACCCTTGACGGAAACTCTCTGAAATTTGTTGTTAGCTTCAAGTACCTCGGGCACTGGGTAACGTGCGACATGCGGTATGATCTCGACCTGGACAGGGAGAGACGAACTATGGCCGTCAGGGCCAACATGATAGGGCGCAAATTCTGTAAATGCTCGTGTGACTCAAAGCTTGTTTTAGGACGTACTGCCAAACGATTACACGCCTCAGCTCTGGTACAGTTATAAGGTAGAGAGTTATCGCAGATTCAAGGTGCAATATAACGACGCTTACCGCATCTTGTTCCGCCTGTCGCGGTGGTGCAGCGCGTCTACAATATTCGCAGAGGCGCGGCTTCCATGCGCTGACGCAGTGATAAGACACAGGGTGGCTAATTTGTAATTTGTATTGGTTGACGACTAATAGTATAGTAAAGACGGTTTATAAGGTTAGTCACGGCCTGCGCAGGTTCTGGTCGAATCTACTTGGTCCATAATTTGCGTGGGTCGGTGAGCTAGAATAATTATGTTTAATAATTTCATGAAACATTTAAATTAATATGATGTATTAATGACTTAATTTAAATCTTATTTTATTTAATTTAATTTATTTTGATATGTATTTCCCATTATGGACACTTGCGTCTGAAATAAAGATTAATATCATTATTATTATTAATTGAAAATGTAATCCAGCGAGAGTAGCTAGACGTGCACATACTTAAATACACAAAAAAAATATATAGATAAACATGTATTTACCAAGCATGGATAAATAGCAGTAAATGTCCGTTTTCAGATCGAGGCTAAAAACTTTTTACTTAAGTGAGTCCCATGTTTTTATCAACTTCAAAAAACGAGGGGTTCTCAATTCGGTTTAGATGACAAATCAATAGTATGGTACCATTGAGCTGGTCTGATGATGGAGCTCGAAGGTGGGAGTGGAAACCCTGGGATGCTTATTAGTAATGCCTTTGAGTTTGGGCTCGATAGATTCGTCGAGACAAGAATTCATTTTACCAGACAATTTTCTCGTCATCATCACTGGATGATCAGTTTGCGTTTACCTGCCACCGACGCAGGACGGTTCGCACGCGCCAGTGAACTATCTTTTCACGAGTGTGATATCTACCCTCTTTGTTTAAAGTGTCCAATGATGGAATCGTACTTTTTGTTCCTACATTAAGTGGCAATATTGCAATCTTGTGAAGCGTTTCTGACTACAGGAACAGAATGAACTCCCAAACGTTAACCAATAACCCTAGTTATGCTACTGTGACACAAAACACAATGTTCCCTAAAAAAGACCAGGCAATTATTATCGACGCATTAGAAAATGTGCAAATCAAATATTATGCCCAAGCTTAAGGAAGAATAATCGAACCATCCCAAATTCGCTTTTTGTCCAGAATATCAAACAATAGAATTTGTATCTACGTTTCCTCGAAGTTAATCGCCGATGACATAATTGACAACGAAAAATATGTCATAATACTAAACCAAAAACTACCCAATCGAACCGTTGATCAGTAGAAACAAACGCATAATTATATCTAATGTGTGCCCCATTATACCGCACACCGAAATAGAAAAGAAACTCCACGATATGCCTATTACGCCGATGTCACCTATCTCTTTTTTACGTGTTGGTGTCAATGAAACGGGCTACAACCACATTCTCAGCTTCTGACGACAAGTTTACGTGACTCCTGAGGATTTCACCCGAATTCCAGAAAAAATCTCTATCGACTTTGAAGAAACGAATTACTGGATCTACTTTTCATCGGATACAATGACTTGTTTTGTGTGCAAAAAAGACGGTCACGTAGCTTCTAAATGCCCAAACAACTACGTCGAGATGAATGCTTTCAACGACCAAAATCAAATCAAATCAATAATCATTTATTTCCATAGGATGTTGCATCACTTAGATCCGTCATTACATTTTTTTGGGTGAGTTCACTAACACAATGGCGGAATCTGTGGAGAAGAGCTCACCGAAGAAACTCCACAGTCGTCGCATCTTTTGCGTTTCCTTTTTTAAATAAAATATTGTCAAATTACAAAATAAATGCTAATTATATATCGAAACAGCCTGTCACTCAAACAATCTATTCCCATGGACATCTGTCCTCTAAGTAATCAGATATCCTATAGTAACCTTTTTTATACAATTTCTGTTTTATTATTATTTTAAACTTGTCTAAAGGTAAGTTTTTAATATCAATAGGGACCTTATTGTAATAGCGTATACAATTGCCTTTAAAAGAATTACTAATTATATGTAGTCGGCTTACATAAGCAACCAACTTGTCTTTATTTCTAGTATTAAAATTGTGTATATCACTGTACTTCTGAAAATTAGTTATATTTCTTTTTACATACACAAGATTGTCATAGATATATTGAGACACAAATGTCAGAATATTGATTTCTTTAAACTTTTCCCTCAGTGACACTCTAGGCCCTAATCTATAAATTTCACGAACAGCCCGTTTCTGCAGAATAAATATACTATTAGCATTCGCAGCGTGACCCCACAATAAAATACCATAGGTCAAACCCACAGGATGCTACGGCTACGGAGACACAAAATTTCAAACGCCCACATCCACCCACTGAATCTACGACTACTTCCGACTTTATGGAGTCCGAAACAGCCAAAGACAACACACCCAGCAACGTGGACATCGACGAAGACTTTGAGAGCTCCTCCCAGTCTAGCTCAGACAAAGTTTACAAATCTAAGAGTGGAAAGAAACTTAAAAGAACACCTCACAGTGATCTGGATTCAATCGATTGGGACCACTTGGAAAGCTATGTAACCAACTCTCGTAAAACTTACCCATTGTCTACAAAAGAAGTTAAAGAATACCTCAAACATACTTATGGAGTTAAAAACATATCAGACATCACTTACAGTTATACAAAATAAATTGATGCTTTGATTGAAATGTTCACTGACTTGATACCTAGCATTCCATGTCGCAGTGTTAAGAACAGACTCTCACGTCTCGTAAGTAACCTCAAAGTGCTATCTCGCAAAGAAAACCACCAACCAAATAAGTAAGTTACTTTTAGGTAAGTAGACAAGCACCCCCTCCCCCCCTTATTTTAAAAAAAATTATATATATAGTTTTTTTTTTTTTGTTGCATTCATGAGAAATTTCAAGTTTAACATTATTCAATGGAACTGTCAAAGCCTAATACCAAAATTAAGCGAGTTGGAGTTTACGTAATGAAAAAGTTCATATATGTTTTCTGTCTGAAACTTGGCTAGAATGCAAAAATCTTATTACTTTATCAGGTTGTTCTGTCTTCAGAAAAGATCGAGCAGATGGATATGGAGGTTTAGCTATCCTGGTTCATCAATTTATAAACTGTACACTCAAAATCCTTCCAAGAAATAATAATAATAATATTGACATGCTATGTCTTGAAGTCCTTAATAGCTTTAAACTCCAACACATCATAGGTGTCTACTCTCCCTCAAACATAGCAGTAAGCGTTAGAGACTACCAAGAACTTTCAGCCACTTTTCTGAGAAAACTCTTATCGTCGGAGACTTCAACGCTCATCACACGGCTTGGTCATATACAACTGACACACGGGGTAGACTCTTATCAGATACTATCTTAGAACATAATTACGTCTTTCTTAACACTGGAGATTTTACCCGCTGTGCTCAGCTCAATGGTAATATAATATGTACATCACCTGATATCTCCTTTTGTAGTGATGATCTTGCATTCGATTTTGACTGGAACGTTACTAACGAATCTTTTGGCAGCGACCATCTTATTATTTCTATTAAAACGTTAGATAACACACAAAACTGCCAAGAAACGAAAAGAAACATCAAAAAGGCCAACTGGGCAGAGTATACACAACACATTAAGTCTGCTTGTGGAGAACTTCACCTTGAAGACAATGTACAGAGTAGCTACGATAAACTCATAGAAATAATTGAAGAAAGTACTAACAAATATATTCCTTGTACTAAATTAAGTCATAACCCTAACAAATTCAAGCCTAAACCTTGGTGGAATCCTGATTTATCGAAGGCAGTAGCAGAGAGAAGATTATCTCTTAAAAAATTCAGGAAATCACGCACGGTTGAAAATTACTTAAGGTACAGAGAAAAAGTTGTTTATGCTCGAAAAGTAATAAAACTTGCTAAAAGAAATTCCTGGTAACAGTTTTGTGATAGCATAGACTGCAATATGCCAAGTCGTGAGATCTGGAGGAAACTCAGATGGCTTAAGGGTTACCGAAGTCCTAAAGAATACTTACCGGAAAGCGCCGCACTCTCCTTTGTAACAGAACTCACTCCTGATAGCGTGTACTTCCAACCCCTAGAGTTTAATACTAATGATTCCAGTCCGCTCTCTTTCACACTTTCAGAACTTAATTTGATTCTTAAAAGAGCAGACACATCAGCTGGTTTAGATAACATTACTTACTCTGTGATTAACCATTTACCCGATAATGCGAAAGAATATATGTTACACATATTCAACTCCATCTATAAAAAAGGTGAGATACCAGGACAATGGCGTAGGATCAAACTGATTGCCATTCCAAAAAGAAATTCAGATACTTCTAAGTATCGTCCCATCTCACTTATTAACTGTATTTGTAAGACCTTTAACTTAATGATAACTCGTCGCCTTGAATACCATTTCGAAAGCAACAAATTATTTAATGATAGCACTTTGGGTTTCCGTCGTGGACGTTCATGCCAGGACAATCTTAGTAGATTTATCGTAGACACCGAAACTGCTTTTAATCAACAAAAAAACCTTTTATGCGCTTACGCAGACATAAGTAACGCTTATAACAATGTGGCAATTGAACCTCTTATTACCTCTTTACTTGATTTTGATGTGGATCCGTTTCTATGTAGATATATAAGAGAATTTTTAAAAGAAAGATATTTGATATACAGGCTTCGGGATGGGAGGTAAATAATAAGAATAAGTAGACAGGGTATAGCTCAGGGTGACCCAATGTCACCTATATTATTTAATATAGTCACAACAAATGTATGCAACACACTCATGAAGTCAGTTAAGGTCTCTCAATATGCCGATGACTTCGCTTTGTATTGTGTTAACCAAAATATTGATTTTTGTGTAAGCACTATCCAATCAAGTCTTAACAGTTTTATAACTATGTTAGAAGATTTTTTTTTAGAAATATCGCTCTCAAAGACTAAACTTTGCCTTTTTACTAGAAAATACAAAGTTCCTCATATAAATATAAGAATAAAAAACATTGAAATTGAGGTGATACATTGTACAAAGTTTTTAGGCGTTTGGGTGGATAGCCGCTTGAATTGGACTCGCCATGTTTTAGAAACTGCCGAAAAATGTATTGCGTTCATTAATATCCTTAGCTCATTAAGCAGTTCAAAGTGGGCTGTTCATCCAATCCACCTAAGAAGACTTTATTTAACACTGGTACGATCTAGACTCGATTACGGATGCATTATTTATGGCAACGCCAACTCTAGACTTTTGCAAAGGTTAGACGTCATCCAAAACCAATGTCTTCGCCTTTGTGGAAGTTTCATTCGAGACACCCCAATTTTTGCCATGGAAAGCGAACTTTGTATCTTACCCTTAAATTTGAGAAGAATCTATTTAAGTAACAAATACTTTCTGAAACTCTCTTCCAGAGCATCCGACCCCTTGAGAAAACAGTTAGAAGTTTTTGACAACACATTAAATACAGGCGCTAGCTATTGGCGTAAAAACCAACTTCCTCTTTTGCTTGAAGGTTTCAGAAAGTACTCCAACCTACTTGTGTCAAAATCTGAAATTTTACCCCAATTCTTGCTTTTTCACGACATTAAGACTCTCCCTTGGGACAAAATCATATTGCATAGAGTGGACACTATTATTAAACCTAAAGCTCAACTACCCACTCATGACCTTAAACAACTTAGCGAAGATATGATAAACATGCAGTACTCAGACCATTCTAAAATATATACTGACGGATCCAAAACTAGACACGGCTCTAGTTGCGCATTTTATGATGAAGCTGAGAATTTTGGGGTGAAGTTTCTAATTGAAGATCCATGTATACCGATAATGGGGGTTGAACTAACAGCAATTAAAGAAACAGTACACTACATTGAGTCGACCACACGTAATAAAATTGTAATTTTCACAGATTCTAAGAGCAGTCTACAACATTTAGTGGGATGTGCTAAGGGCAGTATCGTCGGTAGACACGAAACTTACCTCATTATTAAATGTATCCATAGAATGATACGTAACGGGGTTGAACTTCGTTTACAATGGATTCCTTCACACGTGGGCATCAAGGGTAATGAGATAGCAGACTCACTTGCATCCGAGGCTCTTCGGAACGGCATACCTCTCGACACGGTACCGCACTACACTGATCATCTTCCAAAATTGAAAATCGACAACTACTTTAGATTTAAATCCTATTTCAATGACTGCTCTCAAAACAAAGGCATCTGGTACAGAACTGTTGTAGACGAACCACCTCACGTACCTTTGTTTGCCTCACGAAGCTTCAACAGAAGAGAGCTAGTTCTTTGCTTCCGAACCCGAACCTACCACATCCCACTTAACAAATTTAGTTTCATTATGAATAAAAGAGACGACCCTAATTGTACCCGATGTGAGAGGGAGGAGGACCTCCTTCACTTAGTTCTCGAGTGTAAAATAAATGAACAACCAAGGCTGGACCTCCTGAAGAAACTCGGTGCTCTGAGGGGGATCTTCTCTTCCTTTTCCATCGAATTCTAAGCTCAGAGTTCACTGTCGAATATAGTAACAGATTCTTAAGTTTCTTGATTAACCTCTTTGAATCTCAGATGGGAACACTACAAAATACTTATGTAACTAACCAATTTTAGATTTATTTAATGTCATTTTCTTTTGTTAAAGTAATACTGTAAGCACTGTAACTTTGTTAATTATTTTAAAGCTGACTTAATCATAAGATGTATGGCTTATAAAATAAATAAGATTAAAAAAAAAAGAAACACCGGATGATGGCGCTGGAAGGTGGGAGACGGAACTCTGGCCTGCATACTTGTAAATCATCGAGGTTGGACTCATTAGATTGACCGTAAGAAAACCTGTCCATTTCACCTGATGATTTTATCATCATCATCATCATCTGAAGATGGACCTGGAAGGTGGCCGACTGAACCCTGGGATTCTTACTTGTAAACTCATCGAATTTGTGCCCTTTCTTTCTTTCTTTCTTTATTCTTTATTGCATAGATAGTATAAAGTTACAGACAATTAAAAGTAATGTAATAAGCAAAGGCGAGCTTATCTCTAAAAAGAGATTTCTTCCAGCAAACCTAGGCAGGACAGGAGAGTTAATTATACAGGAAAGTCCTAGTTCGCAATAACAATACGGACGCAAATTACTTTCAAAATATATTTAAACTATACCAAATATAAAATAAATATAGACATTAGAGGAAATCTCTAGCATACAAGTCATATGCCACTAAATATGTCAAAGTGTAAGCCCCACTTAAATATTACCCATCAAAACATCCAGAGGCTACCTGCCAAAGAACTGGTATTGGAATAATTTAAAAAAAAAAACTGACATCGACGTTATTTATGTTACAAAACACTGGTTAAAGGAAAATATGATACCTTTTAAAATAAATAATTACAAAATTGTAGAAAAGTAGTACAATAGAAAGACTGCTGATAGAGGTGGTTCTTTAATCTTAGTGAAAAATAATATTAAGGTGAAACAACGGAAAGATACTCTTGCACTTACTGTTGGAAGACAAATAGAGGTATGCTGTGTTGAATTAGGTAGCCATATTATTGTTTGTGTCTACATGCCAACGAGGGATGAAAAAGGCCATGGCAATTTCGAAATATTTGAGAAAATTATGGAGGAAGCTCTCACTAAACTATGTAATAACAGAAAAAGTTAATTATTTGTGGCGATCTTAACCTTTGACTGGTGATATGGTTTTTGTGTAACGTAACTGGTGACGAGGGGACTGAGAGGCCCACTGCGGTATCTAGTATAAATCATAGAAATTAAGTGTGGTAGCTGGCCAGAGTATGTAAAAACTGTGTTATCATATATAAATGGATAAAATAAAACAAACAACTATACTCTGAATATATTTTTTTGTTACGATCTTGCAATTTTAATGTATGTCGTCTTATCAATCAAAAAACTAGAGATGAGATCACAAATTATATAAGCAAAAAATTTATCAACATATTTTGACAAAAAACGCTTTTTTCCATAATATTGAAGTAATAATGAATTAGGAAAAAAAAACAACTAAAATCAAAAGTGTATTTTCACGAAATTGACAATGGTCGAACTTTGCCAATTTTTATATGCAGTCTGGGCATAATTTTTTTGCACACTGCAAGCACACACGTTTCGGACACGATGCAAACTGGTAATTTGATTGGCGCTTTTATCGAGGAAGACAACTGGCTCCTGCTTTCCTGGAGTTTTGATTGTTCTCGGTTAAAAATGTGAAAAAACAATACAACAAAATTACGTAAAAAATTACGTAAGTGGTGACATGGGGTCTGAGAGACCCCTGCCGAACTTTACGCCAGTGTAACTTACCGATTTGAGCCTGTCCGACACAGCTATCCCCTTCTACGGCATGGACGCAAGTAAACTCGAAGCTACTCAGATGATGAGCCCAAGGAAACCCGGAGAAGGTGCCAAAATGTTGTTTTACTGACGCCGCTGGGCCTGTAAGACCCCTTGTCACCAGTTAAAGGTTAATGTAGATTTGCTTATAGGAACAACAACGAAACAACGATTGATAACTTTATTCAAATCGTTTAATTCATTTCATGTATTTCTAGAGCCGAATAGATTTACACGTACCAGCCAAAGTTGCTTATATAACGTTTTTTGTGACATTCACAATTCACATTCACAAGTAAAAGTGTAATTAACTGCTTACAATCCAATCACAATGGTCAAACAGTTTCATTCCCAAATACTAGTAAGGATAAGACTAACCCATCATTTTATAGGCCTATTACATCATTATATCATATTATATAAATTTGCCAGTACCGGATTTTAATGAACAGAACCCAAACAAAATCTACTTAGACTTTTTCAACATTATTCAAACAGAATTCGATAAAGTTTTAAATCAAAGAAAGTCGTAAAAGTAGAGTTATGTTGTATGACCTTTATGAACCAAAAAACCTATAACTTTGATCGCAAATTTCATGACTATGTTAAAAAATATTCCAAAACTTTCAAGTTGGTTTGTAGAACTGCAAAAACTTTACACATTAATAGAAAAATACCAAATTATAATAATAGAATGAAAACAGTTAGGCAAATAATAAACCGTGAAACTGGTAAAGTTGGCCAAGTGACAATGATTTCTGCCTAAAGATAGGTGAAGATGTTGTTAAATCCAACGCTGATGTTGCTCGAGCTTTCGAAACATTATTCAGCAATGTACCTTTACTCACAACAGATCGTCTAAATTCATATCCATATGAAGCAGAAACTTTATTAAAAAATAACACTAGCGTCAGTAAGGTATATTTAAAATTTCATCTTGTATATCACCAGGACATTGTCAACACGTTTAGATTGCTTAAAAATACTGAAGACCTGTGGGGTATATCAATCTAAGTTATTGGTTTAGTCATTCTAGTTATAGACACTTAGCTTATATATTTAATAAATGTGTTGACGATGGAGCTTTCCCAGATCTCATGAAACACAGTGAGCTGATACCAGAGTATCAAGCCGGGAGATAAGAGTGATCCTGATTTATGCTGATGATTCCAGCACTAAGTAGAATATTTGAAAGGAATATACTCAATCAAATGCTCTCACGTTTCAACCATACAAAACAACTCCACGCCAAACAATACGGTTTGACTAGGGGTAAATCGACTACGAAGGCAGGTATCACCCTTATATCTCATATTTATTCTGCATGGGAGGCCGCACAGGATGCTATCGGATTATTTTGCGATCTGTCGAAGGCATTTGATTGTGTTGATCATAAAACGCTATTAATGAAATTAAATCATTACGGATTTAGAAATAAAGCGTTAGACCTACTAAGATCAAACCTAAGCGATATAATTCAAAAGGCAGAAGTCAACGGCGTTAAATCTGATGACTCGGGTGTAAAAATTAGCATTCCACATGGTTCCATATTAGGCCTTTTCTTATTCCTATTTACTAACGATCTGCCTTTCATGATGGTAAAATTAGCTGATAGAGCTTTGTTTGCTGATGATACTTCAATGGTCTTTAAAATTGAAAGACAAAAAGATGATTTTCATGATGTTAATGGTGAATTCCTTTGTCTTTAACCTTGAATTAGTTCAAAGTTAATAATTTATTGTTAAACGCTGGTAAAATTGTCACTTCTAAACGTCAGGCAAGTTGAGTCCAGTTTAGTGTTAGACAGCAACACGTTAGAATTAGTAAATAATACAAAGTTTCTTAGAATAACCATTGATAGCCAATTGCAGTGGGGACCCCACATAGATAAATTAGCTGGTAAATTAAGTTCTGCGTCTGACTCTGTTAGGAACATCAGACAAAATCACGGATGTGGCCACATATGTGCTAGTATATTTAATTACTTTCATAGTATCATATCCTACGGTATCTTGTTGTGGGGGGAAGCAGCGCATATTCAAACTATTTTTATTTTACAGAAAAAGCAATTCATAGTTAAAAACTCAGTTTAAACTCATTTTTGCTAAAAAAATCAGACCGCCCATCTCATTCAAAATATAAACAAGTCCTAACTCGTACAAAAACAAGCGAGATGGAATGGGCAGAGCGACGTAGCACGCATTAAGCAGATTAATCCCAGCGGCAATAACGCTTGCGAAAATGAACTGCTCCGAGCGAGCGATACTGAAAAAACCTGGTTAAAAACCTTAATAAACCGGTATTTTACGAACCGTTCCCTAGCGCACTCGAAGGTGGACGCTTCGTCGCACGGTCAATTATTATTATTATTATTATATTTTTATGAATTTTTCATTTCACTCTTGTAATAAAGAGGTTCTGATACACGGGCTTACGCCAAGTGCTTATCTACTAAAGATCACGGTCCTTGCCCATGAATTTCCGTACAATTCTACATGTATTTGGTATTGTTGCTTTTTGAAGAAGTGTGTGTGTGGATCTGGGTATATTTAGTGTTTTGAGACTAGTGAGTAATGTGTATGGGATGACTTCTGTGGATGAGATGACTATTGGGATGGTTTTGACAGATCGTACATGCCATTGTGTTTTAATTTCAATTTATTATTATTATTAGCTCATAGTAATACAGCGGCGTTCATTTTAGATCCACAAATTGATCATGGTCACAGAACAGCATCCAAATCGGAGCAATGAATAAGACGTGTCCTAAATGTTTTGCTAAAAATGGACTGGTTGGATTCCAACGGTATGTGCAGCGTGTCTGGAAAAGTTATTTTTCCTGATATTAAAAAGCCATTTGACAAATAATCACAAATTATCCGCGCTTTTTTTTAATAACGTACGTAGATACGCCTTTTTCTTCGACTTCGTTTGTAAAATGTATAAATAAAAATAAAAAAAACTGAGAATAAAAATTGGTTTATAGATAAAAAATATAAAATTTAATAATAAAAATATAAATAGTAATTTGAAGAAAAAATACTATTTATTTCCTGCATAAAAATAAATAATCTTTGAGAATAAAAAATTGGTTTATAGATAAAAATATAAAATTTAGTAAGAAAAATTTAAATAGTATTTTGAGAAAAATAATTATAAAAGTTAGATTCAAAATAGGTTCCATTGGAGAAATCACTGAATATACATTAAAAACATCCTGTCGAATTGAAACCTTTTTTGAAGACGGCAAATAAAATTAACTGAATTGCCTCATTCCCATCAGATCACGTTCCAGTTGAGGGTAGTTGGATAATAAACTCTGTCTGTTTGACCTGGTTTTGACCTAAATGTGATTTCAGTGAATTCTCTGACGGACTTGTGATTCGCCAATTCCCAAATATCGCCGTTAGTCGGATTACGTACGGATTTGCCGTAACAAATTTTGTTACTGTCTAAACACGGGTACAAGATGTCTCTACCAACCAGTATGGGAAAGGGGGTGACTATGTGCTTTTTGAAAAGAATAGAATAGAAAGTACATTTATTCAACTGTCACATAAGACGCAACAAATCGCAAAAACCTTTCCTCCGGTGGCAACTGGGGATAAAGGCTCCGACTCAGCATGTGTTGCAGGACCTCCAAGAGTTCCTGCAACGCTGATATTCATCGGTACCTTCTGGGGAGTTAATAAAACTACATATCATAATTAATCACTGTATCAAATTTATAGGAAGTGGAGCTATTTAATGCAATTAAAAAAATATACAATTAATATATTCAAAACATATATTACAAAAGATAAACAACTACAAATAATAATTAAGATTATCATATGATTTAACCGATTTACGTTATTGTATCCATTTTAATTATGTGACGCGGGCTCTCTCCGGGACAGAATCAGGCATCTGACTTCTGCAGATGTAGGAAATGTTGTCTGCACGTAATCTCTTATATCGAGCAATCGATTTTATAACTGTTAGCACCGTAAACTCGAATTTGAATGCATCCTTTATAAAATCTAGTAGCTGAGTCACATTCCAAAAAACATATACATGTACAGTACGAGTGAGAGGGGGAGGTGAGCTTATCGATAAAAAGAGATTTCTTCCAACAGACAACTCCCCAAGCCCCCCCCATGACGGGAAAAGCCAGCCTAAACTAAACACAGAAATGTATTGATTTTTCACAGACTCGTCACCTGAGTTGCTGGCTGATTCAATTAAAGTTTTCTACTTAGTTATCTAATTAAAGTTTAAAGTTGTTTCTGCTCCGACGACGGCGGCGGCAGGCAGGACTCTTAGTAGTAATTTTAACTTTAAGTACATTCAAACTAAAATCGTGTGGTTTGAGTTTGACTAAAAACTTCCATTTAAAACAGTTTAGTTCCGAACGCACAATTCGTGTGTACTGTGTTGAGCTGACCAATGTACTAATGAGTTAAGTAATTTAGGTATTGCAAAGGTTCTAACGGTGATAGAAAACATCGTGAAGAATCCTTATTTACTCCATAGCTGCGTCGATGGGCTAGCCCCCTGTCTCGAAAAGAGGAGTATTGAATAACTGGCTAAAATTGGGCAAAATTTTATCAACGTCAATCAGGACCTAATGATGGGGAATCGAGGGAACTCTTAACAAAATACCATGACATGACACAGCGTCACGCCTTTTCCCTTACGGGGTGGCGGATGCTCAGGTCCTAATGAAGAAATTGTGTGCCATTGAATTTGCCCCACGGCTGTTGGTCTTCTTTGCTGACTACCTGAGGAACCGCCAACAATATGTGCGACACGGCTGTTTTGAGTCCCAGCCGTACCACACGCGGTCGGGTGTTAGCCAAGGTTCTATTCTTGGTCCGTTGTTATTTATCATCATGATTAATGACCTGGAGTCTTCTTCTGTACGCGGACGATCTGAAGCTGATACTTCCTGTGAAGTCAGAAAATGATTGCAGGCTACTACAGGAGGATTAAGAAGCAGTTCATAGATGGAGTGTGAACAACAAACACTTATTTAACACTGAGAAGTGTTATATAATGTCCTTCACGCGCTCCTATTGGCCTATTAGCGCGACGTATTCACTCGGCACGGAGTATTTGACTCGAGTGAATTCGATTAAGGACCTCAGTGTTACGTTCGACCCTAAACTTACATTTCAGGAGCAAATGAGCACTTAGGCCAAGGAATGCTTTAAAAGATTAGGGTTTGTGATAAAGAATATTAAGGGATTCCATAATCAGGGTGTGGTCCAGCTTCTCTACACGGCCCTAGTAAAAACCAAACTTAAATCCAGCTCAGTTGTTTGGAATCCACATGAAAGCTCACACGTCCTTCTGCTCAAGAATGTACACAAAGCTTTCCTACGATACCTATACAAGAGGAAATTTGGATACTACCCTTACCTTTATACATCCGCTTTTATATTGGGTATGCTTGGATATAGCTCACTAGAGAAGTGACGTAAAACCGAACAGCTTCTGACTGTATGTCGATTGTTGCGAGGCGATAGTGAGTGTGCGGCGCTTGTCAGTGCGGTATTCGCACTATATGTGCCTGACAACTACCTACGCCCGCGCAGGTGCCGGCTGCTAGTGGGCACTGGGCACTAAATTATTTCGATTTTTAATTTTAATCTGAATCTGTATTTATTGCATGATTGAATCTTGTAAATATATTATATTTAATATTTGTGTCGATTTGGCATCTTCTGTAATGCCACAAACAAATAATGTAAATAAATAAATAACATGCGATGACCAAGATAGCTGTTTGTCGAAGATAAGACCCAGGTTTTTAGCTTTGTAGCTTTGGGTATACGATTGCGGTAGCATTAAAACTGGCAGATAGAATGGGCTGTTGCTGCAACATGTGAAGATAATGTCTGGTACCTATAATTATGGCCTGGGACTTGCTCGGGTTGACCAGGAGTCCGAAGGATGAAGCCCAACTTCTTATACCTTCAAGTTCAGCGTTGAGTGCCGCCACAAGAGTTCGCATCGTTAGGAGAGATGTGGCGATAAATCTGGATCTTCAGTGTAAAGATGATATGAGGAAGACAGGACGAGTCGAGAATTGACGAGGAGAAATAATGCCACCTTGAGGGATGCCTGTAAAGAGGTCACACCATTCAGTGGAAGTCTTTTCCGACCTGGTTCGCTGTTGCCAATCCCTCAAATAAGAGTCAAACCAGCTGGCAGAGAAGGAGAATACGTTCAGTGATCTGCAAAGCTCAACGAGAATGTCGAAATCTACGCAGTTGAAGGCACTACTGAAGTCAACTAAAGCCAGCACGGAAAGCTTTTACGGTCCATGGCTACCTAGATGTCATCTGTGACTTTCAGCAGAGCCGTGACGGTGCTATGACCCGGTGTGAATCCTGACTGGTACATGTTCAGCAGATTGTTAGAGTGAAGGTAATAAGATAGCTGGGTATGGACAATGGATTCAAGGACTTTGGAGAGGAAGGGTAGGATTGAAATAGGACGATACTCTTTAAAAGAGGCGGGACTACAAGTTTTAGGTAAAGGGATGACTAATGCTTTTTTCCACGTGGTGGGGAAAATTCCATTGGTTTTTTTATTAAGTGTAGAATATAATAACTGGCAGTAGTTCCTCCAGGATTGTGTAAGGCATTTTAAGGCAGATTTTATCGTTACCTACAGCTTTCGAGCTGACTGCTAGTACTGCCTTCTTGACCGCATAGATGTATATGCCTATATATAAATGTTTATGTTTATTTTTAATAATTCCAGCAATATTGAAAAGTAGTAGTTTCATATATGTATCTAGGTATGTAAGTTGCTCTACAATCTGTAATTTTTTAAATAAATAGTTTCAGCGATATTGAAAAGTAATCATAATAATAATAATAAATTCTAGATTCTAGAAATTAATGTTAGCTGAAACCCCCTATATTTTGGGCTATTACGTATATATGTTTAGGTATTAATCAAGTTTAAACTACGCGAAACAAGACAGTTTCCGCAAATTACTGATATCATTAGTGAAACATTTGTCACAATGATGTGCTGTCATTCAGGAAATTTAATATTGCATTACAGTGCAGATACTTATTAATATTGCTTTACAGTGCAGACTCTTCGGAATAATTCGTCACAAATTAGCATACGTACCTAACTGACTTCTTGAAATAACTTACTGATTACGGCCTCTGTGTCGTCTGTTTCGAGGCCTTGGGCTCCTACGCAGGAGGTCCTGGGTTCGAATTCCGAATGGGGAGGAAGACAATGAAATCGCCATATCTTGGATGTTTATATGTGTGTGACGTCGCTCTGTCGGGTTCCCACGACTCAAAAACTCAAAACTCAAAACTCAAAACGTTTATTCTGTAAATAGGCCACAAGGGCACTTTCACACGATTACGATTTAGGTTGATGGTTCATGACTACCTGATTATTTTAATACATTGTACGGACGTTAGCTGCAGCGATGGGCTAGCCCCCTGCCACTCTCCGTGTAGAAAAAGGCGTGACGCTATCTTTAGTTGTTTAATTCCACGCCTCAACCGAACGGCGTGGAATCTTGAGGGGCTGGGTTTTTGCCAGCGCGGGAGAGAAAATCTTGATTGTTACTTTACCTTGCCATCGTAGACCGGAAATCGAAAGCTCGATTCGAGGCAGGAATACGGGATAGGAGCACAAGTTTGGGTAGGATAGGGAATGAATCTCACTATTCGCTGCCCGACGCTGTCGCCGGCGTGCTGCCTGCCGACACGAGGAGTCGCCGTCCGATACGACGATGTCCAATCACAACACGGATCACTCAACCGCTGACGCGAATCCACTTATTTCCCGACGATGTAGATGATTAACACTCCGACCAGGCTCGACACCTGTATTAGACAATTGTTACACCGAAATACAATCAATGGCCCGACGCCTGAGCAGACATGTTTTTTCTCCCGACAAGAAAAGATAACCTCCAATTTTTCATCTCGTTGGTACGAGTGACAGCTGCGGTCCCGTTTCCGCTAGTGAACAACGCATGGTTCCGAGTCGCGCAACAAAAGGAGGTGCGTTACGAAGCATAAATATTAAACAGTCACCCGCCCGGACAGGCCCGAACCTGTCCCTAATCAATAGGAAGGCGAGAAAGTGTTGCGACCGCTCTCTTGAGGACCGAGTACCCCACCTTGACTTCTGCTGATCGAGGCGTGCCATCCCGACCCGTGTACAAATTGACGATCCGTCCTCGTCTCCATCTCAATGATGGCAGGTTCGCATCCTTAATCAGCACCAAATCACCGACTTGAGGGGGGCTCGTCCGGTCAGTCCACTTAAGGCGCTGCTGCAAGATGTGCAAGTACTCAAGGGACCACCGTTTCCAAAAATCTTGAGCCATCTGCTGCAACATCTGCCACCTAGTTAACCGACTTAACTTAACATCACCGAATGGGTATTCTGGCAGGGCGTTAAGGGGCTGACCTATCAGGAAGTGACCCGGCATCAACGCTTCCAAATCATTTGGATCCGAACTGAGCCGGCACAACGGACGCGAGTTCAGTGTCATCTCAATTTTACAGAACAGCGTCGCAAGCTCTTCAAAGCGTAGAGAGGTCTCACCGATGATCCTCGTCAGGTGCGACTTAGCCGATTTAACCGCAGCCTCAAAAATTCCTCCCCAATGAGGACATCCCGGCGGACTGAAAACCCATTCAATCCCTCGTCGGGAGCAAGCCGTACCGATGGCGTCCTGGTTACCGTTCAGGAATTGAGTGACCTCCTGCAGATATCGCCTGGCTCCGACAAAATTTGTGCCGTTGTCCGAACGGATTAATGTCGGGAGGCCCCTTCGTGAGACGAACCGATCTAGACATGCGATAAATGCCTCTGTAGTGAGGTCACTGACCACCTCCAAGCTGACTGCCTTCGTGGCCAAGCACACGAAGACGCACAGGTATGCCTTCACTAATCTGGCGTTCCGTAGCTGTGAAGACTTGACCATGAATGGTCCCGCGAAATCCGTTCCGACACCCGCAAAGGGCCGGATTTCGTTAACCCTATCCGAGGGCAAATCACCCATCTGGGGCTGCATCATAGCCGCCTTAGCCCGATAACAAGGCAGGCACCAAAATACGACGCACTAAGCGTCTTCCCGATAGAATCCAGAACTCGCGCTGGAGAAACGCCATCAAGGCGTGGCATCCGATATGCCCATTCCGAATGTGTCGATCCTGTATCAACAGTTTAACCAACTTCCCTTTCCTAGGGAGTAACAACGGGTGGCGAGCCGCATAAGGCAGGTTGGCATTCCGCAGCCGACCTCCTACCCTCAGCAATCCTTGAGGGTCAATAAACGGGTTGAGCCGAGCCACAGCTCCCTTCAGTTGGACGCGTCCGCGTCTCAGAATGTCCAATTCGGACTTAAAGTGCACCGTCTGCATGTTCCGTACCAATGCGAACAACGCATGGTTCCGTTCCCGTGGTGTCAGGACCTGTGTCCGCACTCGTTGCGCCTCAGAATTCCGACAATTCCGCGCAAATCGGCTGATCCAGGCGGTCACATTGACCAGCTTGTCGAGCGAGCTGTACCGTTCCAGCAGGCTGAACTCCTCTTCCGACTCTGGTTGCGTCGTACAGACACCGACTGTCAAGGCGCCGTTCGCCGTGGTAACGCGTGGACTCATTGGCCAATCCGATTCGGCCTGAGTCAACCATTTTGGACCCCACCACAAGGGATGTCCAACCAACTCCGGAGCGTGACACCCACGAGAAGCACAGTCTGCTGGGTTCATTTCCCCTGGAACATGTCTCCAGATTAAGGGAACCTCCGAATTCAAAATCTGCGAAACCCGATTCGCCACAAAAATCTCCAGCTTGTGAACTGAAGCCTTCAGCCAGCATAAACGATCTGGCTGTCCGTCCAAGCGTAGACCGTATCTTCTAACGCTATTGACCCACGAAGAACCGTCATCGTGTGGTTGAGCAGACGATGACGGTTCTTCGGCAGTGAAATCCGATTGATGCCAGGGAGGGTCGAAAAGAACGAGGCCCACTCTGAGCTCAATGAACCGCCGATCGGGTCGTCCCATTTCAGCTCAGCAGACCACAATTGCTGCATAAAACACTTGAGCTGAAATGTTACCGGGGTGATCCACCCGTTTGGATCAAATGTCCTAGCCACCGTTGAAAGGACGTTCCGTTTCGTCCAGACCTTCGGGGAGTCCAACTCGACCCGATACGAAAACATGTCTGACACCGGCTGGTACTGGACGCCTAATACCGACAACATATTTGGATTTTCCAAATTTTCAAAAATGTGGGGATCCTGCTGGTAGTCATCCGGAAGACCAGTCAGTAACTCTGGAGAGTTCGACATCCATTTCCGGAGCTCGTAACCTCCAACCCGTAAGAGCTCAACTAGCTCGTCCCGTCGAGCGAGCGCCTCCTCTACTGAATCTGCACCGGTACAGATATCGTCCACGTAGAGATCCTGCTCCAGGATCGCTGCTCCTCTAGGGAAGTTTAACCGTTCTCGATCCGCTAACTCCCGCAGAGTGCGAATCGCCAAATAAGGACTAGACCGTAGCCCGTACGTGTTGGTGTTCAGCTCGTACACCCTGATGGGCTGATCTGGGCTCTCTCGCCACAGTATCAGCTGATACCGTCTATCGTCAGGGTGAATGACCGTCTGTCTAAACATCATCCGGATGTCAGCTACAAACATAACATTGTGTCGACGGAACCGTGTGATAACATCCGCGATGTCATGGTTCAACTTCGGCCCTGAATGCAAACACTGGTTCAGGTTCATGCCGTTAGATGTTGATGCCGATCCATCGAACACTATTTTGCCCTCCGGGGTCCTCAAGACCGCGTGATGGGGCAGGAAGCAGTGTTCTTCACGCTTCCAGTCGATACCCGAAACCGACATGTGGCCGAGCGACTCGTATTCCCGCATGAAGTCGACGTACTTCTGCCGGAAAATCCCGTCACGCTTCGTGCGTCGTTCCATCGACAGAAACCGCGTCTCGGCTGCATGGTGTGAACTGCCCAGCGGTGGGCGATCACTCCGGAATGGAAGACGTGTGAGAAATCGACCTGACCGAAGGCGACCAGTATTGTTCCGATAAAACTGTTCACACTCTTCTTCAATCGGGTCCAACCGGCGGACCGTAGATGGTTCCTCCACCTCCCAAAACTTCTGTATCACCTCCGAGAGTACAGAACCGAATAAGGGACTACGAGTCGCTGGGCAGCCGGCATGACCGGACCCATTACCGCATGGCCCAGTCTGGTGTTGACCGAAACCAGACCAGTCGCCTGCAACACGTGGACACCTGGCACTAACACGTATCCCAAGGCATCGACACCCAATAAAATGTCTACTGGGCCCGGAATATCGAACTCCGGGTCAGCCAGTGACAACCCAGCGACCAACTGTCGCACCGAGGGCGACAACCGTACGTGAGGGTGTGAGCCCATCACATTAGGCATGACTAATGCCGTGACCGTCAGATTCACCGATGAATCCACCCTTGACGAGAGAGTAATCCGACATACTCCCTTAACGGAACCGACTTCCGTGTTCCCAATTCCCCGAATGGAATGTGGATACTCCCTTACCGAAATGCCCAACCGTCTTACAAGGTTGCACGAGACTAAGCACCCCTGGGCCCCCGAGTCCAATAGTGCTCGTGCCACACAAGATTTGCCGTCCGAACTCCACGCTATCACCGAGGCGGTGGGGAGCATGACCGTCTGTGGAGTGGCGGCACCCTGTAAGTGGGCGGCGTGTCCCTAGCGGGAACCTCCGCGGGATCCGAACCCGCTGGGACCCCCGTCAGCCTGGTAACTCGGCTGCTGATATGCCGGTGGCATATCAGACCGTATGTACATCAGGGGGTCCCAACCCGCATAATAGGCCCCTCGCTGTCCCGGTATCCGACCATACCGGACTGTGTACGGTGTGCCCGGTGGCCACCGTGGATGGAAGGGGGTTAGCACGCGGTGAGCCAGCGGCCCGAAGTCCTCGCTGACCCTGGACAGCGGCGACCGAACCCCGGCTATGCCGCCTGTTACCCCCCGCGCTGCCCCCTTCCCCTCGGGGGGGGGTCCCGTCCGCGGGTACCCCAGTCACTCCGTTGGTGACTCCCGTTGCCCGGAGGGGGACTGGGTCCGGCCCTGGTTGGGCCCTGTGACCGACCAACCCGAGTCCGGCCCTGGTGATCGTCCGAAGGGCCTGACCGGTTCAGGCACAACACGATGTGATGCTTGCCACCGCAGCACTCACAGGGGGACGCGCGTGAGCACTCGCTCAGCGGGTGCGGCCCCAAACAACCGAAACACAATCGGTGGCGGAAGACTACCTTCCTGCGGGCAGCTACCCCGAGCGCCTTAAAGTTAGCGCAACTGGTCACTTCATGACCGGCACTGTCGCAGTGCACACAGCCGTCACCCGACGGCGCGGCATTCAAAACGCCAAATTGTTTTGACCGCCCACCCCCCCGTGGGGGCGGGGGGCGCGGCCCCTTCCGCATCCTCGCGGGTTGGCGCTGCACAGTGGCCTCCGTATACAATGTGTCGCATCGCCTGCATTCACCCTCCAAAGAATCCGTTAATTGGACGAGCGTGGGCAGTTCCGAGCTACTGCCCCCATGCAGCTGTTCAAACCGACTTTGAACAGCTGCAGGCAACCGTGACAAAACCATATACAATACGATATATGACCATTGGTCTACCGGCAGACCAAGGTTCTGAAGGGCCTTAGTGGCCACCAGCACAGGGTTGAGCACCTGTACCCGGATGTCAACATCCCGGGTTACTCTTGGGATGCTAAACAGCTTCCCCAGCTGCGCATCAACCAACCGCCGTTTGTGCTGGTAGCGGTCAAACAATATGGACCGGGCTATCTCGTAATTGCCTGCCGTGACCGTTAGGTGACCGACCAACTCCTTCGGTTCACCCCGCAGTGCCATCAATAGTTGGGCCAACTTGTAGGCGTTGTCCAGGTCGTCCCGACCGTGGACCAAACTATCGAACAAATTGATGAATGCCGGCCACTCATCAATTGCCCCACCGAAGGCCGGAATCTTCAGGTGTGGCAGTTGTCCAACAACACCCTTAGGGGGCGGGTCTCCGCTACCCTCCCCGCGGTCATTCCGTCGCGACCGCTTAATTTTCTCCGCGCGACGCTCGATGTCGCCCAAGCACTCCATCGCTTGGTCAGCATCCGTGCAGAGCTGCTTCACTGCAGCCACCGAGGCCTCATCCGTAAGCCCGAGGGCTTCAGCCTCCGCAGCCAGCCGACACACCTTCCCGACGCGTGTCATTGCGTCCTCCACACGCTTGAGCAGGACATCGTCCATGTCAGGTCGCTCCACATACTTGTGAGTATGGGCGAGCCATCTCATCTCCTCACGGACACCATACCGCAGTACCGTCAAGGGCGAAGGTGCCATGGTTACCGATTCAATTGTTTCTGGTCCTATGCTTCACTACCGAACTAAGCACAGCCAGAGACCAGCACTTGCCCGTCAGCGCTGGGCACAGAAATTAAAACTAAGTTGTAAAAACCAAGGCAACCACTAAAACAATTAAATCCTAAACAATAGTTAATATGGTCGCCCTGTGGACATACACCTTATAAATATACACTCTAAATCAATTAGAGAATGCCACCATAAAACACAATACAAAATTAACCCACAAAACTTGATTATGAAAACAATACAAAATAATAAGTGGTGGCTCCGAGACTATAAACCTAAACAATATAGCACCCTAAACCACACTGGATTCCGAAATCCAAGCTATTTTTAATATAATGAAGGTAGCTGTGACCTTCTAGAAGTGGCCCCTCCGATATGACCCACACTTCTACTGAGGTCAGCAAAATCAGCTCAATACCCCTTAAATAGCCTGACCCTGCTCTGTAAACCGAAATAACACTGCAGTACTAAATTAACTAACTAAATTGACACTTATACTTTCACTAACCGAAAATGAACTTTAATTGTGGTATACCGACCACAGACTCATTGCCGACTTGCCGGCCAATCTGAGATATTCTGTTCTCCCAACTACAACGTGGCAAAAAAAACAACCCTACAACCGTCCGTGAATCGGTGATTTCCCACTAGGAAAACCGCGCCTGCTACCAAAATGTTTAATTCCACGCCTCAACCGAACGGCGTGGAATCTTGAGGGGCTGGGTTTTTGCCAGCACGGGAGAGAAAATCATGATTGTTACTTTACCTTGCCATCGTAGACCGGAAATCGAAAGCTCGATTAGAGGCAGGAATACGGGATAGGAGCACAAGTTTGGGTAGGATAGGGAATGAATCTCACTATTCGCTGCCCGACGCTGTCGCCGGCGTGCTGCCTGCCGACACGAGGAGTCGCCGTCCGATACGACGATGTCCAATCACAACACGGATCACTCAACCGCTGACGCGAATCCACTTATTTCCCGACGATGTAGATGATTAACACTCCGACCAGGCTCGACACCTGTATTAGACAATTGTTACACCGAAATACAATCAATGGCCCGACGCCTGAGCAGACATGTTTTTTCTCCCGACAAGAAAAGATAACCTCCAATTTTTCATCTCGTTGGTACGAGTGACAGCTGCGGTCCCGTTTCTGCTAGTGAACAACGCATGGTTCCGAGTCGCGCAACAAAAGGAGGTGCGTTCCGAAGCATAAATATTAAACATTAGTTGAAGTTTATGTTAATTTGTTGACCTATTGTGTTGCATCATAACATTAGGAACTATAAATTAAAAATTTAAATTACCGCGACATATTTAATGAAACTTTTTGGCTCAAATTTGGTTCACTTGTTTCCTATCTAGGCTGAAAGTTCATATTTCGAACCACTGAACCGATTCTGATAAAATATATCTAAGAATCTTCTCAGTGAAGTTTTCCACCAACTACAAACAACCGCATTAAACTCCGTCCCGTTCCCGCTTTATAACTTTTTAACTATTGAACCGATTTTAATAACACAAGAACCATCGCAGGGAAACTACTACCATTAACATAGCGTCACGCCTTTTCCCATACGGGGAGGCAGAGGCTCGATTGTGCCGCTGTTCAATACTCCATTTTGCGTGACATCGGGCTAGCCCATCGCCGCAGCTATAGAGTAATAAAGGTTAGAACGTCCGTATAATGTACTAAAGGGCTGAACATAGGCCAATGGCATTGAAAATTAGACAAAGAAAACAAATTAGACAAAAAATACAACAGATATCCGGTAATTTTAAAAGTCCATTCTTATCTCTAATAGACCTTTTATAACATATATTTATCCTACATTTTTATGTTGTCTAGTTTAGCCTAGAATTGAAGCTAAAGATGCATTTCTAGCCTTATTTAATCCCTTAAGATAAATTAATTATCTCATTGGAGCATCGTCAGGAATCGAACCGGCATATCTTGTGTGAGAAGAAAGCAAGCTACTACCATTAAAAACCCCATTAGATCCTTCTATCTGTTTGAGCGCTAGAGTGCCATAGCTATAGAACGCACACAGACACAGTCACACACACAGAGCACATACACAAACACGGACACAGATAGACTCATTAAAATAACACCCCTCTTGTTCGTCGTCGGGGGTTTATTGACCCAGCGAACGAAGCGTCCAGTTTCGGGATTGGCCAAACATGCGTTAGCCCGGATGTCTCTTCTCGCCTACAGGTCGCATTTTTCAACCGATTTTCACGAAAATTGGCAAACATGTTCCTTGATTTATTTAAATATTTTAGTGGATTGCGATTTTTGTGTAGGGGGAAAACTAGGGGAAAAGGGGTAAAGTATACTGTAGCGTTATTTATCGACGGATTTTAATCAATATTGAGGGCACACTGAGGAGTTCATTCTACACAAGATGTTGCAAAAATAATACCGAAAGGTGGGAATGGAGGGGTAAGCGGGATATTTTCGACCCCACGTTGTAACTATGTTGTATGAAGCTAAATACCTGATTTTTCTTTGTAACTATGTTGTATGAAGCTAAATACCTGAATTTTCTTTGTAACTATGTTGTATGAAGCTAAATACCTGATTTTCGACCCCACGTTGTAACTATGTTGTATGAAGCTAAATACCTGATTTTTCTTTGTAACTATGTTGTATGAAGCTAAATACCTGATTTTTCTTTGTAACTATGTTGTATGAAGCTAAATACCTGATTTTTCTTTGTAACTATGTTGTATGAAGCTAAATACCTGATTTTTCTTTGTAACTATGTTGTATGAAGCTAAATACCTGATTTTTCTTTGTAACTATGTTGTATGAAGCTAAATACCTGATTTTCGACCCCACGTTGCAACTATGTTGTATGAAGCTAAATACCTGATTTTTCTTTGTAACTATGTTGTATGAAGCTAAATACCTGATTTTTCTTTGTAACTATGTTGTATGAAGCTAAATACCTGATTTTTCTTTGTAACTATGTTGTATGAAGCTAAATACCTGATTTTTCTTTGTAACTATGTTGTATGAAGCTAAATACCTGATTTTTCTTTGTAACTATGTTGTATGAAGCTAAATACCTGATTTTTCTGTGACTAATAGGCCACAATTTTAGAAGGCAAATTCCCAAGAATCATTTAATTTGAACCTATAGATTAGACACGACAGCTGCTCAAAGTTCCGACATTTTCCGTGGTACCAAAAAAAATATTAAACAGCGTTTAACCTCAAAACAAATGTCAAATCCAATAGTTTAGTTTTTGTTTTGGTTTTTAAACAAGTGTTGAACAGTAGTTTATTATTTTGTGGTTAGGCCCTTTGTCACTGACTGACTCATCATCGAACATCAAAATTCTAATGGTTATAAGGGCTCGCTAGGTCTAGTTATCCTTCACATAACCACTAGCTTATTAGAATAATATACCTACCTACCTACTACAAATTTCAATTTGGTAACATTCTACGAGGCTATTAAAGATGCCATTAAAATTACTGACTGACAGGTAAGTACTCCTGTACACCAATATAGTTACTTAGGCCGGACAGATAGAACGCGAGTTTATTTATTTATTATTTATTTATTTATTTAGGTAAACCTTACAGCTTTTAGTATTATATACAAGTGACATTATAAGATATTACGCCAATTACAAGGTACTCAAATATACAATTCAATACAGCAGTTTTAAAGAATGATAGTTACTTATGTCTAATGTTATTAAGTTATAGTGAGTGGGTATTTAAATTAAGATTGTAAATACTATTTTTATTATGTACTTGTCCATATTTCATGACGTAGGAGGAGGGGGGAGGGGGGAGGGGGGAGGGTGGCGGGCGGGTGAAGGAATGGAGTAGGGTAAAGTATCTTTATAAGCGATAAACGATGTACAATAGAAAGTCATTCATGTAAGTTAATGAGAGACAGAATTTTACTTTTAAATGTGTTACGTGATAGGCCAAACAAATCAATAGATGAGAATTTTTTATTGTAAAGTGTGGGTAAGCGAATAAATGGGGAGTTTTGAGCGTAGTTTGTTGTGAATTTGGGCACGTACAAAAGTGGTGTACGACGGGTTCGTTTGTTGGGTATATTGAACCCCACATGTTTGAGTAAGTCACCGCAGTCAAATTTACAATTTAATAGGTCGAACAAAAACATCATATCGATGAGATCGCGCCTGTCCTCTAATGACATTACCTTGTGACGTAAGCAAGATTCAGCAAGTTAGCACTATCGTCGAATTAAATTCGACAACTTCTTAACATTTTTGGCTAGCCCGTGTGCTATTTGTCGGACCGCGGGCCTCAATGTTTTGTGTTTGTGTTTGACCAGTGTTTCCGTTGTTTTGTGTTATGCGAGCAGGACTTGTAGCTAGAACTACTTACTTCACAATTCACAATTCTTTATTGCACAGAACATTAGAACAATTCAATTATACACGAAATTAAAAGGCAAAGGCGAGCTTATCTCTCAACAGAGATTTCTTCCAGCAAACCCATCAGGATAGGATACGTATAAAATGAAAAGGGTAGTCTAGTGCAATTAAATACTTACCAAATACCAATAAAATATGATACTTACTATTATTATTATTACTTACTTATTATTATTTCATAATCACAATAATAGTGTACCCTGGGTGGGATGTGCGATGTGCCCTCAGTGAGCGATGTGCCCTCAGTGTGCGATGTGCCCTCAGTGAGCGAGCTGAGAACTATATCTGCGAATCGTAACAAAAACGGAATACTTATTTCCATCAACATGATGATAACAATAAATCTAATGAAAATAACCAAGATATCAGAAAAAGTCGTGTGACAACGACCTCCTTAGGTCGAAAGTTATCGCTATCTGCCTACAGAGAGCCAATTTCACCATATTTGTTAAATTAAAACGCCCGAGAGTCTACACCTCAGTTATGCTCCAGATTTAAGCTCTTCTCCACAGATTCCGCCATTGTGTTAGTGAACTCACCCAAAAAAATGTAATGACGGATCTAAGTGATGTAACAACATCCTATGGAAATAAATGATTTTTGATTTTGATTTGATTTGATTTAAGCAAATATGTATGCTAAGATGATGGGAGATTTGAGCAAACGGTTATTTTAACTTGACCGTGAATTTAACTTAAATACCAAACAAATGCAAGTATCCAGTCATCTTAAAAATATTAATTTTCCATTTTCATAATTTGACTTCGTGGTATGGACTTTGTTACGATAACCTGAGAATTAATGGTCAGGTATCTAAATCTCAGATAACTTTTTAGAGATACTTAAGTTACCTGTCTAAAGTAAAAGTAAAAATCGTTTATATGTCAGCACATACAATACATACATGGGTACACATACAATACATACATGGGTACACATACAATACATACATGGGTACACATACAATACATACATGGGTACACATACAATACATACATGGGTACAATACAAGATGAAAATACATTATGTCAAGATCCTCATGTTCTACATTTTGGTGTGTAAATATATTATTGCATTAAAAATAGAATTCAATAAGACCAAATTATTATCATATACAAGAATAAAATTACAACCTATACTATTAAGAATAATTTAATTACAAATAATATTATATGTCAGAATTTGTTAGGATCAATAATTATTTACAACTTTTTATTAATAAAATCTGATAATCTCTTTTTTAGAAGAGGCAAACTTAATTTCTTGATGTTATCAGGAAAATGGTTATATGTATACAAGATGACATTTAATGAGCTGACCATATTTTGGGGAATGATAGTATCCGTCATTATGAACAAGTTTTCCTAAGAAGCATATGGTCGCAAATGGAAAAAAAAAATTGTACCTCAGTACATTGACCCGATCAGCTGATTACAAGTTACTATGGGAGCAATTATTTTTTTCTGGTTTGCGACCATATGTTTCTAGGGAAAATTTGTTCAGAATGATGGTAACTATCATTCTCTAAAATATGGTCAGCTGATTAAATGTCATCCTGTATATTTACCCTAATTTGGCATTCAGCAACACTATTTTGGCATATCTACGCATATTTACTGCAGCTCTGTAGGTATTATGACCTAATTTCCACGAAACCCTTATCAGCTAGATAATAAGAAATACATTAAAAGATTCCACTGCCTATTGACAACGATAAGTACCCCTTGCATCTACTTGGATCTATTATGCGATACGGCACGAGAAAAACCGGAATCGGACGACTGCATCCATTTGCAGCATCACAATTATTTCGCAGACAGTCGGTCTGGCCGCTTATCACCTCATTGTTATCGTCACGGTACACGGAGTGGAGGGTGCCCAGGAAATCGCCCATTCAGCCTCCGAGCCGGCGGCGGCACCAAGGAGGAAAACTGTACTCTACGCCAGTCGACGGCAAACGGCCGCGCGAATCACACGAAGGAGGCCATCCTCGCGCGGCCCTGAAAAAATATCAAAAACACGCGCGCGGGAAAATTGACAATACAATTTTTAGGTTATAATATAGAGCTAGGAAAGTTCGACAATAATCGATAGAGCTATTTAATCCCTTCAAAAGAAGTAAAATATAATAAAATACGAAACTATTTATTAACGTTATTGTTATTAGAAATATTTGGCCATTATTGACTTTTACTTAACAAAATAAGAAAGAAAGGCACCATCTTAAAGGTACCAGTGAAAAAATATGCCATAAAAAACGTATATGTGATAAAATACATTCCAAGCGAAATCGACGACAATAAATAATTTAGTGTTAAAATCAGTATTATCGTGATCGAATTGGAACTAACATACAAATATGGGTGACCCACCAAAGAGTATGGAAGTCAGCGGCAGCGTGATGGACGGCGTGGCTGAAAAGGGTGGTGTCTTAGACTCTCCAACAAAAAAAACCACCGAATACACAGTTTACCCTATCCGATGGGTGGTTCTATGCATCTTCGTGCTCTATTCAGCCTCCAACTCGTTCCAATGGATCCAGTACAGCATCATCCAGGATGCTGTGGTGAAGTATTACGGTGTGAGCAGCATCACCGTCTACTGGACCTCCATGGTCTTCATGATCACGTACATTCCACTCATCTTTCCGGCTAGCTTCCTGTTGGATAAAACGGTGAGACGAATATGAGGTCTTCATACAAAACTGTAGTTATTAATTTCAAATTGTTTATTTACATTGTACAAAGATGGAACTATTTAGTTATCGCGTATGTCTAGGGGTTGTTCAATAATCACGTGAGGGCTGAAAGGTCCAGGGGGGTCCAGAAAAAATCACGAAATATCACAAAGTAAGGAGGGGGGTCATATTGAGATATCACGTGCCTTTTTTCGTTCGTTACAAACACCCACACATATAGAAACAAAGACATAAATAAGTATTGGCTAATAATAATATTAATAAGAAAAATATTTTATTGTCTTAATATTATTTCCTCTGGCTATAAACATTTTTATTAACAAATTTATTTTTATTATAATCTGTTATGTTAAAAAGCGTTTTAAAGTCAATGCGTTTTTTAACAGTCTAGAACTAACACGTCGTCAACCTAAAAGGCAACGATTCCTTAGAATAATGATTCATAGAATCCTAATACGAGCCCCTAAACACGATTCGCTGACTCAAATAATTTTGACAGGAGTGTTGACTATGGAAATCTTAGTCAATCACTTTTCGAATGCGCTTTGGTATGAAAACTTCTCTAAAGGAACAATGAAAAATGACGATCTGTGCTCTGAAATGGGGGGTAAAAACGTTGCTAAAAACATCACATAATTATTGAACGGCCCCCTACTGTTATAGTGTTTACAGCATAAGTCTCTTGGCCCACACAACGCAAGATTATGGAAGAACAGTTTCTAGAAATTACGAATTTCTGTTTATGTACAGTACATTCAAGTTCAGCGGGAACCCGCAATGTACAAGTCAGACTCGCCCTTGGCCAGTTTTTACCCGACTGTAGCGAAGCCCAAAAGGAGGCTTATGTGTTTGGCCCGTCTGTATGTCCGTTCCTATGTGACCTCGTAACTACTCAACGGCTCAACCGATATTGATAAACAATACTGAGTACATAAAATGATTAAATCAAAATATGCCCGGCCGGAAAAAATATAATTAAGGCCTAGAGTGGGGTATTAAAATACGGCTAGTATTTAATCGCACATCATAAATACTGATTTTCACAGCAAAAAAGGATCAGCAACAACACTTTTTATGTTTTAAGTATTTTTGTTGTTCTTATATGTTCGAACTAATACGAAGGATAAAGGGGGCTTCGCTTCGCTCACCCCTTTTACCCTTCACCTAAGCTACCATATTATTCCCTAATATTTGCTGTGAAAATCAGTATTATTGATGTGCAGTTTAATATTTCCCTTAAATTACTAGGCTTTAAAAGACTATTAAGTTAATATATACTTATTTTGCAAAAGCTGTGAATAATACATAGTTTTAAACTAAGTTTATGTCGTAATTTTTTACTACAAAGCAGGAAATAAATGATATAAAAAGCCGGCTGCGGTAAGTACATTAAAAAGCACAAAACAAACAGAAATGATGTAACGTAATTATTGAGATTCGATAGAATTATTGAAGTAGATATTGAATTAAAAATGCAAACAGAACCTACTATGGTAAAGTACCACGTTTTATTTTTTTATATTCAAACGGCAACGGAACATCACGTGTTTCCTCTTATCGCTCCTTTTATAGTCAGTACGCATGAGCATTATGCAATGCTCACCTTTGGCTGCAAAAAACCGGTCGGTGAATCCAGTAAATGTAAATGATCCTCCCCTACCTAAAGAGGAGAGTTCGTAATTATTTATTCCTGCTTATTAATTATGATAATGATATATACAGGGTGACACTTATTCAGCTGGCCATATTTTGGGTAATGATAGTACCCATATATGTATATGAACAACTTTCCTCTAGAAACATATCGCCGCAAATGAAATTAAAATTTCGTCCCTCAGTACATTGACCCGATCAGCTGATCGCCTCGAGTTACCTACTACGGGAGGCGCATTTTTTTTTTCGTTTGAGTCCATTTGTTTCTCGGGGAAAGTTGTTCATAATTATGGGTACTGTCATTCCCCAAAATATGGTCAGCTAATTAAATTTCACTCTGTATATATATATATTTGTATTAGTTGAGCACAAGCAATTTTTAAAAGAGATCTAGAAATCAATCTTTGGGAGTTTCTACGCCCTTCTCCCACAGTGGTCCAATGTAGAGAGGTGGCAAAAAAATGCGATTGCTAAGTATACATAGTCAGGTCATAAGTTCTGTCACATGTGCAATATGAAATAATTTAGACATGTTTATTATTTATGTAAACATTTATATAGCAAAATGAACTTAATAAAACATAGATTCTTATGGTAATAAAGTTTATTCAAAATGACCCCCGCGATTTTGAATACAGGCCTTTATTCTGCGCGGCCAGTCGTCTATCGCAGCACGAACGAGGTCCATGTCAATATCGGCGGCTGCCTTAATCAAGGATGCCTTGAGTGACTCCAAATCAGGATGAGGCTTTGAGCAGGCCTTTTCCTCCAAGTGTTGCCATATCTTGTAATCTAACGGACTCAAATCTGGACTGGAAGAGGGCCAGTCTTCGTGCCGGATGAAGTCGATTTCACGCGCCGCCAGCCAGTCTTGTGTGCTTTTCGCTCTATGAGCTGGCGCAGAATCTTGTTGGAATACCCAGTGCCTGTTATTAAACATTGTATGAGAAACAGGTTCCACAAGGTTCTTGAGGACTGTATTTTGATAGACAACTGCATTCGTTTTTACGCCTTTCTCACAAAAATGTACCTCAGTTAAGCCCCAATAAGAGACTCCCAACCAAACCATGAGCGAGGATGGAAAATGACCTCGTTGGACACGCGGAATACGGTTGCTCGCTTCTTCACTGCTGTGTGCGTACACCTTATCATTTTGTTTGTTGTAGCTCTCTTCCACGGTGAAAATTTTTTCATCCGAAAAAAGAATTTCCCGATGCTTTTTTCCCGCGTACCGCTTCAACAAAGCGCGGCATCTCTTCAGTCTCATGTCCATTAAACGAGCGTCCAAACGATGTCCTGTTTTTCTTCGATATGCCCTAAGCCCTGAGTCTTCATTTAACACCCTTTTCACCGTGGTCCTGCTTAACCCCATCTGAAGGGCCAACAGTTTCTGCTTACGTATGGGATTTCTTTGAATTCGCGCCTTCACAGCTTTTATCACTGCTGGAGTCCTAACAGAGCGAGGGCGACCACTTCTTGACCTGTCATCTACACTAGAGTCTTCATTGTATCGTTTTATGGTACGATAAACGAATCTTTTGGTTATATTAAAAATTTTCAGTAAGTCGAAAATCTGAATTGGCGCGTAACCGCAACGATGCAACGCAATAACTGCGACACGGTCTTCTTTAAGAGTCCACTCCATATTTAAAAATGAGGAAAATTCTAAAAAGTACACATTTTTATTTTCATGAAAAATTCGAAATTCGAATTCAATAAACTTTTTTGTGGCCAGCGTTCTAAATTCAAAAGTTTTTATTGTGTGCCAGAACTTATGACCTTATGTATGTAAATATCTACAGTAATAAAGAGATTTGAAAATTTGAATTTTAATTTGTCCCTTAATAGGCTGTAAAAAATCCTTCCACTTTGACACAGGTCGCGTTCACCTGAACGGTGCTGTTGCATGCGATTTTGCTCATTTTCCGCCGAATTATCTAAAGGCAACAAATATAATGATCATCAAAATATTTTTTTCCTACCCAAAATGGATAAATTAACACCAAAAGTCATTTGCCTGGTTACATGTACATGGCAATAAATATGATGATCACCAAAATAATTTTCTTGGCTCCCCAAAATGGGTAAATACTACCCAAAATGGGTAAATGATCACCAAAACTTGCAGAAAATATCAGGGCAAAATACTGCGGTAGCTTAGGTTCGCTTCGCTCACCCCCTTTACCCTTCGTGTTAGGTTGAACATGTAAGAACAACAAAAAATACTTAAAATATAAACTTAAGTACACAAAACATAAAAAGAAGTTTGGTGATAATTTATCCAAAAACAATTTGGTGGACATTTATCCGTTCTGGCAGTCATTTCGAATTTATTGGTAGTAAAATAGGTGCGTTTTTGGTTATTGTTTAAACATAAGCCATCTAGATTCAGCGGTAACTAGGAGCTGAGGCGAGACTAGAAGACTTGTAGCCACACTGCGTCGAAAACTTCAGAGCGTTTATGATGTTTTACTAGAAATAAATAAAGAAGAAAGAGAGAAAATAAATTTATTTTTCATAAACCATAATAAGTTTAAAAATACCGTTTCGACAAATACGAAATCTGTCGTCTGACAATCCATGCAACACAAAAAAAATATCTCCGTGGTCTAATAGGTTTCACGCTTGCTTCTCATTCAGGAGATGCAGGTTCGATTCCTGAACATGTATCAATGAGATAATTAATTTATCGTACATTGTACGGATGTTCTAACGCTGATGGAAAAACACCGTGAGGAAACCTTCATTACTCCATAGCTGTGGCAATGGGCTAGCCCCCCTGTCACGCAAAATGGGGTATTGAATAACTGGCTCAAAGTGGCTACAATTGTGCCTCTGCCACCCCGTATGGGAAAAGGCGTGACGCTAAGTTGTTGTTGTTGTTGTTGCACAATAACAGATAAAGGAAAAAATGTACAAAGGCGAGCTTCTCTCTAACAAGAGATTTATTTCAGCAAATACTTATTATTAATATTGTTTTAAAAACTGAAATAAATGTATTGTCTACATTACTTCATTACTCAAATTTAGGAAGGTGTTTGCTCCAATTCTGTAAAAAATAACGTATAAAGCTGGAGGTTTCTAGTCGCCTCTTTGCCTCCAGCATCTAAAACATTGAGGTGACGGAATTCAAATTGAGTTCTATATTTCCCTGTACCTTATACATGTGTTAGTTTAAGATTTGACATTCTCCAAATGTTACCTATGTGTTTCTTATGGAAATAAACTCTTTTTGAATTTTTGAATTTTTGAAATCGTCCAGCGATATTGCATGAATCATCGCAGGGTAAATAAATAAATAAAGTCTGTTCACTTAGACAGCGCCGCGTTTGATCGCACCGCCTTTTCACTTGCGGGCTCTTATCAATGTATTTTCCCCTACTATTCAAACCATACCATACATTTATCATTATTTTTATATAATATTTTACTGAAAATTTTCAAACCGTGTTGTTAGATACTATGTCAAATGAAAGGGGTTCTGGCGAGGTTTTTTTTTTTTTTTAAATCTCATACCCCCCAATCTCCGATCTTAAAAAAAAAATGGATCTCCCATAGTAATTTGTAATCAGCTGATCGGGTCAATGTACTGAGGGATGTTTTTTTTTCAATATTAAATATAACTACATATATATTTTACAACTATTTTATTACCAGACCATTAAATTACATCATTGCCTTTGTAAGAGTAACGTTAATTTTAGAAATTATATAATTCACAAAAACAGTTTAGTCGTATAAAAATATAACACGTGAAAAAACAACTGACATAAACAATTACACAAACAAACCGCCCCAAGAATCTCCCGGCCCAAAGGTGCCCATTACACTGGCAGCGTTCCCGCGCTGCACAGCGCGTGAGATTCTCTGGACCAGGAAAGCCCCGGAGCGGTTGTCAAACCCTCGGTCCCTCAAGCGGCGCCCAATGTCCCTGACAAAAGCCCTACCCTGCGAACCCCATACCCCTGTAGTCTCGACGGCCAAAGGAACGAACAGATAACTTCCCATTAACTGCGCGTATTTAATGCACTTCTGACGTGCATTTTTGCCGTGCGTTTTTACAACGGTATTGCTTTATTACCTTTTTGCCAGCTGATTATGGGATAGACTTATATCAAACACAGCTGTAACCATACAAGTACCTATAAATCAAACCTATTTCGTATTATCGATGTGATTGTCATTCTTCTCTGTGTTATCGCAACGCACTCCAACACGTGTGCCCAGCCACTCACCTCCACTCGTGTACCGCCAGGTACCAAAGTATGTGCTCAGAGAAAAACTCTGTTGTTCTCTGACAAAGTAGGTGCAGGATTTGGGCCTCTATTACATTACCGGGTTAACCAAAAAGTTATGAACATTTGCTGTCCAAATAGTTCATTTGTAGATCTTGTGAAGATAATGAGTCGCGGTATCTTTGATGAGTACAGCACTATTGTAATTATGGTGGGAAATAGTTCAAACATTAGTCGGAATGATTTGAATAAAAGTGTTGAAACACTACTAGACTTGCATAGTAGGATGAAATGCAAATTTATACTATGCAATTTTCCATATGCCTGAAATTTGACAGAACTACAGAACAAATCTGTGCATAGAATGAATATTCATTTATTGAATTTAACGTCTCATAGTGATGCTATTTTATATTTCGACAGGAATAACTTTATTCATAACTTTACTCTGACACAGGATACAATGTACCTGTCTAATAAATATAGATATATAGCTACATTGTTAGCCTATAATATATGCGACGCAGCTATAGTTGGTTTAACCAAGTTCAACTTGACATCAGCTTATGTTAAGAGTAATATGACATGCACCCCTATTGGGAATTCACCTGTTAATCATACTTTGCATGCAACATTGGAATCTGTTCCAAGTAATTTAAATTAGTTCATAAGACAATAGAGGAAATCTCTAGCATACAAGAGCCACTAAATATGTCAAAATGTAAGCACCACTTAAATATTACCCATTAAAACATCCTGGGGCTAGCTGGCAAAGAACTTGTATCAGAATTATTTCTAAAAAATTCTGACATTGATGATATTTGTGTTACAGAACACTGGTTAAAGGAAAATATGATGTCTTTTAACATAAATAATTACAAAATTATCAGTTGTTACAATAGAAAGACTGCTGATAGAGGTGGTGGTCTTAGTGAAAAATAATATTAAGGTAAAACAACGGAAAGATATTCTTGCACTTACTGTTGAAAGACAAATAAAGGCATCCTGTGTTGAGTTAGATAGCCATATTATTGTTTGTGTCTACAGACCACCGAGGGATGAAAAAGGCCATGGCAATTTAGAAATATTTGAGAAAATTATGGAGGAAGCCCTCACTAAACTACGTAATAACAGAAAAAAGTTAATTATTTGCGGCGATCTTAATGTAGATTTGCTTGTAGGAACAACAATGAAACAACGATTAATAACTTTATTCAAATCGTTTAATTTATGTCAAGTATTTTTAGAGCTGACTAGATTTACACTTACCAGCCAAACTTGCTTACATAACATTTTTGTGACTGTGCATTCACAAGTAAAAGTGTAATTAAATGCTTACCTTCCGATCACAGTGGTCAAACAGTTTCATTCCCAATTGCTATTAAGGATAAGACTGGTCCATCATTTTATAGGTCTATTACATCCCAAAGACTAGAGCCATATACGAAAAACATGAATATAAATTTGCCAGTACCGGATTTTAATGAACAGAACCAAAACAAAATCTACTCAGACTTCTTCAACATTATTCAGACAGAATTCAATAAAGTTTTTAAATTAAAGAAATTCAGTGACTACAATGGTAAATCTAAATTTAATGACTGGGCTATGTTAAAAAATAATCCAAAACTTTCAAGTTGGTTTGTAGAACTGCAAAAACATTAAAAATTAATAGAAAAATACAAAATTCAAATAATAGAATGAAAACAGTTTGGCAAATAATAAACCGTGAAACTGGCAAAGTTAAACCAAGGGACAATGATTTCTGCCTTAAGATAGGTGATGATGTTGTTAAATCCAGCGCTGATGTTGCTCGAGCTTTTGAAACATTCTTCACCAATGTACCCTTACTCACAACATATCGTCTAAATTCATCTCCATAAGAAGCAGAGACTTTATTAAAAAATAACACTAGCGTCAGTAAGTTATATTTAAAACTTCATCATGTATGACCTCATGAAACACAGTAAACTGATACTTCTGTTCAAGTCAGGAGATAAGGGTGATACATCAAATTTCAGACCAATATTTGTTCTTCCAAAACTAAGTAAAATATTTGAAAAGATTATACTCAATCAAATGGTCTCACACTTCAACCATACAAAACAACTCCATGCCAAACAATACGGTTTCACTAGGGGTAAATCGACTACGGATGCAGGTATTACCCTTATAACTCATATTTATCTGGCATGGGAGGCCGCACAGGATGCTATCGGAGATTTTTTGCGACCTTTCGAAGGCGTTTGATTGTGTTGATCATAATACGCTATTAATTAAATTAAATCATTACGGAGTTAGAAATATAGCGTTGGAACTACTAAGATCATATACCCAAGCAATATAATTCAAAACGCAGAAGTTAACGGCTTTAATTCTGATGGATCGGGTGTAAAAATTGGCGTTCCACAAGGTTCCATATTAGGCCTTTTCTTATTCCTGGTATATATTAACGATCTGCCTTTCATGGTGGAGAATTTGACTGACATAGTGTTGTTTGCTGATGATACTTCAATGGTTTTCAAAATTGAAAGACAAAAAGGAGATTTTGATGATGTTAATAGTGTATTGTCTTTGATCTTGAATTGGTTCACAGTTAATAATTTATTGTTAAACGCTGGTAAAACCAAGTGTATCAAAATCTCACTTCCAAATGTCAGGCAAGTTGAGACCAGTTTAGTGTTAGACAACAGCACGTTAGAATTAGTAAATGATACGAAGTTTCTTGGCAGTTGATAGCAAATTGCAGTGGGAACCACACATAGATAAATTAGCTGGTAAATTAAGTTCTGCTGCTTACGCTGTTAAGAACATCAGACAAAGCATGGATGACATACTAACTGTAGCTAGTCATTTTATTTTCGAAAATATGATGTATGTACGCAAGAACCTTACAAAATTTCCCAAACTTAGCGGTAGCTGTAATGTTAACCTAAGAAATAATCACAGAATATGTAGGCCCCAGTTTAGATTCGCGAAATTCAGCAATTCTTTCAAGGGTGCATTCTCTACTATAATAAGATATACTCGGCGCCACGACTAAAGAGCTTTGTCCTTGAATGCGCAGTAGTCACTTTTCACAAGTGTTTGGCGCGGGGAAGTGAGGAGCGACGGGGGCGGTAGTCAGCGCCGGCACCTGATTCGTTGATCAGTCGCTTCTCGATGCCCGCACCGAAAGCACGTCTCGAAGCTTCTTGAGTACAGTCGCATACAATATTACCCAACGTTATCTTTCGCCCCGGTCGAAAATGCCGAAAAATAAAGTACTGACTAGGCAAGCTAGAAAAATGGTTTACGATGTGAACTGTTATATCAAAAAAGAGTCTGATGAAATACTGATGAAGAAGTCTGATGAAAAACTTAATTGTGGTTTAATTGTTACAAATTATTAGTCAGCGGGAAGAAAAGAGTGTGCAGGACTATTACTACAAGTATCTATATTCACTAGGCCCTAGTGACTAGGGGCATTCTATGCTAGGGGGTTATTTATATATAGGTTTCAACCTTGACGTTAACAAATGTTGTCAATAGAGAGTACCTATAGTTTATTTGACACAAAGTCCATTATTTACATCGGCTAATATCCCAATCAACAAAATATCAAACAGAGAAAAAATAGAAGTGAAGAAAGTCCTGAACACTCATTCCTTCACACTAACCCTAAAAACGCACTTCGGAATTATGCCGCGACTGTACACATGCGCAGTAATCCCCGCCAGTTTCTCCGAGAGCTCTTTATTCGTGGCGCCGAGTGTACCTCTGGAGATTTTGAAATTGCCATTTGAGCAATTTATAAAACATGTTAAAGCGACTTTGTCGAAAAAGGGATATTACAATGTTCAAGATTACTAAAATGACAGGACTGTATGGGGTTAATCTAGCTCAACACAGATCTTGCTGTTAACAGTTTTGTAATTATTTATTCCTGCTTATTAATCATAATAATTAAATTTTTCATATTTTTATTAGTTAAGCACAACCTATTTTTAAAAGAGATCTAAAAATCAATCTGTGGGAGTTCTACGCCCTGCTTCTCCCACAGTGGTTCAATGTAGAGAAGAGGCAAAAAATGACGTTTGCTAAGTATATGTAAATATTTACAGTAATAAAGTACTTTGACTTTGACTTTGTTAGCAAATAATAGTGATGTGAATGATCATCATAGTCGGAAATGGTAAAAGGCTCATGTTTAAACGATCACCAAAAACGAACCTATTTTACAACCAATAAATTCGAAACGACCGCCAGAATTAGTAAACGATCACAAAATTGTATTTTGATGAAAATGCTCGATCACTTAAGTTCTTTTTATGTTTTGTGTAAGTACACAAAACATAAAAAGAACTTAAGTGAAGTGAAACAAAAAAATACTTAAAACATTAACTTAAGTAAGTTAATATTTTAAGTATATTTTTTTGTTCTTACAGGTTCAACCTAACACGAAGAATAAAGGGGGCTTATCTTCGCTCACCCCTTTACCCTTCACCTAAGCTACCGCAGTATTTTGCCGTGATATTTGCGGTAACTTTTGGTGATTTTGGGTAGCAAAAAAATATTTTGGTGGTCATTTAAATTGTTCTCATGGTAAATTGTCGATAAATCTTTATGAAGGGAATTGCACTCTGCAGACGTTTCGCTATCGAACTGAATATAAACTTTTAAAATAACCGACTATTCGTAATCAAACCGTACATTTGATTAGCAACAATTTAAGTAATCGTATTCCAACCCATTAAATACCTAGAATTGAGTACCGTAAAAGGGGGCTAATTGGAACTAATAGAAAATACAGCCAAATCTCTCCATTTTGTATTTGTTACAATTCGCCGCTCAATTCCATTTAGCCCCCTTTTACCGATACTTCCGGTGGCCATCTCTCGTCTTCATCACCACCTTAACTCAAGCTTTCCGAGAGAAAATGTACCAGTTATTATAAAATACATCCAAATAAAGATTCATATATTTATATACCTACCAATCCGACAATAATATGAATAAAACAGAGTTCCTAATTATTATTTCAGCTTGCAACAAACAAAAATTAAATAAAATAAATTCATACCAAAATCGCATTCCAAAACTTTTCTCGACTATTGAATATCCATTCTAAGTTGAAAACCTGAAAATAAAAATGAAAATGATGATTGTAATATATGTTATCATTTTTCGTTCACCCAAAACTTTTCCATAGTACAATATCTAGTTACATGAGATTCTTACACGAGAATATGGATATCTCTGAAAAAATATGTTTATTTACCAGTAACCAAAAGTTTTGTTACTAGTAAGCCCTCATTTAAAGACTTGCGAACCATGACTTATGACAAAATCAGGTTCATTTAGTTGTATTGAGATACTTCAAGCTTTAACTAATTTCATAATTTAAATTTTCTATACTAACTGTTTAATTTAAAAAAAAACGATCCAATCTAAATTAATAAACAAATAGTTTGTTCAACTGACCTCACCAATTCATTTTATTTAATCTAACTATATATTAAAAAATAACGATTCTGTGTATAGATTTAAATAATTAGTTTTGCTACCGGTGATTTTACTGTTTGCTTAGTTAATAACCTGACGCTCGGCTAGTGGTGACCTAAGCTTGTTTAAACTTTTGATTTACAGATTGGTCACTGGTTACAATAGGTTTGTTAGTATGTAACAAAACTGTTTCGTATCCAGCAAAGTTTCAGTTAGGTTATTAGTAACCATATGTTTGATTACAGGCTACATATGTCTGTCAGTATGTAGCAAAACTGTTTGGTTATTTCCAAAATTTCAGTTAGGTTGGTAATCAAATCTTTGGTTACCAACCTAACTGGTAATGGGTTTATCAGTGTAAAATATCAAGAATTTCTTGATATATCACTTGGCTGATTTTGGAACACTGTAACTAAGTTGAGGTTTGATAAACGTTTATGCCATCAAAGCATCACACATACAAATTAAAAGTGATACGGAGATGCAACTACAAAAGAACTTAAATGATAGCAAAATAATAAAAACTAAAACACATAAATGTATTACATAGAACAATAAAACAAAAAATAAGAATATAGGTCGTTATGTAGGCGCGCTGCATTGACGCGAAAAGGTCAAAGCTCAGTGTTTCTTGCTCATTAAGCGCAGAACTGTTTTTCTGCCCTGAGGTTAAACAAAATATTTTTGGTTTATATACATTTCTCGGTAACAAAACCATATCGCGATCTAAAATGCATACTAACGACATCGACCGAACTAAAGTAAACTTTCTCCGTCATGTTTATTCTGCTTTATAACAGTCAGTATGTAGGAAAACTGTTTGGTTATTACCAAAATTACCAGTTAGGTAATTGGTCACCAAAACAATAAAGGTTAATTTTTAACACTGGTAATATTTCAGTGTATCTTTTGAAACAAGAAACCGAACAACTTTCGGTTAGTTATGGTACCGATTTTTTTATTTTTTCACAACCTTCTAGGTTTCTCCTCCCAGGTTTCTATAATTATTTAATTGACAAAGCCAACGGTTAAGTGTATAAAAACTTCAGTTATAGTTATAGATGAATTATATATGAATTACGACAAGCAAAACTTAGTACTTTTGTAGATATATAATAATTATAATAATAATTGATGAAAGTTGGTTGATAAGTGTAGATTGATAGATATCAAATTAACTAATTGGTAAAAACAACTATAGGTAAGCACGTTGGTTATTAGTAAGCTAGTAGAGTATTATTATTTGTGGGCACAACGTTTTGTTGCTGCAACAACGCTAGTTTGTCTACGTTAATTATGTTATCATATCAGTAACAAAAACTTGGGTTAATGCATAGGTACCAAATAAAAAATTACAAAACAAGTTTTGGATTCGTTACTAAACTACCTTAAATTAATTTAACTTCCTTAAAATAATTTAAATTTACTAACAAGGAAAGTCTAACTAAACTAATTCGGTTACTCCTTTTCTTCAGTTGTGTTTTCTAACTTCTCATTATTTACGCTCCGTTAAAGTTTTGAAAAGGTTTTCATACAAAATTGGGGCGTAAATGTCGCTAGAAAATTACGTTATTGTTTCACAAGTTTACGTGCAAAACACCGGGTGCCATCACTGCACCACCAAGCACTGATTTTAACGATAATTGGATGAGTATAAATTCATGAAGTTGATAATTTAGACGAAATAAATTTCACAACAAATTACGAGACATTCGCACACGTCGAAAAATCTCTTGTCTCATGTCAGAATTTGTGCCAGCTCTTTTACTCCGGTGTATATTACATTAGACCTCATAATTTCCTCGTACGATACACCCAGCGTAAACGGCGTTTGAAAGGATTTTCTTGAGTGATGGATTTAACGAAATTATACGAAAGTACAATGAATCTATTGATCTATTGATATCTGTCTTTTGTGATTTATCTATCTATCTATCTATTTACCTAGTGTTTTATCAATGCTTCGTTATTTATTATACCACGCCATTTTACGATCCGATTGAATCCTATCATCGTATTTCCTTAGGCAGTAGTAGATTTTAGTCTCTCTTTGTTATATATAGTTAGTTTGTATGGCCAGAATGTCAGCTGCTCCCCTCGACGATTATTTACAATTGTAAAATATATTATTTATAAAGTTAAATTAAGATAAAACATGTGTACAAAGGCGAGCTTATCTCTAAAAAGATATTTCTTACATTTACGTGCAAAATTTTCGACATCCTTGCTTCGCTTTTAACCTTTCACACTCGAAAGTACACACTTCACACATATGATCGTGATAAATGTTAAGCTCAGATGCCTAATGCCCTTCGGTAACGACAGTCTTGCCCGTGTTTAACGTGTTTGGTTATACATGAGCTGTGAGAACTTGCAGCTGACTTAAATATTACCTTACTCCGTGGTTACCCAATGGTATTTGAAGGTGGACAGAAGTTCTGCACATCAAAACTCTCTTATAAAATGATGAAAAGAATGTTACGGAATTTCTCAAATTGAAGTGGGTTTAGGGTTACTAGACCCAACATTTAAAACTCCTGAGAAAAAGTCTGATTACCATTGAAAAAGCATGAGATTTTCTCGAATTTAAGATTTGTAGGTGAAAAAAAAATATAGTATTTTTTTAGATCTTGTTTATCAAAATAAAAAATAGTAATCTTCCTATTATTTGTTATTGTAATAAACTAGATCAAAAAAATACTATCCATATTTTATTAAAAATTCTTAAAATCCTGAAATTCCCTAAAACTGGCCGGAATCCTGAGATGAACCTGAAAAACCTGAGATCTCAGGCCAAAGCCTGATATATGGTAACCCTAAGTGGGTTCCAAAACTAATCAAAATCTTACAACTCATTTCATGAGCCCTAAAATATCGAATAAAATAGGTTTAAGAAAAGTACATTAATGGACCGCGCGTAGACCGAGACGCAGACCACCCGCACGATGGTCAGATGACATCGCTAGTACACCGAGAGGCAGACCACCAGCCCGATGGTCGGATGACATCGCTAGTAGACCGAGAGGCAGACCACCCGCCCGATGGTTGGATGACATCGCTAGTAGACCGAGAGGCAGACCACCCGCCCGATGGTCGGATGACATCGCTAGTAGACCGAGAGGCAGACCACCCGCCCGATGGTCGGATGACATCGCTAGTAGACCGAGAGGCAGACCACCCGCCCGATGGTTGGATGACATCGCTAGTAGACCGAGAGGCAGACCACCCGCCCGATGGTCGGATGACATCGCTAGTAGACCGAGAGGCAGACCACACGCCCGATGGTCGGATGAGAACGCTAGTAGACCGAGAGGCAGACCACCCGCCCGATGGTCGGATGACATCGCTAGTAGACCGAGAGGCAGACCACCCGCCCGATGGTTGGATGAGATCGCTATTAGACCGAGAGGCGGAGCACCCGCCCGATGGTCGGATGAGATCGCTAGTAGACCGAGAGGCAGAACACCCGCCCGATGGTCGGATGATATCGCTAGTAGACCGAGAGGCAGACCACCCGCCCGATGGTCGGATGAGATCGCTAGTAGACCGAGAGGCAGAACACCCGCCCGATGGTCGGATGACATCGCTAGTAGACCGAGAGGCAGACCACTAGCCCGATGGTGGTCGGATGACATCACTAGTAGACCGAGAGGCAGACCACCCGCCCGATGGTCGGATGACATCGCTAGCAGACCGAGAGGCAAACCACCCGCCCGATGGTCGAATGACATCGCCGAAAAGGCTGCGCCGGGCCGCTGTAGATCAGGTTGGCCCAGGACCGCAATAAATGGCGTAATGAAGAGGAGAGTGGGTGCAGGAGGCTGGACAGATATATAGATAGATAAACAGAATTTAAAAATGGCGGTGGCGATAGGCATGACGTAACAAAAATGTCGTGAACATCTAGGGACGTATGGTATGGTGTGTGGACAGCCTGTGCCCCAGTTTGTAAAAGATCTCGGTTCTAAGCCAATGAAATGTTTGGCGACAACAGGTCCAGATATAGTTATTTGTGTCACAAGGGAGCAAAATGATGTATTTACGGCGAGGGCGGTACATTGAATCCAGAGTGAAGGGAAGGATTATACGATAGAATCCTGAGCATAGCGAGGGATTGTAAGTTTGAATCCTGAGCGACACGAAGGATTCAAGCGTTAACGCCCATGACGAAAATAATTTTGCTCCTGAGTGACACATACAACTTTTCACACCGACTATGAGGAAAATTTAAATTGCTCTAAAAAAAATAAATTTGAATTATACTTTTACCACTTTTACAGTAATCGAACAACGTAAACATTTTTTTTTATATAATGATGGATTGTGATGGATTAGGGAAAGGTCACCACAGATAAAATGTTCTGTGTACTTTTACTATTGCGTAAAAATAATCGAATCGAATATTACAATGGTTTCGGATATCAATATTCATTATATCACAATAACAGTCATCGATAGTTTTGATTTCAGTAAAACATATAATTTATTATAACATTTTTTTTAAATATTACGAAAAATTCATAAATTTTGATATAACGTTGTGAAAGTTAAAACTTGAACCATGTTCGTTTTTAATCGACTACGTCATCGTTGTCGATTGTAATGCAATTTCATAATTACAATATATTATTTTAATCTGTGTTCAATTGGCACATTGCGTAAAAGCTGCATGCCAATGAATAAATTAAAAAAGTAGCTTGAACAGAAAAGTAGCATTTTGCTCCCTCTCGTCGTGGAGCAAAACTTACTTTTCTGAATGAAAGGTGTGAAAAATAATATATTGCCCAAGAGCGGCAGCACAATGTACTTGTCCAAACATGGAAGCCACGGAAAAGCCATCGCTCGGATCTATTGAGTAAAATATGGCGTGAAATCTGAGGGAACGAATAAGCATCATGTTGGAGAATTACAATACGTACATGTTAGATGCTACTTTGGCGCATGATTAATGTGGTAACTTGGTAACTATATGGGTAGAGGACAACTTAACATACAAAACATATTTGTAATATAGTAGGCCTTAATTGTCACGTTGTCAACATAATAATAAGATAATTGAAGAATTATTGTTGTCAACTATTCACCTTCCCATTTGAAGTATCCCATTGTTTTCCATTGTTCTTTCCAGTAGAATGAGACACTGTCGAGGGGCTATGTAGGTACCTATACTCAGGTGCCGTTGTCTAATCCCGCAATTACTTACAAGATGTTTAATAACTATTGTACCTACATAAAAATTAGATCGCAGTACTGAAAGGTGACGAGATTATAGAATATAATCTCTGTCACTAAAGAGACCAGTTTTTTGAGGAGGATAAAGCGAAATGCGTCAGTATCGTGGATCAGTAACCTCCAACAACGTAAAAATTACCCTATTTTACTTATAAATATCTACCTACTTATTAACATATCTAAAAGATGTTCACTTATTGTGTGTCACCAAAATGCCAACCAAATTAGGACAGCTTTATATTGATGACAGTACTCCACTAACTAATATGTGTTTTGTCAAAATGTCACGTACCTACAGAATCTATCAACAAGGGTGACTGGGGACAGCGGCGGCTACGTCCCTAATTTTCCACAACAGTTGCTCGGTTCATATTAATAGATTGTTAAAATGGGTGCAAAGAAGTACAATATGAAACAAGATTGTTGGGACTTGGGATTGGGTATTGCACTAATAGTCGATGATATTTCACACCTTTAATTAATATCTATAAATTTAAAATTTAAAACACCTCCGATACATGAATGAAACTTTACGGCTAAAATATTGTTCACTTGTTTCCTATTTAGGCTAATAAAATATATCTAAGTATCACCGCAATGAAGTCTGCTAACAACTACTAAAACGCTTATCAAGACCCCTGCACGCGTTTGACCGCTATTCCTTGTTAGGCTGATCATTTGGAACTACTTACTTAGCCGATTTTAATAAAACTGTCAAAGGATCATTGAAGTCCAACCATTTATTTAAAAAAAAAAACAATGAAAATCCGTCCACACGTTCGAGTGCTAGAGCCTTTTTTTCGTCATCGAGCGTTAAATAGTAGTTTATGAAACGATTGCATAATGAGGGGTATTAAAACACGAGGTATCACATGAGTGTTCTAATACCTAGTTATGTGCAGTTTCATACACTACTTTATCTACTCTCATACGTTGTGTTGAACCTTCATAATAAAAGATCAAAGTTCAAAGAGTAAGAAAGTAGTTGCTGGTAATAGATTATGAGTAATTTCTTTCGCCGCATATAAAATATCGGGCGGAAGAAAATGTTCTTGACAATCACTGCTATCCGACATTTGTAAACAAAAATAACAACATTTCCACAAATTCGCCAAACCCAGCATATCACTGCGCATGCGCTAAAGTGGGCGCTGCCACAGACAAGTTAACCTGTATCGTAATAATTATTTATTTTATTTTATAACATTGTTTTGTTTGAGAAAAATTAACTCTATTTTTAAATTTCGGTATTGTGTTTATAAAGTATGTCAATATAAATTAGTTTATCTACACACGTATCTTAAACCCTCTTTACTGCGTACAAAAACCGCACGTTACGATCAGCATAATGTTAAACTACTTGGTAAAACTCATTTCTTATATGAAAAATTACACATTATGACCATAATGTGTAATTTTTCTACATATTATGACATTTAAATTTCGAACGCCGACGCCCGCCTGCGTGCCGCTCCTAGTTTGTCTGTAAAGTTGGTACTGACATTCAAATTTCGAACGCCGACGCCCGCCTGCGTGAAGTTGGTACTTCAGAACAAGCTAAACAACTGCAGAGCCTCAATGCCGGTCAAACATGCGGTTCCTGAACACATCAAAGAGAGCTTATGATATGTGTGTAGATAAACTAGTGTATGTAACTGTACATAATTAGGCATTAAAACTCTCGAGTGATATTATTATGAAACTCTCCTTCGGCTCGTTTCATAAACCCACTCTCGAGTATTATTGCCCTTCATTATGTAGCAGTCACATAAACTACTATTAGAAGTTAGTAATTCAAATGTTTCGATATGAGAATAGCTAAAACAGTTTTAATGTACAATTACTTCAACCGTTGATTCCTAAAACCGAAAAAGGGAGATACAATTATGGATGTTTTTTATTTAAGATTTAACCCAAATTCTGTTTATTTTCGCCACAGTAAAATCAACATTTTCAACACGTTTGAGCGTCTTGTAGGCTGTCCTGAAAATATAAAGCAACAGGCAGAATTCTTAACAATCACCGCTCCGCCATGTACCTACTAACTTGTGTGTTTGATGTACGGGCCTAAGGAAATCTTCGCCTACTCTCTTGGTTGGAAGCTATTTAGGTCACCTTTGCTGGTATGCCTGAACGCCTGAAACCTAAAAAACAGGGCACGCTTGCGCTTACTCTGGCAAGACTAGGTGTAATCGAGCAAAATTTTGTGAAATTGCAGATTTTATCTTTTGACAAACTTCGTCTTATAATATTTGGAAAAAATAATCCAATCGATCTTCCATTTTCACCCACTAATTGCAAATATTAGGGTGCTCCTGGGTTTGAAAAATTTTCTGTGACCTCAGATTTAATCAACACACACAATTTTATCGGATAATACGTTATTCATCATCATTTAACAATATGCACCAATTTATAAAGCAAAAATGCAAATTCATTTGAGGGATAAAACGAGACAGTTTTAGTTGGCGAGTGGGTCCAATTTCCAAGGCGACAAAACTTCAGTTTCTCTATCTCTACATCGATCATGTGCCAACTCAGATCCAATTTCAACTTTAATACTAGCACTCACTTCAGCCAGAGCCAGATAGCAGGCTGCGCTGCTCAGCACTCATGCAAGTGGGAACTAAAAGGAACTAACTGCAGCCTTATGGCGTATAAGTCGTCTGAGCTATGAACTTCATATAGACTTTTACGTTTGACACCCTACACCAGCTTCAACTGTCAAATTGGTATCACGCAAGTAGCATCATAATGGAGGCCAAACCCAAGCTCATTGAATGAAGCCTAGAAGCCTTCGGTGATACCCCTTCGGTGAATCGATGAAATTGTATGAGCATGAGATGAACCATAGACACACGCTATGAACTTCAGAGAGTTACGCCATAAGGCTGACGGTCTGTTACAACTGTGACAGATAGTAAAGTATGATTTTCGAGGGTAGTTCCTCACCGGACTGTTTTTGTATGAGTCCAATCCACAATGAAACCAACGTTAAGTGAGTAGAAGTCAAATTGACGTTCAGTGTTTGGGAAAACTGTCTCTTTTTGACTGAGCGCGCGAAGCAGCTCCATTCAGGATTGGGCAAAAATGATTTCGTATGTCCGGATGTTCTCCTCTACAGGCCGCATTTCTCAACTGATTCTCTTGAATTTTTGTGAGCAGGTTCAATAATTAAATAGTTTTTTGTCGATTCAGGTTTTGTAAATTTTTAAAAAAGGCGGAGATATGGGGTTGAGAATTAAAAAAAGACCGCTTGACAGATTTTAACAAATGAGATGTTGTTGAACTTGTGGAGACGGTTACATTAGCTTTATAATTTACGTATTTTTATATTTTGTATATCATGTCGAATAGACCACGAGCATCTTAAACAATCCAAGACGAAATCGTTGGTTCAAACTGACAGAAAACGGATCGATCAGCAAAGTCAAAGTCAAATTTATTTATTACTGTAGATATTTACATATATTTAGCCAACGTCATTCTTTGCCTCTTCTCTACAGTGAGGAGAAGAAGGGCATGGAAACTCCCACAGATTGATTTTTAGATCTCTTTTAAAAATTGCTTGTACTTAACTTATACAAATATTACAATATCAATTATTATAATTAATAAGCAGGAATAAATAACAGCAAGGACTGTGTTGAGCTAGATTAACCCCATATAGTCCCATCATTTGAGAAATCATGAACATTGTGATATCCCTTTTTCGACAAAGTCGCTTTAACATCCTTTTTAAATTGCTAAAATGGCTAATTCAAATTTTCCAGAGGTATCATATTAAAGTAGAGGATGCATTGACCCTTGAAAGAATTGCTAACCTTCGCGAGTCTAAACCGGGGCGCATGTAGTCTGTGATTATTTCTTAGGTTAACATTACAGCTATATAAGTTTGGAATATGTTGTAAGGTTCTTGCGTACATACATTATATTTTCGAAAGCGTAGCTACAGTTAGTATGTCAATTTCTTTAAAAAGCTCTCTTAAGGAGTCTGTTCGTTTCAAACTGTAAATTGCTCAAATAGCTCTTTTCTGTAAAATAAAAATAGCTTGAATATCCGCTGCTTTCCCCCACAACAAGATACCATAGAACATGGCACTATGAAAGTAACTAAAATATACTAGCCTAGATGTAGCCACAACCGTGTTTTGTCTGATGTTCCTAACAGCGTAAGCCGCAGAACTTAATTTACCAGCTAATTTATCTATGTGGGGTCCCCGCTGCAATTCGGTATCAATGGTTATTCCAAGAAACTCCGAATCATTTACTAATTCTAACGTGTCGCTGTCTAACACTAAATTAGTCCCAACTTGCCTGACATTTGGAAGTATTTGCCAGCGTTTCATACTAAATTATTAACTGTGAACCAATTCAAGGTTAAAGGTCAACATTAACAAAATTGACCATTAACATCATCAAAATCTTCTTTTTGTCTTAAAATTTTGAAGAACAGTGTGTATCATCAGAAAACAACAGTATGTTAGTCAATTTCTCCACCATGAAATGCAGATTGTTAATATACCAGGAATATCAAAAAAGCCTAATATGTAACCCAGTGGAACGCCAATTTTTACTCAAGATCCATCAGATTCAACGCCGTTGATTTCTGCCTTTTGAAACCTATTTTACGTACGTTTACGTATGGTCTTGCTAGATACAACGCTGTTTTTTTAACTCCGTAATGATTTAATTTCATTAGTAGCGTAGCATGATCAACACAATCAAATATTTTCGACAGATCGCAAAAACTCAGATAGCATCCTGTGCAGCCTACCATGTAGAAAAAATATGAGATATAAGAGATATACCTGCATCCGCAGTCGATTTACCCCCAGTGAAACCGTATTGTTAGGCGTGGAGTTATTTTTTATGGTTGAAGTATGAGAGCGTTTGATTGAGCATAATCTTTTCAAATATTTTACTTTCAACTGAAAGAACAGATATTGGTCTGAAATTTTAAGGATCACACTTGTCTCCCAACTTGAACAAAGGAATCCGTTTACTGTGTTTCATGAGGTCTGGGAAAACTCCATCGTCAATATATTTATTGAATATATAAGTTGTGTGGGAAGGGCTTTGATTGATATGCCCCAGAGGTCCTCGGTATATTTTTAAGTCTAAACTTTTTGACAATGTCCTGGAGATATACATTATGAATTTTAAAAGATAAATTACTGACGCTAAAAAACACTGACTTCAACAAAGTCTCTGCTTCACACGGAGGTGAATTTAGACGCTCTGTTGTGAACAAGTGTACATTGGTGAAGAATGTTTCGAAAGCTCGTGTAACCTCAGCGTTGGATAGAACAACATCATCATCATCATCTTTAGGCAGAAATCATTGTCCCTTGGTATAGTATTGCCAGTTTCACGGTTCATTAATTGCCAAACTGTTTTCATTCTATTGTTTGTTTTTTTTATTTTTCAATGAATGTGTAAAATTTTTGGAAAATTTTTAACATAGTCATGAAATTTTCTATCAAATTTATAGGTTTTTTGTTCATAAAGATCATAAAAGATTTTTTAGGAATTCCAAATGTTGCCCAGTCAGTAAATTTAGATTTACCGTTATATTCACGGATTTTACTTAATTTAATAACTTAACCTGTATGTGTGGGTATCTATAGATAGGTCTTTAATAATGACGTTGAGGTTTCTGAAACCATTTTTCCTCAAGGTAAATCGTTAAAGAGACAGACCCTTTCAAAGTAGAAAAATGTGTCTCCCCCCCTCTAACTTTTAAAGTAAGAGTGAAAAATCTAAAAAAAATATATGTTGTGTCTCTCGATAAACTCTTTCAACAATATTTAGTTTGAACAATAGGCAGTTTTTTAATATATCAAACATTTATTAAAAGCCGTAAATATAATTTTGTTATTCATACAAATACTATGAAAAACTAAGTGGTTCTTTGCTGATGAAGCATGATAATTTAATTTTTTAGGCTTATTTTCTAGATTTGGCACGGATCCCTAAATGTGCGAAGTCTGACATGCACTTGTCCGGTTTTTTTTTATGTCTCAAAATATTACTAAATGTGTTAGGTGTACTTTCGGTCAAATTGAGTGTGAGTGAACGCCTTAATGTGTACTCAATTATGAGTTTGTTTTCCTTTTTGAATACCCAAAACACCGATACCTATGTACGTATGTGGTATGTGTCTGAGGTTCTTTGCGCGCTTAGTTTGTTTGTTTTGATGCATTGTGTGTCGGCGCACGTGTAACATACCTTCTCATATTTAAAAGATAATAATGACTCATAAATGCCGAGACAGAAACTCAGAACATCATTTCGTGACAGGTAGGTATGTCATATTCGTTGACTTTCATCGTTAACAGGAACATGGTGATCAAATAAGAGACTTTAGTGAAACCACCCGATCCTGCATGATATCCGATTCATTCAGCAAACGCTACTACATCGTAAACTCGAAGTGTTTGCTGGAATTTTCTTAACGTATGACGGCTAGAGCACAAACTTTATCGTCTTTCTGAACTAAATGGAATGAAACAACTGTAATGTTAATGGCATTTTATGAATGGCACATTAGGCACGACGTTTGTAGCAGTATTTACATATTACAGTGCCACTCTACGCTATAATTTCAAGTTTTACCGAGTTTGCTGTGTTAAGTTTTTCTTGAATCTATAGTTTATTGGTTAACTTTGTCTCAATAAAGTCGACATTGTAATCAAAAACTGTATTCGAAAACTAAATTGTATATCCCCAATGTCTCTTCAATAGGCATTTCATAAATCGACTGGAAATGTCCGGGTAACTGAAGTCCCGATTACAAGTCAAGTGCTTGTTAACTAGACCATAACTGGACATTCACAGTGCTTCTACTGAAAGAATAAGATTTGATAGATCATTATTCCGACTCAAGACATAAACAAAAACATTTACTAACAGGCACATGCTTTGCTTCTGGTCCCACACTAGGATACCCTGTGTCGTGGGAACCAGAAACAGATACATATAAACATCCAAGACCTGTTTTAAAAAAAAATACCTATGCCGGGGTCGAACCCGGGAACATGGTAGGCAGAGCCACTACCGCAGCGCCACGGAGGTCAAGCTAGTGTAGAGTGACCCAACCAGAGATAATTTGTGCGCCTGAGTTTAGTTTAGATGGATGGGTTCAGTTAAATTAATTCTCACGTGCTTTGTGGAGTAAATCTTGATAATAACTATAATTAATAAAATATATAAACGCTTGACACCTTACTTAGCACTACTGAAACGATTTAACAAAACATATCTCAGAACCACAGCAGTCTACTGCCAACTACGAAAAACCACATTAAAATCCGTCCACAGGTTTGACTGCTATTCCTTGTTAAGCTGATGACTTTCGAACTACAGAACCGATTTCAAGAAAATATATACATAGTCAGGTCATAAGTTCTGTCACATGTGCAATATGAAATAATTTAGACATGTTTATTATTTATGTAAACATTTATATAGCAAAATGAACTTAATAAAACATAGATTCTTATGGTAATAAAGTTTATTCGAAATGACCCCCGCGATTTTGAATACAGGCCTTTATTCTGCGCGGCCAGTCGTCTATCGCAGCACGAACGAGGTCCATGTCAATATCGGCGGCTGCCTTAATCAAGGATGCCTTGAGTGACTCCAAATCAGGATGAGGCTTTGAGCAGGCCTTTTCCTCCAAGTGTTGCCATATCTTGTAATCTAACGGACTCAAATCTGGACTGGAGGAGGGCCAGTCTTCGTGCCGGATGAAGTCGATTTCACGCGCCGCCAGCCAGTCTTGTGTGCTTTTCGCTCTATGAGCTGGCGCAGAATCTTGTTGGAATACCCAGTGCCTGTTATTAAACATGGTATGAGAAACAGGTTCCACAAGGTTCTTGAGGACTGTATTTTGAAACACAACTGCATTCGTTTTTACGCCTTTCTCACAAAAATGTACCTCAGTTAAGCCCCAATAAGAGACTCCCAACCAAACCATGAGCGAGGATGGAAAATGACCTCGTTGGACACGCGGAATACGGTTGCTCGCTTCTTCAATGCTGTGTGCGTACACCTTATCATTTTGTTTGTTGTAGCTCTCTTCCACGGTGAAAATTTTTTCATCCGAAAAAAGAATTTCCTGATGCTTTTTTCCCGCGTACCGCTTCAACAAAGCGCGGCATCTCTTCAGTCTCAGGTCCATTAAACTAGCGTCCAAACGATGTCCTGTTTTTCTTCGATATGCCCTAAGCCCTAAGTCTTCATTTAACACCCTTTTCACCGTGGTCCTGCTTAACCCCATCTGAAGGGCCAACAGTTTCTGCTTACGTATGGGATTTCTTTGAATTCGCGCCTTCACAGCTTTTATCACTGCTGGAGTCCTAACAGAGCGAGGGCGACTACTTCTTGAACTGTCATCTGCACTAGAGTCTTCATTGTATCGTTTTATGGTACGATAAACGAATCTTTTGGTTATATTCAAATTTTTCAGTAAGTCTAAAATCTGAATTGGCGCGTAACCGCAACGATGCAACGCAATAACTGCGACACGGTCTTCTTTAAGTGTCCACTCCATATTTAAAAATGAGGAAAATTCTAAAAAGTACACATTTTTATTTTCATGAAGAATTCGAAATTCGAATTCAATAAACTTTTTTGTGGCCAGCGTTCTAAATTCAAAAGTTTTTATTGTGTGACAGAACTTATGACCTGACTGTGTATAAGAAACATTGAAATAAAACCTACTACCAAACTTCAAAAGACCTCATTATAATCCGTCCACCCTTGTGACCGCTATTATTTGTTAAACTGATACCTTCCGAAATACCTAACGGATTTTATTTAAACATATCTAAGAACCATCGCAGGAATGTCTACTACCATTTACAGAAAACACCATCAAAATCCGTCCATCCGTTTGACTCTAGGGTGCCACGGAGAGACACAGAAACACCGAGACACTGACAGACGCTACACTCCTTTTTTGGCCGTGGGTTGACAAACAAACACAGTGTCACGCCTTTTCCAATACGAGGTGGCATAGACAAAGTTTGTTGTTGTTGATAGAGTATATCTTAATATAAATTGTACAAACGCAAAACAACTCCTATATCTCGCTGGATGGCTGTGAGATTATTCTACAATATTATATTGGACTTATACCTGTTCGATACTAAGTAGTTCTTTAGTCATGTCCGAGTAGCCAATTTAAGAAAATTTCCGTGTTTCTATGTGTTTCAAGGTAAGAGTCATATTCAACATGTGGCTATAAAGGAGACCTTACAATATACTAAGTAATATTTGTCAGTTTTGTTAACATGTAATGTACACAGGTAGCCTTGAATTTGGTAGTTCCTTGTTTGGGATCTGGAAAAGCAGTTATGGCTAATAAAGACTTGTTTACCTTCTCCTTATTTCGTTTTTTGGGAAGTCACCTTCAATATTTACACATGCAATAATGACGAAGTGTTATATTGGTATGTGTTATTAGACCTGAGTTAATTTAGTCTTTAGAACTTTCTGCGTCTGCAGCGCGTCTGGTATGTTTGCCGAAGCACGGGTTAAAGGCATCGCCGCCATTATTCGTAGTCGCGTGGTGATTAATTCCACGCCTCAACCGAACGGGCGTGGAATCTTGGTAGGGTTGTTTTTCACCAGGAGTATCACAAGTGGTACTGACCTTTGACGCCGTGGACCGGAATTCGAAAGCTCAATTCGAGGCAGGAACACGGGATAAGGAGCACAAGGGGGGTGAGGGGAGAGGAGTCGAATCTTACTCTCGTCGTAGCCCGATGCTGTCGCCGTCGTGTTGCTTGCCGACACAAAGAGTCGCTGTCCGAATGCGACGAATTGGGGACCGAACCACTTCAACCTTTCACAACACGAAGCACTCACTCCGATGACTTGAATCTACTTATTTCCCGACGATTGTTCCGTGCTTATTATAATTAACATTCCGACCAGGCCCGACACCTGTGTTAGACAATTATTACTACTAAAATACAGCCAAGGCCCGAAAGCCATGTGCCGACATTTTTTCCATGTCAAAAAAGTAACCTCTAACTCGTCATTTCGTTTCTATACAAGTGACAGCTGCTAGTTCCGTTTCCGATCACTCGCGGTCCGAGTCGCGCAACAAAAGAGGTGCGTTCCGAAGCATAAATATTAAACAGTCACCCGCCCGGACAGGCCCGAACCTGTCCCTAATCAATAGGAAGGCGAGAAAGTGTTGCGACCGCTCCCTTGAGGACCGAGTCCCTCACCTTGACTTCTGCTGATCGAGGCGTGCCATCCCGACCCGTGTACAAATTGACGATCCGTCCTCGTCTCCATCTCAATGATGGCAGGTTCGCATCCTTAATCAGCACCAAATCACCGACTTGAGGGGGGCTCGTCCGGTCAGTCCACTTAAGGCGCTGCTGCAAGATGTGCAAGTACTCAAGGGACCACCGTTTCCAAAAATCTTGAGCCATCTGCTGCAACATCTGCCACCTAGTTAACCGACTTAACTTAACATCACCGAATGGGTATTCTGGCAGGGCGTTAAGGGGCTGACCTATCAGGAAGTGACCCGGCGTCAACGCTTCCAAGTCATTTGGATCCGAACTGAGCGGGCACAACGGACGCGAGTTCAGTGTCATTTCAATTTTACAGAACAGCGTCGCAAGCTCTTCAAAGCGTAGAGAGGTCTCACCGATGATCCTCGTCAGGTGCGACTTAGCCGATTTAACCGCAGCCTCAAAAATTCCTCCCCAATGAGGACATCCCGGCGGACTGAAAACCCATTCAATCCCTCGTCGGGAGCAAGCCGTACCGATGGCGTCCTGGTTACCGTTCAGGAATTGAGTGACCTCCTGCAGATATCGCCTGGCTCCGACAAAATTTGTGCCGTTGTCCGAACGGATTAATGTCGGGAAGCCCCTTCGTGAGACGAACCGATCCAGACATGCGATAAATGCCTCCGTAGTGAGGTCACTGACCACCTCCAAGTGGACTGCCTTCGTGGCCAAGCACACGAAGACGCACAGGTATGTCTTCACTAATCTGGCGTTCCGTAGCTGTGAAGACTTGACCATGAATGGTCCCGCGAAATCCGTTCCGACACCCGCAAAGGGCCGGATTTCGTTAACCCTATCCGAGGGCAAATCGCCCATCTGGGGCTGCATCGTAGCCGCCTTAGCCCGATAACAAGGCAGGCACCGAAATACGACGCTACGCACTAAGCGTCTTCCCGATAGAATCCAGAACTCGCGCTGGAGAAACGCCATCAAGGCGTAGCATCCGATATGCCCATTCCGAATGTGTCGATCCTGTATCAACAGTTCGACCAACTTCCTTTTCCTAAGGAGTAACAACGGGTGGCGAGCCGCATAAGGCAGGTTGGCATTCCGCAGCCGACCTCCTACCCTCAGCAATCCTTGAGGGTCAATAAATGGGTTGAGCCGAGCCACAGCTCCCTTCAGTTGGACGCGTCCGCGTCTCAGAATGTCCAGTTCGGACTTAAAGTGCACCGTCTGCACGTTCCGTACCAATGCGAACAACGCATGGTTCCGTTCCCGTGGTGTCAGGACCTGTGTCCGCACCCGTTGCGCCTCAGAATTCCGACAATTCCGCGCAAATCGGCAGATCCAGGCGGTCACATTGACCAGCTTGTCGAGCGAGCTGTACCGTTCCAGCAGGCTGAACTCCTCTTCCGGCTCTGGTTGCGTCGTACAGACACCGACTGTCAAGGCGCCGTTCGCCGAGGTAACGCGTGGACTCATTGGCCAATCCGATTCGGCTTGAGTCAACCATTTTGGACCCCACCACAGTGCACCGTCTGCACGTTCCGTACCAATGCGAACAACGCATGGTTCCGTTCCCGTGGTGTCAGGACCTGTGTCCGCACCCGTTGTGCCTCAGAATTGCGACAATTCCGCGCAAATCGGAAGATCCAGGCGGTCACATTGACCAGCTTGTCGAGCGAGCTGTACCGTTCCAGCACGCTGAACTCCTCTTCCGGCTCTGGTTGCGTCATACAGACACCGACTGTCAAGGCGCCGTTCGCCGTGGTAACGCGTGGACTCATTGCCCAATCCGATTCGGCTTGAGTCAACCATTTTGGACCCCACCACAAGGGATGTCCAACCAACTCCGGAGCGTGACGCCCACGAGACGCACAGTCTGCTGGGTTCATTTCCCCTGGAACATGTCTCCAGATTAAGGGAGCCTCCGAATTCAAAATCTGCGAAACCCGATTTGCCACAAAAATCTCCAGCTTGTAAACTGAAGCCTTCAGCCAGCATAACACGATCTGGCTGTCCGTCCAAGCGTAGACCGTATCTTCTAACGCTATTGACCCACGAAGAACCGTCATCATGTGGTTGAGCAGACGAGTCAGGAGAGCCGCTCCCGAAAGCTCTAATTTGGGAATGGTCAGGCGAGTGCGCAACGGCGCAACCTTGCTCTTGGCCATGACCAACCGCACATCAACCTCCCCCGAGGAGTCGACCGTACTCAGATATACCGCAGCTCCGTAGCCCTTCTCCGAGGCATCGCAAAACCCATGCAGGGTGGCGGTGTATCGTTTGGTGGGGACCAACCTCCGTGGCAGTGAAATCCGATTGATGCCAGGGAGGGTCGAAAAGAACGAGTCCCACTCTGAGCTCAATGACCCGCCGATCGGGTCGTCCTATTTCAGCTCAGCAGACCACAATTGCTGCATAAAACACTTGAGCTGAAATGTTACCGGGGTGATCCACCCGTTTGGATCAAATGTCCTAGCCACCGTTGAAAGGACGTTCCGTTTCGTCCAGACCTTCGGGGAGTCCAACTCGACCCGATACGAAAACATGTCTGACACCGGCTGGTACTGGACGCCGAATACCGACAACATATTTGGATTTTCCAAATTTTCAAAAATGTGGGGATCCTGCTGGTAGTTATCCGGAAGACCAGACAGTAACTCTGGAGAGTTCGACATCTATTTCCGGAGCTCGTAACCTCCACCCCGTAACAGCTCAACTAGTTCGTCCCGACGAGCGAGCGCCTTCTCTACGGAATCTGCACCGGTACAGATATTGTCCACGTAGAGATCATGCTCCAGGATTACTGCTCCTCTAGGGAAATTTAACCGTTCTCGATCCGCTAACTCCCGCAGAGTGCGAATCGCCAAATAAGGACTAGACCGTAGCCCGTACGTGTTGGTGTTCAGCTCTTACACCCTGATGGGCTGATCTGGGCTCTCTCGCCACAGTATCAGCTAATACCGTCTATCGTCAGGGTGAATGACCGTCTGCCTAAACATCATCCGGATGTCAGCTACAAACACAACATTGTGTCGACGGAACCGTGTGATAACATCCGCGATGTCATGGTTCAACTTCGGCCCTGAATGCAAACACTGGTTCAGGTTCATGCCGTTAGATGTTGATGCCGATCCATCGAACACTACCCGTATTTTGCCCTCCGGGGTCCTCAAGGCCGCGTGATGAGGCAGGAAGCAGTGGTCTTCACGCTTTCAGTCGATACCCGAAACCGACATGTGGCCGAGCGACTCGTATTCCCGCATGAAGTCGACGTACTTCTGCCGGAAAATCCCGTCACGCTTCATGCGTCGTTTCATCGACAGAAGCCGCGTCTCGGCTGCATGGTGTGAACTGCCCAGCGGTGGGCGATCACTCCGGAATGGAAGACGTGTGAGAAATCGACCTGACCGAAGGCGACCAGTATTGTTCCGATAAAACTGTTCACACTCTTCTTCAACCGGGTCCAACCGGCGGACCGTAGGTGGTTCCTCCACCTCCCAAAACTTCTGTATCACCTCCGAGAGTACAGAACCGAATAAGGGACTACGAGTCGCTAGGCGTGGGGCAGCCGGCGTGACCGGACCCATTACCGCATGGCCCAGTCTGGTGTTGACCGAAACCAGACCAGTCGCCTGCAACACGTGGACACCTGGCACTAACAGGTATCCCAAGGCATCGACACCCAATAAAATGTCTACTGGGCCCGGAATTTTGAACTCCGGGTCAGCCAGTGACAACCCAGCGACCAACTGTCGCACCGAGGGCGACAACCGTGAGGGTGTGAGCCCATCACATTAGGCATGACTAATGCCGTGACCGTCAGATTCACCGATGAATCCACCCGTGACGAGAGAGTAATCCGACATACTCCCTTAACGGAACCGACTTCCGTGTTCCCGATTCCCCCAATGGAATGTGGATACTCCCTTACCGAAATGCCCAACCGTCTTACAAGGTTGCACGAGACTAAGCACCCCTGGGCCCCCGAGTCCAATAGTGCTCGTGCCACACATGATTTGCCGTCCGAACTCCACGCTATCACAGAGGCGGTGGGGAGCATGACCGTCTGTGGAGTGGCGGCACCCTGTAAGTGGGCGGCGTGTCCCTAGCGGGAACCTCCGCGGGATCCGAACCCACTCATACCTCCGTCGGCCTTGGAGTAACTCGGCTGCTGATATGCAACCGGCATATCAGACCGTGTGTGCATCAAGGGGTCCCAACCCGTATAATAGGCCCCTCGCTGTCCTGGTATCCGATCATATCGGACGGTGTACGGTGTGCCCGGTGCGCACCGTGGATGAATGGGGGAGAGCGGATCCAACCTGGGGCGCTCTAGGAATGGGGGCGACATCCGACTGTTCGCCTCCCTGTTCGCCTCCCAGAGCGACGGGCAGGGTGGCGCAGAGGGCCCCGCACCCCCCGTGGGGGCGGGGGGCGCGGCCCCTCCCGCATCCGCGCGGGTTGGTGCTGCACACTGGCCTCCGTATCCAGTGTGTCACATCGCCTGCATTCACCCTCCAAAAAATCCGTCAATTGGACGAGCGTGGGCAGTTCCGTGCTACTGCCCCCATGCAGCTCTTCAAACCGACTTTGAACAGCTGCAGGCAACCGTGACAAAACCATATATAGAACAATATATGACCATTGGTCTACCGGAAGACCAAGGTACTGAAGGGCCTTAGTGGCCACCAGCACAGGGTTGAGCACCTGTACTCGGATGTCAACATCCCGGGTTACTCTTGGGATGCTAAACAGCTTCCCCAGCTGCGCATCAACCAACCGCCGCTTGTGTTGGTAGCGGTCAAACAATATGGACCTGGCTATCTCATAATTGACGGCCGTGACCGTTAGGTGACCGACCAACTCCTTCGGTTCACCCCGCAGAGCCATCAATAGTTGGGCCAACTTGTAGGCGTTGTCCAGGTCGTCCCGACCGTGGACCAAACTATCAAATAAATTAATGAATGCCGGCCACTCATCAATTGCCCCACTGAAGGCCGGAATCTCCAGGTGTGGCAGCCGTCCAACAACACCCTTCGGGGGTGGGTCTCCGTTACCCTCCCCACGGTCATTCCTTCGCGACCGCTTAATTTTCTCCGCGCGACGCTCGATGTCGCCCAAGCATTCCATCGCTTGGTCAGCATCCGCGCAGAGCTGTTTCACTGCAGCCACCGAGGCTTCATCCGTAAGCCCGAGAGCTTCAGCCTCCGCAGCCAGCCGACACACCTTCCTGACGCGTGTCATTGCGTCCTCCACACGCTTGAGCAGGACATCGTCCATGTCAGGTCGCTCCACATACTTATGAGTATGGGCGAGCCATCTCATTTCCTCCCGGACACCATGTTGCAGTACCGTCAAGGGCGAAGGTGCCATGTTGACCTATTTAATAGATTCTGGTCTTATACTTCACTACCGAACTAAGTATAGCCAGAGACCAGCACTTGCCCGTCAGCGCTGGGCACTGAAATTAAAACTAAGTTGTCAAAACTAAGGCAACCACTAAAAACAATTAAATCCTAAACAATATTTAATATGGTCGCCCTGTGGACATACACCTTATAACTATACACTCTAAATCAATTAGAGAATGCCACCATAAGGCACAATAAAAAATAACACACAAAAATTTATTATAAGAAAAAAGGCTATTTTTAATATAATGAAGGTACCTGTGAACCTTCTAGAAGTGGCCCCTCCGATATGACCCACACTTCCACTGAGGTCAGCAAAATCAGCTTAATACCCCTTAAATAGCCTGACCCTGCTCTGTAATCCGAAATAACACTGCAATGCTATGGAACCCGACTGCAATACTATAGTCCGACCGAATGACTGTTTCTTATGCACACCGAGTAGTTTCCGACTACAAATTTATAATAATTGTTAACTAAATCGTCAATTATACGTTCACTAACCGAAAATGAACCTAAATTGTGGTATACCGACCACACGACTCACTGACAAAATGGTTGCCGACCAATCTGAGGTATCCACACTCTCCCAGCTACAATGTGGCAAAAAAACAACCCTACAACCGTCCGTGAATCGATTTCCCACTAGGAAACCGCGCCTGCTACCAAAATGATTAATTCCACGCCTCAACCGAACGGGCGTGGAATCTTGGTAGGGTTGTTTTTCACCAGGAGTATCACAAGTGGTACTGACCTTTGACGCCGTGGACCGGAATTCGAAAGCTCAATTCGAGGCAGGAACACGGGATAAGGAGCACACGGGGGGTGAGGGGAGAGGAGTCGAATGTTACTCTCGTCATAGCCCGATACTGTCGCCGTCGTGTTGCTTGCCGACACAAAGATTCGCTGTCCGAATGCGACGAATTGGGGACCGAACCACTTCAACCTTTCACAACACGAAGCACTCACTCCGATGACTTGAATCTACTTATTTCCCGACGCTTGTTCCGTGCTTATTGTAATTAACATTCCGACCAGGCCCGACACCTGTGTTAGACAATTATTACTACTAAAATAAAGCCAAGGCCCGAACGCCATGTGCCGACATTTTTTCCATGTCAAAAAAGTAACCTCTAACTCGTCATCTCGTTTCTATACAAGTGACAGCTGCTAGTTCCGTTTTCGATCACTCGCGGTCCGAGTCGCGCAACAAAAGAGGAGCGTTCCGAAGCATAAATATTAAACACGTGGCCTCCTTGATGCGCAGGACTCGTAATAAACCAAGCCAGGACCAGCCAGGACCAATAGCATCCTGAGGCTGCTAAGTCAAAGGGTGGATAGCCCGTTTTTGAAGCACCACTCTCTGGTGCACGTAAAATAGTTATACACTCCATAGGATCTTACTAACATAGTCTAAGAGCTAACAAACTATGGATTTCTATTATCTGAAATAAAATATTATTATTATTATTAAAGTTAAAGACGAGTTTATTTTTAGACTAGCCTTGACTTGGTTTTATTTCATTTCGCGTAATATTATGTAACATCTGCCACCGAAATTTGGTAAATTGACGATCGGTATAGGAGCCCTTCCTGGCAACCCCGGCGGTGCTGTAATCGTTAGTAATAAAAGTTTATCAAGGGTAGCAGGGTCCACAAAGCGATGTAATCGCTCGGAAAGGCTTTTATATGCGCTGCTTAATGCCACATCTATGCAATAAACCAAACAAATATACATACAGATATTAGGTGCCGAAAATTTGCATTTTGTATGGACAAATTAAAGAAAACAAATTCCAAATGTCTTTATTACTGTAGATATTTACATAAATGACATTTAGCAATCGTCATTGTTTGCCACTCATGTAGATTGTACCACTGTGGGAGAAGAAGGGCGTAAAAACTCCCACAGATTGATTTTCAGATCTCTTTTAAAAACTGCTTGTGCTTAACTAATACAAATATGATAATATCATTATCATAATTAATCCGCAGGAATAAATAATTACAAAACTACTAACAGCAAGGTCTGTGTTGAGCCAGATTAACCCCATACATTCCCGTTCTTTAAGAAATCTTAATCTTAATAAGAAACAAAAAAATCAGTACAAAAATTAGCATTTTTTTTAGGAATGACAAATCCTAGATTTATAAAACTTTATGTGAATGTATGAAACAACATTTAGCTAACAGAAAACCTTAGCTATCAAACTGAAAATTAAAAGAAAATTTAATATATAGATGTAAAACTTTTAAATTAACTTTTAAACAATAAAAAAATAATCGAAATAGCTATTGAATTACACAAACTATGAACTCCTTAACCTGAAAATGAAATTTTCCAACTTCTTAGCTAAGCACAATACTTCAAGGTGGAATTACTGTAAGGGGTTGAATCATACAATCTGTATTAGTCTGAACGTCATTGCACGGAAAACAAATCTCATCTAATCCGAGTGATGTCAACATGATAATGCTAGAGATTAAAAGCCCTCACTTCGAATATATTTAGGGATACATAAGGCTAAAGGCAACTTAGACTCTGCAGCCAGCATGGGAAAACGTGTATTTAGAAGCGGTGCTTTTGAAGCTGACAGAGCTTTTAGCTTTTAATTAGAGGGGGTTGGGGTGGTACCAGAGGAGAGTGGAGTGAGCTTACAGCTTTAGAGAACACAACACTACACTATTACATTACCTAGTTATTCTGTGCTATAGGGCTATTTGTAGGGAAAATAAACGCGCGAATGTAATTGCATTGTTGCTCAATCTAGTTAAAAAGTAGACACGGAAGTATCAAAAAGATTAAATTTGTTTACTTCGTAAATAAATTTAGAACAAGCCTTGACGCTGAGAGAAAATATTTGTGTCATGAATGGTTAAACTCATCAATTCATCTTTGTAAATTCCCAATACGGACAGAACCACACGATTAGTGACTATGACGCAAATACTCATTCAGACAATCGGCTATCCAAAAGCAAAACTTAGCAAGCGCCATGAACATAATTTTACAGGAGAAACAAAAACCATATGTACTGGCCATCATATACTTATTAAACTTTTTGTACTGTTTTTGCTTCATGTCGATAACATAAGACTTGCACTACGTCGTGGTCCTGAGCGAGCTAAATTGAACTTAAGTTCTATCTATACTTAAGTCTACATCAAGGAGGCACTCCTACGAGGTATTTGAATATGATGCATTAAATATTTGGATGCGCTTTATTGGCCAATTATGGTGACGCAACCGTATGTGACGTCATGATGATAAAAAAACTAATAATTTCGAAAATAAAGTAGTGTAAAAAATGTCGCCCCTCCCACTAATCAACTTGGGTTTTTTATGGGCTGTGAGAGATCGGAATCACGGGTGCGATTACTATCAACACAATTGGATATGACGACAACTTAACGGGATTTCCCGGGATGACTCGGAATAGGGTACCTTTAGCGGTACCTTAGCAACGAATTTAAATAAACATTAGTTGGATTCCAAATGAGGATAATTCTATCGCTTGTAGTACTCGTTATACCTACACCATATTTCCCTTTAAATGACGAACAGGAAATTCATTACTAAAAGAATACCCCAGTCGGAAGAGGTATTTTTGTGTTCTTGTAGAAATGGATGTTAATAAAAATAAATAAATAAATGTAGCCCGTTAATGTACCCACCGAGGGACACAGGCCTTTACCCGGATACTAGTAAGATTAACTCCTTGTATGGAGTTGTCAAAGTTTACTCAAGTTAAGTCTTATTCCGGCTTCTAGCTAGTCGCCCTAAGCCGTACTCCACCACGCTGGCTCAGTGCGGGTTGATGGAGGGGTTTTGCGACCACTACCACGTAGCGATAGTAGCAGGGACCTACAGCTTAACGTGACATCCGAAACATGGAATCGCCCAATAATGTACTTAAGATAAATGAATTACCTCATTGGTATATGGTCAGGTTTCAAACCTCATTCTCCTGTGTGAGAAGCAAGCATGAAACCCATTCGACCACGATATGAGTAAATATCACGTTACCTTCCTGTTACGCAAAATGGAGTAATTTATCACTGTACCCACTCAACATGGGCACATACATTATGGGTAAATGGAGACCATAAATGTAAAAATACTCTTACATTTTGTTTACTAATATCATGATATGATAAAAATTGTTGACAGCTGTCAAAAATTGTTGACAGCCGTCAAAAATAGTAAAAGCTGTCAAAAACAGAGACAGCCATCAAAAATAGTGACAGCCGTCAAAAATAGTAACACCTGTCACATCTGTCAAATTTTTCATGAAGTTATTTAGCATGAGACATTCCACAGGTATAGGTAATCTGTGGTATCGAGTTTCAGAGATATTTACTGTTAAATAGTGCGAAATAGTAGATTGTACAACAAGGGCATAAAACAAGCCATTTTATCCAAGACTGTGGTATCCAACCGAGCCGTAGGTGAGATTCGATAATTAAGTCGAGGATAAAATGGGTTTCGAGACCGAGTTATACACTCAGTTTTTCACTTCGATTACTAGGAAATAAAACAGTGATAAATAATGTAAAAAATACTTACATTTTAAGATAAATTGCTTGGATTTGCTTGGATATAGGCGGCGATGTCTGTTCAATAACTCCTTTTGCTTTTTTTATATTATTGTGTTAGGCGTAAGCATTATTATTTCCTCTTCACTTGACGACACATTAATTAACTTTTGTAAAACAACAAGTTTTGCAAGGCAAACAACTAAATTGACTTTTATTTAGTTGTTAAAACAAGACCCGCCACTGTATTTTTATTTTTGTTTTTATAATTTTTTGCATGTAATTTTTAGCCAAGGTCGTACTTGTTTTTTTAATTTTTTTGTTAATTATATTTGTTTTTCTTACTTTATTTTATTAAAATTTCATGCTCTGGAGAAGGCAATACATTCTCAGAAGGTATATTTTACATTATCATTGTTTAATTTTCTCGCAATCGAAGTGAAAAGCAGGGTGTTTAACTCGGTCATAAACCCCAGTTTGCCCTTGACTTAACTATCCACCCTTGCTTGCGGCTCGGGTGGATATCAACGTCTCGGGTGAAATGGCGAGTTATATGCCCTTGTTGAACAATCTACTATAGTCTAGAGGTGAAATGGCGAGTTATATGCCCTTGTTGAACAATCTACTATAGTCTAGACGACGACAACACTTTATGCCCTAGTGCATTAAATGCTATTTTATGCAGCCTACATCAAGCATAAAGAAGGACTTTTCGAGCATGGGATGTGAAAAGGATATTCATTTATTTTTCACTTGTCCTCTGAATAAAATGTGTGACTTTTGTATGAAACATAAACATTAAATACAGGCCCGTATGTACATTGCTACTGCACATATTATGTGCTGTTATGCATCCGCCGCCCCGTCTATGAATATGCTTGTTAATTGATATACATTTGAATAGAATAGAATAGAATAGAATATGCGTTTATTCAAGCGTCACAATACACAACACATAGCACAAAACAGGAATATACAAAAATAGGAATACACATGGACAAGAACAAAAGTGGGTATATTATGTGATGTAAATGGCTTCTTAAGAAAACAGCGTAGTGTGCTGGTTGTATACGGCGACGGTGAAACGGCTCCGGCTCAGCATTATGCTACAGGGCCTACAGGAGGACCTGAAGCGCTGGTATTCTGTCGGAACCGGTGTGACTGAGTGTGTTGTTTTTGTACGGTGTTGATTAGACTACGTAATATGCATAGATAAGAGATATAAACAATAAATAGCATAATATAAATGTAGGGTATATGAGTATAGAGTTTGTGTGTGGCATGTAAATAATGGTATGAAGTACGATAAATAAATAAATAAATAAATAAATAGGCACAGTAATTATGATAAATATGAATAATGTACAAACATGTTTGAAAAATGCAAGAGGTTTTGGGGGTCAGAAACGAAGGCTGCCGATGCAGACTGCAGAGATAGCTTCAGTTATCCGCTTTTTGAAGGGCTAGTAAATAGGCTTTGTATGCTGTTTTATAGCTGGTTAAAGTTATTTTTTCACGAATTGGCGGAGGGATATTATTCCAGCATTTTGTAGCCAGATATCTGAAGCTACCCCTGAAAGCAGCAGTCCGATGCCGGGGAATGGAGAGTATATTTGTTGAGCTGCGGTTCATGTGGTGATTGGAAACTTTCCAGGAGAGCTTTTCGTGAAGGTATTCAGGTATCCCTCTCTTTATAACACCGAACAAGAGCGCTGCAAATTGAAATTGTTGTCTGCCTTTCATTTTTAAAACATTTGCTCGATTCAGATAGGGCGTGATATGAGTACGTGGTGGGACGATGTAACAATAGCGAGCGCAGGCGTTCTGCACTCTCTGTACCAATCGCTCAGTGCGCTTATACAAACGCGGCCCGTATACTGTGATGCAGTAGTTAAGCTTTGACAACACTAACGCCTCACAGAGCTCCACTCGTATTTCTTCTTTTAGGAATTTCCGAATTCTGTAAAGAATATTTAACCTGTAAAAACAGTTTTTGACGAGCTCGAGAACATGTTTGTCAAAACGCAGCTCCTCATCCATGATTAGACCCAGGTTCCGCGCTTCATGCACTCGCTCCACTGGTACCCCCGATATAGCAATTTGTGGATTCATATCGCCAATAGTATTCACCTGGTGTCTCGAGCCGAGTATCATGAAGTTTGATTTTTTTGGGTTTAGTACCAACGCATTTTTGGAGGATCAAGTTGTTATACGTTCTAAATCCGCATTTATCCTCCGCATAACATCAGGAAGCGATTCTTTGTTCACTTCAATATAAAGCTGTAAATCATCGGCATATAGATGATATTTGCAATGGTGAATGCAGCTTGTGATATCAGCGCAGTACAGAATAAATAATAGAGGGCTCAATATGGACCCTTGAGGAACACCTCTACAGGTGGTGACTTTTTGAGAGTGATTTTTGGTTCCGTCACTATTTGTTAAGACTACTTGTTGGTTGCGGTCTTTGAGGTAAGTTTCAAACCACTTAATCGTATTTACTTCAAATCCATAGTAGCTTAGCTTGGAAAGAATTAAATCCACATTGATGGAGTCAAATGCTCTAGAGTAGTCAAGTAGGACGAGAAACGTGGCATTCCCAGAGTCTTGGGATGCTAATACGTTGTCAACAACATCAAAAAGTGCCGTCATTGTAATACGATTCTTTCTGAAATCTGATTGAAACTTTGGAAGAAGGCCGTGTGTTTCCGCAAATGAAATTACTTGAAAGTACACAAGTTTTTCGAAAATTTTAGAGAGGTACGGTAGTATACTTATAGGTCGTAGATCAGATATTATTTTGGGGTTACTTATTTTTGGGGTCGGACGGACAATAGACGCCTTCCAAGATGATGGGAATATAGAGGTAATCAAGGATTGGTTTAGAATATGAGTAATTATTTTAAGTGTTTGTGGTAATGTGAGAATTAACATATCCATTGTAATTTTGTCCATACCACAGGCGTGTGAGTTCTGTTTAAGAATAATTTTACTGACATCATGCTCATTCACTTGTTTAAGTCGGAAAACACCAGGACCAAATCTATGGTATTCGTAAAAGGTGAGATCTGATATTCTTACATGATCTTCCCCGGGGATATTCATAAAATGAGACATAATATCGTTGGGATCAGCAAAGTTGTCAGGAAGTTCATTTGGTTTTTTGAAGTTAGGAATACACGTCTCACGAAGTTTTTTCCATAACTGATTTGGGTCTTTGGTGTTATTGTTGATGTGGTGCTCAAAGTATGCCCTCTTTTCTGCAAAAAGACTGGTTATTACGAGATTTTTAAGAGATTTGTATTCCTGTTTATGAGTTTGAGATTTGGATTTCTTATAAGTTGCATGTACTTTGCCCCTTAGCTGCATCATCAGTCTGACATTATTGGTTAACCAGGGCATATGTCGATCTTTGATGGTCGTAGTTTTTTCTGGATCATGTTTATCGAACAAGTCGAGAATATATCCCTCTAAGGTTGCGACCATTGAATCAACATTGGCTCCTTTTGCAATTATATCCCAATCAACAGCGTTTAAATCATGCTCAAAGCATTTCATAGGTATGCTCTTAAGTGGTCTATAAGTGGTTTTAAATGTTGGATATTTATCCCTTTTAACCTTTAATTTAACTGTCAATAATGCATGAGCGCCGAGGTCTGGGATATGATTTATTGAAACATTTGAAGCGGTGGCATTTGTACAGAAAAGGTCTATCAAAGTGGCGCTGTGATCTGTAAAATGTGTGGGTTCAGTAATACAGTTTGTAAGACGAGCGTACTCTAGAAATTCTTGCAGTTTTTTTGTCATGGTATTTTCTCTATTCAACATGTCTATATTGAAATCCCCAGTAAGAATGATACGATCAAATTTGGAAAACGTTGCTATAGAGTCAGTCAACGCATCAAGAAATGTATCAACGCCTATCCATTGCGGGCGATAGGCAGTACCAACAATAATCTTTGAAGATTTGACGCTAAGGGATAGCCAGAGCTGTTCAACTTGGGAATCTGATTCAGGGTGAGGGTAAATCCTAGCCCGAAGACCAACTCTAATGTAGAAGGCTAAACCTCCACTTCGTGCTTGGCGAACTTGAGTGGGGCGAGCTACATGGCGTAAACGGTAACCAGGAATAGATGGGGCTCGGCCTAATTCACCTTCACGCAACCATGTCTCGTTTATGGCGACAAGATCTGGCGATCTTTGTAATATAGCTACAATAAGTTCATCGTGCCCAGTGTTTAAAGACCCCGCATTCCAGAATGAAATTGTAAGTAGGTTATTACTTAGCTCTTTTTATAAAAAAATTATAATAATATAACTGTGTGTATTTGTGTTCAAGTGTGGTATATTGGTATGTGTACAATATATCTCGGGTTTTAGGTAGATGTAGATGTGTTTTTGTGACAGAAATGCTTGATAAGAATAGGAAGTTTATGCGAAGATTCTGTGATAATAATGTACGGCGGGTATATTCAGGTTGTGTTAGATTTGTAGTGAAATGATGAGTATCTTGTGAGGTGCTAGGCCTTATAGAAACCAGTTTGTCGCTGCCGCCGGCCGGTAGCAACGTGTTCACCCTCGCGTAAACAATGCTGGACCAGTAAACGCTGGACATATTGTTATCATAAAATTGAAAATGATTATATTGGCTGTATAAGCAAACCACGCCGCGGTATAAAAGTGACCCACAAATAATACAAAGATAGCAAGTGACGAAAGTACAAAAGAAAGACACGGAATCAGCGGTGATTGTCAAATTGAGTAAAATTATAAGTAAATAATACACGGTTAAAGATAGTAATAGTGTTTGATAATTAGACTTTAACAGGACTAGTGCGGTTTCCAAAAACACGGTGCAAGTCATCATCACATCGTATATAATTGATTTTAGATGTTTTGGATTCTCTAGCCTGCACCAGGCCATCCTTGGTCCATATGAACTGCCAGCGCTTCCCAAGTTCTCGGGCTTTAGCGAGTAGAACCCGGTTTTCTCTCGACAGTCGTTCATTTACGTGCAATTTCTGATGAGTATGAGGTGGGTGACCCAGACCGTCAGTAGACGTGCCGCGTCGGACTTTTGCGCTCTTAAGCATCTCGTCGCGGATGGCGCGCCGCGTCAGCTGGACTACAATCGGCCGTGGCCTGATCTTCTGAGGCTGGTCACTGGCCACCACCGCTGCTGCTGACCTTGCTTCCGGTGTGCGGGGGGCCCCAACGCGCGCCGCGTTGACTACATCTCGTTCGTCCAGCTTCACGCCAAGCTTCGTTGCTACTGCAGTCACGATATGTAGCACAGATTTTTGTTTGATTTGTCAGTTCGGAATCTTTATGCCAGCTTTATTGATGATGCTCAGGCAGTTGGTTCGTTCGGAATAAAACCACATAGTGAACCACTAAGGTACCAACTACTTGTACAGTTTAGTTGGTCATTCAGGAACGAGGAAATAAAAACAATTTCAAGACGTTTGTTTCATTCCTCGACTTCCATTTCCAAGTGATATTAGTAATAGATTCCAAGATATTAGTGAAAACTATTTAAATTGCACCCAGATTCCGATGTTTGTGGCTTACGGAATAAACTGCATTTATGGCAGAAAGCAAGCCGCTTTGACTAGTGATAATAGGGACCATTATGAATGAGTTCATCCGAAGAAATTAAAATTTTATTCACTGGAAATCAAAATGGCGGACCTTTTTCAACATTTATAAAAAATGAGAATTAAAACGGCTTCACCGATTTTAGTGATTAGGGTGTCAAACAATTGGTATTGGCTCTTTAATAATAAAAATATCCCCTAAGAAATTAAAGAAGGTGTTATGGACGCCGGGCACGCAAGAAACAAGACTGCAAGCCGCGACACTTTCCTGCTCCAACCCGCTAGCGCTGTCTCGCTTGCGCTATGCTCGCACCGCCGCGACTAGTTAAGCTAGTATAAGCCTGTATATAAGTAGGAACATTTGTAATTTTGATTCATTCGGATACGAGCATTGGAAGAATAAACATCTCCAGAGCGAACTGAGTTTTCCTGAATAGAACCCGAACCACATACAGTCCACAACAGAAGGCATTAAGAAAATTATGAAATTTCGTATTTTTTTTTCATTCTTATGAAAATCACAACTGTATTTCCCATGATATATGGTCACATAATTTGTTCATTTAATTAATCCTGATATTTTAAACTAAAAACCATCAACAATGACTTATGATTTTTTGTATGCTTTATCTGCGATCGGCCTCTGGCCATGATCAGATGGCTTGTGAGTTGTTGGCGGGTTGGTGTATGACTCCACTGAGGAAAACACCCATTATTCCTGTTGGGGACTCTATACCCTTTCCAAGATGTTATGTCTTTTTAGACTCTTTTTGGTCTTAGGATCAGTGAGGCTTGCTGCCAGTTTATTGGGGTGCTTAACAAGCCGTTTTGTTTAGGACTATACCAGGACAACAATTTCCTCTTTTACAGTGTTGATTCCTAGGGTTTTATTTAACATCATCCAATATCATATAGACCAACAAGCTTGTTACAAAGCTTGTTAAGCTTTTTCCTGCATCTCGTTTAGATTTGATGTGCTTTTTCCAAGTTAATCTGCGATCCAGGTGAATATCAAGGTATCTGACGGTGTTTTGGTGTGGAAGTGTTTGGTCTTAATTCCGAGGGCAATTCCCTTTACGTAGGGTGAAAGTGACATGGGTAGACTTTAAGGTACATGCCTTTATTCTCCAGGTCTTCAACCACTTATCTATATTGTTCAGTGGTAACTGAAGAGTTGCTGATGCTGTAGACAGATTAGGGCTGCTGGACAGTAGGACTGTGTCATCTGTGAATGTTACTGTTGTTACTTCTGGTGTCTTATTTTGTCGCATACTCTACGAGCCTGCTCGATTGTTGAGTGTTCCTCTCGGAAGCAGAATTGACGGTGATTTTTTCAAGTAGTTTCGACATGATTGGTAACAAGCTTATTGGTCTAAATGATATTGACTGATGTTCTGGCTTACCCTGCTTATCGATCATTATAATTTGTGATATTTTCGTGGCTGCTGTACAAGCTCGGTCTCGTTATGTAGCTAACGCGCCCACGTCTCGTGCTCTAGCACTTTTAAATGGCTTCACATCACATTGTCCATGATACTGATATTTTTACATGTTCTAATAGTAAGTTTGTAATGTCTTTCTATCTATATTCATAAAGATAGAAAGATATCTACATTTATTGGCGCTCTTACAGATGGCTAGAATGTGTTCATGTGTTGATCAATCCTTAACAATAATACTCCCTGAACAGAGTATGGGAACGAAACTGGTGATGGAGATCTGGAAAAGGAGATGACGCTGCACTTGGAGACATTAAATTCGAGGTTATTGGTCTCGCTCCACTCTGAGACAGCATCTATGTCCTCTTGCAATCTCATACAATCCGGACTATCTATAGCGCAGTATAGTTTCAAATCATCTGTATACACATTCTGTGAAAATTTCAACTCTATACCTATTTCCTTTCATCAGATAGAGCCCGCTGACAGACAGATGGACAGACAGACAGACAGACGGTTAGCGGAGGCTTAGTTTCGTACCCTTCAGGTACGGAACCCTGACCGCTGAACGGATTTTTATGTTTTATTCGTTTTTTTAGTATATCTCGATTCATTTAATGAAAAAAAAATATTTTTGAACATATAATACTGAGCAAAGCGGCTTGCTTTCTGCTAAAAATGCAGCTTTTGATATAAATATTGCTGTAAACCCTAACACTATGATGTGTGTACAGGTTGTACAGTATTATATCTTTTTTGACTACTAATGTGTTTTTGATTTGAAATACACATTTCGATACTGCATATTTTTTTTGCTTAGTCACGCACGTCCGGGTCGCATTATTACATAATGGGCCCTAGAAAATTAAATTGTTTACGTGATTCGCTTATAAATTGCTAAAAATAAATACAAATTACATTCGATGTGTATGCAAAACCTGATTAAATTATCGTATAAGTAAACGCAAGTAATACCTTATAACTTTTATGTAATTTAATATCAAATAAGAAAAACGGGTGCCTTTCAAACAGTCATGTAATTTTATGTTTTTCTTTACTCGGGCAATCACGTCTTCTAACAAAACGCACAGGGATTTGATATTGGTGACGGCAACAAAGTTATAATAAAATACACTTGTTGGTGTTCGGAGGCTCCAAATAATGGTTGTTCATATCATTAGTGAGTCATGGAACTTGTAAGGGCCGGGCCTCACGATGCGGTGCGGCGCCGCACACCGCACGAAACAGGACGAGACAAGGTGGAGCGGGCTGGTAGGAGGGGGAAAATAGGGGCCCTTACCGAGGTGGACCGATTCATCAAATCCAATCTCTATACCCAATTAGGCGGCACGGTGTGATGCTTCTATGTGCCACGATTGAAGATTGCACTTACTATAGAGATATGGTAAGACTCACTGCTGTCTCTCCATACTGGAATAGACTACATTAATAAATTGTTGTTATGTGGGCAGAAGCGATTCCATCTCTTTAACTTCAACGGACTGGCTAACCCTAGCCTAGGCTGAAAGATTGGTCATATCATACCTAAACATACCACTACCACAGCCAACCACATTTCCCAGACTTTAGAGACTTATTTTTAGAGATTAGATTAGAGATAATGTTTAGATCGTGATTATCAGATACAGCTTATTATTTAGTCATTAATCACAATGCAAAGATAATTTGTTTTTTGAGCGTCTGTCGGTTTACAACCATTATCTCATTGTTTTGGGCTGATGAACGAACAAATTTGATTAATGTAGACGAAACTAATAAATCTAATAATTTTGACAATAATTCATTCATACATTGCATATACTCGTACAGAAACTACATAGACAGACAGGTGCATGTTCTATCCATCTAGATCTCACGCAAATACTTGTACCACAAAGGTCACAAAAAGTTCTTTAAAAAAAAGAGCTCAATAGCTGAAGCGCCTGATTGATGATGATTATGGTGTACTGAACCCCAGCTCCTACTCCCAGGGTCTCCGGGTGACAACGATCATAGGCGCGTTCGGCACCTGCCTGGGCGCCTGGATGAAGGTGTTCTCCGTGCCGCGAGACATGTTCTGGCTCGGCTTCGCTGGGCAGACCGTCGTCGGCATCTCACAGGTAGCTACACATGGCATGGCATGGCTTTTTGATCGTATGGCGGATAGTAAAGAGCTACACATGGCATGGCATGGCTTTTTGATCGTATGGCGGATAGTAAAGAGCTACACATGGCATGGCATGGCTTTTTCATCGTATGGCGGATAGTGAAGCCACAACCTCTATCAAACTGTATGTTATCTTGTCCTCCGTTCAATTGACGCGTTGCCCAGTTTTTATAATCTGGATGCAAGCCCATTGACGTTCATTCTAAATTCTAAAACCTATGGTTTACAATAGCATGTTTTTATGATTTGCGTGACAGTTAGGTAGGATGTAAGTACAGACCGTTCACAGTTATTTTACCTCTGACATTTCAGGAACAGGACATCAAAACAGGAAGTAAGCGACAGAGCTGTGCTGTGCGTCTTCTTCTTTCGCTGAGAAAAGGAAAGGGAGAATGATGCCTAGCTCTGTCCCTTTCTTTCTGTGTTTTGATGACACATGACGCAGGTTAAATATCCCGACTGATTGAACGATGATATCGCCAAGATTGCTGGGACTGGGTATCCGTGATAGGCGCACGACCATAAAAATACGTACTAAAGAAGAGGCCTTTTCTCAGTAGTGGGTAATAATAATAATAATACCTTGGACACTATTTACACACATTGATCTAGCCCCAAACTAGGATTCAAGTCAGTCAAGTCAAGTCAAAGTACTTTATTACTGTAGATATTTACATATACTTAGCAAACGTAAATTTTGCCTCTTCTCTACATTGGACCACTGTGGGAGAAGAAGGGCGTAGAAACTCCCACAGATTGATTTTTAGATCTCTTTTAAAATGGGTTGTGCTTAACTATTACAAATATGAAAAATTTAATTATTATGATTAATAAGCAGGAATAAATAATTACAAAATTATTAACAGCAAGGCCTGTGTTGAGCTAGATTAACCCCATACAGTCCTTCCCTGTATTCCCTGTATCTTGGGAACTAGACACTATAGACAAAGATACACATACTTTTATAGATAAATATAAAACTTAGATAGATAAACAACCATGAATAGTGTACAAACATACGTTCTCGAGCATGCGAAACTGACTCTAATTAGCTTTCGTTTCCCAGGTGTTTATCCTGAACATCCCTCCGAGGCTGGCCGCGGTATGGTTTGGAGCTGACCAGGTCTCGTCGGCTTGCAGTATCGGCGTGTTTGGTAATCAGGTAAGGGAACAATTTCTGCTTTGCTAGCTTAGTCGATTATTCTGTGCGACTGGGTGTGGTACTGAGATGAGCGGAATAGCAGGGAACTGGAACTTTAATGCTCACTTATCATCATTCAAAACAAAGCCCGGCCCAAACTGAGACGTGAAAATTAAAGTTGCTCAGATCAAATCCATTTCATAGTAAAAGTTATTCATAGTAAAATAATGATATCCCCAACCACCCACTAAAATATGACTACATCTTCCAGTTTAAGTATAGGTAGAGCAAAATTGAGACATTTCAAAGGCAAATTGTTCAAGTAACGAACTGATTTAACGTGATTTAAACGTAACATTTACATATAGGCACACACATTGCTTCTGGCCCCACACTAGGATACTGTGTCGTGGGAACCAGGTACAGCGACGTCACAAACATGTTAACATCCTGGGAGCTGTTTTCTTCCTCCCCAGTCGGGATTCGAACCCGGGGCCTCTCGCTTGGAAGCACCGCCATGACCGCCACACCACAGAGGTCGGTCGAATCGAATTATTACAGTCTTGACAAAGATATTGTGGCTGCTGCTAAATGAAACATTCGCTACTTGGGTAGATATGAACAGAGTCATTCTGATGAGTGAAGTGACGCGAACAGATTGTTTTTGTGAAGTGACGATGACGAATACCTATGCACTTCAACCGCTCGTTAAATGTAACTGCAAGTTTATAATCTTGTGTACATAGAGACAAGATATCAGATCATCACGTGATATGCACGTGGTGTTTGTATTGTGGTTCAGTTATAATATTGCCAGCTGTTTTAATGTGAGATACTTTTCAACGTACATATATATCGATAATTAAATAAGAAAAAAAATAGTTTTAATATTTTACATTTAGCATAAGATGTAATTTGTTAATGAGTTCTATTAAATAGTAGCAACTAAAACTAAACTATAACTAAACTAAACTAAATTAAAAATTTCCCTGAGTTCGCTGCCGGGCGGGAGGGTGCCCAAGACGCTGGCACTGTTGTTACCTCGCTGTATCGCAATACTGATGCGTTGAGCGAGGTAGGCGCCAGCTCTGCGGTCCCCTGACGCTTCGACGAGCCTCTTAGAGATTTCTTTGAGGACTCTTCGAGCGTCAGGGCCCCACGGCCCAAGGGTCTCAAAGCCGAACGGCATAAACAAATAGTCGTTGTCGTCGTCAGAAAAAATTGTTCCCAATAAATATATTCGCTTAAAATGTAACCAAAAGTAAGGGGTGATTTCAATGCAGTTACATCACCTCTAGTTTATATCAAGTTACTGTTAGTGTATTGATTATATTTTTGCTATGAAAGATCTCTAAACCATCAGCCAACAGCATTAACATGTGACAGCGCTGTACATATTGCGACAAGATTCTCTCCATAAACTGTCGTCAATATCCCAGAGAAACCAATCCGAAGAGAAAGAATAGATCTGTTGCTGTATCGACAAATAATCATATACAAGCAGTGTTACTCACGAAATCAGGATAAATTGGACTGGAGGCGCACAAAAAGATTTTGTGGTTTTTTGTTTTATATGTTTATGACGTTGCTGGTTCTGGTTCCCACGATACAGGGTAGCTAGTGTAGGGCCAGAAGCAATGTATGAGCCTGTATATAATTGTTTATGATTCGGGGGACGAGGTGACGTTTCTTCGAAGAAACGCAGCTACAGAGATAAACTAATTTCAATTGCATGGAACAAGCGGGCAGATTTCAAAACTGGACAACACAATTTCAGGCGCACTTGCAAACGATACAAAATGTGAAACATGCATCCTACATTTTTTTTTTCATCCGTTTTTTTTTTGTATTTATCATGCTGTATACACATACCTTTGGCGCTGCAGACGGAAATGTTTGGTTTAAATTATGTGTTGTTGTGTATGTCTGTACTGCTGTTTTGTGTATTCATAAATAAATAAATAAAAATACACAAAAAATAAATTGACATGATCCACGTCGATTTGCGTGGTTTGAAGTTACTGAAAAAGGCTGGCTAAAAACCTTAAATATTCACATTCCAACACATTGCCTCTAGCCCCACAGTAGGATACCGTGTCGTAGGGACCACAAACAGCGAGGTCTCACACGTATAAACATCCAAACCCTGTAGATTTATTTTCTTCCAACCCAATCTCTATTCACTTTCGCGTGGGAAATTGGGAAACAACCTTGAGATACGCGAAAAGATGTCTCCATTTGAAAACGTCTTTGCTCACGACGCAATACCGACTGCTGAGGTCCTCTGATAAGGCTCTGCCAAGGGATCCAAGGCAATATACCATCTTCATGAAAGCACAAATTGGCCTGCTGAAGTAGCGCAATTTCCTCCCTCATTTGGAGGCTGCGTGACGTCAGATTGTGCCGGAAATGAAATTATATTTCTTTGTCCTTCAGATGGATCCATTACCGAAGGAACCGATACTCTTGTAACATACATTAGTTCCCCATTCCTGTCAAATATAATATCGCATCTCGGTATAACTTTTTCCGTAAACGCTTATCTAAAGGTGTTCAAACCTGCGCATCGGAGATAACCTACGGATACATAATGGATATTTATTAAGGGCTTGGAGCGATGGTTCAGTCAGTTGATAATTGTCAGTTGTTTCGTATGCACGCGCGGACTACCAACACAAAACACCATGTCTCAAGACAATCTAACTGCGATGCTTTACAAGACCAAGGATCTTAAAATGATCCAAACACCGATTCCCGAAATATCAGATGATCAGGTGCTCCTGCGGATGGACTGTGTCGGAATCTGCGGCTCGGACGTGCACTACTGGCAGACCGGCGCCTGCGGGCACTTCCTCCTCAAGGACCCCATGGTCATGGGCCACGAGGCCTCGGGAGTTGTTGCCAAAATCGGTGCCAAAGTCAAGAACCTGAAGCCAGGCGACCGAGTCGCCATTGAGCCTGGTGTGCCGTGTCGTTACTGCGAGTTCTGCAAGAGCGGAAGATACCATCTGTGTCCGGACATCGAGTTTTGTGCGACGCCGCCCTACCACGGGAACCTGGTGCGGTATTACTTCTTCTTGATAATCTTCTCACGCACCCTTTCTGGGGCGTGGGGAGTCGGGGTCAGGTCGACGGACCTCTTCCCGAAGAATCGCCTCTGTCCACTCCTGTGGACAGGTCATCGGATGGCCCCTGCGGGCGGTGGTCTTGATGTGGCGCTGGTGTGCAGTGGGTGATCGCCGGCTAGGCAACCAGGTCGCGTGGCAGGCGGCGGCGGTCGGGCGGGCGCGCGTGGTGCGGCGCCAATTCGGCGATGTGCGGAAGATGTGAAGCATCCGCACGCGCGAACATGCCCTTCGCCAGCCTCTGGACAAACTGGTCCACGGTTTCCCATCTTAGGTCCCTCTGGATTGTCGCGTTCCTCACGTAGCGGGGGGCGCCGACGATGGTACGCAGAGAGAGGTTCTCTTTGGCTCGGAGTCTCCGTTTGTTCGTCTCCGAGCACAGGGCGTACCAAGCCGGAGCCGCGTAGGTGAGGCGGGATCTCACGTAGGTCTTGTAGATCCCGAGCTTCGCCCTCAGAGGGAGGCTGGAGAACGGGAACCTGGTGCGGTATTATAAGCATGCCGCTGACTTTTGCTACAAACTCCCCGACCACGTCACAATGGAGGAAGGCGCCCTCCTAGAACCGCTCTCAGTCGGTATCCACGCGTGTCGGCGCGGCGGCGTCACGGCAGGCGACACTGTGCTGATCCTGGGCGCAGGGCCGATTGGCCTGGTGACGCTGCTGTCGGCGAAGGCTATGGGCGCTGCGAGAGTTATTATTACTGATATACTCCAGTCTCGTCTCGACTTTGCGAAGCAGATCGGCGCTGACGCAACTCTCCTGGTCACGAAGGACGTGAGCGAAGCCGAGATGGTGCGACGAGTGCACGAGACGCTTGGCTGCCACCCGGATGTGTCGATTGATGCCAGCAGCGCGCAGGCGACCGTCAGGCTGGCTTTGTTGGCGACCAAGTCGGGCGGCGTGGCAGTCCTGGTCGGCATGGGCAGTCCGGAGCTGACGGTGCCGCTGGCGGGCGCTGTCGCCAGGGAGGTGGACATTCGAGGCATCTTCCGATATGTCAACGAGTACCCCATCGCACTTGCTATGGTGTCGAGCGGTAAGATCAACGTGAAGCCGCTAGTATCGCACCACTTCGCTATGGAAGACACCCTGAAGGCATACGAGACAGCGAGGCAGGGGCTCGGCATCAAAGTCATGATTCACGTGCAGCCAAGGGACGCGAACAACCCGAAGAAGTTCTAACACGGGAATGAATAATTAAGAAAACTAAGTATCCACGGCGATAGAAAAAAAAACACCGGGTCTATCGGCCTGTTGAGTTTGTTATGTAAGACGAACACAAAATGTTGTTGTTGTAAATATGGTGGGTTGACCCAACTGCCAGCCCTATAGGATAACATCGTAATGATCTTGTCGTCTGATTGAAAATGCTTATAAGAATATTATATTAGCATTTCCACGAATATCGTACATAGGTACTAGATTTGTTTCAGTAATTTATATTAATTAGCGGCATTCGAATGAATACCAACCCGAATCTTTCCTAACTACCCACGTCCACATTCCCACAACAAGGACACTCAAGTTTCAAGCCGAGTTGGCTTTTAACACTAGACTGTAGATTAACTTCACTTCACTGCTTTTAATTCCGAGAACAAAGGGTTTCAAGACCACTGTATAAAGCTGTTCATACAATATCTGGACATTCCTTTGTCTAAGAATCTGAAACTAAGACTTAGATACTCTTGTTTTAACAAGAATTGGTGGTTTTAAAGATACCACTTATATACGATATGACTGCATTCAACCAGATCGAACTGTATATTAAGCCTTAGACATTATTTCCCTTCCCATTTCGAAATGGAATTCCGGCATTCATAACAACATACTTTTTCCGACTTCTGAGCTAAAAATAGCACCTTCGCCGCCTGATTTTGGGTTCTCAAGCGGAAAAATTCTATTCCTAACTCGTTCGAAAAGGCTTTTTACGAACCTCGCTACGACCCCGCTTTCGACTCGTGCCGTAAACTTCCCGGTTCGTAAGTATAAGCCTTTACGTACTCGTGGGAAATGTACTATTGTTTTTTATTTACTCTATCGATTGATACCGGTTTTATCCCAGGCCGCGGAAAAGATTTCCGAAATGGTGGACAGTAAGGAATGGCAAAACAATTTCATGCTCTGTGAATTGCTCTTTAGTAAATATGATGATCACCAAAATAATTTTTTGGCTCCCCAAAATGGGTAAATGCTATCCAAAATGAGTTAATGATCACCAAAACTTGCAGAAAATATCAGGGCAAAATACTGCGGTAGCTTAGGTGAAGAGTAAAGAGGGTGAGCGAAGCGAAGCCCCCCTTTATCCTTCGTGTTAGGTTGCACATGTAAAAACAACAAAAAATACTTCAAACTTAAGTACACAAAACTTAAAAAGATGTTTGGTGATCATTTATCCAAACACAATTTAGTGTTCGTTTACTAATTCTGGCGGTCGTTTCGAATTTATTGGTAGTAAAATAGGTGCGTTTTTGGTGATCGTTTAAACTTAAGCCCATGTAAATAATGCATGCAACGTCGTCATGGCAACCCACGTGCTCTAATGGCATTATGGACGTACAACATAGATCTTAGGTGGATCGGAAATTAAATGCCGCCGACTGCACAGTCGATTAGTGCATTGGTAGTAACAGTAACACCTCAGTAAACGCAATCACAACCGTCATGTTTCTGTTTAACCCCACAGACCCCACAGTCGTCATGCCAAGTGGATAATGATGACGAACCACTGCTGCAATCATAGCTCTGGCCCTGGCCAGCTTGTCGCACGGAGATGAGGACTTTCCTAAGTAGGCCAATTTGTGGCATTGTAACTTCCTCAATATGGTAGCATCGTCGTGATGACATCTTCATATGTCCGTAGATGTGGCGATCGGCCAGCCCCTTGTCACGCAATGCTACCTATTAGATAAAACACTGTCCCAGTATGCCAGTTTTCTTTCTGTTCGATATATTTTCTTATCGTATATCGATATGTAAAAATGCACATCTCGATAGGTAAGTCGCATTTAGTTGGTTAAATCAGACACTTAACTAACTCTCTAGACCGTTAATTAAATATCGACGTTTAACCAAGTCACTAAAATTCCGTCAGACAAGTGAGTGAACGAAACATTTAACGAATTGTCTAAACGTTCCTAGGCAACAAGACAGATACAATATAAATATTTTTTTATGTGTACTTAAGAGTATGTTTTAAGTATCTTTTGTTTTTCTTACATGTTCAACCTAACACAAAGGATAAAGGTGGCTTCGCTTCGCTCACCCCCTTTACCCCTCACCTAAACTACCGGAATGTTTTGCCCTGATATAAGCTGGGCAGATCAGCTGTTGTCGTGACGCCGGCTTTAGGTAAGACAGTTTGTTAAACATTTTCGACGATGCTTTATTTAAATCAAAATGCTAGTGACTTGGTTAAACGTCGGTATCTCATTAACGGTCTAGAGAGTTAGTTAAGTGTCTGATTTAACCAACCAACTGCGACAGGTACACTGATTCATACATACGGGAATAGTCGCATTGATCCCTTAGTAAGGCAAGGGGAAATATATTCCCACCAAATGATCAGCTTTATGGCTTGGCCATAAAGTCCAAAACCAGTTAAAATTCTGCATACTAAGGCTGGATTAAGGGTTAAGGGTTATATCATAGTAGAACGAACGTAATATTTAAGACGTACTAGATAAGAAGTCATAAAGATTAGACGAGAACACAACTGAATCCCTACCCTAAGCATATCGGGAGGTACATCTGTAATCAGCATAACTCATGATCAGTTTCCGGGTCTGTGGTATTATCAGTGGAGACTTTCATATTCGTGCTGCTGTTGTGGGAATGCCCTTATTCCCACGATAGTACCTATCCATTTGTGCAATACTAGAGTATGAGAGTAGAATAAGAGTTTAACCTGATGTCTCGGAAATTGTCACGCAAAGCAACGTCATTCTCAGTTATGTACCATACACCTACAGTGCGGTCTCTGTAACTTTATGTACCATACACCTCAGTTATGTACCATACACCTACAGTGCGGTCTCTGTAACTTTATGTACCATACACCTCAGTTATGTACCATACACCTACAGTGCGGTCTCTGTAACTTTATGTACCATACACCTCAGTTATGTACCATACACCTACAGTGCGGTCTCTGTAACTTTAGCACTCGACACCTCTCGGTTTTAGTCGCTGAAAGTAATCAAGATGTCCTTATAGTAACTTACTATTTGGCACAGAGGTGTATCATGGAGTATAAGGTATATACTAAGGGAAAAATCTGAGAACAATTAATGACAGTTAGAGAAAAGTTCGCCTTAGCCTTTCTAATTTGTATGTATACAATTGTTTTGTGCAATAAAGTGTAAAATATCAATTGATTAACTATTAAAAGTAATCAAAAAGCCTGGAAGTATGAAGCGGTAGTCGTATTGTACAACAGTAAATAATGTTCAGAAGACCTCGCGGTTATCAATGCTAAGGAAGGAAGTACTGTAACTATAGGCAGTTCAACTCGAACATACCTTTATATTACAGCAATGACAAGCAATAAAAGGTACAACTGGTTGTTGGCAATTTTTCCTGTCAGTTGTCCGTTGAGGAAAACGTTTGGCATACTTGCAACCAAAACGATACTCAGAATATAGAATGCCGAATCACTTGGACTCTTGAATCTTGTTCTTTTAGATGTCCTACTCTGGATCAAAATATATATAGATAGCGTCACGCCGTTTCCCATATGGGGTGGCAAAAGCACAGTAATTCCATGTCTTACCAGATATTCAGAAGTCCATTTATAGGGTTCCGTACACGAAGCGTCTAAATGGAGCCATATTGCTGCCACTCAAGTTACCGTCTGTCCGTCGTCTGTGACACAGGTGTTACGGCCACACGGTTACAGCTGCAGTCTTCAAATTATCACAGTATAAGCATCTTGTTGAGCTTAAGCTACACAAATTGACATTTTTTTGAAATGTTTTTAAGAGGGGCTCTCATACAGCTGAAAAAACCTATTCCATCGAGCGGGTTATCGTTGGTTAGAGCAAGATGGGTAGAGAAATGCAATATTTTTTGTTTTACAAGATATTGGAAAACATAGGAATGGGAGGCACCAAAGCCAACTTTCTTTACAAAAAAAATTCCGAAGATTTTTAACTTCCCACTGACCTATGAACTTGAAATTTGGTGATAATGTTACATACATTTTAGTCACTTTTTAATAATAATAATACCTTATAATACCTTGGACACTAATTACATACATTGATCTAGCCCCAAACTAGGATTCCCAGTATCTGGGGTACTAGACAACGATACACATACTTATATAGATAAATATTATGCTAAACAACCATGACTAGGGCACAAACATTCGTTCTCATCAAACAAATATTTGCCCCCACCGGGACACGAACCCGGGACCCTTGGCTTCGTAGGCAGGGTCACTGCCGACTCGACCATTCGGGTCGTCGACTATAATATAATACAATAAATATATAGATAAATCAGATTTTTTCGTTGAAATTCCCTCATTTATATTCTACATTTGGTACGGAACCCTAGATGTGCGAAGTCCGACACGCACTTAGCCGGTTTTTTGTATCAGGTGACTGACTCACAGCCGCACAGCTCTGGGGATATGAAGGTATTCTCAAGATATCTTCCTGGCATATATCTTTCGCTTCCTCAACATTCATAAGCTCTTCATACATAGCTCGCCGGTAACGGGTAGTTTTTTTTTAAATATATCTTTATTTATTTATGCGATCAAAATAGAAGGGATGGTTCAACAATAATTTATATGGAGGAATGCTTTTATTCAGAGATAACTTTTAAATAATGTACCGGTGTACGTAGGTAGGTAAACCAACATCCCGATAAACTCTAATAGTAGTTTATGTGACTGATACTTATTGGAGGGCATTCAAACTCGCCTTCGGCTCGTTTCATAATAGTATCACTCGAGAGTTTAAATGCCTAATTATGTACAGTTACATACACAAGTTATCTACACACATATCATAAGCTCTCTTTGATGTGTTCAGGAATCGCATGTTTGACCGGCATTGTGGCATTGAGTTGTTTAGCTTGTTCTGTAGTACCAACTTCACAGACAAAGAAGGGGCGGCACGCAGGCGGGCGTCGGCGTTCGAAATTTTGAATGTCATATATATTATATAGAAAATTTACACATTATGGCCATAATGTTCGATATTCAGACAAGAAATTAGTTTTTACAAAGTAGTTTAACATTATGCTGATCGTAACGTACGGTTTTTGGACGCAGTAAAGAGGATTTATGATACGTGTGTAGATAAACATTTAAACTTCATCGATGATAACTTAACTAGGCTTAACGTAGGTAACGTTATGTTAATTAAAAAATACTATTATACTGTCAAGCGCTTCGTTTGTGTAGGAAGGTGGATTTCAGCAATACATGTGGTTTTAAGTCATGTTGCTAGCTCATTACCGTAATCAGATTCTGACAACGGTCCTGGAGATAGTAAGGTTTCCTCACAATATTTTCCATCGCCGTTAGGGCAGAAACAATAAACAAAACATAGCGCCACCCATTTCACCGTACGGGGTGACAGAAACACAGTGGCACCCGAGTTTAGCCGACATTCAATACTCCAGGAATATCATCGTTGGTGAAATCGCTGGACCCAGGGACACGGAGGGAACCTGGCCACATCCGCTGTTACACACACGACTGTAACTAACTACCGTATTACTATTCATGACTACGTGATTTATGCATCCCAGTTGTCCCGGCCGTGCGCGACAGACACCGGCCATACAACGCAGGCGTGTGCGCTTAACAGCTTCAACATATTTATTGATAGTACTAATAATAATACCATGGACACCATTTACACAAATTGATCTAGTCCCAAACTAGGATTCCCTGTGTCTTGGGTACTAGACAACGATACACATATGTACTTGTATAGTTAAATATTACACTTAGATGGATAAACATCCATGACTAGGGTACCAACATCCGTTCTCATCAAACAAATATTTGCCCCCACCGGGACTCGAACCCGGAACCCATGGCTTCGAAGGCAGGGTCACTGCCGACTCAGCCATTCGGGTCGTCGAAGATGAAGATGTCGATAATATTATTCAATTGCTATCGACATCTTCAACACACTTGATAACAGTAACATAAGGGGGAGTCCTCATTAAATATCACCTGTGCCAGATTCATAAAAAATAAGTGGGTCACATAAGTAGGTAATTCATTCAACACGGTTCTATAAAACATAACGAAAAATTAATGCAATGGTTCTTTATTCTTTATTCTTTATTGCATAGATAATATAAAGTTACAGACAATTAAAAGTAATGTAATAAGCAAAGGCGAGCTTATCTCTAAAAAGAGATTTCTTCCAGCAAACCTAGGCAGGACAGGAGAGTTAATTATACTGGAAAGTCCTAGTTCGCAATAACACTATACATACGGACGCAAATTACTTTAAAAATATATATAAACTATACCAAATATAAAATAAAAATATATATATATACTTCCACTACATAAAATACAATGTATAGCATGAACATACATAAACTATAATAAATCATACATATACCTACATAAATATGGTACCATTTACGGAAGAGAAAGGAAATGCACTTTCAATCTTTTCTTAAAAGTGAAAATTGAGGGACTTTCCCTAATAGCGCAGGGAAGTGCGTTCCACAGTCGGATTACCCTTAACCTAAACGAGTGTTCGTAAGCGGCAGTGTTATGCCGAGGAGTTGAAAGGAGAGACACCGTGTGGGATCTCGGATTGCTATCCCTGGAGAAAAGAAAGTCAAAACGTTGGCGTAGGTATGTGGGGTATCGGGGATTTCGCAAAATATTGAACAGATAGGAGAGAATGTGCATGTCACGGCGAAGACGGATCGGAAGCCACTCCAGCTCCTTGCGATACTGGGAGACATGGTCATACTTGCGCAACCCGTAGATAAACCGAATCCCGAGATTTTGAAGTCGTTCGAGTTTGTTCAGTTGTTCTTCGTTCGCGCTGACCCAACAAACATCCGCATAGTCTATTAAAGGTAGTAGAAGGGACTGAGCAAGAGTGATTTTAGTCTGCCGTGGCAGGAAGTACTGCAATCTTCGTAGGGAGTGAAATGACGCAAAGACTCGTCTGCTGACCTCACAAACATGGGGCGACCAGGACAGCAAGTTGTCAAATATAACCCCAAGATTCTTAGCTTTCTCACTGTAATTAATTATGGTACCATCATACAATACAGGATCGACGGGCGAATTCTGTAGCAAGTTAAGCGAATTCCGTGTACCCATAATCATGGCTTGAGATTTTCCCGGGTTGACTTGCAGCCCATATGAAATAGCCCATTTCCTGATGTTGTCGAGGTCAGCATTCAACGCCTTTACAGTCAGATTCACATCACACGGAGACATCACATGGTTGTTAGGGTAATGGTAACATCGTAAAGAAATCTTCATTTCCATAGTTGCAGAGATGAACTAATTATGCCTGCCAGTATAGAATAACTTGTCGTACAGTTCCACGTGGGTACAGCTGGGCATCTACCACCCCATGTGGGAAATTGTTTAGTATTATCACTAGGTATGTACTGCATGCATCTCGCGTTCTTCCGGGAAGAGGTTACAAAAGACTACGGACCTACTTGTTACGATCATGGTATACATCTCTCCCTTCCTGAACATTAAAAACATCATAATGTTCTTCATACCAGCTCGCCGGTTACGAGTACTTCTTGTTTGCCCCTTTCACTATAAAAATGTAAAGGTAGTGTATTTATGTCGCCACCATGGGGCACAACCCGCTATCAGTAAGGTCATACCCCACCGTTTTTCACTATTAAGTCACTAATATGGTGTTGGCTGACCTTTTTCTGTCACTATTTTATATCCTCTGGGAACTAATTAATACGATTATCGGAAACAGATGACCCAGGCAGAGATGGTGGGACGCTATAGAGACCTACCATTTCATTACTTGTTTTAAAACTAAAATGCCAAAGATGTCCATCTTAGTGTGTTTATTTTCCAAACCTGGGAAAATTGGTACGTTCTAGTTTATGTATACTCGTCCTTGTATTACATTTATAGGAGTGATCTAATAGTAGTTTGTGTGACTGTTACATATTGAAAGGCATTACAAATAAGAGTGTGGGTTCATGAAACGAGCCGACAGGCAAGTTCTGTAATAACATCACACGAGTGTTTTAATGCCGTAATTATGTGCATAGTACGGCAGTGATATACACTGCTTTAACCAAACACATATTATAAGCGCTCTATGATTTATTCAGGAACCGCTTGTTACGACCGGCTTTATGACATAATATAACACGTTTCGAATAGAACGTCATCTCGACTGATATAAGAATTGAGGTCAAATCAAATTGCTTTGTTTTTCAGAGATGTTCGAAATTTGAATGTATGAGTATATGAATTGGGCCTTTAACCTCTTGAATACCACCGGCATTAGTTAACACCACTTTTCCGTTATGGGTTTTAAATTTTATTGTTTTATAAGGTTCAAATCGCGACCCGCCCCACCTATCCTCGGTTTTTGAGAAGGTAAGGCCCCATTCCACCAAAATAGTGTTCAGCACATTTGTTGACGAGCATTTTGTACAAAACTTCAGCAGTGCGTGAACCTGAGCTATAGATGTAGTTTCCCTCCCTGTGTCCACCAGCTAAACTGTGCTGCACGCGAACATGAATGCCTCAGGAGCATTGTTGCCAGGTAAGGAAACTGGTATAACAGTATAGAGAGATCAAAATTACAGTGTTTGGAACATTGAGTTACATTATGGTTTGGAACCAAATCGCAGCAGTATTTTTTATATTTATCTAAAATGTCAACTAACATAATGTGACTTTTGGCGTTATAAAATTACAGTGTCTCCATGATAAAGCCATTTGCCACAGAATGTGCGCGCCCAAACAACTGAGTGCGCGAACACGTGTGCGTGTGCGCTGTCGCGGTCCACGTCCAGTTCTCGGTTGTTCGCGCACTTTCCGATAGAGTGCACGCACATTTTATTAATGTTTACCCGCGAGAGTCCACCAAGCAAAACCTTTGTGCTGTACACTGTGCGGTACAGTTCGGCAGAGTGCCACACTCTGGTGGAATCGTACCTTAATACGAACATACAAATGGATATTATTTTGGAGCAACAATAACATTTACACATATTTGTTTGTTCTAATAAAACCATTTATCTTTAAGCTGGTCGTTATTTGCGGTTTTTGAAGGCATTATAGAGGGTTTATGATATGTGTGTAGATAAAATAATATAAACATTAAAACATTTACTTATATCAACATCTTGATAAACTCTAACTAAACATTATAAATTCCATCGATAGCAAACTAACTATACCTACGTTACGTAAATTAAATAAGACAGTTTTACTGTAAAACCGTTCATCTTCGTAAGTAAGCGGATTTCCGGACGAAAACAATCATTGGACGTAGAATTTATGGAATTTTGCGAGCTGAAATTCAAGATGAGTTGAAAATTAATTTATAAACAGGGATGCTTTTGCTCAGGGAAATCTTTTGAATAATGTACCTGTGTAGGTACCTTAAAAATAGGTAATACCAATTAATGCGGTTGTCATGTTGCCAACTCATTCTCATTACCGTTTTCAGATTCTGATAACGTAAAGCGGTTAAAGTAAACAGAAACAAAGTTACTCAAATATTTGTTGTTGAAATTGAGTTTGTTGCCATTTTGCATAACGTCCTGAAAGTCCACCCACCTAATTTGAAATCGTTAACTCTTTTCACAAAGTTTTAAATTTTATATTAAAACTTTGCGTATTACCGGTAGATATTATCAAAATATTTTGGTACCCAAAGCTCCGACGCTGCGGCGATGGCCTAGCCTCTTATGAAGCTAGATATAATATTTAAAATTTGGGCTAAACTGAAACAATCTGCCGCTCTTAATGGAAAAAAGCCTAACCCTATAGACAAGCAATTTAACAAAATTATCGTCTTTGTTTTCGCCAGCTGCCAGAGTTACAGATGTGTGTGTGTGCAGGATGTGTGAGTGTGTGTGATGCATTGGGTTGGCGTCAGCTTGATTTGAATACCAGTGTTACGTAACAGTTTCCTGACTATGCCATCTGTATATATCAACTGCAGCTTTTTCTGCTAACTAACTTTAGCTAACTAACTTGAGGGTTCTGTAGCCAAAAGGTGTCCGACGGTTTATTAAACCTCCTCTGTCCGTCCATCTGAGAGAGAGTTTAATAGGTAGAGAGTTACAATTTTTCACACATTGTGTGTTTCTAATGTCGATGTTACAACAAAATGATTAAATACCAAGATGGCGAATTATATAATGGCGGACGTGCAAATGAGCAAAAAATAAAAACTATATTGTTATCCCCTCTCGTTTAATTTACAAATGTATTAAATGTTACATCTTGACGACCAGTTTAGCCTAGCGGGTAGTGACCCTGTCTACGAAGCTGACGGTTCTAGTACGGAAATACGGTTGGCCTGGGTTCGAATCCCGGTAAGAGCAATATTTGTGTGATGAGCAAGAACATTTGTTTCTTAGTCTTATATTTTCGCCATCAAATATATCGTCATCTAGTCATTAACCCATAACACAAGCCTTACTGGGCCTAATTCGATTTGTGTAACAGTGTCCTCTAATATACAGTGTGTTACCAGCAGCTGGGCTTTTAATTAAGGACTTCGATTTGTGTAACAGTGTCCTCTAATATACAGTGTTTTACCAGAAGCTGGGCTTTTAATTAAGGACTTCGATTTGTGTAACAGTGTCCTCTAATATACAGTGTGTTACCAGCAGCTGGGCTTTTAATTAAGGACTTTAAAATAACGTGTGTCTGTAACGTAACCATAACATTAATTTAATTAATAACTTAATTTCAGAGTTTTATGTAACAGTGTCCTCTAATATACAGTGTGTTACCAGCAGCTGGGCTTTTAATTAAGGACTTTAAAATAACGTGTGTCTGTAACGTAACCATAACATTAATTTAATTAATAACTTAATTTCAGAGTTTGTTAACTTTCTAACAAAATTTTAATTGCCCGCAATTTAAAGCACGGTAATTTGACAAGTTACTATCAACACGACAGTTGACAGATATACTTTGATTTTTGCACTAGTTGTCCCCCGTACCACGACATGTCTTGTACCAAGTAATTCAACGACATGAGTTACGACTATTAGGCAATACGTCTACTACATTTAAGCTGGAAATTTAGAAAGTTTAACTCTGGAGTTAATTAACATAATTATGATTTACTGATACTTGCAAACGATTGTTGACGGAGCATGTTATTATCAGTTTTATTATTCAGTATCAGTTATATTATTTATTATTTACGGCACCCTTCGTGAGCGAGTCCGACTTTTTCATCGGACATTTTAAAATCCCATCCGTTTTGCCGCGTCCCTACCTACCTACCCACTCCGTATCCGGCTTTCCGGCTAGTTCTAATAAATCGAGACTGCAGCGTGAGTTTTCATTTAAAAAGCCGATAAATCTCCAATAAAAATTCCTTTGTGCGTTATCGGGACACAAAACACGAGATTGATAGCGCGTCGAGAGGATATTATGAAGATTAACAATGGCGTCGGTTTTTTATTGAACTATGAAATTAAATGTTATGTTTTTCGACAAACGCTTAAAAGGCGATAGCTCGTCCGTGCAAAGGTCCCCGTTACTCCAGGCGGAAAGACCCGCAGTGTGAGAGGGACGGAATCGGGAAAAAATGTCATAACATAGCGCTAAACCACAGAAAAATTGTTTAAAAATAAACTACCTATGCTATATTGACAAAAAGTGTTTTAAGGAGATTTTGCGAATACGTAATATGTACAGTTTGAACGCAGTGAAATTAGTTACGATTTCAAAATTACAGGAAAATATAAAAAATGTTGTGGTGTTTTCGTAATTAAATTCTATCGAGAAAATTTCATCCAATCGCGTTTTCATTTAGTGAGAATCTTAATCAAGTACTCAATAAACGTTAACCCAAAAATTTAATCTGTAGATGACTTCATGGTGGAGTAAATGGATTCGAAAAAAACCCCTTTTTTTCGTATCACCTTAATATTCTAGCTTAGAGATACATTGTCCTGTGAAGTACTATGTTAGTTTATATAATTTCCGTTAGGTACCAAATAAATCAAACTTTTATAAGCGTGAGAAAAAAATATATATTTCTATAAAATAATATGAACACTTCAAAATATTGCAACTTTTCAATAGTAGGTACCTAACTGGAAATAATCGAGGTCAAACGAGTACAATGTCCCCTGTTCTCGTAACGAGCGAGGGAGACTATGTCCACCGGCCGACTTCGTAGCGAGCGTTACGCTTTCGGATTTACTTACTATCGTAGCTCTTAAAGCTATCGTAGTTGCTATGGAAAGTTTCCTTTCCTATCGTTGCCAGCGTAAAGCTTTCGTACCTGCTAAGGAATGTTTTCTCTCATTGTAGCCCTGGTTTTATTTTGTTACAGAATCTACGAATATAATTTAAATTAAGTCAAGAATTCAAGAAAGAGTCAATAAACCTTAGGAAGCGCGCTTGATGTCTATCTTACAGGCTTTTAAGCTTAGTTTAGGTATTAAGAACCACTAAACTGTACTATTTATTGTTTAGCATTTATAACATAAACATTTCCATACAGGCACATACATTGCTTCTGGCCCCACACTACGATACCCTGTGTCGTCGGTACCAGAAACAGCGACGTCACACACATATGAACATCCAAGACCTAGGTTTTTTTTCTTTACCCTCAGCCGGGGATCAAACCCGGGACTTCTCGCACGGTAGACAGAGCCACAACCTCTGCTTACTAAATGCTAAAATATTCACAAAATATGCATTGTTTGTAGGCACAAAAACTCGCACCTGAGATGGAAAAAAAATGCAAGGTGAAAAGCACGAGGGTGTAATGTGCGCTATTGTGGCCCTGTATGCCTTGCTACAAAGAACAAGTTTACGAGCAGTTGTGTTGAAAAAATATAAACAGCGTTTAACCTCGAAACAAACGTCAAATCCGATACATTTTTGTTTTCAAACAAGTGTTGAATAGTAGTGAATTTTTTGTGGTAAGGCCCAAATATGTTTCATCAAAGGACCATCGTGGAAGCATTTTTCCCCATTATGTCATGTATCTATTGAAGTTGATTTGAAAACTCATTTTCTAGGTCAGTAAATAACCATAATTTTTAATATGTATAGCTTCAGTTTTAAACTTTTGTGGCCTTTGGAGGGTAGTAACCACGTCATTGATTGATGATTGAGTTACGTATACAAAGTTGATAAAGTTACAGGTGCCATAAAGTTTGTGCGGGATAAAGACAAAAGCTTTACGGCTGATATTTTTAACCTTACCGGACAAGTACGTAGCTTCTAAAAGAGGTTACTTTCTTATTGTCCTCTGTTACCTATTCTTCTAAGTTCTTGCAAACACGTTTCGCCTGCTTAATAGAACAACAGTACATATTCTGAGATAAGATATAAAACACGTTCCAATTACCCTATGTAAGGGACTGGGCCTGGTATTCCTTAATACAGATGATTATATAATGTAGCTGGGATATCAGCTCGTCTCCCATCCTAAATATATTCAGGTCTTATTTTCCTTTGTATTTTATACCTAAAATATTCCATTGTTCCTAAATTAAGCTCTCTTTGTACATGTCTTTTTGGAAAATAAATATTTCGGTTAGCATGGCAATAGTGGGAAGGTATTGACTCCTGCTTACTACAGTATGCTCGTGATTGGGTTAGTGATACTTACTTATTACGTGCAACATTCGAAATGACTGCACTTTAGCTGGTCATGGTAGCGGTCGCCGATCGTAGATCGCAGTAGCAATCGGGTCAGTGACTGCTATCGCTCAAACTATTATTTTTTTTGTAAAGGCAATAATAATGCTACTTTTACAAGTTAGACACTTATCCATGGAGAAAATTAATTAGTTTAACTAATTAGTACCTAGTTTGTTATTCTATTTTCACCAGAGCTCAACTAGCTGTCTTTCATAGGATCGAATACAACCTAGACCACAGGAGGTAATAAACAAACTCTTAAAAACTTTCTTCAAGATGAATGGCGGTGAACTTTGTATGAAAATCAAAATCAAAACTTGACCACTTAATCTGAAATTTGGCAAGCAGGTGAGACGCAAGTTCAGATATATTTGTTTCTGTCCTCCTTCCACACAAGGAGAAAACGAGGGGGTTAGAGTTTGCATGAAACTAAAAAAAAAAAAAGAAAATAAGCACATTGTACAGTTTGCGTTAGGTTGGGATGGCACTCACATGGTACAGTTTGCGTTAGGTTGGGATGGCACTCACATGGTACAGTTTGCGTTAGGTTGGGATGGCACTCACATTGTACAGTTTGCGTTAGGTTGGGATGGCACTCACATGGTACAGTTTGCGTTAGGTTGGGATGGCACTCACATTGTACAGTTTGCGTTAGGTTGGGATGGCACTCACATTGTACAGTTTGCGTTAGGTTGGGATGGCAGTCACATTGTACAGTTTGCGTTAGGTTGGGATGGCAGTCACATTGTACAGTTTGCGTTAGGTTGGGGTGGCACTCACATTGTACAGTTTGCGTTAGGTTGGGATGGCAGTCACATTGTACAGTTTGCGTTAGGTTGGGATGGCAGTCACATTGTACAGTTTGCGTTAGGTTGGGATGGCAGTCACATTGTACAGTTTGCGTTAGGTTGGGATGGCACTCACATGGTACAGTTTGCGTTAGGTTGGGATGGCACTCACATTGTACAGTTTGCGTTAGGTTGGGATGGCACTCACATTGTACAGTTTGCGTTAGGTTGGGATGGCAGTCACATGGTACAGTTTGCGTTAGGTTGGGATGGCACTCACATTGTACAGTTTGCGTTAGGTTGGGGTGGCACTCACATTGTACAGTTTGCGTTAGGTTGGGATGGCACTCACATGGTACAGTTTGCGTTAGGTTGGGATGGCACTCACATGGTACAGTTTGCGTTAGGTTGGGATGGCACTCACATGGTACAGTTTGCGTTAGGTTGGGATGGCACTCACATTGTACAGTTTGCGTTAGGTTGGGATGGCACTCACATTGTACAGTTTGCGTTAGGTTGGGATGGCACTCACATTGTACAGTTTGCGTTAGGTTGGGATGGCACTCACATGGTACAGTTTGCGTTAGGTTGGGATGGCACTCACATTGTACAGTTTGCGTTAGGTTGGGATGGCACTCACATTGTACAGTTTGCGTTAGGTTGGGATGGCACTCACATTGTACAGTTTGCGTTAGGTTGGGATGGCACTCACATGGTACAGTTTGCGTTAGGTTGGGATGGCACTCACATTGTACAGTTTGCGTTAGGTTGGGATGGCACTCACATTGTACAGTTTGCGTTAGGTTGGGATGGCACTCACATTGTACAGTTTGCGTTAGGTTGGGATGGCACTCACATTGTACAGTTTGCGTTAGGTTGGGATGGCACTCACATTGTACAGTTTGCGTTAGGTTGGGATGGCACTCACATGGTACAGTTTGCGTTAGGTTGGGATGGCACTCACATGGTACAGTTTGCGTTAGGTTGGGATGGCACTCACATTGTACAGTTTGCGTTAGGTTGGGATGGCACTCACATTGTACAGTTTGCGTTAGGTTGGGATGGCACTCACATTGTACAGTTTGCGTTAGGTTGGGATGGCACTCACATGGTACAGTTTGCGTTAGGTTGGGATGGCACTCACATGGTACAGTTTGCGTTAGGTTGGGATGGCACTCACATTGTACAGTTTGCGTTAGGTTGGGATGGCAGTCACATTGTACAGTTTGCGTTAGGTTGGGATGGCACTCACATTGTACAGTTTGCGTTAGGTTGGGATGGCAGTCACATTGTACAGTTTGCGTTAGGTTGGGATGGCAGTCACATTGTACAGTTTGCGTTAGGTTGGGGTGGCACTCACATTGTACAGTTTGCGTTAGGTTGGGATGGCAGTCACATTGTACAGTTTGCGTTAGGTTGGGATGGCACTCACATTGTACAGTTTGCGTTAGGTTGGGATGGCACTCACATTGTACAGTTTGCGTTAGGTTGGGATGGCAGTCACATTGTACAGTTTGCGTTAGGTTGGGATGGCACTCACATTGTACAGTTTGCGTTAGGTTGGGATGGCAGTCACATTGTACAGTTTGCGTTAGGTTGGGATGGCAGTCACATTGTACAGTTTGCGTTAGGTTGGGGTGGCACTCACATTGTACAGTTTGCGTTAGGTTGGGATGGCAGTCACATTGTACAGTTTGCGTTAGGTTGGGATGGCAGTCACATTGTACAGTTTGCGTTAGGTTGGGATGGCACTCACATGGTACAGTTTGCGTTAGGTTGGGATGGCACTCACATTGTACAGTTTGCGTTAGGTTGGGATGGCACTCACATTGTACAGTTTGCGTTAGGTTGGGATGGCAGTCACATGGTACAGTTTGCGTTAGGTTGGGATGGCACTCACATTGTACAGTTTGCGTTAGGTTGGGGTGGCACTCACATTGTACAGTTTGCGTTAGGTTGGGATGGCACTCACATGGTACAGTTTGCGTTAGGTTGGGATGGCACTCACATTGTACAGTTTGCGTTAGGTTGGGATGGCACTCACATTGTACAGTTTGCGTTAGGTTGGGATGGCACTCACATTGTACAGTTTGCGTTAGGTTGGGATGGCACTCACATTGTACAGTTTGCGTTAGGTTGGGATGGCACTCACATTGTACAGTTTGCGTTAGGTTGGGATGGCACTCACATTGTACAGTTTGCGTTAGGTTGGGATGGCACTCACATGGTACAGTTTGCGTTAGGTTGGGATGGCACTCACATGGTACAGTTTGCGTTAGGTTGGGATGGCACTCACATTGTACAGTTTGCGTTAGGTTGGGATGGCACTCACATTGTACAGTTTGCGTTAGGTTGGGATGGCACTCACATTGTACAGTTTGCGTTAGGTTGGGGTGGCACTCACATTGTACAGTTTGCGTTAGGTTGGGATGGCAGTCACATTGTACAGTTTGCGTTAGGTTGGGATGGCACTCACATTGTACAGTTTGCGTTAGGTTGGGATGGCACTCACATTGTACAGTTTGCGTTAGGTTGGGATGGCACTCACATTGTACAGTTTGCGTTAGGTTGGGATGGCACTCACATTGTACAGTTTGCGTTAGGTTGGGATGGCACTCACATTGTACAGTTTGCGTTAGGTTGGGATGGCACTCACATTGTACAGTTTGCGTTAGGTTGGGATGGCACTCACATGGTACAGTTTGCGTTAGGTTGGGATGGCACTCACATGGTACAGTTTGCGTTAGGTTGGGATGGCACTCACATTGTACAGTTTGCGTTAGGTTGGGATGGCACTCACATTGTACAGTTTGCGTTAGGTTGGGATGGCACTCACATTGTACAGTTTGCGTTAGGTTGGGATGGCACTCACATGGTACAGTTTGCGTTAGGTTGGGATGGCACTCACATGGTACAGTTTGCGTTAGGTTGGGATGGCACTCACATTGTACAGTTTGCGTTAGGTTGGGATGGCACTCACATTGTACAGTTTGCGTTAGGTTGGGATGGCAGTCACATTGTACAGTTTGCGTTAGGTTGGGATGGCACTCACATTGTACAGTTTGCGTTAGGTTGGGGTGGCACTCACATTGTACAGTTTGCGTTAGGTTGGGATGGCACTCACATTGTACAGTTTGCGTTAGGTTGGGATGGCACTCAGATTGTACAGTTTGCGTTAGGTTGGGATGGCACTCACATTGTACAGTTTGCGTTAGGTTGGGATGGCACTCACATTGTACAGTTTGCGTTAGGTTGGGATGGCACTCACATTGTACAGTTTGCGTTAGGTTGGGATGGCACTCACATTGTACAGTTTGCGTTAGGTTGGGATGGCACTCAGATTGTACAGTTTGCGTTAGGTTGGGATGGCACTCAGATTGTACAGTTTGCGTTAGGTTGGGATGGCACTCACATTGTACAGTTTGCGTTAGGTTGGGATGGCAGTCACATTGTACAGTTTGCGTTAGGTTGGGATGGCACTCACATTGTACAGTTTGCGTTAGGTTGGGATGGCAGTCACATTGTACAGTTTGCGTTAGGTTGGGATGGCAGTCACATTGTACAGTTTGCGTTAGGTTGGGGTGGCACTCACATTGTACAGTTTGCGTTAGGTTGGGATGGCAGTCACATTGTACAGTTTGCGTTAGGTTGGGATGGCAGTCACATTGTACAGTTTGCGTTAGGTTGGGATGGCACTCACATTGTACAGTTTGCGTTAGGTTGGGATGGCACTCACATTGTACAGTTTGCGTTAGGTTGGGATGGCAGTCACATTGTACAGTTTGCGTTAGGTTGGGATGGCACTCACATTGTACAGTTTGCGTTAGGTTGGGATGGCACTCACATTGTACAGTTTGCGTTAGGTTGGGATGGCACTCACATTGTACAGTTTGCGTTAGGTTGGGATGGCAGTCACATTGTACAGTTTGCGTTAGGTTGGGATGGCAGTCACATTGTACAGTTTGCGTTAGGTTGGGATGGCAGTCACATTGTACAGTTTGCGTTAGGTTGGGATGGCACTCACATTGTACAGTTTGCGTTAGGTTGGGGTGGCACTCACATTGTACAGTTTGCGTTAGGTTGGGATGGCACTCACATTGTACAGTTTGCGTTAGGTTGGGATGGCACTCAGATTGTACAGTTTGCGTTAGGTTGGGATGGCACTCACATTGTACAGTTTGCGTTAGGTTGGGATGGCACTCACATTGTACAGTTTGCGTTAGGTTGGGATGGCACTCACATTGTACAGTTTGCGTTAGGTTGGGATGGCACTCACATTGTACAGTTTGCGTTAGGTTGGGATGGCACTCACATTGTACAGTTTGCGTTAGGTTGGGATGGCACTCACATTGTACAGTTTGCGTTAGGTTGGGATGGCACTCAGATTGTACAGTTTGCGTTAGGTTGGGATGGCACTCAGATTGTACAGTTTGCGTTAGGTTGGGATGGCACTCACATTGTACAGTTTGCGTTAGGTTGGGATGGCAGTCACATTGTACAGTTTGCGTTAGGTTGGGATGGCACTCACATTGTACAGTTTGCGTTAGGTTGGGATGGCAGTCACATTGTACAGTTTGCGTTAGGTTGGGATGGCAGTCACATTGTACAGTTTGCGTTAGGTTGGGGTGGCACTCACATTGTACAGTTTGCGTTAGGTTGGGATGGCAGTCACATTGTACAGTTTGCGTTAGGTTGGGATGGCAGTCACATTGTACAGTTTGCGTTAGGTTGGGATGGCACTCACATGGTACAGTTTGCGTTAGGTTGGGATGGCACTCACATTGTACAGTTTGCGTTAGGTTGGGATGGCACTCACATTGTACAGTTTGCGTTAGGTTGGGATGGCAGTCACATTGTACAGTTTGCGTTAGGTTGGGGTGGCACTCACATTGTACAGTTTGCGTTAGGTTGGGATGGCAGTCACATTGTACAGTTTGCGTTAGGTTGGGATGGCAGTCACATTGTACAGTTTGCGTTAGGTTGGGATGGCAGTCACATTGTACAGTTTGCGTTAGGTTGGGGTGGCACTCACATTGTACAGTTTGCGTTAGGTTGGGATGGCAGTCACATTGTACAGTTTGCGTTAGGTTGGGATGGCAGTCACATTGTACAGTTTGCGTTAGGTTGGGATGGCAGTCACATTGTACAGTTTGCGTTAGGTTGGGATGGCAGTCACATTGTACAGTTTGCGTTAGGTTGGGATGGCAGTCACATTGTACAGTTTGCGTTAGGTTGGGGTGGCACTCACATTGTACAGTTTGCGTTAGGTTGGGATGGCAGTCACATTGTACAGTTTGCGTTAGGTTGGGATGGCAGTCACATTGTACAGTTTGCGTTAGGTTGGGATGGCACTCACATGGTACAGTTTGCGTTAGGTTGGGATGGCACTCACATGGTACAGTTTGCGTTAGGTTGGGATGGCAGTCACATTGTACAGTTTGCGTTAGGTTGGGATGGCACTCACATTGTACAGTTTGCGTTAGGTTGGGATGGCACTCACATTGTACAGTTTGCGTTAGGTTGGGATGGCACTCACATTGTACAGTTTGCGTTAGGTTGGGATGGCAGTCACATTGTACAGTTTGCGTTAGGTTGGGATGGCAGTCACATTGTACAGTTTGCGTTAGGTTGGGATGGCAGTCACATTGTACAGTTTGCGTTAGGTTGGGGTGGCACTCACATGGTACAGTTTGCGTTAGGTTGGGATGGCACTCACATGGTACAGTTTGCGTTAGGTTGGGATGGCAGTCACATTGTACAGTTTGCGTTAGGTTGGGATGGCACTCACATTGTACAGTTTGCGTTAGGTTGGGATGGCACTCACATTGTACAGTTTGCGTTAGGTTGGGATGGCACTCACATTGTACAGTTTGCGTTAGGTTGGGATGGCAGTCACATTGTACAGTTTGCGTTAGGTTGGGATGGCAGTCACATTGTACAGTTTGCGTTAGGTTGGGATGGCAGTCACATTGTACAGTTTGCGTTAGGTTGGGGTGGCACTCACATTGTACAGTTTGCGTTAGGTTGGGATGGCAGTCACATTGTACAGTTTGCGTTAGGTTGGGGTGGCACTCACATTGTACAGTTTGCGTTAGGTTGGGGTGGCACTCACATTGTACAGTTTGCGTTAGGTTGGGATGGCAGTCACATTGTACAGTTTGCGTTAGGTTGGGATGGCAGTCACATTGTACAGTTTGCGTTAGGTTGGGATGGCAGTATGGCACTCGGGGAAGACGTGTTTATCGTCCCCCAGTGCCTATCGGACTACCCCTTTATTGTATTTGTATTGTAACTCACTAATACATCATCACTAATACACTGTGATCCTTAAATCGTAATTTATCAAGTCTTTCCGAGTGCAATCTCAAACCGACGTGAACTATAGGGGAAATTGCACATCAAAAATACTGATTTGCACAGCAAATATCAGGGTAAAATGCTGCGGTAGCTTAGGTGACGGGTAAAGGGGGTGAGCGAAGCGAAGCCCCCTTTATCCTTCGTGTTAGGTTGAACATGTAAAAACAAGAATAAATACTTAAAACATAAACTTTTATATATATATACACACATAAAATATTTAAAACATTAAAAGTGTTTTTGTTGATCCTTTTTTGCTGTGCAAATCAGTATTTTTGATGTGCGTTTAAATACTAGCCGAACTATAGTCTTTGGAAAGAGAGCATTAGCCAATTGCGACGATTTCCGATCACAGACAATTGTCCATCAATATTATTGTATTTATTCAGTGATATTTCATATCAAATTAATCTCAGAGTAAGTAAAATGTAAGTAATCTGTGAAATAACTACTTCATTTTGTGGACTTTATTATTTTACGTCCAAGCGATAACACAAATGTCAACTTTGGATATTTATAGAGAACTGTTGCAACTACTAGAAAAAATATAGTAAACCGATAAAAGAAAATATACAGATAGTAAACAAAATGCGCCCATTTTATTTTATATTATAAGTATCGTGAGTTTCAATCTTCATAAATTCTCAATTCCTTCCATTTCGCTGTCCGCAGCCGTATTTATTACGAGCCTATCAGTGTAATCGTCCATATAAGGTTAAATTCTTCGATATTCAGTCTCGCATTTGATTGGATGATCGCAAACTTTTTTGCATTCTTCAGCCCCGATCATGTTTACTTTTTCATCCAATATTTTTTTGTAACCTTGGTTAAATTTATATCTACATTACTAGTGGCTACGTAGCATTTTAGTTTTTTTTAGGAGACCATATATTCTCAATGGGATTAAAATCCGGATGATATGATGGTCATCGCAACGCAGTGTGCCGGCAAGTTTGGCAAGTAGTTTGTCCGCGGAAAACTTTCTAAATCTTTTTTGTGCTGACATATAATATTATAAAGCTGGTGTTTCGCCAATTTTGGATCAACTGGAATTTCATGATTGTCTAACCAGTTCATCAGTTAGCGTTTTTTTAATTGGGTAGTCTTTTAACATATTTATTGTGACAACGCACCTTTGTCTATAACTAAATCAGAGCCAGGTAGTATATTTGGGATTTATTGATTGACTAGCCATTTCTCGTAGTTATCATTATTAATTTCATTGTGATAATCACCTGTAGTATCCGTGGAATTATATGTTAAAAAGGCTCCAGGTACAAAGCCTTTTTCGTTCCCTATGAACTATTACTAAATTTTTACCTTTTGGATTTGGCCTTATTGCTCCTTTTTTTTGGTCTTCACTCCAACTTTTTCTTTAAGTGTGGGATGTTGTGTAAAAGACTCATCCATATAGACAATATTTTAACCTCAATCGCAAAATTTGCGTATTTTATCAGGTAATCAATTCGTTTGAGAATTATATCGTGCTTTTCCATAAAAAAAACGATTGTCTTCCATTTAGTGAACCAAAACCAGTTTATGAACTATTTTTCTCAACGTCTTTTCAGATCCATTGTTATTAAAAGCCTCAGAAAATTATCTTTTAATGACTTTATTGTCGGCAGCTCTTTGAATTTTAAGTGAAAATCGTACACCATTATTCGAATGTCATCAAAATCATCCATACCTAAAGATTGCTTTTTTGGTCTCCCTTTTTTTTGGGGTGGTGAATTTAAATGAAGTGGAAGGTGTCTCTGTACTGAACTCATTTATTATATTGTTCAAACTTCTTCTTGAAAATCAAGTGGGATTGGCAACTTGCTCTTGAACCTTCTTAAAATAATGACTTACATTGTCATCCTCATTTTTAATTGGTTAGCTTTGTTCACGATATTTTTTTTTATTTGAAAATGATTTCGCTTGACTGACCTCCTCAAGGTTTTCTTTTTTTTTTCTAAACATGCAATCGTACGACCATTTAAATTTAGGGGTATCAACAACTCTATATTATATATTTTCAACCAAATGCGATCGTTCTCTACTGCAACAGCTGTTCAACGACTAACAAACGTCACATATCTAGTGTGTGAAATCGATCTACAGAGCCGAAATTAGCCGAATCTCTTTCCAAAGACCGATGTCCAAAAAGTATCGCCGGGTACTGTACAGTGGAGCCTTTGAGGTAGCATTTGACATTTCAAAGAAGAGTTTTGCGTCAGACTCCCTTTCTTTTCTAAACGAAACAAGGAGAAGGAGATTGACCTCCTGGCTGAAGGAGATTGCTCTATCCCTACTGATGACAGATCTCAAATGCTACCTCTAATCTATGCTCCACTAAATTTTTAGGGCTATAGTTTAAATCATCACCAATATTTTTTTTTTACCATAATGGATAAATGTTCACCAAAAGTTTCAGAAAATACCAGGGCAAAACACTGCGGTAGCTTAGGTGAAGGGGAAATATCCTTCGTGTTAGGTTGAACATGTAAGAACAACAAAAAATACTTAAAACTTCACTATATAAATCATAAACTTAAGTAAGTAAATAAATCATAAAAATAAGTTTGGTGATCATTTATCCAAACACAATTTGGTGATTATTTAGCCATTCTCGCAGTCATTTCAAATTTATTGGTAGTAAAATGGGTGCGTTTCTTAGATACGAGACGTCATTCACAACGTCCTTTTCGTAATTGCCAGGTAAAAAAAAAATGGAACAAGAATCATGTATCTTTCAAAGTTTTCGGAGATGCTGTGGTTGTCAGATAAATAGATAGGTAGGTAAGTGTTAGAAAAATCTTGGTACGCAAACAACCGGTTGAGTTCGAGTACGACTCGCACTTGACTATTATTATTCCAATCCAATCGGGTCGAGCCGACAGCAGCAATTTTCTAATAAAAGATTTCTTCCAGAAAACCTAGGATGGAACCAACAAAATAGTAGAAGAAAATTGGCATTAAGAAAAAATTAAAGAATTTATTGTACATACGTATGTGATGTGAGGCACTCATGTTTGCCAAGCTCTCAAGAATGTAAACATTACTAACTCTTATAAAGTAATCTTATTAACAAGGGTAATCATATGTTTGTCATATAAAAAACAGTTATAAAGAGATTATCTGAGCTAGGATATGTGGTTATCTCCAGTTAATCTTGCCAACGCGGCAATCGCGTGAAATGTGAATGAACTCACATCAGTCTTAAATTTTATATTTATTTTCTGTTTCACAGTGATACCTATACATTATCAAGAAAGTGTCAAAGCTAAACAGAGACATTATAGTCTTAAAGTGGTCAGATTATGCCTTTGTCATCCGTTAATATAGAACCTTAACAGTTTGGCACAAAAACGGACCCATCAGCGTCTAGTGACAGGAAGACACAGGAAGTAAGGGATACAGCTATGCGTCAATCTCCTTCTCCTTCTTTCGCTCAGAATGAGAAGGTAGACTGACGCACAGCTCTTTCTCTTACTTCCTGTGTCTTCCTGTCACTAGACGCTGATGGGTGTTTTATAAATCGTTCTGTTTCATGTTACTTTAAAATCGTGTTTTTGTTGAAAATCAACTCAAAATACATAAAAACGTGCACCTTTATGCTATAAGGTCTCAAAATATGAAAAATGTGACAAATATCCATAATTCAGATTACATTACAGATTAGATTTAATATGGGCTAGCCAGGACAATTAATACCTGGCTAAATTTCCTCTGTCACCCCGTATCGGAAAAGGTTGTTACTTTCTTTTATTTTGTATTTGTAACCTACAATTTTGCGTTTGCGCAGCTGGGCGTGGCGCTTGGGTTCGTCCTGCCTCCCATGTTGGTGCGCGTGAGTGGCGACATGGAGCAGATCGGCCGCGACTTCCAGTTCATGTTCTACCTGGTCGCTGGGTTCACCAGTGTGCTCTTCGTGCTCATATTACTCTGTAAGTACTACCAGCCATGGCTATCAGAATGCTGTATTGATGGGAATTTAGTTGCGAGGTTGGCTATATAAGCCGCTGTGGGCATACGATCGACGCCCCACAAACTAACCAGGGACCTTATAAAGCAGCAGAATAAGGCCTGGAAGACATCATAATCACTCTGTTAGTTCACTCGATGACATCTCTGAGCTCACCGTCATCAGCCTCAGCCCACATCGACCCACTGCTGGGTGTAGGCTTCTTGTCTACAGCACCCATCCTTACGCAACGGCATCCAGTCAGATCCTGTCGCCTTGATTGCGTCGGACCATGGTACCACATCTGACCACAGGCTCGCTTATGTTAGGGATTCCTCAAAGCAGTATCCGTGGCGGTATATGATTTCCGATTCATCGTTCACTGTCCAGTTAGTGTCCAATAGAACCGTCACAATGTCAATAGGGATTTTGTTATTCTGCATTACGGTTTGTAGTGCAGTCGTTTGTATGAACTATGTATCATTTCCAGTCTTCAAGGCGGCCCCAGCATCACCCCCTTCGACCGCCGCGCACCTCGGCTCGACCCTGGACTCGCACTTCCTCCAGTCCATCAAGCAGCTGCTCACCAACCGCAACTACATCCTGCTGCTTTTCTCTTACGGACTGAATGTGGGAGTATTCTATGCCATCTCTACGCTGCTCAATCAGGTCATCTTGACTTACTACGAGGTGGGTGAAAACACGTCATTTCTTTATTAAACTATCCTCACTGATAGGAATCGTGGTTCAATATGCAGCTCCGGCTGCAATGATGAAAACAATTTTCAACCGACTTCAAAAAGGAGGGGTTTCTCAATTTGTCTGTTTTTTGGTTTGTTACGCGATTACTCTGTCAATTATTAACCTGTTATGATGATTCTTGTTTTGATTGGTAGGTCATACTTTGGAGGTGGTCCCATAGAAATTTTATCAACATTGATTTAGCGCTTTTTGAAAAAATCAACAAATACAAAAAATATATACACAGATGACGTTTTCGTTTATGGTTCCGTGCAGCAAAAGCTTTAAAGCATCCCGATCCCGGAGTAAGAAATAGGGCTTGACCTTGAGGTCGGTTTTTTATTTTTTTAACTTGGTGAATTATTATTATTTGCCAACAGGTCTGGTCCTCCGCTTAGCGCATCGTATATAGTATCTTTATTACCCCATATGCAAAAGTCTAATATAGAGAAATCTTCATCTCTAACCTATGAATTTGAAGGGGCAAAGCTTCTGCTCCTTATATAGAGGTCCGGTCGCTGCACCCGCTGTGGATATGTGATCCTTAGAAGGGAAGTCTTCGCTCTCTTGGTTACTTTAGCAGCCGCGTCGATTCACATTGTCCAAGAGAGATTCCACTTCCTATGACGTCCGAACTCTGCAACTTTACATTTCACAGCAAATGTTTCTCCCGGACCTCTCGCTCATCGAATAGATGACATCATTATAAAACTACCATTTATTGTCGTTTCAGAATGCCAACGAAGACGCTGGGCGTATCGGCCTAGTCATCGTCGTGGCAGGCATGGTCGGCTCAGTGGTGTGCGGTTTAATACTGGACAAGACACACCGGTTCAAGGAGACAACCCTAGCCGTGTATGCCATGACTGTCGTGGGCATGGTCATCTTCACCTTTACGCTGAACTGTGGGAAGATCTGGGTGGTTTATCTTAGCAGCATAATTTTGGGGTAAGTTCAAAATGTAGTTGATTAACTATAAGATATCTTTAAAATAGCTGGGCCCCATTGGATAACGTAAAGTGGTATTGAGGATTGATAAATAGGAACATCGTTAATTGGCGTACTGTAGTTTTAGTTAGGTCGGAACGAAAAAATACTAAAATATCTGGGCGAGTTGCTGGAGCTATGAGTTGAAATGTACCAAAATCAGAATAAGTTCCGAGAATTACTCGTTTATCATCCTTTTCTTAACCGACTTATATCTTCAATACAGCTTCTTCATGACTGGTTACCTCCCTGTGGGCTTCGAGTTTGCCTCGGAAGTGACATACCCGGAGCCCGAAGGCACCACTTCAGGAATACTCAATGCTTTTGTGCAGGTAAATAAATATTATGTAAATACGTTTGTGTGGCAAACGGATGTGCATGGTGCCTGTTGAACGCCTCCCTAAATATACCAAGTTAGGTTGTCTTAATTTTACCAAGACGGTTTGCGAATACGTATTTCCTTGTTACTAATCCGCAAATATGTCATCATAATAAAGTTATGCTGATCTAATGAGAAATCTTTTTATTATGTTATTTTTATGATTATTTTGGTAATCTTTTTCGTAGATACTAAGCTATTACAGGAATTAACATCGATGACCCGATATATTTTTAACATATCTGTATTAAAAAAAGGACTTCTGGCTTATGAGAAAGATCATTGGAGTTATTGGTTATAAGCCACATGTCCTGCTGACACCTAATCTAACCTAACTTAAACTTAAACCTAACATGCTTCATTCAACACAGATATGCGGCATTGCCCTAACCAATCTCTACGAGAAGATGCTGACAACTTACGGCGACCGCTGGTCCAACATCACCCTCTGTGCCATACTGGCCCTGGGCACCGTCATCACCGCCGCCATCCGCTCGGACCTTCGACGCCAAGCCGCTCAGGCCAAAGGATAAACCAAACGCAAATTAAATACTCTGTAAAGGTTCATTGATACGGAGAGACTCTCTCGCTGTTAAAAACAAAATGAAGGGCACTTTGAAGGAAATGGGTCCGAATCTAACTTCACGTATTATCGTCAATATTCTTGTCTCAATTTTGTAGTGAATGTCTCGTAGGATATAATCGTATACGAGATTTTGTAGGCATGAGGCCAAGAGCGAAAGTACGGTTTATCGTATGGCGTTTTTCAAAATGCTCGCCTCAATCGTTCGAGAATCTCTCTCGGTGTAAATGAGCCTTAATTCTTAAGGGTCATTCCAACCATTCTAAATCACGTGACAATATTTATTCATTAGAAAAGCTGTTAGATTTTAGTGAGATTATGCTGTGTTACGGATAGAGTTTTAACGATTAACGTATTGAATGATGATGGATGGATTGTGGAACTCTTGCATTGTTCGTCAAATTTTGAATATTTATGAAGAGTAAAAATAATAGTAGTTTTGTCGATCGATTCAGTTCAGTGGTTGAACCACTTGGACTAACTTTAGGTATAGCTGAGTGTGTTATTGTAGATTGGTTCTTCCTCCTCATCATTTAGGGCAACTTGCTAAATATAGTTTAAACACAACTCAAGTAACATAACATAAAATTGCATAACTGTACTTAAACTATATTTAGCGGTTGTCAAAAGTCTGCTGGAGTGCAAGTACGACGTTATAGGTGTGTATTTAAGCCTAAATATATATATTAAGATATCCAATGTGTATGTCCGCCTTGTCTTATTTAAAAGCATAGAGCATGTTGTTTCAGGAGCTAAGCCCTGACTAGTAATAATACAGCCATACCCTAAATGTAAACATTTTCATGTCCATATTTCTCGGTGTTCTTTGTATTATTGAAATTCCTATAGGTATGTATTAAGGATTTTAATGCTACGATATTGACAATAAATAGAGTTTTACCACATACATACTTTATTGAACTTTGGAAACTGTAAAAAGTATTTACAGTGCAATAAAGTATATTGAAATATTTTGCCAAATTAATATTACGAGACAAGACACAATAATTTTTGGAGCGAAATGTATTGTAATATTAGAGTAAATAAAAAGTAATATACGGATGTAATAATTCAATTATATGAAATACTTACATCTTCTTAAAATATATGTATTATCTTTTGCCACGTTTTTATATATTCACGCATCGAATTAATAAAAGGTGTATGTGCCATGTTTTTGATCGATATATTAATACCTAGTAGGAAATATTGACCAAAACTGGAAAACCAAAACCAAGGCTAAAGTTTTGGTCAAGTTTTCGTATTAGGTTCTATTTTTCTGACTTCAGTGTTACATCTGCAACATAGTCACACAATGTTACCTGATCAACTCCTTTTGAAATAAGGCATTAGGTTGGTTTACCAATACACCTACATGAGCAAATAAACTTATTCAATGTCGCTGCTCACAAATAACCAATAATAATCGAATATTCTGTACGATGCATAAAAATCTGTTGATATCAGGTACACGTGCACAAGTGTAACAATGTAGATTATTTTATCTTTTTATAGGTGCTAGATATAACGAATTTAATTGTTTTATGCCGGCGTGATAAGTATTAGTAGGCAGGTTGTACTTTAAGAGTACCTAATATTCTTTGCATAACCCTATACTTTACGTAAGTTGACTTCAGAAGGCTTGTGACTCAGAATAACTCGTGAGTGTTGAGTGATATTAGAGCTCCGTGATCTAGTGGTTGCACGCTGGCTTCTCTCGCAGGAGACGCGGGTTCATATCTGGTGATAACAGAATAAATGGCTAAAGGTGGGCACAACAGTGCCTCTGCCACCCCGTGTGGGAAAGGGCATGTTGTTTATGTTGTGAGATATTTAATGGCTTGTGAATTAATTGTATTTATACTTACTTAAATGTTGCTTGGTTTGTTTCCTGATTGTAGATTTTTTGTTATGTTATATTTGCAATAGAAATATTCATATATTCAATAGGGAATTCAACCCGCCCGCCACCGCCTTCGCCGCCGATCGCCGCGCTTCCCAAAATGTGTTCAAAAGTCACCTAACCTATTGGGATGGTACCCTTTTGTGTCATTTGAGTGAGTCCCTGTAATGCCCGGCCCAGTATTGTCCGGCCCAGGAATGTCCGGCCCCGGATTTGGCGTCCCGAAAGCCCACGATTCCGGGGTCGGGCATTCTTGGGCCGAGCATCCGTGGCCGTACAAAATAGTGCTCGACCCCGGAATGCCCGGCCCCGGTATTGGCGTCCCGAGTACTATAGACAACTGCTACATCAGAGATTAGGTTGTGTTCATAGTGTCTCTATCTCAAAAAATCTATTAATATCATTAAATGTTTTTTTTTTATGCATACGCTTCGCTCCGCTCCGCTCCGCTACACTTCGGTTTTGCTTCTTCTAAGTTCCAACCTAACCTATTACTCAATTGAAATTTAGCCACAATACCTAATTTAACCTACTCTAGCCAAATTTGATTCAATAAATATAATGCACTTGAATTCAGTCTTCACAGTGTTATTTTTATTTAACAAATAGCAGAATTGAGTTTGTTTTTATTTTAAACTAACCAAATATGAATAATATTAGGTTATGCTGTGTCAAGTGAATATTAAACTTTGCTTACAAAAAACCCTCACTACTATGACCATGGCCTTAGATTCGTCTAAGTTAAATCGAAAATGTTCGACCAATCAGAAGCCAGTATTTTCAGCCAATGAGAGACGTCCCACAATTCCGGGGCCGGGCATTCCGGGGTCGAACAGGCAGTGCACGGCTTCGGAATGCACGGCCCAGTAATGTGCGGCTTGGAATGTCCGGCCCCGGAATTGGCGTCCCAAATCCCACGATTCCGGGGTCGGGCATTCCGGGGCTGGGCATTTCTGTCCCCCATTTGAGTCATTCAATTGAACCCATTTTTTTAACTTTACGGCTCTAATTTCTCGTGAACCGCATAAGTATGATGTTAAACTAAAAACGATTTATTACATATAAAATCAAATATTAATTATATTATGTAGGTTGCTAGATAGATCTGTCAGTCAGTGTGTATTAGTGGTAAGATTATTACAATTAGGTCGTACATCTTATTTACAATAAATGTTTAGTAAAAATGTTGACTGTCTTTTCATTGTTTAATTTCCAAGTCCTGTGTTAGATTTTTATTACCGCCCTTACCAATATCTACGTCAGAAGAAAAAAATACGTAAAGAAGAAAAAATTCTCGTTTATGTATGTCTGCATAGCGTACCAAGCTGGATTGCCCTCGTTTTATTTAGACGGTTTGCGAATACTTCCTAGTCACTAATCTGAACGTGTGTCATAATAATAAAGTTATGCTGATATCTCTTCCTCATTTCGCAAATTTGCTATGTTATCTTTATTTTGCTAATCTTTGTCGTAGACACTAGCTATTACAGGTATTAACATCGAAGACCCGATATATTTTTAACACCTCAGATTTAAAACCAAGGTTTCTGACTTGTGTGAAAGAACATTAGACTATTGGTCCCTTCGTTATATACTGCATGTCTTGATGACACCTACTAACCTAACATAACCAATCAAAATCAAAATTATGACTGTTCTTATTTACATAAACCTAGCAAATGTAATTTCTAGCCTCTTCTCTAGTGGGAGGAGAGGGCGAAGAAACTCCCATCAGATCGATTTTTAGATGCCTTTGAAAAAATTGGTTTTGTTTGACTTATACAAATATATAAATATTACATTACTGTGATTATTTATATATAACGGCTATCCCTAAATTTGGAAAATGTTGAAAGGTTCTTGCGTATGTACATTATATTTTCGAAAATAAATCGACTAGCTAGTTAGTTTGTTAATTTCTTCAAAAAGTTGCCTTATGGTGGCTGAGCGTTTTCAAGTATATCTTGCTCGAAAAGCAATTTTCAGTAATATGAAAATAGTTCGAATATCCGCTGCTTTTCCCCCACAACAAGATACCATAGGACATGACACTATGAAAGTAACTAAAATAGACTAGCCTAGACGTAGCAACATCTGTGTTTAGTCTGATGTTTCTAACAGCTTATATCGCAGAACTTAATCTGCCAGCTAATTTATCTATGTGAGGTCCCCACTGGAATTTACTATCAATGGTTATTCTAAGAAACTTCGTATCATTTACTGTTAACGTGTTGATGTCTAACACTACACTGGTCTCAACTTGCCTGACATTTCGAATTTAGAATTTGATAGACTTGGTTTTACAGCGTTTAACAAAAAATACTATCTGAGAACCAATTCAAGGTAAGAGACAATACGTCATTTACATCATCAAAATCTTATTTGACTGGTCGCTGGTCCATCAGCAAACAACACTATGTCAGTAAATTTCTCCACCGCAAAATGCAGATCGTTCATAAGAAAGGGCCTAATATGGAACCTTGTGCAACGCCAATTTTTACACCCGATCCATCAGATTTACGCCGGTGACTTCTGCTTTTGAATTTGATTGCTTAAGATCTTAGTAGATCCAACACTTTATTTCTAATTCCATAATGAATAGTTTCATTGATTCATGATAAACACAATTAAATGCGTTCGACAAATCGCAAAACCAGTGATAGCATCTCATGCAGAGAAAATATAAGATAAAATGGTAATGATTGCATTCGTAGTCGATTTACCCCCAGTGAAATCGAATTGCTTGACGTGGAGTTGTTTTGTACGGTTGAAGTGTGAGAGCATTTTATTGACACTCCGTTTAATAAGAACACATGGTCTTCAAGGCGTTGAGCGATCACCTTTCCCGTGGCACTCGTCAAGGGAAATGCTAGGCAATATTTAGAGAAGCAGCAAATACAACCAACAATGCGTTGAGCTGTATGGAAGCAGGCAGTGGTTCGACTAAATCATTGCTGATGCACTGGAATTGCCTTGAGAAAACTTTTGGATTGATATGTTTGGCGGATCTGTTGCCCACTTGTACCGATTTTTGCCATAGAAACATCTAACTAGTCTTGATAAAGGTTCATCTTCACTGTCACTATCTAAAAGCGGATCCTCCTGAATTTGATCCTGGCTCCTGTATTGCCGGTTCTTCATCTTTAGAGGCACTTTCTTCAGTTGCCGAGTTATGATCACTTTACTCCGGGACGAAATTTTCGGGAACTTCTTCGGCTTCCGATCCACTTGAGTCTTCATGTGTCAGCCATTCTTCAATTTGGCAGTCTGTTATCCCTTCCGTCTCCCTACACTTCTTTCTTGGTGGTCGGGAATCATTCATCGCAATTAGTAACTGAAAAAATACGAAAAAACAATGAAACAATATTGCGTTCAAAAGTTACGTAAGTGGTGACATGGGGTCTGAGAGACCCCTGCCGAACTTTACGTCGTTGTAGCTTACTGATTTGAGCCTGTCCGACGCAGCTACCCCCTTCTAAGGCGTGGACACAACTAAACTCGAAGCTACTCAGGCGCCAAGCCCGAGGAAGCGCGGGAAGGGGTAAAACGATGTTTTACTGACGCCGCTGGGGCCTGTAAGACCCCTTGTCACCAGTTAAAGGTTAAGACTCAAACAGGTACACTCGAACAAAATACTGTCGTTTAACGTTTTTCTGTGTACGTCCGACGTCTTACTCGCACTTGACTTAAGTACTTTAGTCTGCCGACCCTTCATATTATACTATGTAAGATGTAAGTACCTATTAGGTTAAAGTACATTTCGAACGTACGAATCTCGCTGCAACCCTCGCCTTCAGCCGTGCCGTAAACTTCTCGGTTCGTAAAGAAGCCTTTTCGAACGAGTTACGAATATAAGCGGCGAAGGTGCTATTTTGAAGTTAGAAGGCGGAAAATAATGTTTTATATTATACACAGGTCTACCTCTGCTCCACAATCAACCTATCTCATCCTTACTTGGTTTGATTGAAGAGATATCTTGTTAGAGATATGCTCGCCCTTGTTGTACACTATTTATATGTCGTGTGCAATAAATAAATTAATGTGGCCAACGAAAATTTCAGTGAATGCAGGTAAATTTAAAAAAAATAAGAAAAAATTTTAGCAATTTTTTGAGATAAAAGCTCAAAGTTCGACTTTCCGCGAAACGATTTTGTCAACTGAGCGTAGCACGCAGAATCAGCGATGACGTCACTTTAATAGTCAGTAAATCGGATCTGTCGGGCTCAGTCGGCTCAAGCGCGCCATACTGTAAACAGCTCGCGCTATTCACACGAATAAGAACTAAAATGATCAAGAAATATTGCATTGTGCCCATTTGCAATAAGTCGAGTGTGAAAACAACAAATAAGTAATTTTTTCTGTGCAATTAAGCCCTAAAATTAAGGAGAGCAGATACTATTGGAAATACAATTAGTGCTTACTGTTGTGAAGATCATTTTGACTTCAAGTTTTACCCCCTCTTTTAGATGTTTTACTTGTATTACTTCTTTTAATTTGTTATTTTTAAGTTTAAAGAAGATCAATTTGTAGAGGTCATTGTGCGCACTGTCACGTGTCCTAAAGAATCAAATGACCGAATACTTACAGATTCTTCAGTGTGAACTTGGCTGTTTGAAAATAAATGTCACCTTATATATGGGTATATTACAATCATTCAAATATATTTAAAAATGATACTGTCTCCGAGTCCTCATTCTCGTGATGTAATGAGGACCTGGAGACAATAGGTACTGAAGCTCGGGAACCGGGCATAGAAGGCAGTCGTGTTTGTTTTTTTTTTTTAGGGATGATGAGCTGGTTCTACAAACTTGGTGTCATGAGCACTTAGTACGAGAAGTCAGGAACCAGGAATAGCAAGTTTTCAAACCAGCTTATCATTAATTACAATATTAAATAGTATAAACACTACTTGGTCTACGGGTATTCTTCATAGACTGAGGTACCAAGCTATTTTCGACGAGATAAGTAGAAGTAGGTAAAGTTAACAAATTCCTCATCATTATATTTATATCGATGATTATAATGCTATATGTTTATTTCATCATATACCTCGCGGCCGTGTATCTATTACATGTAAAACCTTATTCACATTTTGATTTATTTTACGTTTCTGTGCCTTCACTGTCCGCTATTCAGTTGTTTATTTGTTTTTGTAGCATAACTGTGTGTTGTATATTACTGAATGAAGCAGGTTTCTGATTGCTTACAGCAATCCTTGTCTAGTTGGGGGGTCTAGGTCACCCCAGTTAGTTATTTACGTAATAGCGCATATTACACCCACGTGCTTTTTACTTTGCATTTTTTTTTCAATCTCAGGTGCGAGTTTTTATGCCTACAAACAGTGCATATTTTTGTGAATATTATGTATTATATTAAGTATAATATTGTGATGAAACAATCAGTCTTGTTAACATTATTTCATCAAATAATATTTTTTTCGCTACATTTTACCCATCATTTGCATATTCAAAGCCTTATTTTTATACTCTTTTTAGCGGTGTGACATGTGCCTTGTGCGAAAAAAGAAAAAAGCGCGCCAATTTGCGCAAATCTTTGGTAGCGTTTTTGTTGATTAGCAATTTATTGTCAAAAATTACAACAACGCCAAGTAGTGAAGAAGAGCAAATAGCTTTAACCCCGTCAGTAATACTCAGCGAATTACGAAATAGCCTGTTACCACCAAAATCAAGGGAAAGATACCTAGCGGCCTACGAAACTTTCCTACAGTGGAAAAACAGTAAACATGCCCAGTCATGCAACATTTTCGGAGAACGTATTCCTGGCTTACTTCAATGAACTGGCAAATAAATATAAGCCCAGCACGCTTTGGTCTATCTATTCCATGTTAAAAACACGCAAACTTGCGACGCTCGGACGGATATTCTGGTCGGAAATCTAAAGTATTGTCACCAAACGACGTTGAAAAGTTTCTAAAAGAAGCTCCGGACAGTCAGTACCTGGCAACAGCTTAATCTGCCAGACCTTTAAAGCTCTGGCAGATTAAGCTGAAAGGATCTGAGAGGAATTACGACCAACATTACTACAGTTTTAATTTTTTTTAAAACCCTACCCAATTTATTCTTACCTAGCCTAATTTACCCAACTTTTTGAAACCTCACTTTTTCAAACCTAACCTAATTTAACCTAACTTTTTCAAACTGTGAAGAAACTTACGATCACATTAAAAAGAAGATAAATAAGAAAATATCGGCCAACATTCATCACGAAACATCAACTCCTACCATCAAGCTTCCGGAGTTCACCGGAAACTACAACCAATGGCTACCGTTCCGGGACTTATTTATCGAGCTCATCCACTCCAACTCTTTGCTTCCGACGGCTCAGAAGACATCACACCTGAATTCCAAGCTCAAAGCAGTAAAATTGGTCCAGCACTTGGCACCGAACGCTGACAACTCCGATTCCTGTTGGGAGACTCAGACTTAGACTCAATTTTTTTATTGAATATAAATAAATAAATTATCTTATTCAACGTCAAAATTATACTTATAACTACAAGTAATTTTTTTTTATATAAAAAATACTACACCGTTTCGGAAGGTGGGCCTCGGGGTTTAGAAGAAACGGCAAGAAACTCCCCCATACCTTCTTTTTAAAAAAGTGACTTTACAACAGATACTGGTTTCGGTCTAAGGAAATACGCCGGCGAGTGATAGACTTGATCCATCGCCCCTCGTCGAATTTCTGTGCGCTGAGATGGTATGGACCATGCAGTTTTGTCATCTAAGTATTCCTTAATACTATAATAGGATTGTATTATGAGCTCATTTTTAACATAGTTTTTTAACCTCTTTTCAGGAAGGATTAATGACTCCTGTGGTATTTTATTGTAGTAGCGAATACAGTGCCCCATAAATGATGTGCCTACTTTACTTAGTCTAAATAATGGTAGTGCTAACCTGTTTCTATTTCTAGTGTTAACTGTATGGCTATCACCTACAATTTCAAATAAAGCTATGTTTTTTCTTACATGCATAATATTCTCGTATTGACAGGTAAGCGTAAGTATATTAATTTCTTTGAATTTTTCTCTTAATGATTCTCTAGCATCTAATTGATATATCGCCCTGATCGCCCTTTTTTGTAAGACAAATATCGTATTTATATCTGCTGCTCTCCCCCAGAGCAATATTCCATAAGACATAATACTGTGAAAATAACTAAAGTAAACCAATCTGGCAGTTTCAACATCTGTAAGATATCTGATTTGTCTGACCGCAAAAGCGGCTGAGCTAAGTCTTCGTGTGACATTAGTTATGTGAGGACCCCATTGAAGTTTCGAATCTATAGTGATTCCGAGAAAGATTGTGTCCTCAACGAGGTCCAATCTTTCAGATCCTATTCTTACACTAGCTTACAACCTGTCGTACATTAGGCAAACAAAATTTGATACATTTAGTCTTCTTTGAGTTTAATAAGAGGTTGTTTATATTGAACCAACTTAACACATGAGAGAGTGTACTCTTTGCGTCGTCTAGAATTTCTTCTGGTCTTTTCACCTTGAAAATAATAGATGTATCATCAGCAAATATGACACATCTATTATCAGTAAATTTTTTCAACATATATGGTGGGTCATTCACGTATACTAAGAAAAGGAACGGACCTAAGATAGAACCCTGGGGTACACCAATATTCATATGGGTTCCAGTGGACTTACATCTGTTTATATTTACTTTTAGTAATCTTTCCTTATGATAAGATTCCATTAATTTTAACGCATTATCTTTGATACCATAATGTTGTAGTTTGAGCAGAAGAGATTGATGGTCCACACAGTCAAAGGCCTTGGAAAGATCACAAAACATACCAACCACATCCTGTGATCCTTCCCACGCACTATAAATGTGTTCTACTAGCGCTACTCCGGCGTCTGTTGTTGATCTGGCTTTAGTGAATCCGAACTGTTTTTTGTGGAGTAGCCCAGATGCATTGAAGTGAGAGAGTAATTGACTCAATATGACCTTTTCAAACACCTTGCTCAACACTGGCAATACAGATACAGGTCTGAAGTTGGCAGGGTCTTCTTTACTACCGGATTTGAAAAGTGGTATTAATCTGCTCATTTTCATGAGGTCAAGAAAAACTCCGTTTGCTATACAACTATTGAACGTGATTGCCATGTATGGTGCAATCACATCGATTACCGATTTAACCACGTTAACCAACATGTCCCATAAATTTTCAGTCTTTTTCATGTACTCATACAATACGATACTCATACAATGCTACGATAATCTCAGGCTGCTTTTTACATCTTTCGCTAATACCCTGCTCAATCAACCGGATCAGCAACAACAAAACGCATACGGCCTGAAGAAACTACATGATGTTACCCTCGAGAGTTTCAACGCTTTGGGTAATATTGGACTCAACATATCTACGTGGGACCCACTGATCGTGCACATTCTATTGCAAAAGTAGACCCAGCCACATACAACGACTACATACAATAAATGGATTCACCGAGAAGATTGCCAGAACTGTACGAATTTCTCAAATTCCTGGAGTCAAGATTCATGGCTATGAAAACAATCAAAACTCGTAGTAGCCCTACAGCAAAATCAACAATTCCGAATAATACGCAGAAAAACTACAGCCATCAAAGAGCTATGAACTTTAATATGTCGGAAAGAATGCCACATACCTACCATGCATCGGTCAAAAGTTGCCCGCTCTACAGAAATACGACGTACGTGCTTATGCACTGCAGGAAGTTCATTAACATGATAATATAATCAATTATGTAAAAACTGCTTCTACAGTCACGAAGAACGCACTTGTGCCTCCACTAAGAGATGTGTGACGTGCAAAAACGCTATTCACACCCTACTCCTCCAGAAGAAAAATATAACCCTGGTACAGGTCGACAAACCACGTCCGGGACAACGAATGTGAAGTTCTACTGACAACAGCCCTGCTATAGGTCCATAATCAAGCGGGAGAGTACATAAATATGCGGGCTCTTCTGGACTAAGGATCCCAGGTGTCACTTATCACCGAAGAAGCTGCGCAAAGACTACGACTGCAACGCAAAAAGATGAACGCCACCGATTCCAGGGTCGGTGTATCATTGGGAAACTGCATTGGCCTTCTGAGCCTCAACTGTAAATCCCTTAACAAGGACTACACAATCGACGTGTAAGCTCTAATACTTATGAAGAAGTTTATAAGAAACTTGCCAAACACAACATTTGAGAAGTCAGGCTGGAGTCATTTGGAAACACTGAAACTCGCCGATCCAGTGTTCAACGTTTCAAACCCTGTTAACCCCCTCTTGGGGGCTGACGTCTACTCCGACATCATCCTCGACGGACTTCTGAAAGGAAAAACCAACACATCCGTCGCTCAATAAACGAAACTCGGATGGATCCTGTGCGGAAACATCAAGACCTTTACTTTGTTACTACTACTACTACTACTACTACTACTACTTTGGTAGCGTAACTAAGCAGTTAACTGCTTAGTTACGCTACACTATGCTACTTATCGCGATTCTGGGAAACAGAAGAAATAAGTAACAACAACGACAGTAACCTACCAAACGGAGGATGACTGTGAAAAGTTTTACATCGAAACAACGACGAGGAGGAGCGACGATTTTCCATGGTGTGATATATATATATCACACCATGGGGTTCTACGTGAAAGTTCCTCCACGACTAGACTAAGGTTGTTCTACAATGCTAGCATGAAGACAAGTACGGGACTCAGTCTAAATAAAGTCACGGAGAAAGGCCCCAATCTTTAAAAGGACCTTCATACACTCCTGATAAAAATCAGATGCTATAGGTATACTTTGACAGCCGACGTAGAGAAGATATTCAGACAGATTCTCATACAGAAAGATCAACAACACCTTCAGAAAATCGTCTGGAGAGAAAACCGGGAACAACCCTTACAAGACATGGTTCTCCGTATCGTTACATATGGTACCAAATCGGCCCCATATATGGGAATGAGAACCTTGAAACAACTGGCATTGCATGAAGAAGAAAACTACCCTGACGCCGCCAAGAAGCTCAAAAAAGAATGCTATAGGGATGACGTCATTACGGACGCAATGATCATCGAAGAAGCAAAACAACTCCAGTTAGACCTTTTGGCACTACTCAAGCTAGGAGGTTTTATTTTTATCTGAGGAAATGGTCCAGGGCATCAGTACAAAAAGAAGACACTCTTTTATTTTTAACTGGAAACTCCCTGCACAGAAAGGCAAAACTACGAAAATAAAGCTATTGTTTGACAATAGAAAACTTTATGACCCTCTTTGATGGCTCGCTCCAAACTTGATGTGGGTCACCAAAATCGAATGGGAAAAATGCCTGCCTAACGACTTTGAAATCGAATGAAAGAAGATTAGAAACGACCTTTCCAACGTGAACCAGATATATCAGTACCAAGATGGCTATACAACGAGAATACCATCGGACTACTGCAACAGTAGTAAGAAAGCCTATTCCTGCGTGGTGTACAGCCGCACTACAAATTCCGACGAGACATACATACACACCTTATTGGTGCGAAGACGAGAGTAGCACCGCGGATTAAGAAGACGTCTCTACCCAGATTGGAGAAAGCAGGAGCAGTACTTCTATCAAAGTTCATCGAGAAGATAAAATCATCGCTCAGTGAATACGAATTGCACACCGCATGTTGGACTGACTCGCAAGTCGTCTTAACATTGCTACAAGGTGATGTCACGCGCTGGGAAAAATACGTCACCAATCGTGTTAAATAAATAATTACGGTCACGGACGCAAAAAGATAGCGCTACGAAAAAACAGATGAAAACCCGGCGGACTGCGCTACACGAGGACTATTGCCATCGCAAGCTGCATCTTTTGAGCTTTGGTGGAACGGTCCAAAGTGGCTGAAAACTACGAAAATCGAGCATGAAAATAAAACGACTCGAACGTTTATTACAACGAGCACAGTCGAATGTATATATAATAACTCCAGCGCATCGAGAAATGCTGACACCGAGCGCGTCGCGGACTACCTACTCGAACGGCACAGCTCATTGACACGACTGGCTCGGGTCACCGCATGGGTACTACGATTTAGTATGGCCGTGCGATGTAAACAAACATCACGTGGTGAAGTTTTATCGTCCGAAGAACTCGACAGAGCCATGACCTACGTAATACGACCAGTGCAACGAGAAAACTATTGTGAAGAATTCGAAAACTTGAAGAAACGAAGAACTGCCTACAATAAAAGCAGTTTACTCAATTTGAAGCCATATTTAGATGACGATGGAATGCTCCAGGTCGGCGAGAGACTACAACATTCCTCGCTGCCTGAAAAATAAAACATCCTGTAATAGTGCCTCATAGAGGAAGACTTCTTTTTTCAAAGGCCACTTAGATACTCATCTATCAACGCCTTCACAGCAGCTTACCGAGCAGTTGAACTTCATCGCTACGAAAATGCAAAGATTAACGCCTATCATATCAAGAACGTATAAGAAGTATTGAAGAAACTTTGTATGCTTTTATACGTAAAAGCTCGAATTATAACTAACTAACTGCTGTACTAAATTCAAATTCCACTCACGAGTGAGAAAGACTTCACAGCATACCGTATTATTCCACTAGCGTAGGGTTGCCATACGTCCCGGTACGCCGGGACATGTCCCGGTTTGAAGCATGGTGTCCCGGCGTCCCGGCCGATAAGCAAATTGTCCCGGTTTAAAAAATATAGTTATTTAATAGAGGGCTGGACTTGGTAAACAGTAATATACCTCCAATAAACGCGCTCTAACTAGCTAGGCTAATCGTACGTGGATAGAACAACGTAAGCGCTGACACTTGTTCGTTCACATTTCACGAATTTACGTTTGGCACGCTATCAAGCTCACTATGTGACTTAGAGATGTTTGATACAAGATCGACTTTTCTTATGTATTGATATCCCTTATCTCCACTGCCGCTGATGTAATGTCAATCGATGTGGAGTCCATGGTACTAAAAATTTACAAATATTTTTCAATATTTACTGTGAGAGTTGAGCGCCTCAAGGAATTTTGTGAGCTAGCAGAAGTAACATATAATAATATACTGTCCCACTCGAGAACACGATGGCTGTCACTTCTTCCAGCTGTAGAACGCATATTAAAGCTTTGGGTGCCATTGAAAGATTTTTTCGCAGCTGAAGCAAGAGCCCCGAAAGCAATAACCGACTTTTTTGAGAACCCTATATCTGAATTGTACACTCTTTTTGTGCACAGTCAATCATCTTTAATTGAGAAGCAAATTAAAAGGATAGAAAAATCAGTGATTACTGTTATTGAAGTAAAAAGTGTTTTAAATGATACAACGAAACAACTGAACGACCGGTCAATAAATAGCTACTTGGGTAATCAAACAAAACAATTATACACGAAACTCAAGAATGAAGGTACTCATGATGCACAGCAAACAGAAACATTTGACAAAGACACAAGTGATTATTCCACGCTGCTATTGAATATCCGAACAGTGGTCTGAGCCTATGAAAAAATTCGAGATTTTCGATTGGATGATGTTGAACGAGATTCCACAGTGGCAATGTAATGGTACACGAGAGTCAGTACATTTGATACTTCATTTTGCGTGACAGAGGGCTAGCCCATCGCCGCGCTGTTTTGAATACGAGAATCGGTTCATATAACGTTTGGGGTTTTGAGTAGCTCAGGGGTAAGTTAGCAAAAAACAATGAGCCGACGCGTGGGATGGTTCGAGGAAGGTTACAGGTCAGGTTTTTTGTCGTATTCCTACGGAATGTGTAGGGATCAGAGCCGATTTGGCTGCGCGCTGAATAAATTATGAATAACTAAATAATGGAAGGTTATTATGGAACGATACGGAGAAAGCTATTATGTTGATTGCAAATATACAATTGCGTTTGTTTGGTATGAGATGGCGAGTTTGACATGACTAGTCTGAATATCATTCTAGTGATCTTTGTCTAGCGCGCTAGCGGTCGGGAAGGCTTAATTAATCGCAACAAGCTTTTATGGTCAGCGATCAACAGATTCTGTGTATCGGCAGTACCGAATGACTTGAGTGATAACCTACGGTTGATCATAGTGAATATGCGTACACACAATTTGTAGAACGGCGGATCTGCATGGCATGGTTGAAATTAGACCCTGTGTAGTTAGTGATAAGAAGCTTCGCTTGGGCAGAGCCTGTTCGCAAAGGACGCCATTTTTTTTCAGACATGTGGGGACTATAAATACGATTGCGGGGGAAGGGAGAGCATTCAGTCTCAGCGTCTAGCTACTGTGACAGTCGTCTTTCAAATTCTAAACAGTTTTGGTCTGCCGTCTTACGCGTCTGAACTAGACGAATTGTGATTGCGAAGTTACAGTGGTTTTTCGTGAGTGTCTGAAGCGCCGAGATATACCTCGGTTCCTATCCTTTATATCAACCTACCCCAAATTCCAAAACTATCCTTGGGTCGTTAGATAAGAACTTGTAGGTAACTGATCTGAGTCTGAGTCTGGGCTTGGAGCGACCCTAAATTCCTTTTTCCTTCACCATAGGGTTCCTGGATTGGCTCTTAGGATATTCGCGGGCTAATCCTCTCCTCATTCCTTTCGAGTAGCGAGTTTTGAAATTCCCACATACACAGTCATTAAACATACAAGCACATTCAAATCAAACTCAACCATTTTCGAGTGGTGTCGATAATGGACGTGGTATAACACTAGGTTTTTAGACTAGGCTAGACAGGAGTTTAGTTGCGGCTAAACCTAGGTTGGCAGGGCATAGGGAGACTGTTTGATCGATGAGGTTCCGCGGATGGAAATAACAAATTCAGAACAAAATTAAACCGGTGTCAATACAGATAACCTATCCTGTTGATATTTTGACATTTGAGTGTTGTCGGGGACGCGCGAAGAGATCAAATTACAGTCTAAAGTTCATTGTTTAGGACCGGGTAGATTGTTTTGCCTTGCCTTGGGTCAATTTGGATTCAAGTTGCATCTTTAAATTAAATGTTAATTTCGCTGGAGGTCTAATGTGTAGGCTGAGTCAAATATTTATGATTTTGCTTGGCTGAGGACGTGCTGAGGTCAGTGGAATTCATAGTTCGGTATTTACCGAACTATGCACTTCGCAATGGTGAGGGTTAGATCTCCTAAAGCGCTAATGACAACGTTTCGATAACATCCAGCTCAAATTGCGCAGAGTTGAAGGTTTCAAAACGTTACGGACCTTTTGAGGTAACCGCTAGTTCAAACCCATTTCGGAAAATCAAATCGCAATTGTGTAAACCGGTCTATTCGGATCGTTATTGCCGTGAACTAAATATATAATTGGAACCACCACTAGCCGCTACTAGCGAGCACATGAAATATCATTGAGTACTCACGTCGTAAAACTACGACGGATATCTATACGATATCCCAAACAAATATTACAAATCGTGGTCGACCACTAAAAGAAGTTCCAAGCGCCCATATATACAAAAAATAAGTTCACACAAAATACAACAACGATCGATCTGGCGCAATACACCGCTAACTGATGCGAAATACCGGCTTGCGGACATATATGCTTTCTCTATCTAACTTGAAACTGTAACTTCCTGAACCAAACTTCGTTCGACTATTGTACGCCTAACGAACTTCTCAACGAAAGAGAAATTCGGACTTATCATTCTTAACTTACAAATTTTACAGCTGAATCGGGACATCTCTTTTTGGGGTAGGTAGAATAGACGATCATAGCTACTGATAGCGGTGGCTCGACCTTAGCCTTTTATGCCGTTACAGATTTTCTGGTGCCGAGACCGAAGGATATCCTAGATAGTCTGATATCTAGATATTCTAAAAGAATCAAGGTCTAACCGTTACTTTTAAAAATAACACAACGTAGAAACGATTTTAAACAGTTCAGTTTTGTAAGTAAGAAATAAGCAAAAAAAAGGGGCATTGTTTCCACAATTCTTCGGACGAGCTACGGCGGTTTAGTGTTCAGGAATAATGGCCGGCCGGCTTAGAAAAAACGTTAGTCGGGTAGTACAAGACGATTCACTTTCGCAGACAAGTGAAATGGCGTCAGGACAGGTGACGCAATTGTTATCTGAGATAGTGAATAGATTAGACAGTTTGGAAAGGGGTTCTAGCGCGAGCAATACTAGTAGGACTTCGGACAGACAGACTGACAGACAGGAACTAGAGACGTTTGAACAATCGGTAGAAAAACGTCAATCATGCATAGTGAAAATGACACAGAAGTTGCCGACATTCGATGGGCGGAGTTCGGAAAATCCGATGATTTTCTTAAGAGATGTAAAGGCTTATATTAAAGTCTCGGGAGATAGTTCTAGGGCTTTGATATGGGCAACGGATAGTTTGGTAGGAATTGCAAAAGTTCGAATGAGCATATACAGAGACTCATGGCGAACCTATTCGGATTTTGAAAAAGATTTCAGAGAGGTTTTCTGGGGTGATAATGAACAGGAATTAATTAAACAAAGATTCCTAACTGCGAAGTTTGATTCCAAGAAAGGTCAAAGTATGGAAGAATTCTTTGCCTCTCAATTGAATAGCATATATGAGCTTACGATACCGTTTACTGATACGGAGAAAATCAACACGATTTTCAGACAGTTGCCGCGTGATATTCAGGTAGCGTTTTTTGCTAGAAAGGAACCGATGACTATACGAGAGGCGGTCGAGTTCCTTCGGCATTTAGAACGGAATGTCGATGGGGGATTAAGTGCGTTGCAGAGTTCGGAGACAATGAATACGAACGACGTAAGGCGGAATAGCTACATGCATGGGCAATATCGAGCTATGCGGGTAAATACGATACGATATAACGCGGTGAGTCGTAGGAATAATTATAACGCGGGAACAAAGGCGCGAAACGAATTTGGGACGCGCGCTCGCGGTTATTTTCGCGGTAAAGGTAGACAGCTTCAGGCTAGTTTCAAGGCAATAGGGTTCCAAAGGGGCAATGATGTTTCAGATAATACAGAGGCAGGGCAAAGTTCAAGGGACAGGAATAATGCGATAAGTTCGAATTCAAAAAACTAGTGGACTCGCGCGGGTCGTTCGCGCTCAGATATTTATTACGCTTCGGGTGGACAGCCGATCAAATTGAAAAAAAGCATAGACTGTATGAATTGTGTAATTTGGATTCGAACGTGGGTTTGAATGAATTTATTCAATTATTAGCGCATAAAGCGCATGGATATGCCGTGTCTTTAGATGAAAAATCTAGATCGAATTGTAGAGATCGAAATGACAGGCGTTTACATACGATATTCAGAGACGACGATTCGACTGAGTGTGGGCGCGATTTATGTAGTACCTTGACATTACCTGAGATAGATGTGCGTATTGGGAATATTATTGTAAGGAGTTTATTGATTCGGGGAGCGAAATCAGTGTAATTAGTCGGAGAGTGTACGATGAAGTATGCAGGCAATTGGGAAAACCGACGGAAATACCGATTCCAAGTTTGAGAATCACAGGTGCGTTCGCGGTCAGTAAAGAAAGGGTTGATAAGTTAGTTACGTTACCATTAACAATAGGTGAATGCGTTATCGATACTCCAATGCTAGTATTAACAAGGGTGCCTAAAGATTTAATTTTAGGGTTTGATTTTATACAACAGACGCGAGCCAGTTTAATGTGTGAGGGAAATAAGAGGCTAATTATACGAAGCGCCGGGCAGATGTGTGAAATACCATTAGGTATTGGTCCTAATCAGGATTCTTGCTGTTGTACAATGGAAGTACAGAACCAAGATACCAGTAGAAATATGATAGAGGAATATGTGAATAATTCATCAATACCTGTTGAACACAAAACAAAGTTATTGCCGGTGTTAAATAAACATGCAGAGTTGTTTAGCGATAGGGTAGATCGGACAAATAAATATATACATGAGATAAAAATGAGAGATGAAACGCCTTTCGTAAAACGAAGCTATCCCATACCGTTCGCATATCGCGATAAAGTAACAAAACGATTGGAAGAAATGGAACAGATAGGTATTATTAGCAGGCAATCTACGGATTTCAGCAGTCCATTGACTTGTGCACTAAAGAAGTCAGGGGAGGTCCGTATATTGCTAGATGCACGACAATTAAACACGGGAATGGTTGGGGAAGTTGAAACTACACCTTTAATGAGTGAGATATTGCAATCGGGGCGCCGAATAAACTACGTAGGGGTTATTGATATCAAAGATGCGTATTTTTCTATACCATTATCAGACGAATCTAAACGATACACGGGTTTTGTATATCAAGGCAGAAGTTATGTTTACAACGTTTTACCTCAGGGGTTGAAAACCAGTGTGGGTTCATTTTCGAGGGCGATGGACTTAATTTTAGGGCCAGAGGTTAGGTCATATTGTTTAAATTTTGTTGACGATTTGGCGATTTTAACTGAGGGTGACTTCGATCAGCATTTGTATCAAGTGGACACGGTTCTGAGTAAATTGAAAGACGCGGGCTTCACATGCAAACTAAAAAAATGCGAGTTCGCACAAAAAAAGGTCAAGTTATTGGGGCATATTTTGTCTACACATGGTTTGCAAATGGACCCGGACAAAATTGAAACACTTAAATTATATCCGTCACCCAGAACTGTCAGGCAATTGAGGGCGTTTTTGGGGTTCATAAATTACTTTAGGAGGTTCATAAAAATTTTTGGAACGTTAACACAGCCCTTATACAATTTATTACGGTCTGGAGTCAAGTTCGTCTGGAGGGCGCAGGTGCAGAGTGCTTTTGACGAGATAAAAAACCAATTCTTAGAAAGTATAATATTGAGTCAGCCATTGGCGGGAAAAACGTATTATGTCCAATGCGACGCCAGCGCTATAGGAATTGGGGGCTATGTTTATCAATTAGATGATTCGGGCCAGGAACGAATTATAGGGTTTTGTTCGCAGGCATTTAAGGGAGCTCAAACTAGATGGTCTGTCAGCGAACAGGAAATGTATGCAGTTATATACACTTTAAAGCGATTTGAGATATATTTGCGGGGAGAAAAAGTTATTATTAGAACTGATCATAAAAGTTTGACGTTCATTAAGTCGTGGACTTTATTGGGGGCACGCGTAACTAGGTGGGTTATGTTTTTAGAGCAATTCGATTACGACATAGAATTTGTGCGAGGGACTGATAATCAAATTGCCGACACGCTAAGCAGGCAAATAGCAGGACCTGGAGGCATGAATGACAGTATGAATGTTCAGCCGGGAATATTCTGGTTTCAGGCATCGAATACCGCAAGTGTTATTTCGAGTTTACGGGACATTGCGAGATTACAAAGCGAAGATGAGCGGTTAAATCGAATTAGCGGTTGTATCAGACGTAGGATGGTAGATACGGAAACGAGAGGGTTTGATAATTACAAGCTAGTAGGTGATACGTTATATTTTCACGTGCCGAAGCGGAACGTACAGTTGTTAGTAATTCCGAAATCACTACAGGAGGAACTAATTTTACACATACATGAAGAAATAGGTCACTACGGCAGATATAAAATATTAGCACTGATGAAGGACAGATATTATTTTCTTCACATGAGTAGGGTGATTAGCAGGGTGATAAGAAGTTGTGACATATGTCAAAAGGTCAAACCAAGTACTAACAATACCGTTGGTCCTTGTACACCGGTGTTGGCGGAAAGGTTGGGTGAGAAAGTTATCTCGTACCTTTATGGGCCATTGCCCGTAGGTAAATTCGGATATCAATATACATATATATGTGATTCAAGACGTGTACAGTAAAGTAATAAAATTATATCCAATGCGAAAAGCGACAAAAGAGATTTCATAGGGAAATACCTATCGAAACTATAATTACGGACTCAGGACCACAGTTCATATCGAAAGTTTGGGAATTTGGTCTCAAACAGCTAGGGATTCGGGTCACCCATACGTCGGTGTATTGTCCAAATTCAAATAGCGTAGAAAGAGTGAATCGCGAGCTAGGTCGACTAATTAGAACTTATTGCAGCGGAAGTAATCGTAGTTGGGTCGACGTGTTACCGGACATTCAGAATTGCTATAATAATATCGAACACACAAGCACAGGCTTTGCGCCTAATGAGTTGGCGTTTGGTAGGCGGGAACCGTTAACTATTGACAAGGAATTAGGCGATGAATGGTTATTAGGTCATAGTGTGCGAGATACGGAACAGGTGCGGAATGTAGCGATAGAAAACTCTAAAAGTTCTAGTGAACGACGTAAGCGACAGGCAGACAAACGGCGTAAGTTAGAAGTCTATCGTATAGGTGATTATGTGAAACTTAAGACTTTTGTGCGTTCAAATAAAGAACATAAAATCATGCGGAAATTTTCATTGTTGTATAAAGGGCCTTATGTTATTTCGGCAGTGGTATATCCGAACTGTTATACTTTAGTAGATCCGGTTTCAAATGAGATATTGGGTAACTTCAATACTATAAATAATTATGTGAGGACGAATAAGGGCGTAGATAAATAAGATAGTGTATAAAAGTTATATAATTAAGCTGTAAGCTGTAAATTTGAGTAACTACTTTGTAGATTTAAGGATCTTGCATGGTTTAGAAAGGGAAAAATAAAAAAAATAAAAAACAAACAAAAAATTTGTATATATATAGTAATACGAATTAGGATAAGTTGCGGGTAAGCGAGGTTGTATAGTTAGATAGATAAATAAGATAAGACAGGAGAGAGCTCAATCGAGTTGTGTAAATATTATATACATAATTGACAGATTCATCGGTCTGTGTACATGATTTGAGATGTTCGTACGTATAGAGTGGATATGGACAAAGCATGGATTAGCATTGTGGTAATGAGATCCTTGCGCCATGTTTAACTGAGATAAACAGTGTCTCAAGGTCTGGGAGGGGGCTGTAATGGTACACGAGAGTCAGTACATTTGATACTTCATTTTGCGTGACAGAGGGCTAGCCCATCACCGCGCTGTTTTGAATACGAGAATCGGTTCATATAACGTTTGGGGTTTTGAGTAGCTCAGGGGTAAGTTAGCAAAAAACAATGAGCCGACGCGTGGGATGGTTCGAGGAAGGTTACAGGTCAGGTTTTTTGTCGCATTCCTGCGGAATGTGTAGGGATCAGAGCCGATTTGGCTGCGCGCTGAATAAATTATGAATAACTAAATAATGGAAGGTTATTATGGAACGATACGGAGAAAGCTATTATGTTGATTGCAAATATACAATTGCGTTTGTTTGGTATGAGATGGCGAGTTTGACATGACTAGTCTGAATATCATTCTAGTGATCTTTGTCTAGCGCGCTAGCGGTGGGGAAGGCTTAATTAATCGCAACAAGCTTTTATGGTCAGCGATCAACAGATTTTGTGTATCGGCAGTACCGAATGACTTGAGTGATAACCTACGGTTGATCATAGTGAATATGCGTACACACAATTTGTAGAACGGCGGATCTGCATGGCATGGTTGAAATTAGACCCTGTGTAGTTAGTGATAAGAAGCTTCGCTTGGGCAGAGCCTGTTCGCAAAGGACGCCATTTTTTTTTTCAGACATGTGGGGACTATAAATACGATTGCGGGGGAAGGGAGAGCATGCAGTCTCAGCGTCTAGCTACTGTGACAGTCGTCTTTCAAATCCTAAACAGTTTTGGTCTGCCGTCTTACGCGTCTGAACTAGACGAATTGTGATTGCGAAGTTACAGTGGTTTTTCGTGAGTGTCTGAAGCGCCGAGATATACCTCGGTTCCTATCCTTTATATCAACCTACCCCAAATTCCAAAACTATCCTTGGGTCGTTAGATAAGAACTTGTAGGTAACTGATCTGAGTCTGAGTCTGGGCTTGGAGCGACCCTAAATTCCTTTTTCCTTCACCATAGGGTTCCTGGATTGGCTCTTAGGATATTCGCGGGCTAATCCTCTCCTCATTCCTTTCGAGTAGCGAGTTTTGAAATTCCCACACACACAGTCATTAAACATACAAGCACATTCAAATCAAACTCAACCATTTTCGAGTGGTGTCGATAATGGACGTGGTATAACACTAGGTTTTTAGACTAGGCTAGACAGGAGTTTAGTTGCGGCTAAACCTAGGTTGGCAGGGCATAGGGAGACTGTTTGATCGATGAGGTTCCGCGGATGGAAATAACAAATTCAGAACAAAATTAAACCGGTGTCAATACAGATAACCTATCCTGTTGATATTTTGACATTTGAGTGTTGTCGGGGACGCGCGAAGAGATCAAATTACAGTCTAAAGTTCATTGTTTAGGACCGGGTAGATTGTTTTGCCTTGCCTTGGGTCAATTTGGATTCAAGTTGCATCTTTAAATTAAATGTAAATTTCGCTGGAGGTCTAATGTGTAGGCTGAGTCAAATATTTATGATATTGCTTGGCTGAGGACATGCTGAGGTCAGTGGAATTCATAGTTTGGTATTTACCGAACTATGCACTTCGCTATGGTGAGGGTTAGATCTCCTAAAGCGCTAATGACAATGTTTCGATAACATCCAGCTCAAATTGCGCAGAGTTGAAGGTTTCAAAACGTTACGGACCTTTTGAGGTAACCGCTAGTTCAAACCCATTTCGGAAAATCAAATCGCAATTGTGTAAACCGGTCTATTCGGATCGTTATTGCCGTGAACTAAATATATAATTGGAACCACCACTAGCCGCTACTAGCGAGCACATGAAATATCATTGAGTACTCACGTCGTAAAACTACGACGGATATCTATGCGATATCCCAAACAAATATTACAAATCGTGGTCGACCACTAAAAGAAGTTCCAAGGCCCATATATACAAAAAATAAATGGTACCATCACACAAAATACAACAACGATCGATCTGGCGCAATACACCGCTAACTGATGCGAAATACCGGCTTGCGGACATATATGCTTTCTCTATCTAACTTGAAACTGTAACTTCCTGAACCAAACTTCGTTCGACTATTGTACGCCTAACGAACTTCTCAACGAAAGAGAAATTCGGACTTATCATTATTAACTTACAAATTTTACAGCTGAATCGGGACATCTCTTTTTAGGGTAGGTAGAATACACGATCATAGCTAATGATAGCGGTGGCTCGACCTTAGCCTTTTATGCCGTTACAGCAACAAATTGAAGAAATTACAAGTTATTTAAGCGAGAAATCTATACAAATTAGTGATTCAATGTATGAGGAATTTATGTACTTACAATCGTTCCTACAAACTGAAATGTCTGATGAATGGAAATGTAAAAACGTACAAGATAGATGGAATTATTTTTTTCAAATGACAGAGGAAAGAGAAAGAAAAACTAATTTACTCAAAGTATGTCAATATCTCTTTGCAATCCCTGGCCATAATGCACATGTGGAGCGGGTATTTTCATTGATAACCTCGCAGTGGACTAAAGAGAGGAACCAGCTCGCTGTGGGGACAGTTGAGAGTATAATTCAGTGCATATACAACTACAAGATGACATGCATTGAGTTCTACAAATACGTGAAGTCCCAAAAAGAATTGCTCCGTAAAGCGGGAACATCTGACAAGTATGAATGGGCCCAGAAAAGCGGCAACAATTCAACAACAAAGAAACTTCCTTACCGCTTGATTTTATATTTGTTGATTAATTTATTATATTTTGTAATAAGAATAAGACAAAAATGCCAGGCATAAATGAGGATATTTGATGATTATATTTTGTGTCAATTTAAAAAATAGCGATGCCATGGATAGATGAGAATGTTATATTTAATTTTGTTGATTACATTTGGGGTTTATTAAAAAAAATACATTGTGATAATTGCATGTTTGTTGATTACATAGTGTGCTAATTAAAAAAATGTTGACAGATAGGTACTTACTTTAGTTAATGTTGATTTCGTAAAAATATTTTTTTTATCAATATTTTGTAAAATTGTCAGAACTATTGAATTGGCATTGAATGGCTGTGTTAAAAGTTGTTCTGTGTTTAGGCAAGGACTAAACCTTTAAAGTTACCTATTCTTGTAATAAAAGTTCCGTTTTTTCTACCTTTACTAGTTTTTCTTGAAATGTCCCGGTCTGAGTCCTCACACTTATGGCAACCCTACACTAGCGATAGACAGACACGGAAGAACTGTTATGGTGAAAACACAATCGTCTTTTATAGTGATTAACTTTAGAAAGAACACCTACGTCAGCATGGAAGAAGAAGAACTAAAAGAATGTTCCATGACGGACAAAGGCAACTTCATCGAACGAGGCACAACGAAAACGCACTTTGTGTGAAGCAATAATATTCAGTCAAAGGGAACCCAAGCCATGCGAGACTACGGCGATAAATTGCAGAGACAACTGGATCAAATTACAGAATAAACAGAAAACCTGGCTCTATAGCTGTTGTGATAGAATATACATATAGAATCTAGAATATACATATAGAATCTAGAATAAACATATAGAATATAAGAGCTAGAATTTTTTATACAATATTTCCCAGCGCGCCCCGCAGAGCCGCCGCCGCCGCAGCCAGGTATTGTATTGAGATTGAGCCTCGCTCGCTTCCAGTGATGCCACCTTGGTTTTTGAAAAGGGGCAGTCGGACAAGCTAGACAGATAGATTAGATAGATTATAGTACGTTCAGTAAAAAGTGCTAGGTCTAGCCTGAAAAGGGCTAAGATGGTAACACTGCTCGCTTCTGCCATAAGCGGTGTCAAACAAAAATTTGAACACAACTTCATTTGGGAGTGTTTCAAGGTTGCCTATTTGTAAATATCAATCTTATTTTATGAATATTCAAGAGTTTCATTTATCTGAGGAATATTCAGGTAAGGGCTCAGAATATACAAGCAAAGAATTTCGTTTACTTGAGGGTCAGGGGTAGATCCCTATACGAAAGGAGAAGGAAGTTTATGCAGCGTCCGGACGCTTGCCACCTGCCGCAAGCTTCGAGCCACTACAAATGTTTGCGTTGATTTTGAAATCAAACGTCGCCATCCACACGCTGGCGAGTACGCTATAGTACGTCAGTTTGTTGTTAGCCAGCAAGCATGGGGGACATAGCAAATATTGCGTCGGCCACAACATTTGGCAAGATTATTTTTATTATAGGTAAAGGAAATTTTTTAAATGCTTTTTTGCAAATGGCCATGCAAATGTCTTGGTTTGCAGTTCCATCACGTTCATTTCCGAATTTCATTGAACCAAAACAAAACTGAATTACAACAGAACTGAACCGAAACGGAAACATAGGCGTTTGTTCATTTTACAAAATAGCGTGATCATCTTCCTGGTTTATTTAATAACGTACCTAACAATGGTCCCGGGTTCGAACCAGGGCTGTCAGATGAAAAATTGTGGCGATCGTACCAATGCTATAAAAAGTCGCATTGTCTGGTAAAATTGGAAAAAAAATCGTATATAAATGTATCGTTGATTTTATTATAAAATTGACGCTAAACAGAAATTAAACCTCTTTTTTGTTACAAATTTTCCGTGTTCATCATTCTATCGTATCAGACGTTAAATCACTTTAGTTTTCGGTGTTTCTTATTAGCTATTTTGCAAATTTTAAATAAAGTTCCGAAGTATCATATGCCAAATTCGGTTCTTAATCTGGTTTTTGGGCTTGTTCACTTTAAATGCTATCTAGCAGTTTTTCGACTGTATTTTTAGCTTGAGATAATTTTTTCAGTTAGTTGAACAAACAAGAAGCACGTATGTATTTTTATAATTATAATTATAAAAATGAATGAAATTGCCCTTTCGGTTCTTTAACGCTTTATTTTTTTTCGAAGTCGAAGTTTTGTTATTCAGTAAAATCTCAGTTCCTTCTGCTCTACTTTTTGATTTCAAACTTCACATGCATTTTTAGAATATTTAGAATGTTTTGTTGTTTACAGATAATGTAACAACAGAAATTGTGATTGGTCAAAATTGTTGTCAGACCTAATGTCAAACGGGTTGAATGAAAAAAATCGTGCTTTTTCCGTACGATTTAGATGTTTCGATAACAGTCGTACAAAGTCTGCAAAAAGTCGCGCAAATACTATTTAAATCGTACAAATGGCAGCCCTGGTGATGACGCGTTGCAAGCGCTTGCAGCAAATCCCTTTGATAGACTTGTGTGTGACCAAAAAACTGACACTCGATCGGATCTGCTACAAGCTCTCGCAAGCCTACGCAAGCCAAGACCACCTCTCCACACGTTTGAATTAGTGACGGCTTCTGAAGGCTTGCAGAGCGTGCGGACGCGCCATTAGCGGAACATGCCTTTGAAAGACCCTTTTTTTGTTTGTTTTGTCTTCATTCATTTCGTTTCGTTGCCATGGCGGCGGCGGCAAACAAAATAACTTGTGAAACACTTCTCAATTTTTCTTATGATTTGTCTTGATACCAATTGAAATTGTAGAGCGTAATTTCAAGAAAATGTAGATCGTAGAATTAATATTATTTAGGCGATGTGTAGTGATGTGTAAATTCTCAATGGTTCAATGAATTACAACCGGCTTCAATTTTGTACCAATGCTTGTAGTGTTTGGATGTATTTGTATTTTGAGAGTGTGTCTGTTGTTGCGATGAACACCAAGTGCAAAGAAAAAGTTCAGAATGATTTTTGTAAGAGCCACACATTTAGAACTGAAAAGGGTAAGAATAATACCATCTTTGGTATGGAAGTAGGATTCTGGGTTGGAGTGTAGTTGAGAAGGCGCCAAGGAAAAAGACTCAGTTTTTTTTTTCGCTTTGAGTTCGCCAGATTCTGTTGGTGGATTAATCAGCCCTTTAACCGGGGGTCCCCCTTACCTTTTTATCCCTTTTTCCCCCTCTACATCCTTGTGAATGCAAAAAAAGTAGACATTTTCTTCAATCTTTGGACAATCATGAAAACATGGGTTATTGACACTCTGACCAAACTATGGCTTTCCCTAAAAGGACCCTCCCCCCCCTGCGTAAAATTCGTGCGTTTATATAAAATATTACCCAACACTATTTCCACAGAATTAATTCGGATATGTCCCTCAAAATTAAGCAAGCGGGAGTTGGAAGACCTATACTTCGAGTTACTGGATAATAACATTGTTCTTAAGAGGACGGTCAATGCACAAGATGACAAGATCAGATGTTTGTCGACAAAAGTGCTGAGGTTGACGGCTGTTCATAAGAATGGGTTGTCCAAAGAGCAAAATAGTTGCTGCATCAGTACAAAATTGGCTATTGAGGAACAAAATAATACGTGAGTATGGAATATGGATATGTATATGGAAAGGTTTCTTGGCGCCTGAGCAAGGCACCATCCCTCTTGCCCATGTATGCATCTCTCTTATTCCCATGCACTAGAATGTTGTCAAACATTTTGTGTTCTAGTTAGTATAATTTATTGGCTATTTGAATCGCAGACTCGCTGAGCTCAGGAAGGCAAATGAGCAGATGATTGAAAAGATCCGTTTACTAAATACAAGGGTTTGCTCAGCTAAACAATTCCTGAGGAAGAGTCCAGCACGACCTATTTCCCAGAAGCTCACAGCTATTGATCATTCTTCAAAGTAAGTAGAGCAAATGAGTATGCCATACAGTAGTAGGTTAGTTATCTGCTTTATAGTTTTTCTGACTCATAGGACCAAAGAATTGATGCAAAGATAAGAATATAAATGATTTTTAACTGTGTTATTAATTAGCACATTTTACTTAGGAGGAGGATAAGTTGGCACAATAAGGACTCTTATGGAAACTATATGTTTGTAATTGATATTACAGGGCTACATCTAATACCACATTGACTAAAATGAAAGAATCTGAGCGGAATATCAACAACACCGATATGTGAGTGCATGGTCATATTTGTGTAAGAAAATGGTTGTTTATAAAGACTGCGTTTCCTGTGGGATATGTGGAAGTCGAGTCACGAGGAAATATCTGTTCGGTACCTGTGTATTGTCCAGCTAGGGCTTTAGGAAATATTTAATTTAATTTAATGTTAAATACCATTTCAGTGCTACATCTACTACAGCTTTGAACGTCAAAGAATCTGATCAGAATAAGACAAAAATGACACTGTCAGTCTCTTGCCAATGCGAAATCATCATGTGAGTTGATTGCCTTGATTTCATATACTTATATTTGTATGAATTTGAGAAAATAGTCTTAAATTTAATTTATTTGCAGGGGTAAGTCCAGCCTCACAGGTGAAAATTCGGATATGAGTAAAACACATGAGTAAGTATAAAAATTACAAATGCTGCCTAGACATATTTTAGTATGAGTCTATTTTTTGTGTCTATGTTGTTAGTCATCTTTATACCATTGCCTTATTCAAACAGTCAACATTTATAATCTTTAGGTTTCCGTTCCCGAAGTGTGCCAAACGGGACCATATTATTAAGGCTGCTGTCCGTCTGTCTGTCAGCAGACTACCTCATAACAAAAAACAGAATGTGTATTTCTGTTGCCAATAGAGCAACTACACAGATTTATTTTTCCGTATACACTTGTACTAAGAAACCCTTGGCCGGTTTTTTTATAATTCCGTTTTTTATTTATTTTAACTTGTTTTAGTGAAACTTCTGAACGACTGTGCAATGAAAATAAATGCAGGACTGAAATGGAAGAGCTCAAACAGAAGGTTGCCAGATTGCAGGAGGTACATTATTATTAATATTATTAAGTAATACATTTCTTAACCTTTGACTGGTGACATGGTTTTTGTGTAACGTAACTGGTGACGAGGGGACTGAGAGGCCCACTGCGGTATCTAGTATAAATCATAGAAATTAAGTGTGGTAGCTAGCCAGAGTATGTAAAAACTGTGTTATCATATATAAATGGATAAAATAAAACAAATAACTATACTCTGAATATATTTTTAGGGTTCCGTACCCAACGGGTAAGAACGGAACCCTATTACTAAGACTTCGCTGTCCGTCCGTCTGTCACCAGGCTGTATCTCAAGAACCTAGCTAGAGAGTTGAAATTTTCACAGATTATGTATTTCTGTTGCCGCTATAACAACAAATACTAAAAAACAGGATAAAAGAAATATTTAAGGGGGCTCCCATACAACAATTCTTTCAATACCACATACAAACTTATGGATGCACCTGGTTACGTACATGGAGTGTGAAAGTAACCAATAACTTTGTAAACAATATTTTGCTGTGTAAAATCCGAACTATTCACTCCACATCATCGCTTCCATTGAACGGTGGTACGGAACCCTTCGTGCGCGATTTAGACTCGCACTTGACCGGTTTTTTTTTGTTACGATCTTGCAATTTTAATGTATGTCGTCTTAACAATCAAAAAAACTAGAGATGAGATCACAAATTACATAAGCAAAAAATTAATCAACATACATTGACAAAAAACACTTTTGTCTATAATATTGAAGTAATAATGAATTAAGAAAAAAAAACAACTAAAATCAAAAGTGTATTTTCAAGAAATTGACAATGGTCGAACTTTGCCAATTTTTATATGCAGTCTGGGCATAATTTTTTTACACACTGCAAGCACACACGTTTCGGACACGATTCAAACTGGTAATTTGATTGGCGCTTTTATCGAGGAAGACAACTGGCTCCTGCTTTTCTGGAGTTTTGATAGTTCTCGGTTAAAAATGTGAAAAAACAATACAACAAAATTACGTAAAAAAATACGTAAGTGGTGACATGGGGTCTGAGAGACCCCTGCCGAACTTTACGCCAATGAAACTTACCGATTTGAGCCTGTCCGACACAGCTATCCCCTTCTACGGCATGGACGCAAGTAAACTCGAAGCTACTCAGGTGATGAGCCCAAGGAAACCTGGAGAAGCTGCCAAAATGTTGTTTTACTGACGCCGCTGGGCCTGTAAGACCCCTTGTCACCAGTTAAAGGTTAAAGACTTTGAAAACTACATCTATTTGCTAATCGTAAAAAATTGTAAAATGGCACGAAAAACAGAAACTCAATTTCTCCTTTTCCCAGACGAAGCTGGTTAGTAAATATCTACATGAAGCCTATTTGTCTCTCCATCGAGGGGCACAGGCCACACCTCACTTTCTGTTACTATGTCGACCACTGTAGCCTCGCGTTTGAGGCTGTGCCTCGCAAACTTAGAGACCCCGGTTTCGAGGAAGAAAAAGAAATGTGGTCATGGATGTTTATATGTTTGAGACATCCGTGTTCTGGTTACCGACTACGACACGGTATCCTACTGTGGGGCCACAAGCAATGAATGTGCCTGTATGTAAATGACATGTTATCCAGGAGCTAACATCAACTCACGGGGACTACATAGCCCGGATCACCAGCCTGGAAGCGAGCATGCTGAGCTACCGCGGCGGAAATGTGACGGCGCAGGCTGAACGGAGGACTTGTGAAGAGGAGCTCAGGAGGACCAGGACGGAGCTGGCTGAGAGCAGATCCCTCGGTGGTAAGTAGCGGTTGAGCATGAGAGTGAACATTAAGCTGAACATAAACATTTATATACAGGCACATACATTGCTTCAGGCCCTACACTGGGAAACCCTGTGTCGTTGAAACCAGAAACAACAAGGTCGCACAGATATAATCCTCCAAGACCTGGGTTTTTTTCTCTCCAGCCGGGATTGGTTCGTTGACACTAGTTCCGTGATTTGTACCATGATGGAACTAATGATAATTTTTATCAACACTAGTTCCACTATGAATACTACTTGAAATAATGGTACTAATGATAACTTCGTTATCACTAGTTCCACTTTAGGTGTTTGATCGATACTTAAAATTTTTAACAAAAATTTACCTCATACAAATGTATGTTGTCCTGGTACTTTTACATCTAGATACATGCTAGAAAGTGGTGGAATTTGTAGAGATTTTACTTCCTTCATGTGAAATTAGTGAATTGGTAAACTGAACAGTGATGCATCAACTCGAAGAAAACTTAAAATTTTAAGAATAAAAAACATATTCAATCAAGAAAAATTTATACTAAATAATATTTGGATAAACTATAATACTGGCCACTTTTTGGATAAACTTAGTTGATTTTTTAGAGTACTATATTATAGTTTATTTATTTATTTTGTTATTATATTTATTTAGTATAATATTATAGTCATAAGTATGATAATAGATTTGTATTGGCTTTTGGCTGGAAACAGTAAGCCACAGAGTCGAAAATATCGTAGCATGTGGATGGTGTTAACACCAGGCCGGATGGATATTATAACCATGAGTTAATAAAGAAGGGCAACAAATATAATGACCACCAAAATATTTTTTTCCTACCCAAAATAGCTAAAAGCTACCCAAAATGGATCACCAATAGTTGCAGAAAATATCAGGGCCAAATACTGCAGTAGCTTAGGTGAAGGGTAAAGGGGGTGAGCGAAGCGAAGCCCCCTTTATCCTTCGTGTTAGGTTGAACATGTAAGAAAAATAAAAAATACTTTACAAAAAGAAGTCTAAAGTCTAACTTTTTATCAGCTGCAGTAAAATGACATTTTGTAGGTTGCCGTTTTTTTAAGAATAATAAATAGGGATGTAGCTAAATGAGTGGATGAATCATTCAATAAATGAATGATCAGTTTGGTTTTGTTTTTGAGATTTAATATTAAGTTGTAATGTATTTTTTTATTCTATTATTATTACTATAGTAGAGGATTGATCTTTTTTAGTGGAAGTAAAGGGCGTGTGATGTTCAATATTGTTAAGAGGCGGCCAAGCGTCATCGTAGCACCGTGACTAAAAACCAGTACTACCAACTTGAGAGAGCGTTTTCTTGAGCGATAACTTATATACAGTGGTGGTCATATAATTAAGAACGACTATTTGAAAACAAGCTTTTTTCAAACTTACGAGAATAACACTTATTGCATATCGTTTTGTATCTCTCTCGGTATCGTAAAACTGTTTTACACAATCGTAGCATACAGTTATAATATGTTAAATTCAACAATATTATTATATAAGTAAACTTTGTATATAATATATCTTAACATGTTATTGCAAACTTACTGGCTTGCCACATAATTAAGAACGCTGGATAGTTTATTTTTTTATTCAAATTTAAATAGAGAACACTCTGTAACTAGGCCACTATTCGAGTAATTTTGGCGCCATTTAGTTCTGTAAAAGTCAAAAAGTTGATTGTTTCATAATAAAAAAATGGGAAAAAATAAAAGTTGTGATGCATCTACAAGGGAAGTAATAATAAAACTTCGCGATACGAATTGGTCATATAAAAAGATTGCCAATCATTTGCAGTGCTCAAAAACGATGATTTTCCACGCTGTGAAGCATTTTAACACACATCAAACAACTTTAAATATTCCTCGTGTACCTAAACAGAGAAAGTCATCTCAGCGAGACGATCGAAATATCGTGCGTTTGGCAAAACAATACCCTTTTAAGGGGTCTAATGAGTTAAAAAAAGAATACTTTGGTGAAAATAACCCTTCAGCGATCTCAGCGCGCACTATCCGAAGGCGATTGGTAGAAGCGAAGTTGAACGGAAGGATAGCAAGAAAGGTGCCCATGTTGAAACAGTGTCATAGGCAAGCCCGGCTTGCATTTGCTAGGAGGTATGAAAGCTGGACAGCAAGACAGTGGAAAAATGTTCTTTTCTCTGACGAAACAAAAATTAACAGAGTATGTTCTGATGGGAAACGATATGTTCGACGCCCTCCGAATACAGCATTCGACCCCAAGTACACAAAAATGACATTAAAGCATGGTGGTGGAAATGTGAAAATTTAGGGATGCTTCTCTGGTCATGGTGTTGGACCTGTTAGACTGATAGAAGGAAACATGGATCAATTCCAGTACAAAAATATACTTGAAGAAACTATGTTACCATATGCTGAAGACGTACTTCCGATTATTTGGACATTCCAACACGACAACGATCCGAAGCACACTGCACGCACCGTTAAAGAATTCCTCACATCTCAATCAGTTTCTGTCTTAGAATGGCCACCGAACAGCCCAGATTTAAATCCCATAGAGCATCTTTGGTGCGAAGTCAAGAAAAAGGTTTCAAATCGACGATGTGGTAACCTAACTGAGTTATATAACGTTTTTTTAGAAGAATGGCGCTCTATTTCTCTTGAAAAATGACAAAAATTGATAGAATCAATGCCTCGTCGGTGTAAGGCAGTTATTAAAAGCCATGGTCACGCTACAAACTATTAACTTAGAATAAAATGTATTAAATTATAATTTTTAACATTGTCACGGTCTTATTTAATGTGATTTGTAAAATCTAAGTATCTACGGAAACAACTCTCGAGCAGCTTAAGAATCGTTCTTAATTATTTGTCCAGCATTTTTACTACTTGAATTTGTAATTATCGATAATCAATTAAATTTGTAAAAAAAATAGTAAATGTTTTAAATATTTACTCCTAATCCCGTTTACTTTATCGATGTAGCTATTTCATAACACAACTAATTACTTTTAAGAAGGAACTTAAAAGAACACATAGCATAGTTTTGAAAAAAAATATCTGGTACTACAAATCGTTCTTAATTATATGACCACCACTATGTGTAAAAGGATCAACATTTATATAACCTTTTGTTTAGATGAATAATAAATAGAATTAAGTATGATCATTATGAGTCAGTTATGGAACGATTAGATCTTCTGTGAACTGAATCACATCGCTATTGAGATTAGGCTGTCAACATTATTTTACGGAATGACATTTAGAAACGTCAGTTTACTGCAGCTGATAAAAAGTTAGAATTTAGTGATCATTTATCCAAACACAATTTGGTGATCGTTTACTAATTCTGGCAGTCGTTTCGAATTTATTGGTAGTAAAATAGGTGCTTTTTTGTTGATAGTTTAAACATAAGCCATAAAGAAATAACGAATTGTGAAAATTGCGAGTCGCTTGAGCGACATTTAAATAGTTTTGCGTGTGCCTCCTTATTATTGTAAATCAAAGAAATCTCTTCAATACTTTCTGGTCTTGTTTATGACTAGCAGGTGCACGCGGCTTCGCTCGCGCAAACTCGTGTATAAAAGGCCAGCCATACAAACATTAACCCCCTCCTACTCCCTCCATCTCCCCTCTTCTCCTCCCTCGCCCTACTTCCCCCTCGTAGTGATTTTTGATTGTCATACTAACTTCAACGTCTCTGCAGACGATCTGGCTGTTCAACTGTCGGTGGAGAAACGAAGAGTGAACGAGCTCGGCACCCAGCTGAAGTCGGCGCAACTTTCCGGCGACGTGGCCAGGACTCTGGCGCAACATCACAGCAACGTGAGTGATTCTCAGTACCCACCTGGGACCTTGGTCCGACTGCTACTGCGAACCGAATCATACATGGTAACCGTCTAAGCGATAGTACCTATGAATTTGAACGTTTTGCACTGAATAAGTAAGTGCCGCTAATAAATTCATATCCCATCTGAAAAAACCGCACCTTACGACCAGCATAATGATATACTACTTGGTAAAAACTCATTCTTATCTGAATATTGATACATTAAAGCCATAATGTATCAATATTTCGACATTATGACATTCAAATTTGGAACGCCGACGCCCGCCTGTGTGCCGCACCTAGTTGTCTTTGAAGTTGATAGTACTGAACAAGCTAAACAAGTGCAGAGCAATGATCAATGCCACAATGCCAGTAGAACATGCGGTTCCGGAACACAGCCAAGAGAGCTTATGATAAGTGTGCAGATAAACTAGTGTATGTAACTGTACATAATTAGGCATTAAAACTCTCGAGTGATATTATTATGAAACTCTCCTTCGGCTCGTTTCATAAACCCTCTCGAGTTTTATTGCCCTCCATTATGTATCAGTCTCATAAACTACTACTAATATGTATTGTCTGTAATTATATTCCAAATGTCTTTATTACTGTAGATATTTGCATATACTTAGCAATCGTCATTTTCTGCCACTTCTCTACATTGGACCACTGTGGGAGAAGAGGGCGTAGAAACTTCCACAGATTGATTTTTAGATCTCTTTTAAAATTTTCTTGATTGATTTTAAAAACTATTAACAGCAAGGTCTGTGTTGAGCCAGATTAACCCCATACAGTCCCGTCATTTAAGTAATCTTGAACATTGTAATATCCCTTTTTCGACAAAGTCGCTTTAACATGGTTTTTAAATGGGGAATTATAAAACGATCGAATAAAAAACGAATTAAGCGAATGATCACTGAGCGAATGGCCATGAAATGCCGAAATACTTGAAATGAGCGAAAAAAAACACTGAATTGAGCATTTTTTTCTGATAATAATAAAATTCAGAACAAGCTTTCAAAAAGTGGGCATTTCAGATATTAAAATTCTAACCGTGCAACCAAATTACTAAGTCAGCGACTAGAAATACAGAGAGGGCAACTTCAATAATGGAACACAGAAAGCCAATATTGGCTAGAGTAGGTAATTGTGGCTAAATTTAAATTGGATTATAGGTTAGGTTAGAACTTAGAAGAAGCAACCCCGGAGCGTATTCAAAGAAATAATAAAATTGGCTAGAGTAGGTTATTGTGGCTAAATTTCAATAGGGTTATAGGTTAGGTTGTAACTTAGAAGAAGCAACCCCGGACAAGAGCGGAGCGTATGCAAAGAAAAGCTTCTAAATTTGTATTTTAAGTAACTCAAATTAATGTTTGTAAGTTGCTGTTCTGTTGATTTCTCGTCACTCGAAGTCAGTCGCTCAATTAGTAATATAATAACCAAAATTAATTATTTTTGTCACTTAAAACTTTAATTTACAGTCACTCGTTTAAATACTACCCTTTTTAAATCGGTCAAATGGCAATTTCAAGATCTCCAGAGGTATCTTGTTGAAGTAGAGAATGCATTGACCCTTGAAAGAATTGCTAACCTTCGCGAGTCTAAACCGGGGTGCAACCAGTCTGTGATTATTTCTTAGGTTAATATTACAGCTATCGCTAAGTTTGGCTAATGTTGTAAGGTTCTTGCGTACATACATCATGTTTTCGAAAATTAATTGACTAGCTACAGTTAGTATGTCAATTTCATTAAAAATATGACCACCACTGTATAAAGACGACATTCAAATCCAGACCGGGGAGAAATAAATACGGCTTGTAAAGTCAGTTCAGTTGAGATTGTTAGCACCCGACGTCTTCAGTGACAACACCGTCGCAGCTTGATAGCTTGTGCGGTGACGTAGGTAATCGCAAATCAATGAAAACTCGCCGAACACTTCCGTGTCTTGGCGATTTTTAAATGTAGACAATAACTACTCTTCGGGGACCGAAAGTACTCTTCGGGGGGACAGCGGGACAGCGGGACAGGCAATCTGAAAGCGCAAAGCGGGACGTATGGTCACGTTATGCCTGCTCATATATATCCGATGCTGTCTGTACTCGCCACTGAACACGGTCCTGTGCAACCCGCGTCCATTGTTTTCTGGCTAACCTCGCTGTTTCGTCGGACCATCTGCTAAGTAGTCTGCCGACTGATCTTTGGCCTCATCTTGGCCACCACTCGGGTAGGTCAAAGCAGTTTCCTCAGCTCTCAGCGAGCTGTGATCTCTCTTTCTCGCATGGGGTGCTGTGGGGTGAGAGCTCAGGTACAAATCAACTTGACGCGAACTGTATAAGATGGCAAAGGGTTCAGTTTTGGTTGTGGTAGTTTAAAGTTTACTGTGCGACTATTTCAACTTGGATGTCGAGTAATTGTCTGTGTCCCTTTATTTATGTCGTAGCTATATCGTAGTATTGGCTATATCATGATATCGTAAACCATTGATTGATCATTTCGTGAAATAGTTAACCATATCTTGATAAAGTCAATTATTTCATTAAATTATAAGAAAGGGTTGAATTTCACGAAAACATGTCTTTTTAAAAGCATTCAGTACAACGTGTTGTTTTTATGTTGTACATGTCGAACTAACACGAAGACTATTCGGGGCCTTCGCTGCGCTCGCCCCTAAGTCTTCACCTAAGCTACCGCAGTATTTTACCCTAAAATATTGCTTCGTTCAATGAAAGCTCTAATTCAACCATAGTTGAATTCTACGATATTGTTACGACATTTAGACATTAATTTCAATCAGTCATTAATGATTTACTTTTTACTATAATATGTACACATTCCAGGAGTCACTCCTCAGACCGAAAGCATCTCGCCAGCCCGACGATGTACTGAGCACATTCGGCGACATACGCACGACTCCAGCCAAACCGGTAAGTAACTACATGAACATGCTTATTTCTCTGCCTACCCCTCTTGATGATGAAGGTATGTGTGTATATTTTTTCATAACCCGCTGTCTACATCACAGCTCAGCTATTTTTACACACATTGATCTAGATCTAGCTAGCTAGCCGCAAACTAGGATTCTTAGTAGGATAAATATTATACTTAGATAGATAACCAAAGATAACCAACCATGACTGGGGTACAAACATCCTTTCTCATCAAACAAATATTTGCCCCCACCGGGACTCGAACCCGGGACCCTTGGCTCCGTAGGCAGGGGCACTGCCGACTCGGCCATTCGGGTCGTCGATTTATCGTTATCACAGTATATTCATAAACCTCATGGACTAAGGCTTACGAAATGATCATAAAGCAAGTACGCCGCGAGTTCTTCTGCCCTTTTCAATAGACTTCAAAAAGCAGGAGGCTCTCAATTCGTATGTTTTCAGGGTTCCGTACCCGAAGGGTGCCAAACGGGACCCTATCTATTATTAAGCCTCCGCTATCCGTCCGTTTGTCCGTCTGTCACGAGACTGTATCTCATGAGCCGTGATAGTTAGACAGATGAAATTTTCACAGATGATGTATTTGTGTTGCCGCTATAACAAATATAAAAAAAAAACAGAATAAAATAAATATTTAGGGGGGCTCCCAAACAACAATTATTTCAATACCACGTACAAACTTATGAATGCACCTGGTTACGTACATGAAGTGTGAAGTAGCCGCACCAATAACTTTGTAAACAACATTTTGCTATGTAAAATCCAAACTATTCACTCCACACCATCCTCCTACCATTGTACGATGGTACGGAACCCTTCGTGCGCGAGTTAGACTCGCACTTGACCGTTTTTTTGTTTGTTACGCGAGTACTCCGTCATTTGTGAACCGATTTTGATGAATCTTGTTTTGATTGGTAGCTCATTTTTTAGAGGTGGTCCCATACAATTTTTTTTCAAAATTGATTTAGCGCTTTTTGAAACTTGATACAGAACTAAATAGTGGAGTAAATGGCTGTCCCTGCCACGCACAGTGGAGTATTCAATAACGCTATGTTACGTTGTGTTACAAGCATCTTCGGACGATATCATACTCGCCCAGCACCGAGAAAGACGACGGGAAGCACTCCGACGACTCCGGGTACACGGACCTCGATGACAAGGTACTGTCCAACTCAACTTTAATGGCCGTTTTTCGTAAGGTAGTGGATATCGGTCATCTAGTGTCGAGGCAAAGAACTAAAAACTAGACAAGGATTTTAAAAAAACTAGAGAAACAAGTCGTAAATTTATGAATGAATCATTAATTTTATTATAAGAAAGTAGTGAGCGACACCCAACTAGCCGAATGTGGTAGGACCCGCTAGTCGAGTCGGCGCGCGGCGTGGTAAAAGTCATCATTAGCTGTGTATAGTCTGAACCCGCGAGGTGGGTCAACGGCGTGCGAGCAAAATTCGATGAAACTCGCGTAGCGGGTGCTTGTCACTGAAAGTGTTAAGGTTCCTTGACTAACTGAATATAGTGTTATTATTAGGATCTGATGTTTCCTTTAGGGCAGCAGTACATTTCATTATAGAGAAGATTTCCGCTTGGAACACGCTGACAAATAGAAATGGCTGATAAATAGAAACTGGACAGAAAACTTATCTCTTGAAATGGTTTTAAGATTTCCTTCCTGTCGAGAAAGTTAGCAACTCCAATTGACCAGTCCTTGTCCAGCAAGTTCTCGTACTTGAGAAAGGATTATTGGATGTTCCATTTTCAAATAGACGAAGAGGCACGCGATGCCATTTTAAATTCACAAGTGTAACTGCAAGCTTCATTGTGAGCAAGATCGAAATCGATAAACATTTTCAACACTCATGTCAGCATTATGACAAAGGTGGACGCAGGGGCTTTGGGGGTGTGCGGGAGGTGTGCGGGAGGTGTGCGGGATGTTACCCCCGCCGCGATTACTCTTCCCCTCTTTCCATGAATCTCCTTGGACTATACTATCCACTTCTTCCTAATCTTCTTATGGTGCCTCTCCACTATTGGAGGTTGGTTCAGGGCCCTTCATACCTCTCCCTCTCTTCGCCAAGCGCTTCGCAGCTGTTCTACTATCTCCTTTTCTCTTTCTCTCTCTCGTGCTCACATATGCACACAAAATCGAGGTTAACAAATCAACATTTTGATTTTCTAAAGAAAACATCTTGAGGAAGCCTTAAGTAAAATGAAAATTAGGAAAATCGCAAAGGAACAGCCAAAAAAATCTAAAAACCTTTTATATGGGAAGTTCAGCCATTTCCGATATATGGCGTTGGTAGTGAACTCAGATTAACGATGTACCACAGATTAATAAAGAGTTAGGAACAGATTGGACACTGTACATACACGTTCAACTAAAAAGCGACCCTTGCTACAACGCAACAAAGTACAATTCATGCTGTGTAGCGCTGCGCCCGCACTTCGAATACTTACCTAAAAGTTGCCTCTCTTGCTGCCGCTATCCTCGCCTGAAGCGGCACGTGAGACTAAGGGTTGTCTCTTGTCACAAATAAAACTGAATATTTACTTACTAACTACGAACCACTTACTATTACTAGATTTGTGAATAACATTTATAATATAGGTAGTATAGGTAGGTACCTACCTAACCTTTTACATAATGGCCAGAAATCCTATCGACATCAGTAGGACAGTGACCTTTAGTCACCTCTGCATGCAGTGACGAAACGTCATCAAACAAAGTGCTAAGTTGACTTTGTCAGGTCATCATGCTTAATAAATCCGGAAATTACGAAGTTATAGAAACCGCCACAATAATAGTCCGGGAGCCGTCTCCCGAAAATCGCTAGAATAACATTTTAAAAACTAGCTGCCCCGTGCAGCTGTACGTATTTTTAAAACCGTTCGAAATCAAACAAAGACGAACACTAAGGGCCACTTGTTCCAAACTTTTGATATTCGCTAAATTAAGTTTAATCGCCGATTTCGTACAAGGATAATTTACGCGCATACCGCTTGCCGGTTTGCAGCCTGCAAAATCTTTTCCCGCTGGCGAGGTGCGTCGGAGACGCCTATGTACTTGTAGCTTTGCAGGTAAGTTGCGGAGTGTCCCAGGCCTCGATTTACTTCGATTCGATGTATTGTAAGGATTTTTATTATCTAAGGCGCGATTCGTTATGCGCCAAAATGGCTAGAATACCAAAATCGCGTTGCAAAGCCACGTCACGGGAAGCTAGTAATAATTAAAATACCCACAATTTTTTTCAGAATGTTGAACTGGTAGAGAAAATAGCGAGACTTCAACAACAACTTGACGAAATAAGAAGATCGGTAAGTTATGCACGCATGCACCACATGAGGATTATTATAGCTTTATCAAAACTACAGCACTGTAAGGGAAGAGGCCTGTGCCCAGCAGTGGGTTGATACGGGCTGAACATGATGATGATCATAAGCCCAAAGATGTTTGAATGCCGTTGGTTAATTGACGATAAATAAATAAATAAATATCTTTGACACTATTTACACACATTGATCTAGCCCCAAACTAGGATTCCCTGTATCTTGGCTACTAGACAACGATACACATACTTATATAGATAAATATTATACTTAGATAGATAAACAACCATGACTAGGGTACAAACATCCGTTCTCATCAAACAAATATTTGCCCCCACCGGGACTCGAACCCGGGACCCTTGGCTCCGTAGGCAGGGGCAATGCCGACTCGGCCATTCGGGTCGTCGATTTATCGTTATCACAGTATATTCATAAACCTCATGGACTAAGGCTTACGAAATGGTCATAAAGCAAGTACGCCGCGAGTTCTTCTGCCCTTTTCAATAGACTTCAAAAAGCAGGAGGCTCTCAATTCGTAACCCTTGGATTCGTAGGCAGGGTCACTGCCGACTCGGCCATTCGGGTCGTCGATGATGATGATAATTTGAATGATGTATTTACTATTTTATAAGTTACCAAATAAACTAACGCGATTTATTGTACAGGCGCCAGCACAAGCGCCGGACAATCAGCAGAGTCAAGTGAAGCCCTCGACAAGCGAATTTGAGCCTAGCGTGCAGAATATAGACGAAGCAGATATACCAGTCATGAGGAACGTTAAGGACTACAAATGCGTGATCATTGATCCTGCGACGAAGATCATTTTGGAGGTGAAACATTCTGTTATAAGTATAACTTTAACCCAAATGTTACGGAACTTTTAAAAATGGATCAAGATTTTGGACTTCAACACTTTAAGTTAAGGTTCAAAACCTTTGAAACAAAATTTATCATTTTTTACGATCGGTACTAACATCTGGGGCTTGGGTTTGGCAGGAGAAGAGGGGTAAAAGTGGTTAAACCTGGCAGAGGCTGGGTCCCTGATTATACCGCTGCCAGTATACTTATTACAAGGTAATGCATATTTATCTTTTTTATTAATAAAATTAGTTTCTAATCAGATAAAGAGTGGACGAAACGTACAAATGGGCAATTGAAGACTAAAATGGTGGTGTAAAAACAGTCTGTGGTCTAAAATGTCACGCAAAATCGATGAAATAAAAGGTGAAAAATATCGAGAATTTTCGTTCATTCAGTTCCTTCTCGAGTTTCGTGAATGTTTTTTGTTGCGTTTCGTTTTGGAATGGTTTTTTCTTCTCAAGAACGGTGCATAATCTTTTCTTGGGAGTGTTGTCTACTACACCAGTGCCATTTGCAATGAGCTTTTCAGATTACCTTACATTACTGTTAAATGGACTTCTTACATGACGTACTACATCAACTACGACACGGAAATCTGGGGCTTAGACTTACAGAGGATAAGGTGCCATTGATAGTGCTTCCTGGCTTAGATTTACAGAAGATAATTGATAGTGCTTCCTGGCTTAGCTTTACAGAAGATAATTGATAGTGCTTCCTGGCTTAGATTTACAGAAGATAATTGATAGTGCTTCCTTTACTTTTCTGCTATCAGCTATTAGTTCATTCATAATTCATTCATTTGACGACCTCTTGGTATTGCGGTCGACGTTGTGCTCCCGAGAGGGAGGTCCCGGTTTCCAAACCCAGCTTCGGAGGAAAAAAAAACCCAGGTCTTGGATGTATCCTTGTGTGTTACGTCGCTCGCGTCGCGTATTCTAGTATAGGGCCAGAAGCAATGTAAGCGCCTATATGCAAATGTTAATGATGTGTTCTTCGACGCTAATTCACTCGGCCAGATCGAACACGTGAACAAGGACGGCGGTGATGCCAAATCCGAACCAAGCAGCGCCGCACCAAACAGCGCCGCACCAAGCAGTGCCGCACCAAGCAGTGCCGCACCAAGCAGTGCCGCCCCAAGCAGTGCCGCACCAAGCAGGGCCGCACCAAGCAGTGCCGCACCAAGCAGTGCCGCACCAAGCAGTGCCACACCAAACAGTGCCGCAACAACAGCTGTGAGATCAAGCGCACCCGTGCTAGTCCGCTCTCCCACTAAATTGTAAGTTTAATTAAATTGTCATAATTTATCTAATACAGGGCGATGGGCGTTCCTCCTGACAAGCAAAATTAATATTACTGGTTGGACATGGTCGAAACTGTATGTCTGTCTCCGCGTATGGGAAAACGCTTGACGCAATGTTTTTGATTTTCTGTATCGACGGACTCGAATTCAAATATGCACTTTTACAAGTCACACACTTAACATGGAGAAAAACGAAAAATTATTAATCAACTGAACTGATGAGTAACTGATTATGGGTTGAATTTGAAAAAGGAAATTTCCGTTTCGAGTTGTGATTCATGGCTGAACCTCGCACAGGAAAAGGAAACTCCATTAACTCTACCAATGGTCCGAAAATAAGCCCGTCAGAGAAGATAGCACCAAGAAACTCTTCGAGAATGTATTTTTTTCAATTTTCCTATTTTTTGTATGCCACAAAGTACAATATATTATCTAATCTAATCTAATGACAATAGTATAAATCGTATCTATAAGTGCCAATAAGATGTCTCAAAAAAAATTACAAAATAAATAAATAATAACAAACGAAAGCTGTAATGAACATTACTCATGAGAAACCAGACTGGAGCAGTCCTCCCAAACAGCACACGTTCACGAGTATGATTTCTGCACCAGCCATCACCCCCTTCGCCATATTTGAGGGAGCGGGGCAACCCGCTACACAGCCGCCGCAAGCAAAGACATTTTAGTGAGCATGACCATAAACTCTGGTTTCTTGGTAACTCACGGACAAAAATAATTAAGCCAAATGTGCGGAAGCTTTCCACTTTCGGCTTCACGAAGCCAGACATTTTACAATGATCCATAAAAGAAAGTTAGCTCATCGCCGCCACTGAGTCATGAAGTTAACAAAATAGCGACACCGTAAGCCATAGCCAACATACAGAAAAATACCCTATTTTTACGATAAGTTACGTGCCATAATCTTCATGATCTCCTTATTTCAGTCTATTCCCCGAACGCATTCTTTGCGACGAGGACACCACACCTGTGCCAACCAAGCCGCTTCACGCCTCGGAAACACACAAGAAGACCAACTTCCAAGACAACGTAGAAGACTCACTCGACCTGCACGCAGACACGGACAATACGGAGAAATTCAACAGGAGACCCACCGCCTATACACCGAGAGCTCACAGACACTGCCTCGTAAGCCAGCATATACCGGGCCCCATACCCACGGAGAAAACGAGACTGGCCAAACCCAGGCGTAGAATCTCCACACATCCACAAACAACAATCGGAGAGCATACTCAAGAACATGGCACTACCAAAGATTGTGGAGCAAATAAAATGTCGACTACATGTCAGCCGGGCTCACAAGGTTATCAAGACAGCACGCAAGTGATTGAGAATCACACGTCTACTTATTCAGAGCCCAGTGATTACATACAGCCTAAGACTGAGAATGAACTGAAAAGTATTGGCGTGACGGATATGACGCCGACTGAAATGATTCGGATGGGTAAGTAATTATCTTTTATGTGGTCCGTTAATTTTAGCAAGACCAAGTCTCACATGAACCGATGATTGCGCGATGTAGGTTTCTTTAGTTATTCCAATTTAGCACAATAGCGCCATCTGTTAACATAAACCGCAAATTTGTACGTAGACAAACATTCAGGAGATATGAGTCTCCATTCAAGGATTATCTTGCAGACGTGTGTCAGAACTACGCCAGGGTGTGCACTTGCCCGAAACTGAAAACGAAGGACGTGTCGATGTTCCGGTCCTGCAGCGGGACGCTCCGCTTCAGGACTAGTTCCCCGGCCGAGAACACGTTTAGACAATGTCGGTGCCGCCTCCTTGATGATGACCAGTTGGACAACGAGAAATGTACCGTATTCTGTGGCCTGATTCGTTGTTTTTGCTTGCATTGCTCGTACTGAGAGCATTTCGTTGTGTATTTAAGTAGCACCGTAGTAGATTAATCAGTCCGAGTATTTATTAGATATTTGATTGAGCCACAGACATTAATACTGGTAGACACCGTAAACACGGTCAAATTTATGAGAACCGAGCGTGTAAATTTTTCACTACGGTTGACATGTTAATCGTGAAACCGATTCAAAGGCGCGCCGTCAAATCGATTCAAAGGAACCGCGCCGCCGACATATCTGTGGGCACCGCCTACCACGTACCTACCGCTTTGCCTTTTTGTCTTTTCTCTTCTTTATTGCACACACATATTTAAAACTTAGTTACATTAAAAGACAAAATATGAAATATATAATCAATGCAAAACAATACTGAATAATATCTCACTTATGTAATTCTATAATTAAAACTATACATTGCAATAAAAATGCAACGCAGGATTATCATTCTTCTGTCAACAAGATCCAATCGTCCAGCGATGTTGCATGAATCGTGGCATTGTACTACACTATCTGGTTAAATCGACAGAAACTTGGGAAAATCAACTACTATGCAACTGTAATCTTAACGAAAATGTAGTTTGCTTCACCTGTTCATTGATGGCTACGAAACAGATGTCATGAATTGTGAAAGTGGAAGCTTTCTTTGCAAACAACTCTGATTTAGTTTTTGCAGTTTATAACTGCACAGTAAGACATGTTTATGTTTATAAATACACGTCGAACATCCAGAGAACAGCCAGAGAGCGACAGCGCAGTTATGAGCCCAATGCGCCTTTTTATACACCCAAAGTAGATAGACTTGTTGCGTCTAACTAGAGTACTGGTCTGTGGATTGAGCAATTAGCTTATCAAATGTGTAAGAAACTTTCAGGAATATAGTATTTCCTTTCAATTTACAATATACCCTAGATAAGCTAACATTATAGCCTGTTCTCATTTAATTACAGGCACACAACATGATTCTCCAGTTCCCAAGACACAAGACGCAACAGTATCAAAGTTCCTAGAACGTAAAATATCAAGAGCACAAGAAACAATGAGGCCAAAGCATCAAGATGGGACATCTTCACCCATCGAAGATCTTGAATTATCGAGGATTCAAGAAAATGAAACAAAGAGACAAGCTGCATCACCACCCAGGGCCGAGGATTCTATTCTAAAAAAGTTCCCACAACCTAGAAAATCTGTATTTCCCAAACAAATTTCTATTTATAATCCTGAAATGATTCGTGACCCTGAAATGCATCAAATGCAAGAAACTGGATCATCGTATCAAGATTCTGATTTGTTTCAATTGCAAAAGCCTAGACCATCGACTCAAAATCCTGCAGTACCTATGTCCAAGCTCCAACCCGTGGGATCAGCGATCCAAAGTCGTGCAACATCGAGGAAAGTCTCTGGAATACCGAGTTTCCAAGAATGCTTGCCATCGGATCGCATATTATGTTGCCCGGGGATGGCAAGTCCGTCGCTGCCTGTGACCTACAGCATCAGTGGTTCTGCGGAAGTGGAGTTGGCAGCTACAAGACTACCTCCTGCAGAGTCGGACCATACAGACTATGATATATCTGAGATTGCTGACTCACCGCGTAGCAATGGTAAGTGGTATAGTATTGCTATCTCTCTCTCTCTTTTATCCAAGACAGAAGATCGTGATCACCATCAGCTATTGATATAAATTATGTTTGATTTATAGAGGTTAATGTGGAGGCGCTAATTTATCGCTTGTTTAGTGCTGCAAAAGTGTTCACGTCATGTCGCTGAATGAATGTAACAGCGTCATCTTTTCCGAGTCTTGCCCTTTGGTACTCTCTTACAATAAATTTCTTCGACTACATAGTTTTTATCATGTTTAAATATAATCTTTCCAGGCAAGTATACGTCTCGGTCTACATCTCCCGGCGAACAGAAAACCCTTACAACCTACACAGACTCCTACACTCCGCAGGGCATAGAATACGCTTGCCTCAGTGAGGGAGAGGTGCAAACAAACGCAGGTAACTACAAATCCGTTACAACCTACACAGACTCCTACACTCCGCAGGGCAGATAATACGCTTGTCTCAGTGAGGGAGTGGTATCTACAAATCCGCTACAACAAACACAGACTCCTACACTCCGCAGGGCAGAGAATGCGCTTGCCTCAGTGAGGGAGAAGTGCCTACAAACGCAGGTAACTACAAATCCGCTACAACCTACACAGACTCCTACACTCCGCAGGGCAGAGAATGCGCTTGCCTCAGTGAGGGAGAAGTGCCTACAAACGCAGGTAACTATAAATCCGCTACAACCTACACAGACTCCTACACTCCGCAGGGCAGAGAATGCGCACGCCTCAGTGAGGGAGAAGTGCCTACAAACGCAGGTAACTACAAATCCGCTACAACCTACACAGACTCCTACACTCCGCAGGGCAGAGAATGCGCTTGCCTCAGTGAGGGAGAAGTGCCTACAAACGCAGGTAACTAGAAATCCGCTACAACCTACACAGACTCCTACACTCCGCAGGGCAGAGAATGCGCTTGCCTCAGTGAGGGAGAGGTAACAACAAAAGCAGGTAACTACAAAAGCAGGTAACTACAAATCCGCTACAACCTACACAGACACCTACACTCCGCAGGGCAGAGAATACGCTTGCCTCAGTGAGGTAGAAGTGCCAACAAACGCAGGTAACTACAAATCCGCTACAACCTACACAGACTCCTACACTCCGCAGGGCAGAGAATACGCTTGCCTCAGTGAGGGAGAAGTGCCAACAAACGCAGGTAACTACAAATCCGCTACAACCTACACAGACTCCTACACTCCGCAGGGCAGAGAATACGCTTGCCTCAGTGAGGGAGAGGTAACAAAAAAAGCAGGTAACTACAAATCCGCTACAACCTACACAGACTCCCATACTCCGCAGGGCAGAGAATGCGCTTGGCTCAGTGAGGGAGAAGTGCCAACAAACGTAGGTAACTACAAATGCGCTACAACCTACACAGACTCCTAAACTACGCAGGGCAGAGAATACGCCTGCCTCAGTGAGGGAGAGGTAACAACAAAAGCAGGTAACTACAAATCCGCTACAACCTACACAGACTCCTACACTCCGCAGGGCAGAGAATGCGCTTGCCTCAGTGAGGGAGAAGTGCTTACAAACGCAGGTAACTACAAATCCGCTACAACCTACACAGACTCCTACACTCCGCAGGGCAGAGGGAGGGAGGGAGAGGTGCCAACAAACGCAGGTAACTATGAATCACAGCTGCATGCTACTGCAAACATAGCAAGCCTTGTCGCATACAGTTTTTTCTGCATAACTGATAACGCCTGCGAGATAAATAGTATAGGGAACAATTACATAGTCAGGTCATAAGTTCCGTCACATGTGCAATGAATAAATGAAATAATTTAGACATGTTTATTATTTATGTAAACATTTATAGCAAAATGAACTTAATAAAACATAGATTCTTATGGTAATAAAGTTTATTCAAAATGACCCCCGCGATTTTGAATACAGGCCTTTATTCTGCGCGGCCAGTCGTCTATCGCAGCACGAACGAGGTCCATGTCAATATCGGCGGCTGCCTTAATCAAGGATGCCTTGAGTGACTCCAAATCAGGATGAGGCTTAGAGCAGGCCTTTTCCTCCAAGTGTTGCCATATCTTGTAATCTAACGGACTCAAATCTGGACTGGAGGAGGGCCAGTCTTCGTGCCGGATGAAGTCGATTTCACGCGCCGCCAGCCAGTCTTGTGTGCTTTTCGCTCTATGAGCTGGCGCAGAATCTTGTTGGAATACCCAGTGCCTGTTATTAAACATGAGAAACAGGTTCCACAAGGTTCTTGAGGACTGTATTTTGATACACAACTGCATTCGTTTTTACGCCTTTCTCACAAAAATGTACCTCAGAGGCTTTGAGCAGGCCTTTTCCTCCAAGTGTTGCCATATCTTGTAATCTAACGGACTCAAATCTGGACTGGAGGAGGGCCAGTCTTCGTGCCGGATGAAGTCGATTTCACGCGCCGCCAGCCAGTCTTGTGTGCTTTTCGCTCTATGAGCTGGCGCAGAATCTTGTTGGAATACCCAGTGCCTGTTATTAAACATGGTATGAGAAACAGGTTCCACAAGGTTCTTGAGGACTGTATTTTGATACACAACTGCATTCGTTTTTACGCCTTTCTCACAAAAATGTACCTCAGTTAAGCCCCAATAAGAGTCTCCCAACCAAACCATGAGCGAGGATGGAAAATGACCTCGTTGGACACGCGGAATACGGTTGCTCGCTTCTTCACTGCTGTGTGCGTACACCTTATCATTTTGTTTGTTGTAGCATTCTTCCACGGTGAAAATTTTTTCATCCGAAAAAAGAATTTCCCGGTGCTTTTTTCCCGCGTACCGCTTCTACAAAGCGCGGCATCTCTTCAGTCTCAGGTCCATTAAACGAGCGTCCAAACGATGTCCTGTTTTTCTTCGATATGCCCTAAGCCCTAAGTCTTCATTTAACACCCTTTTCACCGTGGTCCTGCTTAACCCCATCTGAAGGGCCAACAGTTTCTGCTTACGTATGGGATTTCTTTGAATTCGCGCCTTCACAGCTTTTATCACTGCTGGAGTCCTAACAGAGCGAGGGCGACCACTTCTTGACCTGTCATCTACACTAGAGTCTTCATTGTATCGTTTTATGGTACGATAAACGAATCTTTTGGTTATATTCAAATTTTTCAGTAAGTCGAAAATCTGAATTGGCGCTTAACCGCAACGATGCAACGCAATAACTGCGACACGGTCTTCTTTAAGTGTCCACTCCATATTTAAAAATGAGGAAAATTCTAAAAAGTACACATTTTTATTTTCATGAAAAATTCGAAATTCGAATTCAATTAACTTTTTTGTGGCCAGCGTTCTAAATTCAAAAGTTTTTATTGTGTGACAGAACTTATGACCTGACTGTGTATTTGATTTATTTGACCTTATTGTGGGTGAGAAAGGGAACCCAGAACCGCATGATTTGGGTAGGCCACCGGCCAGACGGACGGATGACATCGCTATAGCTGGCAGGCTGTGGATGCGGGAGGCTCAGGAATGTGGTTGGGTCTGTTGAATGTGGGCTGATTGATGATGATGATGAGAAAGGGAAGGATGTCGTGGTCATCGTCATCTAGAACGCCTTTCTTGTAAGAAAGCGTGCCACCGTGTGCCCAAATCCTGACTTAAGGTTTTGCTCTGGCCAGCTTCCAAGATGGATATTGTGCTAAACAATATTGGTTTTATTATTTATTTTCAGCTAGAAGACTTTCCGCCGGGGAGAAGCTTGTGAAGAGCAACGCACGCGAGCCTCTTCAGTGAGTTAAGATTTCAATAAGTACAGTAATGACTGGACCACAATTTGTTGGATTCCCGAGTCAATCCGGTTATGAGAGCGGGTCACACGGAGTCCGATAATGATTACGTAACCCGATGAAGACGACATTATACTGAAGTTGAGGATTACTTGCCTTTCTTTCGGAATTGGGGTCTCACTATTTTATTACTGTATCGGTGATGTGTCGGCTTCTGGCTTATGTATTTTATTTTGTGGCTTTTGAATTATTTGTGTCGCGGCTTATACCATAGATATGTTAATACTAATAAGCCAGATGGTCGCTTAAATTCTTAGGGTCTTACCATAAAAAAATAATCTCCTGTTCAACACTTGTCTATAGACATACAATTATAAGATTTGATGTTTGTAAGGGTTTCGTACCCCAAAAGGTAAAAAAGAAAGCATTATAGAATAACTCGCGTTTCCGTTAGTCCGAACGTCACAGACTCAGCACATTTTTTTTTAATTTAAGTTTTGATAATTAGAAGTTATGATCAAAAAAGTGCCAAAAATTACCGTCCCCCCTCCTTGTCTCCGAAACAAATACAGAATATAGAACTGCCAAAGATAAACGGAAAACCTCCACGGAATCGCCAAAGTTTTTTTAATCTATATATAAACATTTATACACACGCACATTCATTGCTTCTGACCCCACACGTAATTATTTAATTAATAATATTACAACACTAGGATACACTGTGTCGTAGGAACCGGATAAAGCGACATTACACACATAAACATCCAGGACCAGGGATGTTTTTCCTTTATCCCCAGCCGAGGATCGAAACCGGGACCTCTCGCATATTAGACAAAGCCCAACCGCTGTCACAGAATACTTAATAGTACTACGTACAGAAAGATCACTCCTCAAATACATTAAATAAATACCTACTCTCACTGCGCGACAATAAAGCGCAATCTAGCTCGTAACTGCGCTACGTACAACAATCGCTAAGCACCTACAGAATCGGTTGCAGCGCCCGTGCAGGCTAGATTGCGCCGCATTAATACGCCTGAGAGCTACTTTTACTCTGACATCCCAAGGTCGTCCTGTGAACTCCTGTCTCGCTTGATCACGGTAGGGTTACCTACGTGCGATTTGTTTTTGTGAATTTTAGTTCACACTGTCTAAGAGAGGTGCTATTTTATTAGTACTTATTCAGGCATTAGTAAATTCTAGGGATAGGTAGGTACCTACCTCCTTACTTAAGTAATTGTTATTTGTTTTATACTGGGTCTAAAGTGTTTACTTTTAGTTGAACAAAAAGGTATTCAATTAAAAAGGAATCGAATTTTATTTGTGAACAATGCCTTTAGATACCCTAAAATGTTAGGTACTTAAGTCATTGTTGTTGCAAAAATCACAGAAAAGTTGCTTATGAGGAGCGGCTAGCGGGCGACGCGACTGCCAGCCAGGCGAGCGGCAACATAACTGAATTCCCGCCCGCCGGGTCGGCCGTTCGAATATACCTAAACTATAGAGTGAGAACCCCTGCCGCTGTGCCACAGAGGTCAATTAATTAATTAGTAACTAATTGAAGTTTTGAACTATTAACAGTGGCGAGCAATTGACAACAGCAGAACAGATGGAAGCGACACTGCACGCCATCTCGGAAGAGTTGCGACGGTGCAAGCTCCTGTTGCAGAGCAGGGCCGACGAGGTAACGCTCTCGCCACCTGTGATGTAGACCTTACTAGTGTAGATGTCGCAGTTAGTTGGTTAAATCATACACTTAACTTACTCTCTAGACCGTTAATTAAATACCGACGTTTAACCAAGTCACTAAAATTCCGTCAGACAAGTGAGTGAACGAAACGTTTAACGAGTTGTCTCTACGTTCCTAGGCAACAAGACATACAATATAAATATGTGTTTATGTGTACTTAAGCTTATGTTTTAAGTATTTTTTGTTGTTTACAAACTAACATGAGGGATAAAGGGGGCTTCGCTTCGCTCATCCCCTTTACCCTTCACCTAAGCTACCGCAATGTTTTGCGTTTTGTATATGCTGTGCAAATCAGCTGTTGTCGTGACGCCATCTTGTTTTCCAACACGCCGGCTTTTGGAAAGACAGATTGTTAAACGTTTTTCGACGATACTTTATTTAAATCAAAATGACTTGGTTAAACGTCGGTATTTAACTAACGGTCTAGAGAGTTAGTGAAGTGTCTGATTTAAGCAACCAACTGCGACATAGATATAGAGATTACTGATTAAGTCCAGTCAGGATGTGCTCTCCTATTTTACGATGTACGATGCGATTAATTTTATAGTAATGGAGACCGCATTAGTACATTTGTATAGTAAGCTGTGTGACGCGGCGTGCGACGTAACGCTGGATGCGGCCTGCGGCGTAAATAGAAGACCAGAGCTTAACCAGCTTGCATGTAGAAGCTAAGATATAGCTTGAACTGTGAAGTTAATTGTGCAGCGATCTAAATCTAGTCAAAATTATGAACTGTTTTACATTTCGTTGTACGTATATAGGATTATAAAATTGAATATTTTCTGGTGGAGGATTTATGTCGAAGTTAAAATGTAGCAAATATATTAATTCCAATATTCGCAACACTAAGAAGCTTCCTGTTCTACTGAGACTGATGTGTGAGCGAACATTAGATAAACTTGTTTGTAAAGCAGAAATGAATATCAATATGCTGCGAATGTCTTCATTGTAATGCATGTGCTTGTAAGTAACGCTGTTTCGAACACAGATATAAAAGTTTATCTTACAAATAAGTTGTTCTTTTTGAAAACGAATGAATAGCAAACAATAGCCTTGGGACTAATGCTATTGTTTGCTAATGGGAATAATGTTTGGCCTTGGGACATGTGTTGGTGTTGAATGGTTGTACATTATTATAACATGGAAAAAGTGTTTATGTTATCCCTTAATCATAGTTAGTAAATAAAGCAATTCACAAAGAGGATTTCGGGGTTTCAATACAGTTTTTCTAAGTTTAATATTTTACGCAGTTTTCTAAGTATTAATAATTTGGCCCTGAATACTGCCTATTAATATTTGTTTTTTAGATTTATTCCTATACGACCAAATTCCTAACAGGAAGATTCCTGAAATAATGGATTCCTATAAGAAGGATAAAAAGTACATTCCTCCATAAAAAACTATTACATAGGTCTTCTTCTTGGCTTGGCTTAAACAAACCATATTAAAGAAAAATTACACTAGAGTATCATTTAAATAATGTTGTGCATAGCACTACATCTGTACGATATAAAGGTAGGTATAGGAAATTATATTAACATATACACGTTTATTATATTTTTGACAGGTGTGAAATTGAGATATCTACAAGCAAATATATTAAGTTTTGTTTTAATTTTAAAGATGTCAGTCGTTTTATGTTTTAGTTACACAATGTGTGGGTACTTAACTTACTTAATAAATACAAATTATTATTGAAAAAACTCTTCTCGTATTTACTGTACTTCTGCCCTTTTGTCCTGTTAGGAATCTGGCCATATAGGAATAATCGTTTATCCTTTTACCCGTTCCATGTGCCATGTTTGCCAAACTCCATCGAGCACAAACTTGAGAACGGTTTGTGCGTGCTATTGTTGCGCCTCTCGTCGAACTGTTACCATTTATGGGAACCTGTGGCTTGAGGGAGTTATGCAAACGTTGGCAAGCATGTAAATCAAGTAAATATTCCGTGAAGCAAGGCTATATTCTGACAGCTCAGTCCGAGAGCGGCCACGTTTCCGTATAACTGACACTTTGTTAGTTAGCGGCGTCTCTGTTCAATATTGCTCCGTCGGTCGCTAGCGTTTACATTACCTAAGACCCGTTTACCTATTCTAGAAATACTCCAAGTTCCCCTCAGTCGACGATTCGTACGAGGTGCCCTTGAGGAAGTGCTCCGCCAGCCCCGAGATAGCGCCGCGCCCGCGGAATAAGTGCATATTCACGCTGCATATCAGCACCGTGGTGCTTAGCGACGAGGTTAATATTGGCTGCTGTTGATTTTTGGAGACTCATTGACGCCAGGATCCTTATTTTTAGTTTGGCTAAGACCCACGCTATAAAGAGCCTCGCTTATTGCTAAGAGCTAAGATATGCTCGCTATAATAATGTAGTTTCGTAAGTAATTATAGTAAAAAGACATATACTTCGCAGTATGTACAATGCTCGATAAACGCCTTGGTGGGGTGAGGAGTTAGTCAGACACAAGACGAGTACTAGTAGTACTAGCGAACGAACTAAGAACTCGTTGGCCAACCAAATTGGCCTGCGCTGCGTGATGCGTCTGTCCGATGAAACTTGGATCGAAATGTGCGATCTAACATACTGATATCTAGTGTATGTTCTAATTAGAATTGAAAATAACCTCGAAAGTTTCGTTTTCGAAGGTAAGTTTCGCGAAAGTTACATGAAAGTTTCCTTTTTCGGTAGTTAAAAAAAACTAAGCACACTAACATATTTTTTTTTTGTAATTGGGCCCTGCTGTTAAATAGTAAGTGTGACTGATACATAATGAAGGGCATTAAAACTCGAGTGTGGGTGTATGGAACGAGCCGAAGGAATATCACGCGAGAGTTTTAATGCGTATTTATGTACAGTTACATACACTAGTTTATCTACACACATATCATAACCTCTATTTGATGTGTTCAGAAACCGCATGTTCGACCGGCGTTGTGGCATTGATCATTGCTCGCACTTGTTTTGCTTGTTCAGTACTACCAATTTCAAAGACAACTAGATGCGGCACACAGGCGGGCGTCGGCGTTCAGTAGTATCAACTTCACAGATGAATTTGAAAAAATTTAATGTTATAATAAGTCGCAATATTGATACATTATAGTCATAATGTATCAATATTCAGATAAGAAATGAGTTTTTACCAAGTAGTATATCATTATACTGGTCATAACGTGCGGTTTTTGGACGCAGTAAAGAGGGTTATAAATACACTAACTTCACTCAGAAACGTGCATAATTTATGATTAAACGAACTTACCTGTAAGCGAAGTTCTATCAAAATTATACGATGGATTCGTCCGAAGATATTAGTTTTAGACAGATGTAGTTACGCTTTATGGTGTTATCTTCGGACGAATGCTGATGTATAATTCAGTAATTGATTTGTTATTAAATGATTTTGTAGTTAAAACACGCACCTACATTTTAAAATCTCACGTTTTGGTTTTGATAAAAGTGCTTAAGTATAGGAGCACTGCGATATAAAATTTAATAAACCGACTTCATATTCAAACATTTCTTACCGGTGGGGCCACCAATGTCGCCCATATACACGAAATGGAGGCTACGAAATTTGTCTAACATGGAAGTACAGGCATTTTCAAGTAAATTTATCGTTTTAGAAAATTACCTAAATTAGGTACCTTAAGTAGGAAATTTACCTCGTAAACTATGTACCTACTTCTCTTACTGACACTTTCCCTAATTATCAAGTTAGTCCCAATCGACGATTCCTTTAGGTACATGCTACTCCCACAGTACTCCAATGAAGAGAAGAGGCAAAAAATGACATTTGTTAAGCATATGTACATAAATACATTACTTAAGAAATTTTGACTTTAACTTTGACTTTATGACCACTTCCCATTTCGTCATATTTTCGTCTGTAACTCTTAAGACGCTGATTAAATAAATATGGGGTGCTGTTTTCATGTGTTTATCAGGAAATACTGGGAAAATCGTAATTAATTTCTGGTATATGTAATTTGACTATATAATCTAGAGATTCTTAATTGGAAAACATGTTTGGATAAAATTTTCTCGATAGAAAATAAATACAAAGTCAACCCTTTTTTATGGTTTTATCCTATTACACCGCAGTAGTAAGTGAAAATGACTGTGTGATAATTGCAATGTATGAACAATTGTTATTTCTAACGATTTTCAATTTGAAAGTTAATTCCCTGAAATAGTTTATTTTTTATGATTTTTTTTTACGTTTTGGCGCTTACGTTGTTTCAGATTAGTCGCGAGTGCATTATTGGCATCCCGCTTTTTCTTATTCGCGAGTAATTATTGCATCTCACTTCCACTCGACAGCGCATTTTTATTCCATCATCGCCTTAACGTAACTCTATGAGGCCTGCCCACAAGTTACGAGGTTAACTCCCTCGGTTGCAGTACAGAGACAATAGGCGATAAAAGGCCGAGCTGTCATGGCGGCGAAAATGCAAAAATACAACGCGAATTTAAACCATAAGCAATCTGATAACTGTGTGATACGCCATAGTGAAGGTAGATTATTCCTCCTATTATTATTATTATTATTATATATTATTATTATTATTTCCGGTCAGTGTTACCAGCAACAAAAAATATTATAGGTTCGCACAGGATCAATTTTTCCAGACTGCGGCTCCGGTACAGGAGGTGTGCTCGTGCGAATTAGCAGAGTTTTGTAGGGGTTGAAGTGTGTAGGCTCCTACTGAAGAGAAACTCGTAGATTACAGAAGAATAGACGTTTTATTGGGCGGATAGATTACAGGAAGAATGAAAGTAAGAAGTGTAACAAAGCAAAAGCGCGGGAATGATCTTTCGTAAGCTAGCGGAGCGAGAAAAGCAATACGTGCGCATCGAGCTAGCGTATGAGAAGTCTGCTGCGACGATGTGTTGGCGCGGGGGCTGCGCGGGCGCGGCGGGGTGCACGCGCATCGCAAACCAGGCCTCGCCGGGCGGAGTGGTCGCAAACTTTGTTTTGCCGTTGCGCTTGACCACGTCGCATGTCGCACGGTATTTGATGTTGGCGTTGACGTGACGGAGACGCCACACACTCCCCTACCGAGACCGTTGCTACGGTCGATAGTAGTCTGGGAATTTGACTCGTCGTCCGCTTTTTGTTATTTTCCCGTAATCTGAGTTCTTGGGCATGTCAGGAACGGCTGCAGGTATAGCCACCGGGACGGCGGCGGCTGTAACAGTGACAGGTATAGGGGCCTCTTCGTCTTTGGTAATGAAAGCTGGTTTCAGACGGTCGATTGTGACGGTGACGGTTTTCCCGAGTATCTCGATTTGGTAAGTCTTGTCGCCGCGAGTGATGACCTTGTACGGGCCGCTGTATGGTGGTTCCAGTGACTTGAGTGGTTGACCCTGGCGTAGAAAAACGTGGTTTGCAGTTCTAAGGTTCCTGGGAACATAGAAAGGTTTGTTAGAGTGCCACCTAGTGGGTAGCGGTGAGAGGTTTGCCACATGGGAGCGTAGCCTGGCAGCAAAGTCAGCCACCTCAGCTGACGAGTATGTGCTCTTTGTACTGAAAAATTCTCCTGGAAGGCGAAGAGGTTCGCCATAGACTAGTTCTGCTGCGGTAGCTTGTATATCTTGTTTCCATGCTGTTCGTATACCTAGCAGAACCATGGGGAGTGTTTCAGACCAATTTTTATTATTATTACACATTATCGCTGCCTTCAACTGCCTATGTAATCTCTCGATCATACCGTTTGCGGCAGGGTGGTAAGCAGTCGTGCTGTGGTGATTGATTCCCAAGAGATCTGCAACAGATTTAAATAATTTGGAATTAAATTGCTGCCCTCGATCGGTGGTCACGTGTTCGCAGCATCCAAATCTGGCTATCCATCCCGATGTAAATGCCATTGCACAGGATTCGGCGGTGATGTCGGTTAATGGATACGCTTCTGGCCATCGCGTGAATCGATCGATTGCAGTCAGGCAGTATCTGTAACCATGAGACACGGGTAAGGGACCGATTAAGTCGATATGTACATGTTGAAATCTTGACGACGGCGTGTGAATTTTTGATAATGGTGCGGAAGTATGTCGTGTGACCTTGCTTTGTTGACAGGGAATACACTCACGGGCCCATGATCTACAATCCTTACGGACTCCTGGCCAAACGAATCGTTCAGTCACCAAATGCACCGTTGCTGATGCTCCAGGATGGCTGAGGCTATGTAATGCTTCAAATACCTTTCTGCGGAAGTCCTTAGTGATGTACGGTCGCTGGTGTTGAGTCGACACGTCACAATATATTTCAAGATTACTACCTGGTAGTCTGATTTTCTCGAGGTTCAGGCTGGTACCACTTTGTAGTAGAATCTTCAACTCGGTGTCTTCTTCCTGTGATCGAGCTAGAGCTGTGTAATCTATTGGCGAGACTACTTCTTCTATGCGCGACAGGGAGTCAGCGACAGTATTGTCTTTGCCGGGTATGTATTTGATGTCTGTACTGAATTGGGCTATAAAATCGAGGTACCTGTACTGACGTGGTGAGCAATTTTCCCGTGGAGTGCTGTACGCAAAAGTCAGCGGTTTGTGGTCCGTGTAGATCGTAAAATGTCTGGCCTCGATCATGAAACGAAAGTGCTTTATAGATTCGTAGACGGCTAACAGTTCCCGGTCATATGGACTGTACTTATTCTGTGACGGGCTTAGTTTTCTTGAGAAAAACGCCAAGGGCTGCCATGCGTCTTTGATGCGTTGCTGCAGAACGCCTCCAATGCCTATATCGGATGCGTCCGTGATGATAGCTAAATCTGCGTGCATATCAGGATGAGCAAGAAGTGTAGCATCAGAAATGGCTTTCTTACTCTCTTCGAAAGCTTCCAGCTGTACCGGAGACATTGTGATCGGGCGTGATCCTTTCATGCCTGGGCCAGAGAGAATGTCGTTGAGTGCTGCTTGTGCGATTGCTGCGTGAGGTAAGAATCGTCGGTAGAAATTTATCATACCTAGGTATCGTCTGAGTTCCTTGACTGTCTTTGGTGTAGGGTACTCCTGAATCGCTTGAACCTTCTCAGGCATGGGCTTGATCCCTGCAGGTGAGACGTGGTAACCAAGAAATGTGACTTCAGCCTGGCCAAAATGGCACTTTGAGGTGTTGACGAGAACTCCATAATCGCGTAGACGTTGGAAAAGCAGTTGCAGGTGGTCCAGGTGTTGGTCTTGAGACTTGGAAAATACTAATATGTCGTCCAGATATCCGTAACAAAAATCAAGACCTCTGAGAACCTCGTCCATAAACCTTTGGAATGTCTGCGCTGCATTCCTCAATCCGAAAGTCATAAACGGGAACTCGAACAGGCCAAAAGGCGTAGTGATGGCCGTTTTGGGAATGTCCTCAAGATGAACCGGTATCTGGTTGTACGCCTTGAATAGATCGATTTTCGAATAAATGTTCGTACCTGATAGCTGATACGAAAAATCCTGAATATGGCGAATGGGATAGCGATCTGGAATTGTGCGTGCATTGAGGGCACGGTAATCGCCACATGGTCTCCATCCGTCATTCTTCTTTGGTGCTAGATGAAGCGGAGAAGACCAAGGGCTCTCAGATCGACGAGCTGTACCATTTTCCAGCATACTCTCGAATTCTTTTTTCGCAATCTGTAGCCGATCAGGTGCTAGGCGGCGCGGTCGGTGGAAAACAGGTGGTCCATCTACTGTTCGAATATGGTGAACTGTATTATGTTTTGGCTCAGTGAGTTTACCTGCTGGTCTGGTTATTTCAGGATACCTTTTCAGGATGTCGTGAAAGGCTGATTTTCCTATAGTAGCCTTGACTGATGAAATGTCATCTGTGGTTTTCCGTCGGGGAACTTGCACAGAAAGACTGGTCACGCTGTCAATAAGGCGTTGGTTTCTAATGTCCACCAACAGTCCGTAGAAGCTGAGGAAGTCTACTCCTATGATAGGCTTAGTGACGTCTGCCACAACGAATCTCCAGGAGAATGCACGACGTAATCCTAAATTGAGCTCCAGCTGTGTTGATCCATATGTGGAAATTACAGACCCATTTGCAGCGAAAAGTTCATACTTTGTCTTCTGGCGGCGCTCTTTGATCGACGACCGAGGAAAGACGCACAAATCCGAACCCGTGTCGACTAGAAATTGCATCTTGGAATGTTGGTCAGTGATGAAGAGACGGCTAGAAGTATAACAGTCATTTACCGCCATTAACGACTGCTGCTGGGGTTTTCCGTCTTGTAGGTGCAGTTGCCGGAACATTTAAACGCCTTCGCGCCGAAAATGTTATGGTACCAACAGTACTTGTCGTTGTGTTGACGAGAGCGGGACTGTGAGCGAGAGCGGGAGCGGCTTCGGAAATTACCTCTTTGGTTATTGCGGGATCGACTATTTTGCTGTGCCGTAAGCGCTGCTACTTGTCTAGTCAGTTCTGCCACTTGCCTGCATAAATTTTCTTGCCATGATGTTGGACATGACGTCGTCGAGCCGTAGGACGTCATCGGTGAAAATGACGTCGCGGCCACAATAGGTGTTGTGGAAACGGCGACTTCGTGTATGCGATCTGCCAACGTTGCAAGGGATTCGAGCGGTGTCTCGGCCTGTGAAGCGATTATTGTTTGTATGTTAGATGGTAATCTACTTGACCAGATAGTTTTTAGGAAGTCATCAGGTACAGTCAGCCCAGCCAAAGCTTGCAAGTGTCGCAAAAACTGACGGTTTGCGGTAACCGAGTTCTTCGTGGACTAGCAGTTGTTTAATTTTCTTTTCGTGTGATTCGGTCAGTCTACTAATAAGGCAGGTTTTCAACATTTCATATTTGTTCTCCGCTGGAGGTGCCTTGATTACATCTCGTACCTCAGCTACGGTAGCAAAGTCCATTTGCGAGATGGCATAGTAAAACTTCGTCGAATCGGTTTTAATATTAGAAATGTTAAACTGACCTTCAAGACGGGCAAACCATAATTCCGGATCCTCCGGCCAAAAAGGCGGTATTTTCACTCCAACACGAAACAAATTGCTCGATAGCTCACTCTCCGCACTTCGTTGTGCTCCACTTAATCCTGGCATCGCCACAGGAGCTGCAGAAGATTCGTCCTTTCCAGTTGGGTTCATCCTTTCGAATCTTGATATCCGTTACGTAACTATGCGTTCAAACTCGGAGGTCACCAGTGTAGGGGTTGAAGTGTGTAGGCTCCTACTGAAGAGAAACTCGTAGATTACAGAAGAATAGACGTTTTAATGGGCGGATAGATTACAGGAAGAATGAAAGTAAGAAGTGTAACAAAGCAAAAGCGCGGGAATGATCTTTCGTAAGCTAGCGGAGCGAGAAAAGCAATACGTGCGCATCGAGCTAGCGTATGAGAAGTCTGCTGCGACGATGTGTTGGCGCGGGCGCGGCGGGGTGCACGCGCATCGCAAACCAGGCCTCGCCGGGCGGAGTGGTCGCAAACTTTGTTTTGCCGTTGCGCTTGACCACAGTCGCATGTCGCACGGTATTTGATGTTGGCGTTGACGTGACGGAGACGCCACAGTTTTGTAATCTGTCATCATTCGTGTGGAGGGAGTGCTTAAGCGAGCGGGAAGGTAAGTTAACAGCTGACAATTTGGGAAGTGGTTAAAAAGGGAACTTGTCAATCATGTTTGGTAAGGTTCATACCATGTCTTATTGGACCTTAAAGGCATTTATTATCCTGTGAGCAAAGGCTTTAGGGAGGACGACGCCCAAGTGCATATGGGCCTGGGAGGTATCAAAGCGCAACAAATGAGATTGCGACTATAACGTTAGCCTCCCGCAGGCGGTGGCGATGTCCCGCGATCTCTCGCTGATGCTGACGTGGCAGTTCTACCAGCAGAACGAGGCCATGACGCGCATGCGCCCCGGCAGAGTGCTCAACATCGACTTCTCGATGGAGTATGACCTGCCGATGTCGCCGAACCTGCTGAACTATCTCAAGCATGTTAGTAGCCTTGTTACATTGGTAATGCCCGCGAGACAGGAGGCTTGTTTTCAAAACTTCGTTTATGGATTGCCACATACACGGTCATAAGGCTATAAGTGAGATAGTGATATATATGTCGCAGTTAGTTGGTTAAATCAGACACTTAACTAACTCTCTAGACCGTTAATTAAATGCCGACGTTTAACCAAGTCACTAAAATTCTGTCAGGCAAGTGAGTAAACGAAACGTTTAACGAGTTGTCTAAACGTTCCTAGGCAACAAGACTATAAATATTGTTTTATGTGTACTTAAGTTTATGTTTCAAGTATTTTTTATTGTATGTTTTGCCCTGATCTAAGCTGTGCAAATCAGCTGTTGTCGTGATGCCATCTTGTTTTCCAACACGCTGGCTTGCGGTAAGACAGTTTGTTAACGTTTACGACGATGCCTTATTTAAATCAAAACGCTAGTGACTTGGTTAAACGTCGGCATTTAATTAACGGTCTAGAGAGTTAGTTAAGTGTCTGATTTAACCAACCAACTGCGACATATAGTTACTTATGTAGCTTACATAAGAAAACTCCTATCTAATCTGTGGTTAGGCCCCAGACCGCTCATACAAAACATTTCTTTGTAAAGTACGACTACTAGCCAAAAGGTTGTAATACGAGGTTTAAAAAAACACTTGGCAAAATTAATGCAGTTATTATATCTATTGGGATAAGTATGAAGGTTATAGAGCGAAGTTAAAATGTATGTACGCCTCCAGGGTGTGCGTCGGCTCCCCGCGACTGAAAGTTTCCCGAAGCTCGGTGTTTTACAGTTTTAAAGAAAACCGTACGCGATACATGAAAAGTGTGTGATAAATTTATTATAAACCTGTCATACACAGAAAAGAGTTATAACTTATCGTTTCCACGCACTCTGCCCCAAAATATGAACATTTTTAAATATTTATCGATTTTCTTTGCAACAAAATTGCCACTCTTGCAAGACGCTGCAACTAGACCGCAATGTCTCAAAGATACATTTTCACATTAATTATCTTTAATAAAATGTTGTTTTTAATAGCCTTGCTTTTTATATTTTCTCGCAGTAGGTTCGAAAAGTTGATTATACTCCTCGGAGATGAAGCTGTTTTGTCTTGGGCACGCTTGCATCCGTCAGCACTCAGACTTGATCCCCTCGCAGTTGAATCTGCAGTTCTTCGTTACGTTCAGGATTCAATAACGCGCCCGTGACATAAAACACTGCTTTATCCCCTTGGTTCATTATCTACTATTTTTAATTGTGTTTTTTATTCCGAGATATCCACCTCATAAGGGTGTTTTGACAACGTAAGCATTGTATACCTGAAATCACCCTAAAATTCGGTCAGCTAATTTAACAAATAAATACTTAGGTATAAAGTGCACTGGCCTGATTTACATGACTATTAATTTCTACAGTACCATCGTACAATAAAACTTAAGGACCAACAAATACTATACCTATTTCCCGGAAGAGGGGTAGGCAGAGACCAAAGACCTCCACCTACTTCGATCCTGGCATACATCTCTCGCTTCCTCAACATTCATAAGTCTCTTCATGCAAGCTCGCCGGTTACGGGTACTTCGTATTTGCCCCTTCACTAACAAATCGCCGATTTGGTCTTTATAGGACCTTCTTGGGCGTCCCCGCCCGACGGCTCCTGTCACACCCGCTGTATAAATCTGTTTCGTCAATCATCTTTCATTCAAATATTTTTCTAAAACAAAACCAGCCAAGTGCGAGTCAACGCAAAGAGGGATAAGAACAAATAACGCGTTATTTGTGATGTAACTACAAATGTCCGGTTAACGGATTTACTCCTTTGCTTGTAAATAACTTTCTTCTAGCCAAATTTTATGGTTCTGGGTTTACGGGAAGGACTGTATTGGTTTTGACTGTATAGTATTATAGTATCTGTGGTTTTGATTACTTCGATTGCGTTGAAGTGTGATTTTATCACAGATTCAAGGGACCGCACTCTTGAGTATATACTTACATGTGCAAAAATTGTAGAACCAAAAGTTGCGTGAACATAGGATCACTTCGTTGTCCGTCCGTAACTCTGTCAAGATCCTTTTTCTCACGAACGCGTAAAGGTATCAAGTTGAAATTGATATCAAAACACAAGAAGGTGAACTCTTGAAGCTGTGAAAAAATAAAAGTTAATTTATGACTTGGCTTGATATTCGCAACGTAATCAAAACTTACAGGTGCCTCCCGTTGACCTAGAATCATAAAATTTGGCTAGAAGCAAGGTATTTTATCACAAGTAAAGGATAACATCCGAAAACCGTAAATGTGTAGTCCTATTCTAAGAAAAACATGATTTGTACTTAACCCTCGATGCGCTAGTCTAAACTGATCTTATTACTGGTATGCATGGTAGTTGTTGGCATAGACGGGTAGATTTTGACGGGCTTTGAAAAAAATCGGACAAACGCTCCTTGAAATTCATCGGATGCGGTTAGTGTAGTTCTACCTGCGGCCAAGTTTCCTGTGAAACACGAAGATAAGTAGTTTATTATGTATGTAGTGTATTGTAGGTTGCTCCCAAGGCAGCAAAATGCAGGATTTGATTTGTATGTATGCAGTGTATTGTAGGTTGCTCCCAAGGCAGCAAAATGCAGGATTTGATTTGTATGTATGCAGTGTATTGTAGGTTGCTCCCAAGGCAGCAAAATGCAGGATTTGATTTGTATGTATGCAGTGTATTGTAGGTTGCTCCCAAGGCAGCAAAATGCAGGATTTGATTTGTATGTATGCAGTGTATTGTAGGTTGCTCCCAAGGCAGCAAAATGCAGGATTTGATTTGTTGGCGGCGCCTATTTTGTTTAGAGACGGACTGCCAAATACGGCGTTTACGCCCTTGAGAAGTCTATACATTCGTTTCGATGCTATTCGTGTTTCATAAGAACCTGTTTGGTACATGGGTTCAGAGATTTAGGCCTCATATACGGTGTGAATCTTCATAAAGTGCACATAACGATCTGGGTTGAAGAACATCGGAATTCATCGTCATTTTTTTTTTAAACTTATCCCTCCCAACTTTTTTATAGCCATTTTAATATTGACATGCTATCTAGGTAGCAACTGCAAAAAAAAACCGAGTGGAAGAATTCTTCGTAGTAAAATTTACTGATTCGTGATGATGTAAAACACGTAGTGCTGCCGCTTACGCTTAAAATACTTACGCTTCGTTTATGAAATAATAGCGATTTTTTCGAGAGTTTTTAGTAATTGCAGATTTCCACAAAATTTGCTTCCCAAAATGTTTTTTTTTATTTCGGAATATTATTCTTCATTTTGTTAGCTTTTAGACGAGACCAAAATTGTGTTTCTAAATAATAAACTCTATCTTTTGAAATCATTACATGATACCTATTTTCACTTTTCGGAGCTAAGCTTATCATAAAACCTAGATATTAGTGATATACCGTGAAGTCATAAGGTAGTAATAGTAGTTTATGTGACTGCTACATAATGGAGGGCATTAATACTCGAGAGTGGGTTTATGAAACGAGCCGAAGGCGAGTTTCATAATAATATCACTCGAGAGTTTTAATGCCTAATTATGTACAGTTATATACACTAGTTTATCTACACACATATCATAAGCTCTCTTTGATGTGTTCAGGAACCGCATGTTTGACCCGCATTGTGGCTCTGAAGTTGTTTAGCTTGTACCAACTTCACAGACAAACTAGGGGCGGGCGTCGGCGTTCGAAATTTGAATGTCAGTACCAACTTCACAGACAAACTAGGGCCGGCACGCAGGCGGGCGTCGGCGTTCGAAATTTGAATGTCATAATATGTAGAAAAATTACATATTATGGTCATAATGTGTAATTTTTCAGATAAGAAATGAGTTTTTACCAAGTAGTTTAACATTATGCTAATCGTAACGTGCGGTTTTTGTACGCAGTAAAGAGGGTTTATGATAAATAAATAAATATAGCACACATTATTGTCCCCACTGAGAGGCACAGGCCTTTTATGCATGTGCGTAACATTGAGCCATACCTTATCAAGCCTCAGTGCGGTTGTATGGGCGAAGATAATAAAACAATAAAAATAATTATACTTTATCATTTTATAATTTATTTATAACAGAAATACAAGGAAAATAAGCAGATATATAATAATAATATAATAGGATAATAATAATAAGGATATTATCCAGAATAAGGAGAATTACATTAAAATATATTAATGCATTAGGTTTTGAAGTGTCCCACTTATTGTTGAAGACATATTGCTGAGCGAAACGCAATTTGCTGCGAGCTCTTGTAAACATGTCTCGTTTCGGATGGCGTTAGCGCAACTTAGAAACCAATCTCGAAGACCTGCCTGTTGGGGGGCTTCATATTTTTTTTGTTCTATAAAAATAATCTTAGCCTGTTATTTGTTGCAATAACGTAACTTTATTTCATTACATTAATAATCAAGTATTTTTTATAGCCAGTATGTGTCCCAAAGTATTATATTATTTATTATCTTCGCCCATCCACCCGGGTGCGCCAGCTTGATGAGGACTCAGGATGGAATTGGTAGTACCGTGGATGTGGGCCTTCAACGAGGCGCAGCGTTTCCTAATGATTGCGTGGAATCCGTCAATCCTGGCCTCCGCAAACATGCATATGAGGCGCTGCAGTGCCGCGGCAGTCCTATCACCACCCTGAGTGCGTTACTATACTGGACCCGCAGAGCGCTGTATGTCTTCTGTGTATAGTTGACCCACAGGCTGCAGGTATAGAAGGGCTGGCAGTATGCTCCGAATTGCGTCCGGTTAGCTTCTTTACTGCAACGTGCAAACCTGCGAGCCAACACGTTAAAACGAACAGCTAGCGATCTGCGTTCGTAATTTCTGTATTGTACTACACAAAACAGTCATATATATATATATATATATATGAAAAAACATTTACAAAGGCGAGCTTACCTCTAAAATCAGATTTCTTCCAGCAAACCACGATGGGTAGGAAAGGTGATAGTTGAGCGGGAGAAGACCTGCGCGTACAATAAAACTCTACAAGTATAAGTATTATGAGTAATATATACTGCAAACAATACATACTGATAACACTAATTGCTAAAATAGACTGCATACACAATTATTTAAATACAACGTTACAATATATATAAAGCGTATAATACACTAATAGAATAGAAAAATCATTTATTCATCTCATAATTACATATAAATTTACAAATAACACCCCAAACAACATAGTTATTTCTCGGGGCCAATACACTCAGTTTAATAAATCCATTTTACACACTTTAAGCTTTTAAAGTAGGTATTAATATTTATATTCTTATACATTTAATATATAAATTTCAAATAAATATGATTGTTCAATTCCAAATCGATATGCGATCGATGGTTTCTGAACGGCCATTTTGAATTTGACGTTAGCTGCCAACCTGGCAGTTTGACAACTGACAGACGAAAGCCCTCGCAATGTAAACGCGTTTTGGTTAGGGTATTGAAATTAAATCGCAGGCCATCTGGAATGTATTCGGGTTTCCCTCAGGATTGTCTATATAGCTGAGTGTGTTGTGGTTCCCCGAACCAGATAAAGTTCGCATTTTCGTCCCCGATTGTTTTTGACCACGTAACATAACCTGTGTTGGAACACTGTGCTCATTGAAGCTGGCCCGCTAGTCATACCTGGTTGGCTGAAGAACCTGTCTACCAAGAAGAGCCTAGGGTGCACCCGGGCCTTGCAGAGAGACAGGAGGTTGACGGGACCGAAGCACAGACCAGGTTAGATCGACCCCAATTACTTCAGCTCGGTGAATCGCCGACGTTCACACTTCTTGGCAACTGATCGTTACGCTACCTCGTAGCTGATGGGCCCCTACGAGGTCATTAGGTGCTGAGAAGCCTGAACAATTTGGTAGCTAGAGCGTGGCTTCCTGAGATTTGCAGCCGTCAAGGGCTCCAGGAAGGCACGATTTGGGACTATCAATCTGTAGGTATAGGCGGTTATTAGGTAACTTGGTTGTGTTCCTATATCCACATAGATTGGTAGTATTGTAAGCTATAGGTCTATTGCTGGTAGTAGATAGACAGATATTGAATTGAATTACCAGTTAGTCAATCTATTAGTGGTCTAGTAATGCTATTGAATGAATGTTTTGGTTAACATAAGTAATTACATCTATTGATAGCAGGCTATTACATTGTTTTCAGTTTATAGCAATTTATAACTTGAACTAATATTGACTATCTGTGTGTGTTATAATGATAAAGGGAAACTAAATTGTATTTACAGAATTTATATAGATATAAAACTCGGTTCTTATTGTTTAAGGAAAACAACATTGTTTAAGTTGTGGTTTAGGGTTCCCTCGTTTGGGTTGTAGACTGGAGGGTCCAATAAAATTGAGTTACTGCAAATTGTGAGTAAGTATCATTCCGATCATGTCGTTATCTGAAATCCAGAAGGGTGTTTCTAAGGAACTCAGATGGTTTTCCTCCGCACACGGTCTGATAGACCGTTTAGATAGGCATGATGTGGTATTGGAGCGGTCTATGGACGTTAAGGAACGTTACAATAGGGTGCTCGAATTGTCCGCGCAGGCGGAATCAGTTGATGGTTGCGCACCTGACAGGCTGTCACGGTTGATAGGGGATGTCGACCAATGTATGGAGATGGCAGCTGCTATCACGCAGAAGGCTGCGGACATAGTTAGACAGCGCGAGTCCAGCCATGGTGGTGACATTGAAGCACCTCTGCCGCTTCAGGGTTCGGGGTCCAAGTTACCTGCCATAACTATGCCTACTTTTGACGGAGTGTCCGGTGAATGGATGAGCTTCATCAATCTGTTCGACAGTTTGGTGCACATGCGATCGGACATTACCAAGTCTGTCAAGATGGCTCAGCTGGTGGCAGCATTGAGGGGTGAGCCTAGGCAGCTGGTCGCTCATTTGACAGTTACGGAGGGTAACTATGAAACGGCCAGGCAATTGTTGGTCAGACGTTACCATAACAAACGGAGGTTGGCCGATGCCCAACTGAACCGTTTGTTTAGTATCCCGGTTGTGAACAAGGTCGGGGCCATACAGACGGAGGTTTTGAACCCATTGTTGTCCGTCACCAAGGCTCTAGAGAATCTTGGACTTCCGGTTGGTGAATGGTCGTACCTACTGTTGTACATTGTACTTTCCCGCCTACCCGCTGACGTGCAGACTCGTTTCGAACAGTCTCACGGGAGGTCGGCCGAGGACCTGCCCGCCTTCTCCGACTTGGTCGGATTCTTGGAAGAGGAGGCTCGACGGGCAGAGAATTTGGGGTTGACGGTCACCCATCCTTCGGAGCCAAAGAGAGCTGCCGGGAGCGCTGTGAGTAGGGGCCCTCCGACGAGGAAGGACCGCACCAACCGGCAGTCATATGGGACTGTGAGTGCATTGACCCCACATAGTGAGACCTGCCCATGTTGTAGGCAGATTGGCCATGCTGTGGCCAATTGCAATAAGTTCGGGGAACTTAGGGTTCAGGGACGGCGCCGGATGGCCAAGCAGCGGAGCTGGTGTTTCCTGTGCCTCGGGCCACACATGGCTAGGGACTGCACGCGCACAAAAATGTGCGGATATTGTGGTGGGGCCCACAACAATCTGTTGTGCATGAACCGGTCCGGCCAACAGCCACCACAGGGCCGTACCCAGGGTGACACGGCATGGGGCCCTGAGAATTCGTTTGCGACTCGGAGCGCAACTCAGGGGCCAACGTCCCCACGTGCACAGGGCAGTACCAGGGTGCAGGGCCGCACTCAGGACCATTACATGGGGGGCCCTGAGAATTCGTTTGCGACTCGGAGCGCAACTCAGGGGCCAACGTCCCCACGTGCACAGGGCAGTACAGGGTGCAGGGCCGCACTCAGGACCATTACATGGGGGGCCCTGAGTTTTCGGTTGCGACTCAGCATCCGACCCAGCGGGACATTGGGTGTGTTGAGCAGGCCGTAACGGGCGGGTGGCATGGGACACCTTCGAGCTATGCGGGTGCGGTTCGGACGCCGCCTCAGTTGTCGCCCCGCTCGTCGCCTCGTCCTCGTCGGTCACATGTGATGTCCCCCCCGCTCATGGAGCGGCCACGGTTGAATTCACGCCCACCCCCCTTTACGGGGAATCGTAGGTTGGGAATGGAACCGGCGCGTGGGCCATTTGTACAATGGGACCCTCTGGCGTATAGCTGCATACCTGATCGGTTACAGGCACAGTGGGGCCCCGGGGGTCCTCGCTAGGAATTTGCGGCCCAACCATTGGTTGCCCCCCAACCGGAGACGGTGGTGTTACCGATCGCCTCTGTGCTTGTTTGGGATTTGGCGGGCAACCCAACATACGTTCGCGCCCTATTAGATTCTGTAGCTCAGGGCTGCATTGTATCGAATGATTTAGCAAAATGGTTGGGCCTCAAGGTAAATAGGTATAATAAATCAATACGGGGCGTGGGGAATGTTACGGTTACGAATGTAGTTGGTCAATCGGTGATCACGTTCTCTCCACGTTATGACATTTTGACAAAAACATCCGTGCAAGCTTTAGTAATGACGCATGTCATGGGCAGACACCCCTTGGTGAAGTTGAATCCGGCCGTTCGATTCCTGACATCAGGACTCAAGTTGGCGGATCCCGATATTGACACTCCAGCCCCGGTCGACCTGCTACTGGGAGCAGACGTTCTGGGTAGGTTTCTGTTGTCGGATCAGCGAGTTCTTCAGCCGGACGGGTTGATTGCTGTGGATACTAAGTTTGGTCACGTGATCATGGGTCCGGCATTGCCAATGGTTAGGCCTGCCGAGTCAGATGGCATACTTATTGGCTCAGCGTTGTCAGACGCTATCCAACGTTTCTGGGAGATAGAGGAACCTCCCACCGTTCGTCGAGTCGACGCAGACGAAGAAGAGTGCGAGTTGTTTTACCAGAATAGTAATGGTCGCCTTCGTTCTGGTCGTTTTGTAACTCGACTGCCTTTCAGGGCCGATCGACCGCCACTAGGAGAATCTAGGAAGATGGCTGAGACGAGATTGATGTCGATGGAGCGTAGGATGACAAGGGACGCCGTATTTAAACAAAAATATGTTGATTTCATGAGGGAGTATGAGTCGTTAGGACACATGTCGGTATCGGGTGTGGACTGGAGATCTGAGGATCATTGTTTCCTTCCACACCATGCCGTCCTACGAACCCCTACCGGCAAGATTCGAGTTGTTTTTGATGGGTCAGCACCTACCTCGAACGGGATGTCCCTGAATCAGTGTCTACATTCGGGACCCAAGTTGAGTCGTGATATTTCGGATATTCTCACGAGCTTTCGGAGGCACCAGATTGTATTTGTCGCAGACATTCGGATGATGTTTAGGCAAACGGTAATTCATCCGGCTGACAGAAGGTATCAGTTGATACTTTGGCGTGAGTCCACGGCCGAGCCAGTCAAGGTCTATGAGTTAAACACGAACACGTATGGGTTACGGTCTAGCCCGTATTTGGCGATGCGTACCCTGCGGAAGTTGGTGTCGCGTGATCGTGTGAGCTATCCTAGAGCCGCCGCTATCCTGGAGCAAGATTTGTACGTCGATGACGTCTGCACAGGGGCAGCCAGTGTAGAGGAAGCTCTGGACCGACGTGACGAGCTCATTCAATTGCTGGAACGAGGCGGCTATGAACTACGTAAGTGGATGTCCAACTCCCCTGAGTTGATGGCTGGTCTCCCAGATGAGTTTCAACAAGACCCGCACGTTTTTGAGAATCCTGACAACCCTAACATGTTGTCAGTACTTGGAATTCAGTACCGGCCCGTCCATGATGAGTTTACCTATCGGGTGGTTTTAGAAACACCGAAGGCCTGGACGAAGCGGTCAGTACTGTCAGCGATTGCGAGAACGTTCGACCCGAATGGATGGATTTCTCCAGTCACCTTTGCTCTCAAATGTTTTATGCAAAGGCTATGGGCGGCTCAGTTGACCTGGGACACCCACATCTCAGGTGATTTGTTGACTGATTGGACGCGAATGTTCACCTCGCTATCGGACATAAATAATGTATCGCTGCCGAGGAAATTGGTCCCTGCTGGGGATTACAGGGCAACCCTTCACGGGTTTTGTGATGCCTCTGAAGGAGGGTTTGCGGCAGCGGTTTATTTGCGAACCGTCACCTCCACCGGGGAGGTCGACGTGCGTTTGGTTTTGGCAAAAAGCAAGGTAGCGCCTATTCGGACAAGGATGACGATTCCAAAACTGGAACTGTCCGGGGCTGCTCTTTTGACCAAACTTTTGAATCACACTCTAACAGTGTTGCGTGGGTCAGTGGTTTTGGAGGATACGGTGTACGCGTGGACGGACAGCCAGATTGTTTTGTGCTGGCTGAAGGCTTCGGTCCATAACTTAGAGGTTTTTGTTGCGAACCGTGTCTCCCAGATTGTGTCGTCTGAGGTCCCACTGACCTGGAGACATGTACCAGGAGAATTGAACCCGTCTGATTGTGCATCCAGGGGATGTCGGGCTCCTGAACTCGTTAGACAGCATTTGTGGTGGGGACCACCCTGGCTTCCCAAGAGAGAATCGGACTGGCCCCACAGCCATGTAGTAGTATCTTCGGATCATGGCCCCAGAGCGGCCGTGCATGTTACCCAGAAGGCTGAGGACCCTGACGCCGGGTTTCTGCTGGACCGGTATAGCTCACTTGACAAGTTGATAAACGTGTCCACTTGGATCAGGAGATTCGCTCGAAATTGTCGTACTCCTCGCGATCAGCGAACGTTGAACCCTATTCTGACTCCGGCAGAGCGAAACGAGTCGCTGTTGAATTTGGTCCGGTTGGTACAGTCCTCGAAGTTTGGGGCAGAATTGGAGATTATACGAAGTGGACGTTCGAAATTGAAGGGAGCCGTCGCGCGTCTCAACCCCTTTGTTGATTCGACCGGGTTACTTCGGGTAGGAGGAAGATTGCGCAATGCGAATCTGTCGTATTCGGCTCGTCACCCACTTCTGCTCCCCAAGGGGGGACAGTTAGTTGAATTGCTGGTGACTGATCGTCATATTAAAAACGCGCATGCCGGCTGTAACGCGTTGTTGGCCACGCTCCAGCGGGAGTTTTGGATCTTATCTGCCCGCCGTGTCATACGGAACATCGTGTTTCGGTGCATGCCTTGTTATCGACTTAAGGCTGCCACGATGCAACCTCTCATGGGGGACTTGCCCCCTGATCGTGTGAATGAGGTCAGACCGTTTTCAGGTGTTGGTACGGATTTTGCAGGACCGTTTATGGTGAAGAGTTCACGATTGCGTACCGCTAGGCAATACAAGGCGTACCTATGTGTGTTTGTTTGTTTATCCACCAAGGCGGTACATCTCGAGCTCGTTGCTGATCTCTCGACAGAGGCTTTCATTGCTTGTTTGGATAGGTTTGTTTCTCGAAGGGGACTTCCAACTTTGATCCGCTCTGATAACGGCACTAACTACATCGGTGCGGAACGATACTTACGAGAGATAGTCAACTTTTTGAATGTAAATAAAGTGGATATTGGAACGGCCCTCTCCCGTCGGGGTATATAGTGGACCTTCAGCCCACTGATTTGCCCCCACTGGGGTGGGATTTTTGAGGCCGTAGTTAAGTCAGCTAAGACGCACTTGGGGCGTATAGTAGGTCAGACCGCGCTGACTTTTGAGGAGCTCGCGACATTGTTTTGTAAGATCGAGGCCGTTCTCAATTCGCGACCGTTGTGTCCGCTCAGCTCGGATCCAAATGACCTGGAGGCTCTGACCCCAGGCCATTTCTTGATAGGACAGCCACTTAACGCGTTGCCCGAGCACCCCTTCGAGGGAGTGAAATTGTATCGGTTGTCAAGGTATCAGATGTTGCAGCAGTTTACTCAGAATTTCTGGAAGCGTTGGTCGCTCGAGTATCTGCATATCTTACAACAGCGCCTTAAGTGGACTGACAAAACTAGCCCCCCTAGTGTTGGTGACCTCGTTCTGGTTAAGGATGCTAACCTACCGCCACTACGTTGGCGCAGGGGGCGCATTGTTAACTTGTTACCTGGCAAGGACGGGACCCCCCGGTCTGCAGAGGTTCTAGTAGGAGGCTCGGTTCTAAAACGAGCGGTAGCGACGTTGTCTCGGCTGCCCGTAGATTAGGGGACAGGTGGGTGTCTGTCCGGGCGGGTGATTGTTCGATTCCAAATCGATATTCGATCGATGGTTTCTGAACGGCCATTTTCAATTTGACGTTAGCTGCCAACCTGGCAGTTTGACAACTGACAGACGAAAGCCCTCGCAATGTAAACGCGTTTTGGTTAGGGTATTGAAATTAAATCGCAGGCCATCTGGAATGTATTCGGGTTTCCCTCAGGATTGTCTATATAGCTGAGTGTGTTGTGGTTCCCCGAACCAGATAAAGTTCGCATTTTCGTCCCCGATTGTTTTTGACCACGTAACATAACCTGTGTTGGAACACTGTGCTCATTGAAGCTGGCCCGCTAGTCATACCTGGTTGGCTGAAGAACCTGTCTACCAAGAAGAGCCTAGGGTGCACCCGGGCCTTGCAGAGAGACAGGAGGTTGACGGGACCGAAGCACAGACCAGGTTATATCGACCCCAATTACTTCAGCTCGGTGAATCGCCGACGTTCACACTTCTTGGCAACTGATCGTTACGCTACCTCGTAGCTGATGGGTCCCTACGAAGTCATTAGGTGCTGAGAAGCCTGAACAATGATCAAAGTTAAATTTAAAGCAAACAATGGTTAGATTCAATTACATATTTACAACGTATTTAACTGATCTAGTTAAGTACTTAGTACTAGTGGTAGTAGTAGTTAGATAGGCACACGCGACAAGTAGGTATGTAAGATATGAGTTCATGAAACTATAAAACAATACATTTATTATATAGGTATGTAGTTACAATTACAAGATATAGGTACTTGGAAAAGTATGTAATAGAAGTTCAAGAAAACAAGTATTAGTATTTTTTTACAACTAAATTATTTATTTAGTATTTTTGTTACAATTAAATTACTTACAAGATACTTTAGACCACCACACATATTAGAAATGTTCAAGAAAATATTTTTTGAGTGCCTTGTTTCTAGCACTAACTTTATATGGTAATACATTCTTCGTTAAGTCAGACATACTATTAAATATCTTAGGAACTAAGTATTCTTTTGTTCGTTTTCCGTAGTTATTATTCACCTTAGGTACAAAGAGTCGACCCTTACTAGCCCGCCTGGTTTTACTTTTTAATATGATTTTGTATCTATTATCCCAATATTCTTCCTTTGCTATCTCCAAAAGGTATTTTTTATCAACAGGAATTACGTTACATTTTTTAAATAAGCCCTCATCATAATTACCTGTACTCAATTTTAACTTTTTTATCAACTAAAATCTTCAGGAATCGTATTTGTAATTGTTTTATTTTATTAATATAAGTTTTATATGAACCACCGTAAGTTATAATACCATATGATATTAGTGAGTCTACTAGTGCAAAATAAAGGCAGTAAAGGACGGATCTAGGCACACAGTACTTTAATTGATGAAACTTTTATCCTTAATTTATCCACAACAAAGCCAATGTTTTTTTCCAGCTAAATTAACAATCAACAATTATACCTAGGTACTTACTTTCGTTAACCTGTTTAATATGCTGGCAAGTACAACATGCATTATTACGAAGAAAATTATAGCTATGACCTATGACGACTAGTTCTTTATTTCGATTCTTAAAACTTGAGGAGATGCACATAATATGTGTCTTTTTAACATTTAGAATAATACCATTATCGTGAGCCCATCGTGTAATATTATCGAAATCCTCCTGTAAATATTGTTGTATTACATTTATATTTTTGTGGCCGTACATGAGACAGGTATCATCAGCGAACATATAAATATTACAATGTTTCACAACTTTAGGCATACTATTTACGTGCATTATGTAACAGGCCGGCCCGGTCACTGACCCGGTTGCCACCCCGTACCTGACATCTTCGCAGCTCCCAGTGTGGTTAGTTACTTTAACTGCTAATTTTCTATTGTTTAAATATTGTCTAAACCAGTCATTTCATCTTCCTCTAATACCACAGTTCACCATAGACTTCAGGAGGACCTCATGATCAAGTGTATCAAAGGACTTCCTGAAGTCTATGAAGATAACCCCCACCTGGTTCTTATTATTTAAATGATTGTTTATATCGTTCGCAAATCGTGACAATAATGTTGAGGTACTTTTCCCTTTCTGAAACCCACACTGCGATGGTGAGATGACGTCATGCTTAGTTAGAAAATACAAAATTTGGCCTGTAATAGCTTTTTCTACAATTTAATTAATCCACGAAAGTATTGCAATGGGACGATAATTTGTGGTTTCACTGTGGCTTCCATTTTTAAATATTGGACGAATAATTGAAAGTTTGAGGTTTTCAGGATATTTTGACTGTTCAACAAAGAGGTTAATCATTTTAGCTAAGACTGGGCTAATTTCTTTAAGATCGCTTTTCCTTATCTGATAAAAAACCAGGCGACATTTGGTTATCAAGTTGGTCGATATTTTTTTCGATTTGTGATGGAGTGACTTTGATAAAACGTATGGAGGCATTCATAACTTCAGTATAATCTTCCCTCTCTAGCAACTCAGAATTATAACTATGTTGAGACTTCTTTGCAAAAGTGTGGGCAAAGTTTGAACATATAGTTTGTATATCAAACTGACTACCCATATGCTGCATGATCACTTCGTCTAGGGAATTTTTACTGCGCCCCAGCCAATCATTTATGTGTTGCCATATTTTTTTACTATTGCCCCTATGTGTTACCAATACGTACCAATATACACTGGATAGCAAATAAACCGAGCCACCCGCCACCTTGGCACTCTTGGATAACTTATAGCATCCTCCTATTCATAGACCTCACGAGTGTGACGATGATACCTTGAGGAATTGCATTCCACGCCTCCTCAATTGCGATTCTAAGGAATGTCGATCTTAGGAATGCCGACGTCACGGAGATACTGGGTCACCACATGAGCAGCATGAGGGCGTGCATTATCTTGCATTCACTGCATATCTTGCCCGATAAATCCTGCGTGCGGTACCACATGTTTTGCGAGGATTTCAGTGATGAGAAGTCAATCCAGCACGGGCAGTCGTTTCTATGAAAACTAGCGCTGTTCGTGCGATTAAGGAGATGCCACCCCAGACCATTACAGATCCTCCTCCATAAGCAACAATTTCCTTGATGTAACACTGAGAATAGCGTTCTCCAGGACGATGATGCCGTCGATCACATCCATGAAGACTCACCCTGGACTCATCAATGAAGAGTACATTACTCCACTGCTCTAACGTCCAATCCCTATGCTTTTGAGCAAACCGAAGTCGAGCTCGACGTTGGGCTGCCGACAATGCTGGACCTGTTGCATCTCTTCTTGGAGTCAGGTTACGTTCAACAAGTCTCCTTCTGACTGTATCCGAACTTATGACCACTTGGCGTTCGTCACGCAGACTTCGTTGGACTTAAACTGCATTGAGAACGGCCAAATGAATATAACGATCATTTGCGACTGATGTAGCCCTAGGTATGCCTGTACCAGGACGGCGATCGAATGCTCCAGTCTCTAAGTATCGTGTGTAAACTCGTAGCACCGAGAAGCGACCGATTTGAAGTCTTCGAGCGACCTCACGTTGCCCAAAGCCTGCTTGAAGTAGCGCTACAGCTTGAGCTGCTTCCTGAGGTGTCGTATCCATTATTAACCGCGAATAGTAATGAAAATTCACGCATCTGAGCAAAAACATATTGACATCTGACACAAATAAAAAAAGTAAGAACTATCCGACTACCTTCATGGTAAAAGAAAAAAACGTAAGCGTGAACTCCAGTCAAAACAGAGCGAAATGTTAGCATTGTGTTTGTTGCTTCATTACACGGTTAGTAAACGACATTTCTAAAGTTAAATTTATATCGATTGTAATCCTCATTAAACGCTCTTACTGTAGGGATAACTTTGCTAGATGTGAGCTTAATACTTTTAGAGAAAATTGCATTATATTTCGAAAGTGGCGGGTGGCCCGGTTTATTTGCTGTCCAGTTTATATCTAACTGGAGAGATAGTGCTTCTTTAGCCGGTTTTTGAATATATTTAGAGATGGACTTTCCCTGATAGCCCAAGGAGGGAGGCTCCACCTCCTCGATCAGCTGGTTCATATACAAGTTGAAAAGTTTGGGAGACGTCAATCCACCTTGTCTTGACACTCCAACGTGTACTCATCAGAATACGAAGCGGCCCATTTAACACTATTTCTCTAATGACCATACCAATATTTAAATATAGCAGCAATCTCAGGAGGCAGATTAGTTTCACTGTATAGTTTTTTTCCACAATATATCGTAGTCAATCAAATCAAAGGCCTTTGACAGGTCCAAGTAACACTCATAAGCCGGCATTTTTCGGCCGGTGTAATACTGAACACGTCTGTTTGAGACTGAAAATGGCAGTCTCCGTTGACAGTCCAGGCTTGAACGCAAACAGGGCTTCATGAAGTTTTGGGTGTCTACCAAGTTGTTTGTCAAGCAGACTGTCGAGTACTTTTGCGATTACTGTCGCAAGTGATATCTGCCTATAATTTCACAAGTCGGATACATCGCCCGTTTTATTTTTAACAATGAGAATCACCCATGTGTACATTAAATCGCCTGGTAGATAAAAATGGCTAATGCACATATTATAAAACACCGCAAGAACCGTCGCCAGGTGATAACCGGCATGCTGCAGATGCTCTTTGCTGAGGTCATCATGACCGGGAGATTTTCCTCACCATGTTTTTTATTATGGATGCGACTTCCTTGGCAGTAACCATAAAATTTAAAACCCCTGAGAAGTTCTCATCATCGGGCATCCGCAGCGACGCCGGCCCAGGAAACTCTAAAGTGACTTCTAAAAGCCTCCGAAATGTCAGCAGGCCGCGCTCACCGGAAGACTCGGCCTTGGATTCAATTTGTTTATAGATTTTCTGAAGTCATCCTTTTTTTTGGTGTTTCGCTATTATGTCCATTTAAATTTTTTGTTCATTCGCTTGTCACCATTTTAGTTTAGCTTTATAACACTTCCTGGACATGAGTCCAGTTATATGGATCCTGAGCTCGCTGGGAAAATGCCACATCTTGTAGCAAAGTCGAGCCTACCCATGAGCGTCCCCGACGTGCCCGTTCCAGCAAGCTACATATTTGCTCTTTCTTAGCTTAGTGTCGCAAAAGCTAAGCGTAGATATATCTGGTCTGTGCTTACAACACTACTATACATTTTGTCTAACAATAACCTGTGCTGTAAATTATGGCAGTATTTGCTGGCGCATTTATGAAATTGTACAGGAATCGTCAATATCTCTTAATTTCGAGTTACAATAATCCTTATACTTCAATATTTGACTAGCGTCTCGTATGCACCATTTTACCTGATTGCATATTGGGCTCTTTACAGGTAAGTTAGGTTTAACTAAGTTAATCTCTATTTGAATAGGTATATGGTCCGAGCAGTATGTATCATATACTTAACACTGACGCTGCAACCACGGTCTGACGCACAACATTAGTCACTGTAACATGGTCCAATCATCGCCTACATCCATGAACAACACTCACAAACGTGAAGTAGTAGTAGTAGTATCTTTCGGCAAAAGTTCCATATCAACACACGACCACGACTCTTCAGCACAAAACTCAAAAAGTTTTTTATTAAATGACTCACCCGGTGAGCTTTAAAGTCCACCAGAATAAACACGGCGTCCACCTTGCTAACCGCTACTATCGCGTTGATTTCACTTAGACAGTCCGTGAATAATGCTAGGTTATCGACCTTATCAGTAGGCATATAAAGTGAAAACACAATCAAGGACCTGTCCTGTATCAAAATTTTTGGCTAACTGACACTGATGAGAACATCGACTTTCTCCACAAAACCGCGACACCACCATACGGTCTTCCTCGTAGAATGCCCGCCATTGCTGCTGAGTGATGGTATATCATGCATGAGGAAGCAGCCATGTTTCCTGGAGTGCCACAACGTCGGATGTACGACACAGCCTTCGGATGCAATTAACGGTGGTCATCGCATTCTTGTAATTAAAGCTGGTTAGCTTACATCTATACGTGTTTGCAAGGCCGGTGAATAAACAGGGGTATGTGCTTTGAAAAACTTGAAAAAGAAGTATCTTCTGAAGAAAATACCATCAGGCCATAAGGCATCTTCATCAAATAATGGCAAACTATTTCTGCGTATATATATTATATGATTAATAATCTTTGGGCACATTCATCCTTTTTATTCATTATTTCTATTTTTTGTGGTAAGACTGTAATCTGCCTCTTTCTCAATATGTACTCCATTGTAAATGTACAATGGGACTCTGACATCCGCAGCTTTGAATTTGCACGACGGGCTCACTGTGGCTGTACCCTTTCTACCCGAGAATCTATTTTTCTTCTGTTTTATTCGAACATATCCAACCTCATAATTTTCTTAACGACTTTTGTCGTGGTACTGCGCTGAACGTCGGAGGCCGGTTTCTCAGTAGATGACGTTCGAAATCGCGCTGGGGCCTCATAGGCACGCTCGCTAGCCGCTGCCGAAACTGCCGTGCGGGCCTCCAAGCTTGCTAGCTCGCCCGGTGACAAAAAAGTCAGCTGAGACGAGACGGGTGCATGGCCCGCTACGCTTGCGAAGGACGGACGCGATGGTGTTATCGGCCTAAACTCCGATGACGGTAACGTAAGGTGCTGACAGTCCGAAAGGGTGGGCAACATTTGTTAACTTACTACCTTATGACTTCACGGTTTATCACTAATCTCTAGGTCTTATGATTAAGATTAGTTCCGAAAAGTGAAAATAGGTATCATGTAATGATTTAAAAAAATAATAAGTTTATTATTTAGAAACACGATTTTGGTGTCGTCTGAAAGCTAACAAAATGAAGAATAATATTCCGTAAGAAAATAATTCAATTTTGGTAACCAAATTTTGTGGAAACCTGCCGATCCTTTCTAAAGTCCTCGAATCCATTGTCCATACTCAGCTCTCCCATTATCTATCCTCTAAAAATCTACTTAATCCTTTTCAGTCTGGCTTTAGAACGGGTCATAGTACTGTTACGGCTTTATTAAAAGTGACCGATGATATTCAGGTCGCCATGGATCAAAGGCAGCTCTCGGTGCTGGCTCTGCTGGACTTCAGCAGTGCTTTTAACTGTGTTGACTTCGACATTCTCGTTGAACTTCTCAAATCTCTTAACGTCTCCTCCCTCTCTGCCAGCTGGTTTGACTCTTACCTAAGGAACCGAAAACAGCGTATCAAGTCGGAGGATGCTTGTACGGAGTGGTGTGACCTCTCTTCCGGTGTCCCCCAAGGTGGCATTCTCTCTCCTCTTCTATTCTCAATATTTATCAATTCCATATCCGATGTCCTCTCTTCTTCCTATCATCTCTACGCGGATGACCTTCAGATCTATCGTCACTTCTCTCCTGATGATGTAAATTCCGCTGTGGAAGCGTTAAACGCTGACTTGGCTGGTATTAGTGGATGGGCATCGTCATTTGGGTTGCTGGTTAATCCGAATAAGTCCAAGGCCATGATTATAGGTACCAGACACTCTTTAAACACGTTGCAGCAATTGTCTGTCCCTTCTGTAACTTATAACGGTACTGTAATCATGTATAGCGATAAAGCTAAAAACCTGGGTGTCATCTTTGATAATCAATTGTCCTGGTCAATGCATGTTAATGAGGTCAGCAGGCGAGTTTACGCAACTTTTCATTCCCTCAGGAGACTTCAGAACTTTCTTCCTCGCCAGACCAAAATAACTCTCGCTCAGTCCCTTCTTATCCCCCTCATTGATTATGCTGATGTTTGCTGGGTGAGCGCAAATGAAGAACAACTGAACAAACTCGAACGACTTCAAAATCTCGGGATTCGGTTCATCTTCGGACTGCGCAAGTATGACCACCTATCTCAGCATCGCAGCGAGCTGAAGTGGCTACCGATTCGGCTTCGACGGGACTCTCATATCCTGTGTTTCCTTTATAATATTTTGTGGAACCCTCGTTACCCTAACTTCCTATGTGATCGCTTCGAATTTCTTTCTTCAAGCAGGCCTCGGAGAACTCATATGGCGTCTACGCTCAAAGCTCCAGATCGCTCCACTGCAGCCTACGAGCACGGGTTCAGAATCCGAGCCGTACGACTGTGGAATGAGCTTCCTTGCACTATCAGGGACAGTCGATCTCTAAATATTGTTGCGCCGGTAGGTTAGGTCAAAAACTTTGAACGTCAATTTCAGTGCTTTAGAGGCGTTTTCAGCAGGCTGAAAAGTCATTTCAGGCCGTTTCAGAAGTTGCTCTATCACATATGTAAAGATCGAATTTTCACCCAAGTTGCCGTCGTTTTCAGGCGCCTGAAACATGTTTTCAGTCCGTTTCAGGGCACCCTCTATCAGATGACGCCATAACCTGAAAACCCGTTTTCAGGCGTTTTCAGGACCCCTTATGGGCCTCTGAAGCACAAATCGTTATATGGCGAAATATCCGGTAGGAGTGACAGAGATAGCACTACTAGAAAGAGATAGCTATACTCGGAACATTCGAGAAGTGTGTGACAGAGATAGCACTACTAGAAAGAGATAGCTATACTCGGAACATTCGAGAAGGGAGTGACAGAGAGAGTGCACCATTAGAGAGAGACATATATGGTCTCGAATGTTCTCGGCCCGCACGCTGGTCCTTACTAGAATATTCGCGATATGTGTGGACAATGTGTCCAGAGCGGCTCCGCGGGATATAAAAGGCGCCGACGGCCGGCGCGAGTTAGTTACATTTTAACTGCGATCGAGTGCTAGTACAAGGATAATCGGAGAGAAAGACTCTTCGTGTGAATAGTGAGTGCATAATTAGTGAAATAGTGTGTGTGTTTTAATTAGTGGATTTTATGTACAGTTCGTGTGAATTGTAAGTGCCTAATTTGGGTAATAAAGTGAGTGTTTTATTTAGTGGATTAATTCGTGCTTTTCTATCAAATACGAACCCCACGCTCGTAACATTTGGTGTCAGAAGTGGGATAGAAAATTCTGTTAATGCCACGAGAAACCGAGCCAAAAGGAGTGACGACGCGAAGCCAAACGTCTGGGTCTGGAGACTCGATGCCTGGTACGTCGGAATCACCTGCTCCAGCTGCACAAGGAGTAGACCTCAACGTTATCTTCGTCCTCCTAAAGGAACAAGCGAGAGAGCTAAAGGAACAGGCCAGGAAACAGGAAGAACAGTCTCTAATCCTCCAGAATGAGCTTAGGGAACAAAAGGATCACCAGGAGGTACAGGCACGAATGATTCGTGAGGTACATGAGTCCACGACCGAATGGAAGAGAGAGTTGTTCGAGGTCCAGGAAAAACTGGCCGATATGGATGAAAAACTGGAGAGTCGAGTCCATGATGTCGATAAAAAAATTGAGACCTGTGAGAGCCGTCTCCAAAAACTTGAGATCAAAGTGGCTAATGGTCCAAGTACCTATGTACCCGACGCATCGGTGTCCGGAGGCGGCAGGTTCAAAGTGCCCCCCTTTGACGGTAGCTCATCGTGGACTGCCTATAAGCTGCAGTTCGAGTCTGTTTCCCAGGCTAATGGTTGGAGTAAGGAGCAAGCCAGGACAGCACTGACGTTGGCGCTGCGCGACGAGGCTCTTACCATACTAGAGGCTCTGGGAAACGACCGGACGTACGACCGCCTTCTAGAAGCCTTGGAGGCACGATACGGTGACAGTCACCTGGAGCACGTGTACCGAGCTCAGTTAAAGGACAGGACACAAGGACGTAACGAGTCCTTACAACAGTGGGCCCTGGAAATCGAGAAGTTGGTTAGGAAGGCCTATCAACGTACGTCAGCATTCTTTGTGGACAGTATGCTGGTGCAGGCCTTCATCGATGGGATCCGGGATCTGGAAGTGAGGGCAGCCGTGCGATTGGGACATCATGGCAGCCTAAAGGATGCAGTAGCCCACGCTCTCGAGGTGGAAGCTGTACGACAGGATTCATCCAGGCCTTTCAGGGTGCAAGAAGTGTCGACTACGAAGCCAGTAGATTCCCGCCGCGAATTTGGGCCACGTTGCTACCATTGTGGAGAACGTGGTCACCTGCAGTCAGGCTGTCCAAAAAGGACTAGGAGGGACAGAGACCCCGCTCCAATGGCGAGGAAAATAGGCTCTGTGGAGTCAGAGCCCCAACAGGGAAACGAATAAAAGCCAGGACTATGGGACGAGTGCTGGCTGGCGGTCGAAATGTCCCAATTATGATCTCACAGGCAAACGAAGGGAATAGTCTGGTTGTCAATGGAGAAATCTGTGGAATACCATGTCTCCTTACCATAGACACCGGAGCTTCTCGGACTGTGATCAGCTCTCGGCTACTGAGACACCTGACCAGAGATCATCTAGTCCGACCTAGGCATCTCCAGCTGCAAACTGCTACCGGCCAGTACATTTCCGTCCAAGGGGAACGAGAGTTAGCTGTGAAAATAGGTGAAAAAGAATACTGGCATAAAATGATCGTTGCTAACATCGTCGACGACTGCATTATTGGATTGGATTTTATGAGGAGACATGACTGTAAAATCGACTTGAAGGTTGGAGTTCTAAAGTTTGGAGTTGATGAGATTGCTATACAAGGTGGAGTAAATGGAAATGTTTACTGTACCAGGAGAACCATTCTTCAACCAAGGTCACAGGTTTTAGTTCCAGTGAAATTGCCGAACTACACAAGGCCGCAATCTCACCGCTGTGTGGTGGTAGAGAGGTTGGATGCTGATAAACCGTGGATAACAGCCCGTACAATGGTAACCACGGCATCTACAGCATTTGTAAGGATCCTTAATCCAAGCGACACGGAATGCGTCCTCAATAAAGGAACGCTGGTCGGATCATGCCAAGAAATTTCTTGGATAAGAGGCTGCCGGGAATCTGAGGTAAACGTGAAACCTGGGCATGTTAAGCCTTCAATGGATGTTGAAAAATTACTAAATGACTCCAGGGAGCACCTTACCGAGGAGGAATTCCTTAAGGCGCGTAGCTTACTGCTACGATATCGCAACGTCTTTTCTTCGCATGATGATGACATTGGAAGAACTGGAGTGGTTCAGCATGAGATCGACACTGGGGAAACTATGCCTATCCGACAGCGCCCTCGGAGGGTTCCAGTAGCTCGGGAGAAGGAGGTTGAGGGCATGATCGAGGAAATGCAAAGAAGCGGCGTTATTGAACCTTCAACAAGCCCGTGGTGTTCTCCCGTAGTTTTGGTTAAGAAGAAGGACGGCACCATGAGATTCTGTATTGACTACCGTCGACTTTATGATGTAACCAAGAAGGACAGTTATCCACTTCCACGAATCGACGACACTTTAGACACATTGAACGGAATGAAATGGTTTTCAACGTTGGATCTGAAAAGTGGCTATTGGCAAGTTGAAATCAAGGACAAGGATAAGGAGAAAACGGCCTTCTCTACTGGCAAGGGACTCTGGCAGTTCAATGTTATGCCATTTGGACTGTGTAATGCACCAGCCACATTTGAGAGATTAATGGAACAAATATTAGCTGGACTTCTAGGAGAAACTTGCTTGGTCTATTTGGATGACATCATTATCGTTGGTAGAGACTTCAGCGACCACTTGAATAAATTGGAGCAGGTGCTAGGCAAACTACGAGGGGTAAATCTGAAACTCAGTCCGAAGAAATGCTCGTTTTTCAAACGTAAAGTGAATTACTTGGGACACGTGATTTCGAAGGACGGCATCCAGACAGATCCTGAGAAGATTAGCGCCGTGAAGGATTGGCCGACGCCAAAAGACAAGACTGCAGTACGTGCCTTTTTGGGGCTTTGTTCATACTACAGACGTTTTGTGAAGAACTTCTCGGATATAGCAAAGCCTTTGCATCAACTAACGGAAGAAAAGCGATCATTTGACTGGAACGAACAATGTGAGTCAAGTTTCAACGAGCTTAAAGTAAGACTTTGTGAAACGCCAATATTGGGGTATCCAGACCCGGACGAGGATTTCATTGTGGATACAGATGCTAGTAAAGTAAAAAAAAAAAAAAAGTAAACGTAAAAGTAACACTGGAATTGGAGGTGTCTTGTCGCAAAAGAAAGGAGATAACGAAGTTGTGATTGCATATTTCAGTAAGTCATTGTCAAAACCAGAGAGGAATTACTGTGTAACTCGGAGGGAATTGCTAGCAGTTGTCAAGACGTTACAGCATTTCAGCAAATACCTGCTGGGAAGAAAGTTTCGTATCAGAACTGACCATGCTGCTTTAAAGTGGTTGCTCGAATTTAAAAACCCCGAGGGACAAGTGGCGAGATGGATTGAACAACTGCAGGAGTATGATTTCATCATCGAACACCGTAGTGGGAAATCACATGGAAATGCTGACGCCCCATCACGTAGACCTTGTGCAGACGACTGTAAACATTGCTCAAGACAAGAAGGCAAGGAATGTGTTCGAATGATAAGAACTGATACGGTTAGCGACGAGTGGAGTGATGAAATCATGCAGCAAGCGCAACAAGAGGACCCTGACGTGAGACCCATTTTTGATTGGATTAATGCTGGCGCACCTAAACCAAGATGGTGTGATGTAGCTCCTATGAGTGCGGTAACAAAAAGCTACTGGGCACAATGGGATAGCTTGGTTATGCATAATGGCGTTCTATGTAGAAAATGGGAATCAACAAATGGGAAGGATGCTCACCTGCAAGTCGTTGTCCCAAAGAAAAGGGTGAAAGATGTTTTGAGAAGCTTTCACGATGGAACATCCGGTGGACACCTTGGAGTAAAAAGGACCCTAATGAAAATTCGGCAACGCTTTTATTGGATTCACTGCCGAGAAGATGTTGAAAATTGGTGTAAACGATGCACTAACTGTGCATCAGTCAAGGGACCGCATACCCGTAGCCGAGGAACACTCAAGTTGTACAACGTGGGAGCCCCTTGGGAAAGGGTTGCGTTAGATGTCGCAGGACCATTCCCAGCATCGGACTCCGGAAACAAGTACATTCTTGTCGTGATGGATTACTTCACGAAGTGGCCTGAAGTATTTGCCATTCCTAATCAAGAAGCGGTAACCATAGCTGAAAAGTTAGTGAACGAAGTATTCTGCCGGTTTGGGGTACCACTCGAAATCCACAGTGATCAAGGAAGAAACTTCGAGTCTGTGGTCTTTCAGGAGACTTGTCGCATAATGGGAATTCATAAGACGAGGACTACGGCGTATCATCCACAGTCAGATGGAATGGTTAAGAGATTTAACCAGACACTGGAGAGACATCTAGCCAAGGTCGTTGAGAGCCATCAAAAAGATTGGGATCGGCATATCCCCCTCTTCCTGTTGTCTTATAGGTCGGCAACTCACGAAAGTACGGCGGTTACTCCATCGTATGCGAATTTTGGAAGAGAACTCCGTCTGCTGCAGATCTCCTGACTGGACGTCCGCCCGATACACCAAGGACCATCACGGAATATGCAAGTGATTTGCGGGATCGGATTGATGATGTTCACAGCCTGGTACGTGATCACGGGCTCCACGCTAGCATAAAGATGAAAACCCGATATGACCGGAAGTCTTATCAAGTGGGTTTTGAGGAAGGTTCGTTGGTGTGGCTACATAACCCTATGCGACGAGTAGGAAAGTCCCCGAAACTATCTCCGAATCGGGAAGGGCCTTACAAGATAGTCACCAAAATAAACGACGTCACGTATCGAATCCAGCGGAATCCTCATAGTCCGAGCAAGATTGTTCATGTTGAGGGGGTAGTGTTGCGCCGGTAGGTTAGGTCAAAAACTTTGAACGTCAATTTCAGTGCTTTAGAGGCGTTTTCAGCAGGCTGAAAAGTCATTTCAGGCCGTTTCAGAAGTTGCTCTATCACATATGTAAAGATCGAATTTTCACCCAAGTTGCCGTCGTTTTCAGGCGCCTGAAACATGTTTTCAGTCCGTTTCAGGGCACCCTCTATCAGATGACGCCATAACCTGAAAACCCGTTTTCAGGCGTTTTCAGGACCCCTTATGGGCCTCTGAAGCACAAATTGTTATATGGCGAAATATCCGGTAGGAGTGTCAGAGATAGCACTACTAGAAAGAGATAGCTATACTCGGAACATTCGAGAAGTGTGTGACAGAGATAGCACTACTAGAAAGAGATAGCTATACTCGGAACATTCGAGAAGGGAGTGACAGAGAGAGTGCACCATTAGAGAGAGACATATATGGTCTCGAATGTTCTCGGCCCGCACGCTGGTCCTTACTAGAATATTCGCGATATGTGTGGACAATGTGTCCAGAGCGGCTCCGCGGGATATAAAAGGCGCCGACGGCCGGCGCGAGACGCGTCGTCGATCCAGGCACGGCACGCTGCCGTCAAACTGCAGCGCACCCTGGACATCTTGCCCGACTGGCTCGCCAAGTGGCGGTTGTCCGTCAACGTTGGGAAGACGCAGGCGCTCATCACAGGCCAGTCCCCCCTTCCACCACCACTCCAGCTCCAAGGACAGGACATCGCGTGGTCTCCGCAGGTGAAGTACCTGGGAGTGACCATCGATCGCCGGCTCACCATGAAGCAACATGTCGACAACGTCGTCAACCAGGTCAAGGTGGCACGCGCCAAGCTGCGTCCACTTCTCGACTCCAGCCTCCCTCTGAGGGCGAAGCTCGGGATCTACAAGTGCTACGTGAGATCCCGCCTCACCTACGCGGCCCCGGCATGGTACGCCCTGTGCTCGGAGACGAACAAACGGAGACTCAAGAGCCCAAGGCCCAAGAGAACCTCTCTTTGCGTACCATCGTCGACGCCCCCCGCTACGTGAGGAATGCGACGATCCAGAGGGACCTCAGATGGGAACCAGTGGACCAGTTTGTCCAGAGGCTGGCGAAGGGCATGTTCGCGCGTGCGGATAGCTCTCAACATCCGCATATCCGCGACATGGCGCCGTACCACGCGCGCCCGCCCGACCGCCGCCGCCTGCCACGCGACCTGGTTGCCTAGCCGGCGATCATCCAATGGAACACCCCTCGTGAGAAGATCTCCACCGCCCGCGAGGGCCCCCCGATGACCTGTCCATAGGAGTGGACAGAGGCGCTTCTTCAGGAAGAGATCCGATGATCTGACCCTGACTCCCCACGCCCCAGAATGGGTGCGTGAGATGATTTCTTGATTGATTGCGAGTTAGTTACATTTTAACTGCGATCGAGTGCTAGTACAAGGATAATCGGAGAGAAAGACTCTTCGTGTGAATAGTGAGTGCATAATTAGTGAAATATTGTGTGTGTTTTAATTAGTGGATTTTATGTACAGTTCGTGTGAATTGTAAGAGCCTAATTTGGGTAATAAAGTGAGTGTTTTATTTAGTGGATTAATTCGTGCTTTTCTATCAAATACGAACCCCACGCTCGTAACAATATATTCAAAAACCGGCTAAAGAAGCACTATCTCTCCCTTTCCAGTTAGATAATATATATATATTTGTATGTATTAGTTTATTATACGGTTTATTCATATTTTTACGTTGTATTTAAGTAATTGTGTATGCAGTCTATTTTTAGCAATTAGGGTTATCAGTATAATACATACTGTTTGTAGTATATATTAGTCGTAGTATTTATAGAGTTTTATTGTACGCGCAGGTCTTCCTCCGCTCAACCATCACCTCTCCTACCATCTTGGTTTGCTGGAAGAAATCTCTTTTGAGAGATAAGCTCGCCTTTGTTCATGTTTTTTTCTATTATAAGTTATCTGTATGACTGTTTTGTGTAGTACAATAAAGAAATTACAAATTACAAATTACAAATCTGCAATTACTAAAATCTCGAAAAATCACTATTATTTCATAAACAAAGCGTAATTTTAGTTTACAGTTACCACTTTTTCTGCAACTTTTTATTACTGGAAGCACTACGTGTCTTTCATCACCACGGATCAGTTAATTTCACTACGAAAAACTCGTCCATTCCAAAGTTTTATTTTTTGCAGTTGGTACCCAGATTTTCATTTAGCGCATTTCAATATTATAAGGGCCATAAAAAAATTTAGGAGGGATTTTTTTTTTGTTTTTTTTTTGTCGATAAATTTCGATGTTCTAGAACCCAGATTGTTATGTGCACTTTTATGAAGATTCACACTGTATAATATTGATGAACCAAACGTACGTATTCACAGGAAGAGATGCCCATCCTGATCTGTGAGGTGGATAAGCCGGAGCGTCCGTTCGCTCGCTGCGCTCTACCGCTGAGAAAAGCTTTACTGCACGTCAACCGACGCGCCGACATGTCACTGGCCTTGGTAATGCTGATGATTATTTTCCCATCATCATCATCAGATTATGAGTGAACCCACTGTTTCTATAGGTCTGCTCACGTACACACACACGAAGTACAACTCGGTCCAGCGCGATCCACGGCCATTTTAATCGTGTTATCCTCGCAATATCGTTTGTTTTATTGAATACAAAAACATTACGGCTTTTCCCGTAAGGGGTGGCAGAGGCTCATAATTCGCCCACGATCAGCCAGTTATTCAATACTCTATTTTATGTGACAGGAGACTAGCCAATCGTTCAGTTCACATATTCCTAGTTCTATTGACTAAGAATGTTTTAGGTTCTAAAATAAAGATCACATACAATTTGTAAAAAGCCGGCAGTTCTCGCGGCGCGCTCTAGCGTTGAGGGACGCATTATTGCACGTCCACCGACGACGACGCACCGACATCTCACTGGCCTTGGTATTGCTGAGAAAATGTGTATCGTAATCAAACACACACGGCCTTATTCCCAAGTCACCTTCAGAGATTTAAGAGTGTTTTTTCGTCAATTCCAAATTGAATCCCAATTTCAAGTCGCACGCTTTGCCTATCTTAAGTAGAGAATCGGGGAACTGTTGCTCATGTCCGTAGGAAATACTTGGCCGTAGGAAATACTTGGAACCCTACATGTTCTCTGAGTAGTGCTAAGACGGCTAAGACCAACAAAACGACTCAAGACTTAATTTCCAAGTTTCTGACCAAATGGCACCTTTGCTCCCACTTGGTGGCGCTGGCGTTGTTGGAGGCAATGAAATCCGAGGTTAGGTTAAAAAACACGTCACGTGATCTTTCTAATAAACTTGACTACCTAACTAATCAACTTTCTAATAAACTCTAATAATATTTATATTCAATAAAAAAAAAGATTCTGACTCTTGACTTTGGCAAAATTAACCTCGAGGAGGCACGCCGTATTTATCAGGAAGAAGTAAATATAATTTGACAAAATTGACAGATAGACGGCCTCCAACGACACCCGCGACATCTGCAATGATATTTTGAGATTAGGTGCTAATGTGATCTTTCAAATGCACTTGACACTGGCAAAATGAACATAAAAAGAGGTTAGCAGGCCCTGTTCTGGTTCCCGCCTGGGCCGAACTCAGACTAGGGGCCCATAGCTAGAAAGAAACCTGGTCCAGCCTGGGACTGAGATTCAAATCATCGACGATTCGCCGAGCTAAACTTACGAACTAACAAATACCTAGTGACCTTGGCGTTGGGCTCCACCGATAACTTCCTCGAGCTGCTCTGCTGTTCTGAGTTCGCAGCCAGATGTGGATCTCGTTGAAGTTGCCGTATTCTAACAGCAACCGTACGCCAAGCAAGGTCACGCAATATCCTTTGCTTGATTGCTAGTAAAACACAATTCGCACGAGAATACTAACACTCGTGAATGGCCTGGTCTAATATTATCTGGCTGAACAGCAGGGAAGTCTTCACGGGACCAACAAACACACGTAATGTTAACGTGTAAGTGTACACGTGTAATGTTAACCTAAGAAATAATCACAGACTATGTGCGCCCCGATTTAGACTCGCAAAGGTTAGCAATTCTTTCAAGGGTCAGTGCATTCTCTACTATAATAAGATACCTCTGGAGATTTTGAAATTGCCATTAGAGCAATTTAAAAAGCATGTTAAAGCGACTGTCGAAAAATGGATATTCCAATGTTCGAGATTACTTAAATGACAGAACTGTATGGGGTTAATCTGACTCAACACAGACCTTGCTGTTAATAATTTTGTAATTATTTATTCCTGCTTATTAAATGAAATTTTTCATATTTGTATTAGTTAAGCACAACCTATTTTTAGAAGAGATCTAAAAATCAATCTGTGGGAGTTTCTACGCCCTCCTTCTCCCACAGTGGTCCAATGTAGTGAAGAGGCAAAAAATGACGTTTGCTAAGTATATGTAAATATCTACAGTAATAAAGTACTTTGACTTTGACACGCGACAATTCGAACCTGGTCAAAATATCACCCCGATTCCACTCCCGACGACGTGGAGTCTTGACCATGACCAAGAAACAAGTGTTTTGGGAATGGATTGATAAAATTTTAACCGATTTTCATTACCATAGCCCAAAATCCTTGACAACATTTCGAGTGAATCAAAACAAAAAAGTTACAATGTCAAGTGACAGCTCACCACAAATTACGGTCATAGACAAAAAGGGTGCGTTCCGAGATGATTTTAATTAACATGACGATATTGCGATAAGGCACGGTCGGTCGGTTCTGAACAACCGATTTATAAAAGAAGAAGCAGAGGGATAGAGAATCTGGCTACTGGTCTTGAGTCCGACTGCAATAATCGCCACGACACAAGTCATCTCGATACTCTCATATAGTCGTCAATAAGGTCTGGGTTGCTACAGGTGCGCGGCGGTCACTTTGGCGGTGCGGGCGGCGCCAGCTCGCGTCTCGACATGGGTGTGATCGATCTGTGGTGCATGCTGAGAGTTGAGGTGGATCAGCCGGCGTTCAATATGGTGAGTGATTCCAGATGAAGTGTAGTCCATTCCATTACAACTATGATACAAGCTATGGATGCCTACTTTATGCCTTAATAGGACTTAAGAGGTTCATAACAAGTTCCCATTTTGGCCACTTTCCAATTTTATCATGTCCCAATTCGACCCCGTCCCATTTGACCACTTTCCAACTCGACCCCTTTCCCAATTTGACCACTTTCCAATTCGAACCCTTCCTAATAATACCATTTCATAATTCGACTCCTTCTCAATTTTACCACTTCCCAATTTTACCACTTCCCAATTTCACCCCTTCCCAATTTTACCACTTCCCAGTTCGACCCATTTCCAATTTGACCACTTCCCATTTGTCTGGGCAGACCCCGCAGAGTAAAGAGATATTAGCTTGATTACGTAAAGTAGGTGTTAGTTCTTGACTTACAGACGAAAAACTGACAATATGGGAAGTGGTACAATTGGGAAATTTGTCGGGTTGGGAAGAGGTCCATTGTGAATTTTTTGTCCCCCCCTCCCGTCCAAACTTCGGTGCAGAGCAGACGTGCGTTATTCGTGCTCTAAAGATATTAATAATCTTGTGTAAAATACTACTGTTTGTTGAACCTATATGGTTTCAATTCAATAAAGAATCATCCTGGCTGCATGGCTTTCCAAATACAAATCTATTCCACTGTACTGACTTTACTTGAATTCGTCACATATCTATAAAAATGCTCTAAGTGCAAATCGCGTACATAAAAACTTATGTTTAATTCCTCAAATATTAGAACGTTATTGCCCCTTGCTAGTGCTATGGAAGCGAGCGGAGATTCCCCATCACCATCAGCGACCACGACGGCGTCGGCAACAAATGCAATTATTTTTGAAACCACTCCCTCTGTTCCCTTAGAATAATGATAATAGAATTCGACTCATAGAATCCTAATACGAGCACCCAAAACACGTATCGCAGTCATTGCATTTTGACAGTTCTCCCTGACTATGCAATTAGTATGGGAAAGCGCTTTGAAAACAAAACAAGTCAAAATGGCGAGTTGTGCCTTCAAACGGTGCCATAACTCCAGTAAAAATCCAAATAAAGCAAGTGGGATCTCATTTCATAGGTAAGTTATTCATTACATGCAATGATTCTTCCAATTTGTTCATGCTAACAAGATTATTAAATCAAAAATTGTTTGCTCCCGCCACGCTTGGCAAATGTTGCCAGTACGGGAAAAAAAACCCACTTTTGTTTTTTGTTGAGTTCGTAATTTCATAATACCGATAACTTATATTCGAAAAAAATATGTACTGAGGCAAGCTTATCTCTACTAAGATATTTCTTCCAGCGGACCATGAGTTCTAATCCTGTAACGATCTGTAGTTACCTATACATATACATACCTACATAGCTGACCTTTGTAACTAGGTAGTCAGATGCAAATCCTGCTTATTTTGGGGTCCAAATTCTTCACAAAAGTTGTTGTTTTAGCGAAACGGCTTTCCCTAGGCTTTTGAAATTCGGTGTAGCGATAGTATCGAGTAAGGTCTATCGTTAAGTGTATCTCGTTTGACTTTGCGTTGCTTTGTTAGGGAGATATTAAGCCAATTAGGTATTTTAAAGATTTACCAAAAACTCCCAAACGTAATTCCACAGAAAAAAGTAATTCCACACAAATTACAAACAAATTAGGTACCACGAATATTTATGTAGCTGGTAAGATATGTGTGTTCAGTAGTTTCTCAAACGAGCATTTGGCCAAACGTGATCCTAGCAGGAAATGGGATATGTCTGAAACCCATGGACTCACAAAATTGACTTTTCGGTCACATTTACCACTCACAACATACAAATGCCCATATAAGAGAAATCTTTCGATTTCAAACTTTCTTTCTAGGATCACGTTTCGAAACGTGATTCTAGCAGGAAGTGTTTTTGTAAAATATCTTAGCCCCCGTGTACAAACAAATTCTGAAATTTCGGTCACATTTATATCTAACAACACACTAAATATGTGCATACTCAGTATCTGTCTACATCGTACTTTCTTGCTAGAATCACGGTCACGAGGTTTTAGTGTGTCGGCGTTGAGAAGGTTCCTTCATCAGCTCGCTGCGAGCTCGTTTGCGGCTACGTAAACACTATAATTTCATGCAAAAACGGTAACTACGGCCAGCCAGTAATTAGCTGTACTTCAGCTTAAAAGAGTATTACATTGCTCCTAATTAGGGATCCATATGCCCTTACTAGGAGAGGTCTAATAAAAGTAAAGGACCCTTGTACCATATTGGGAGCCACGCCATCCCTTCATTCAGGGCCCTGATTCAGGCTAGTGTGATACGCCTTTTAGCTACTTATCACTGACTTGCAGGAAACGACTGGCTCGACCAGGACTACCGACCGGCTGATGGACGCCATGTTCCCCAACGCAGACATGGCGCGCATGTCGCACTACGTCGACCGCCGCGTCGAGCATCGGCGAGAGCCCGCCGTGCACCAAGACCAGGTTAGTCAAAACAAATCAAATCATATTTACTGTAACAACAAAAGGATCTTTTTGGGGTAATCTATTATTGGCTATGTAATTCGTTTTAATTTTAAGGACTATCTGTTTTGTAACGCTGTTGATTACCTGAATAAATAAATAAATAAATAAATAAAAAATAAAAAATAATTTTGCCATTAGACGACTGTGGGAAGACAATCGGAGAAAGAAAACTAAACTAACAGTTAGTTAGTTAAGGCATGTACCTTTTGTGGTGAAACGCTATGCCTAGCTACAGTGTGAGTCTTTATAAACTGCACAAATCGAATAGGATTGAATAGGACCAAATTTTTTCGACAATAATAGTAGTTTTTGTGACTGATACATAATGCCTAATTATGTACAGTTACATACAATAGTTTATCTACCCACATATCATAAGCTCTCTTTGATGTGTTCATAGGAACCGCATGTTTGACCGGCATTGTGGCATTGAGTTGTTTAGCTTGTTCTGTAGTACCAACTTCACAGACAAACTAGGGGCGGCACGCAGGCGGGCGTCGGCGTTCGAAATTTGAATGTCATAATATGTAGAAAATTTATACATTATGGTCATAATGCTCAATATTCAGATAAGAAATGAGTTTTTACAAAGTAGTTTAACATTATGCTGATCGTAACGTGCGGTTTTTGGTCGCAGTAAAGAGGGTTTATGATACCTGTGTAGATAAACAAATAATCCTCCACTTCCCTTTATTTTTATGGGCATTTTAATATTGTTTTCGTTTGCTGTGGGCCAACTGAAAAAGCATATAGAGCCTCGATATGGAAGGGTTTGTCGGGTTCAAGTTAACTGTATTGTGATGATTATGGAAAGGCCGTACTGCCAATATCAAATAGTCGCTAGAAACTTTTTACTGTGAACTTAAATTCAGCTTTGTTTAAGAATAAAACCGTATGTTTTTGAGGACTATTTTTAGTAATTGCAGTTTCATAAAATTTGGTGCCTTAAACAAAATTACTTTACTATGAAATGTTATTTACATGACATATCAATTTCTAACTCAAACACTTTTGAAGTGTTAAAGTTTTAGAAATCGGTTGGTAGAGGGTTAATTATCTATAACTCAACTTAAAACTTTCTTGGATTCGGATGGTGCAAAAATTTAACAGGATAGGTAGTTATCAATAAAGCATAACATTAAAATAAAATATGTGGCTGCCAGGGTCTTTAGGGGCAATTTGAAATTATTCCCCTCACTAAATAAAACTCATTTTTAACACGTTTTTATTAGGTTCACCTGTAACGAAGGAAGTAAGTAATAAAGTAACTATGTAAACACATCTTGCAAGTTAAATTTGACCCACTCACCGGTTTCCAATTGAGATGAAATTTTGCAAGCACATGAAAATCCGATGACAATGCAATATTTTCATGACGTGTAACTGCAGCCTTATGGCGTCGTTGAAGGACGACTTAGTCCGAGTACAGATGTCCAACAATAACTTGACCAAAAATACAGCGAGCAAGAGACCCGCATGTCCAACCTGGAGCAAGACCTCGCCAAGCAGCAAAAATTCAACGCCTTCAGAATCTGGAAATCTTCGGGATACCCGAAGTCGTGATCGAGTCCCTAGAAACCGTGACCATCAAGCTTGCCCAGCACGCAGGCGTTGATCTCCAGCAGGACCAGCAGCCTTATGGCGTAAGTCGTCTGAGCTATGAACTTCATATAGACTTTTACGTTTGACACCTTGCACCAGCTTCATCTGTCAAATTAGTATCACGCAAGTAGCATCATAATGGAGGCCAAACCCAAGCTCATTGAATGAAGCCTAGAAGCCTTCGGTGATACCCCTTCGGTGAATCGATGAAATTGTATGAGCATGAGATGAACCATAGACACACGCTATGAACTTCAGAGAGTTACGCCATAAGGCTGCTGATCTTATGATGGAGTACGCAACGCCATAAAGTTTGGGCTCTTTTTTTCTGCTTAAGTGGACTACGGACTGAGTGTTCGACTTCCTACTAGGGTTGGACTCCGACTAGGGGTCCATGAGCTAGAATGAAACAAAGTTCTGGCGTAGGGGAATTCGAACGTCGGCGCTACACCGAGCTAAAACTTAACCGAAAACAATACCTTAAATATGATCTTGTTCTGATAGTAAGTACTCCACCGAAACTCAGCTGTTCCGGGCACGCGCCCAGATGTAGAAATCGACGAGGTCGTACACCCAACAGCCTCTATTGATAGGCGCAGGCAAGGTCACGCAAATGTCCTTTGTCCTTAAATACTAACAATAATGATCACCATTGCACGAACACAAATCGCACGCAGATTATTCAAACACTTGTGATTTAGAGCTGCCTAGCAGCTCTAAACACAACGACAGGAGGATATAAAAAACTCGGTACAATTCGAACAAATTAGTAAGTAGTATTATAGTATCTGTGGTATTACAAAGAATACATATACGGGGCGTCGTGGGACCTTGTGACCTACACAAAAAACAGAAAATGGCGCTTGTTTCGTTCGGAGTATTTCGAACAAAAACAAAACTGCTTGTTTTTCTTTTATTATTATCGATTTATTCGCGTTGTTTCTGTCTGATTAATTTTTTATTACGGCTTTATTAGAAAAGAAAAAACAAACAGACATTTATATACAGGCACATACATTGCTTCTGCCCCCACACTAGGATACCCTGTGTCGTGAGAACCAGAAACAGCGACATCACACACATACATATATACATCCATGACCTGGATATTTTTTTCTTCTTTATCCCAGGACCCAGGACCTATCGCATGGTAGGTAGACAAAGACACTACTACAGCGGCACAGAGGCCAACATACAGTGAATAAATCCTACCAATAAACAAATCCCTATTACTTTTAATTATTTTCAGAAATGAAAAAATAATAAATAACTTATTTCTTAGGTTTAGTTTAGTTTGAACGCAACTGGTAATAAACACCAATTCATTTTCTCTTTTCTATAACCTGAACATAAGATTAGATTAGATACCTACATGTGGTGTAATATTTATTTCAAATCAGTATCACCTCGATTGCACCGATTTGAAAACACCTGGTCTAAACACCTAGAGTTTAGAGTTCCGTACCCGAAGGGTGTCAACCGGGACCCTATTACTAAGCCTTTGCTGTCCGTCTGTCCATCTGTCCGTCCGTCCGTCCGTCAGCGGGCTGTATCTCATGAACCGTAATAGTTAGGTAGAAGTTTACATTGTCACAGATCACAATGAACTACACGTGATTTTATAAATTTAAGGGGGTCCCCATACAAGAGACGTGTTCTTTCACCGCCTGCGATATAAGAAAACATAACATGTTTCAAATTTGATTGTAGGTTTCGCGGCCTATGACATGGTTGTGGTGGCGCATTGTTTTTTTTTATCGATTTCACAATCTTAGGGTCCTGGGTTCATCAATCCACGTTCGGACATAATATTATTCTTTTTATTTTTCTCTTATTATTTTTAGTGGTTAAATTTTCTTGTGCGGTATTACAAGAACACCCGCACTTGATCGATTTTGTGATTTAACGATCTACCGACCGATTTTGAAAATATTAACAAGTCAAAAGTGTTTAAGTTAGAAACTTATTTTTGGTGAAATAATATTCCATAGTAAAATAATTGCACTGTTTGGGTAAAAAAAATATATCACAAACAAATAGGGTGATAATCTTAAACAAAGCGTATAATGCTTATATGATTACAGTTAACACACTTTTTTATCAAGAATTTGTTTTTTTTATAGGTAGGTATATTTCATATCGGGAATCGTCTGGGGCCGGTATTGTGTCCGATATTTCGTATATATGTGGAGTTTTTCTTACAGCCGGAAGAATACAGGATGTACAATTTCCCGTTACCCTCGAGGACTGAGGAAGCCTACGAGCCACCGGAGGTAAAATATCTTATTGCAAATAAACCTCACTTCATTCAATGTTATATTTTTCCCAATGAAATCATCTGCCTGGTAAGATCAACAACAGAATACTCGTAGAAGTGGAATTTTTAATTTCAGCCAAAGATATAAACGTAACTGTCAATATTACATTCCAGTTATCGAAAACATTTTTGTCATTGTTATAATTTCAGGACCAAGGCAAACACTGCTCATCACATAAATTTTTGCCTTGGGCGGGGTTCGAACCCTCCTACGGAGCCGTCAATATTGTTGTCGACTCTTATTTTCGATTTTTTCACGAAAGGTTTAATAAATAACAAGTGACCTCTCGAGTGAGAGGTGAGGAGTGTGAATAAAATCAACAGATTAATGCATCCTTTGTCCAATATAGGAAGTTTGGACAGGGGAGGACATTTGATTGGAGAGCAGAAAAAATATCATGTTTCCTGATCTTCTGTTTCACTTGTTGAATTTTCTGGGTTTTGTTCTGCTGGGTTGTCCGATGTGCTTTCAGTTTCGCTGTATTTTTCCGAGACTTGGTATTTTTGATTCGAGGTGACCCTAACTTCCTCCCTGTTGTGCGCTATTTCCATCCAGTAGCTAGGATTCTTTCCGTAGTATTTAATATCGTGTGATGGGTACCTTTGGGTCGGGCATGTCCTGGGGCGGTTTATTTGTTTAGTATTTTGTTTTTTATTGTATTCAGCTTTTGCGTGTGTGTAGTTTTTGATAATCTTAAATACAAAAATACAATACAAATAAAAAATAAAAAAAATATAGTTTAATATCGTGTTTGAGGGAGTCTTTCCAGGGTGTATATGGATTGATCGACTTTTTTTTACTAGTTTCGTAGTTCAGGGCGGCGTGGAGAAAGTGTTTTGGGGGTGTCTTAAGATAAGTGTATAGTAGCACATTCTGTGACTTTTTATTCGTTTGGTTATTTTTTTCCTCAATGTCGCTCAAGATCATGCGTTCATATTTTCTTAGACTTGAGTGGTTAGCTTTGGTGAGGGTTGACACTTTAAGTCCATATGAAATGCACGGTGAAATAACCATTTTGTATATTAAGCGAGCTATTTTCCAGTCATTGCTAGCATTCTTGACGACCCGAATGGCCGAGTCGGCAGTGACGCTGCCTACGAAACCAAGGGTCCCGGGTTCGAGTCCCGGTGGGGGCAAATATTTGGTTGATGAGAACAAATGTTTGTACACTAGTCATGGTTGTTTATCTATCTAAGTATAATATTTGTCTATATAAGTATGTGTATCGTTGTCTAGTACCCAAGATACAGGAAATCCTAGTTTGGGGTTAGATCAATGTGTGTAAATGGGTCCTAGGTATTATTATTATTATTATTCTTTACAAAGTGTATTAAGGCTTTAGAGTTGCATAGTGCTTGTCTCTCCTGCGATGTCCTGCAGTAATATAAGTACCGAGATATTAAATTTCCGTCCCTGGTCGAATTGGAACTCTATCCAATACGATGACCAGAGGGTGCTGAGGATCAATGGGGTCTCTTATTAGAATTTTAGTTGTCTTATGTCACAGTTTTGAGCAATGTTTTTAGGTGGGTTACGATTTGGTCGAGATGTTGAAGATCTTGGCATACAACGATGAGATTGTCCGCGAAGAAGAGAATAAGAGGTATTGTTCTTCATCTTGGTCCAGTTTTATATTGGGGATTTCATCTTCCAATGTTCTTAGGACGTCGTCCATTAGGATGGTAAATAGTCTTGGTGACAGTGAGCACCCTTGTTTGAACCCGTTTTTTGAACCCCTTTTTTGGCCCAATCGCCTTGAATGTGTCCATACACATGGGCGTCCCCCTTGATGGTTAGAATATGATCCAGTTGTGATTTTGACTTCCCTTTAGTCCACGAGATCTTGCAAGGTGAGCGTTCCTTTGTAGTAGGCACGTAGGCTTGTGTTATGGGTACACGACGATATATTTAATAGAGGTAAATACTTATTTAAATACATAGAAAACATCCAAGGCTAAAAAACAAATATTCATGCTCATCAGACAAATATTTGCCTTGATCGGGATACGAACCCAGGACCGTATTAGCTTCGTAGGCAGTAAGTAAGTTCGTAAAATGACACAAAATAATAATGTTGTTGATATTTTCTTTTTTGGGTTTCCTCTTACTGATTTGAAGTAAGTTTGAGAAAGAATTTGTCGTTTTTGCGCTGTCTCTAGATATGTATGAGTTTATAATGTAGAAGCCCATATCTTTTATTTTGGGCGTGGCAGTCACAGTGTCAGTATCTTGGTTTATATAGATTAAGCTGATATTGACGTTGGTTGATTACTTGACATATTTGTGCGGTGTCTTTGAGTAAAGTCCCCAAACGTAAGATAATGTTATAAAAATGTCCTAAATGGTTTAATAAGGCGCTAATTAGACTACTTAACGAGAAACATAAAACAAGACAAAAATATCGCAGATTCCATAACCCACGAGATAAGCTCCTTTTTGAAACGCTCAGGGAGAGATGTGACAAACTCTACAACAAGTGCCACAGCAGATACATGGAGCAGATATAATCAAATATAACTACAAATCCTAAAGCTTTTTTGAGCTTTATCAAGGACAGACGGAAGGGTCAGTCAGAAATCCCTGCTAAAATGCACATGGACGGGTACACAGGCAATGGCCAGGACGCCGCTAATCTCTTTGCTAGTCAGTTTTCCTCGGTATATTCTAGTTACACTATCACGCCTCATGCAAAAACAACATATGTAGACCATCAAAACTTAAGTAGCATCGCAATAAACGAGCGAGATGTTCTGAAACACATTAAACAGCTAGATATATTCAAGGGAGCAGGACCTGATAATATTCCACCATTATTCATTAAACGCTGCCGACCTGCCTTTTCTTGCCATTTCCAGCATTAATATTTTCAAAATCCATGTTGGATGTTAAGAATAGTACCAGTCCACAAAAAAGGTGATATAGACAATGTCAAAAATTATCGTCCTATCTCAATCCTATCTTGTTTTTCCAAACTGTTAGAAAGCATGGTCTATCCCATCCTCACTGAATATACCCAAACAAGACTTTCCGAACACCAGCACGGTTTCAGGAAAGGACGTTTTGTAGAATCCAACTTGGTAACCTATATAACTGACTTGTCAACAAAAGTTGATAAGGGCCTACAGGTGGACGCCATCTACACAGATTTCAGCAGTGCATTTGACAAGGTAGATCATTCACTCCTACTTACCAAAGTGACAATTTGTGTATGTTTGTTTTAATTTTATTGATGGTGAGTGCAATATTTTGACTCAGATAATGATAGGGAGTACTGTTATTGTGTTGCGTGAGACGTCAACTCCGGGCTTCTTTTAAAAGACTAGCATGTAGAGAAATAAAATTGGTTTCATGCGTTAGCCCACTGAATCGGAACTAGTTCCGTGTAGCTCGATGTTAAAGTTTGTGAAAACGAGGTCAAGTGTATTATTGCATGAGTTTTCAGGTAGTTATATTGCTGAAAGCCGTGTATATTCAATTGATTTATGAGATTAATTCCACTAATCTGTATCTCCACATAGCCATTCTTCAGGTATCTCGGTTCCCCAGATTCCCAACTGATGGCTTTGAGTAATAATGTAAAAATACTAGAGACGCTAGCTCGAACAAAATATATGCCCGGCCTCTTGAGAGCGGGCGTGTCAGTTGTCATAGATAAAAATCTTTGCGCTGAGATGCGACATGCCGAAGACGTAGTCGCCTTTGCCCAAAGGTATACCTATCGAGTGAATCCTGCCTATACTGGTTGCATACTTTTAAGCGCAGGCGACCTATAATGTGTATTTGGGAATAAAATAAAAGAGAATATGCACATTTCCAATATTTTAATGGGTGTTTTTTTTTCATTGTTTGTGATGTTGATAGTCAGTTTAATAAATAAATTGACAGTTCTTGAAATTTTCGTCAGATGAAAATGATGATGATTGAAAATGATTTTATCATTAATTAATTGCGGTAGTAAAAAATGAGCGGTATTTTTGCGCAAGGGTCTACCTGTCACTGCTATGAAATATATCCTTATCATCTTGGGCTTGCTGGATGAAATCTCTTGTTAGAGATAAGCTTGCCTTTATAAATGTACTTTCCATAAGTTTGGAATGTGAATTTTCATGCAATAAAAAATTACAAAATATATGACGTGCATAACACGTTGGTATTCGGAAATGACACATCTGCATGTAAAAATGTTGATACTCGTTGATTTTCAATTACGCTCCCATAGTGTACTGCTCGAGTATATTTTGGAATCCTGATACTCAAATCTGCAGCTACAAAATATACATGAATGTTGCATACTACTCCTATATAGTTTGTAATGAATGCGTGCGAAGGTTTAGTTCCAAACTATACAGTGTCACTTACGCACGCTATTAAAGGTTACAAATGGGAATTATTTAACCGCACCCAAAAATACTGATTTGCACAGCAAAAAAGGTTCACAAAAACACTTTCAATATTTTATGTATACTTAAGTCTCTTAAGTATTTTTTGTTGTTCTTACATGTTCAACCTAACACGAAGGATAAGGGGGTTTCGCTTCGCTCACCCCCTTTACCCTTCACCTAAGATACCGCAGTGTTTTTCCTGATATTTGCTGTGCAACTCAAAAATACTGATTTGCACAGCAAATATCAGGGAAAACACAGCGGTAGCTTAGGCGAAAGCCCCTTTATCCTTCATGTAAGGTTGAACATGTAAGAACAACAAAAAATACTTAAACCATAAACTTAGTAAGCTTTGTTTATTTTTTAATTCACAAAATATTATTGAACATGCGTATTTTACTGATAATACAGGGTAATTTATATGAAAAGTTATTCCTCGGCTTTTTTGGTCTGTACGGTGTAGTTTTTACAGTACCGCAGAGCACATGACGGCATTATTTAGTTTCTTACTCTCGCATCAAAAGCGCCACGGCTCGGCAAGCGCTTGGCACAGACTGAATTCGTGTTGAGTGAATTCACTCTACTTATAGCTTTAAGAAAGTCAGTTTGCGGGCCTACTCTAGAATTTATACATTATTACTCAACGACTGATGGTGGAATTATTAAAATCTCCTGCCAACAGAAAGTGATCTTCCGTATTAGCGTTAACAATGTTGGCAAAGGAGTCTAGAAATAATTGTGTAGTAGCCGGTAGATCGTGTTTTTCGCTATGAGGAGGAATATAAATTAGTCCGATGTGCAGATTGCTAGTGGATCCAAGCGCTCGCGCATTAATATTCGGACCTAAGATGGGAAACCGTGGACCAGTTTGTCCAGAGGCTGGCGAAGGGCATGTTCGCGCGTGCGGATGCTTCACAACATCCGCACATCGCTGAACTGGCGCCGCACCACGCACGCCTGCCCGACCGCCGCTGCCTGCCACGCGGTCTGGTTGCCTAGCCGGCGATCACCCACTGCATACCAGCGCCACATTAAGACCACCGCCCGCAGGGGCCATCCGATGACCTGTCCACAGGAGTGGACAGAGGCGATTCTTCGGGAAGAGGTCCGTCGACCTGACCCCGACTCCCCACGCCCCAGAAGGGGTGCGTGAGATGATTAAGAAGAAGATCAATATTCAACCATATGATTTCAAGGCCACCCAGTGTCCACTCTGATCGGAGAGTGACTTGGAGCCGCGGCGCGCAGAGCGCCATTACGCCGCCGCCCGTCGTCAGAGTTACCCGCGCCTGAACAAGTCGGTCAGCTCCGAGTCAAGAATGCCACTATGCAGCCATGTTTCAGTTACCAATACGATATCGTAGTCACAGGATGAGACAGTGTTCGAGAAGATCAGTAATAATAATAATAATAATTCATTTATTTATCAGACATTACATCCATTATTGTTAGTAAATTCATAGAATAAAACTTAAAAATTATGTTAGTAAGACTTATTACTATTTACATGTACATTGCTTGCTACACCTATGCTTCAGAAGGCGTCCATCATATCTTTCTGCGATCACCGCCAGTATGCTATTGCGGCTGGCGCGGAGTCTGGAGAGCGTCGAGGTGCAGCACTTACATAACGTTGTATAGAAACAGTCTACGCGCGCCTCCGCGAACATTCCCGACGCACTACACCACCGCGGGAGCCGCAGCAGCACCCTCAATGCATTGTTGAACAGGACGCGAAGGGCGCAGAAGCTTTTTTCGAATAGTCAGTCCATAGGCTACAGGTGTAAAGCAATGTGCAATAAGCCCTGAACAGTGTTAATTCAACCTCGACTTTACATCGCGCGAACCTATGGGCTATCATATTCGACCTGACCGCCAGCGCCCTTCGTTCCCTCTCCATATCCGCATTGTCACATAGGGTGTCATTCAAAATGTGACCGAGATATTTGAAAGCCGATACTCTCTTCAACCGTATACCGTCAGCATTACCGGCGGTACATGGAAGGGCATTTATTAATAATAATAAATAATAATAAAATATGTTTATTCAATGACCAAATGATACATATAAGTTTCGGCTGGAGCCTTCTATTAAGTAATAATACCTGTATCAGAAGACTCCGCTCCCTCACGTCCTTGACTGACTAACAAATTTAATGGTGCTACTTTTACTAACATAACTTAAATTAAAGTTTAAAATAAGACAAAAATAATAATAATAAGAGAACTAGAAGAAAAGAAAAACATTCTTAGAAAAATGATTGTGTTTTTGTGTGAGTGTGTGTGTGTGTGTGTGTGTGTGTATGTGTGTGTGTGTATGTGTGTGTGTATGTGTGAGGGTGTGTGTGTGTGTGTGTATATGGAGGTTGGTCCAGCACTTTTGTACTGTTACGGGTACGGGAATAATAAGGTAAGTTATTTTAATTGTGTTCGGCTTGGTACAAACAATTAGGTACCTAAACCTAAGTGTTTGTACTTATGAGCAATTCTATTTCGTCATAATTTAGTGTCTTTAGCCAATTAGTTAAAAGTTTTTTAACTTCATAGTATTGTTTGGGGTAGATATCTAGATTTTTATTTAGTGTATTATATAAACGGGCTGATTGTGTTTCGTATTGTATCATAGCAAATTTAGACTGCCTGGCTTTAATTACAATTGCAGTGTGAGCTCTCCTTTTTTCAAGAACCTTAGGGTCAAAACGTAGGGTTTTTTGGACTCTTAGGGTAGCTTTTAGTATGTATAGCTTTCTTACACTTAGCATTTGGCATAGTGAGTATAAGTCCACAGTCGGAAATCTAAATGGCCTGAAGTACATGACTTTTATTAGTGCTCGTTGTGATCTCTCTACTTCGATTAATTTAGTTTTAGCAGATCCCCCCCAGATGGTGATACAATAGCATAGAACGGATTGGCCCAGGGCAACATATATTTGATTGAGCAATAAAGGTGCAGCAACATTTCGCAAGGTTTTGAAGACCCAAATAAGTTTTCTCATTCTAGCGCTAAGCAATTCAATTTGTGCAGACCAACCCAGTCTCTGATCAATTATGACCCCTAAGTATTTTAACGTACTTACTTTGTTTATGATTGTGCAGTCACAACTTGAGTCAGAGCCATAGTTGGCACAATTTTTATGAACCCTGATAGTGAAATCATCTTTCGGTTGAGTCTTATTTGTCTTGGTAAAGCACATGTAGTTTGTCTTTAAAGCATTAAGGGTTAGCAGATTGGACCCAAGCCACTGTGAAATCTTGTGTAAGCCTATCTCAGCTTGCATACGAGCTCCAGCCCAGGCCTTATTAGAAAATACTACAGCAGTAACATCAGCGTAACATATAATTTTAGCGTTGTCAATTTTTAGGTAAATTAGATCGTTTATGTAGATTAAAAATAAGGTAGGTCCCAGAACGCTCCCCTGAGGCACGCCATAGACAATTTCAGAGTCTTCGCTAGTGTGTAGCCCGATCCTTACTTTTTGCTTCCTATTACTAAGATAATCTCGAAAGAGAGCCAGTGGAGTATCTCTAATGCCAGCATTTTCAAGCTTTTGCACAAGAATGGGAAGGCAGACCGTATCAAAGGCCTTTTTAAGGTCTAAAACACTGCAAGGCATTTATTGTTATTGTCTACCTGGTCAACGATATGTGAGGTTAGAGCTGTCACGGCGTCTTCCGTGGACTTTCCTGTTCGAAAGCCAAACTGTGAGTCTGATGGTATGTTGTATTTATCTAGGTAAGAAATTAGCCTTTTATTTATTAACTTTTCTAACACTTGAAATTGAGGATAGAACAGATATGGGTCTGTAGTTGTTGACGTCATCAGTGTCCCCACCCTTATGCACTGGTGTAATTATTGAGTGTTTCAGCAAATGAGGAAAAATCCCTCGACTAAAGCATAGATTAGTTAAGTGAGTGATGACTGGTATGATTTCAAATTTAGCCATTTTAAGAAAATGTGTGGGTATACTGTCCCAGCCAGGGGCGCTGTCAATTTTAGGCCCATTATTATAGCATGAACTTCCTCGTCATCAGTCTCTAAGAGAGCAAAAGAATTTGTTTGGGCAGCTGGTCTATCAGTGAAAGATGTGCTAGTTGTTGTGTTAGTTATGGACATAATTTTTTCAGCTAGGTCTTTTCCAATATTCACAAAGTAGTCGTTTACATGATTGGCTGCTTCAGTAGGGGATGGTCTTAAATTTAGTAGTTTAATATTATCTGTTTTATTTTTGTTAAGGTTTGTTATGGACTTAATGCATTTCCATAGTGTTTTTGAGTTTTTTGTAGAATTAGCCAATTGTTCTCGTTGATACTGTCGTTTGAGTTTCTTTATTAAATTATTGCAGAAGTTGCGATACCTTTTGTAGCTTATTCTAGAGACTTCATTATGTGGATCTAGTCGTAAAGTCTTTTGTAGCTTATTTCTATTTCTTATACATCGTAATATGCCAGGAGTTATCCAGGGTTTTATAACACGTTTCAGTTTTGGAATTTGTATTATTTTCGTATTCTCATTCAGGGATTCGGTAATTTTGTTTATCAATTGTTCTACTACATAGTCAGGGTCATCACAGAGTAGGATTTCTTCTAGATTTGATTTAGCTAAAGTGATAAGCGCGCTGTGAAAGTCTGTGACGGTTTTAATTTTCTTACATTCTTTTTTAGTGGTTTGACCGGATAAATTTAAAAATATCAAACAATGATCCGTTATACTTGCATTTAAGACAGCGATTTGGGCAGTTGTTTTGTCTGTCTGAATTTTTAACATGAAGTGACCTAAACAACTTCTTTCCCTAGTGGGGAACTGGTGTCCTGTCAAGATGCCGTGCATTGATAACATGTTGACATAGTTGAGCCTGTTTTCCTGCAAGTAGGTTTTCTCATTTTCTTTTCGAATTAGGTTTATATTTATGTCCCCGGTAACTATTATATTTTTGTAGGCTTTTAAAGTATCTAAATGCAAGCTAAGGGAGTTGATGAACTGTTCCGCATCTGTATTTGATGGAGAACGGTATATAGCAAGTATGACGGTATCAATTGTTCGTATTTGAATACACGATGCATGGACCAGTTTTATCTCTTTAAGATCAGTCACAATTACATCATTTTGGATGTATGTTACCACTCCGTCATTCTGATTAAGATTGTGAATTGTTGCACATGATGTATAGTTTTCCAGGGGCGGAATTGGTCTATCTAAGTTAAGACGGCATTCCGTCAAGATAATTATATCAGGTCGTGTTTTTATCATTTGAAGGTTTAAGTTAAGATCGTCGATATTACTGTACACACTCCTTATATTTTGACAGAATATTTTAAGATCGTTGTCTTTAATAGTTAAACGTGTAGTTAGTTCTTCGATGTCACACTTTACAACGCGCGCAATATCAAAATTATCTATTTCATTTAGGTTTGTAAGAGAATTATCCATATTTAAATTTATTTATAAGTCTGATGGTGAAGGTAAAGTTTTGTCTTATCAAACATATATATTTGTTTTTGCCACTTTTGGTAAAATTCGTTATTAGGGTTTTGTAGAAATAATGCAGTACTGGTGCCATTTTGTTATTCAGGAATGTATGTTTATGTGCGTGCGTGGGTGTGTTTTGTAAGGTGTGTAAGATTGTTTTATTTGTTTCATGATGATAAGGTGTGTTTGTGTGTGGTTTTTGCGTATGTGTAACATTTTGTGTATCAGACATGATTTTTAACAAGCATAAAAGAAAGATTGATGTTTGTAAATGAAAACAAATAAGAATATCTAGTCACCTGGAATTTATTAAGCCCTGTATTTGAGCTTCACATTTGATCAGGATTTTAGGCGCGTTGTCGTCCTTCCTAACGAACACTTTACCAAACGCAGTCCAACAGTACTTAAATGCGTGTGATCTAGATAGATCTCGAGCAAGAAAGTACAGCCGATTAATCAATCAGTGTTTTGGTTCTAAGACCGTTAACGTTCTGATAATAAATCCTGAAGTTATTTTTTGTGTTTAGGCCGGCAATAGAAACATAATAAATATAATAAAAAATAGACAATAGAAGCGATAAAAACACTTTGTTGCTGATCTAAATAGTGAAGCGTGATTGAATTCGAGTTAAATGTTCGTCGACATGAATATCGTTTGGCTCCCCTTTCATACCGATATCAGCGGAAATGAGTCCGCGACATTTTCGGAAGGCAGAGTATGGTCTTTTGGTCCTTTGTGCTACGGTTTTTTAAATGAACGACGTTTGCGCGCGGACGACCAGGGGCAGAGAGTTTAGGCTGGATACGGTGCGCGAAGCTGACCTGCAGCCTTATGGCGTAAATCTCTGAAGTTCATAGCGTGTGTCTATGGTTCATCTCATGCTCACACAATTTCATCGATTGCGGGGTATCACCGAAGGATTCTAGTCTTCATTCAATGAGCTTGGGTTTGGCCTCCATTATGATGCTACTTGCGTGATACCAATTTGACAGATGAAGCTGGTGCAAGGTGTCAAACGTAAAAGTCTATATGAAGTTCATAGCTCAGACGACTTACGCCATAAGGCTGCTGGTCCTGCTGGAGATCAACGCCTGCGTGCTGGGCAAGCTTGATGGTCACGGTTTCTAGGGACTCGATCTCGACTTCGGGTATCCCGAAGATTTCCAGATTCTGAAGGCGTTGAATTTTTGCTGCTTGGCGAGGTCTTGCTCCAGGTTGGACATGCGGGTCTCTTGCTCGCTGTATTTTTTGGTCAAGTTATTGTTGGCCATCTGTACTCGGACTAAGTCGTCCTTCAACTGGACTATTTCGGCCTGTGAGAATTCAAGCGATTGTTTTAGCTCGGTGGTGTATTCGCGCAACTGTTTTAGCTCGGAAGACATTATGTTACGGATCATTGGTTTCAGATCCACTCTGATGATGTCGAGGATTTCAGCAAGCAGCGAGTTTTTAAATTCATCGTCCCGGGTCGTTTGCCTTCGCTGGGTCACATTCACATGTTGTGATAAGGTTTTCAACGGAGTTTTGCTGTTGTCTCCCTTAGAAACCTTGTTTTTCAAAAACGGGGCAGGACCAATCAACTTGTCTCGCTCGGAAATTTCTATTGTTTAGGCCAGCACATTGGTAGTGGTACCTGTTGTCGCAATTAGGGAGTATGCATTTAATAATTTCATCCTGGTCGGCAGGCTGCTCACAAGCAAGGCAGGTAAACATGTTGTAGTGCGTACTAAGCGAGTGAAGGTGGCAAGCGATGTGATGACGTAACTAAAGACCGTTGCGCTTTGCTATGCAATGCGGGCGACGATGGATCTTGAGCTACAAGTGTGCGGCAGAGAGCTGTGATAGGCAGGTATCTTCTTTCTCACGAGCGGATGACGAAATGGTACGAGTTCGGCCGACGATTGGTTCGCAGCGCTGAGTAGGCAGAAGCAATTGTAAGCGATGCTCGCCCTTGTTCTCCAGTCAAAGCGATCACAGTTGCTTGGCTAATATAATTGTATGTTAATTTGATGAAGTTGAGATACACTGAGTGAGGGATAAACTCGACTGATCAGTACAGTGTCTCGACGGCGAAAAAAAAGGTTCATCTTCATTTTTACAGTAGGTTACGCAAAATCAAGCAACTGAATTGTATTTTAGTTCAGAGGCGCCATATCTTGGATCAATCGGTTACTTATTATAAAACGTTATGACCATAGAGTTAATAATTGACGCAGATATCCATTTAAAAAGTTGTTCAACGATTGGGCTTTCGTCAAGAAGCGAATGCGCCAATGTTCCGGTTACATTGGTAGGCGGGAGGTTTTGGCGGCAAGAGATGGGGCGCTAATTGATTCCGAGGTGGAGCGACCATTACAATGAGGATTGTTGTAAAGAATTAATATTGAACTCGAAGTAATGGAAAAATATATATGAAGTGATAAAGAATATTATATCGTGTATTTATTCATAAAAATGCATATTTTATAATAATTAAATCTTTGCAAATAAGTAATGTGATCGGAATACCTTAGAGCGCATCGAAAGAAAAAGCATGCACATGCCTTTTTAGAGGTGCTCAATTTCCAAAATATGGAACTTAACTATTTCAAAGCATATTTTTATGACTGTTAAGATGACGTCCTGTGGAGGTCATATATGCAGCTCCATCCGTTCAGATCATAAAAACATTATTTACATTAGTTTCAAATTAGAAACGCATTGATATACGAAATCATTTTTGCCTAAGGGAAGAGCTACGCTTCTTGGTAAACTGATATCTGATCTATAGACTGGTCCACACTCTATTACCAAGATTGCGGAGGACACCGACTCCATCGCTCCGAGGAAATGGGACGTGTCAAACAAACTCGGAAACAAAGCATCTGAAGTGGTGAGTAATCTAATTTAGTACAGAACTGAGTTCGCCTGAGCGAGAAGTTAGCATCTTGTCACTGATTGTTGTAAATTTTTAAACTCGATCGGTCTTCCCCTGATTTGAAAGATAGCCTCCGATTAGAAAGGGAGTCTTGTATGGTGGTCAGTTTAACTTAAGCTCCCTTGGCGTGGAGATAAAATCGAACTGTTCTCAAATATTTGGAAATTATTTATCAGCCTTGAAATTAGGATATGGTTTTCTCACTACCGTTTGACAGTCAGCGGGCTACTGTTTCGTTTCCATACAAAAGACCATGGGCAGTTTTATATGAACTCTGGGTCGACTTTTTCCAACATGGACCAAATTTAATAAAACTCACATCATAAGAAAGCTCTTGGGGTGTACTTTGTTTCATGACATAGCAGCCAAGTTTAAATTCAGCACGGAAATGTTGTTTTCAAAACATTTTTCAATATTCATAATGTACGGTTCTACCGGAATTTTTTGCGATCTGTCGAAAGCATTTGATTGTGTTGATCATAATACTTAATTGATTAAATTAAATCTAATGATTTAATTTAACTCCGTAATCGGAGTTAGACATAAAGCGTTGGATCTACTAAGATCATTTTAAGCAATAGAATTCAAAACGCAGAAGTCGACAGTGTTAAATCTGATGGATCGGGTGTAAAAATTGGCGTTCCACAAGGTTCCATATTAGGCCCTTTCCTATTCCTGGTTTATATTAACGATCTGTATTTCATGGTGAAGAAATTGGCTGACCTAGTGTTGTTTGCTGATGATACTTCAATGGTCTTCAACATTGAAAGAGAAAAAGAAGATTTTAATGATGTTAATGGTGTATTGGTTGGTTGGTGGTGTATAACCATAGTTAATAATTTATTGTTAAACGCTGGTAAATCCAAGTGTATCAAATTCTCACTTCCAAATGTCAGGCAAGTTGAGACCAGTTTGGTGTTAGACAGCAGCACGTTAGAATTAGTAAATGACACGAAGTTTCTTGGAATAACCATTGATAGCAAATGACAGTGGGGACCCCACATAGATAAATTGGCTGGTAAATTAAGTTCTGCGGCTTACGCTGTTAGGAACATCAGACAAAACACGAATGTGGCTACATCTAGGCTAGTATATTTTAGTTACTTTCATAGTGTCATGTCCTATGGTATCTTGTTGTGGAGGAAAGCAGCGGATATTCAAATTATTTTTATTTTACAGAAAATAATTACAAAACTATTAACAGCAACGTCTGTGTTGAGCCAGATTAACCCCATACAGTCCCGTCATTTAAGTAATCTTGAACATTGTAATATCCCTTTTTTGACAAAGTCGCTTTAATCATTAGTAGTTTATTTGACTGATACATAATGCCTTTACCTTTATATACTTTATAGCACAAAAACAGAAGATAGATACATCAAAATGGAAACTAGGTGTACAAAGGCGTGCTTATCTCTAAAAAGAGATTTCTTCCAGCAAACCTATTATGGACAGAAAAAATAAAAGAACAGGTAGACCTATATGCACAACGTTAAAATATTAAAATAATAAACTAATTACTAATATGTACATAAATACATAATATCAATGCAAATAGACAAAATTATACTACATATATATAAAGGCAATATACCTACATTATTCTAGTATGGAAGAGAAAGATACTGTTCTTATAAGCGAGTTTTAAAAATAGATAGTTACGGGCTGTCTCTGATGGCGCTACGAAGTTTGTTCCAGAGCCTGATAGCTCGTAGTCTGAACCCATGTTCATATGCGGCTGTGTTGTGTTGCGGCGTTGTAAGCAGTGACCGCCTAATTATGTACAGTTACCTAGTTTATTTACACACATATCATAAGCTCTCTTTGATGTGTTCAGGAACCGCATGTTCGACCGGCATTGTGGCATTGATAATTGATCTGCACTTGTTTAGCTTGATCAGTAAGAATAAGAATAATTTTATTGTTCAAAATAACAGGGTTAACATATTTGAGGCCCCTGCCTCCCAAAGTAGGAAAAACCTGTATCATGGGAGACAGATACAGATACTTTCCATTTTATTTTGCACAATACTAGGTACTTAACTATTTTTATATTATGTATTCGCAAAATCTCCTTAAAAAACTTTTTAACAAAATAGCTTAGTTTATTTTTAAACAATTTTTCTGTGGTTTAGCACTATGTTTTTTTATTTTTTCCCGATTACGTCACTATCACACTGCGGGTCTTTCCGCCTGGAGTAACGGGGATCTTTGCACGGACGAGGTAGCGCCTATCTATATCTTTCTTAGCTTAAATTAGCTGGTAGATTAAGTTCTGTGACTTACGCTGTTAGGAACTACTCTATTTTAGTAACTTTCAGTTGTAAAGTCATAACTTTGGAAAATAAAAAAGTTTTTGATACAGTTTCTACAATACTATTCAACTCCTTTGTTTTGCAAAGTTATCACTTTATCATTGACATCAGCCGTACAGCGGTCGCTATTTTTGTCGAGACTTCAGGTGACGTTATTTGTATTTTCAATGGTACGATTTTTTAATGCTTTATAGCATAGAGCACTTAGCGTCATTTGTATTATTTGCACCAATTGAATTTTCTTAGAAATAATTAAAATTAAAACGTAATAAAACACAATTTTCACGCTGAATTTGAATCATAATATGAATCGAAGTACACCGCAGGAGCTTTCTAATGACATGATTTTCATTTCTATTGGACGATGTTGGAAAAAGTGGGCCCCGAGTTCATACAGAACTGCCCATGATCCGTGGAAGCGTTGGAGTCGGCCGCTCACTGGGTGAACAATGTAAGATAGCCTAATCGACCACTACGTCACGCACCACTACGGTAAGTAACTGAGCCACCAGTCGCTGGAGACCCTGTGGCTGGTGGCTCAGTTAGTGGTATTTATAAGCATATTAAGCGACAGCCCTAGTGGCGTACAAGGACATGAGTCCATCGTAACTTGTTTAGTAAAACTCTGCCCGGCCCCTGTGGCATTGCAGTTCGAGACTGCCTCCCACGCGAGAGGTCCCAGGTTCGAAGTCGGGAAGAAAAATCCCCAAATCTTGGATGTTTACATGTGGCTCTATTTCTGGTTCCCATGACAGAGGGTATTCTAGTGTGGGACCAGAAGCAATGTATGTGCTTGTGTATAAAGGTTTAAGTTTTATGTTTAAATGTCGTTGCTTGCTACTGGTTTCGTACAAGGTCGTTTTTTTGGTCCACAAATGGTTACGAACCAGTAGATATGTACGCGGCTGAAACGATAGTATCTCGGTTAGTAATTGTGTTAGGATAGTTTAGACTTTTCTGATCATCATCATCTCATCCAGTTACCACTCAGTGAGGGTATCTCTCTTCTTTCTCTGCTAATTTAAAAGGCCTTTGCGCGGATACGAGTAAGATTAATCGTATCTGGGTAAAGGCGTGTGCTCCTCGGTGGGGACATTAAATGGCTACATTTATTAATAATAATCAAACCTTTTTTTTGCAGGTTCAACAGCGTGATCAGTTTGGGAATCCAAAACTCGGCTCCACAGACTCGGTATTTACTTTTTTATACACTCGTGGAACTTAATTCGATGTATGTTTGTTACGCGATTATTCCCTCAATTAGGAATCGATTTTGATGATTTTTGTTTGAATTGCTAGGTCATACTTCAGAGGTGGTCCCGTTAAAATTTTATCAACATTGACAACGAGGTTTTTGAAAAAATCAACAAATACCAAAATACTATAGTGGCGAGGGGTTCCTCCCTATTAACAACTTATTCTGATGTATTTTCAGAACCTGAACAAATCTGCTCAGGTCGATCCAGAACCCAACTGGAGTGTGAGTAACAAAGTAGCCTTTCTATACATTCAGTTTTGTTGGCACATTTATGTGAAATAGGGCCCATGAAATCCAGTATCCAGTATATAGGTAGATGTGTGTTTTTTTCCATTTCCAATAAACTGAAATTGTCTGATTTGTAGCTTCTAATTTCTGCTCTACAGATCTCATCGAAGATGTCGAAGATAATAACTCATGAAGTGGTGAGATAAATACATTTCTATATCATAAAGTTGGTCTTTGACTTGGTCAAACGTGATACTTTTAATTCCCTCCCCGTCATAGATTATGCGCCAAAGGGATAAAGCCCTTATTTATGTCACGGGCGCGCCATTGACTCCTGAACGTAAATAAGGGCACGCGAGGGTGATATGAGTTAAATTCCCGAATAAAGCGAGGGAAATAAAACTGAGGCATGAGTGCAGTGAGGGATTCAAGCGTGCCAAGAACAAAACAGCCTTACAAACATAAACATAAAACATTTAAATACAGGCACATACAGAGCTTTTGGGCCCACACTAGGATACTCTGTGTTGTGGGAACCAGAAACAGTGACATTTTTTTTAATACCTATCCGGGGATCGAACCCGGGACCTCTCGCATGGTAGGCAGAGCCACTAACGCATCGAGATAGTGTATTATCCCCGAGGAGTATACTCTACTTTTCGTAACTCGTGCGAGACAAATAACAAGCAAGGCTACTAAAAACAAATGACTCGGACAGTATCGCGTACAACCTAAGCTAAAAATGACATGCAGAAAATTAAAAAAAAACATAAAATGTAAATACAGTGGCGGGAAAGTGACTTGTTTTTGACCTTTATTTAGTTGTTTTCTTTGCAAAACTTTTTGTTTTACGAAAGTTAATAATATGTCGTCGAGTGAAAAGGAAATAATGCTCACGCCTAACACACTAATGGAAACAAAACCAAAAGGAGTTTTGAACAGACATGCCGCCTAAATCCAAGCATCTTAAAAAGTATGAAAATTTCATGCTTTGGGGAAGCGGCAAACAAGGCAATACATTCTCAGAAGGTATTTTTTACATTATCACTGTTTCATTTTCTCGCAATCGAAGTGAAGAGCAGGTTGTATAACTCGGTCTTAAACCCCATTTTACCCTCGACTTAACTATCCAGCCTTGCCTGCGGCTCGGGTGGATATCAACGTCTCATATACACATACAATCTACTAATTTATCACTTATAATCTGAAAACAAGTTTAACTCGATATGCGGGAGGTAAACCACCCTATCCTAGACAGGCAAGTAAATTTTAAAATCGAACGTGGCTTCTTTATTTGTTTTTTGGGACAAGACCTCATGTTCGAGGTAATTACCCAGGGGCTAAAAAATGACACACTAAATTGGGTTTCTTTTTAATACGATCGCACTTATGAAGCAAGAAATTCGCATGAAAAAAAAAAGTTTTTTCATTACTCATACTCTGAAAGGGGGTCATTGTTCATCCAGGCACCGTGCTGAAAGTGGTACATGCCTGCTCTAAAGCAGAAAAGTATTAAAAATATATATATGAATCGTAGTTTATATTGAACAACGCAATGGTAGTAACCTATACAGCCATAAAACGGAAGTATTTTTTTAATGTTATGCTCAAAGTAAAAGACATCAACGGGGGCACCGAAATTACTTTTTTTATGAGTAGTATTTTTAAACTTGAATTTGTTGTTTGTTTTTTAATAAAATAATTTTGATTTCAAGTGACTTTGTTTTTTAATAAAATAATTTTGATTTTAACTGTTTACTTTCCTCGTATTCGTAATGAAAAGTAGAGTGTTTTACTCGGGTGATAGCACCCATTTCTGCCTCGAACTATTGGCGCTCTCACTTCGTTCGAGCGCCAAAACATCTCGTCAGGAATGGGTGCCTTTCAGCCCTCGGTTAACAATCTACTATTTCACACCTTTCATTCGGAAAAGTAAGTTTTGCTCCACGACGTGAGTGAGCAAAATGCTACTTTTCTGTTCAAGCTACTTTTTTAATTTATTCATTGGCTTGTAGCGTTTACGCAATGTACCTATTGAACACAGATTAAAATTATCGAATGTAATTATAAAATAACATTACTATCGACTACGATGACGTAGTCGATTAAAAACGAACATGTTTCAAGTTTTAACTTTAACAACGTTATATGAGAATTTATGAATTTTTCGTAATAATAAAAAAAATGTCACAATAAATTATTTGTTTTACTGAAATCAAAACTATCGATGACTGTTATTGTGATATAATGAATATTGATATCCGGAACCATTGTAATATTAGTTTCCATTATTTTAACACATTAGTAAAAGTACACAGGAATATTTTATCTGTGGTGACCTTTCCCTAATCCTTCACAATCTACCATTATAAAAAAAAATGTTTACGTTGTTTGATTACTGTAAAAGTGGTAAAAGGTAAAAGGATAATTCAAAGTATAGTTATGTCATTTTTTAGAGCATTGTATTTAAATTTTCCTCAAAGTCGGTGTGAAAAGTTGTATGTGTCACTCAGGAGCAAAATTATTCTCGTCATGGGCGTCAACGCTTGAATCCTTCGTTGCGCTCAGGATTCTAACTTAGAATCCCGCGCTACGCTCAGGATTCCATCGTAGAATCCTTCACTTCACTCTGGATTCAATGTACCGCCCTCGCCGTAAGTACATCATTTTGCTCCCTTGTGACACAAATAACTATTGTTACGAGCGTGGGGTTCGTATTTGATAGAAAAGCACGAATTAATCCACTAAATAAAACACTCACTTTATTTCACTAATTATGCACTCACTTCCACGAACTGTACTTAAAATCCACTAATTAAAACACACTCACTATTCACACGAAGAGTCTTTCTCTCCGATTATCCTTGTACTAGCACTCGATCGCAGTTAAAATGTAACTAACTAGCGCCGGCCGTCGACGCCTTTTATATCCCGCGGAGCCGCTCTGGACACATTGTCCACACATATCGCGAATATTCTAGTAAGGACCAGCGTGCGGGCCGAGAACATTTGAGACCATATATGTCTCTCTCTAATGGTGCACTCTCTCTGTCACTCCCTTCTCGAATGTTCCGAGTATAGCTATCTCTTTCTAGTAGTGCTATCTCTGTCACACACTTCTCGAATGTTCCGAGTATAGCTATCTCTTTCTAGTAGTGCTATCTCTGTCACTCCTACCGGATATTTCGCCATATAACGATTTGTGCTTCAGAGGCCCATAAGGGGTCCTGAAAACGCCTGAAAACGGGTTTTCAGGTTATGGCGTCATCTGATAGAGGGTGCCCTGAAACGGACTGAATACATGTTTCAGGCGCCTGAAAACGACGGCAACTTGGGTGAAAATTCGATCTTTACATATGTGATAGAGCAACTTCTGAAACGGCCTGAAATGACTTTTCAGCCTGCTGAAAACGCCTCTAAAGCACTGAAATTGGCGTTCAAAGTTTTTGACCTAACCTACCGGCGCAACACTACCCCCTCCTAAGACATGCTCGTCCCGAGCATCATTACTTCCATGGTATCTGGCCAGCCGGTCAACATGAACAATCTTGCTCGGACTATGAGGATTCCGCTGGATTCGATACGTGACGTCGTTTATTTTGGTGACTATCTTGTAAGGCCCTTCCCAATTCGGAGATAGTTTCGGGGACTTTCCTACTCGTCGCATAGGGTTATGTAGCCACACCAACGAACCGTCCTCAAAACCCACTTGATAAGACTTCCGGTCATATCGGGTTTTCATCTTTATGCTAGCGTGGAGCCCGTGATCACGTACCAGGCTGTGAACATCATCAATCCGATCCCGCAAATCACTTGCATATTCCGTGATGGTCCTTGGTGTATCGGGCGGACGTCCAGTCAGGAGATCTGCAGGCAGACGGAGTTCTCTTCCAAAATTCGCATACGATGGAGTAACCGCCGTACTTTCGTGAGTTGCCGACCTATAAGACAACAGGAAGAGGGAGATATGCCGATCCCAATCTTTTTGATGGCTCTCAACGACCTTGGCTAGATGTCTCTCCAGTGTCTGGTTAAATCTCTCAACCATTCCATCTGACTGTGGATGATACGCCGTAGTCCTCGTCCCATTATGCGACAAGTCTCCTGAAAGACCGCAGACTCGAAGTTTCTTCCTTGATCACTGTGGATTTCGAGTGGTACCCCAAACCGGCAGAATACTTCGTTCACTAACTTTTCAGCTATGGTTACTGCTTCTTGATTAGGAATGGCAAATACTTCAGGCCACTTCGTGAAGTAATCCATCACGACAAGAATGTACTTGTTTCCGGAGTCCGATGCTGGGAATGGTCCTGCGACATCTAACGCAACCCTTTCCCAAGGGGCTCCCACGTTGTACAACTTGAGTGTTCCTCGGCTACGGGTATGCGGTCCCTTGACTGATGCACAGTTAGTGCATCGTTTACACCAATTTTCAACATCTTCTCGGCAGTGAATCCAATAAAAGCGTTGCCGAATTTTCATTAGGGTCCTTTTTCACTCCAAGGTGTCCACCGGATGTTCCATCGTGAAAGCTTCTCAAAACATCTTTCACCCTTTTCTTTGGGACAACGACTTGCAGGTGAGCATCCTTCCCATTTGTTGATTCCCATTTTCTACATAGAACGCCATTATGCATAACCAAGCTATCCCATTGTGCCCAGTAGCTTTTTGTTACCGCACTCATAGGAGCTACATCACACCATCTTGGTTTAGGTGCGCCAGCATTAATCCAATCAAAAATGGGTCTCACGTCAGGGTCCTCTTGTTGCGCTTGCTGCATGATTTCATCACTCCACTCGTCGCTAACCGTATCAGTTCTCATCATTCGAACATATTCCTTGCCTTCTTGTCTTGAGCAATGTTTACAGTCGTCCGCACAAGGTCTACGTGATAGGGCGTCAGCATTTCCATGTGATTTCCCACTACGGTGTTCGATGATGAAATCATACTCCTGCAGTTGTTCAATCCATCTCGCCACTTGTCCCTCGGGGTTTTTAAATTCTAGCAACCACTTTAAAGCAGCATGGTCAGTTCTGATACGAAACTTTCTTCCCAGCAGGTATTTGCTGAAATGTTGTAACGTCTTGACAACTGCTAGCAATTCCCTCCGAGTTACACAGTAATTCCTCTCTGGTTTACAACTTCGTTACCTCCTTTCTTTTGCGACAAGACACCTCCAATTCCAGTATTACTAGCATCTTTAGACGACCCGAATGGCCGAGTCGGCAGTGACGCTGCCCACGAAACCAAGGGTCCCGGGTTCGAGTCCCGGTGGGGGCAAATGTTTGTTTGACGAGAACGGATGTTTGTACCCTAGTCATGGTTGTTTATCTATCTAAGTATAATATTTATCTATATAAGTATAAATATCGTTGTACCCAAGATACAGGGAATCCTAGTTTGGGGCTAGATCAATGTGTGTAAAAGGTGTCCAAGGTATTATTTATCTGTATCCACAATGAAATCCTCGTCCGGGTCTGGATACCCCAATATTGGCGTTTCACAAAGTCTTCCTTTAAACTCGATGAAACTTGACTCACATTGTTCGTTCCAGTCAAATGATCGCTTTTCTTCCGTTAGTTGATGCAAAGGCTTTGCTATATCCGAGAAGTTCTTCACAAAACGTCTGTAGTATGAACAAAGCCCCAAAAAGGCACGTACTGCAATCTTGTCTTTTGGCGTCGGCCAATCCTTCACGGCGCTAATCTTCTCAGGATCTGTCTGGATGCCGTCCTTCGAAATCACGTGTCCCAAGTAATTCACTTTACGTTTGAAAACTCGATCATTTCTTCGGACTGAGTTTCAGATTTGCCCCTCGTAGTTTGCCTAGAACCTGCTCCAATTTATTCAAGTGGTCGTTGAAGTCTCTACCAACGATAATGATGTCGTCCAAATAGACCAAGCAAGTTTCTCCTAGAAGTCCAGCTAATATTTGTTCCATTAATCTCTCAAATGTGGCTGGTGCATTACACAGTCCAAATGGCAAAACATTGAACTGCCAGAGTCCCTTGCCAGTAGAGAAGGCCGTTTTCTCCTTATCCTTGTCCTTGATTTCGACTTGCCAATAGCCACTTTTCAGATCCAACGTTGAAAACCATTTCATTCCGTTCAATATGTCTAAAGTGTCGTCGATTCGTGGAAGTGGATAACTGTCCTTCTTGGTTACATCATTAAGTCGACGGTAGTCAATACAGAATCTAATGGTGCCGTCCTTCTTCTTAACAAAAACTACGGGAGAACACCACGGGCTTGTTGAAGGTTCAATAACGCCGCTTCTTTTCATTTCCTCGATCATGCCCTCAACCTCCTTCTCCCGAGCTACTGGAACTCTCCGAGGGCGCTGTCGGATAGGCATAGTTTCCCCAGTGTCGATCTCATGCTGAACCACTCCAGTTCTTCCAATGTCATCATCATGCGAAGAAAAGACGTTGCGATATCGTAGCAGTAAGCTACGCGCCTTAAGGAATTCCTCCTCGGTAAGGTGCTCCCTGGAGTCATTTAGTAATTTTTCAACATCCATTGAAGGCTTAACATGACCAGGTTTCACGTTTACCTCAGATTCTCGGCAGCCTCTTATCCAAGAAATTTCTTGGCATGATCCGACCAGCGTTCCTTTATTGAGAATGCATTCCGTGTCGCTTGGGTAAAGGATCCTTACAAATGCTGTAAATGCCGTGGTTACCATTGTACGGGCTGTTATCCACGGTTTATCAGCATCCAACCTCTCTACCACCACACAGCGGTGAGATTGCGGCCTTGTGGAGTTCGGCAATTTCACTGGAACTAAAACCTGTGACCTTGGTTGAAGAATGGTTCTCCTGGTACAGTAAACATTTCCATTTACTCCACCTTGTATAGGAATCTCATCAATTCCAAACTTTAGAACTCCAACCTTCAAGTCGATTTTACAGTCATGTCTCCTCATAAAATCCAATCCAATAATGCAGTCGTCGACGATGTTAGCAACGATCACTTTATGCCAGTAATCTTTTTCACCTATTTTCACAGCTAACTTTCGTTCTCCTTGGACGGAAATGTACTGGCCGGTAGCAGTTTGCAGCTGGAGATACCTAGGTCGGACTAGATGATCTCTGGTCAGGTGTCTCAGTAGCCGAGAGCTGATCACAGTCCGAGAAGCTCCGGTGTCTATGGTAAGGAGACATGGTATTCCACAGATTTCTCCATTGACAACCAGACTATTCCCTTCGTTTGCCTGTGAGATCATAATTGGGACATTTCGACCGCCAGCCAGCACTCGTCCCATAGTCCTGGCTTTTATTCGTTTCCCTGTTGGGGCTCTGACTCCACAGAGCCTATTTTCCTCGCCATTGGAGCGGGGTCTCTGTCCCTCCTAGTCCTTTTTGGACAGCCTGACTGCAGGTGACCACGTTCTCCACAATGGTAGCAACGTGGCCCAAATTCGCGGCGGGAATCTACTGGCTTCGTAGTCGACACTTCTCGCACCCTGAAAGGCCTGGATGAATCCTGTCGGACAGCTTCCACCTCGAGAGCGTGGGCTACTGCATCCTTTAGGCTGCCATGATGTCCCAATCGCACGGCTGCCCTCACTTCCAGATCCCGGATCCCATCGATGAAGGCCTGCACCAGCATACTGTCCACAAAGGATGCTGACGTACGTTTATAGGCCTTCCTAACCAACTTCTCGATTTCCAGGGCCCACTGTTGTAAGGACTCGTTACGTCCTTGTGTCCTGTCCTTTAACTGAGCTCGGTACACGTGCTCCAGGTGACTGTCACCGTATCGTGCCTCCAAGGCTTCTAGAAGGCGTTCGTACGTCCGGTCGTTCCCCAGAGCCTCTAGTATGGTAAGAGCCTCGTCGCGCAGCGCCAACGTCAGTGCTGTCCTGGCTTGCTCCTTACTTTAACCATCAGCCTGGGAAACAGACTCGAACTGCAGCTTATAGGCAGTCCACGATGAGCTACCGTCAAAGGGGGGCACTTTGGAGCTGCCGCATCCGGACACCGATGCGTCGGGTACATAGGTACTTGGACCATTAGCCACTTTGATCTCAAGTTTTTGGAGACGGCTCTCACAGGTCTCAATTTTTTTATCGACATCATGGACTCGACTCTCCAGTTTTTCATCCATATCGGCCAGTTTTTCCTGGACCTCGAACAACTCTCTCTTCCATTCGGTCGTGGACTCATGTACCTCACGAAGCATTCGTGCCTGTACCTCCTGGTGATCCTTTTGTTCCCTAAGCTCATTCTGGAGGATTAGAGACTGTTCTTCCTGTTTCCTGGCCCGTTCCTCCTGTTTTCGCGACTGTTCCTTTAGCTCTCTCGCTTGTTCCTTTAGGAGGACGAAGATAACGTTGAGGTCTACTCCTCGTGCAGCTGGAGCAGGTGATTCCGACGTACCAGGCGTCGAGTCTCCAGACCCAGACGTTTGGCTTCGCGTCGTCACTCCTTTTGGCTCGGTTTCTCGTGGCATTAACGGCATTTTCTATCCCACTTCTGACACCAAATGTTACGAGCGTGGGGTTCGTATTTGATAGAAAAGCACGAATTAATCCACTAATTAAAATACTCACTTTATTACCCAAATCACGCACTTACAATTCACACGAACTGTGCTTAAAATCCACTAATTAAAACACACTCACTATTCACACGAAGAGTCTTTCTCTCCGATTATCCTTGTACTAGCACTCGATCGCAGTTAAAATGTAACTAACTAGCATCATCATCATAGTCATCTCACGCACCCCTTCTGGGGCGTGGGGAGTCGGGGTCAGGTCGACGGACCTCTTCCCGAAGAATCGCCTCTGTCCACTCCTGTGGACAGGTCATCGGATGGCCCCTGCGGGCGGTGGTCTTCTTGTGGCGCTGGTGTGCAGTGGGTGATCGCCGGCTAGGCAACCAGGTCGCGTGGCAGGCGGCGGCGGTCGGGCGGGCGCGCATGGTGCGGCGCCAGTTCGGCGATGTGCGGAAGGTGTGATGCATCCGCACGCGCGAACATGCCCTTCGCCAGCCTCTGGACAAACTGGTCCACGGTTTCCCATCTTAGGTCCCTCTGGATTGTCGCGTTCCTCACGTAGCGGGGGGCGCCGACGATGGTACGCAGAGAGAGGTTCTCTTGGGCTCGGAGTCTCCGTTTGTTCGTCTCCGAGCACAGGGCGTACCATGCCGGAGCCGCGTAGGTGAGGCGGGATCTCACGTATGTCTTGTAGATCCCGAGCTTCGCCCTCAGAGGGAGGCTGGAGTCGAAAAGTGGACGCAGCTTGGCGCGTGCCACCTTGACCTGGCTGACGACGTTGTCGACGTGTTGCTTCATGGTGAGCCGGCGATCAATGGTCACTCCCAGGTACTTCACCTGCGAAGACCACTCGATGTGCTGTCCCTGGAGCTGGAGCGATGGCGGAAGGAGACTCTGGCCTGTGATGAGCGCCTGCGTTTTCCCAACATTGACGGACAGTCGCCACTTGGCGAGCCAGTCGGGCAAGATGTCCAGGGTGCGCTGCAGTTTGATGGCAGCGTGCGGAGCCTGGAACGACGACGCATAGTAGGCTGCGTCGTCTGCAAAGAGTGCCAGCTGGGCACCCGGCCCGACGGGGATGTCGTCCGTGTATCGGGCGTAGCAGGCGGGAGACAGGCAGGAGCCCTGGGGGACGCCGGCTGCGACGGGATGTTCCTCGGAGACGGCGTCTTCCACCATCACTCGGAAGCGGCGATTCTTCAGGAAAGAGGCGATTGTCTTGACCGTTCTTCTTGGGGCAGGGGACGTCGACAGCTTGTACAGCAACCCCTCGTGCCATACTCTGTCGAACGCCTTCTCCATATCCAGAAGTACTGCGACAGTGTATTCTTTTTTGTTCAAACAAACCGTCATGTCATTCAGTACTCTGGTGAGCTGAAGCGTCGTAGAATGCTCGGGCCTGAAGCCGAACTGTTCCGGGCGCGGCTGGATGTGGGGCAGTAACTTCGCTAACAGGAGCTTCTCAAACACCTTTGAGATGGTGCTCAGTAGGGTGATCGGCCGATAGCTCTCAGGCAGCTTGGTGTCCTTGCCCGGCTTGGGCAACATGATAACCAAGCCCTCCTTCCATTGGGTTGGAAAGTGACCCGTGCGCAAGATACCGTTAAACAGGCGCGCAACGGCCGCCACAGTGCGTGGCGGCAAATGTAACAGCGCCGTGTTGGGTATTCGGTCTGCGCCCGGGGCTTTCCTGGGCTTGGTACGTCGGAATGCACGCACGATCTGGCCGGGCGTGACGACGATGGGGTCCTCTTCGGGAGCTATCGGCGTGGCGAAGTACTCTCGCAGGTGTCTCTCGACTGTTGCGACGTGCTCCACATCATCCGTTGGGTTCGGCTTGAATTGCTTCTCGAGGCATTCGGCGAAGATCTCTGCACGGTCTTGGGCTCGGAATCTTGGTAGGCCGTCGCTGCCCAGGATTGGTCGAACAGGAGCAGGAGTGGTCGACAAAGCCCGGCACAGGCGATGCACGGAGGGGACGTGGTCGCCTATGGACTCGACGTGGCGTTCCCAAGATTCTTCAGCGTGGCGATCAAGTTGGCGCTTCAGCTCTGCCGTCATGGCGTTGAGCCTGGTCTTCATCGTGGGGCAGCGGGTTTGCTGCCACTGCTTCCGGAGAGCGCGCTTATCGCAGATGAGTGCGCGTAGCTCAGCAGGAAGAGGATTGGGCTTCCCCCCGCGAGCTACGGTGTGCGATGATAGGTCGAGCGCGTCTCGGATCTGGGTAGTTAGCAGCGATGCCAGGCGGTCAACGTCTTCCGGCTGGTTGACGGGGCAACTGGTGGAGGGTTGGTCTAGGGCGGCGGTGAAGGCGCCCCACTGGTAGCGGCGACGTGATGCTGGCGGAGATACCCGGGTGGGCAGGTCCGCCAGGACGAGAAGAACAGGCCTGTGGTCCGAAGGGAGGTCAGGGAGAACCTCCTGGCTCGGCGGTGTCCGGAGACCTCTGACGACCACGACGTCGATGATGTCCCATCCGGCCCGCGTGTCGAAGTGGGTGGGCTCGTCGGGACCGATGACGTCGTAGTTGTGGCTCACGGAGTCGGCATGGATGGCGCGTCCAGCTGGGCACACCCTGGTAGAGTTCCAGGCGGTGTGCTTGGCGTTGAGGTCGCCGGCGACAAGTGTCGGGTGCGGCGACTGTAGCAGCCCCCGTAGCTCGGCGGTGCGGATTGGTGTACTGGGAGGCTTGTAGGCGGCGTAGAGTCGCAGCACCTCGCCGGCGACCTGGAGGTCGACGCCCAAAGCATACAGGGATGAATACTCCTGGGCGTCGACGAGCTGGTGGACGATCTTCCTGCCGACGATGACTGCCAAGCCTCGAAAGGTTCGGCCGCTGGAGGTCTTCTCGTCCTTGCGGTAGACGATGTAGCCGGGCAGCGACAGCTTGTCGCTTCCGGCTAGGTGTGTCTCGCTGATGAGCATCACGTCGACGCGGTAGTCCCTCAGGAACACGTGGAGCAGCCGCTTCTTCCCTGTCAGCGACTGCGCGTTCCAGTGGACGACCCTGAGCGGCTCATGCATTGCGGAGCAGAGCGGTGAGTCTGCCCAGGGCAGTGGGGTCGTTGAGGAGGGCGAGCAGGGCTGTGAGGTGCCCTAAGTCCTGCTGCCCTATCGCCGCAGCCGGAGTGGCGGCGCCAGCGGCGGCCGCAGTCTCGCTGGCGGCGAGAGTAGCCGCCGCGGCGCCGGCGGCAGGTGGAGCCGTCGCCTTCTTCTTCTTCTTCCCCCCCCGCTTCGTCTTCTGCCTGGGGGCTCCGTCATTCGCCTGCGCCATAAGCGAGGCGGGCGCCGTTGGTTCCTGCAGGTCGGGACGAGGCAGAGGGGGAGGCTGCACCTTCTTGGGCCCGGGCGCGTTGGTAAGCGCCACAGTGCCGGCCTTCTTGTTTCGCGCCTCCTGGCGGAACACGGGGCACGTCGCATTATTTGCCGTGTGCGGGCCACCGCAGTTGGCGCACGTCGGCGGCTGGTCTTTCGGGCGGGGGCATTCCCGCGCCGAGTGGGGACCGCCGCAACGTACGCACGCTAGGGGGCGGTGGCACATATGCGACGAGTGCCGGAATTGCTGGCACCTGTGGCACTGGGCCGGGCCCTGTTTCGAGCGCCAGGCCTCAATCTTCACCCCCGGCATGTACAAGAGCTCCGTGATCTCGTACACAGCGCCGGGGGCACGGTCTGGGTTCTTCTTCAGGTTCGCGAAGAAGATGCAGCCGGGTCGTCCTTTGCGCGCCCGGATCTGCTTACAGTACTCGGCCTCCACACCGAGTTCTGCAAGCGCCGCGACTATCTCCTCCGGCGCGGTGTTAGAAGGCAGCCCGCGGATCGCCACCTTCTGGGTCTTGTCGGCCGGCAACGAGTATGAGAACCATCTCACACCCTGGTCCTTCTCCAGCCTGCACAGGTAACGCTGCACAAGCCGGTACTCATCTTCGGCCGTTGGGGTGAAGCGCACACCCTTTTGGTAGGCGCGCGCGCTGGGTGCCCGGCCGAGCTCGCTGGCTATCGCCCTGAAGTGTTCGGCCCAGTTTGGCAGGACCTCCACAATAAGGGGCGGATAGCGCGGCTGGCGGGGCTGCTGTGGCGCAGCGCCTCCCGACGACGGGGCGGCGGTGGCGGTGGCAATCGCGGCTGCGGCTTGAGTGGCGGCAGTGGCTGGCGGCGTTGGGCGGGCGGGCGGCATTGGGCGGGCGGGCCCTATCGCGGGTGCGGCGGCGTGCGGGTTCGCAGGCACAGCGGCGGGGCGCGTAGGGCGGGCGGGCACAGTCGCGGCGGTGGGCGGGTTCGCGGGCGCGGCGGCGGGGCGCGTAGGGCGGGCGGGCACTATCGCGGGCGCTGCGACGGAGCGCGTGGGGCGGGCGGGCACTCGCGACGTGGTCGCCGACGGGGCGGGCGGACGCGCGGTTGGCGGCACCGGGTGCCTCACTGAACGGGGGGGGGACGCGGTGCTGGGGCGCGGTGCCCCAGACACGGGAATTGCGGTCGCGGCCGCCGCGGCAAACGACACTGTGGGAGAGCACTTAGTATGTAAAACACTCGTACCTTTCCTTTCCAGTGTTGAAGCGCTCTCACTGTCTCTTTCACTCGCGGCGGTTGGTTCGTGGGCGGGGGCGGACCCGGATGCCTGGGGCTCGCCCGGCAGGGGCGAAAGCCTTGGCATGTCCAGGCCAGTCTTCCTAGGTGTAGGCGGGCGGGGCGGGGGGGATGGCGAGTCGGCGAGCAAGGCCCGCTTTCCGCTACCCCGTAGTACCTCATCGGATGGGCTTTCGCTGCGCGCCCGCCTCGTCCCGCGGGGCGGTGGCGGCAGTATGAGGGGCTGTTCACGCGCCTGCTCCAGCAGTTTCGCGTCCAGAATTTCCTCGCCGATGTCAGCCGCAGGCGTACCCTCCAGGGCAGCGCGGCTATCGGCGATGTAGGCCTCCATGGCGCGTAGTAATCCCGGCGAAAACAGTTTGGCTTGAGCGGCCCGGATTAGATATAATCCGTCCAACTCAAGCTCCGCTCTCGGCGAAACCGGACGACGTACCACAGGCGACCCATATTCCGTCGACGTTGAGACGGGGAGCAGGCGGTCGAGGGATGTTGATGAGGTGAGGCGACTACGGCGCGGGGTGGCCCCCAGCGGCGGGCTGCTTATATCATCAACAACATGACAATCACTGGCGCTAGCACTAGCGCTGTCCACACTAACACTAGCACTGTCACTGTAGCCCTTAGAAGGGCTTTTGAACTTGTCCATAGCAGCGGGCTATGGACAAGTTGGCTGCCCGAAGGGGGTACCGACCAGGTACGACCTTAGGCGAAGCCGGCGTCCGTTCCTAGAAGGTATTCCCCTCCGTGCAAACACTCGCGACGGTAATATCGCGACGCGCACGGGCGCGTGTTGCGCACGTCCGCTTGCGACGAAGCGGCGGGCGAACTGCGGAGGAACGGCGAGAACTGCAGGTCCGTATACGCGCCGGCCGTCGACGCCTTTTATATCCCGCGGAGCCGCTCTGGACACATTGTCCACACATATCGCGAATATTCTAGTAAAGACCAGCGTGCGGGCCGAGAACATTTGAGACCATATATGTCTCTCTCTAATGGTGCACTCTCTCTGTCACTCCCTTCTCGAATGTTCCGAGTATAGCTATCTCTTTCTAGTAGTGCTATCTCTGTCACACACTTCTCGAATGTTCCGAGTATAGCTATCTCTTTCTAGTAGTGCTATCTCTGTCACTTCTACCGGATATTTCGCCATATAACGATTTGTGCTTCAGAGGCCCATAAGGGGTCCTGAAAACGCCTGAAAACGGGTTTTCAGGTTATGGCGTCATCTGATAGAGGGTGCCCTGAAACGGACTGAAAACATGTTTCAGGCGCCTGAAAACGACGGCAACTTGGGTGAAATTTCGATCTTTAGATATGTGACAGAGTAACTTCTGAAACGGCCTGAAATGACTTTTCAGCCTGCTGAAAACGCCTCTAAAGCACTGAAATTGACGTTCAAAGTTTTTGACCTAACCTACCGGCGTAACACTATTTAACAAAAAAAACCCTCGCATTATTGATGAACAGTATAACAATCTACTATATCTGCTCGGATCGTGGATATCAATGCTATTATTCCTGTTTTCAGGCCACTCCCAGCGCAGAAGACAACATGAAGCGGGTCGCGAAGGTAAATGATGTAGCTGAAGGTAGCTGATGTGAATTGACTGATGAAATGTTCTCCTGTGTGACTTGCGATATAATGATACTGATTCATCCTTTGCAGAGCGAGCAAGAGCTACAGAATAGTGTAAACTTCAGTATATTGGTAAGTAAGACCCCTCGACCACAGGGCTACAGGCCAATATCCAATAAACAACCACTAGTAACTATCTAGGTTACTACCGCATAATACAAATTCACAGAGTCCAAGTCAGGATTGATGGCCACAGGGGAAAGAGGAAATCGCGGAGGGGGTGATGGCCCTGCGTCACCTTTGGCATAGTGATGCCCAAGTCCGCATCGGCGTTGTTTTGCCATTTCGATCTTGCTCACGTTTTTCAACAAATAAAACAGTTAAAGCACTATTAAATAACAGACTTGTTGACCTGTATTTAAAATGGCATCGGCTGCCTCTTCGTCTGTATGAAAATGTGAAATCCATTTCCAAGCACGAGAACTAACTAAAAGTACTAGAAAATTGTGGCAAACGGAAAAAAGAATTCGAAAATCATGAAAATGGGCAACCCACCAAAAAAATCATGTAAAATGTTGCCAAGACGAGACCATATGGTTCGCACTGTCAAAACATCAGATTCATGTAGAGCCAAGCTTCTAACTCTGGACGCCCTAACTCTACAAGCCTTAACTTCACAAACTCTTCACACATGGGCGTAAGGAGATTTTTTTTCATTGTTCATTACTTTTATGTTATACAATCGTCCATGTAGTGAAATAATAAATGATAGCAGCCTGAAAACAATGCGTGTTTGTCTCTAAGTACACGGAGTAGTTCGTTGCCATAATTTATTTTCTAGCATTTCCTGCCCAGACACCTTGGCAGGTTATACGAAATAGTACAGTATTGATTTACTTACTGAGTTATATATTTTTTGTGTTTAAAACAGACTTCATTAAATCCATTTTTGATCATGTTTGCAGCGCCCTTCTATGCAGTTTAACTCTGTCTCTGCGGTAAGTAACATACATTTACCAACCTATCTACTCTACTACTTCACCAAGCCAACTAGAATCAGGCATCCACACACGCCTTGAAGCATGTTTTGTTTCATAGGTGTGTTTGTGACACGAGACGAAAAAGCCTTCATAAGCATCTAGTTGGCTTGGTGGTGTGATATTACCTTCAATTAATATGGGCCGACGTGCAATAAAACGCGTCGTCAACAGTCGATAGCAGTGGATAGCAACCTTGAAGCATGTCGACATTCCCCTCCACCTACACATGCTCTGTCCTGCCTTTCGACTCACAGACTGAATCTTGGGCACTGTCATGCGCTACTTGCCATCGGCTCTTTCATGGATGCAGTTTCTTGATGCCCTAAAATTCTTAAAATTCGTCCCGGCCTTTCTCCCTTTCTGGGCAGGCCATACAAGTCCACTTGCTTCGTTCTCCCCAAATGTAGCTTGATAACACATCACGTCACTCAGTATCACTCAGTACTCTGCTGTCCTCACTCTTCAAATAGTCTTCTCTTGGTGTGCCATGAATGCGCAAACTTGCGCAACGCCTTGAAGATCTGCTCGCTAGAAACTAGCTCCTCGTGGAATACTGGGCCAACCGTTGTCCTCTTCAGTGCATCCAGCATCTCCGATCTTTCGCCCGCGTATAGCCTACATTCCCAGAGGGCGTCATCCCGGCTCTCGTTGTCCTCGCCGCATGGGCACATGCAAAACATGTTGACAGCAATATTAGACGCGTCGAAGTGCGAAGGCTGCTGTCAACTGTTGCCGACGCGTTTTACACGTTTTATGCCTGCCGTCGACTACTTCCGACGACGCGCATGAAACTCGTTGGAAAGAACTCTAAATTGTTTAGTACTCTTGTGAATGTCATTATGTAAACCAAACTTCTACATACATATTTATGATATGTAACTTGAAAATTATCTTATTTCTTATGTGTATAAATATTATTATTGCTTCATGATAACATCGAATTCGATGTTATTATTTACATTAAAATTTCGAACATCTCTGAAAAAATAATCAATTTGCAATTTTCGAGTGATGCGAAAATTACCCCAGAGCGTTCGGAAACAACCCGAGTGAAACCGAGGGTGAACGAACTGCTACCCGACAGCTTGCCGAGCGTCGTTTTCGAACGGCTCGGATAAAGTAATTTTCATAAGTGCGATTTCTCTCCCTGGTTCAGCGTCGTTAATAATTACCTGACCATATGTCAAACTGAACTTGGTGGGTTTATAAAATAATTTCTTGTTATTGATATTTTGTTAACCTGTCCAAATACAGTGAAATCTAGAAAAACACGTATCATTGGCGAAATTAAAATAGATGTTAGACCGCCTTTAATTAAGAAATAATAATTGATATTTTGTTTGGCTTTGTTTTCTAGTACAGCCGTGGGAAGTGTGTGACTGGAAGAGCAGGTGATTCCACTTTTAACAATGTTTTAATAAGTATGAATATGTAAACAGTATTTTTTTCTTGTTGTAAAAGTAAGTAAGCCTGTGAATAAACTCATACTACTGATTTTAGATGAGGGATCTTCCAACGCTTTCTACTTTTTAAGTTGGCTTAACATTGACAACTTATCCCGTTCGGAAACACGAATTCTCGCGCAAGCGTTCGATCACCGCATTTCATGCTAGCGTGGGAATTGTGTTTCCGTACATGATAGGTTGTCAATGTCAAACCAATCCAATTAGTATAAACCCGCCAAGCACAGTTTGACACCTGTCAGGTAATTTTTAATCGTCGCTGAACCAGGGAGAGGAATCGCACTTGTCAGTGTGAAAATAACTTTATCTGAGCCGTTTGAAAACGTTGCTCGGCAAGCTGTCGGGTAACAGTTCGTTTATCCTCGGTTTCACTCGGGTTATTTCCGAACGCTCTGGAGTAATTTTCGCATCACTATCACGGCTAATTTTTAACCGATCTCGAACGCATCCTAGGTATTAGTCAAGAGATGACGTTCTATTCGAAATTGAACGTCAATGCCGCGGGCTTATTACCTAAAATTCTGCAATCAGCAGCTATTGCGCAGTGATCGCGAATTCATCGCGCGGTCGTTTGCAATGTGTCATACCAAATTCGTATTATCTAAAGTGATCGCTCGCTAATTGTTTGCTTTCCGCCAGTGTTGCCTGCCGCTAGGACAATCTAGTTTGTGGCTACATAAAAACAGTAAAGAGTTTTGTAAAAAAAAAACACTTTCGAAATGTGGCTAGAAGTGGCTAAATATATTCTATGACTATTGATAATATAACATTATTATCATAAACAATGATATCGTTTCGGTAAATTATTACAGGAGTAGAGTACTTTGTACAAAACAAACGAGGCTCAATGTAAATAGTAATAACGTATATTTTCGTTCAATCGAATCTGAATTACGGAAAAAACATTCATTGGGGAAACGCTGATCAGAGATTACAACTGCGGCGCGGAGGGCGGAACGCGGCGGTGTTGCCTACTCAGTAAAAGGTCAAAAAAAAATCACAGATTTCTTTAAAATTTCATGCTCTCCGACTTCCAAAACTAATAATCTAAAAACACACCAAAAGTAGCTAGATGTAGCTAGATTCGTTTTGGTGGCAAAAACCGTTGAAAATCCTCTATATCTAGCCACAAAGTGGCTAAAACGGCAACACTGTTTTCTGCTACTTGCAACAACAATGCACTTTTTAGTTTTGCGATTGCTCGCTAGAGGCAGCACCGTTGACCGTTAGCTACACTCCGCTATTGTGACTTTTAACAGCAGAAATTGCGCAATCTTTGACGATTGCTTACTGTTTGCAAGATACGTAATAACCCCGCCGGTCGTAACATGCGGTTCCTGACCAAATCATAGAGAGATTAAAATATATGTTAGATAAAGCAGTGTATACAGGGTGGTCCAAAAGGTGACGTCCAAAATTTTTTTTTGATTTCTAATGCTTGGGTGTATCCGAAAATACCCCATGTATGTTCCGCGATTTTTAGCGGTTTAGAAGTTATATTTTTTTTAACTGATTTGCTAATTTTATATCGGAGCAACTTAAAATGATCATAACTTTGTTAATAGTGAGATATTTTGTATCAATCTTTCTCTAAAATGATCTTCTTGAATCATTAATTCATACTTTATAATCAATTTTACATCATTCTTCATTACAAGTTACCGAAAAAAGGGTCGAAAGTGAAATTTTTGGTGTGAGTACACTTTCTAAATTCTCTTAAAATACAAAATGGCTGTATCATAAGTTAAAAACTTGAACAATTTATAAAACTTACCAAATAATAAAAATAAAAAGGTTCTTAATAGGCAATTTTTCGATGAAAACGGCTTCCAAACTTATTTAGGTGAAAATGAGGTAAGAAAAAATGTTGTTCGAAAACATTGTTTTAGCTTTTTTATAGCCACCAATTATTAGTAAGGCATGGTGATGATGATGAAATGATGATGATGAATGAAAAGCATCCAAATAATCTCAAATTAAACAATCAGTGATACATTTAAATAGTATTTTATGAAACTGTTGCATAATGAAGGGTATTACAAACCTACCTATTTACAAAAAAATACCAGAATTCGTACATACATGTCACACAACAAAACGTCAAAGTGGCCAAACCGCCAAAAACAAGCATATCACAGCGCATGCGCGGCGCAATGGCCCACAGTCATGAACTGTATAAAATCTCAGATTAATGAAACTCTTTGTTTTACTCTTCCTTCCTCCAAGTACACATGAAACACTGGCTTCCTTCCTTAATATAAAATATTGGCTGTCAAATAGGTAGTAAAAAAGTCCAGATTTCAAATGATCTTTTGGCGCGCGGTGATAGGTGGAACTAACACTTGATGACCAATAAGGAGTAAAAAATCTGTGATCTGTGTTGATGACAGATTCGTTGCATTGAGTTGCGTAGAGCTGGCGCCCACCTGGTCAGCCGAAATATCGTTGGAAGACAGTTGAAAAAAACTGTATCTTAATAAAAAATTGTTATTTTAAAATATTATTTTGTTTGAGAAATAAACAACGTTGTTTCCGATCCCGATATTTTGAAACTACTCTCGCATTGTATCGGACTCCAATTTGCCTTACGACCGACCGAGATTATTTGAATGCTTTTTCATAATCATCACCATGCCTTACTAATCATTGGTGGCCATAAAAAAGCTTAAACAATGTTTTCGAACAATATTTTTGCTTAGCTCATTTTCACCTAAATAAGTTTGGAAGCCGTTTTCATCGAGAAATTGCCTATTAAGAACCTTTCTATTTTTATTATTTGGTAAGAGTAGGTAACAATAGTATGTTCTGGATCACATATCTACAAGTGGTTTCCTACAGTAGACAAGATGTGATCCAGAACAAACAATGGGGTTTTCTAATCGTTGGACGGACGGATCGCTGATTTGTGAATTCGCAACGGAAATATCTAAAAGCGTTTCATAGGGTTTACCGATCAATTCCAAAAATATAATCACTCATTGGTCCGTCTTCCGGCTAATACAATGTGGTACTCATTTTACGTACCACACTTGCATCCAATCAAACAGTTTCGCAAATAAAATGAATAAATTAGGTAGATTGGATGTAAAAACCTATAATCACTCGTTGGTCCGTCTACCGGCTAATACAATGTGGTACTCATTTAACGTACCACACTTGCATCCAGACAAGTAATTTAATAAGCTTTTAAAAACAATTCCAAAAATATAATTACTCATTGGTCCGTCTACCGGCTAATACAATGTGGTACTCATTTTCCGTACCACACTTGCATCCAATCAAATGGTTATAAGCTTTGTACACTATTTTCAACTTACCATTTCTCTGCACAGCAACACAAACTACTTTACACTTTGATTTCGACATAGGTAAATGTCTACACTCGAGTTATCATTATCACTATTAGTTAGTTTATCCACTAAAGAGTTATTGAAAACTTCAAATCTTTGTTTGGTCCGTCTCCCGGCTAATACCAGGTAGTCCTCCTTTTATGAACTACCCTAGTATCCAAACAACTATTCTAAAGTTTTTAAAATAGCACAGAGATCATTAATGCATAATAATCCAGAAAATATGTCTGATTTACTAATCCCAACCAGATCTGCTTTGTATTTCTTGAAAGCCTTGCTCACAGGGAGTTTTGTAATCGAGTTAGACATAATTTCATGGATTAATTATACACAACGCCTCCAGCAGCTTTGCTTCGCACTAATAAAATGATTCCATTTCAAGTTATATTTACAAGTACAAGTGTTACTTATACTGATCTACTTAGTTGGGGTGATCGCATTGCTCTAACTCTAATCGAAACATAATCCGATTTTTTCCCTAACGATGCTTGATTTCTGTTAGGCGATGAACCTGCATCTTATCGTTGGTTCTTCTTTTTTTACACAGATGATATGATGATGAACGTAGCTGTAGGATTCTTCAGTGTGATCCTGCAGATATGGATACATATACATATAACCACAGATACTATAACCACATGTATAGCGCAACGTCTTTTCCCATGCGGTGTGGTTTAAACTACTTATTCAATACCCCATTATGCGTGATAAGGCCTAACCCAATGCCATAGTTCTGTTTGTCAATATCGGTTTGGAAGAAAATAAAAAAATATGCGGAAACCCTAATTTAATTTGCTTACATATAACTTTGCAATCGGCGGATGACGGTCTCACGTTACCGATTGTCGCTATGTCGTAACAATTAATTTATTTTATTTTACCTCTTTTATTTTCTGCGTAGTTGTATTTTTCACCGCGCGTGTGCATATTTCTACAGGGTGTAGAAGAGCACATTATATTATGTTAATTATAGTCAAGTTTATTTTAATCGTATATAAATTTGCAACATACTAGGTTGTTGTTACTAGGTAGGGGTAAACGCAAGGAATGGTTTATTAATTCTTGTGGGGGTATAATTGAACCATAAGTAAAGGTGTTCAAATGATATTCTCTCTCAGTTGTCTGTAAAACATCAAGTCTTATGTGATACATATCTGAAACATGTAATCACGTTTTAGATGAAATTATGAACATATTTCTGAACAATTTGTCATGAATCCAGTTTTTCATATGGTTAGAAAGTCATCAATCAAACTCGTCTACATTATTACACCCTGTACTGTACATTACTTGCATGCTCATCATTTATTTCCAATAAAACGGCCAAAATTGAAAGGAAAATTATCAATTGATTTGTACCATTGGTAGTAACAGCAAGCTACAGACGTCACCGCTAGTGCTCGCTCTGCAGGTCCACCGCGCCCCGTCTTCACTGCGCCACTATCATGTTAGTAAGTTTTTTAAAGTTATTTTTATAGACATAGTTCTCGACTAATTGTATGTTTTTTGTTTTGCTTAAATGGTGGTGCACAAAGCTTATAACTATTTGTTTGGATACTAGGGTAGTTCATTAAAGGAGAACTACCTGGTATAAGCCTGAAGACGGCCCAAATGAGTGGTTATAGCTTATTCGAAAAGCTTTATAACCTGTTTGGATGCAAGTGTAGTACGTAAAATGAGTACTACATTGTATTAGCCGGCAGACGGATCAAATGGGTTATAATAGTTATGTTTAGCGAATAAACCTACCATGTAATTATTTGATATCTTACTAGTCTGGTTCATGTCTCACGTTTTACATTGTAACTAATTAATCTTAGATACTGCAAGAGTGTTGGTAAGCTATAGTTTAGTTTTATTTGCTCATTTACCTACATATGTACTTATGTTTTTAGGTCGGACTCATGAGTATTATTCGAAGAAGGCTGCAACTAATGAGAAGCGAAACTCATTTGAAACAGACGACGTGACTGTTTTCGCGAGGTAAATAATTTTATTAGATATTGTTTTATGTCATTAAAAAGTATCCGCATCAGGTAAGTTAACCTGTTAGGTACCTTAGGAAACTAATTCGCTTTTATTATTTACAGCAACAAAAAGAAAGTTAATGCGAAACCAGCAACAGCAGCGTGCTGCTGAATCGGACGAGGAGTCGGTGATTGTGAGGTAATTTATTATGACTTACAAGTTTAGATTTTGATACTTTACATTTTGCAAATGAAATAACTGTGATGTTTTTATTTTTAGGAACAAAGGTAAAGTTCCCGCCAAGCCAACAACATCGAAGCGCCGTCGTGCGGAATCTGACGACGATACTGTATCAAGGTGAATACTTTTAATTGATTTGATTACTTACTAAGTATTATTATTCTAGAGTCGAACGCAGATAGCACGAGCATTATCAGATAAGAGTTATGTGTGTCCCTATGTACTTTTTTATTTTCTCACAATTTAAGTATGTGTCAATGTTACATCTTCAAAACTAAAGTCCTATATATTATACAGTTACATATACATACAATAACCTTTGTCTTTGTTTCACAGACGCAAACCGCAAAAGGAAGTCAAGCCTCCAGCCAAACGCAAGGTGCAACAGAGTGCTGCTAAGAAGACAGAGGAGAGTTGGCGCGCTTTCGACTCCGAGAGCGAGGACGAAACGATCTGCAAGGAGGCACAGCTGAAGTCTTCGTACTCTAAGCGCGTTGCAGACGGCGTCGTGCGGCGAAGCATACAACTGGAGGGGGACCTCTACCTAGACCTCAAACTGTACCAGGTGGCAGACATCAAAGACGTGGATCCTCGCAAACGATACGAGAAGGCGGTGCTGGCGTTGAAGTTTCAGGCCAACTTCGACTCGCCAGAGCTGGGAGTCCTGCGGCAGCTCCTGAAACTCGCCAGAGCTGGGAGTCCTGCGGCAGCTCCTGAAAAGCTGCAGACGTTCCTTCACGGAGGAGGGAAGTTTCTTCCCAGATAAGAACTAAGATAAGGATTAGATTTAAGTTATTTCTGATACAGAATTTTAATAAAATACTTTAAATACCATGTTTATTTTTGACTTATTAGGCAGGTATCTTTTATTGTAGACCTCACGAAAGAGTTTAGGTAGTTCCATTCTTAGAAGTTAGTACTGACGTTAGGTATTACTAATTCTCATTGGTTAGCTAAGCATACATACTTATTTTAAAGTTATACAGTAGATGTTGAAGTGAAACACAAGGCATTCGGACATGAACTGATTTATTGTTTATCACCTACCCACACATGTATATTATTATTATATTACTACATCTCCCTTATTAATATTTTTAAAGTAAAGTTTTTGTGATAAATCATTTATACACGATTTCCTATAGCTACCCATAACCACATAATGCTATACCATATCTAATTTTTCCTACACCTCTTTATTTCGTTTTTTTCTTTTTTTATTTTTGATTTTCATATCTAAACTTTACTTAACATAATCTAAACTTAAATGTGAGTAAGTATATAAAAAAAACAATATTTGGATATTAGTTAAATAGATTTAATTTTTTCTTTAGCTTTAATAGCCGCAGCCCTTTTGGTTGCCGCTGCTGGTGGCTCATCCAGAGCCACGGGAGCATTCGGCACTAGTCGGATTGGCTCATCGGGTGCTACAGCTATTTCTAATTGTGATTCATTATCAACATCGTCGTATTCGCTTGAGTCACTGTCATCATTCAATGTCTGCGTGTGTGATGATGATGACGATGCTGATTGAATATTCTTTTTTATAAGATGCCTCCTATTTCGCCGATACTGTGTACCGCATGCGTCTGCAACAAAATAGGAACGTGGTTGTTGCGCATGCGCAATAACTCGCATTGTTTTCCTATTGTTTCCGTCTACGGCTACAACTTCGTCTCCGGGTTGCAACACAGGAAGGTTACGGGCGCGCTTGTCATACAATTCTTTTGAGTGGTGTTGGTTTGACAAGATGCGATCATAATCAGCTGTGTTGTTGCGTTCGGGTTGCAGCTTACCTACGTGCGACGGTAGTCGAGTATTCAGTCTGCGTCCCATGAGCAGCTGAGCGGGTGATGCAATGCCGTCACGTGGTGTTGCCCGATAGTTCAACAACCCTAAGTAAAAATCTGTCCCAGTTAAAACCGACTTTTTTAACATTGATTTTATTGTACGCACTGCGCGTTCACTTCGACCATTTGATTGAGGGTAGTTGGGGGACGAAGTCGTATGAGTGAATCCCCAAAGTTGCAATCTTAGCAAAGTTGTGAAATTCTTTTGCAGAGTAAGCCGGACCGTTGTCGGTGATTAATTCTGATACTATCCCATGTCTCGCGAACTGTTCCTTCATTGCTAATATCGCTGACTTCGTGCCTATATTTTTGAGGGCGTTCACCTCGAAAAAATTAGAAAGGTAGTCTACCATGATTAAAAAGTACTTCTTTTGATACTCAAATATATCAGAGCCTACTTTGGTCCACGGCAAAGCTGGAATGTCGTGCGGGATCATCGGCTCGCGCTGCGGCCGCGCCGCCAACTGCGAGCAGGCCGCGCACCGGCGCACAGCTGACTCGACGTCACGAGACATGCCCGGCCAGTCCGTCTTCGAGGTGATCCTCGCGCGCGCGCCTTTTGCAGCGATCTATGCCCAGGTGGCCTTCGTGTACCCGTGCTACCATTTCCGACCTTAATGTGCGCGGTATAAATACCAAATCGCCTTTAAACAATACTCCGTCAATGTATTGGTATTAGCTCCCTATACTCCCAATGAGAACGCGCACTCTCGTCAACATTGTATTTGTTTATAGGCCAACCGGTTTTTACCTATTCTAATATAATTTGAGACTCCTTATCACGATTTGTATGTTCTCGGACTAATGACATTTTCTCGTCACTAAATCTTACGTTTTCCAACAAAAATATTGATTGATCAGTGACATACCGCGAAACGTTATCGTGCATCAACTCTGGCAGTGGAGCGCGCGACAATGTGTCCGCAACATACATATACTTGCCAGGTTTGTATACCTTTGATATCACACGCCTGGAGACGTAACATCATAGGCTGTAATCTGGCTGGAACGGAATCCAGCGACTTCTTGAACAAACTTTCTAGCGGTTTGTGGTCTGTTTCCACCGTGACGTCACTTATACCAAATAAATATTGGTGAATTATTTCAACCGCAAACACTATAGCGAGCATTTCCTTTTCGATCTGCGCATAACGCTTCTGCGTGTCGGTGAGTGTGGCGGACGCGAACTCGACCGGCCGCCCGCCCTGCAGCAGCGCCGCGCCCACCGCGTGCGAGCTGGCGTCCACCGTCAGCAGCGCGGGTTGCTCGGCCGCGAACAGCGCCAGCACCGGCGCCGCGCACAATTCTGTCTTCATCTGCTCCACCACATGGGTGTGAACCGAGTCCCATAACCATTCGCTGTCCTTTTTGAGCAGACCTCGCAGGGGAGCGACTTTCTCTGAATAATTCGGTATGAATTTTGACAAATAGTTTACCATTCCGAGTAATCGCTCAAGTGCCTGCCTGTCCTGTAGTATAGGTAACTCTATTATTGCTTTTAACTTAGTTGTGTCTATTTTCAAGCCTTCTGAGCTGAATGTATGACCGAGATACGTTACTTCGTTCACGCAAAATTCACACTTCTCATCATTAAACTTTATACCTACTTCCCGAGCACGATCTAATAAACTCTTCAATCGTGCATCATGCTCCGTCTTCGTGCGACCCCATACTATTATGTCATCCACGAATGAATCTACTCCCTCTAAGTCCTCAAGTATATGCCTAACCCTCGCGTGGAACACCTCACTAGCTGAGTTGATGCCGTAAGGTAAGCGTAGAAATTGGTACCTGCCAAACGGAGTCCCAAATGTACACAGCTCAGCGCTCACTTCATCGAGTTGAAGCATCCAAAACCCACAGCGCGCGTCTAGCTTACTGAAATAGCATGCGCCCTTCAGCTTAGTGGCTATATCCGTTAACGTTGGCAAAGGATAATGTTGACGTCGAATAACTTTATTGAGAGGCCGCGGATCTAAGCATAAACGAAGACTACCGTTCTTTTTTGCTGCTATCACAATAGCATTTACCCATTGGGTCGGGTGTGATACTTTTCTTATCACGCCAAGGTTCTCCATTCGTGTGAGCTCATCTAGCAATCTATCTCGAATACCTACAGGTATCTTTCGCACGGGACACACAGTCGGACACGCGTCAGGCTGGATTGGTATTCTATACTGCCCTGGCAGTTTTCCTAAACCCTTAAATAAATCTTTGTAGCTATCTATGTTCACAGTATATATCCGCTTAACTAGATTTAACTGGTCACATGCGTGCTTGCCTATTATACTTTGACATGCATAGTCTGCAATAACAAAGCGTAAATTATAATCACTATTTTTATAAATACATCTTAGCATACAAGAGCCAGCAATGTTTATGTATTTGCTACAAAATGACTGGGCTTTAGTACAATCTGGTTGTATGTCACAGACTGAATAGCCTAATTTTATAAAATTACTCTTTGACATCACATTTAAATCAGAGCCGGTGTCTAGCTTGAATTTAACAATACGCTCTGCCCTATTACATAGTAATGTCAAAAATTCATACCATTTTAAGTCCTTGCTCTTATTGTCCATATCGTCCACAGCTGAAATGTAGAAAAGAGAGCCATCGTCGTCGTCGTCGTCGACTAATTCGTACACTTTTTTAGAAGCGTTATGAATAGCACACATCTTTTATAATGACCATTTGCACCACACGAAAAGCACTTCGTATACCTAGCCACACAATTAGAATTGTCGTCACAGTGGGCACTACCGCAAGCCATGCAGCACCGCAGCGAGTCAGCAGCAGCCCGGCTGCCCCCGGCAGCCGCCGCCGCGCTCAAACCGCCAACGCCGGGGGCGGCGCCCGCCACGCCTGCCCGCTGACCGCGCGCCCCGCACCGACCGCCGCGCGCGCCGCGTCGTATACCGTGAGGAGACCACACGGCGTCCACGCTCAGTGAATTCCCCGCATCACCAGATCCTTTCACGCCGTCTATCTGTCGGCCGTCCTCGCTCGACAATTCTTTTGACTGGCAGATTTTCACTGCCTTCTCAAGAGTGAGTTCATCCGTCCGAAGCAATCGGTCTCGCACCGCGCCGTCCGTTATGCCACACACAATACGATCACGTAGCAATCCGTCTTCGAGGTGTTCAAATTCACACTCTTTACTCAAAAGTTTGAGTGCCGTGACATACTCGTCGACGCTCTCCCCAGCTTCTTGATTTCTTGTAAAGAATTTGAAATGCACCATAATCACGTTTGTTTTTGTCCCAAAATGGTCGTTGAAACGTTGGATCAGTTTATTGATGTCTTCGCGTTCTTCTTCTTTCACGAACCGAAATGTGGAATATACATCGTATCCATCGGGACCAATAAGATTGATCAACAAACTCGCTTGCACGTCACTCGGCTCTTTGTAGACACCAGAGGCCTTTAAAAACACTTGAAACTGCTTCAACCATTTTCGCCAGGAGTCAGCGCGACTCGCGGGGCTCCCTTGCAGGACTAGTTCTACTGGTGGACGCGCGTGCTCCATTGTTTACAACACGTAATTAACCGTAGCTCGATTGATTCTAATATTTTCTTGACACTAAACTGCTTTCGACCGTAAATAGCGATTAATTTCACCCACCGCTGCCACCATGAAGTCATGAAGTCAACCACACAAGGCATTCGGACATGAACTGATTTATTGTTTATCACCTACCCACACTTGTATATTATTATTATATTACTACAGATATTACTTAGTTATTCATATGATCAAGATGTCTAATAATAGATTAGTTTATTGTACATCCTGTGATGTATCTATGAAAAGTAAAAGTTTTTCAGCCCTTTTGCGTAGTACTGTGCACAAAAATAACAGTGCTATTAGTAAGGGTAAGGGTATCGAGAAATTATCAAGTGCATTCCGCAGTAGAATCGCAAATCAAATCAAATCAAATGTTTTTATTTGTCAAACATAGGTACATAAGGTTATTATATTATGGTAAAGATCACTATGTTTCGCCACAGGGCATACAAATATTTCCTATAACTGGGTAGTACATGCAGCAATAATTTTATCTTAGTTTACTCTATGCATGCATGTATTTAGTAACCAATTTGACGCAAGCCAAAGGTCCATGTTTATTTTTATTACATTACAATGTTGGGTCATTTATATTTTCATTTATAGTGTAGTATGTCTTATTAATAAGTAACTTTCTCAGTTCCCTCTTAAATTGTATCAAATTATCTATATTACGGATACTCTCTGGTAGCTTGTTATAGATTATTGGTATCATGCCATAAATATTATTTTTAAACAGAGCTGTCTTATATTGAGGCATACATATTCTAGATTTGTGACGTTTACTTGTGAAATTGGTAAAAAGATTCGAATTAGTTTTGACAAAGGTAGCAAGCTCGTAAATATATAGTGAAGGGAACGTTAGAATATTTAGCCTTTTAAAGTGAGGCTTACAGCTGTCTCTGCGATGAAAGCCAGATATAGACCTAATACACTTTTTTGTGCTATAAGCACATTTTCTTTGCCTGTCCCGTTCCCCCAAAAAATTATACCAAATCGTAATGTGGAGTCTACATATCCATTGTATGCTAATAAAACTGTATCTGTACATACTGTTTTTGACAGTTTATACAATGCATACGAAAATTTACTAAGCTTTTTACATGTGTTCTTGATATGTGTTTTTCATTTTAAATTGTTATCAATATATAATCCTAAAAATTTTGTTACCTTTGTTTGCTCAACTTTTTTGTCAATGTGATTAATGTCCATATTATCAACTAATGTATTTTGGTTTGTTTGGAAGTTCATTATTTTTGTTTTATCAATGTTTATTACTAGATTGTTATTGTCAAGCCATTTAATTATTTCATGAAGGGTATTATTGATTTCATTCTCAAAGTCATTTGTATCATCGCAAGAAATAATTACTGTGCTGTCATCCGCAAATAGCATCATAGGATGATGTACCACTTTCGGTAAGTCATTAATGTAGGTCAGGAACAATAATGGCCCCATGACACTACCTTGAGGTACACCGCGCTTTAACTCTCTTGGGTTAGATACATAAGTCTGTTCAGTTTTTGAATTTAAACATATTTTATTTATTTGTGTAACCTGTTGTCTTTTCTCCAGGTACGATTTTACGAGATCTATCGCATTGCCTCTTACCCCGTATCTATTTAGTTTACTTAAAAGAATATCGTGGTCAACAAAGTCAAATGCTTTACTCATGTCCATAAAAATTGTCACCACGGGAATCCGTTTATCTACATTTGTTAATATTGGGGTAAGAAAATCATAAATTGCCATGTTTATTGTTTTGTTTTGCCTAAACCCTTTTTTTTGCGGCGCAAACAGATTATTTTGTTTCAAAATATGTATAAATACTTCGATATATTACCTTTTCAAATATTTTTCCGATAAATGGTATGAGTGCAACAGGTCTGTTGTTATTCTAATCTAGTTTATCTTGTTTTTTAAACAGTGGTTTTACTACTCCGATTTTCAATTCTTCCGGAAATTTACCGTGTTCCATACATTTGTTGATTATATGGCAAATAATAGGGGATATTATAATGACCACGTATTTTAAAACCTTAGTGTTAATCTCGTCGTAACCTGCACTATTTGTATTTTTTAATTATTTAATTGTTAGGGAAATGTCAAAAGGTGTCACTGGATTCAAAAATATAGATTTACAATTATTCGTTACATTATTATTTATATTATTAGAATTATCATGTGTCAAATTATTATTATTATTATTTGTGAGGTCAATGAAAATTTTTTTAAATAATTCTGCGATGTCCATTGGGTCAGTTATTATTATACCTCCTTTTTAAATTTTATCAATGTATTCTTTTGGTGTGTTATTTTGCGTCCTTTTTATAATATTCCAAGATTCTTTGCATTTATTTTCAGCGGTATTTATTCTGTAGTTATTTTGTGACTTTTGTGTGAGTTTAATTATACTTTTTAATCGCTTCGCATATGTTTTAAACTTCTGTTTATTTTCTTCTCTACGGGACCTTCTATATTGCCACAGTAATTCTCGTTTTCTCTTACAGCATATTCGAATTCCCTTTGATATCCATTTTTGTTTGCGTAATAAAGAGAATTTTACTTTTATAACTGGGAAGCATAGTTTATAGAGCAAGATAAACATATCAAAGAACCTCGTAAATGCATGTTGCGGATTATCTGACTCATACACTTCGTTAAAAGACAGAGAATTTAAATGTTCCGCAAACTTTGTCATGTTTTCCTGGCAGTAGTCACGCTTTTTGATGTACCAATATTTTAGTGTATAACTTTTTTTCACGGGACATTTTAAAATTTGCGCTGAGTGGTCTGATAAAGCAAATTCTATAACCTCACTTGCACATCCTCGTATATTGTGGGCAATATTATCAAGACAGGTTGAGCTCGCGGGTCGTGTCGGTTCTCTGATTTCTATTTTTAAGTTATAGCTTATAATTAGATGTTCGAAGCGTATACTATTCTTAGTTTTAATAAGCAAATCGTTATTGAAATCTCCGCAAAGTATTAGTTTAAAATCCCTAGCGTACAAGAAATCATGAAGAATGTCATCGAGTGCACAAAAGAAGATTTCAAATGCCTTATTATTATATAAAGGCACTCTATAGATGCATATGACAAGAATTTTATGTTCAGATATTTCGATACCACTGCATTCAAGTACATTCGGCACGTTAAATTTCTTCAATTCTGATAATTCTTTAAAATCATGGATGTCTTTTAGCAGTACGCATGATCCACCATTACGTTGATTTCTACTAAAGCATGAAGCTAGTTTGAAGTTGGGGATGGTTAGTTGATTCCAGTCACTTTCTATCATGTTATGCTCTGTTACACATATAACGTCAACATCAGTAGGTAGATAATGACAGTTTAAATTCACTTCACGATCGTTCGGGCCTACGGGCTCGACAGATGGATCGAAAAACCTATCGACAGATGGATCGAAAAACCTATTGACAGTTCAAATTCATTTCACGATCGTTCGGGCCTACGGGCTCGACAGATGGATCGAAAACCTATCGACAGATGGATCGAAAAACCTATTGACAGTTCAAATTCATTTCACGACGTAGAGCCTAAGTTCGGGGTCGGATGATTCTTGATCCAGAACCAGGCTGCTACACAATATAATGTTATTAATATTCGAAATATTTGTAGTCTTATGCAGATTTCCAAGTGAATCATACCGATTTCAATATGAAATTTTTAAAACAAAAAAGTACATTACACTTAGATAAATTATGTACTTCTGATTCAACTAAAATACTTCGCCATGGTAACCTGTTACCAAATTCCATACGATGTCTGATATGCGGGCCGTCAAACTGCGGGAAAACGAATCTGATGGTCGGTCTTCTATTACATGAAAACGGGCTCCACTTCCAGAATATTTACGTTTATTCAAAAACCTTACATCAACCAAAATACGAATTTCTTGAGAAGGTCTTAAGTTTAGTTCCGAGTATATCGTTCTTTAAATTCCATGCTAATCAGCAAGTACTCAGCACGGAGGAAGCGCAATCAAACTCAGTAATTATATTTGATGATGTCTCATGTGAAAATCAAAACAACATGCGTGATTATTTCGCAATGGGCAGACACAAAAATATTGATTGTTTTTATTTAAACCAGACTTATACTAAAATACCCAAACAACTTGTTAGAGACAATGCAAACCTACTTGTACTTTTTAAACAAGATGACATTAATTTACGACATATATATGATGAACATGTTAACACGGATATGACATGGAACGAATTTCGAGAAATGTGTTCAAAAATATGGAACGATTCTTATAGCTACTTGGTCATAAACAAAGATTGTGAAAAAAATAAAGGGTGCTATCGTAAACAGTTTGACACGTTCGTCGTTTTTACCTGAGTGAAAGTATATATAAATGCTGTTTTATTCGATAGCTTAGCACTTAGCTTAGAAGAGGACGAGCATACAAGATATTATTTAGATATGGAAAATAACTTAAAGGAAATCGTAACTGCTGCCGAAGCAGTAAAGAAAAAGTTTAAAAAAATGCGTAACGTTGAATCAGAATATGAAAGAGCTATAGGAAACGTGTTCAAACCAGTTCTTAGCCCCCTTAATAAAATTACTGATGCTATGAGGCAAACAGAGAGCAAAGAAACAACATGTCCTATCAAAAATGGAGAGACGAAATTTGAAAATGAAATCGACGATTCCATTGACCGGAGTGCAGCCGATGACACTTTACGAAATATAAGACGTTCTGATCAATTTATGACACCTACTCATAGCTTAGATCGTGCAGCGGAAATGGAAGGCGAAGATTCTGACAACGACTTTAATGAAGGACAAGAATCTGATATATCTCAAAATTCGATTGAGTCTGACGCAAACACTCAGAACCAAAATTGTTCATCATGGTCGCTTACATCGGAGTATTTAAAGAATACTCCTTTTGGAGTAAGAGTCGAAAGAGGAAAACTTTTGATGGGCTCAGCGAATGTAAATATCACCGATAAAACCATTACAATAGGAACATCTGATTACAATAAGACTCGAGGCTTGATGGAATTGCTAACCAAAAAATTACCAGACTTGGCAGATATAACAAAGGAAGACTTGGCAAATTACAAGTTAATGCTGTTGGAGACAAATGCACATAGGCGAGATTACGACTCAAATAAACCAGTAAAAAGCAACAAAGGAATAAAATACTTAAACATTATTAAACCGCTATTTAATAAACATGACAATAGTGAAAGCAATCAGGTTCAAGGTTCAGGTTTACCTGTACTAAAAAAATGGAAGAAAAATATAGACTATGTCTACTGGGATGATCCAAATGAGCTAGTGGATAGGTTAAAACTACTTATAGCATCTCGTGACGCTGGAAACACTGGACTTGATAATGAAATAATATCCATCATAGAAGAACTCAAAGAAAGTGGTTTGCTTGGTTAGAATAAATAATCATACTTAAATTATTTTGAGCACTTCATCTTCAACTCTCTACAAATAACTAGGGTAATCTACCTCAGTACTATGAATATTGATAAATTCGGTCACCATGTTCATAAACGTTTACGTTTATCTGAATTGTTTGATTTTACTGACAATGCGTTGACCAAAAACGAAGAAGGACTTTTTGATCTTCAGTCGTCACGATTAAAAGGTTTAAAGGCACCACAAGAGTCAGACGACGCCGTAAACAAGGAGTACGTTGATATGAAGAGTAAAGATTTACGGGAAGATTGTCAATTTCTACTGAACGAAGCAATTAAAGATATACAAGGAGTGCTGAATAACTTTATAAAGGATGTTTATACGAGGAGTGAATTAGATAATATCATTAAATCGTTGAACAAAGATGAAGCAGCAGGTGGTAAACGAAATACATAAAAATGCAAGAAAAAATTTTTCTCGTCGATCAGTGCTTCTCAAAGGAATTGATGATTTGTGGCAGGCAGATTTGATAGATGTTATTTCATTGAAAATTTATAATAAAGGTTATAAGTTTATTCTTGTCGTTATTGATTGCTTCTCAAAATATGCGTGGGCTGTACCTCTTAAAACTAAATCTAAACAAGAAATGTGTCAAGTCTTCGAAAGCATCTTGCAGAAAAGTAGAAGACAACCAAATAATCTACAAACAGATATGGGAACTGAATTCTACAACGATGAATTCAAAAGACTAATGAAAACCTACAAAATAAATCACTATTCTACATATTCAGTTAAAAAAGCATCCATAGTGGAAAGATTAATCAGAACATTAAAAGCACATCTCTATAAGAATTTTTCTTTTAAAGGTAGTTACAAGTGGCTAGGTAAACCATTAGAAAGTGTAGTTCATTCTTACAATCATACAAAACATCGTGTTACGCAAGAGGAGCCTGCAAAAGTAACAAAGTTAAATGCAAGCAAAGTATTAGACAATATCAAAAAGTTCCAGAGTAAAACTAATCACGTTAACCTCTGGAATGTCCCTGTACAGCGAATCTCGTGGACCCTAACGCGTCCAAGGTTCTGGCGAAAATAAACTTTCAATCGACTTGCGTTAGGAATTTGATAAGTTTTTTAGGTTATTTTATTAGTTTCCTAACATGTTATGTTTCATAATAAAGTTTATGAAATTACCTATCTTGTGATGTATAGTACTCACATGTGATAATAAAATTGATAAGGCTTTTCATTGATTATTTGCAGAATCCATTATTTGACACTGACACCTCTAATTATATTTCGTTCTTACGGGCCAAACACAAAACTTAACACTATTTTCCATTTTTCACATAACCACTATTAATTTCTCCAGCGATAAGATGTATTATTTTATAACAAAACACAGTAATTACTTCACAATAAATAAAAATTGACAAACATAAAATGTAAGTCTGCGGCCGGTCGCCTGCCCAAAATGGCGACATGGCTTGGTATTTTATTTATTTTGATCTGATTTGGCTGTCTCAATGTCAGTTCCAATCATATCACACGGTTGCCAACTAAACTACTCATAATCTAAGACTACTTCCGGGAATATTCTGAAACTTGGTCAATATTCATAAAACGTCGAAGTTTGCAATACTTTCTATGCGCTTATGCAGCGCATAGGACGCTAGCTGCCCAAAAAAGTTATGCGCTTATGTAGCGCATAGGACGTCTGACGGGTTAAGAAACCTAAATTTTGTGTTGGCGATAACGTAAGAATAAGTAAATACAAAAGCTGTTTTAAAAAAGGCTATACGCCTAATTGGTCGACAGAAATATTTCTTATCAAGAAGGTAAACAACACGATTCCTGTTACTTATTTGATTGAAGATAGTCGTCGTCAACCGATTTTAGGAAGTTTTTATGATCAAGAACTCCAGAAGACCAAATATCCTGATGTATATTTAATTGAAAAAGTCATAAGAAAAAAAGGGAATAAGTTGTTTGTAAAATGGTTAGGTTTAGATGAAACTCAAAATAGTTGGATCGATAAAAAGGCAATGGTATAAACTATAACCTTAGTCTATTATCAGTAATGCATGGCGGAGGTCTTATTAACAGTTTTATCAATAATTTACCGATCGAGCTACATCTACCTGGCTATAATTATTGTGGTCCTGGAACAAAGCTGGTGAAGCGTCTAGCACGTGGAGATAAGGGCATCAATCTATTGGACAACGCATGTATGCATCACGACATAGCGTATACGAAATTCTCTGATTTAGAAAACCGACATAAAGCTGATTTGGATTTACTGAATATGACAAAACAGAGACTACGATCAAAAGACGCTAAGCGTGGTGAAAAGATAGCTTCTTGGTTGGTTAATAAAGTCATGAAGACAAAACTTAAAACCGGGTCTGGGGTACGACGTTTTAAAGATATGGTATCTAAAATAAAAGGTCATCTTCAGAAATTAAAACCAAAAAATAGTAATAGTGCTATTAAAGTTGCTTATGCGGTCGCCAAAAAGTTAATTGATGTAGATACCAAACACAACATAAGGATACCACGAATTATTCCTCTCCCTAAAAGTGGAGGATTTCTTCCTTTAATACCTATCTTTGCTGGGTTGTCTGCTTTAGGAAGTCTTGCTGGAGGGGCAGCTGGAATAGCAAAAAGTGTTAATGATTATAAAGCTGCTCAAGAAAGTTTGCGAGAATCAAAACGTCACAATCAAAAGATGGAATCAATTTCAGTGGGTCGAGGCTTATACATCAAACCTTACAAAAAAGGTAGTGGCTTGTTTATTAAATCAAAAAACTAATAAACAGGCTGCCTAAGCGTGCTCTGACCAATTTAGATATCATCGAATATGCTAGAGAAATACCATATTTTCGTGGAGTTTACATGAAAGATGCTTTACCACGAAAACCAAGAAGTATAGAATGTGGTATTATAAATTTAGACGATTCGCACAATGCCGGAACACACTGGGTAGCCTACATAAAACTGAAAGACTATTATGAATATTTTGACAGCTTTGGAAACTTGAAGCCGCCGGTAGAAGTTGTGAAATATCTCAATACTCCTAATTTGTATTACAATTATACTCGATATCAGACTTATGAAAGTGTGAACTGTGGACATTTATGTTTAAAGTACTTGCAAGATTTTTGGAATAAACATATAAAGTATTGATGTTAGCGTTTATTTTCACCATTGTTAAAATGTCATTCACCCTATCAATAACAGGCAATACGTCGCTTTTAATTACGAATTATTCTCCTACATTACAACTAGAGGGAGAATATGAGTGCGCTCTGCTATACCTATCTACCTTTAATTCAATTCCAAACGTTGATAGTACAAATAACAAGTTTTATTACGGTGAAAATGATGTTATTGAAATTCCTGAAGGAACATACGAATTGCAAGATATAAACGACTACCTGAAAGGAAAATTGCAAGACATCAACTTTAATTTATCATGCAACAATAATACATTGAAAACGTACATTATCAGCAACAAAGCTATTCATTTTGAGAAAGAAAATAGTCTAGGAAATTTGTTAGGATTTGGTAATCAACCGCTTGAAGCTAATATATTACACGAATCACAATATCCTGTTAATATGCTTTCAACAACTGTGGTGAGAATAGAATGTGATATAGTGAGTGGATCATATATAAATGGCATATCAAGTCACATTATACATGAGTTTGCTCCTAACGTTCCACCAGGTTATAGGTTAATAGAAATACCAAAGAACGTTATTTATTTTCCCGTAAACCAAAATAACATAAGCACCATAACTGTAAGGATATTGGACATTAAGAATAATTTAATTAATTTACGTGGTGAAGAAGTTCAACTGTATTTACACCTTAAGAAAAAATGATTGATTTTAATAAAAACTTATCACGACTACCAAAAACGATTAGTCACACTTCAATCTCTCACAAGGAAAGGACTTGGAAGAAGAAGAAACTAACTGCAAAAAATATAAAATTCCTTAAACAAATTGGACTTTTATCATGAGTAACATTCTAGATATTTTGAGTGCGCCTGTCTATGATAATAGCATTGATGGTATTGAGATTCATTCGTATAAACCTTATGTCACTACATTCAATCGTAATGATGAAATTCGTATACCGATTAATCAACAAGATCTGTACATACTCCCATCGGCAAGCACGTTATATTTGGAAGGTGTCGTCAATGTTTCGAAGAACGCTGCAAAGGAAACGGTTGCTAGTGTGCAGTTTACAAATAATCCGCTGTTATACTTTTTTCAAGATATTCGTTATGAATTGAATGGAGTTGAAGTAGATAAGGTTAAAAACGCTGGAATTACTACTACAATGAAGTCACTGTTGTCTATGAATGATAGTGAGTCAAAGATGTCTAAAGCGTGGGGTTGGGATATCAATGGCACGAAAAACGTGCAATCAGGAAAATTTTCAGCGTCGATACCTCTGTGTAACATCCTAGGATTTGCAGAAGATTATAAGAAAGTTATAATCAACTGCAAACATGAACTTGTTCTTCTTCGCAGTAACACAAACCTGAATGCTCTAAAATTAAATACCGGTGAAGTCGTAGAAGACGTAAAAATTCATAAAATTATATGGCGAGTTCCACATGTAAAAGTGAGTGACGCGGAAAGAATCAATCTTCTACGATTGTTGGAAAAGGATAGATCTATCCAAGTACCATTTAGAAATTGGGATTTGTATGAATATCCCTTGCTGCCAAGAACTACAAAGCATACATGGTCAATCAAAACATCTTCCAAGATTGAAAAACCACGATATGTTATACTAGGGTTGCAGACCAATCGCAAAAACGACGCTCACAAAGACATGTCACAATTCGATCATTGTAATTTGCGTGATGTAAAAGTATATCTAAACTCAACCTACTTTCCGTACGACAATATGAACGTAAGTTTTACTAACGACAATATTGCTATATTATACGAGCAATACGTTAGATTTCAGCAGTCTTATTACGGCAGAAGAACTGAGCCATTGTTGAGTGCAAAAGAGTTCAAAGAGTTGGCTCCTCTTTTTGTTATAGACTGTTCAAGACAAAGCGATAATCTGAAATCTGGACCGGTGGTTAATGTACGCCTAGAGCTCGAGAGTGAAGTAGAAATACCTGATCAAACGTCGGCGTATTGTCTTATTCTGAATGAATGTTTAATTGAATATAAACCATTAAGTAATATTGTAAGAAAATTATCATGAATACAAAAACTTTATTTGTAGACGTACAAGGTTTTAAAAATGCTGAGAATGATTTCATTGTTAAAGAACTTGCGTTGGCTACAGCCGAATACACTCAAGTATTTCTCATCAAGCCTCCGTATCCTTATCGATATTTATCAGAAGTGGAAAAGAAACGTGTACAATGGATTGAAAACAATCTCGGGTACAGATGGGGTGAGGGACACGTTGATTTTCTGCAGTTCAAAAGTATTATCAAACCATATCTAGAGAACAAACTTTTAATAGTTAAAGGTTTAGAAAAGGTAAAATGGTTGAAAGAATTGTGTGAGAACTGTGCAATAATAAACATAGAAGAAAAAGGATGTCCAAATTTAAAACAGTTGTTTGAGATGTTTAAATCACATCTCAATGATTTCAGTTGTATAACTCACAAATCCAATTGTGCTCTAAGAAACGTATTATGTATTAAAAAATGGTTTAAAGATAAACAAATAACTATGTAATTATTTTACTTTTGTTTTATGAGTGTATGTGTTATCGATTAGTTTAAAAAATGATTAATAATAAATGTTTGTTTACCTAAATTATTGATTTTATTTCAGCATCCCTTTAAACTACACAAGGGTTAAAGACTTAAAGTACATAAATAAAACATCAAAATAAATTAATAGTGAATTTTATTTATTTAAATAGAATCATTGCATATTTTTTTACAAATTTTATTCACTAAATTCTCTGACAAGTCCATTATTTCATCTACTACTTCCGATTGTACGTACTGTACGCTTACAACACTATCATCTGTACAAGTCTGAGGTCCATTTAAGTCGTAAATTTCTATCTTAATCAAACGAAGAGGTCTTTTCGGGGCCTTTGTTATTACGTATGATGACAACACTGTCGGATTTAATTTATTTCTGTCCAATCTCATCTTTTTCTTCTTTTTCTTTTCTTTGGTGTCTTGACTGGGTGTAGAATCTTGCAGAACGTCGTCATAATTTTGAGGCTGAGCGTGTTGGAACCACAAGTCAGAGGGATCCATTGACTGTAAAACAAAAAACATGATGTAGTTTACTGCGAAAATAAACTTTATAATAATCATCCAAAAATAAACAGTATGTTTTACCTCGTTTAATATAGACATAATCTTGGAGTAATGAACCGCGTCCTCTTCTTAAGCTACCTTCTTTAGAAATGGTCATTATCACGTTGTAATAAAACAAATCACCTAATCTTGCATTTCTTAATAAAATTTTGCTTACGTTAATATGCACATATTGTTATATTTTTCAAATTGAGTTCATTGAACGCAACACGTGCAATATTCACGTTGCGATTAGTCATCATAATCATTTCAACGTTATCGCTTTCAAGCGATATGTTCCATCTTTTAGAAAACCATTCTAAAGTACCTAACCTCTACATACAAGTCCACTCCGGCTGATATCTGACATTAAGTAGGGTATGTTGTAACATTAAGCTTAAAAAGAAACACGAAACATAATCCGAGAACACATTTTTTATTTTAATATAACAATATTCACTTAAAAGCTATAGTTTAGAGTCTATGTTGATTCATATTTTATTTTTAAAACAATATTCACTAAGCACGATATTTTATTTTTAAAACAATATTCACTTACAAGCTATAGTTTAGAGACAAGTTATATTCATACATATACAGCTCAAAATGCTGATTCATGACCCCATGAAAGAGTTGATATTTTATTTTTTAGAATGATGCGCTTATCATCATTACTTGAGAGAGCTATTTTATTAAGCGACTGTGTAAAAATTTCATGTTTTAATGACCTGAATACCATATTTTTTTTCCTAACTAAATTATTATCTAATAAAACACCTTTATAGTCCTTAAAACTCAATGTTTTCACAACAGATTTTTTGGTTCCTTTAGCTTTTTTTAATTCAGTATCTTCAGTTTTTATGGAATAAAGTTTAGACCGTAGGCCTACAAATTCGACTATAAGCTGACCTCCTAGCTCATCTTTAAATAACCCAGGCACTTTTTTATTATGCCTCCTTATACCATACATATTATTACACGCGTAGTTGCTAGTGTCGAAGTATTGAGGGAAATGGTATTTTATGTCTTTGTAGACATCTTTCGTTGTTATGGAATACAGAAAACTGTCAGTATCTGTGTAACACATTTTTATATTAGGGCCATAAAAAGGTTTCATAACAGAATAGTGAAAGTCGTACATATGACTCTTAGATATTTCCAAAACAGAAAAACCAATGTAAATTGGTTTATCGAGAGTAATTTTTTCAGGATTCATCTGGACCGCTACAAAATTTTCAGTAAAAATAGTTGAGCTATGGTAATTAGGTCGAGCTATTAGTTGCTCTGCGCCTAAATGTTTTTTCGTTTTGTTATGTTTATCAGACCACTGATTTACTAATTTAACATTTAACCTTTTTTCCGTATCCTCAAGGGTTTTACCAAAAATGCTATTGTTTAATAATTTAAAAAAGTCTTGTTCAAATTGAGATTTAGCTTTTTGCCTCAATTCCGTATTTAAATCAATATATTGTTTCAAATATGGACCTTGTTTAAATTTAATAACTCTGTGTATGCTTTTTAATTTAAGTCCATGTTTCAGACACGTTTTCAAATGAATATAGTGCATAACATAATTATATTTGTCATACAAATTCGGTATCAGTTTACTCGTTTTAGATCCAGGCGGTACAAATTTTTGTGGGCAGAAAGGTAAATCGTTATGATGATCATGTAGAGATTCAGGATATTCTAGATCGACATCAAAAATGTAACCTACATCTGAATTGTCTTGTAAACAGAGAATGTCAGAAACTTGAAACACAGGATTTTCGATCAATTCGAAATCAGAGTGTGGTAAATAACTACACATAGCAAATCCGTACAAATTATTACAATCTATATACAATAAGTAATTATCAGGATTCGAGGGGTTGTAGTTCGAGAGGTACTTATTATTAGCACTGGCATAGCGAGTAGAACATAAACAAACACCTCCACGAATACCTTTTTGTATCATTCTGATAATTTCCAGATCATCTATTAATTCTAATTTTACTTCTGTTTTTAACAGCATTGCATCGAAGCTTAAGCTGGGAGCCGTTATGTAAAAGGCTGGGTCTAACCTATAATTAGTTTTACACGTCTTTCTAAAACTCTCAAAAATATCCGTCAACAGCATTACATCTGATTTTAAGTATAGATCGGTATATTGACCAAGGTTTGACAAATGGAATAAGCGCCACACAACTGTGCGTGAGCATAATCTGACTCTGAAATAACCTCATCAGTTAAACTGCTGTAGAAACACTCACGCGGAGGTAATTTATTTTCATCATAACGTTTCCATTTATTCATGTACTCGTAAGGATAAATACCTTTACGTCTCAATAAGTCGAATTGCTGTTTATCGGGGTAGCAACGAGAGAGGTGGATAAAATCTTCGATTACTAAATTTTCTGCAACTTTTTCTAAACTAGTACCTAAAAATGCGAATGAGTCAACAAAACGAACAGCCATATAGTCATTATTGTTAACAGGAAAGAACTTTGTAAAAGACACATAATTTTCTTTTGTTCTTGCGATAACATTTATGTTTCCGTGCATTTCACCTAGCTCTCGTATAAACAAATGACAGTCATAGCCTGACAGGTTGTGGAAAAAAATTGGGACGAAAGATTTAGGGAGCTTAAATCGAAGGTTACAATAATCATGAGCTGCCCCGCGGTAGCGTCCAGTCAAATGACAATGATCTTTAACCTTTCCTTCAAACATTAACTTATTACAGAGGTAACAATTTTTCGACTCTAAAAAGTTTTTCAGCTCATTTTCATTAAGGGGTAACATGTCGATAGGATCGTTTAGTATTTTACTTATCGTTTCAACGTCTTCGCCTAATATTTTTAAAAACTGTTGAATACAGTCCGGACCTCGGTATGATTGATATCGATTTAAAGACGCATCGTAGGAGCAAACAATATAATATCCGAACGCTACTGGAACGTGTTTTTGAATCGACTCCGTAAAATTCGAGTTTTTCTCCGAACAGGGTTGTAACATAGACTCAAAATCTGCGTAAATGACAAATGGCATATCATGCATGCGTTCGAAATGTTTGAACTGTATCAATGTCCCTTTATCAGGCAATGACGTTTTAACACCACTGCACACATGCTCATTACGCTTTTTATCATTAGAAAAAAATAACAAGCAATCATCACAAAAAAATATTCTACCATCATGTTTAGTTATCTGAGACCTTACAAGCCTACTCAAATCCTTAATAAGACAATAATGTGTTAGCGCACCCGATTCCAAAAACAATAAATTTATACGATGCTTCCGCCCCTTGTGAACAGATTTGTATAAAGGTCCTACAACAACAGACTTTTCACTGAGACCATAAATATTAATACTTATGTTATCGTTATTCTTTTCAAAAATCTTTACATCCCTGAAACCTGCTGGAAACTTCATGTTTTTTGTGTTAAGCACAGTATCGAAATGAGGATATGAACTCGTTCGGTGTGAATTTTGTTGTGCAGGAAATAAAGCGGCCATTATGCACCATAGAAAACAGAAATTATCTGAGTTCTGAATATTGACACACGCTCGTTTTAATTTAATAGGTCTAGGAAGATCGATAAACCTTGAACCTCTTAGTGGATTATATTTGTTGATATTGACTTCCAGATACGAATTTGCTACAAAACTCCAACCACTGTCTCTCTCCTGAAATTCATCGATTTTTGCAACAATCAAATTTACAGCGTTTTTGTAAATATCTTCAAAATCATAATGTTTGTGAATCACTTTATTGGGCGTGGCGAACGATTTAATCTCCCGTTCATCATTCTTAGGTAAGGAGAACTCAGCATACAGTTCAAAATTTACCTTAACGCTGTTAAAGGAGCCGATCCGCGCCTCTATCAGCTCACGTACGCGTGACCGCAGCGAGCGCAGATAGATGTTCGGAGGGCAAGCATTAGAGCCCGCGCCGCCCGCCGCCGCCCCCGAGTCCACGTTGCTTAGTCTGTACGTTGCGATTCGACTGCGGAAAGCACTGGATATCTTCTCAAGACCCTCACCCTTAATAACAGCATTATTATTTTTGTGTACAGTGCTGCGCAAATGAGCTGACAAACTTTTACTTTTTACAGAGACATCACAGGATGTACAATATACTAATCTATTATTAGACATCTTAATTATATGTAAGGACAAAACCTAAGAAATGATAAATAAAACCTATCTAAAGTCTCCACAATATAAAAGGGTCGGTAGCCCAAACTAAATTTAACCTTATTACGTCAGTGACACGGACGCTGTCACCGAGCCTTTTATTTTGTGAAGACTGTACCTAAGTTACACCTAATTTTTACTACCTACCTACCTTTCGTGGGGCCTACAATAAAGGATGCCTGCCTACCTAATAAATTATAAAGTAAACATAGTAAACTTATTAAATAAATTTTATTAACCAATAAATCTAATCTAAGTTTTTCTTATCACCGAAGAAAAATCCCTCTTCAGTAAAAGACGTCTTGCAGAGTTTTAAGAGCTCTCGCAGGAGTCCCAGTTGTGGTGAATTGAAGTCAGCTTGATACTTCAATGCCAGCACCGCCTTCTCGTAGCGTTTGCGAGGTTCCACGTCTTTGATATCCGCCACCTGGTAGAGTTTCAGGTCCAAGTAGAGGTCACCCTCCAGTTTAATACTTCGCCGCACGACGCCGTCGGCAACCCGCTTCGAGTATGAAGACCTCAGCTCTGGTTTCTTACAGATCACCTCGTCCTCGCTTTCGGAATCCAAAGCGCGCCAACTCTCTTCAGGCTTCTTAGTAACAACGCTCTGCTGCACCTTGCGTTTGGCTGGAGGCTTCAGGTCCTTTTGCGGTTTGCGTCTGTGAAACAAAACAAAAGTTATTTACTGGACGTCTAGATACCTAAATATTGACAGAAAAATATAGAAAGAGAGATTTTAGAATCCCTGTTAAAACTAAACACATAATATGTCGTGACATAGCCTTATTTTATTCATACTTGCTGCTCGGTTCGAACTAGGATTCATGTATTAAAAGTCACAAAAAATATTCACCTTTGTACTGTATCGTCGTCAGATTCGGCGGCACGCTTCGATGATGTCTGCTTAGCGGGAACCTTCCTTTTGTTCCTGAAAACATAAACATCACTGTAGCATATTGCAATTGTGTAGAATGTAATTATCAAAATCTATCGTTGAAAATAAAAACTTAATTACCTCACAATCTCCGATTCCTCATCCGATTCAGCTACACGCTTTGATGCCGTCGGCTTAGCGGGAACCTTCCTTTTGTTCCTGAAAACATAAACATCACTGTAGCATATTGCAATTGTGTAGAATGTAATTATCAAAATCTATCGTTGAAAATAAAAACTTAATTACCTCACAATCTCCGATTCCTCATCCGATTCGGCTACACGCTTTGATGCCGTCGGCTTAGCGGGAACCTTCCTTTTGTTCCTGAAAACATAAACATCACTGTAGCATATTTCAATTTTGTAAAATGTTATTTATCAAAATCTATAGTTCAAAATAATAAGTTAATTACCTCACAATCTCCGATTCCTCGTCCGATTCGACTACACGCTTTGTTGACTTTGTAGCGGCTTTCTTTTTGTTGCTGTTAACAATAAAATATGATAGTCTATGTGAGTACCAGGGTGACGTAATATTATGAGAGCATAATAAAGATATACGTATAGCTGGTATAATGATATTTACCATAAGAAAGCAGCCTCGTCGTCCGTTTCAAACGAGTTCCGCTTCTCATTAGTCGCAGCCTTCTTCGTGTAGTACTCAGTGTCCGACCTAAAAATAAAAATAAGTACATATGTAGGTAAATGAGAAAATAAAACTAGAATATAGCTTACCAACACTCTTGCAGTACCTAAGATTAATTAGTTACAATGTAAAAACGTAAGACATGGAAAGACTAGTAAGATATCAAATAATTACATGGTATAGGTATATTCGATTATTATAACCCATTTGATCCGTCTACCGGCTAATACAATGTAGTACCCATTTTACGTACTACACTTGCATTCAAACAGGTTATAAAGCTTTTCGAATAAGTTATAACTACTTATTTGGTCCGTCTTCCGGCTTATACCAGGTAGTTCTCCTTTTATGAACTACCCTAGTATCCAAACAAATAGTTATAAGCTTTGTACACCATCTATGCAAAACAAAAAACATACAATTAGTCAAGAACTATGTCTATAAAAATAACTTAAAAAACTTACTGACATGATTGTAACGCAGTGGATACGCAGCTTGCAGCAGGGATATGAAGACGGGGCGCGGTGGACCTGGAGCGCGAGCACTAGCGTGAACGTCTGTAGCTTGGTGTTACTACCAACAATGGTACAAAAGTAATTGATAATTTTTCTTTCGATTTTGGCAGTTTTATTGGAAATAAATGATGAGCATGCAAGTAATTTACAGGGTGTAATAATGAAGTCATTGTTTGTCGATACCTATTCAGTGGCGTGAAAAACTAGATTCATGAGAAAGTTTTATTAGCATTATCTATGCATAACATTTTAATTTTAACTATAAATATATTTTCCTGGTATGTATATTTACAAAACTTCACTGCGGTGTAATGAACAAATAATCATAAGAATAGTTAATTACTTACGTTTTACTCCTTACGTTTGATATAAGTAATCAACTCATAGGACAAGAAAAAAAATAAAAAATAAAATAACTCATTTACGTTATCAGTTATACCTTCAGAAATCTTGTTCAGAATAAATACCTAACCTAGTAACAACAACCTATGCTGTTAGCAAAAATAAACTCAATTATATTTACAACATAATACTCATTTACACCCTGTATAAATTTGCACACTTGCGACTATGCAAAAAATAATAGAGGTAAAATAAAATCAATTAAATGTGATGACAAACAATACCGCCAGCGGGTAACGTGAGACCGGCATCCGTCATCGATTGCATTGTTATACGAAAGCAAATCACACTAGGGTTACCAGATACAATTTATTAAAACCGGCATTGGTAACTGTGGCGATGAGCTAGCCCTATCATACCTACGTCTAACATCACATAAAATGTGTCGTGTAAAAGCTATAATCATTAATGATATGTTACATTACGTACTTTACTTACATACGTTGTACTTACCATGGATATTATACGATTCAATGACTCGCTTTACCATGCGAAGTATATTTGATACTTGCAGCGTGCTAGTTGGTGCAGTTAACGTTACAAACTCACTTTAACATTAAAGTTTTGTTTTTGTATAGTCTCATTTCGATAAAAGTTGCAACAGTTAAGGAACATTTAGAAGATGGTAACACCAAATTTTACTTTAAATAATAGATTTTAAATTTATTTATGTGAAGTGAAGTTAGTGGACACATCGTGTGTTGTTAATCCTTTAAATTATGATCACCTTGATTACAAAACTCCCTGAAGAACCAGGCTTTCAAGAAAGACAAAGCAGATCTGGTTGGGATAAGTACAAAACGAACATATTTCTTGGATTAATACGCATTGATGGTCTCTGTGTTGCTGAAAACTAATGGTGTAGTTGTTTAGATACTAGGGTAGTTCATGAAAGGAGAACTACCTGGTATAAGCCGGAAGACGGACTAAACAAACATCTTATGTTTCAGCTTCCTTTCAGTTGTTATTTAGTATATATTTACATTGTCAAAGTGAAAGTGTAGAGTCATTTGTGTAGCTGAGCAGAAAAATGGTAAGTTAAAAATAGGATATTATATTGAAAATCTAAAATTACTTGTCTGGATGCAAGTGTAGTACGTAAAATGAGTACCACATTGTATTAGCCGGAAGACGGACCAAATGAGTGATTATAGGTTTCCGAAATTATATTGAAAACTAAAATTACTTGTCTGGATGCAAGTGTAGTACGTAAAATGAGTACTACATTGTATTAGCCGGAAGACGGACCAAATGAGTGATTATAAGTTTCCGAAATTATATTGAAATGAATTTGAACTGTCAATAGGTTTTTCGATCCATCTGTCGATAGGTTTTCGATCCATCTGTCGAGCCCGTAGGCCCGAACGATCGTGAAATGAATTTGAACTGTCAATAGGTTTTTCGATCCATCTGTCGATAGGTTTTCGATCCATCTGTCGAGCCCGTAGGCCCGAACGATCGTGAAATGAATTTGAACTGTCAATAGGTTTTTCGATCCATCTGTCGATAGGTTTTTCGATCCATCTGTCGAGCCCGTAGGCCCGAACGATCGTGAAGTGAATTTAAACTGTCATTATCTACCTACTAACATCTTTACCGCTACTTCTTAGTTCTTCAAGATGAGCCATTAACTCATCTGATTTTGAAATCAATCCGTTTATATTTTGATGCATTATAAATATACTATTATAAACGAAAAAAATCCTTATTATTGTCATTTTGTCTGCATACAATTCTGTCCCTTTCATTATAATTTCCGTTATAACATTCATCAACTCTTTCAACTACCTCATTATTGACATTTGCCTCATCATTAATTTGTACATTATCATTAATATTTACAACTGTCTCCACTGTCTGCGTCGACTGGTCTGATTTTGTGTTACAATTTAAAATTACATTTACTGTTGTCAATTCATCTTTGGACCCTACTGTCTGTATTTCTCTTGATATTGATTTACATAATTTATATTCTAACATGTTTTGGCTTGACCCATATTGACGATAGTTCGTATTAGTATGGACAAATGAAATGTTTCCGTGTTGACTACTTATGAACTTCATTTCATGGTTCAACTTCCTCTTGTTTAAATACCTATTGTACGGAACTTCACATGTAATAATGTTTGTTTTGCTAGCCACATTTATCCAACATTGAAGTCCGAATTGGAATCTGTAGGGATTCGTGTCATTCGTCCCTCCAAGTACTACTACGAAGTCTTCTTTGGTCATTTTCAAAACTTCTTCTCTTTCAGATTTTAAAACATCTTCTAGTGCTGCTCCTGGTTTACTGAAGTAGGTAACCAGGTACTTTTGCCCAACCAGTTCTTGTAGAAGATCTCAAAGGTTCCGTCCTTGTTGATCTGCTAAAATAAGTATCTTTTTTTTTGCAGGTTTGGCCGTGATATCATTGGTTCTCCTATTCTGTGTTGCGTGTGTTTTAAATATCATATTTTCTGTCTTTTCCTGAGTTTTGATTTGATGTGCATTCCCTTCTTTCAGCTCTTCGAATGATTTCTCAAGTTCTCTACATACGGGCTGTGAATATTGTTTATTGAGACCACGTGTTAAACTCGAATGTATTGGTTTGACTATAGTTCTGAAGGTTGGTTTGAACGGAAAAAGCATTGAGGACCTTCTCGGTTTGTTTGTGTTTCCATTAAGTAGATCTGTGCTGGTAACTTTCTTAAATGCCTCGATCTTCTTTTTGAGTTGTTCGTTTTGAAGTTTCTGGTTAGAGAGCTCCATTATTAAGTTTGAAATTTCTTCATTTGCGATATCTAAATCTATTTTTAATTGCTGTACTTGGTTTTTCAGCTCTGTTGTACCTGATGTGTCGCTCATTGACACGTTTGGTAAGCTAGTACTCACCGAGTTATCAAGAAGTGTGGAGTTGTGGAACGTACTTTTGTGGGATAAGTCGAGCGTACTCATACTCATGCTTGTTCGTATGTTCTTCCTCCTTTATGTATTTACGTAGTGGTTGAGTGAGGCGTCATTAGCTGCCATTGCTTCTTACAGATGACAAAATGTTAATCTCAAAATTTCTTGGGCGGGAATCGAACCTGGGACTCTCGGGTTTGAGGCGCGTGTGCTACGCATACGCCATCGTAGATGTTACAGAGAGCTGCAAAATTTCTTAATAGCTTCGGCTATCGGCACTTACAAGCGTAGCGACATCTATGATCAGGGCGTTGTATCACATACCGTAATGATGAACTTTCGGTAGTAGGACTGTCCTTCCCTAGGTGTTGTATGGCCTGCTAGTTCCAATTTGAAGCGCTAGTATCACTTGTCGGTTATAATCCCGTTATGTCTTTGTGTATCGGATGCGATTTATTGTTGATTTAGTCAATGTTTATGAATGGCACTGGTGTTTATTTTCACTGTTTTCACTGATTCTTATAATTATCTCGGCACAAGATGATTTTTTGAGAGTATTTAACTGTTTTGGTGATCTTTAGAAAGTCACAATATATTTGCTAACACTGTGTTTTTTCACTTGATAACAATACCACAACGTAATCGGTTTGCTATGTACCGATATCACTGTATATTAATAGTATAATCAAAGGTGGTAAATTAATATTGAATAATGATACGAAGCTCAATGTTTACTTGAAAGCGCCATCTTTCTTTTGATTACTTATTATAATTTTATTAAAAACAAAATTTAAATAAAATTTATTTTTTAAATTAAAATTAAATTAATCAATATTCCTCTAATTAAACATGTTAATAAAGTTTGGACAATAATTATTTCGCATCGTACAGATTGAGCGGAGTGGGAGCGGGCTCGGTCGAGGCAGACAGCGCGAGGTCGAGTTCAAGCCCTCCGTCCACGTTTCTACGTTCGCTGCGATCGCGCGTTCGTCAGCTGGTAGAGGCACGGCTCGGCTCGTTTGACAGCGTGAAAGTAAACTTTGAACTGTTTGCAAAATTCTCATTACCCAAGAATGATAACCGAGATATTAAATCGTTCGCTACACCAAACATAGTTGTTCATAAGAATTCAGATTTTGATGATATTTATAAAAACGCTGTGTCTTTAATTGTCGCAAAAATCGATGAATTTCAGGAGAGAGATAGTGGATGGAGTTTCGTTACAAATTCGTATTTAGAGGTTAATATTAACAAATATAACCCACTAAGAGGGTCGGGGTTGATCGACCTTCCTAGAAATATTAAACTGAAACATGCGTGCGTCAATATTCAAAACGCGGATAACTTTTGTTTTCTGTGGTGCATAATGGCATCGTTATTCGCTGCACAACACAATTCAAATAGGACGTCTTCGTATCCTAATTTTGATAGTGTACTTAATACGAAAAACATGACGTTTCCGACAGGTTTCAGGGATGTAAAGATCTTCGAAAAAAACAATGTTAACATAAGTATGGTTTATGGTTTGAATGAAAAGTCTAATATCGTTGGACCTTTATACAAATCAGCGAACAAGAGAAAACACCATGTCAATTTATTATTTTTGGAAAAGGGGTCTCAAACACACTATTGTTTGATTAAAAATTTGAGTAGGCTTGTTATATCTCAGATAACTAAACAACGAAATTATTTTTTTGTGATGATTGTCTGTAATTTTTTTCTGATGATAAAAAACGTAACGAACATGTTTGCACTGGAGTTAAAACTTCATTGCCTGAACAAGGAACATTGATACAGTTTAAACATTTCGAGCGAATGCAAGATATGCCTTTTGTCATTTATGCCGATTTTGAGTCTATGTTAGAACCTACTTTAGAGAAAATCTCGAAATATACGGAAACGATGCAAAAACATATTCCAGTAGCATTCGGATATTATATTGTATGCTCTTACGACCTGTCTTTAAATCGTTGTCGTTCTTACCGAGGCTCAGACTGTGTACAGCAGTTTAAAAAAAAAAATATAATATATAATATCATGACGTTGATAAGATAAATAAAATACTAAACGAAACAATCGATATGCTACCCCTTACCGCAAGTGAGCTGGAAAACTTTTCTGAGTCAAAATATTGTAATCTTTGTAATAAGTTGATGTTTGAAGGTAAGGTGAGAGATCATTGTCATCTGACTGGACGTTATCGTGGGGCAGCACATGATTATTGTAACCTCAAATTCAAGCTCCCGAAATCCTTTTTTACCATTTTTTTTCCACAACCTATCAGGCTATGACTGTCATTTGTTTATACGAGAACTGGGTGAATTGCCTGGAAACATAAATGTTATTGCAAAAACAAAAGAAAATTATGTGTCTTTCACTAAGTTTTTGCCTGTTAGCAATGGCTATATGGCTGTACGTTTTGTGGATTCATTTGCGTTTTTAGGTACAAGTTTGGAAAAGGTTGCTGAAAATTTGGCAATTGAAGATTTTATTCATCTCTCTCGTTGCTACCCAGAGAAACAGCAATTCGACTTATTGAGACGTAAAGGAGTTTATCCTTACGAGTACATGAATAAGTGGGAATCTTATGAAGAAAAAAAATTACCGCCTCGTGAGTGTTTTTACAGCAGTTTAACTGATGAGGTTATTTCAGAGTCAGATTATACCCACGCACATTGTGTTTGGCGATTGTTTAGTTTGTCAAACCTTGGTGAATATACCGATCTATACTTAAAATCCGATGTAACGTTGTTGACGGATATTTTTGAGAGTTTTAGAAAGACGTGTAAAAATAATTATAGGTTAGACCCAGCCTTTTACATAACGGCTCCCTGCTTAAGTTTTGACGCCATGCTGTTAAAAACAGGAGTTAAATTAGAAATAATCGATATCTGTGGAAATAATACATAACCTCGAAATCATTAGAATGATTCAAAGTGATATTCGCGGGGGTGTTTATTTATGTTCTACTCGCTATGCTAATGCTAATAATAAGTATCTTTCGAACTACAACCCATCCAACCCTGATAATTACTTACTTTACATAGTGTAAAGTACGGTTGGTTGGTCAGGTAACATTAATTCTATTCATCATCATTAAACTAACTCAATGGGGAAGTGCGTACAGATGGAAGAATATGTAGGCCACAGTACAAGGTTTTATTTTGACAATCAATTACAGTAAATACAGTATTACTTAATTTAGTTACAATACCTTTTTATTGGGATAGTTCCGGGAGGTTTTACACACTTTATCACTATCAACACGTCTATCACTTAGTATCACTCGTAGCATAAATCATCACGGACTGAGCTCGCAAAAATGGCGTCATTCCCTTTTATAGGCAATAGCACATGGCATAGCACGGAAGATGTTGGCGCCATTTCTTGAGAGTTCAATGTTTAGGTTTTAATACAAAATTAAACCACTATAAATATTCAGTAGTTCTACGATGAGTTATCATTGATTTTTACAAATTATAATGTTTATCATTATAAACAATATCATACATAAATAAATAAGCACTTGGCGCCAATTCACAATTGAGATCGTTTCCGCCATGACCTACCTTAATCATTTGGCGCCAAGTCACGAAAATAATTGAATCGTGCTTGCAATCATACAATGTATATTTAAGAGCAATAATAAGTAATTTTACTAACTTTAATAGGTGCTACTTACACAAATTATAATACCTACTGTTAAATACACTTGGCGCCAATTTATAATTGAAATCGTATCCGTCATGACCAACTATATTCATTTGGCGCCAAGTCACGAAAAATAACTGAATCATGCTTGTAATCAGACTATGTATAAGAGTAATAATAAATAATTTTAGTACGTTTAATAAGTGTTGCTAACAGTCGGCCATCTGTAACAATCTAGACCGACCTCGGGCATAAGCTAGAGACCAAAACTTTTATTAAATTTAACACTATTGAGATCTAAGTAAACACAAGAAATATAATTATGGACTATTAATATCAGGCATCCTTTATAACAACAACACATTACATATTATATAATTTACTCGAATTTATCTCTCACCATATTATTAATATAGTTTACAAATCATCACTATTACATTCTATGTATTCCATTGTATATTTTTATTTTATGTTTTTTTTTTTGACAACTATTTTCGGTACACTTTTGTGCCTGTGTCCTGATTTATATAGTTTCATATTCAGTTAATACGTATTCTACGATTGAGTCAAGTAGTTGAAAGTAATCTACGTATTTATATATCATATCTATATCATCGGCCCTGGTAACCTGAATATAATATAGTCAGCCGCCCAGCGTCCTGACCCTCGTATTTTGGTACATCATCGGCCATAGTATCCTGACGTACAACATAATTTAAGCCAGCCGCCCAGCGTTCTGACCTTCATTTATAAATGCAACACCTTTCACTGTTGACCATTTTCAACAATGTTAGGGTGACACGCCATCAGCCGCCTTGCGTCCTGAGGCTATATTAAGGCATCATCGACCATGGTAATCTGATGCCTTAACACAAAAATAAAACTTTATGTTCCTGCAAAGATAGTAAATTATTATATTATAATTATTACCTTACATGCACGTCCCTATTATTCAGTATTTTCACTTTCATTCCCGGACGAGACATCGTGAGGCCTTGCGAAATTCAGCCAAGGCTTAATTTTATCAACCGCAACCACATTACTGTAATTCTTATTACCCTTTCTGGTTAATGGCGTAGCTTCAATTTGATAACGGTCATGTTTATAAGCCTTAACAATTCGGTACGGCCCTTGATATCTAGGAATTAGCTTTCTACTATGTCCTGTAGCCGCCAACTGTCTTTCGACTCTGACCAGATCACCTTCTTTATACGTTGGTGGAGAGCAACGAGATTTGTCGAAGGTATTCTTTTGCTTAAGTTGAGAATTCGCCACATGGTCGTTGATTTGGTCTCTGATTTGGTCTACATTGCCTAGCCGATAAACTGCCTGGTCATCCTCACTTAAGGCGGTTATTAAGCTTCTCTCGCTAGGCCCTGTCAACCTCATACCAAATAACGCTTCAGAGGGGGTGCAACCTATGCCTTTATTGAAGGTGTTGTTGAGCCCCCACTGTACTTCAGGAAGATGTTCGTCCCATTTATTATCGTTAGTGCCTACACATTTTGTCGTAAGTGATTCAATTATTGTCTTATTGTATCTTTCGACCTGTCCATTGGCCCTTGGAGTCGAGACCGCGTTGAGAATGTGCTTGATTCCCTTTTCAACAATGAACCTCTTAAAAGATGTGCTCGTAAAGGATGTGCCCCTATCTGAAATCAGCCTTTTGGGAACTCCGAAAATGCCAAAATAGTCCCTGAGTATCCTGACGGTATTGAGAGTTTTCGTATTCCTCACTGGTCTAACATAAATGTACCGAGTAAATGCGTCGATCATGACAAGGATATGCATACTGCCCTTGCTACTGCGAACGAATGGTCCAACATGATCCACGTGGACAGTGTGGAAGGGCTGATCTACTTTTTCAATAGGGTGCAAAAAACCCGGTCGTTTCCCTCCAGCAGACTTTGAGTAAGCACACTCCAAACAAGAACCTACGTATTTTTTTACAAACGACCTCATTTTCGCAAACCAATACGTAGCTTGGAGCTTTTCCAAGGTTTTATCTACGGCGAAATGTCCGATATCGTCGTGATTTTGTTTAACCACTTGCCACCGTACACCCTTTGGGACGACCCACCTATCACCACGTTCAGTAACCCGAAACAACTTCCCATTTTTTTGTTTGTAGTTAGACCTGATATCAACTATATCATTCAAGTTGGGATCCTGCAATATTCCAACAATTCGTTGGACCTCACTGTCAGCGCTCTGTACTGTTACCAACCAATCAGCTTCTGTAACGTTGCGAACCTGAAGTTCAGCAACATTTGTCTGCACTGGATTCCGACTAAGCGCGTCCACGTGGGCCATAGATTTACCTGCCTTATACTCGATGTTGAAGTCATACTCCTGCATTTGTGACCACCACCTAGCAACACGGGGAATCATATCTCGTTTAAGGAAAGTTGCCCGCAACGAATTACAATCTGTCACGACCTTGAACCGCACTCCTATCAAGTAGACCCTAAATTTCTGCAAGGAACCTATCACGGCGAGCGTTTCCAGATCATATGACGAGTAATTTTGCTCCTCTGGTGTGGTCTGTCTGCTAAAATATGCCACCGGCTTTAACAGACCATTCTCGTCCTTTTGCAGCAAGATCCCAGCTATTCCCAACTTAGAAGCATCCGTGTGTAACTCCGTCTCTGCATGTGGATTATAAAGAGCAAGTGTGGGCTTCTGCACCAACGCCTCCTGTAAAGCGCGAAACGCTGCTTCCTGCTCATCACCCCACTTGAACTCGACATCCTTCTTTAGTAAGCGAGTTAAAGGCTTTGCTATGACGGAGAATCCCCGCACGAACCTGCGAAAGAAACTGGCTAAGCCTAGGAACTGCCGTATGTTATGCTGACTTACTGGAACTGGAAAACTCTTCACAGCCTCGATTTTTTTTCCGCCAGGCCTTATGCCGTCTCTGGAAACTTCAAAACCTAAGTAATCTACTTTCTCTCCAAAAAAGAAGCACTTTGATAGCTTCAGCGTAAGACCTGCATCCTTATACAATTTCAAGACAGACTCTAGCGTTTCCATGCCATCCTTCACATCCTTAGATGGTATTATTACGTCATCTAAGTATGCTAAGGCCTTACCGTGCCTCGTAGACCCTAGTACCTGATTGATCATTCTTTGAAAAGTTGCGGGCGCGTTAGCTAGACCAAATGGCATCCGGCTAAATTCAAAATGCCCATCTGGAGTGACGAACGCGGTCTTATGTTTGTCGCCCTCGCGAATAGGGATCTGGTAATAGCCTGAGGCTAGATCAAGCGTGGTATAGAACTTATGACCAGCAAGCGCATCCAACTGATCATCGATGAGTGGGATTGGATAATTTTCTTTAATAGTTTTCTTATTAAGAGCCCTGTAGTCGATACAGAGTCTGAAATCACCAGTTTTTTTTCTCACTAGTACTATAGGACTAGCATACGAAGAAGTAGACGGACGCACTATTCCGTTGGCCATCAATTCGTCAACCATGCCTCGCACTATCTCGCGCTCCTTAAATGCTAGTCTATATGGCCTATAAACGACTGGTTCGTTATCTGAGAGGTCTATTTTCATTTCTGCTACAGTTGTGTTACCCAATTCGGCAAGGTCAAAAGCAAAACATTCTCTATACTGGTTTAGTAGTGATAGTAGTTCTTCTTTTCCATGTTGAGAAACATCATTACCTATGCTCACATCGTCTTCCGTAATCGATCGCGACTCGGAGGAACTTTCCTTTAAGGTCGTTACGTTTAAAACTTTATGATCGCTATCTTTGTGCGCTAAACGACAACGGGAAATCACACATCCCTTTTCTATGACAACGGGTGCAGGCGAAGAACAAGTGACAATTATCTCGAATACACCAGCCTCTGGTACAGTGTATAACCCCGGCTGAATCATATATGAACAGCCAGGTGGACAACGGAACGAGCCTTCGATGAACACGTCACCAGAAACCCGTGGTTCTGTACACACCTCAACAGTAGCAACGTTGTCAATCTGGATGTTCTTTTGGCAAATAAGATTTATCTTATTAGGTTTGGAACATACGGAACTGAGCTGCGATATCTCCAAGCTTTCGCTCGTCTTATGAACCAAAATGTGAGGCTGTTCCGTAAAGGATTGTCCTATCATGAGAGGTACATTCATTGAACTATCCGGGACAACCAATAACTCTACCGAAGCTCCAACGTCATCAATGTTAACTGTTACAGTACGCTTCCCTAGAGTATGAACCACAGAATTACCAAAACCGTTGAGAACTGGTAGGTTATCAGTGTCAAATTGGGAGAAGACCATCTTGGAAACAGAGCTCTTTATCATGCAACACTCGCTGCCAAAATCGACGAAGGCTTCTAACGGCACGCCATTCACAGTGGCCATCTTATAGTATTTGCTATTAGTGTCCTCGCCGTTCAAGACTAAAAGTACAGATTTCGAGTTGGATGACGGAGGCAGCCTTGTGGAATAACAATCATCAACCACGTGACCGGCCTTCAAACAGCGGGTGCACTTCAATAATGGCTTAGTGCACTGAGAAATAACGTGTCCCTCTTCTCTACAATTAAAACATTTTGGTTTCCTATTTGTATCCTTGTTTCGTGCTGGACCTGATTGTGTTTGTGGCTCGCTAACTTTACTGATTTGTCCCCTTACTACTCTGCGCTCAACGGCCTGCCTGTAACCCCTCGCATTCCGTAAATAGGGCAACAGTTTATCAGGGTCACTAAACTGAACCGCTTCGGCCCCCAATCGCACGTTACGGTCGTCGATGCCATGCAGGACACACTCTACTGCCCGCTTTCCCGTTATGTCACACCTATTGATCAAGGCTACTTTCTCATAAAAGTAGTTCTCCAACGATTCACCGAACCGGGCCCGTTTAGCCAACATATCGCTAAGAGTTTGACCATAGTTTTCGTCAGAGGGGAAAGCGGTCTGTAGTTTTCTCTGCCACTCCTCCCATGAAAAGAGAACAGTTGATAGTCCTTCGTACCAGCGCTGAGCAACTCCGCGCAATTTCGGCATCGCGTAGTGAATGGTTTGTCTGTCAGACCATCTATATATAGATGCGCACTCATTGACCTTTTGAAGCCACATCTTCATCGTCTGTTCTCTTTTCGATGGGTCGAATTCTGGTACAGCATTATGTACGGAGTCCAATCTCTCATTTACATGTGTTTTAGATAATGTCTTGATTGCCTCAATTAACTGAGCTACTGGATTATTAGAATGAGTCACCTTAACCATCCCATCGGCAGCTTCAGTAGCCTGGTTGAAGGAGCGCTCGCTGAAGCGGCTACGCGAACGCCGATCCTCGCGACTATGTGGACGCCCGCTCGTTGGCTCCACAGCACGATCGCGCCGATCCCCAAGACGACGGCTTCGGGAGCGCCGGTTGCCGCGGCTGCGCGACCGCCCACCGGAACGGCTGCGCAAGCGTCGCGAGGGCCGCTCACCGTGGTCACGTGCATGACGGTCCGGATACATCCTTGAACGGCTGCGGGAACTGCGAATCCTCGAGCGACTGCGAGGGGTTGAGCGACTGCGTGAGCGCTCAGCAACGCGACCTCGCGACCGCTGGTTCCAGACGCTGCAGGAGCGTCTTTCCGCGTCTGGTCCACCCTGCAGTATTGCAGACCGCTCCCTCCGCTCCAACGATCGCGGAGCCGTAGATTGCAGGGCTGGAGGCACCCCTGGCTCCATCCACTGCGGAGACTGATCTCCCGAAGGCATTCCCTCTTCGTGATACTCCATAAAGTCTGGAACGGGAAATATGCAACAGCAGAAAGATGCCGTAGATTCACTCTATTCGCGCTCCAACATGCCCAAGTCATAAGCATTTAAAAATAAGATTTAAAAAAAACATATTTAAATATAGGGTATTTAAAAAAAAATAAAAAAAATAATATGCAAACTGTTCCTTATTTTAATCTGCACTGGGGGGGGGATAGGGGGGAACAAAAATTCAATCTATTTTGAGGTAGGCCTAACGGTTTACGAGATAACCTCCTCAATCCTAATTCATACTGATTTGTGACAAGGACTACAGCTGCTACTGATAAATCAAACACAGACCCACAGTATTAAGTCAGATGATGATAATTACCATTGAAACAATGCACTTTAAATAATCTACCAACCGCACTCACCCAAAATAGGATATTATTTCAATTTAATACATTACATTACTTTGGTTTAATTTATCTTATTTTAGGGGGACTGCAAGATAGCAAGGCAGAATGGCTTGCAGATGTTTGGTTGAAGTAGCGTAAATGTTCACGATAGATGTACTACACAGACGTTATAGAATGAGAGGAATTTATCTACGAAAGTGCACATAATTGTATTAAGCGAATAGGCATCCCACTTCTGAGATGTAAAGTACGGTTGGTTGGTCAGGTAACATTAATTCTATTCATCATCATTAAACTAACTCAATGGGGAAGTGCGTACAGATGGAAGAATATGTAGGCCACAGTACAAGGTTTTATTTTGACAATCAATTACAGTAAATACAGTATTACTTAATTTAGTTACAATACCTTTTTATTGGGATAGTTCCGGGAGGTTTTACACACTTTATCACTATCAACACGTCTATCACTTAGTATCACTCGTAGCATAAATCATCACGGACTGAGCTCGCAAAAATGGCGTCATTCCCTTTTATAGGCAATAGCACATGGCATAGCACGGAAGATGTTGGCGCCATTTCTTGAGAGTTCAATGTTTAGGTTTTAATACAAAATTAAACCACTATAAATATTCAGTAGTTCTACGATGAGTTATCATTGATTTTTACAAATTATAATGTTTATCATTATAAACAATATCATACATAAATAAATAAGCACTTGGCGCCAATTCACAATTGAGATCGTTTCCGCCATGACCTACCTTAATCATTTGGCGCCAAGTCACGAAAATAATTGAATCGTGCTTGCAATCATACAATGTATATTTAAGAGCAATAATAAGTAATTTTACTAACTTTAATAGGTGCTACTTACACAAATTATAATACCTACTGTTAAATACACTTGGCGCCAATTTATAATTGAAATCGTATCCGTCATGACCAACTATATTCATTTGGCGCCAAGTCACGAAAAATAACTGAATCATGCTTGTAATCAGACTATGTATAAGAGTAATAATAAATAATTTTAGTACGTTTAATAAGTGTTGCTAACAATAGATTGTAATAATTTGTATGGTTATGCTATGTGTAGTTATTTACCTCACTCTGATTTCGAATTGATCGAAAAACCAGAGTTTCAAGCTTCTGACGTTCTCTCTTTACAAGACAATGCAGATGTTGGTTACATTTTTGATGTAGACCTAGAATATCCTGAAAATTTACATCATTATCATAACGACATACCTTTCTGTCCACAACAATTTGCACCAGCCGGATCTAAAACATGTAAACTAATACCGAATTTGTATGATAAATATAACTATGTTATACACTATATTCATTTAAAAATTTGCCTGAAACATGGACTAAAGCTGAAAAATATCCACAGAGCTATTAAATTTAAACAAGATCCATATTTGAAAAAATATATTGATTTAAACACGGAATTGAGACAAAAAGAGAAATCACAATTCGAACAAGACTTTTTTAAATTACTGAATAACAGCATTTTTGGTAAAACTTTAGAGGATACGGAAAAAAGGTTAAGTGTAAAGTTAGTCAACCAGTGGACAGATAAAAATAACAAAACGAACAAACATCTAGGTGCAGAACAACTTATAGCTAGACCTAACTATCATAGCTCAACTATTTTCACTGAACACTTTGTAGCGGTCCAGATGAATCCTGAAAAAATCACTCTCGACAAACCGATTTATATTGGTTTGTCTGTTTTGGAAATATCCAAGAGCCTAATGTATTATTTTCACTATTCTGTTATGAAATTTTATTATGGCCCTAACATAAAAATGTGTTACACAGATACTGACAGCTTTCTATATTCAATAAAAATAAAAGACGTGTACAAAGATATAAAATATAATTTCCATGAATACTTCGACACCAGCAACTACGCAGATAATAATATTTATGTCAAGAAGCAAAATAAAAAAGTTCCTGGATTATTTAAAGATGAGTTAGGAGGTCAGCTTATAGTTGAATTTGTAGGTCTACGGTCTAAACTTTATTCTATAAAAACAGAACAAACTGAATTAAAAAAGGCTAAAGGAACCAAAAAGTCGGTTGTCAAAAGGTTATGTTTCAACGATTATAGAGATGTGTTACTAGATAATAGTTTAGTAAGGAAAAAAATATGATATTGAAGTCATTAAAACACGAAATATTTACACAGACTCTTAATAAAGTAGCTCTTTCGAATAATGGTGATAAACGTATCATTCTGAGGGATAAAATATCAACTCTTTTATGGGGCCATGAAGCAACATATTTAATAGAAATGTTATATTGTAAGAACCTGTAATTTTAAGTCTAAATTGAATTTAGCTTGTAAGTGAAATTGAAATAAAGCCATATATTCTTTGATTAAGTGACGTGTTTCCTTTTAACTTACTTTACATAAGGATCCACAGTACATTGAATAGGTTCTCAATTTTCATAGTAAGGTATAGCCATCCCCAAAGTTAGCTAGACTGTAGTTGTCTGACGCAGCTTACTCTTGCGCAGACTGTACAAGATAGCGATGACGTTGATAACTCCGACTTGTCACAACATGAAGGTTTCACGTGTTATGTTAGAAGAAGTAGGTTATTGTATTTGTCATCATTATTTTTATGAAGACCTGCACATTTTAGGTTTCATTTTTTATTTAGTAATGACGACGATCACTTTCAAAGAAGGGAGCGCAAGCATAGAACTTCGATCAAAGGTTACATCGAAACATGTCTACATTCAACGAGGTAAAATATTCTGATTTATATATAACATTTATCAGATACCTATTTTTATAAACCTGTTGTGTTTTCTACTGTTAATTATAACTTGTGTTTCTTTCTACAGTCACTGGATCCCTCCGACTTATGGTTTCAACACGCTCAACCGCTTGAGGATTACGATGGCCAACGATTTTCCACGCCCGACGGTAAAGATACGAAGGAAAAGATTAATGAAAAGAAGACACAAAACAGCAGATTAAATCGCAAGAAATGGAATCCGATGGCTTTATCATCATATGTTATCACTAAGGCGCCGAGAAGAGCTCTTAGAATGATCAAGATCGAAATTATCGATATCACTGGACCACAGACTTGTACAAACTCTGAAGATAGTGTTGTAAGCGTGCAGTATGTAGTGTCTGAACCAGTGGATGAAATCATGGATATGTCTGAAAATTTAGTCAATAAAATATGTAAAAAGTTATGTGATAATTCGATCTGATCTTAAATTGATAATTAAAAGTATTTTAAAATTAAAACTGCGTTTTGATGTTTTATTTTTAAGCTTGTCTAGCTGAAAAGGGTGATAAAATAAAAACCGTATTAATTAGGTAAATAAACACATTTATTCACTATTTTATTTAAAAAATATCAATTACATTTTACAAACTCATATTACAAAACGTCAAAGAATTACACAGTTATTCTATTATCTCTAACCCATTTTTTAATACACAAAATATTCCTTAGAGCACAGTTGGTTTTGTGAGTTAAGCAACTGAAGTCAATGAGATGCAAATTAAACATTTCAAACAACTGTTTTAAATTTGGACATCCTTTTTCTTCTATGTTTGATATTATACAGTTATCACAAAGCTCCTTAAGCCATTTTACTTTTTCTAAACCTTTAACTACAATTAGCTTGTTTTCTAAATAAGGTATAATTATCTTTTTTAATTGAAGAAAGTCTATGTGTCCCTCGGCCCATCTGTATCCAAGATTGTTTTGAATCCATTTCACATGTTTTTTTTCCACAACAGTTAAGATAAGAATACGGAGGCTTAACGATAAATACTTGAGTGTATTCAGCAGTAGCTATCGCAAGTTCTTTAACAATAAAATCATTTTTGTTACTTTTAAATCCTTGTATATCGACAAATAAAGTTTTTGTATTCATGATAGTTTTCTAACGATATTACTTAATGGTTTATATTCAATTAAGCAATCATTCAGGTTAAGACAATACGCAGAGGTTTGATCTGGTATTTCTACTTCACTCTCGAGCTCCCAGCGCACATTAACTACGGGCCCCGATTTCAGGTTATCAGTTTGTCTTGAACAGACTATAACAAATAGAGGAGCTACCTCTTTAAACTACTTTGCACTTAACAATGGTTCAGTTCTTCTACCATAATAAGACTGCTGAAATCGAACGTATTGCTTGTATAATATATTGATCGAGAAACTAATATTCATATTATCGTATGGAAAGTAAGTCGAGTTTAGATACACTTTTACATCACGTAAATTACAATGATTAAATTCTGACATGTCCTTGTAAGCATCATTTTTGCGATTGGTATGTAATCCTCGTATGACATATCTAGGTTTTTCAATCTGAGAAGATGTTTTGATTGACCATGTGTGCTTTGTAGTTCTAGGCAGCAAGGGATATTCGTACAAATCCCAATTTCTTAATGGAACTTGAATAGATCTATCATTTTCTAACAAACGAAGAAGATTCATTCTTTCTACGTCAGATACTTTTACATGTGGAACTCGCCGTATAATTTTATTAATTTCAACGTCTTGTACGACTTCTCCAGTATTTAATTTTAATGCATTAAGGTTTGTGTTACTGCGAAGCAGAACGAGTTCATGTTTACAGTTGATTACAACTTTTTTATAGTCTTCTGCAAATCCTAGGATATTACTTAGAGGTATCGACGCTGAAAATTTCCCCGATTGCATGTTTTTCGTACCGCTGATATCCCAACCCCACGCTTTCGACATTTTGGACTCATTCTCATTCATAGACAAAAATGACTTCATTGTAGAAGTAATTCCTGCGTTTCTCACTTTATCTACTTCAACTCCATTTAGCTCATAACGAATATCTTGAAAAAATAATAGAAGCGGATTATTTGTAAACTGCACGCTAGTAACCTTTTCCTTTGTTTCTCACTAAATGATGTTGACAGCACCTTCCAAATATAACGTGCTTGCTGACGGGAGTATGTACAGATCTTGCTGATTAATTAGTATACGAATTTCATCATTACGATTAAAACTAGTGACAGTTCTTTCCTTGCGAGAGATTGAAGTGTGACTAATTATTTTGTGTTGTGTTGGTAAGGTTTTATTGAACTCGATCATTTCTTTTAAGATGTAAATACAGTTGAACTTCTTCACCACGTAAATTAATTAAATTATTTTTAATATCCAATATTCTGATATTTAAGATGTTTATATTCTTTTGGTTAACGGGAAAATAAATAACGTTCTTTGGTATTTCTATTATTCTATATCCTGGTGGGACGTTTGGCGCAAACTCATGTATAATGTGACTAGATATGCCGTTTATATATGATCCGCTTACAATATCACATTCTATCCTCACCACAGTCGTCGAAATAATGTTGACAGGATGTTGTGATTCATGTAATATATTAGCTTTGAGCGTCTGATTACCAAATCCTAATAAATTTCCAAGACTATTTTCTTTCTCAAAATGAATAGCTTTGGTGCTGAAGATATAGGTTTTTAATGTATTATTGTTACACGATAAATTTAAGTTAATATCTTTTAATTTTCCTTTGAGGTCATCGTTTATATCTTGCAATTCATACGCTCCTTCAGGAAGTTCAATAACATCGTATTCGCTATAATAAAACTTGTTGTTTTTACTATCAACGTTTGGAATTTAATTAAAGGTGGATAGGTATAGTAAAGCACACTCATATTCTCCCTCTAGTTGTAATGTAGGAGAATAATTCGTTGTTAAAAGTGATTCGTTGCCTGTTATTGATAGGGTGAACGACATTATAACAATGGTGAAAATAAACGCTTACATCAATAATTTATATGTTTATACCAAAAATCCTGCAAATACTTTAAACATAAATGACCACAGTTGAAACTATCATAAGTCTGATATCTAGTATAATTATAATACAAATTAGGAGTATTAAGATATTTCACAACTTGTGCCGGAGGCTTTAAGTTTCCAAAACCATCAAAATATTCATAGTAATCATTATGTTTTATGTAAGCTACCCAATAGGAGTCGTCTAAATTTATCATACCACATTCTATACTTCTTGGTTTTCTTGGCAAAGCATCTTTCATGTAGACTCCGCGAAAATATGGTATTTCTTTAGCATATGCGATTATATCCACATTGGTTAGAGCTCGCTTAAGTAGCCTTTTCATTAGTTTTTTGAAAACACGTTCGTATTTTTAATAAACAGGCCACTACCTTTTTTGTAAGGTTTTATGTATAATCCTTTACCCACTGAAATTGACTCTATCACTTGATTGTGACGTTTAGATTCACGCAAACGTTCTTGAGCATCTTTATAATCATTAACACTTTTTGCTATTCCAGCTGCCCCTCCAGCAAGACTTCCTAAAGCAGACAACCCGGCAAAGATTGGTATCAAGGGAAGAATGCCACCACTTTTGGGGAGTGGAATAATTCGCGGTATCCTTATGTTGTGTTTGGTACCTCCATCAATATTTTTTTTTGCCGCAGCATAAGCATATTTAATAGCACTATTACTATTTTTAGATTTCAGTTTCTGAAGATGTCATTTTATTTTAGATACGATAGCTTTAAACTTTTGTATTCCAGAGCCGGTTTTTAGTTTTGTCTTCATTACTTTATTAACCAACCATGACGCAATCTTTTCACCACGTTTAGCATCTTTCGATCGAAGTCTCTGCTTCGTCATATTAAATAAATCTAAATCAGCCTTATGTCTGTTTTCTAAATCCGAGAATTTCGTATACGCTATGTCGTGATGCAAACACGCGACATCCAATGTGTTAATGCCCTTGTCACCTCGTGCTAATCGCTTCACCAGCTTTGTTCCAGGACCACAATAATTATAGCCAAGTAGATGTAACTCGAAAGGTAAATTATTTATCAGACTGTTAACTAGACCTCCACCTTGCATAACTGATTATAGACTAAGGTTACGTTTTATACTACAGTCTTTTTATCAGTCCAACTATTTTGAGTTTTATCTAGACCAAACCATTTAACAAATAACTGGTTCGCTTTTTTCCTTATGATTTTTTCAATTAAGTATACATCACGATATTTAGCTTTCTGGAATTCTTGGTCGTAGAAACATCCTGAAATCAGTTGTTGACGGATATCTTCAATCAAATAAGTTATAGGAATAGTGCTGTTTACCTTCTTGATAACAAATAATTCAGTCGACCAATTGGGTGTATAACCTTTTTGAAAACATCCTTTGTACTTGCTTATTCTCACGTGATCACCAACACAAAAATTTGGGTTTTTTGCATGATGATTAGGTTTACTCTGGAATTTTTTAATATTTTCTAATACTCTGTGTGGGGCTCCTGTTGGGTCACACGATGTTTTGAGTGATTATAAGAATTAACAACATTTTATAATGGTCCACCCACCCACAATTACCTTTGAGACTAAAATACTTATACAGATGTGATTTTAATGTTCTGATTAACCTTTCCACTATAGATGCTTTTTAACCGAATATGTAGAATAATGATTTATTTTGTAGATTTTCATCAGTTTTTTGAATTCTTCGTTATAGAATTCAGTTCCCATATCCGTCTGTAAGTTATTTGGTCGTCTTCCACTATTCTCCAAGATACTTGCGAAGGCTTTATACATTTCTTGTTTAGATTTAGTTTTGAGGGGTAGAGCCCACGCGTATTTTGAGAAGCAATCCATCACTATAAGAATAAACTTATAACCATGTTTGTAAGTCTTCAATGAAATAACGTCAATCAAATCTGCCTGCCACAAATCATCAATTCCTTTGAGAAGGACTGAACGACGAACAAAATTTTTTCTTGCATTTTTATGAATTTCGTTTACCACTTGCTGCTTCATCTTTAGTCAACGATTTGATGATGATATCTAATTCACTCCTCGTATAAACTTCCTTTATAAAGTTATTCAGGACACCTCTAACATCTTTCAATGATTCGTTCAGTAAAAATTGAACATCTTTCCGTAGATCATTAATCTTTTTATCAACGTATTCCTTATTGACGGCATTGTGTGATTCGTGTGGTGACTGTAAACCTTTTAATCGAGACGATTGAAGATCAAAATGTCCCCCTTCATTTTTAGTCAACGCATTATCAGTAAAATCAAACAATTCGGATAAACGTAAACGTTTATGAACATGCTGGCCGAATTTATCAATATCGATAATACCGAGCTAGGATACTCGAGTTATTAGTAGAGGTTGACAATGAAGTACATATCAATAAGCAGGATTATTTATTCTAATTAAGCAGACCACTTTCCTTAAGTTCTTCTATGATGGAAATTATCTCATTATCAAGTCCAGTGTTTCCAGCGTCACGAGATGCAATAAGTAGTTTTAACCTTTCCACTAGCTCGTTTGGATCATCCTAGTAGACATAGTCAACATTTTTCTTCCATTTTTTCAGTATTGGTAAACCAGAACCTTGGATGTTATTGCTACCATGTTTAACATTAAAGAGAGGTTTAATAATATTTAAGTATTTTATTCCTTTGTTGCTCTTTATTGGTTTACTTGGATTATAATCTCGTCTGTGCGCATTTGTCTCCAGCAACATTAACTTATAATTCATCAGGTCTTCCTTGGTTATATCTACTAAGTCTGGTGATTGGTTAGTTAGCAACTTCATCAATCCGCAGGTCTTATTGTAACCATGTGTTCCCACTGTAATGGTTTTTTCAGTAATAGTAACCTTGGCTGACCCCATCTTAAGTTTTCCTCGGTCGATTCTTATCCCAAAAGGAGTATTCTTTAAGTACTCGGATGTAAGTGACCATGACGAACAATTTTGGTTATGACTGCTGTTATCAGACTTTTCTGATATATTAGATTTATTTCCATCATTACAGTCTTTTTCAGAAATATCGTCTATATTCCAATCAAGGGGTTCATCAACTTCATTGTCAGAAGTCGACTCTTCATTTTTAATTGGATTTTCCATTTCTTTACTCTCTGTTTGTCTCATAGCATTTGTAATTTTATTAAGGGGGCTAAGAACTGGCTTGAAAACGTTTTCTAAAGCCTTTCCGTATTCTGATTCAACGTTACGCATTTTTTTTAACTTTTTCTTCACTGCTTCGGCAGCAGTTACGATTTCCTTTAAGTTTTTCTCCATATCCTGTGTGCTTATCCTCTTGAAGAGCTAGTGTGATCTTATCGAATTAACCTACATTTATATACGCTCACTGAGTAAAAACAACGAACGTGTCAAACTGTTTACGATAGCACCCTTTATTTTTTTCACAGTCTTTGTTTATGACCAAGTAGCTGTAAGAATCACTCCATATTGTTGAACACATTTCTCGAAATTCATTCCACGTCATGTCCGTGTTAACATGTTCATCATATACATGACGTAAATTAATGTCATCTTGTTTAAAAAGAACAAGTAGGTTTGCGTTGTCTCTAACGAGTTGTTTGGGTATTTTAGTATAAGTTTGGTTTAAATAAAAACTATCAATATTTTTATGTCTACCCATTGCAAAATAATCACGCTTGTTGTTTTGATTTTCACATGCAACATCATCAAATATGATTACTGAGTTTGATTTCGCTTCAACTGGGCTGAGTACTTGTTGGTTAGATTGAAATTTAAAGAACGATACTTTCGGAACTATATTCAGGACCTTTTCAAGAAATTCATATTTTGGTTGATGTAAAGTTTTTGAATAAACGTAAACATTCTGAAAGTGAAGTCCATTTTCATGCAATGGAAGACCAACCATCAGATTTGTTTTTCCACAGTTTGACGGGCCGCAAATTAGGCATCGTATGGAATTTGGTAACAAATTACCGTGGCGAAGTACTTTGTTAGTTGAATCAGAAGTACGTCAATGGTCTAAGCACTTTTTTTGTTTAAAAAAATTCATATTGAAAGCGGTACGGTTCATTTGAGAATCGGTGAAAGACTAAAAACATTTAAGGTCTTAATAATGTTATATTGTATAGTGCAGGATCAACATATTCGGTCCACGAATGAACCCTATGAAACGCTTTTAGATATTTCCGTTGCGAATTCACAAATCAGCGATCCGTCCGTCCAACGATTAGAAAACCCCATTGTTTGTTCTGGATTACATATGAGGGAACCAATATCTGAGATCGGTGCATAGTCGATCGATTCGAAAACCCCATTGTTTGTTCTGGAACACATCTTGTCTACTGTAGGAAACCACTTGTAGATATGTGATCCAGAACATACTATTATTACCTACTGGTAAGCTTATAAATTGTTCAAGTTTTTAAAAGTTGTTTGAACTTATGATACAGCCATTTTGTATTTTTAAGAGAATTTAGAAAATGTAACTCCGTCCAACTCAAACCAAAAATTTCACTTTCGACCCTTTTTTCGGTAACTTGTAATGAAGAATGATCTGTAATTGATTATAAAGTATGAAATAATGATTCAAGAAGATCATTTTAGAAATTGATACAAAATATCTCACTATTAAAAAAGTTATGATCATTTTAAGTTGCTCCGATAGAAATCAGTTTAAAAAAATCATAAATTCTAAACCGCTAAAAATCGCGGAACATACATGGGGTATTTTTAGATACTCCTAAGCATTAGGAATCAAAAAAAAAATTTTTGGACGTCACCTTTTGGACCAGCCTGTATGTGTAGATAAACTGTACATAATTAGGCATTTAAACGCTCGTGTGTTAATATTATGAAACGAGCACGCATATTTTAATGCCTTTCATTATGTCACAGTCACATAAACTACTATTAGAAAAAAATATTATAATTTGTTTTGATTCTGGTTTATTTTGTCACTTTCAGAAAAGTTTTGCCGCGCGACAGCAGTTTCAAGAAGAGCTCAAAAGGGCCAATGAAAATAACACCAGACTTGTAAGTTTAAATTATTTGCTACACGAAGTTTTCCGGGAAATAGGAATGATTATTATTTACCGGGACAAAAGTATCCTATATGTTAACGTAAGTTGTAAACTATCTGTGAGCTAAAATAAAAATACTAATATTTTTAATTGCAGTCTGGAAACATAAGCATGTTTGATGTGCTGGCAAATGAAAAGTGGAAAAATCTTAGTAAGTATTTATCTAATACTTGTCAAAAATTGTCGCTATTTAACTCGAGTATGTAGTCGTTATTATTATTAAACTAGATAACCCGACAGACGTTCGTCCCGTCAAGAGAACGCCGCTTCGCAATAAGTATAGACGAAAAAACATAATTTTAACGAAAAAACATAATTTTAACAAAAAGTAAAACTTATATAGTTTATCTATAATCCTACTATAATGATTAGTAGATTATACCCCAAGGGGATAAAGCACTGTCTTATGTCACGGGAGCGAATCCTGAACACAGTGTTATGGGTCCTCGTGCAGTGAAGTACTGGTTCACAAAGACAAAAAAGAAATACAAAATCATTTATTCAAAATAAAAATTTCTTATAGTATTTTATGTGACTGCTACATAATGGAATGCATTAATACTCGAGAGGGGATAATATCACTCGAGAGTTTTAATGCCTAATTATTTACAGTAACATACACTAGTTTATCTACACACATATCATAAGCTCTCTTTGATGTGTTCAGGAACCACATGTTCGACCGGCATTGTGGCATTGATCATTGCTCTGCAGTTGTTTAGCTTGTTCTGTAGTACCAACTTCACAGACAAACTAGGGGCGGCACGCAGGTGGGCGTCGGCGTTCGAAATTTGAATATCATAATTTGACAAATTTTGGTACATTATGATCATAATGATCAATATTCAGATTGGAAATGAGTTTTTACCAAGAAGTTTATCATTATGCTGGTCGTAACGTGAGCTTTTTGGACGCAGTAAAGAGGGTTTATGATACGTGTGTAGATAAAATAGTTAACAATGAGGCCCTGTGCTAGGATCATCAGAGCCTGTGTTACAGGTACCCCGCTGTTCCCATTGTAGTTCAAATTTCGAATAATGCTGATGAATAAGTAAGGAGTATGACAATCTCGATCAAATTAAGTTATTAAATAAACATAAACATTTACATTCAGGCACATACATTGCTTCTGGCCCCACACTAGGATACCCTGTGTCGTGGGAACCAGAAACACGACGTCACACACATAACATCCAATACCTTGGGTTTTTTTAATTTACCCCTACCCGGGCATCGAACCCGGGACCTCTCGCATGGTAGGCAGAGCCACAACCAATGCGCCACAGAGGACGTTGGTTGGACGTTGATTACGGGTTAACTATACGGATTTTTCTAAAGGTTTTTCAGGACTATATTGAACCAATTGCCATGAACTTTCATGCCAATTTTCGACTTCATACGAGACGGGTAGTTAACGAAATCTCGAAAACCCGAAAACGTACGCTCAGCAAAAACTTGGATTTCTCCATAACTATAAGTGCGACCAATTTAGCTGTTCCGACCAATTGGACTAATTATGAAGTACCTGTGTACCAATTTTCGTCAGCCTATGATCAGCCGTTTAGATTTTTTTTGCTGGGCGTACTTACGCCAAGGACTGTTCTTCGTTAATAATTACTTAACTATAACAGGACTAATTGTGTAATTTCACGGACATTTTCAGGGCATGTTGGACTAATTATTCCATACACCAGAAATCTTCTAGGAAACAAATTTTTGCTGGGCGTGTGCTCACTCCTGGGGGTATACTAGTGTCTATAACTTATTGCTCCTCGGAGTATATATAGTTTTAATTTAACATTCTATATGTAGACTCTAATTAAATGTTAATAGACTAAGATTTGATGCCACAGGTGCATGATGTGAATGCCTATAATTAAGGAAACAAACAGCTATGTAACTTTTAAGAATAACCATTTACTATTAATACAGTAATTGTTGGTGTTTCCACAGTGGTCGAATGTAGAGAAGTGGCAAAAAATGACGATTGCTAAGTATATGTAAATATCTACAGTAATAAAAACATTTGGAATTTTGGAATTTTGGAATCCTTAAATAAATAAATAGAACCTCTGTTGATATTTATAGGCTATATCGTGCGACACCGTTTTAATAAAATCCCAAATTCCAGAAAAATATCATTACCACTAGGCCAGCCTCTCATACTAAGAGGTTTAAACCCTGTTTCTCAAACGATGGTATGAAACCCTTTGAATATGAGTCCGACCCACTCACTCTTGACTGTTTTTAGGGTTCCGTACCTTAAAAATAAAAAAGGAACCCTTATAGGATCACTTTGTTGTCCATCTGTCTGTCTGTCTGTCTGTCTGTCTGTCTGTCCGTCTGTCAAGACCCCTTTTCTCAGGAACGCGTGGAGGTATCATGTTTAAATTAATATCGATTCCTTAGGTCTATGGTCCCTTGGAGCTGTGAAAAAATTAAACTTCTAGGTCCACGCAATCAAAAGATACTGCGATATTATGTCATAATTTAGCTGATTTTGCTGAATTTGTATGAACTCGCGTGGAACTCGCAAGGGAATCAAAACCTATAGGGCACTTCCTGTTGGCCTAGGGTCATGAAATTTGGAATGAAGGAAGGTCTTATAGCACAAGTGAAGGGAAAAATCCGAAAACTGTAAATTTCTTTCTGTCTGTCTGTCTAAAATCAAAATCAAAATCAAAAATCATTTATTTCCATAGGATGTTGTTACATCACTTAGATCCGTCATTACATTTTTTTGGGTGAGTTCACTAACCCAATGGCGGAATCTGTGGAGAAGAGCTCACCGAAGAAACTCCACAGTCGTCGCATCTTTTGCGTTTCCTTTTTTAAATAAAATATTGTCAAATTACAAAATGAATGCTAATTATATATCGAAACAGCCTGTTACTCAAACAATCTATTCCCATGGACATCTGTCCTCTAAGTAATCAGATATCCTGTAGTAACCTTTTTTATACAATTTCTGTTTTATTATTATTTTAAACTTGTCTAAAGGTAAGTTTTTAATATCAGTAGGGACCTTATTGTAATAGCGTATACAATTGCCTTTAAAAGAATTACTAATTTTATGTAGTCGGCTTACATAAGCAACCAACTTGTCTTTATTTCTAGCATTAAAATTGTGTATATCACTGTACTTCTGAAAATTAGTTATATTTCTTTTTACATACACAAGATTGTCATAGATATATTGAGACACAAATGTCAGAATATTGATTTCTTTTAAACTTTTCCCTCAGTGACACTCTAGGCCCTAATCTATAAATTGCACGAACAGCCCGTTTCTGCAGAATAAATATACTATTAGCATTCGCAGCGTGACCCCACAATAAAATACCATAGGTCATTAGACTATGAAAGTAACTAAAGTAGACTAGTCTAGCGGTGTCTACGTCGGTAAGAGCTCTAATTTTTTTAACTGCGAACGCTGCCGAACTCAGTCTGTTCGACAATTTATTTATATGAGGATCCCATTGTAGTTTGGCGTCTAAAGTAATGCCCAAAAAGACAGTCGACTGCACAAGGTCCAATCTCTGTCCTTTTATAAATATGTCTGTAGTTACCGGGTTCACATTGGGTAACACGAATTTAATACATTTAGTTTTCTTTTCATTAAGTAATAAATTGTTAACAGTAAACCAGTTCACTATACTAGAGATAACATTGTTTACCTCGTCATAATTTGATTGCTGTCTTTTAACTTTAAATATCAAAGAAGTATCATCGGCAAACAATACTAACCCATGTTTAATCTTTAACAAGGTAAGGTAAATCATTAATATATACTAAAAACAAGAAAGGACCAAGAATTGAACCTTGCGGTACGCCCATACTTATTGAAGACCCAGGTGATCTTTTCCCATTAACATCGACCATCTGAACCCTATCTGTTAGATATGACTCCAGAAGGCCAAGTGCCTGATCTTTTACACCATAATGGCGTAACTTCCTGACAAGAGTGTCATGATGGACGCAATCAAAAGCCTTGGATAGATCGCAGAAGACACCTATTGCATCCATTGCGTCTTCCCAGGCATCAAAAATATTGTCGATTAGTTCAACACCAGCATCGGCTGTTGAACGACCCTTTGTGAAACCAAACTGAGCAATATGAATTAAATTATTGAGATAAAAATGACTTTGCAATTGATTAAGTATGAGTTTTTCAAATATTTTGCTAAGCGTTGGTAGTATCGATATGGGTCTAAAATTGGTGGGGTCTGATGTACTACCAGCTTTGAATAAAGGTATAACTTTACTTAGTTTCATCAAGTCAGGAAACACACCATTATCTATACATTGATTAAATATACAACAAAGGTGAGGTGCAATACAATCTACAATGGAACTAATAATTTTTACTGATAGACCATGGGCGTCAGCTGTCTTTTTCATTTCCAGGGATTTAAACGCTTTTACAATGTCTTCATTATTTACGTGCCTAAATTTAAAATCTGTTTTACATTCCTCAAAGTTTTGTTTAAGTATAGATTCAGCAGCAGCGGGAGATGAATTTAAAGACTTGGTTTTTGAAACTGGAATGTCCGTAAAGAAATTTTCGAAAGCTTTTGCTACTTCTAGGTCTGTACTTAGCAATTGATTATCTATCTTAAGCTTGAAGTTATTATGTGTAGCTTTGGCCTTTCCAGTCTCTCTGTTTATAATTTGCCAAGTCGTTTTCATTAAATTGCTACTAGATTCAATTTTGTTTTTAATGAAATTAGATTTAGCTACGGCACAAACGCGTTTAAACATTTTTGAATAACTACGAACATAATCTAGAAAGGCCGTATTTTTGTTATATGATTTCTCTTCATAGAGTTCATATAATCTTCGTCTGCTCCTATGAATTCCAGCTGTCGCCCAATCACTAAACAAAGCTTTGTTATTAACTTTTATAGTTTTTGATTTAAATACCGTATCATATTCATTTTTGACAAGGCTAAATACTGAGTTGTACAACAAATTTGGATCGTCACTGTATGGTATTTCCCATAGTTTATCTAAAATATTATTCCTGTAGTGTTCAAGCCGAGTGTCACTAACGGGCACACATGTAATATCCTCTTTTTGGTCCTTTTTTATTTTAATATTGAATATACCTATCTGACCAGAGTGATCAGAGGTTAATTTATTGATGACCGATTTGAAAATGGGCGTAATGTTAGTAAATATATTGTCAATGCAGGTAGCAGATGTTGCAGTAATTCTAGTAGGCTCCAAAAACAGATAGTTCATGTTGTGACATAAAAATAAAGATTTTAATCTAGTACAAATATGATTATCCTCTAACAGATTAACATTAAAATCACCACAAATTATAAAAAAATTGTTTTTATCGCTGATTTTAATCACCGTCTGTCTGTCTGTCTCACCGTCTGTTAAGACTTTTTCTTAGAAACGCATGGAGGTATAAAGTTGAAATTAATATAATAGTGTACTGACAGCGTGTACGGAACCCTTGTTGCGCGAGTCAGACCCGCACTTGACCGTTTTTTTTACATTGAATCTTAACTGATCTGAAGAAATGGTGTATTTCTAGGAGACGGCAAAGTTGGGAGGGACGAGGGAAAAAAGTCGGTGACCATCGGACTAGACTACGATATACCTACTAAAGATTATTATAAGGCAAGTAAATTATTCACCAGCCATTACAGTAAGATGTGGAACCTGTGGGTTCATTATGGCGGCTGATCAAGGTAAAGTCAAAGGATCAAATTCGATTGAATGAATCATTAAACTAATTTCTTAGCCTTTCCGCCATAAGAGACTTAAGAGCCTATGACAAAGTTAATATTTTTTTCGGGTTCCGTACCCAAGTTAGTTATGGCAACGGCTTCCTTTTCTTTCCACGCCTTAATTCATTTCCTCGTCTCCAGGGCTTCTCAAACCAAGACGACACCGACCCCCCACGCTTCCACGTCACGATCCAATGGCTGGCGCTCAATGAGGAGTGGTCGGCGCCCCGTTGTGGGGTGTCGCGCCTGTACGTGGCATACTCGTTCCTGGGCCGATGCGGTGCGCAACTGGAGACCGCCTCCAAGCTTGTTAAGCACCCTAGCAAGTGCCACTACAATGATACCAAGAGTTTGTGCCACTTATCTGCTTTTGCTTACATTTACATCCAAACCGCAATAAAGTCAAACAGGTGTAGCGATAGCAATGGTTCTATATTGAATGAATTATTGAGTGAAAGATTCAGAGTGTCAGTGAGTGAATGAATTAATTGGTCAATGAGGAGTAGTTGGCGCCCCGTCGCGGGGTGTCGTGAATGTACTTACGTCGCTTACTCGTTTCTGGGCCGCGGCGGCGTGCAGCTGGAGTCTGCCTCCAAGCTCGCGAAGGACCCTAGCAACTGCCACTACAATGACACCAAGAGTACGTGCCACTTATCGGCTTGTGCTTACTTTTACACGCTTAACTGAGTAGATTCCTGTGGTAGTGTCCACTGGCAAAGCACCCTAGTAAGTGCCACTTCAATGATACCAAGAGTTTGTTACATTTACATCCAAAGCGTAATGATGTCAAACACGTGCAGCTGCAGCAATGGTTCTATATTGAATGATATATTAGATGAAAAATTCCGAGTGTCAGTGAGTGAATGAATGAGCAAATTAACAGTTCAATGCGGAGTCTTCGACGCCCCGTCGCGGGGTGTATCCAATACAAGGTGACATTTAATAAGCGGCCATGTTTTGGGTTACCTTCTCGTACTTACATTTACACCCATAGCGCTTAGCGGTGCGGGATGGAGGACAATACATGTTATGCCGACCCCGCACTAAAGTCTTACGCCAAACAGACGTAGCGACATCACATCTGTCACGTAGAAAAAGCGGGTTCGAATACCGATGCTGATTAAGTAAACACGTTCTAACTTTAATGGTAAACATCAAGAGTATATCTTCAAATTTAAATTGAGTAGGTAACTAAAAGCTGTTTGCAGAATCGATATTTAAATTGAATGCCCCATTAAACGATAATGGCGTGTCAGTTTCATAATTTTATGTTTTTTTGATAAAATATGTCTCTTATTCCTGAGTGCATATATTCATGCATGCATCATTAATCGATGGACTAACCCCAGCGTTCCACTTGAACGAGCCGGACCTGCCGATGCTGGGTCACATGGCGAAGTGTCGCTCGGTGGCCGGCGCGACGCAGCACAACAGCAACGACTGCATCACGTTCAGCGTAGTGAGCGAGCCGCCGCCGGACCCGCTCGGCCTGGGCAACTGCGAGGACATCGGGTGAGGGTAAACATGAGGCCGAAAGCTGAGCAAAGTGCCTTATAAGCCAAGCAAAAGAGGTGCGGCGCCGAAGGCCCCTTTTGCTACGAAAACTTTCTTTGTTAAACCTAAAAAACCTAACCTAACCTAAAAAAAATAAGGAAGCCAAAGCCAAGCTAATAGTTTAAAAAATAGAGGTATGCGTATGTTTGTTCTAAAATAGATAATTGTGGTCGAGTCAAACGTCTCGGATCCCTTACGATGAAGGAGACGAGCGAGGTCGAAGGCTGAACCAAGCAGCAAGAAACTGGAACACCTAACGGAGGTTAGAGGACGAAGGCCGAGTCATGTGCTTTAAAATTTGCTACATCGAGGTCGAGGGCCGAGTCGAGCAGCATTTACCCTGGCCATAAGAAGAGATGTGCGAGGGTGAGGCCCACGAACACTTGCTATACACTTAATTAACAGTTTTAGGGACTTGGCATATTCACACTAGACAGGCTAGATCCAGTCGTCATAGGCTCTCGTTTCCCCAGCTACGCGTACTTGTACCTCGGCGACTTGCTGGCGTACAGTAGCAGCGACAGCTACACGGAGGTGCTGCCGATCCACGCGGCAACGCCCGAGGACGCGGTGTGCGGCGTGCTGTCGGTGCGCGTGGACGGGCTGGCGCTGGCGCGCCGCTGCGCCATGTTCAGCCACAGCGACGAGGGCACCGCCTACTAGATGTGAGTACTAACTGTAAAACCTTTGTCACCTCGTGGGAATCTGGCGTGAGCTAGGCTGGCTAGAATAGCCGGTCCCACTCTTCAATTATGGATCTTTTGATATTGTTTGTTGAGTAGAAGGCCTGGATGTTCTAGGAGCTCCGAGGGCATTGTCGTTTCACCCAGGATTGCCATCCTGGTTTCAATGGTGGATGGGCAGTAATAGGCACGCAAGCAGCATGTGCTTCACAGTCTCATTCATTTCCATGCATCCCCTGCATAAGGAGCTGTCTGTTGCACCTGTAAGTTTTAAGTGTTTGTTAAGTGTACAGTGGGCTTTAATCAGGCCAGTTCGTATTTTTATTTTACTGCGTGGCAGTCTCATCACGTAGTTCGTGAATTTATGATTATATTCCTTAAGAAATAATTTGGTGATTTTGTAGTCTACTCTTTTCGCCCAAATCTTATTATGTTGGTCGGCTGTGGCTGCTTTGAGTTTTATTCTTATTGCCTCAGCCGATAGCAGAGCGAAAGGTGGAGGGCCAATCACTGTCCTCCTTGCCCCTGCTTTGGCTAGCTTGTCCTCCTCGCAGTTTCCTTGTTCTTGGTGGTGACCTTTTACCCACTGCAGTTTAACTTTGTCGTTCTCACCCAGTCTGTTGAGTATCTCGTGACACTCCAGTATGAGTTTGGATTTTGTTAGTGGTTTTGTTATCGCGCAGAGTAGAGATGCACAGTCTGTTTTAAAGACAATGTCTTTCTCCTCTACACTTTCTACTACTTGTAAAGCCCCATGTAGGACACTAAGTGTTTCTGCCTGAAGCACTGTTGAGTCCTCTGCGAAGCTTAGTGAAAGTTTGATGTCTAGTTCGGCCGAATTAAACAGCAACAAATGATTAACTTCACGAGATTTATAAATTAAAGGGGTCCCCATACAAGAAACGTGTTTCAACACCCCCCGGATAACATGATTCAAATATGATCGTAGTTTTCGCGGCTCGTCACATGGTTGTGGTGGCGCAATTTGTTTAATATCGGTTTCGCAATATACTGGGACTGGGTTCAAATCCAAGTTCGGACATTATAATTATTCTCTTTTTGTATTTGTTTTATTATTTTTCGTGCTTAAGTTGTATTGTACGATGGGACGGAACCCTTCGTGTGCTAGTACGACCCTCACTTGACCGATTTTTATGTTTATATTTTTTTTCTTACTAGTATACCTACTTATGATATTGTTTTAGATTTAATAAGTTAGATAATATAACCCAGTGTGTACTGGCCCAGAAATATAACGTTTTCGTGAATTTTGGCTAATTCATTTACAAATTTTATCAAAGATGTTTTGTAGGCATATGAAAAAAATATACGGATAATTCGACATAGAAACATATACAAAGTACATATATTTTAGGATTTCACTGTGATGAAAATTAGCAAGATGCATGTTTCGTTCTTTGTTGTATAGAGCCCAAGTTGGTTTGCACTAGTACACCTATTACTATAGTCTATTACCAGTACCATTAGTCTATCTGTGGCAGTTTCTACGCACTGCTGCTCCCACAGTGGTCCAATGTAGGGAAGAGGCAAAAATTACGTTTGCTAAGTATATGAAAATATCTACAGTAATAAAGACATTTGATTTGATTTGACTTGACACCAAGGAACCCCATACTGATTGTGATTTCATCAAACAGAGTGAACTTTTTTCACCGCCAGATCAGCTCAGAAGACCCCATAAAACCATATACAAAATAAAAAATATACGTTGTAGTTAGTGCTTTTTCATCCATGGCTACCTACAGCACAGTACGCAGCTCCACTGTGTTGTTAGTTACTTCAAAAGTTACTTAAAAGCTACATTTATTTAACATGTGTAATTGTTATTATTAATTTGTGTGTTTTGTGTACTTAAGCCTATTGCTGTCTCGTCCGTTTTGGCTCTGGCAGAATATCAGCGTCACAGATTCGTCTGTGACATTGCTGAGTCAGGGCCATTTCATTGTCGCGGTACAGTCACGGTGCCACATAGTGATCCTTACTTTCCATATTTTTGCTGTGTTAATTATAATTATTTTCATTGTTTTATTTAATTTCTTTGAGTTTTTTTGTCTTAATTAATTTTGTGTGGTTTGTAATATGTTAATAACCAATAATGTTTTTGTGTTTGTACCGTACAATGAATAAATGAATTATCTATCTATCTATCTATCTATGGTTTTAAATAAACCAATTGGTATGCATAAATACCAACACATTCAGCATCTAGGAGTTGGTGTGCAAATATTTTATATTGTCAATTATAAAATTAAGATTAAATTTAATTATTTAATTAATCAAATATATTCATTAGTTGTTAATAGCCGCCAAGACGAGCAAAGCGAAGCGCGTGGGCGCTACTATCTTTTCTCGAAGCTTTTCGTCGTTTTTTGGAACCCTCACAAATTAGGTTTGGATTATACCAAATCAACAAAATTCTGGGGAAATGATTCAATAGTGGACTTATTAAACATATAAAGTTTAAATTGCAGAGCTCCTATTATTTCGATTTTATTGATATCTAAAAATTCCCGATTTCATCACTGACTCACAGATGATCGTCTAAATTCATAGGGTACTTCCTGAAGTCCTAGACAGCTGAAATTTGGTATGTGATCTAGTTTTAGTACAAAAACAACAAAAGATTCTAAAACTTGGAAAAATTAACATAAAAAGAAATACAGTTGTGGTCATATAATTAAGAACGATTTGAAGTTCCAGTTTTTTTACATATGTAGTTCTTTTTTTCTTCTTAGAAGTAACTAGTTATGCTTCGAAATAGCCCTATGAATACAGCAAACGGGATTAGGATTCAAGTATAAAATCGCGTACTTTTTTTTTTTATTCTCTATATTAACAAATTCAAATAGTAATGAAGCTGGACAAATAATTAAGAACGATTTATTAAACTGCTCGAGAGTTGTTTTATATTATACTTAGATTAAATAAATCACATTAATGTGAAGTGTGTAAAGAAAAAAAGCAATTTAATCCATTTTAAACGAATATTAATAGTTCGAAGCATGTCCACGGCTTTTAATTACTGCTTTACGCCGGCGAGACATTGACTCTGTTTTTGATATTTCGCTTGCGATGTGAGAAATTCCTTAACTGTGCGTGCAGTATGCTGTGGATCATTGTCGTGCTGGAAAGTCCAAATAACCGGAAGCACGTCTTCAGCATAAGGTAACATTGTTTCTTTCAGTATATATTGCAATGGAATTGATCCATGTTTCCTTCTATCAGCTTAACAGGTCCAACGCCATGTCCAGAAAAACATCCACAAATGTTCAAATTTCCGCTACCATGTTTTAATGTCTTTTTTGTGTACTTAGGGTCGAATGCTTTATTCGGAGGGCGTCGTACATATCGTTTTTCCTTTGAACATACCCTGTCTATTTTTGTCGCGTACGAAAAAAGAACATTTTTCCTGTCTAACTGTCCAGTTTTCATACCTTCTTGCAAATGCAGGCTGGGCTTGCCTGTGGCACCGTTTCAACATGGGCACCTTCCTTGCATCCTTCCGTCAACTTATTTTCTACGAAACGCCTTCGAATAGTGCGTGCCAAGATTTCTGAAGGGTTGTTTTCACCAAAATATTATTTTCTCAGCTCATTAGACCCTTTAAAAGGTTTTTCTTTGCCAAATGAACGAAATTACGATCATTTTCTCTGTTTAGGTACACGGGGAACATTTGAAGTAGTTTTTGTCGTTTATGAGCTTCGCAGATGGTCGGCTATCTTTTTATACGAACTATTCTTCTCGCGAAGTTTTATTATTACTTCCCTTGTAGATTTATCACCACTTTTATTTTTCCCCATTATTTTCGTATGAAGCAATCACCTTAACCCTTACCTGCATAGTGTCTCAGTATTGAAACAGTAAGTTTAATCGATTCAAAAAAGGTCTTTCATAGGTGTTTTATTTCATAAGGCTGCATGGCATAAATTTACAACACTAAATCGCGGCAAAATTATACGAATAGTTCTTTATTTCAATTTGAAAACAAACAAAACTATTCAGCGTTCTTAATTACGTGATCAGCGAGTAAGTAGTAATACTAGGTTCAGATCTAATGTATGTTTAGCCAATCATTTGTATCAATGACTGTACCGCTGGTATGGAAAAGTTTTGTGATACCGAAAGAAATACAAAAAAATACATGCCAATAGTTAAGTATACTTGTTAGTTTGAAAAAATCTTCCCTTTAAATAAGCATTCTTAATTATATGACCACCACTGTATGTCATCCGCAGTCTCATGAAGAGCCAAGCTTCTAACTCTACAAGCCATAACTCTACAAGCCCTAAGTTGACAAACTCTACACCTTCGTCAAAATATGTGGCTTGGCCGTTTCGCTGCCGTCACATGGGCGTAAGGAGATAAATTTATTCACTGTTCTTGTAGAAACGAGTAAAGTTCTTATAGGTACGAATAAACTAAGACTTTTTTATATAAGCTCAACTTCTAGGCAGTAAATCATGAGTCAGCGTACTGCAAACGGCACTGAATTACTTCCAAGTAAGGAAAACAGCAGAAAATCTCACTAAAAGCTTCCCAACGAATCCCTAGTACATTGTATAGCGCGACGCTACAGTCTCGGTCCGTCACTAGCGAGCGACGCACGCGCACGCCAGCCGCGACATAAATACGCAGCCGTCGGACGCGCCCGTTTCGTAATAACCTTCATTTAGTGTTGCAACCGTCCCCGATCCACCCCCGACGAACACTCGCTGATCCATCAATATCACCCCGCGTGTGGCTCAATGAATGCACACAGAAACAACAGTGATTTTCTTATACAGTTCACGGAATCATAATCATAACACAAAAGCAAATCACACGATTAAAATCAATGGAATAGTTAAAACACTGTGATTAAACTAAGCTGTCATTCTGTATGTGATTTTACAGATAACTTAGAATCAAATCTTCGGAGATTTGTAATAGTTACCAATATTATAAATCACCGAAGAACAACGTTTCTTTCAGCCTAAAATCCCATTGGCAGATACGCCACTACACCATTTGTGTCCGAATTGACACTCAAAACGAGAATTTATGCAAAAACCCCAAAACAATCCAACATTAGAAAGTGTAGTGCAGATTGATCGGGCGATCAATCTGCGCGCTGCAGCGTTGCCCCGACGTCCTTGCCCCAGTGTACCACCGATAGTCTCAGACACATTTAGCACCATCCAATACAAACTTTCTTCCTGCCTCAACAAACTATTATCAATCTTATTACCACGATAACAAGGGCGGACCAGATTGCTCGTCTAATTTTGCGGTATCGAGAACGCGGACCTGATTGGTACATCGTGCACTGACATTTTGGTTTGGATCTGGTAGTTCTAATAATCGCCATTGGTTCCTCGCTCATTGTTCTTATTTTGAATTGGGCTTCGGTAAGGTGCTGATTGAGTTGTTTATTGATTCATTACATTCAGACATGTCTTTTATACATTAATACGTCTATGAATATTTTTTATTGGGTAGATTAAGAGTTTAATAGTTAGCTTCAAAAGCACTGGCATCATTGATGTGATACCTCCCATCATTGATTTTGCTTAATTAGTTCGGCTTCATCAATATCACGTATATCAACATTGCAAAACTACTAATCTTCTTGAAATTACCCCTTTAAACATTCATACTCTTAACATATTGCGCTCAGTCTGATTCTATTTTTGTATTCCTTTCAAATCCAAATCTCCAGTCAGAAATATTTCAGAAATGTACATCTGTTTATTTGCAAATCCTCTTCATCGCTTATAACGTCAATCATGACTCGAGTACTCAGTTTAGTGGGGAGGATTGTACGCTTTATTTACCAATCATTATCTACTGGCGTTGTTACTATATACAACCTATATTTCATTTTAGTGATATTATTATTTTAATCGTAGTCTGGTCTTAAGTCGTCAGAACATTCAATTGTCTATCCTTATTTTACTCCATGTATAGACTTTCCATCACTTTTTTCGTTTTCATAGCCCTACTTGCTAATATAGTTATATTAGGTTTACCTTATAAATCAAGGAATCTAGGACACAAAAAGTTCCATATTCATTGCAATGTTTGGAGATGTTTGGGAGTTTACTTTGAGCTCAGTCTTCTTGCCTTCTTTACAATTTATACATACAATTGTACATACTTTTATATATAATACTAGTTTCCGTCAGTTGCTAGTTGTAATACCTTCCTTTGTGCCACTAGAATAATTTCTGTAACCAGTCCATAGTTGTCTGGTGTCTCATGCAGGGCTGATATCTACATATTATATCCTATGTTAGTCCCTTCCATCATTTGGGTATTCGCTTGTCCTTGTGGCAGTTATCTAGCTGTTCTCGATGTCCATGCCGTGATTAATGCCGTGATTAATGCCGCGAATCGTCCGGCTGACATTTACAGACGTTGATACAAGACTCTGAAAAATTAATTCGGTATTATTCGGTAAATTATGCGGTATTATTTGTAGAATTTAGTTTAGATTCAAATGGAAAAAATGTTTTAGCTAACATTCTTTTGCGTTCAATAATCACGTAGAAAAATCGTTTAGTGTTATAATTTTGTAGTGTGAGAGTAAGATTTGGATGCTTTATTATGACATGTTTATACCGTAGTAAGTACACTGGAATATGCCGATTTATTTAAACTCAATAATGGTCTTGTAGTGGATTGAAAAAAAAAACGCTTTTTTCTGGAATATTCCAGTCTTTCATCGCAGAATTTGGATGAGACCGACATAGTTATTTATGCTATACAATACTTTGTGTCATTTAACATTCTATACTGTGATATATTGGAGCTTATTAAGATCAGAAGTCACTTAGTGTCAGTTCATAGAAGTTTCTGAATAATTATCACAAAATATTGTATCGGCGCGTACAAATATTTACGCTATGCCTTGGGTACTCTGGCGTATATATTTGACTCAGTTATTTCAATTTCAAGTTCATGCACTCAATGCGGCGCGCACCGATGATTCATTTGTTCTGTTGTAGATTTCTATTTACTAGTGGAAATTCGTTATTTCTCCTTACCATAGAGTTATTCAAAAGCCTTAATGATTATCTATATTCAGATATAGCAGTAACAAAAAGAGACCCTTTCTCTTACTTCTTTGTTATTAATTTCTGCACTGTTCTCTGCAAAGTTTACACATTATGATTAATCTTTTCTATCAGCTGTACAAGAAAAAGTGGCTGGTTCCAGTGAGAGTAATTTAATTTAATTCACGTCTCTCTATTACTAGAGTTTGGCCTATAGCTCTGTCTGTCTGCATATTCCAGAAATAGTATTTATGATTTATCATAAACTTAGCTCCAACGTTATGCTCATTTACGTCATTTTAAAATTAAACTGAGGAATGAACCGATTTACAGCCCACATTTCTGTCTAGCGCCATCAGCCAAATGCAATCCAGTGAGTTACACTCTGCACTTGGCATGCTTTAATCAATCAAATAAGTTTAACATGCATACATATAGATTAAAGTACTCTTGACTGTAATAGGTCAGAGCTGCAGCTTCACTTAAACATGGCTCAGTCACGTTCAGCAGAATATGCTGAGCTATATGTAAAACGAGAGTGAAACTATGCTTGCTCATCGTTTAACAACAATGAACCACAAAACGCTTCTATGATCGCGCATCTCCTAAGTACCAACAGAATCAGGGGTTTTGTATAGAATTGTTTATTTTACGTGTTTCCTTTTACATCTGGTACAATGTATTTTATTGTTTCTGGCCCTGAGCTGAGTTACTTTTTTAATCCTGCAGTTCCGGATACACCCTTTGATAAAAACGCAGTCAATATTGGATGAGGATAAAATAAGACGTCCGTGGAAGTTATCGAAAAATGTAACAGCTATGTTCATTACCGGATGTCTTTAGATCTCTCGCTCGAATTCTCCAGCGGCAGTCGCGAGCGGTAAATCCGCAGGGCCTTGGACTCTTCGGTTATTTCGGACGGACACTTGGGTGTTATTGAGAAAACCGGGGCATTTGGCGATCGAGTGATTTGGGAGGAATTCCAAACCTGTCGCGCAATTTCTTATGTCTTGTCTAAGATGTTTCGTCTAAGAGCGTAAATATTTTAGCGGCATGGCTTTATTCCTGAAGGATGTTTTTGTTTTGGCATTGGATGCAACAATGGGTTTGTCCAAAATAATGTTATTGTATAGTAGAACTGTGGAACCGTTGTGATATTTGGCATGTATAGTTGGCAGCCTGTTGACAGACGTTGAGATTGGATTTTGCAACATGCATTCTCGTTGTACATGCCATGTTCTAGCTCGGTACCAAACACTTTGCTAAAATAAGACTCCAATATTTATTTAAACGTAGAGCCTGGATTATCGTAGAGTCGACCTTACATGCACCAGCTCATAGTTCTATATTACGCGGACTTCCTTGATTATGGTCGTTATTTACGACTCAAAAATATTAATAGCGAGCAATCGAATTAATATAGCCGTAGTAGACTTAAATCCTTCAGATGTCTACACCGCTAGTAAAACACAGGTGCAGTAAGATTTGGCAATAGACAACACAACTGAATTTGAGGTATATGGTCGTGAATCACGACAGAATTACAGTAGTGGCGTGTACGTGTAAGATATAATTGGACATGACATACAGGACGTAAAATTTATGATTCGATTATCTCATTAAATTAAAATAGCTATGTATGATAGTTACATGTTTCATAAACGAGTACTATATGCCAGCCTGAATGGTAATCACAATTCTACACTCAGAAAGACTGGCCAAATTATTGTGGTTTTGGTTAATGAACCAAAAATGTTCATGTTTATCACAGTGTTTTGAAGGCAGCTTGAGTATTATTCTATAGCAGAAGTTATAGGTTACTTCGATAAAACGAAACGATATAAAAATGATCATGAGATGGATTGTAACTAAAATAAATTAAGCAAAGTGACAAATAAATACAGTGAACATGTGTCCATAAAAAATCATTTTCCAAATTAAACATATAAGAGCGTCAATACCTCCATTATTTAAAATCTACACACACAAGATGGATTGTACACTAGACACCATGACACCAGAAGCAATAGGTCAGTGTTTGTCAATCCCAACTGAAGAATATAAGATGAACATTGATACAACGATCCGTACTCGACATTCACCTCAACAACTTGTACATTTCCATGTTTGTGATTAACACACACATCGCTTAATTAGGAGATGTCATTGTTCATCTTAAATATTCTTGGGTTTCGGAAATTATTTTTGGATGTTGTTTTGGCTTTTAGAAATATTTAGCAAATTCTTCCAAGTCATCACTGACTTCTTACAATACACTTAACAAAGTAGGTATTCTACAACCCTATATATGGTTAACAATTTCTACTGCACAAAGTCTTATCCAAACTTAGTCATAAAAACACCAGTTTTAGATGTGTGCACTAACTTAAGGTATGATTCCGAACATTTGCAGCACGCAGCAGTGCAGTCGCAGCAATGCTGTCATTATGTATGTCACGTACGCGTCACTGTCTGTCGCCGCGACGGAGCGACATTGCTGCGCAGCAAGCTGCCGCTGCATTGTTGCCGAAAAACCTTAAATGTACGGAGATGTACCTTACATTGTTGTACGGGGACTAGAGTGCTGCGCGAGTTCGGACTCTTAGCTTTTTGACCCTTCTATAATTTCCACACGCTCCGGTAAGAGGAAATCAATAATCATTAGAAATTATATAAATTAATCTTCCCTAGAGTTCACAAATACCTTTTTCTCTAACGAATAAACTACGTCATTTAATGTCGACATCAATATTGACAATACTTCTAACTGCAACCCCCACTTGAAGGTCAATTTGTAATTTTTAATTTTACATGTCCACCTAACACGAAGGGTAAAGGAGGTTTCATTTTGCATACCCCCTTTAACCTTCACCTACCCAGACCCACCACTTCGTAAGCAATTCATGAATGATTTCTGTTCACAATTTAACTGTTTGACATGGATAGATTTTAACTTCCAGCTAGAAAGTAGTATCGACTACTACGGGGCTACTAACCCCTTTAATAAGTGCACTATAGTGACGTGTCGGTATCCCGCGCAGAGTTCGGCGAGTGGTTGTCACGGCGTGCGGTCCCGCGCCTGCGCCGGTCGCCAAGCGAGCGCCGCGCACGCGCCGCTACGCTGCGGGCAGTCATGGAGGTAAAGTAAGCCATAGCCTTACTAATATTATGGTTTAACCAGGGGGGTGTCACCCGCTGGTTAGTACGAACGGTCGGCAAGCAGCCTAGCCCGCTAGCCGCGTTAAAATAATGACGTCGAAAAGAATAATTTTACAAGATAAAGTTGTGTATACGGGACGGGTGTGTTAATAAAAGGAGGGAGGATAAAGCGGAATATTTTTTCAAATTTCGCAAGATATTGGAACGTAAGATTTTATCTCTATCTCCCTTGTGTCGCCTGCACAGTCAATTTCACTAAACGAAGTTTATTAAATCAAGCACATCACACAAAGTGGAGTAAGGAATTGGCTGAATAAGGGACAATTACGCCACTGCCACCCCGAAGTGGAAAAGGCATGACGTATAAGTTATGTTCATTGAATTAATGCACACTGTTATATTTATTTATTTATTTATTTTAATATTTACCTAAATATATCGGCGAGTGGCAACCCTGTGTTGTTGCTACGAGATCGGCACCGAATCAGCGGTGCCTAACGGATTATGCACTCTTATGTCACACGATAAGTTTCAGTTTCGCATGCAAACAGATGAAGTTCTTAGCAATAGGCAATTTATTATACCTTAACTTTCTTTCGGGAGTGAACCTTCTCTACGGTAGTAGTAGTAGTAGTTATTCTTTGGTTTATCGCTGAGCTGTTGTGGGAATCGCTCTATTTAAATTTTATTGATCATAAAAAACTGTGAATGAAAATGATGTAGCATGGATTTGCCGCCAAAGCTCTATACGATACCTTATTTATATCAGTGGTGTTCTCCAACTTATAAAGCGTTCCAGTATTTTGAACAGAGGCGGAAGGCAATTAGGCGTAAGTTGTTAGGAGAGGACATATCTCCCCTCTAGAAGCTCGAATTAATGATAGCCTTTTTAAGAGCACTAGGAAAAACGCCATGTTAAAAAAAAATGTTCGTTGACTTTCCTGCGAAGTTTCTTAGATATGTTTTGTTAAAAGTTATCAGCTTAACAAAGAATAGCAAACGGATGGACGAATTTTAATGCGGTTTTCTGTAGTTGGTAGTAAAGTTCACTGCGATGGTTCTTATATATTTTATAAATGTTTTATTCAAATTGGTTAAGTAGCTCGAAAGTTTTCAGCTTAACAAGGAATAGCGGACGGATTTTATTGCGGTTTTTCGTAGTTTGTAGCTTAAGTGAGATGGTTCTTAGTGATGTTTTGTTAAAATCGCTTCAGTAGTTCTAAAATTAGGTGTAGTTTTTATTTTTTTATTAATTGTTATCTGCAAACTTATTCAGCTGGTCCTGTACCAATAGACTCCAGGGCCATATCCTCGCAATATTGGCAAAGATGTGCCTCTTTATAAACGATGCGTGGACTCGAATTTAAGTAGTCTGGTAAACATAGGCTCTTAATTCCCCTTATGGGTGAGATAGAGATGTAATAAAAGAAATACCTATCGATAAAAGTTTCAACACAACACACATCGAGCTGAAACGATCTAAATATTTGGACGTATATTACTCGTATTTTCTTCGCACGTTTCAAATCTAAAGCTAAATGCATAATCATAATTCAGCGCAGTATAATGGCTTACCACAAATCAAAGAAACTATAATTCGAACCCACGAATAACAATAGACAAATGGTTTTGGACAGGAAGCAAAAAACAATAAAAATAAACATCACGCAGTTTTACAGGCTGTTAATAAATGGGACTGAGTAGCTCTTAGTTATATTTTTAATCGAGCCAATGAACTTCAAAAGGGGTATGAACATTTTTGTGTGGATGCTGGCATATCGACCCGCTGCCATTTTGATTTTTGTTCGAAATCGCGGCGCACTATAACATTGGTATGTATGGGTAGAGGACCCATAGACGAACAAAAATTGACAAGTAATATGGCAAATTAAAGTGTCACGTTACCGAGATATTTGCAGGTAAAGATCGACATATGAGTACAACGACAATCATTAAAAGTAGACCTACTACGCGTCTCTAGCCTCCTACGTATGAGCTGACTACTGCCCAGGCTCAAATAAAGAATCGAAGTCCTTGTGAGCCAGTGTACTCAGGCAAGAACATAATAGAAATGACAACATTCTTTGAAATTTCGCGCCAGTTTTGACAGTTACTCGTGATTGGTGGATTGTATGCGACATTTATTCATGGTTGATGAAGCTCGGCCAATTCTGGGGAATATTTGACCTATAAATGTTCTCAGACGCAGCCAACACCTTCAACTTTAGACTTAGGAGAGACCGAGACAACCGTCCAACGAAAGAGAGGAAAACCTACTGCTCCTCTTCCATTTAAGGGAATGTGTTTGGAAGGCGCTGCTCACTTACTTGTTTCATCTGAAAAGCAGTCATGATGCAGACAGTGCCATTATACAAAATCTCTGTTTGTAAATCATGTAATTTCGCTCAATGTTTGACCCTAGATCGAAACTTTGTTTAAGATGTGAAAACCCCTAAATGTGGAGCCTGCGGGAAATTCGTCGGCATAACCGAACTTATAGGTTGCTTATCCTGCACTCGCACCTATCATCACCTGTGCCTGGATATATCGGTAAAGGACTACAAAAAGCTTCCTGCCGACAACCGTAAAGTAGATAAATGCGACAGTTGCAAATCAGAGCAACGGTCTCAGACGCCACTGCGTACTTCGTCTACTAGCCATGTCAACCAGGATGGCCTTAAGGATCCCGCGCCACGACTTCATACATCCACCGCCGCCTCCACCGTCGCCGCCGTTGTTGTCGACGCCACTGCGAATCTCACACCTCAGCCCAACGTTAGAGCCGGCAATAAACCTGTGTCCTCGGGCAACAGCGCTTTTGATATCACCTCCTTAGAGACTCGTCGACTCGATCCGAGATTTGGGTGTCTGACAAACTGACATTTCAAATGCACATTGAAAACATCGTGGGCCGCGCGTTTCGAGGTCTCGGTTTTGTCATTCGCATCTGCAAACCGTTCAGCGACCTGGGATGCATAAAGCAGGTTTATTGTGCGTAAGATACTCCTAGTATCTTGGAATGTGCATCATGTATTTGTTCCCCGAACTATATTACATACATCCAACGTATTGAGCGTATTCAATCCAAATTTTTTAAACACCTAAACTATGAATCCCATATACAGGGTCGCTTGTACGAGGAGTCCTGTCGGCATCATCACCTCGCCACTCTTGAAGATCGCAGAGTATTATTGGATATGATGGTCCACGATATCCTTTCTGGTCCTCTCGATTCTCCTACGCTGCTATACGAATTTTATTTTTGTGTTCCAAAACATCGTACTCGCAAAATATCTAATAAGCTAATCTCCATCGCTCTCGCTCACACCAACTATGCCCAAAATTCTATCATGGTTCGCTTTGCCGCTGAAATCAATTAAAAAATGGACGCTTTATATCCGTTTTCAACCTCTAAAGCCAAGTTCCGTCAGGATACCATTAATGTGTTGATAGATGATGAGGGAAACAAGTGATTTTACACACACACACACACACTCACATACACGCCTTCACAACACAGTTACACTCCTCACATTGCATTTTATCATGTATATATTTATATTACATCCTTTCATTCATCATCATGACGACCCGAATGGCCGAGACGGCAGTGACCCTGCCTACGAAGCCAAGGGTCCCGGGTTCGAGTCCCGGTGGGGGCAAATATTTGTTTGACGAGAACGGATGTTTGTACCCTAGTCATGGTTGTTTATCTATCTAAGTATAATATTTATCTATATAAGTATGTGTATCGTTGTCTAGTACCCAAGATACAGGGAATCCTAGTTTGGGGCTAGATCAATGTGTGTCAATAGTGTCCAAGATATTATTATTATTATTATTATTCATTAATTTACTTATTATTCTTATTTTTTAAACACTTTTAATTATATGTATAAGTAGGTCACTTTTCTTTCTTGGGTTAGTTTCTTTATTCTTATTGCTAAGTTTTTCTTCTACTTTTTTTTGTATCTTCTGTGGATATCTGTAACTGGCTTTATTCTTGTATTGTTTAATATTGTAACTTACCTATATTATTTGCTGTTGATGACCCAAATATAATAAAATAAAATAAGATTTCCATTCCTAATAACATTTTTATTCAAAGTAATCAAAGACTAGTAATTTCATATTTTATTAAAGATTTTATGTTAGTTAGGTATAATATTCTACCAGAAGATGGCTTTTGTTTTTCATTCTGATTACTGATTATAATAAATACATAATGGGTTCATACAATATTTCAATTATTTAGTTTGTTTGGTTTTTTAAAGAACTTCTTTACCAGAAAAGTTAGTGTTTAGCTATAGTTAATATATTAATTTGGACTGATTTCATAGTCCTCACTTTTGTATGCTTAGAAAAGGGTTATTAATAAACGTAGGGGTGATAGGCGGCAAGTATAAAAAATTACTTTTCATTACTCATACTCTGAAAGGGGGTCATTGTTCATCCAGGCACCGTGCTGAAAGTGGTACATGCCTGCTCTAAAGCAGAAAAGTATTAAAAAAAATATATATGAATCGCAGTTTATATTGAACAACGCAATGGTAGTAACCTATACAGCCATAAAACGGAAGTATTTTTTTAATGTTATGCTCAAAGTAAAAGACATCAACGGGGGCACCGAAATTACTTTTTTTATGAGTAGTATTTTTAAACTTGAGTTTGTTGTTTGTTTTTTAACAAAATAATTTTGATTTCAAGTGACTTTGTTTTTAATAAAATAATTTTGATTTTAACTGACTTGTGTTTACTTTCCTCGTATTCGTAATGAAAAGAAGAGTGTTTAACTCGGGTGATAGCACCCATTTCTGCCTCGAACTATTGGCGCTCTCACTTCGTTCGAGCGCCAAAACATCTCGTCAGGAATGGGTGCCTTTCAGCCCTCGGTTAACAATCTACTATTTCACACCTTTCATTCAGAAAAGTAAGTATTGCTCCACGACGAGAGGGAGCAAAATGCTACTTTTCTGTTCAAGCTACTTTTTTAATTTATTCATTGCCATGTAGCATTTACGCAATGAGCACAGATTAAAATAATCGAATGTTATTATGAAATTACATTACAATCGACTACGAACGCGTAGTCGATTAAAAACGAACATATTTGAAGTTTTAACTTTAACAACGTTATATGCAAATTTATGAATTTTTCGTAATATTTAAAAAAAAATGTCACAATAAATTATTTGTTTTACTGAAATCTAAACTATCGATGTCTGTTATTATGATATAATGAATATTTATATCCGAAACCATTGTAATATTCGATTCGATTATTTTTACACATTAGTAAAAGTACACAGGAATATTTTATCTGTGGTGATCCTAATCCTTCACAATCGCCATTATAAAAAAAAAGTTTTGTTTGCGTTGTTCGATTACTGTAAAAGTGGTGAAAGTATAATTCAAAGTATAGTTTTTTAATTTTTTTAGAGCATTTAATTTAAATTTTCCTCATAGTTGGTGTGAAAAGTTGTATGTGTCACACAGGAGCAAAATTATTTTCGTCATGGGCGTTAACGCTTGAATTCTTCGTTACGCTCAGGATTCTAACTTAGCATCCCTCGCTACGCTCAGGATTCTATCGTAGGATCCTTCCCTTCACTCTGGATTCAATGTATCGCCCTCGCCGTAAATACATCATTTTGCTCCCTTGTGACACAAATAACTATTGGGCCTTAGGAGGCTAGGCGTTAGATTTTAACCCAATAATCGTTCCCAGGTTGATTATTATTATAACTCTTTATTGGAAGAGAGTAGGACATTACTAGATACTTTGACATAATATAACGTTTCATTGTGATACGATTTAGTAGATAAATAATTAATTATAGTAGTAGTTTTCTCGTGCTCCTCGTAGTATGTAATGTCCTCGCTTCCAATAAACAGTAATAATAACCTGGGAACCATTATTTGGACACAATCTGACGCCTATCGACACGTTATTAATGAGTCTATTTTTAATGATTTTCGTTGCACTCATATGTCGATATATCTCGGTAACGTGTTACTTGACATTTTTGTTCGTCTATGTGTCGTCTACCCATACATACCGATCCGATCCGATTTATTAATAAGCTAGGTAATAGAAGTCTCTGAGAGATTTCTCCAAAGAAACCAACATCCTAACAGTTGCAAGTCAATATATCTATGAAAACATAATGTATGTGAGGAAAAATATCAGTAGCTTTAAAACCATTGATAGCCGCCACAATGGGCAAACTAGAAATAAACATAAACTTTCTTTTCCAATGTTCAGACTCACAAAAGTTAGTAGTTCTTTTATGAGGCACTGTATACGCTTCTACAACAAAATTCCGCAAGAAACACAAAACTTAACTGAAGTTCAGTTTGTGCACAAAGGCCTTCTACAAAATTAATGATTTTTTTACAAGACACCGACATCTGGAATTAAACCAGTTCATTGCACCCTATACATATATTATGTAATAATTAGGCACCTAATTAATGTTTTTTTATGCTTGCTTGATTATGTTATGACGTTCATTATGTCTCAATTTTTGTGCTATTATGAATAAAAATATTTGAACTTGAACTTGAACTACCACTGCGTTGCGATTTTGAGAAAAAAAGGGCTGCGGCGGCGGCGCGGTATGCCAGATCGCTTCTATCCCCTTTCTTGTCATTTTGTAGATTCCAGACTATTAGTAGGGGAGGCCGGGAGGGGATTTAATGAGTAACTCGATTGCGTTAGATTAAGATATGGGATATACCTTACACCCTGGTTCGTAAATCGATCAAATCTGAGATTAGAGCCGCGCCGTTATGGCAACAAAAAATAAGTCCAGATTTATTGAAATGTGTACTTATCAGCATGTCATTAACTCTGATCTGGCGTCCACCAGGGTCGTATTCAGACTAGGGGCCCATAGCTAGTAGAAACACTCGTCCGACCGTGATAAAGGTCAGATCTATCGGCGCTTCGCCGAGCCACAAACTTATTATCTAAAGATACCTTGGGTGTGTGTGCAGCTGTGGTGAAGACCCCCTTCCCAGTAAGATACTGGGCGCGCGTCTCGGTATAAGTTCCAGTTCTTTGCTGAAGGAGGTTCTCTGCATCTCCATGCCGACAGCGAGACTTGCCAAAAATCTCACTTAGTGACACACTGTTCCACTTAGTTCTAAAAGCACGGACCCCCCGGGAGGTATAGAACGCACGTGCGACACTTATACCCTTGTTCTAACTAGCGTAGTTCCCCGCGAAACTCAATGTTCCCACGCTACTGGTATCGGGCCAGCGCGGTGTCTCTTAGCGAGATCCTCCAACACACGCGACAATTCGATCTGGCCAAAATATATCACCAAATGCACTGGCAATGACGCGGAGTCACAATATTGAATATCAAACACGCGTTTTGGGAATGGATTGATATAATATTACTTGATTTCCATTACAATTCTCCAAATTCAGTGACAGTTTACCTCAAAACGTCATTTTGACATAACTAGAGAAAAAGGTGCCTTCCGAATTGCGTTTACGACTGCGTTCGGTTCCGAACAAACTCATCACATCTTAGTCTGACGGTTACTTTAAATCCCACTTGTATAGACTTATTTGTTTTGCCCTTATGCGGTTCTAATTTTGGTGTAAGTTTAGTTTATTCGGTATGTACTTTTTTAGATGTATCTTTTTACTCAATTTGGGAAACAGCAGTAACTAAAGCCGCTACTAAACACAATGTTAGATATATCCTATATCTTATTCTGACGCGGTCGACTTCCTCACGAAATAGTCTAGGAGCCTCCCGGTCTATGTTGTCACAGCAACCAGTATCTACAAAGTCGTTATCTCAGATATCCTTACAAGGACCTATACTTTGTCCACTCTATTAATAGTTTTTTGACAGCTCAAAACCATATACATTTTTGACGTTTGAAATGAGAAATATTGATTATTATGTAGGCAATAAGGAAATGTCAAAAGACCATTAATAGAGTGGACAAAGTATAATTGAGTTTATTATAACATTCCGAAAGATAGCTACTGAAAAAGTATTCCTACAACACATTAAAGTTTTTACTTTTCGAGTTGAACGAAGTTAAAATTAAGGAAGTATTGTTATCGTAAAAAAACATCGAGGTTGAGATTTTAATGGGGATAGATCCTCTATTGTTAACTTAGTCAGAAAAAGTGAAAAAAAAGTATTTGTATGTGTATGTGTATGCATGGATGGCTGTTTTCCGTTGTCAGTTCTAGAGCCTAAACCACTGAACCAAATTGGATGAAATTTTGTATTGAGGGTTATTTTGTAAATATCTAGGACATATTTTTTTGTTTTTGGATAACTTGATTATTTAAGGTACCTGTCATACAAATCAAACACATTTATTGAATTTATTCAAAAAAGGGACTAACGATTTTTGTCAATCTTCTCGTCGTGGTATCTCTTAATATCATTTATAACATGACATACTCGGTTATTACCGCAAAACTCTAAAAATGCTAGCTCCCATACAATATGCACACAGCGGCATATATCCCATACATTAGGCGGCGGGCGGAATAAGCTCATAGTGCGGGGCATGGTTAAAGTAGAAAGGAGTTGTTTTGTATGATGGAGTGGTTGTTAGGGACATCGTTCTGAACTACTTTTAGTATGGGACCGACTTGATGAAAGCAACTTTATTTTCAACTCCACCATATAACTCAGGTGAGTGCTAGGCCCGAAATGTACTGAGTTAAGAAAAATAAAGTTGTTCAGAATGATGTCCCTAAGAACCGCCTTTCGGCTTGTAACCCCCTTTCTGTTAGACCCTGTATACTTTATGTAGATAGATAGATAGATAAACGTTTATTGCATCAAAGCAGCACACACACATATGTATATATATATAACTTCTTAAAACGTCTCCTAAACGCCTGCGCACGAATATCCACAAACTATTATTTAAATAACAACACTGTAAGCATCATGCGAGAAAGTTAGTACAGGGTGGCGCGCACAATTTATTATAGATACCCGCAGGCCTTTACATTACATTAGTACATTATCAGTAATATTTTGTATTTAGTACATTAGTACAGCTATTTAGTACATTATACGGTTCATTATACGGTCATCGCGAGCAAACCTTCATTACTCCATAGCTTCGGCGACGGGCTAGCCCCCAGTCACGCAAAATGGAGAATTAAATGACTGGCTTAAGCCATTAACGTAGGCAAAATACGGTGTTTGAGATAGTCAAAATTATACTTATTTATTATTTTATCTACACACGTATCATCAACCCTATTTACAAACATGCGGATCCTGAACATATCAAAGAGAGCTTATGATATGTGTGTAGATAAACTAGTGTATGTAACTGTACATAATTAGGCATCAAAACTCTCGAGTGATATTATTATGAAACTCGCTTTCGGCTCGTTTCATAAACCCATAAACTTACTCTCCAGTTTTAATGCCCTCCATTAATCCTCCAAACTACTAATAAGGATACTTTTTAGGGACTGTCAAAACGGTAATTTGTCCCCGAGTTTTATGAAAAAGTCAAATGCTGTCTTTTTAACACAAAATTGAGTTTATAAAATACAATTGCTGGAAATATACAATTTTGATATTGTCAAACGTTGTCGTTGAAATAGTTTCAGCTTCAGACTCGTTTCTAGATTTATTGGACTAAGTACTTTTCATTCATAATTCTTTATTGCACAAAGATAAATTTGTTGAAAACATATGTACAAAGGCGAGCTTATCTCTTATCTTTAAAAAGAGATTTCTTCCAGCAAACCAAGGCATGATAGGAAAAATTACCAAGAAAGGCTAGGCAGTGCACAATATCAAATAACTTATCTATTAATAAATAATGATTAAATAAATAAAATATCTTTAATATATGTAAAATAAAATATCTATATGTCACCGGAAAATAATACGACCCTTCTAGATTATATTAGGCTAGGTTAGGTTAAGTTAGGTTAGGTTAGGTTAGGTTAGGTTAGGTTAGGTTAGGTTTTTTTTTTTTTTTAGTAGGGTTGCACCTGGGAATAATCCTCATGGACGTCTGGGAGGGGAGACCCAGACAGTGTCGGACTCTTACCGACTAAAAAACCCTGATGCACACCCTTTACATTTTACCCTTATCTTAGACAAGGCCTTTTTTATTACGTTTATGTTATTATATCTTATAATTATTTATCTTACTATAACAAAACTACTATAACTAACTAATCCAGGAGATACTTTTTTGGTCTTTTTCTTTTTATATATATAAATACTTTTTTTTTTTTTTCCCTTTTCCCTTCTTTTTTTTTCTTTCTTTCTTTCCTTTTTCCTTTTTTTCTTTCTTTTTTTTTTTTTCCATAAATTAAACTATTTTGCACGACATATTTGAGCACTTATAATAACCTACCTTTCACACTTTGTCTTTATATTTATCTCTATGATATTTTCTCATATCATCAAAATATGATAATATCATGGTTTCCTTAATTCTACTTATTTCTTTTATTTACGTTTATAACTATCTTCTTACAGTACTCTAAAAATGAATCTTTATGCGTGCCACTTATTATTTTCGCGAAATTTCCACTCTCAATTTTTTTATTTATCTCCTGCTCTACCTCAAACCTTTCTTTGGCAAATATTGGACATTCGGCTATGATGTGGGGGACTGTTTCGCTCACGGCTGGGTCGCAGGCGCACGATGGGCTATCTTTACGCTTGAAACGGTGTAGGTATTCGGAAAACCCACCATGCCCTGTGAAAAGTTGTGTTGTGATGTATGATTGTACAATATTTCGTGCTGCTTTGTACGCCGCTGATGCATCAGGGAAAAACAGCTTGGTAATTGCAGCCGTTTTCCCGCTTTTATATCTCCTGTTCCATTCGGCAATTGTTTCTAGTCTGTTCATACGCTTGACGAATGAAACAGGACATAGGTCGTATTGTGGCCGGGTTTTTGACCTGAGAGCAGCATCTTTTGCGAGCTGATCGGCTCTCTCATTTCCTTCCAGTCCTGCATGGGCTTTGATCCAGAACAGAGAAACACACTTGTTCTGGCGTCTACAAAGTGTCAATTTGTCTCTAATTTCAACTGCTAGGGGATGAGTAGAACCGACGTTTGTTGCCGTTTGGAGAGCCGTCATCGAGTCGCTGCAGATACCCACTGTGGTGCACGACGGGTGCTTGAGCACTTCTCTAACCGCTTGACAGAGCGCCAGGAGTTCTGCCTGGTAGATAGTGCAGTAAGGCGATAACTTAAGCTTCAAGAATCGGATCTCTGTTTCGCCTCTCCACAGGGACAGCGCCGCACCCACTTTACCCTCAATCTTGCTGCCATCGGTGAATATGCGAATTTCGAAATTCGAAATTGCCTTATATTGTTCCTCGTCCGCCAAGATGCCGAACTCGAGGCTCGTTTGCTCGGTGGGGTGTGGGAAATCTATTTTGCGAGCCATCCGTTCCACCCCCACATCACCCAGCGCCGGCTTGGGAATCCCCTTTTTAGCCTCGTATAACGAGGCTGCCTCACGAATTCGGAGATCGAGAGGGAGTATTCCTGACAACACCAGGGCTGAGTCCAGGGACACAGTGCGGTAAGCTCTGCACATTTTTTGAGCAAATCCTCTCTGCACCACACTCAACTTCTTGCGGATACCCAATTTATTAGCGGTTGGCGCCCACGCACTCGCAGCATACAGCAGCACGGGCTCGACTGCTGCTGTGTAAATCAACCTAACCACCTCCGGGTGTAAACCCCAGCTGACACGAGCTGCTCTCGCCAATTGTTTATAGATGGATATTGCTCTTTTGCAGGCTAGGGTCACATGTTTGTTAAAAGTGAGCTTATCATCGATGGTGAGACCAAGTAGTTTGATTTCTCGAGACAGGCCGATCCCGACCCCGCCCATGCTCAAACGTGGTGTGTCGTACTTTAACTTTCTGGTTACCACCATCGCACAGGTTTTGTGCGGTGCAAACTTCATACGGTTTCTGACACCCCACGCTCGAACATGCTCAAGAGTGAGATTTGCCTGCCTCTCAATCTCAAGCGCTGTATTCCCGTCGAACACCAAGACGATATCATCGGCGAATGCTTGGCAGTAGATGCCTCTTTCTTCTAACTGCCGAAGGAGTGGGTCCAACAAAAGGTTCCAGAGGATTGGCTCACCTATGGTGCCCTGAACGCAACCTTTACTCGTACCCATACAGTGTTCCTGTCCAGCATATTTAACTCTTACCGCTCTGTCTTCAAGATATCTACCGATTACTCGCCTCAAGTTCACTGGGCAGTCCACCTCTGCCAGACGCACTTTTATGGCTGGCCACCAGGCACTATCAAAAGCCCCCTCTATATCCAGCGACACAACTGTAAGTATTTTCTTTTGTTCTAAATTCATACGGATGTACTGAATTAGGGTGTAGAGGGAGTCTTCAGTGCTTTTCTGGGGCATAAATCCATATTGGTGTGGGCTAATGGTAGGCAAAACGTAATATTTGAGGCGAGCAACCAGCATCTTTTCGTAGATCTTTACATATAGTAATAATATACATACTATAACTACTATCATGAAAGAGAGAGGAAATGCTCTTTTACCCGGTTTTTGTAAGAGAAAAGAGTGGGACTGTCTCTTATCTTGCGAGGAACTGCGTTCCACAGTCGGACCGCCTGCAACCTGAAGGTGTGCTCATACGCCGAGGTGTTGTGCCTTGGTGTGGCTAAGAGTGAGACCGTGTGAGATCTCCGGTCACTTGTCAAATACAGTATTGTGCTTCTGCCAACCCGTAACAGAAAAGGCGTGACTCCATGTTATGTGGTTTGTATAAATGTCTCCTGCATCTATTTCTCAATCAAATGAGGTACGGCGACATTAGGCTCGGCGGTTCCAGGTCATCTATTAGATCTGGTCTGGTAATCAACCTGTCCCAAGACATGTGCCAGGCAATTTGTCCATCTGTTGACTTGACGAAGTCGTGACCATAATATCGTCTGGACGCGCCCGCGTCTTCATTTGGCCGAGATTCTCAGTGATTTTTAATGGGTCTAGAAAAGTTTTGATGAAGAAAGAAACAAATAGTTTGCTGGAAGAAATCTCTTTTTAGAGATAAGCTCGCCTTTGTACATGCGTTTCCTTTTAATGTAACTGCTTAAATATTTATGTGCAATAAAGAGTTATGAATTAAATGGTTCAATTAAAAAAAATAAAGTTGAACTAGAATATTTATTTTTTAAATGGTATTGAAAGTTTGTTCAAAATTATCTATCTATCTAGAAGTCCAATAATAATGAAAGTTATTTTGCAGACAATAACTTACATTATTATTGGACCTATGCTCTAAAATAATTGCCATATTTTGGCGACCAAACACCATTAGTAAGCCTAACGCTAAATACCTTCCATTCTAATTAGCACTGGCAATATGTTATAATTACACAACGGATGCATCCGCCACATCATACTGTCGATTGCCAAACGCCATGCCGTTTATATTTAGATCTGTTGATCATCAGTGCTATTTTAAACTCCCGCATATAGCGACATCTAGCGAAATTTTCACGCAGCATATCGTTGCGAGTTCTCACGAACTCTTCGATCGCCGACGAGCGGAAAGTGCGTGTGCAGTTTTCTAAGACCAGTAGATTCATGCATTGGCGAGAGATGGCGCTTATTAACTAATTGGATTTCAAAATGGTTGAGATTAGCGGCCTGGATTTTGGTAATTGTTGATTGAAATCCCACACCCAATCCTCTGTGGCGTAAGGACCTATTCTATACTCAAAAAGCTTTTATTAGCTTTACGTTTTATACCTACTTGGCCGCTGACTCCATCTGAACGCATCTGACTGCATCTCATTTTTGTCATCAAATACTTCTTACCCTGACCGGGAATAGAACCTGTGAGCGCTATCCTATAACACGAGCGCTTGCCACTTTGTTTCGTCCCCGCAGCCTTTAAATATCTTTAGTGCAGTCGTCAAAACACAAAGTTGAAATTGAGGCTTTCGTGACGTCAATTCCAATTTACGAGCATGACCTAGTTATGGAAATACACGTCTTTAATCCAGATATTTCATGTTTAATCTGTCAATCAATCATTTGATTTGAGCAAATAAATAAAATCGTATGTAGCTTTTAAATTCTTCTGTTTTAACCCACAACTAAAAAGGGGTGTTATTAAAATCAAAATCAAAATCAAAAATCATTTATTTCCATATGATGTTGTTACATCACTTAGATCCGTCATTACATTTTTTTGGGTGAGTTCACTAACCCAATGGCGGAATCTGTGGAGAAGAGCTCACCGAAGAAACTCCACAGTCGTCGCATCTTTTGCGTTTCCTTTTTTAAATAAAATATTGTCAAATTACAAACTGAATGCTAATTATATATCGAAACAGCCTGTTACTCAAACAATCTATTCCCATGGACATCTGTCCTCTAAGTAATCAGATATCCTGTAGTAACCTTTTTTATACAATTTCTGTTTTATTATTATTTTAAACTTGTCTAAAGGTAAGTTTTTAATATCAGTAGGGACCTTATTGTAATAGCGTATACAATTGCCTTTAAAAGAATTACTAATTTTATGTAGTCGGCTTACATAAGCAACCAACTTGTCTTTATTTCTAGTATTAAAATTGTGTATATCACTGTACTTCTGAAAATTAGTTATATTTCTTTTTACATACACAAGATTGTCATAGATATATTGAGACACAAATGTCAGAATATTGATTTCTTTAAACTTTTCCCTCAGTGACACTCTAGGCCCTAATCTATAAATTGCACGAACAGCCCGTTTCTGCAGAATAAATATACTATTAGCATTCGCAGCGTGACCCCACAATAAAATACCATAGGTCATTAGACTATGAAAGTAACTAAAGTAGACTAGTCTAGCGGTGTCTACGTCGGTAAGAGCTCTAATTTTTTTAACTGCGAACGCTGCCGAACTCAGTCTGTTCGACAATTTATTTATATGAGGATCCCATTGTAGTTTGGCGTCTAAAGTAATGCCCAAAAAGACAGTCGACTGCACAAGGTCCAATCTCTGTCCTTTTATAAATATGTCTGTAGTTACCGGGTTCACATTGGGTAACACGAATTTAATACATTTAGTTTTCTTTTCATTAAGTAATAAATTGTTAACAGTAAACCAGTTCACTATACTAGAGATAGCATTGTTTACCTCGTCATAATTTGATTGCTGTCTTTTAACTTTAAATATCAAAGAAGTATCATCGGCAAACAATACTAACCCATGTTTTGCTTTAACGAGGTAAGGTAAATCATTAATATATACTAAAAACAAGAAAGGACCAAGAATTGAACCTTGCGGTACGCCCATACTTATTGAAGACCCAGGTGATCTTTTCCCATTAACATCGACCATCTGAACCCTATCTGTTAGATATGACTCCAGAAGGCCAAGTGCCTGATCTTTTACACCATAATGGCGTAACTTCCTGACAAGAGTGTCATGATGGACGCAATCAAAAGCCTTGGATAGATCGCAGAAGACACCTATTGCATCCATTGCGTCTTCCCAGGCATCAAAAATATTGTCGATTAGTTCAACACCAGCATCGGCTGTTGAACGACCCTTTGTGAAACCAAACTGAGCAATATGAATTAAATTATTGAGATAAAAATGACTTTGCAATTGATTAAGTATGAGTTTTTCAAATATTTTGCTAAGCGTTGGTAGTATCGATATGGGTCTAAAATTGGTGGGGTCTGATGTACTACCAGCTTTGAATAAAGGTATAACTTTACTTAGTTTCATCAAGTCAGGAAACACACCACTATCTATACATTGATTAAATATACAACAAAGGTGAGGTGCAATACAATCTACAATGGAACTAATAATTTTTACTGATAGACCATGGGCGTCAGCTGTCTTTTTCATTTCCAGGGATTTAAACGCTTTTACAATGTCTTCATTATTTACGTGCCTAAATTTAAAATCTGTTTTACATTCCTCAAAGTTTTGTTTAAGTATAGATTCAGCAGCAGCGGGAGATGAATTTAAAGACTTGGTTGTTGAAACTGGAATGTCCGTAAAGAAATTTTCGAAAGCTTTTGCTACTTCTAGGTCTGTACTTAGCAATTGATTATCTATCTTAAGCTTGAAGTTATTATGTGTAGCTTTGGCCTTTCCAGTCTCTCTGTTTATAATTTGCCAAGTCGTTTTCATTACATTGCTACTAGATTCAATTTTGTTTTTAATGAAATTAGATTTAGCTACGGCACAAACGCGTTTAAACATTTTTGAATAACTACGAACATAATCTAGAAAGGCCGTATTTTTATTATATGATTTCTCTTCATAGAGTTCATATAATCTTCGTCTGCTCCTATGAATTCCAACTGTCGCCCAATCACTAAACAAAGCTTTGTTATTAACTTTTATAGTTTTTGATTTAAATACCGTATCATATTCATTTTTGACAAGGTTAAATACTGAGTTGTACAACAAATTTGGATCGTCACTGTATGGTATTTCCCATAGTTTATCTAAAATATTATTCCTGTAGTGTTCAAGCCGAGTGTCACTAACGGGCACACATGTAATATCCTCTTTTTGGTCCTTTTTTATTTTAATATTGAATATACCTATCTGACCAGAGTGATCAGAGGTTAATTTATTGATGACCGATTTGAAAATGGGCGTAATGTTAGTAAATATATTGTCAATGCAGGTAGCAGATGTTGCAGTAATTCTAGTAGGCTCCAAAAACAGATAGTTCATGTTGTGACATAAAAATAAAGATTTTAATCTAGTACAAATATTATTATCCTCTAACAGATTAACATTAAAATCACCACAAATTATAAAAAAAATGTTTTTATCGCTGATTTTAATCAACACTTCATCCATTTTCTTTTCGAATAAATCAAAGGATGAATCTGGTGGTCTGTATACGCTCATTACAATAAGTTGTTCAAGTTCAATACAGGCTATTTCCATGGTACGCTCAACAGACAGGCTCACTATGTCAACTCGTTCCTTATATTTAAAACTATTATTTACAAGTATTAAGGAGCCACCGCGATCAGCTGTTTTTCTGTTGAACGAACTAGCAACGTGGTGGTTATTAAAGTTGAACATGAACTGATAACTCTTTAAAAAGTGCTCTGTTATACATAAAATATCAATATTATTACAGTTCATGAATAACTCAATTTCCAGTTCTTTACTTAACATGCCCTGTATATTTTGATGAACCACGTTTAAAATATTCTTACTTTTACATTTTTCATTACTAGTAACTTGATTTAATGGGCAAGATGAAGGTATATTTATACAAATATTAATATTACTGCCAGAGTTACTCTCTGTTGTCCTATGGGTTAATTTAAAGAGCTTGGAACAGATTCCAAGGAGTACATGTCATTATTATTACACTGCTCAATAGAAGCAGGCGTTTCATTAGTCAAAAACTTGACTGAGTTCAAAATAAAATAAGATAGTGACTGTGCTATCTGTTTTGTATAAAACCTAGATAGGTAATACCTATCCTTAGTCAAATAAAAATATTTTCCAATACAAATATTGGTGTTTATGAAATGAAATTTTTCAGTATGACGACATGTCAATGTGTGTATAAATGTATTATAATCATGTCTTATATGATTTTCATGTTGTGACAAAGATTGGCTGAAGGGAAACGCAAACAAGATTATTCTATCTACATTTTGTAAAGAATTTAATTTGGAAAAGTATTTAGTAATTAGTTTTTTAGATACATTGTCCCTTCTACCAATTAAAATAATTAGGGTGGTTGGTTCTAAAAACTGCGATGACAACACTTTGTTTAATATTTGTGAATATGTGGCGCCAGGCATACAGTTATTTAATATTGCCTGGCCCACGCGCTGACTAAGTTGTAAACCCATATTTTTTCCAAGTTCATCGCTGTACATTATATACCTATCCTTTGTCCGAGAGAAGGAGGCGTTATTGATAACACTATTAGTACTCAAGTCGACTGACGGCGGCGCCTGGGTCAGTATCAGCTGTTCGGCCGGCTGCTCGGCGGGACACACGGTCGGCACGGAACAGTCCGCTGGAGCTTGTTTACAATCACAGATGTGATTGTCGGTCAAAGATATGAAAGTGTCATAATTATACTTACACGTCTCCAACAAACTATTCATAGCCGACACATGTTCCTTAATTTCGTATTGTGCTGACTCATATTTACGTGTTATACTTTGTAATGATGAGTTTAAAATATGCATATCTGACTGGAGTCGCCGTGTGTCACATTCGTACTTTTCTGTAGTTTTTTCCAAACATAATCTACAATCATCGATTTCCTTAATTAATTCGACACGTTCCTTGCTACAATTTACATTTTTACAAAATATTTTATTTCTATTAGCTAGTTTTTGTGTTTTTTTTTGTATAATTATTCAATTTAACATATTTCTTTAATTTATTTTTACTACAGCTCATAGTGGTTACTGATTGCGATCTATTAGGACTATCACACGTGAGATCACAAGCTGTTAGGTCAATAGTTGGTATGCCAGTTTGGCTCATGACCTCATTATAGAAGGCCCTGGTTGTAGCACTTTCTCGCTGTTCCTCCCGCTCGCTGAAAACTTGAAGCTCGTGGTGTGCCTCTGCAAGCTTTTGTTCAAGTGATTTTATGTGTTGCAATGCTACGTGGTGGACATCATGACACTTGTAAAATGAGTCGACTTGGTGTTGTAGTTCATCTCTCTGGGCACTGAGATCCTGGCATTGGATGTCCAACTCACTGAGCTCTTCTTTTAGCGCCGAATTTTTCTTAATTTGCTTTTCTATCTCCTCTTCACACTCATCTCGCTCTCGTAGAAGTATTTCACAAAGCTCTTGGCTCTTCTTGAGCTCCAGCAAGGTCGCTTTCAGCTTCAACTCCACATCGCGTGTGCTCATCTTGCTTCGGGTCAGCATTGCACCCTTTTTCGCCTGAAAAAAAACCGCGAATAGGTGTCAGTGTATGACCGGGTGGTACTTCCCCCGTTTACGTCGTTGTTATTTGAACTGATTTTGACAGTTCAATCGGCCGGTACAATCGGTCTTGTTTTTTCCAAAGCTTGTATGTTTGCACAGCTGTTTCTTATCTACACATTATTTAATCACTAATTACTACTTAAATTAAGTTTACTCGTGCAGAAAAGCAATTTTGACTAATTTAATTGAAATAAAAACTACAGAGCTGTTTACATCGTCAGCTATTCGGTCTGGGGTTGCCAGCCGAAAAATTAGTTTGAAGTGTCTGTTTGTGTGTGTATAATCACGTGACATATTTTTTGAACCTAACCTCAGACATAGCCTCAGATGAATGAAACTATTTGCCTCCAAATACGACCCAGCAGCGCCACACATACCTAGCTGCCATCTGCCATTGATAAAGCCCCGCAGAATGGTTATGCGCGTAACGTCAAGGCGTTTGTCGTCATAGTGACGTCAGTTGCTGCGAGTGTAGTTAGCAGACAAATACAATGTATCTCCAAGACTCAATTACCGAAAGAATGGACCTGGCGTCGATGACGTCACTGCGACGCATGGGTACGGTGTGCAAAAAAAGCGGAATTAAGAATATTTATGAAACTTAAATGTTTATGAAAAACTCTAGGTATGCTGTGTTAGATTAAAATAAATGTATAACACAATGCCTAAAATTACTATTTTTTTATTTGTAACAATTAAAAAGTAGGTACTTAGTTACGAGTCATCTTCAGTATTATCAATCACTATAACTTAAAGGTGCTATGCCTGTCATGAATTTGCTATCGCTAGAATATGTTTCTGAATCTGAACTGTCTTCTCCTCCTAAGGTATAATGAGTTCCCTTTGATTTAGTTCTTCGAGGTGGTCATCGATTAACTTCTATCTTCCAGTCTGCCGTCGTAATTGAAAGTATTGCGTCTCTCGTCAGTCCCTCAATTTCCTTTTTGGACTGGGAATGGGTGTTTGACAGACTTTAAGGCATCTAGTGTCAAAGACTCGTTTAGATTGCAGCTGTTCAACATTCTTATCGGCGACTCTACTCTTTACATGGTTTCAAATATATTTAATAAGGTTTAAATTAGTAGCTCTCTGAGCTGTAGACCTCGCGGTGACATTTTTTCTTAATCACACAAACAGACTTATTAATGCACCTGATTACCCACATGGAGTATGAAAGAAGTTACGCCAATAACTTTGTAAACTACATTTTGCGGTCTTAAAATTAACCTATCGACTTATAAAATTATATAGCCTATTTGTCTCATGGTATCTACAAATCCAACGACTCCTTATTTGTTAAAGTCCGTCAAGATGTTTGGACTGTAGTGGTTTTTTGAAATTTTAAAACCTAAGGGTTTTACATCCCGTTTGAAAAAATTTCAAAAACTGAACTGACAAAAAAATATCCGCGCCTGCATCAGATGTGCTCCTGAAGCAATCGAACCTACTCACAAAAATTCACGACAGTCAGTTAAGAAATGCGGCCTATTCAGGATAACATCCAGACATTCGAAAGCATTTTTGCTTTCGCTCGCTCGGTCAATCACATTTATATGGCGGTAATCGTACTGTGTTATGATCATGATCAGCCAAAACCTTATCAATGATACAGTTTTAGAAGTTTTGTGGGATTTGATGATCATGTATAATTCCGTTTTCGTACAATTTTCTGGAAAAATATGTTATCTGCCTTGAGTCACTCGACCATCACTACTTTTCAACCGACTTCAAAAAGGAGGAAGTTCTCAATTCGTTTTTGTGTGTGTTTGTTACGCGATTACTCCGTCAATTATGAACAGATTTCGATGATTCTTGTTTTTATTGGTAGGTCATAATTTGGAGGAGGTCCCATACAAATCGTATCAAAATTGATATAGCGCTTTTTGAAAAAATCAACAAATACAAAAAATATATACACATATGATGTTTTAGTTTGTGGTTCCGTGCAGCAAATGTTTTTATGATGACTTTTCATGTACACAGACTTCATTCACATCCTGACCGGGGAGGAAGAAGTAGGGCTTGAACTTGAAGTCAGTTTTTTAAGTTTTTGACTTGGTGAATTGGAAATACGGACGTAAAGTTTAGTGTTACTTATAAATAAATCGATTGAATCTGCATTAAAGTCATGAAGAAGATGTGATAAGAAAGAGAGGGCAGGTTTTTCTAGTAGTCACGGCATAAAGTGTAGTATACAACTCTTGAATAAAACGAATTTATATCGAGGGCCATGAGTCACACGCGTCGCTCAGGATTTATTATTTCATTTCATACAGTTCTCCATAAATGGATAATAATAAATTCTTTTATATTAATGATATAATGAAGTGTTTTTTTTATCCTTTTTTGTACGCGAACCCCTTTCAAGTTAAAAAAAATCTAGCGAACCCCTAAGATCTCCTTTATCCAAAGGCATGGGCAGGAGTTTTAGAACAGTTTTTTTAATGTTATTTGAACCCATGCTGGAAGGCCTGTCTTCCTCTTTACTGTAGTGTAAAGGGTTCTCCATTGCTAACGCGATTCGTCGGTATATTAAGCAAACGTTTTTTCATACCATTTTAAATTGAAATGACGAATGAAATCATCGGAGTTCATTTGGTCAATGCACATTTTGTGTTAGCTTTGATTGGATTGCGCCAACTACAAATCCATTTTCGCTTTCAGCATGAATTGTTATCCATCGGCGACCAGAGCTATCGTTCTTTTTTACTCCCTAATCCGTAGCAGACTGCCAACTTTTCACGGTACAATGGGCACGGATCCATGTTTCGTCAATATATATCACTATTTTTTTTATCAGCACCAAGTAAATCATTAACTTAACACATCGTTAATGTTTAGGTCTCCGTGCCTGTATGATGGGCTTCTCGATTAAAGTCATCCTTTCTTGATGTAATTTAAGGATTTCGTACCCGGAGGGTGCCAAACGGGAACCTATTACTAAGCCACCGCTGTCCGTCCATCCGTCCGTCCGTCTGTCACCAGGCTGTATCTCATGAACCGTGATAGTTAGACAGATGATGTATTTCTGTTGCCGCTATAACAACAAATACTAAAAAACAGAATAAAATAAATATTTAAGGGGGCTCCCATACAACAATTCTTTGAATACCACATACAAACTTATGAATGCACCTGGTTACGTACATGTAGTGTGAAAGTAGCCATACCAATAACTTTGTAAACAATATTTTGCTATGTAAAATCCAAACTATTCACTCCACACCATCCCTGCCATTGTACGATGGTACGGACCATTCGTTCGCGAGTTCGACTCGCACTTGACAGTTTTTTTTATCGATATCCCAATTTGATCTTTATAATTTGTGTTAATGTCGTCTCACTTCATTTATAATTTGAATCTCGCATAGCAGCAGTCATTATTTTTGTGCATTGAAGGAATATCATTCCACACTATATATGTATATTGTATTATATTATATTAAAGTCGTCCACAAATATTTTTTCTCCTCGGTGGTTGTCGGGGTTTTCATTTTACAACCAGTAGCCTCAGAATTTTATTTTTCCCTTTCTATTTTGAGACTGTATTTTTGACCACTCCTGGGGCGGCGATTCCAAGTTTTGTAACTCTTGCTTTTAACTTCACGTAATTACATTTTATTTGGAAACTATCACGTTCAGTTCAGAGTCCGATACATTATTGTATGACTTACTCTGCTATGCACACTCTTGGAGTCTCTCTCCTTTTCAAAATAATCATCTACATTCACAGTTATTTAGCGAGCTCGGCTATTGAGCATTTTCCTACTGATCTTGTTCAGTAATTAACACGTGAACGTGAATCGCTATCTAATGAATTATGTATCACGTGATAATATCTAATTCATTAGATAAAGTAGGTTGTCCAGTGTACGTAACAAATTATTAAGTTGTTACTGTAGGCTGCATCTATGGAAACGAAGGAGTATTATCTACATGAAATTAAACGCCTAGTTATAGCTGTCTTGATTTCTCACCTTTATTCTTGCCGTAAATCTTGGCAAGAAAACAAAAAAATAAATGATGGCAACATTTGCAGACTACTGCGAGTTTTTTTATGAAATATTTGGTTTGTCTATTTAAACAAGCAGTAGTCCTCCAAAAGGTGATTTATAATGTAATTTTTTTAAGATTTCTTGGAATTCTTTTTTCTATTTTTAGAACTTGCAGTTGCAAGGATAAGTAAAAAATCTCACAAGCCCTTACAAATGTAACATGGTTATACAATATCTAATACCTGAACAGGTGATAATTAAATCAGATACGTATCTCATGAAATCATCTCAATCTATCTTTGACTCGCGATTACACACGACCATTATCGTTGCTAACCGTACTAAGTTTTCTTCACATGGTCTACATGTCTTTGGGCGATGACGTCAAATAACAATTTTGAAGGGGAACTTTTAAGCGCATTTTCTTTCTGTAGGCTTTTTATCTGTGTGTCTGTGTATTTGTCCTGGTTTCCTAGAGCTCAAACGGGTGGACAGATTTGAATGTAGTTTTATAATGTAAGTTGACTTCACGCCATAGTTCTTAGCTATATTTTATCAAAATCGGTTCTATGGTTCGAAAATTATCAGAATAACAGGGAAACAATTGATCCATAGTCTTTTATCTACACACGTATCATAAACCCTCTTTACAGAGTCCAAAAACCGCACGTTACGACCAGCAAAATGTTATACTACTTGGTAAAAACTCATTTCTTATCTGAATATTGATAAAATTTCGAACGCCGACACCCGCCTGCGTGCCGCCCCTAGTTTGTCTGTGAAGCTGGTACTACTGAACATGCTAAACAAGTGCAGTGCAATGATCAATGCCACCATGCCGGTCAAACATGCAGTTCCTGAACACATCAAAGAGACCTTATGATATGTGTGTAGATAAACTAGTGCATGTAACTGAACATAATTAGGCACTAAAACTCTCGATTTTTAATGCACTCCATTATCTATCAGTCAAATAAACTAGTATTATGGTTTCATTTGTTGCGTAGGGGTATTTTAAATTGTTATTTATAGTTATTTGAACCATCTCTTGGGTCTATTTCTGTGTGTGCCCGTGGGGTAAGTAATGAATGACAGTGACGATTCTCGAGGTACTAAAATACAGATTCCGCTCCCCAGCTCGTCTATTCTCACTGTGAGTGTATTTTTGTCCGACGGATCCATCGCTCGTCATTGTCGTCGGTTGGGCTGTTACGTGTTGCTTTGACCAGCTCTATACCTGCACTTCGAAGACCAGATGATTCCCGAATAGCTTTTCTGGAGATATGGGACAAACAAATATGCGCATGTCCGCGTCCTAAGGTTTTTTAGTTCAAGTAGTAGGACTGATGGTTGTTCACATCAACTTAAAATATATGACTGACTGATATAAATAGTTGATACTGTAATTTCTGCATCTAGTATCTGCTTCAAGATCAAAATCCTAAAATTGTACGTCATCGTAACACAATAATTAAATAGATACCTACTTAAATATTATGTTACGAGCACGTAAAATTTTAAGATTTCGATGTTCTTTATCTGTGTTAAATCAATATTCCCAACGGATCAAGCGTCTGCCACATATAAACCGAAATGTCTTTGGCCTGCTGATCTCTGTGGAATTTGTTTTTTCTCTAAATATACCAGATTCCGTGTGTAAATAGGCGATTCCGCCTAGTTCCAGCGGTCGCCGCAACTATGCGGAGATTCCCTCCCACTGTCACGGAATGACATATCGGCTAGTTCATCTTGTTATGGCTTCTGTTAAAGTCTGGAGTCTGGAGTGTTTTGGAAGATTCATGTTTCGGCTTCGCGTCTTTTCTGGTAGAATTCTATGGCTATGTGACTATCAGGAAATCCATAGCAGCACGCCTTGGTGAATTGAATTACCTATTGAAATACACCATACAGCCACTCCATCAGATTACGAGAATAAATATTTGTATCGGTTCGCTCACTATATGGCTGGTTTTATTCTAGTGGTAATATCGTAGGAAAGGGACAGAACTACTTATTTATAGCTCTTTGCTCTGTACTATAAAACTGGCCAATAGTTATTAATATAAATAAAAAGGTGAATCTTTTCTCGGTATAGCATTAATCATGTCATAAATTGCTGGCACCTAGGTAATAAAGATGATGGCCCCGTTTTGATAATCATTTATTTTATTCGAGGAATATTTATGTCTAGTATTAAAATCCAAAGCCATTAATCAACCAAACAAGAAAGCGCTTCTACCTACTTAATAAAGCTTCAGAATTCCTGAATTGAGGACCCAGGCTATATCACCTTAGAATTCAGCAGCACTTACACTACTGAATCCTCATAAGGATCTTATGAATGTAATATTGTAAATCTGCAACAAAAAGCAAAATATAATTTTGACCTATAAAGCCAGAATTTACTACCACGGAAAAACAACAACAAGACATCAGCTAGCTAGTCGCACAAGCGGCACATCTGATCTCAACAACGTCCGTTCGTTTGTCAACACTATCAGAACGAAGTCAGTGCAACCCCACTGAGTTCTGAGAACCGACTCCATAATTACTCGTGTTAAGTCAAAGCAGCAGCGACCCTGGACCAGATACGCAGATATTTAGAGAGAACCTAGTATTGTGTCAGTCGGGTAACCAGTGGAGCTCTCATCGCAAAACTATTCGATCGTAATATCCGTCTCAAAATACGTCCATCTCATTGGATTTCGTCTTCATTCGCTTAGGCTACTCTTGAGAAGGTATTATGCCATTATAGTTGACTGTCATTTTTATGACAGCCTGATTGATATCAATAAATATCTTATCCGTAGTTCTACCTCTTTGTGGCATCTGCTTAATAAAATGCTAAGCTCATATAGTGCTGACAGACATTGGTGTATTGTCTCTAAACTTGAATTGGTTCACAGTTAAAAATTGATTGTTAAATTTCAGGCAGGTTGAGAGCAGTTCAGTGTTACACAGCAACATGTTAGCATTAGTAAATGATACTACGTTTCTTGGGATAACCGTTGATACTAAATTGCAGTGCGGACCAAGTCAAGTCAAAGTTCTTAAATACTGTAGATATTTACATATACTTTGCAAACGTAATTTTTTGCCTCGTCTCTACATTGGACCACTGTGGGAGAAGAAGGGCGTAGAAACTCCACAGATTGATTGTTAGATCTCTTTTTAAAATTGGTTGTGCTTAGCTAAAATAAATACCTATTAGTTATTATTCTTAATCAGCTGGAATAAAAATTACAAAATTATTAACAGCAAGATCTGTGTTGAGCCAGATTAATCCCATACAGTCCCGTCATTTAAGTAATCTTGAATATTGTAATATCCCTTTTTCGACAAAGTCGCTTTAACATGCTTTTTAAATTGCTCAAATGTTAATTTTAAAATCTCCCAAGGTACCTATCTTATTGTAGTAGAGAATGCACTGACCTTTGAAAGAATTGCTAGCCTTCGCGAGTCTAAACCTCGACTAGTCTGGGATTATTTCTTAGGTAAACATTTAAGTTCTTGCGTACATACAATTATATTTTCGAAATTAAATTGACTTTCTACAGTTAGTACGTCATTTTATTTTAAAAGCTCTCTTAAGGAGTCTGTTCGTTTTAAATAATAAATAGCTCGAATAGTTCTTTTCTGTATGATGACTTTGACTGATATACTCCACAGGTCTTCAGTATTTTTTAAGTTAAGTAATCTATACGTTTTGACAATATCCTGGGGATATACATGATGAAATTTTAAATATGCATTACTGACGCTAGTGTTGTTTTTTTAATAAAGTCTCTGCTTCATATGGCGATGAATTTATACGGTCTGTTGTGAGTACGGGTACATTGGGGAAGAATGTTTCGAAAGCTCGAGCACCCTCAGCATTGGATTTAACAACATCATCACCTATCTTTAGGCAGAAATCATTGTCCCTTGTTATAACTATGCCAGTTTCACGGTTTATGATTTGCCAAACTGTTTTTATTATATTATTTGAATTTTGTATTTTTATCTTAATGTGTAAAGTTTTTGCAGTTCTACAAACCAACTTGAAAGTTTTGGAATATTTGTTAAAATAGTCATGAAATTTTCGAACAAAGTTTTAGGTTTTTTTTTTCATAGAGGTCATACAAGAATTCCAAACGTTTTCCAGTCATTAAATTTAGATATATCGTTTTCTTTTATTTAAAAACTTTATTGAATTCTGTTTTAATAATTTTGAAGAAGTCTGAGTAGATTTTGTTTGGGTTCTGTTTCGTTCGTGTTTTCTCATCCCACCTTTATACACTCTTCCTCTTTTCTCTTTTGACTATTAAGGTTGATAAATAAAATGTTGTTAATCCTGCTTCTGCTCGAACTCTATTTGGCTGTCTGTCCAGTATTATCAGGAATAAACTATACCAACGAGTGGCGATAGTAGCCGGGACCTACAGATTAACGTGTCATCCGAAACATAGTAGCGCCCAAAACAAAAGCCACATAGATACGGACACCCATCCAGTACCTGTCTCAGCCAGATGTTGCTACCCGCACGATCGTTTCCGATGTGCGAATACCGCTAGGCCGCGGACGTTTCAGTCAGGTTAATTATTTTATAATAATTCTACTTGTTTGAGTAATAAATTGTACTCATAGCCACGTTTTTTATTATACGTTAATAATTCGAACAAAATTCACCAAGTTAAAAACATAAAAAAGCTACTTCAAGTTTAAGTCCTATTTCTTCCTCTCTGGTAGAGTTCTCTAACATGAAAAGATCTCAATAAAACTTTTGCTGCACGGAACCACAAACCAAAACTCCATCTGTGTATATATTTTGTGGTTTTGTTGGTTTTGACAAAATTTATATGGGACCATCTCTGAATTATATCTGAATGGGGTTGGCCGGTAAAAGCTAATTCCAGATGGCGCTAGCACGTCTTGTACCGCTTCCATCAAAAGTGACAAACACGTAGGGATGCCATTATTTTCATTCGAATCGAATCGTTCGAGATTGAATTTATCTGGCGCAAGGATCGAAAGAATATGTTTGTATTAAAAAAGATGGGATTACTTCAGGGAAATGCAATTCTAGATCACACGTCCATGGGTTAAACTCGTTTAAGCTTCCAACAATACAAAAAGTTCGAAAATAGGACATCCTAAACCGATCTTTGATTAAATCGATTCGAATGTAATCCCTATAATACAATGTCAGTGTCAACTGTCAGTCAATATTGGTCTGGTCAATGTCTCTTCTGTTGTAGATTCGACTTAAATCAAACAACTAGGTACATGGAATATGATAACTTAGTTACTAACCCGAGTATTGTCCCTGCTTTACGTAGTCTGATTCCACGAAATGATTCCGACATAACCCTGTTCCATTGCTTATCACTAATTTTTTACGACGTATCGCCTTCAGCCACTGTTTTGACAACTTTAGGTCTTTGGGAAAACTATGAATTCCAACTTCTGAGCAACTAATAACACTACAACTCGGCATTATTGCTTTTTTTGATAAAAATGCTAAAATGTTCATACAAAATCTGTTTTTTTATGAGTACAAGTGAAGCTAGCGCCACTTTGACAGTTTCCAACCCCATCATCAACATCGGTTCATAATTGACGAAAAAATCGCATAACAAATATACTAAAAAACAGACGAATTGAGAACCTCCTCATTTTTGAAGTCGGTTGAAAAATAATAAACATGTGATCTATGAATTATATGATTCATTTAGCTAGGATGAAACGGAACGCGATTAAAAATATCGGCTAATATATTATGGCTTTTATGAACCAATACACCAGCTAATTTACCCTAATACACCACCCACTAAAGTCAATCGCGCGTTTAGTCACCGCTCGTCCAGTGTGGACGCGCCATGTGTCAAATGTCGAAGTGTCCGTTTTTTTTTTTTTTCGGCAGATGACTAAGAGATAGATTTTACAGTAATAAAGAAATTTTAATTTTGATTTTGACAACTCGCAGCCTAAAAAAGGATTTTACGAAATTTCTGTAAGGGGTGGCGGGGAGTTTTTGCACCTATTTATGTCTTTAATAAAGGAACCACTGACTCAATGGTTACCTAAGTAATTATCCCATGAGTATTTAGCGGTTACCTCAGCTACGATTTCTGCCCAAGAATGAAAGTAGGTTACCCGCATCGCGAGCGCTAGTCGCCCACGAATGGTGTTTTCATCTGGAAGACAAATGTTCAATGTCCTAATAAATATCCCGAAGAAACATGTGCGCTAAATCTCGGACAAAACTAGAATAATGCAGTCTGAATCTGGATCAATTACACTAGTTGGCTCTTGGAGACTCAAGCTGCTTTGCTTAAAATATATGACTTATTTACTGTTTATTTTCGGAAAGTCTTTCGTAACCCGTAACTCAACTTCAAGCTAGTACAAGGAGATAGGCCTGCTTGCACAAGACAGGGCATTAATTAACATGTCACTATAGTCACTTGCAGCAGAAGTATCTGAAGTATTTTTGTAAGAAGCAAGCTTGTCGACCTTACAGAATAGCAATAGTTCCAACTATTGCACAAGGTTGCAACAAACCTTCATCTGTCCTAAACAATATGAAAAAGTTCCAGATTTCTATTAAAATTCTTCAGTGGTGAGTGAGACAATTTCCCCACAGTATACCAATGAATGAAGTGTTGATAACCTGCGCTGGAGTCGTGTAGAACGAGTGTGTTTCACAATGCACTGCCTCAGGGTCAGCCGACGGGATTTTTGTGCCAAATGTCTTTACTCTGGTAATTAATGAAGTCTAGTTGTCTTGCCGTTTGAGTATTGCGTGAATTGTGTATAATAATAATAATAATTTATTGAACATTCCTTTCTTAATCTGGTGACAACATGCAAGTCTTATTTTGACTAGGTTATGGTTATACAGAAAAAACCCGTCAAGTGCGTGTCGAACTCGCGCACCAAGGGTTCCGTATCACCGTACAATGTTAGAGATGGTATGGAGTGCATAGTTTGGATTTGACATAGCAAAATGTTGTTCACGAAGTTATTGCGGTGTGGCTACTTTCACACTCCATGTGCGTAACCAGGTGCATTCATAAGTTTGTATGTGGTATTAAAATAATTGTGGTATGGGAGCCCCCTTAAATATTTATTTTATTCTGTATTTTAGTATTTGTTGTTATAGCAGCAACATAAATACATCATCTGTGAAAATTTCAACTGTCTTATTATCATGCATCATGAGATACAGCCTGGTGACAGACGGACGGACGAACGGACAGCGGAGGCTTAGTAATAGGATCCCGTTTGGCACCCTTCGGGTAGGGAACCCTGAGAAGCATACGGTTGACTCCTACACTAGGAAAACCTGTGTTGTAGGGTCATTGTGTCATTGCTGCTATCGTTTAAACCCTTGGTGTGTTAGTTTCCTGAGATCAGGTCGAAGAATCTTCTGTGCGGCATGTCTGTGAAATCTTGGCGTAGTCGGCGTATTTAGCTGGTTGGTTTTTTCGTTTAAACTCTTCTTTCTGAAAGCGGAAGTATTTCCCTAGCAATGGGATTTGCAACACGGGCTAGATAAGCACTGTTTCTCTAGTGGATGAAAAATTATTGCGCTATGAAATTATTATTCCAAGTGTAGAATTTAAGTCTAATAAATTAAATTAGGAAGGTACTCACTTCACATACGCCTGATACACCTAGCCAAAATATCACTATTACTCTTTACCAGCAAATAATTACTTTGTTTTTCATAGCGTTTGTATGAATGACAAAGTCATATTTGCGGTTTTTAATAAATGTTTTATATTTTACTACTTTAACTTTTAAACTACTTATTTTATTTTGTTCAAACCAATTTTCGTTGAAAGTGTTTATTGAGATACACAACATATATATATATTTTAGAATTTTTACTCTTTCTTTAAAAGGTTCAGATTTTTTCCACTTTCACGATTTCTTTAACGATTTACTTTGAAGAAAATTGTTTTGAGGAACCTCAATGTTATTTTTATAGAACTATAGATTTGATGAAAAAAGAAAATTTTGGTTTCAGATCCATGTATGAAGAGGCCCCCTTAATTTTTTATTTTTACATTTTTTTTTATAAAAATCGTAAAGTGGTTCACAGATTACATCTACATACTAAGTTTTAAATGTGTAGTCTCAATAGTTTCGGAATAAAGTTGCTGTAACATATGGACGGACGGACAGACGGACAGACAGACTTCACGAAATTTAATAGGGGTTCCTAGTTTCTCTACGGAACCCTAAAAATCGTCGTCCACTGTTCCGAATATGCTTTTCATGCCACTCTTTTCTTCGTATTGTAAATCCGTGGTCACATGCTTCGAGGTTCGACTGCTTCAGCAGTGAAAGCTCGGAACAGTCGTTTATCTCACTTAAGTGTCTCGTAAAAACGTTTACCCAAATATATTGAGCGCAGCACGACGACGCCATATTGCGAAAATATGTCACCAATTATAAGTAATTCATACAATGAGGTATCCTGTTGCCTCGGATCACGCAGAGAGTGAAAGAATTTAACTGGTTGTTAGACTCTTCTTAATTTTTCTTCAAGAACGACGGGTTATTTCTGATTATTTTGAGCTGACCTTTGCTTATATTTTGACCCTTTACACTATTGTTCCATATAATTTGCTGATAATGACTACTGGAGCTGTTCGGATTTCCAGCGGATCTAGCCTCTCCTTAAACGAAAACAGTCATGAGCAGTGCTTGGAATACCTTGGATCGACGAAAGCCTAAGTAAGGACATGACTTTTAAGCGTTTCTCAATTTCAGGAACTTAACTCAATATCGGAACTTTACTACTTTCACAAATAATACTTTAAATAATAGTCTAAATCGTGTTTTTCGAGGAAGTTATAATTTTCAGAATATAAAATGTAAAGTCAATTGCTTTGGCCGCTCAATGCCTTTTTTCTAATATTCATCCGTTCTCGAGCTACAAAGCGAAACACATTAAAAGAGGAATATATTAAAAAAAAAAACATATTTCCAAAGACAAGATATTAGAAGAGACTTTAGATGAAGTATTAGTTTTTTCTGGAGATTTTCTATGAATAACGTCTACCTATTCTTCTAACATCAATAAAATTATACTACAGTTTGGAAAGCACGTACCTTCATTAAATTTTTAATTGAAACGTCCCACGATTACCTAATTTAAATCTAAATGAATAAGCCATTTTCCAAAAAACTGAACTATATAAATAAATTTATTTTTAAATAAAAATTTAGTTGATGGATAATGTTTTTAAAATGTAATGACAATGTACAAAATATCTTTTGTTGTTTTGATATTATGTTTACCTTCTAAAGCCAATAAAAATCCAAAACAAACTGACTATGCTTCATTTATAAGTAAGATCATATGTGATTAAGATAAACATTTGTAAAAAATATATACTAAAATAGTAAAGTTCTGATATATAATTAAGTTCTGGAAATTAAATACCGTTAAAAAACGGCTAGTATTTAATCGCACATCAAAAATACTGATTTGCACAGCAAAAAAGGATCAACAAAAACACTTTATGTTTTAAATTTTAATGAGTCCTTAAGTTTATGTTTTAAGTATTTGTTATTGTTCTTACATGTGGAACCTAACAGGAAGGATAAAGAGAGCTTCGCTTCGCTCACACCCTTTACCTTTCACCTAAGCCACCGCAGCAAATATAAGGGACATTTGCTGTGCAAATCAGTATTTTTGATGTGCAGTTTAATATTTCCCTTAAAAAATAATGTCCATACTTTAGCTTTCATTGCGCTCCAAGATATTTCGACCAGTGGTCACGAGTATGCATACACATACACATACAGAGCTGACAAGAAAAGCCATTACTCAGTACAAGTTGCCACTTGTAATATTCCTTGTTTCGCGACGACGGTACATTATTAATCTGCGCCTGGCGACATGTCCCGTGCCTCCTCCGGCCATTATTTATGCAACTACTCGGATTTACGAGCAGCTAATTATTTTGGGGTCGACCCAATTCGATGCAATTTCCTGTGGATGCATCATCTTCACTGCGTTTTTAAGTTAAATGCGTCGTTAATTTTTAGGGTTCCGTACCCGAAGGGTTCCAAACGGGACCCTATTACTAAGACTCCGCTGTCCATTCGTCCGTCCGTCCGTCCGTCCGCCCGTCCGTCCGTCCGTCCGTCCGCCCGTCCGTCCGTCCGTCCGTCCGTCTGTCACCAGGCTGTATCTCAAGAACCTAGCTAGCTAGAGATTTGAAATTTTCACAGATTATGTATTTCTGTTGCCGCTATAACAACAAATACTAAAAAATAGGATAAAAGAAATATTTAAGGGGGCTCCCATACAACAATTCTTTCAATACCACATACAAACTTATGGATGCACCTGGTTACGTACATGGAGTGTGAAAGTAACCGCACCAATAACTTTGTAAACAATATTTTGCTGTGTAAAATCCAAACTATTCACTCCACACCATCGCTTCCATTGAACGGTGGTACGGAACCCTTCGTGCGCGATTTAGACTTGCACTTGACCGGTTTTTTATTTTTACTAATTAGTTGAGTGGCTTCAATCCATCCCGCCACCCGCTGTTCAGTAACTCACCAGATGATCCCAGTATTCTATAATAATAATGTAGCCCATTATTGTCACCCACCACCGAAGAGCATGGGCTACGAGTAAGATTGAGCCGTACTCTACCACGCTGGCTCAGTGCGGGTTGATGGAGGAGTGTCGAGCTAGTGGCCAACACGACCGTCAGATGTTTTCAAGCCTCCCTTTTAGGGCCTCCCTTTGACCAGGTTTAAGAGAACTACCACCGTGTAGCGATAGTAGACGGAAGGAACAGCTTAACGTGTCATAAAGCGCCCGAACCAAATGCCACATAGAAACGGACACCCATCCAGTACCTAGCTCAGCCAGATGTTGCTGCCCGCTCGATCATTTCCGATATGCGAATACCGCTACGCCACGGACGCTTCAGTATTCAATAAATATCTATATAAAATGTAAGTTCATGCAATAGACAGATTCCTTTTAACATCCGTAAATGCTCCAGATGCACTGATCCTGGCAGACAGCCTGTCGTGTCTGCCTCTCAAGTCTGATATCCTATACATGCTTCCTAAATCTCGGATGATTCATTCTATTTTGATGCATTTATCCTCACATCTATCATGCATCTGGCAATTCTGTTACGATGAATCAATATGTTTCAAGATGTTATTAAAAAAATGTGTTTGGGAATATCAGTATATTTTCAGTTCGCGTTTCGCTCATCAGTATATACTGCTTGGGACTGCAGCCAACTAGTTGTACAGATGCAGCGCCGTAATTGATGACCACCTTGTGGTGATATCATTACCAAAACTTTGCTTGGGGCAGTTAAAGTAACAGCCAGACTAAAGTAACACGCACCACCAGATGAGCGGCACGACAAACACAAATATTCATATACACATATACAGCACATGCTATGAGATACCCTGTGTCGTGAACCAGAAAAAGCGATGTCAGCTGTTTCTGGTTTCCACGATACAGGTTTTTTTGTCACCCCCCCAAGCCGGGATTTGAACCCGCGAACTCAGCAAATGATATCAGTGATATCGGACTACCGAAGATAAGTCCGTTTGTGTTTGTAAGTGACGGAACAAAGAAAACACGTAATTTCGAATATACAAGACCAAAACTATGGTGCGAGCGAGTAGCCAACGCGGCGAATATGAGTTTTGGAAAATCACTGTCAATCTAACGGTTTGTATACGTGCGTTCTGCGCATGACTTGGGCTCGCTACCCACCAACGTTTTTATTAGCTTTAATATCTATATGTTGCACGAGATGGCGTTACAAGTACCAAAAAATTATATCATTTTAGAAAACTAGCCTAAACATTTTAATCTAAATATTTGCGTCGCCTACAGTGTTGGTTTAAAAACTAAGGTCATTTACTTACTTACTTACTTAACCCAGTACAGTAGGGCAGACCTAGAGGCTAGGGGCAGGCCCTGTTTCGTATTGAACGCTAATACTAATGAGATAAATAGAGAAGAAAATTTGAGCGTATATAGTAGAGTAATTTTCCAGATACAGTTCTCTATTTAAAGATCTACGCAAATATACGGTTCAATGATACCACTTGACTTGAAGCCACTTGGCTCGGTAATTTTGATGTTTTCGCAGTAAATATTATACGTAATATTTTAGATTAGAGATCGTTTAATGACACTTTACGTCCATCTGTCTGTCATGCAGTTATTAATTCAGAATCATATTAATGCCATCGAACTAAACGGTGATTGTGCCAAACTGCTATTTAAAATATATTTATCGCTTTTTCATCGTATTACCCTATTGTTATGACGGAAGATATTGTCACGCTGTCCACTAAATATTCTGTTTCGTAGCGCTAAAATGGCTTTACCTAGTTTATTTACGCCGCTTGCACCATTTTGAATTTGATAGTTTCATCTTGGCATTTGCGTATAGGTCGTCACAGCACTCATTCGAGTTGAATTTCAAGCAAGAACCATTCAAAGAGCAAACTGACGATTCTGCTAAATCCGGGTTAAAGTCTGTATTTCTTAGAAAACTCTGAATAGATGCACTATATTTTGTTTGTCAGCTTGTCCATCTGTCGTCGTAAGTAGGTCTAGTTGGATTAGCCGAGATCTATTGTTCTCCATTTGTCTTTTTGTGTCCCAGAAAGTATTTTTGCAAAGAGCTGATCCTGCGTATTAACTGTGGTGCTATTAATTTTCTAAAATAATGCTTAGGTACTAAACATTAAATTATACTCCTTCTGAATAGTCGATGATGTACCCCATAAAGACCCGAGATTTTATGGAAATAAATTAAGATCTAAGGTAATAATGCAGTAGCAACTTTCGTAGCTATGCAAATGTTCAAAATACAGGTATCAAGTAAGGACGATAGAAGAGACAGCTGGACTTGAGAGACGATTCAAAAGTCAGAACCGTCAATCATTGTCTTGATTTTTGGCACATGATGAAGCTACTTTTCCGATAAATTGTTAGCATTTCAAATAAAAACAACTCTCAAAGTGTTTATTTATATAGCGAGTTTCCTCCATAAAATCTACTCTTAGATACACTGTTGTTAAAAATACAAACGACTACCGGAGTCCAATAAAATGCTATGAACATCTACAATTTCATCAGTCCGTCCTTCATAGTGGTCAACTAATTGGAAAGGTTAATCCCCGGCCTCAGCTACAAATCACTTTCTTAACGTGCTGTTAAAGTTTAAAGAAAGCACCTTTGCACATATTTTGCGTATGACTAAACAAAATGCAATGGCCTCTTCACCTAAAGTTGATGATGATTCAACCAAACCACGTTTTAAATTATTTATTATACTTTCATATTCCGATATCTGATTTACGATTTATTTTACTTTCACTTTCTTATTTTATATTACTATTGCTATTAATAAATTTGTTAGATTATGTTCCCTTAATTAAACCACTAAGGTTTGTCTGGGCACAAGACGTTGGTGGTTGAATACATGAACGTAACGTATGTACATTGAATATATGGAGTAGGTATTTCAGTCAGGTATTCATCATTATCACTAAACTATGTCACACTCCCAAACACGATTGGTATGTGCTGATAATGACGACTAGACAGACATACATCCGACAAAGTCACGATTTAGTCAAATTAATACCTGCTTCTAAGGAAAGATCGGTCTACTATCTCCATTGATCCACTTCACTTTAACATAAACATACATATTTATAAATAGACTCATACATTGCTTCTGACCCCACACTAGGATATCCTGTGTCATGGGAACCAGAAACAGCGACATCACGCCCATATAAACATCCAAGACCTAGGGTTTTTTTTTTCTTTTATTCCCAGCCGGGGATCGAACCCGGGACCTCTCTGCAGAGCCACAACCACAACGACACAGAAGTCGCCACTTTCTCAATCCTGTCCTTGTCCAACCGCCGTTATTATCCTAAATTTGATATTCAACAGGAAAGCGGTTTAGCTCTACTCTGCGCGTGTTTGACTCACCGCCATTCAGAAACAGTATGACAACGCGCACCTGTCTCTAGTTGACGTTCAACCTTGTATTGGTGGAAATGCGTTTCAAGAGCGTCCTCCATTCATGTCAGATCTCTGCCATTCGTCTGCGACCTCGCTCGCTGATGTAATGTCCGGATTGATTATATCTATGTCACAGTTAGTTGGTTGAACCAGACAGTTAACTAACTCTCTAGACGGTTAATTAAATACCGACGTTTAACCAAGTCACTAAAGTTCCGTCAGACAAGTATGTGAACGAAACGTTTAACGAGTTGTCTAAACGTTCGTAGGCAACAAAACATTTACAAAAAAATATTTTATGTGTACTTAAGTTTATGTTTTAAGTATTTTTTGTTGTTCTTACATGTTCAACCTAACACGAAGGATAAAGGAGGCTTCGCTTAGCTCACTCCATTTACCCTTCACCTAAGCTACCGCAATTTTTTGCCCTGATATAATCTGTGCAAATCAGTGGTGAAAAGATAGACTCTGAAAGTAATCAGCTGTTGTCGGGACGCCATCTTGTTTTACATTATTTAACTAACGACGGCTTTCGTTAAGACAGATTGTCAAACGTTTTTGATGATGCTTTATTTAAATCAAAATGCTAGTGACTTGGTTAAACGTCGGTATTTAATTAACGGTCTAGAGAGTTAGTTAAGAGTTTGATTTAACCAACTAACTGCGACATCTACAATCTACATTGTGCCGTCTTCAACCATGTCGAACTTCGCTGCAGTTGTCAACATCTTCACCAAATTTGAATCATCAGTTCATCATTGATGATTTTGTTTCAAATAAAATCAATTCAAAATTATTTATTGTCTGTAAATATTGACAAACGTATGTTCAGAAAACGTAATTTTTTGCCTCTTCTCTACATTGGACAACTGTGGGAGAAGCAGGGCGGAGAAACTCCCACATATTGTTTTTTAGATCTCATTTAAATATAGGTTATGTTTAACTAGTATTTGTATTATAAATGATATGCAGGAATAAATAATTACCAAATTATTAAGCGAGTTCTGTGTGTGTCATTTATTTGATCTTGGTTTTTTAATTGATATTATGGAAATTTTATAATCTCCGGAGGTTGTAGTAGAGAATGCATTGACTCTTGAAATATTATAGTCTGTGATTATATCTTAGGTTCATATTACAGCTTTCAGTAATTTAGGAAAAAAAATAAAGGTTCTTGCGAAAATACATTATATTTTCGAAAATAAATTGACTTGCAACAGTAAGTATGTCTTTGAAAAATATCTTAGAGAATCTGTGCGTTTTAAATTATAAATTGCTCAACCATCTGTATTCTGTAACATAAAAAAGTTTGAAAATCCGCTGCTTTCCCCCACAACTAGATACCATAGGACATGCCACTATGAAGGAAACTAAAATAGACTAGCCTTGCTGTAGCCACATCCGTGTTTTGTCGGATGTTCCTAACAGCGTCAGCCGCAGAACTTAATCTACCAGCTAATTAATCTATGTTGAGTCGCCACTGCAATTTGCTGTCAATGGTTATTCCAGGAAACTTCGTGTCATTTACTAATTCTAACCTGTTGCTGTCAAAACAGTCTCAACTTGCCTTATACTTGGAAGTGAGAATTTAAGAATTCAACACGCCTCACCCAGCCGGTGTGGGACGGACGCTTAGCAAGCTATTCAACACTAATTTGCCTGCTTGGTATAAACCATCGCAATCTAGAGATATTACGAATCCATAAACCCTTGGTTTCGTCGCGCAAATTGTCCCGTTTCGGACGCCCTTGGGACAGAAAAGCTTGTCCAATACGCAATTCTTCCCTATCTGATCCGACCATGCCATAACTATGCCTGCCGTGCAGTGATATGGCATTAATTACGATTAATCTGGTATCACTATGTACTAAGTGTTGTTGGCATGGCACCTGGCCACGTCCTTTGCTCTGCAGGAAGTTCGTTACGTTTTCGTCGGCGCGGTGGCGCAGGTGTTTTCCATGGCAGTTTCCATTTGCACCTGGATAACTGATGAGCTGTAAAAAGGATTATAGATATATTAGTTGCATTATTTAACGTTTTAAAAACTTCTCATGCTAAGAGCGTCGTTTCTCTCGATAATTTCTTTAATTATTAACTCATAATCATATCGACAGCTGTTTTAATAGTGTTGGGTTATTGAAATGCCACTGATTTTGGTGAATAATCGTTATTATCACTGATTTTCTTTCTTTTGTCCTTTGAGTCATGGGATAAGAAAGGAATAACTTATGAATGACTTACACATAAGCTGAAAAATCATCGCCAGTAAATGTTCCTGTTTAAAACAATATTGTATTGTTGATCATTCAAGTTCTATCAAGAAGTTAATACCTTTTCTGATTTTCACTCCTGTTCGGTCTTGACTGTGACCTAGAGTGGAGCTTGAAATAAAACTTCCCTGATTGCGTCAGAACATCGTGTAGTCCTCTCGCCAACGATCACCACTTTGATTTTCCGCACTCACTTAAATTAACTACTCTTTTCTTACCACGCAAATAAACCCTTTGAACTTTTTCGTTCTTTTACACTGTTTAAAACTGTCGACGGTATATTCCAGGACGGAATACTAAAGGGTATTCGTATATTTCGGATGGAAATAAAAATTGATTCTTGTCTCTCCGTGATCTGAGATTTGGAAAAGGCCCAACCCTGGTGGGGTGGAAAGAAATAGAAATAGACGCATTGTACACGACAGACAAGAAAGTTAACAGTTGACTTTACTTTGTTGGATTCTGCTTTGTCCTTAAATTATGGTCTAGTTAGGTTTCATTATCCTGCTACTTTACAAATATATTTTCAAGCATTTATAAAATCAGTCCGGACAGTGACTGAATGCGTCACATGTCTCTGAGTGGAGCTCATAAAAACATATCTACATAGTATGTTGACGCACTGGGCTATTCCAACTAATAACTACTGCCATAAATCATTTGATTTAGATGAAAACCGTAAGAGATTGCAGATTTCGGTTTTACCCTGCGTCTGAAGTTGTCTTGCAGCAACGTGAAGGTCTAGCCAGTTAGAGTTAATTTTAATTTCATCTGAAAATAATATTTAACAGTGCCGTTGAGTTCTGTTGCCTCGACGAGGTCAAAATTGCCGCTACGAATAACCCTGCCTGCTTCGACAGAGTGTAGCCATTACTAGGGGTTTACTATCGGTTGGCCGTTTGGGCTTACTTAGAAAGAAAATACCTTTCTGATGATCGACGGGGAAATTGTCCACTGTGATATCATGGCACCACTCTATAATACGATACACTTTTCTGTTACATCTTATAGACTGTGATTGTGACTGATCACACGACATATTGCCATATGGATAAATTGAAATGTTGGGCTGTTTTATTCAGTTTATCAATCAGTATGCTGTATAACATGTCATGATTTTGGGGTTTCGGACCACTATTGACTTCCCCACCTTATAAAACTATTCGAATAATATTTTTAAAAATCTTTTTGATTGGTTTGGGCGATGACTGCGATAATATTAGCATGGAGTTGTGTATCTTATTTCCTTCCCTTAAGTTTGACACATCTAGTACCTACATAATGACACAGCCAAGATATAAAAACCTCAAAATCGTCGGATATCCAATAACAATTGTCAACGAATCGTAAAGTACACGTAGTCTGTCATTTAACTTTATTTAGTAGAACCAGTTATTGATGTAGAGCAGCCTGTAGCAAGAAGGAATATTTTGCGTAATATACATTTGCAAAAATAATTTGTGTATTTCCTTGACAGAGACAATGCGTGAAAGCTGCCTCGTCTCATAGAAGGTCATTCACATTCGGTGACAAAGACGCCTTACTCCCTTATCTCCAATCTCTTTGTGGACTTCTCGGAAGCAAGTCATTAAAGAGGACATGATGATTATTTATTGCCTAGGTTCAAAATACAATATAGGTGTTTGCGTGCGAAGATATATGTGAGAAGCTTCATGCGTTCTGTCACGTATAGGTGATACATTTAGTTCTGGTACATATTATAGGTATGTTTATTTAGTGGCACAGTTTCGCTTTAGTTTTTCACCTTTCTTTATTTACGTAGTGTGTTTTCAGGTTACGCGGACAGAATTCGAGATTACTTTTTAAATATTGTCTTTAATAAATAAACCTAAAGCCATTGCTTGACGGTTTATTATTCCCTTCATGTTAAATCTGTGTCATACATTTTTACCTAAAGATTAAATCCATCTTTCTTTGTTTATAAATAACTCATAAGCGGAACACACCGTCTCGCGTCTGAAAGGTGCGAATCTGCGCGCGCGCCTGCCAGGCTGCTTCAGTGGCCGCCGCCGCTTCAGTCGCTCAGCTACCTCCGCCGCAGCTACACGCGTACACACCGCGATACCACAACCAGTCGTCAAGTTCGCTCGTACCACAACACACAACACCGCCAGCTGCCGACGAGAGTGCCCAAACAATCAAACTACTATGGTCGCCTGATCAGTGGCGCTCCACGATGTCGTTCTGCAGAATAACAGGCCGCAGCAGGGGCCTGCCCAAACCCAACTACTTCCCGCTTCTCTGCCCCATCTCGCCAGCCGACGCCAAGCGATGCTGCAGGATCACAGGGAAATCCTACGGCCTGCCAACGCATCACTACATTCCAGTACTTCTCACTTCGCGCTCGGGGAAAAATAAGTGCAAAATAACAAACGTGTCGGGCGAACTAGGCCCGCATCACTATGCCCCGGAAATCAACTATGGAAACCGTAAACACGAAATACTACCTGACTATCGATACATTTTCCCCGTATTGGACGGCTCTACGGAAGCGCAGAAAGTTTTAATGGATTTGCTTTTAACTAAACAAGTGGAGACAGAAGGAAAGCGTTATGTTTACACGGTTCGAGAGAGGCGGTGCAGTTTAGTATTTTCGGCTCAAATGGAGGCAGCAGTGAGGGACGGTGATGTCAGAGACGTGATGCTGGCCAAGGACTCAGACACGGTGCTTATGAAAACAAAACACGGTCGCAACGTCTCTATGGAGTTCAAAGACTTCACTGAGGATTGTGAGATGTTTGAGGGCGAAGGCCCCAACGCTGAAGTGTTGATACAGAGGGAAATTGAAGAAATGGAGGAGAAGAAAAGGAAACGCAAACGGGCAGTAGGACTGTCCTCTATGAAGAAAATATTTGAAAACAAAGAAAAACTGGCTGAAGTAGAAGAGATTGAGGAAGAAAAGCACCGTGCAGAGCGAAATTCGAAGAAAGCTAAGGTCGAAGAAATCGGACATGATAAACACGACGTGAAGACATTTAGTTCAAGTAACTTTGATGTTAAACACATGCGGTCAAAGTCAAGTATCACGGCGTGCAGTGAAGAGTGGCGGGATCAAATGCACCCACTGATTGAATCGTGGGATTGGGAAGCATTTGAAAAACAAACACACAGTGAGCATATCATGCCAAAAGCAACGAAGCTTCCTACTCCTGTGAAACTGACTCCATATCATTGTGAGGCGGAGATTTATGAAGTGAATCGTAATGTTAGCGAAGTTTCGGTTTCATTAGAAAATGTCCCGTGTGTTAACCCATTGAAGTCAGTGAAAACGCGACCTTCCGAAACTATACTCACTGCACTGAAAGAGATGCATGAAGAACGAATCATTGAAACGTTAGATGTCAATGAAAAATTAATGAAGGAAAATAAAATCGGCATGCTGCCATCCATAGAAAACATACCAAAAGTAATCAAAAATATAAAAAAAGGGAAAAGAGAGAAAGTGGCTAAAGTTCCTGGTCTGACTTTAAATATAAACAAAGCCAAAACATTCATACCTGGCCAGCACGTTAACACGCCACAGGGACCCATCTTTGTACCGGGTCAGACAGTTCAAACGCCTTCAGGTCCGGTTTTTGTACCTGGATTAAGTGTCAATACACCATCTGGGCCAGCGCTCATACCAGGTCATATTGTAATGAATGAAAACACAGAAGAACCTTTCTTTCTTGCCGGACAAGTGTTGCCAACAAAAGATGGTGAAGAGTTTGTCTGTGGACAGACCATCAAGAACAAAGATGAGTCTTTTCGATTTGTCGAAGGCCAAACAGTGCTTTCAGAAGAAGGAATTAAGTTTATTCCTGGGAAAGTAATCAACAGCGGAACCGAAGAAATTTTTGTACCCGGACAAACTATAATGACCCCAGAGGGCATTAAATTTATGCCTGGACAAACAATAACCGAAAGTGTTGGTGATATTTTCACACCTGGACAAAATGCCAAGATAAATAATGAATGGCAATTCGTGCCAGGCCAGGTGGTGACACATGATGATGAAGTACAATTCGTCCCTGGAGCTACTTTGGCTACTCCTAACGGTCTTAAATTCGTTCCTGGTCAGACTGTTGCTATAAACGATGAATCATGTTTCATTCCTGGCATCACTAAATCAACCAGCAAAGACACATTAGAATTTATTCCTGGAACAACTGTTGAGACTATTGACGGGCCCAAGTTTATTAAAGGGCAAATTGTTCATACTGATAATGGAGAGCAATTTATGCCTGGAAAAACTATCGTCAAAGCAAATGGTCACGTTGAATTCCAAGTGGCCAAGTCGGTTGAAGACATAACTTTCAGTGAAGGTGCTCCCACAGGATTGGCCATTGACATCAAGACCTGCTCATTATCTGAAGAATCTTTGTATGTATTTGGACATATGATTCAAACTGCTAAAGGCATTCATTTCTATCCCGGGACTCGAGTGCCAAAAATGGAAGGAAAAGTCGTTCCAGGAAGGCTTATAAAAAATGAAGCTAATGAATCCAGATTTGTCCCCGGCATGATGGTTGAAGGAATCTTCGTACCTGGTCAAATTGTTTTTACTGAAAATGGAGAGCAGTTTGTTCCGGGCCAAGTGGTTGACACCGCTGAAGGACCTAAGTTTGTTCCCGGCCAAGTAGTCAATACGAAATCAGGACCAAAATTTGTACCCGGACAAACAATCCACACTATTGATGGTCCTAGATTTGTACCAGGTCAAATTATTGAAACCAAGGCAGGACCTACATTCATACCCGGACAAGTAATACATACTGAAGATGAGGGATCAAGATTTGTCCCTGGTCAGGTAGTTGACACTGAGGAAGGTCCGAGGTTCGTTCCCGGCAGAGTTATTGAAACTAACGACCATGGCGTCACATTTGTTCCTGGTCAAATTGTGCAGACTCCAGAAGGCCTTAAGTTTGTTGCCCCAGATCTAATCGAAGGTGAAGAAGGACTAGAGTTCTCGGTGCAAAGTTTTGTTGTCACGCCGGAAGAATTGAAACTGTTGAAAGTAAAAACAAATCCCAATGATACAACTTCCACTAGAGGGGAACTAAGCATCGACACAAACATGCTAAGGCAACTGTCTGAAGCTGGAATGTCTATTGGAAGACAAGTACCAGCAGATCTTCCCGCCATAAATGTCGTTTTGAATGAGACGCAAAATGAAGAAGCTCTGAAAGCTTTTATCACCGATTACGGATTAAAAGATGAAGTTGCTAACCAGCTCATGGCTGTAATAACGTCCATAATCGAGATGAGTGCACATCTAAAAACAGAAATACACGACAACAAGCACAGTGATAAAAGTTCAAGTGATAGCAAGAAAAGTAGATCTAGTAAGAAAAGAATGGAAATACAGGAACACCTTGGTTCTAACGATGAAAATGGACATTCGGCACATGAAGAGAATATCAAAAATTCCATTGCTGCAGCTGTATTAGCAGCTTTGGTTACAGCTGAACAATTTGAAGAGGTTAATAACAATAACAGCAGAGAAAAGTATAATTTAATTTTAAAATCGATTGACACAATTTTGGGTAAATCCATTGACGAAGATTTTGTTCAAGCTATGTTCAAAATTCTCCGGACTGAAGAAGATAAAGATATTCTTTGCGGAGAAATTCTTGAAAATACATCAGACCCCAAAGTAGAGTTGATCAAAATAGCTATAAATAGCAGTTTGCAGAATCATTCATTTACAGAAGAAGAAATCATAGAAAAATTTGGAGATTTCTTGACTAGCGAAAACGAGGTCTTAGGGCCAGCTTTCAAAAATATTACAAGAAATGACACAAGTTTATTGCACCACGTTCTCAGTCATATTTCCGAATCAATTTCATTTATTAAAACAGATCACGAAGCAACAGAAACACTACAAAAAGCGATTGTAGCAGCCGTGCAAGACGCCAGCACTAATGAATTGGACCGCATGCTGGAAGATTCCGACAAGAAGGCACTCAAAGAGCTAATAATGCAGTCAGTGGGACTCGCCAAAATACTCGGCATGAGTGATGTTGCGCGAAGTTTGCTAGCGGTTGTTGATAACGATGAAAGTTTATCTAAAATTGCTGACGATCCGACGAGCCTATACATTTTGAGAAGATTGACTGTTATGCGAAAGCTAGCGGACAAAACACCGGGCTTACTTTCCGCTCTTCGCAAACTAGAGACAGATGTAGATATAGCGCGCACTGATCCAAAGCTGAGAGATTTAGTGAGAGAAAGTGCTGCTCTTATGATTGTGCCTGAAGAGCCTCCACTCTTGACATCCGCAGATGTTCCATTGAGTCTGTTGCACCCAGAGAACAGTCTTGCAATGGAAGACTTCTTATTGCAACGTAAGAAGGGTCGTCGTCATTCCGGAGCTCTTTTGATTATGAAGAAAGGGTTACAAGCCGTCGTACCTCGAGAAGCGTCTCGAGCCGTCCTCACTGGCCAAATCGCCTACACTGTGTTAGACGAAAATGGAATCACACACTTTGAGCCTATGCACGTGTTCTCCGCCTTAAATCTGAGCCAACCGTCAACTCGTTTCTCTATGTATAGTTGTCCTGTTGTGGACGATAAGGACGATGATTTACAAACTACTTTCACCGGATACCCCAGCATAAGTAATCATCAAAGAACGACTCGTTTTGGAGGCTGGAGTCGCAGACTCAATGGTGTTCTCCTTGACAGAGAGAACACTAGAAGTAGAATGAGTAGTCTCGACTACACACCGAGTTACAGATCTTACTCTCGGTCAACTTCCGTCTCGCGGTCTAGGTCCAGTTGTAGCAGAAGTCCTCCAAAGGTAATGACAACAAACACTAGAAATTTCCATGCAGTTCGTAATTCTCTTAGTTATGGAAAATATTTTTAGGTTCGATTATTCAATGTGTAACGTTGGTGTTCTGTTGTCGCAGGTCGAAGATGTGGTGGTGGCGACGACGGACTACATGGCGGCGACTGACGACGAAGTATCTCTGTCGGCTGGCGACATTGTCGAGGTTCTCGACACCAAATCCACCCACGGAGCCAAGTGAGTACAAACCATCCGAAACACTCTTAGCATACGCTTCGCACTTCAATGCCCCCATTGATGTGCATGTAAATAACTCCACCGACAACGCAAACGAACACGCTTAACCAAATTGCGAAACTGTAAGACCGTTCTCGAAAATTATTTCTATCGACAACAAACTCGAACCGTCATACTAATACACTGACACCACTCTAAACATATAACGACTTCCAAGACTTATTTCTATCTCCAAACTACTTGAAAGGTTAGGCACATGTATCGTGAAATGAACGATAAAAGCCAATGGAAACTGAATACATGTGAACTGTCAAGAATGCACATTAATGTCTTAGACTGGATGCGTCTAAACATTCCACTCTGGGACTGGATAATTTTAGCGCCAGAGTTCGTTGCACTACCGCTTTCGTAATATCACGCGATATAGTTTGTCAATAAATCCTCATTCTTTCATACTTCACCGTCATTCGTCATATCACCATCATCAACTAAAGAAACTAGAACGACACCACATCAGCTTGCATCATCATCAGCGACTCACGATCATCAAAGCCAATTTGTTCACCAGATGACGTAATATGAGAACATTGTTTACGCAGGTACAGGGGGAGGATATATTGTTACGAGAACCATTTCTTCCAGCCTCGAGGGTTGTCGCTAGACTATGTGTTCAGTGTGCCGACGTACAGAATGTACTACCACTGACAAACAACATATTACACGTAACACTGGTGTTAGTATTTAGTTCGGAGGTGATGATGAAGACAATGATGTGATTTTAAAGAATACTGAAATATTATCGACACAGGAAATCATGGAGGAACAGCAAACTATAAACCATTGTAAATATTTCAGGCTTACCAAAAAAATCTGTGTTATTTTTGTTGTGGTATCATTACTTTACGTTTGTGATGTACATTATGCCTTAGAAATCATTGTGATAACTGTATTACATTACTCATTCTGTGTTTATCTTTCATTAATTTTATGTGTATCTTTTTTTTAAAGTATTGTGTATTACTGTTGTACAAACATGACAAGAGGTTGTGTCTTCAGTTCTTCAAGTTACATTGGTATTGGTAATAAATATAACAAACATTTTTGCGTTTCCTTTTCATGATAGGCTTCTTCTACTGCTGTAACTATTTGCATATTTTATTACTGCAGGTTGTACATAACTACTTTAAAAGTATCGTTTAAAGATAATTTAATTTGACTTGCCGTGTGCCATACCGAATCATGTAAGAAAAATGATGCCTACTTCCTCTAAAATATAAACCTTTCCATTACATCGTTTAAAAATAGATATAGTGACTCTGTTTTCAGTACCTTGGCTACTGTCTTTGCTCGTTCTTGACATTATGCTACCCGTCGCAAATATCTGTGGACCTTTTCAAATGACGTCACCCAAATAGTTTCCATCCACGCGCATTCCATCGAGGTCCACAGATATTTCCAACGAGTTATATATACACATTATAATGTCAAGAAAGACCAAAAAAAGTAACGTAACTTTAAAACGTGGTTATATTCAATTATAGTCACGATACCATCCCAAATCTTGGAGACTACAGAAGTATTTCTATTCTGAGTCACAACATTTAAATCAACAAAATCATTAGAATAGCTTTATGTATTTCATAGCTAATAACTACATGCCAACTCATCACTGGCGTAGCGCCAGACACCCGCACAGGTAAAATATATAAAAGCTTTATTGTTTTGAGCATGTCGCTAAGAAGCTGATACAAGACTATTTTATAGTATAAGCTCGTAGGAAGCAATTGCTACTTTGTTAAACGAATAATGTAATTGGGTAAGCTTTCGGTTTTATTGCTCTAAATTTTTTATGAATATTTATTGCGTTACATTTGTTCTTTGTACGATATATTTTAATCAATATTTCTATGATAGGGCCTAAATTTGGACCTAAACCCAGAAACACAGACCGAAATTATTTTCGTCATTTACACGTCATTACACGTTTACACGTCATGCTTTCCAGCAACTCCACTTTCAATTTTGGTATTTTTAATACATGATTAATTTGTGCGTACTGTGTACTTAATTAGTACTTACCACAAAAAATGCACTTCATAAAATAACGAGTACTTGAAGATTTTATTTGTGGTTGCTGGATAGTATCTAGTACAAATTGTTTGTGGTAATTTAACTACCAATTAAGTAGGTACCCATTCTGTACAGTAAAATCATGTCTTAAAAAATACCAAAATTTAAAATGGGATTGCTTGAAAGCATGGAATAAATACTTTCCACGATCATCCTTAACAAGACACAACTGTGACATGGTCTTCTGGCTGAGTAACTACTAAAAGCAGAGCGTGAAATCAAAGTATTCAACCTTTGTCTGTGACAAACGTCGTGGTAAGAAAAGAGATGTGTGCGAACGAAAAGGCAGGAAACCCGAGATACTTTCTTATTGCTTTTTTTTCACTTCTCTCTTCGATAACAGACACGATAGATCCAAGTCTAATAGCAACAGTCTACTGCCACAACTTGAACTGATCCTGTGAGGCCTTCGCTAGCATCAATGGCATACGATTGTCACTTCTTTCTGACAACTTTAGTTCTCTTTACCGGGTCAGTTAAGTTTGCGGCTCTCATATGAGAAGCCCTGAAAAACCTAGATTGTAGAATGTCAGAAATATCTACTCTCGCTAGAAAAAAAACCCGTAGATGTTGATAGACATTGTTCTATTATAGGAATGAGGTTTATAAGACGTGTGTATAAGATGTGTAGGATCATAGTTCGCTTTTGGACAACATTTCTCGAGAAACGTTTGACCCTATTTGACCTGACAAGTTTATTATTCACAACGTAGAATATATTTAGTTTGTTCTTGTTCTGTTTTTAGGACATGTGATCTCTTATGTATCTCACCTTTAGATCCTTTATTTTATTTACTTTCTGACTTATATATTTCGGAACCGCCTTAGCTCCGGCTACCTACGGGGCTACGGCGATGCCTCCACACTGCAGCCCACCCAGTGCAGGGTGAATAGGGAAAAAACCTATATAGGAAAAAAACTGTAATAGCAATTAAGACAAGTATCAATAATCAATCATTTTGGTCAACAAAATCTATGATGATCAGATTAAATCGAACTCTACGATAAGGCAATCTTTCAGAGACCAATTATTATTCTAAAATATTAGATAAGCAGCTAGCAGCTCTTATGTAGGTAATATCACCTTTAGGTAGCAGTTCCAACTGTTCTGTGAACATCCTACTCCTATTCCTCGGTAGATTTCCAACACCTACACATTTTTCTGTGCGAGTAGAAACAAGTTACGTTCCTCGATAGATGCATTTCCTTCTCTCCGAGTAGCTAAAGGTTGTCTGGGTTCTGGTTCATTTTGAACTGTCGTGTCGTCTCCTACTTCGTCTAAAATTGGCCACCATCGTGACATCCTTACATTTCCGCGAATCCAGTCGTTTTGATTCTTGCCAGTGTTCAAGAAACGAAACGCCTCCTAGGAGTCTCCTAATTTTTCTGGGGACTCCTTCAGAGGAATTGTCACTTCTTATCAGATAATAAAGTTCAAGAACAACTTTCGAGATTTTTTGAACTCGAATCAGTGTCTCCATCTCATTCAATGCCTAAGGTTGAGCGAGAATGTGAGGAACACTTTATAAAAACTACTAAGAGGGATTCAGACGGACGATTTATCGTGACAATTCCTCTGAAGGAGTCCCCAGAAAAATTAGGAGACTCCTATCAGCAGGCGTTAACTAGATTCCTCTCTTTAGAGCGTCGATTTGATCGTGATCCAAATTTCAAAAAACAATATTTACAGTTTATGAACGAATACATAGACATGGGTCATATGACAAAAAATGAAAACTTCAATCCTAACACTAATACTACTTCCTTTTTTTATCCACATCACGGAATTTTACGTGAATCCAGCCTCACGTCACGACTCAGGTGCGTGTTCGACGCTTCCATGGCTTCATCGTCTGGCTTATCATTCAACAGCATACAAATGGTAGGTCCTACTGTTCAAGACGATCTAGTTTCAATTTTATTAAGATTTAGGCAACACAAAATAGTAGTTTCATCAGACATTGCAAAAATGTATAGAATGGTCTTAGTAGCCGAAGAACAAAGAAACCTTCAACAAATACTTTGGCGATCGGAGCCCAGCGAGCCTATCCAAATATACAAATTAAACACCATAACATATGGTACTGCCTCCGCGCCTTTTCTTGCAACGAGATGCATTGTACAATTAGGCAAGGAGTGTGAGGATAAAGCGGTCTCAGAAGCTATCCTTAAAGATTTCTATGTTGACGACTGGCTCTCTGGTGCTGACTCTGAAGAAGAGCTTATTCACATCTGTAAGGGTGTTATCCATAAATTAGAAGATGCTAAGTTTCACTCACGTAAATGGCGTTCCAATAGTTCAAAAATTCTAAAGGAAATAGAAAACATTAACACTGAATATGACAATAACACTCCAGATAGCAACATACAATATTAAACTTAAATAAAAACGAATTTTCAAAAACTTTAGGTTTACTTTGGAACTCTGTAGAAGACACATTTCTATACAATGTACAAATACCTAAACAAACTAAAGTTACTAAAAGATCAATACTGTCTATTATTGCACAAATATTCGACCCATTAGGTCTCATAAGTCCTTTTATTCTACAAGCTAAAACTATATTACAGAGACTTTGGGCATTAAATATCTCTTGGGAAGAGACAATTCCTTTAAATATTCAAGGTATTTGGCATGACATTCTTAAAAAATTACCCTTACTCAATGACATTAAAATTCCACGATGGATTTCAAATGAATCACCTAAAACTATAGAAATGCACATTTTTTGTGACGCATCTGTATTGGCTTATAGTACATGCATTTATTTAAGAACCGTATCAGATACAGTCAAGGTAAGTCTAATAATTGCCAAAATAAAGTGTCACCACTCAAAACCATGACAATACCCAGATTAGAATTATGTGGTGCATTATTGGCTACCCGACTAGCTAAAAAAGTATTAGATTCATTGCGATTGAAAATTGATAAATGCATATTTTGGTGCGATTCAACCATATTTTTAGGATGGCTTAAAACCAATACTTCAAATTTAAAACCATTTGTACTCAATAGAGTCAATGAAATTCAAGAAGTCACAAGTATTTACACCTGGCGTTATGTTCCAACCAATCTGAATCCTGCAGATATCGGCTCTAGAGGTCTAAATGGAACACAACTTAAAGATTCAAGCTTGTGGTGGTCAGGACCGTCATTTTTAAAACATTCTGAAGATACGTGGCCGAGTTCACCAAGACACAATACTGAACAAGAGCTACCAGAACTCAAGGTCATTTGTCACTTTTCAGTTGAAAAATCGTTTGCTGATAGCATTCGTGACATTTTCACATTTATGAGATTGCAACATGTTTTTGCCTACATAAATAGATTTATTTCTATCTGTCGCGGCAAAAAACCATCTGGTCACTTACGAGTTAGCGAATTAAATTCAGCAATTTATTAATATGCAAAGTTGCACAAGTTGAAATTTTCCCTGAAGAGTACACGTTATTATTAAATAAAAAACCATTACCTGTTAAAAATAAACTACTTCCTCTCAATCCCTTCATGGATGACAACGGCTTAATAAGGGTTGGGGGTCGTCTTTCAAACTCTCATTACGACTATGACACAAAACATCCTATCATTTTACACGCTTCACATCATGTTTCCAAAATTATTTTCGAATATTACCACAAATTGTTATTACACGCAGGACCACAGCTTCTTTTATCCAATGTCAGACATAAATATTGGGTTATAAATGGACGTAACTAAGCTCGAAAAGTACTTCGAAGTTGTATTAAATGCTGCAGATTTTCAGGCCGTACCATACAACCTATTATGGGAAATCTACCTAAAGAGCGGATCACTGCGCATTTTCCTTTCACCAATACTGCCGTAGACTACGCAGGTCCCATTCTCATAGCGAACAGAAAAGGTAGAGGATGCAGTTTGATAAAATCGTATATTTGCATTTTCGTCTGTTTGTCTGTGAGGGCAGTCCATTTAGAGCTTGTGACAGACCTTACAAAGGAAGCATTCATTGCTGCCCTTAATCGTTTCATTGCGAGGCGGGGAAGGCCTGTCAACATCTTCTCCGACAACGGCACCGCGTTTGTGGGGGGTTGCAACGAACTAGGGAGGTTTTTAAAAGCATACAGCGATGAATTCGGTTCTTATTCGTCTGACCTTTCAATAAATTTTAATTTTTCACCAGCCTATAGTCCACATTTTAACGGGTTAGTAGAAGGTTCGGTTAAGTCTGTAAACCATCACTTTAAACGTGTTTTATCAGCACATTTGACATTTGAAGAAATGTACACAACTTTAACTCAAATAGAGGCCATACTTAACTCACGTCCTCTTACACCATTATCATCCGATCCTTCCGATTTGATTCCCTTGACCCCAGCACATTTTATCCTAGGACGAACGCTCACGATGTTGCCATATCCTATCAACACTGAGCCATCAACCAGCTATCTTTCACGACACAAAAGAGTCGAGCAAATGAAATTACACTTCTGGAACAGGTACTATAAGGAATACATCACAGAATTGCAGACCAGACAGAAATGGCGTAAGGATGGCGGACAACTTCATAATGGTGACATGGTCCTAGTAAAGGACGACAGACTACCTCCAAACAAATGGCTGCTGGGAAGAATAACCAACGTGTATCCTGGTACAGATGGAATTGCACGCGTTGCTGACATACTTACGACATCAGGAACCATCCGACGAGCGTTCAATCGTCTCTGCTTATTACCAATGTTGGAACAGGTTGTTCCAAGGCCGGGACTATGTTCAAGAAACGAAACGCCATGACTGGCGAGTAAGCGCAACTCCTTAGCGCGATAGAAGAAACTAAACGTCGTCGACTGAGTGTGTGGCAGCACTGGCAGCCGCCATATTCTTTTTTACCTTTACAAACCTCGAATAGCGCTTCACACAAATAATCCATTTTAATCAAATAATACAGTAAATACAAGTACATAAAGTGAAGACTAAGCTATTTTTATTGAACCTGACCAAGGATCCTGACCAATATAGCCGCCGTAACAGCCAGTTATATAATCTAATGGCGGCCCAGGTAACATCCAAGCAAAATAAAAATCCAATTGTCACAGTATACTCAGTCAAAATATGTATATAACTTGAGTAACAGCTCTGGAAACAGTCTAAATCTGTATAAAAAATGTGTTCTGTCTTTTATACAGCAATACGCTTAGTAATGTCTGATTAAATTTAATGTATTTTCTTAATTATTAGTAATAGCTATTCAAGAATACTTAAACAGACGTTATCAAGCTGTCTGCACTTCAAAAATGTTAAAGCTTTATAATAGCTCCCACAACCATCACTTAGCAGTATAATTAACTTGAAGATGGATAAAGGTGGTCGTCTGAAGTTACAATTTGAATTAAAGTACACCATTATAAATTTATTAAGCTGCTCTATGAATGGTAATTGTGACATATTAAATCAGCTTATTGTCGTGTGATAGAAAATTAAATCCCTCTTACACAGAATTACGTGGATAATAATATAATTAGGCTACAATTTAAATTATCACCAAAATATATTTTTCTTACCAAAATGGATAAATGATCACCAAAAGTTGCAGAAAATATCAGGACAAAATACTGCAGTAGCTTAGGTGGAGGGTAAAGGAGGTGAGCGAAGCATAGTCCCTTTATCCTTCGTGTTAGGTTGAACATATAAGAACAACAAAAAATACTTAAAACATAAACTTAAGTACACAAAACATAAAAAGAAGTTTAAAGATCATTTATCCAAACACAATTTGGTGATCATTTATCTATTCTGGCAGTCATTTCGAATTTATTGGTAGTAAAATAGGTGCATTTTTGGTAATCGTTTAAACACAAGCCATATCATTATACAGCTATTGGCTGGTTAAATACCTTATGGATATTGGATATGCAGATTACTGCATTATTTTGGGAACTTATATTTGTTGTGTGATATAAACTTATTTTAAAATTGATAAATTTAAGTGAAAAATTGCAAACGATGGGGTGAAATTCGGAGGACGTGATAGTTAATAATATATTTATATTTTATAAACAAGTTTATTGACTTACATTTGAATATTGTGGCAATAGTGATCAACTATTAAATCAATTCACAGCCAAATATTATACAATGTTTATGTCTAATTGTAATATTTAATTAGTGACGAAAGACACGAAAACACAAAAAACGGCATAAAATAAAGTACATTTCAAATACAAAACAGCACTTTATACTTAATATTGTTATCACCAAAGGCAAATTTTATTTTAACAGTCATTATAGTTGTACAGAAACGGCATAAAATAAAGTACATTTCAAACACAAAACAGCACTTTATACTTAATATTGTTATCACCAAAGGCAAATTTTATTTTAACAGTCATTATAGTTGTACAGTCATTATAGTTGTTTATTCTAACGGCGCAATAAATAAATCCAAGTAAATCATTCATGTTCATGATAAACTTTAACACGCAGTAACATTTAACTTGTACAAAACTGCAAAAAATAATTTATATACTTATAAAGGCAATTCTCGTAAGTTATTTATAACACGACACAGACTTCTTTCATCAATGACTTTGTTAGAAAAACAATACGTAAATAAGTAATTAAGGTCTTTTATTTTATCTATTTCGATTGTTTTTGAATTAAGTTTGCATCGAACAAAATAATCCTAATTTCTGAATAAACTCTTAATAACAATGCTTAAATATGCACACATCTGGATAAAGTCGGTATAATAACTGTTTAAAATCCAAAACCACATTTATTCAAAAGTTATTAAGTTAGTGAACCTTAATATTGCTACTGTTCAGATTTTACAGATCTTCTACTCAGAACTAAGCAACCATTGTTGTGCCCAAATTGCTTGAATAACGTCTGAGTAGACTTTTACATAGCTATTATGCAGACAATTCGTTTACTTGGAACCCCGTGGATTCCAAGTGGACTCTTACTATTTTTTTCAGAAGGTAAAAGTTACCTGGGGTTGCTTGTTACACATACTTTCTATCGAACTAGACCAGAGGTCTCTGATATTTATTGACCGAGCGAGCGAAGCGACGAAGCTTTTTCGTTTCAGGATTGGGCAAAAATGCTTTCATATGTCCGGATGTGTGTCCGGATGTTATCCTCTACATGCTGGAATAATTGTAAAATAAATATGTTATATATTTGAAGTTGGAAAACTGCATTTCTTAACCGATTCTCGTGAATTTTTTTGAGCCTTGAGCCTCTGGTTCGATAATTAAATAGTTTTTTTCTGTCGATTCAGTTTTTACAAAATGGCGGAGTTGAAGGGGTTCCAAAATTTAAAAAAAACCGCTACAGTCCAAACAACTTGACGGATTTTAACAAATGAGGTGTCGTTGCATTTGTAGAGACCGCGATACTAACAGGCTGTATAATTTTAGTGAAAAGACAATAGTTTGGTTTGAACAACTCAACTCCCGGCTTATGCGGGTGGCATCGCGATACTGAACCTTATGCCATGGTAATAAAATTCAAAATCTGTAACGGAAATAATATTTCTAGAAATACCATGAGAGGGACGCAAAATGTGATTTGCAAAGTTATTGGCGTGGCTTCTTTCATACTCCATTTACGTAACCAGGTGCATTCATAAGTTTGTATGTGTTATTAAAATAAAGTGTCATTCGCGAGGTACACAGATTCACTAGTTAATTACTTGATTAAACGCTCAAAAAATTAAGTTTAAACTAGAAAATTTGCGGCCATCCTACTAAATTATCACGCAGGAGCGAACTAGTCGACCATTGACACAAATTATGGCCCAAAAATATTGGCAGGCAATGAATGAGATCAGTCTTATTGAGGGCAGAGGCAAGCGCCCCCCGCTTGCACTGGAGTTCTGGAGTCGGCTTGACGTCACAAAGCTTTCTGGGGCACCAGAAATAGCACGTCACGATACACGGGAGATGTAAACGCAGGCTAATTAGCTTCGGGGCAAAGAACCGTATTGTAATAACCAGTGCTCGGAATACCTTGGAGCAGAAGGAAAGCAAAACTATGGACATGACTTTTTAGCGGCGCTCAATTCGGAACTTAATTAGATATCGGAACCTTACTATTTTAATACGGGAAATATTCAACTGCACATCAAAAATACTGATTTACACAAATATCTGGGAAAAATGCTGCGGTAGCTTAGGTGAAGGGTAAAGGGGGTGAGCGAAGCGAAGCCCCTTTATCTTTCGTGTTAGGTTGCACATGTAAGAACAACACAAAATACTTAAAACATAAACTTAAGTACATAAAAATAAGTTTAGTGATCATTTATCCAAACACAATTTGGTGATCATTTACTAATTCTGGCAGTCGTTTCGAATTTATTGGTAGTACATTTAAAATTATAAAAACTGCATTAAAATCAGTCCACCCGTTTGAACTCTAGGGTGCCAGGACAAATGCATAGTACGCCCCCTTTATCCTTCGTGTTAGGTTGAACATGCAAGAACAACAAAAAAATAATTAAAACATAAACTTGATTACACATAAAATATTTAAAACAAAGTGTTTTTGCTGATTCTTTTTTGCTGTGCAAATCAGTATTTTTGACGTACGATTAAATACTAGCCTTTTAATACCAATTTTATATGACTGTTTACATGATCTTACGTATAAATGAAACACGGTTGTAAATATTGTTTTTTTATTGGCTTTAGCGAGTAAAAATATAATATGAAAACAACGGAAAATATTTTATACAGTTTAATTCAATTGTTAAAACATTATCGATCAATTTTGCATGTATTTGTTGGTAAATAATATTTAATTCTAGTTTAAAAATAAATAAATTTACATAGTTCAGTTTACTGCAAAATGGCTTATTCCTTTAGATTTTAATTAGGTAATCGTGGGAAGTTGCAATAAAAAAAATGTACGTATCTACCAATGTAGAGAGTTTAAGATACATTGACTTTAGAAGAATAGATTGCCCACGTTATTCACAAAAATTGCTCCAGCTGAAAGTTTTTCTTCATCTGAAGTCTCTTCTAATATATTTTCTTTGGAGGTTTTGAAATAAATCATCAATATTTTCCATACTCTCCTCTTTAAACGTGTCTCGCTTAACCTGTAATATATATTTGTAGCTCGAGAATGTTCAACAGTGGATGTAAGTAGAGCAAATTAAGATTGTATTATATCTAGATCACTTTTAGAGGTCTAACTATAAAATGCATGACATTTCTACTCAAAAATCAGTCGTGTCGTCAAAGTAAATACAGAGCTTCACATGTTTGGTTTCTTCCTTAGAATATATATTTTCTTAAAAATCTTTATCTTTAACTTTTTAAAGAACTTATCCAGGCTATTTTAGGGTTTCGTACCCGAAGGCTGTCAAACGGGAACCTAATTACTAAGCCTCCGCTGTCTGTACGTCTGTCCGTATCTCATGAACCGCTATAGTTAGATAAAATTTTCAAAGATGATATATTTCTGTTATCGCTATAACAAAGAAAACTAAAAAACAGAATAAGATAAATATTAAAGGGGGCTCCCATAAAACAATTCTTTCAATACCACAAACACCTGAATGCACCTGGTTACGTACATGGAGTGTGAAATTAGCCGCACCAATAACTTTGTAAACAACATTTTGTTATGTAAAATCCAAACTATTCACTCCACACCATCCCTACCATTGTACGGTGATACGGTACCCTTCGTGAGCGAGTTAGACTCGCACTTGACCGATGTTTTTCCTTAACAAAGACTCGTCTGGCAGCATCTTATAGTCATGAGTCAGTTGCTCAGAAATCACATTTCTTTCTGAAAATGAATGCATAACTTCCTCGAAAAACAAACTATATTTAGACGATTATTAACAGTTTGTATTTGTGAAAATAGTAAAGTTCCAATATTTAATAAAGTTCCGATAAGTGAGTACCGCTAAAAGGCATGTCCATACAAAGTTTTCCGACCACTGGTAACAATACGGAGATGGGACTGAAACAGCGTTGTAATTAGCCTAGCCTGTTGGGGGAAAATGAGAGAGTAAAGATTTTTCATGAGGTTTTTCTGAGAAAAATCGTATCATCATGATCAGATCCGTCAGGAAACTCAAAGTAAAGAAGCCTCCTCACGTATGTGCACGCCATGCTACTCTTGCATGTGTAACCCGAGTCCTTTGTTTTCCTGCTATCCTCGCTATGGCATCTTACCATCTGGCAGGTGGTCTGCCGACTGGTCTCCTGTTGACAACCTTTCGGCATCAGATATCGTATGTTACTCGAAAAATATTGCAAGCATTAAGTAATTGCTGTACATATATATACACTCGCGAGTATGCTATCGTGAGATTTAATTTAAAAAATCTTAACTAGGAAGAAGATACTATAAGCTACTTTTGTGAATGCAACCGACGTCGATATATTGTGAGTCTATTTGAGCGTTCAAAAATACTTTATCTACACACGTATCATAAACTCTCTTTACTGCGTCCAAAAACCACACCTTACGACCAGCCTAATGATAAACTTATTGGTAAAAACTAATTTCTTATCTGAATATCAATATTCAGATAAGAAATTAGTGATATTATTATGAAACTCACTCTCGAGTTTTAATGCCCTCCATTATGTAGCAGTCACATAAACTACTATATGATGTGGACGTTAGTAGTAACTAGTTAGACACCCATATGTCGCACTGGGGATGATTTAAGTTTTTGTCTCTCTGGTGTAGTTCTATTAATACCATTTTCAATTGGTCTTGGAACACGGTTTGTCGTACCGACAAGGATTTTTGGCTCCTACACTAGGCATTACGTTGTTGAAGTACATAAACATTTACATAAAGGCACATACATTGCTTCTGGCCCCACACCTGTGTCGTGCAAACCAGAAACACCGACGTCACATATTTATAAACCTCCAAGACCTGGGGTTTTTCTTTTCTTTGCCGGGGAACGAACTCGGGACCTCTCGCATGGTAGGAAGAGCCACAACCGCTGTGCCACAGAAGTCACCAGTACAAAGTTGCTTCACGTTTTCTGCGCGTCGATCATTGCAGGCCAATTAGAAAGTACCTACCGAGGTGGACAATTATCAGTTAGAAGTCCATTGTGTTTATCTTTCCGGGGGTTTACCTTTACGCTACGATTTGTAGAACACAATCCATCGAAATACAATCCAGTTTTACCTTCAAACGCAACGCGTTACGATTTTCGACTTCCATCTTCTAACCTACATTGCTGTTTGATACAAGTGAATACATTTCGGGAACGACCGCTATTAATCAAGCAATGTCCAGATGCAACGGAACAGCACTAAAATAGTACTAAAATAAATAGGTAGGTCTTGAAGGAATTGAGATGCGACGCAGGTATGTGTGTTTACGACTTACTACAATGTAGGTTACTACTATGTAGATCTGTTTACTTGCTTTTATGTAAACACGTGTTTTATTCAAACTAGGCCTTGCTTTAGGGACTTCTGCGAATGTAGATAATCCCAAAGAGATGCTAAATACGAAAGATATTCCAAAGTCGTGTTTAGCAAACTATGCGGAGCCAGATCAGGGGAAGTTGAATGTTATATCAACACTAGATACATCCAAAAACGAGTCTGAAGCAGTAGTAATGTCTCAGTTGAGACATTACCGCTGCTTGGTTCTCGTACCTTAGCTAACATAAATAAGGTATGTTTGCCAGAGGCAATTATAAGGAGAGCGACATCTTCGGGAGTAAAGTAAAAGGCTTGAGATGCGCGCAAATACGAGACTATACTAGACTATTTTATTATAGGATATACTAAGCTTATATACAACTTACTACAACACTACGTGATGAATATAAATATACCTTATCTGTGACGGTCGTCAACTTATCTTAACATTACGTGGAAATGGATATTTCCGCATATCTGTGGCGGGCGTATGTGCCGGCACAGTATGCTTACTCGTTTCCTTGAAAGCTCCTCGACTTGGCCTTATCTCGAGGCATCCTAAAGTAATGCCTCGAGGTCATAAATATGCAATGTTGACATGTCGAAGGGAGCCTCCTCGACTTGGCGTTATCTCGAGGCGTCCTCAAGTAATGCCTCGAGGTCAAAAATATGCAATGTTGACATGTCGAAGGGAGCCTCCTAGACTTGGCGTTATCTCGAGGTGTCCTCAAGTAATGCCTCGAGGTCATAAATATGCAATGTTGACATGTTGAAGGAAGTCTCCTCGACTTGGCGTTATCTCGAGGCGTCCTCAAGTAATGCCTCGAGGTCATAAATATGCAATGTTGACATGTTGAAGGAAGTCTCCTCGACTTGGCGTTATCTCGAGGCGTCCTCAAGTAATGCCTCGAGGTCATAAATATGTAATGTTGACATGTCGAAGGGAGCCTCCTAGACTTAACGTTATCTCGAGGTGTCCTCAAGTAATGCTTCGAGGTCATAAATATGCAATGTTGACATGTTGAAGGAAGTCTCCTCGACTTGGCGTTATCTCGAGGCGTCCTCAAGTAATGCCTCGAGGTCATAAATATGCAATGTTGACATGTTGAAGGAAGTCTCCTCGACTTGCATGCTATTGACTAGCTGTATAAGTAGTTCAATTAATGTACTAAAACTAATTACTCTACAATAACCTTGACATAGCAAATAAATTTCTTATTTCTTATTTCTTCTCGCGGTCGTTCAACAACAGATGCCGGAATTCAGTTCATTGAAAGTATTTTTGATGCCTGGGAAGAGTCACAAGATGCCCTAGGCATTTTTTGTGACTTATCTAAGGCTTTTGATTGCGTTTGTCATGAAACATTGATCAGGAAATTACATCATTATGGAGTTAGAGACACGTCATTGAATTTGTTAAAATCTTATCTGAACGGAAGAATACAAAGGGTAGACGTAAACGGAGAACGATCAACAGGATCATTGGTTTCTTTGGGCGTGCCACAGGGCTCAATATTGGGACCCTTCCTATTCCTCATCTATATAAACGACTTACCCTATCTAGGAAGGGACTGTCATGATATGGTACTGTTTGCTGATGACACCTCACTTATTTTTAAAACAAAGCGAAACCAACACGCTAATGATGATCACGTGAACAATACCATATCAAGAGTGGTAAATTGGTTTAATGTTAATAATTTGCTATTAAATGAGAAAAAGACTAAATGTGTTAAGTTTCTTACTACTAACGTTAAAAATAATCAGACATGTATAACAATTAAAAATGAGGAATTGGAATTGGTAACCAGCACAGTGTTTCTAGGTATAACGTTGGATTCCAAACTCCAATGGGGTCCACATATTGATAAGCTATCGAACAGACTGAGCTCTGCAGCTTTAGCATGCAGGAAAATCCGTCACTTGACAGATTTAAAAACAGCCAGATTAGTTTATTTTAGTTATTTTCATAGTATTATGTCCTACGGTATTCTGCTCTGGGGCAGTGCTGCTGACATAAATACTATTTTTGTGCTGCAGAAGCGGACTGTTCGTGCGATTTATAAAATGAATAATAGAGATTCTCTTAGAAATAAGTTTAAAGAAGTAAATATATTGACAGTCCATAGTCAATATATTTACGAGAATATTATGTATGTCCATAAGAACATTGTTAACTTTCGAAGAAACTGTGATATACATAACTTTAATACTAGAAACAAGGACAAACTTGCAGTGCCCACTACTCGGCTCCATAAAATAAAAAACTCGTTCAAGGGTAATTGTGTAAGATTTTACAATAAACTCCCAAGCACTTTGACAGATCTATCAATTAATAAGTTCAAGAAATACATCAAGCAAAGGCTTATTTCTAAAGCTTACTACAGTATTAAAGAGTACATAGACGATAAAAATGCTTGGGACTGAATTGTTCTAATTAATTGTGAGCATCCTCACTGCCAGAGTTTCTTTTACTGGACACTTGGAGGCCTTTTACACCTCCAAAGATTAATTTAATTATACAACTCTTGACTGTGGGGACCATTTACATCTCCTATCATCATTGTATTATTCACTAAAGAGACTATACATCTCTGTTATTTATATTTTAATTATTTTATTATGACATTTGAGACTCTTTACATCTCTCAGAAACAATAATTAAGTACTTTTTTTTTTTCTGATAATATGATACATGAAATAATAATACCAAATGTTCTGTAAAAAATGAAATGAAATGACATGTGAAAGTGCCCTTGTGGCCTATTTACAGAATAAACGTTTTGAGTTTTTTGAGTTTTTTTGAGTTTTTGAGTTTCTTGACCTTATCTCGAGGCGTCCTCAAGGAATGCCTCGAGGTCATAAAAATGCAATGTTGACATGTCGAGGGAAGCCCAAGGTTCATAGAAAAGTACTTCAAATTTGACGGTTCACCTCCACCTCCACTCCTACTCTACTCGACTGAAAAAAATCGTTACAAAATTCGAGGCGATTTTTTAAATCTGAGCATACCACTCTCTCGAGGCGAGGTGAAGTAGAGTGGAGAAAACGACTAATCATACCGGTGTAGGTATACGTGGCACATGCTTCTGGCCCCACACTAGGATGCTCTGTGTCGTGGGAACCAGAAACAGCGACTTCACATACATATAAACAGCCAATACCTATTTTTTCTATATGCCCAGCCGGGGATTAAACCGGTACCTCTCGCATGGAGGTCGTCAAAGACGAGAAAGATGGATTATGACGTAGTGTGGATTTGACTGGACTGGACCTCTTTACTTGTATATTTAATCATGATTCAGATAACAATAGGGAAGTTAGTCATTAATTTTCCAATATTATTATTGTTATTATTATTACGATCCCACCATGTCCCACCGCTGGGCAAAGGCCTCTCTCCCCCTCTTCCACTCTATCCGATCCTGAGCGGCCTTCCTCCACTCCATGTCCTAACCCAACTCATCACTCCATCTCTTCCTGGGTCGGCCACGCTTTCTCTTTGTAGTGGTCTTTTCCAATATATACAATATATTTTATCCAGCCTGTAATGTCAACAAGCCAACAAATACAATGGATTGACTCACACGTCTACCTGGGTCTTGTGATAGATAAACACTTTAACTGGGGAGAACACATTGACAGAGTATGCAAAAAACTAAGCGCGTTCCTGGCAACGATGTAAGCAAGAACCGAATACCGTTCTCAACCAGAACACTATTATATAACGCCCTTGCAGAGTCAATAGTGTCATATGGACTTTCTAGTTACGGACGCACTTTTAATACATACTTAGACAATATATATGTTACGGCTAAAGCTAGGTGTGAAACTAAACTTAAGTTTAGCCGGCTAGTCTTAAGATTAATTTTGAGCCTCGGCTAATGTCCAAAGTCATGTTCATTTGTGATGACGGATCTCATCTAAAATCGGCTAGACTGCACATTAGCCGATGCGTTTCGGTTAATGTTGGACATTAGTAAGCTAATGTTGAAAACGAAGTATTCGTGCAACTAAGGGGTAATTTTATTCAGATGAGAAAGCTATTTCCAATGTCAGGGCAAAACACTGCGGTAGCTTAGGTGAAGGGTAAAGGGGGTGAGCGAAGCGAAGCCCCCTTTATCTTTCTTGTTAGGTTGAACATGTAAGAACAACAAAACTATAATTAGACGAGTATAAGTATTTTTGTTGTTCTTACGTGTTCAATCTTACACGAAGGATAAAGGGGGCTTCGCTTCTCTCACCCCCTTCATCCTTCACCTAAGCTACCGCAGTGTTTACGGCTACCGAATCATTATCATCACTTATTCCAGATTAAGACGGTAATTTTTTAACATTAGCCTAGGTATACTGAAAAATAAACTAAAGTTTAGTCGGCTAATGTTAACCATATTTTCTCACCCATCTTTAGCCTCAGCAGCGTCTAAAGCTATGTGTGAAACTAAACTGCAGTTTAGCCGACTAATGTTGAAATCATTTATCGCAATGAACATTATTTCGGACATTAGCCGAGGCTCGAAATTAATCTTAAAACTAGCCGGCTAAACTTAAGTTTAGTTTCACACATAGCTTTAGACGTAAAATATATATAAACTACAACTGAAACTTCTAAAACAATAGTATCACCTCAAACAAAATTAAGCTACTCGGTTGATTATAAAGGCTTGTTCAAACACTGCAACTTGTTGCCAATATACACTAAAGTTATAAATAATATAATTAAAGAACAATATGCTAACATCCATACACACAAAACTGTCTCCCATTCACACAGTATCCAGACTCGCAAGGTGACAAATAATGAACTAGTGACGGTCAGAGCTCGCAATTACTATGGTGAGCGAACTGCTCAGTGCGTCGTACCGCGACTGATAAACAGTCTACCTACTGAACTTAAAGCCTCATTCACCCCTAATACCTTAAAAATAAAACAAAAAAAAAACTATCTTAGTATCTTATAGCAAGACTACTGCTTACCGGATACTTCACTCGTCTCTGAATGATTTGCGATAACTTGTTATGTGTTCTTACCCACTATTTATTGTTTATTGTACCGTGTACGCACGACTACCAGCATCACGCACAAACCTCCGTGGTTTATGTGATGTATTTGTATTAAGTTAAGACTGGGATTATTATTTGTATCTTAAATTTTTTAAAAATGTATTTCTTCCTACTATGAAAAAATGCATGCATAAAAAAGTTTTTCTTTGATATATAGGTGCTGTTCATGGACGCTTTGAATAAATGAGAAAATAATTCGCCGATGTTCATTAAAGATCTGGGGACGACATGTATACAATCTACCTTGCATTATGATAGGGTAGCCAACTAGAATGAAAACAATATTTTCAGTAAACAGAAGCGATTGTACGGCTTGTACAGATTCTTACACAACGTTTTCACAAGACGAAATCAGAGCCCAGGAGCCGGTGTGTCAGACCCTGACATTGAGTCTGACTGGCCAGTTGTGGTGTCATGTGGAAATGATTGATGGGTGCAAACAACACGCGGAGATCATGTTCATATTGTGACGTTGCAGCTATACTTAGGTTAAGCGTAGGTGCAGCTACTATACGTCCACTCGTTGCCAATCTAGCTTTTTCCTCATTTGTCATTGTAAACGCGCTTCGCTTTGACTGAATTTGCAAGGGATTTTAGTCAATAACAGACTCGTAGGTTTTGTTAGATCCTCGTTCTTACCTCTACCTCAAGCACTCTGCTTAGCTTGCTGCCTACTACTTATATTTATAGTAGGATGTGTACAGTTTTACATTTTGTGCTAATTGTATTTATATCACCACAAAATCTCAGGTTCTTGATTGAGGTTTATCAGAATGATCCTTTAGCTAAAATTTGGATTAACCAACCCAGCGAGAAAATCAATTTAAACAGTACGACCTGGACTCTGGACCGGTTTCTGTGAAAATTCTCTGTCTTGACGATCCATTGTCATCAACATCTTAAGGCCCTCGGCTTCTGTATCAGATAATTGTATTAGCGTCCAATAGATATCGCTCGTGACTGTACACTCCAACAACAAAGACAACCACCCAAAGTCTTCCGTAACTAACTCCGACACGAATCTCTAACCCCTCCCCATCTCCCCAGGAGAGCCCGCCTGGACCCTGACCTGGACGTGGGAGAGTCACAACTGCTGGACGCGTCGGCTGCCAAGCACAAGCTGGCTGTGCGACCGAAGAAGAAACACCCGAGGGGAAAGGAAAACGTGGTCAATAGAGCGCAGGGCGAAGAAAGGTGAGGCTGAGGAAGGTTGCGACGAAACTGGTTTTACTAATAATTGACGACCCGAATGGCCGAGTCGGCAGTGACCCTGCCTACGAAGCCAAGGGTCCCGGGTTCGAGTCCCGGTGGTGGCAAATATTTGTTTCTTGAGAACGGATGGTTCTACCGTAGTCGTGGTTGTTTATCTATCTAAGTACAATATTTATCTATATACGTATGTGTATCGTTGTCTAGTACCCAAGATACAGGGAATCCTAGTTTGGGGCTAAATCCATGTCTGTAAATAGTGTCCAAGGTATTATTATTATTATTATTATTATTATTATTATTATCACAAAGTAAGACTTTTGTTGAACACATGTTTTAAAAAATAGTACAACGTTTGACGTTGGCTTAGCGATAAAGATAGCTTCATTGCTTAGGTGCTTGACTAGACAGTATTTACAGTATCATTATCTGTAATTATCGAAGTAAAGTTACGCATGGGAGTTGATGTTATAGAATAGCAGGTGACCGGAATAAATGGCGTTACTTTGAGGAGACTTTTACTACAATATATCCATAAATAGTATGTGTAGTAGTGTATATCAACATAAAAAGGCAAATGTCGCAAACGCGCATGTATCTACGATTTTTTTATATGTTGTTAGTACCCCTGAGGGTAATACTCAACTGTTTTCAGTTGCGTATACATTACAGAACTACAGAGGTTTCCTTGTTCTACTCCCGTGGTGCTCGAAAAACTGCGAAATTCTGATACTAACTGGCATAACCCCCCTGCGGCATGTTCCCCTTGCGGGGGCAAATTTCGATACGAACTAAACTGACGTCTCATATCTATGAACTATCCTACCTGCCAAATTGCAGCTTCGCAGGACAAGTTATTTTTTTTAAGTCCAAACAAAGTTCCCCAAACAATTTTAAGCAGGTGTGACGAATGTTGACTGACAGCTGTCACTATTTTTGACAGGTGTCACGAATTGTGTCTACACAGTTTACTATCTGTCGATAGTTGACCAACTAGCGAGAAAAAAAACATAACGGTTTTGACAATCTTACGGTGACATATATAATAGGAAATAAACCAAAATATGCCAGAACTTTCAGGCATTCCCACAAACACTCAAACATTGTTCTTCTGTTTCCTATTTTCATTTCTTGGTGAAATATTAAAGCACTTATACCAATAATAATGACAAAGCACCCGACCTAGAAAACGTTACATAACATTTAATCATTACAGGTTAGCTGACCTATAAACCGTATTACGTTCAAAAATTGGGTGCAAAAAATGATATAAGTAACACAAATGAAGTGGCAGAGAAATATTGGTACAAGGAATTCGAATCAGAAAGTTAGGTCAAGATTGTGAGCATCCGGTTGGAATGGAAGAGATAGGCTAATGTTAGTAAGTGAGAGTTTTGTTGCAGGCAAGGTCACCATCGAATGGCCGCCACGGTTTAGTTATAATGTAGGGATATACAGGCTGTTTGGTAGATGGATGCAATGGCTTGACTCGAAGACGGGCCGGAAGGAAGGCGAGCCTTTTAAGCCAAACTTGTGTCAGGCCAGGTGAAGACTTTCGAATTTCCCTTGTTGCGTACATCCTTAGCAGTATTTTTCCTTGCAGATGTCAAAACTGTATGGGTTTTGGGTCTTTTGAGCTGTCAAAACTAAAACCATTCAGCGATCAGAGTGTAACAGTAAAATTCTGTTTTTTTTTTTTTCATATACATTAAAATATTGCTCAAATGGAAACGGTAAGACTTCGCATAAAACAAGTTTGTTCTAAAATTGTTCTAAATGGTCTGTACTACCTTCGTTTTAAGGCCTTGCATCCATCTGCCAAACAGCCTGTATAAGGGTACACAAAGGGTTTGTAAGGTCCTTAATGAAAAAAATTAGAAGATCTTTAATTTTCTCAACCCAGTCGTCCCAAGTTTGTATCTTGTCTTTCGTAATAGCAAGGCAGACAACTTTCTGTGTTGTTTACACAGAAAGTTGTCTGCCTTGTGTTTGGTTATATGATAATACCCTTTATGGTGGCTGTAGGTACTCGTCAAATCCAAATGGTCACGTAATCAGGACAAAGCGTGTTTTATCATGATTATGCCTTCCACTTATCAAAAGAGCTCCGTGGTCTAATGGGTTTCACGCTTGCTTCTCACACAGGAGATGCAGGTTCGATTTCTGATCATGTACCAATGAGATCGTTTTTTTATCTTAAATATACATTATACGGACGTTCTGACGCTGATGGAAAACATCGTGAGGAAACCTTCATTACTCCATAGCTGCGGCGATGGCATAGCCCCCTGTCACGCAAAATGGAGTATTGAATTACTGGCTCAAAGTGGGCACAATTGTGCCTCTGCCACCCCGTATGGGAAACGGCGTGACGCTATTTTATCAAAACATAGGACTAGATTTAATTAGAAAAAATTAAATTCCACTTTCAACACAATGGACTTAAATCATTATTAGGGTAATGCCCGTTTCCACGAAACGTCTTAACAAAGTTGTCTATTAGTCTTCGTTTTAAGATAGACTTGTCCGGTTTACGAAGAACTCTGATAATTGCCTCGGACATTGTTTTTACTCAACTATTAAAAGAGGAGAAATTTATGTTCACGGGTCATTGAAATTGGCTGGCATATGACCACATTTCTTAAAATATCTTACAAACATTATTAGCATTATTAACATAGGTTTGACGCCTACGACTGGCTTCTAGACAAATGGATTGAGATATACAGATTCACCGGCTTTATCATTTCATATTCTTCCGCTGTTCCATTTTTTGGCAGTTATAGTACTAATTTGAGTGAATGCCTAATTTATTTTCAAATTACGCGTATCGATGCCGAATCTGCTAAAGAATCTGGAGTAAAAACTTCCTGTTTTTGTGACAAACTATTAGAGTCATGTTTCGTAGATAAAAATTCTACAAAACGCTCGGAATTCAACAGGAAGACTTCTTTGTGATGTATGGTTTCAATAATGGTTGTTTGAATCTACTCCACATCGCTCGGCGACCGGTAATAGATATTAAAGCGCTGTTAACATTTACGATTACATCAAAAATTAACGAGCTCATAACGTTTTATGACGGGGCGGCAGGCACTTATATTAAAATACAATACAATTCCAGTTAATGAGATATTTGACACAGATTTTATACGTAGAACCTCTGAATATATGCAGTAAAAGTGCAGCAACAACCACATTATATCGACGACACTGAAGATTAGTTAATGGTTATTAATTTCCCCCCTCAAATCATAGTTGATAAGATATCACATATTTGGAGCATGATAAATTGATTCCAAGCCAACAAATGGTTCTTGTCAGATATAGTCTCAAAGGTTTTTTTGCTGTCTGTATGCCTGAGCGAAAAATCTATTTGTTTATAGACTTGCAAACTTCAGATCAAAGTCAACGCTGTTCCATTTCTCAGTCATTCAGTTATTCAATTTTTATGTTTACCCATTTGTTTGGCGACCAAATCTAGCCCAGAATCGAGTCTTAAAACTTCATTAACTACGTACTTACTCCGGTTCCCGTCCGGTCTTGCTCCATTAAAAAGATTTACTCGCATGTTTTCTTTGGTGCTCAGCGATGATGAAGCTCCTGTCCCAGATGAGCAAAAACTCAGCGAGCGAAGCGAACGGAGCGTTCAGTTTCGAGATTGGCCAAAAATGCCTTTGTCCGTCTGTCTGTCCTCGCCTACAGGTCGCAGGTTTCAAATTATTTGGACGAAAATTATACACTACAATCAAGGAACTTTGATTTATTTAAATTTTTGTCAATCGCGATCTTTGATTGGGGGAAAAATAGGGGTGAAAAGGGGGATGTCTGCTGAAGCGTTATTTATCGACGGATTTCAATCAAATTTGAGTCACACGAAGGACTTCATTCTACACAAGAAGTTGTGAAAAAAAAATCCAAAAAGGGGGTGTGGAGGGGAAGCACCGCTTGGCACATTCAACATCCCTCTAACTATGTGGTTGATAAAGGCTGAATTTTCCACACACACACACACACAATGCCACAATTAAATTAAGCAAATTCCCAAAATTCTGTCAATTTGGACCAATAAATTGGAAACGGCAGCCGTTCAAAGTTGCGTCATTTCGTGACGTCACAGACTGACTCACCACCGATCATCAGAATTCTAATGTGCTTGTAGCAGACAGACCTTGAAGCTTGACATTTTAAACAAGTGAGGTGTACTGTTCCCACAGAACCACTAGTATTACCTTGTCCGTCAAATCTATTTCTGTGATAAAATTAATGAAGACAATGAAAGCGTCGGTGGCCTATAGGTATTCGCACATCGCTAACGATCGTGCTGGTAGCAAAATGTGGCCGAGACGGGTACTGGATGGGTGTCCGTTTCTATGGGCATTTGTTTTGGGCACTTCAGTGTTTCGGTTGACATGCTTAGCTGTAGGTCCCGGCTACTATCGCTACCTGGTGGTAGTCGTAAAGCAGTGTCATAGTGATAACTTCTGGCAGTCGGGTTGACCACTAGCCCGACACCCGTCCATCAGCCCGCACTGAGCCAGCGTGGACGAGTATGGATCAGTGCTACTCGTATCCGGGTAAAGGCCCGTGCCCCTCGGTGGAAACATTAACTAGCCTAAACTAAACTAAACTAGGAAAATTTTGGCATACCAGCAAAAACCTGAGTTATTTTCCTTTTCATGACATTGAGCAATATTTAGTTATAGTCAATTATTACATAAATAATTTCCTTTGAGATGATGACACAAGAAAACATAAACATTCTCAGAAAAACTGCGGCGAACCGCAACTTTTGGACAAACCATATCTACTTTGATATGCTAAAGGACAGTGTTGTTCTAATATTAAAATCGGGACATTTCACTAACCCTGTCCTATGAACTTTATCTGGAATATTTTTATCGCACAGTTTACACTTCTGAAAATAACCTAGTTAATTATGTTCTAGTTTTGAGGATGCGTTCGTGTATTGTACGATTAACGTCTCATAATTTGTGCGTGGTCGTGCTAATGAGTCGAGCATGTGGATCAAATGAGATTTCCGATAAGATAAGTGTTATTTAGCTTTTAAATTCTGTGCTATGTCCTATTTCCGCCGTTTTTCCGGAATCATTTATTTACAAAATAGGAGTAATAAAATCACACACAATACAAATATCCTACAAAGTTGAGAAAAGCTTCAGTAAAGATATGTATCACTTTTAATAATATTTTGAGACCTTTTTGATTTTATTTCGTATTGATTTCCAACATTTTTTTTTGTGAAAACGTGAAACGGAATGTGTTTTCAAAACACTTATCCGAGGAAGTGACGTACTCTGCAATGTCAGTAAGGGATACAGCTATGCATTGGTCTCCCTATGCGAAAAAAGGAGAATGAGATTGTCGTATAGCTCTCTTACTGTCAAGCCAAAGTAAGTCACTTCCGCTGTAGGTCCGTTTTCGCGCTAAACTGTCAACTGTCAGCTACATATAACTTCAGATACCATAGGACATAACACTACGAAACCATATCCGTGTTTTGTATGATATTCCTAACAGCGTAAGACACAGAAATTGATCTACCAGCTAATTTATACATGTGGGGTCCCTACTGCTATTTGCTATCTATTCCAAGAAACTTCGTGTCGATTGCTAATCCTAACGTGTTGCTGCATTACATTTGGAAGTGAGAATTTGGTACACTGTTACCAGCCATTGACAATAAATTATTAACTGTGAACCCATTCAAAGTAAAAGACATTATTAATATCACCAAAATCTTCCTCTTGTATCTTTAATCGTTAAGACCAGTGTAATATCATCATTAAAACAGCACTATGTCAATCAATTTCTCCACCTTAAAAGGCAGTTAATTAATATATACCAGGAATAAGAAAGGCCCCATTATGGAACCTTGTGGAACGCCTTTTTTCACACCCGATCCGTCAGATTATTTTTTTTCTCCACATTGGACCACTGTGGGACAAAAAGTTTCATATTGTGCCACTGCCAGCCCTTATGGGAAAAGGCATGACACTAATGTGTGTGTGTGTGTGTGTGTGTGTGTGTGGGGTGTGATGTCACTTAGATCCTGTATTGTACACACACTACAGTGTAGCTAGAGTAGAGGAGAGAGAGATACTTCGCGCTACGGAAGACACAGTTCGTAGCGCGCTACGCATTCTGTAGAGGGTCAGTGCTAGGCCAAATGCTACGAAAGATTTTAGGTTCTGTTACAATACAACGTAGATACGGTTTCGGTAACACTTGAATACCTAAACGTTTGTTATCATAATAATAAACCTGGAAATCTTTTTTTAAGGATTATCTACTATCGTTTTAAATGTATCACAAAATATTTTTATAATCACATCGGTTTTTATTAGTTTAGATTTTTATTAATTTTATATGACGTTGAATTTGGCCTTAATGAAATGAAATGAAATGTTTATTTGCTTGATATGTGGTACAATAAGTGGTGGTAAATGTAATAAAGTGCTCTACACATTTCACCTGTCCAGGTATGCAAAATTTGTACTTAAATCTATAAATCTTAATTATGTCGTTTATCTAGATTATTTAAGTAATTTTACATTATTGTTGCCTCCTTATTATTGTATGGTATCTAATTAACTTTTATCTACACACGTATCATAAACCCTCTTTACCGCGTCCAAAAACCGCACGTTTCGACCAGCCTAATGATATACTACTTGGTAAAAAATCATTTCTTATCTGAATATTGATACCTAATGACCAAAATCTATCAATATTTCGACATATTATGACATGCAATTTTCAATCGCTGACGCCCGCCTGCTTGCCGCCTCCAGTTTATCTGTGAAGTTGGTACTACTGAACTAAAAGCTAAACAAGTGCAGAGCAATGATCAACGCCACAATGCCGGTCGAACATGCGGTTCCTGAACACATCAAAGAGAGCTTATGATATGTGTGTAGATAAACTAATGTATGTTACTGTACATAAGTAGGTATTAAAACGCTCGAGTGATATTATTATGAAACGAGCCGAACGAGTTTCAATGCCCTCCATTATGTACAAGTCACATAAACTACTATAATATTTAGTCCGTATTAACGTATGTTGTGAATTGAAATGATTCAGTTTAAATAAATGTCGTGCCAAAAGAGTTCACGATTTGTACAAGTTATAGTGTTTGAGGTAATGTATCAACAAGTTTATTTCGTATGTTGTGGCATATTTTACGGTTTTGGCGGGAACCTAGGCAGAACTATGTTGCACAACATATGCATTAAATGTCACCAACGTTGAGTTATCGAAATTTATGGAACTGCAATAGTGGTTTATGTGACTGATACATAATGGAGGGCAATTAAAACCGAGAGTGGGTTAATATCAGTCGAGAGTGTTAATGCCTAATTATGTAAAGTTTCATACACCAGTTTATCTACACACATATTGCTCTCTCTGATGTGTTCAGAAACCGCATGTTCGAACGGCATGGTGGCATTGATAATTGCTCTGCTTTTCTTTAGCTTGTTCAGTAGTACCAACTTCACAGACAAACTAGGGGCGGCAAGCAGGCGGGCGACGGCGTTCGAAAATTGAATTTCATAATTTGTCGAAAATTGATACGTTATGGTCATAATGTATCAATATTCAGTTAAGAAATGAGTTTTTACCAAGTAGTATAACATTATGCGTAACATTATGCGGTTTTTGGACGTAGTATAGACGGTTTATGATACATGTTGATAAAATCAGTTATAAGTCGTGCAACGAATTAAGAGCGCTGGGCGACTTTGGCGGGAATTACTGCGCATATGTATAGTTATTGAAAAGTGACTACTGCGCAATCAAGGCCACCGCTCATAACGTGTGGCGCGACGTATACTTTACTGCTTAGTAAACAGGGGAATATATCCAAGACAGTTGGTGTAAACCTATATAATAGAGTCTGGCAAACGAAAGCGTGACCTGAGAAAACGTGGTAGAATTCATAAAACCTCTATGTGGTATCACTAACATAAATCACTACACTCCGTTCAGTTATTCAAAAGATCTTTGCCTCTCTTTCTGCTGTACGGAAGCGTTACAGCTAGAAAGAGAGACCGAGGTTTAGAATAACGGAACGGAGTGTGACTATCTATCACTTTGTCGTTTGACGTGCCTTCGACAGCATAATATTGTTGCCATATTGAAACTTTTAAGAAAACTCCAGGTCACGCTTTCGTTTGCCAGACTCTAGCTCTAATATAACTCTATTAAAATTTAATTTTCCATAAGTATGTGTCGTAGCTGTATGTTACTGTAGTTTGTTAGTAGTTATCGAATAAAAGTTTCGATTTCCATTCTTCGAAAAGTGAGACTGTATTTCGGTGATTTTTTCAATTTTCTGCTAATGTTCTCTGTTCCTGTTTGTTCGAGCCCTTGGAGCTAGAATAACACTTTACTTACAATTAACATTAAGTCATCTTTCTCCACTGCCTCTCCCGATGAAAAAGCACAGTTAAATGAAGTAATACTGATTCTCAACCGCCATAGCATAGCATCGACCGACAATAGTTTAACCTCTTCTCTTTACGATCAACAATGAAACTAGGTTGAAGGTTCATTGCTCCGGAAACCTTCACTATCAACATTGCACTCAGCACAGCCTGCTTGAATAAACAAATAGGCGATCTGTTAATCTCACTTGTGAAGCGTTGTGCCTTTTTACCTGGGTGGAGTAACTATTATCTAATCTGTGGTGGAGTGATGCAACAGACCTAAGAAAAAATTAGTTAACAACGGGAACCTTTGTTAGAGGACGCGCGAAAGATTTGTAGATATAAATCATTACAACATTGCGTAAATATATCTGGTGATTCAATAATTATATCCTCATATGGAGCTAAAGCGATGGCCCAAATAAATAAAGAAAAGTGTCACGTGTCGTCGGAAGGAAATGCCTGATAATAGGCGATGCAAAATGAACATACGTAGTACCTACCTTTTATTTTATTTTAAGAATTTTTTGCCTGTTTTGTAAAAATAATTTGAATTTTTGAGTATTAGACGTAGAATATTTTTTTATTTTGTTAGAAATAACACCCCTCATGACATTCATATTAGGCATGTCCATAATGGGAATAAAACTCTCGAGTGATATTATTATGAAACTCCCCTTGGTGGAGATCTAATTTTTAACTCGTGCAAACGGGGTTAAAATAAGAACACAATTATCTCTGAATGGATATCTCAGTTTGGTGCCGTTGAAAATCTTTTACATTCCGAAGTCTATATTTAGCTTTTTCCATCCAATAACAGAAGAAAAAGCTGTTTTGAACCTATATATATGTATATAGGTATCCATAACTTTAACATCTTTTGTGTCTTAATTTCGTAAAAGTGTTATTTGATATATCGCCACGCCATCTCCCAAAAGAGGGGCGGAGACATAAATTCGGACATTTTCTCCAGAAATTGTCGGAATCCGGGGCTAGCCTATCGCAGGCATTCTATTAGTACTATTTAATCAATAAATATCGCGAAAGATCCTAATTCGTAATAAAACCGCGTGCAACAGTCCAGTATCTACCTACCCACTCATACATTTTAACTAAAAGCGCTTTGTTAATACACGCCTACAGTCAAGCGCAATTTATAGTTTGTATATCTACCTACGTGTTCGCAGAATGTGGCACATTGAAACTATTGGCCCATTTCATAGATATAGTAACAAGTTACACTTTCTTACGGGTAATGACTTTTAAAATTGCGAAAAGGGCCAAAGTGTTAGCGGATTGTGGTCCGGTGATGATAGGGAATCTAAAATCAGATCCATTTTTTCGAGAATCGGTAATTCCGGTACTGGTCATCGGAGGAACCGAGATTTTTTCGGGGTTTTCGGTACCAGTTTGTAATTGAAATATGTTTTCTTTGTTATTAGACTATATAAAGTCAAACATGGCTTGCTTGAAGCGAAATAAACATATCATTGAAATACTGAGAGATACTAATAATATTCAGTGAATTCCACAAGTATTAATAATTTTGATTGATTGCACATGTCCAATCTACTCTACAAAACTATCAATCAATCTGATTGGATTGGTTTCACAGCCAAAGTTGTTCAGAATGATAACAACCTTTTAAAAATGACTACACCGTCCTGTGCACCTATATATAGAATAAAAGGGCGACTTCTCTCTTAAGTTCGAATTTAAACAACGTCTTATTTAAAAAAACACAGTATTAACACTTGTTTAACTAAATCATGATTATTCAGTAAACATTTTTTTAACAAGCTACTGTACTTCGTTACCACAAAAACGTGTATGGCGAGTGTTGTTCTGAATGACTAATAAATCATCCACTTAATTTTACCTGCCTTGATACAGCAAAACGATAGTATATCAGTTCCATTTTACACAAATAACTTATGAATAAATACATAATTTGATGGATAATTTAGTCCCAAAGACATAAAAACGTACTAATAAAACATGGTCAGTTATATTTATAGTAGTATATATATAGTATCGTCGATTAGTTATATATATAGTATATATATATAACGATATATATATATATATATATATATATATATAGTATTAATAAACAAAAACGAATGAAACCCCGTTTATTTTAGGACTTTTATCAAAAACGTCTAAAAAAATAAGCGGTGAAAGGGAACGGAAAATGGAAAAATAAAGTTTTTAAGTTCGTCAAACAGATATTTGTTTTCGTTTGAGTTTTTATTCGGGATAAATAGAACCTAACAGTTGCTCAGGAAAGGAAATAATTGAATCCCAAAATTAACCCAATGTGGGCATAGGCCTCTCCTCTCTAGCGCCAGAGGAGAGGCCTATGCCCACATTGGTTTATATAATAAACCAATGTGGGCATAGGTAATAGCGCCAGTTTCCAAGGTTCTGTGCTAATAGTCGTATAATAATACGAATATTCCATACCTCTGGCTCATTGCGGGTTGAAGGGTTTTACGTCTACCTACAACCAAGGAGCGAAAGCAGCCGGGACCTATAGCTTAACGTGTCATCCGAAACCCAGAACGTCCGGTAATGTACGATACCAAATGCAGAATACATCGTCGAGTCGTAGATTGAGAGACAAGATTTTTCGGACCCAAATATTTTGTAGGCAGGGTTATGATATAATACATTACTTGTTGTATCACAGTATTCCTCTTTATTCTAGTTTATTTTAACGTGACAACGTTGTTATATTAATATATTTTGGAACTTCTTCAATCATCGATTTAACCTAGTCTCAGTGCAAGCAAAATAGTTCATCTAGTTCCTAATCATTCATTAATTTGCGTGAAGTTGTGTATGTAGGTACTGGGTCTGTTTTCCCGAAAGAACCGGGAATCGTTTTGAAAATCCCGAGATGTTCAGAACCTGGTAAATCCCAGGTTTTTCAATTCCGGGATGTCCCGGTTCTACTTATGCCCTTTTTGGTGACAGAGTGACTGTATTCTGTGATGTGAATGTAATCTGCGTTGCATCAAAGCGTAAAATCAGACACTAATAAAAGACAAAGTTTTGTTCAAAAACACATGTAACAAATGTCTGACGTCAGACCACTTGCCAAATGATTCTGATATAGCGAGTATAGCAGGAAAACAATAGAATTGGGTTGCACAGGACCGAGTTACATAAAATGTACGTGAGGAAGCCTCAATAGTGGGTTCACTGACAGGTTGATGATGTTAACATACGTACATTCAAGAAATATGGTTCTGATTATTTTGAGCGTGGAGGTTCAGCTCTCTTTATTTCTTTGCGCTTGGCCGACGGATAGCTGCCACGGAAAGACTACGCTTTCATTTACCGGGACTGACACCTTGACTTACTCTAGGTTACCGGTCATGTATCCGGGCTTAAGTGAGCTAGGTATGATACCTTTAATTCTGTGAACCGTTTAAGAGATTTATTCCCATAAGGACAGATTCATAAATGGTCAGACTCCTCAAAGGACACATTCTTAAAAGGACGGATTTCCATAGAAAAAGTTTATTTGTATTGTTATTATTTTTTTATTGAGTAGTTGCGCGACAACCCCTAACCCGCACTGAGCCACCGTGGTGGAGTATGGCTCAATCTTACTCTAATCAAAGTAAAGGCCTGTGCTCCTCGATAGCGAAATTAATAGGCTAGATTAATTATTGTTAAAAGTAAAGTTATCGAATCAATCACCTGCTACCCTTCTAGGACTTGACCCGTAGAAAGAAAATTACTTGACCTTATTGCTTTTTTTTTGAGTGCTGTACTTTTTCCGTCCTTATAGGAATAAGTCCTTTCAGGAGTATGTCCGTTTAGGAATCTGGCCTTATAGGAATAAATCTATTCAAGCCTTATATGCTCAGCAGTCTGCGCCAATTGCTTCTAAAACCCTTCATTTCTCTCATCTGCAGATGGCTGGTCCGTGTGCTGGAGGACGTGGCGGGTGGCGAGGTGCGCACGCGCCAGGGCTGGGTGCCGGCGCGCGTGTTAAAGGATACTGAGCGACCGGACAGCGACCAGTCCGCGCTGGCTGCTAGGAGACAGTAAGTGACAGGAAACCAGCAGTCGATCAAAAACAGCTATAGGGTCAGAACTAGGTTGGGTGCAGGCTGCGTTGGCCTCGAGGAGATAGAGAGTGAACTGCAGCAAAGGTCCAGTTTATTTCGAGAGTAGTTGAAAGGCGCAAGTCATGAAGCGTGTTTTCGCGTCCGCAAAACTATATTTACACGCAGGATAATTTAGGATCTAGCGCAGGAATAGTACTTGTTACGAAGCGTCTTTGTTACTTCTGCGGCGATTGCGGTAAACCACTTTATCTTTTCTTCAACATTATTACAGCTATGTAGTGAGTTTGAAGTCTATACCTCTCTCTGGATAAAAAGTAACCTACAATGGAGTCATCCTCTCCTTCTTTTTCTTTTAAATATGGCTCTTTTGAGGTCAACTTTCCCAGTGTCAAGAGTATTTGAAAGATCACAATTTGGTCAGGTTCTCTATCGAAGACCTGGAAATTAACGTCTTGTGAATAATTTGTTGTTGCTCCTTAGCGCTAACCAGGAGGACGAGAAGGGCTGTAGAAACCAAGTATTTCCGTCGGACGAGGGCAACTGCCTCCCTACGATGGAGTCAAGTTTATAGGTCGCATTTGTGACCTGTCAACTGTAGGGACAGAACTATGAGTCTGTCTCCCTTCAATTTGACGACCCGAATGGCCGAGTCGGCAGTGAACCTGCCTACGAAGCCAAGGGTCCCGGGTTCGAGTCCCGGTGGGGATAAAATTTGTTTTATGAGAACGGATGTTTGTACCCTTGTCATGTTTGTTTATCTATAATATGTATCTATATAAGTATGTGTATTGTTTCTAGTACCCAAGATACAGGGAATCCTAGTTTGAGGCTAGATCAATGTGTGTAAATAGTGTCCAAGGTATTATTATATTATTATTATTTCTAAGCCAGGAGAATGAGACTGACGTAAAGCTCTACTGTCCATACTATTGACAGTGTCCATTGTCGTAGGATCCGCAGTTACATTTTCATGTTAAATGTCTCCACTTTACGTGACTTTCCATGACGTATTTATCCACCAACAAACTAAACACGTAAATACAAATAAGCAGGTCTGCAAAATAACGAGTTGAGTCGTTCGTCACGTCTGCCCGGAAGCTAATAACCAGTCGGCCCGAATCAATTGGTTCTCACACGTCCTGCCAACACCAATAAAGCATGTACGAATTGCGTCAAATTGGCTTTTTGGGTTGGAGTTGTCGTAAATCTTGCGACGAGGTGGCAACTTTCAGATTAACGTTTTGGCGTTTATGTTGTCGTGGGAACCGCTGTTACATTTTGATGTTATGGGTCCGAGAGTTGTTTGTGATATTCCTGGCGTTTGGTAAGCCGAATGTCGAGTAAAAGCACGCTGGACACTTTCAATGCGATTTTATACTTTTCGTAGTATGGGTTCCAAGTTACGGATGCATATTCCAAAACACTACGTACGTATGCATTGTGTAGAGCCATTCTAGTGCGGACTTGACTAGTCGGTGACTTGATTTTTTTAGAACAGCAGCGCTTGATGAATCCAAGGGTTTTCGCAGAACGGTTATTGAGATTGTTCACGTGCACGTCGAATGCAAGTTGGCTGTCCACTGTTACTCCTAAATCTCTAATGTGACGAACCTCCTCTAGAATGCAAGTTGGCTGTCCACTGTTACTCCTAAATCTCTAATGTGACCAACCTCCTCTAGAATGCAAGTTGGCTGTCCACTGTTACTCCTAAATCTCTAATGTGACCAACCTCCTCTAGAATGCAAGTTGGCTGTCCACTGTTACTCCTAAATCTCTAATGTGACCAACCTCCTCTAGAATGCAAGTTGGCTGTCCACTGTTACTCCTAAATCTCTAATGTGACCAACCTCCTCTAGAATGCAAGTTGGCTGTCCACTGTTACTCCTAAATCTCTAATGTGACCAACCTCCTCTAGAATCCAAGTTGGCTGTCCACTGTTACTCCTAAATCTCTAATGTGACCAACCTCCTCTAGAATCCAAGTTGGCTGTCCACTGTTACTCCTAAATCTCTAATGTGACCAACCTCCTCTAGAATGCAAGTTGGCTGTCCACTGTTACTCCTAAATCTCTAATGTGACCAACCTCCTCTAGAATCCAAGTTGGCTGTCCACTGTTACTCCTAAATCTCTAATGTGACCAACCTCCTCTAGAATGCAAGTTGGCTGTCCACTGTTACTCCTAAATCTCTAATGTGACCAACCTCCTCTAGAATCCAAGTTGGCTGTCCACTGTTACTCCTAAATCTCTAATGTGACCAACCTCCTCTAGAATGCAAGTTGGCTGTCCACTGTTACTCCTAAATCTCTAATGTGACCAACCTCCTCTAGAATCCAAGTTGGCTGTCCACTGTTACTCCTAAATCTCTAATGTGACCAACCTCCTCTAGAATCCAAGTTGGCTGTCCACTGTTACTCCTAAATCTCTAATGTGACCAACCTCCTCTAGAATGCAAGTTGGCTGTCCACTGTTACTCCTAAATCTCTTATGTGACCAACCTCCTCTAGAATCCAAGTTGGCTGTCCACTGTTACTCCTAAATCTCTAATGTGACCAACCTCCTCTAGAATCGTGCTATTAACTGAGTATGTGGATTCTATTTTGTTTTTATTTTTAGTGAACTAAGGGGCGATTGCTCCATCCCCAGATAAACAGGCAGATAGTCTATCTGTCTGTTTATTCGACAGTTAACAATAAACTGAATTTTTCAATCGTCGGGTAGGATATAACAGTGAAATAACTTTGCTATCAGAGGAATAAATCTATCCGCCTCTTCAACGGCCAGATAACTGTATTCAGTAGAATAAAGTAGTTGTGTGTCACCAAAAGTCATATGTCACTTGGTTTATTTGGTTTGGTTTGAGCAGTTTGAGGTTATTTCCATTGGTTATTTCTAGTAATTTTTCTGTTACTGATTATTATACCACGTTCCTACGGATTTGGCGAATAGCTATGGATGTATTTGATACAATTGACGACTTGGCTCTCTTTTTAATACACTTTTTTGAGATTCCATTGCAAATTTCAGTAAATAAAATCACAATATCGACGATCCAAACTAAATGTTACCAAACAATAACCTCAGAGGAAGTAATCACCACGTTGATTGAAATCAGCTGTTGCTTGAGACGCCATCTTGCAAATGACGGGAAATTATGACGATAGTCTGTCCTGCTCCACTACCACTGTTTTCTATATATTTGTTTCATCTATCTGAGTTCGGATTGCCAGGATTGAAATAAAAAGGTCAGATAGCTAACTAAGGAATAAATGACCATTGAAAAATGAGCGACTTACTATCAGACTGATAAACAGCTAGGTAAAAATGTTCGCTTGATAGTTATCCGACTCTTTATCTGGGGCTGGAACAATCGCCCCTTAATATGAAAACATTTGTTGGCGTTGAACTCCATATCATTATCGACACATCACTTGGACACTCTGCTAATGTCCTGTTGCAGAAGTTCAGCCCCAATCAATGTAGTAACCTGTCTGTAGAGTTTAAGGACGTCTGCAAAGATGGGACATCTTCTATGGTGTACCATTTCTACAATAATTTATGTTTTTTTTTATTACCCGCTTGCACTAGAAAGAGGGCATTGTTTTTCGAGTTTGTCTTATTTTATTTATTGTTTTGAGGAATCTTTATGAACTTCATGACAATAAATTGTAAATTATATTTTAAAAAACAATACAATTTACGTACCTAAATTATTAAATTTGTACGGACTTGTTTCTACTTTCCACGTTCGGACATAATATAATTTGCTTTTTCTTTTTGTTTTATTATTTTAGTGGTTAAGTTTTCTTGTACGATGGCACGGAACCCTTCGTGTACGAATCCGAACTGCACTTGACCGATTTTTGTACTTTTTTGCAGCTAATTATGGGATAGACTTTTCGTCGTTACTACCTATCTTCCTTTCAGCTTCATAGGTGAAGAAGAATTTGATACTCTTATAAACATACTCCCTACCTCCCTTTTCCGTACTTTGAGAAATTTCGAAAAATACACTGTCAAACGTCTCTCGTATCTACCTAAAGGTATAAACTACCTACCTATAAATGTGCTATGTGTTTCACGTCCATGGAACAAGCAGTTTTTGAGCTTTTTTTTCCTGTAGATATTCTGTAGATATCCTGTAGATAGATACTTAACAAACTTTTGCCTCTTCTCTACATTGGACCACTGTGGGAGACGAGGGCGTAGAAAATGTCACAGATTGATTTTTAGATCTTTTTAAATTAGATATTACAATATTAATGATTGTAAATAATAATAATTATAATTATACAATTATTAACAGCAAGGTCTGTGTGGAGCCAGATTAACCCCATACAGTTCCGTCATTTAAGTAATCTTAAACATTGTAATATCCTTTTTTCGACAAAGTCGCTTTAACATGCTTTTCAAATTGCTGAAATGGCAATTTCAAAATCTCCAGAGGTATGTTATTGTAGTAGAGAATGCACTGACCCTTGAATGAATTGCTAACCTTCACGAGTCTAAATCGGGGCGCACACAGTCTGTGATTATTTCTTAGGTTAACATTACAGCTATCGCTAAGTTTGGAAAATGTTGTAAGGTTCTTGCGTACATACATTATATTTTAGAAAATAAATTGACTAGCTACAGTTAGTATGTCAATTTCTTTAAAAAACTCTCTTAAGGAGTCTGTTCGTTTTAAATTATAAATTACTCGAATAGCTCTTTTCTGTAAAATAACAAATAGTTTGAATATCCGCTGCTTTCCCCATAACAAGACACCATAGGACATGACTAGCCTAGCTGAGGCCACATCTGGGATTTCAAGAAACTTCGTGTAATTTACTAATTCTAACTTGTTGCTGTCTAACACTTAACTGGTCTCAACTTGCCTAGTGCTCTGATTGATATACTAAAGTTCCCAAAAAAAATACATCATACATCACGCTTTCTTGGAAAAAAAACGATTCTGTAGCCTTAACATGTACTCCTTGACATCTGAGAATTTCTATCAAAATCCCTTTGAAATTGTCAAATCAACTAATCCGAACACGATTATTTAAAAAAAGCTGTCTTTTGATTGATAGGTGAAAAATGATAAGACTTAAAAAATAACTAATCAATAATCGGTATTTGCGTAAGTCAGCAATTCTTCCAAGCGTCGGTGCGTGACCCTGCCTACGAAGCCAAGGGTCCCGGGTTCGAGTCCCGGTGGGGCAAATATTTGTTGGATGAGAACGGATGTTTGTAACCTAGTCATGGTTGTTTATCTATCTAAGTATAATATTTATCTATATAAGTATGTGTATCGTTGTCTAGTACCCAAGATATAGGGAATCCTAGTTTGGGGCTAGATCAATGTGTGTAAATAGTGTCCAAGTTATTATTATTATTATTATTATTATTATTCTTCAATACAGTCCATGTTTGATTTATTATCTTGATAAAATGAGGATGTTGCTGGAACAGAAGCTGCATTTTTTGATAAATGTTCTGGCCTCTTCAAACTTTTTATAACCGCTAACAACTTATCTTTAATGTTCGTTGAGCTAAACGCTTTGCAGAAGCTTTGTCATACATAGTTGGGATGGCCACGATACTTCACAAAACTTTCACATATCATTTCAATAATAAATTAATATATATAGGTACTTATTGTGTTCTATTTGGCACAATCGCAGATCTCGTGAGGTATGAGTCAAGCTACGTGTGCGGGATCATTGTACGTTGTTGAATAATCACCAAGTTTATCATAATCTAAGTGCCCATATTTCTGTGCCAGGATTTCCGTTCTAGTTGGGTGAACCGCTGTTGTTGATAATGTCCTGTGATTTATACCTGTTTCTCGTTAAAACGGTGTTATTATTGTGCCTGGCCCAAGCGTGACCAAGCTAGTCTAGGAATTACCCGAGCCAATTAAAACACGTACTGAGAATAGAATAAAAGTTGTTAGAGAGATAACAAGAGAGCTTTGTAAGCAGACCCTGGATAGCAGATAATATAACTTCCAAAAATCTGCAGCAAATCACAAACGTCAAGGTATCAGTTATTATTTGCAGCGGTTAACAGAGGAGCAGATATCAACCCTCCGTCTCTTTCACCCACAGGGCCGTGGTGCGCGAGCTGATAGAGACAGAAGAAGAGTTCGGTCGCGACATGCAGCAGGTCGTCAACAGATACATGAAGCCGATGGACAAGGCTACCACTCCGAAGGTATAAGCTGTTTATACATATTTCGTAACTATATAGTAGAATTGACCATTCCACGAAATTACCAACCATGGTTGAATAAGAACTTTTATTGAACGAAGAAATCTTTTAGAGCGAAACACTGCGTTAGTTTAGGTGAAGACTAAAGGGGGTGAGTGCAGCGAGGCTGTCGAATAGTCTTCGTGTTAGTTTTACGTGTCAATCACAAAAAACATTAGGTAGATCTGAATAAAAATGCTTTTAAAAATATATGTTTCATCAAATTCAACCCTTTCTGACCATTTCATGAAATGGTCGTCCTTGCGATATTTATATCATTTCGAATAAGCAGAGACAGAGAGCCTAGTTACGATGCGAGTATTCATGACAGAAAGCTCACTCGCGTGTCGTAACTAAATTCTATATCTATGTCTACCTTAACAACAAAACTAATAGCTTGACGCTCGACAGCCCTCGTGCGGTTGCTATGCGCATGCACATCCACTAATGCTGAGTAAAGAGCATCCTGTTCAGCACGGGCGTAGCCATAGTCATGCCATATGCCCATTTAACTTATTTTAGTGTTCGCCGTATCCTAAGGGGGTGCCCCCCTTCCTTATATTCGCCCATGCTATTCGGTTACTTTTGTTTTACGTTCTAATAAACCATATTTATTTCAGGCGGTGTTCGACAGCCGCGAACTGCTTTTTTCCAACTTCAAGCAGATCGCCGAATTTCATAACACGTGAGTACAAAGGTGTATAGAGACAGTGCCGATAGAGTGAAGCTCCGGTATAGTATCTAGTGTATCCGTAGAGGTAAGTAAATAATTAAATGCAGGTCATTAATGTCCCCTCCCCACGAAATTCAGGGCAACATCGAGCCATACTCAACCAGACAGGCTCAGTACGGATGATGACCAATTAGATTATCAGACTGAAGTTTGCTTTCCCTATACTAAGTTGTTGAAAAGTGAGTAATAGATGGACGAGTGAGATTAAGGCGAGAGACGAGACTATTGCACTTTTGGCCGGGACATAACATAGTGCTTTTCACGACAACTGCGAGGTAATTAAGATCAATTCTCGTACCTGACGACTGGTATTGCAGCCTCATGTATATCGGTAAACGTCAACGCGTCCATTCAATCACTAGTAACTAGATTAATTCATGGGGAATTATAAAACGATCGAATAAAAAACGAATTAAGCGAATGATCACTGAGCGAATGGCCATGAACAGCCGACATACTTGAAATGAGCGAAAAAAAACACTAAATTGAGCATTTTTTTCTGATAATAATAAAATTCAGAACGAGCTTTCAAAAAGTGGGCATTTCAGATATTAAAATTCTAACCGTGCGACCAAATTACTAAGTGAGCGACTAGAAATACAGAGAGGGCAACTTCAATAATGGAACACAGAAAGACAATATTGGCTAGAATAGGTAATTGTGGCTAAATTTAAATTGGATTATAGGTTAGGTTAGAACTTAGAAGAAGCAACCCCGGAGTGTAACGGAGCAGAGCGGAACGGAGCGTATTCAAAGAAATAATAAAATTGGCTAGAGTAGGTTATTGTGGCTAAATTTCAATTGGGTTATAGGTTAGGTTGTGACTTAGAAGAAGCAACCCCGGACAAGAGCGGAGCGTATGCAAAGAAAAGCTTCTCATTTTGTATTTTAAGTAACTCAAATTAATGTTTGTAAGTTGCTGTTCTGTTTATTTCTCGTCACCCGCAGTTAGTCGCTCACTTAGTAATACAATAACCTAAATTAATTATTTTTATCACTTCAAACTTTAATTTAAAGTCACTGGTTTAAATACTACCCTTAATTCATTGTCGACCCGAATGGCCGAGTCGGCAGTGACCCTGCCTACGAAGTCAAGGGTCGCATGTTCGAGTCCCGGTGGGGGCAAATATTTGTTTGATGAGAACGGATGTTTGTACCCTAGTCATGGTTGTTTATCTATCTAAGTATAATATTTATCTATATAAGTATGTGTATCGTTGTCTAGTACCCAAGATACAGGGAATCCTAGTTTGGGGCTAGATCAATATATGTAAATAGTGTCCAAGGTATTATTATTATCTATTATTATTGTTGATCAAACTTAGGTTAACTTTCGTAATTAATTTAACATCGAAAATTAGCGCATCCAAAATTCAACACAATACAATTTTCACTCTCTTGCCTATTTTTACTTTTTTAAATTATTTTTGGGACTCAAAACGGGGAGGCCTTTGCCCAGCAGTGAGACACCGTAAGGGCTACGTAAAAAAACCTTTTTATTGAGACCGTTCTTAGAGACAGGCAATAGTCATATGCATCACAAGTCGTGTTTTCTTCGGGCCGATGTGATTAGTCGACTTTCACTCTGAAAAAGCCAACGATAGGTCAACAAAAATGTTTCTGGCCCGTTCAAACACCTTCTATTTATTCATTGTTTTGCGGCCCCATAACAGACCATCTTTCGCCACATATCCGAGTGGAGTGAAAAAATATTTAAATCCACAGGGTATCTACATTCTATGGACGTTCTTACCGTGATGAAAAACATCGTGAGGAAACCTTCACATCCGCTTATTCCATCCTGTCATACTCGATAGCTGCGGTGACGGGCTGACTTCCTTAGTATTGAATACTGGCTAAACGCTTACAGGAAAAGGCGTGACGGTGTGTTTTTTTCCACAGGGTGCTCCTAGAAGGCATAAAGTACTACGCGGCGGAGCCGAAGATGCTCGGGCGCGCACTCCTGCGCATGGAGCGCGAATTCGACAAGCATGTGGCGTATTGCCGCGACATACCGAGCGCGCACCATCTGCTGCACACAGACCCGGTGGTGGGCAAGTACTTCCAGGTGAGCACACCGCCCGGGGGATACGTGCCGCATACCGAGCGCGCACCAGAAGTAATGTCCACTCCGCTGATGAAGAGGCTGTCCAATGGTCCAATTGCCGCATTTGTTACGAGGATCCGACCAAATGCTAAATAATAACACTTCCATTTAAATCACCAATTAAATGGTCCACCATCCGCTGTACTAGCATGCGGCTGTAGATTTTAATACACATACACATTGGTGCCTTCATGAAGCACGATATAAAATCTGGTCTTCTATAAGACAGCGCCATCTAGTCGTCAGTCTATGAATTTTGTCTGAACTTGTAGCGCCATCTCTACATCATTTTACGAATTTAGAACTAGCTAGCTAGCTAGCTAGCTTGGAGTTCGCAGAATTGAAGACTTAGTCCAATAGATGACGCAGAGTTCTCGTTAAATTTTGTCGTTACAACTCTAGCAGTTTGGTTGGCAACAAATTACTAATATGCCTGCCTAAGCCTGGTGATCAGCTACTCTCCTGCAAAATAGTAAAGATAGTTGGGCAAAGCCTCCCTCTGCTTAGTCCGTTCATAGGCCCCTTTTTCGAATCACCTGAGACTATCATTTCAGACGCTTTTCGATGTCGTCCGATCATACGTTGAGTTGACGGGACCCAAACAACCGCGTACTGTCTGATCTATGCTAGGGTTCGTAGTAGGTCTGTGTCGCGTGAACTCAGGCGCCTGGCGGGTCGGCAGAGTGCCAGCCCGAGAATAGTTGTCGTTCCGCGACTCCTTGTGATAGCTGTCAAATACTAGACACCGACGTTCATCAAGACACATGGTAGTGAGTCAAGCCAAGTTCGAGCATAGATACTGGCGAAGCACATGAGTGATAAATTACACGAACCATTTTGAGCTAATTTTGACACCTTGATAACGCAAAAATTATTAAATTTACATATATGAAATTTTATCTTTAAATTAAAGCTCCTGAGATTACATAGGGTGCCAAATTTCAGAAATAATTATAAATATTATAATATATTTTTATTAACATTAAAAAACTGCCTATTTTCAACTGACTTAAAAATGATTTTTTTGTGTATTTATTACGCGACTACTCCTTCAATTATGAACATATTTTGATGATGTTTGTTTTGATATGTAGGTCATACTTAATCATATCAAATTTATCAAAATTGACATAGCGCTTTTTGAAAAAAATTAAAAATATAATGAAATATATACACAGTTTTGTGGTTCCGTGCAGCAAACGTATACTTCATTCATATCCCGACCGAGGAAGAAGAAATAATGCTTGAACTTGAAGTAGTTTTTTTTTAAGTTTTTAACTTGGTAAATTATATCACTCACTGACTAACTGGTTTATAGATCAAAAACCTAACCCACTTCCAGATAACCTGGAAACTTGAACTTTGACATCCAGGTGAGAAATTATGCGTACATGAAGGCAACAATCTAAAAACAGAGAATCATTGTATTTTTTTAATACTTCTACAAAAAATTAAATATCTGCAACCAGCATTTATCTGATGATCTGTTGATTTGGATTTATTGTTGATATCTTTCTGCCTGTGGCTTCGCAGCTCACATAGACAAATTTTACTTCGTTACAGTCGGTGTTAAAGTTTATTGTACCATGGGTTCCCCCCCCCCCCTCCCGGTAAAACAATATATTAACTTTATTCGTGTAAATGCCTGTGGCCTTCGGTGGATGTAGTAATTGGCTATATTATTTTTTCGTTATATTACGGTAGCTTATAGAAATGCATTAGCAACGCATGTGTAGTTTATATTGTGCTCTAGGACTTTCCTTTTACATTTATAAACTTTTATTTTCAGTGTCGAATTGTCAAAAGGTATTTAATCGCGCATCAAAAATTCTGATTTGCACAGCAAAAAATGATCAGCAAAAACACTTTTTATGTTTTAAATATTTTTTGTCTACTCAAGTTTATGTTTTAAGTATTTTTTGTTGTTCTTACATGTTCAACATAACACGAAGGATAAAGGGGGCTTCGCTTCCGTTACCCCCTTAACTTTTCCTAAGGTAAGCTACCGCAGCATTTTGCCCCGATATTTGCTATGCAAATCAGTAGTTTTGATGCTCAGTTTAATATTTCCTAATGTCAAATAGCATACATTTTCTTAGTTTTTCGTGCGATCGTTATTTGCATTTTGTATCTTGTCTACGGGCTCTGATATTCCATTTTGTCAAACAAATGTATGGCTTGGCCGTTGCATGGAACTAGCTATATCTGAGTGTGGGAACGGCTAAGCCATACTTTTTGACCCAATTGAATATTAAAATTATCTATAGAACTTGACACTGATTTAGATCTCAATCATTTTATCGTTGAAGTCTCTCGAAGTTGGCTCCCATTATTACAGTCATAAAACTGTTTTGTTGAGATACATTTTACAGTGGACTGTACCGTCGACGGAAGCCATTAGAGCACGTATGTTGCTATGGCGACGTTGCATGCATTATTGACAGGTAACTAGGAAACTGATTAATTATGAATGTGATTGACGAAACTCTTCTTTAGGGTTTCGTACCCGAAGCGTGCCAAACGGGACCCTATTACTATGCCTTCGCTGTCCGTCCGTCCGTCTGTCTGTCCGTCAGTCACCGAGCCCTACCGGATCAAGAGAGCTGAATTTTTCACAAAAGGTGTATTTCAATTGCCGCTGTAACAACAAATAATGAAACATGCCGGTTTAAAAAAATAAAAAGAAGTGCCCATACAATAAATTATTGGTAGGGCCATTTTCTTAGCCATTTTGTTTTATTTGTTTATCGGTGAAAACTGGACTCTCCCGATGTTATCGGAAAAGATCTTTAATTGCAGATATTGAGTTTTGTGCTTAGTTATTTATCATTATACGATTAATAATTGCTCATTCGAATTATAATAAATAATATTAAGTTTTTTATCATATTTGATTTTATATATTTAAATAAGTTACTCAATTTATATCCACTTCCGGTTTCAATAAGCAAAGAGTTTCGTTAACCTGAGTACATAGTTCAATACTTACATACTACATACACAAAGCTCTTTTCAGTGATTTGATGTAAGGCCTTGAATGTAATCCTACAATGAATATTTTATTATTAAAAATTAAAAAGTTATACTCGAACAAAAGACTGTCGTTTTACGTTTTTCCGTTTACAATGGTATGGAACCCTTCGTCTGTGGGTCCGATGTCCTACTCGCACTTGACCGGTTTTATTTATTGATCATTTAAAACTTATCTTCACTACGATCAAAGTTGTTGTATCTTTTATCTACACACGTATCATAAACCCTCTTTACTGCGTACAAAAACCGCACGTTACGATCAGCATAATGTTGAACTACTTGGTAAAAACTCATTTATTATCTGAAAAATTACACATTATGACCATAATGTGTAATTTTTCTACATATTATGACATTCAAATTTCGAACGCCGATGCCCGCCTACGTGGCGCTCCTACTATGTTTGTGAAGTTGGTACTAATGAACAAGCTAACAAGTGCAAAGGAATTATCAATGCCACCTTTCCGGTCGAACATGCGGTTCCTGAACACATTAAAGAGAGCTTATGATATGTGTGTAGATAAACTAGTGTATGTAACTGTACATAATTAGGCATTAAAACTCTAGAGTGATATTATTATGAAACCCACTCTCGAGTATTAATGCCCTCCATTATGTAGCAGTCACATAAACTACTATTATAATAGAGATATTTCGTAAAAGTAAAGATTTTTTAATCTGAGGTTTTAACATTTTTGGACTAAATCACAGTATTAAGCCCAGAAATGTCAACTATAAAGACTCAAAACCTCAAATCTTTGATTTTACAAAATATATCTATGAAAAAAAAATACAAGCCACAATAGTACATTTCGGACGAGTTCGCAAAGGCTTATATTTACGAACCGAGAAGTTTACGGCACGAGCCGAAGGCGGGGGTCGTAGCGAGGTTCGTAAAGAAGCCTTTTCGAACGAGTTAGGAATATAATTTTTCCGCCTAAGATCCCAAAATCAAGCGGCGAAGTTGCTAATTTGAGGTTAGTATACACTTTTGTTTTTAAACAAGTGTTGAACAAGGCCCATAGAATTTTTACCTTAATACATTTTGAGTATCTAACGACGTTTCAACGAAATGGGTAGGGAATTAATTACTGTACAAGTTTATGAGTTACGTGACCCCAGAGCTGAGAGAGCTTTTTGTTGGCGTAATATGTCTTTCTTTTATTTTATTAAAAAAAAAACTTCGTCATCAGTTTGTCCAAACCCTGAATTCTAGTCAAAAATTCATAATCATTCTGAAGCTGTCATTATGAAACCTGTTAGGTACACCCTCTGTTTCAAGATTTCCGAAAAAAATATTATAATAAAATCGTTCATTCTTTCGAAGCATACGCTCGTCGTCGACATTAAAATTAATTTAGTCTTCGCAACATTACAGTGTGTGGTAATGTGACGTATGTTAATGTGAAGAGATGTCATATTGGGGTTAATCGTCTTATAAATCGTCTGGTGAAAATACTCCCCTCAGTATGTTTAAAAACGCTGCATTGACTCACGGATCGGCTTTCAGTTAGGTAATGTTTCAAAATCATCCCGAAGCACAAAAAATCAGTGCTAAGTCTGATGTGGATTCGGTACAAGTTACTTGTATTGGTTTATAATTCTATGCACACAATACAATGCAGACATACATATGCCTTACTGTAAGAGGGGTAGGCAGAGACTAAAGACCCCCACTTGCTACGATACCGGCATACTCTCTCGCTTCCTCAACATTCTTAATTCTCTTCATACAAGCTCGCTGGTTACGGGTACTTCTAATTAGTCCCTTCAATAATTAATCGAAAATATAGTCTTTGTGGGATCCTCTGCGGTGTCCTAATCTGACGGCTCCTATAACAAACCGTTGTATAGATCTGTTTCGTCAAGATTTCATTAAACTCTACATTACTTCGAATTCCGACTTGTACCTGTAACCGTAAGATTGTAAAAACCTTTAGTTGTTAAACTAACGTTTTTTATCTCGATAGTTAGTCAACTATCGACAGATAGTAAACTACAGCGTACTGCTTACTATATGACGCGTTAGTTGATAAACTATCGGTTAAAACCGTTTAATAGTAAACTGGTTTAAACTTGAATTGCAAATTAAATACCAGGGCAAACACTGCGGTAGTTTAGGTGAAGACGAGAGGGAGTAAGGGCAGCAAAGCCCCCGAATAGCCTTCATGTTAGGTTGACATGTAAGAACAAAATAAACGTAAATTCAAAACCCTGTCGGTTTGGTTTACTATCTGTCGATAGTTGATCAACTAACGCTTTAGTTTATCAACTAACGGTTTTGACTATCTTACGGTGACATACCTAATTCTTCGCCCACCGCAATGCTATCATTACTTTATGGGCCATTTTAAGGTTAGGCCAGGAAGGATGATTTCAACCTATTGAATACCACCGGCGTTACCTAAAGACACTTTTACAAATAAAATTGTTCTAGTGTGCATGTTATATTATCATGTATTCTCGTAGGCAGTTCACTAAACCATATTTCTTTAAGTAAAACTTTGCATTTATTCCAAATTCCAAATTATTTATTGCAACATTGAGGTTTTACAGTTCTTAAAGTTAGGAGGTCCTGACAATGAACCCTGTAAGGGCACTGCAATTTCTTACAAACTAACTTATATCTAACACAGAGTTTCATAGAAACGTACCTGATACGATAACATTATACAGAATTTTTATTTATAACAAGGAAATGAGATCAAAAATTACGTACGACTTTCATAAATTATATCTATAATACTATTTATTGTTATATCTTTATGTGTGTGTGTATGTGAGGGGTAGGGTGTATGTGTGCATGTGTTTGCTGGTAGGGGTGTTTGAATGTGTATTGTATGATTGTTTGTGTTTTAGTAAGTTTAATGTGGGAAGTGTATTTCATTTAAATATTCTTCAACAGTATAGTAGGCTTTTTGTAATAGGAGAGTTTTGAGTTTTCGTAGAAATGCACATTCGTTGGAAATATTTTTATAGCTGTCTGGGAGTTAATTGTAGATTTCAATAGACATAGTATATGTGTTGGTAGATTGTAGTGTCATTTGGATCTTTGGTAACAGCAGTTTGTTTTGATGTCTGAAGTAATATAAGTTATTAAGAGTGGCTCTGGTCTTGTATGTTTCAGGATGTTTTCTTACAAGCTTAATTATATCTAAGACTAGCTGACCCGCTCTCGCTTCGCTGCGGGTAGCTCTACCCCTACTTTACCCTTACCTATCCCTACCCTAACCTACCCCTACCCCTAACCAACCCATACCCAACCCCTACCCAACCCCTACCCTACCCTACCCCTACCCAACCACTACCCTACCCTACCCTACCCCTACCCTACCCCTGCCCTACCCTACCCTACCCTACCCTACCCTACCCTACCCTACCCTACCCCTACCCTTACCCCTACCCTACCCTACCCCTGCCCTACCCCTACCATACCCCTACCCTACCCCTACCCTACCCCTACCCTACCACTACCCTACCCCTACCCTAACCCTACCCTACTCCTACCCTACCCTACCCATACCCTATCCTACCCTACTTTTAAACCTTCCCTGGTCTACAACAAACATTTCAAAACCAAAATCAGCTAAATCGGCCCAGCCGTTGTCGAGTTTTAGCGAGACTAACGAACAGCGATTCATTTTTATATATATAGATGTAAATAGAAGGGAGGGTGAGGATGTTAAATTTTTGGAAATATAGTTTGCAGCTGTCTGTAGGTCTTATGTTGGCTATAATTCTTAATAGTTTTTTCTGCAGTGTTAATAGTTGCAAAGCGTCAGTGCTGTTCCCCTACAATATGACGCCATAGTTGATTTGATGCATTTAGGGTTCCATACCCGAAGGTTGCCAAACATCCGTATGTCCGTCCGTCCGACAGCGGGCTGTATCTGATGAACCGTAGGGTAGAGAGTTGAACCGTATAGGTAGATTTGATATTTGAGTATTTCTTTTGCCGCTACAGCAACAAATAATTAACTACACGAGATTTCATTAATCAAAGCGGGTCCACATACAGGAGACGAGTTTTAACACCACCCGCGACATAACAAACCATAACGCACCCGTCGTTAGCGAGTGCGACCCAAACTTGAGCGATTTTTATTTCAAGATCGTTTTGTATCTCTACGTCAAACTGCTTGATTTGCGAGAATTCGAGTGACACTGAGAAATTAAAGACAGATGTTCAACTGCATATGCTAATTTAATATGTTATAAATACCTTGCAGCAAAAACTCAATACTGTCACCAAGTGTAGGTGAGGATGTACAACAAGATAAAATGCGGAAATCTATAGAAAAGTTTTCTTGTTGAAGGCATTCAAAGCTCCTTATACTCTCACGAGATCAAAATCCCACTGAGGTTGATGTTGACAAACCTATGGACATTTTGGCAAGTCCAACCGTTGTCAAGTCTTCGCTAAACAACTTTGTATCTCAGCCAAATAATATTATTCCAAAATATCCGTGTTTTAAGGAGTTGACGGAAATAGGGCAGGTAAATCCGTACCCGACCCATATACGTCGAGGAGCTTGGCAGGCAAATAGATGCAGTGAGGCATGACTGCAATTTTCTAGATTATTTATTAAATGCATCCGTTGTAATTTTGGTAATTTCGGTGTTGGTTGTGGTTCTGGGCGGTAAGGTCGGTAAGATTCTGCAAGAATTGGAAAATTGGTGTCTATGTAATAGGAAAACTCTAAGAGTAATATATAATAATAATAATAATACCTTGGACACTATTTACACACATTGATCTAGCCCCAAACTAGGATTCCCTGTATCTTGGGTACTAGACAACGATACACATACGTATATAGATAATTATTATACTTAGATAGATAAACAACCATGACTGGAGAGTGGCCCTACAAAAACACCTGTTGACTAATGCATTACAATTTCTGCACCCATTCTGCCGTGTCAGATGACAGACGAGACGTACTTCCGTTCGATTATGTAAGTAGGTAAGCCACAACTTGGCCAACACTGTGTGACTTTTATTGTGTGTTGGGAGTAAATCATGATGTCAGATGTTGCATCACTTCTAAAGAAAACATTTCCCACACGGTTTAGAAAATTCGAGTTACTGGAATACTCCTTGCCAATCGAAACTTCAACGTCAGACCCATTAGTTGACTCAGCCCTTAGAAATTTCTAGTGAATTCCACACATTGTGTTTATGATATGGGTGTCCTGTCCTAGAACACAAAGTGGGAAGATACGTGGGTATTTTCAACATTCATATTTATTATCATCGTGCTATGATTCAAGCTTTGCAAAAGAGTAAATTTTGGGAAGAAGCAAAATTATGATGATGTCATGACAGAAGGAGAAAAGCTTATTGAATTTTCCAAACGAACAGCAGCTACTGATACTAGAATAACTTTATATATGTAAAGCCCATCTTGAATATATCATAAGCGCTTTGCAAACGTAAAGAGGCGTCAACACAGTTCCTCGACATATGCATAACATTTTATTAGCCTCCCACACTCTCGCCTTGCACAATGCACTCGTGCAATAAGGTCACCATAGCCTCATCCACTGGGATCCCGACCCCAAGTTCACGCAGCGACCTTGCCTCTTTCACTCGCGATAACATCTTCTCGTCATCAGAGAAATGCTATCTATAGCCCATGGTCTGGCGCGCGGGCAGTCGCTCGGAGACCGCGGCCGGACCATCCCGCTCCAGTGTACCACCGACCTTCCGACCACTCCACGCAGAGTGACGTCACAACGAACTGTGAAACGGCTGTGACATTAACAAACGATTTGTGTTTTGGATTCAGGTAGGATCGAATTCGATAGCCCCCATATTCAGTGTTGAAAATACCGTGTGAATTCTCGTTTCAATGTTACGTGTACGGGTGTTACGTTTCAAACGCCGGTTTATTTTGAGTTTCGCGCCGTGGGCGTGCGGACGGTTCGTGATGCGACGGTTATGATTTTCCACGGAATGACGCTGGTTTTTTCATGGTAACATCAGGAAAATGTGTGAACAGATGGCTTTTTTATGTTTGCCTGGATGACCTTGACCTAATTAGAAACCTTTCGTGATCATCGAAGAAAGCATCTGCTTTCAGTAAGGATCTACGTGGCGTCAATGATGTCTCATGACTCATTATAATTTCAAAGACGACAAAGATAGTCAGCCGAATCCCTTAATATCGATCCATATGTTATAATTTAGGTCACCTGTTGAACTAGATAATGGATATATCAATATAAGATACATGACATGACTTACTAACTTTTTCTCTTGAGGGTTGTTTTGACCTACTAACCAGTGCTGCACAAGTGAACAATGATTCTCACAACAGGATGCATATTAGTCTATTTGGAATTGTTTAGCAGTTTACATTCTTCTCTCAAATGTAGTCTACTCTGTCAACTAAGAATATAATATAGGTAATATGATTTATACGGAAAGTAAATGCTAGCAAATTTCAATCATCATCTCATCTTCTCTTTTCGTACCCCTCCACTATTGGAAGGCACTGATGTTTTGGGAAGCCACGAATACCTCTTTCTGACAGTAGTCTTTTTCCTCTTAGTCCTTTTCCTCTCTCCCTAGTCATTTAGGTACAATGACTTGAAGAAGTCGGTACCGTTAGTGACATAGCACATTCCCCAAGTAACTACGCTCTACATTTAAAAATCCACAAAACATTGCCATCGTTGGTTTTGAAGTTCCATCGATCTCTTTCGAGTCTTTGTTTCTACCAACATAAACCACTTACTATATTTATATATTTACTATCCTTGCTGTTGTAACCACAAATTAACGACCTGATCAGTTCAAAGCGAGCATGCTTTCTTGAAACGTTGCCGATGATTTTGCAAACGTGTCTCGATGACAGATGCGCCTGCGTCCGTCCCAAACCAAAACACCGTGTCGCTCTCGCTCCCTCGAGCACTAATGAGATTGATGTCGAAATTACATGCTTTTTCGCCACACTTAATGAACTACAGTTCTGAAAATTGTTGTTGGTAACTTCTTCTTACATCGAGGCGGGCTTTTAAAAGTACCTCTATTCTTCTGCTTCTATATTATGCCTCGAGCTTGGCTCTACTCTAATCAAGCGCGATTAGTTATATTTAAAATAAGCAAACATAAACATTTATATACAGGAGCAATGTATGTGAAATTGTTCCTAGCCCCACTCCAGGATTCTCGTCTCGTGGGAACCAGAAACAGTGACGTCTCACACATATACTTATAACCATTTTATAGTATGATTGCATACATTATTGACTGACGCAAATGTCTTCTAGATAAACCTGCCATAGAACTACTACAGGCATCTTTATCGTCATTATCTATATAAATACCTAATCAACGACCCAATACTAGATGAATAGGGAGGGCTCTTCAATCACACTTCAGTCCAGAAGCACTCTTGCGGTACAAGAAGTATCTAAACAAACACACTGCGGGAAACAGTTGCCACGTTACTTTATCCTAGACCATTATACAATCGATGACAAGAAAGTCGTGATCCAAATATCCTCCGAATGTTTTTCATGCAATGATATGTAGGTCGGTGTTTTGCCCGCAGCATTAGCGAGGCATCTCGTCCGATGTGTCAAGGTGGTCTAATTCCGGGGCTCTCGTTGTTGAAAACGCCGACTTTACAGTTTACAGTTTAGTTTACTTACCGATTCCGCAAGTTTTACGAGTTTCGCTTTGCAGATTGTTTGGTTCGCTCTTGATTGGCAGGCTGTTGCTTAGAGGTAACTAAATTACTTATTCTTCTTGTGCCTCTGTACTTTTAGAGAGAACATTCTCTTCTCGTTTCTAATCAACTGCCATCCTATTCTTTGCTAAGTTTGTATCAACTGATATGCGCTGGCCACTTTTGTACATTCTCGAATATTGTAGAAAACACAGAAGCACAGCTACTGCTGTATTGTCCAGGTGTGAAAATTCCTTATGCAGTTCGTAAAGTTGGCGCGAGTTTCTTTAGCAGTGAGCAAGGATAAGGTTGGGGGAAGCCACTCTATCTCACATCCTATTCGAGAAAGAGAGGTTATCAAAACTCAACACCAAAGCAACTTGACGCGGATTGTAATTCCTTTATTGTATTACACTTAACCGACTTATGACCTGTTTCAAGAAGTCCCGATAAGCTCTATCTGACAGATTCGTCTGTCATTTTTCATACAAGCTATTCATGCTACTAGTACGGAAAGAAGGTGATTTCCGACGAGTGTGCGAGCGAGTGTATAAGTCGACAGGAGTCGGAATAGTACATTGTGATGCTTCCTTGTTTCATAATTTATGAAACAAGGGAGCAAAGTTGGTCATATAAGGGTCATAGGAGGTTGGTTTATACCAGCTCGAGCCGCAGCGCAGCAAAGTATGTTATTACTAATTGCTCACGAGTCTCATACGACGTTTTTCAACACACTTGTGAGGGGAAAAAAATAGGTAGGTAAGATATAAGTAAGTACTCGACATTTTCACGATAAAAACAATTATTGAAAAGTTTTGTTTGTTGAAAACTGGATGTAAATGGCGCGCGTTTTTGTTTTTGTTTTCGCGTTGACTGACTGCCGGAGGGAATGCCGGAGGGAATGCCGGAGGGAATGCCGGAGGGAATGCCGGAGGGAATGCCGGAGGGAATGCAAAAGCCAGAAATCAGCCAAATATTAAATGTTATCGTAGTAACCGAAATGCATCATTGTTTTCTTAGTTTGCTTGTAATTTGATGAAAATACAAACTCATGTTATTTTGACAATAACCTAATTAAAGTCAATTACAGTAATATTTTTCTAGCATAAAAACTTTTTGCTCTCATTACTTGCCCATAGTTGATGTATAAAAACTATATCCATTACCACACTTATACGGTAATGTTTATTACCGCACGCGTGTATTATAAGCAGCATTATGTTTCTAAAGCAAAGTCATAGGGGTCACTTTACGAGCAAGTATGTTGAAAATTATCTTACGCGTGTGTATTATAGAATGTTTTACCATGCATTGTGCAAGGAAATAAAAATATATACATAAATGAACTAAACAAGAAGTTTGTACAATGGCGGGCTTATTTTAAATACATGCGCACTGAATATATCTGTAGTCCAGCGCTGAGGTGTAAAGAAAGGCACTGTCATCATAGCAAAGGCATAGATTAACAGCCTATAAAAATAATGTTTTGAATTCGCAAATGAAGGTTAATGTGCAGTGAAAAAAATAAATGTGGATGTAATGATAGTTTAGATGATTAATTTATCATAATATGTACGTAACCTAAAAAAGTTTATTTATTTAGGTAAAAAATATAAGTAGGTACGGTACATTGAGTAAAAAGCACTCTGCGTAATAATCTTCCTTACGAACCTTAATTCGTTGCCATAAACAGTGTTGCGAGCAAGTGTGCTGAAAATTTTATAATTTATCTTTTCAAAAGGCCTTATCAGGACCTAAGGAATAGGCCCTTAAAGCTGCAGTTTTAATTAACAAGATTCTTTGACTGAAATGAAATCGTAGTTAACCCGCATCGCATACTCATAATGTCAATTGCGGTAATGACGTTGATACGTTGCCAAGCAATTAGCTCGGGATCGTCGGGATTGATGCGCCGGAGTGTATTATAGTTTATACTGAAATTTATTTGTATTGGTATTGACACAACCTTTCCCATTTCGTTACTAGAGCAATATGTTAGTACAGACTTTCGTTACGTTAGTAAATGTTATCGTAATCAGCGTTATTAGTACATTATGATACAAGTGTGGAAGGCTGATTATTGTACACGAGGCAGTATTGGTAAGATAGCCAAGGGCCCTTGTTACTCGTACATAACCGAGTTACATAACCAGCAATGTACAAGGATAAAATATTCTTCGTACAAAACCGGGTAATGTATTAAGAAATATTTTTTCTTTGCACATTACCGATAACATTTCCAGTTTTGTACGAGGATGTCAATATTCTTCCTACATTGCTCGGTTTTGCTCAAAGAAATCTTAATTCCGTGTACAGAACCAAGGAGGTTTTCCGAGTAGTATACACCTTCTTTATGTGGTTTATCTTTTTATTTTCAAATAAGTATTGACAAGCTTGACATTTCATTAGAAAGAAATACAAAGGACAGGGGAAGTACTACCTATCGTAATTTATCGCATTTATTGTACTTAATTCAAGGGCCCTTCAGCTATCACAATTTAAAGGACAGATGCTCTACGAAACAAATAGTTCATAATGTCTACTGAATCGCCGAACAGTTCTATAGACGAACTGGTGTATATTACGTCCAAAAGAGGAGGTCAAATATTGTTATACGACGGTCATAAATATCATAAAGGAAAGCTTTTCGGAACTGGATCGCAATATTGGATCTGTGCAAACTACAAGATATGTAGCGGCAGTTTAACAGTGTTCGAAAACAGGGTTACAGCTAGTGTCCTGCATCATAATAGTTGCACCCGAAATCCACCTAAAAACATTGTGCTGAAAGAATTCGATCAATTACGGAATAATGTGACCAAAAACTACCTACCTATATAATGAATCAATATGCAGGTTGAAAAATTCAGGTATGCATTTATTGGAGCCGTTGCCTAAATTTGCAAATATACATACTGGTTTATACAACGCTAGAAAGAAGTTTTAGGAAATTGAAAAGAGTGTATTTCAGAACCACACGGAGGTCCAAATTCCAGTAAATTTCCCACCGTTTATATTGGCAGAATATAAACGGTGGAAAGGTAGGACAAAGATGTGTTGGCGTATTCCTGGACCTAGCCAAAGCCTTTGATACTGTTTCCGTCCCTATCTTGCTAAAAAAGCTAGAAATTTCGGGAATTCGAGGTCTGGCCCTTGAATGGTTTAGGAGCTACCTGACAGGGCGGAAGCAGTGTCTGGGAGTTGGCCGGCACAGAAGTGACCCCAAACCAATCAACTTTGGAGTTCCTCAAGGAAGTATACTGGGCCCGACGTTGTTTATTTTGTACATGAATGACATACTGCAACTTAAAAATAAAAACGCTGAATTGATTTGCTACGCCGATGACACAGTTGTATTATTTCGTGGAAAAAATGGCAAGAGGCATTTTTAGCTGTCGAAACAGGAATGACGACTATATCTAGATGGCTACAACAAAATTTACTAACACTAAACGCATCTAAAACAAAATACCTTTGCTTTCACAAGACATCTGCATCGGCCCCTCCAGACTCCACTGATTTGAAGATTCACCTATGTACAGTAAAAGAAAACTGCGACTGTAAAAGCATATCCAGAGCTCAGGTAATCAGATATTTGGGTGTGATGGTAGATGAAAAACTAAATTTCCACGAACACCTGAAAATCCTTTCAGGACGTATCCGTAGGATCGCCTACATTATGAGAAACCTCAGAAATGCAGCCTCTGTAGATACACTTAAAACAGTGTATTATGCCCTGTGTCAATCGATTCTAGTTTATTGTATTTCTGTCTGGGGTAGCGCCATTAAAACAGTAATGCAAAGTGTAGAGAGGGCGCAACGCTCAGTTCTGAAATCAATGTTACGGAGACCTTTCAGATATGCCACAACTGACCTCTACAATGAAGCTCAAGTCCTTACCGTGCGCCAGCTCTATCTGTTGAAAGTCAGTCTATCAGCCCACAAAAATATCATACTCTCTGAGAGTTATGCCCACATGTGCTCGCGTCGAACTTACAGGGCCCCGGCACGCGGCACCACGTACCTGCACTAATTTTGCTCGCCGCTTTGGGGATGCGGCCGCGCTGTTGCTCTACAACGGTATACACAGAAAGCTAAGAAATTCAGGAAATTCTAGGTCTTTGTCAATCCACGAAAGTAAAATTGAAATCACGAAACTTCTAAAAACCCTTTCGTATGAGGACACGGAACAACTCCTTAAACCCTTTTCTTAAATATAAGTATTATGTCCTAATTTAATATAAATTAACTTTTATTATAATAAAATAAATTTAATTCCTTTAACTTACATAACATTAATGATAAAAACCAAAATGTTAAAGCTATACCTATCAATAAGTTTCTCCAAGTGATGGCAAAATATGCTAGAAATCGTTAAATGGTCACTCACGATACAGGCTTGCCTAGTGTGAGGACCAAAAGTAATACAAATTGTAAATTTTCGCCAAAATAGCCAACAAAATGGTATAACATTTACGAAAGAACGTGCCTATTTGAATTGTAAAACTGTACCTACATACTATAATTGTGTGCTATTTTAATAAATATTTTTTTCATTTTTCATTTTTTCATGAAGACAATAACAAAATATTATTGTTTGCCTCGAAAGAAGCACGACTACTTATGACTAAATGTAAAAAATATTTCGCAGATGGAACATTTGGGTGTCGTCAGCCTTTCGATCAGCTCTATGTAATTTACGGTGACTCCGGTAGCGACGACGAATCGACTAATATAATTCCTTTGGTCTATGCCCTGCTGTTAAATAAAAAGCAATTAACTTACGAAATATTATTTCACATGGTAAAATCTCAAATCCCCGAATGGGAAGCCGATCAATTTACTTTTGATTTCGAAATAGCACCAAGAAATGCTATTAAAAAAATATTTCCAAACATTATGGTACGGGGCTGCTACTTTCATTTTTACCAGAGCTTAATGCGAAAAGCCCGACTTTTTGGAATTAAAAAAACATCGAAAGTCAATAACCGACACGTTTGTCTTTGTGCAGGGCTAGCAATTTTACCTATCGAAAACATAGAGGAAGGTTGGATATATATTCAAAGCGAGAGTCCGAATAACACTAAGGTTACTGAATTTAATAAATACATGTACAGAACCTGGATCAAGAACAAAGAATACCGCAAGATATGGTGTTGTCATCAAGAACAGCACCGTACTACCAACTACGCAGAAGGGTGGAATTCCAGAATGAAAAGATTTGTTGGTCGTACATATCCAACACTTCCACACCTATTATCGGTATTACATGACGACGCCACATTTTACGATGTCTCTATGTCCAAGTTCAACCAAAATTTCCACTCTAAAAGAAAAACGCTGAATGACATCCAAGATAACATTCGGATAAATAGAGCTGTTTCTCAGTTGGAAAACCATTCCATAAAGACAGGACATTGTCTCGAAAAAATATGCCCATTTATATAATGACCTCACTGTTTTTATTATAGAATTAGCTATGCTTATGCTAAAGTAATAAGCATACAGTTATAGATTATTTTAGGTGTATGGTGTTACCTATTTCAGTTTACCAAAATGGATTGTTTTGTTTTATTTCATAAATTTTTAAATAAAAAAATTATTTACTTTATTTTATTTTATTATTTCCTCCAAAACATCGCCCAGCATTTTCCACACCACGTCATGGACCATATTTAAGGAAAACCTAAGAAAGTCAGCAATTGACTCTGCGTGGCTGGTGCCAAAATCCGAACAGTTGTTGGGCGACTCGAAAACTTCCGTCCATTCGTCTTCGCCAACTGTGCAATGATACTTGCAGACATTCGTTCCTCGAGATATCAAAACATTCAGCTTGCTAAGGAAGTTGTATTTTTTTACACTGGAAACTTCCCCGAAATCCTTTCGGGTGCATCCGGGAAATACACAAACACCTATTATTTCGGGCGTCCGCAATAGTCCAAAATTGTTTATTCCATTGCGTCCCGACATTTTTCCGGTATTTTCGATTAACGTTCAAATATCTTTTAATTTGCTAGAACCAAGCAGTGATTAATTTGCTAGAATATTAATAATAAATAATACTAGTCACAGTGACAGGTAGAAAAACATGTAATTGTTTTATTAATTGTTACTAAAGAGGATATAACATTAACAGTCAATACATATAAGCGTATGGTGTGTCCACGGTTTCACATCGATAGCTCAGGTTTTGTGAATGTTTTTAAACTGCAGAGCAGTAGCTAGGTTTTTATTTATTATTTACTCGGAGAAACTCCTTGGTTTTGTACAAGGATAAAATATTCTTCGTACAAAACCGGGTAATGTAGGAAGAATATTGACATCCTCGTACAAAACTGGAAATGTTATCGGTAATGTGCAAAGAAAAAATATTTCATAATACATTACCCGGTTTTGTACGAAGAATATTTTATCCTTGTACATTGCTGGTTATGTAACTCGGTTATGTACGAGTAACAAGGGGCCAAGGGTGTAACAATCAATGCACACAAGTAACATACGACGTTTTTCAACTCAATTGCGAGGAAAATTGAGGAAATAAATAGACGCAACTGCTAAATTGACAAAAACTCTACCAAAGATTTGTGCAAATTGGCGCGCTTTTTCCTTTTTTCATGCGCTGCCGCGCGCAGTTGTAAATTAAGGCACAGGCAACACCGCTGAACAGCCTATAAAAATAAGGCTTTGAATATGCAAATTATGGGTAAAATGTTGCGAAAAAAATATAATTTGATGCAATAGTGTTAAAAAGATGATTGTTTCATCATAATATTATACTTAATGCTAAAATATTCACAAAAATATGCATTGTTTGTAGGCATAAAAACTCGCACCTGAGATTGAAAAAAAAATGCAAAGTAAAAAGCACGAGGGTGTAATGTAATATGCGCTATTGTGGCCATGTACGCCTTGCTACAAAGAACCAGTTCACGAGCAGGTGTGTTGAAAAAAATATTATTTATTTCATCGGTTTTTTTTTTCTAAAAGCGAAGTACATAGGTACTTGATTCGTAGTTTTCGTAATTAAAAGGATACATACAATTCGTATCTTATAATACGCTTATTCTGTGTCAAGTAAAAAATCGCCTTCTGGAAAACGTAGTTAATGTCTGGCCGTTTTAGTTTTCCCTACACATTTGTGAGCAATAAAAGAGGATTTCTCGGAATGCCATCATCTGGTGGGTTACATAACAGGCTTCTGTCAAGGTCGCCGCTATTATTGAAATCCCGATTATTTTCGGAAAACATTCCGAGGTATTTGACCTACACACTTCTAAATTAAATTCATTCGCCTTGTGCGAAAACCTTCAGATTTTCATAGAGGATTAAAAACAAGTTGACGATGGGTTTGGGTCTAGATGTGTCATTTCTAAGATTGAGGCGATAAAATATTTCTTAAGCATGTCGGTCTGATGATGATTTCAATATGTTAAAATAAATACTAGTAGTAGATTGGATCCTTTTCAGTTTTTAGCCCTGTAAGTAGGTATTTTTGCCCTACAAAAGGTTTTGTAGTTATTTTTTAATTGTTTTAATTAAGAACGCCTAAACATTTAAGTTGTAGATCCCGAGGGGTGAAAGCGTTAACCGCAATATTGGAAAAATGGCGCCTAAAAACTAATTTTTGCCTATATATCCTTTCCGGCTCATTTTACCATAAGACAGTCTATCGATGAAATATACTAGACAAATTTTCCTATAATTCTTGTCTCAACCTCTTTTTGTAAAATCAATATTTTTATCGCACTAGTCTACTTCAACATGCGTTTCGGCCAGAAATACATTTCCACGCACCAGTCGGTAGGAGTAAGTGGCGCATTTTTCATGCTTCCATAGCCTAAAGGTGCCCAATACTAAGCCTCCACTGTCCGTCATTCCATTAGACCGTCCGTTCTTCCGTTCATCCGTCTGTCTATCATCTTTTTTTCTCTTTATTTGGTTCACTAACAATTTGAACACTGATTACTTACATAAATAATACTTAAGACTAAACAGAACTTAATGCACAAATTAATTACAAGAGAACACCACATTTTTATGGGTGTCTGTGTTACTACAAGAGTTGCAAATACTAACTAACTAAGAACTAACAACTACGAGAATCTATATTAAACTAGCAAACTATAGCTGAGTTTTGATAGCGTTGACTGAGAGTATTGTTTTTTTTCACGGTTCTGTGGTACTGCATACATGAGTGTTGCAATCAGTTTCGACTTGATACCTTCAAGTGATCCTGAGAAAAAGGTTCTAAAAGTGAAAAAGGAAAAACAGTCGCACGGACGGATCGACAGACAAAGGGACAGTGAAGTGATCCTCTAAAGGTTTTTTTCTCTTACGGAACCCTTAAAAATGCCATAAAAACACGTGTGGGGAATTGGGGACCGCATGATGATGTAGACTTTGCTGCGCTCGTACGCTAAAACTATTGACTTCGCATAAAGAGGTTGAGACAAGAATTATAAGAAATTTTCTCTGATTTATTTTATTCATATTACTGTTTATCGGAAAAAGAGCTGTTGAAGCCATAAGGAAAAAAATACAAATTTCGACCAATTCCATCCAATATCGCGGCTAACGCTGTCACCCCTCGAGGTCTTAAACTTATATTTTTCATGAGTAGCCCAGCCCATACCTAAAGAATACATAAACAAACACCTTTTGTAGGACAAAGCCTCTTTCTTACCCCAATGATTGCAATATTTGAGGTTACTAAAGGTTCTCCCGAATGGCTATTTGTACACATATGGTGCAATGTAGCTACGATAGTTATTACTTGGTAATTTATTAATGTTTTTGTGTATTCTAGGACCTAGCAGACAACCTCGGTGACGACAAAGGCATCGCAGAGCATCTCAAGCTACCGATACAACGAATCAACGACTACCAACTCCTTTTGAAGGTAACACACATTTTCTTCCTTGCCCAGCATACGCAGAGCTTGCTCCTTTTGTTATAAATTTTAATCTTTGTTGTGCAATGCGAATGGTGGAAGGTATTTCTTTGTTTATGAATGCTGAATTCTATTCGTTTACAGCCGAACAGACTTTCTGTCAGAAAGTATTTATCTAACTAAATATTGGCTAAAAATTCTGGGTATTGTCGCTGTTTCTGGATGTTGGTATTCTTATACAAATGAATTGAAAGTCATCGAGTAAACTGGTTATTTTCTATCTGCATCGTTCTATACAGATATTACAAATATTGTAAGCACTAACTTACAACATACCGAACATCAGCTGCCAACAGAAACTCACGTCATCATTAGTCGAAAGCTCCTATAAGCTCAGGTAAACAAAGAGGCAATGTCTATAAATAAATGCTTCTATTTTATTGCCCAGTTTAAACCATTTCCTGTTATTTCAAGTCTTTCGATCTATTCTCAAACAATATCTTTTGTGATGTGAAACACCTTATTTTAGTGTTAACCTACATAGCCGCAACATAATTATATTTTTTGCTGTTGCGGCAACTGAAATACAGTTACTGTGAAAATTTGAACTCTCTACAAGTTCGGGGCAAATCGATACACTGTTTTTGTTATTGCTTATAGTATATTTATGTTACGGTCAACTCAATAAATCTGGGTAGAATGCATAATTACCGGTAAGTATTCATACTAACTACTGATTTTGGTGAATGTAATAAATATAGCCAAAATCAGTCCGATTAATTTCATAATTTCTTTATTGCACACAAATAATTATATTGACAAGATATACATTAAAATAGTGTACAAAGGCGAGCTTATCTCTAACAAGAGATCTCTTCCAGCAAACCATGTCAGGATGAGATCGGTTAATCACAGAGCACGGGTAGACCGATGTGTACAACATACCTTAAATAACAACTCAATAAACTACATAGGTACATAAAATATACATCCTAAATATAACGATCACGATGCGATTAACTACTGAAACCGGTTAATATTAATACTCACTAAGAGGGTTTGTGAAAGTAATATAAATACAGTTACATACACTAGTTTATCTACACACATATCATAAGCTCTCTTTGATGTGTTCAGGAACCGCATGTTTGACCGGCATTGTGGCTCTGCAGTTGTTTAGCTTGTTCTGTAGTACCAACTTCACAGAGAAACTAGGGGCGGCACGCAGGCGGGCGTCGGCGTTCGAAATTTGAATGTCATAATATGCAGAAAAATTACACATTATGGTCATAATGTGTAATTTTTCAGATAAGAAATGGGTTTTTACCAAGTAGTTTAACATTATGCTGATCGTAACGTGCGGTTTTTGTACGCAGTAAAGAGGGTTTATGATACGTGTGTAGATAATAGTAGTTTATGTGTACTTTTTATGTTTTGTGTATTTTTTGTTGTCCTTACATGTTCAACCTAACACGAAGGATAAAGAGGGCTCCGCTTCGCTTACCCCCTTTCCCCTTCACCTAAGCTACCGCAGTATTTTGCCCTGATATTAGCTGTGCAAATCAGTTTTAATCATATTCACCACGGACGTGTGGTGATTTTATTTATGGTTAATGTGATAAATCTTGCTGTATTAATTGCTTTAACCATCGACATTGGTAAGTATGAATATAAGCCAGTTAGCATGCATAATAACCGAATCTTAGCCGTAGCATACATATTTACTTTCCAGAAATGTAAAATTTTCATATTGTCCTCAAAATTCACACGATGGTCTAAATCATAACATAGCGTAACAACACATAGGTTGATGTAAAGTTTACAGCTAATGTGGGGAGCACCGTATAAAATAGGGAACTCTATTGGCAACAAATACAATCCACCAAAATATTTTTTTCCTACCCAAAATGGATAAATGAACACCAAAAGTTGCAAAAAAATATCAATAAAATAAAAAACTTAAAACATAAACTTAAGTACACAAACATAAATGATGATCATTTATCCTAACACAATTTGGTGGACATTTATCCATTTTGGCAGTCATTTCGAATTTATTGGTAGTAAAATAGGTGCGTTTTTGGTAATCGTTTAAACACAAGCCAAATCTGTTTAGTTTTGAATTCGGATGTGTTGTCTACAGGAACTAGTGAAGTACTCGAAGCGTCTCGGCGACGACTCGTCAGACATACAGAAGGCGTTGGAGCTATTCCTCGGCGTACCCAACCGCGCCACAGACAACAAGTTCATCGCATCGATCGAAGGTAAATATCTTCGAGATACAGAATTCAGCCCCTCATTGAGCAAAAGGACAGCAGAGGCACAAGAGATAATTTGATGATATCGGCAATTTTTGACCAAAATTAATGTAAGAGTGAGTTGAACAAGTTGTCACAGCAAATTTTCCTTTCAGAAACCGGGCGTAGTTAACTTAGACGAAAAATTAGGAAACGAGTTATCAATAATCTCGAGACATTTGATGTTCCATACGAGATATAAATCGTTAGGCTGACTATTTAACTTTGTTACCATCATCAAAAAGGCAGCCCACATTCATGTACAGTAGAGTATACGTATTGGGTCTTGTTACCCGACCGTCATATCCTCGGTCCCTCAGGTGACCGTGACATAATGACGACCGGTTTAGTCTAGCGAGTAGTGACCATGCCTAAGAAGCTGACGGTCCTGGGTTTGAATCCCAGTAAGAACAAATATTTTGTGTGATAGCATTAATATTTGTTTCTCAGTCTTGGGTGTTTTCTACGTATTTTTAAAGTATTTATCTGTATTAAATATATCGTCGTCTAGCACCCATAACACAGCCTAGAATGGGCCTAGTTCGATTTGTGTAATATTGGTCTCCAATGTTTATTTATATTTATTTACTTATTTATTTATGTTGCAGGGCAGGCTTATGATAAAATCAGGGACATGGCAAAATCCCTAAGGGATTTGAACAAATACCGGGAAATGATAAAATAATTACATGATTTTAACGTATCAATAAACAGATCTAGGGATTTGATCAAATCCCAAAAATGGTTTAGTGAAATGACAAACACAAAGTTTATATGTATCGAAAATAAATTCCAAACAAGCGACCAATACGGTTCTGTGAAACTACATGGTGTCGCCTCGCTCCGTTGCGATTCGCTCCAGTTTGTACAAAAAGTTGTGACCTAACAAAACCTAACTTTAGTACTTGGACAGAATACCCGACCGAAACAGACAGAAAGACAAACAGAACCGAATGGCCGAGTCTGCAGTGACTCTGCATACGAAGCAAAGGGTCCCAGCTTCGAGTCCCGGTGGGGGCGGTGAGAACGGATGTTAGTACCCTAGTCATGGTTGTTTATCTATCTAAGTATAATATTTGTCTATATAAGTATGTGTATCGTTGTCTAGTACTCAAGATACAGGGAATCCTAGTTTGGGGCTAGATTAATGTGTGTAAATAGTGTCCAAGGTATTATTATTATTATTAGAAAGTGATCTATAGCAACCAATTTGGCTCTTATATAAACTAGGCACGGTGAAGGAGGGGGCAGGGCAAAAAACAAGAACTGACATGTTTTTTTGAAATTTCATTGAAATCGCATAGGGATTCGACCAATTCACTAGATTTAGTTCAGGAATTTGGTCAAATCTCTAGATCTGGTTAGGGATATGTTAAAATCATGTCATTATTTTATAATTTCTTAGGTTTTGATCAAATCCCCTACGGATTTGGCCAAGCCCCTAATTTCAAAATATCCCTGCGACATATATATCAAAACATCTTTTAATGAGTTCATCTTCTTTCCAATAGATGATATTGGTAGTCAAAGAGCTTCTGACAGAAGACGTCCGTCGGGCCAGCTGGATAGGTGAATATTTACCCTTGTTATCCCTTGTGGCCAGGTTACGGCGGGAACATCTTCAAGCTCGGTCGCCTGCTCACTCACGACTGGTTCACAGTCACCACCGACGGCGTCAGCAAAGAGCGCTATCTCTTTCTGTTCAAGGCGAGAATCCTCGTGTGTAAGGTGAAGAGGATATCAGATGATCGCTCCGTCTTCGTGCTCAAGGATATTATAAAGGTAATACATTCGGACAGCTGCGGTGATGATGTCAATTGAAATGTAGGTTCCGGGAGCCTAAATGATGATGTGATAGGGGTAGGAGCCTCGTGGCACCCGAATGTCGAACCCCCAAACTGGCACTTGCTCCGTCCGCTCCAAAGCCATGGATGATGACTGCAGCAGAAGATCCAATGCCAATGCCTGTCGATTCTATAAAATCGATCACTTCACTTCTCCCTCACTTCACTTCACTTCGCATACATACTAACGCTATCCTTGCGGGCGTGGCAGCGAGTGGAACGAAATTTTGACAGGTAAAGTATGAGACGAAGCGAAGTGAAGGTGATGTGAAGTGCTCGGATTTTATAGAATCGACAGGCTGGTCGTCGGTGGCATTCGGACCCGAGGGTGATAGGCAATGTTCCGACGCCTACGTGGGAAAATTGCCGGAAAGTGGGCCGCCCCTTTCCGAAAGGTTTACTGATTACACTGCTTTATTTGGCAGTAGAGCAAGGTATACTTATGAAAATGAAAAGCTACCCGCGACGCGCTGATAAACCGAACATTTCAAAGACAGACAGCATGACAATTGAATGACAATTGGAACAGTCGCTCCACAGTATGGACCTTACAGATGAGTAGCATGTTAATTTGGATTAACAGATGGGCTAGCCCCCGTCACGCAAAATAAATAACTGGCTAGACATGGGCCAAAATATACCGGTGAAAAGCAAACGGTGGCGGTCTAAAGGGTTATAATTCTCCTCAAAACTGCCACGGACTGCAATAGCAGTTATTGCCCAGTAATAGCCGTAGACCTGCCCCCTTGGTCATTTTTTTTTAATGACGGTCTGACAACTAAGATTAATTTCGCCAAGGTCACGAGTTTTTATAGGTTTCACTGTATTTGGAGAGGTTCTCTTTCGAGCCTGCAAATCTTAGTGTTAATTTGTTGCTCGTAAGCACTACCCAGGGGGACCGTGCAGGGCTGTGGGATCCAAGTATTTCCTGCTGACGTGATCACCTATAGCCCCCCTCCCCCAGACAGTTGCATTCGTTATTGACTACCTGACACAACTCAAATGATTACGTGACTTTTTACTCCAAATGTCAAACATTTTCTGAGCGCCGCGCCGAGTCGAGTTTAAAGTTCGCGATCACAATTTATAAGGGAGCTGCTTTAGGCTTGAATAATAATGAGGATTAGAGTTGTATTTTAATTTGGCCATCACGTACCGTTTATTCAAATGTGCCTCGGCCACCCCGGGTGGCAAAAGCCTTGAAGCTGTGTATATGTTTGTATGAATGCCATTCATTCACACAAACATGTCATCGCGGCAGCATTTGAACAGTTGTTTACAAATGTTCCACTTGTTACTGGCTTCTTTAGACTCGTCTCAGGATATTGGTGCATCATTTTTAAAAGACAATGTTCCAAAGTGCAATCAAGAGTTCTCCTTCACATTTATTGAGCCCTATGGCATATTTAAAGCATTTAAGTTGTTAAATTTGAAAAAATCCGAGGATCTCTGAGGCATGTCAGTAAAAATATTATCTCGGGATAGACGAACTTGCCCCTCATTTAGCTAAAACCTTCAATAAATGTGTAGATGAGAGTACTTTCCCTGATCTCTTGAAAAACAGCAGGGGCTAGTACCTTTATTTAAAAGCGGCGATAGGGATGAACCCACAAATATCAGACCAGTCTTGGTTCTACCCGCATTGAATAAAATATTTGAGAAGATCATATTGGGCCAGTTGCTGGCGCACTTCAATGCGGATCAAATTCTCCATAGCCAGCAGTTTGGATTTACAAAAGGGCGGTTGACAACAGATGCTGGAGTCAAGTTATCTTTGAACTTGAACTTGAAAAAGAAACATGAAATTAATGGAGACCGCCGAGATGAGGACCGCCTTCCTTAACTGGCAGAGATTTTAGTATCAGCATGTTTTTACTCTAGCGCAGATAATGTATAAATCTAGCATCTACATATTGCTGCTTTCCTTATTTACTTAGCTTGCTGATATGATAGATTTAGTAAGTAGTGGCACTCTGACGTTTGATTCAAACTGAAACAGCTTAATTACTATTATTGGATAGGCGATACCAACCAAAAAGTCACTTGGCTCCAATCCAACTCCTCACATCTGCTGACCTGGTTTCCTCAGCTCCCCGAGGTCGAGGTCAAGGACTTGGAGGAAGGGCTCAGCTTTGAGCTGCGGCAAGGGTCCGGGTCTGTGACGCTCACTGCTCACAAGGAACCGGTGAAGGCGAATTGGCTGGAGGAGATTAGGAAGCACGCCAGCGACCTTGGTAAGTTGGGTTAAAGTTTAGATAGATGAAACTTAAGGCCTATCTTTTACTTAAGGCGTATTTCAAAACAATCTTCTGGTGATGCTTAACCCGAAGATTGTTTTGAAATACGTAAAGATGATAGATGAAACAAAACCCAAAACAATCCAAAACGCCAAAATATGTTTGGGATTCGGTACCAATTATTCTTAGGAGATAGCCTCATGATTTTTTATATACCGATTACTGGTGGCACAGATAGTTCACAGTTCACTGCACTAATAATTAGATAGCTATTAAACTAAAAAATAGTTTAGAAAGTTTGTTTTAAAATATTGCTCAATTCATTCCAGTTGCACTAGCGGAGCACGCGGCAGACGACTTACAGGTGCTCTCACCATCACCGCAAGAACCAGAGGTTAATGAACCTCAAGAAGAGAAGGGGAAGAAGAGGGAACACGACGTAGAACCAGAAGCAGAAGAGAAGACAGAAGACACCAAACGCTCGAGAGTTGGAGAAGACGTCATCCTCACAAGAGAAGAATCTCTCGCTCTACTCAAAGCGAAGCGGAAGGCATCACTAGAACAAGCCGAAGCCGCGAAGAAGCTCAAAGCAGAAGCAATCGAAGCCGCTTCCACAGTCGAAGTCAAAACATCAATCAAAGTCGAAAGCGAAGCAAAGAGTGAAGTCACATCTGATTTAGAAGTTAAATCGTTTGTGACTTCGGAGAAAGCTACAAAGAAGACAGCCAAGTCTTCTAAAGCTGAAACAACAGAAAAAGTTGCGACATCAGAAGAGAATTATTCCGTGTTCGTTCAAGAAGCAACTGAAACATCCAAAACATCCGTAGAAGCATCTGTACAGCAGGCGTCAGAACGAAGGACTAGTCAGCAATTTTCTGAACAGTCCATCCAATCTTCGCTAGCCACTGTTCAGAAATCATCTGAGCAGACTAACCAGTCAACAGAAGCCACAGTACAGAAGTCTTCTGAACAGACTAGGAACTCTTCACTAACCACTGTACAACAGGTATCTGAACGAAGGTCCAGTCAAACCTCCGAACAAACTACCCAGTCATCAATTCAACAAACGTCAGAAAGAAAATCTAGTCAATCTTCCGAACAGACATTACAGTCATCGTCAGTCAGCCAATCATCAGTAGCGACGGTTGCTGAGAAGTCCACTGTCCAGGCTACGTTGATCCAGTTGTCGGAAGAGTCCGCCACTGTTGAGAAGGTCAGCTCTGCTGGCCAGTCTCAGGAGGTTTCCGCTGAACAAGGCCAAACTGTAATCGACGGGGAGAACGGTGGCGACGAAATGTCAAGATATAGTCGTAGTTCGAGGCTCTCTGGAGGTGAGGATAGTATTCAAGCCTGTTTTTGAAATAATCTGCTAAGCTCTGTTCACCACGTTAGAGATAGTGGATTGGAGTATTTTTTTAAGAAGTATCTTTTTTCAGATCAATACATACCTGTTTTATACCTTGACTCCAATATTCACATTTAAGTAAATAGATGCATGATTGAAAATACACTAGATAAAGTGGTTGGTATCAATCACGTCAAGGATGTTGTTTATTCAATTTTGTTAACACCCACAATGTGATGATATTTATTGGCATTCTAACGGACTGTATTTTTTTGTAGGTATTGAATATTCACAGCACATTGCAAAGGATATTTGACCAGTGGGCACCTTTACCATAGATCAGATAAATAACAGCTCGCATGATAAGGTCTTCTTTCTGTACCATTTTATCGAATGCGATCGTCTTGCGAATCATCGGTCTCGAGTTACCGATACTACTAAAGTATATCATAATTATAATCTAAACACTAATTCTCCAACCGAACCCAATTTAAACATAACTTTACCTTTACCAGCCACAGAGTACTCAAGCAGTACTCGCAAGGCGTCGAGCGGAGGTCGCTACGAGTCGTCCTCGACATACGAGAGCTCCGGCCTAACATCCTCCTCTCGTCGTGAGAGCGGATCGAGACTCGAATCCTCGCGATATGAGAGCGGTGCCGCGCTTGAAGGCGGACTCAGCAGCCGATACGAATCCTCCTCCAAATACGAGACTGCTTCTGGAAAGATCGACAACGGTGCACTCAAGGATTCCAGCTACTCCTCTGTAGAAGGAAACCAGCGGTACTCATCGGTCGAAGGGAGCCAGTACAGCTCTAAAGCTGTCACAAACGGATCACTCTCAATTGGAGAATTCGAATCGCGCTCGCTGCAAAAATCAGCGTCCCAAGATGGAAGGCCGATCTTTACATCTACTCTGGAGGGGCAGAGCATCGAACGTGAGTTGTATTGCATCATTGACACAGACTACTCGTATCTAGTGCCTGTACATACGCTTTTAGTGACTAACTTACACCGATACATATTCTAACAACGCTTCCCCTCTATGTTTCTCATCGTGTCCATCCAAATTATATGTGTTAAGGGGTTCGTATGACAAAGTTTATAAAGAGTATGTTACTTAGATAAATGTACATAGCTTGATTCTACTGTATAAGTTATTATTTTTATTAAGTTGATACTGATATTAGATTATTTACAATCTTGGAATTTATGAAATCTGTGCCACATAACTGGATGGAAAGAGTATGCGAAAAAAACAACTTAACAATGTGAGGTCCTTTCACCCATTAACTTTAAAGAATAATCTTTCAAATTAACGTTTTGTAATAAACATCTGTTTATTCACCTGGTATTACTATGGTAAATGTTTTAAAATTCTCCGAGCCAACGTACGAACCCCGCCACCCTAATTCTGAATCAACAGCCGGCGAGAACGCCTCGTTCCAATGCGGCCTCCGCGAGGCCACCGAATCCGTCAAAGTGACCTGGCTGAAGGACAACAAACCGTTGACCGACCGCTTGATGGATCGCGTCATAACAACGTCGGACACCGTTGGCCACAAGTTGGAGGTGCAACACTGCACGGATGACGACGCGGGCATCTACACCGCTATCGCCGAAAACACGAAGGGAACCGCCCATTGCACAGCTCAGTTGATCGTGCAGGAGCGTAAGTTGTTAATCTACTTTTTTTGAGGTTGTGGTCTGCTGGGCTTTGGGAGTGGGATAAACTTGTGGCTGTGATAGTGATTCCCTTTTAAATGATCTAACAGCAAATTCTTTTGAAAATTGTGGCATTATAATGCTGCTTTTATTATCTTACGGTTTATGATATCTTTGAGAAATATTTGGTTTCCCTGTAGTTAATATCAACGGCTATGATTGTTCAATTACCTGGCAGACCACAACATTCATAATTCATGTCTCTAATTTTAAGAATATTAAAATGGTATATGTTATTGTCTTCCCTCCAATGTGCATGCATCAACGCTCATCATCGATTAAGACATTGTAAGCAGATAACAGTAGTTTGATGTATTTGTACCTGTTGAAACAGTTGGTACTATTTAGTACTTTTTACTCTTGGCACTTTTCTCTTTGTCGCACTCTATTCTATTGGTATCATTCGTACTGAGTTTCTCATAAGTGCATGAGTTTTTAAAATTACTATAATCAATTTCTTTTCTATTGGCATTATACAACTTCATTTTTCTTTGCTCTGGAAATTTGCTACTCTTCCGAAAAATTCAAACACTTATTAGATCTGTGAAATTTGGGTGAAATGGTGGTACTTTTGTTACATACCCAGTGATATATTCACAATAATATTGTTTTGTTCATACAACTAGACCGTTGGTTACAATTAAAGTACAGTGTATTTGGTAAACCTCAATTCTTTCAGCCGTTTAAAAACAAATAATCAAACCATTTCTTTCAGGAGCATATATTTTTGAGCGCATTCTGACACATTTCCTTCCTAATAAAACAGTAACCGCAGACGAACGCAGGGAGCGGAACGCACTCAACAAACCCTACTTCGTAGTGGCACTCAAGGACACTGAGATACTTGAGAATACCTACTTACGCTTCATGGTGCGACTCAAGGGCGATCCCAACCCTGATGTCACTTTGTAAGTAGTCAAGCTTCAGAGAAGTCTTTCTTCCCTTTCAATCATGGCTCCTCCTTTCTAAGTGGCCCTGAATAGCTCTGTGCGTCCTAAGACTAACATAACATATCGTCATACTTTTTTTCCATACGGGGTGGGAGGGCACAGCTGCACCCACGTTTAGGCAGTAATTCAATACGCTGCTTCCCACATACTCGAATTCTCTGAATATGTAAAACTCATCATCATTGTGATGAAGTAGCCCACAGGCAGTCGATGTAGGAGACTCAGGACTGGAGTCAATGCCGCAGTGAAGAGAAGGCCTATAACCAGCAGCGGCTGAATGTGGGCTGATTCGCTTGATTGATGTACACCATTGACCTGTCCATTCCCACAGCTACCGCGACGACAAGGAGATCCTCTCAACCGACTCGGACCGAGTCAACATCGTGCGCACGCGCGCCGATCGCGGCTGGTACGAGCTGGTCATTGCTGACGTCACGCCGAGAGACGCGGGCCGGTACAGCTGCAAGGCGGAGAACATATACGGTGACGTCACCACTGAGGCCAGGGTCACCGTTGTTGGTGAGTTCCTAGAAATAATGCAGTCCCCAGGAGACGTGCTACAATTGCTATCCAAGGAATTCCTCTGATCGGAACCCTCCGATCCGATCCCAGTCCTTACCAAGCAGTCCTTACCCGACTGGCTGGTAAGGGCTGGTCATTGCTGGCTTCACGCCGAAAGACTCGAAACGGTACAGCTGCAGGGCGTAAAACATACATTAAGTTTTTTGGTTATTGCTTATATCGTGTGTTGGTTGCCAGAATTATTTCGCCAATGTTACATGATGAGACCTGCACAATAGGAAAACACGTGGAACAGAGAACTTTAAGCTGAGACTATAATTTAATATTGTTGGAGATATAAATTTGTTAAGTATATTGACAGAGGATGGGTGAGTTAAGGTGAGAAGGAAGTTTAGATTGACAGGACGAGGGAATGGCGTAAAACATAATATACTGAGGCTAGGGTTAGCTCAAAAGCGAGAGCGAAAATCTCGGCCTGGCAGGAAAAAAGATTTGTTGCAAATAAAACGTCAAGGGCCCGCACTAACCTATCCAATTAGAGTCAGATTGACTTCACATCACTGTGCACGTAATCAGCTCAGAGATCTGGTCATAAATATCACTGAGATGTGCTATAAATATCCAGTGGCACATTAATATGATGTTTGGACGCCCTCCAGTATTTGTTTATGACTCGGTTCCGACGGTCGCTAAAAATAATTCGCTTATAGACGACATAGTCGTAAACGTCGCTTTTATTTGTGTCCAGGTGTTTTGAGGCGCCTCTTATGTACCCGCCTGTTATTTATAGGAACTTCAATAATGAAGAAAAAGATAGCGTCACCCCTTCCCATAGGGGATAGCAGATGCATTAGCAGCCATGCCCGGGTTTAGATTGTTATTTGATACATCTGTAAACATCGTGAATAATCGTATCTTTATAGCTGCAGCGATGGGCTAGCCCCGTCACGTATCAAATTCGTAACCTCTATAAAATCCTTTACCGTTTCCTAGATGACAAGAACATCTTCGGCGAGCTCCTACCAGGAGGCGAGGGTCTCCTCGCAAAGGGAGAGAAGGCCACCTTCATGTGGAAGCGAGATGGAGAGCCCTTTGACCCTGAAGAGAGATTCAAGGTCAGTTCACCTCCAAGAAGACCAGTGATTCAGATCTGTTATTTTGACCGTGATGAATGGATGACAAGGATCTTGCAATCACCTTTAGGTACTCTAAACTAAAACATTACCCTCCTTCTAGCGGGTAAAAAAGAACACTATTTATTAATATGTCATATGACATATGCAATGTCGTTTCCAGGTGTTGCTGGGCAATGACGAAGACACCCTGGCGCTGGTGTTCCAGCATGTGAAGCCTGAAGATGCAGGTCTCTACACTTGCGTGGCCAAGACCAGCACCGGAAATATTTCGTGCTCCGCTGAGCTCACTGTGCAGGGTAAGTTCCTTCTGATGTCGATATTTTTCTTCGTCGAGTGATGGTGATAAAGTAACCCTTTCAGGTCTCGTCAAATATAAAGGGTATTATTAAAGGGTTATGCCAGAACTTTGTGACTTCTATGGCTCGTGGCGTGGCGTTTTCAAGTTCTTTTAGAGTGCATGTGGGCACAAAGATCACTGCAGTAAATAGGCTGAAGTTTGCCTTTCACCGCATTCGCATATTGTATTCCCTTGAATATATCCTCATTATATGGGGGATATCATTATAAATGGGGATATCTTATGTAGGTTGTACCTAGTGCGTGCTACTCCTGTTCTTAATCGGTTCAGACTTTTTCATATAGGCCACTTCTCTTTGCCTCCGGCCGGGAGTTGTTCGGCCGGCTTACCAGCTATCTCGATCCCAACCAACCTTTCTCTCCAAAGCTTAAGGCGAGCCTCATGTGGGGTACTGAATTCCAGCGGCTCGGTTGTGTCGAATCGTTGACGTGACTTCAGACGTTTTGCCACTGGGTTGTGGTGGTACATGGGGTGGCTACTGTTCCTGAGTTGTTTCGTTCGCTCCAGGCGTTTAGTTATTTCCCGGCGTGTGTCTGGCGGCGCAATGCCGGCGAGTTGATATAGCTTGGGTGTATGGGTGGGTGTTAGACATTCAGTAATCAACCGAAAGGTTTCATTTATCGCGACATCTACTTGCTTGGCGTGAGGCGAGTTCCTTCACATACGTGTCGATCATACAAGGAGTATTATCAAAGACGATATTTTATCGATCAATCATGTTCTGTTCATCCCACATCGACTGACTTCACCAATCTTCACGGGACAATAGCATTCAGCGTGATCCCAGCTAAATCTTTCATATAGAATTCCTAACAGTAATATGCTTCTAATTTTGACAGATACTGTTTGTTTTGTTTTTAAGACTTTATTTAACATTTTAAACATATTACACCATATGTCGCGCTTCTACAACTACTTACATGGACTATAATACAATCATTTATGCTATAGTCGCCTATAAAGCTTATAGATACTACTTGTGCCGAAGCACAGTACAATATTGTATTCTTGGAAAATGACAGAATCCACATTACCAATTTACTTTGACAGCTCAATGGATTGTTCACTTATTCAAATGATTTAATCAGCTCAAGACCTAACCTGATCCCCGATCAACCCCCAGGTGCTGTCAACCAGTTGATCCGTGAGCCAGAGAAGCCAACTCTCGTGATAGAACACAAGGAGGCGATCGTGTCCGCAGGCGGTTCGGCCATGATAGAGCTGCAGTGCAAGGGATTCCCCAAACCTGTGGTCCAGTTCAAAAAAGAGGGCAAAATTGTGGAGGCCGATGCACGGCATAAGTAAGTAGTGTGGAATTTCTGCTGCTGTGGTAAAGTTTATGGGTAGTTCCACCGACCGTGTCTGCCGCTATATAGTATCGAGTGCAAATGTCTATCGGACGCTGCTTAAATCATCTGACAAAGCAGCTTTATTCCCCGTATCTTTCAAAATATCCAGATTATTTGTAATTCCAATTAGAGTTAGTAGCTTTATATGACAGAGAATGTGAAATAATCGCGCCCTGGTTGGTCAATTAAATTTTAAGGCAGCCAAAATTCTTCAAAATTTAAATTTGCCTGGGATTGCGATAGAAATTTCTAGATAAAAGAGATAGAGAATAAATATAAACATTAACATTCAATACAGGCACATACATTGCTTCTGGTTCTAAACTAGGATATCCTGTGTCGCGTGCTCCAGAAGCAACGACGTCACACACATAAAAACATCCAAGACCAGATGCTTTGCGTACTATATATGACTTCTTCCGATAGTCAGCTTTCCCACAAGTCACCCCACATAAACCAGCATGGTATTCTCTATATTCAAGGTATACCTTACTTTCACTGCCCTTCCTCAGGATCATGTATGAAGACGAAGAGAATATCTCCCTCGTCATCAAGAACGTGACGAGCGCCGACGCTGGTACTTACGAGGTGATCGCCACGAATGAGCTCGGAGAGGACACCACCGAGGTAAAGCTGGTCGTCAAACAGGCGCCCAAGATCACTAAGAAAGTGGAGAATCAAAGCACTACGGTAAGTTTCCACCTCGCATTTTGTTCTTGTTCAGGGGGTAAGTGCTTACATCTAACCTACTTGAACGGGTCTTTGGATATATCCCCACCGCCTATTCTCCTTATTCAGCCGTCCCAACTCCTGCATCAGCTAGAGTAGGAGGCTTGGTTGTTTAATTGTCATTCTGGTTTCTATGGTGGATGGCTACGCAAGCAGCATGTGCTCAACGATTTCGTACACTTCCATGCGACCCCTGCACAGTGGGGTATTTATTAAATCTGTAATTGGCATCTTATTATAGATACAATATAAGCCACATGAGATCTCACCAGAGCTAGTTGAAGGGGTTGCCGTGACCGACTTCAGTTTGATATCATCATTGACTATCATCGTTATCTTTGAAAATCATACGATGCTCCGTTCTTCATATTATGCCAATCCACTATGGAGGTTGGCGGTCAGCTCTCCATCCCCTATTATTTTTGGCAAGTGATCAAGTGTCCTTCTTTTTATTTGCCAGTGCATCTTCTTCATATTATTAGTCGTTTTCATTTATTAGTCGTTCATATCCTTTGCAGGTTTCATAACTTGAGAAATGAAAGGTGTTTAATCTATGTTAACCACAGATGGGTGAAACCCACACCGTGTCCATCGAGATCGAAGGCGTGCCAGTACCAGAAGTGACCTTCTTCAAAGATGGCACCGAGATCAAATCCTCAGAACGCATCCTAATTGTCAAGGAATCCGACTCTGTCTACAAGATTACCATCAAAGACGCCAAGCTGACCGACAGTGGTTCTTACTCCGTAGTGGTTAAGAACGAGATCAACCAATGCTCGGACTACTGGCAGTGGCATGTGGTGTCTGCGCCCAAAATTGTGCAGAAGATGGACGGAGATAAGACGGTGGAGGAGAAGCAAACGGTCAAGTTTGAGATTAAGACCGAGGCAGAGCCTGCGCCGACTGTCAAGTGGTAAGTGATCCAATAAAATCCCGTCGCCTTCATGATATCGTCGGATCATACTGGTGGTGCTGCTGATGGTGGCTGCTGGTGGTCTGCTCACTAGTCTGCAAATAGGTTGAATGGTGGCTGCTCACGGAAGAATTACTGATACAGATGAAATCTGCTAATATCAGAGCTATGGTCACCGTAAAATTATTGACTTATAGATGAAGAGGTGACTGGATGGCCCCTGCATCTCTGCTCATCCCATTTCATTAAACATTGAAATTAATTAATAACTCTTAATTGATGTTGTCGTGTCATCGTCAGGTTCAAGAACAAGACGGAGCTGGTGGAGTCTTCCTCTGTGAAGATCGCGTCGTCAGGCGAGGCGCACTCCCTCACCATCACCTCAGCGAGCCGCTCCGACGCCGCGGAGTACTCGTGCGAAGTATGTCCGTCTGGGTTATAGTACCAGCATTCAAAGCATCGCAGAAGAAAATAATTCTTCTCAATGGCTGAACGTCACGAATCTTTGCCTTTTCCAGAACAAGTGGCAAGAGAGCGATGCACGTGAAGATAAATGGGTTCCAAATCCAAAGAAAGATAATTGATCGTCGATCCAGAAAGAGGTGGAGGGGATGAATTAGGACCTCGAGTTGAGAACTGGTGGATAATCGCTCTGCACCCGTAGCACGCTCCGCACGACTCGCGTTTATCGCGCATTTCCACCACCAAAATGTAACATAGATGCGATAAAATGCGCGATAAATGTGCGATAAATGGCGCGGGGCAAGCTACGGTTGCAAGATCGTCAAGAGTGGAAAAAGTGGAGAGAGGTCTTTGCCTATCCGAGGGATGTGATGAGTTCAAAATAAAAATGTTCACCCCTAGATCCGCAACGTGCACGGCTCAGCGACGGATTCGTCCAACCTGCGAGTCAGCTGCGGGCCCGTGTTCACCGAGCGACTTAGTAATAAGACCGCCAAGGCCGGCGACCTGAACATCGAGTTCACCGTCTCCGTGGACGCCTACCCGGAGCCTAGCGTCAAGTGGTGAGTTGGTAGTTATAGATGTCGAGAGGGGTGGTTGTGGATTCTGTTAACATGTCCATCCACTAGAGAAACCAGTATGGAAATCCTTGGTGCCACAGCACCCACCCTTAAGTTCCTTGAACATCTAAGCCTCCTACTGGGGGAGGAGTTGGGATGGCTGAATTAGAAGAGGATGCGCAGGAGACAAAGGCCCCGCTTATGTGGGCCAGGTGCAGCACTATGGACCCCTGATAAAATAATAGACTTCGATAGAAACTAAAGCCGTAGAGAGTTTTTCTCAATTTCCACTGACATGCGAAAGACCAAAGCGACTTGGAGAAATGATCTGGACGAAAATGTTGTAATTGTTGATTATCCAGTGTCGGCATTATCAGCCTGACACGGAACAACCCGCGTCCATTGTTTTCCTGCAATCCTCGCTATGTCGACTGATCTTTGACCACCTCTCGGCCTTATCTCGAACGTTGGTTACGAAATTAGAGGCTAACTAAGAAACTTTTCCCACTGCTTCTTTTCGCCATAAAAACAGAACCTAAAATATCAATCTGATATCACTAGGCAATTACTTACTCTATGGCACATGCTGTACTGGTGCTGCTTCAATATCATTCTGGCGCTGGCGCTGCAAAAGGAAGTAAATGCTTAATTTTTGAAGTTCGCTCATATCAATAGCGATCATTTTCCTTCCAATACCTGTTAGAAGTAAAAGGATTTTCATTACTTTATTCATTCGGCTCAGTGTCAGCATGTCTTCGAGTTTCCGTTTTTTGTAGTCAAACTTTGAGATGTTGGTTATGCATCTGGACCTATGTTCTCGTGAACCCAGGTACCAAGGCGACGTGGAGATAACTGAGAAGAAGTCTGTCTTCACTCGCGTGGACTCCGGGAACACACACAAGCTGATCCTCAAGGAAGTAACGGCGGAGATGTCCGGAGAGTACAGGTGCAAGGTCTCCAATGAACTCGGCGCTGATGAGTGCAAGGCCACCTTCACTGTCAACCGTAAGTGTAGTCCTACTTACTATATATGACTGGTAAATTTGCAAAAAGGAATATTCCAAAATATCAACAAAAGACAGTTAATGACCTCCCCACTAAGATTTTTTTAAGCTACTTTGCTGTTCTTGATGCTTTCATAATGACAGTCGCATGTTTTCTATTTTATTTTTTCGTTCCACCACAGCGAGTCAGTCTTGTCTTGGGAAAATCCCAAGTCTGATAAATAGGTTGATACCGTCACACCTTTCCTCGTTAGAGGGGGCAGAGACGCAATTGTGCTCACGTTTAGCCAATTATTAAACACTCCATTCCGCGTGACAGGGAGCTAGCCCATCACCGCAGCTCTAGAGAAAGTCTACACATTCACTCTCCCCTCCACAGGGAAGCCACGCATCACCAAGAGCCTGGTGGACATGACTGTGGAAGCCGGCCAGACGCTCAAGCTAGATGTGGAGGTGGAAGGCACGCCAGAGCCCAAGGTCAAGTGGTTCAAGGACGGCAAGGAGGTAAACATCGACGCCAGGATCAAGATTGAGAGGGACACGCATAGGTAAGGCATAACGCCATTACGAACAGATTCTAGATTATTTCCTTCAGCCTCATCTGCTTCGAATACGTTTTTCCCTTTAACCCTTTGCATCCCACCAGACTGGAGAACTATCACCTCACCGTGAACCTTGTGAAGGAAGAAGACGGGGGCGAGTACGAGGTACGGGCCGAGAACGAGATGGGAAGTGTCTCGTGTAAGAGCACTGTCACAGTCCACAGTGAGTATTGTAGCGTTGACGATGGTAGCTGTCTGTGTGTAGGAGTAGGACAGCGTTTGTATCACAAATTCTGACACATAGTATGTGTCACCAAAGCTGAGAAAGAAATGCACCAAGAAACAAGCTTTCTAGATCAATTTGCCTTTTAGAGACTTTAGTAACATTCAAACTAACGATGTACAAAATAACATATTGTATTGGAGGCATCGAAGTTAATGTTACGATAACTACAGAAATAATTTCCTTTACTCATACACAAGGTCATACCAGTGGTAAGCATTTGAGTATCTTTGACACAACACACATGCACATTTGTTACGATGACTACAGAAATAATTATCTTTACTTATACACAAGGTTATACAAGTGGTAAGCATTTGAGTATCTTTGACAGAACACACATGCACATAGAGATCTGTGGTTAGTTGTTCATCTCAAGGAGGCAACAGTTCATAGGTATGGCAACAGTAGTTTGCGATAACCTTGCACTTTAGTAGCACGTTGTATTGTGATGTCCCTAGATGCCAAACGACACATTTGGTAGATTCAACCTCCATTGAAGCATTCCTAAGACGAGAATGCTGAAAGAATGCATATCATAGCACCAAATCATAAACCTACCTGCACTTTAAAATTCACTTGTGACGTCCTCATTATTAGTTAAGTTTTTGCTCATAACAATTGTTTTGATTTGTTTTAAATAGCGAAAGAAATTCATTCGAGATTCAAAAGGGAAGAGATTTTCGAAAATGAACTTGAAGACGAGAGCAAAACGAAGAAACATATTCAAGAAGAAGAAGTTGACAATGGAAAGAAACAAGCTGCTCAAAAGGGGAAAACAACACCAGAGACGGCAGAAGAAAAATCGTTCTGGGATGATGTCGATGACGACGGCAAGGCTAAGAAGGCCAACGTAGAAGATGTTGATAAGCCAGCAGCAAAAAAAGCAAGAAAATCAATCACTGAACCTGAAACAGCGGAAGAGAAATCAATCTGGGACGATGTTGACGATGACGGAAAAGCCAAGAAAGTCAAAGTTGATGATGCAGACCAACCAGCTGCAAGTAAAGCCAAAAAATCTATCACTGAATCAGAAACAGCAGAAGAAAAGTCATGCTGGGACGATTTGGGAGATGATGGAAAAGCAAAGAATATTAAAGTCGACGAAATAGATAGTCCTGCAACTAGGAAAGGAAGAAAGTCGATCACTGAACCTGAAACTGCTGAAGAAAAGTCCATCTGGGATGACAATAACAATGAAAAGAATAAGAAGGCTAAAAAAGATGAACTAAAGTCCAATAAGCAGTCAGGAAAGAAGGGTCTCACGGAACCAGAAGTAATAGAAGAGGTGCCACTAGACGAAGGGCTTCGTTCCTCGAAACGTAAATCTATTAAAAAGGAAAATGTCTCTGAAGAGCCACTGAGTGCGGAAAGTGAAGGTATACCTTTAGCATTGCTTCGACGCTTCAATCTTCGAATCGGCAAACAGCTTTTTCTCGCAACCTAATTTAAGATGTTGCTTGTCTTTAACCCGTTTTTAACAATCCCAGTGTGATTTTGTTGTTTAGGCCGAGTTTTCGAAACTGTAACCACGTTCAAGACAGGCGCAGACGGGACTATCGTTACTTCTAAAGTTAGTAGTACAATGTCTCATGGTGCGATAATCACAGGTCAGTATTCCGCTTATAGTCTTCCTATTCCTATTCGTAACTTCATCATCAGCACTTCATTATAATCCATTTCATTTTTCTTCAAATTGCTTGTAGTTGTCGTCAAACATCTTCTTGGAAATCATACCATATTCAATTACGTAATTCATTAACTCCACATGCTTATTAATAAATATTTTAATAACTTTCTGTATTTCCCAATTTCAAACATACTATTTTAACTGGTAGGTCCGGCCGAAACGCACACTTTACATAAAAAAACTTCCTCCGCCGTTTATTATGAGGACGATGATGACTTCGATAGAAAAATCATCAGACCAAATAAACCTCATAAAACTTCTTTAGAAGTAGAAGAAATAGCCAGCCATAGTTATTTTATGACAGAAATGGGTAACTACTGTGTCCCAGACCATGTAAGAAGAGGCACATATGGCATTATCGAAGAACCACAAACTGATTCTGAAGCAGAACATAGTTCAAGATGTGGCAGACAATATTCTAATCGAACAATTTCGATAATGTCTATGTCAGAAGATGAGAATAGTTGGCAAAACGAACCGCTATCGAGAGATATATCCATTGAAGATCTGTCCAAATCAATCTTCGATTTAGATGACACACGAAAAGTGTTTAGCAAAGATTCTTATGTGAGACGGTCATCGTTTCAAGAAGACTATTTGACTGATGAAGGCGAAACCGAAGCGCACATCGTAAAAGAAAAGTCTCACAAAATATTCGAAAACGACGTCACAGAGAAACTCATATATATATCTAAGGAATTCGATGAAAGCGAATTCAAAACCTGCACAAGTAAGGCGGAGGATGTCAAGAATCGTATCATGGAAGAACTTGTACTGGGCCCTATGCAGAATTTGGAAAACATAACAAAGAATGTAACAGAAACCACAGTGGAAAGAAAAAAGACGGGTCTATTTAAACTGGAGTGTGTCGAAGAGGAAGATAACGACGAAATCGAAGCTTTATTACGAAGGAGCCAAAGGCAAAGAAGTATTTTAGACGATATCCTAACAAAGGAAGACGAAAAAGGTAATCAAACTAAAGTATTAAGTGAGACAGAAAGTTATTTTATGTTCATGTACGGCTGAAAAAAGAAACTTAACGCTGCTGCAGTTTACGGAATAATAACATCTTACTGCTGCTTTTCGACGAAATAGTTTATTGCTATATCAATACTCTTTCACCTTGAACGACTAGTCTCCCAATCACTATCTATTTTAATTATTCCCACCACGAACGTTTCTTGTTGCAATTGCATTCGGTAATGTTCAGTTAAATCGAAGACCCTTATGGGAGACTGGTTGATCACTGACGCAAATTTTAGTGTATCGCCATCGGATACTAATGTGCTGTCCGTATGTTTGTTTTAGCGCGCATGCGTAATAACATTCCCTTCTGGCATACTAATATTTGGAGCCCGATCCGGCAAAGATATTAGTAGAAGAGTACTCCCAACAATCATCATATCATCCAGGTAAATTATTTTTAAATTCTGCATGTGGTTTGAGGCATCATTTGACGCTTTTTATGTTTAGTTCATAAGACTCCTGAGAATCCTATTTTGAAATCAATTTGCTGTCTTATGGGATCGTGGTAAAGTACTTCTAAGGTATGTAGTTTATACCCAGTGCTCCGTGTAAGAAATAGAGTCTACCTTCGAGGATAGCTGGTAAGTGAACATACAAACAAATCACACTTCTCTACTTTACGGTGATTAAACTGTCAAATAACAGCTGTATATATCGCAACTCTGTCTATTTTGGGTCTTCGATGTGTTTTTGATGTAAATATTTGTTTTATTTATTTTACAGTGATGACTGATGATTGAGCTTATTTACCTATAAGTACTTCGATGAATTCTATATTTTTATCCGTCGCTAAATAAATATCGATCTTATCTTTTTAACAAGCAGGAGGAGGTGAAATCATTGATCATTTGATAGATAATACACCATTGCAAAACCACAGACGTTAACAACTTCCGCTGACGTCCTAAAATCATGTATGGAACCACTTTAACAGATAACGCTGTATAACAATTCAGTATACCTATGGGATCTAAGCCTGAAATAAAAGTTTCATTCGTTCATTCATTCAAAATCTTTGCTACCAATAGAAACGCATCGCCTCTACGATCGTTCTTTAACCTTTACTCCCCCCAACAGCACCACCATCTGTCAAAGAGAGCAACATGAGGGACGGGAGTGTTTACGAGTCGTTGCCTCTCGTGTACACCGTGCAGGCTGCGGGAGCGCCACAGCCGACTGTCAAGTGGCTGCATGACGGCAAAGAAGTCCAGCCTAGCTCCAGGTAACTGCTTTACGAGTCGTTGCCACTCGTGTACACCGTGCAGGCTGCGGTAGCGCCACAGCCGACTGTCAAGTGGCTGCATGACGGCAACGAAGTCCAGCCTAGCTCCAGGTAACTGCTTTGCGAGTCGTTGCCACTCGTGTACACCGTGCAGGCTGCGGGAGCGCCACAGCCGACTGTCAAGTGGCTGCATGACGGCAACGAAGTCCAGCCTAGCTCCAGGTAACTGCTTTACGAGTCGTTGCCACTCGTGTACACCGTGCAGGCTGCGGGAGCGCCACAGCCGACTGTCAAGTGGCTGCATGACGGCAACGAAGTCCAGCCTAGCTCCAGGTAACTGCTTTACGAGTCGTTGCCACTCGTGTACACCGTGCAGGCTGCGGGAGCGCCACAGCCGACTGTCAAGTGGCTGCACGACGGCAAGGAAGTCCAGCCTAGCTCCAGGTAACTGCTTTACGAGTCGTTGCCACTCGTGTACACCGTGCAGGCTGCGGGAGCGCCACAGTCGACTGTCAAGTGGCTGCACGACGGCAAGGAAGTCCAGCCTAGCTCCAGGTAACTGCTTTACGAGTCGTTGCCACTCGTGTACACCGTGCAGGCTGCGGGAGCGCCACAGCCGACTGTCAAGTGGCTGCATGACGGCAACGAAGTCCAGCCTAGCTCCAGGTAACTGCTTTTTCCACACGGCGTTGCAGAAGCACAGTTGCGCCCACGTTTAGCCGCCTTTTCAATATTTGCGTGGCAGGGCAGCTATGGAGATTGGAACTCATTGAAGTAAGTACTGCTAATGGTGCTGAGTGCTATGTGTCCATGTCCAGATAGATGACATTACAAGCACGATATTATACAAAGGTCTCAGAAATTATATCCCTCTGCTAGACTTTAGGACATGGTTAATTCCAACCCCAAATCGATACGATCGGCGAACTTTAAAATGGATTTCATTTCTCCAGCTCTATATACATGAAGTTGTGATCATTCTTCTGCACGCCTGTTATATTGAGTTCTGACGAATAATGGCTATGTCTTCCTTCACGAATTTAGAAGCGTATTTTTTAATTTCTTTGTATCGTATCCCAGAGTCCACATCACAGAGGACAGCGGGCTATACAAGCTCGAGATTGACAACGTCGAGCTAGGAGACGGCGGAAAATGGCAGTGCCAGCTCGTCAACGAAGTTGGCAAGAAGACGCTCAATGCGGAACTGTCCGTGTCTTGTAAGTACTCATACTACAACCAAAGCGCATACATGAGTAGGTCCCTGTGGTAGCGGGCGGTGCGGGAGGGGTTTGTTGACGTGACGTATGGATGGCACCAGACTACTCGAGGCATAGTCTCGCAATAGCAGAAGCAGGCTACTTGTAGGTACTGACTACTATCGTCATATTGTGGTAGTAGTCGTAATCTTGTAAAGTCGGTGTTTTGTTACTTGAACTAAGTAGTAAACAAACATATTTCACGACATTCCGAATGAATCACGCAACGTGGATTACCACAATAACTTATAGATGTCACCGTAAGATTATCAAAACCGTTTGTTTAGAATCTAACGTTTTTTTTTCGTTTATTTACAAACTATCGACATACTGCTTATGATATGAGGCGTTAGTTTATAATAAAACCGATAAATTGTGAACTGGTTTAAACCAGAGCAAATCCTGCGGAAGCTTAGGCGAGCGCAGCGAACTAGACAACTAGACATTTACGAACTAAAGAAACGTAAATTCAAAACCCTATCGGTCTGGTTTACAATTCGTTGATAGTTTACAAACTAACGCGTTATTTTATAAACTAACGGTTTGGACAATATAATGGTGACACAGATACTAGTTTAAACACTCACGCATTTATTACCATTGACAAGTGCTTTATGTTCTTTTTAATGTATTTTTCGGCAAAATCGTATTCTGACAAAATTTCTGTACACAGATTATCAGAGAGTCCGCCATTATAATTCCACCATTGTTGTTTACTAATTAGTTCAAGTATAAAAACACAAACTGTAGATGCCATAACATCTGGTTTATACCCCGAACTTATGCCAATGCTCTGGACGACTGAACACCTACAATTCATTCACAACCACGAACTTGTACTGACATTATGTGCTTGCATGTGATTTGGAGTCAGATAAGGCGCATAGACCAGTTCCACGCTAGCTTTGTCCTTGTCATTTATGAACACTGTGAGAGAGAAAGCGCTTTGCTAGCTCGCTATCCGGAATACAGGTGACGCCATCATAAGGCTACATTTACTAACAGAACCTGAATGCATCCAGAAATCTACTATAGACAGGAATACGACATCTATCCCTAGGTCATTCCCAAACCAGTAAAGATATGTTGTCTTCCAGCTGTCAACGAATTCAGACAGCCGATCTTCACAACGCCCCTGGAAGCCCAGCACGTGATGCAGTGCGAGCCGGTAGTGCTCAAGGCAGTGTGCACCGCAGACCCGCTGCCGCATGTCAGTTGGCTGCTCAACGGAATCGAGCTGAAGCCCTCGAAGGCGCAGAAGCAAACTGAGGAGTACACGGACACTGAGCACGGCTTGAAAGAGTGCACCTACACGCTGACTATTCCTAGCGGTAAGCTGCTCTTGGCATTTCACTATAGTCAAGACAAGTGGGTGTTTAAAATAATGGTAATAAACATGGCAGTTTGCCGACTCCGCAGTAAAAACTATACTTATGGCACCTATGCCCACCTTTGCATTCGCTTGGTGGCGCTGGCGCAGTCAAGGAGTCTCATTCATCTTCTTCAATTGAGTCAAGAAGTTGCACTCATCTGAGGTTCAAAAACTCGTCACGTGATCTCTCAAATACACTTGACACTGGAAAAATTAACCTCAAACGAGGTGTTTAGGAAGAATTAAATAGAATTTAGATAGACCACCTCTAACTACACCCGCGCCATCTGCAATGAGCTAGTTTTGAGGCTATGGGAGTTTTGACAAGTGTCACTCAATCATTTCTTTGGTTACATACCTACTTGCTTTGATTAAAGAAGCGATCGGCACAGGACCGTGAAAATGGCGTTATACAGAAAAGGCGTATGCGCAGCAATTGGTCGATGTGGGCTGAGCGTGATTTTGATGATGATGTTTATTTTGGTGATATCTTCGGAACATCTCGTAACCCTTAATTGGACTGAAGGTCTTGGATGTTTATGAGCGTGACGTAGCTGTTTCTGGATCCCACGACACAGGGTATCCTGGTGTAAAGAAAGAAAGAAAGAAAGAAAGAAAGAAAGAAACATTTATTATAAAGACAGTGAACACACTACAATTACAACAAAGAAACAAAACACAGAGATAAATAGTTGCATTGACACATGATATAAAATGAAATGACAGTCGCGGTGTGTCACTGTCATTATAAATGGCGTCTGACTCAGCATTATGTTGAAGGCCAGGCCTTTAACGCTGATTTTCAGTCAGTGTAGGGTCAGAAGCAATGTATGTGCCTGTATGTAAATGTGTATTTTGTTTTGTTTAATTGCGCCCGCCTTTAGCAAGTTATTCAATAGGTTGATTTTGCGTGATGGGGCGTTAGCTCTTCGCCACTGCTATGAAGAAATAATGGTCATACCTCTCTGTTTATCAACTGTTAGTATTTATGTAAATCCAGTTTATGATCGATAAAAATACTGATTGTGCCCGTCAAAATTACTGAATTGCGCGACAAACTGAGCTGACAAAATTACTTACTGACTTACTAAATTTCGTGACTAGAAATCTGAAAATCAGCAGCTCGAAAACTTTGATTCGAGTAACGTAGGCAATTTGGTCGAGATGTTCTGTAATCCATTCGATCAGTTCAGGTAATTCCGCTATTCATGGTCATTCGCTTCATTAGTTTGTTATTCGCTCATTTTATTACACCCCTTTATCAAATATCACTCTGTATTCCAGCCCGCCACTCGGACACCGGAGTTTATACCATTCTAGCGAAGAACCAGTACGGCATTGGCGAGAGCTCCGCCCGCCTCGACATCCTACTGCGGCCGGAGATCGAGGGGCTGGCTGACCTGAACGCTGCACCCTACGAGGAGACGACCTTCGTGGCGAAGATACACGCCAACCCTCTTGCTGAGGTGCAGTGGTGAGTTCGAATAATTTCCTACAGATGTTTACGTTGGTTGAAGGTTGCCAATAGTATCCCAAAACACTTTCAAAGAACGCATGGTGTTCGACTTCCCACCAGGACCGGACTCAGATTAGAGGCCCATGAGCTAGAATGAATTCGAACGGAAGCGGTCCGCCGAGCTGAACCTAATCTAAAACAATACCTGAAATATGACCTTGCTCTGATAGTACTCCACCACAGCAATACTCGAGTCGCCCAGCTGTTACGGGCACGCCCAGATGATGAACTCGATGAGGTCATACACCCAGACTGGACAGGGCCACTGCGCCGAACTAATGTGCAAGTGAGGGTACAGAGACAATCCTTTCTGCTCCTGCAGAGTCTTCAGAGCATGGCCCACCTCACCGACTGTCCTCTATGATCGATTGAGGGTGGACTTCTAAGATTCCACTCCGCTGACGAAGAGGCTGTCCAATGGCTGCTTAGGCTGCCGCTTGACGTGACCAAATCCTAAATTTATAACACCCTTTCTCTCGACAGGAGCAAGGACGGCTACAAGATCCAGCCGACGTCATCGCCGCGCATCGACGTGTTCGAGGACCGCAACACTGAGACCTTCAAACTGACGATCAAGAACGTCACTCCGGAGGACGCCGGTGTTTATACGCTGACTGCGACCAACGAGATCGGCGAGACCGCCAAAACAGCGACGCTGTCTGTGCATAGTGAGTGCGGTCTCACTCTTTCCCCACCTAACCCTATGCGAGAAAGAGAAGTCAAAGCTCGCTCAGAGTGAAAAGAAAATGTTCAAAAGTTAGAGATGAAAATATGATTAAAAGCAATATTTGTGATCTTTTTATGTTATGTTGAAACTTAAAAGATAGATTTAGAGGCAGTTGATCTAGTCACACGGTATTGTATATGTCGCAGTTATTTGGTTAAATCGGACACTTAACTAACACCCTAGACCGTAAATTAAAGACCGACGTTTAACCATGTGCTAAAGTTCCGTCAGACAAGTGAGTGAACGAACCGTTTAACGAGTTGTCTAAACCTTTCTAGGCAACAAGACATGTAAAATATAAATACACTTAAGTACTTACATATAAAAAAGTAAATGAAGTTTATGTTGTAAGTATTTTTGTTGTTCTTACATATTCAACCTAACACGAAGGATAAAGGGGGCTTCGCTTCGCTCACCTCCTTTACCCTTCACCTAAGCTACCACAATGTTTTGCCCAGATATAAGCTGTGCAAATCAGTAGTGAAAAGAGAGACTCTGAAAGTAATCAGCTGTTGTCGTGACGCCATCTTGATTTACATTATTTAACCAACACGCCGGCTTTCAGTATGACAGACTGTTAAACGTTTTCGACGATGCTTTATTTAAATCAAAATGACTTGGTTAAACGTCGGTCTTTAATTAACGGTCTAGGGTATTAGTCAAGTGTCTGATTTAACCAACCAACTGCGACATATATAGCCGTGCGTTGTATTGCAGGAACCATTTCAAGCTACTTTTGACCACCTGATAAGTAAAAGTTAGGTACGCAGTAATTTATTTGACACGGACAACTGACAAATTACGATTATGTACCTTCTCCCTTAGCCGGCGAGCCATACTTCACGAAGTTGCTTCAGAAGCAGACCGTGAAGGACTACGATGACGTCACCCTGAAGGTCCGAGCGGACGGCGTGCCCAAGCCTGAGATGAAGTGGTTCAGGGATCGCGTGCAGGTCCAGAATGACGACAGGCATGCGGTAATACCACTGTCTTACAATACTGACCATCATATTTTACTCGACTACAGCGAAGCCGAACGGTTATGAGTTTGACCGGTATGTATGTATGTGCATTTGTTCTACCAGAAAATCTAAAGTACTCATAAGAAATTGACAAATGAGGTATCGTTATAAACGTCTTGATTGTTCGCTGGCAATGAGCTATGTGACGCCATACTAAATTTAGTATCGCACCCTCTAGAGGGCATAGAAGACTAGGTTTTTTTTAAAGTTTTGGACATGGCCATGTTGGGTATCAAAAATATACAATGTGTCAATGAATAAATGCATAATGAGAAACATTTTTGTCCAGAATCATGAGCAGAGTCTTTTTCACTGACTTTAAAGAAAAAAGTTATTGCTGTCTCTTTATTGCTTAGCTAACTTAGGCGCGACCGGCCTTTTTTATTATTTTTCCTGGTCGCCCCGCCGCCTGGCACCCGCGCCGTCGGCTTATCTTTGCCAAAATGAAACCAGATTTCGTTTTCTATACTAAGCAAAACGAAAGGATAAATTCGTAGGTTTGCTTACTTACTTCATCCGTATGGATTTCGGATGGATTCCGTGCCATTATCTATGATAACGGCAAATATCATGTTTGTTGTATGGGAGCCCCCTTAAATATTCATTTTAGTCTGTTTTTTAGTATTTGTTGTTATAGCGGCAACAGAAATACATCATCTGTGAAAATTCCCAATTTGCCAAAACCTATAACGGGGAATTGACATCATATGATGTCATGGTGTCTTGACGGGTAAAATTAAAGGACGCCCTTCTATGCTATTGACGTGTTTCTTGCGTATTGTCTTGTACGATGGTATGGAATTCTTTGTAGGGGAGTCCGACTGGCACTTGTCCAATTTTCAATCATCTTCCCACTTCCTCAAAGGAAAAGGTTTCAATTCTAGTTATCTTTCCAGGTTAAGACAGAAGTTGGCGGTCAAGTGGACAGTGAGTTGGAGATAAAGCACTTCAATGCCAGTGATGCTGGCAAAGTAAGTACACAAACCACACCATAACCCTTATCCAAGTAACTGTAGTGGTATATAGTAGGTAGGGCTAGGTGATGACGTCACCATGGAGAGACAGTAGTAAACGTATAAACGAATCACTTGAATGGGATATCCGCAAGAACTCCACTCTGCATACGAAAACTTAAATGGGTGCTCCGCTGTTTGCTACCTGAGATGGCAGCGAACATCAAATTCCTAAGAGCTGACAAAGTCCAGACCCTGGTCTACACCAAACGATCCATTTGGAATCAGCGATACCGTGATCATGGATCATGCTAGTCCGATCCAGCTGCAATTTCTTGCAGTCCATACATATCCGATTACACTGTCTCGTTATGGAAACATATTAATAATAAAAAAAAAATAATATATGTGCAAAGACGGCGAGAAATTACCTTTGCAACCTATATTTGTGTTATTTGTGTCTTTCGGGTCCCACAGGCATTTTTGCTCCGTAAAAAAGGAACGACTAAGTTACATACTTTCTACATTTCCAGTACAAAGTGCAAGCGGTCAGCCTAGCCGGCTCAGCAAGCTGCGAGGCTCAGATCTCGCTCGCGCAGACCCAGCCCGGCTTCGTGCACAAGCTGGACAAGCAGCTCGACGTGGACGAGGGCGAGCCACTCGTGCTCAAAGCTAAGCTGGACGGCAGCCCAATACCTACTGCGACATGGTGAGTGGACAGAGAGACAGAGCATACGTTAGACAACTGAATCTCGACGAAGGATAGCCTAGCGTGCGCTCTATTAAGTAATTATGTTAGCATCTAACGGTGATGGAGAACGACACCACGACGCACTCCGACACACTCGTCGTTCGCCGCTTGACCGATACGCCCGTGCATCGGTCGCTGTCTCGAATCGTGCGTCCCTCTCGCGCTCACGCGCGCGTCCCTCTCGCTATCGGGACCAATGAGAAGTGTTAAAACATTCCAATCAAAGAAAACCAAGTGCCGGATTACAGTGAGTGAGTGTACCGCTGGAGGTTTGATTTCGCCTGAGGTGGGTTACGTGTACTACACAGTAGGCACACAACACACGCAGGCACACACGCCTCCCTGCACTAGGCAGGGAGGGAGATCGTCCCCTCCTCCGGTGACAGACATTTATTGTTTCCCCCCCACCTGTTAGTGCAGATTAAGATGGAGCAGGAGATTTATGAACTCCGGCTCCGTAACCAGGCGCTGTCCCAAGAGCTCAGCCAGCTCCATGCTGAGAGAGAGTCGTGGACTAACTCCCAAGGTTTGTTCTCGCAACAAACCTTGTTTGAGCGGTCGCCGGCCTCTCCGCCTGAGAGCGAGCTGACTCATAACAATCAAGACCCCATCATCATCCCCCTTGAACAGACCCTACCGACCAGCCGCCCGGTTAATACCCCCAACTCCAATGAAGTCGCAATGGATCAGGTTTACTCTAACCCCAGGAATTCTTTTGATGGTCTCACCGAGGAAGGAGATGCTTCCGCCTCGGATGAAGACAATTTCAACCCCGCTAGGCCACGCAGGAAACGTGCCTCTAAGAGGCCTCCTACTCCAATCATTGGTCCAGAAAACTCCCTCGCCAAGGTCGGTCGTCCGTCCAAGGCCACCCCTACTCCCTCCGCCGTAGCCAAACCCTTGCCAGCGCCCTCTGTAGCTGTCCCGGCTACAGTCCCGGGCACGCGCAAAGCGCTGCCACCCAAGATATGCATAAAAAACAAAGAGATGTGGCTAAAAATTGATGGAGCGCTCAAAGAGCGCAAAATCAACTTTGTTAGGGCCACCAACACCACTCATGGGATCCTAGTCCAATTACAGACCTCAGACGACCACCGGGCTCTGACTAAATTCCTGACCGCCTCTAAAATTGAGTACCACCATTGGACTCTACCGGAGGATAGAAGACTTCGGGTGGTTGTCAGGGGTCTTCCAAAGGAGATTGAGAGCGAGCAGGTCATGGATGACTTGAAGGCGAAGAACATTCCTGTGCACGAAGTGCACAGGATGTACAATGGTCGCTCCAAGCTACCGTACGACCTGGTGCTGGTTGTGGTCGATCTGTCACCACAGGGGAAGCAGATCTTCCAGGTTATGGAGATCTGCCACATTTCAGGGCTCAAAATTGAAAACCCTCATAAAAAAAATAAGCCGCTCCAGTGCTTCAACTGTCAGTTGTTTGGCCACTCGGCCAAGAACTGCCATAGGAAAGGCCGATGTGTTAAGTGCCTGGAGGACCACGCTCCGGGGGCTTGCACACGCCCAACCGACCCCAAGGAGTCTGACGGCCCACCTGGGTGCGTCAACTGCGGTGTGCTTGGTCACACCGCAGCCTACGGAGGTTGTCCGGCCCGACCTAAGCCTCGCCTATCAGGACGGGCGAAAGCCCATGCCCAAGCCCCAACTAATGTAGGCCAGGCTCATCCTCGCCCGAGCCACAATGCCTGGGCTAAGCCACTTAGTTGGGTTCAGGGTTCAGCGGTCAATCACACCAGCTTCCCTCCTCTTCCCCCTTCTAGGCAGTACCCCTCTACTCCCAATTCATCCGCTGTGGCTAACAAGCCAAGCAAAATTCAAACAGCTCCAGCTGATTTATCAACTAGAGCCATGCCCCTTAACTCAACAAGACCCCCTCCACCACCGATAGAAACTAGGGACTATTTAACAGACCTACTGACCATATTGGACAGAATAGACCCTGATGAAATTGATGAGTTTTTACTCAAAATTGATACTGCAGCACTAAAGCAGGACCCTGCTGCTGCCTTGCGAGCCTGTCAAGCTCACAGATCATTGATTTCGGCGATCAAAGGCGTTCTCAGGAACCGTAATGTCTATTCTCCGTAATGGATACCACACCCGGTAGGATTAAACCTAGTGCATTGAGATTGGCCTTTTTTAACGCTGATGGCTTGAAGAGACAAAGGGACTTAGTATCCGCCTTCCTATCAGACCACCAAATTGACATTCTCCTTGTACAGGAGACTTTCCTTAAACCCCAACACAGAAACCCCAACATTTCTAATTATAAATTGATTAGAAATGATCGCACAAATGGAATTCGTGGGGGCACGGCAATCTATTATCGGAGAAGCCTGCACGTCTCCCCGTGTGACTGTCCACCGCTTCAAAACATAGAAGCCTCAGTTTGCCGAATAGCAATGAGGGGTCATCAAACTATTACTATCGCCTCATGCTACCAAAGACAGGGCTCAACAGACAGTCTTAGGCAACTCAAGGAGGCTGACATCTCCTCCCTTCTTAGTTTGGGTGATTCCGTCATCATTGCGGGTGACCTCAATAGCAAACATGTCGATTGGAACTGTAGAGTGACAAACTCAAACGGTCCTCTCTTAAAGAAAGCCACCGAGAAATTTGCTATTGAACTACTAGCCCCAATGACTCCTACGCACTTTCCTAAGAACAACCCGGACTCGGAAGGTGACATCCTCGATATTATGCTTCTTAAAAACATTCTTCTCCCAATAAGAGGGATAGAAGTATTCCATGAACTAATATCCGACCATCGCCCCGTGATATCTATACTTGGTGATATTGAACCCCGCCCGCCCGCCATAAAATCAACCATAGACTGGACTTTGCTCCACAACACATTTAAGAGAAACTCCCCCTCCGAAGAATTAGAAAGAATCCCACAAGTCATCGATTCTCAATCTGATGTTAACATAGCTATAGAGTCGCTGACTTCGCACATCCAGAAGTCAATTCAAGCCTGTACTAAGCCGGTAAACTCATCTGGTGATAGTAGGTGGAGATTACCTGAGGATATACGCGACCTCATCCGTGAGATGCGCGCTGCCACCAGAGCCTATGATAACTTCCCGAGCACTGACAACAAAATCGCAATGCGTCGTTCCCAGCAATTAGTTAAAACTGCCATCAAAAATCACAAATCCCAGAGATGGGATCAACTTCTGGTAGAGCTCACCCCAGATCATCAGGCTTACTGGAGGTTAGCGCGCACTCTCAAATCGGACGCGGTCGTGGATATCCCAGCCCTCTCCAAACCCGACAAATCACTAGCTTTCGAGGATGCTGACAAGGCTGAGTGTCTGGCTGACAGTTTGGAGGGTCAATGTTCATTGTCAAATGAACCTTTTGACCAATCCCACGTAGACCTGGTGGACTCTGAAGTAGTCAGACGCTCATCACTTCCCCCTCAAGATACTATCGAGCTAGTTAACATCGATGAGGTCAATCTTATTATCAAGGAGCTTCACTCCAATAAAGCCCCTGGCTCTGACGGAATTGCAAACCGGGTTCTTAAGAACCTCTCCTACCCCCTTCTAGTCCTATTGGTGACCATTCTGAATTCCGCCATTGCCACCTGTATGTTCCCGGATGCATGGAAGGAAGCTGATGTGATAGGAATTCATAAACCGGGTAAAGATAGATCGATACCAACCAGTTACCGCCCTATCAGTCTCCTTAAATCCTTTGGCAAGATCTATGAGAGGGTGTTAAACAGACGACTGAAGGCAATAGCCTTCGGTAGAGGCCTCGTTCCAGACGAGCAGTTTGGTTTTAGAAACGGTCATTCCTGTGTCCACCAGGTACACAGGATCACCGAATTTATTTTGGACGGTTTCAATCAAAAGAAGCCGAAAGGAACGGGTGCCTTATTTTTCGATGTGGCTAAAGCGTTTGACAAGGTTTGGCACAACGGCCTGATTTACAAGCTGTACAACTTAAATTTCCCTGACAGACTGGTTCTTATTATCAGAGACTTTCTCTCTAATAGGAACTTTAGGTATAGAGTGGAAGGCACTCACTCTAGACCTCATCCAATTAAGGCGGGAGTCCCACAAGGCTCTGTGCTCTCGCCTCTCCTATTCTCACTCTTCACTAGTGACATCCCCAAACATCACAACGTACAGCTTGCCCTCTTCGCCGATGACACAGCTCTCTATTACTCTGGTAGGAATAGAGAAATAGTCATTAAAAGGCTCCAAATAGCCGCCACTCTCTTGGGCGATTGGTTCAAGAAGTGGCGGTTTGAACTCAACCCAGAAAAAAGCCAGGCTATATTCTTCTCCCGCTTCACACCACTCAGTGAGTGGTCTCGTTTACCACAAATCTCCCTGTTTGGTCGGGCTATTCCATGGACTCGCCAAGTGAAATACCTTGGAGTGACACTGGATAGCCGTCTCACCTTCGGACCGCACATAAGAATTGTGAGGAATAAAGCCAAATTCGTTTTAAGCCGGCTTAACCCGCTTATTCAATCCAAGAGCAAACTCTCCTTACGCAATAAGCTAAGATTGTACTTAGCTTGCGTCCGTCCTATTTTTACATATGCTAGTGTGGTGTTTGCGCACGTGGCCAAAACCCACCTAGATACTCTCCAAACCCTCCAAAATAAATTTCTCCGTCGAGCCACGGGTGCCCCGTGGTTTGTGCGAAATTATGATCTCCACAAAGACCTGAAAGTGCCTACCATCCGCGACTTCATTAAGAAAGCTTCTACTCGATACTTCGATAGAGCTCAACATCACTCTAACCCCCTTATTCGTTTCGCGGCTGACTACGCTGCAAACCCCGAGGCAACCCAACCGAGAAGACGCCCCCGTAACATCCTTTTAGACCCGGAAGACGCCATTACGGCGCAATTAAATTTACTGTTACCCCCGGACACAGACAACCCCGACCCGACTCTTCCCACCCGCCCCTTATACATCCACCGCCCGCGCACGCGCAGGCGGAGGCGGCTAACAAGAACACCCGCACCAGACACTGCACAAGCCGAAAGCACCCCACATGACGCCGTACACTCTACGCCGGCACAAGTCACACTTAGACGCAGCGTCACACCTTAGTTGTGCCCGGCTACGTTAAATCACACCACTCACCACAACCCTCCCAGGTTGGGCCTCTCCCCCGGTAGGGCACGCACTCACGTGAAACAGAACAATTGTGGCGGGGACTATCTGTTCCGCCCCCCAAGGCAAAGTTTTTAAAGACAAAAGTCTAAAACAAAAAAATCAAGTCCAAAAAAAAAAAAAAAAATGGAGAACGACCTTCATATATCTTCATCACGGGCTAGCCCCCTGCCAAACAAAATAGAGTATTGAATTTTAACGTGCGTGGTCACAACTTTGCCTCTGCCACCCCGTTACAGAAAAGTCGTAAAGACAACGTGTCGCATGCGTCAGTGAGCGAGAGCGTAGTAAGAGCGTGACAGCGAGCGTAGTTACCCCGCGAGTGAGTGTAACAGCGAGCGTTGTGAAATTGCGAGTAAGCGTGACAGCTAGCGTAAACACCTCGCGAGTGAGCGTGTCAGCATGCCTAGTTATCTCGCAAGGGAGTGTGAAAGCGAGCGTAGTTACCTCGCGAGTGAGCGTGACAGCAAGCGTGGTCACCACGCGAGTAAGCGTGACAGCTAGCGTAGTTACCTCGCGAGTGAGCGTGACAGTGAGCGTAGTTACCTCCCGAGTGAGCGTGACGGCGAGCATAGTTACATCACGAGTGAGCGTCACAGCGAGCGTAGTTTCCTCGCAAGTGAGCGTGGCAATGAGCGTAGTTACCTCACGAGTGAGCGTGACAGCGAGCGTAGTTACCTCGCGAGTGAGCGAGACAGCGACCGTATTTATCTCGCAAGTCAGCAAGACAGCGAGCGTAATTACCTCGCGAGTATTTCTTATTATTTATTATTAGTATTATTAATGAGCGATACAGCGAGCGTAGTTACCTCGCGAGTGAGCTCGCTCACACTCACGCGGCACGTCGTCTGCAGTTGCGGTCGGCTTCTAACTGACAACAGCGCGATTCCCACTGGACAGACAAGACAGAGACACGACACGGTCATAATGACTACCTAATAACTACTAATAACTTTGACGACCTCTGTAGCGCATCAGTTGTGGCTCTGCCAACCATGCGTGAGGTCCCTTGTTCGATCCCCGGCTGGGGGTGAAAAAAAACAGGTCTTGGATGCTTATATGTGTGTGACGTCGCTGTTTCTGGTTCACCACGACACAGGGTATCCTAGTGTGGGGCCAGAAGCAATGTATGTGCCTGTATTTGGCATCTGTAAACAGAAGGTTCAGAATTAAGCGTTGGTCTAAGTGAAACAACGCGAAAAGACTGAATATTAACTCTGTCCCTACTATAGGCAGATGTCTAGTGCTATATTTTTTACTGACCACACTGTATAACCGCCCTTTTAATTTTGTGCAGGTACAAAGACGGCGTCCCACTGAACGCGAATGACAACCGCATCGCGCAGACCGCGCAGCCCGACGGCACGGTGCGGCTGACCATCGAGCACGCGACGCCCGGGGACTGCGGCGCGTACAAGCTCGTCATAGCCAACCCCAACGGGGAATACTCCGCGCTGTGCGCTGTCGCTGTCAACCGTGAGTGCACCGAGCTCAATACCTGCCGCCGCGCCGCCGAGACGTGGGCCTCCACCCCCGGTCCACACGCCTCGCCGCCGAGACGTGGGCCTCCACCCCCGGTCCACACACCTCGCCGCCGAGACGTGGGCCTCCACCCCCGGTCCACACGCGCTCCTACTCACAATCCTCGGGTTTCGGTCACGCAACAGACTCAGACTCATTTTTTTTTATTGAATATAAATAAATAAATTATCTTATTCAACGTCAAAATTATACTTACTTATAACTACAAGTCATTTTTTTTTATATAAAAAAAGACTACACCGTTTCGGAAGGTGGGCCTCGGGGTTAAGAAGAAACGGCAAGAAACTCCCCCATACCTTCTCTTTTTTTTTCCTTCTGAGCAACTGCTGGATTAATCTAAACCGTCTCCAGACTTGCCAGAGCAGTTGCTAAGATCTAATGTACTATACGGTATTTGACAAGGTAGTCCAATAAATCTAGAAACGTGTCTCAAGCTGGACCTATTTCAACAAAAGCGTTTGACAATATTAGAATTGTATATTTCCAGCAGTTGTATTTTATATACTCAATTTGTGTTAAAAAGACAGCATTTGTCTATGACGTCACATGCTAGTATTTCATAGATCTCGTGAACAAAACCGACTTGACAGCTCCTAAAAGGTATATATTTTGACTCGCAGACAAATACCGTATTGGGGTTACAGGCAATCCTTTCTGCTCCTGCGGAGCCATTCAGAGCATGGCCCATCTCAAGGATGGCTGTCCTCTATGATTGATCTAGGACGGACTGCTAAAGGAAGAGATGTAGAAGAGGCTGTCCAAAGGCTACTCAGATGCCGCCGCTATTGTGACGTAGATGCTGAAGACCAAATGCTAAATAAAAACGCTTAATAATAACAAAATACATACTAACATTTTAAGGGTCAAGGCGCCTCCCTAATAAGCGATTACTTGCACGATGGTGAAATGCAATTTTATCGTACGACATCGTACCTACAGCTGTCACATCGGATAATCGCGAAATCGTAAATGAGACCATGTACTATCTATATGATTATCTCAGATAGATAGATTTAACGAGCAGTTTCATCGTTTGGTCCACCGTCCGTCAGCCCGTCTAGCCAAGAGACCCGCCTACCTCCACCTTAGTCTCGCTATATCATCTTGCCTTCGTCTTCCTTCTTCATGTTCTTTGAGAGAGTACTCATAAGTCCGCCTTACCCGCAGCAACTCCTCGCAAGCCCACCTTCGAGCAGGAGTTAGAGGACCAGCAGGCCATCGTGGGGCAGCCGCTGAAGCTGGAGGCCAGGGTCATGGCATTCCCCGCTCCCGAGGTCAAGTGGTTCAAGGATGGTGAGTCTGACACCTTCATCATCAGAATTACAATCAGTGTAGTGTTTCGCAATGCAAGAAGCTTGCACTGAGGTGTATCTCCTGAATATGCGGCGATGGGTAAGTCCCCTTTCACGCAAAAAAGATTGAATTAGATTGAATGACTGGCTATACGTGACAATGGTCACACCCGGGTTCGAACCAGTTACTCCTGCTTGAGACGCAAACCTATATAATATAACTAGACTAGAATAATAATACCAATAGACCACTAGAAGATACTTTGGCAATCACTAGCTACCCGTCGCGCGGCTTGGCAACGCATTTAATTTTGGCATAATACGCATTGCGCCTTAAATTAAAAAAAATACATTGCTACTAACTCTGCATCGCGCAGCTGTCAAACTTATGATCCGCTGGAAGCAAAAAGTTTCGCTTATCTGTGTCCGCCACCAACGCCATCTATTGGAAAAGGCTGAACTTACAGGCAAAAGATTGTTTGAGGTTTTGCCTGTAGCTTTGCTTTTTTCCTTATTTTCTTTTTAGTTTCTCCGGACTGAGGAGATTAAAACCGAGTAGGAAATACAAACCTGTTGGACCATTTTAGACTTTTAGTGGGACTACTGGCTGCCGGGGCCCAGGACCAGAGTAGAAGGCGTGGTAGATAGAAGGCCTATACCCAACAGTGGGTGAATGTGGGCTGATTCGATTGATTGACAGATAGATAGATAGATTAGAAAGAATGTTAAACTGCAGTCCACACTACATGGCAATCAAAATCTATGATAGACTACCAAACTTAATTAGAGGTGTATGTACTGCAGCTTTATTCTCTAGACATCTAAAATCATATTAATTAGATAAATTCTTTTATTCGATTGACGACCGACATGACATGTGGCGCAAAGGTCCCGGGTTCGATCCCCGGCTAAGAAAAAAAAACCCAGAACTTGGATGTTTATATGTGTGTGACGTCGCTGTTTCTGGTTCCTACGACACAGGGTATCCTAGTGTGAGGCCAGAAGCAATGTATGTGCCTGAATGTTAATGTTCATGTTTATGATTACTTCTCAGATATTACAACGACAAATACAGTTTAAAAGTTTTCTTTGATAGCATGCCCCATATTGCATTTGTAATAAAATCTACTACATACTTTCTAATCTAAACGACTTGTTATAAAATCTTTAAGAGGTCATATAGATAGGACCTATGAGATTATTTACTGTGCAATACTCGTAGAGGGTACTAAGTCTTAAGTTCCAACAAATATGTAAGACCTTGTAAACACTTGCATTAAACATTTAGAGTTTGAGTTTATAGGTAGATGACAACCTTGGCAATCGCCCTTCACTCCTGTCCCAGGGCTCCCGATCCGTCCGTCGCTTGCCGTGAACTTCATCAACCAGCCCGGCGGCATCATCGGGCTGAGCATCGACAGCTGCCGGCCTGAAGACGCGGGCGTGTACAGTCTGACCGTCTCCAACAGGAAGGGGGACGTCGAGTCCAAGGTAACCAAACAAATCTGCTCGTATTATCTCTTGTTGTCTGCTCTCTAAGGTCCATTTGGACGACATTCACGTTTGTGTTTTAAGCCGATTTAGATCCTGTCAAATTTTTTGAAATATATCAAAGATAACAACAATTTAGCACGCTGATCAGAGTTAGTGAACGTCGTGCAAGTGGACATGATTACGGGTATCACACCCTTATTCTGTATCTCTAATTTCGACGATCCCTTTCAATTAGAAGTTTCAGCAATCACAATCGCTAGAAATGACAGCTCGTGTCAAATTTTCGCGATCTTTATCTCTTGACATTCTGTACAAGTTTAAATTGCAATCGCTGTCAATGACATCTCGTGTGAATATCATTAGTATTAATAATCGAATTCTGATTGGTCGAACATCAATTTGAAGTTACAATCTCCGAGATACAGAAGCCTCACAATCGCTAGAAATGACAGCTCGTGTCAAATTTTCGCGATCTTTATCTCTTGACATTCTGTTCAAGTTTAAATTGCAATCGCTCTCAATGACATCTCGTGTGAATATCATTAGTATTAATAATCGAATTCTGATTGGTCGAACATCAATTTGAAGTTACAATCTCAGAGATACAGAAGCCTCATTAGGGATTTCTGATATGATTCGCAGTGTCATTCATTTTGACTGGTGTTGCAATTAATGGCAGAATTACATAATTCAGCTACAGATTGGTGAAACTTCAATCTGAAAGAGATCGGGATCGATGTTTAAGATACAGGATACGGGGGCAGTTCGTGATCTCGACTTTAACTTGGCGCTTCCAGCTACCAACAGCGCCAGTTCGCATTCGCATGTAATAGGCTACACCTCCACATCAGTGGATCGAAACACGGCTTGGAGCTATGACTTGGCTTAGATAATCACCCAATTGATGGGTCTCTCACAGGTCTGCCCTTTTCCCATCTGCCTCATCCATCTCAATAAAAGTTGATCGCTATCACAGCCCATCATCGGCCCGGTGCGCGGTGTGATCGGCATGATCTTTGACAGCTGCTTGCCAGAAGACGCGGGAGTGTACACCATAACCGTTACTAACGGACATGGCCGTATTACCTCCAAGGTACACCACTGAGATAGTATTTTGCAGCATGAATGGATCGGGCCCCAATAACTTGCATCGAAGGAAGTCCAGGGTTGATTGATTACGTTTTTTTCCAGAATCTTCTAGGTTTAGAGCAAGATAGCATCGGTCTGATTAGATGGTAGATATGGGGTTTGAAATTGTGTCATCTCCCGCTCGCACTGTCATTGCATATACATAGAATTTCATCCAACTTATAGGTTTCACCAGGTTCATATCAGCCCCTATCAGATTAGTTAATTTTTATATACTCATTATAAGCACGCCAAATCACGGTCTCCAGATTTTTATTTACTATTTTGCATCTTGAATTGCTATTGATGTCAATAATTCCGTCACATCGAATAATCAGTGTATGTAATATGTAATTTGTGTTTTGACATACATTAAGTACAATCCTTAGAAAACCTTAGAGGAGACTTTGGCCCTATCAAAGAAACATCGCGCTCCATCTTGCCTTCTTGTTCCAGGCTAATGTTGACGTACTCCAGCGAGAGAAGAAGCCAGCCTTCGTGGCTGAGCTGCAGCCCTGCAAGGTCATCGAGGGCTTCCCCGTCAAGATGGAGGTCAAGGTCTTGGGTCACCCACCGCCTACTCTCAAGTGGTAAGTTCATAAAATTCATTTTCGCAAAAGTTTCAATTTTCCTACTCTGGCCCCCTTAAACTCTGCAGCTGGATTATTTTGAGTTAAATACAACGTCAAAGATCCGCTCAACGCATTGTCTGAACGAAATAAACAATACAATTACATCAATTCATTACACAAACAAACCGCCCAGGAATCGCCCGGTCCAAAGGTGCCCATCACACTTGCTGCGACACCGCGCTGCACAGTCTCGAAATCCTCTGAACCAGGAAAGGGGCAGAGCGGTTGTCGAATCCTCGGACCCTCAAGCAGCGCCCATTGTCCTTAGTTTCTGTCCCCAACATCTTTCTATTTGTAATTCTGTGGACATCTGTTTTATTGGCCTGTTATACCGTACTATCTTAGTTTGGTTTGGTACTGTACTGTGCTGTTGATGGCCGTAATATAATAAATAAATCGATAGGTGCCAATACCTCTGAAATTGGGATTAGAAAGATATTTACCACTTACATTTTTAAGCGTAACCAACATTTCGTGTAAAATAATCGTGTTCTGGTTGATGAATAACCTTTAAACGTCAATTTCTTGTCGGAATCGATGGAGAGATAGGTAGAACAGGGTAGACGTTTATTTATGGTACAAAGCTAAGTCTTAGTCGGCCAGACAACAATCACAGAATGGCTGAACCGCTATCCTCGACAAAATCTTAAAAAAATCAAGAAGATTACTAAAATGCAATATTGTCACAGGACTCACAACGGCGTAGAAATCAAGCCGGACGGTCAACGCATCAAGATCGTGACTTCGCCAGACGGGTCGCAGGCGCTGCTGATATCGGAGGCGGGCCCGACCGACGCGGGGGAGTATGGAGTCATCGCCTCCAACCAGCAGGGCGAGACCGAGAGCAAGGCGCCGCTGTCTGTCGCTAGTGAGTAGCTCCTCCTTCTCTTTAGGATGTGGCCTCTTTAGTGACCCAGTGAGCGGCTAACTGCTCAACAGTTAGACGCTCACTGGCTCACTGTAACTAGCAACAAGTAACAGCGCGTTCCGAGTTGCAGCATATTCATTTTTTTCGCATACGAGGCCATTCCGAGTCACCATATCGCGATAATGATAGCTCTAAATGGTTGCTATGAAATCATAAATGACATCATTAACGCCGCCATCTTGTGATTTCATCGCTCATGATTTTTATTTTTATAATCACTTTTTTTTTGTGCAATAAAGTATATTTATAGAAAAAGTTGTTTAAAATGATGTCCCTGACAACCCCTTTAAATATAACTGTATCGGTTTCATCGCGAAGTTCTCCATTACTATTAGAGCGTATAATGTAACTATGCTAAAGTTAAATAGCTGATCTCATTGCTACTTATTCACCATCGGGAACTACCATCATCATAGGTAACATTGGAAGCATTTCACCCACATCATCTGTCCAGGCCGCACAGACGAGTCTGCCCCTGAGATTCGCCCGTCCTTCGTGCACGGCCTGCGTGACGTCACCGCGGAGGAGGGGCAGCCTTTCTCAATCACGTGCCCGTTCAACGGCAACCCCGTGCCGACGGTCACGTGGTACAAGGACGGAGTGCCGCTCGTGCCCAGCGACAGGATCACGCTCACTTGCGACGGCAAAAGGGTGAGTGCAAACAAGCACAGATACTATAAAAATGTGCGAAAGATCTTGACTAGGATAGACACGCGGAAAACGGCTCCAGAAGGTCAGAAGGCACTAGATAAGCCTGGAGGATCCTTAGTTAAGGTTCAACAAATGGGAAAGGCATGAGAAAGGCTTAACCTCTTGGTACCAGGAAACTACCGATTAGAGTTATTTCACTGAAGATTTCTTTTCAAAAATCATGCATGTGTGGTTTGCTTTCCTATAAGAAATTTATTCATGAGATAACATGATAACGGTTATCACCTAAAATATAAATCCCCAGGTGGGTCTAGAGATCAGCGCCGCAGAGATGGGCGATGCAGGCGAGTACTCCTGCAAGCTGGAGTCTCCGCTCGGCGTGGAGACCACTCGCGGACAGATGACTGTCAGGAAGGTCTACCAGGCGCCGGTCTTCTCGCAGAAGTTCACGGACATACAGCAGGTAAACATTAAGGCGAGGTACATTCTATAGCCGCTCCCTTATTGCCAATAGCCAAGTTACTCGCTTATTGTCTAATCCTAGTGAACAAAGATATAACATGCTTCGCAATTAGCCACACTGCAAGCGTCGTGCTTAGGTAGGTAACAAGTAAGTCACTATAACTGGCGATTCGCTCAGCTAGTCTCATATTACTGTAGCCTAAGCCTCGTGTACTTATTCGAAGTTACTGTTTATGATGTATACTGTTTTAAGGCATATTTATGCCTTAAAACAGTCCGAATTTGGATCGAGATATTCATGACATCTGATAAAAATATGACAACGGTCTAAATTCACGAAACCTATAAAAAAGACATACATACACAAAACTAAAGACCTGTCAAAAATAGTGACAACTGCCAAAAATAAGTTTGAGTTAGTAAATGGGGGCAAGAGTCTTAACCCAGATGTAACGGGACTTTTGAAAATTGGATCGCGATTTTGATCTTTAACACTTTAGTTAAGGTTCCAATCCTATGAAAAAATAATATATTTTTTTATTAATTGTTTCAAGGGTCAGTGCAATCTCTACTACAACAAGATACCTCTGGAGAGCTTGAATTGCGACTTGTGCAATTTAAAAACCAAACCATGTAAAAGCGACTTTGTCTAAGAAGGGATATTACAATGTTCAAGATTATTTAAATGACGGGACTGTATGGGGTTAATCTAGCTCAACACAGACCTTGCTGTTAATAATTTTGAAATTATTTATTCCTGCTTCTTATTTTTCACCATCAATATTGTACTAATTGTATTAGATAAACACATCCAATTTTTACAAGAGATCTAAAAATCAATCTGAGAGAGTTGCTTCGCCCTTCTCTCCCACAGTGGTCCATGTAGAGAAAAGGCAAAAAATGACGTTTGCTAAGTAGGTACGACTTATACGTAAATATCTACAGTAATAAAGACATTTTTAACCAAACTGTCGGGCCAAGTGGCTGTACCAATGGTCTTACAATCCGCTTTCACCTCAGCTTCCAACCTACGACGCTAAGTTCCCCGCGCGAGTCCTCGGCGTCCCGCGGCCTGACGTCGCCTGGCTCAAGAACGGCTCGCCCGTGACGGAGGGCGACAAGTTCCACATCCGCCGGGACGGAGACGCCGTGTGTCTGTACGTCCGTGACGTCACCGTGGGCGACGCGGGCGAGTATCTGTGTCGGGCGACCAACAGGGAGGGGGAGGCGGTGTGCCGGGCAAGGCTTGACGTTGTGGATACTATGTGAGTTTGCTGAAAATAAAATAATGATATACGTAGCCCAGTACCGAGGGGCAGGGGCGGATACGAGGAAGATTGAGCCAAAATCCACCACGCTGGCTCAGTGCGGGTTGATGGAGGGTTGTCCGGCTGCGTATTTCCGTTTGCGTGTTCAATAGAAGGCAGCACTGCATCGAAACCCGCACGGCTTTCATAAGCTAATTCATTTTCCAAACTCGTGCTCAATTCTAGGCAGGAGTCCTCCAACCGTGCACGAGTTTGCAACGCTCTCCTTAACGTGTTCAATTCAAGGAACCAAACTTAATTTTATGTACACTTAAAGTTATGTTTTAAGCATTTTTTGTTGTTCTTACATGTTCAACCTAACAAGAATTAACTTAACCTACCTATAACCTAACCTAACTTAATATCAGGGCAAAACTCTGCGGTAACTTAGGTGAAGGGTAAAGGGGGTGAGCGAAGCGAACATAACTTTAAGTACACATAAAATTAAGTTTAGTTCCTTGAATTGAACACTAATTTGTGATGAAGGAGAGCGTTGCATTTGGAGGACGCGCGCCTTGAAGCGTGTTGAAGGTTTTGCAATTGGAGTTAGCACAACAAATCCGTGTGTGTTTGAAGGTATTACTGCCGCGTATTGAACACACAAACGGAAATAAGCTGTCCGGCTAGTGGCCAACTCGACTGTAAGAAGTTATCAAGCTGTCCTATAAGGGCCTCTGACACAACTCTATGACTACTACACCGAGTAGCGATAGTGGCCGGGGCCAACACCTTAACGTGTCATCCGAAACAAATGCCACATAGAAACGGACACCCATTCAGTACTCGTCTCTATGTCAATTGGGGAGGCATGTCCAGGACAGGAACATGCTAAATAAGAAGCAGAAGAAGACACAAACACTTTATTTACTCGTTTATGTGGACCAAGTAACGCGTTTCAGTAAACTTCGACTCATCTCTTTCTCAACAACAACAACAATATCTCTTTCTAACGTCTGACTTAGATTACTTCAAATGTTAAAAGAAACTTTGATCGCAATATAAAGTGCCTTCCTCAACAAACTGCCTCCGGCTGTTCCTTACAGAATCCGCAAGCAGAAGATCGAGCCACCGACGTTCCTCAAGAAGATCGGAGACACGGAAGTATACCGCGGCATGGGTGCCAAGTTCACCGCCTGTGCCACCGGCACGCCCGAGCCTGATGTCGAGTGGTGAGTACACTGCAGTAGGGCATAGGGATCTTCGGCTGTGTCTTATTGTCGAATTTTGTTGTCGACCGCAACTACAGCAGACATGATGCCGGCGAGAGAGCGAGCGTAGTTACGACGCGAGTGAGCGAGACATCGAGCGTTGTTACGTAGGTACGCTTTGAACATCGTCTGCATTTGCAGTTGCCTATGAACTGCAAACGCAGACGATGTCAACAGCGTACCTATAAGTTAATCATTATTTTATTTTTTATATTAACTTAATCCACCTTAAACGATTTTTTGTATAAAGTCAGTCGGCAGTGAGACATTTGAAAATTAGTCTGACGCTGGCGAGCTATCTTTGGTCCTTGGTAGCTAAGAGTTATGGAGATATGAAGGTTCTTGGTTTCGGTTATAAAACCGTTATTGCATCCTTGTACAGGTTCCGCAACGGCGACCGCCTGTTCCCTTGCGAGCGTATCCGCATGGACGCGGAGTCGACGGGGCTGCTGAGACTCACCATCAACCGAGTGCAGCCTACTGATGTGGGCACCTACACCTGCCGGGTCTACAACCCACACGGCGAGGAACAGTGCTCCGCGGAGCTCACCTATGACTGTGAGTGCCTGATGATGGTAGATTATTGGTTCTCCTTCGTTTCCCGTAACGCCTAGAAGAAAGACCTCAAGCACTAAGGATTTTTGAAAAGTAATGTGACTGCTGCAGGTGATCCACAATAAAATGCACTGATTTAGGGACACGAAAACAGTTTAATTCAAGAAAATAACCGACACAACGTGATATGATTAAGAGAGCAGTAGGTACGTGTATCCCGCGCAGATAGACAAGGAACGACTGCTGGTGGGGTCAAAGCAAGACCGGTAGCACTATGTCGCTGCGTCACACGTATATGTCGTACATTTTGTCTTAAAAACTAAAATGTTCAGACCAACAAATTACAGCTTACTCTTTGGTTCTTCAGGAATGTATTCTAGGCAACCCAACAAAGTTCTAGAACGTGAAAAGCCACAGTCATCTAATATTTAACATACTCAATATGCTAAGCTCACATCGACCCTTCACTGGGCACAGGTCTATTGCCCTTAGTATACATTACCCACGGTACAGTGTCAAACGCATTCAGCTAGGTCCCATCTTGATGATATCGTACGACAATCGGGCAGGTGGTCTACCCACTGACCGTGCGCCTTGGTCCCCCGTGCGCCATACTCATTTGGTCCAATACTCATATTGAATAAACAATCCGTCATCTGTTTTGCACCTAATAGTTAGGTTCATGTCATTTCACTTGTTAAAAGTATCTCTATAAAATTATCATTTTGGGGTTATATTTTATTGGCTATGCGATTGGTGTTTATCTTAAGATATCTCTGTTTTTTTTAATCTGAATCTGTACTCCGCCACAGCCCTGGAGCCGCGTCAGAACAAGCGTCCGATCGGCGAGCAGTACTCTGACTACGACAAGATGCAGAAGACCGGTATCCCGATGCCGCTGGTTGATAAGCCCATCATCTCGCGAATGACGGACAGACACCTGACGCTCTCGTGGAAGCCCAGCATCCCGCATGGACCGAGGATACCTGTCACTTACCAGGTACCTAAGTAACTGGTGCTCATACCGAACGATCACCCTTCTGTGTTCAGCGAAATCCAATAAATCTAAAATTAATTTTGTACTGTTAAATCTTAATAATAAAAAACCTACAGTGTACTTTAATAAAACCAGTGTCACCCGGACAACATTTCAGTTTGATTCATTAGTTAGTCTTTATCAAAATCGGTTCATCTCTTTGGGAGCTCCCAAAGTGCCAATCTTGTAATTTCCATTTAATTTAATTAGCATCTTCGTACCTACAGCCATTGTTCAGCCTCTTGGTCGTGCCATGAATACATAATAATTTATTTCATCATCAAAATAGTTACAAGAGTTACCAACTAAGTCCTTATAATAATGTCACAATAATAATAAATGAATGTTTGTCTACATGAATGTCTAATGAATGTGTTTCGCCCGCAGGTAGAGATGTGCGAGATGCCGGACGGCGACTGGTTCACGGCCCGCACCGGCCTACTGTCCTGCGTGTGCGACATCCGCAACCTCGAGCCCTTCCGCGACTACAAGTTCCGCATCCGCGTCGAGAACAAATACGGAGTCTCCGACCCCTCGCCCTTCGCCATCACCCACCGCTCCAAGCTCGAGCCTGACCCGCCCAAGTTCATACCCTACCTCGCGCCCGGGATCGATTTCAGGCCAGAAACATCTCCCTACTTCCCCAAGGACTTTGATATCGAAAGACCCCCGCACGACGGGTACGCCCAAGCTCCGAAGTTCCTTCGTCAAGAGTACGACTCTCAGTACGGAGTTAAGGGACACAATGTGAACCTGTTCTGGTTCGTGTACGGATATCCCAAGCCAAAGATGGAGTACTTCTTCAATGATGAGCCGATCCAGATTGGAGGCAGATACGACTGGAGTTATACTAGGAATGGGCAGGCCACGCTATTTATTAACAAGTAAGTTTCTCTCCACTCCAGAAATGTGAGTAAGTGCCTAAAATTAATGATAGTGCATAAGAACTACAGCGAAGTGTAAGTCACGCGTCAGTACTGATTAATTACTCCCGCTTTTACCAGGTAGATGTCAAGTTTTCACTGCGGCAAGACACGGACGCCGATTTAGTTGCCACGACTCCCGTGCTTTCTGTACCAAAGAATGAAATGGGAAACCGTCTGTGCTATATCCGCTTCCGCACCACATCCCGTGCGGCTTGCTTCTACATAAACGTGGGTTGTTGACGAGCCTCAGCTAAACTGTTCACTTTCCCAGGATGCTGGAACGCGACGCCGGCTGGTACGAAGCGGTGGCCACCAACGAGCACGGGCAGGCGAGGCAGAGAGTCCGGCTCGAACTAGCCGAGTACCCCGCCTTCATCAGGAGGTTTGCACTCCCCTACTCCATATGCACAGGGAGCTACCAAAAAGGGAATGATCAGTGACACTAATTACTCATTATTTTATTTTTGAGTCACTACCTGATTAATCAAATGAGACGTCATAGTGTGCTTAGGCTTAGGCTTGTTAAATTATACTAAGTTTGTTATGATATGTTTGGAAACAGTTTTGACAGCTTGATTATATCGTCATATACTGGGTGGCGTAGAGGAAAATTTAACGTTCACCGAGCATATTTGCAAAAATTTACAGTAAAAATAAACTCGTTTAATTTCAGGCCCGAGGAGTCGGTCGTGATGGAGAGGAAATCAGCCAGGATCGAGGCGCGAGTCACCGGCGTGCCGTATCCCGAGATCAAGTGGTACAAGGACTGGCAGCCGTTAGCGGCCAGCTCCAGGATTAAGGTAAATACAGGGTATACGGAGACATATTGTCTCTGACGAAACATACGTCAGAAACAGCGAAGTTATTTTCGTGAAAATATTCAGAATTTGAATTTGGAATATGAATTTGAATTTCGAACTTGGAAGCGAACACACGTTTTGTACACGAACTAGTGGAGAGATGTCAAAAATGTGTGTCCGTCTTAGACTTGGGTGTGTCAGAGCCCAACCTTCCCCCGTTGGCTCACTCGATAGGTGTAATTTGATAGGGCGATAAAAAAATCGAGATATAAATACGCGACAATGTTTGCTATATGTGGTATTACTTGAAAACTACTGAGAATTATAAAGTGAAGTAAAGTAAAATCAGTTCTTTATTGATGCCTTTGTTTCATTTTGTGATTCTTTGCCTCGTGTATTTAGGTCTCACATATTTTTCGAAGTACAGTTGGTCAGAAAAAAAGAAGCGCGCGAGTTTCCACGCAAAGTCTCGCTATCAGAGTTAGCGGGGTAGAATATAATGTGTATCTGCTCTTATGGAAAGTCTCTGTATCGGAGCCAGGGGAGTGTGACTATAAATTTGATTTTCTCGTATGGAGAGTCTCTCTATCAGAGCCAACGGGTTAAGTAATGCTGCCATAGGGTCACTCGCTCGGGATCGCAAATAAATAGTAACATATGATTTTTAAGCTCTCCCGTAGCTTTATTTTATGTTTCGTTTATGTGCAGCTTTAAGTGCGCTTTCAGTGTTGTGTATACATGTCAATTACATAAATACAATAAAATCGTGCGCGATGAACCCCGCATGACACCGAAAGAGGCCCTAAACGAAACTACTTTTTTAGGGTTTCGTACCCAAACGGGACCCTCATACTAAGACTCCGCTGTCTGTATTTCTGTCCTGTCTGTTTGTCCGTCTCTCACCAGGCTTGTATCTCATGAACCGTTATAGTTAAACAGATGATTTTTTTACAGATGATGTATTTCTGTTGCCGCTATAACAGCAATTACTAAAACACAGAATAAAATAAATATTTAAGGGGGCTCCCATACAACAATTCTTTGAATACCTACCACATTCAAACTTATGAATGCACCTGTTTACGTACATGGATCGTGAAAATAGCCGCACCAAAAATTTTGTAAACAACATTTTGCAATGTAAAATCCAAACTATACACTCCACACCATCCTTACCACTGTACGGGGGTAAGGAACCCGAAGGAAGGAAGGAAGTCTGACTCGCACTTGGCCTTTTTTTCTCTTTTTTTTTATAATACTAGTCAAATAACGCTGTGTTTGGTCCACAGATAAAGTTCATCGAGCCGGACCTGTGCATCCTCATCATCAACGACGCGATCCTCAAGGACGAGGGTCTCTACTCCATCTCGGCTCGCAACGTGGCTGGGTCTGTCTCCTCTTCCGCCATGCTGCATGTTGAAGAAGACGAACATGAGTACCAGTACAGGTAACCAACAATACTTAAAGTTACTCCGGTGTCCATGAAGAGGACACTAGCTAGGCTGTTCTTTATGCATTGAAAAAATATTGTTAATTAAGTAATTTAAAAACCTTTAACACCCTTGAGGCCTTATCAAGAGGAATCAAATAAGTACAAACTCGATGGGTTTACTAGGACGGGGTTACGAATTGGGAGTGGTCAAGTTGGGAACGTGTCATTATGAACCTTGTCATAATGGGAACTTATCAAATTGGCACAAAATTTAAATGTTGTCGAAATGCCGAGGCGTTAGGGCCGGTCCATAGAATGCGGTGCGGCGCCTCAACCGCACGAAATATGGCTGGACAGGGTGGGGCGGGGTATGGAGGGCGGGTACTCCCATGCAGTTCCCACACCGCAGCGGCACCGCACCGCATTGTGTGGACCGGCCCTAACGCCTCGGCATTTCGACAACATTTAACCCTTTCGCTTACCATATAGACGCTTGACGCTAATGAGCAGAGGTGTCATGGCGGCCAGCGAAAATACTCGACGATGTTTGCTAAATGAGGGATTACTTGAAAACTACTGAGAATTATAAAGTAAAGTAAAATAAAATAATATCTCTATTGATGCCTTTATTTTATTTTGTGATTCTTTACCCGATGAGTTGAGGTCTCGCATATTTATAGGCCGCCAAAGTTCAGATTGTAAGAAAAAAGACACTGACCATGACAGATTTGATTTATTTTACCTGATAATGAGGTTACGTAGAAACCCAAATTGTGGCCTATATTACCCTAGATATATTCTTCATCCACTTAAACAATCATTTCGTAAGCCTCCCATAGAATATTACTTACCAAAATGCAGTGAAAGGTTTTGCAAAAATTACGAAATTTCAGGCCGCCATTACATTCTTGCGGTAATAGAATCGATTTTTTCTCTCGACCAATCAAGTGTGAGATGGCAAGCGGAAGCTAGATTTGTTGGCAATTCCCGGTGTTGCAATCATAAAAAATATATATTGGGGATCGCACAAGAACAATTTTCCGTACCCGGATACCCACCGTATGGGAGGTGTCCTCACGAGACTGACCTTACGTGACCTGTCTGGCACTGTACTGCGGGTGTCCTTATAAGAGTTTACAGGTTAAATTTTGTGCCAATTGGATAAGTTCCCATTAGACAAGGTTTATAATGACACGTCCCCCGCACGTCAAATGGAGTATTGAATAACTGGCTAAACGTGGGCCTCTGCCAAACAGTATGGGATAAACCGTGACGCGTTGTGTTGCATTTCAGAATCCGCGAGCACCCGCCGCGCGTGAAGCCGTCGACGAAGCCGTTCGGCGACTTCTACGACCTCGGCGACGAGCTCGGTCGCGGCGTGCAGGGCGTCGTCTACCACGCCGCCGAGAGGCTCACGGGTAGCTACACCAAGTGCAGTTGGACGACCTCCGTGGCAAAGCGGTCGAGGGGCCCCGGGTTTGAATCTCGGCCGGGGGGGAAGATTAAAACTTCGGGTCTTGGAGTTATCTGTTTCTGGTTCCCACGCCACATGGTTCCTATGTCGTCCACGGAAGCAGGAGACTGCCACTTACCATATCAGGAGTTTGAAGGGTCAGTTGAACGGAGACCTGGTGCATATCTACTGCTCTAACTCTTGCTCTAGCTAGATAGAGTGAGGGATTTGTGTGTTGGAGTATTCGTAGCGCTCTGAAGCTCTTGTAGGTTATCTTAATTTTTATAAACACGTATGACAAAAATCCTTTTATATGATGTGATCGAAACACCCAGACCTTTTCCTCCAGAATATATGGATTTGGATGAGACAAACACCCGTTTGCACTAAACATAAGAATCGCCTAAGTTCTTTCCTAACTTGTTAAGGCTGCTCCTAGCATAAAAAATGATTGCACTAACCCTAATATTCCTAAGTCCAATCTGTCAGTGCAATATTTTTTTTAGCTATGGTGTTCTTAGGCTTTGGTGAATCTTAAGTAGGACAAGCCTAACTTACGTAATGTGCAAATGGGCTTAACTCTTGTAGAAAATTCTAATATTCAAGTTCGAATATGTTTATTTTAAATACAAAATTATATATATAACAGTGAGATTCATTTATTACATGCTAGTAAGACAAACAAACATAGAAGTTACTTTAAACAACATTAACCTTTGGTTTCCGTGGATCTTCTAAAGAAGACATTTTCCCGTTATATGTCATAGCTTGAGGGGCGATGCCTTATAACCAGGCATAAACATGTACATACAGGTAAATACATTTCTTCTGGCCCCGCACTAGGATATCGTGTTTCGTGGGAACCTGAAACAGTGACGTCACAAACATATACATCCAAGACCTGGGGCTTATTTTCCGTATCCCCAGCGGGGATCGAACCCGGGATCTCTCGCATGGTAGGCAGAGCCACAACCGCTGCACAATAAACAGAACATTGTAACATAATGTATATTGTTTAAGAATAAGACATTTCTCTTAAGTATATTATATGACCGGCGGGACACTTGGTTAGAAGGGAGGACGGAAGGTGGACCAAGGCAGCCACAGAGTGGCGGCCGCGAACAGGGCAGAGAACAGCGCGCAGACCACCGGCCCGATGGTCAGGTGACATTGCTAAGGTGGCTGGAAAGCAGTGGACGAGACCGACGGGGGACCGCAGCGAATGGCGTGCTTTGGGACTGGCCTATGCCCAGCAGTGGGATGACAAGGGCTGATGAAGATGATGATGATGATGATAAACTTTAAATAATCATGGCTGCGGCGATGGGCTAGCCCCCGTCACGCAAAATAGAGTATTGAACGTGGGCAATACTGTTGCCCCGTACGGGAAGAGGTATGACGCTATTCTCACTTGCCTCCCCCCCCCCACCCCCCCGCAGGCCGCAACTACGCCGCGAAGATAATGCACGGCCACTCCGCACTGAAGCCGTTCATGAAGAACGAGCTGGACATCATGAACCTGCTGAACGACCGCCATCTTGTGCGGCTGCACGACGCGTACGAGCACGACCACACGCTCGCGCTCGTCATGGAGCTGGCAGGTGGGTCCGCATGCTCCTTCTCTCTGATTGAATCTTCTTAATGAACTCTTAAAGAACTGTGGACGTAGCCGGCTCCGGGATGGAACAATCGAAACAATTTAAATTAAATCTTCACAGACTAGAGGTAACTGAATGCTGACGATCACTAAGTGTTTGACAGAAAAGGCACCTTCTTATAAGATCCCACCGACACGATATGGTGACGGAATTACAATGGCCTCGGTTAGTCCAAAGGCTAAAGATTTTGTTTATGGGATAGGGTAGCACTAATGCACTCAATTCTTTGAAATTGAGGAAATTGCTGGATCGATTGGCTAATGTATGGTCAGGATATATACTTTGAAGAATAAACGGATAATGTATAGACGTTTATTTTTCATAGCTAATATCCTCTCGAGTTTTTTTTTATTGTACTAAAGGTGGGAAACACCACACACAGACTCCATAAACTAGGGGGGTTCAAATCATAGGCCTATCCTATGATGCGACTTGAATGCCTCCCTACACTCATGAGTCTACATTAAAAAAAAAACCTACAACCTGCATGTATTGTGACAGGCGGCGGCGAGTTAGTTCGCGACAAACTCCTGCGCAGCTCATCGTGCACAGAGCGCGAGATCGCCGGCTACATCCGACAAGTGCTGAGAGGACTAAATTACATGCACGACAACAGCGTGGCGCATCTTGGACTCACTGTGAGTGGTAGCTACATATTTTGATTCTATATATTCTTTTAGCTATTCTCTTAACGTAAAATTCGAATTAAAATAATCTAATTTATATTGACATACTTCATAAACACAATAAAGAAATTTATATTGACATACTTCATAAACACGATACCGAAATTTATATTGACATACTTCATAAACACAATACCTAACTTAAAAAATAGAGTCAAATTATAGGTATAAGTAACACTTTTTCTCAAACAAAATAATGTTACTATGGTACCTGCCTAGATTATGCATCCAGGGTATAAAGCACTGTTTTATGTCACGGCCGCGATTGAATGCTGAGCGTAGCGAATGACTCCAGATTTAACTCCCGAGCGAAGCGAGGGTGTTCGTAAGTCCTGAGTGCAGTGAGGGACACAAGCGTGACCAAGACAAAACAGCTTTATCCTCGAGGTGTATACTCTACTTTTCGCATCTCTTGCGAGAAAATATAAAAAGCAGGGATACCGAAAACAGCATTGTATTAAAGTAAAACGCGGCGGTTCGAGCCTCTGAATCCCCGGGTTTTGGATGTTTAACTATGTGTGTGACGTCGCTGTATCTGGTTCCCACTACACAGGGTAGTCTACCGTGGGGCCGGAAGCAATGTTATAAAGCAGCCTGCTTATGAATGTTTGTGTTTATGTTAATCATAAATGTTTCAAATATTGGATTTTGAAACCACGAGAGCCACACCAATCTTTTAGAGTACCCAAAGACTTTCCATCGGCCGATAGTTTTGTCGGACTCCTTAACCAGTATGAAGATAAATAGAAGTACGCACAATATTACGATTCCGTATCGGTCCAACCAGACAAATTACTGACCGATCAAAAAGTCTATGGTCTGCAGAGACTGAAATTCGAAATTCACGAAAATTCACGCCAGCAGTTGCCTCCACTGTTAAAAGAGTTCGTGTCTTTTCAATCTGTTCAAAGCATGGCAGGAGGATGTGGGGTTTATCGTCATGTTGTCCTCCACAGATCGGCGAGCTGCTGATATCGCACGCCGGCAGCGACGATCTGAAGCTCTGCGACTTCGGACTCTCGCGGCGAGTCCAGTTTGGCAAGCACGCCACGCTCGACTACGGCATGCCGGAGTATGTCGCGCCCGAGGTACGTCCCACTGTACAACGCGTGCCATTCACACGCTGTATTTTCCACAGGGAATCCTAGTGTGGGCCCAGAGGCATAATATAAGCTTGTATGTAAATCTCCATATATATTATCACGTAGCATGTGTCTCAGGTAAGACCGTTCGTGGTCTTAAGTTCATAAAAACTTTGAAGTGATATGACAGAAACGTCATAAAAACCACTTTTTAAACATTAGGGATGTTAACAAAATATCGGAAAGAATCGAAATAGAAAAAATAATTTAAAATCTATTCAAATCAGCTTCATCCAATTCACAAATGTTTGGGGTGTCGATTCATTTGATTAATCGATGATTTAAGCAATATCCCCTCACAAACAGGCTAAGACTGACACCCGTCAAGCACCATGTTATCTTTTTCATACTGTACTAGTTTTACACTCGCTTCTCACGCAAGCAATGCGGGTTCGAATCGATCGCGGTAAACCTCGCGGTAAAAGTTAATAAATCCATCAATGTTGAGGGGATAGGCCTAATTGGTGGCTGGCACGATTGCGCCTGCGTAACCCCTTAAGGGAACAAGCGTGACGCTATGCTTGGCGTGACGACCTTTGTGGTGCGGTCGAGGCTGTTTTCCAAGAAAAACCTCAGGTCATGGGCCCAGAAGCAATGTATTTGACTGTGTGTAAACTCTATGTTATGTTATGCTGTATGTGTCTCAGGTGGCAAACGGTGAGGGCGTCTCGTTCAGCGCGGACATGTGGTCTCTCGGCATCATAACCTACATCCTGCTCGGCGGCCACTCTCCCTTCCGAGGGGCACACGACCGCGAGACGCTCACGCGCGTGCGCGAGGGCCGGTGGGCGTGGCACGACGAGGCGTGGTGGGGCAATTTCAGCGCTGACGCCAGGGACTTCATATCGAAGCTGCTGGTCGTTAATGTCCATGAAAGGTGAGGTTTGACGTGTTATTATTATGTCCCAGATACATAGGGGGCAAAATGACAATGTATGTACTTGACGCTGCAACTTTACAGAAATAATTTAGCATCTTTTCCCCTAATGTATCTGAGGCTTTACCTTCAGCATTTTCCCACCGCTCGCTGGGAAAAAGCCTCTTCTTTTTATTGTTTGCCTGATGCGCCTGGAACTTGTGAGTCAACAACGGCAGATCCCAGCACAGGAGACCCAGGCTTGGTGTGGTTGTGACCATAATGAATATTACAAGAAATATTCAAAAGGAACTGCTTAGTAGTATCTCTGTGGAGCGTGGACTGTAGTAGGGTTTTTCTCTTCTCAAATAAAAGATGCCGATAATTCTTCAGTGTTGAGCCAGGCTGGAGGGTGGGGTAGAGAGGGCTGGTGGTCGCAGAGAGTCTTCTTTCTCTTGATGACTTTTCCTCTTGAGTGCTGGATCCGGAATGAATCCGAGCCGAATCGGCGTCTCTTATATACGATTTCTCGAGCGACCACCCCCCCTCACCCCGCACTCTTCCCCTGGACTCAAATCTCTTTATTTTCATGTCAAACTTAAATTTTACATGTACAAAACAGTATACATTCTTTTACTTACTTATTTTCTAGACCTAAACATACAATTTGCATTGTCCGCCGGCGCAAAACAGAGTGAGGAGCGCATGCGACAGATTTCAATATTTATATGACCCCGTTCCCCGCTTCCCCATGCCGCAGCTTGCGGGAGTCGGGGCCCCCCTCGCTCGCCTGTATGCGCCGACAGGGACAGTTCTTTCTGTCTCTTTCTCTCGCTTGTTTTTGCTAGGTTTCCTCCCCTTCTTATGAGATAGTGAGTGTAATTAGTGTGAATTCTAATTGGAATTATGTGCTCTAATTTGATTATTTACTTGCAAATCTACTGAAACTATGTGCTATTTCCTATTGGAAATTGTGTACCTACCTAACCGGGGATGGAATCGCTAGCAAAAACACATACATAATAAAATACAATCCTATTCTAAACTATGTACAAACTTACATCCTAAGCCCTAATCCTAATGAGAAAATATAACTTTATTTCGTGACCAAAACTTAATCTAGCTTATCCTAAAACGTATAAAAAACAAAATAAGATAAAAACTATGTACAAAGTTGTCATTTCAGGTTCTGTCGTGCACATTTCTCCCGCCGTCGCAGCTCTGCGATCCAACAGGTAGCACGACGATTCTCTTGGTCGGTCTCCGGAGGACGTGCCCGTTGCTGGTCTCGACGTCCACGATTCTCACCTCGCCGTCTCGCCCTGGGTAGACTGCGACGATGCGTCCTCTCGGCCATGTGTTGCGCGGCAGGTTGGGGTCGCAGATGAGAACCAGGTCGCCGACAGCGGGTGGCGCGCCGGTCGTGCGAGGCTCCCGCCGGTGTTCGATCCGCCAATACACGGCGGCGGCATAGGCTTCTTCGCTCGCGTCTACGAATATGTGCAGGTCGCGCGCGCTCGCCGGCTCGATGTCGTAGCAGCGCGGGATTCGTAGCTCTTCTATGTTTCGTAGTACTCGTAGCCACTCGTACCATTTGTTCTGTAGTTCGCCCGGCAGCGGTTCGTCCCAGCCCGTCCCGTAGCGCCACGTTTCTTGCATTATTCGTTTCGCCAGGGTTGTGACAGGCGAGACGAGTCCCAGCGGGTCGAACAAAGACATTATTATGCTTAATGCCTCTCTCTTCGTCGGTGGTCGCTCGGCGTCGAGTACTTCTTTAGGTGTCTTCAGTGTGTTTAGCTTGAAACCGATGCAATCTGTCTTGACGTCCCACAAGAGGCCAAGTGTCTTCTCCGTCTCGCTCCCGCCGATAGCGACGGTGGCGCCGCCCGGGTTGGCGGCGAACTGCTGTACTACCGAAGTCGTATTGGACACCCATCCTCGTAGCTCGAAGCCGGCTTGCCGATGTATGTAGTCGACCGTTTTCGATACTTCTTTTGCTTCATTTTCGGTTGGAAAACTTGTTATGTAGTCGTCCATGTAGTGGTTCTTCTCGATGGCTCGCGCGGCCGCAGGGTACTTCTCCTTGAAGTCTGAAGCATTTCTGTTCTTCACATACAGCGCTGTGCATGGTGATGACGTCGCTCCGAAGATCACCGACGTCATGCGGTACTCTCGCGGTCGTCCGTTGCCTCTCTCGTCGCCTCGCCACAGGAATCGCAGCGCGTCTCTGTCTTCGTCACGGATCCTTATTTGCATAAACATTTCCTTTATATCAGCTGACACGGCGTGTTGATTTTGACGAAAACGCATCACGACTCCCGGCAGCGATTGCAGCAGGTCTGGCCCGGAGAGCAGCATGTCGTTCAGACTGCGTCCGGCGGTCTTTGCAGCGGCGTCGTGCACGACCCTTATCTTCGGCTTCGCGGGGTTGATGACCGCGAAGTGTGGTAGGTACCATGTCTTGTTTGGTACCGGTGGTGAGGTAGCTTCCTCGGCGTAGCCCGAAGTGAAGAGGTTCTGCATTCTTTCTTCATATTTCATTTTCAGGTCTTCATCTCGGTCTAGTTTCTTCTCTAGGTTGTGCAGCCGTTTGAGTGAGTTTTCGTAGTTATTTGGAATCTTCACGTCGTCTTCTTTCCATAGAAGTCTTGTTTCGAAACGTCCGTCGGGCAGGCGGCGACTTGTATCGTCCAATATTTTCAATGCGCGCTGCTCTGGATCGCTCTTCTGTATTCGTTTTTCTATCCCGATGGATTCTTACTCGAAGTAATTCTTCATCATCTTCTCCATGCTGACTTCGCTGTCTTCTTCGAGGCTGATGTGACCGCAGAAGGTGACTGGATACGCCATAGATGACCGGCAGCCGTGAAGAACCCATCCCAGCTTTGTGTATGATGCGACGGGTTTATCTTTCCGTCCCGCTCGCACCGCGCCTGAGATAATTAAATCCCAGTTGTCTTGACCGATGAGTAGCTTCGGATGCGCCTCTTCATATACGAGCTCGGTTTGAATTTCATTCAAGTGCGGGCAATCTTCAACGTCTCCTCTAGCGACCCTCTGAGTAGCGAAGTCGAGCCCTCTTACGGTGCGCGCCCCGCGTAGATCGCATGTGTCGTCTGCGTATTTGCCGCGGATCTTCAAGTCGATGCGTTTGCTTTTCTGGAACTGTAGCTCGGTCCCGCTCACACCACGGACGCGCATTGGATCTGTAGGCCCGTCGACGTCGAGTTCTTGTGTAATTTTCTCGTCGATGATGGTGATCGTGGAGCCCTCGTCGAGTAGCGCGAACGTTTCTACTTCATTTCCATTGGCGGCGGTGAGAACTACAGGAACGATTTTCAAATAAGCGCGCCGTGCGGTGCCGTTGCTCGCTGTGTTGTTCGTGTCTTCGTACGTAGAGCTGACTTTTTCGCGAAGCGGCGGCTCTTGTGCGCGACGAGGTGGTTCTTCGCTACGCGGTGGTTCTTCGGTCTTCGGTCTTGACTGATGAAGAAGCTTGTGATGCGATATGATGCAGCCCTGATGACCACAAACCTTGGCTCTGCAGTCGGCGTGGCGGTGATTGTTTCGCAGGCATCGGAAACAAACTCGACTTCTCTTCACTATCGCCCACCGCTCGTCCGTGCTGGCAGCTACGAATCTCTTGCAGTCGGGTAGGTTGTGTGGTCCGTCGCAGGCTGGACAGCGTAGCGTGTTCATTTTGAATGTTCTTTCTTGCATTTTCTTCGTCTTTTCTTCTGTGACGTTCTCGAGTGAAGCGTAGGCGCCGCATTTGTCTGCTTCTTCGTACAGGAAGGTGGCCAGTCGCTTCAGCTCAGGAACGTCTTCTTTGTTTCGGGCGGCGAAATCGAACCATTTGCTTCTGATTATCGGAGACAATTTTTCAATTACATTTCGCGCCATTTCGGGATTGTACAGGTGCTGGATTTTCTTCAGTGCTTCTACGGTAGCGACGATGTTCGCTATCTTGTTAGCGAACACGAGGAGATCACGTGGGTTGTCTCCTATCTTCTGCAGTGTTCTTATCTTCTCCATTTCGCCCATGACGATAGCTTCAGGGCGACCGAATCTTCTCTCGAGCGTGGCGATGATGACGTCTGGCTCCGGGTTGGATAGGAGCAGGCTCTGGACTGCTTCTAGCGCGATACCTCGGAGACTTCTTCTTAACCTTGCTATGTTTTCGGTGTCGGAGAATCCTCTTGACGTGTCTTCATACGCTGCCTTGAATGGCAGCCACGCGTTCGATTGTCCGTTGAAGATGGGTAGTTCTTGAATGAACTTCGGCGCCTCCCTCGTGACGGATCTCATGGCCTGGGTAATGGCCGCCGCCAGTTCAGAGATGTCTTGACGCGCAGGCCGGGGCTCTTCCTTGCCCTGGTGATCACCGCGGTGATCGCCCTGTCCTCGTCCATCCTTCGCTGGCGCTTCCCGCAGCACGCGGGGCGGGGGTGACGTCGCTCTTCTCTCTTCATCTTGTTTCTTCAACCAGTCTTCAACTCGAACGGAGGATTCTTCTTTTTCTCGGTTCTCTTCTTCCTCTTCTTCGTCTGACGACTCTGCTTCGGCGCGGAGCTTCGCCAGACGAAGTCTCGCAATTTCTGTAGCAACACGTAGTTGCTCTTGCTCTAGAGCCGCCACGCGCTCTTTAGCCTCCAGCTCCGCGAGGAGCCTCTTGCGGGAGGCGTTAGAGCGACGTGACGGCGCTCTCGACGGCGGCTTCGTTGTCTCTTGTGACGTGACGGCGGTTCCCGACGACGTCGTATTTGTTGCCGTCGTTGTGGTTCCAGACCCGGTGGCGCTTGTCTCGGCGCTCGTGTTCTTGGACGTAGTCTGCGACCCGTCGCCTTCTCTACCAGACTGGCTTCGTGTAGTAATCGGCATCTTCGCTTTCGATTCTTCAAAACAGGAGCTCTTCAAATTTCACGCTGTTTCTTCTTTATTCCGCTCCTGAAGGACCAAAATGTGGAGCGTGGACTGTAGTAGGGTTTTTCTCTTCTCAAATAAAAGATGCCGATAATTCTTCAGTGTTGAGCCAGGCTGGAGGGTGGGGTAGAGAGGGCTGGTGGTCGCAGAGTCTTCTTTCTCTTGATGACTTTTCCTCTTGAGTGCTGGATCCGGAATGAATCCGATCATCATCATAGTCATCTCACGCACCCCTTCTGGGGCGTGGGGAGTCGGGGTCAGGTCGACGGACCTCTTCCCGAAGAATCGCCTCTGTCCACTCCTGTGGACAGGTCATCGGATGGCCCCTGCGGGCGGTGGTCTTCTTGTGGCGCTGGTGTGCAGTGGGTGATCGCCGGCTAGGCAACCAGGTCGCGTGGCAGGCGGCGGCGGTCGGGCGGGCGCGCATGGTGCGGCGCCAGTTCGGCGATGTGCGGAAGGTGTGATGCATCCGCACGCGCGAACATGCCCTTCGCCAGCCTCTGGACAAACTGGTCCACGGTTTCCCATCTTAGGTCCCTCTGGATTGTTGCGTTCCTCACGTAGCGGGGGGCGCCGACGATGGTACGCAGAGAGAGGTTCTCTTGGGCTCGGAGTCTCCGTTTGTTCGTCTCCGAGCACAGGGCGTACCATGCCGGAGCCGCGTAGGTGAGGCGGGATCTCACGTATGTCTTGTAGATCCCGAGCTTCGCCCTCAGAGGGAGGCTGGAGTCGAAAAGTGGACGCAGCTTGGCGCGTGCCACCTTGACCTGGCTGACGACGTTGTCGACGTGTTGCTTCATGGTGAGCCGGCGATCAATGGTCACTCCCAGGTACTTCACCTGCGAAGACCACCCGATGTGCTGTCCCTGGAGCTGGAGCGATGGCGGAAGGAGACTCTGGCCTGTGATGAGCGCCTGCGTTTTCCCAACATTGACGGACTGGAGGGTGGGGTAGAGAGGGCTGGTGGTCGCAGAGAGTCTTCTTTCTCTTGATGACTTTTCCTCTTGAGTGCTGGAACCGGAATGAATCCGAGCCGAATCGGCGTCTCTTATATACGATTTCTCGAGCGACCACCCCCCCTCACCCCGCACTCTTCCCCTGGACTCAAATCTCTTTATTTTCATGTCAAACTTAAATTTTACATGTACAAAACAGTATACATTCTTTTACTTACTTATTTTCTAGACCTAAACATACAATTTGCATTGTCCGCCGGCGCAAAACAGAGTCAGGAGCGCATGCGACAGATTTCAATATTTATATGACCCCGTCCCCCGCTTCCCCATGCCGCAGCTTGCGGGAGTCGGGGCCCCCCTCGCTCGCCTGTATGCGCCGACAGGGACAGTTCTTTCTGTCTCTTCCTCTCGCTTGTTTTTGCTAGGTTTCCTCCCCTTCTTATGAGATAGTGAGTGTAATTAGTGTGAATTCTAATTGGAATTATGTGCTCTAATTTGATTATTTACTTGCAAATCTACTGAAACTATGTGCTATTTCCTATTGGAAATTGTGTACCTACCTAACCGGGGATGGAATCGCTAGCAAAAACACATACATAATAAAATACAATCCTATTCTAAACTATGTACAAACTTACATCCTAAGCCCTAATCCTAATGAGAAAATATAACTTTATTTCGTGACCAAAACTTAATCTAGCTTATCCTAAAACGTATAAAAAACAAAATAAGATAAAAACTATGTACAAAGTAGTCATTTCAGGTTCTGTCGTGCACAATCTCAATGTCGAGCATTGTTCGATCGACGCCCCACAAACCAACCAGGGACCTCATAAAGCAGTGGCTGTTGATAATTAAACATTTTAAGTACTACTTCACAAACTCTATCAACTGATGTGACTTCATTCGACAATTATATCTTGCATTCATTGCTCTAAAATTATATAAAGTTTTTCATTCTTTCGTTAGCTCTTTACACTTCACTCTCGCGTGAATACCCTAAACCAACGTGTGTCTCTCTTCACAAAATTCTGTCTCTTAAGTAGAGATCGGATATTCGGATGTATATTTCCCTAATGTTGAGATTATTATGGAATGCACTTTTGTATCGAAAAAATCCCGCGATTCCGGGATCGTCAAATTTTTTGTTCTGATTATAGAATCGGAGTATTCACCGTAAGATAGTCCAAACCGTTAGTTGATAAACAAACGTTTTTTTCTCTTAAGTTGGTCAACTATCGACAGATAGTAAACTGTAGCGTACTGTTTACTATATGACGCGTAAGTTGATCAACTAACGGGTAAAACCTTTAAATAGTAAATTGGTTTAAACTTGAATTGCAAACAAAATACCAGGGCAAACACTGCGGTAGCTTAGGTGAAGACTAGAGGGGGCAAGCGCAGCGAAGCCCCCGAATAGTCTTCGTGTTAGGTTGACATGTGAGAACAAGTTAAAAGTAAATTCTAAACCCTGTCGGTCTGGTTTACTATCTGCCGATAGTTGATCGACTACCGCGTTGGTTTATCAAGTAACGGTTTTGACTATCTTCTGGTGACATATATACCGACGATGTTCAGGTGTTAATATGGAATCCACTTGTGTATCGGTGGAAAAAATCCTGCGATTCCGGAATCGACAAATTTTGTATTTTCTGACTGTAGTATCGGATGCATATTTACCTAGAATAAATTTTAAAGTAGATAGTTACCAAACTGGCCTATTAAAACAACGTCAGTATAAGTTAACAGACAATAATTAAATTAATTCATGTACCTATTAAACTTATTATTAAAAATTATTGAGCCATTCTTGCAACTATGCATCCGATTAGATAGGCATTACCGGATTTCCTGGCATCGTGGAATTCATTTTTTCAAGAAGTGGCTTCCATACTTTTACAGCCAAATAATTTTAGGTAAATATTCATTCGAATATCCGATCTCTGCTCTAAAGTCTTTCCCCAGATAATACATATGGAGAACTAGGCCTTGGATGGATACGGCTTAAATTGAAAGGTCTCTTATCATTGTCTGTTTGCTTGCAGAATGGACGTGAAGAGGGCTCTCGAGCACCCGTGGCTGACGATGGCGGATCGCATCTACCGCGACGAGTACACCTACAGCTTGGACCGGCTGAGGAACTACTACAACCTCTACAGGCGAGTATCGATGCCGCTGCGATAGGCAAAGCACTTAGAGCATAACATCTGGTGCCCGAACTTCATCTGCGTGGACTGACAGGTCTCCGTCCTGCTTCAAAATATATCAAACTGAGCGCACGTAAGCCGTGTCTATCACTGAACAAACGTCAAACTAAGTACATTACAAATTATAAACATGTCATAAACCAAAGTCTGTGTAGTCTAGGTTATCAGTATGTATTGTTAGTAGGGTTTCGGTATTCCCAGACTTTTTTCAATCCCGGGACCCGGGAACAAAATATCCGATTTCCCGGGTTGCGGGAAATTTTTGACCAATCTCGAAATTGGACGCTTCGCTCGCTCGGTCAATAATTGTTCTGTTTCATTTGTTAATTTGAAAGAGATTCTGATAGTAATTCCTGGATGACAGGGTAAAACAGGGTTTTTCAAAGCGATTGATACTCCTACATTTCAGAATGACATGATAAGAATTCCAAATTCCAAATTCCAAATGTCTTTATTACTGTAGATATTTACATATACTTAGCAATCGTCATTTTTGCCACTTCTCTAAATTGGACTGTGGGAGAAGAAGGGCGTAGAAACTCCCACAGATTGATTTTTAGATCTCTTTTTTAAAATAGAATAGAATAGAATAGAATAGGCATTTATTCGCTGTATCAGCACAAACACAAGAATATAAAAGTATTACATGGAATGAAGAAGGTACTATATAAAAATAAAATAAAATTCAGCAATAAAACTACCCACTATTAGTACCCATAAACATTTGTGAGGGGTTTCGCTGCCATGTGCACATGCTGCGACAGCAAAAGGGTTCAGACTCAGCATAATGTCACAGGAAGTCCTGTGACGCTGGTTTTCAGTCTGGGGCCCAGAAGATATAATATGATTTAAAATAATAATATGTCCAGGTGGCAAGTGTAATAAATAAAATAAACTAAACTTAATATTGGTGGGAAGTGTGAGAATAACCTAGGCTAAGTACCTATTCTCAGAATAAATAAAAATTAAAAACAAATGAAATGTGCGGAATTAAGTTGTGAAAGAGTAAATTGCATGGTTGTTGCATGCAAATGTTTGGTGTGTTGAATTGTATTGTAAGTAATAATGTCAAATCATAGATACACAAGAAAATATAAAATTATAAAATTTAAATTAAATCACTACATATACACTTTAAGGATTTGAATAAATCTTAAGAATAAAATAAAATAAAATAAGCTGGAAAACGCGGCACGCAGCACCACGTCAGCGGTCGTGGCAGCATCAGGTACTCTGCTTTTGTTGCTCCAATAACTGTGCTCGAACTCGTCTTTTGAATATTGTTTTTGTTTTGAGCTCTCTCAGCGGAGGGGGTATGTTATTCCAGCATTTTGTTTTGAGCTCTCTCAGCGGAGGGGGTATGTTATTCCAGCATTTTGTTTTGAGCTCTCTCAGCGGAGGGGGTATGTTATTCCAGCATTTTGTTTTGAGCTCTCTCAGCGGAGGGGGTATGTTATTCCAGCATTTTGTTTTGAGCTCTCTCAGCGGAGGGGGTATGTTATTCCAGCATTTTGTTTTGAGCTCTCTCAGCGGAGGGGGTATGTTATTCCAGCATTTTGTTTTGAGCTCTCTCAGCGGAGGGGGTAAGTTATTCCAGCATTTTGTTTTGAGCTCTCTCAGCGGAGGGGGTATGTTATTCCAGCATTTTGTTTTGAGCTCTCTCAGCGGAGGGGGTATGTTATTCCAGCATTTTGTTTTGAGCTCTCTCAGCGGAGGGGGTATGTTATTCCAGCATTTTGTTTTGAGCTCTCTCAGCGGAGGGGGTATGTTATTCCAGCATTTTGTTTTGAGCTCTCTCAGCGGAGGGGGTATGTTATTCCAGCATTTTGTTTTGAGCTCTCTCAGCGGAGGGGGTATGTTATTCCAGCATTTTGTTTTGAGCTCTCTCAGCGGAGGGGGTATGTTATTCCAGCATTTTGTTTTGAGCTCTCTCAGCGGAGGGGGTATGTTATTCCAGCATTTTGTTTTGAGCTCTCTCAGCGGAGGGGGTATGTTATTCCAGCATTTTGTTTTGAGCTCTCTCAGCGGAGGGGGTATGTTATTCCAGCATTTTGTTAAAAATTATGCTTATGCTTAACTAAGACTACAGATTAATATTCCTCGTCGGGCGAATACAATTTGTTAGACTAACAAAGCTTCACTATTGCAGGGATTGGACCAGCAACGCTCAGTGCCGCAACTGGTTCCGTCGTCGCCCGCTGAGCGGCGCCTTCGAGCACCCCAGCAAGATGGTCTACCCGCCCGGAGAGGTCTACACGCCTGAAGGCAAGAGGGTCTTAAGTTTTCTACTTCGACCGTAGCAACTGAAGGTCTATAGTCTCGCCTACCCCTTTTTTGAAAAATCCCCTCAACGGTATGTAAAGGTTTTGAATTTTATTATAATGGAATGAGGATCCAAATCGCGATGCCTCAAAAATTCTGTCTTCGTTGTGAAGTTAGTCAGTTTTTATTTTGGAAGACCATCTGCTCTGTGGTGAGAATTGGAAAACTCAAAAACCGATGGGACTCTCCAACGGTCATCTCCAGTACCTTCCCACTACAATTTTAATCATGCTCACTCAGACATTAAAATAATATAAAAATAATCAACCAGGTCAAAATGATCGCAACAAAAGTATGTCTCTGTATTTAAATGCGAGCGAGCAGACATTAACAATCACTTTGTATCGCAGGAACTCCGGACCGCGACTCTCACGAGCGCGCGCCTGGCGCATGGGACGTGAAGTTCAAGCAGTGGGAACATCCCGACTGGGAGGTCTCCGCCAAGTCCGAGAGCCAGTGAGTTTGCAGTGTTCACCATTTTTAGTTATCATCATCATCATCATGCTCAGCCCACTGCTGAGCACAGGCCTCTTCTCTATAGCGCCAACCCCTACAGTCCTGTGCCAACCGCATCCATTGAGATCCTGTAGCCAGGGTCAGTGTTAGGCAGCCAGATCTCTGCCGGGGATTTTTAGCACCCTCTGCCCCGCTGGAACATAAACCGCTGCCGGAGCTAGGGGTACCGGGGCTGCCGGGGACTGAGGGCCGTGGTTTGGTTGTGCTAAACATATTGGAGAAGGATTTGGCCGCAAACACCACGCTGGCCAGGCGGCTTGGCGTCTTTAAGGGATTAGGGAGGGGAAAAGAGAGAGAATAGGATTGTTTTAGACAGGAATATGAGGGTAGGATTATAGAATACCACTTTCTCGGAAGACTAGGAATGAGTTGGTGGTAGCTCGGGAGGCCGGAGTCGCGTACCCGTATATTATCAAAGATTTACCGGAGAGGCAAGTCAATATGGATATCCCTGATACAAGGTTTTTAGTTAGGACTAATTCAATAGCAGGAGATATTATACGAAGCCTTTACTCAACAGAGGATGCAGAGGCTGGATACATAGATAGAGAGAATAGTGTTGAAAGATTCTTTACAATTCTAACTTATAAGAGGGAGGTTCCGGGTTCGAATCCTAACCTGGAAGGAGAAAAGAGACGTGTATCGTGCCCTGGATAATGGAACAATCGAAAGGTCGTTCGTATTGAGCCCCTTTTCAGAATATTCTTCTTTTATTCTTGTATTAAGGGGGTGTAGCGCCTGCACCTGACCCACTTGAGCGGGGCCTTTGTGCTTTTCCCCTTCGCCTGCACATCTAATTCAGCCATCCCCACTCTTGCAACAGCTGGAGTAGGAGTTCTAGGAGCCTGGAGGAGTCCTGGGTGTTCTAGGAGCACGTGGGTGGATATTGTTTCACCCAGGATAGCCATCCTGGTTTCTATTGTGGTTGGGCATGCCATCAGCATGTGCTCTACTGTTTCATCCACTTCCATACACCCCCTGCATAGAGGGCTGTCTGTTTCAGAATATTACACCTGCAATGGTTTTACTGAGTGTTGTGAAGAACTCTGATCTCTTTTGTTTGGAGGCGACCTACCTCCAACGAAATATCACTGTACTTTATTTGCCACAGTGTCATAAAACAAATTATCAAGTTACTACTCAGCTACTTGCAAATGCCAACCTACCGGTACTACACAACAAATGGTGACGTCGTTAACATCAATAACACATCATGACGTCACTTCTGTTCCCAGCTACCAGAACGGACCGGACACATACCTGCTGCAGCTGCGCGACACCAACTTCCCAGTGCGCCTGCGCGAGTACATGAAGGTGGCCTGCCACCGCTCGCCCGGGTACAGCCTCAGCGTGCACGACACTTACGACCCTAGGGTGAGGACGTAGAGCTGTGTTTACAATGGAAATGTACCGTGGTTCAGCGAAGTTCTAAGTTGTCGCAAACAGATGCCGCTGCTGATCTCTATTGAAATTCCCATCCATTCCTACACCGCACAAGCGAGACGTTTTGGCAGTGTCATGTCACATGTTATATCTGCACTTAGAATGGCGGCGCCCGCACGTGATATAAAGTTTCGCCAACAGATGGCGCTGCTGAACCAAATTTAATTTTTCAACGCTCATTTCTCATTCCTACTTCGCACAAGCGAAACGTTCTGAAAAGGACAGCTGGGTAAATTACCCAATGAAGTAATCTTCTGACGGCGTACTTCTTAGCGGACGAAATGCTCTTGAAAGGAATATCAGTTCGTTTAACCTAAACTTTCCAATAATATGTGTAGACGCCGATCATCCGCGAGCGGCGTCGCTTCACGGACATCATGGACGAGGAGATCGACGACGAGCGTCGCGACCGGATCAACAACTACGGCACCGAGTCCTACACCATCCGCCGGCTGCGACACGAGCTGGGTAAGTGTGCTACACCATCCGCCGGCTGCGGCACGAGCTGGGTAAGTGTGGTCCACCATGCGCCGTTTGCGGCACGAGCTGGGTAAGTGTGGTCCACCATGCGCCGTTTGCGGCACAAGCTGGGTAAGTGTGCTACACCATGCGTCGGCTGCGGCACGAGCTGGGTAAGTGTGCTACACCATCCGCCGGCTGCGGTACGAGCTGGGTAAGTGTGCTCCACCATGCGCCGGCTGCGGCACGAGCTGGGTAAGTGTGCTCCATCATGCGCCGGCTGCGGCACGAGCTGGGTCAGTGTGCTCCACCATCCGCCCGCTGCGGCATGAGCTGGGTAAGTGTGCTCCACCATGCGCCGGCACGAGCTGGATAAGTATGCTATACCATGCGCCGGCTGCGGCACGAGCTGGGTAAGTGTGCTCCACCATGCGCCGGCTGCGGCACGAACTGTTAATTGTGGGTATCAATATCATGCTCAGCCTACATCGACTCACTGCCGACCACAGGTCTCTTCTCTATAGCGCCAATATTCGCTGTCATGTGCCAATCGAATCCAGTGAGATCCTGTCGACTTGAGGAGAGCCGAGGGAATATTAGTTTAGTTAAGCTGCCTTTGTAATAAAATCATACTCGGTTTACAGGCTTGATCCATAAAATAAAGTACGCTAGGTAATTTATTAGTATGTAGGTATAATTATTTAGAATAATTTTAATTTACAGGCACCAGATTGGACAGCTACGCTGAAGCCCAAGCGATGATGGAATCCAAGAAGGACGGACAGCTGCCCTTCCTCAGGGAGAAGCCCCAGCTCCTGCCCATCAGGGAGGGAGAGCCCGCCCAGCTCTCCTGCATGGCCGTCGGAGACCCCAAGCCCAAGATCACCTGGTTCAAGAACGACATGGTCATCGCCGAGGGCACCCGCATCAAGATCATCGAGGACGAAGAGGGCCGGTCCATGCTCCGGCTCGACCCGGCCATGCACCACGACATCGGCTTCTACAAGGTCCAAAACACTCATATTTTTGTCTTCAAGTCCGCAGACCACACGGCGTTGTCTTCAAGCCCTTTCAGGAAGCAAAAAAGACTTTCAATGAGTATCTATTGTCGCTGAGCTATGATGAAACTTAGTATCTCAATATTCCATGGATGAGTTAAATTTTAGATTATTTACTTTATTTTAATATGCATGTTTAAATTGCAATTATTTTACGAAAATTTAAATTACTTTTAGCCCTGCCTTCTAGTTACTCTATAAAATGAACTGTTATGTTTGTATTACACCTAATATAAGTTTAACCAATATCATCACATTTGACAGACCCTGCCTAGTTTAGGATCCGCCATTCTTAGAAGTTGCATTTGATATCTGTCAATAGTAGGGACAGAGCCCTTCCTTTTCTGAGCGAAAAAACGACAAAAAGTCTGACGCCCTGGCTCTGTCTTACTGTTGACAGATGTCAATTGCGACTTCTAAAAATGTTTTATCACGTTTACTTCGAAGGCAAATGAATATTTTTTTTAATTTGACTTAACTCTACTTGAAGGTCGTGGCGCGGAACCGAGTAGGCCAGACCATTGCGCGCAGTCGCATCGTAGAGGCCACCAACCCCGACGCGCCCGACAGCCCGACCACCGCCGAGGTATCCGACACCGAGGTGCTGCTCAGGTGGAAGCAGCCGAAGTACGACGGCAACTCCGTCGTCGTCTGCTACAGCCTCCAGTACAAGGAGGGCGACAGCATCGAGTGGAAGGACGTCGCCAACAACATAGACCACGAGTTCTTCGTCGTCAGAAACCTGACGCCCGACACCAGCTACCAGTTCCGACTCTCCTCCAGAAACCGCATCGGCTGGAGCGACAAGGGAATACCCACCCATCTCGTCAAGACTAAGGAGTCCGGAGCGCCCAAGATTGAAGTCACCAAGGCTATGAGACACCTGCAGCAGCTGACGGAGGCCGGGCAGGATATCAACGTGGACGAAGAGAGACCGAAACTCAACTACAACACCGAAGAATCACCCATCGAGTGGGATTCCACCGAGGGCTTCACCGAAAAATACAGCTTCATCTCCGAACTGTGGCGCGGGAAATTCTCGATTGTCGTTAAAGGCGTCGACAAGTCCAACGACAGCGTCGTAGTCTCTAAGATCCTCGAGAACAGACCAGACACAGAAGTGCAGATTCAAAGGGAATACGAGTGCCTGCGGAGGCTGCGACACGAGAGGATATCCAACCTGATAGCCGCTTACCAGTCGCCGGGCTCGCCCTTTGCTGCGCTGATACTAGAGAAGCTTCAAGGCGCTGATATCCTCACCTACCTCTCAAGCCGACACGAGTACACAGAACAGACTGTCGCCACAATAGTGGAACAGATCCTCGACGGACTGCAATACCTGCACTGGCGGGGATACTGCCACTTGGACCTCCAGCCTGACAACGTTGTGATAGCTTCAGTCCGGTCCATACAAGTAAAGCTGATCGACTTTGGGTCGGCGCACAAGGTCACCAAGCTCGGCACGAGTGTGCCACAAGTTGGAGAGTTGGAATACAAAGGTAATGCCCGACACCGAACCATATTTTTACTAGTATCTGCTTCTACCAATTTCCTTACTTTATTGCACAAAAGCAAAATCTTCTGACCCACCGTACCACCACCCCCAGTGGTAAGGTGGGTAATTATTTTTCGCTACGATAATTACCAACCGTACCACTCTGGGGGCACGGGCGGTGGTACGGTGGGTCAGAAGGGAATATACAGACACATAAAATTTAAAAAACGCATGTACCTACCAGGAGGAGTATATCTCTAACAAGAAATTTCTTCGAGCAAACCTAGGATGGACTGGAGAGGCGTGTATTTAATCATTCCTAAGCTTTTTATCTTGTTAGAAAAGTGAAGCAAAGATTCAATACAGGCCCTCGCTGTTAATTATAGTTTATTTAGCGACCCTCTGAAACAACATACCTACTAATTTATCTGACAATATTCTCTATCAGCGGTTTGACAGGCTCAATACCTATCTACCCTCATTGACCAACGTTGTGAAGAATGCCTCGATCTTCCTCAACTAACAATGCTTGCTTGCTCTTCAATGTAAAGTGCATTTACAGTTAGAGTTTAGTCCGGTATTTAGAGCAGGCTTCGATTATTGACGGAAGCCTACAAATTATAAAGTATTTATGACATAAAAGCCATCAAAAATCAGTAAATGATCATAGTACTGTAAATTCTCTAACAGCTCCGGAGATCGTGTCCGACGAGCCAGCCTACCCCCAGACCGACATCTGGTCGCTGGGCGTGCTCACCTACATCATGTTGTCGGGCGTGTCGCCCTTCCGCGGCGCCGACGACGCGGAGACCAAGCAGAACATCGCCTTCGTGAGATACCGCTTCGAGCATCTGTACAAGGAGATCACTCAGGAGGCCACCAGGTAACAGGCCGGCTCTGTTGGCAGCGATGGGATAGCTCCCAGTGACATAAGAGTGTCCAATTACAGATTGATTGGTTGAGAATGTGTGCATCTGTCACTTCGTGTCGTGCATAATGTCGACTATTCCCCGAAGAACTTTACGGAAATACTCAGGGCTTCTACACACGAGCAACATGTGCGTCGACAGCATCCGAAAGCAGCCTTAAACGTTTCAGCAGACTTCGACGCGTCGACACTTTTTAAAGCTACTGTCGACTGATGGCTGTCGTCGTTTGTAAGAAAGAGCTCTTAGGTACTTATTTTGTCATCCAACTAAACTCAATTTAGTGCAATGTTTGACAACCCTTACGGTGACTAGAACCAGAGTTTTGACATCCGCTAAATAGAGTTTTAAACACAACTTACAACTCAAGTCAATTACAGCACGGTAAGGTCTGTAAGCTCTTAACACAGCCGTGTTGTATTTAAGTTGTGTTTACTCAGCGGCTGTCAAAGGTCTGGTGCAAGTCAGCCTCAGACCTAGATTTAACGTTGTCATTGGAGCACTTGGTCATTCACAGGGGTTGCGATATTTTTTCTTACGACGTAAATATTTTACCAAACATTTATTAGCGATTTGCATAGTTACCACATGTAAATTATTACTATTTTTAATTGGAACAAACTTAACAACTATATGATCATTTTAGTACTTTTATCTACACACGTATCATAAATCCTCTTTACTGCGTCGAAAAAATGCACGTTACGACCAGCATAATGTCATACTAAAAGTAAAGACTCATTTCTTATCTGAATATCAATTTTCGACAAATTATGACATTCAAATATCGAACGCCGATGCCCGCCCCTAGTTTGTCTGTGAAGTTGGTACTAGTGAACAGCTAAACAAGTACAGCAATTATGATTGCCACAATGCCGGTCGAACATTGTGGTTCATGAACACATCAAAGAGAGCTTATGATAAGTGTGTAGATAAATTAGTGTACCTATACTGTACATAATTAGGTATTAAAACTCTCGAGTTATTATGAAACTCGCCTTCGGCTCCCTCCTCTTTTAAACACAAAATTGAGTTTATAAAATACAATTGCCTGGGCGCGCTGTCAGTTGTAAAATGGCGCCACCGCTATTAGTAGCGACCACCGAGAGTGTAGTGAATCATATTTGAATTAGAAGTGCGAAAAGTAATAATTGGTATAGTAGCGTAAAGTGTATTACACTAGAGCGTAGCGTTAGTGAATAAGAAAGAGCAGGAATAAAGGAATCAAAGTATAGTGAACCGAGTTTCTTTTACATGTTGAGCTCAAATTAATGTCGTGCATGTTGTTTGACAGCTCCTGCCGCCCTAGCCAAGTTGCATTCGCTAACGTATCACTCGCAACGGTGATGCTAAGAAAAAATATTATGCGATTTGACGTTTGCCGTGTAAAACGTCAAAAGTAAAATCACTTATATAGGTACAGCTTGAGACACGTTTCTAGATTTATTGGAATACCTTGTCAAACACCGTATTGTGATCTTTCAAATACACTTGACACTGGCAAAATTAACCTCAAAAGAAGTTAGCACGCGAAATTAAAAGAAGATAAGTTAGCGAATACAACTTGTCTACGGGGGCTGCTGTGTCTAACCGCCTGTCCTCCCCGCAGGTTCCTCATGTTCCTGTTCAAGAAGGTCCCTCTGAAGCGGCCCTCCGCCGAGGAGTGCTACGACCACCGCTGGCTCACCCACAGCGACTTCATGATCCGCAAGCGAGAGCGCGCCGTCTTCCTCGGACACCGGCTAAAGGTGAGACGAGGCTTGGCTATTCTCAGAACAAACTAACTTAACCCCCGGAAAAAGAGGGGTGTTATAAGTTTGAATTGTCTGTTGGTGTGTCTGTCTGTCTGTGGCACTCTGCCGTTCTAAAAAACGTCGCTACGAAACGCCGCCACTAGTGGTCGGTGGTCGCTTCTTTATAACCGTTGCTTGTAGTGTCATAAATGGCTCCGCCCAAGTTAACTAGGTTCTATGTATTATGTAGAAGACAAGAAAGCTTGGGAAGGTGTTTGCTCCAAATCTGAAAAAAATAACGTATAAAGCTGGAGGTTTCTAGTCGCCTCTTTGCCTCCAGCATCTAAAACATTAAGGTGACGGAATTTAAATGGAGTTCTATGTTTCCCTATACCTTAAATATGTGTTAGTTTAAGATTTGACATTCTCCAAATGTAACCCATGTGTTTCTTATTGAAATAAACTCTTTTTGAATTTTGAATTTTAACTGAGGGAAGGGAGAGAGGGATGGGTTAATCGTACGAGTGGCGTGTGTCAGCGTTTTGTGGCGCCACAAGAAGCGAGCAGCGGCGATTGGCGAATGTAGCGTTAGTATTTCGTTTTGTGACGAGGTTGTACCTTATTTTTTGAAAGCGAGGCCTTGTTATTCGAGTGTGGCAACCGGATATTGTTTCCCCCCATTTTTTGACAGATGTGCACTGCAGCCAACTTAACGGCGAAGGGACAACGGTTCTCTGAAATGCACTTCAGTCGAATCATTTGATAACTCAGTCTTTTTTCTGGCAGGAGTTCTCAGAGCAATACCACGAGCACAAGTCCCGCGAGGCGTCGCAGGCGGACACGGTGGGCGCGGTGTTCGGACAACTCTCCGCGCGGCAACTCACGCGCTCCAACAGCGTCCAGGACGAACTCCTCACCAACTTCGCCAGCCGCTGATGATGATCACCGCCGTTCAATGATGATGAATACGCTTTGCTTACACCCGGTTTTCTAAAGGCTAGGCGGTTCGGAAAATACAATTCCGCAATAACCAAGCTTAAAATACATATATGTATTTTAAGCTTGGTTATTGCGGAATTGTATATATTTGACGTTTCGTTATAGTCTTAATTAGGACTGCAAACACCACATCGCAATTTTTATTTTCGTCATGATCAATGGTTTGGTAAACCTGGTTTAAGTAGAATGGTAGTGAAGGGTTCCGCCGGGTTTATTTGCATTAACCCAAAACAACTCCTTTGTGATGGTAGACACTCAAAGCAAAATGTTAAGCATAAATGTGATATCGTAAATTATAAAATAAATAAAAGAAGTGTCTTCCAGTTAATATAATACTCAGACCAGTCCGGAATGAAATGATTCATACACACATATACATTTGATCACCGCAAAATTTCTAGTCATTGCCTAATGGGAATCATGTTGTTACGGAGTTTTGTTAATTGTTAAGCTATTTATTTGTACACAACTTTACCAATTATTTATTACTATATTTATACTTTTTGTAATACTAATGCTCTAGTATTAATAAAGTTAATAAAGAGCGTTGAAATTAATTTGGTATTCTACTTATTATTTCTACCTGTACAAACTAGATTTGATTTAAACGATTATTAGCCTAGGAAATGTGTATAAAAGGGGGGTCTAGATGGAAAAGTCGGAAGCAGAAAGTTTGAATTCGGAACTATGTTTGGACTAGGAGACTAAAAAGTCCTAAGCCCTCTGAGGTGAGCCCCTTTGGACATAAAGTAGGTCCCGTTTTTTGTTTTTTTGCTTACATCTCGAAAATAACGCGTCAAAGGATTTTTTTTGTACTATATAATGAAAGCTGATAAAATTGTCTACAACTTTGATTCACACATCTGTTCCCAATCTAGGATTATGAGCTCCGAACTTGTCACGAGTAGGTGACGAATTAGCATATGTATAACTATTATTTAGATAAATTTAGCTCTAACTTTCTTTATCTACACACGTATCATAAACCCTCTTTACTGCGTCCAAAAACCGCACGTTACGACCAGTTTAACGATATATTACTAGGTGAAAACTCATTTCTTATCTGGATATTTCGACAAATTATGACATTGAAATTTCGAGCGCCGACGCCCGCCTGCGTGCCGCCCCTAGTTTGTCTGTGAAGTTGGTACTACTGAACAAGCTAAACAAGTGCAGAGCAATTATCAATGCCACAATGCCGGTCGAACATGCGGTTCCAGAACACATGAAAGAGAGCTTATGATATGTGTGTAAATAAACTAGTGTATGTAACTGCACATAATTATGCATTAAAACTCGACTGATATTATTATAAAACTCGCCTTCGGCTCGTTTCATACACCCACTCACAAGTTTTAATGCCCTCCATTATGTATCAGTCACATAAACTACTATTAAGGCCCTTTTTCCTCAGATGAACTGTTTTTAAAATGAATGAAAAAAAATGTGTGGTAAAAAAACATTGTTAAAAATACCCAGGTCTTGGATGTTTATTTGTGTGTGATGTCGCTATTTCTGGTTTCCACGACACATGGTATCCTAGTGTGGGGTCAGAAGCAATGTATGTCCCTTCATATACATGTTTGTGTTTGTTTATTCTTCGGAGCTTCGTGTCGTTTCGACTTTTCCATCTAGAACCGTTAGTTGTCTAGTCTATAGATATTTATTTCTAGAAGCGTGAATGAGACAGAAATGCACTCTCAAAGTTGTACGAACGCCGAAATGCACAAATGCGGAATTTTACAAATGTGAAATTGAATGAATTTGGAAATTGTGCGAATATCGGAAGGCAATAAATTAAATTAATTTGTTTCAATTATTAAAATAATGTTTTTATTTATTGCATCTTTAACGGAATTGCGTACTGGAAGCTGAGTTAATTTACAATTGAGACTCTTGCAAATTCATCGAAAAGGAGAACAGTACATACATACATTAGTACAGACATTAAGGGTTCCTCAGTGAAAATAATATCTCAATCTAAACGCTGAAATCAAATGAACTCGACCAAAATGACAGTTGGTGGGTTGCCGCTTTATGGTAGAAGAAAAATAGTGCTGTAGTCTCGATTATTATACTATACGATTATTCGACTAATTCCCATTCCGCAATTAATTATTTTTGAGGTAACTGTTGCAACGTAACTTCTTTGACACGTCGTTATATAAATAATATAGTTAAATATCAATAGGGGAGCAATTTTCATAATACATTCAATCTGTAGTGACATTTTTTTTTTGCTATTTTATTGACTATCGATATTTTAGATAAATCGGAAATGTGGACTGTTAATTTTCTTGCATTGCTAAAATAAAAAAAAATATCGAGGTCTAAGGAGAAAATATGTATTCACAGATTTTGAGTTGTGTTTCTACGCGTACTTAGTACGTACTGTGAAGTGTAACTAACAAGTAAAAGATAACTCAAAATTGGTGGAGAGTGACCACATTTTCAACTTATACCTTATTATTGTTCTAGATTGTTGCAATATTGCATGGAAGAAAATTAACAAAAAAATAAAAAATTCAATCATAGACATTTGATTTTTTCTATGAAAATTCCGCCCTCTACTGATCAACTTGATCTTTAAAATAATTCAAACAAACATACGAAAAAGAAAAAGACAAGCAGAAAATATAAATATTTAAGTGTACCAAATAACCACTTGATAAGTGGTCAAAACCAATCAACGTATTTTTCTTCTCGGATTTTGCTGTATCGATTATTAAAACTATGAGTTACAAGCTTGCAACATTAAAATAAAATTTGTGCGAATCCAACTGACATTTTGATCCAGTTATTTTTAATTCAGGTTCAGAGTTTAATTTTCAACACCAAATGCACTTACATGGCTGTTCATCGTACAAATATTATGGTATAGAAGTAAATGAATGACAACAAATAAGAAATAGGCATTTCAAAGGCATATTAGCTATGTTATTACTTGTAGCACATGTTACATTTGCACTAGTCCAAACCAAATAAATATTTTGATATTTGAGCACATACGTCCTACAAAAAATATTATGTAAAAAACCCTATTTTTGTTGCAACTTGCAAAATGACTTAGGTATTACTTTAAAGTAGATATCACAAGTTTCATCTTTTTCCTGACACGGAGATGTATTCCTGTACTTTAGTTTGGAACTCCTGTTTGTTTTTATTGTAAAGTTCCGCTGCTTCTATATTTAGGGGGTCATCGAAGTTTAATAGATCCTGAAAACAGAAAAAGATATTGAGAAAAAATTAATATTAAAGCAAGGGGGGCGTTCTTTTGTGACTTACTACACTCGCGAGCAATAAACTGGAATTACTTCATCGCGCGCTGCTCAAAACAAACCCGACTTCCATGCAATGAACCATTGAGTGTGGTATCATTTGAAAGGTAATTTTGTTAGCTATGAAATGATATCAAAAGATTCAAAATTTATTTAATTACCTACATCAATTTCTGATTTATTGCAAGAGGTCGAAGTGGTAGACGTATAAATGAATAGGAAATGATATGACAAGATAAAAATATTATTTGCAATGTATGTTATTTCCTTATAATATTTTAATATTTTGTGTTACCCCCACGGTCAGTCGGTCATCTGACCATCTCTCACCGATGTGCATCGCTGTCGTCCTGATACTGGCATCATAACTAAACTTCCAGTCTCCAGACGCAAGACTGGCTCAGACGAAGCTGCCGAGCGATAGTACGCTAAGATAACCCTTGCTGGATTAGGATGACGACTTGAGCGGCTTTTATAGGTGTGGTTTCCATTTTATTTTAGCTTCAGTGTTCCCAGAGACGTGAAACATTAGACTGGTGGCCAATTTTCATAAACGCACACTTTTTTTAGGGTTTCAGGACTCCCAAAATATGGTCTTTTGTTTTTACGTTCCATGACATAAGGTGAATAATCTTTGGTTATGATATAGATTGAAAGCTCACAAAAACTTCTTTCAAATGAGATGACATACCACAATCCATAGTTCATTGCAAAGAAACTGCAAACATTTCATCCAAGCAACGCGCGTTGAAGTGAATATTTATTGCCCACGAGTGTGGGTCAGCAGGTTATCACAGGAATATATGTAAGTATCATTCATAGTGAGGGGGCCAAAAAAGCTTTTACATTGCCACTCAGGAGAACTTACATTGACATTAATGGCAGCGTACGACACGGTCAGCCATCGCAGACTACAGCGAAAATCTACGACCTCACAGAGGACTACCATCTCACGTGCACAATTCATGAGCTAATTAATAACAGCAGGTTCTACGTATCATTCCAAGTTCAGAATAGCAGATAGAGATACCAACGAAATGGCTTGTGACAGGCATAGGGTAGTGTTCTGGCACTTATCCTGTTTAACGTCTACATGAACGACCAACCAATTCTTCACAATATGCACCATGTTCTCTTCCCGGACGACCTAGCCTTAGTCTTCCAGTCACGTACCTTTGAAAAAGTCGAGGCTAACTGAGAGAAATTCTCGAGGTCCTGTCATCATACTATGTAGCCAACCAACACCGGCCCTACCCTAGCGCAACGCAACTGCGCGTGCCATTCAAAAATAGGGAGTTGAAGCGTGCCCTCAACGTAAAATGGGAAGGACAATAGCTGGAACACTCATCCAAATCCAAATATCTCGGTGTCACTTTGGTCAGAGCACTAACTTACAGGCAGCATTGTGTCAACATCGAAATGATTGTCAGCACCCAAAACAACCTGATCCGACTCACGGTGCTTTCTACATGGGAAGCTAACCCACATATCCTGCAAACAACAGAGCTAGGCTCTAAGCTACTCGGCAGAGGAATATGCCTGCCCTGTGTGGGAAAACTCCGCCCACACCGGTCAGGCGGACGTGGCTCTCGACGAAATATGCTGCCTGGTCACTGGCTGAAAGCCTACACTGACTGATAAAGTTAACCTTCTCGCCGGGATTTGTCCGAAGGGAGACATCCACCGCCAATCAACGATAGAGACACCTTAATGATCCCCATCATCCGCTCCATGACCACATTCCTCTCCAACAGCGCCTCAAATCACGGACGAGCTTCGCCATCAATGAGGTCCTTTCAGGAGAAAAGGCGAAAGAACGCTAACTAAGGAAGTGGAGGGGCTGTACCCCACATCTTAACTGCTTTTTGGGACCGACTGAGCGTCTTTCTCCTGGTGGTACACAGGAGCGGGCGGGTTGGAGAGTGATCAAGCGAATGCGCGCGAGTGTCGCCCTAACGAAGGATATCCTACAGATGGGGGATTATATCCGAAACCTCGATCTCCTTGTTCACAAGTGCATCAAAGAATGAGTTTTGTGCAAGTGCGGGGCTGCAAACAACGGACTATCTAATAGATTGCCCGGACGGTCCCAAATGTGAGAAGAATCTTACATCGGTTAATGCCATAGCGGTGGCAAAAAATTTGAAAACATATAATATAATTTTTAATTTACTGTTTAACCCTTTCACTTCTTCTGCTGGCCGGAAAAGAAAAATTACGACATAACAATTAATGCAAATTTATGTTGAAACGCCCACAAAAGAATCTTCAGTACAGATGTAGTGAATAATCCTTTCCTTTCGTATTTTCTCGGAAATGTTCGTTTTTGTCTTACTACTTCATCGCACTCAGTACCCATCGAGACAACGTAGGGAACGGTCGCATTGCAAGAGGAAGTATCTATATAGAGTAGTTAATACCACAGAAATATTTTGTTCATATTTATGTTAGATTTTGTGATAAACTTCATGGACTCGTGTATTAATGCAGGCCACCTATATATTTTTTTTGACTTTACATTTCACTCTTGTCTGTCATTTTTGTAAATAATAAACATTGATTTTATTCGATCCACATTAACAATTTATAACAGACATGCCAAAAGCACTAAGAAAAGGGAAACGTTTAGATCGGCAAGCCTGCGAAGTTATTTTCAATATTTATTTATATTTCTTAACTGAAAATGATAAATTCAAACATACCAACTATACTGCTTACTTTTGTAAAGTCCAAAAACGAGTTTCGGAGGCCAGTGGAATTTCTCAACGAACAGTAAATAAAATATTGCAAAAAGAATACATAAATCAATCCACCTCCAATAGTCCGAAGTCGGCAAAGTTGGGTAGACCAAATAAATTATTTTGTCTAGGTCTTGACGATTTTGACTACAACGTTATACGCCGATTAGTGTATAATTTCCATTTGATATACAAACAAGTACCCACAATTAAAGCCCTGAAGTCCAAGTTATCCGAAGCCATAAATTTTAAGGGATGTGACTTTACGCTAAGAAAAATTCTTAGAAACATGGGAGTTCGGTATAAAAAAGTTGAAAACAACAGAAAATTACTTATCGAGAAAGATGATGTTCGTTTAAAAAGAGTAAAGTTTTTAGCCGCGATAAAAAAGTACAGATTGCAAGGGAGAGAGATTGTTTATATGGATGAAACATACATCCATACCTCACATTTGGCAGGTAAAAGCTGGGCTGACTCGTCAGAAAACGGAGTGAAACAGTTAATTTCTAAAGGACAACGTCTTATAATAGTGCACGCTGGTAGTAGAAAGGGGTTTATACCTGGGGCATTGTTAATGTATCAATCTACGGATAAAACAGGTGACTATCACAACGCGATGAACAATGAAAACTATGAAAAATGGCTTCGTAATCAACTCATTCCAAACTTAGCTCCACATTCGGTACTAGTAGTAGATAATGCTGCATATCACAATAAGTACGTAGAAAAACCTCCTAATTCAAATACCAGGAAGCAAGACATGATTGATTGGCTATCCAAACATAACGTTCCGATTGATCCGTCATTAACAAAACTTGAAATATATGAAATTATTTGCAAGTACAAACAAGACTTTGTAGAATACTCTATAGATAAACTTATGAACGAATATGGACACAGCGTACAAAGATTGCCACCATATCATCCTGATTTCAATCCGATTGAAAACATATGGTCTCAAATAAAGGGATACGTATCCAAAAGAAACATCAGTATGAATATGACTACTGTGAAACAATTGGTACAGGAAAAGGTTAATATGATTGGTTCCGATGTTTGGGCCAAAGTATGTGACCATGCCATCAAATGCGAAAACGAGTACCGAAAACACGAACCTGAGTTGGAAAATTATATGGCTAGTTTTGTAATCACCGTTCATGAAAACTCTGACGATGATACACCAGAAAATAGTTCTGATTCTGACTGTGATATGAAAGTTGGAAGTATTGTTTCGCATCACACTGTCCACCCCGCTCCTCCTCCTCTTATCCCGCAGTCATAATCGAAGTCGTTCATCCAATCAGAAAATCATATTTATTTATATTAATTTCTCTGCTGGTTTGTTTTGTTTTATGTTGAGGTGTCTTTTTTGTTATGTCATAGTATTTTTAATTAATTACAAAAATGTATTGTTATAAAAAAGGTCTGCAAAATCCTACTGTAGTTTTGACTTATAGTTAGACTTTTGGGGTTCCAATCCTTATAGAATCATTAGATCATCCCAATCGGAATTTGGTTTTTATCAGTGCGTTTTATTGAAATAAAACGTCCTCAGTAACTAGTTATATTTTTGTTTACCTAACGAATTCTTTATATGATAGAATCGTGGTGGTTTTAACATCTCAGTGTAATATACGTCAAACGGGACTTCTACTGGACTTATCAAAGGCTTTTGATTATGTCGATCATCACGTGCTGCTATGCATCCTAAATCGGTACGGTATAAGAGTAAATTGTCTAGACTGGTTAAAGTCTTATCTGAAAAACCGCCAACAAAGTGTTAAGCACCCTATGTTTGACTCCAGGACAAACACACTTTCAAACAAAATATCCCTAAGTACTGAGACGATGCAAGGTGTGCCTCAAGGTAGTGTCTTAGGTCCCCTGCTGTTCATATTATATATTAATCATTTACCCCAAATAGTCAGTAAGAAAATCACTATGTTTGCGGATGATGTCTCAGTATTCTTTAAATTTGAAAGAAATAATACAACACAGCTGTTTCCTGAGATAAATGAAACTATCAATGCCATAGTCAAGTGGTTAAAATCTTTTGGACTAAAAACAAATGCAGGAAAAACAAAAATGATTCATTTCCGAAATTATAATACCCCTAGACTGGAACCAAATCTAACTGTGGACAATACTACGGTTGCCCTTGTAGACCAAGCCAAGTTTCTGGGGATTTTCGCAGATGAGTACATGAATTGGAAAAAGCACATAGATACCCTTGAGACAAAACTAAGTAGTTTTTGCTATGCACTGAGATGCTTGTCAACAGTTACTACAACACATGCCATGCTGCAGGCTTACTATGCGTTTTTCCATTCTAGGCTTCTGTACGGCTTGGCATTGTGGGGTGGCAGTGTTGATATAGAAAAGTTGTTTGTCTTACAAAAGAGATGCGTTCGTATTTTAAGTGGTGTCAAATCAAATAGAGAGACTTGTCGCGGCCTATTTTTTAAATTGGAAATACACACTGTCACAGCGCTCTACATTATGGAGCTCTGCAAATTAATAAAGCGTTATCCTGAAAAGTTTCCCATCAGCTCTGAACGCAATAGTAATAGGCTAAGAGATAGGTTCAAGCATGACCTTAAGACTAGGTACTGTAGAACTACGTCCTATAGTAGAAGTACTAGTAATATGGCAGTCTGCGTTTATAATAAACTACCGTCAAATATAAAGCTTCTCTCGGGTTATCAGTTTCTGAAGGCCTTGAAGCAGTACTTACTGCTTATGTGTCCTTATACGTTGACTGAGTTTTATGAATACGGCAAATTATTGTCTTAGAAAGTAGGTATTTACTGTTTTACGGATTAGCCTTTTTATTTTATTATTTTTCATACTTTTGACTAGCGACATAAATATTAACTCAAAATAACAATTCAATTAAATTCTAATCCAATAAAATAATGCTTTTATAAAATTATTTATGATTATGTATTTTTTTGTTTTTCCAAGCGGAAAATACTATTATCTAATTTTCTCTAATGTTAATCTAATCTACTTAATCTAATTTAATTCTATTGATAATTATGATTATTAAATTGCCATGCCGCCATTGGTAAAATTACATTAGCACATTATATTATATTACTTAAGATCTGTAACAAATGCTGTAATTTATCGCAATAAAATGAAATGAAATGAAATGAAAATGAAAACGGGCAATTTGACATTTGACATTGATAAATAAAGTATGCGATTTATTTGATACCTACACGTAATTTAATAATACAGTAATTCATAGACACATCGGCACCATTCGGGTGTTATCGTTGTTCCGAGTTTTGCCGATAGGAAAGGATTATTCACTACATCTGTAGGTGCTTTAGGTGACGTATGTCAAAAAAGTTCCAGGTGCTGTGCGTCTCTACTTAACACGAAAAGAAGAATTAGAATTAACATAATAATTAGCCTAACTGAAACTTAACTGGAACCCAAGCTCACCTGCACGCCGCACAGTGGTCGGAAAATTGGTCCCCTTATGGGACCAACTTAAAGTTCGGAATTTACAAAAAAGCATTGGAAATATTTGGGGGCACCGTGCCCCCGCCAAGACGAGAAAGCTAAGCGCAAGGGCACTACCTACCTTGTCTAGAAGTGCTTCGTAAATTTTTTGAACCCTCACAACTTGTGTTTGGATTATAGCAGTTAAACAAAATTCTCAGGATATGATGTCAGTTTAATATACATAGAAAGTTTCAATAGCATAGCGCTTCTTTAGATTTTATTGATATCTAAAATACCCTGATTTCGTCACTGACTCACTCACTGATGAATGAATGAATGAATGAATGGTGCTTCTCCAGCCAGGGTTCTAAACCTGTTCCGGTCTTTCGGCCGGCATACCAGAGAGCACGAGTTTTGAGGGGGGGCGGAATGACCTGCTCGATAGGAGGGGAAGGAGCGTGAATTCAATCGACCGACTCTTCAGCCTGAAGCCAATATAGGATATGTGGAATGGGGAGGATATAGGATTTGGAGAGCAGCTGTTGTTTTCTTCAAGTTCATGTTTTCCTTCTATTTTCAGGTATTGTTATAGGTTGAGTTTCCTGTCCTGTCGTGTTCGTTTGGGTTATCCGGTAAGGTCTCCGTTTCGCTTTCGCTGTCTGTTTCTGGAATATGGTATATTTGGCTCGATGCCTTTCTGACTTCGTCCCTGTTGTGTGCTGATTCTGTCCAGTAACTGTGTTCTTTACCGTAGTATTTGATGTCATGCTTAAGGGAATCTTTCCAGGTGTAAATGGGTCGGCCAACTTTCTTCTTCTTTGCTTCGTATTTCAATGCAGCGTGTAGTAGGTGTTTTTGTGGGCGTCGTAGAATATGTGTATAGTAACACATCCGATGGTTTTTGATTTGTTTGGTTATTATTTTGCCCTGTAGTAAGTCATGAAATTTGTGGTGTCTTGGATAGCTTCTGGCGTTCTCAAACATGTCTCTGAGGATCAGGCGTTCATATTTTCTTAGTCTAGAACGGTTTGCTTTGGTGAGGGCTGCCGCTTTAAGTCCGTATTTTATACACGGTGCAATAACCATTTTGTAAATCAGGCGTACTATTTTCCAGTCCATGTTGGATTTCTTTATATATGCATTAGGGCCTTGGAATTGCCTATGGCTTGCCGGCATCTCTTCTTTATTGTGTCTCTCCTACTATGTCCTGCCGTTATATATGTGCCGAGATATTTTATTTCGCCTACGGGTCGTATTGGAACTCCGTCCAATACGATCACTTGTGTGGGCGCTGGGTGTTTATGGGGTCTCTTATAAGAATTTTCGTCTTTGTTTTGTTAGTATTGAGACCTACTGTTTTTAATTGTGATACCATTGCGTGACGATTTGGTCAAGGTGTTGTAAATCTTGACAAACGATGATGAGGTCATCCGCGAAGGAGAGAATAAGTGGTAAGACTATTTCTTCATCTTGGTCCAGTTTTATGTTGGGAATTTCTTCTTCCAGTGTTTTGAGGACATCATCCATTAATATTGTAAATAGTCTTGGTGACAGTGGACAGCCTTGTTTTACTCCTTTTCCTTTGTTGATCAAGTTACTTTGCTGTCCGAACCATTTGATGCAGGTCCGTTCCTACATGCAGGCTTTTATTATCCTATTGGTTAAAATCTTATTGGTCCTTGAAAGGAGTATATCCTTGAGCACGTTTAGGTCTATAGTATCAAATGCTTTGGCGATATCTAGCACCAGTACATATGTTCTGTTACCCGCGCGCCATTCTTCGTCTAATACTCTGCGTAGTGTGAAGATGTGGTCATCGGTGGATCTATTGCGGAGAAATGCTGCTTGGTAGTTCCCGAGTTATTTTGTTATCTCGTCTAGTTTGATGAGCAGGTATGTCGCGTATATGCGATATCCTGTATTACACATTGTTATACGGCGATAGTCATTGGTGTCTTGAGGGTTTCTGATTTTGGGGATAGGTACTTAGACCGTTTCATTCCCGGACTCCGGTATTATATTTTCTGTCCATGCTCTGTGCATTGTTTTGGTAATAACCTTTAACAGTTGTGGCGGTATTCCTTTGTACAGTTCCGGGACTACCTGATCTGTACCCGGCGCTGTTCCGTTACGCATGCGGCTGATTATCGTTTTTATGTCGGCTATTGATGGACCATTTTCTAGATAGTCAGGGTTTAATGAAGTTTCGTTAGGAATAATCATAATTTTAGGGTCTTCTGATTTCCTTAATTCCTGTTCCCAGCGTGACATTGGGATAAATCGTTATTATTTCCACCGTCTCGATTGAAGCTGGTGTCGTCTGTAATAGTGGTACACGATTTGCATGCGTTTGCTTGGGTGTTTTTTCCTAGGCCTTCAAAAAATGCTCTGCATTCTCGTTTTTATTCATTATCAATAATTTCCTCAAGACGTCGTCGGCATTCTTTGAGTTGTTTAATGATTGTTTGGTCGGTTGGTCGACGTCTTTTAAGGAATTTGGCCTTTTGTAAATTTGCCAGAACAATTCGGTGTTCCCGCGATCTAGCGGGTTTTACGGAAAGTGTTTTTTGGGCTACTGACTTCATAACCCCTGTAATAGATTCCCACGGAATGTCGGGCGTATATTCGTCGTCATTTTCTATAAATATAAAAAATATATATAATACCTTGGACACCACTTACACACATTGATCCAGCCCCAAACTAGGATTCCCTGCATCTTGGGTACTAGACAACGATACACATACTTATATAGATAAATACTATACTTAGATAGATAAACAACCATGACTAGGGTACAAACATCCGCTCTCACCAAACAAATACTTGCCCCCACCGGGACTCGAACCCGGGACCCTTGGCTTCGAATATGTAGTTGTTCGCCGTAAGTTCTTCCATAATCCCGTTATGGTATTTTACTTTTGTGTCATTCATTTCATTTCGTGCTAGGGCGGTGTACGAACCCTGTTTATAGTTGAACTTTAAAGCTGCTATCGCTTTGTACTTAGTTTGGGTTGTACTCTTTGTTGATTCCATTTGCGTGTCGCCAGTTCTTGGAAGCAGGTTTAGTGGGTCTATTTCACCCCAGATTATCTTGTGGTCGGAAATATGTAGGTAGCTCCATTGTCCTTTGATGAAGTTAAATGTGTGTGGCGCATTATTCGAGATAATTATATGGTCTAGTTGTGATTTTGTTTTTCCGTTAGACCATGGGCCCGACATGACTTGCGAGCCCAGGTGGTTTCTACTTTTAAGTTTACGCGGGAACAAATATCCATTAGCATTTCTCCGATGATATTTGATGATTTGTGTAGGAGATTTGTTCCTATAATTCCCTTTTTCCTGTATTCCTTTGTATCGCCTAGTCCGATATGCGCGTTAAAGTCACATAGCATTAATATATTGGCTTTGTTTGGTTTCTTTTGAATAATCTTTATAAGTTGCGAAAACGCTGCGGTTGCTCTCGTGGAAGAGCTGGGGATATGTGCGTTTATTACATATAGTGTATTAGTGGCCGATGTTATTGTTGCTGCCATGGTTTCCAGGTCTCGATTTATATTGTGGACCGATAAGTTCAGGTCCTTTCTAATTAGTATAGCTAAGCCACAGTGTGCGATGCTGGTTGTGCCTGATAGATACCAGAGATAGTGTTTTGACACGTATGTTCCCGATGTCATGTTTGTTTCCTGTATACAGGCTATATGTATGTTTCTGTTTGTCAATTCAGCATCAATGTTGAGTCTCTTAGGTATTTCGGCGCATCCTCTAACGTTCCAAGTAGCAATGCGCATACGCTCGCATGTGACTTTTGGTTTAAATATGTGGCTGTGTCGTATCATCGTATATCCGGTGTTGTCAGGGATGTCATCTATTGATGTTATGGTTGACCCTGAGGAGGTCATGGGTGTTGCATTAAGTATTGGGGAAGGTATGTTGTTATCAGTTTGGCTGTCGGTTGCTAGATTCATGGGTATTTTTTTGATTCAAGCAAGTATACGCTGTCGTAGTGGTTTCCTGTGAAGTTGAGGTTGATAGATCCCACTGCATCCGCGGGATTCTTGGGCCTGTATGTGAGCGATGGTGTATTTTGCTGGTGGATTGTTACGTTAATTAGAAAGTATTCGGCGGCTGCTATTATAATCTCCTCTCCAGCCCAAGTGCCGTAATTGCGCAGATTTTTAATGCAGTCATTGAGGGTTTCTTCAGGCTCGGCGATTGCAAACTTTATCTTCTGTTCATCGCAGTTTTCTTCTACATATTTAACTATGTCCTTACGAATGTGGGTGTGGTCGAGTGTTAATTGATATAGGTGATTAATTTGGTCAGCAATTGCGTGGAATAGGCAGTTCACCTCTCTCGGCATTGATAAGGCTTTCATCTTTTTGGAATGTTGTTGAAAGAAAGAACTTAGAGCTAATTTGATTAATTTGAACCACCCACGTACCTATTGTTAATGGTATGGGTTTTGGCTGTCAAAGTTTGTGCGTACCTTTGCGCACTTATTCTCGGTATTTTCTAAGAGAATTGGAGGCTGGGCCTGGAAGCTATAAAATGGGCGTGAGAGAGACCCGCTTAGGACAAAGAGTCTTTGATTTTATTTTTGTTGTTGTTCGTCAGCTGCCTTTCGTTAATTGCCTGTTTTCTGCAAGATGGTAAAATGATCCTTTTATGATGTGCAAGTGTTGGCTTTTACTCGCTATTTCTCAGAATATGCAGCAGGCTTGCATTATTGTTTATTTTATTTTTGTAACAGGTCAAGATGGGCTGGTTGGACCGGATGGTGGCAAATAGTTTAGTTTTGTTTTATTGTGCTTGGGTAGGTTCCTGCCTATTTTTGTATTTTCGTATACCTATCACCTACCTATTTGTACGGGGCTATGCCTATGGAATAGTTTAGAGTTGGCGTAGTAATTTGGAGCGAGAGCGGTATCTGTTTATGAAATGGTAACCAGCATTACGAAGGATGTTACCTGCCAGATATAAAGTTAGTTTTTCTGTTTTATCTGATATAGGGCTATCTTAATCGGAGCAATCTCACCAGGTTGTTGCTCAGCTAGTGAGACTCTCTGCACTGACACCTACTTCAGTTCACTTCATTAGTGCGTAGTAGTGAGGTCCGTGACACGGGTCGAGGTCCAGTCCCTGTACAAGGCCCTATTGTTTATTGCTCGTTAGAATTCGTTTTTTCTTAGCTCGTTGTCCAGAGAAGGGGCTTGTTGCACAAAAAAAAATAACGTATTTGCTTCGCCGTTTTGCAGCTGTGTTAGTGTGAGGAATGTTTTTTGTCGTAATCTATCTCTTTTGTTTAACTTTTTCTGTCCGGTATTGTTTGGGTTTTAGTGTCCTTATTCACGTGCCTGCAGGAAGTGCATGAAAGGGCCTGATTCTTGGCGTGGGATAATACCACGACTCGTTGCGCAACTCTAGTTTCTATTGACTAAGTATTTATGATGATGTATCAAGCACCACGAATGTCTGTGATGAAAGGAAATAAGTCTGTTTCCCAGGTTGTTGCTGTTGAGAGAGCTTAATTTTATGGGTTAGATTCACTTAAGAAATACCTTAAATAATGAAGCTTCTACGTCCTATGTAATCCTTTGTGTGTCCGGAGAAAGCAATTCATTGATAAGGTTAGGTTATTGCTGAGGAGATATCCCAGTGTCATGATACACCTAATGTGCTGGATAGGGTCGGTTAATACTCCAGGATAACGGCGTGTCGTTAGGGAGTACTGTTATGTATTGCGTGAGACGTAAACTCGGGGTCTCTTCTAGTAGATTCGTCTGTGGAGATAATATATGTGGACACTGAATAGGAACGGGCTCACCAGGCAACACTCGTTGAGTTGTCTCAGCTATGTGCACCTATTGTCGTACACAATATTGTACACGTATTGTCACAGCAGCGTGGCGTAGCCTATTATCTGATAGGGCGCAGCTCAGAACCTATCTAATTCACACTTTTCGCACTCTACTTTCACACTTGTAGCTATATTAGACACTCTCATAAACATCACATCATCACAAAATCTCCGAAACGCGAGAAACCAGAGACAGAACAAAGGCGCGCGCCGGGTTGTAAACTATTGTTTGTTTAAATGCGTTTGCAAGATGTCGGAGGTCTATAGACACGTCCGTTCGGTCCGGCAACACAAACGCCACTCCGTCACTGACTCACTCACTGATGATCATCAAAATTCTTAGCGTACTTCTTCAAGTCCTAGAAAGCTGAAATTTGGTATGTAAGCTAGGATTTGTAATCATAAAATTGTAAAACTTGATTTTTTTTCGCAAATTTTGTTGCTAGAGGTCTGAAAGTTATACAAGTACACAGACTTCTTATTGTAGTACTTATATTACAAATAAACAATAAGTATTTCATGCTTTAAAAAAAAGTCCCTCAACCCCTTAAAGTAGGGGATAGGGCTCTCGTCAGATTTCAGAATGTTAGTACATAATTATACGAATAATATTACTACACTTACTTATGTTTAGTACACAAATAACAAAACTTAAAAAACTTGGAATTTTCACCCCCTACCCCTTAAACTAGGGGATGGAAGTTTGTGTGAGACTTCCGTAAATTTTGATGCTAGAGATCTGAAAATTGATAAAGGGACCCCTTGTTATAAATAATAAAACACCTATTTCAGGATTTTTAGTAAATCAACAAGCCCTAACATTCCTATTCATTTATTTCTTAGATTTGTGGTTCTATTCCTTTTGCCAACAAAAAAAAAAAAACTACGTCCAAAAACCGCATGTTACGACCAGCATAATGATATACTACTTGGTAAAAACTAATTTCTTATCTGAATATTGATACATTATGAGCATAATGTATAAATATTTCGACATATTATGACATTCAAATTTAGAACGCCGACGCCCGCCTGTGTGCCGCCCCTACGTTGTCTATGAAGTTGGTACTACTGAACAAGCTAAACAAGTGCAGAGCAATGATCAATGCAATGCCGGTCCAACATGCGGTTCCTGAACACTGTCTTATTTTTGATAAAATAGCTTATGAGATGTGTGTAGATAAACTAATGTATGTAACTGTACAATTAGGCATTATGTATCAGTCACATTAACTACTATTATATAAGATTTTTCTTTTTATTCATGGATAGTTAATTATAATAAGATGTCAAATGAGGTGTCGTTGGATTTGTGGAGTAACACATGCTATATAATTCTAGTAAAAAATCAATAGCTTTGATTTTAGATTGCAAAAAGTAGTTTACAAAGTTACTGGTGCGGCTACTTTCATACACCCTGCAGACAATTGCCTGCATTCATTAGTTAATGATATAAACCACATACAAATGTATGTATATAGTTTCCTAACTACCTATTCATATATTCACACATTTTTATTCTGTGCAATAAAATATATTCACTTCATTCATTCTTATAAGAATTATTCATTCTAAATAGAGCTTTATAAAGCTTAACCTCTGTACTGTCAAACCCAAAAATTCAAAATGGCCGCGTCTGTCACGGGGTCGCACGCGAACTCCGCCCGCTAACGTCCCGTTTCATTAAAATGACGATATCTCTATTTTTTCTATGGGAGCTCTCTAAGAAAGTTATATCGTTGGAATGGCTTTTAAATAAGCTACCGGATAAAAAAGAATAGTCCAGTTTTGCCTAGCAATTAATTTTAAATCTAATTTTAATTTTTTTTTTATTTTTTTTTTCCAATTATTGTAGAAAAAAATGAAAAATGGAAAAAATATAGCATGTTTGTAGTTTATTTACATCTAAATACGTTATCGCACATAAATAAATAACAATAACATGCCTCTCCATACAATAATCCTGGAAAGCAATCACCACAACCACACCACCACTCAATAAGCGCTGGCACGTGACTGACGGCGCGATATTTCATTGCCTCGGTCAACCACTAATGCTTGCTTTAGAGTAGAGTAGTAGAGTAGAAACAAAGGATGTTCTGCCTTTCTCCTTCTTTCGGCAACGTTTAGTGGAAGTTTGAGCAAGATAGACAAACGCTTTGATTAAATAACGGTCCTTATTTACCGCCTTTTACGCATCGGTCAAAATGTGTCCGCGTGACAGACTGGGGTATTTTGCATCGGTCAAAATGTGTCCGCGTGACAGTCTAGCGGTTAAGACCTTTAAACTTATACTCGCTTTGAGTAGCTGGAGTTAAAGGGTTACAGAAGGGGATAGTGGCGTGATCGCAGCATCGCGGCACCCGGTGCTTCTGAGTAAGGTCTTGTTTGTGACTCATTACTATGGTTACCAGTTACCAACTTGTTAAGTTTCATTCCAGTATCTTTATGTGCATGTTGGGATGATGAAGCTGAATGTATATGGAATCAGTTATAGGAACTTACTGTAAATAGTGCATTAAGTCCCCAGACAACATCCTTGAGTCTTCTTGTTGGAGCCCAGCCATGTTCGTCTATAGAAGTTTGTCTCAGCAATGAGAGGCATATATCTCCGTCTTCGCTAATGTTTGGGTGCCATAGTTTGGTTAGACATTTCACTTTTGGTGGCTGAAAATAGTAATACAATCATATTCTTGAAATAGGTGCACAAATCAATATTACATACAATACTATAATAGTCTTATACTGAAGATATAAATTACAATTTCTTTGAGAGTTTTGTAGTTCTGTGCAAGGTAAGCTTGACCTGTGGCAGAATGAAACTCTACACCTCCATCATCATTAGCCATAGAACCAGTTAAGGTTATATGAGACCAAAACCTCTCAGTTACTAAGCAACCCTAATAGCTTAGTTACTGAGGGGTCTCTACCGCTGATATAAATACGACTTACCGCCATATTATACTCCTCGGTGACTTCAACGCCGAATTTGAACTTGCCCCCTACCCAGTAACCTTCGTCAGGCGTCACAGTCATCACAAATTCACTCAACACGTTCGAGTCCTCGAAGGTAACACTGCAAGTGTTGGGTAGGTTCTCCTCCATCTCCTGAACCTCCTTCACCAACAGTTTATCACGCACCGATATCCTCTTCGAGGGCTCCGTGACTATACCATTGGAAGGCTCTTTGATGTCCTTTTTAAATTTCCTATTCAGCGTAATCATAGCTTTAGGTCTAGTAGATCAGCTGAGTATGGTGCACTATAACATTACAAGGTCAAAACGAAAATAATACAAACTTCGGGAGAGAAAATCTCACTAACGCGAATTTCTTCGAATGAAAGCGAAATCGTACAAAAAGATGTCAAAACAATACTATACTGTCACTGTCATCATGTCATGTCACTATGGATAGTGTTGTGATCACGTTGCTTGCTAGTTATCCATTACCAAGCCCTTCCTATATCGATAATTATCATCACTGATATGTATGTGTGTAGTGATAACTAGCGAATGAGCGGGAGGACTGTATGTGAGTTTTAAGGTACTAAATTATGGAAACAAGGAGATATAAACTAATTATTTAATCAGAAATATGAGGAAAAGCAACAAGTGACCTATCAGTGACGACCATGGCCAAAATCTGACAAAGCCAGAATCAAAGACAAATCAATAGAAAAGTGATTAAAAAGTTCGCACCGCAGCTAGTCGCCAACATACCGGACCCCCAGTGGAACTAACGACCGGTGGTGACGGGCCGGTCGGCGCAGCATGCCACCCCTGGGCCGGAAGTCTGCTACGCGAAACATTCAGTCGGGTCCTAGGTAGGCCTTCACTATCCTTCCTAGTGACCATTTCCAGATGGAGTACTCTCGTTACCAAACATGTGTATAAAGTGAGGTATCGTTGTTCTTGGCGTTGGTATATGGTCACCATAACTGGGCCAAAATAATCGAGACCCACGTGGGTGAAGGTGCTTTTGTGGTGGTCGAGCCTTTATAATGGTAGATTGCCGGTTTAAGATTGCGCGGGTTGGCTTTTCCGCCTTCGGTACGGCAAGCAGGCGCAAGCTACGCCGCGGATGCTGTCTAAGCTCTTAGAGTCCAAACTCTGCCGGAATTTATTTAGAACGAGCTCGTTGAAGTGGTGTGCCGCTTTGATGTGCTCATGGAGGATCAGCAGTCGTACAGCGTGATGGCAGCCGTCGAGAATGATGGGTGATTTCACGTTCTCGTTCACTTCTGGGGCTGACCTTATGCGCAAGTCTAATCTCAATAAGCCGTCTTGGTCTAGAATAGGTGCGGCTTTTACGACTTCGCTATTTTTGGGCACTGGCTTTGAGCATCTCAATGCAAATGCAATTAGTTCGTCGGTAAAACTGTCTGTTCGAGCTCGCTGGGTCACCATCTTCTCGGCTTCGATGATGTGCGCTGCGTAAAGTTGGTAGGGAGACGTGGTGCTATCTATAAATAATTTAAAATTTGGGACTAAAGGCTGAGACAGTTTCAGTCGAAAAAGCCCTGCCCCATAGAGAGCACGATTGGTGGCTCGGAGTAAGCAAAGCCAAGAGCTAAAACGCAGCGGGTCCGGTACTGAACTTGGTACCGGGATGTCGAGGAGCAATAACACCAGGTCCGATTTTAATTCAGGATCTGATGTGGTCTCTTACTCCTCCACGGTGCACTCAGTCGGCGAAGTGCATGGCTAGTCGCTAAGAAATTGTGAACCGATAAACCATCTTCGTCTTTAGGTGGTGCTTAGGCATTGTCCGCGTTGAGACCTAGCAAGAGCACTTGGGTGGTCTGGGGCGGGGCCAGGTTGTGCCCCACCACGGACATTCGTGTGCTCGGTGTGTGTACTGGGGCTATCAGGCAATGCCGAAGCAGCCGCGACTACCGAGTCGCGGCTGAACCCGGCCAGGCACCACGCGATGAACGCTCGCGGCCTTCGCAGTAAACGCTCGTGGCCTTTGCGCTGCACTCACCCGACTGCTGTAGCCGTCAGGTTTGCCTCTATTTTGCTGAGTATTTCCATCACGGTGCTTCCGCCCCCTTATCGACCCTCTGACCAAATTAAATTACAATGTACAATGATACTTATATGAAAATTTTTTACAACTGTATAAATGGTGAAATTACGGCGAGAATGGACCTAGCGAATGAGCGGTAGGATATGAGTGTAAATGTATATGAGTTTTAAACTACGAAATGATGGAAATAAGCAGATATAAACGTGGAAAAGTTACAAGCGCACTAACCAGTGATTACCATGGCCAAATTCTGACAAATCCACAATCAAAGACTAATCAATAGAAAAGTGTCTAAAAAGGTTGCACCGCAGTCAATTGCCAATAGGTAGGCTATTCAGGCTAAAAAAGTTTATTATTATTAACACAGACACGTAACCGGATTTGAAATATTAAAAATAATGCTTGAATTTGCGTTACTGTTATTATGTAGGTACTTCTAACCATCCTTATTCCCCAAAAGGATATGTTCAAAAATGTACTCTGTCAGTTTGTGCTACTTTCCAATACGTTCCTTCATTTCAAATACGTTCACTGTTATGATATGGGTCATTCAATGGCCTAAAAAGACCAGATTCCAGGGCCGTAAAATATATTAAAAAGTAAATTTCAGAGTGGTGGTTGATTTACGATTATTGATGAATAGAGTGACGATTATTTTGATAATCGATTAATCGATTATGTCATCATTGAAAAACAAAACAAGGCCTGTAAGTGTAATCTTCAGAAACTGATTATTTATTTTATGATGTCGAGATGGCATTTAATTATCATTTCCGATTTAAAATATATGATTCTAGGGTCTTCACGTAAGACTCTACAAACAAACAATAAAGTTGAGGAGAATCTCTTGGTTTCTCCATGTCTGAATATGTATTAAATGTTCCTATAGTGAAAACACTTTACCGTATGTCTTTTGACAGATCGTCTTAATGCAACGTCGAAACTTTGTCGGACGTTCTAATGTTAGAACCTAAACAGTTGCTTAATATTTTTCAGTAAAAAATCAAAACTTAAGGACAAAATAATTCAATTTTACGATTTAAACCGTGTGACCACAAAAATATTAAACAAAGTTTAACCTCAAAACAAACGTCAAATCCCATACGTTTTTATTTTAAACAAGTGTCGAACAGCAGTTTTTTTTTTGTGGTAAGGCCCACAATCACTAAATCACCCGAAGATGTCGATGGATAAGGAGCATACAGTTCTTCAGTAATCATAACAAAATTTGTAAATGCCCCATATTAAGTCTCTGTTAAATTACCGAAGTCCGATTGGCTGTGGATTCATTTTAATAATGAAATAATTAAATTCTAAGAACAATAAATATTGTTTGTTGTAGAACACTAAGTCGTTACAAGGTTACGACAGCTAGCGAAGATGAATAATGTTTCCTTTTAATCTCTAGGGATGTTCCCCAAAAAATAAAAATAAATGTGGTTAGTAAGTTAAATTGACTGGATGGCTATTGTGAAGGAATGTTTTACCACATTAGATATAACATTAATGTTGTACACATCTCTTTTAAATAAAACAATAATAATATCATTTAAATATAAATTAATATTAAGTAATTTTCATCATCATAATCATCATCAGTCAGCCTTCACCTACCCACTGCAGGGTACAATAAAGAGGTCGACGTGGTTAGCTCAGACTGGAGCAGGTTAGCAGAGCTGGAGATGGCTACAGATCGGACAAAGTGGAGAGCTATACTGTCAGTCCAACTCCTACACCCCTGCCAAGGGGTGTCAGGACGAAAGAAGAAGAATGATGTTGCATTTTAAGCTTTAAAACTTTGTGTAATGTTCCGATCATAGAGATATCATGGCATATATATATATATATATATATATATATATATATATATATCCTCCTTTTTCCCTAGAGCATTGCCATGGCCTCTTTATTGGAATGACATCTTGTCATCTTGATCACCACTGCTTTTGTCGTAGTGCGAAGTGCTTGTTGTATTTGTTGTGATCTCTGATAATATCTTCTGACCCTGGGTTCTCTCATTGGATTGATTTTGCTCTTTGTTATTAGATTGGTTAGCCCTTAGATTGGTTTACTTTAGTTATTTTCACAGTATTATGTCTTATGGAATATTGCTCTGGGGGAGAGCAGCAGATATAAATACGATATTTGTCTTACAAAAAAGGGCGATCACGGCGATATATCAATTAGATGCTAGAGAATCATTAAGAGAAAAATTCAAAGAAATTAATATACCAGGGCGGAGTGATAAGTATGGTAAAAATCAATTTTAGAATAAAATTATCGCGAATTTTATGAAACCTCCTTGTCCACAACTCCTTTGGAGGACTAAATTTAGATTTTCAGCCAGTACTACCGGTTAGTTTTTTTTTACAGTCTAGAGAAAACCAACTGAACGATTTTCGCAAAGATGGAGAAAAGTGAATTTCGTGTTTTGATTAAACATTATTTTTTGCGCAAAAAAACGATTACGGAAACAAAACAAAGACTTGATAAATATTATGGGGACTCCGCTCCGTCGATTAAAATAATTCATAAGTGGTTTACTGATTTTCGCTGTGGCCGTACTAGTACAAGTGATGCTGAACGTCCAGGACGCCCTGTTGAGGTCACTACTCCAGAGATGATCGCTAAAATACATGACATAGTGTTGAACGACCAAAGAATGAAAGTGAGCGAGATAGTTGAGACAGTAGGCATCTCAGACGAACGGGTGCGAAATATCTTAAACCAACATTTGCATATGAAGAAGCTCTCCGCGCGATGGGTGCCGCGTTTACTGACTGTTGATCAAAAACGCATGCGTGTGACTACTTCGGAGGCAGGTTTAGCATTGTTTCAACAGGATAAAGCTGAATTTTTGCATCGTTTCATAACAGTTGACGAAACATGGATCCACCACTATACACCAGAAACCAAGCAGCAATCAAGACAGTGGATTGCTACGGGCGAACCAGCTCCGAAGAAGGCCAAAGCAGTTTTATCGGCCAATAAAGTGATGGCTACAGTTTTATGGGATGCACGTGGGATAATCCATATTGACTACCTAGAGAAGGGTAAAACGATAAATGGCGAATATTATGCCAATTTATTGGATCAATTTGACAAAATTTTACCTGAGAAGCGACCGCACTTGGCTAAGAAGAAAATCCTCTTCCACCAAGGCAACGCACGAGTGCACACCTGCGCTATTGCCATGGCCAAATTCCATGAGTTGCGATACGAGTTGCTTTCTCATCCACCATATTCGCCAGATTTAGCCCCTTGCGACTATTTTCTGTTTGCAAATTTAAAAAAATGGCTCGGTGGAAAAAGATTTAGCTCCAACGAAGAGATCATACACGAAACCAATGCCTATTTTGAAGGGTTGCCTAAATCGTATTTTATGGAAGGAATCTAAAAGCTAGAGAAACGCTGGATGAAGTGTATTGAATTAGAAGGGAACTACGTTGAAAAATAAATAATATATTTTAAATAAATGATATTCATTATTTAATTTTTACCACACTTTTCACTCCGCCCTCGTACTTACGGTTACCTGTCCATATATATACGAAAATATCATGCATGTAAGAAAAAACATAGCTTTATTTAAAATTGTAGGTGAAGTAGGCACATCATTAATGGGGCACAGTATTCGCTTCTACAATAAAATACCACAGGAATCATTGATCCTTCCTGAAAAAGGTTCAAAAACTATGTTAAAAATGAGCTGATAAGAAAGTCCTTTTATAATATTAAGGAATACTTAGATGACAAAACTAGATGGTCCATACCATCTCAGCGCACAGAAATTCGAATGGATCAAGTCCATCACTCGCCGGCGAATTTCCTTAGACCGAAACCAGTACCTGATGTAAAGTCACTTTTTTAAAAAGAAGGTATGGGGGAGTTTCTTGCCGTTTCTTCTTAACCCCAAGGCCCACTTTCCGAAACGGTGTAGTTTTTTTTTATATAAAAAAAAATTACTTGTAGTTATAACTAAGTATAATTTTCACTTTGAATAAGATAATTTATTTATTAATATTCAATAAAAAAAAAGATTCTGATTCTGATTCTGTTATTCTCTTCTGACCCGGCATTTATTAACGGACTTATTGATATTAGGTATCTACTCTGACGTGGCTGGCTATAAATTTGGTTTCCCATTGCCTAACGAATTGTTCACTTGTTCTTGTACATTATTATGTCGATGTCAAACATGTTATGTCGATGTGAAACAAATAGAAACATGTCAGCCACATTTCAAAAGATTAAGAATATTAACTCTACCATCGTTATATATTTACGAAATGGCTGTTTATATAAGAAATAATTGGGATCATTTTAATAAAATAAAGTCGAAAAGAAACATTAAGTTAAGCATCACGCGGCACTCTACCGCACTATTTCAAAAAAGTGTGTTTGGGATGATACCAAAAATTTATAATACTATACCTAAATGTATCAGAGAAATAGAATCCTTTAATTTATTTAAATCAAAGCTTAAAGAACATTTGCTTAATAAAGCCTACTATAGCGTACAAGATTTCCTCAACGGTGACTGAAAGATTGTTTCAAGAGTGATTGTTTAGTGTATGTTTTAAGAATCTATGTAATTTTCAGTATTGACTATTCAAACGGACATATGTAATGTAATGTAACTTTTATTTAATCTAATCTAAATTTAATTTAATTTAATTTAATTTAAATTAATATTTGTACACCTTTAAGGTAGAATGTGGCAAGAACAATATTTATTTAACAACCCTGTAACCCACATTTACAAATAAAATATCTTTATCTTTATCTTTATCTTTCAAAACAAACAAAAATTGGTGTGTGTGCCAGTGCTGGTTTACTAAAAGCAGAACTATTCAGTTCAGTCAAAGCTAATAAGCCATGCAAACCAAGATATATATTTGACGAACTAGCCTAGGAGTACGGGCACGAAGTAATATGATTGCCGCCGAACCACTGAGAATATATAATGCCATAGAGCTTATTTGTGCTAATATAAAGGGCCATGCAGCTCGACACAATACGCATCCACCATTTAGTAAGGCGAAAATGATGGGATTGCTAGAAGCTGCGTGTGCAGGAGTAACAGTAGATGACCGGAAGAAAGTTGTGGAGAAAACGAAATCAATAATACAACAAGATTTCGAACGTCATACTATCTCTTAGTGCGGACAGCAGCGATGACGACGACAGAGAAGTTCAAATGAATAAAGCAGCGCATTTTACTTCTAAGGGCTAATATTTCATTTTTCTGTTAATATATGTCGGTTTTTAGACAGGTCGTCATACATTTATTACGTCAGATAAGTTATTTGACGTTTATTTTGATTCGTCAGGACAAAAACTTAATAAGACATAATCAATTCTTGGATATTTGAAGTCCGTATCGTTTAATTCCTGTAATACTTTATTACACAAACAGTGAAAAAAAAACAAATTTAAACGAAAGAACATGTACAAAGGCGAACTTATCTCTAACAAGAGATTTCTTCCAGAAAACCTAGAATGGAGAAGCAAAAATAAACTAAAGGTAGAAGAACTATGTGCACAACAATAAAAATAATAAACTACTTACCAATATCTACATTATACTAAAAATAATGATATGTATAAATATGTAACATATGCATAAACAGTAGATACAAATAAATACTAATACGTATCATGGAAGAGAAAGGTAGTCTTCTTTCAAACGACTTCTAAAAGTGCGAATTGACGGACTGTCTCTGGGGAGTTTGTTCCAAAGACTGATAGCTCCTAGTCTGAACCACACACAACACTGCCGCATTATCATATGCGGCAGTGTTGTGTTGCGGAATTGTAAGTAGTGACCAAGTGTGAGATCTCCGCGGCCTACCCGAAGACAGAAAAACGAAACGATCCCGCAATAAGCCAGGATAGCGAGGATTACATAAAATATTGAAGAGGCAAATGAGGATATGGGAATCCCGTCGAAGGCGAATCAGGAGCCGAGACGTGGTCGAACTTGCGCAGACCGAAAACAAACCGAATCCCGAGGTTTTGAAGTCGCTCGAGTTTGTTCAGTTGCTCTTCGTTTGCGCTTGCCCAGCAGACATCAGCATAATCGATCAGGGGAAGAAGAAGATACTGGGCAAGCGTGATTTTTGTCTGACGAGGCAGGAAGTTTTGATGACGCCTGGGGAGTGGAAAGTGGCAAAGACACGTCTACTAACCTCGCTCTGACCAGGACAGCTGGTTATCAAACATAACTCCTAGATTTTTGGCCTTGGTGCCGTATGAGATTACTAATGCTTTTTTCCATTCATTAGGGAAGGAACAACTGGAGAGAGAGTGGTTTATAGTATGTGTGATAGCTGGAAGTAGCTCGTCGAGCACACTACTGATCATTTTAGTGCAGATATTATCATCTCCTACAGTTTTGGAGGTGATGTGAGCAACTGAGCATGGTTTCTTAACTGCATCAATTCCGACAAGACTGAAGTCAAATGGAGTGGAAGTGGAGGCGGACCTCGAGCGCAGGCGACGCAAAGTGGCATACTTTACAGAGGATTCAATGACGACAGGGGGACCTGATAAGAATTTGTTGACACCGTTGAGATTGACATTGTCAACCAACTTATTTTCAGAATTACCGACACCAAGTAACTTGAGGAATTTTCACACCTGGGAGGGATTATAACTCTCAATGCACTGAAATATGTGGGATCGCTTGGCATCACGACACATGCGGTTACATCGGTTTCGAAAGCATTTGAAAAGCGCAAGGTGCTCGGCTGTAGGCTCCTTTTTGCCCTATGCCGTTTTGTCATCAAGCGCTTGATAGCGTCAGTGAGCCAGGGTGCAGGAAGGTGTTTTACCTTGACCTACTTAACCGGTGAACGCTTGTCGAACAGTCTCGGAATCTTTGCGTTGAAATGGTGGATCTTGTCATCCAGTCTCACTGGAGAAGTGACCGGTCGATCGATGCGGGATCAGATTTAAGGGATGCAGTATCAATACCCTTGAAGCTACGAATATGGATAAATTTTGCTATGCTCTTGGGCGGCTTAATCTTAGACGAGAGATAAATCAGGTCATGAAAGGTAGAGTTGAACTGTCCATCGGTCACATCATTTTCCAAATTCGAAACGATCATGAGATCAAGGAGGAAAGGAGTGCAATGTGATTGAAAATGAACTGCGTTGACAGAAAAAATATGTATATCGAAAGAATTTATAATGGACTGGAGTTTGCAGAGCGGAAATCATTTTTGAGAATACTTATATCAAAATCACCAAGAATCATTGTAAAGAGGATTCAGCTGATTGAGCAAAGACTCGAAAGAGTCGAAATAATCAATACAGAGTGAGGAATATAGAGAACGCCCAACAGAACTTTATAATGGTGAAGACAGATTTCAAGAAAATGATGTTCTGCAGATTCGGAGTACTCACTCGGCGAGACACTTACAACTCTGCAAGGAATATCCGAACGAAGGTAAATGGCTACGCCGCCATCCGCCTTCCCGATTCTGTCGTTCCGATAGAGCTGGAACCCAGGCAGCGAGTACATAGTGGGTGGTGAAGTCGGCTTGAGAAAGGATTCAGGTACAATAATACCATCCACATGTTTACTACTGGAGGGTTACCACAACGTCTTATGCCAATTCAGATTAGGAACCTAATTTGATCCACAAAATTACCCCGACCGTCTTAAAACAAGTCTTAAAACTAGGTAAATAAAACGCAATTTGGCGAATGGGAATGGAAATGGTTACCATGGTGATGTTTTTGTTTTGAACCTAATTTGAATCGGAAAAAGATTGTGGTAACCCCCCTGAACGCCTCGAATAACTAGAGTGGATACTATGGGCGTTGATATGAACAATATTTAAATTCAATTAAATCTATGATTTTAAGCAGGTCGCCTCACTAGCAGAGACCTGTCAAAAGACCTACGGAAAATTGTTTCCACAGTAGAATTTTTCCACTACAGACTGCACAATTTTACTATGTACATTTTACAGAGAGCAAAGACCTATCAAAAGACTTACGGAAAAGTGTTTCCACAGTGGAATTTTTCCACTACAGACTGCACAATTTTACTATGTACATTTTATTGTCACTTAAAGGACCTAACAAATATTGTTGTAAGAATCTAGGTAGTTTTTAAAATGATTACATTTTATAGTACCAGTTTAGCTATTTGATAATACATAAAAAAGTCATAATATCATTTCAATCATATTTATTAGTCTTTACTGCAATAGGTATTTACGGTCAGCATCTATTTGAGCACACAGGATACTCAAAAACGTCTATACATCCCAAATTACCAGAAATTTACATAATTTTGACACTTTCGATGTGTAGATGATTGGATATCTTGCGTGCTCACATATACCTGATGCTGACTTATTATATTCATAAATATTTACTATCAAGACTACTGTTTTTTTTAGTTAGATTGCACTAAATAAGTATTTGCCAGATAAGGAGACCCTAACGGTCATTGACTCAAATGGATTATGGTATCTCAAACTGTAAAGCGATACTTCCGAAATGTATGATATAAAGCGATAAAACAACTGTCGCATGACTATCGTTGTACGGTGGCAAGGTCGTTGCAGGGATGGTAAACATTTCCGGAAATTGACAGCAATTTTATTCTGATGTATAGGGTAAGTGCGCCGGATGGCGGACACTTAGTGAAGTGTTGAACTTTATGCTAAAAAAAATCTACAAAACTACGGATCAGATGTCATGCCTTTTTAGTTTCAACGTTCCCCAGTATAATCAAGATAATATTCATGCCGTTTTTTTATAAATATCATAGTACTTTCATTTAAAAAAAATACTTGTCAAAAAGTAGGCGAAATGCTAGTTAGAGGACACTTTTCAGTTTACGGTCCCTTCGTGACAGCTATCATCATCTGCACTCTCTTCTTCTGAGCTCTCTTCATCGGTGCTGTCTTCGTTGGTATTAATTATTAATTGATCCATCGTCCGATCAATTTGATGGTCTATGCCTCTCATTTTTTCTTCTTCTTTAATTACGTGCTCGACACAATTCTTCCATTTTTCTTTCGTTATTTGCCTAATACCATCTTTTAACAATATTTTCACCTCGGCCATCTTAAATGTGGTATTGTGGCGGGCAACATAGCCTTTTATGTCCGCCCATATTAATTCGATAGGGTTTAATTCGCAGTGGTACGGCGGCAATCTCAGCACAGACACCCCTTTAGCTTTTGCCATTTCATCTGTTACATACTGTTTATATAAATGTTTGATCTCCTTCACTTTTTCCGTCAAAATGGCTTTTGTTTAATTTTTATCGAATTGAATGTTTTTTGAAGCAAGCCAGCTTTGTATTTGGCCTTTTCTCCAGCTTGCTGTGGGTGTTTTTTCAGCACGCCTGGAAATCAAACAATTGACGTTATTAATTTACAGGAGCAATACATACTTATTGACTTATTAGCGGGAACCAATGAGCGTGAACTAACTAGCGGGAATATCATAATATATACCTGGAGTGATAACTGGCATTGTCCATGACAATAACGTCAGTTTCTTGTATTTGGCACAATATTTTGGCGAACCAATTTTCAAATTGAGCAGCGTCCATACTTTCGTGGTAGTCACCCGTTTTTTTGCATTGAAAAACTAATTCCCCCTCTTCTATAAATCCATATTCATTTCCGATATGGAGGACTATTAGTCTGCTGCCTTTTGATGAAGGGGTTTTGACACCAGTGGACAGTCCTTCCAAAAAAGCTTGCCTGGCGGATTCTATGCTTTGGTCCTCACAGTGTGACCTAAAATAAAATAAATAAACTTACAATAACCATAGCTAATCGAGACATTACATTTAAAATGAATAAATTAACTAAATAAAATATTATGTCAATAATTTGTCTTACCTGCGTTAACCTACGTCTCGTCAAGGTAAAAAATTCGCCGCTTTTCCTCTCGAAATTTCTGTTTTTGTAAAATTATCCAATTTCTGAAAAATTGACCTTTTTTTTCGTTTAAGTTCGGCAACTTCCACCGAACCTGAAATACAAACAAATATTATAACATCAGATACTCATTCATTTATAGTATTCTATAGCGTATATAATATAGGGCATATTAGTAGTTTAGTTAGTGCACTGTACCTGTTTCCTTGTATTATTTGAGAATTCTTTGAATCGACTTGTAGCTTGCGCCACTCATTACCATCGTTTTGTTTATCATTTTAACAGTTGACTGGGGCTCGTCCGCGGGCCATGTTTTTTTAACATATTTAAAATTATTAACGATTATCTCCTTCTCGCCGGCAGTCAAAACCTTTGGTTTGCGTTTTTTCACTGGCAAAGTAAACGGCTCCGTCCCAGTACTCGAAGAACCTAAAAAAACAACGGGCATTCTAAGAATAATGTTTACGATTGGTTTTGTTTGTCGCAAGAACTCACTTTTAACCTGAGCTCTGACCTTGACGCGAAACGCTACCTTAGCTTACTCACACGCAGGTAGCAACGAGAAAATTAACAAAGCGCAAGAGCAAGTAAGACCTTTTCGCGTCAAGGTCAGTGCTTATTACTCATAGCGTCGCACGCGGCCTGTAGCAACTAGCAAGGCATAGAAAGAAATTGAGATTTTTTAATTAAGTAAGCTGCAGAGTCGTAATTCCATAATATATTATAGTTAAAAAAATATTAAAAATCTAACCCGAAACTAATCAAGGTTTATGGACTGTACTGTACATAAATAAATGTACGGCACATAAGTCTAGCGCTGACCTTGATGCTTAAGAAATCAAAAGTCACGTATTTTCCAGGCTAGAAGAATAAATGTGGTGGATGTGCGTAGAACCGATTGGTTCTAAAGTCGAAATCCGTCCCCCGTGCCGATTATGGGGTAGCAAAATCTCTCTGGTTCCTCCAAAATACCTAATTAAACTCGCTCAGCGCTAAACTTACGTGCCGCGACTTGTAATATTAGTGGGATTTTAAAATAACACATGAGAAAAAGGTTTGCATAAAATACCTAATAAAATATGTACTACACCATAAACATCTTTAGTTATCTACTTACCCGTTTAAAGTCGCCGACCTCTAGGTTTCGGCACACTCGCATTCGATGGACCTTCTCCTGGATCCATTTTTCAACAAAATAACAAATACAGCAACGTAAAACAAGTTCAATAACGAAGTCAAATAACAAACTAGCAAAAAAACAACAAAACTTAACGAATCACTGATCAGAAAACTTCCAAGACGTCAAACTGCAAGCGATGATCGAACCGGAATGAATCACTGATTCACAAAATGCTTCCCGTAGGGTCCAAATGTTTATGACCCCTCACCATCTGTGTGCCAGCGCACGAAATGATATAACTTAAAATTCTGTTTTTTCGGGGGTTTGGGTTTTAATTTCAAATAATGCAGTGTTATCACAAAGAAAAGTAAAATTTTCTATGTATAACATTTGTAATATGAATAAGGTAGTATAATATTTAACCTAAAAATAAAAACAAGTCAATAACATATATTTTTAATTTCATAAATTCAAACTCAAATTTACACTTTTTTGAGATACGTAATTATCATCGAGCAATGACAACGACAACGTACTATGAGACGCCACTAAACGTCATTGCGACATAACTCGACAAAATTATGTTGGTATACTTTTAGTACCAATAGATTGGGGTGTGGTTACTTTTTAATTATTCGGGTTATATTTTTATCGTTTATGTAGTACGAAGTCGTAGTATCTGGCAAATACTATACCTTCATTGATATGCGTTATGGCTGCGTTCAGTTTTGACTCATAGTCAAAACTGAACGCATATGCGTTTACAAAATAGTTTTTAAAATTAAAATAATTAACAGTCAGTGCGATTCTTCAGGTGTCAAAACCAACTAACTAAGGCACTAAACTGACAACCTTGAATTCAACAGCTCTTTTGCGGAAGCCATAGATTCCATTGTCAAATACACTTTTTTAATTAGTTTATGTATTTGTGTCGCCTCCAGCATCGGTCCCAGTGTGTGTGTCTGATAGTGGTAAAATATTCTATGACGGGTTGAGCGATTAGAGAAAAAAACGTTAGATTTTTTCATAATGGATCACATAATTGATTATTATTTTCGTTATCGATCACGGTCGATTATTTTGATGAACGATTATTTATAATCGATGAGGGACATCGCTATTCAATTGATCTCGAAGTGGTGTGTCAGTGTCAGCTGTTTGTTGTCCTGTTTGATTGATGGTGTTGATAGTTTTTGGCAAATAAAAATTGTTTCAGCGCAAAAACCTTTACTTTCTAAGTAACGATATGGCGGAAATAACTTGGCCGTGGCAGTACAATTTCCCACCCTTCTTTACGTAAGTAAAGTTACTCTTTATCTCAAATTTTTCTCAGTCTTGTTTGCCTACCAATAACAATGCGTCTACTGGGATTACCTTGGAAGTACATCAATGAAGGAAATGTTCACATCGTCCTCCAACTGGTTGAAACCGACTTCGTGCTCCGGTTGATCAAGATAGATGAAGATACACCTGTGGATCTTGAGTCTATAAAAAATGCAGTTGAGTTTGTCAATTTGGTCATGATTCCTTTGATAGCGACGTCAGGATGCAGTGAAGAGCTGGTGGAACTACCTCAAGATGTCATAAAGAATCTCAGCAATGAATTGTTACCGTTTCGATCAGAAAACAGAAGACGTAAGTCCATATTCAGTACTTTTGCAATAAGAGCTCCTAATTTGGCAATTCTCAGTGCAAAATCCCTTGAAAATTTTTGCGTCGAGATCAAGCCAAAAGAGGGTTTTATTGCATCTGGCTTAAAAAAGTATGGCAAATGTTACTATTGCATGAAGCAATTTTTGAAATTAGAAGAAAAGCAGATAGATAATGTTAGTAATTACTGTCCCTTGGACTTGTTTTCTGGAGATAGGGGGAGGATGAAAATTGCATTGATAAATCTGGTCAACAACCCACAGAATAACTTTAAAATTTTCAAAAACGGCAATGTTATCTTCAATGATGATATAACCAGCTTCATAGGAAACATGAACATATTCAGACAATCTTGTGTCACATTTTTTGATTTTATCATAGAAGTACTACTCAGCTGTGGAAAAAGCAACACTGTTTTAAAAATATCTCATATTGAGGAAAAGCCTGCATGTAAATCCCCACAGTGTGTTGAAGACTACAAACTTGACAATAGAACTATACTATACAAAATACTCTGTTTACAAAAACTAACTGATGGTCAGAGTTTTGAAAATTGCTCACCAGTGGAAAATTGTTTTGATTATGTTCAGCTTATGATTGATAAGATAAAGTCACACAATATGAAGCTGGATTCTGTGATTGACAGAAAAAGTTTCCTAGAAAACACTAACTCTGTACATTTAGCACTGCTATCAGCTATAATGAAAGATTGTTCCATAATGATCAGCTTCTCATCTCAATGTGAAGAACATCATCCATACATCCAGCTAGAAGATACCAAGATTTCATACAAGATATCCTTAACGGATCTTGAACCAAAACCTATTACAACATTGTTGAAAAAACAGAGGACTTTAGAAAAACTCTTGAAAGCTTATGAGAAGCATCACCGTCTTTCCAATAAACTGGAATGCCAATGTGAGTATGAGATGACTAGAAATCAGTCCCAAGTCCAAATATCTTGATGATTTTTTGTACAACCATTTAAATACCATTTTGATAGAAATTTATCAATAAGAATCTCTTAAATGGTACATGAGTATCTACATAAACACATAAATGCGTCTCTTTGCTACAGAATTCAACCACACAATGAGACGAGAACTAAACAACTGGAAGCATGGCAACAACTCATCATAGACTACTTGAAAGCAAACAAATCATCAACAATAGATGTAAGAGAATCACAGAATAGTCCCATCTTCAATAACCCAGCAATAAGTAGGAAACTGTCACAAGTAAGTATATTTTTAACGGTGCCTCGGCCATCCCATATGGTAAAAAGTTTATATGTTTGACTGATCTTTGTGTGATGTTGTTACTCTGACTCCTCCTTATTGGGAACTCTCTGGTGTACCGAAGAATTATTATTCACCGAGAAAACATTACCCTCTTTCTGGTGCAGTCAGATAAAAAGTATCCTATATATTATTCTAGCTTATAAACTATATTTGTGCTCAATTTAATTCAAATAAGTTCAGCCGTTTTTATGTAATCACGCAAGGCGTAACAAACATCCATACGTCCAAACATCGAAATTTTCACATTTACTTAGTTATTGTACTAATTAGATGAAACAATTAAATTAAATACAATCAAATACAAAGACATAAATCCGCCAAACGCTTCGTCATAGATAAACTTAACTCCGTCTGGTGACAATCGAACGAGCGGACGGACGGACAGTGGAGGCTTAGAAATACGATCCCGTTTGGCCTTCACCCTTCACCCTTCGTGTACGGAACCCTAAAAAAAACACAAAATATAGGGGTCATCAACAGTAGACATAAAAAATCAATGTTATTATTCATTACTCACAAATCATGTCAAAAAATAATATAAAAAATAAAGTTTCAAGCACAAAATGACTACACAAAACGAAAAACAAAAAGTACTGGACTGGTAGTCACTGGTTGAGAATCGAACCCGGGCCCGTACAACATGTCACCATACACTCGGTTGGCCAACGTCGTTAATCTCTGAAACAAGGTTGCTTGCTGGTAAATAAGTAAAAATAAGGTACTAATATGCACCGATATTGTTAATATATATGGATCAATTGATGAAGTTGTTGTAAAAAAGTTAAACACCCTCACAATCACATAGCACTTGACTCCACGGAATGCACAATATCACTGATTTATCCACTTAAAACACCTTTTGTGGCCTTAGCAAAAACTAGCAAGTCTGACATGCACTGCGACACCAAACAAGAATTTCAATCTTACGATCGCTTTATCAGTTCTTCAGTTCTTTATTGCCATAAATTACACGTTTATAAAGATCTTATGATAAAAACAATAATGAGTCAGTGAAATTTTACTCATAGAGTGTAGCAACTTATTATACAAGGATTTAAATACTAACAAGGCAATTATAATACAATTTATAAAAGAATAAAAACTGCACACGATCATTTGAATTTAATATCTTAATAATGTCATTTTGTGGAATTGTATTACATTATCTTATTATTAATTAATTGTAATTATAATATTCATATAAGTCATATGGACACATTTCTAATAGATATTTATTCAGTTTATTAAAAAAGGAGATTCCAGATAAAGCTTTGATATCTTCGGCAGCTTATTGTAATTTTTTATTGCGGTCACCTTTGTGCTACGTGTGTGCGACACTGTTCTGCTCAACGGAATTTCTAAATTCAGTTTGTGTTTATTATTCAGCCTTTCTCTTACACCAGGCGGCCTTTGGGGAAACTTTTTAGGATAGTGCCTGACCAACTTGCATAACTCTGTTATGTAGAGTGCTGTAATGGTATAAATTTTATCTTATGAATCTTAAGTTTTTTAAAAGAACAGCGGCATGAATCCATACTGGACTTAAGATCGTCAAGAATACGGATTGCCCTTTTTTGTAATGTGAAGATCTTTTTAATTTCGATACAACCCCCCCAGACCGCTAAACCATATATTATCCTAGACTGGAAGAACGCAAAGTAAGCCTGTAGAGCAGCTGTTTTTGTCGATATCCTCCTCAAAGACCGCAATGCGTAGCAGAAACTACTGAGTCTACCTTCAAGAACTTCAACGTGTCGTTTCCAATTTAAGTTACAGTCTGTATGGATTCCTAAGAATTTGGCATACGGAACCGATTCTATTTTCTTGCCGTTTACTTGAATTTCAAGGTGTGGGAAATGGGTGTTGTAGTTTTTAAAATACATGAGTTTCGTTTTGCTAACATTTGTACTCAGATTTAAAAAAATAAACCAATTTACAACAACGCCGATCGTTGTATTAATTTCTTTGGCTAAATATTCACACTCGCTCTGTCAAATTTAAAAAAACACAGAGACGTCGTCCGCAAAAATTACAATTGTATTGTTTACTAAAAGCGGAAGGTGATTGATATATAGTAAAAACAAAATTGGGCCTAATATACTACCCTGTGGCACTCCTATTTTAGTTTCGCGGCAGCTTGACTCTACATTTTTTAAGATAATTTTTTCTCCCATGGTTGGTAACAAGACACTCTGTTTTCGCTCGCTTAGGTATGAAACAAACGAATCACTAACCGGGCCCCGTATGCCGTAACGGTTTAAAATCTCCACCAGAATTACATTACTTACGTTTTCGAAAGCCTTTGATAGGTCAAGGAGAACTGTCATGACGTTTGAGTTTCTATTTAAGGCTTCAGCAACATAGTCCGTCATGTCGAAAATAGCGTCTATGGTGGAAATGTCTTTTTTAAATCCTAATTGTTCTTTTGCCAATATTTTTTCCGCGCACAGATAAAGACTTAACTTTTCTGCCATAACTTTTTCGAACAGTTTTGACAAAACTGGGAGCCGTTGCTCCCAGTTTGTGACATCCAGTAGGTCGTATTTTTTATGTATCGGTATTACCTGAGCCTTTTTTGGTCTTGATGGAAAGACGCCTTCTCTTAGCGACAAATTTATGAGGTAGAGCAGTGGGATCGCTATGGCATCATATACATGCTTTATGACGCTCGCCGATATAGCGTCATAGCCACTTGATTTCTTATTTTTAAGGTTCCTCACGTGTTTGTAAAGTTCGCCGATCTCAATTTCATTTACGAACATAGATTTATGGTGAAAATCGGGTAATTTTATTTGAGAATTTCCCTTTGGCATTTCAGACAAATCTGTGAAGTGGTGGTTGAATAAGTTTACTGCTTCATTATTACACTTTGCTGTTTTTTTTTCTATCCGTTAGACCCCTGTAATCTCGAATGTCTAAATCTTTTCTCCCTTTTATATTCAAGTTTATTAGGTTCCAGGTGGCTTTTACTTTATCGTGAGAGACTAAAATCATTTTTTCGTTTGCAAGTTTCTTAGACATCTCTATAACTCGCCCTAAAATAGTAGAGTATAACTTATAATGCTCGAGCTGCTGAATATTTTTGGATTGCTTAGCTTTAACGAAGAGATCTCTTTTAGTCTTGCTTGACTTTATAATGCCTGGGGTGAGCCAGTCTTTTTTTGTTTTGTTTTTGGAGGCGTCACCTCTTACTTAAATTAAAGGACAACAAAAGTCGAAAGCTTCCAATAAAACATCATGAAAGATGTTGAAGCTCTTTTCTAAGTCAGGCTCAGCAAATACTCTTTCCCATGATGTTTGCTGTATGCTTTCTTTTAGTTTTTCAAGGTTAGAGATCTTATCATTTCTTACTTGTATGAAGTATTTTGTAGGGCCCTTTTTTGTGGAAGGTTGAGAGAAGCGTACTGAAGCGTCTGATAATCCTAATTCTATAAAACGTGTGTCTCCTAAGTCTATATTGGAAATCATGTTATCAATACAGGTTTGGCAGTGGCTGGTAATGCGGGTTGGCTCTTTTATACAAAGCTTTACATTGTACGACTGTAGTAACCCGATAAACTCCCTAGCCTCAACTGACTTTACAAGGGTGTTGATATTAAAGTCACCACATATTATGATTTTACGTTCCTTATATTTAAATACATAAGTTGGGACGTTTTCAAGATGTTGAAGGAAATTATCATCTCTTTCTGTCTTGGGTCTGTATAAATTAATTACGTAGTATCCATACAAGTCGATCCCACATATTTCAAAGATGTAAGGAATGGAATACTTTCTTCAGAGTCTTTTAGCTTTTTTAAGTCAGTGTAGCGATTACTGGTTCTATTTTTGCGACAGAAGCTGCATGTTAATTTAAACCCAGCTCTTATAATCCTCTCTAAATCTTCCTGGACTCTATGATGCTCAGTTATACATAAAACTTCAATTTTTTTTCCATTGCTGAGCCATATCTCCAGTAAAGACACCTTTGCAGCATTTAAACTCTGAATATTCAAATGTACAAATTTTCTATGTTGTTGCTGATCATTGTGACTGTTTACAAAAAACCCTGGCTTTTAACGGGAGAGTTTGGAGTTGAAGTGGGGTTCGAACTCTCTTCTATTTGGCTGTTTACCGGATATGTAGAAGTTACAACATCTACGCAGGTTTGAGTCTCTACGCTAATACACACGGGTCTCCCAGACGCTACATCCCGCGTTTGAGAGTTTGAACTCTCTTCTGTTTGGCAGTTTACAGAGTATGTAGGAGTTACATCTACGCAAGTTTGAATCTCTACGCTAATACACACAGGTCTCACAGGCGCTACATCCCGCATTTGAGTGAATTCAGAATATTTTTGGCTGTAGCAGAGTCTTAGAATATCCCTCAAAAGGAAGTTACATGCGAGTTCCTTAGAGAGTATAGTACGACTTCTATTTTCAGAGTCCCATATATCAATGTAGGTGCTGTGTGAAAAGCGTGAGCTGAGCAGTCTGAGAGTGCTGTTTACTTTATTTTCATTTAAATACCTGTTTTGGTCAACATTACATAGAATAACATTTGTGTTTGCTAGTTGGTTTAGGTTGTAATACAGTAAAGATTTTAATTTTAAGGGATCTTTATCATTTTTCCCGCTGTTACTGTAACAATATCGCAGACTGTAAGGTTTTTACAGAGAGAGTTACATGAGTTTAGAACTTGATCTATAGTGACATTTGGTTTTATGATAGACTCTACTTGAAATTCGCTACCAAGTGTTTTTGATAGTATTTTATTCATACCTCTACCGGTTTCATCTGACAGTAACATAACTCTCCGTTTTGGTTTTCGGCTGGACTCTTTGGTTTTTATCAATTTGTCTTGGATTTTGTTGGCTGTGTCCTCTATTTTTAAGTCTTTGGTCTTCTCTGGCTCACTCGTACTTGACATTGTATTCTTGTTGGTGGTCGGGATGTTGTTGTCAACACGTACAGATGCGAGATCACTAGACGTCTGCCTCGGTTCATCCATGGTATCTGCGATATGGTCCATCTGTGCTACCACTCTACTTGTGAGTTCTCTTGGTGATTTGCGAGGGTACCCCATTTGGATCAGACTGAGTTTGGTACTGATTCTGCGATATTGTGGAGAGTAAAATTTTAGGGATGACGTGTGTGTAGATGGCGCTGGTTCACCAAAACCCAAAGCTTTAAATATATCGATCTTTTTCTTGCAGTCTGCTAATGTCTTCTTCAAGGAGCTAACTTCCAGGTTGAGACTGTCAACACTGTCTGTGACTGTCATTATTTGCCACCTCGAGATCCGAGAGGAGTCGGCTATTCTCTTCTCGGAGATCACTAAGCTCTTGGTTGTTATCTATCGCATTTGATAAGCTTTGACAGCTAAGATCTAAAAGCGACTCTGGGCTTTGATTTTCTGTATCGGAAATTATCTGCCGTGTGCCAAATGTGTTGAGCAAGGCGTACTGTTGCTGCTGTTTTCAGTGTCTTGTACAGGTATTTTTTGTTGCTTGGTATCCTGGCACTTCTGGCAAGTGAACTTCCTCTTTAGTTCCACAGTGTTCGAGAGGTATTTTGCACTTGAGATGTTGACACAATTATGGTGGTATGCGTCACGACAGATAGTACATGTAAGTAGTTCAGTGGGGTAAACAAATCTTACGCATGCCTTACACTTCATATTTTGGGTTAGCTAGCGACCTCTGGTGGTTCAATCTTTGGTCAAGCCCACCTATGCTCTTATGGCACAACCTCTGTTTGGATGTTCTATCAGAAGATGTCGCCAGGGTAGCATGTAGCGAGGAAAAAGTCGATTTAGAAAAGTCCACCACCCGGGATCGAACCCTGTCTTCTTGAGTTTTAGCAAAAACTCGAGTCGCCGACACGCCGGTTTAACCGCTTAGCCACAAGCGATGCTCTGCCCTGTGGTGAAAATCTTAAGTCCACTGGGGAGACTCTGTTGTGTTATGCATGCAGTATCTGCATGGTTCAACTTCTCCTTTGTTCCAAGACTTGGACTTTGTACACTGGTTCACGCAATTTGGAAAGTTAACGATTTTTATAATGTCACATAATTGCCTTCACAGTGAATAATAATGAAATTGGTTTTGATATATTTTTGAGGCACTCTTGTTTCTTTCTATGGGTATAACATTTTCACTTTGTTCTGTTAAAGTAACCGTTACTCCACTATTGTTTTGCTGTTTTCTTGATAAGTTCACTGGTTTTATCACTAATTGTGAAATTTACCAATGGTTTTCATAATGTGTAGGAATGTTGCACTAGTTTACTTGTCTATGATTTATTTTAAGATTTTTATTTGAGGAGCTGTCTAACTCAATGTTTATGCTGCGGTGGCGCCCTCTTCTCTCTCTCTTCTGTCAGGCACTGCGGTTTTTCAAAAGTGAAAGTGAAAAGTGAGCCAAGTGAAACACGCCCTCTCAGCATGAAATCCTTGGTCTTTTTGGGGTTCTGTAGAGAAACAAGGAACCCTTATAGTTTCGTAAACTCTGTCTGTCCGTCCGTATGTCACAGCAACTTTATGCAAAAACTATTAGGACTACACAGTTGAAATTTGGTATGTAGATTTTAACGATTTTAAAGTATTGTGTGAACCAAATAAAAAAATAAAGGGGGGTGTAAAATTAAAAAAATGGAACTGAAACCAAAAAATTTTTTTTTCATCAAATCTATATGTCTGTGGTGTCTATAGATAGGTCTTAAAAAACGATGTTGAGTTTCCTGAAACCATTTTTCCAAAGTCTTTTATCTGAACATTCAACGATCTTCCTACACGGATTAGCCTTTTCTGCTGCAGTTCACGGAACCTCTCTAACTTCCAGGAAGCTATCCTGACCATCCTCGAAGACATGTCGCGCCAGGGCCGCGCGGCGCCCACGGACAAGAGCAAGTCCCTGTGGGAAGTCTACTGGCACTCGATAGAGGAGTGGGGCAATATGGTCTACAGCTGGGCTTGTGATAACGGCATGAATAACTCGGTGTGCACGCTGTTTGAGCTGAGGGAAGGCGAGAATACTGCTGATCAAGGTCTGTTGTAGTTGTCCAACAACTATCACACCACATACAAATACTAGTTGATTCGAGATTGCCGTTACCTCCCGCCGCTCTCCCCCGCACATATATAACAACGTTGTAAGCAAAAAAACCACAAATCCCTCTAATAAAAGATCTCGTATAAAATAGTACATTTCGTATGAGTTCGTTAAGGCATATTTACGAACCGAGAAGTTTACGGCATAAGCCGAAGACGCGGGACGTAGCTAGGTTCGTAAAGAAACCTTTTCGAACGAGTTATGATCAACCAAACTAATTAGTAACTGATTATGTGGTGATTCATGGCTGAATCTCGCAAGGAAATTCCATTAACTCTACCTTCGGAAATACGCCCGTCAGAGAAGATAGCATGCAAACCTTACGTAAAGCAAAATATTATAGCCCTTTTGGCTTCCGCCTGAGAACCCAAAACCAAGCGGCGCCAAATAGCACCTTGCCATTTTGAATTAAGGAGGCGCAAAAAAAATTATTACGTCTTGGATGCCCACTAGGAAAGTGCTACATTTACCGGTGCCCATATATTTGTATTACGGTAATTTTGTTCACGAGTTCTATGAAATACTAATATGTGACGTCGAAGTCAAATGCTGTCATTTTGAAAAAGTTTTCAAATTGAATTTATAAAACACAACTACTGGAAATATACAATTCTGATATTGTCAAACGTTTTTTTAGAAATAGGTTCAGCTTGAGACAGGTTTCTAGATAATAAATAATAAATAATAATACCTTGGACACTATTTACACACATTGATCTAGCCCCAAACTAGGATTCCCTGTATCTTGGGTACTAGACAACGATACACATACTTATATAGATAAATATTATACTTAGATAGATAAACAGCCATGACTAGGGTACAAAACAAACATCCGTTTTCATCAACAAATATTTGCCCCCATCGGGACTCGAACCCGGGACCCTTGGCTTCGTAGGCAGGGACACTGCCGACTCGGCCATTCGGGTCGTCAAATTGATTGATTGGACTACCTCGTTAAATACCGTATTATGTACTGTCTATTAGCACTTAGAATATACTTCGGCTACTGCCGGATAAAATCTGATGTCACGAGAATATTCGTAAATAAAATGATAATGTTCATGGCGGGAGAGGATCAACATACTCGTGGGCCTCAAAAGCGAAGCCTATTCTAGAGCTGCAGTGCGTATATGTATAGTGTAGATAACCTCACACCTCCCTTGCAGAGTTCCACGGCCTCGAAGTGAACATACTAGTGAAGGCGCTCAAGGCGCTCGAAGGGAAGGGGCAGTGCGAGCTGATACAGTTTGACGACCACCAGGGTGTGAAGTTCTTCTGAGGCCGGCTGTCGATGACATCACACGTCGTACGGATCTTGAACACGTGACGATAGATAGATACGTAGCGTCTGCTATTCTGTGTGGGAAAAGCTATGATATATGTGAATAGTACATTTCCCATGAGTTCGAAAAGGCTTATATTTACGAACCGAGAATTTTACGGCACGAGCCTAAGGCGAGGTTCGTGGAAAAGCCTTTTCGAACGAGTTAGGAATAGAATTTTTCCGCCTGGGAACCCAAAATCAAGCGGCGAAGGTGCTATTTTTAGCTCAGAAGTCGGAAAAGAAAATTTCGATGCGTGTTAGCGGTATCTCAGTTAGGGCCAAAAGCCCTAAAACTGGTAGTAATATTGGATAGCAGTGGTCTGACTGCCCCTTTTAAGACGCGATCTAATAATTATGTCGTCTTCCCGCAGCATATCCGGATGACGTCATTCGTTTAGAGGGGTTTTGATTGTGCTTAAGCGATGACCTTACCCGGAAATACCAAAACACTGATTCAAATTCCTGAACGCTAATTACTACGATTACTTCTACGATGAGTTACTTTGTCGCTTAGTTAAAGTCACGACGGCTCGAAGGACCACACTGTTCATGACCCGTGCGAGGTTAGTGGCGAGTTAATTGTAAGAAAGCATCTTTATTTTGTACACAGATGTTGAACCAATTGGTTCAACATCTGTGTACAAAATGTACACAGATGTTGAACCAATAGTATGCATTTTGTTAATTTATATATTATCTAATGTTGAAATATATTGCATAAGATTTTACGAATATGGTTTTCATTAGTAGGTATGTCACTATCTTGCTAGATCCAAGGGGGTGTAATTATAATGGGCAGCAACTTATTATCGCTGTTTAAAAGAGTATTTTTATTTATAATTAATTTATTACACAAGTTTCCGTAATGTATAAATAGTACAACTTCGAAATTCATTAAAATTTCACACGCAACATTAATTACAATGTAAAATTTGTAAAAGTGTAAAAAGTGGTGCAATTTATGTTTATTGTAGTAGTTTATGTGACTGCTACATAATGGAGGGCAGTACTCGAGAGTGGTTTTATGAAATGAGCCGAAGGCGAGTTTCATAATAATATTACTCGAAAGTTTTAATGCCTAATTATGTACAGTTACATAAACTAGTTTATCTACACACATCATAAGCTCTCTTTGATGTGTTCAGGAACGTTTGACCGGCATTGTGGCTCTGCAGTGCCAACTTCACAGACAAACTAGGGGAGGCACGCAGGCGGACGTCGGCGTTCGAAATTTGAATGTCATAATATGTAGAAAAATTACACATTATGGTCATAATGTGTAATTTCTCAGACAAGAAATGAGTTTTTACCAAGTAGTTTAACATTATGCTGATCGTAATGTACGGTTTTTGTACGCAGTAAAGAGGGTTTATGATACGTGTGTAGATAAAACATATTATGCTAGAAATTCAGATTCATAAGGTGTATAATACTGGCGGTATAAATGTTTGAAACAACTAAATGATCGAATTTCACAAATAAATAATTTAAAACAAATCACTAACGAAAACAAAAATGTATATAAAGGCTCTTGGAACGATATAGTAATATTTATATCATAGTTGTACCCTAAAACAATCAGTCTTCAACCAAAACACGTTCTTAAACTATGATTAATCTTTACCACTAATAATAATAATAATATAAATAAATAATAATACCTTGGACACCTTTTACACACATTGATCTAGCCCCAAACTAGGATTCCCTGTATCTTGGGTACTAGACAACGATATATATACTTATATAGAGAAATATTATACTTAGATAGATAAACAACCATGACTAGGGTACAAACATCCGTTCTCATCAAACAAACATTTGTCCCCACCGGGACTCGAACCCGGGACCCTTGGTTTCGTAGGCAGCGTCACTGCCGACTCGGCCATTCGGGTCGTCTAATAACCAATACAATAAATTAAAATATGCATGTGTCATTTAATCAGCTGACCATATTTTAGGGAATGATAGTAACCATCACTATGAACAACTTTCCCAAAAAAAGTAATGGTCGCAAACGAAAAAAATATTTGGATCCCCCATACTATCTTGTAATCAGCTGATCGGGTCAATGTACTGAGGGACAATATTTTTTCCATTTGCGACCATATGTTTCTTGGCGAAAGTTGTTCATAATGATGGGTGCTATCATTCTCCAAAATATGGTCAGTTAATTAAATGTCACCCTGTATGTACAAATAAAAAATAAAATGTGATGCATATCCCAAGCAAAATCACTAAAAACTGCTTCCGATACCTCCAAAAATTGTACTTTTCCTAAAACTATGACAACAGAATTCAAAATGGCAGCATCTAGCCAACGTACGACGATCAAAAGGTTCAATATCTTAGAAACTACGACATCACAGATATTTTATACAAATTACAACATATCGGCTATTATGCTGAGTCATCGATCGTACCAATTGTACCTGTAATAAATAAAGATGAAGTTCCTAGGTGGTCTCAATTGCAGACGAAGTGCTTAGTTACGTAGCGAGTGAAAGAGACACCCAGCGAAGTTACCCATCGAGTGAAGGAGACAGCGAGCAAAGTTGGTATAGGTACTTTCAGGAAAGAAGAGGTGAAGTGTTTCGTACAATGTACTGATTGCAAAAGAGGTTATTGGTGAACGAATTAATGTATTACAATAATTTAGAACAAAAAATAGCCTTGCATGAAATCAATGAACCTGTAGAGAAATTCACCCCTAACGACATGCTGAAGTTAAAAATACATTTAGGGCGTCAAGTTTTAAAAACATAAAATAATGATATAAGCCTACAACTTTTTATATGGTGTCTCTAGACCCACTAGTGAGTTGTATCCAAGCATATCATAGAGTCTAGGATCGATAAATTCATACTTTGGTAGATGGTCGAAACATATATAGGTAAACCACTTTTAACCATTGTTCTCATACACTTTTCGATTTCCAAATCACGGCTAAAGAAGAAAATCACTTCAAAATTTTTTCGACGTGCGTCGGATGTTTATTTTCATTTCATTACTCATTGTATTTTTCTGTTGAGTTTGCTGTCCCTACAAAATAGAACATAGATTTCAAAATTCGCTGTCACCTACGTCTCGATTTCGTTCTCGTTCACATCAACATACGTGAACATGGCCCAAAAGGAATTTTATCCAGGGCCGTGAAACTCATTATAAAAAAAAATTGGTTGTTTGTAAAGTAGGTTTACGATCGAGATGTTTACGTGATAAGCCTCCGCTCGTGAGGATTCCGCGTGACAAGTTTCACGGAATGACTGGCAGCGCTCGAGATGAGACAGGAGATCGGTCCGTCTCTCTCTCGTTATACCTGCGATCGCGCTCGTGAGGTTTTGGTGTGACACAAGTTTCTGAACATGTCACCCGACTAAAACGATTTTAAAGACGTTATCACGTCAAAAAAAACATACGTGAACATAGCTGTTTCGCTCACTCGCTAGGATACGCCCGCTGACTCGCTCACACAACTCGGCTACGGAATAATACGGTCTCCCGGGCCCATAGACAAGAAGCAATTCCCAAAAACCAGTCGCGCGCGCAACGCTAGAAATATATGCGTTTAGATATTCGAGAACGAACAGTCACGTGACTTTAGCCAGGCAGGCCACAACCTTTATAGCGAATTGCAGTTGTCTACGGGCCCGGACATATCATAGTTTACTACGCTGTGTTTAGTAGATCTGTAGTGGCCAAATGCACAGACTAAGTACCTGCTCAAATTAAGTGCTGCTTAAATGTCATACTGACGCTGTTATTTCCCAAGAGTGTGACAGTACAACTTTCAGTGGCCGACTTTCATTTCTGAACTTGAGACATTGCTGCACTTAATTAGATCAGCACCTGCAGACAGTACATCGCAGGCGGAATGTTTCGAAGAGGCGTAAGTCCGGGTGTACGTAAGGCGACTAATTCAGTCAGTGCTTTCGGCCATTAGTTTATATGTCTTAGCCGTATCATAAAATTGATCATATCATGATGTGGTTGACCGTTTCACGAAATATAACTGTTTCATGAAACAGTCCACCCAAGCTGGCCAGATCGTGTAAACATCACCGTCACATGATATGGCCAAGCATATTTTGCCATATCGTCAAACGTTAATCATGTACCGACTATTTCTAGAAATGGTCATCTGGCCGACTATTTCTAGAAATAGTCAGAAAGGGTTGAATTTGATGAAACATGTCTTTTTAAAAGCATTTTCATTCCGTACTTCCGAACGCTTCGCTGCGGTCGCCCTTTTTAGTTTTCACCGAAGCTACCGCAGTGTTTTGCCCTAAAAGATTTCTCCTTTCAATATGAGTGCTAATTAAACCATGGTGGCCATTTCATGAATTACAATTAGGGACGCCTCCATCGTGACGATCAACGACAAATCGACATCAGCGCCTCTAATGGTGGGTAATGTAATTATTTTACGATATGATCATTGATCACTAACGTTTAACTACATCATCAAATAGTCATGCATTTTGTTGTTCATATCATCAATAGCTGACATTCATTCAATGATCTGGTCAGGCCATTTCATGACATGATCAGTTTGTGGTGGCTTCATCATGAAATTGTCGGTTTTCATGAAATTGTTAATCACGTCATGATATGGTCAATTCTACGATATGGTTACGACATACATATATACTTAATACATGATATCCATGACATTTCCTATTTCCTTACATTGTGTTGTAGTAAATAGTTAATTATTGAACCCGATGCATAGGAATTCCCACCGTGTTCACGAATAATCTTAGCCAAATGTAAATAGCTCTTCGGGCTTGCATTTCATACTGTAAAATCTGAAGTCCCCTTACAAATGGTCATTAGCCTCCAAAGCCGCGTTGCAATACCCATTACCCACATGCTCATCATCATTCCCCACACGGTCGGCCCCGTGCCCCACATCCCCGTTGACCTTGTCAGCCACCACGAGGTCTACAGAGGGAACGACTGCGTTCCCGTTCTTGCTGTTGCTGGGCGGGCGGTAGAACCACCACGCGAGGAAGAAGAAGAGCACGGAACACAGCTTGCCGACTAGGGCCAGAGCCAGCATGTATCTGGAATTGTAATTTCGTATAGTCTTACCGGCAGTCTAGTCTATTAGGCAGAAATTATACTCTGTTACTTGTTTCGGTGGATAAACCACACGTTGGAATAAGCCGTGTAATTTTTGACTTAGCAAGCTCTAAAGAGACAGACCCACAGAACACTGCACCATGCGCGAGATGATTCAGTGCTCCGTGGACAGACCCAAAAACAGTTTGTTAGAATTACCTATCAAGTTGTTCAGGCCGTATATGACCTTAAGTGGACGACTTTGAATTTGAATTTGACTGTTGATGGGCAGTACAAGGAACCAATAGGAAAATGAGGTAAATAGGCATACTAACCTGCTCATATTGATGTTGTCGTATAAAAGGCAGGCCCCCGTAGAGCCACAGACCTTAGACCACAGCGAACACGACAGGTCGATGAGGAACCCGAAGAGAAGTGGGGCCGGGATTGTACCGAGCAGACGGACCTTGATCCACTGGATCCCGAGCGCGAAGGAGCGCTGGTCTTCACGGACGCACCTAATGAATAAACATACAAAAAATCTGGCCCCAAACTGGGATCTCCTGAGCCATGGAAACCAAAAACGCGACTGGTCCCACGACACAGGGTATCCTACTGTAGGGCCAGAAGCAATGTGTGTGCCTGAATATAAATATTTATGTGTATACCGAGACTACAGAAGACCGACCAAATATCAGAAAGTTCAGATATCTTCCTATACGCTGGCCTTCATCGTGGTGAAGTCAGGAACATGGGGGTGGCTGTCAATATTGACAGTTCCAGCCTTGATCGTGAATTGAGTTTGTTCAAGCTCTGTCGAAAGCCACGATCCTCAACGTTGAACTATCTACTAAGTAGGAGGATGATTCGTTACCTCAAAGTGGCAGACAGTGCCGGCATGGTGGCGATGAATGTGAACAGCATCACGCAGAAGGAGAGGAACACGAAGAGCCAGAGGTACGGACAGTCGGAGCTGCAGGTGCTGTTGATGGCTTCGTAGGTAAGAGACGAATTGGACACTTCTGGAAGAAATGATGACGGTTTTCGGAAATCTTTTAGGCCCAGGGTAATCGAGGATAATTTCAAAATCCGGGGTTCAACCTTGATATTATTATGCAAGCTCTGAAAAACTAGCCTTGAATGAGTATCGCGAGAATTAGAGCAGAAGGAATAAGAACGCTCGTCACTATTATGTGGAAGAGGAAGGACCAACCTGAACTACTTAGTCACAGACCTCTACTGACCCATTAGGGTATTAAGGTATTAACCACTAGGTATGAACCTAGACCTTATCATGCTGCATGTGACAGGCTAGTTGATCCTTCTCTTCTTATTTTATTCCAGCTGGGATGACATCGGTATTCCTTGGAAGGTCTGATCTGTGGTCTTTGAAGCACATTATCCTCAGCATGTTAGGGAACTCGCCACGCGACCCGCGTCCATCATTTTCCTACTATCCTCACTATATTGTCGGACGATCTCTAGCATCAAACTTGCAGCAATCTCACTCACCACTCCCAACGGTAAAGGCCGGCAGCTCCAATGCGCTGCTGTTGATGCACCCACAGTCCGCGTACAACTGCGCGGAGCCCACGATCTCCCTCGAGGCGCAGCCGGCATGGCAGGGCGAGTAGTAGACGACGCGGTCGGCGCCGCAGACCGGCGCGTAGGGCGCATCCAGGCAGGCGCACCCGGTGTTGCAGGGGGAGAGGAGACGGTCGCCGCTGAAGAGGGGGAGATATAAAAGGAGTTGGATTCTAAATCAAGGTATCTAAATAGATTCAGAAGAGTTAGTCCCCCTTACTCGATGGTAGCCACGGTACTGAGGACAAATACGTTCACACACTTCTCCTAAATAAAAATTGGTAGATGTTAATACACTTTTAGCAACATGTCACATAAATGAATTATGGTTGTTAGTCGAATAAAGGTCTAATTTTCATCTGGCCAGAATCAAGGTCTTTGGGTCTCCCGAGGATAAGTAAGTAGTCCTTTTACATCTAGCTCAGCATTATGGCTCAAGGCGGATCGCAAACCTTAAAGAAACTTCAAAACTTACCCAGCAATCGCCGCGGTGTTATACGGAACGGTAACCCCAGCAAACGGATAGTCGTCGCACGTCAGTACGAAGCTGAAGGTGAAGACTGCAGCCACCAGGGTGGAGGCGACACACAGCTTGATGATGCCGGCGCAGGCCAGCTGCCAGCGCTTCACCAGCCAGCCGCCGAGGAAGGTGCCGCCGCCGCCAGCTGGTACGGTGATTACTCCTGGCGAGGGGTTGGAGTTAGTACGAGTAGATGAACTTCTTTGAGAGAGTATATAGGTAGCGTTCTTTGTAAAAGTTAAATACTGTCTAACCACAGCACTAAACGAGCTGTAACGAGATATAGGTTCCAGAACACGGGCCAAAAGAGAAGGACTTGATACTTTCCTTTAGAGTTGGTAACTTCTGCATGCACAACAGTCATTTTACCATGTGGTAACCAACCGCTTATATGACTAGGTAGGTAGTTATAGCTAAGAGTTGATTAATAAGAGGCAAAAAGACATAAATTTCAAATAACCACCTAAAAGCAGAGCAGCCTCCGAAGCATTCACAGAAAACTGGTTCTCTATCAGCTTCGGGAGGAATGCCGCGAAGCCGGAGATCAGCATACCCTCGGAGGCGCCTGCCAGGTTGAGGAACAGGAAGGTGGGGTTCCTCAGCAGGGCTGCAGTGGCGCGCGGCAGCTCCCGCAAGGCGCTGAACGCGGCTGACTTGGAGGCTTCGCCCTGGTGCGCTTCGCACACTTTGGAGGCGCGGATCTCTGAGGCGCCTGTTGATTTGCAGAGTTTGGATTTGGTATTTTCAAAAGTGTGCAATTCAGGGTTTGCGGTGCGTCTGTTAATTTTTTATGTGAGTGGTACAAAACCATTTTGAGCTTCGACACAAAACATCTCATAATTTGGTCAGCTAAAGTCAAAGTCTAACTTATTTATGGCAACAAATATAATGATCACCAAAATATTTTTTTCCTACCCAAAATGGATAAGTAGATAGAAGAAACACCAAAAGTTGCAAAAAATATCAGGGCAAAATACTGCGGTAGCTTAGGTGAAGGGTAAAGGGGGTGAGCGAAGCGAAGTCCCCTTTATCCTTCGTGTTAGGTTGAACATGTAAAAACAACAAAAAATACTTAAAACATAAACTTAAGTACACAAAACATAAAAAGAAGTTTGGTGATCATTTATCCAAACACAATTTGGTGGACATTTATCCATTCTGGCAGTCATTTCGAATTTATTGGTAGTAAAATAGGTGCGTTTTTGGTAATCGTTTAAACATAAGCCCTTATTTATTACTGTAGATATTGACATATACTTAGCAAACGACATTAAGTTTCTAACGTCTCGTCTCTGTTTGTGATTGGGGGGTGAAGTGGGATTAAATTGGCATTGTTATGGTTTTTGATAGTGATGCAACGAATACAAATATTCGTATTCGCCGAATAATAGACATTTACCGAATATTCGTATTCGGCGAATACCCGCATCAGTCGTCGGCACTAGATAGATGCTTATCTAAAGCTCCCAAATTTATCGCCGACTGCTGATCCAGTGGCCTTTTGGCGAGAAGATGTCCATTTTCCAAGTCTGAAAAAACTCGCCCAAATTTTTTTCCACTGAAGCCATGTTCACTCGCCTCGGAAAGACGTTTTCAACAGCTGGAAACATCCAGACTGAAAAAAGAAATCGCCTAAAACCAGAAATCTACAAATTTTATGATTTTTAAATAAAAATTTGCCTATTGTAAATTTTAATAATTAGGAAAATATAAATTCATCAAATAAATTAGTATTTTATTACCATGGCGAGATATTCGTATTCGTATTCGTATTCACCGAATAGTAGGTTTGATATCCGTATTCGTATACGTAAAAGTAGTATTCGTTGCATCACTTAACTTAAAAAAAACACGGCTGAGCTAAAAATAACATAACAACACAGCGATACGCCTTATGACGACGACCGCTGTGCCGCTGCGGTCGTGGTTCCGGCTCCCATGCGAGGGGTCCCGGGTTCGGGCTGGGGGTAAAGACAAAGAAAAAAACCAGGTCTTGGACGTTTATACGTGTGTATGTCGCTGTTTGACTACCCGAATGGCCGAGTCGGCAGTGACCCTGCCTACGAAGCCAAGGGTCCCGGGTTCGAGTCCCGGTGGGGGCAAATATTTGTTTGATGAGAACGGATGTTGGTACCCTAGTCAAGGTCTTTTATCTATCTAAGTATAATATTTATCTATATAAGTATGTGTATCGTCTAGTACCCAAGATACAGGAAATCCTAGTTTTGGGCTAGATCAATATGTGTAAATAGTGTCCAAGGTATTATTATTATTATCCACAGTAAGTGTGTGTAATATTCGATGTGGCAGAAGCACAGTTGTGCCAACGTTTAGCCAGTTATTCAATAGAGCATTTTGAATGACAGGGGGCTAGCCCATCATCGTTGTTATGGAGATATGTCTGAGGCAGTAGGTTCTAGTTTCACTTGAAGAAGCCCTGGTACCTGGCAGCTCATGTGGGAAGGCCAGCAGCGGGATGGCAACGATCAGACACAGCACAGCCGACAGGATGAAGCCGATCCACCAAGCGCCGATCCACACAGAGCTCATGGGGGTGATGCCGACGCTGAACATAGAATACAATAGAATTGAATTGAATGTATAACTAGTTTTGGTTATAATTTCTATATATAAGTATAATAGCCAAGTACGTTTGTCTTTAATATTTAAACAAAAAAATGTAAATCCGTAATTGGCTAATATTAAGATTATTTTTCTTGCCTTACATAATTGTATTAGCTGTGGATTTTTTAAGATCAATAAATAAATAAATAAATTGAAGGCACATATATTCAACACATACAACTTAACCCATAAACAAACGAGCTATTTCGAGTAGTAGATGAAAATCGATCGCTTTTCCGGGGTGATTCGGGGTCGGGGATTCATTTTTTAGGGTTCCGTACCCGAAGGGTGCCAAACGGGACCCTATTACTAAGCCTCCGCTGTCCGTCCCTCCGTCCGTCCGTCTGTCACCAGGCTGTAGGTATCTCATGAAACGTGATAGTTAAACAAATGAAATTTTTACAGATGATGTATTTCTGTTGCTGCTATAACCACAGATACTAAAAAACAGAATAAAATATATATTTTAGGGGGCTCCCATACAACAATTCCTCTAATACCATATACAAACTTATGAATGCACCTGGTTACGTACATGGAGTGTGAAAATAGCCGCACCAATAACTTTGTGATTGACAACATTTTGTTATGTAAAATCCAAACTATTCACTCCACACCATCCCTACCATTGTACGGTGGTACGGAACCCTTCGTGCGTGAGTGGCTACTCGCACTTGACCGTTTTTTTATTAGTTTTTTTATAAAAGTGGGTTTTTATGGTGGTAAATTATATAAGTATGTGAAAATTCACAATTAGAGTAAAATATATGCCATTGTCCGTTACAGTTTCATTTAATTTTTTGTGTAATTTCTATACTAGTGTTTTCCCATGGTTCACTTGTTTTTTATGTCGTGAAATAAAATGTGATACCTTTTGGCACAAATGTTAGTACTAATTTGTAGAATGTAGAAATGCGAAATCCATCTACTTAAAGATGTGCCAGAAAACATCAAACAAAATATAAATAGATTTATTTTGTAAGAAACTTCATTCATTCAGGGTTTATACGTATCATAAACCCTCTGTACTGCGTCCATGAACCGCACGTTATGACCAGCATAATGATATACTACTTGGTAAACACTAATTTCTTATCGGAATATTGATATATTATGACTAGTATAATGTATCAATATTTCGACATATTATGACATTCAAATTTCGAATGCCGCCGCCCGCCCGCGTTCAGCCCCTAGTTAGTCCTTGAAGTTGGTACTACTGAACAAGCTAAACAAGTCCAGAGAAATGTTCAATGCCACAATGCCGGTCAAACATGCGGTTCCTGAACACATCAAAGAGAGCTTAAGATATGTGTATAGATAAACTATTTTAGCTATTATACTAATTAGCCATTAAAACTCTCGCGTCATATCATTATTTCGAGTTTGAATGACCTTCATTATGTATAAGTCACATAAACTACTATTATAGCATAGACAAAAGTTTTTTAAGAAACTTACTCTTATATATGAATGTCAGCCAGTATTTTTACAAAGAGAGTTATCGGTCAACGGTAAATCATTTACCATCAAAACACCTCTTCTTTGGACCATCTAAATATACACAAAATGCATGCGCATGCGCCACTAGTAGCTGGACCTACTAGTGGCGCATGCGCATGTGTCAAGAATATAGTAAATTTTACATATTATGAGAAACGGAAAAGTTAACGGAATCTTCGTTGAACAATTCTCACGAATTTATCGAGGTGAGCAACAAAAAGACGTTTTGTTTGTGTCGAAAATTCGGTTGATTAACTCCCAAATCGGCTAACTCTGAGACGTGACGTTACGAAGTGAAATTTGACAGGAACCAAACCCGGAAACTATCTATGATTGGCTAAGCCCTAAAATGGATTAAATAATTGTGGCCATCAAAAAAATATGAGAGATTTTTGGTAGACACATCATGTGGTTAGTATATCTTTTAATTTATTAAGAGTTAAACATATGTCTTCCAGACTGTGCCTGCATAAACAATTTAATATCATATTGAGTAAATACAGTAAAAAGAAAAAAATATATAAATAAATAACAGTCCTGTTTCTGCAAATTACTTTTCTGTCATTTACTTTTGCAGCGGGAGCCTCGCTAACACTTTGTACCGTTCTTCCATGACTCGTCAGAGATAGATTTGACTGCAAATGATGCATTTGGAGTGCCTTGCATTGAACCTATTTACAAAATCTATATATATATATATATATATAAATAAAATAGCAAGACAACTTATATTATTAAGCAAATAGTAAGTACCTACCTTCTGTAAATTATAAAAGTAAATTGAATCGTCGCTACAATAGGTACTTACCTATTAATAAGCTAAGTTAAGATTTCGTTTTCTACCTACCTACTTCATTCGTGTAACATAAGTTAAAATGGTTGCTGCATTATTGAGTTCTTTCTCAGATTACTGTTATAAATTTTCACGTACCTAAAATATTATAATGTGTTCAGGGAGTGCTAGTCCGCCATCATCAGACTAATGCGCAGTTTGGCAGACCTGAATTATAATACTTAACTTAAGATTATCCATGAATAAATACAATATATATATGTTAAGGGGATATCTCGTCCGTGCAAAGGTCCCCGTTACTCCAGGCGGAATGACCCGCAGTGTGACAGGGACGGAATCGGGGAAAAAATGACAAAAAGCTGGTTTTAAATTGATACAAAATCAACCAAAATAGCTATGAATATTTCTTTATAAGGTAATTTAGGTATTGTCAAAACCCATCTAAATAAATATTTTTTAATTCTTTGTGCTATTCCAATTTGTCAGAAAATCAAAAAAGTGTAAATTTAGACCTCATTTCAATAATTATTTCTATCGAGAGAAATTCCTCCAATCGCGTTTTTGTTATTACAGAATCTAGAAAAAAGTCCCAAAATTGTTATATTAATTTATTAAACTTGGGACTTCTTTTGAACAGCAGAGAAATAACTTCAAAAAGTGTCGATTTTGTCAATATATCACCTTAACGGAGTACATTTATAAACATAATTAGGCCTCTACCCACCACTGGGGCCACTACAGGCCACTGGGCTTGTCCCGCGATAATCGTGTACTAAACCGTGCACCGAAACTAACCCACCGACTTTGGTGCGTAGAGGCCTTTCATGAATGAAAGATCCTAATTTCGCATGCAGCTATTTTGGTCACTCCATATATTTTGAACTGAAAAAGAAGGTGTCTCCTCATTGTAGTATTAATAGTCACGCTAATGATACGGTCCCAATTCTACGAGTATGTACAACTTGCAAAGTGGCACAATGTAATGACAGATGTGTCGTGAACGTTTTGAGTTCCCTTTCTCAAGAGGCAAGGAGTCAATCAGTCCCACTCTCTTCTCCTTTAAGAATCGCTTGAAAGAGCACTTACTTTCTCTTTCATCATAGGCATTGTATATATAATTATGTAATTGTATTTATCTGTTTATTATAATTATTTGTTTGTTTTTATTTTATCTACTATTTCTTTTATTATATGTATTTTTATAGTATATTTTATTGGTATTTGGTAATTTTATAATTGCACTAGACTACCCTTTTCAGTTTATATGTATCCTATATTGATAGGTTTGCTGGAAGAAATCTCTGTTGAGAGATAAGCTCGCCTTTTAATTTCTTGTAAAATGTTTTGTTGTAATGTTCTGTGCAATAAAGAATTGTGAATTGTGATGTGTAACATTGACAGTAATTGTCGTGTTTGGCATTTACCTAATACCGTTACCCCAATGACGCATAACAATAAGTCCAGGAGGGGATAGCTGGACGAGATTGCCATTGTGCCTACTTCCATCATATCACCTTAACGGTTATTACCTTGCTCTCAATGTCAGTATATTCAATTCAATCGTTTTGGTATGTTAATTCATGTGGCTTTGCACAATTCCACTGAGTTTCAACGGTGTTTTTAGCCCAGCAAACTTGTGTTTTTCTAATACGGAGGGTGGTTAGAGTGCTCTCAACTAAATGAAGTGGTCTGGTAAAGGGACTGCAATGAATTAGAATAATAGCACTTGTTGATCTTTTGTTTTCTTTTAAAATACAAGCGAACCTGAGAATTACACTTCTATGAACGCAGCCAAAACATCAATCCCTGTCTCGGAAACCGTAAAAAGTTAATTCAAAGCTCGTTTTGATACTCCTCGGCGCGTATAGAAGCCATGGAAGGTACCTACATATTAAAACGGTGGAATTAATTTGGCTCAAAAGTTGCTAGAGCAGAACACAATGAGATGAAAGTAAGGGGGCAACTTTGGCTGAATGAAGCCCCGTCGTTGCCGCCGCGATGAAATATTAAAAAATATGAACAAGAAGAAAATCGCGCGGGAAACTTACCTGTCTTTTTCGCGACAGGGAATTATTCTTCATCTGGATATTTAAGCTCTAACTGAGGGCTGGTGTTAATCAAATAGCGCAATGGAATTTAATTAAAATCAGCGTTTTACGGTTTCTGTTGATTTTCATTGAAATAATTTATTCTTGAGCTAAGCTGAAATTTTCTGCCAGTTGTACTAACCGTTAATATTATACCATATTCTAGGTATTGTACTTCTTCCAAGGAATCAAATTTTCAGTAAATTTGGTCACCAAAATAGTATTACTTATTTTATTGCGGAATATGATTCTCCACTTTCAAATGGGGGACAGGAATGCACGGCCCAGTAATGCCCGGCCCCGGAATGCCCGACCCCGGAATCGTGGGTTTGGGACGCTAATTCCGGGGCCGGACATTCCAAACCGCACATTACTGGGCCGTGCTTTCCGAGGCCGTGCACTGCCTGTTCGACCCCGGAATGCCCGGCCCCGGAATTGTGGGACGTCTCTCATTGGCTGGACATACTGGCTTCTGATTGGTCGAACATTTTCGATTTAACTTAGACGAATCTAAGGCCATGGTCATAGTAGTGGGGTTTTTTGTAAGCAAGTTTAACATTCACTTGACACATATCATAACCTAAAAATTATTCATATTTGGTTAGTTTAAAATAAAAACAAACTCAATTCTGCTATTTCTTAAAAAAAAAATTAACACTGTGAAGACACAGTCTTCACAGTGTTATGTTTTTCAAGTGCATTATATTTATTGAGTCAAATTTGGCTAGAGTAGGTTATTGTGGCTAAATTTCAATTGAGTTATAGGTTAGGTTAGAACTTAGAAGAAGCAAAACCGAAGCGTAGCGGAGCGGAGCGAAGCGTATGCAAATAAAACAAAACATTTAACGATATTAATACATTTTTTGAGATAGACACTATGAACACACCCTAATCTCTGATGTAGCAGTTGTCTATGGTACTCGGGACGCCAATTCCGGGGGCGGGCATTCCGGCGTCGAGCACTATTTAGTACGGCCACGGAATGCTCGGCCCAGGAATGACCGACCCCGGAATCGTGGGCTTTCGGGACGCCAATTCCGGGGCCGGACATTCCTGGGCCGGACAATACTGGGCCGGGCATTACAGGGACTCCTTTCAAATAACACTAAAATCATGTTTCTAACTGTTTTTTTTTTTTAAATAAGACCCTTTTAATTTTACCCGAATGCAGGGCAGCGAAATAAGGAGAGTTATGTGTTTGACCTGTATGTAAGACTGTTCCTGGATTCTTTCGTAACAATTTAACCGATTTTAATAAATGACACGTCATGAGTTTTTGGTTGATAGCGCAAGTTTCACTGGATTATTTAATTCCTTTTTTTAATGGCGAATTTTTGTTTTTAAATGTGCGGGCTGAAAAAAATTTGTAAGATCATCGAATGTGGTATCAAAATAAACGGCTTTAAAAGTCGAGTACGTAAATATATGCTTATCTTGCACAAGCTATGTATAATAGACATTCGTTGTACAATAAACAATGAAAAAGTTTCGTAATTTTGTCCTAAAAAAGCGGGAAATAAATAATAGAAATCCCGACAGCGATGCACTCGGGATGTGCTGTCAGGATGTGCTTTTAAGCACAAAACAAGCAGATCAGATTTAACGCAATTAATGAGATTTGATAAATTTTATATAAAATTTAATTTAATTTTATATAAAATTCTGGCGTAGGGGAAGGCCCACAAGGAGATGGAGGGATGACCTGGACAGGTTTCAACCACGGTGGGGCAGTACAGCTTCGGATAGGGATGTGTGGGCTCGGAATCGTGAGGCCTTGGCCCAGCAGTGGGACACCGTAGAGGCTACATAAAAAAATAAGTACAGGGTTAAATAAAATAAAATTTAAATGGAGGGGGGACCAATAAAATTTAATATAGTTGGTTAAATTTAAAGTTTAGTTTAATTTTGGTTTAATTCTGTAATAATTAATACTATAATAATTTTATCGAATCTCAATAATTACGTTAAGTCTTAAATTGCTTCTTTTGTGCTTTTTAATGTACCGCATTTGGGATTTTTAGTATTTTTATCTTCACACGTATCATAAACCCAAAAACTGCATGTTACGATCAGCATAATGTTAAACTACTTTGTAAAAACTCATACCTTATCTGAATATTGAACATTATGACCATAATGTGTAAATTTTCTACATATTATGACACATTCAAATTTCGAACGCCGACGCCCGCCTGCGTGCCGCCCCTTCTTTGTCTGTGAAGTTAGTACTACAGAACAATCTAAACAACTCAATGCCACAATGCCGGTCAAACATGCGGTTCCTGAACATCAACGAGAGCTTATGATATGTGTGTAGATAAACTAGTGTATGTACACAATTAGGCATTAAAACTCTCGAGTGATATTATTATGAAACGGCAACAAATATAATGATCACCAAAATATTTTTTTCCTACCCAAAATGGATAAATGAACACCAAAAGTTGCAAAAAATATCAGGGCAAAATACTGCGGTAGCTTAGGTGAAGGGTAAAGGGGGTGAGCGAAGCGAAGCCCCCTTTATCCTTCGTGTTAGGTTGAACATGTAAAAACAACAAAAAATACTTAAATTCAATTCAATTCAATTCAAATTTATTTCAGATTATAATGTACACTTGTATATACAATAAATCCATATGTTGTCATTAAAATTAAAATTAAAATTATAGTCACAGTAGATTAAATAAATAAATATTAAGATTATTATTATTATTTTTTATAAAAATAATTATGCACACACACACACACACACACACACCCTTACACACCTTCACAGAGTCACACACACAGAACATTGTTGTCATACTCATCATAGAAATTATTATTATTATTATTATTCCAATACCCATCTTATTTTATTTTAGTTTTATTACCGCAAAGGTGCACCCCCACCCAATACTTTAACATGGGGTTGTCCATCTTTCCAGCTAGTGCACTGAGGATAGTGTTGGAGCTGCCGAAAAAGCGGTTTCTCAGGGAAGCAATCCTCTTTCGAATGATTGCGAAGAAATCGTCAGTCCTGGCTTCGGCAAACATAGCTGAGGCGCTGCAGTACCGCGGCAGCCCCAACACATAAAACATAAACTTAAGTACACAAAACATTAAAAAGAAGTTTGGTGATCATTTATCCAAACACAATTTGGTAGACATTTATCCATTCTGGCAGTCATTTCGAATTTATTGGTAGTAAAATAGGTGCGTTTTTGGTAATCGTTTAAACATAAGCCTTATGAAACTCGCCTTCGTCTAGTTTATTAAACCCACTCTCGATATTAATGCCCTTCATTATGTAGCAGTCACATAAACTACTATTAAATAGTCATTTATTTACTTTTCTTTCTGCACTTTTTCTTTGATTTGGCGTTTAATTACCCGATTATAATTTTTTACCTCGAATTTAGCCAGTTCTCTAAATCTACTTTCCTGATTCTGCTGTAGGTATGGATTGCTGGTCTTTTTAGGGTTCCATAGAGAAACAAGGAACCCTTATACATAGTTTCGTCAAGTCTGTCCGTCCGTCCGTATGTCACCGCAACTTTATGCAGAACTATAAGGCTACAGTATTGAAACTTGGTAGGCAGATGTATCTGTGAACCGCTTTACGATTTTTATACACAAATTGAAAAATTTTAATAATTAAAAGGGGCACTCCATACATTGAACTGAAATCAAAAAAATATATCATCGAACCTATATGTGTGATGTGTCTATATATACAGGGTTACAGGAAAAGTCGACCTAGATCCGTTAAGGGCGTGTAGTACACATCATTTCTAAATGATTTCACTATGGAACCCCCCATCCTAAACTTAACCGTTTTCGAGATATACGAGTTTTTTTTTTTATGAAAATGCCCAATTTTTCGGCTATTGAATTGAATATTTTGATTTTTTTTGACTCTAATGATTATTTTTTTGGTTTTTTACATGAAGAATGAGATGCTTAATGACCTCAATGACTAAAATTGCAAGTAAGTTAACTAAATAGGTCATTGTAGACGATCAAAACTTAAGAAAATAAGTACAAATTATAAAAAAAAAAACTTTTCTGGATATCTCAAAAAAATATTACGGCACTTGCTCTGCAGATGTGCTTAAAAACATCTACATTTTATCAGCTATCCAACGAGGTATAGCACTCTAGGGTATTTATTAACCTCAAAGGTGAAACTTAGTTTCTAAGGCTACATGGCAGTCAGAATAAATAGCGCTTATTTAATCTAATTAATTTGACTTATGTTTAGCATCATCATTTCAGCCTACTGGCTTCCATTACTGAACATAGGCCTCCCTCGGCTAGGTACAACCTTCACCATCCATCGATGTCCCGCTATCCTGACCTAGAGATCATTCAGTTTTTAAAGCATTTTTTTTTTGTTCAGATCGTCGATCGCTCCACTAGTCCACTTTTCACTACACCAGTGGTTAATGTTCTTCTTATGTCGTTAGCAGCATTAATTATCCTTTCTTTGAGAACTTCCACTGACGATATGGGGTTGGGCTCACTGTAAACGAGGCTCTTCATGTGCCCCCATACATAAACATCCATGGGAGTCAGGTCGGGACTTCTTGCTGGCCAGGGTAAAGGCCCACCTCGTCCAATCCATTTGTTAGGATAGTTAGTGTCCAACCATTCCCTAAAGCTTCTTCTGAAATGAGCAGGGCAGCCATCATGTTGAAACCACATGTCCCGCAATAATTGTAATGGGAGATCATCTAGTAGGTCACCTTAGTCACCTCTTAAGAAATTTTCATAAGTTTCACCATTGAGATTGTCTGGAAGAATGTAAGGCCCAATCAAATGGTTGGAAATGATGCCCATCCACACATTTATACTAAATCGTCGTTGTGACCCCTTTACTCTTTTCTTATTTGGATTGCCTAGTTCTTTAGGAGCCCAAAAGTGTGCGTTATGATAATTAGTAATACCGTCCTTATCGAATTTGGATTCATCTGTCCACAATATTAATTTTAGGAAATTCGGGTCCTCGATATCTGCATTGAGCATAAATCTGCAGAAGTCCATACGTCTCGCGGGATCTCCTTCTTCAATTTCATGTACCGGCGTGTAGTGGTATGGATACAGGCCTGCCGTATGAACCGTAAACCACACTTTCCACTGAGTTAGGCCCAGTTCACGGGCAACAATATTGGTCGAAGTGGTTGGGTCTCTTCTGAACCGTTCTACGATTTCGTTGTCTTGTTCCTCGTCGTCATCAATGACACGTGGTCTTCCTAAGTCCGTACGTCGTCGCGAAACAGAGCCAGTTTCACGAAGTCGTCGGTAAACTCCGTCGAAAACGCTCACATCAGGTACTCGACGGTCGGGATAGCGTCGTATGTACTCAGTCCGAGCTCGTGCGGACACGCAATTGCAGTATCCGTAGCAGATAAGCATATCCGCATATTCTTCGTTCGAGTATGTTGCCATTTTCAACAGTCCAGTATCACAAGCACAAATCAGAGTCCAGTAAACAAGAACAGTAGTCACAGTTAGAAAAATCAGTCCAGAAACAAAGCCAAGTCGGGTGGGAATCCGAAAGCACAATAATTCGCATCTACCATGGACGAATCGCATGAGCAGACTAAAATGGATGGCAAGCAAACAAACAACCAAATACAAAACAATGGGCATGTTGTATCCCCAAACTTGTTTTTGCACATTATTTTTCTCACTCTCAACTGCATAAATCGTAAGTTGTCTCGCTCACACGCACCGGATTAACTTGAAGGACAATAGCCGAGGGACCCGTTAGACCTACTACCTGAACCAACAACCCTAGGTTATTATACCTCGTTGGATAGCTGATAAAATGTAGATGTTTTTAAGCACATCTGCAGAGCAAGTGCCATAATAATTTTTTGAGATATCCAGAAAAGAAAAATATTTGTTTATAATTTGTACTTATTTTCTTAAGTTTCGATCGTCTACAATGACCTATTTAGTTAACTTACGTGCAATTTTAGTCATTGAGGTCATTAAGCATCTCATTCTTCATGTAAAAAACCAAAAAAATAATCATTAGAGTCAAAAAAAACCAAAATATTCAATTCAATAGCCGAAAAATTGGGCATTTTCATAAAAAAAAATCTCGAATATCTCGAAAACGGTTAAGTTTAGGATGGGGGGTTCCATAGTGAAATCATTTAGAAATGATGTGTACTACACGCCCTTAACGGATCTAGGTCGACTTTTCCGGTCTTTAAAATATTACATTGAAACTACTGTACTTATTTAAGACCTAATGTAACATGTTTTTTATTGCAATAAATATATTGAATTGAATTGATAAAAATGACGGTGAAGTTCCTGAAACCATTTTTCCTCAAAGTAAATCGTTAACCTGCTACGGCGCTGAGAACCTAAAAAGGAACTTTTATGACAGACGTGACCTAGAGTACTGTAGATTTTATTGTGGGCATTTATGGGCAAAAACATAAAAAATGCCTTAATTGTTGTGTCATTATTTTTTCTTTTCCGGCCAGCAGAGAAGCGAAAGGGTTAAAGAGACAGACCCTTCCAAAGAGGAAAAATGTGTCCCCCCCTCTCTAACTTTATAAGTAAGAGAGTCAAAAAGCTACACAAAATATATGCTGTGTCTCAATATACACTTTCAACGAATATTGGTTTGAACAAAATAAAATAAGCTGTTTTTAAGATATAGAACATTAAAACCGCAAAGAAAACTTTGTCATTCATACAAACACTTGGAAAAACAAAGTTACAACACAAACATCCAGTCACATAATTACTTGCTACAACGGAACCCTTTATCGGCGAGTCTGACTCCCACTTGGCCACTTTTTTGAGTGCAATGTTTAGGGCTCATACGATTATATGATTCGGGTGTTTTCGGGAATACGACATCTGGCGAAGATTTCTATGATAATTTTATGAAAAAACGCAAAAATATTCATAACTTTTAGGGAAATTGAGATATGGTCATGCTGACAGAAAGATTTTTTGTCGAATGATGACTGATGAATGATGAATGAAATGACTTACTCTACCTCACTGTTTCGTTTGATCCTCGACTTTTGGGACACCCTGTATATGCAAGCACGAATTCTTTAGACGAGGTACCTTGTTGCCATATATATAAACCTATAATAATAAAGCTACCTACTTACATGTCTAAGATATTTTGATTAGTCTAACTCCAGAGTATAAGTAGAAACCAGTTGAACAAAGTGTCTTAGAAAAACCGGTCAAGTGCGAGTCTAACTCGCGCACGAAGGGTTCCGTACCATCGTACAATGGTAGGAGGATGGTGTGGAGTGAATAGTTTGGATATTACATAGCAACATGTTGTTTACAAAGTTATTGACGCGGCACTTTCACTTTCACACTCCACGTATGTAACCAGGTGCATTTATAAGTTTGTATGTGGTATTGAAGGAACTATTGTATGGGAGACCCCTTAAATATTTATTTTATCCTGTTTTTTAGTGTTTGTTGTTACAGCGGCAATAGAAATACACAATTGTATAAATTTCAACTGCCTTACTATCGCGGTTCATGAGATACAGCCTGGTGACAGACAGACGGACAGCGGAGGCTTAGTAATAGGGTCCCGTTTGGCACCCTTCGGGTACGGAACCCTAAAAACTAGCTAGTTAGAAGCAAACGAATACTAGTTCAACTTACGTGGCTGAGTCAACGGTGACGAAGTCTGTGTAGAGGTTGAGCATCTGTCCACCCACCACGTAGCCCATCGCCGGCCCCACCACGGCCATGGTGTAGTAGACACCTGGAGTCACAAATGTACCATATTTAGTGCACCCATGCGAGCTACACACACTAACAGGCAAAAACGGCTGGACCTACTTTGATGATTTTTTTAACTGTTCGTTGAAGTCCCTTTCGGACCGGCTCTAAAACTACTGTGAATTTCACTGAACTGAAAATGGTTTTTAGGTAATTTGGGGGCGTAGATTTCAAATCTGGCGCCGGTTTTCCCATTTTCCGACGCCATCTTGGAAACACTAGATACCATCAATTGTCTCTTCTTGGGCCCTACATTTCCTACGTACAATTGTGTGTGTCACAATCGTATCAACTGGGGCCCTACACTTCCTACCTACATTTCTGAGTGTCACAAACGTATCAGACTGGGCCATTCCATACCACTTTGAAGCTATAGAAAATACAGGTTATAACAATTAAATAGACTTGTTAGTATCAAAATTAACCGTTTATTAGAAATAACATAAATTATTGCTTCTTACAGAACAAATCAACAATAGGAACTATGATTGAGATCAACTAGGTTTATTAATCAGTCTTGAATTACCCTTAATATTATTATTATACTTGTACTTCTATTTAATTGTCATTGTGAAATTTAAAGAAGCAATTACGATCTTTGTTTAGACACAAATAAATGTCGCACTTCATACAACGACAGCGGGTTCGGCTTGAGCAGCTTTCGAAACGGCAGCAACTAGGCTGCTTCAAAGTGTCATATATTGGCCAATGGTTGAAGCCGTCGTTTTGTTTGTCCAGAGATGGAAGCGGCTTTACCCTGTATGTGGAACTAGAGGGCATATCTGCGAACTCTAGATATTCCCTGCTTCTTTTCCTTGGAGGACCATGCAGAAGATGGTCACTAATAGACAGCCGGAACTGCAGCAAATCCTTAATGTCCTTAGATCTGCGATTATTCGCTTGACAATCGGCTCGGTATTCAAACCACGAATTGACGATCACCAGGTCAAACATGTGGAGGATTAGTTTTATTGTCCACTTCCTGGATTTACGCCATGTCCAGTACGTCTCCAGCATTTGGTCGCAAACTTCAACCCCTCCCATAAACGTATTATAGTTTTTAACTATAGCCGGACAGAATACTTTGACATATTGTGGTCGCTTCTTATCCCATCTTCACACTTTGGTTCTCGGCTCAGCCCCAAATGCTGTTGAGGTCAAAAGGACACCTTTAGTGTCCTTCCATTTGACAATACTGATGCTGTTATCGCCGTTAACAGCTGTCTCGTCTTCTCCTCTGACCATCTTCTGATCTTTTTTGAACTCGTATCGAGTTTTATTTTTTGTATTGAATCGGTTGACCATCAATGTTCCTGTACCTTCAAGTTTTTGATTGTTCAGCTCGTTCATTAGCGGAAGAGACGTAAAGTATCGATCGAAATACAAGAAGCTACCTTCTGGTAATGTCATGCTCAAGCGCAGGACAACAGCTGCTCCGATTCCAATTTTTTCAGAATCGGGTGAGGTGGTTGTATTTCCTTGATATACATAGTCAGGTCATAAGTTCTGTCACATGTGCAATATGAAATAATTTAGACATGTTTATTATTTATGTAAACATTTATATAGCAAAATGAACTTAATAAAACATAGATTCTTATGGTAATAAAGTTTATTCAAAATGACCCCCGCGATTATGAATACAGGCCTTTATTCTGCGCGGCCAGTCGTCTATCGCAGCACGAACGAGGTCCATGTCAATATCGGCGGCTGCCTTAATCAAGGATGCCTTGAGTGACTCCAAATCAGGATGAGGCTTTGAGCAGGCCTTTTCCTCCAAGTGTTGCCATATCTTGTAATCTAACGGACTCAAATCTGGACTGGAGGAGGACGATTTCACGCGCCGCCAGCCAGTCTTGTGTGCTTTTCGCTCTATGAGCTGGCGCAGAATCTTGTTGGAATACCCAGTGCCTGTTATTAAACATGGTATGAGAAACAGGTTCCACAAGGTTCTTGAGGACTGTATTTTGATACACAACTGCATTCGTTTTTACGCCCTTCTCACAAAAATGTACCTCAGTTAAGCCCCAATAAGAGACTCCCAACCAAACCATGAGCGAGGATGGAAAATCCTCGTTGGACACGCGGAATACGGTTGCTCGCTTCTTCACTGCTGTGTGCGTACACCTTATCATTTTGTTTGTTGTAGCTCTCTTCCACGGTGAAAATTTTTTCATCCGAAAAAAGAATTTCCCGATGCTTTTTTCCCGCGTACCGCTTCAACAAAGCGCGGCATCTCTTCAGTCTCAGGTCCATTAAACGAGCGTGCAAACGATGTCCTGTTTTTCTTCGATGTGCCCTAAGCCCTAAGTCTTCATTTAACACCCTTTTCACCGTGGTCCTGCTTAACCCCATCTGAAGGGCCAACAGTTTCTGCTTACGTATGGGATTTCTTTGAATTCGCGCCTTCACAGCTTTTATCACTGCTGGAGTCCTAACAGAGCGAGGGCGACCACTTCTTGACCTGTCATCTACACTAGAGTCTTCATTGTATCGTTTTATGGTACAATAAACGAATCTTTTGGTTATATTAAAAATTTTCAGTAAGGCGAAAATCTGAATTGGCGCGTAACCGCAACGATGCAACGCAATAACTGCGACACGGTCTTCTTTAAGTGTCCACTCCATATTTAAAAATGAGGAAAATTCTAAAAAGTACACATTTTTTATTTTCATGAAAAATTCGAAATTCGAATTCAATAAACTTTTTTGTGGCCAGCGTTCTAAATTCAAAAGTTTTTATTGTGTGACAGAACTTATGACCTGACTGTGTATTTCGAAGTTTAAGACCAACCCGCTGTAGCTGATCAAAACGAAGTTCTTTAGTCCTGCTGGGCGAGGTTTATTCTTGACTACAACCTTCAAACCTGCACAGCGACCATCAAAGAGGATAATTTGTTCGTCAATAGAATAATTACCAGCGTCACGCGGCAGCTGCAAACATCTGTTTCGGACGGCATCGACGACAGGTTGTACTCTTCATAGTTTGTTTTTTGCTTGTTCTTAAGCCTGATTAACACCAGTAACTTCTACTACATGCAGGTTTGTTCTCAGTAAGAAGAACCTCTCCCTGGACTTGTTTTAAAACAAAAGTGTAAGGGATTTGACGTTTGTTTTGAGGTTAAACACTCTTTAATATTTGTTGTGGTAACACGGTTAATGCCTAATGCATTAAGCATTCGTACCTAGAGTCATATGTCATTCTGCTCGCTTTTGTGAGATAAGTGTTGTGTTTTCGTATTATAAGCACAGAAGTATTGGCTCCATTGTTTTATTTCCAAAGTCAAGAAGTTCCGTTGTTTTAATTCCAAAAAACAATTATTTATTCATAAAATAAATATATAATATTAGGTCCTTTCCTTATTGAATATAATATGGTAGCCGTCTGTTGTGCAGTGTGTTGTCTAGCGTTATCATGAAGCAGCAGTGGCCTAGAGCGATTGACCAGCCTCGGTTGTTTAGCAGCTAGCTTTTCCATCATGATTTGCAGTTGCTGACAATAGACATTTGCCGTAATCGTCTGGCCAGATTTAAGAAATCTGTAGTGAGCGACACCAGCGCTAGTCCACCAAACGCTCACAAGTAACTTTTTTGGAGTAAATTTTCGCTTGGGGCATGGTTTGGCTGGTTCGGCAGGATTTAGCCATTGCGATGAGCGCTTCCGATTATCGTACAGGATCCACTTTTCATCATGATTCGATTTAAAATCTTTTCATTATTCTGCCGGGTGAGTAATGCAACGCAGCATTCAACGCGCGTTTGTTGATTTGCTTCACTCAGTTCGTGAGGTACCCACCTTTCAAGCTTTTTCACCTTCTCAATTTGCTTCAAGTGGATTAAAACAGTTTTATCACTAACACCGCAGCCTGCAGCTAACTCGGATGTGGTTTGCAATGGATCCGCTTCCACAATAGCCTTCAATTCTTCATTATCAACTTTGGTCTCGGGCCGTCCACGGGGTTTGTTCTGCAGGTCGAAATTTCCAGAACAAAAACGTTGGAACCAAAAACGCACTGTGTTTTCTATTGCGGCACCTTCGCCATACACATCATTAATCCTTCGAGCCGTTTCTGCAGCACTGGTGCCACGGTAGAACTCATACTCGTTAATAACGCGATATTTCAAGTTTTCCATTTTGTAAGCTGAGTGACGCAAGAAAAAAAACAATTGAGGAAAAAACAAATGAATTATAATTTTAGAAACATGAATACATGAGTAAATAGCTGTATAAATTTGAATTTGGAATAGAGGAGATATTTGAGATCAAAGTGGCCAGTACGGCGAAACGCCAATTTCATGTGTAAGGACCTAATATAAATCCCTATTAGAATACATTATTGGACACCACCTATACTACTGAACCGATACTAGCCTTTGCTATACATCCGTGAAATGTAGTTTTGAAATACAGGGTGACATTTAATTAACTGACCATATTTTGGGGATTGATAGCACCGATCATTATGAACAACTTTCCCAAACAAACATATGGTCGCAAATTTATTTATTTATTTATTTATTTATTCAATAGTTTACAATAAGGCTTACAGTAATTATTTACCAAATTGCACCTATTGCTAGATAATTAGTAACAAAAAGCAACACTTATCATTTATCTGTAGAAACTAAATAGTAGAGTCAGATCGTTTGTTAACTTTGGGATTGTATCAGAGAATATGTCAACCAGCTGACCCACCCTGACCAGTTCATTTATGAGAGCTATAGCTCTTGGGGTAGGCGCGTTTTCACCGCGCAGGCTGCGAAAATGATGGGCCGAAGCCAATAGTGGTGGCCGCCGCCGAAGCATACCAGATCGCAATTTGGGGACTATTATAGAGATGCTGTGCAAAACGCTTGGATTATTTACCGTGTTTCGCAATGTACTGATATAGTGGACAAATAGGGCCAGCTTTCTTCTAAGCTCTAGAGTATACAGGCCAACCATACCCACCACAATTAGGGAGGGGAAAAGGAAAGGATAATAACCATACATTCGTTTGTAGAGGTATCTAGCAAACTTCCTTTGTATTCGCTCTATCATAATAGTGTATTTATCCTCGCGAGGATCCCAAACTATAGCGTCAAACTCCAGCCTACTACGAACAAATGCGTTGTAGAGCATAATAGCAACTTTCGGATCTCTAAAATGAGAAGCCGTCCGCATGATGAACCCTAAAGTCCTGCTGGCATTTTTGCAAGTGGTTTTAATGTGATCGCTAAAGGTTAATTTTTGGTCCAACATTATCCCCAGATCACGGATCTTGTCAACCCTTTCCATGACTTGTCCGTCTAGCGTGTATAGATTTATTGCAGGTGCGCGTTGCCTAGAAAACGCGATGACTTTACACTTTGCAATATTCAAATCAAGTTTATTTGATTTGCTCCACTTAGCTACAGCGTTTACATCATCCTGCATTCTTTGACCATCGGCAGCAACTCTACAAGGTGTGAACAATTTTAAGTCATCAGCAAACATGAGACATCTACACCCCTTCACAACGTCAGGGAGATCATTTATCATTAGCGCGAACAACGTCGGTCCGAGTGTGCTACCCTGGATTACCCCAGATCTAGTGTAGTAGTCGACAGAACGGTATTTTTGAAGCTGCACATACTGGACACGATCACTCAAGTAACTGGCAATACATTTTAGAAGTTTGGGTGTGAAACCAAAGCCAGATAGCTTACGTAGGAGTATATCATTATCAACAGTATCAAAAGCCTTCCGAAAGTCAAAAAATGCAGCGTCATCTTGACAACCTGTGTCCATTTGACAAAGAGTGTAGTCAACGAAGTTAATATGGTTCGTTGTGGTAGATCGCCCTGCACGAAAACCATGCTGTGCGTCTGCAAGACGAATCTCTACCTGTCGAGTTATTTCCGCATTAAGTATATGTTCAAAGACTTTACAGAAACCTGACAAGACAGCAATAGGCCTAAACTCAGTCACATCAATAGAGCTAGATTTAGGCACCGGCGTAACTCTCGATCTCTTCCATTTACTGGGAAATTTACATTGCTTTATAGAGAGGCCTAATATATGCTGAAGCGGCTTAATTAGCACATATTTACAATCTTTTATCAAGAAAGCTGGTATTGAGTCAGGCCTGTGGCAGCTGTAACTTTCATGCTCTGGATGGCGCGCTTGACTTCTTGAAATGTTATGTCAGTTATAGAAATGTTGAGAGCGTCTAAGCAACCTCCAGAACACTGTTCAGCATCCTCTGCGCTAAGATTTGGAATAGTGTCTAAGAATACAGAGTGAAAGTGAGTTGCAAATGCATCAACAGCTTCCTGGTTGCCTACACATTTACCCTTGTGGATGTATTCTTGGCTCGAGCTTCTGGGACTCCGCAAGCTTTTAACATACTGCCAGAATTTATTGGGGTCTTCATATATATTACGTTCAACTGTTTTCATATAGCGGCGGTACGCCATGTCTATTAGTGATTTTATAAGACTTCGATAGTACTTATAAACCTGATGATTGAAATCCAGACCCAACTGCTTATACTTTTTTAGGTGAAAGTACTTGATCTTCAATTTTGATTTAATTTCATCCGTAAACCAATAGCGTAACCAATCGATAGCGTCTATAGTTGATTTGCGTACTACTTTTTAATGGCACATTTTCATCAAGAACACGGTAAAGTTCATCATAGAAGGCATGTAGAGCAGCATCGCTGTCCCTCAAACTCAATACATTAGTCCAATCAACGCGAGATAGTTCAAGATATAGTTTGCTTAGATCAGCTTTGTGAAAATTCCATTTAGGGGGCTGCCTATCAGCGTTCGGGGGAGGTTTTGAGGTTATGTAGGAGGGTAAAGAATGTTTTGAGCTAGGCATGGTTAGCATTATCTCCAGGGGTGGGTGATACAGGTCTGCGGGAACCAACGGTTCAACATCAGCTGAAACTAGTACTTGCTCTGATTTAATATTTGTGATTAAATAATCAAGAATCCCTCCATAAGAATTAGGTGTAACATTTAGTTGCTTACCGTTACAGAATTGGATAAAGTTGATAATCTGTGATTTCACTTTTGAGCTGCATGAATTGATGTTGAAATCTCCTAATAACAAGAAATTCAAGGTAGAGTACCGACAGTATATATCTTCTAAGCATTCTAATATATCCAGGTAACGATTATCATCATAGCTAGGTGGTAAATATACTACACAGATAATTAATTTCACACCTTTATGAGTTATAATTAAACCCAAGATTTCTTTTTCAGCAGTCAGACTGTCAATATTGTCAATTACTTTAATAGAGAAGCTATCCTTAACTCCTAACATAACTCCGCCCCAGCCAACATTTTCCGGGCGATCTCTTCGATACACTTTATATCCAGCGGGAAATAATTCACTGTTCATTACAGAGGTAGTCAGAAAGGTTTCAGTCACAGCTATCACGTCACAATCCATTGCAGATACGCTATTTAAAAAGATATGAGTTTTACTTCTGAGACCTCTTACATTCTGATAAATAATATTAAGTTTAAGTTTAATATCTCTACTTCTGCGTGTCTTTGCTTTGACGGCGAAAATTCTGACGCCACGGCTTCACACATATGTCTTCAGTCCAGTTTGCAGGCGACAAGACAATATCAGCAGATGAAATAGTTATTGTGTCACAAGGGAGCAAAATTATGTATTTACGGCGAGGGCGGTACATTGAATCCAGAGTGAAGGGTAGGATTCTACGATAGAATCCTGAGCGTAGCGAGGGATTTTGAGTTAGAATCCTGAGCGTAACGAAGGATTCAGGCGTTAACGCCCATGATGAAAATAATTTTGCTCCTGTGTGACACATACAACTTTTCGCACCGATAATGAGGAAAATTTAAATTAAATGCTTTAAAAAAATTAAATAACTGTACTTTGATTTATACTTTCACCACTTTTACAGTAATCGAACAACGTAAACAAAACTTTTTTTTATAATGGCGGATTGTGAAGGATTAGGCAAAGGTCACCACAGATAAAATGTTCCTGTGTACTTTCACTAATGTGTAAAAATAATCGAATCCAATATTACAATGGTTTCGGATATCAATATTCATTATATCACAATAACAGTCATCGATAGTTTTAATTTCAGTAAAACAAATAATTTATTGTGACATTTTTTTTAAACATTACGAAAAGTTCATAAATTTTCATATAACGTTGTTAAAGTTAAAACTTGAAACATGTTCGTTTTTAATCGACTACGCCATCGCAGTAGTACTTAATTTTTTGAATGACCTTGTGAAAAATATTTTTCACACCTTTCATTCGGAAAAGTAAGTTTTGCTCCACGACAAGAGGGAACAAAATGCTACTTTTCTGTCCAAGCTACTTTTTTAATTTATTCATTGGCATGTAGCATTTACGCAATGTGCCAATTGAACACAGATTAAAATAATAGAATGTAATTATGAAATTACATTACAATCGACAACGATGACGTAGTCGATTAAAAACGAACATGGTTCAAGTTTTAACTTTAACAACGTTATATCAAAATTTATGAATTTTTCGTAATATTTAAAAAAAATGTCATTAAATTAAATATTTTACTGAAATCAAAACTACCGATGACTGTTATTGTGATATAATGAATATTGATATCCAAAACCATTGTAATATTCGATTCGATTATTTTTACACAATAGTAAAAGTACACAGGAATATTTTATCTGTGGTGTCCTTTCCCTAATCCTTCACAATCCGTCATTATATAAAAAAAAATGTTAACGTTGTTCTATTACTGTAAAAGTGGTAAAAGTATAATTCAAATTTAATTTTTTTAGAGTAATTTAAATTTTCCTCATAGTCGGTGTGAAAAGTTGTACGTGTCACACAGGAGCAAAATTATTTTCATCATGGGCGTTAACGCCTGAATCCTTCGTTACGCTCAGGATTCTATCGTAGAATCCTTCCCTTCACTCTGGATTCAAAGTACCGCCCTCGCCGTAAATACATCATTTTGCTCCCTTGTGACACAAATAACTATTTCGTCCCTCAGTACCTTGACCCGATCAGCTGATTACAAGTTACTATGGGAGACCCAAAAATTTATTTCGTTTATGACCACATGTTTCTTGGGGAAAGTTGTTCATAATAATGGATACTATCATTCCCCAAAATATGGTCAGCTAATTAAATGCCACCTTGTATATATCGTTCGTGTCTTCCAATCAAGTAGGGTCGGAGATATAAAGGGATAATTGTAACAAAAGCAGTGTCACTTCTGTTATTCTGCTGTGTGTAATCTATAGGCAGAACACGTCGCGCTCGCCCCGCCCCTCGCCCCCCTGTGATCAAGTTGCGTGTGACACGATTTTTGTTTGAGTCTGCGTATACGCCACAATGTGTATGTCGCAGTTAGTTGGTTAAACCAGACACTTAACTAACTCTCTAGACCGTTAATTAAATGCCGACTTTTAACCAAGTCACTAAAATTCCGTCAGACAAGTGAGTGAACGAAACGTTTAACGAGTTGTCTAAACGTTCCTAGGCCACAAGAAATATACAAAATAAATATTTTTTTGTGTGTACTTAAGTTTATGTTTTAAGTATGTTTGTTGTTCTTACATGTTCAACCTAACACGAAGGATAAAGGGGGCTTCGCTTCGCTCACCCCCTTTACCTAAGCTACTGTGCAATCAGCTGTTGTCGTGACGTCATCTTGTTTTCCAACACGCTGGCTTTCGGTAAGACAGACAGTTAAACGTTTTCGACGATGCTTTATTTGAATCAAAATGCTAGTGACTTGGTTAAGCGTCGGCATTTATGAACGGTCTAAAGAGTTAGTTAAGTGTCTGATTTAACCAACCAACTGCGACATGTACAATGCTTTTGTAAATAGAACTTCATCATCATCATTCATGTTCAGCCTACATCGACACACTGCTGGGCATAAGCCTCTGGAAATGGGCATATGTTTATGTTGACATTTCCTATTTCTCACCCTGAAAACATTTGCTTCCAGCACAGCCTCAAAATTTTTCTCTAACAAACAGGCAGTAGGTGCTCTATAAACATTCCGAATCCTGATCCCCAACCTTTGTAGGTACCTCACTACCGCTCACACTTGTGGCGGCCCTCACAAGGACCCTTCGAACACGGTTCCGCATTCAGCGCCGGCGGAGGGCACCAGGCGAGTCCCGAGAGGCAGGGCCTCTCAATCTCTCGATACGCGTGCTCTACGGCGCTATTGCAGTGCGAGCTATGACATGCTAACAGATTACAGTTTTGCGATAAATTCTATGTTGTATACTTTTTGGGAAGATGTTTGATGTTACCATCGAGAGTTCCTAATCCAGATGACCCTTCGCACTATTAACAGATCGACTTGGTCAGCGGCGCATACATAATATTCTTCTCCTTAGATACACTCCGACAAGCGGGTAATATATATGTCACCGTAAGATAGTCAAAACCGTTAGTTGATAAATTAACGCGTTTGTTGATCAACTATCAGGGGACAGGGTTTATAATTAACGTTTCTTTTGTTCTTACATGTCAATCTAACACGATGACTATTCGGGGGCTTCGCTGCGCTCGCCCACTCTAGTCTTCACCTAAGCTACCGCAGTGTTAGGTATTTCGTTTGCAATTCAAGTTTAAACCAATTTACTATTTAACAGTTTTAACCGTTAGTTTATCAACTAAAGCGTCATATAGTAAGCAGTACACTACAGTTTATTATCTGTCAATAATTGACCAACTAACGAGAGAAAAAAACGTTAGTTTATCAACTAACGGTTTTGACAATCTTACGGTGACATATACACAATGTTCTTATAATCCTCTAAGAAACTCTAAAAATGTTTGCTCTTTGTGTGCTGAGTGCCTAAGGCGAGCTAAAGTCTACATTGAGATTTCTTTCACCAAACCAGGCGACACTCTCTAGATCCACCGCTTAGCGTTTAGTGCACCGAGGGATCTATAAATCTACTCCGCTCTGGTTCCATTGCAGCTTTTAGCTGAGAAAATATGGGGGGAATCTCAAGAAGGTGGGTTCTAAAGAATGTGGCGGAACAGGAACGTGTGTGACGCCTTTTGTTACTTTTAGGCCCGGATGCTAAACCGATAATTCAAAGTTTGACAGCCACTCAAACCCAAGATGTCTCTGTCTCGAGCGAGAAATGACAGGTCAAGTAGGACATTTAGCGGCACTCCTATATAAAAAGTGTTTCTTTATTAATTTACTTATTTATTTTCACTAGTTGACGCCGCGAACTTCGTACCGCTGTCAATTGCGGAAGATGGCGGAGTTCCAAACCTAATTTATCCAAAAATATTTTTTTGATTCTTTTGTAAAATTTTCCAAAATATAAATAGTTGTTCTGCTATTCGGAGCGGAGAGGAATCAAACAAATAAGTGATCTTTAAAATCGGTCCAGCCATTCTTGACAAGTCCATTGGTTTAACTAACCCGTTTAACATATTCAGATTTAGGATTACAAATAATAAATTAATACATATCAGAGGACAATCTTACACGAATGGGATAAGCCCCTTAGTAAGCTCAACGAGGCTTGTATTATGGGTACTTGACGACGATATATTTAATAGAGATAAAAACTTATGTAAATACACAGAAACTTGGTATTGTATGTTTCCTATGTATTTACATAACCCAATATTCCGTCAGCTTCGTAGGCAGGTTCACTACCCGATAGTTCACTACCCGTAGGCAGGTTCACTACCCGATAGTTCACTACCCGTAGGCAGGTTCACTACCCGATAGTTCACTACCCGTAGGCAGGTTCACTACCCGATAGTTCACTACCCGTAGGCAGGTTCACTACCCGATAGTTCACTACCCGTAGGCAGGTTCACTACCCGATAGTTCACTACCCGTAGGCAGGTTCACTACCCGATAGTTCACTACCCGTAGGCAGGTTCACTACCCGATAGGCTAAACCGGTCGTCATATTCCGTCAGCTTCGTAGGCAGGTTCACTACCCGATAGGCTAAACCGGTCGTCATATTCCGTCAGCTTCGTAGGCAGGTTCACTACCCGATAGGCTAAACCGGTCGTCATATTCCGTCAGCTTCGTAGGCAGGTTCACTACCCGATAGGCTAAACCGTAGGCAGGTTCACTACCCGATAGGCTAAACCGGTCGTCATAAAACGGATTACAATCTCATTCAATTTCATTATTAGGAGATGCACATGTCACAACATAATTAATATTCTTCTCGACCGAAGTACATAAGTAAATTCAGACATATATGGGGCGGAACATTATAATAATGTTAGTACCTATTCGATCATATTCAAATTATTTATTGCACAAAAATCATAATGGTGGGCAACAATACATTTTATAAGTAAAAGAGAGCTTATCTCTAAAGAGAAATTTCCACCAGAAAACCTGGCAGGGCAGAAAAAAATGTGCAACAGGAGTCCTAGAGCGTAATAAAACTACATAACTACTTCTAATTATTTGCAAAACTAAAATATAATAAATAATATATAAGTATCAATACTATATAAAATACAATAGCAAAAATATAAAATATATGTTAATCATTAAATTGGCAAGTTGATTATTAATTAATTATAATATAAGATTCCATTAGATTTCTAGATAATAAAGTGTGGCAACGAAAACAGGACAGGTTTGTTAGAGTAACGATTACTATAAATATGATATAAATACCGATTTCCACAGACAGACTCAGACAGTCGCTTTAAACTTATAACACCCCTTTTTTCGTCATCGGGGGTTGAAAATATTTCCGAAAGTAAAATCTATCTTGTAAATTCTCCTTACCAGTACCAGATACTGAAAAGTGTGAAAGGCTGATGATGGGTTCATACTGTATCACTTCACAATATTTATTGCAATGTAGAAATAAATATTACATTTAACATTTACTGACTACACCAAACCAATAACCGTCAAAGATGGAACGCATGGATAAGTATCACATAAGTCAAGTTAATTCGTGGATAAACCATATCGATCAGAGAAATCGTTATTATTTCAGAATATCATTTACCTTCGTGGCAGGTCAACACGGACAATATTATTTTGAAAAACCTGCGATAGACAGCCAATAGTCGGCATTCGGCAACAATATCATTGCAGGCCGAACGTTTGATGTAATGCGACGAAATTCATATTCATATTCATATATTTATTTGTAAACACGAACATGGGAGTTACAGGTGGAGGTGTAAATGCAAGTATAGTACATGCCCCTGAAAGGGTATTACAATGTTTGCTTACATGTCTAAATAAAACATTTCAAAATTAACAATAAAATTAAATCAAAAACTAATCAAGTATATTCTTAGGACTGAGTGAGTCATATTTGTATATATTTCTTAAAATCAGTCATAAATTTACACAAATTTAACAGTTTTTTTAGTCGAAGGCTGAATGAAGGCTAGTTTGCTCGTTTTTTATGTTATTTGGTAGATTATTGTGAATTAAAATTTACATATATTATGGACTTTTTTGTAAATTTCTAGTTTATGTTCCGGTAATATTCAATTATTTTTCCGCTAAGTAAATATGCTTAATCCCCTCACCAAAATTATTGGTCAACCTTGGATAACTGCAAGCAAGCCAGACAGGCCCTCCCGATTGTAACGTACTACCTCTTTGACCTAATTGGCTACTGGCGGATTAGCCAGTTAAAAACTAAAACTATAAAAATTCGAAAATCGGGTCTGGAATCTCGTCTGGCAGCTGATTGTTTTTTGAGGCAGACATTGTTTGAGCTCTGAAACGTGAGGTTGTATCTTCTGCATCAATAATTTTTAAGTCACGCCTTTAGTTGCGGCGATGGGCTAGTCCCTTTAGTACTGTAATGGAGCTGAATGTTTAGTTGCTGTAAAGTGCAGTAATTGATACGAAACTTCCCTACTATCCCCAATCCATGGGGTTCCACGCCAAGGAGTAATATCCTCCTGGCGCTAACCGCATGATCACTTGTTGACGTCTGGAGAAGTGGACCAGTCGGATTGAGTCTACCAAGGAGCTGAAATCTACAAATTCCCGGCGAGTCCCTATCCAGCGTTTCAATTATATCACCAATATTCGACTCACGACCCTGTGATTAATAAATGTATCTTGAGCCTGCCAACAATCTCTTTTGGTCAGATTAGTCTCACTGTTTCAATGGCGCTCGGATTAAGGGAATATTGGTGATAGAGTTTTATGTCTGGTCAGAGTAGTTAGGCCATAAGAGCGCCGTAGAACGCTAGATTTCTTTCGTAGCTTGTATATTTTGTTGTTTATTTTTGTCTGACAGGAGTATATTTGATCGTTTATCTGGGTACCTACCTCATTTCTACATTATTTATGGTCGCAGTCTGACGGCCGTTGTCATATTATAATTGTTGATAAATATTTTCCTCCAAATTCTCAGTACGAAAAATAAATTAATAAATTGTGAAGATTTTAGTAGGGAAACTTTTCGGACTATTAAATAATAAATAAGGTTAGTGTTTAACGGCCGATTTCTCGTACATTTAATCTGTTGTTGACAGTCCTTTATCAATTTCAGCTGTCAAAACGGTAGATCAATGGCTTGATTTTGTACCAGAAACCGGGCGTTAGTCGTGTACTCTGCTTACTTTCATGTAAATTTGTACAGTTTACTAGATAGGTAGTAAACATGACGTTTCCTATAAAATATCTGTCGCTAAATAAGGCTAAGGGTTCCATGCCGAGCGATTTGTTTCTGTCTGAGAGTACCTTCTGTCTGAAGATAAGCTGCGACAGCGTTCTGTCTTATTCAATAGTAGTTAACGATTCCTTTACGTATGTAATAAGTATTTTGACCCTTGTATTCTAAAAACCATCTATATCTACAGCTATGTAAAAGTTCTTTATTGTGTAACGTTACTCTGCAATGTCTGTTACTTTAGCTTATGGCCTCTTGAACTATAATTCTCTACTTTTTTACTCTTTGTTGTAGAATAGATATTCTACTCTATTATTATTTTCTGTACCCACTAACGGTGCAGGAAGTCTTGAACACTTGAGGGAGCTGCCCCTCATGGTGTTATTCTGCGTTATTCTGCATTACGATAGTAGCTAAGCTATCGGGGCGTTTATGTACTAAGGTTCTTATTTTAGTTCAAGGGATCTTGCTTATTTTTCAACTTCTGACAGTTAGTCTGGGTGTGCATTTGGCTATAATAATGGCACCCTGTGTGTAAGGCTGTGTTTACACGATGTTAGTGTGAACTCTTGTATGAACTTAGTATGAATTCTGATGTCTGATTGTTGGTACGAATGTGTGATGTAACATCATCACTGATGTTGGTATGTAGTTGAGCTAGACTGTTAGTTATATATTTCTCTGACATTGTAGATGGCGAGCTTTAGAGAATTTTATCTTAAGTAGTTAATTTGGTAAGTTAGTTTAGTTTAGTTAGTATCTTAGAGGATTTTATCAGGTAAAATCCTACCCAAACAAGACGGGTATGTAACGTACTACCTCTTTGACCTAATTGGCTACTGGCGGATTAGCCAGTTAAAAACTAAAACTGTAAAAATTCGAAAATCGGGTCTGGAATCTCGTCTGGCAGCTGATTGTTTTTTGAGGCAGACATTGTTTGAGCTCTGAAACGTGAGGTTGTATCTTCTGCATCAATAATTTTTAAGTCACGCCTTTAGTTGCGGCGATGGGCTAGTCCCTTTAGTACTGTAATGGAGCTGAATGTTTAGTTGCTGTAAAGTGCAGTAATTGATACGAAACTTCCCTACTATCCCCAATCCATGGGGTTCCACGCCAAGGAGTAATATCCTCCTGGCGCTAACCGCATGATCACTTGTTGACGTCTGGAGAAGTGGACCAGTCGGATTGAGTCTACCAAGGAGCTGAAATCTACAAATTCCCGGCGAGTCCCTATCCAGCGTTTCAATTATATCACCAATATTCGACTCACGACCCTGTGATTAATAAATGTATCTTGAGCCTGCCAACAATCTCTTTTGGTCAGATTAGTCTCACTGTTTCAATGGCGCTCGGATTAAGGGAATATTGGTGATAGAGTTTTATGTCTGGTCAGAGTAGTTAGGCCATAAGAGCGCCGTAGAACGCTAGATTTCTTTCGTAGCTTGTATATTTTGTTGTTTATTTTTGTCTGACAGGAGTATATTTGATCGTTTATCTGGGTACCTACCTCATTTCTACATTATTTATGGTCGCAGTCTGACGGCCGTTGTCATATTATAATTGTTGATAAATATTTTCCTCCAAATTCTCAGTACGAAAAATAAATTAATAAATTGTGAAGATTTTAGTAGGGAAACTTTTCGGACTATTAAATAATAAATAAGGTTAGTGTTTAACGGCCGATTTCTCGTACATTTAATCTGTTGTTGACAGTCCTTTATCAATTTCAGCTGTCAAAACGGTAGATCAATGGCTTGATTTTGTACCAGAAACCGGGCGTTAGTCGTGTACTCTGCTTACTTTCATGTAAATTTGTACAGTTTACTAGATAGGTAGTAAACATGACGTTTCCTATAAAATATCTGTCGCTAAATAAGGCTAAGGGTTCCATGCCGAGCGATTTGTTTCTGTCTGAGAGTACCTTCTGTCTGAAGATAAGCTGCGACAGCGTTCTGTCTTATTCAATAGTAGTTAACGATTCCTTTACGTATGTAATAAGTATTTTGACCCTTGTATTCTAAAAACCATCTATATCTACAGCTATGTAAAAGTTCTTTATTGTGTAACGTTACTCTGCAATGTCTGTTACTTTAGCTTATGGCCTCTTGAACTATAATTCTCTACTTTTTTACTCTTTGTTGTAGAATAGATATTCTACTCTATTATTATTTTCTGTACCCACTAACGGTGCAGGAAGTCTTGAACACTTGAGGGAGCTGCCCCTCATGGTGTTATTCTGCGTTATTCTGCATTACGATAGTAGCTAAGCTATCGGGGCGTTTATGTACTAAGGTTCTTATTTTAGTTCAAGGGATCTTGCTTATTTTTCAACTTCTGACAGTTAGTCTGGGTGTGCATTTGGCTATAATAATGGCACCCTGTGTGTAAGGCTGTGTTTACACGATGTTAGTGTGAACTCTTGTATGAACTTAGTATGAATTCTGATGTCTGATTGTTGGTACGAATGTGTGATGTAACATCATCACTGATGTTGGTATGTAGTTGAGCTAGACTGTTAGTTATATATTTCTCTGACATTGTAGATGGCGAGCTTTAGAGAATTTTATCTTAAGTAGTTAATTTGGTAAGTTAGTTTAGTTTAGTTAGTATCTTAGAGGATTTTATCAGGTAAAATCCTACCCAAACAAGACGGGTATGTAACGTACTACCTCTTTGACCTAATTGGCTACTGGCGGATTAGCCAGTTAAAAACTAAAACTGTAAAAATTCGAAAATCGGGTCTGGAATCTCGTCTGGCAGCTGATTGTTTTTTGAGGCAGACATTGTTTGAGCTCTGAAACGTGAGGTTGTATCTTCTGCATCAATAATTTTTAAGTCACGCCTTTAGTTGCGGCGATGGGCTAGTCCCTTTAGTACTGTAATGGAGCTGAATGTTTAGTTGCTGTAAAGTGCAGTAATTGATACGAAACTTCCCTACTATCCCCAATCCATGGGGTTCCACGCCGAGGAGTAATATCCTCCTGGCGCTAACCGCATGATCACTTGTTGACGTCTGGAGAAGTGGACCAGTCGGATTAAGTCTACCAAGGAGCTGAAATCTACAAATTCCCGGCGAGTCCCTATCCAGCGTTTCAATTATATCACCAATATTCGACTCACGACCCTGTGATTAATAAATGTATCTTGAGCCTGCCAACAATCTCTTTTGGTCAGATTAGTCTCACTGTTTCACGATGATCAGACCCGGATTGTCGCGTAAGCTTCTGAAGCTCAAGAGGCCACAACTTCGCTTGGTAACCGGAGCGATAACTGGACACGCTTTGCTAAATAAACCCACACAGTCTAGGTGTCACGGACAGCCCCCTGTGCAGAGCCTGCATGGAGGTCGAGGAGACAGCCACCCACGTCCTGCTGGAATGTTCCGGCGTGGCCATCTACCGCGCAACACACCTCGGGACGCCGAGGTCGCTCCAGGAAGTCGTCGGCAACATTAAGGGTCTGCTAGGCTTCCTACAGGAGCTGGGTTGGCAGGAGTAGTGCCCTCAACCCACGTCACGCAAATGGCCCGCGATAAACATAACTATGTATTTAAATGCTTAATCCAAAATAAATGTCGTATTTCATATTCCCGCGTCAATATATTCATTTTTTTTTCATCATAGTACAGCCTTATATTTGGAAGCCTATTCGAAATATTAAAAAAACCTTTGATAAGTTACCTTCTTGGTTGCCATAGTTCAAAAGAACAAGATCGTTCCATTAAAAAAAATACTTTTCCTACAACTGTAACAGGCATAAACACTATCTACAGTTAAGGATTTTCATATCAGGACTTCACCAGCCGCTTCGCATAGAACTCAGGACAACAATGCAGTATAGAAAGTTCGATTTATCTCAAAGAAGTTGTCAAAATAAAGCTCACATTTCCAAGCATGTTTGAGAAAACGTATAATGTCAACCTTACTAACTTACGACACTCCTTAGCTAAAGTAGGGTTTTAACTACCTCACTCTCTCGAACATAGCAAAGCACTCTGGGAGCTATGAAGCATGTGTGTGCATTACCCGGATATTGTTTGGACCCAACTTTCGGGTTAAAGAGGTGGTTACAATAATAATAATACCTTGGACACTATTTACAGACATTGATCTAGCCCCAAACTAGGATTCCCTGTATCTTGGGTACTAGACAATGATACACATACTTATATAGATAATAATAATAATATAATAATACCTTGGACACTATTGACACACATTGATCTAGCCCCAAACTAGGATTCCCTGTATCTTGGGTACTAGACAACGATACACATACTTATATAGATAAATATTATACTTAGATAGATAAACAACCATGACTAGGGTACAAACATCCGTTCTCGTCAAACAAATATTTGCCCCCACCGGGACTCGAACCGGGGACCCTTGGCTTCGTGGGCAGGGTCACTGCCGACTCGGCCATTCGGGTCGTCGATCATATTAATATTCTTTATTGCACAGAAATCTTAACAGTAAGGTATCTTCTTCTTGTTTTAATTTGGCGTGGTAATCTCTTTTTGAGGTTAATTTTTCCAGTGTCTATTAACGTCTTGGGAATAATTTGATGCTCCTTAGCACTGCCGCGAGGATGCGGAGGGCTGTAGAATCCAAGTATTTTTTTCGGAACCTCTATCTATAAAGTAAAAACGCAACTTTTATCATGTATATCACGAGAAATTCAAAGCCTAGCTAGGCTTTGAATTTCTCGTGATATACATGATAAAAGTATACCGGTAAAGCAGTCCAGTCCTGTCAAATCCATACTTCGCCACTATAATGATGGACTAAGTTAGGCAACTGGGTTGTGACGTAGTATGGGTTTGACAGGATTTTATGTATACTATAACTGTATTATGGGGATATCTACAGTTCTTAAAATCTTAGAAGTGATATGACAGATAACCCACAACTTCATAAAATTATTTTCTTCGCTAGGGATGCCAAAAAAACAATTGGAAAGAATAAATTTTTTAAAAAATAATGTCAAAATCTATTTAAATTTGCTGCATCCAATAATAAAGCTGGTAAACCCAACAAGATACATAAGAAGGTGTCGCGTAGAGCTTTTGGCGGCAAATCACTTTCATCCGAAAGAGCTCCGTGGCCTAGTGGGTTTCACGCTTGCGTCGCGCGCAGCAGATACTGGTTCGAATCCCGGTGCCAACCATTGTACCAATGGCCCGGTTTAGACCCGCGAAGGTTAGCAATTGTTTCAAGGGTCAATTCATTCTCTACTAGATACAACAAGATACCTCTCCTCTGGAGATCTTGAAATTGCCATTTGAGCAATTTAAAAAGTATGTTAAAGCGACTTTGGCGAAAAAGGGATATTACAATGTTCAAGATTACTTAAATGACGTAGGTTAATCTGGCTCAAGACACACAGACCTTGCTGTTAATAATTTTGTAATTATTTATTCCTGCTTATTAATTATCATAGTGATATTCTAATATTTGCATTAGTTAAACACAAGCAATTATTAAAAGACATCTAAAATTAAATCTGTGGGAGTTTCTACGCCCTGCTTCTCCCACAGTGGTTCAATGTAGAGAAGTGGAAAACAATTACGATTGCTAAGTATATGTAAATATCTACATTACATAATAAAGACATTTGGAATTTGGAATGAGATGAGTAATTTATCTTAAATACATTATACGGACATTCTACAGGCGATGGAGAACATTGATAGAAAACCTTCAATCTCCATAGGTGTGGCGATGGGCTAGCCCCCTGTCACGCAAAATGGAGTATTGAAAGACTGGCTAAACATGGGCACAGAGATGCTTGTGCCACCCCGTTCGGGAAAAGGCGTGACGCTAACTGTATCATTTTCATTCATTAGTTTTATCTGCTCCATTAAAATGACGTAATTTCCCACAGCTCATACGAGTTACATTAGTTTGCATTTACATCTGGATACAGGCATGTACATTGCTCCTGGCCCCACACTAGGATACCATGTGTCGGAACCAGAAACAGCGACGTCACACACATGTAGACAACCAAGACTGGGGATTATTTTGTCTTCTTTCTCAGCCGGCTAGTTAGGCTGTCTATGGGTAAGCCGTTGGCCCATTTTTGCAAGAAAAAAAAGGAAAATCAGCCTTTCTACATTCGAGATAACAGAGGCACAACTAAGCCTACAATTATCGCGTGACCTAGTCTAGTCTAGCCTAGCCTTTCGATGCATCTTCGAAGTTATGAAGCTCTCACCACTATTTTTTCCATCACTTAAAATTAGGGAGTTCGTTTCGAATACGAATAGAATTGACAAGATTGATTAAGTAAAGACACTTCGTTCATAAAGCTCCAACGACCATCGGTTGCCTGGCAACAATATATTAATAACACTTTGAGCCGTGGAGAAGCACTTGTCTGTACTTCGTTTAACTCCGCCGGATTTGCTTCCTAATTCACAGTCGATGGTTACAGGTCCGTTGCATTTAAGGACTTTACTAACAGTTAATCTATATATTGGATGAAACTTTAGAGATTATTATAAAGATAGATAGATCTATCTATCTTTATAATACCGACCTTACCTAATTATACCTAACGAAAATGACATTATTTCTTCCAGGATGAACTAGGCAATATAAATATATGCAGTACTTTTTATTTTACAACTGTTTAACACTTGTTTAAAAACAAAAGTTTATGGCATTTGAAGTTTGTTTTGTGGGTAAACGCTGTTTAATATTTGTGTGGTAACTCGGTAGATAAAAGTAGATTATTTACCATTGAACGTAACGGAGAACTCCAGAGTGCGAAGCGAGGGAATTAAGACTGAGTCTAAAGTGCAGTGAAGGATTCAAGCGTTATCCCCGAGGAGTATACTCTACTTTTCGCACCTTCTGCGAGAAAATATAAAAAGCAAGGCAACTAAAAATAGCATTTTATTAAAGTTAATTAATGTGAAAATGTATGTTTGATATATTACCCCTTTTGAGAATCTTGCAACAATCGCGGGTTTTGTTTTATTTAATACTAGCTGCCCGCGGCGCCCTTCGCAACGCGGTCTTCGTATTTTCATAGTTCCCGTCATAAAACTATTCGTTTAACATTTTAGAGGTTTCTGAAATCCATATCGACATTATCGGCCCGTTGTTGAGCATAATACGCATCAGACCTCAGATTTACGAAACTCTTTGCTTACAAATGTTATGCACCGCACTGTCAAACATAAGTTCCGCTTCCAACAAAGAGTTTGAATGTAGTAAATAAATGATAGACGACGAAGGAATTCGAGTGATGCTTGACCTATGGCCGCTAAAGCCCTCCAGTGAAGGTGGCTGAACTTTCCATACAAAATATATTTCGATTTTTTGGTTGTTTCGTTGCGTTTTTCGTAATTTTATTTTTATCTTAACCTCTGAACTGATTAAAATAAAACCAACACCAGTAGGAATTATTCAAAGTGGTCGCGCCATTTTAGAGATTTAGTAAGACTAGCGTAAAGCGATTAATTTTTATAAATATAGAGGTGTTCCGTTCAGCTCGCCATGGCCGGCCCAATTTTCGAATAAGTTTTGGCGCCGCGCTCCCCCTCCGCCCCCGCCCCCGCACTGTGAGTGATATTTTAAGGCCAAAGCAATAAGAACTAAGAGAAGTGAAAACCTCTTTAAACCCTGTAGTGATCTAGGTTGTGATATAATCAACTTCAGTACGACTTTATGTCGCCGCTAAATGCTAGAGGTTGGGGTGAGGTTGGGGATATCGTAGTTTGGTCACAAACACAATTATCTCGAAATGGTTTTCTCAGTTTGGTACCTACCCTGAAAAATCTTTACATGGCTTATTTTTGAAACTATAACAATGGTTTACTGAGCCACACATGCAGCGTGGGGGTGCCCTCTTAGAAGACCTTCAACTCAAGTATAACTGAGCCTGGAGGGCGCTGCGGCGGATAGGAACAAGAGAGATTATCGCTCGCTCAAGCGCCAAGAAACCTTTTGATATTTGTGCCTCTACTTGAATACTTCTAACTGTCACGAATTTCCTCATATAATTAATTATTCTATTACCTCTTCAATATATTATTCCAAGTTAATAATACCTCAAATCGTAAGGTTAAAAGCAAATAGGATGTTGATTCTGTGGTTTATTTACTCACAGACCCCACAATGTGCATGCTGCACGTCCAGCTTAGTGACAAATTGACAGCAGTCGAATGGAGTTGCATTAGTTGTGTGTGTCAATGCAAGTCTAAATTAAATGCAATGGATTGTGCACGTTCTAGTTCGGGAACTGGAAATTGTGTGTTGTTTAGTTGCTTGTTAGCATTTGGAAGGCAGTGAAAAGTAATTCCTGTGAAATCAAGCAATGTGGTCTAAGTACCACATTGCTTGCGTCGCGCCCCACGTTATGAGCGGTGGCCTTAAATGCGCAGTAGTCAGTTTTCAATACCTGGTTTCGGTTTCGGTTTCGGCAAGCTTCGGCACAAAAATCATGTTTCGGCAATGTTTCGGTTTCGGCCAGAAATCAGCCGAAATTTCGGCGTTGGCGTCAGTTATCGGGTGCGCTCGGCAGTCTCCGCCACGAGGCAAGCAAGCGCGCCGGCCTCCATAACCCAACCATTACGGAGGCCGGCGCGCTTGTAACATGTACATCGTGCGGATTGGCGTATAACATTAGGTATAACATATTTTTTTACTGTATTTTGTTTTAAAGCTGTTTACGACTATTAACAAAATTATATTACAGTGTTAATAACAATAAGTCTTATATTCATAGTTTTTTTTTCAATATAATATTGATTTGATGTGTATTTTGTTTTGTTTCATTTAATTCTTATAAATTTAGACGCAATTGTAGCTAGAAACTTATTAATTCCTATAAATTAAATTAAAAAAAAACTAAAAGTTTCGGTTTCGGTTTCGGCCGATTCTGGGCGCTCGCCGAAATTTCGGTTTCGGTTTCGGCGAGAAATCGTGTTTCGGTCGGACACTAGCAGTAACTCCCGCCAACGTCGCCCAGCGCTCTTAATTCGTGGCACGAGGTATATCTAGGCAGTTGTTCATTTCCCGCTTGCATTCATTCCAAAAGAGAGTTCCTGACATCAAAACACCACTTCCGCAGAAAGAACTTGGATGCCCTGCACGTTACCCCTGGCACGTTACACATCAAACTATCACAAAAAAATCTAGTTTCTCCAAAGAAAACCTGTCCCAAAGCAGTGAATTCTATAGACATTGGCGAAATAACCAAAGTTGTTACACCGCCATTAATTAAGCAAGTGTCAATTGATTGTCTTGAAGACGTGGCAGTCAACTTACCCAAGTACACCGAGGACATCTTCTTGCTAACATTCTCGTCGATGTACGTGACACCGAGAGTGAAGAGCGGCGTCGCGCCCGCGCCGTGCAATAGCTGCGCGAGTACGAACACGCCGACTGCCCACGCGCCGCCTTCTGAGGATGCGGACGTGTCGCAGTGGAGAGGCTGTAGGGGAGATCATCATTAGCATCAGCTTTTCGGGAAACTAATTGCTGGCTTTATTTGTTTGTTTGTTATTTCTTGGAGAGCTTCAATATACCTACATTATTGCACGGTAAATAATGAGTACAAACACTTGGAAAATGTATGAGAAAAGGCGACCTTATCTGTAAACAGATATTTCTTCCAGAAAACCTAGGCAGGACAGGAAAATCTATTGCTAGTAAGGGCATTCTAGTGCACAATAAATTAAATAACTACCTATCTAACGTAAAAAATATTATTATTACGAGCCCACCATGTCCCACTGCTGGGCAAAGGCCTCTCTCCCCCTCTTCCACTCTATCCGATCCCGAGCGGTCTCCCTCCACCCCTTGTCCCATAGACCCAAGTCATCACTCCATCTCTTCCTACAAAATATAATAAAAGTAATATATTGTCGAAGTATTTCTGTTTCTTACGACGTGTGGTGTCGTGTTACATCGTTTCCGTTAAAACTACAGGTCGAAATCAGGCCACGTAGTCGTAACATCTGGATTGATGGCACAGCAGGGCGCGTAGACGTCCGAGCCAGGCCAGAGAAACTCGGAATTTCGACATGGTAATTATCTTGATTCATTGTTTTAAAAACCGACCTCGCCGTTGTCGTAGATGTCGCATAATGCCGCACTCTTTGGCCGCAGAGATCGGCATTCTAAACTACATCAGAAATTGAACCTCTTTGTCTTTTTTGACAATGTTCATCGGCCCCGTGGGGAGGATGACTACGTGTCGAGTTTAAGACAAATTGCTTACGAGTTGCACAGCGTCCCGGTGGCCATAAGGTAGTAATTTCACATATACTTCGGTGGAAATCGCCAAACGTTGCGACGCATCTTGAGTGACCTCCACAGTAATAGAAGCGAGTAGAGGTGGTGTTCTTCCGGACTGACATTAGAATCTATATAGCGAAAGACTAGCTTCTTCTGGGGAAGGCCTTCTCTAATAGATACCAGCATAGCCATTCTGTATACTCGGGGCTATATCCCAATGTGTCCCGTAGCCGTGTAGGCAGTAAGCCCCGACCCCCAACATCATCACGGTATGCGCGTGGGTGTGCTTCAGACCCACATGTGTGAGTCCGTCGTATACTTAAGTTAAACACGAAGACAGACTTGATGACTGGTCTTAGAAATACATTTATATAATAGAGTCATGGCTACATGTAGGGACTTGCGGAACATATAGAGTATGAACTAGAAGACAAGTTTGTCTGTCAAGGATCAGAATAGAATCCTTTAAGAAACGTTCAGCACTTCCTCTCTTGTAAAATTTAGCCTTTGTACACTATGCAACTTAGAGTGTTTACTTAGGTTAATACTAACCCTTTGGACAATACAGATCAAATTCCTTCACAATTTAAGTTTGGTTACAAAACTGTCCGAGTTAGTTACAAAAATGTCTGAGTTTTGAAATGGTTAAATAATTAGATCCCAGGTTAAAGCCAATAAAGCAGATGAACAATATCGAGAAAGTGTTGTTTAAATTGGCACTTTTCTTTTTAATTCATTTTTAGTAACTAAATTTGCCAGTGGCGCCCTCTTCTAGGTGATAACATTTATTTTACTAGAATAATCGACCTGTAAACCCGTCGGCACTCGAACCCCACATCTACTACTCCTAAGTCAGAAAATATTAAATAACGAGTTAACTCGTGTCATCAAATTTTAAAATATTAATAACCGAGTTATCTCGATACAAGCCCTCTTAGTCACATACTCCAATTCACATCAAGACTAATTAGTAGTGTGTGGGAAAAATCGATCTCACACAGGAAGGATTTCGTACGTAAAAGAAAAAAAGGTAAAAAAACACGAAACTTGTATGAGGGAGGACATCTTTTTATTGCGCGTGTTTAATTATTTTTTGCTGTAGTGGCAACAGAAATATAAACTCTGACGATGACGGACAGACCGACAGCGGAGGCTTAATAATAGGATCCCGTTTGGCAACCTTTGGGGAAGAAGCCCTAAATATGACACTTTTGGATATCACGCGGGCGCCGCGCGGCTGTCACGATTCGTACGCTAAGAAAACGCAAAGCCGGCACAATAGACTTTTGACACTATCTGTCGCGATAAAATCATCAATTACAAGCAACCGCGCGATTTTTATACGCCATGTGCAGATAAGTTGTTTGCTACAATACCCACCATGGTCCTGTTGCCCCTGCACAGATCATCCGGCTCCTCACTGGCTACTCTGTAGAGCGGCACCAGGAAGTGAGGGAGCGCGAACATCAGGGACCCCGCGCCCATCAGCAGCACCCCGAAGCCCAGCCACCGCGGCTTGGAGGCGCCGCGCCGCCCGCCCAGGTACGTCACTGGGGCGAGGCACGCGAATGACGCCATATCGTAGCTGTGGAAGCAAGAACCCACGTTAGTACCCAGAAAAGAATTCCGATGACTTTTTATGACAGCGGCATAAATTTTACAATGGCTGTCACTGTTCTATCGATGGCGCGCCAAATGCCTTCCTTAGAGATTGATTCAGTTGCCCATGTAAAAAATTCCGTTATTCCCATAAAAAATATTACATGATTACTGAAATATACGTAAAAAACATAATGTGCTTGATTTGTCCTCTACGGCCACACAGTGCCCCAAAAGGCTCGTTTGGCGATTCATAATGGAGTTTGGAGTCCGACGTTGATGTATGGGAGCGAATGTTGGGTATAGCAGAAGAAGCATGAAATCCGAATAAACGCTGTAGACATGAGGTCTTTGAGGAGTATATTTGGAGTAACATTGAAGGATAAATTGAAGAATGAAGTTATAAGGGAACGCTGTGGATTGAAAGAAGATATTGTGACAAGGCCAGTTTAGATGGTATGGTCACGTTGAAAGGATGAATGAAAGGATATTGACGAAACAGATTTATACAGCGGGCGTGAAAGGAGCCGTCGGACGGGGCGCCCAAGAAGGTCCTATAAAGACCAAATCGGCGATTTGTTAGTGAAGGGGCAAATACGAAGTACCCGTAACTGGCGAGCTTGCATGAAGAGACTTATGAATGTTGAGGAAGCTAAAGATGTTTGCCAGGATCATAGCAGGGAGGTATTTGGTCTCTGCCTACCCCTCTTCCGGGAAATAGGCGTGAGCATATGTATGTATGTATGTTGTCCTCTTCGGCGTAGTTTGTTAAAATTGCCTTCGCCATTGGCTGTTCAGTAAAACTGTCAATTATCAACAGTTTTCCTGTCAGTCGATAACTTAGATGTCAGCCGGAACATAAAAAATATCGATATTACAGGTTTTTAGTTCTATAATCTGAAACAACCAGCCTTAGGTAAATCCGTTCAAAAATTGTGAGAAAGTTGTGACGGTAAGAGGGGTGTTAATTTAAAAATGAATTAAAAAGTAATTAGACATCTATTACTCGAAATATTCAAATTTGTTTCATCAAACCGACTACAATTTCATAAAATACAACAAAAAGTATATGTTGGTTTTAGCAAACAGTATTCATATCTAAACTTGATAGACAGCCGATTCCGCAGGCATAACTAAATGATACAACTCGGTTAAAGTGCGAGTCGGACTCGAACACGAAGGGTTCCGTAACATCGTATAGAAGAAAACGTAACCAGTAAAAAAAAAAAAACGTCCGAACGTGGATTGGAACGATTGCGCAACTCATATCAAACTAATTCCGCCACCACAACCATGTAATAAGCTGCGAAATATACGGCATTTTCGTATGTTGGTATGGTTTGTTATATCGGGTAGGATTAAAACATGTTTATTGTATTGGCACCCCCTTAATATATATAATCTAGTGTAAATCATATTTTTTTGCTGTAGCACCAACAGAATTAAACATTCTGTGAAAAACTCAACTATCTAACTGTTAAACCCCGCTCTGACTGACGCATAGACGGACAGACGGACAGACGGACAGCGGAGGCTTAGTAATAGGGTCCCTTTGGGGTTCGGCACCCTAAAAAGTGATTTTTAAAATGGCACCTTAATTTGATCAAGTGTCCCGAACAACAATACATAATTGTGAAATACTCTTGCATGTAATATATATGAGATTTTGGTTATGTAACCAAAATGTGATTTGACGAAGCTTTGATTTATAAATATGATGTCGTGACAACTTGCCGTGACTCCGTAACTTATTAAAAAAGTGATTGCAACATTTAAAAATGGAACTCTTTCGCTGAAGAATACAATTTGTTTCATGTGGCGTCATTTTGAAAATTGCGTGTCTTTATCGCCATGGATTGGAACACTCGTGAAATTTTTCGTATTGTGATTTATTACGATTTTTGGCAAGGGCTAACTCGAAAACAGTGCATCGATGAACTCACTTCGGCTTTTGGGGACGAAGCACCATCGAAAACTACTGTGTGTCACTGGTTTAGTGAGTTTAATCGTGGGCGGTCTGTGCTCACGAACAAACTTAAAGAAGGTCGCCCTAAATCGGTTGTTGTACCTCAAAATATTGATAATAGTTGCTCTGATCAAATCGGTTTCAAAGTGAAAGTTGTCCATAATGATGTCCCTAACAACCTCCTAAAATATGACTACACCTTTTTGTTACACCTGTATAACTTAGGGATGCTCGCAGCCGACAACAAAATAATCCTAAAGTCGATTTGGATTTTGATTGAATTTTGATACTGTCTCTGACTGACTCGTTTTAATGTATCTACAATGGCAGAAAATGCTCGGTCGTCCTCTAAAACTCATCATATCAGCAAAGAGGCCCAAAATTGGCGACGACGCGATGCAGATCACTCAGGCGTTTATTACGGTTCGGTTGGCCTATTGGATTGATCTTATAGACTCATTACGAAAGGAGCACCACACAGACTTATTGATCAGGTACAAGGTTGCCTCACGAATTAAGAGCACTGGGCGAAAATGACGGGGCTTACTGCGATATGTACAGTATGAAAAAATTACTTCTATAATAATAATAATACCTTGGACACTATTTACACACATAGATCTAGCTCCAAACTAGGATTCCCTGTAGCTTGTGTACTAGACAACGATTCATATACTTATATGTATAGATAAATATTATACTTATATAGATAAACAACCATGACTAGGGTACAAACATCCGTTCTCATCACACAGACATTTGCCCCCAATGGGACTCGAACCCGGGACCCTTGGCTTCGTAGGCACAGACACTGCCGACTCGGCCATTCGGGTCGTCAAAGTTTGCACTGTTAAAAGAATGGTGAGATGATCGTACCCGCCTGCGATGACTCCAGTCTGCATGGAGCGCAGCCCGAACCTCCTCTCTATCGTGGTGATGACCACGTTCACAAACCCGTTCACCACCATACCTGGAAGCACATGAGGGCCAACATTAAATAACATATCGTCACGGCGGAATCATAGAAGAGGGGTAAGCTAGGACTAGTGGTGTTGTCAAAGATGTCATTTAGGTACGTTATAATATAAGTCATAGTTGTCAGAATAGAGTTGACTCTAGTTTGAACTAATTGTCATAAGGAGCTCAATGATCTCGACGAGACAACTCTCAGAGCTGAGAACTGACTCTCTTCTTTATCTGTGAAATCAATCCCCATTTTATAGGGTTCCGTACCCAAAGGGTTAAACGGGACCCAATTGCTAAGACTCCGCTGCCCGTCCGTCCGTCTGTCACCAGGCTGTATCTTATGAACCGTGATAGTTAGACAGCAGAATTTTTTACAGATGATGTATATCTGTTGCCGCTATAACAACAATCACTAAACAACAGAATAAAATTATTCGTTTATCTGTAAACCACATACAAAATTATGAATGCACCTGGTTACGTTCATAGAGTGTGAAAGTAGCCGCACCAAAAACTTTGTAAACAACATTTTACTATGTAAAATCCAAACTATTCACTCCATACTATCCCTACCATTGGGCGGTGGTACAGAACCCTTCGTGCGCGAGTTCGACTCGCACTTGACAGCTTTTTTCAAAATAGTGTTTTGAAAGCTGTTCACCAATTTCAAATTGACTTGCCCAATCAGTATAATAGGGATAGGTATGAGTTAACAAACAAAGTGAAATTAAATTCGTCGAGAAAGGATAATTTAATGGGCCTTGCAATATCCAGTGTCATGTGCAGCATACAGAAATCCATCACAGCACCGTACAAAAATAGCTACCGACTGCAGTTATTAAATTTTCAACGTCCTAACGTACGGTCGGTGTACGGACAGATCCTGCGATCGACACATCGGGCCGTTTCAATATTTAAACTGTAAAAACAAAAATACAGAATCCGGCGCACGCCACTCTTCATTCTAAAGCAAAGAGAGATTGTTTGTACCGGGATGCACAACTGACAACTCATAGCTTGACGGACACTCAAAGCAATGATGTCACTGTCTCTCGATCGGGAACTGACAGCGCTGGTATGACATGAGCGGGTTCTCAATTCAATTGTATTTTTTTAACTTCGTTACCTTGAAATTGGTATTATTTATGAACCGATTTTAACAATTATTTTTATATTGTTCGAAGGTTTTTAGGTTAGGTTTAGTATCAAATTTCGCCCTGTTTAGGGCTAAGTGCGAGCAGGTTAAGGCGGGGCACCCCAACTGCCGAACATATAATTTCATCTTCAGCTCACTTTAAGAGGACTTGATTCGGAATTCAAATATTATGAAGGCTTATCAATTTACAGTAGATGTTAGAGGACTCGTGCAACGTACCTTAATATTTTTGTAACGATTGTTTAAATAATAGTTTTCTTCATAAATTTAAATGCGGTGCGAAAATGTAAAAAATACTTTTTCCGACTTCTCAGCTAAAAATAGCACCTTCGCCGCTTGATTGTGGGTTCTCAGGTGGAAAAATTATATTCCTAACTCGTTCGAAAATTCGGTAAATATAAGCCTTTTCGAACTTGTGGAACTATTGTGATACTACGTTTTGTGAAAATTACGGGAGACTTTTCTATCGAGCAAAAATAATCAAATAACGTGTAAGTGTTAGTTAATGGATGCGAACACTCATGATTAGAGATGTAACGACTCGAACTACCAATCCAGGTTAAACCGGTTTGAGCCTCAAACCGTTTATTTCGGGTTGAATCTATCTCAACCCGGTTTGGACGGGCGAGGGAATGTTTGTCATTTCTAAAAATATTTTTTTAAGTAATGAACGAAAAGGCTGATTATTTCTTTAAGTGAACTAAAATATTTGATATAATGTTGATCTCAATAAAAAATACTTTGTAAGTACCTATATTGTTTTTTTTACAACAGCTTTATTAAAAAGAACCCGGGTTCAAAGATTTATACGGTCCGACTTGCAAGTCGATTTACGTGCAACTTCAAACCAAATTTAGTACGGTCGGTGTTAACCAATACGGTTAACATAATAAACGGCTGTGGTTTTTTTTTTGTTAAATTATTAAAATAAAATAAAATAAAATACACGTTATTATTTTAACAAATAATAATAATAATAATAATACCTTGAAAACTATTTACACACATTGATCTAGCCCCAAACTAGGATTCCCTGTATCTTGTATACACATACTTGTAGAGATAAATATTATTCTTAGATAGATAAACAACCATGACTTCATACAAACATGCGTTCTCATCAAACAAATATTTACCCCCACCCACCGGGACTCGAACTCGGAACCCTTGGCTTCGTAGGCAGGGTCATTGCCGACTCGGCCATTCGGGTCGTTAAATTCGAGATCATCACATCACTACTCATGATCAACGAGCCAACAAATGACTCCGATGAGTGGTTATGGCTCCGCCTAGGATGCGAGAGGTCCGGGGTTCGATCTCCGTCATCATCATCATGCTCAGCCCACATCAACCCACTGCTGGGCACAGGCCTCTTCTCTATAGCGCCAACCCCTACGCTCCTGTGCCATCCGCATCCATTGAGATCCTGTCGACTTTAGTATACCGTCGGACCATCGGGCAGGTGGTCTGCCCGCTGGCCTTGTCGCTCCCCGTGGCCACCATTCCGTGACTGCTTTGGTCCACCGACCGTCATCCCGTCTAGCCAAGTGTCCCGCCCATCTCCACCTCAGTCTCGTTATCCGCTTACGTCTCGTTGACCGCGTGCCAAGCGTCGAATTTCGACGCTTGGCACGCGGTCAACGAGAGATATACCTAACATGGAACGCTCCATTGCTCGTTGGGCCACCTTGAATTTGTGCATGATATATTTCGGCTTAATAGGTGAGGATAGGCAAGACACACTGGTTATACACCTTAGTCTTCAGGCATTGTGGTAGTTTGGACTTTCACACTTCGTCTAGTTTCCCGAAAGCAGCCCACCCTATTCCGACGCGTCTGTGGGGATTCGATCCCCGGCTGGGGATAAATAATAAAAAAACAGGTCTTTTTTCAAGCCGTCGAATCGTTCTCGACTAAATATTCAATGTTGAGGTCTGGTTGAGCCGTTCTGATGCTTTGCCAGTAGAGTGAAGATCTCAGTGCAGTCTCCCTCATATTCTCTTTTAGAACAGTCTCGAATTATCTGTTCAATGCTCGGAACAGATAATGCTTAAAGTTGCCAGAACTGGACAGGTGTACTGACATTGTTGCCTCATTTTAAATGTATGCTGATTGCTATTGCCGGAACGAATACTAAACCCACTAGTTATGAGCCGGTTCAACTATACGTGAAGTTAAAATAATTATCAATTAAGTAGCTGGAGTCACGGCACCGTGAACAAGGGACCGCCTCACTTCTAGTCACTGTTTCTTATGCAAGACTTCTTACTAACAGATAGATAACTACCAGTTAGTTCTTGCAAATATTGCAAAAACACACGGCGCTGCTATGCCGTGTGCATCATGCATCTATATGCAGTGGCGAATGGGAATCAATATTTATGACACTAAGGATGAGACACGTGGTTTCGTTGTGAAGGTCTATGGCCTAGTACTTACACGCTCGCCTGCCACGCAGAGGTTGCGGGTTCGAGTGCAATCCGAGAAGTTCTAATGAGGTTAGTGTCAAGCGGATATTCTAACAGTGATGAAAACATCGTGAGGTAACCTCCAAATCTCGATGGCTGCGGCGATGGGCTAGCCACACTGTCAGGCAAAATTTAGTGTTGACAAACTGGCTCCCCGTATGGAAAAATTCGTGACGCTGTGTCGATGTTTCATATTTACAAGTTGGTTCAGCTCTATTTTGCGCAAGCTTGTAAAAAATGAAATGAAATGATGTTGATTTGCTTGAAATGCGGTACAATATATAGTGGTAAATGTAAAAAATGTAAAAATGCTCAGCACATTTCACCTGTCCAGGTATGCAATTATTTTTTACCTAAATCTAAAATATGTCATTTAAAATCTATTTACATTATATTAATACGTCATTCCTTAGATATGAATAACTTTAAGATTAAGGTATTCATCTATATTATAGAAACATTCCTTCAAGAGCCATCTTTGTAGTGTGGACTTAAATAGTGTCAATGGAAACGTTTTAATTGACTGTGGGACCTTATTGTATATTTTTATTAACATTCTGTAACAACTTCTATCGCAAAATTCGGTCCTGCACAGCAGGGTTACAATTTTATCTGGATATCTTGTGTTAAATGTGTATGCATCCTTGTTTTTTTTTAAATATTTGGTTGACTGTGAGCAAAACATGCCATTTCAAATATGTAGAGACTTGGCAACGACAAGATTTTAAGTTTAATGAATAGAGGTTTACATGACTCTTATGGATGTGCATGGCAGATTGCTCTAATGCATCTTTTTTGTAAAATAAAAACTTTTTTAAACTCACTTGCGTAACCCCATAGAATTAGGCAGTATTTTAATACAGAGGCCACATAACTATACAAGGTACAGGCCCCGTCAGGTTTCTTGTTCCTCTCTCTCTCGCCAATATACGCATCTCTCTTGTAACCATGCAAACTCAAACTCAAACTAATTTTTTTATCGTAAGTAGCCAAAAATAATGCACTTTTACAAGTCAGACACTTATACATGGAGAAAAATAAAAATAAATTAATTAAGATCGACTAAACTCATGAGTGATTGTGGTTTGAGTTTGAAAAAGGAAATTTTTTGAAAAAAAAAAGGGAAGGAAAATGAAGGTGTGATTCATGGCTGAATCACGCACAGGAAAAGGAAACTCAACACTGTGTTAAATATCTTGATCGCTATCTATATTTCGGAAAAATGGTTGTATGTGTACTTAATTGTTTTTCTCTGATTAAAGTATCTTGGTCAAGTCATTGGCGTGTACGCGTACCACTCATTAGGAAACACTGCTCTAACACTGCTCTGCGTGGTATTCTGTCTACATCTGGTCTTTGTATGTGCCCCAGTCATGTCAATCTTCTCAGTTTTAGAGTGCCAGTGATACTGACAGTGTGAGTAAATTGTAGGACTTCCTCTACATTTTCGTCACGACGAACAGTGGTTGGAAAAACTAAACGTAACGTCGAGTTTGCTTGCGACCGTTGTGGCGAGAAATGTGGCAAAAAATGTGTCTCCCAGAATTCACAGCAGCTGATGTGCATGTGCATTAACCCATCTGTAAAGATGACAAGGCCAATGATGATGTATACCCGTGCCCGATGCGTCGGTATCCCCTCATTCAGGTACCAAGAATCCCGACGCGGGTTGTACAAGGGCTGACATGCGTGACCACGCATAAATTGGCGAAACGCGTGTTGGAAGCGAGACTAAAGCTGCCAACGATAGTTGCGTTTGTATGTATATAGGTGGATATGTAGATTATGTGCTGTCACGATCAGATCGAGAAAACAAAACATAACATTTACATATAGGCTTCTGGTCCCACAAATTGCAAATTCCAAATGTCTTTCTTACTGGAGATATTTACATATACTTAGCAAACGTTATTTTTTGCCACTTCTCTAAATTGGACCACTGTGGGAGAAGAAGGGAGTAGAAACTCCCACAGATTGGATTTTAGATCTCTTTTAAAAATTGCTTGTGCTTAACTAATGCAAATATTAGCAGAGTACATTATAAGCAGGAATAAATAATTACAAAATTTATTCCTGCTTATCAAAACAGCAAGGTCTGTGTTGAGTCAGATAAACCCGTCATTCAAGTAATCTTGAATATTGCAATGTCCCTTTTTCGACAAAGTCGCTTTAACATGGTTTTTAAATTGCTAAAATGGCAATTTCAAGATCTCCCAGAGGTATCTTGTTGTAGTAGCGAATACACTGACCCTTGAAAGAATTGGTAACCTCCGCGAGTCTAAACCGGGGCGCAAATAGGATACCCTGTCTTGTGGTAACCAGAAACAGCGACGTCACACACATGTAAACATCCAAGACCTGGGATTTTGAAGATGCCTTTCATCAAATCATGACCTTTAAAAGCTAGATACGGATAAGCTGGCTGTGGTATAGTAATGAATGATCGTCGTGATGTCTGAGGTGTTGAGTTTTCCAAATAGTTTAGGATGTACCTAGTTTTATCAGAAGTAAAGTATCCATAAAAAATTCACCCACCACCCCCTTACACCCTTCATATAATAGCCCATATTTAGAACGGCCAAGTTTTTGCTCTTATTTTTCGTCTCGTAACCATGAGTGCGCGTTTTCCAGATTAATAATTTGTTACGAGCCAGAAAATGGCATTTTAAAGTACCTCCGCCCATTGAGAGAGAATCTGTTTAGAAAAGTTTGGGAACAGAACCAAGTCCCTAAAAAATATCTGCCATTTTTTTCCGAAAGAAACATGAAATATTATGCTGAAGCATGAACTCGAAACAAAAAGCTTTACAGCTGTCTTGCGAACACGTTTCTGCTTGTTTTTTTAACAAAATTCCTTATGGTGTATCCTTAGCTGATAAGGCATTTTCTCGGCAAAGGATATGATAACGTCATCACGCGATACTATTATGAAACCCCTTGAAAACCTTATTTTGGTATCTACTACAAGTATACTACTGTATGCGATTTGACAATGGCACCTAAGTCCGCATTTGTTGGAAATGTGTATCTTGCTTTGTAAACGCAATGCAATATCATACTTCGCGAACATACTGATAAGTGTCTGTAGATTTAAAAATGCTATTGCTATCTCTCTCTCTCTCTCATGTGCTTTTCTAAGGACTGGACGTGTAAAATTACCACCGAATAAAATCTAGTTGAATCTCGTCCAAAGAAAGTTTTTTTTACGCTTAATATACAATAGGTTATGGGCCCAGCACGCTTCCACTGCGCGGCTCTGCTAGCATTTGCTCCCGCTTGGTGGCGCCGGCGTAGTTGGAGGCAAAGAGTTTCATTCATCGGAGGGTAGTTTTAAAAACACGTCACGTGATCTCTAAAATACACTCAGTGGTCCAATGTAGAGAAGTGGCAAAAAATGACGATTGCTAAGTATAAGTAAATACGGTAATAAAGACATTTGGAATTTGGAATTTCGACACTTGACACTGGAAAATTAACCTGAAATTAGGTTAGCTTGCTATTTATTCTAGGAAGAAGTTAATATCATTTGACCAATTTGACAGATAGACAGAATCCAACTACACCGGCGCCATCTGCAATGTGCTTTTGATATTAGGTGCCATTGAGAACGAAAAGTCACGTTAACCTCTCAAAACCCGAGGGTAGTTGGGACGGGTCGCGAGTTTGAACTTCATGCCATGGTAATAAAATTTAAAACCTATAACGGCAAAGTGGCGTTAGCTAACGTCGGTGGTTTTCAAGAAGAATACAGTGAAAGTCAAAGATATTTATTTGCAAATATTGGTGCTTATGATGTTATGAACAATTTTTGAACTTAACTATATTTTATCCTATAAGGATGTGCAAATATTATGAAAAATACAATTATAAAATAGAAATTCGAAAAAGCCACATCGAGAGATCAGTTATTAGTTACAATTATAATGTCTATTGATGATGTAAGTCAATTTAAATTAGGCAAAAAATAATAAAAATAATGTTTATGGAATGTCAAGTTATACAATAATACAAATGTCAAATTAGATTAAGCAAGTCCTACAAAAATAATAAAATTACACATAATAGCAGTTGTTGTCCATACAAGATACAGGAATAGCATACAAACAAAAACATCACAGAGGGTCAAGAGTTTTCCCATACGAGGAGCAGAGGCATTGGCATGGTGTAGATTGGCATGGTGTAGATTGGCATGGTGTAGATTGGCATGGTGTAGATTGGCATGGTGTAGATTGGCAATTTAATGTATATAGTAAAGATACCATGGCAACATTTGAGGACTGCTGCGTGTTTTATAAAATATTTATGTTATCTAACAAAACGTGTGTTTTGTGGTCCGCTAAATTGTCACTTGTTGCCATTATTTGCTTTCTACATTAAATTGCCAAGCTTTGGATGTGTTTCTAAATAACATTTACATACATGCACATACATTGCTTGCACTAGGATACCCTGTGTCGTGGGAACCAGAAACTGCGAGGTCACAAACATGTATTTTGTTTTTTTTTTCCTCCCCAAGATTCGAAGCAGGGACGTCTCGCTTGGTAAGCACATCCTCGACCGCCACACAGGGGTCGTCAGATAAATAATAGCATTATTTGTAGGTAGATATGTTACCGGCAATCTGTGTCATCCGGTATTATATATAATCCCTAGGCAATATATTATGCCTAAAACGTGCAGATATAATAATGAAATATTTTTTATTTTATACTTTGCCTAGGTATTATATATAATACCTAATGCGGTAATATATGTATAAGCGTAAAAATACTTAGTTTTTAGTAAATTTTGTTGTTCTTACATGTTCAACCTAACTCGAAGAATAAAGGGGCTTCGCTTCGCTCACCCCCTTTACTCTTCACCTAAGCTACCGCAGTGTTTTGCCCTGATATTCTATCAAAATCAATTTATTTTACACATTGCCGGTGACCAAGAAGGCTTTCTATATAATCCCTTGGCATTGTATATATTACCTAGGTATAGTATGTAATGGACATTAGTATTAATAATATTTCATATATTGCCTGAACGCCCCAGGTATCATATATAGTGCCTGGGTATTATATAGAATACCTGCATTATACTTTAAAGTATCAAAAGCAAAGGAATATCTAACATATTGATTAAGACCGTCAAAGGAAATCTATCTGGAAGTATACGGTTAGTGAATAAAATATATGATTTCCGATAGGGTGTGCCGACGAGCCGCCGAGCATGTCATCTCTCATAATCCTATTACAGGGGGCTATCCACACGCCGCGTGTGCTTCGAAGCCACGGTGGCTGAGTTGGTGAGTACTGTTACAACTGTTGTTGATAACGTCATCAACATTACCATGTACTTGATGCGTTATGGATTTTATCTACACACGTATCATTATCCTCTTTACTGCGTCTAAAAACCGCACGTTAAGACCAGCATAACGTAAAACAATTTGGTAAAAACGCATTTCTTATCTGAAAATATGTACATTATGACCATTGTTTGGTCTACCAAAGGTCTAGCAATAAAAGATTTGCTCCAGCTTTTTCGTCACCCTTTTATTTTTACGTCTTATAGCTCAGTCCCTTACTCTATGGTTCTGTCCTGGCTTCCTTTTCTTTTTCCGTCATAACATCTAGCCTCGCCGGCCAGCGAGCCAAGGAGGCTGCCGGCCTTACGCCACGACATCCCCACCTCCATTATTGGGAGCCAATACTCCCGGTGGTTGGACGTCCAGCCGGCAGAGCTTGGCTGCTGCTCGTCGGTACGGTCCCAGTCTGGTATTCACGTCAGCTACACGGACTAGTCCGTCGGGTCCTCTGTATGTTTTTGTCACGACACCCCGTAGCCAGAGGTTACGGGGCGCCTGGTCATCTGCTATAATAACTAAGTCACCGTCCGTTATTAATAATAATAAATCTTTTTATTTCAGGTATAAAAACCCATATTGACAAATACCTTAAAAACTAGAGATATATAACATTTTATGAACCTAATCTAACTTACTTTAACTTAACTTAAACCTAGCTAGGGATTTTTTTCCTCGTCGGTCTCGCCTCCCTATAGCGTCTGTATACGATGCCTTCCGGCCAGTAGTCCTTGGCAAGGAACATCTTCTTGAGTTCGGCCGGCACCCGAAGTTTAAACGACAGGAAGTCCTTTGGTCTTTCTGACTCTAAAGGACTTATCTGCAGCGTAATCGTCTTCTGACTGCAAGGCGGAACCTGGACTTTCTTTACCCTTTCCTGGATGTGACGCTCAATGTCCTCTTTGGTCATATTCACGTCGAGCCTGGAAAGGTATATCTGCGTCGTGGGAGCGGCAGCTTTGAGGCTGCACTCGGCGGCGGGGGCGGTGCCACGCTGATTGCGGTTGCGTCTAGAGCGGCGTTTCCTGTTGTGGACCAGGATAAATCCGTCTCCATCAACGGTCGCATTCGGCGGGCCGCGGGCGGGCCTGGCTAGCGGCGCAGCCTGCAGCTTCTGTTGTTCGGCGGCGGGTGGTGCGGGGCGCGGGCGGCGGCGGCGGGCACGGCGGGACACAGCAGCATACGTGTCCTTCTGGGGTTCCGGTGTTTTGGATGGACCAGAAGAGACCGCATCAGGTGCTGGTCGAATTGGCTTCGTGACGTCACGAGGCGGTGCGGTATTCGTCGACGCGGGCTTAGCAACCCGCGTAACTAGGTCAGTCGCTTGTTGGGCGTTTTTGCTGACCGTCGCGTTGCCGGCACGCGCGTCGGCTATTCGCTGCGTCGGCAGCGAGGTATGAGCCTGGTTATTGGTCGAGTCGTTGGTCCGTACCATTTGTCCCGTCTTGTCAAAGTCGGTAGGTACTCCTTGAGCCACTGCTTCCAGACTTAAGTCAGCAAGTCGTTGTCCTTCCCTCCAGTTTCGTCTCAGCAGGTCACCGTCACCAAAGCTTCCGAAGGGCTGGTCGAAATCGTTAGTTTTGGCCAGTAAGAAGTCATTTGGTGTCAAGGGCAAGTCGTCTACATGGTCGAGTGGGACGTAGGTTAGGGGTCGGGTGTTGACTATAGCTTCTGCCTCGGCAACCACCGTCTGTAGGGTCTGGTCGCTTGGAACAACTTCTTTCAGTGTCGCCTTCATAGCCGTTTTAATAGACCGAACCAGGCGCTCCTAGCATCCGCCCATGTGGGGGGCCTGCGGCGCAATAAAATGCCACTCGATCTGCCTGATACTTCCGGAGCGTAGTAGTTCCTCTTGATCTTTCGCACGAACCGATTGCTTTAGCTCATTGTCTGCTCCCTTAAAGGTAGTTGCATTGTCGCACCATATCTGTTCCGGGCAGCCTCGTCTTGCAATAAACCGTCTTAGTGCCATTATCGCACTGCTAGTTGTCAGGTCGTGAACGAGCTCTACGTGTACAGCTCTGACCGTGAGGCAAGTGAACAAGGCACCATACATTTTCTCGTGCCTCCGGCCTACCTTGACCGTCATGGGTCCAAAATAATCAAGTCCAGTAAAGCGAAACGCTCGTCCCCCGGTCTTGAGCCTTACGTCGGGCAGTTGTCCCATTAGAGGTGGAACTGGTTTCGCCTTGTCAATCTTGCATTTTTGACACGTATTCCAGGTTGCCTTCACTGCATTCCGACCGTTGCATATCCAAAATCGTTGTCTGACGTTGTTCAAAGTCATCTCTCGGCCAGCATGTTCCGCATCCTTGTGGTACTGTTGGAGTAGCAGCTTTGTAAAGGTGTCTTTTGGATGCAAGATAGCAGGATGTTTTGTGCCTTCGGCTACATTAGATGCTGTTATTCTTCCTGAAACTCGAAGAACACCATCGGCATCTAAGAAGGGTGTCAACTGTCGCAGAGAGCTCGTCTTGTCCACAAACTCCGTCGATAGTATCGAAGCAATTTCTCGTGAGTAATTCCGCCTTTGACTTTCTTTAACCCACGCAGTTTCAGCAGACCTCAGGTCACTGGCCGTGAGTTCGCCGGTTCGTCTGTTTCCCGAGCCTCTGGAGTTGTGGATGAAGCGAAAGATCCAGGCGGTGCTTCTGATTAGTCTCCAGTACGATGAGAACCGGCTGTCATCTGGCAGGGCTCCATTTGCTTCAGAAGTGCGTAGATTTACCGCCTTCACCTCAACGTCATCCAGATCTAGAGCTAGAGCTATGGACCTTTCGTCTTCCTGTGGCCATGACTCTTCGCGTTGTCGAAGAAAATCGGGTCCTCGAAGCCATCTATCATTGCTGGCAATGACAACGTCCCGTGTGGCATCATCAGCGGGGTTCATGTCTGTCGGCACCCACCTCCAGTCACAGACGTCTGTCAGCTCAAAAACTTCGCTGACACGATGCGCTACAAAAGGCTTGAAACGTCCGGTCTCGGACCTAAGCCAGCTAAGGACAGTTTTCGAGTCCGTCCAAAATTTTATTTTGTTAATTGGTAGTCCTATGTATCTCTTCAAAACCTGGGAGAGTCGTGCTCCCATCACGGCTGCCTGTAACTCTAGCCGAGGTATGCTCAGGACCTTTAGAGGCGCAACCCTCGCTCGCGCCATTACCATTGCTACATGCCATACTCCGTCGGCCGTCTTCCTTCTGAGATAAGCAACGCTCACAAAGGCCCAAGGGCCTTCTGCGATGCAAGCTCAAGAGCTGGCATAGCAAAAGACGTGCAACTCAGCAGATGCATGCTTGTCACAGTTATTAGCGGACAGCCAGCGCGGTATTCGTACCTCTCTCGTCTTGCTCAGCTCTTGCAGCCAGGTTTGCCATCTGTGAAAGTGGCACGTTTCAATCTCATCATCCCATCCTATTTTGGACTTCCAAATGTCTTGAAGTAAGATGCGGGCCTGAACTGTAACATAGAGCAGAAACCCCAGTGGGTCAAACACGGACATGACTAGCTTCAAAACATCTCTCTTGGTCGGTCTTTTGACGCCAGCGCTGATGTCGCAGTCAACTTTGTGGAACTTCAATAGGAAGGTGAAACTACCGTCTTCGGGGTCCCAGTTTAAGCCTAAAACGCGTTCCATGGTCTCGTTCTTATCATCTGAGAGCATCTTTGCACCACCCGGTGCAAGCTTATCTTCGGGCAAATGTCCTAGAAGCCGTTTGGAGTTTGACATAAAGTTTCGCATGTTAAAAACTCCCTTAGCATGAATACTTATCACATCATTTACAACCTGTAGAGCCTCGTCGTACTCGTCAATTGAATAGATGAAGTCGTCGACGTAATGGTGTTCTACGATTGCGTCAACAGCCTTGGGGTGCGTGGTCTTGAATCTGGTCGCGTTCAAATTCTTCACGTACTGTGCAGATGACGGCGAACACACAGCACCAAAGGTCATCACATTCATGGCGTACTCACCACTGTCCCACAGAAGCCGCTGTGCTTGTTGGTCCTCTTCTCTGATCAGTACGCGATGAAACATCTCTTGAATGTCACCCATCACAGCTATCTTGCCGCAACGGAAACCTAAAAGGATGCCTGCTAGTGATGTGAGAAAGTCAGGTCCGCTAAGTAGGAAATCATTGAGCGACTTGCCGCTTGACTTCGCTGCGCAGTCAAGTACTAGGCGTAGCTTGTTTGGCTTATTTGGGTTGAACACGGTGAAGTGTGGCAGATACCACGTTTTGTCAGTCTTTGTTACCTGCTCCGTTAGCTTCTTCATTTAGCATTTTTGCAGGTTTTCCTCCACCTTCTCTCTGTAGCGCGCTGCAAACTCAGGCATGCTGTCCATCTTCTTGGTGACACCCACCAGCCGCTTCTGGGCGGCAGCGCGGCTGTCTGGCAGCACTGCTGCGTCGTCCCTCCACAGAAGGCCAGTCTCCCACCTGTCACCTACTAGTTTCGTCGTCTTTTCCATGATGGCGAGAGCCTTCAGATCCTCTCGCGACCGAGGAGTGTCAGGGAATGGTTTCGTCCCGAAACCGTCAGTCGAGAACGATCGCCTCACCATGTCATTCAGAGCGTCGCATGGGCACAGGTGGTAAATAGTCGCGTCCGTCGGTGTCAATGGCGACAGTTTACCGTGCACGATGTTCCCCAAGCTTGTCTCCGACACAATCGGTCCGGTCGGTCCTACATGAGCACGTCTGGTCACGATTAGGTCAATGTTGTCGGATTCTATAAGTATTTGCGGTCGCTCGTTGAAGGTCAGTCTGTCGATGTGTTGTAGGAGGTCAGTCAGGTGTGGGAAGTCGTTCAGTAGTCCATTAATATTTACATTATGTACAGGCAAGTATAAATTATTTACAGATCTCATATTATACAAAACGAAGCGCTCTTCTTTAGCTCGGCCACGAACGGTGATGTTGACCCTCTTGGAGTTCGGCTCGCTCGTCCTCATTCCGGTGGCCCCTCGTAATTGCAGCGTCGCGGTTGGTCCTGTGATACCGGCCCGCTCCAGTAGAGAGTCGTCAATCAGTGACACCGACGCTCCCTCGTCTAGTAGCGCTAGAGCCTCCACGTCCCCGCTCGGTCCAGAGATGACCACTGGTGCCACCTTTAGGAGAATAGTGGATGTCGCGTCGCCGCAATGGTTCACCGTCACCGCAGTCTGCGCCCGCTCGTTAGTCTCGTTGCGTGGCGCAGCGTGTAGCAGCGGGTGATGTAATCTGGTGCATTGCCCTTCGGAACACTTGGTCTTCCTCCTGCAGCTCTTAAGCTGGTGACTCAGCGAGAGGCAGCAGAAGCACAGCTTTCTCTCGGTCACCAATTTCCAGCGATCGTCTATGGAAAGGCGTTTAAATTCAGAGCAGTTGTTCAGGGCGTGTTCGTGTTGACACAGTGCGCAGGTGGTTCGCGTTGGGGCTGTCGTCATTGAGGTGGTGGGTGTGGTGGCATGTACGAACTTCTTCTCCTGCTTTGTGTGTTGATGGTGTTGTCGGTCAGCAGTAGGCAGCGGTGCAATAGTCGTCGCGGCATTTGCTACCATCATCAACCACTCTGACACGTCGTTGAGATTAATTTTGCTCTCACCTCTACTCGCTATAGAGAAACTCCACTGGTACTTCAGCGTCATCGGTAACTTGCCGATTATTTCTCGAATCAAGGTCGGGTTCGTCAGATGACCGACCTCATTTGTCATTTTCATGGTCGCGACAATGTTTTGCACTATGGTCGCGTACTCTATGAGTAGATTGACGTCGTCTTGACGTATGTCACGAATGTTATGAATTTTCAATAACATTACCTCAATCAACAGTTCCGGTCGTCCAAATCGCAGCCGTAATGTTTTTATGATGATTTCTAGGTTTGTTGCAGTGACGAGCAGGGCCGATACAGCTTCGCGGGCGTGCCCTTTAAGGCATTTTGCTAGCCGGGCGATGTTTTCGTCGTCGCTGTATCCGCATAGTCGGGTCGTCGTCACAAACTGTGCGTAGAATAAGGGCCACTCTTCGGGGTCTCCGCAGAACTGTGGTAGCTCCTTGATCGACGTCTGTCTTGCTAGGAACTTCGCCATATCACCGGTTTTCGTCATTTCGGGGTGGTCTCGGTGGTCTTTGGGTCGGGCTGCGTCGCAAGCCGCTGCTGTCACTGTGGGCATTTGGAGAATAGTCTTCATCGTCGGTCGCATGTCGGTGACCGACGACGCTCGAGAGGACGCACGGCTGCGCCTTCCCTCGTCATCCAAAGCGGCCGTTTGCAGGGCTAGTCTCGTGGTAAGCAGCCGCCTCTTCACGTCCGAGGCTCGTCGTTGCTGCTCGGCTGCCGCTTTTGCCTTCGCTTTTGCCTTCGCTTCCTCCAGCTCAATGGCAGCCATTGCTTCCGAAGTCTCCAGCTCAAGGTCGAGAAGCTGTCTGCGTCTGGTGGTCGAGGCTACCGATACGGCGGATATCATCGACCTGAGGGAAATCGCGTCGTCATCACGGCCACCCGCGGGCACCTCGTCAGCGGGCGTCTCATCAGCGGGCGACGTCGTCGTCGGCTCGTCTGGCCTGCTGGCCTCCATATTTTTTGCCTGGGAGCGGGTCAGCGGCATACCTTTTGTCGTTACACTGGATCCACAGTGCTGGTCAGTTGTCTTCGAAGGACCACTTTGTTTGGTCTACCAAAGGTCTAGCAATAAAAGATTTGCTCCAGCTTTTTCGTCACCCTTTTATTTTTACGTCTTATAGCTCAGTTCCTTGCTCTATGGTTCTGTCCTGGCTTCCTTTTCTTTTTCCGTCATAACATCTAGCCTCGCCGGCCAGCGAGCCAAGGAGGCTGCCGGCCTTACGCCACGACAACCATAATGTACAAAAAGTTGTTACATTATGACATTCAAATTTCGAACGCCGACGCCCGCCTGCGTGCCGCCCCTAGTTTGTCTGTGAAGTTGGTACTACAGAACAAGCTAAACAACTGCAGAGCAATGATGAATGCCACAATGCCGGTCAAACATGCGGTTCCTGAACACATCAAAGAGAGTTTATGATATATGTGTAGATAATAGTAGTTTATGTGACTGCTGCATAATGGAGGGCATCAAAACTCGAGAGTGGGTTTATATCACTCGAGAGTTTTAATGCCTAATTATGTACAGTTACATACACTAGTTGATCTACACACATATCATAAGCTCTCTTTGATGTGTTCAGGAACCGCATGTTTGACCGGCATTGTGGTTCTGCAATTGTTTAGCTTGTTCTTTAGTACCTACCAACTTCACGCAGACGGGCGTCGGCGGCGTTCGAAATTTGAATGTCAGTACCAACTTCACAGACAAACTAGGGACGGCACGCGGGTGGGCGTCGGCGTTCGAAATTTGAATGTCATTATATGTAGAAAAACTACACATAATGACCATTATGTGTAGTTTTCCAGATACAAACGAGTTTTTACCAAGTAGTTTAACATAATGCTGATCGTAACGTGCGGTTTTTGAACGCAGTAAAGAGGGTTTATGATACGTGTGTAGATAAAATAGTTTATGTACATAATTAGGCATTCAAACTCTCGAGTGATATTATTATGAAACTCGCCTTTGGCTCGTTTCATAAACCCACTCTCGAGTATTAATGCCCTGCATTATGTAGCAGTCACATAAACTACTATTAAATTCCGGAATGATGGATTGAAAAATATCCGTACGAGTTAAGCGAATAACCTAAAGCGAATATTAAAGCAGCCCTTGTGAATTAAATACACTTTGTATTTGCGTAAATATTCACGCCATGTTGCAGAAAAGGCAATGGTTATGAAAGTGACAGTACTTTCGATACATAGGCGAAGGGAACATTTTAGAGAAAATCTATCTTTAGAGAAGCTAACTCTTCGTCGTCTTTGTATCATGGATTGGTCTAGGGATAGGGAAGAGTTTCCTTTTACTGTTAACTCAAAATCTTTTAGAACCTTACATTTTGAAGGAAGAATATGAAATGAATTATTTTCGCTAGGTAGGTACTTAAGTAATCTACAGAGCTTTTCAGGTTGGAGTGGTTGGACAGACGCTGCTCGTAACATTTTTCTACCGATATAAATAATATTTCGTTTATTAGTAATAAATGTAGGTCGTTAATGCCTCCACCAAGGGGCACAGGCCTTTGCCCGGATACGAGTACGATTAAGCCATACTCCACCACGCTGGCTCAGTGCGGGCTGATGGTTTACGACCACTACCACATAGCGATAGGATCCGGGAACTACAACTTAACGTATCATCTGAAACACTGAACGTCCGATAATTAATTATCTCACTGTCACAAGGTCTGGTTTCGAACCTGCATCTCCTGTGAGACAAGCAAGCGTGGAACCCATGAGACCACGGAGCTCATTTTGTTTATAAATCATTATTTAAAAAGGGGAAATAATAAACTACACATCATAAATACTGATTTGCACAGCAAATATACAGATTTTCATTTATCCTTCGTATTAGGTTGAATATGGAAGAACAACAAAAATAATTAAAACATAAAAAGTGTTTTGCTGATCCTTTTGTGATGGGAAAATCAGTATTTTTGATGTGCGTTTATATACTAGCCTTTAAAAAGGAGAGATGTGTTTCGATAGCGCGTTGTGCAGTAATAACGAAGCGAAAAAGCAAAGGTTGCATGCATCTCAAGTGCTCGGAGCAGGCTCCAATATTTAAAAAATACCGACTTGAAAGAGATAAATACTTAGGTATAAACATCTCCTATAATATCCCAAACTCTCTTCGATAAAAAAATCAACTCTTGCCTGCATATCCACCAAGAATACCGTATTCCCGATGGACCCAAAGCTGAACAAATATTAATAGACAGTACTGACTCTAAGTCGTAAAAAACCGGCTATATCCGGAAATCCTTACAAATAACCGGCATTAACTACTCTCAGTGGGACTAGACTCGCACGAACACCCGGAAAACAATGGGAAACTCGAATCAAGTAAAGTAAATCTAAATTTAGAAATAGGGGGATGAAGGAAAGCCTGGAACCGCTGGTAATCATCAGGGATTATGCCAAAAAAGTCTATAATTATGCTGAAACCTTCTAGCAAGGAAACAGGATGCGTGGCGTGGTCTCGGGTCGAAAATTACCGGTTGAATACCTACCGATTCCGCCTTGTTAAAAAGTACTTTTGACTTTATCTTTCTTTTGACCCTAGACCAACGCCCGGTTTACTGGAAAAGCGATCAAATGTAACAGACTTATAGTCTCATTTCAGCCAATCAAGCTAAAAAAACATTTGATAACTCATTCAGAAACTGGTAGCCAGACTAGAGTATTGATATCTGCACGAGAACTGATTCTCAGATCACATTATAACAATCATAAAAAGAGCAGACTCGTTACCGTAATCAGCACTTTTTCTATTATTGATATCGCTAAATACTTAGTTTAAATGACGGAACAAGTGATCTTAGCTGATAAGTAACTGTAAGGTACTGCGAATTGAAAATAATTCAAGCTTTGAAACTCGTTGGTTTCAAAGTATACTAATAATAATTTCTAAGTCGACCTTCTGAAAGTCAGGTAGGCCACTAGCCCGACACCCCTCCACCAACCCGCGCTGAGCCAGCGTGGTGGAGTATGGCTCAATCTTACTCGAATCCGGGTAAAGCCCATGCCCCTCGGCGGGGTCTTTAAGACGCTGGGTAACGACAAGTTCGGGCAAATGCTAATCTTTGAAGCTCTATTCCTCCTAAAGGAGAATCTTCCCAAATACAAAAAATATTTAAGTTATGAAGTCATTTTTCCTTTTCTTCAATTTATATGTTATATGTATATATGTATATAAAAACAGCATATGTCAATGGGAAGGGAACTAAAAGCAAAATAAAAAAATAGATATAATTTTTAAACTAAAACTTGCTAAAACTTGATATAGTACTTGCGTCAGAAAATAGGTGTTCAAAATATATTAAAACTGTGGTTAGAAATGAAAAATAATGGTTTTGAAGAATTAAATAAAAACACACAATTTTCGCAGTGTTCTGCGGCAGCGACTGACCTAATAGCCATGTTGCTGTGTGAGCTGTTAAGAGCTTTATTTTAATACGGTTGTGACCAAATTTTCAACCACCACGAATCGAGTTGATAATTTTACCAAAAGACGAGCCTTAAATGGCTTCATTTACATTTTACCTGCAAGTTTTCTAGTATCCACTCAACAGTGAGGGGCCCCTGTTGGCTTCCTGATTTTGAACCCTATAACTAGGCAACAAAGTTCAATCCAGCAAGAGATAAGGTACATAATAATAATAATAAGACCTTGGATATTTACACACATTGATCTAGCCCCAAACTAGGATTCCCTGTATCTTGGGCACTAGACAACGATATATATACTTATATAGATAAATATTATACTTAGATAGATAAACAACCAACCATGCCTAGGGTACAAACATCCGTTCTCATCAAACAAATATTTGCCCCCACCGGGACTCGAACCCGGGACCCTTGGCTTCGTAGGCAGGGTCACTGCCGACTCGGCCAATCGGGTCGTCACTGTTGAGTGTGGATACTAATTGCATACAATATGCATGGTTTCTTCTGCTGGTACGGAAATTGGAATCTGATAGAGACCATTTCGGGGTTTGATCCAAGCCCACTGCGGAGACATGCAAACGCCAACTTATCAAAACATTCACCAATCTAACTTTGTTGTACACTTACCTGACGTTATAAATTCAAAAGTTTATTCAAACTTGAAATTAGTTTGTAGATTATTTACAACAGTGTAATAGACTTCTGAACTCGAGATGCCTTATTAGTTATCTTATGCTTCAAAATGAAGGTAACGGGTTCAGGGAGGGTTCTGACTAAAATCTCACGTAAGTTTGAAAGGTTTTAAGAGTCATGGAAAAAAGATAAAGTGAATCACGTCCGTATTTTTGATTGGGTAAAAAAGTGCAAAATCTCTGAAGAAACTAACATTTGTGTAATATGGCTTTAAGCCATGTCAAACGCCAACTTATCAAAACATTATCCAATCTAACTTTGTTGTACACTTACCTGACGCTATAAATTCAAAAGTTTATTCAAACTTGAAATTAGTTTGTAGATTATTTACAACAGTGTAATAGAGTTCTGAACTCGAGATGCCTTATTTTATAAAGGGTTATTATATACATTCTGCTTAACATAAGTGGTGGACTATGAAATAAGCTACACCAATCAATCACTTTGTAAACTACATTTTGCGATCTAAAATCCAACCTATTGACTATTCACGCCTTGCACTTAAGGAGATAGCCCCACTCTTTTCTCTTTTAACAAAACGTATTAAAGAGCACTACCTCTCTCTTTCGTAAAAGTTATTGTATTTATATTATTATATGTAAAGTTTATGTAGTATATATCGGTAATTATTTTGTATTTCCTATGTGTATTTTATAGGTATTTCATTTATTCCTAGGCATTTTAGTTATAGTAATTATTGTGCACTGCCTACCCTTCTATGATACCAATTCATGGAATGCCTTGGTTTGCTGGAAGAAATCTCTTTTTAGAGATAACCTCGCCTTTGTACATGCATTTTCTTTTAATGTAACTTTTTAAATATTTGTGTGCAATAAATAATTATGAAATTATGAAAACAAAAATCACTATTAAAATTTAAAACCTATGTCAATCTCACGGTCTTCATTAATCCAACGAAACCTAATTTGGTAAATCTGTCGAGCCGTTTGTGCTGTAGTTTTTTTTTATTTCATCCCAAAATCTGCGCCATTTTGAAAAAAAAGGAAAAACCGAATCAACAATAAAACTCCATAAACTTATCGAACATGCTCACAAAAATTCACGAGAATCGGTTGAGAAATGCGGCCTGTAGAGAAGAGCCGGACAGAAATCCATTTACTATCGTATTTTCGCCCAAGCTGAAACGGAGATGCTTCGATCGCTCGGTCAATAATTAGCTTTATGACTTTACTTCCTTCCTCTCTATGCTTGTTTAATTTGTCACTGCTCGCATACAAAATTGGTGGAAAGTGTGAAAGTATCGCTCAGTCACGCTCCATACAAAAACACAATTAACTAACATGCAAATGATTTAATAACCACCTCTTTTAGTACTGTTTACAATACTTTGTTGTTTCGAGTATGCAACGTCCTAGTTATTAACTCTAGTGGTTCTGTGAGAAAAGTAGACCTCGAGATACATACATACTTAAACATATTGTCACGACTGACGGATAAAAGGCTTTATTATAATGCGATACAAGTTTATTTTGCGCAACAATTTAACGAAGAATGTCTAATTTTAAATTGAATTTTAGGTGCTTGAAATTGGTACAAGTTTTGGCGATTACACGAGTTTCCTTGGTCCTAGGAGGTCACATCTGGTGTCTAACACCCATATTCTTAGTCGTTTCCTTAGAGCCCCCTCGACTCAAACTTAGCCAAGGCTTCCTTAAGGAACTTCTCAAAACCACCTTCAAAACGATATTCACAGTCGTAACCTCGACCTTAGTTCGAGTTTCGTCATAACATTCCAATGGATTTGAAGCGTCGTCGCGTAAATAACGTCGATTCGGGTAGTCGTACGGATCATCAAAAACATGATCAACAAACTCTTCAAAATAATCATAAAACATTTTTAAGAACAATAACGTTTAACCTTGGACGACGAAGTGCGTTGAAAGCATAGTTTACAATTTTGAGGACGCCTTAGGCTGGTCGAGAGGTACCTTGAGTTTGACAGTTGATTCCTCGACTCGAGTAAGGGAATCGCTCAAGGCGAGGAGATATTTATCAATTAAGCATACAAATGTCCTCAAGTGAGGTCGAGTCGAGTCGAGGAAATCTCGAGGAAATGACTAAGAATATGGGTGTAAGAGTTCGTGTCGTGAAGGCGGAGAAAACTGTGTAGTCTGGTTATAAAATGAAATAAAATCCTCTACAATACAATCCTCGTTTGCTGTAGCTAACTTAACTAACGTAACTTCCCCCTCTCCACTCCCCATAAGACCCGCGACCCCTGAAAGTTTATCGGATGAACAACTGCAATTATTTTAAATCAGATAACCCGATTGCATTTTCTTTCAATACCACATACAACCGTATGAATGCACCTGGTTACTTACATGTAGACTGAAAGTAGGCCGCGGCAATAACTTCGTAACGCCATAAGTCCGCCATTTAAAAAAAAACTCACTCGAAAAAAAAAATACATAATTATCGAACCTGCTCACAAAATTTCACGAGAATCAGTTGAGAAATGCGACCTGGGGCCCAAGTCCGTTACACAATGACATCTCAATGACAATTACATAACGATTATGGTCAAGTTTAGATATACAATATCTGACGATTTTGTAATCTCATTCCCTTTTTTGATTAACTAAATCACTATGTTTACCAATTAACTAACGGCCTTACTTATAAAAAAGTAAATTCACTGTTTAGCTTAAGCAGTGTTTTGTTCTTTTCACACGTCGAATAAATGTCAAATGCCAAAGCAAGACAAAACACTGAATTTACTTTTTTATAAGTAAGGCCGTCAATTTTTACTATAAACGCCTATAAAAATATTATTGACCCGCCAGATATTGGATATCTTAAGTTGACCGTAATCGTCATGTAATTGTCATGGAGCTGTCAATGTGTACCGGAATTTGGCTCCTGTAGGCGAGAACTGTCAGACAGAAGGGCCTTTATGGGCAATCTCGAAACTCGGTCAATTAACTATGTATAGGTATGAAAAAAAAATTGCCCCCACTAATATAATTAATACTAATATAATAAAAATAAATAATACCTTGGACACTATTTACACACATTGATCTAGCCCCAAACTAAATTTCCCTGTATCTTGGGTACTAGACAACGATACACTTACTTATATAGAAAAATATTATACATAGATAGATAAACAACCATGACTAGGGTACAAACATCCGTTCTCATCAAACAAATATTTGCCCCCACCGGGACTCGAACCCGGGATCCTTGGCTTCGTAGGCAGGGTCACCGCCGACTCGGTCATTCGGGTCGTCGTATTAATATTGATATCCGATACCATTGTAATATTCGATTCGATTATTTTTACACATTGGTAAAAGTAGCACAGGAATATTTTATCTGTGGTGACCTTTCCCTAATTCTTAACAATCCGCTACTATAAAAAAAAAGTTTTGTTTTCGTTGTTAGATTACTGTAAAAGTGGTAAAAGTATAATTCAAAGCATTGTTATTTCATTATTTTAAAGCATTTTATTTCAATTTACCTTAAAGTCGGTGTGAAAAGTTGTAAGTGTCACACAGGAGCAAAATTATTTTCGGCATGGTCGTTAACGCTTGAATCCTTCGTTACGCTGAGGATTCTAACTTAGAATCCCTCGCTACGTTCAGGATTCTATCGTAGAATCCTTCACTTCACTCTGGATTCAATGTACCGCCCTCCCCGTAAAAACATCATTTTGCTCCCTTGAGACACAAATAACTATTTCACATTAGATTTAAATTATGTTGCGGTTATCAGGATAAGTATTTTTGTACAAGATTTCTAGACTCTCAACTTCTTCACTTCGAGAATCTCTTATAGTTCCTGAGAAAAGTGCCTATGACAGACGGACGGACGGACACGCGAGTGATCCTATAAGGGTTACTTTTTCACCCTTTGAGGTACGGCACCCTAAAAAAAATGTTTTAGCCAACTCCGGCGTCTCAAAGTGTATATTTTCTTAGAATCAATACCAATTTGATAGAAACTCTCTCAATCTCAACCCTACAAGTGGCAGGTAGAGCCGCGGTACAGTACCGCGATGCCGGCTACGGACTCGTGCGCGGGACATCTTCAATATTTGTGCCGACTGATACACTGATTATGCTCGCTTCGACTGGCGACGTTCGTTTAAGATGCTGGCATACTACCCCTTTGATTTGCTAACAGTATTCCACAGCAAAACCTACGTATTTTATATTAAAAATAGTAGTTTATATGACTGATGCATAATGGAGGGCATTAAAACTCGGCGAGTTTCATAATAATATTACTCGTAAGTTTGAATGCCTAATTATGTACAGTTACATACACTAGTTTATCTACACACGTATCATAAGCTCTCTTTGATGTGTTCAGGAACCGCATGTTCGATCGGCATGGTGGCATTGATAATTGCTCTGGACTTGTTTAGCTTGTTCAGTAGTACCAACTTCACAGACAAACTAGGGGCGGCACGCAGGCGGGCGTCGGCGTTCGAAATTTGAATATCATAATTTGTCGAAAATTGATACATTATGTTAATAATGTATCAGTATTCAGATTAAGGAATGAGTTTTTACCAAGTAGTATATAACATTATGCTGGTCGTCACGTGCGGTTTTCGGACGCAGTAAAGAGGGTTTATGATACGTGTGTAGATAAATATACTTTATTACCGAGAAATACGCAACATTAATTTCTCATGTCATCCCCCTGTGAATACCAAAATTGCTGCCCTACAATAACAATAGGGAGCAAGTTTAAGATAATTTATGTTTTGGATAAGTCTATTGTCTATTTTTGACCCTTCTGATTGCAGACCCTGAAAAATCCTTATAATAATAATCAACCCTATGAAAAATTGGTCGTATAAAGAGTCTGTTTGAAGAATTATCATTATGTACGCAATGCATATTTATTATTTTCAATAAATTGAGAATTTATTTAGTAACTGAAACAGATCTAGACACATATCAGGAATTATTTGATAACTGTAAACACTCTCTTGAGAAATAGTGTAGATATCCTCATTGTTACCTTATGGAGTTGTTCTAGATTTTTATAACGTTTGCTCTTATTCTAGACGTGTTCTCGACTACATTTCCGCCCCTGTGGGCCACCAGCCCAATTTCCGCCCGGCTGGTTGCGATTATGCTCGTACCAATCATCTGTATTTGCCGATATTTTATATGTTACATCCAATACGTCTCTATTGGCTGCAGATTCAACTACTTGCTCGAGTATCAACTCGAGCGCGATAAGGAGAAAACTGTTCGACGGTGAAATTGGACGAGTTTCAAGTTATTTTGATAATTTCATTAGTGAGTTAGTGAGAGTAACTACGGAACCTGTGGACTCCTTCAGATCAGTAGATGAACTTAATTCCAGTTTTTCAAAACCTTAAATGTAATAATTTTGTTATTATTTATTCCTGCATATTATTTATTATATGTAATATGTATGTATGTATATATCGAGTTATTTTAATCAAAACCAATATTTAATAAAGATCTTAAAAATCTGTGGGAGTTTCTTGGTCCAATGTAGCGAGCTGCAAAAATTACATTTTCTAAAGGTATGAGAGAGAGATATACAAAATTTTGAATTTGAATTTTTAGGGCTAGCCCTCTGTCACGCATAATGGAGTAGATATTGAATTACTAACTGAACTCTGGCGCACTTGTGCCTCTACCACCCGGTGTTAGAAAAGGCCCGACGCTTGTACATACTCATATCCGAATTCACAAACTGGTGCTCAATCAAATTGACATTTCCCGAGCGAGAGACTGTGACCGCACATGAGAGAGGGACTTTAACTGTCCGTTAAACTTTGAGTGAGCCGAGAGCTCAAACTTTATCCTGGCCTCATCGTCATGTTAATTTCTTTTTTTTCTGGCTGCTAGATGTCTCTGACCCATATTATCTGTTTATGAATGTTATGTCTGAATAAATGTTTTTCTATCTATCTACTCTTACAATAATTTATTTTATTTTATTGCAGAACATCACAGTAAAATCATATTGTATGTCTTAGAATTCAACCAACCTTAAGATGTCCTGACAGCATGCTTAATTAAATGTTATCTGCTATATTACTTAATTATTTGACTTATCAAAAATTAATTACTTCGTAAGAATTTAAAATTTAAATCTAAGTTTGTTTCATGTTTGTTTTTTTCTATAAATGTTTAAATAATTAAGTTTGAGTTAGTGTAAGTCATGTCAGTAAATCTTTAATTAGCAGAACACTACTACAGCTGGTCTCATCCTCTATGAACATAATTCAGAAGTTCTAAGTTATTCATTTCAGTACATCTAGCGGACAACAGGTGCTGACTCGGGTAGCAGGTTGTAACTTAGCTGCAACTTGGAGCAGTTAAGTTGGGCGCACAAGTTCCAGAGTGGCTAAGTTGGAGTAATGGTGACACGGAATATAACACGAACAAATACTAAAGTAACCTAAGTGGCGCGGGGCGATGGGCTCACCCTCTGTGACACAAAATGGAGTATTGAATAATGGACGTTGCTAAATAAATACTTTTTATATAATATTTTATGAAATAGCCTATTAAAAAAACTAATTTGAATATTTCGATTGGTAGATGTCTAATGACTTTTTAAAATAATGTTTAAAATAACCCGCCTCCTAACATTAATTCATCAACATTTTTGAAAGTTTCATTGCGGCTGGTTGGTGCTGAAAGAAAAAAAACAATGTCACTATATCCATTCACTAAAAAAATATGAAGTTTTAATTTCAAGTTAGCACAGGTCCCAAATAATATTAATTGTGAAACTTTCGAAAACTCACAATTAAAGATGCCGAAATGTTAAAATTCTACTTCCTGAGGACCTTAATAAACTTATTTATTACACTAGGCATGATCCCTTGTTCTAATCTTAGGATTTCACCACAATAAGGACTTTATTATAATCCGAGATAGCACCACTTTATAAAAACTATTATAATATATTTGTTTGCATCCTGACTGACAAATGAGTGATTGGCTGATGGGAAAACTATTGACACTAGACAGTTTTACAAGACAGCCAACCGGTGGGCTTATTACCTATAATTCAGCAATCAGCAGCTATTACGCAGTGATCGCGCATTCATCGCGCGGTCGTTTGCAATGTGTCATACCGAATTCGTATTATCTAAAGTGATCGCTCGCTAATTGTTTGCTTTCTGCCAGTGTTGCCACCAGGGCAATCTAGTTTGTGGCTACATAAAAAAAGTAAGCAGTTTTGTGAAAAACAAACATTTTCGAAATGTGGCTAGAAGTGGCTAATCTTTGCAGACTTTCATATTCTATGACTATTCATAATATCATATTATTATTATAAACAATGATATCGTTTCGATAAATTATTATTTTTTGGCTAAAACCGTTGAAAATCCTCTAGTGGCTAAAACGGCAACACTGCTTTCTGCTACTTGCAACAACAATGCCCTTTTTAGTTTTGCGATTGCTCGCTAGAGGCAGCACCGTTGACCGCTGGCTACACTCCGCTATTGTCACTTTTGACAGCAGAAATTGCGCAATTTTTGTCGATTGCTTACTGTTTGCAAGATACGTAATAACCCCGCGGGGCCTGGTTGTGAGGCATCGCAATTTTTAGCCTCATGCTATGGTAAGAAAATTCAAAACCGGTTAACGGAAAATGTCTCCTTTGGAAGACGCCAGGCACAGAGGTTAACGGCGAAGGACATTTAAGAAAATTGCGCTATATATATAATTAAGGATATGTGTTCTTTACTGAAATTTCAGCAATCCTGTAATATTTTGTTGATGGTCATAACGCCTTTTATTTAAGAACACAATTGTCTCGAAATGGCTTTATCAGTTTGATGCCTTTGAATATCTTTTACACAACGAATTAGCTAAGTGTGGGCACGACTGTGTCCCCGTATGGAGAAAGCTGAGACGCTCCGTCAAACTTCCTTACTTCCCCTTGAGCTTCAAGTGCATATTCTTGCTGAGAAGATAGCTTTTTCTGATAGAGAAGCTTAGTACTTCTCAAATAGTACTTTTTTCCGTGAAACATTTGTTACGTGTTGTTAAACTTGAAGATTGAAGTTAAACTGAAAGTCCAATATATCTTAAAGATAAAAAGCTATTAAAACATGGTCTAAGTTTTCAACAAAGCATCGTTACAAGCACCTGCTCCCGTGGAAGCACCTTTTATTTTTATTTATTTCTCCTAAATTATTATAATTTTGGGTGCATGCAGATTAGTGTAGAAATACCAGCGCTACAGGTCTTCATGTACAGATGTAGTGAATAATCCTTTCCTTTCGTATTTTCTCGGAAATGTTCGTTTTTGTCTTACTACTTCACGGGCAATTTGACATTTGACATTGATAAATAAAGTATGCGATTTATTTGATACCTACACGTAATTTAATAATACAGTAATTCATAGACACATCGGCACCATTCGGGTGTTATCGTTGTTCCGAGTTTTGCCGATAGGAAAGGATTATTCACTACATCTGTACCATAATGCTGAGCCGGAACCGTCTCACCCTCGCCATAAACAGCAAAATTCCTTGTCTCTCCAATTATCTATAAGCGCTATCTAGTTGTAAGCGCATAGCATTCTATTTCAATCTTTGTTGTTTTGTTTATGTTCATTTTCTTATCATTTGTACCTATGTAAGTTGTGTTCCGTATATTCTGAGGCCTGAATGAACACATTTCTATTCTATTCTATTATATTATTGTAGATCCAATAATTATGGCTGACAGTCACTTCCGCTAAAATTTTACTCATGGCTTTTGTAGGGACAAGAAAAGAAATCACATTTGACGTCTGTCAGTTTTAGCTTCATAGTACGGTGACAGCTTAAAAGCATCGATTGAATTGAATGCATCAATCCGGACTTCAAGCACTTGTGAATCGAAGCAGTCTTCTTTGCTTTGACCTGTAACGATGTTTAGTTATTTAGAGCAAAAATTGTATGTTATGCTTAGAATGGAGTATTGGTCAAAGTAAATGGTTAAATTGGCTTCTTTTGTCATTATAACAATAAATATGTATTTTTTACTGAAAAAATGTAAGCGATTGTGCACTCCTGACATTGAAAAAATATAAAACATCCATGAAGTAAAGTTGGCGGCGAATCCATGCCAGTCAGCTGTGAGAATAAATCCTAATTCGAAAATTATTATATAAATATGTGTTTTCTTAGTGTTACAGAATTATGCCAGCATTTCTCCCACCGGTAAATTTTAATACCAACTGAATATTTAACCTATCGGGACTGCCTGAGCCTCCCCTACCCTCAACACAAATCAAGGGTTTATATATTTTCACTGCAATTCTCTCTTATAAACCCGAGTTTATGGCGCCAAATTAATACTAATAGCTGTTTATTGCGTTAGGGGGCCAAAATTGAGCTTTATTGAATTCCTTTGGCTAAGGGAGCTCGTATCATGGGTTGAATGTTAATATGATTTGACTTGACTAAGGAGTCTTTCCTCCCCCTACTGTGTACGGAATTAAATTAGTGTACCAACTCTCCAGTATACTCAGGTAAATGTGCAATTTAAGTAGTCTTTGTCTCTGATATTATCACACCCTTGAAGGTACTACCTGCACGCCCAAGGGAGCCCTCTAACCGCTAGGTAATGTTACATTTTGGATTCTATTAATTACTAATCTTTATAATAGGATATTGCATTGTTAGGTCTAACTTGTAAACGTACGTCGAAACTCGCGAGGTAGTCCAAAACTAACATTTGTCTGCACCACGAGGATCGTTTGAACTATTGATTTAGCTATTTTTCTAGTGTAATAAACAAGAATCAAGATTAGGTTAGTTCGTTATTTATTTATTTTTTATTTATTTATTTACTTATTTTCGGAAAACATACAGTTTTGGCTACCGAAATAGTAAGTTAGAAAATAGAATGCGTAACTTGCTATTACGGTACACAGCACTTAAAAATTACATCAAAATTTACACCTGTTTGCAAAACACTTATTATTTTTACAATATTATACTTAACTTAAACAAATATTACAATAAATGGTTTTCTAAGATAGCTAAGAGACGCCGTCAAACCAAGCCTTAGATAAAGAATTGCGGACTCTGTATACGCTATATATACCATATATGGGTATTATATATATGGGCATGCTTCAAAAACGAAGTTAAATCACCCTCACAAAGACCTCGAAATTTTCCACAAGTACCATAAAGGTAAGCCAGAGAAACCCAAAAACAGGGGGGTTACCACACCGTCTTATGCCGATTCAGATTAGGAACCTTATTTGATCCGCAAAATTACTGTGACCGTGTTAAACAACAAGTCTTGGTATTAGCACAGAATACTTAATAGTACTACGGTATTAGGTAAATAAAGCCCATTAGGTATGGCGAATTGGAATGGAAATGGTTGTCATGGTGATGTTCTTGTTTTGACCCTAATTTGAATCGGAAAAAGATTGTGGTGACCCTCCCCTGGTCTCATAATATTAATTTATTTAGCAAACTGAAAACTGAAAATATTCCAAGCGGCGTTGTTTTCTCAGACAACAGGGAGCGTCATGTGGGAGTTTTTAATGATTTCCTGTTGCGACGCTCATTATCTAACTAATGTGAGATAGTGAATTATATCTGCTGGTAACACGAGGAGGTACTGTACAGTCAAGAGCAAGATACACCATGAAGCTTTACCTTTTGGACTTAACCGACGCTACAAGTTTTAAGTTTAATATGCGGCCAACTGTATATAGTTATAAACTTTAATAAGGAAGCTAAACGTAATAGGCGCTGAAAAAAGTCTCCAACGGAGATATTTACATCGACTCCGTATTTTGAAGTCTCAAAAGATAAGTTAATTCGTAAAGTGGTTGGAATTTATATTTTTTCATTCATTAATATCTATACATATAAAAAAGAATAGCAGGACGTTAGTCTTACTAAATCTCTCAAATGGCCCGATCGGTTTGTATAATTCCTATTTGGTTTTATTCCCCTCAGTCCAGAGGAGGGTTAGCTAAAAGTAAATTACCGAAAACGCACAGAAACAGCCAAAAAATCGAAAAATATTTTGTATGAAAAGTTCAACCTCTTTCGCTAGATTGCGTTGGTAGCCATCACTCAAACTCCTTAATTTATTTACTACATACAAACTCTTTGTTGGTAGTGGAACTTACGTGCGATGCATAAAGTTTGTAAGCAAAGCGTTTCGTTAATCTGAGGTCTGATGCGTATTAAGCATAACAACGGGCCGATAAATGTCGGGGAACATAAATTCCGTCTCAACACTTGTTTAAAGTCAAAAATGTAAGTATATAGGATTTGACGTTTGTTTTGAGGGTAACCCTGTGGTTAAAATATGTGCAACACTTCTGTAATTAATTAATTTAGTGAACTTTTCGCCGAGAATTTCATTAAAACAGTGCTTTCAGCTGTAACGCCAGTAATACGGCTTATGCAAGTCCGGTACACCTGTTGGCATTGCCATTACTCTGGCACTCTGGCACTCTGGCACACTGGCACTAACAATGAGGAAACTTTGCGATTTATAGCCCTCCCGAGAGTTTCCGAACGTTCCTGAATATTTTCCGAATTCTGCGTTCCTGAAAAGCGTATTTTGGGTGGAAAATGGAAACCTTAGCTTCTGGAAATGGAAACCAACTTAATTCGGTGGTGTGATGGTGCTAATGGATTTGGTGGTGGATTTTACGTTGTCCAGAGATGTATGGTAGCTAAAATGCTGTAATAGTAAGTATGCTTGCTTATTGGCCTAATAAAAGTCCAGATTAGATCTCAGCCTTTTGTAAGGATATGGATGATGTTGTAATCACTTTCAGCCTAACAATTTTCGATTTAAACACAAAGATTTTCCCCAAGCATTGGCCCAATTGCCACTCCCAGCTATTCTTCACTCCTCGAGATTCACTTAGTGCGACTAAAAGGGCAGGGTTCAGAATAGCACGTCTTCAGACGACGCGGGTCATTCAGCGGTGAGGTGCAATCCCGGGGGAGACACCGTTGTGTTGCCAGTCTTGCCACTTTCGGGACTAATTCGGAATTTATTAAAAGGTAGTTTTTGAAGATTCCTCCCTTCCTTCCCGAGTCGAGAGATAATGAGTCCCCTCTGTTGGAAAATTACCGGTGGATTGTTATCGATCCAAATTTGACGAAACTAAACAAACATATCGTCCAACTTTTCCCACACGGGGTGGCACAGCGGCGCTGATGATGTTTATGTATATTTGTTTGTTTGATCATGACGTTGACGACCTCTGTGGCGCAGTGGTTGTGGCCCTGTCTACCATGCGAGAGGTCCCTGGTTCGAACCCCGTCTGGAGTAAAAAAAAAACAGGTCTTGGATGTTTTTTTATGTGTGTGACGTCGCTGTTTCTGGTTCCCACGACACGGCATCCTTGGTCCTAGTGTGGGGCCAGAAGCAATGTAAAAGGTTACGACATGCCATCTTTTTGTCGTGAAACTTACCTATCTTGCCTATCTTGAGGATTTTATACATAGCTAGCGGACCCGACAGACGTTGTTCTGCCGGGCTGATTTGAATCTAAATCATCCAGGGCGCCACCCAAACGCATACAAAACAATTCATTCAAATCGGTTCAGCCGTTTAGGAGGAATTCAGTGACATGTACACGTACAGTATAATTATATATATAAAGATACATTGCGGTTGCAGAGAAAAAGTTCTGGCCAAGTTAAGTCAATTTCGCGTGACAGGGGACTAGGCCATCGGCGCAGCTGTGGAGGATTTTATCTCAATGTCTCTATCTCGTTAATCCTGGCAACACTAGTCAACTGACTGAATGAGCCGCGGCGCGGTATCGCGATCCCGGCGCGGGATGTTCCCGGGATCCCGGGGGAAATTATGAGCTACAGGCTGCTAATGTTGCGTGCAAACTGCAATCCCTGGGATTCGGGATTGTGGGATTGCGAAGTTGCAGTGGTAAGTAGACTGCTTGGCGGTGAAATAAGTGGTGAAATGCCGTGGCGTTTAATTGTGTCGGCATTTCGCGGGGTTTGGATTGAGTGTGGTGGTGTTTCGATCGTTTTTCTGGGAGCGATTCTAAACTTTTACAAAATAATAATAGTAGTTTATGTGACTGCTACATATTGGAGGGTTAATACTCGAGAGCGTGTTTATGAAACGAGCCGAAGGCGAGTTTCATAATGATATCACTCGAGAGTTTGAATGCCTAATTATGTACATACACTAGTTTATCTAAACACATATATATCATAAGCTCTCTTTGATATGTTCAGGAACCGCATGTTCGACCGGCATTGTGGCATTGATCATTGATCTGCAGTTGTTTAGCTTGTTCTGTAGTACCAACTTCACAGACAAACCATGGGCGGCACGCAGGCGGGCGTCCGCATTCGAAATTTGAATGTCATAATTTGACAAATTTTGGTACATTATGGTCATAATGATCAATATTCGGATAAGAAATGAGTTTTTACGTGGTTTTTACCAAGAATTTTATCATTATGCTGGTCGTAACGTGTGGTTTTTGGACGCAGTAAAGAGGGTTTATGATACGTGTGTAGATAAAAGCATTAATTTTATCTTTTCGCTTTAACCCAAAACAGTAGGCACTCCGTTTTCTAGTTTTGACTCTTGTTTTCTATATGTTTGATAATACCTACTTGTATACAGGGAGTTGTTGTGTAAAGTTAGGGCGCCCGACCTAGGGGTGGTTATTTATACGACACTGAAGCAAGAAAGAATACAAATAAACGGTCAAGTGCGAGTCGGACTCGTGCACGAAGGGTTCCGCACAACCGCACAAGATAGCAGAATTGTATAATTTTTTATTGATGTTTAAATGTATTTAATATTAGTTATAAGTATTTTTCTTTTGAAAAGGAGCTACCTCAGAGTTTCTTGTGCATTCTTCTCTGAGAAGTTTGTTTATTTATAATTTTTATTTTACCTATTTTCTTGACTAGTCATTTCAGGTTAAAAAAAATAAAATTCTCGCAATAAGCCCTTTCATTTGACATGAAACACGACGCAGTTTGATATAATAATAAAAAACGATTACCCGATTACCGATTACGAACTGAAGAGACTGCCTAAATACTTTGTGAGGATTAATTTGAAAGGAGAGTGTGACTTTGATTTCGAACAATCGTGGTCAATAAAAGTACAAAGTTCTTAAAGATAAAGATAAAGATATTTTATTTGTGAATGTGGGTTACAGGGTTGTTAAATAAATATTGTTCTTGCCACACTCTACCTTAAAGGCGTACAAATATTAATTTAAATTAAATTATATTTAGATTAAATTTAAATTACATAACAATACATTATATTACATGTCCGTTTGATTATTCAACTACTTTAATTACATAGATCCTTAATAAACATACGCTACCACCCATTAAACAATCTTTCAGTCACAAAGTTCAAATTTCTTTATTACTGTAGATTTACATATACTTAGAAAAAGTATTTTTTTGCCACTTCTATACATATATGATTAAATATGGCGTGATAAAAGTCTACAATAGAAGTATGTGTGACCAAAAATTAGAAAGGAAAACGCTGTCGTAGACTTAGAAAAGGCATATGATAAGTGGTAAGGAATGATTTGTGGAAAACACAATCCGTGTATGGAGTGGATTGATAGCCAAATGATTCGCGTATGTACTGAAGTCGTCATAGAAGGTCTTCATATTTCAGGAACACCGGGGCCTACATAGGCTGGTTTAACATCGAACGAGACAGGGCTGTGTGGCATCGCCATGGCTGTTTAATATTTTCATGGACAGTTGTTTGAATTATTCGAATGAACGTGATTGTAAGACGCAAATGGAAGAGTTTCTTCTTCATTTGAAATTATTCATGAGTTTTCGGAGTGTAAGCTGCAGGAGATGGTAACTCTCATGAACGAATCACTAAGAATAATGGAATGAAGATGAATGTCAGTAAGACCAAGGTTATGGTATTAGATAAAGATGAAGAAGTATCTGAATGCGTGGTTATAATTGACGATAAACAAGTGGAACAAGTGATGACTTTATATACTTGGGTTGCTTGTTTACAAGAGATAAGAAATGTGAGAGAGATGTTGAAAGGAGAGTGAGTACGGGAAATCAAATCATTGGGGCAGTGCACTCCTCTGTAATGACTAGCCAAACAAAAGGCACGTTTGGCTATTCAAAATGGAGTGTTGAATCTGACATTGATGTATGGGAAGGTCAGCTTAGATGGTTAGGTCACGTAGAAAGTATGACTGAAAGGAGATTGAAGAAACAGATCTATATATCAGGTGTGAATGGAGCTATCGGACGAGGACGATTAAGAAGGTTCTGCAAATACCACATTGGCGATTTATTAGTGAACGGGCAAATTAGTAGTAATTCGGCTCACGATTTCCTTCGCGTTCTTTCGGTTAACTTGTTTAGCAAACTTTAATTAACTAACTGGCTGGTAAATTTCCTGTTTTGTTTCTGTAAGTGTAGTACGGGATATGCCATAGATATAGAACTTTATAAGTACTTTAATTCGCGACAGCACAGTTTTTCTAGCAAATGAAACGTTCAATTACGATGAAAAACAAAACAAAAAAATTCCTTGCCATAGCACTGGCGAGCAGAGCGCCATCTGGCGGGCTAAATTATGTGCATTGGCTTCGCGATTCTGAGGAGAATTATGTGAAACAATATTGCATTATTCTGTCCGCTGGTTGAGGGCTTAAAACAACAGTAGGATATGCAAATTAGGTTGTAATTGTAGAAGCAGAATGCCAATGAACTCCGAGAAGACATGAGTTTATCGAGGAGCTAAGAAAATAATATATGTGTGTGTCGCACAGCTATAGTGATTTGGAGTCTTGGTATTTCTTGAAAATTTTCTGCGTGGTGTGCATTTCGATGTGCAATCTCAACACCACATTGTCCAGCATTTTCCCTGGAATCGGGAGATCCGAAAAAATAAATTATGAGATGAGTCCATCGAATAAAACCCAATGAGTATATCTCTGTCAGCTCAGAGTGTATGACTGTTAGCTCATTTTCAACCGAAGTCGGTTGAAAATCAGCTAACAGTCATAAAAGGCATGAGATTTTCAATTCGTCTGTGTTTTTTTTTTGTGTTTGTTACGCGATTACTCCGTCAATTATAAACAGATTTTGATGATTCTTGTTTTGATTGGTAGTTTATACTACATAGGTGTTCCCATACAGATTTTATTATAATTGATCGAGCACATTATGAAAATATCAACAAATACAAAAAATATATACATAGATGACGTTTTGGTTTGTGGTTCCGTGCAGCAAAGATTTTGATGAGGACTTTTCATGTCCACAGACTTCATTCCTATCCCGACCTAGGAGAAAGGAATAGGGCATGAACTTGAAGTCGGTTTTTTTAAAGATTTTTAGCTTGGTGAATTATAGGGATAAGTATAGCAGTTATTTCTGATGGATCGCCTTGTCACGTGTAGGTACACGACTTCATATTTGCCTATTGTCATATGTAAACAACACGCTAACCAAAGAATTTAAATTACATTAGGATAGGTTCTACATTCGATACGGCGGTGGAGGACCTAGTAAGTACATTATATTGTGTTAGTTAAACGTGATAATATCTAATGCTTTGTTTTACGTAAATACGCGTGGTTTTCTCGGCCTTTGACGATGTACTTACGACTACACTACACAATATTATTGGCCACTGAATTCTACCTGGAGGGGATTGCGGCGCATGGATGCAAGAGAGATGCATGCATGGGCGAGAGAGAAAGAGATAACAGCCGATAGGCAATAGTCAAAGTACTTTATTACTGTAGATATTTACATATACTTAGCAAACGTCATTTTTGCCTCTTCTCTACATTGGACCACTGTGGGAGAAGAAGGGCGTAGAAACTCCCACAGATTGATTTCTAGATCTCATTTAAAAATACCTATTTTTAAAATAGGTTGTGCTTAACTAATACAAATATGAAAAATTTAAATGTTATGATTAATAAGCAGGAATAAATAATTAAAAAACTATTAACAGCAAGGTCTGTGTTGAGCCAGATTAACCCCATACAGTCCTGTCATTTAAGTAATCTTGAACATTGTAATATCCCTTTTTCGACAAAGTCGCTTTAACATGCTTTTTAAATTGCTCAAATGGCAATTTCAAAATCTCCAGAGGTATCTTATTGTAGTAGAGAATGCACTGACCCTTGAAAGAATTGCTAACCTTCGCGAGTCTAAAACAGGGCGCACATAGTCTGTGATTATTTCTTAGGTTAACATTACAGCTGTCGCTAAGTTTGGAAAATGTTGTAAGGTTCTTGCGTACATACATTATATTTTCGAAAATAAATTGACTAGCTACTGTTAGTATGTCAATTTCTTTAAAACGCTCTCTTAAGGAGTCTGTTCGTTTTAAATTATAAATTGCTCGAATAGCTCTTTTCTGTAAAATAAAAATAGTTTGAATATCCGCTGCTTTCCCCCACAACAGGATACCATAGGACATCACACTATAAAAGTAACTAAAATATACTAGCCTAGATGTAGCCACATCCGTGCTTTGTCTGATGTTCCTAACAGCGTAAGCCGCAGAACTTAATTTACCAGCCAATTTATCTATGTGGGGTCCCCACTGCAATTTGCTATCAATGGTTATTCCAAGAAACTTCGTATCATTTACCAATTCTAACGTGCTGTTGTCTAACACTAAACTGGTCTCGACTTGCCTGACATTTGGAAGTAAGAATTTGATACACTTGGTTTTACCAGCGTTTAACAATAAATTATTAACTGTGAACCAATTCAAGGTTAAAGCTGGCTCAGAGGCCCAGAACCAGGCGCGGGCTTTACCTTACATGTGCTCTGCCTAGCCTCACGACAATAGATATCCAGATCCTGCCCTAATTGGCATATCGCCCGCCGTCAACCGAAAACTGTCACGTTTTCGAGATATTTGGAGGTAAAAATCGCTTTAAGAGAACAATGACAATCATTGAAACTTCATTAATTACGTGTTTATACGAATTCTATTGTATTCAAATAGTTCTCAGTTTGTATAAACAATTTATTAGAAGGCAGTAAAACTAGTATCATGATGAGAAAAACCATTTTAAATAACATCACATTGCAATCAAACGATATTTTGTCAAACTAGGTATAACTCGAACCACGGTGGTGGTTTGTATCGTTTGATGTCGGAGTTGGTGTAATAACATGCAAGTCCTGCCGTATTAAGATTAGTTAATGAGAGGTATAAAGTAAATAGTAAACAGTGACCAATTATTCATATCAGTCTGTGAAAAATCAATAATATTTGAAATGAATCATCATCGCCTTCATCAAGCAGTAAGTATGTGTAGATTGGTAAGTCATTAATTAAAGTGACTTCTTTCTTTCATGCTACTAGTTGTACTACTTTCTCATTAATAATTTAATCAAGCTTAGAACTATTATTTCAATATAATGGAATACTTAATTTTTGCTACTTGATATTTTTTGTTTCTATAAGTGTCCTCCCACATGCGTATGTGGGATGATGATAGTGGCATCACTATCATCATGCGAGGAGGTTTTAAAAAAAAACCGGGTGGATATGCCACAAAGGCTCTATCCCCTTTCATAGCATTAGATAAAATTATAGATAGGTTTGCCAAAAGCGGCACAAAGCGCTTTAATTTTATTTTCAAATGAATAAAAAGTAATAAAAATAAAGACGAACCGAATGGCCGAGTCGGCAGCTTATCTCTAAAAAGAGATTTCTTCCAGCAAACCAAGGCGTTCCATGAATTGGTATCATAAAAGGGTAGGCAGTGCACAATAATTACTATAACTAAAATGCCTAGAAATAAATGAAATACCTATAAAATACATATCGGAAATACAAAATATTTACCGATATATACTACATAAACTTTACATATATTAATATAAATACAATAACTTTTACGAAAGAGAGAGGTAGTGCTCTTTAATACGTTTTGTTAAAAGAGAAAAGAGTGGGGCTATCTCCTTAAGTGCAAGGCGTGAATAGTCAATAGGTTGGATTTTAGATCGCAAAATGTAGTTTACAAAGTGATTGATTGGTGTAGCTTATTTCATAGTCAGCAGCATTTAAGCAGAATGTATATAATAACCCTTTATGAAATAAGGCATCTCTAATTCAGAACTCTATTACACTGTTGTAAATAATCTACAAACTAATTTCAAGTTTGAATAAACTTTTGAATTTATAACGTCAGGTAAGTGTACAACAAAGTTAGACTGGTGAATGTTTTGATAAGTTGGCGTTTGCATTTCTCCGCAGTGGGCTTGGATCAAACCCCGAAATGGTCTCTATCAGATTCCAATTTCCGTACCAGCAGAAGAAACCATGCATATTGTATGCAATTAGTATCCACACTCAACAGTGACGACCCGATTGGCCGAGTCGGCAGTGACCCAGCCTACGAAGCCAGGAGGAGGCTCTGAATGCTGACCTCGAGAATATCAGGAAGTGGGCCCTCTCATATGGGCTTCTGGTCAACCCGAGAAAGTCGCAGGCCTTGATCTTGGGAACCCGATACTCTCTTAACCTGTTACAACTTCCAATCGCTCCTCTAATATTTGATGGAACCGTAATCAAATACAGCGATAAAGCTAAAAATCTCGGAATTGTATTCGATAACATGCTGTCTTGGTCGCCCCATGTCTCCGAGGTCAGCAGACGAGTCTTTGCATCGTTTCACTCTCTTCGGAAATTACAATACTTCCTTCCACGGCATACTAAAGTCACTCTAGCCCAGTCCCTTCTACTTCCTTTAATTGATTATGCCGATGCTTGCTGGGTGAGTGCGAACGAAGAACAACTGAATAAACTCGAACGACTTCAGAACCTCGGGATTCGGTTCATCTTCGGGCTGCGCAAGTATGACCACGTCTCGCAGTATCGCAAGGAACTGGGTTGGCTCCCGATTCGTCTTACCAAAATATGTGCTCAGAGAAAAACTCTGTTGTTCTCCGACAAAGTAGGTGCAGGATTTGGGACTCTATTACATAACCGGCTTAACCAAAAAGTAACGAACATTTGCTGTCCAAATAGTTCATTTGTAGATCTAGTGAAGATGATTAGTCACGGTATCTATGATGAGTACAGCACAATTGTAATTATGGTAGGAAATCATTCAAACATTAGTCGGAATGATTTGAATAAAAGTGTTGAAACACTTCTAGACTTACATAGTAGGATGAAATGCAAATTTATACTATGCAATTTTCCATATGCCTGTAATTTGACAGAACTACAGAACAAATCTGTGCATAGAATGAATATTCATTTATTTAATTTAACATGTCATCACAGTGATGCTATTTTATATTTCGACATGAATAATTTTATTCATAACTTTACTCTGACACGGGATACATTGTACCTGTCTAATAAATATAGAAAATTAGTAGCTACATTGTTAGCTTATAATATATGCGACGCAGCTATAGTTGGTTTAACTAAGTTCAACTTGACATCAGCTTATTTTAAGAGTAATATAACATGCACCCCTATTGGGAATTCACCTGTTAATTATACTTTGCATGCAACATTGGAATCTGTTCCAAGTAATTTAAATTAGTTCATAAGACAATAGAGGAAATCTCTAGCATACAAGAGCCACTAAATATGTCAAAATGTAAGCCCCAGTTAAATATTGCCCATCAAAACATCCAGGGGCTACCTGGCAAAGAACTTGTATTAGAATTATTTCTAAAAAATTCTGACATTGATATTATTTGTGTTACTGAACACTGGTTGAAGGAAAATATGATGTCTTTTAACATAAATAATTACAAAATTGTCAGTTGTTACAATAGAAAGACTGCTGATAGAGGTGGTTCTTTAATCTTAGTGAAAAATAATATTAAGGTGAAACAACGGAAAGATATTCTTGCACTTACTGTTGAAAGACAAATAGAGGTATCCTGTGTTGAGTTAGATAGCCATATTATTGTTTGTGTCTACAGACCACCGAGGGATGAAAAAGGCCATGGCAATTTCGAAATATTTGAGAAAATTATGGAGGAAGCCCTCATTAAACTTTGTAATAACAGAAAAAAGTTAATTATTTGTGGCGATCTTAATGTAGATCTGCTTGTAGATACAACACTGAAGCGACGATTAATAACTCTGTTCAAATCATTTAATTTATGTCATGTATTTCTAGAGCCGACTAGAATTACACTTACCAGCCAAACTTGCTTAGATAACGTTTTTTGTGACTGTGCATTCACAAGTAAAAGTGTAATTAACTGCTTACCCTCCGATCACAGTGGTCAAACAGTTTCATTCCCAATAACTATTAAGGATAAGACTGGTCCATCATTTTATAGGCCTATTACATCCCATAGACTAGAGACATATACGAAAAACTTAGATATAAATTTGCCAGTACCGGATTTTAATGAACAGAACCCAAACAAAATCTACTCAGACTTCTTCAACATTATTCAGACAGAATTCAATAAAGTTTTCAAATTAAAGAAAGTCAGTGACTACAACGGTAAATCTAAATTTAATGACTGGGCAACGTTTGGAATTCGTAAAAGTAGAGTTATCTTGTATGACCTTTATGATCAAAAAACCTATAACTTTGATCGAAAATTTCATGACTATGTTAAAAAATATTCCAAAACTTTCAAGTTGGTTTGTAGAACTGCAAAAACTTTACACATTAATAGAAAAATTCAAAATTCAAATAATAGAATGAAAACAGTTTGGCAAATAATAAACCGCGAAACTGGCAAAGTTATACCAAGGGACAGTGATTTCTGCCTAAAGATAGGTGATGATGTTGTTAAATCTAACGCTGATGTTGCTCGAGCTTTTGAAACATTCTTCACCAATGTACCCGTACTCACAACGGACCGTCTTAATTCATCTCCATTTGAAGCAGAGACTTTATTAAAAAATAACACTAGCGTCAGTAATGTATATTTAAAATTTCATCATGTATATCCCCAGGACATTGTCAAAACGTTTAAATTACTTAACTTAAAAAATACGGAAGACTTGTGGGGTATATCAGTCAAAGTCATTGGTTCAGTAATTCTAGTTATAGCCCCACACTTAGCTTATATATTCAATAAATGTGTTGACGATGGGGCTTTTCCAGACCTCATGAAACACAGTAAACTTATACCGCTGTTCAAATCGGGAGATAAGGGCGATCCTTCAAATTTCAGACCAATATCTGTTCTTCCAACACTAAGTAAAATATTTGAAAAGATTATACTCAATCAAATGCTCTCACACTTCAACCGTACAAAACAACTCCACGCTAAACAATATGGTTTCACTAGGGGTAAATCGACTACGGATGCAGGTATTACCCTTGTATCTCATATTTATTCTGCATGGGAGGCCGCACAGGATGCTATCGGAGTTTTTTGCGACCTGTCGAAGGCGTTTGATTGTGTTGATCATAATACGCTATTAATTAAATTAAATCATTACGGAGTTAGAAATAAAGCGTTGGATCTACTAAGATCATACCTAAGCAATAGAATTCAAAAGGCAGAAGTTAACGGCGTAAAATCTGATGGATCGAGTGTTAAAATTGGCGTTCCACAAGGTTCCATATTAGGCCCTTTCTTATTCCTGGTATATATTAATGATCTGCCTTTCATGGTGGAGAAATTAACTGACATAGTGTTGTTTGCTGATGATACTTCACTGGTCTTCAAAATTGAAAGACAAAAAGGAGAATTTGATGATGTTAATGGTGTATTGTCTTTAACCTTGAATTGGTTCACAGTTAATAATTTATTGTTAAACGCTGGTAAAACCAAGTGTATCAAATTCTCACTTCCAAATGTCAGGCAAGTTGAGACCAGTTTAGTGCTAGACAACAACACGTTAGAATTAGTAAATGATACGAAGTTTCTTGGAATAACCATTGATAGCAAATTGCAGTGGGGACCCCACATAGATAAATTGGCTGGTAAATTAAGTTCTGCGGCTTACGCTGTTAGGAACATCAGACAAAGCACGGATGTGGCTACATCTAGGCTAGTATATTTTAGTTACTTTCATAGTGTGATGTCCTATGGTATCTTGTTGTGGGGGAAAGCAGCGGATATTCAAACTATTTTTATTTTACAGAAAAGAGCTATTCGAGCAATTTATAATTTAAAACGAACAGACTCCTTAAGAGAGCTTTTTAAAGAAATTGACATACTAACAGTAGCTAGTCAATTTATTTTCGAAAATATAATGTATGTACGCAAGAACCTTACAACATTTTCCAAACTTAGCGATAGCTGTAATGTTAACCTAAGAAATAATCACAGACTATGTGCGCCCCGTTTTAGACTCGCGAAGGTTAGCAATTCTTTCAAGGGTCAGTGCATTCTCTACTACAATAAGATACCTCTGGAGATTTTGAAATTGCCACTTGAGCAATTTAAAAAGCATGTTAAAGCGACTTTGTCGAAAAAGGGATATTACAATGTTCAAGATTACTTAAATGACAGGACTGTATGGGGTTAATCTGGCTCAACACAGACCTTGCTGTTAATAATTTTGTAATTATTTATTCCTGCTTATTAATCATAACAATTAAATTTTTCATATTTGTATTAGTTAAGCACAACCTATTTTTAAAAGAGATCTAAAAATAAATCTGTGGGAGTTTCTACGCCCTTCTTCTCCCACAGTGGTCCAATGTAGAGAAGAGGCAAAAAATGACGTTTGCTAAGTATATGTAAATATCTACAGTAATAAAGTACTTTGACTATTGACTATTGACTATTGACTCTTCGCCGTGAATTCCACATATTGACTTTACTTTTTAACATCTTGAGAAACCCCAGATATCCTTCCTACCTTCGTGAACGTTTTGAGTTCCTTTTCTCCAGAGGCAAGGAGCGGAGATCTCACACGGTGTCTCTTCTATGTATTCCGCAGCATAACACCGTCGCCTACGAGCACTCGTTCAGGCTGAGGGCCATTCGGCTGTGGAACGCACTTCCCTGCACTATAAGGGACAGTCCCACTCTTTTCTCCTTTAAGAATCGCTTGAAAGAGCACTTACTTTCTCTTTCATCATAGGTATTGTATATATAAGTATGTAATTGTATTTATCTATTTATTATTATTATTTGTTTATTCTTACTTTATCTACTATTTCTTTGATTATATGTATTTTTATAGTAAGTATCATATTTTATTGGTATTTGGTAAGTATTTAATTGCACTAGACTACCCTTTTCATTTTATATGTATCCTATCCAGATAGGTTTGCTGGAAGAAATCTCTGTTGAGAGATAAGCTCGCCTTTGACTTTTAATTTCGTGTATAATTGTATTGTTGTAATGTTCTGTGCAATAAAGAATTGTGAATTGTGAATTGTGAAGCCAAGGGTCCCGGGTTCGAGTCCCGGTAGGGGCAAATATTTGTTTGATGAGAACGGATGTTTGTACCCTAGGCATGGTTGTTTATCTACCTTATAATATTTATCTATATAGGTATGTGTATCGTTGTCTAGTACGAAAGATACAGGGAATCCTAGTTTGGGGCTAGATCAATGTGTGTAAATAGTGTCCAAGGTATTATTATTATTATTATTTATTTATTTTTTACTTGTTATTTTAATCCTAGCCCCAAACCTTGTCAGAATGCCGGCCCCCCAAGAAATCCTGGACCCGCCCATGACCCAGACAGATGGGTGACGTAACTGACCGGGTGTCACAAGACGGGCGCCGGCGCACGGGGCGGAGATGTCGGGACCAACTCGATAACTTCCTGCCAGGGTGACGGACTTGGCCCAGGATAGATGATAGTGGTTGCAATATGAGGAGGCCTTAGTCCAGCAGTGGGATACTTAACGGCTACTAGTTTAGATAGACACTTTGCAGAAGAGCCTTTCCAATGGCTGCTCATGCTGCCGCCTTTGGGACGAAGACGCTAGCGATCAAATTCTACTTAGTAAGGGGCGTTAAGCTTACCCTGAATAGCGCCAGCCCAGCAGAGCCAGAAGAGCGCCCACTTGGCGGTGCGGAATCTCTGCAGCCACGCCGGGCGGCACCGGCCCCAGCCACAGAGCAGCGGCTCCGTGCCCTTGGGTGGTGGGGGCTCGTCGGTAGTGGTGGCCTGGGGAACAAATAAACATAAATAAGGCTTAAGGATAGCAGGAAAACAACGTGCGCGCATTGCAGAGGGCATGAGGAGGCATATACTCAACACAACAGTGATGATGATGATGATGATGGCTTGGTTTATAATAATAAATGTAGCCTATGAAAGTGCCCACCGAGAGGCCCAGGCCTCCACTCAACCAAGCTGGCCCTGGATCATTCCAGCCTTATGGCTTGATCCAAAAAATCCCTGACATACTTACCTGCCAATTGGAGCAGGTCGCAAATGACAGAGAAGATATTACACGTATTTTAACGACCCGAATAGCCGAGTCGGCAGTGACCCTGCCTACGAAGCCAAGGGTCCCGGGTTCGAGTCCCGGTGGGGGCAAATATTTGTTTGATGAGAACGGATGTTTGTATCCTAGTCATGGTTGTTTATCTATCTAAGTATAATATTTATCTATATAAGTACATGTATCGTTGTCTAGTACCCAAGATACAGGGAATCCTAGTTTGGGGCTAGATCAATGTGTGTCCACGGTATTATTACTATAATTTTTTTTATTAAAATCTGCAGTATCAGGTCACAGGTCACCATTCGCCATGGTCATTAAATGTGATTGGAGTAACACAACGAAAACTTGCCACTGCAAGATTGTCAAAACCGTTAGTTGATAAACTAACGTTTTCATTCTCGTTAGTTGGTCAACTATCGACAGATAGTAAACTGTAGCGTAATGCTTACTAAATGCCGCGTTAGTTGATAAACTAACGGTTAAAACCGTTAAATAGTAAACTGCTTTAAAATTGAATTACGAACGAAATACCAGGGCAAACACTGCGGCAGCTTAGGTGAAGACTAGAGGGTGCGAGCACAGCGAAGCCCCCGAATAGTCATCGTGTTAGGTTGACATGGAAGAACAAAAGAAACGTAAATGCTAAACCCTGTTGGTGTGCTTTACTATCTGTCGATAGTTGATCAACTAACGGTGTTGACTATCTTACGGTAACGAAGATATTGGTTGATACTTCACCAACAAAATATAGGTACAGATGTAGTGAATAATCCTTTCCTATCGGCAAAACTCGGAACAACGATAACACCCGAATGGTGCCGATGTGTCTATGAATTACTGTATTATTAAATTACGTGTAGGTACTAGTTACTAGTTATTATTCTGTGGTGTAGGTATCAAATAAATCGCATACTTTATTTATCAATGTCAAATGTCTCGATGGGTACTGAGTGCGAGTGAAGTTTCCGAACATTTCCGAGAAAATACGAAAGGAAAGGATTATTCACTACATCTGTATGCATACATTACATACGCTTACATGGTATGGGTACAGTTAGAAACGGAAATGGGTGTGCCGACTCCGCCAGGGCCAGGGTTGTTTGGTTGCGTGACCAATAGGATACCAGATACGCTCCAAATGTTTTGACCATGGCTTGCCAGTGAGCTAAAGAGCCTTAGGTGCGTGTGTGTTATGGTAGTAATATCATTGAAACAGAACAACTGCGTCACGCGTGCTCATGCATAGCAACGGCCGATTGCTCAAAGCTCGGATCAATGCAGTTCCGAAATGCATTCGTATTTGCACAAACAGCCGCGGTTCACTGGACACGATAAAAGGTAATATGGGACTGGACAAGTGGATTCCAGTCCGACTATGGGCGTTGTACCAGGGTGAACTTATGTTGTGGTGGAGCTGGGATACCTTCCTTATTTAGTCATGTGTTCTGCCTCTGTAAAGGACTGGGATTTAGGATAGGCCGACGTGACCCTTCGGCCGCCTGCTTTCTAAAAATCCAAGAAATATTTTCAAAACATACCAAGTTTGGACTCCTCGAAGTAGGAGACAGATTTGTAAAGAGGATCTATACAGACCATAAGAGTGAGTGAAATAGACTATAAATATTTTCGTGAAAAGTCAATAGATTGTATTTTAAATCGCAAAATGTCGTTTACAAAGTTATTGGTGCGGCTACTTTCACACTCCATTTACTTAACCAGGTGCATTTATAAGTTTGTATATGATATTGAAACAATTTTCGTATTGGAGCCCCCTTAAATTTGTTTATTTTATTCGGTTTTAAGTATTTTTTGTTAAAGCGGCAACAGAAATATATCATCTGTGAAAATTTCAACAGGCTAACTATCCCAGTTCATGAGATACAGCCTGGTGATAGACGGACAGACAGCAGAGTCTTTCCGTTTCTACCCTTTGGGTACGGAACCCTAAAAATCAACATCAAAATCGACAAACTTTTGAAGTGAATTACTTCTTTAGTCGTGATTTGGAAATCAAAAAGTGGATAAGAATGAATGGTGGTAAACCATTGGCTAAAAGTGGTTCCTGTATTTTCGGACATCAACCAAACCATTAAATATCGATCCTTGACTATGTAACAAACAAAACATAACATCTATATCTATAACCCAAAACTCAGTGCAATTCTGATAACCTCTGTAGCGCAGCGGTTGTTGCTGTACCATGCGAGAGGTCCCGGGTTCCATCCCCGGCTGTGGGTAAGGAAATAAAGAAAAAAAAACAAGTCTTGGATGTTTATATGTGTGTCGTCGCGTTTCTGGTACCCACGACACAGGTTATCCTAGTATAGGGCCAGAAGCAATGTATGTGGCGAAGTTCTAAATTGTTATCAACTTCAATATGGGGTGGGGATTTATTTATTTATTTATTTGTTGATGTTTCACAGCATAAGTAATTAATTCGATAAAAATAACACTGATATAAATGGGTAATGCCAATTACGAAACATATCCTTTATAAATTATGATGAGGATTTTTAGATCATAAAACATATGTATAAAAGGTAATTTTACATTATATATAATAAGGTATGTGTTTGTGCGTGCGTGCGTTTGTATATGTGTATGTGTGTGTGTGTGTGTGTGTGAGAGAGAGGGAGAGGGTATGAAATATGTGTGTGGATATGAGGTGTTCCTATGTCATGTGAGAGAGTTCAATTTCCTTGAATAAATGTTATTGTTTATTTTTGATGATCAATGGGATATGGGTGACTTACTCTGAAGAAGAAAGAAGGTACCCTGGGTTAACTAGTGTTATTCATTAATTCGTTCATCAATCCCCCCTTTTGCCATCAGTACCTTGTGCGAAGAATTCACATCAATATTGGGCTGATACACCTGTGTATTTAAAATTATATTCTTGGAATTTAATATCTCTACCTATATGAAAAGGTAAAATCCAATAATCCATTCTCAAGCACGAGAACTGGTACTGCTAAATTGAACGGCATTTTTTTCGAAAAACATGTTCAGAAACTAGAAACTGAATAGAGATGGAAGATAGATACAATATCAATTCCTCGAGATGCATTCCCATCAATGTAAGTCCCACGGCGACGGTATACAGTCCGCAGCTTCCGACTGATCGCGCAAGTAAATCATACTGAATTGTATAATTTCCTCCACGTCATACTAAATCATGATCTGCTGGACAATGGCACGTGGACGCCTTAGGTCAGTAATTGGAAGACGCCCACTCTTTTGTGTGACCACAACTCTCTGTTTGAAGAAGATTTCTCAAAACCAACCACAAAAATGTACAGACACTTCCCTGCGCTATTAGGGAGTCCCTCAATTTTCACTTTTAAGAAAAGATTGAAAGTGCATTTCCTTTCTCTTCCGTAAAAGGTACCATATCTATATAGGTATATGTATGATTTATTTTAGTTTATGTATGTTCATGCTATATCAATATATACAATTACATAAAATACAATTATTTTATATAGTTGGAGTATATATTTTTATTTTATATTTGGTATTGTTTATATATATATATTACGAAACATATATATATATATATATATGTTGAAAGTAATTTTCGTACGTATGTATAGAGTGTTATTGTGAACTAGGACTCTCCTGTCTTGCCTAGGTTTGCTGGAAGAAACATATTTTTAGAGATAAGCTCGCCTTTGCTATTACATTGCTTTTAATTCTCTGTAACCTTATATTATCTATGCAATAAAGGATATGAATATGAAGCACACTCGTAATGTGGATTATTTATTAACAAGTTGAGAAAACCATAGCTGTGGCGATGGGCTAGCCCCATGTCTAACAAATGGAGCTTTCAATAACTAGCTCAACGTGAGCGTAACTGTGCCTCTGCCACCGCGTATGATCAAAGGAGTGACCCTTTGCTTATTTGGTTTTAACCCCGCAACGACCCACGACTGCAATAGAGGTAATTTTCCCGTTATAGGTATTGAATTTTATTACCATGCCATGAGTCTCCTCATGCCTCAAAATGGGGTTGGCTTGGTGGGTTAAAAGCGTCCCATGTACGCGTACCCACAGCACGTAATTTGCCGTGTGTACTCTCCTCTGCCTACTAAAGCATGCTTATTGAATAGGTTAAGCATTTTTATAGGCTCACAAAAGCCAGGATGTCGTCTGTTGGAGCGTGGTAGCGAGTTGCTTAGTGACTGTTATACAGCATTTCTACAGCTCGGTTTGTATGGAAAGCTCTGAGCAACGTGTAGGATCACGCGTGTGATGTTTGTGCGGGGGCAGAGATTAAATTGAGTTGATTACAGCAGAAACTACCCATGATCGTTTGATGTTGATATTGATAAGCTTTGGAATGGCTTCTGATTATTTACGCATTGATTGAAAGTTATAATGATGGGTATAATCAACCGGGGAATAAATCCTCTGATGATGTGTTTAGTAATAATATTTTAAATACATTCCACTGTGACACTGAGACTTGTTTGTTATACTGTTTTTTTACACAACAAACATAGGGGACACTTTATAGTCTGTGGAACTGGTACACTTGTTTAGATAATATCTGGGCGCCAAGCCCTGTTGGTGCAGTTGGTCGCGCCCACAGATATCTCGAATGCTCTGTGGTCGCGCCGATGACAAATCATCAGACTGCACATCAGTCGTCATAGGCTCTTATACCGTTATACCTACCTAAAAGCTGAATGATTAAATATCTGTGACATTGTGATCAAAAAAATATTGAAAAAATAAAAATAATTGCATGGAGGATGAAGCACGCTTTATTGGGATTCGACCTCATTTGAACAATACTTTTTGGTTAGGCTTCTCCCTCCGCACTAAAGTGATATTTTGGCGTAATGATGTAATTTTTGTATTGTCATTGGAATTTCTGCCATATATTTATTGGAATTAAGTGAAATGACAAGTGCTACGCCAACTTGGAATGAAGATATTTTGTCATTGTAATTTCCGCCTTATTTTCGTTGTTGTAAAGTACCGTACCCATTGGGCGGAAAAAATAAACGCATGAAAACTCAGTTTATACCAGTTACGAGAGCTAGTGAGATCGAATTTTCGCCACCAAGAACCCCTATATAGCAAATTCCATTGAAAACCAGCGCCGTTTTCGAGAATTCAAATAATATATACTTAGTTACAGAGATTCCTCGTTGGATTAGTGGATATAGCGAGGGCGCACGGCATTGTGTTTTTAGTTTCAGTTGTGTAATCTACTTATCAGATAACATCAGCAAATGAAGGTAGGCAGGCACCATAATGCGTTCTGCAATTTGGTTCCACAAAATTAGGTACAGTAATTTAAACTTTGAATGTACAAATACATTGAAAAATGAAAAAATAAAATGAAAAATATTTATTTGCAGACTTAATTTGCAAAACAGATTAACAGTGCTTCTCACACTAGGCATTCCTGTGTTGTGGGAAACTCATATGATTAATAGTTTGATTTGCGTCATTTACATGATACAGGGAAGAAAAACAATGTTAAATCTATGTAAAGTTTAAGTTAAGGTTGTCACATCTCATCCATCAGTAGTTTTTATATAAAAAGCATTTTTAAGCTACTTATAACTGCTCAACAGTTTCGTAGGACAGAGTCACCATCCAATCCTGCACATCTTCTTATAGTTTCCCTTAACGTGTTTTCTTTAATGTTGCAGCTGTTTAGAACCATGTTGTAAACCAAACTATTTACAAAATGACTGAATCGGGAGGCAAAGGCAGTCCGAATGCGTGGCATACGTATTCTAAGCACTCGTTTTAATAACAACGCCGCGTATTGGGTCGAGTTTAATACAGTTCTGTGTGTGGAGAGGACTATTTTTATTAAATATAAGCTTCCTGACACTTACAATCACTTTATATTTTTTCAATATTATATTTATTTATATTTTTTTTATTATATTATATTATAATTTATATTTTTTCAACTTACAATCACTTTAATCAATTAACTTTATACAAGTTTTCGGTAGGGTATTTATAAGGTTTTTTTAGCATTTTTTTTAAAACAGAACGTTGTGCTTACCATAAGTGCTTAGAATTACCTAGTTACTCAGTATTTAAACTTAAGCGTGAGTAGAAATAGAAAGGATAGTATTTAAACGAGTGACTGTAAATTAAAGTTTGAAGTGATAAAAATAATTAATTTAGGTTATTGTATTACTAAGTGAGCGACTAACTGCGGGTGACGAGAAATAAACAGAACAGCAACTTACAAACATTAATTTGAGTTACTTAAAATACAAAATGAGAAGCTTTTCTTTGCATGCGCTCCGCTCTTGTCCGGGGTTGCTTCTTCTAAGTCACAACCTAACCTATAACCCAATTGAAATTAAGCCACAATAACCTACTCTAGCCAACATTGGCTTTCTGTGTTCCATTATTGAAGTTGCCCTCTCTGTATTTCTAGTCGCTCACTTAGTAATTTGGTCGCACGGTTATAATTTTAATATCTGAAATGCCCACTAAAAAGCTCGTTCTGAATTTTATTATTATCAGAAAAAAATGCTCAATTTAGTGTTTTTTTTCGCTCATTTCAAGTATTTCGGCTGTTCATGGCCATTCGCTCAGTGATCATTCGCTTAATTCGTTTTTTATTCGATCGTTTTATAATTCCCCATATAAAAACATTCGCTAAAGTGAAACATATTCAATACATCTCTACATATGAAGTATCCAGCCAGCTGCCAGGTGTATTTAGGTATTATGTAGTTGAAACAAAAGAGGGGTCGGTCGGTGTGTCTGTGTGTCTGTCCGTGTCACCCTCATGAATAAAGTTCGTTAGTTATTTGTATGTACCCCTGTAATTTTTCATCCAATGCTTTTTTATATAAACAGTGCTGGGTCGGAATCTATGAAATTAAATTTAAAATAACAGATTATACAATTAAATTAATTACAATAAAATAGTCATATAGTCATAACTAAACTAAACAAACAAAATTAACATATATTAACCCTAAGAAACGCCCATGGAGGGTTATAGTGGAATCGAAGAAAATTGCCTGCGCTACTTCCTAAAAGAACATCTACAACTTGCCTAAGCAGAAAAATATTACCAATAAAAAAAAACACCCACCATTGTTAATTCATAAAATGGTACCGCCACAGATGAATCTAAAAAATTCCAATTACAAAAATTTACACGTGCGATCCGGAAAACTTTTCCGATTTCCGGCTAGACGGAAGTGACGTCACGGCTTCACCCGGCCGAGTCACGCGGTCGACTGGGCGCGCGAACTTGGATCACTCTGTATATCAACAGCCGGCGTACAGTATACGGACGGTTTGGAGATAAAATAACATTATACAAATATATAGGTAGGCAGGTGTGGAATTTCTGCAAAATATCAGTTAGTTTAATAGTATCTCTATTTATGTGACAGAAACAGACCACTACCTACTTGCAACTAACAGACTGTTAAAAGGCTATCAAAGATGTATATGCATATTTCCCTAATCTTATCAAACCTTAGAATAGTAGCTGTACACCTCTCTTCTTATTCATCCTGTAAATATAATTACCCGTAAATTTTGAGATTTGGCGTATTCGCTTGATTTCCCTTGCACTTTAAAATAATTATATATTTGCTATAATTATGACTAAATGATCTAAGATTACTGTAGGAGCCCACCACGTCCTACTGCTGAGCAAAGGCCTCTCTCTCCTTCTAAGATTACTTCTAAACAAATAAATCTAATATTCAAAACTTTTTCCATTCCTTTGAAAGATGGGGCACACCGTTTTTTTTTCGGTGGCAGGCCAATCATAGTGGATTGGAGATTTTGATGAAATTATTTAAAAATATAATCCATAAAATTTAGCCAACGATAGAAGACGCTAAAACAAGCAAAACATTTTATGTAGTAAATTTTCCTTAAGTGCATGTTTGCGAGATTTTTTGTCAAAAAGTTCGTTATTTTACAAATGATATCGTCAATACTTTCTATGAATTTCTAATAATATTAAATAGATAAAAGCAAATTAATTTATTCTAAAACCATTATTTTAGGAAGTTAGATTTATGAAATGTTGATAACCCGACTGTGGAACGCACTTCCCTGCACTATTAGGGATAGTCCCTCAATTTTCACTTTTAAGAAAAGATTGAAAGCGTATTTCCTTTCTCTACCGTAATCGGTATCATATTTATGTAAGTATATGTATGATATTTTGTAGTTTATATATGTTCAATTGTACATGCTATCTAGTGTATTTTATATAGTTGAGATATATCTTTTTATATGGTATATTTTATTTATATTTTAAAAGTAATTTTCGTACGTATGTATACAGTTTTATTGCGCACTAGGACTGTCCTTTTTCACAAACACTCCTGTATTGCCTAGGTTTGCTGGAAGAAATCTCTTTTTAGAGATAAGCTCGCCTTTGCCTATAAAAATTATTGTAACTGTCTGTTTATCTATGTTTTCTGTGCAATAAAGAATATGAATATGAATAACCCAGATAAAAATGCCAGGAGAATAATTTTTGTAATCTGATCAGATATCGAAAATTTAGCCCCAGGATAGTAAAACGTAAATAGTCGCCTTAATCGTCGTCCCTTACCATCTCAAAGCCATGCATATACCCACGTGCGGCGAACTTGACGTGACTTTAATTTGAGTTTAGAACAAAAACTAAATTCGCGCCATATTTATGGCTTTTGGAGGGAAACTCCAGCTACCGAGGAGCCGTCCACAATTTCAATTACAACCTCCTTGCCTGCTCAGCAGCTACTTTACAGTAAGATAAAGATAACGAAAAAAAGCCTCTTTATTCTCATAATCATACAGGCGTAGGTAATAATTAATAATACGTCACAAAAATTTGATATTTTACAATTTTTATCTACACAGGTATCATAAACCCTCTTTACTGCGTCCAAAAACCGCACGTTACGATCAGCATAATGTTAAACTACTTTGTAAAAACTAATTTCTTATCTGAATATTGAACATTATGACTATAATGTGAAAAAAAAATCTACATATTATGACATTCAAATTTCGAACGCCGACGCCCACCTGCGTACCGCCCCTACTTTGTCTGTGAAGTTGGTACTACAGAACAAGCTAAACAACTCAATGCCACAATGCCGGTCAAACATGCAGTTCCTGAACACATCAAATAGAGCTTATTATATGTGTGTAGATAAACTAGTGTATGTAATTGTACATAATTAGGTATTAAAACTCTCGGGTGATATTATTATGAAACTCCGCTCTCGAGTTTTAATGCCCTCCATTATGTATCAGTCACATAAACTACTATTTAATATATTAATGATATAAAAAATAGGTCCTTCATGAACGCGCCCTGGTATGAGGTACCGATTTACGGGTAAAGGCCATCTCCAACTGCATCCTCGAGTCCCTGTTCTTGGCCAGTCTGCTCCACGTCCACGATGTCGCCCCGCCAGCGACGTCGTGGACGCCCCTGTGGTCTCGTCGCCTCCCTTGGGTACCACAGTAGGATTCCCTCGCTCCATTTCCCGTCTGTCATCCTTGCTGTATGTCCAGCCCACCTCCACTTAAGTTGGCACATGAGCTTCGCGGCATCTCTGACTTTCGTCTGCTGTCTTATTTTTTGGTTTATTTTTCTGTCCCTCATCTTGAATCCCAGCATACTTCTTTCTGCTGCCCTCTGAAAGACTTGTATCTTCCGTATTATATCAAGTATTATTGTTTCCATGGCTTTCTTTTGAGTGTTATTGGTAATTTTGACTTAAATATATCTTTTACTTTCAGTAGGACCCGGTAAATATATTCGGAAATTCAAGCCCGACTTACATTTCACTAAGCGAGGTACTCCGTTCCGAGGAATTCCGTTTAGGTAGAACCTGCCGTGCAAACGTGGGCTTTTGTCAGACGTCATGCATGCCATGCAAGTAGGTGGGCACGGTGCCTTAACCCAGATGTTACGGGATGGTTTAAAATTGGATCGTGATTTTGAACTTTACCATTTAATCCTATGGAATTTTTTAAACGACGGTTGACATGTGGGTTAATATTCACTTCATTTCCGAATTTAATAATGATAAACTGCATTTACTATACCATCCCCACCGAGGGGCACAGGCCTTTACCATATTAGTAAGATTGAGCCATACTCCACCACGCTGGCTCAGCGCGGGCTGATGGAGGGGTGTCGGGCTAGTAGCCAACACGACTGTTAGAAGTTATCAAGCTGCCCTCCCAATGAACAATCAAGAATAACTAATTAAACGTACTATATATATATATATATATATATATATATATATATATATATATAATAGGTACTACTTTCATATAAAAACTATACAATATATAAATACAAGAATAAGTACATTTATATACTATATAACTAAAGTTGGAATAGTTAAATCAAAAAGGATTTCTTTAAGTATTGTTTCGCTCACAGGTTTCGCTCTTTCCTCGACGGCTAGCGAGCCATGGAGTCTGCCGGCTTTACGCCACAACAACTAATTTGAATTTAGTTTGCCTACAGTTAAATCTAATATGTAGTATATTTTACTTTACTCAGATTACTTGAAAATTTACTAAATATTTGCTAATTGATGAATCTGTTTATAATGGCAAAGTAAAAGTTTATTTTGTAGATACACTTAAGGTAATTGTGAAACCTAGTTCTTCAAAGGATTTTTCGGTATACTGTTTTAATCTTATTTGACCTAAATTAATAATTATACTGTGAAAAATTATTAAATAGGACGTGTCTATTGAGAAAATAACTAAGCAGAAAGATGGATGAAGAGAAAAACTTAAAAATAACAAGAGCTTTCCGCCGAAGAATAGAAAAATACAGAAAATTGATGATAACAAAAAGAGTGTCCATGAAAGTGCTGCAAAATGCCCTGCAATGACTGACATGCATCAACCCCATCAACTGCGCCAGCACCGCCATCGAATATTATATACAACGCAGTAGAACATAAAGAAGAAAGTCAAGAAGAATGTGATTTAGGATCGGATGGCTCTGACACAAAAGTTGTGATGATTTCAACTTTAGGGACGAGATACGAAGCTGGGCGATAAATCAGAATTTATCTCAATATAGCTTTGAATGGTTTATTGCGGGTGCGTAGGAGGATACGCTCGAAGCGTCAGCGACATGCCGATAATACATCGTAGGCGAAATGTTTCGAAGAGCAGCGTAAAGACAGCGACGTAAAGACTACAATTAGCAATAGAATCTTCCACGGTCTTACTGTGGAATTTCTATAACAATACTGGTGTGGTGGTGGTGCCTGTGGAGTTACCGTGGCTACTATAAAAGCGTCCAGTAATTCAACACTCCCCAAAAATCTCTTTCTCGTAGTTCATAGCAATATCACATTCCACATGTGGAACCTCGTGTAGAGGAGATCTACACTATATTCATTCACGTAAACATGTAGATTACATTGGCAGGCTACAAATACAATGAAATGTTTACATACCGATGCTATCAATTTGTTGCATGAACTCCTTCCGAAATTCACTTGAACAAGACAAGCGAAATGACAAGTTTCGAAAAGATCAAGTATATCAAGTATAACTAGAGAAACGTTTAATACCAATAGTAGTTTATATGACTGCTACATAATTATGTACAGTTACATACACTAGTTTATCTACACACATATCATAAGTGTTCAGGAACCGCATGTTCGACCGGCATGGTGGCATTGATAATTCCTTTGTACTTGTTTAGCATGTTCAGTAGTACCAACTTCACAAACAAAGTAGGGGCGACACGCAGGCGGGCGTCGACTTTCGAAATTTAAATGTCATAATATATAGAAAAATTACACATTATGGTCATAATGTGTAATTTTTCAGATAAGAAATGAGTTTTTACCAAGTAGTTTAACATTATGCTGATCGTAACGTGCGGTTTTTGTACCCAGTAAAGAGGGTTTATGATACGTTTGTAGATAAAAGGTATTAAATAGGTCTACAAAACGGTTTAAAGTAGAAGTAAAGTGCAATATTTCTTTACTATCACTCCATAAAATAAATCTTGTATTTTTACAAACATATGATTGTGTTTAGTTTCACTTCATTAGGAAAAATAAGATTTAACGCCATTTTGCACTCTTTGTGAAATATTTAAATTAATTTTCTCACACCAAATCATTAAAACCAGGAGCATAAATAGAGTTGTAATTCTATTCTTACTATGTTAGTAATCAAAGTAATTTAAATACCTAAAGACAATGTAATATTGACCACTAACATGTCACCAATTCTTTCATGTGTAAATCAAATAATCCATACTTATCAGTTCTTTTTCGGGATGTTTTAGGCCCCTCTGTTTTAATTATCCATTTTGCACATAAAACTAGCATGGGTTTCTAATGCATACTACGGCATAATTCAGTCATTATAGAGGCAACAAATATTTCTAAGTTCACCATTTTTATAATCCTGTTGAGTTTTGTGTCATAGTTTATAAGGCCTCCCATTAACTTCTTTAGTACAATTACAGAAAAGTAAAAAATACTTCGCTAAGTTAAGATTATATTCATAGTCTTAACTAGGCATTGTAGATATCTTCAATGCTATTTCATTGTCATAAGTCATTCTACAAGATATCTCTAAACACGGTGTTCAAAGCTTTGTAAAAACGACATTCTTAAGTAAGGTTTAACTATGCGAAATAATGGACATAACTGTCCCTTAAAATTGTCTCAAATTCGTGCCCACGTTTACTAAACTGGGCATCCAGGGATTTCTACTAAGGGTATTCAGGGATATTTAAGATTTACCAAGACAAGGGTCGAATTAGTCAACCTGTCTTCTAGATATCTTCGATACTTTTTTTAAGATCGACTTTAATTGGGCTATTAGGGCCTCTGACACGTTTTTACGACTAATATCACCGATTAACGACAGAAGCCGGGACCTACAGAGCTTAACGAAACACCCGAAATAGGGAAGCGCCCGAAACAAATGCCACATAGAAACGGACACCCATCCAGTACCCGTCTCGGCCAGATGTTGCTACCCGCACGATCGCGCTCGATCGTGATCGCTATCCTAATTTTGAAAAAAAAACTTGGATTTTTAGAAAACAGGCGGCCGAATGGTACTGGTGTAGTATATTTTTAGAACTGGCTCATGAAGCCCTTTAATTTGATACCCCACACGATAGGTTTCAGAAAAAAAAAAAAAAAAAAAAGTTAATGACGTTATAAATCCCCCCCCCCCTAAGGGAGAAAAGCTCTTGATAAAAAAACCTTTTAACTCAAGGAACACGTATGCCAAGTTTTGTGAGGATCGCTAAAAATCTGTGGCCCCTAGACCGGAACCTTTTTTTGTGCCTGTGCATTCACAAGTAAAAGTGTAATTAACTGCTTACCTTCCGATCACAGTGGTCAAACAGTTTCATTCCCAATTGCTATTAAGGATAAGACTGGTCCATCATTTTATAGGCCTATTACATCCCATAGACTAGAGACATATACGAAAAACTTAGATATAAATTTGCCAGTACCGGATTTTAATGAACAGAACCCAAACAAAATGTACTCAGACTTCTTCAACATTATTCAGACAGAATTCAATAATTTTTTTAAATTAAAGAAAGTCAGTGACTACAACGGTAAATCGAAATTTAATGACTGGGCTACGTTTGGAATTCGTAAAAGTAGAGTTATCTTGTATGAACTTTATGATCAAAAAACCTACAACTTTGATCGAAAATTTCATGACTATGTTAAAAAATATTCCAAAACTTTCAAGTTGGTTTGTAGAACTGCCAAAATTTTACACATTAATAGAAAAATTCAAAATTCAAATAATATAATGAAAACAGTTTGGCAAATAATAAACCGTGAAACTGGCAAAGTTATACACCAAGGGACAATGATTTCTGCCTAAAGATAGGTGATGATGTTGTTAGATCCAGCGATGATGGTGCTCGAGCTTTTGAAACATTCTTCACCAATGTACCCCTACTCACAACAGATCGTCTAAATTCATCTCCAATGAAGCAGAGACTTTATTAAAAAATAACACGGGCATCAGTAAGGTGTATTTAAAATTGCATCATGTATATCCCCAGGACATTGTCAAAAGTTTTAAATTACTTAACTTAAAAAATACGGAAGACCTGTGGGGTATATCAGTCAAAGTCATTGGTTCAGTAATTCTAGTTATAGCCCCACACTTAGCTTATATATTCAATAAATGTGTTGAAAATGGGGCTTTCCCAGACCTCATGAAACACAGTAAACTGATACCTCTGTTTAAATCGGGAGATAAGGGTAATCCTTCAAATTTCAGACCATTATCTGTTCTTCCAACACTAAGTAAAATATTTGAAAAGATTATACTCAATCAAATGCTCTCACACTTCAACCGTACAAAACAACTCTACGCCAAACAATACGGTTTCACTAGGGGTAAATCGACTACGGATGCAGGTATTACCCTTATATCTCATATTTATTCTGCATGGGAGGCCGCACAGGATGCTATCGGACTTTTTTGCGACCTGTCGAAGGCGTTTGATTGTGTTGATCATAATACGCTATTAATTAAATTAAATCATTACGGAGTTCGAAATAAAGCATTGGATCTACTAAGATCATACCTAAGAAATAGAATTCAAAAGGCAAAAGTTAACGGCGTTAAATCTGATGGATCGGGTGTAAAAATTGGCTTTTCACAAGGTTCCATATTAGGTCCTTTCTTATTCCTGGTATATATTAACGATCTGCCTTTCATGGTGGAGAAATTAACGGACATAGTGTTATTTGCTGATGATACTTCAATGGTATTCAAAATTGAAAGACAAAAAGCAGATTTTGATGATGTTAATGGTGTATTGTCTTTAACCTTGAATTGGTTCACAATTAATAATTTATTGTTAAACGCTGGTAAAACCAAGTGTATCAAATTCTCACTTCCAAATGTCAGGCAAGTTGAGACCAGTTTAGTGTTAGACAACAGCACGTTATAATTAGTAAATGATACGAAGTTTCTTGGAATAACCATTGATAGCAAATTGCAGTGGGGACCCCACATAGATAAATTGGCTGTTAAATTAAGTTCTGCGGTTTACGCTGTTAGGAACATCAGACAAAGCACGGATGTGGCTACATCTAGGCTAGTATATTTTAGTTACTTTCATAGTGTGATGTCCTATGGTATCTTGTTGTGGGGGAAAGCAGCGGATATTCAAACTATTTTTATTTTACAGAAAAGAGCTATTCGAGCAATTTATAATTAAAACGAACAGACTCCTTAAGAGAGCTTTTTAAAGAAATTGACATACTAACAGTAGCTAGTCAATATATTTTCGAAAATATAATGTTTGTACGCAAGAACCTTACAACATTTTCCAAACTTAGCGATAGCTGTAATGTTAACCTAAGAAATAATCACAGACTGTGTGCGCCCCGATTTAGACTCGCGAAGTTTAGCAATTCTTTCAAGGGTCAGTGTATTCTCTACTATAATAAGATACCTCTGGAGATTTTGAAATTGCCATTTGAGAAATTTAAACAGCATGTTAGCGACTTTGTCAAAAAAGGGATATTGCAATGTTCAAGAAAATTAAATGACAGGACTGTATGGGGTTAATCTAGCTCAACACAGGCCTTGCTGTTAATAATTTTGTAATTATTTATTCCTGCTTATTAATCATAATAATAGAATTTTTCATATTTGTAATAGTTAAGCACAACCTATTTTTAAAAGAGATCTAAAAATCAATCTGTGGGAGTTTCTACGCCCTTCTTCTCCCACAGTGGTCCAATGTAGAGAATGGGCAAAATTGACGTTTGCTAAGTATATTTAAATATCTACAGTAATAAAGTACTATGACTTTAACTTTGACTTTGGAACTGACAGACACACATAGAGACAGACGAAAGCAAAATCGGCCTCTTATCTTGTCGAAATGGAGCCCTTCGCCCTTGACGCAGAAGATGTTACCATAATTCTGACACTTTGGCTGTTTTTAGGGTTCCGTACCCGAAGGGTTCCAAACGGGACCCTATTACTATGACTCCGCTGTCCGTCCGTCCGTCCGTCCGTCTGTCACCAGGCTGTATCTCAAGAACCTAGCTAGCTAGAGAGTTAAAATTTTCACAGATTATGTATTAATGTTGCCGCTATAACAACAAATACTAAAAAACAGGATAAAAGAAATATTTAAGGGGGCTCCCATACAACAATTCTTTCAATACCACATACAAACTTATGGATGCACCTGGTTACGTACATGGAGTGTGAAAGTAACCGCACCAATAACTTTGTAAACAATATTTTGCTGTGTAAAATCCAAACTATTCACTCCACACCATCGCTTCCATTGAACGGTGATACGGAACCCTTCGTGCGCGATTTAGACTCGCACTTGACCGGTTTTTGTTTTGTTTTGGGTTATCCGAAACGCACTGTACACAAATATGAGAGCCAGAGTGTACAACAGTCAATAAAATGGGGAAAAGCAATTACCAGATTTAGATCACATTTCCCCGCTTTCAAAAAATAATATAGCTGGTTCGTAGGTAGCCTCACAATAATCGAAATACGTAAATTAAATTCAAATGTAAAAATCGGAAATGTATACTCGTATACTTGTATGGACATTAATTGTGTGACTTAGTTACGATATTTCCTCCCTAACACTTTTTTCAAAAGCTAGCAACACAGGTTTCGTTGCTACCAACTTAGCGGTGAAGGGGCAAGATATTTGAAATGCACGGTATCTTGCGTGCTCACAATTATTACATCTGACCTGACTGATGTGCTACGAGTAATAGAGACGGAGTGCGTAAGCGCAAGTAAATGTTTTTATATACCTGTAGCGCGGCGCCATTGTCCTCTTCCTTCCTGAGAGCCCGCAGGTCGATGGTTTGGAAGCCGTCGTCGGTGCCGTCAAAGCCCGGGTTCACGCAGCCGCCGCCCTCGGCCTCCGCCGGGCCCATTGTGGAGCCCTAGCCCTGTGAAAACACCAATAGTGTCATTAAGGGTTTTGTAGGTTGGCTGCTTAGAACTAAGCTTATGAAGAAAATGAAAATATCTATATTACACTTTGTATCCTACAAGTTTATAACTCGTCTCGATGCTAAGAAAATATGTGCAATTTGACATTTGCGAACGAAATTGATCACGTGAATATACACTGCAAATGTCGAAACGCATACATTTTCTGCATTTTCAACGTCTAGTCGTGTAATGATAATTGAAAAGTTTGGAACAAGAAGATTTTGGGAGGGATATCTGTTAAGGTGATACGAAAAAAAAATGGGGTTTTTTCGAATCCATTTACTCCACCATGAAGTCATCCACAGATTTGATTTTTTGGTTAAAGTTTATTGAGTTTTTGATTAAGATTTTCACTAAAGGGAAACGCGATTGGATGAAATTTTCTCGATAGAATTTAATTATGAAAACACCTCTAAATTGTTTTATTTTTTCCTGTTATTTTCTATCCCTAGCTAATTTCATTGTGGAACTGCGTTCAAAATGAAGATATTATGTATTCGCAAAATCTCTTTAAAGAAATTTGAAACAAAATAGCGTAGTTTATTTTTAATCAATTTTTTCTGTGGTGTAGCGCTACGTTTTTTATTTTTTTCCCGATTCCGTCCCTCTCATGCTGCGGGTCTTTCCGCCTGGAGTAACGAGGACCTTTGCACGGATGAGGTAGCGCCTTAAACGAACAGTAACCCTAAAACACTGGGAATTGGGTGAAATAGTCACACTAGAGGACGGATGGCCCGCCTGTGGTCCCACCATCACCATGGGAGCTGCAGGCGCGTTGAGGTTGTTCCACCTTCCACTCTGCAGTATCCCGTATCCCCAGCTTATGACACCCTATCCAAGTTATATTATAAATGTGAACGTAGCGATGTTTGGATGTCTGTGTGTTTGTGCCTCAATCACGATAAAACGGCTAAACGTATTTGAATGAAATTTAGCACAGAGATAGTTTATGAGCTAGATTAACATGTAGGATACTTTTCACCGACTGCACCAAAGGAGGGCAAGGTTATCACGGTAAATGATATTTCCTAGGAACACGTAGATGAAGTTGCGGGCATCGGATAGTGTGACATACGACCAACGCCACTTCTGAAAGATATGTTTTTTTTAAGTATTTTTATTTTCATAGGCTTAACTTAATTACATACATGCAACAATCACAAAAACCCTCAGGATTTATCGGTGACTGGGAGTTCGGAACTTATATAATTATATTTGTAAATTAAGAATAATAGGTAATCATGCCAGGCAAGTAAGCTGCCCATATCCATAACTATTCCTAACATGAGGTGGTGTTCGTTCGGTCCGCACCACGTGGTCCGCATACACAACATGTTGAGGCTGGGCATTCCACCGGAACTAAGAATTTCTGAAGGTTAATTTAGCTTACTTCTAGAAGAATAGGATTTAAAATATGTCGATGTACAGAGTACTAACAGAGCAACATAACATTTTTAACGGCTAAAGGAGACGGATACGCTTTCATACATTCTTGGGCCTAGATGTAAAAAGCTTGCACTTTATCAAACCATCTCTGAAAATTTTGTGTATTTTGGCAATCTGAGAGCAGAGTTAAAGGAGATTTAGTAAAAGTGTGTGTTTTTTAGGGTTCCGTACCCGAAGGGTTCCAAACGGGACCCTATTACTAAGACTCCGCTGTCCGTCCGTCCGTCCGTCCGTCTGTCACCAGGCTGTATCTCAAGAACCTAGCTAGCTAGAGAGTTGAAATTTTCACAGATTATGTATTTATGTTGCCGCTATAACAACAAATACTAAAAAACAGGATAAAATAAATATTTAAGGGGAGGCTACACCTAAGTAGGAGCCACACAACAATTCTTTCAATACCACATACAAACTTATGGATGGTATGGATGGCACCTGGTTACGTACATGGAGTGTGAAAGTAACCGCACCAATAACTTTGTAAACAATATTTTGCTGTGTAAAATCCAAACTATTCACTCCACACCATCGCTTCCATTGAACGGTGGTACGGAACCCTTCGTGCGCGATTTAGACTCGCACTTGACCAGTTTTATATATTGAAACAGAAAAAAATACCGCTTTTTTAAACCATATCTCAACTTATTACAATTGGGCCCAGAGATCCCCGCCTCCTTTGCACTTGTTACTATACATTCAAATGCGGTGCGAACTTGTAAAAAAAAAAAGTTGCGATAAAAAGATTTTGTGATAGATTCGAAAGCGAGCAAAAATAATGAAATAACATTTATAAGTTAGTGAATGCTTGCAGACACTCATGACGATAAACAAACTATGTAGTATGGACACCAATAATATACTCATTATTTAGCGAAACTTGAGACTTACAATAGGCTGTTTTGGCCGCTTAAGTACTTGAGGAGAACGCGTTGTAGACTTCTTTAAATCTAGTTCAGTCTGAGTTACAACGTTTGATCTTACCAAGTATTTATTTCGGGCATCATAGGGACTAAAATCATATTTCTTAGACCTGAACTCGACGGTACCCAGTAAACCACCGGCACACAAGCACAATGAATGACTTGTATGGGAACTGGCACGCGCGTCGCAAGCGCACCTTTCTATCATTATTGGCTCGATATTGCGTCGATACCGTTTCGTGTCACTGGTCAAACATAATTAGTATTAGTACCTTTCACAATGTCATAATTACTAAGCACCTGGTTCTGTGACATCGTTTCGGCGATCCACTGTTACAGCGTTCTACTGAGGTGCACAGATAATGTGACTGTGTCTGAAGTTTGAAGGGTGTGGTACCTAGTGCGGCATACAATGGACTTAGTGGACGAGGGCCCTCCTTACTTATGGCAACAAATATAATGATTACCAAAATATTTTTTTCCTACCCAAAATGGATAAATGAACACCAAAAGTTGCAAAAAATATCAGGGCAAAATACTGCGGTAGCTTAAGTGAAGGGTAAAGGGGGTGAGCGAAGCGAAGCCCCCTTTATCCTTCGTGTTAGGTTGAACATGTAAGAACAACAAAAAATACTTAAAACATAAACTTAAGTACACAAAACATAAAAAGAAGTTTGGTGATCATTTATCCAAACACAATTTGGTGGTCATTTATCCATTCTGGCAGTCATTTCGAATTTATTGGTAGTAAAATAGGTGCGTTTTTGGTAATCGTTTAAACACAAGCCCTTACTTATTGTTGGATTTATCAGCTGCTGCTGCTGTTTTCATTGGTCTGAGGGCGTCCATTAATTACGTGAGGCGTTTTTGACGATTTATGACAACCCCCTAAACTCACGTGTGATTTTTCAAATTTCTTAATTTGGTTATATTTATTAAAGTCTAGTATTTAGGATTGATTAGACCTTAGTCGAGAATGGAAGTGATAAAATTTGACAATGTAATACAAATGGGAACTACTAAAGTTACCTACATGTATTTAATCATATATTAGAAGATTTAAATTCAAGACTACTATTTAAGGTTGATTGATTAGATATGTTACGGTAAGATAGTCAAAACCGTTTGTTGACAAACTAACGTTTTTTTTTCTCGTTAGTTCATCAACTATCAACAGATAGTAAACTGTAGCGTGCTGCTTACTATATAACGCGTTAATTGATAAACTAAAGGTTAAAAAAACTTTAAATAGTAAACTGGTTTAAACTTGAATTGAAAACGAAATACCAGGGCACACCCTGCGGTAGCTTAGGTGTAGTCTTCGTGTTAGGTTGACATGTAAGAACAAAAGAAAAGTAAATTCTAAACCCTATCGGTCTGCTTTACTATCCGTCGATAATTTATCAACTAACGGTTTTGACTATCTTACGGTGACATGTATAAATATTTGTATTTGACAGAGCTATCCGACATAGTATGTAGATAACCACTATCTGTCAGATTTTGAAATATTTTACTCAGGAGACCATTATTTAGTTTATTTTTTTGCAAGAAAAAAAGTGATATTTGCGGAGAGCACCCCACCCCTCGTGAGGTTCGGTGGGATTTGGCTCGGTGGTGGTACCGTGGTAAGTGGAAAACTAAGTGGTTTATGTACTCTTTGGTACCACCTACATTTCACAGCGTAGTTGCAACAGTTTGTTAATAAACAAACCATGATAATGTCTGAAATAATGAGGCTTACGCAACGGTGCGTAGATTAGCTATAAAGGGATCTAGAGATTTAATAGGGATATCTTGACCAAACTTCATCTCACTTTCGTCAAATAAAATAAAATATGAGTAATCATTTTGAATATTAATTAATGCCAGGTAGATATTAAGTCAAAGAGAAGGTCATTTTGTTCATGTTATAATATTGTTACGAGCGTGGGGTTCGTATTTGATAGAAAAGCACGAATTAATCCACTAAATAAAACACTCACTTTATTACCCAAATTAGGCACTTACAATTCACACGAACTGTACATAAAATCCACTAATTAAAACACACACACTATTTCACTAATTATGCACTCACTATTCACACGAAGAGTCTTTCTCTCCGATTATCCTTGCACTAGCACTCGATCGCAGTTAAAATGTAACTAATAATCGTTTGCTTGATAATCTTCTCACGCACCCTTTCTGGGGCGTGGGGAGTCGGGGTCAGGTCGACGGACCTCTTCCCGAAGAATCGCCTCTGTCCACTCCTGTGGACAGGTCATCGGATGGCCCCTGCGGGCGGTGGTCTTGATGTGGCGCTGGTGTGCAGTGGGTGATCGCCGGCTAGGCAACCAGGTCGCGTGGCAGGCGGCGGCGGTCGGGCGGGCGCGCGTGGTGCGGCGCCAGTTCGGCGATGTGCGGAAGATGTGAAGCATCCGCACGCGCGAACATGCCCTTCGCCAGCCTCTGGACAAACTGGTCCACGGTTTCCCATCTTAGGTCCCTCTGGATTGTCGCGTTCCTCACGTAGCGGGGGGCGCCGACGATGGTACGCAGAGAGAGGTTCTCTTGGGCTCGGAGTCTCCGTTTGTTCGTCTCCGAGCACAGGGCGTACCATGCCGGAGCCGCGTAGGTGAGGCGGGATCTCACGTAGGTCTTGTAGATCCCGAGCTTCGCCCTCAGAGGGAGGCTGGAGTCGAAAAGTGGACGCAGCTTGGCGCGTGCCACCTTGACCTGGCTGACGACGTTGTCAACGTGTTGCTTCATGGTGAGCCGGCGATCAATGGTCACTCCCAGGTACTTCACCTGCGAAGACCACTCGATTTGCTGTCCTTGGAGCTGGAGCGATGGTGGAAGGAGACTCTGGCCTGTGATGAGCGCCTGCGTTTTCCCAACATTGACGGACAGTCGCCACTTGGCGAGCCAGTCGGGCAAGATGTCCAGGGTGCGCTGCAGTTTGATGGCAGCGTGCGGAGCCTGGAACGACGACGCGTAGTAGGCTGCGTCGTCTGCGAAGAGTGCCAGCTGGGCACCCGGCCCGACGCGCCGGCCGTCGACGCCTTTTATATCCCGCGGAGCCGCTCTGGACACATTGTCCACACATATCGCGAATATTCTAGTAAGGACCAGCGTGCGGGCCGAGAACATTCGAGACCATATATGTCTCTCTCTAATGGTGCACTCTCTCTGTCACTCCCTTCTCGAATGTTCTGAGTATAGCTATCTCTTTCTAGTAGTGCTATCTCTGTCACACACTTCTCGAATGTTCCGAGTATAGCTATCTCTTTCAAGTAGTGCTATCTCTGTCACTCCTACCGGATATTTAGCCATATGACGATTTGTGCTTCAGAGGCCCATAAGGGGTCCTGAAAACGCCTGAAAACGGGTTTTCAGGTTATGGCGTCATCTGATAGAGGGTGCCCTGAAACGGACTGAAAACATGTTTCAGGCGAATGAAAACGACGGCAACTTGGGTGAAATTTCGATCTTTAGATATGTGATAGAGTAACTTCTGAAACGGCCTGAAATGACTTTTCAGCCTGCTGAAAACGCCTCTAAAGCACTGAAATTGACGTTTAAAGTTTTTGACCTAACCTACCGGCGTAACAATATAATCATAAACATAAATCTATGATGGACACATGTATGAAATCGCTTGGAAACTAATCTTGTAGGTATTTGTCGCATGAGAGAAAATGCTGTTAGCTTATACTGTTATTCTACCTTTACAAAAGTTTATTGATTAAAAATACCTAGTTTTCCTGTCGGATTTTATTCGGAACGGTATGCGGCTAGCTATAGGTATTCGAGTTGTTTAGGATTCCGTACCCGAAGGGTGCCAAACGGGACCCTATTACTAAGCCTCCGCTGTCCGTCCGTCCGTCTATCACCAGGCTGTATCTCATGAAAAGTGATAGTCAGACAATGAAATTTTCACAGATGATGTATTTCTGTTGCCGCTATAACAACAATACTAAAAAAAACAGCACATAATAAATATTTAAAGGGGCTCCCATACAACAATTATTTCAATACCACATACAAACTTACGAATACAGCTGGTTACGTAGATGGAGTATGAAAGTAGCCGCACCAATAACTTTGTAGACAACATTTTGTTATGTAAAATCCAAACTATTCACTCCACACCATCCCTACCATTGTACGGTGGTAAGGAACCCTTCGTGCGCGAGTTAGACTCGCACTTGACCGGTTTTTTCTTTACTTCCTGTACATATTAACATATGTTTTACAATATCTGCCCTCTTGGCAGCCCAGGGACTGGCAGCAGCATTTTGGCTCCTCGGTAACATTGTGTTTAGCGAACATACGACTTTAATTAAAAAATATCAGTAGTTCTTACTCAAAACGAAAATAAAGGCAAATATTAATTGACAGTTATCGAAACAATAATCAGCAACTAATAAAGAGACAACAGGTACTTACAATTAGAAGCCAACACTCCAGATCAAAGTCTTAAGACTCATTAGTTTATCTAAACCAATCCAACATACTTTATTTGCACATCATAAACCAGCTGTTGGAACATTAACGACGCAAGACTTGCTATCATAAAGGTCCACAAAGATTTACCACTATTTTCCACTTCACTTTTAAAACACAGGATTAATATAAATAAAAAAAACTGTTTCCAAAATGGCATACATCACACAAAACACTGATGTAATCGCAAAGTTGAATGAAAGTAAAATTGTGCAATGTATCGGAGAAAGTAAAGAGGTTTTGAACTCGCTATTCCTGTTATGATAGGTCGAATAGTCGAGAGGCGGAGGCAAGGCGCGTGCGCAGTCTCACCTGCGACGCGAACTACTAACAACCTGTGATGCTATAACATGCGCCTGCGACGGTCAAGGACCGTGAACCAACCTGTTTCACCGGATACTGGTAGCGTACCAGCGGAGGCTGTGGGGGGCATTGGATCGTGTTGAGCAAAACCCACCAATCTACAACCGCAATAAGGAGTGTGTTCTACACAGCACTTATATACCTTATTGCATTATTGCAGTTGCGGACGGTAGATTTTGGCACAACACGGTCCGATGATGAATTACGAATGCCAAATTTCCTTGGCTCACAGCTTGCTCAGATCCAAAGAAACCTGACGTGGCCTGTACCACAGGTGCAAAATGAACAATGATCGATAGGTTTATTATGCACAATTATGGTAGGTAACTATTATTGGGTAATAAAATCACTGTGAAATCCAAAAAGAATAACAAGCCAAGTGCACGTCGGCCTCGCGCATCGAGGGTTTTACGGTCTTTGGTAGTTTTCCCTTAACTTGGGCTATAAGACCTTGCTTCAATGCCAAGTTTCCCAGGTTTTGGTTCCCTTGCGAGTATCAAGTGAACTCAGCAAATTTTCGGTTTAACCGGCCGGCTAGAAGTTTTTTTTTTTTACAGCTCTAGGGAATCATAAACCTCAATATGTCATAGTATGAGGCCGTATATGGTGGCTGTATACTTGGTCGGACGAAAAGGTTAATTCAACGTGTGCAAAACGCATCTATACGTTTTTGTTTCAAAACATACTTGGATGCAGCAAAACTTCTGCACATGGAAGCTCGTCGGCATTTACACCTAGCCGAACTAGTCTTTGGTGTAATACACACGGAAACCCCACCCTACTTGTACACCAAGATAAAATGGGCGACCAGGCAACGTGGCGTGCACAAGCATAGAATACTTACACCGGCGCATCGAATGGCGACTTTCCGCGGGAATTTCAGATTTGCGGCATCTAACACCCATATTCTTAGTCATTTCCTCGAGATTTCCTCGACTCGACTCGACCTCACTTGAGGAAATTTGTATGCTTAATTGATAAATATCTCCTCGACTTGAGCGATTCCCTTACTCGAGTCGAGGAATCAACTGTCAAACTCAAGGTATCTCTCGACCAGCCTTAAGGCGTCCTCAAAATTGTAAACGATGCAACGCACTTCGTCGTCCAAAGTTAAACGTTATTGTTCTTAAAAATGTTTTATGAAGATTTTGAAGAGTTTATTGATCATGTTTTTGATGATCCGTACGACTACCCGACTCGACGTTATTTACGCGACGCTTCAAATCCATTTGAATGTTATGACGAATCTCGAACTAAGGTCGAGGTTACGACTGTGAATATCGTTTTGAAGGTGTTTTTGAGAAGTTCCTTAAGGAAGCCTTGGCTAAGTTGGAGTCGAGGGGGCTCTAAGGAAACGACTAAAAATATGGGTGTAAGTGTTAGAATGATATTCCCCCTCCAGTCCGTGAAGCGGCTAGTAGGTGTGCCTTTGGGCGGAAACTCAGGGCACATTTGCTAGATCAGCAGAGACTACTCCTCCCCCTCGTACCAACCTCACGCCGCAATAACACTTGAGTCGTGGTCGCTCATTGCCAGTGGGACCGAAAACCCAACACTGAAGTTGATTGAAAAGATAGATTGAAAAGCGCGGACCATGTTTATTTATTTAAGTTTTTGTATGTATCATATATAACAGCCATATACACAGTCAGGTCATAAGTTCTGTCACACAATAAAAACTTTTGAATTTAGATCGCTGGCCACAAAAAAGTTTATTGAATTCGAATTTCGAATTTTTCATGAAAATAAAAATGTGTACTTTTTAGAATTTTCCTCATTTTTAAATATGGAGTGGACACTTAAAGAAGACCGTGTCGCAGTTATTGCGTTGCATCGTTGCGGTTACGCGCCAATTCAGATTTTCGACTTACTGAAAAATTTGAATATAACCAAAAGATTCGTTTATCGTAGACTCTAGTGTAGATGACAGGTCAAGAAGTGGTCGCCCTCGCTCTGTTAGGGCTCCAGCAGTGATAAAGGCTGTGAAGGCGCGAATTCAAAGAAATCCCATACGTAAGCAGAAACTGTTGGCCCTTCAGATGGGGTTAAGCATGACCACGGTGAAAAGGGTGTTAAATGAAGACTTAGGGCTTAGGGCATATCGAAGAAAAACAGGACATCGTTTGGACGCTCGTTTAAGGGACCTGAGACTGAAGAGATGCCGCGCTTTGTTGAAGCGGTACGCGGGAAAAAAGCATCGGGAATATCTTTTTTCGGATGAAAAAATTTTCACCGTGGAAGAGAGCTACAACAAACAAAATGATAAGGTGTACGCACACAGCAGTGAAGAAGCGAGCAACCGTATTCCGCGTGTCCAACGAGGTCATTTTCCATCCTCGCTCATGGTTTGGTTGGGAGTCTCTTATTGGGGCTTAACTGAGGTACATTTTTGTGAAAAAGGAGTAAAAACGAATGCAGTTGTGTATCAAAATACAGTCCTCAAGAACCTTGTGGAACCTGTTTCTCATAAGACATAAGACATAAGACATCATTTATTGGTAATATACATTACAAGTCAAACAAAATTCAAAAAATTAATAAAATGTATAAAATAAAATTAGATAAAGGAAACATTTGCCACATCATTAATAAGGAAGTTGTCATTACCCGTAGGAGTATAATGTAATATAATTGGTACAATTAAAAGAATTAATTTTTATTAAAATAATATTTACTTATGTATGTCGTTCTTTAAAATTTATGAATTCTTCATAGGAGTAGAACGACTTCTTGACAAGCCACTTTTTTAGTTTAATTTTAAAGTTTAGGAAGCTCGGTGCATTGGTAATGTCGTCCGGTAGCAAATTGTACACCTTCGGACCCATCACCCGTATTGTTTTGGCCATTTTTTCTAATTTATGAGGGACATTGGCTAGTTTATCTGCACCTCTTGTAGTGTGACTGTTTTGGTCACCACGTTTAGGTAGACTACCAACATTGACTCTCACATGAGTAGCAACTTGAAAAAGGATGGCAATGTCATTATTCCAAGCGCCACAAAGTGCGGTCTGGCGGATGTGTCCTGGGCCACACGTGCAATCAGTCGTACGGCTCGTTTCTGAAGTCTGAAGATACGCTCCCAGTCAGCAGCGCGCCCCCAGAACTCGATTCCGTACGACAGGACTGACTGCACTGTGGCGAAGTAGCAGGTCCGAACCGCTTCTTTAGGAAGTGTTGACGATAGTCTACTGAGCGCAAAACAGGCGCTACCCAATTTACCACACAGCTTTTGTATGTGATGCTCCCAGGTCATTGTCTGGTCTATGACAAAACCGAGAAATGATGCGGAGGAGACTTGTTCAATTCTCGTTTCCTCGACGCGTATATCTAGTAAGCGTCTCCTGCGTCCGGAAAGGTCGAAATTAATTACTTGAGTCTTTGTTAGATTGAGTGCGAGGCCGTTTTTTTTAAACCAATGCCATAATTGGTTTGCGACTTTATTGAGTGTGAACTCTAGTGAGTCAAGAGTTTTGCCCGTGACTACAGATGCTACATCATCTGCGAACATGAACAATTCACCGTCAGTGGTAATCTTCGGTAAGTCATTCAGGAGGAGAGAGAAGGCAAGGTTTGACAGTGAGGAGCCTTGAGGTACACCCACGTCTGTCATGGTTCCGTCGGATCTTAGGTTACCTCCGGACCCTAAAACATATTGAGTGCGATTTTTTAAGAAGCTCCTTATTAGATTTAGTGCTGGGCCGTCGATTCCATGATACTTCAGCTTCATTCCGAGCACATCATGATCTGCGACGTCAAACGCTTTGGAGAGGTCACAAAACAAGACGGCTACCTGCATTTGATGTTCACGAGCGCTCAGGATGCGAAGCACGACCTCACGGGCAAGCATAGTTGTTGAGTGGCCCTGACGATATGCATATTGGCGCTCGGATAGTGCATTGGTCAATGATAGGTGTTGAACCAATCGAGTGCTTAAGCCATTTTCAAAAAATTTTGCTATAGCAGGTATTATTGCAATCGGACGGTAATTATTGGGATCGCATTTTTTACCTTTGCCTTTATGAAGAGGACAAATTTTTATTTCTTTGAATGCATCAGGGTATAGACCATTCCGCAAGCAGAGGTTGAACAGTACTGATAACGGTGAAGCTAATGTTGAAGCAGTCGAATTTATCAGCTCTGTTGAAATATTATTGGCTCGCGGGGCTCCGCACACGGCGGCTGCGGATGCGAATTGCACATTGAGGTGGTTCACCAGCTCTTGTTTGTAATTAGAATTGTCACTACCAGGAATTTTTATTGTTTCGGTAAAGTCAGCATGAGTTTTCTTTTTTCCAGACTCCATGCTAACTATTCGCCACATTGTTTTTACGATGTTATCATTTTTATATATGATGTCAGTATAATATTGAGTTTTATGAGATTTTAATTTTAAGTCATATTGCAATTGTAGATCTATTATTTTGTTTTGGATGTCTGTATTATTAGGAGATTTATTATTTATATCGATTATGTCAAAGATTAAAGATTTCATGTCATATATGTCTTTTGTTATCCATCTATTGTTATATGATACATTCGGTTTTAGTTTATAAGGAAAGCAGATTTCATATTTATTAATTATAATGTTTATAATTGATTCGGCTAACTCATCGGTGCTTGTTTTGGTGTGGTAGACTAGGGACCAGTCTATGCTTTCGAGTGCCGCTTGGAAGGCTGCGCGGGCGGCGCGGGTGTTGTCGCGTTCACGGCGCATGCGTGGCTGTTGCACATGCGCGATGCAGGTGAGTGCAGCGCGCACGGCAAGGTGGTCGCTCAGGTGAGTTACGACGGGACACGGTATGACGGTGCCGGGTGTGGTGTTGCTATAAAGATGATCGAGACTGGTAGCAGTCGTTGCGGTCACACGGGTTGGGAAGTCAACTTCATTTCTGAAATTATGCGACATCAAACCATCATACCATGTTTAATAACAAGCACTGGGTATTCCAACAAGATTCTGCGCCAGCTCATAGAGCGAAAAGCACACAAGACTGGCTGGCGGCGCGTGAAATCGACTTTATCCGGCACGAAGACTAGGCCTCCTCCAGTCCAGATTTGAGTCCGTTAGATTACAAGATATGGCAACACTTGGAGGAAAAGGCCTTTTCAAAGCCTCATCCTGATTTGGAGTCACTCAAGGCATCCTTGATTAAGGCAGCCGCCGATATTGACATGGACCTCGTTCGTGCTGCGATAGACGACTGGCCGCGCAGAATTTTGAATAAACTTTATTACCATAATAATCTTTGTTTTATTAACACGTTCACGTCAACATGTCAATATCGAAGTGCTATGCGGCGATGCACATATTGTTCTCATACAAATGGGATCGGCGTCTAGTGACGTTGTGCAAATAGCTAGCAAAATGAGAGCTACGATATAGTGCACTGACGTCCTAAGGCGTCGACGTATAAAGACGCCTGTGCTGTACAGGATAGACATAAAGGTACGCAACCGCTAACACCGTATAATAACGTAGACGTATATAGACGCCTGTGCTGTCCAGCGTAGACAAAAATATACACAGCCGCTAACAACGTATAAAAACGTCGACGTATATAGACGCCTGTGCTGTGCAGTTAATACAAAAATATACATAGCTTCTAACAACGCATAATAACGTAGACGGATAAAGACGCCTGTCCTGTACAGCGTGGTCAAAAATATACATAGCCGCTAACAACGTTTAACGTCGACGTAAAAAAGCAGGGAGGTCCCTAATTAGATTAAATAAAACGTTTTTTTTTTAGTTCTTTGTACATACATTTATTTTCTTTATAATCATTAATTCAGTCTCAGAGATCAGATTCAAAACACTACTTTGTAAATCTGCCTTAGTTAGATAACTTTTACAAAATAGGGTACGTTGTTCACAACAAAGCAACAATAGCGTTCTAACAATGGAAAAATTTAAACTAAAAAGTCACTTCTTTATTAACCATAATAATCATGGAGTGACTGCAGATAAGATTCACAATTACTATAATCAAATGTATCTGGATAGAATAGCAATCACTCAGTTGAACTAAATTATATAATAAAAATCACTTTTTGTAGTTTTGGTTCATTACTTTATATAGTCTTATAATAAACTTCTAAAAATAATAGAGTAGTAGGAACTGTCATCTTAACAAGAAAAAATTATATTGGGAACTTATAGACCCAGACTATACTTATGGCTATAAATGCCTCACTGGAATTAAATATCTCTGGAATAGTAGTAACAATAAAGTAAATAGACTTAATTAATAGCACGGCATCAGGCAGTTATCTAGATAAAATTAAACAACAAAAATCAGTCTTCAATATGCCACTCTTCAAAGCAAATTGCACAAAGTGCTGGTTTTTCGGGACAGCCCTTGCACCGAAGGCCTGTCTCTCTTCTCAATTTCTTTTTAGCACACATTTTACATTTCATGTAATTTTTGGTTTTCTTTGTTCCAGCTTTTAGTGGAATTTTTTCAGGCCAGTGGCCTTTAATAGTATTATTTTCAATGTTGCCAGTACTCGTAGACGGCGTCTGAGTAGACGGCAATGTACCGGGCCATTCTCTCATTCTATTGTCGTGTTTGTTCCACAGTGGCATCAACATATTGGGCTTCATATCAGGTGATATGTGTAAAAGTGATCGTATCAAACTTTCTCTAAAACTGAGAAAATCATAACGTTTATCACCGCTTTTCAAATGCTTTCTGTAAATGTGAAAAGAATTCCACACGGAAAGGTCAAATATATGGAAAAACACTTTCTTATACCAGCGCAGTGATTTTCTAGGGGAAGAATAATATGAGACCATCTGGTCTTTTCTATCAATTCCCGATATATATTTATTATAAATATCTACTTCTTCTGGCTTTTCACGTACATTTTCATGTCTGTTAATCAAACTGGTAATTTTGGGATGTTTTAACGTCGTAATCATTAAAACAGGTCTTTTGTCAACCCATTTAGATACGTAAACCTTGTTTTTACGAACCCATACATGCTGGCCTTTTTCAGTTTTTTCTTGGTGATCTCTATGGGATTACCTTTTCTATTGGTTCTGAGGGTTCCAGTTACATGAGTCTTTAGATCGACAAGTTTTTGGGAAAGTTCCACAGAATTGTAGTAATTATCCATGAAAAGCCAATAGCCTTTGAATAAGTAATGCTTCATGAGACGCATTACGATCTTTTCTGTTTTTTTCCCTTTTGTATTTTCATGATCTTGATCTTTTCCAGCGTACATGATTATGTTAAGGACAAACCCATCCGAAGTTGTAAGTTCATAAAACTTGATCCCATACTTGGCTTTTTTGCTTTTTATATATTGTCTGAATGACAGGCGACCTCTGAATAATAGCATCAATTCATCCAAAGAAAGTTCTTTATCAGGTATATAACAGTCCCTGAAATTCTTGGTCATTAGATCAATGAAATAGACGATTTTATCTTTTCCTTTTGAATTGAGTTTGGATACACACAAACATCTTAGTATTTGTTCGAATCTGCGCGCTGACATAGCGTATTGGAAAATGGGATGATAATATAAAACATCACTGTATGTAAACAGTTTTCGTTTTTGAGGAATATTTACTTGTCCCATGAGTAAACATAATCCCAAGAATTTCTTCATTTCGTCACTATCTACGTCTCTGTACTTTAATTGACGCTGTGGATTGTTTCGTGTGCGTCGCGCATTTGAGGAGCACAATGCCTTTCCATATTGGTCTTTGTAATAATGTACTCCAGAATGTGAGGTGGAAGTAATTTGTTAAAAATGTCTAATGGTGACATATTTAGTGTGATCTCAAACTGGACACCAGTTGACGCTTCATCGAAGTCAAAGTTAGGAATGTCTGAAGTTGTGTTTTCCCATTCTTGAGTTGGCTGAGGACTAAAGTTTCTTGGGCGTCGTTGATATGCTCCAACATCGTCATTACCACTTTCAGGATTTGGTATACAGGGTTCAGCAGGCTCCAAGTGTTGTCGTGGCAGTGGCAGCACGTGCGAGGTCAGGTCGGAAGATAACGAAGATGGCTGTTCTTGGACCAGGCACGGAGAAAGTGGTAGTGCATTTGGCAACTGCGCTGTTGGGCCTAAGCATTGTGCAGGTAGCTGTTCGTGATTTGAGCATGGAGAATGCAGCTGCATGTATGTTGTTGGGTTCACGGTTGACGAAGACGCCTGGGCTTGTTGTGTAAGGGCCGAGGATGGCATAGGCGATTGCAGATGTGGCGTAGGTTGCATTAGGAGTATGGATGGCGAAGACAACTTTGCATGTGGTGTTGGAGTTAAAGATAGCGAAGACGGCTGCATATTTTCTTGTGGATCTAGATCTTGGGCTTGTGGTTTAGCATTATCTTTCCTACTTTTGGAGTTATGCAAGAGTATCGGCGATTGGTATCCTATATCTTCAAGGTTGTCGAGTGAAAAGGTATCCCCCAAAATACCGTCTCCTACATTTTTTCGCAACACTTCAGAATCTATCGACATATTGGCAATGCTATCTAGATCACAAACTGATTGTTTTAGACTTGTCTTATTTTTTTTACTCATGGGTTGTTTGCTTGTACTGCATTTCTTTCTTTTTTGAGTGTCAAAAATGCTTTGAGAACTTGAACAGTCTGAATCATCAGTGTTATCAAGGGAATCCTCAGATGTGGTATCTGATGAAGATCCACTGGCAGGTTTAAAGTTGGCAGGTGTAAACTTTTTTCCAACCGATGATGACTTTTTATGCAGTTTGCGTTGGGATAAACTCAACTTACATGAGCTGTCATCTTCTTCGTCATAAAGTGGGTCATAATCGCAATCCGAGCCATGTTCTCCGTCGTCTTCGAAAGGGTCTGGAGTTGTTCCCCGGGATGAAGAAGAGGACTCGAAGATTGTCATAGAAGATTTCGGCTGCTTTTGCTTGTTTTTATCCATTTAAAAAGACGTAGAATACAAAAAGATTGTTTAAAAATACTTTCACGGTAACACGTTTTATATTTAACAGAACACTACTTACGATTTCATTTGATATTCGATGCGAACACCTGACGACAGGAAGAAACACACGCGCTTCTCTTGCGATGCGCACAGGCCGAGTGAATCCAAGGACAACTTACCGACACACGACGTACAGCGGCGTTGTGCGTAAACAAAGTAGGTACATTGTTCCAGGGTGGGGAGAATTCAAATAAGTTCAAAATTAAGATGCGGTGTAGCACTAGAGTTTTGAGAATTTGATGTGCCATAGCACAGAAACAGAACTCTTAGTCGGTACTATGGCAAGACGCCGTACTATAACGCTGTGCATAAAAATGACGATGTTTGTTGGGCGTCGTAGTACGGTGTGCCACAACGTGACTACCAAGAAGTGACGTACAATGTCGTTGTTCACAGGAACGTGTTAAGTTCATTTTGCTATATAAATGTTTACATAAATAATAAACATGTCTAAATTATTTCATATGGCACATGTGACAGAACTTATGACCTGACTATGTATATACCATTATTGTGTGGATTGTGACTTTTAAAAACTAAAACCCGCATGTTTTTCTGTAAAATAATCAATAAATAACTTTACTTGTATTCATTTTTTTTCTGCCGGCGGACACCCTTACATCGCGTTTTCCAGGCTACCAAATCCACATGTATATAATCTGCCAATCGAAATGTACATCATTACCGGTTTGCCTCGCGCGAGAGTGTAGAGCGGCCGAAAATATCCCTTAATTTCAACAAAAAACTTTATTGTACTTACCATTTATTTGGTCATGATATGAGTCTCTATACCCTATACCCTATACTCTGCCCTAAAAGTCTACCATAGTTTAGATCCTATGCTACGACTTAGCCGCAATCATCATCGTTCAAAAGGCTCAGAAGCGTGCACGGACACTGATAATAGATTTGGAGTCATGGGTCCGGATGAGCAACAAGCACTCAAATTTTGACGGACACTTAAGGCGCTGGGTACTGTCAAATACCCATCTTTAAAGCGCTATTCGTCTTGAAGGAGACACTTCCCAAGTCCCTAAAATTATATGTGAAGAATTGTATGTTAGACAACCTTACAGAGTAGAGTAAACAATAATGTAAGTTTTACCTTATCCAACTTCACCCCACACTAAGATGTACAAATAACAATGTTGGTTTTACCATATCCGATAAAAACTTGGGAAAGATGAACAAGAGTAACCTCGGTAATACTATATCCGACAGTTGTTCATATACCACAATCAAATAACAATATGGTACAATATGGTACATCCGACAAAAAACTAAAATATAATCCGTTGACACTGTGGAATCTGACAAATAACACAATAATATCTGTTAAATATGTTTTTCACAGTTTCCCTAAGAAAAATTAATAAAAATGATGTCGGTGAAAATTGCAGCGCATGCTACAGGAACTCGGCGATGAGAGCCTTGAGGTTGGACTATGATGAATCGGTCAAAGACCAAGTCCACGACCAACAGCGTTCAACGCAGGGTCGAGGTAGATGGGCAGGAGACACAGTTATTCGATGAGTATATTTACCTGGGCCAGATAGCTTCCTTCGAAAACAGGCTGGACAAAGGAATGGAAAGAAGGCTTTCCAACGCCTGGAAGAGCTACTGGTCTATGAAGCAACTAATTTCCGCTAATACTTAAGCGCAAGCTCGTCGACTTGTGTATCCTGCCCATCCTAACCTACGGCGCTCAGACCTGGTGTTCGCATGATAGACCGCGTAAGGAACACCACACTGCGCTCCTTAACTGGCATCGCTGATGTCGATGCCCAGACCGCCAAGCTTAAAATGGAAATGGGCCGGACACGTGAGTCGTATGCACCCCGGCTGGTGGGTGAAGATCGCCACTGACTGGGTGCCACAAGACGGCTTCCGGCGTAGGAGTACGCCGGCTACGTAAAAAAAAACTATGAAAAAAACTGCTCTTTTGGCCAGAATATGATTAAAAACCGGTGTCTGTTATTTTAATTAGGTTTTGAAGCTCTTGCTTAGCAAATGGTTGATGCAAAGTCATAATTTTGCATCAATTCGTATTAAAACAACACAATTGAAAAAACAATATTCGGCTACGCATCTTCCACTAACAAAGTGTCAAGTGGCAGATACGACAGTGTAGAGTGTCTTAAAAACCGGCCAAGTGCTTGCAAACCGGGAAATCCTGGTATCTGGAATTTCCCGGTTCTAAAACAATTAAAAAATCCCGGGATTATAACTACAATGCCCAGTTTTTTCTGTACTTTCGGGAAAAAAATACCTGCTGTTATATCACTTAAATTTTCATTTTTATATATTCTTTATTACTTTGAAGCACTGTTCTCTGACTAAAAGATGAGTTGAGCGAGGAGTGTGTAAGTAAGCAGCCATTTGAATATTTAATTTGGTTTATTAGCTAAAATATCAAGACCGTAGCTATTTAATATCAATGTTTCATTTAATTATTTGCACAGTTGTTCCAGTTGTTGATTGAGCTATATTATGCCATATCAGAGGAATTAATTACATGGGTCTCATGGCCAAAATATCAATTATAAAATAATTAAACTAAAAGTTTAATCACCTACGCCAAAGTTCTCTCGTGTATGGACTGATACCTGTCGAAACGAAATAATAGTAACAACGCGACCTTTGTGATCGAGCGGTTGAAGTAGTGAGTCATAACTGATTTCAGCCAATCACATGCCACTATTAATCAAAATAGCGGCACGAGATTGGCTGATATCAGTTTAACTCATTTGTAAACTTAATCATCACTCAGGAAACCGGGCGTTATTATTATAATAATTATCTCAAAGTATTTCAATTATTTGTGTTAAGCTTTAGCAAGCAGGTCATGTATAACATCTTAAAGTAATGTGATTTATTTTACAAATATTAAAAAGAAATTCCAATTACTTACAAATAATTCCTTTGTACGCCCCAGCATTTTCCCCACTACAGTTCGGCCGTTGTTAGAATGCGAATATAACAAATTTTTTCCCAAAAAATTATGGGTTTTGAGCTGTCAGGGTCGCTTTCTCTCAGCGTCTAGACTTTAAAATTCATCTTTATTGCCAAAAAACTTGCTGGTTACCGAAAACCTCCGATGAAAGAACCGGGATTCTCGGTTCACGAAATTTCCGGGATTCTCTCTCTATCAACCCTTTACATCCTGCATGCTTTCAAAATATTTTAGACAAAAGTTTTACAAATATTATTAGACTTACTTCTGTTGTTGCACCGATTACAATTATGGCACCACATGTCCGACTATTGTAACAGGTATCCACTACCTGGTGGTTGTGGAAATGTAATACTAGGTGCAGTGAACACGCCACATGCAACAAAACGCACTCACACTCAGTTATTAATACTAAATGGGTGTGGCCTTCCCATGGCCACACTCGCTCTCCGGTAAAACGCTCGGGTCGGTTCGGTGTGAATGTCTGCTCTTCATATGCTTCATAAAGTCGCTCCGGCGTAAATACCACAGGTTGACGGTGGCGTGGTCTGTGGTGCAGGTGTCCTTCGCTGCCGTAACCATAGACTAAGGATTTTCGCTGCGCTTTAAATCTATGGCCGTAACGTTGGACCTGTCACCGGACGTTGTTTCTCTGGGCGAAAACAATTATAAGTTACATAAGTTTCAGCTCAATACAACAGGGAGCCAAAAATTTGTAAATTACCTTCAATGGAACATCTGTCTGTTATAGTAACATTGGGAACTGTTGGGAATTGTTTTTGTTACCGAGATGCAAAAATGAGTCTAGTTGCAACAAACACGCTCTATTATAATGAAAGTTCGTGGACCGATATGGATATCGAGACTTTTTATGGGAAAAGAAATCTACAAGAAACATCAGCACTATTTTCGACTTTCAGTTTTTTTCATTAAGGCGATACCTCGTCCGTGCAAAGGTCCCTGTTACTCCAAGCGGAAAGACCCGCAGTGGAAGAGGGACAGAACCGGAAAAAAAAAAAACGTAGCGCTAAACGACAAAAAAATTGTTTAAAAATAAACTACCCTATTTTGTTAAAAAAAAAGGAGATTTTGCGAATACATAATATCTTCATTTTGGATGCAGTTCCACAATGAAATTAGCTAGGGATTGAGAATTACAGGAAAAAATAAAACAATTTAGAGGTGTTTTCGTAATTAAATTCTATCGAGAAAATTTCATCCAATCGCGTTTTCCTTTAGTGAAAATCTTAATCAAATACTCAATAAACGTTAACCCAAAAATCAAATCTGTAGATGACTTGATGGTGGAGTAAATGGATTCGAAAAAAACCCCATTTTATTCCGTAGCACCTTAATCATAAAAAGTATTTGATTCGCCAATTATCAATATGTTCTAGCATTTCGTTTGGCAACTAAACGTGGGTTGTGCTTGAATCAAACATCACAGTTTGGTTGGTGGCATATCGCTCGTTTACTACGCGATAATAAACTCTTATTAAATTGACTTGTTTTACCGATAACAGAAAAACTAGAGGGCTATTATTTTCAAAGAGCATAAAACTAAACTTAACATTAAAAACAATAACGGCTTTACTCATAAAAAAGTAAATTCACTGTTTAGTTAATTCAGAGTTTTGTCTGCTTTGACATTTGGCATTTAGTCGACGTGTGAAAAGGACATAACTGCTTAAGCTAAATAGTGAATTTACTTTTTTATAATAAGTAAGGCCGTAAATTACTTACTAATATAATAAAAATAATAATTTTGATAATAAAAAATAATAATTACCGTCATATTTAATTCCTCAGCTATCTGGCAAATAATTCTGCCTTGATCGTTTAATACAATAATTCGCGCACGTTCCACTGTATCAAGATTTCTATGTGAACTCATTTTGAAAATTAGTATGGTAGTCTAAACAAAACGCGGTATTCAGGATGATGTGCAATTTGCAACTGACCTGACTGAAGTGATGAAGAACTTCAAAGACATAAGTATTTGAAATTCGAAAAAAAGTTGAACAAAAAAGCAAAGGGCGGAGGAATAATATTTAAAAGTGGTTTTTCACAGCCGCCGAAAGCAAGGGGGCGGGGGCAACGTTGACCGCCGCTAGCTGCAAGGGAAATATTTTTTAAAAAGGTTCATGTAGTCACCGCTACTTTTAAAAGTAGTACACGCGGAGGGCTAAACAAACAGGTCATGCCAATACCGTCGTCCCTTCAACAGAGGCTCAAAAAGACTTTCATTTTGAAACCATTTAACTCTTATCCCTAACCCCAAGGGAATTCAAACCTAAAGATTTCCAGTGAAGGATTGAGATGGGTAATTTCGTAGGTCAGCTGGAACTGGTTATATTTGCATGTGAACTGGAACACCTCTGGGAATACCTTGCACTTTTCTTGTTGGGAAACTAACTGTCTGCCTTTTTGTTTGTGGAACGGGTGCAAATATGCACAGCCGTACTGAGCGAGTAGTTTCTAAGTATACAATAGTAAAGCATGTGGTTTTGGCTCCACTCATCTTCAATTTTATGCTTGTTTTGCTTTGTGTTGTGCGTTGTGGTTACCACACGTCTTATGCCAATTCAGTTTAGGAAACTAAACTAATCCGCAAAATTGCCATGACCGTCTTAAAACAAGTCTTAGTACATAAAGGCCATTATGGCGTATTGGAATGGAAATGGTTAACCTGATGATGGTCTTGTTTTGAACCTAATCTGAATCACAAAGGATACGCAGGATACCTGTCAAAAAAAACGGTCAGCAGTAATTGGTGATGCAACCATAACAAAATATCTACCCTGTTTTTTACATGTTCACGTAACACTGAGTTGCAAGAATATGCATGGAAACGTGTTCTTCTTGCAATTATCGTTTCTCGTGTATTTTTTTCTAGACACGCGGCAGCGATCAAAGCCAAGTTCAAAAGAAGAGAACTGGCGACGGAGCGGCTGTGTATTTGTATTACTCGAACCATTTGGAGCCACTTTTGACACCTATGTAACTCAAATTCTATTTACATAAACAAATGAAATTTGTTTCATTTATTAAGACCCTTAAGGCTAACTAGGACCCCGATATTCATGAATATAGCTCAATCGGTTATTAAGATACAAAAATCTAAAATTGGGATTTTTCTCACTGACTGACTGACCTTCCCACTTCCAGATGACCCAGTAAGCCGAAATCTGGCATCCAGCTGGGTAATGGAATGGTAACGGATCTAAGATAAAGAAACAGTAAATATTTTACGATTTGTAATAATTTCCATTTTTTTTTTATTTACACACTAAACGCCTATCGAATTTGTTATGGCAAAAAATAATTTCAGTTTAAAAATCAACTAGAGATAGAGCTAGCACAATATAATTTTAAGAGCCTTTAATGTTATTTGAACCACATATGCAGAAAAGTACAATCAAAGTGATGTAGTTAGTAGCAGCCAAAGAGCCAAATTAGATCGTAATAAATCCTTACTCCAGTTATAATAAAGACGTATTATGATATATTTGGCCACCTTGAATGCTACTAATTATGTGATAACCGTCGTTGTTTATTAGGGTGGTCAACGTATCTTCCCTTCTAAAATTTGATTTGCCGGTAAAAACTAGCCAATTTAAATCTTTAACTTCAATTTGTGTTAAGTTATCTACTTGGCTCCTATTTTCACATTTATATTTTTGGTGGGATATATTAGTTGTATACTCGTAGTTAGCTCAGTACCTATTTTTTGCATTTCGTGTCTCAAATTGCGATTTCAATAAAATGCACTTATTTCTTAAGGGGATACTCAGAAACATCAATCCGAACCTGAGATCTATGAAGCAGCTCATGCATCGAAAACGTTATTAACATTTCCTTCTCTAAATAACTCGCTTTTAGGAATTTGTCTTTGCGTCTTTGCCACCTCACATCGGAAAAGGTGACCAGGATCGTCGACAGGGAATTTGATTATCATCAACGAGGTAGATAAAGAAAAAATCTAACAACCCCGCGTCGCCATGGCAACTGAAACTTATTGACTTGACATTCTCCGACACTATTTTTCAAAACAAATTTTATCACTAAACAAAGCAAAAAAATTATCGTGCAAAAATGGTTTTGTAATTGTAATTTATCAGTTTTATAATGAAGTTGCTAAAGTTCCACCTGCGTTACCACCCTCCGGGTTTGATTCTTGAGTTCCTACAGAAAGGCGTTGTGAAAAATAAAGAGATTGACTTGCTGGACCTCAATTCCACGTATTTATATGTTCTTTTTATGATAATGATAAAATCGGTAGATAGATTGTGCCATTGGAAAAAAAACAGCTTAGAGGTCTATCGTCGATATCTTGTGAGCATCACAGTTCGACTTTTAAATATAAATCCCTTTTCGCATTAGTTTGGTATACTTCAATTTAATGCTTTATTAGTTATTTATTATTATTATGTGCACCTAATGAATCTATTTATAGGATTTGCGACAGGCCAGGTTATACAGCACAGCTTACACTTCCTATTTGCAGCACAAAAATAAAGAAACTATCCATCGACGTGGCCGCCCAAGAGCCCCTCATCACTCCGGAAGTCCAAGGGCAGTTGGAGCAGTGTCTGATAATGCTGCAGAAGAGGACCGAGCATGAAGGCCCTTCAGGAAAGAGGTTCTACATCTACAAGACCATGCAGACGCATGTGCTGCCACTAACGAATGTTGCTTTTGATAAGTCAGGAAACAGGTAACCAGTGTTTCATAATCTAGAATTTTAGCCCCGAATACTACACCCAAACTTTAACTGAGTATGTTCCTGTGGTAGAGTGCGGCGTGCGGGGAGTTACACACCACAAGGTCCTACTCAGTTATGGGCTGTGGATTGAGCGGATGTTCGTGTACCAGCAGTTGTGGACGACCACTGTAAGGGTTCTTTTCCCATGCGGCCCAACACTTAAAAGTCATAAAACAAATGGTTTTTTAAATTCGACAAAAAGTTTAACAAAAGCAAAGGTTTACCGCCACATGCTAGCTGCAAGGGAAATAAGTTTTAAAGTGGGCTTCCACTTCTGCTCCTGATAGTACACTGCCTAAATCATCTGATACAGGTGCTTTAGGTATAATGAAGATGTCGACATTTCTGCAAACCACAGTGGTATTTCAGATGCCTCTCAGGAAGCTACGATAGGACCTGCAAGGTGTGGAATGTGGAGACTGGCAAGGATGTGAAGACATTGTCGGGTCATCAGAACGTCGTCTACTCAGTTGGCTTCAACTTTCCTGCTTGGTGAGTGTTGGTCTGGTGCTCCTGGCCTGCATTAGATCATTACGTCATTACGGAGTTCTAGTTTTTGAGCTTTACCCTGAAGAGCTCAATTAAAGTGACCGTGACTTCTCAACAATCCTCTGTCTTAATTACCTACCTTGCGTTTGTTACAGCAATCGCGTACTAACCGGTTCGTTCGACAAATCAGCCAGGATCTGGGATCCGGAGTCGGGCCAGTGTCTTGCGACGCTGTGGGGCCACAGCGGCGAGGTTGTGGCCGCACAGTTCAGTCCGAAGGGGGACTTTGCAGCCACGGGCTCTATGGATCATACCGCTAAGTTGTTCGATGCTTATACGGGTTAGTTATTAAACTCATCATTATCCGCCCACATCGACCTACTGCTGGGCAAAGGCATCTTTTCTACAGCACCAATCCTCTGTCGTGTGCCAACTGAATCCAGCGAGATCCCGTCGACTTGTTGATATTGTATGACCAAGGCTGGTGGTCTGCCCACTGGCCGTGTCACTCCCCTAGGCTACTCTGTGACTGCTTTGGCCCACCATCCGTCCGTAGTTTATGGGACTGTTTCCAGCATCGGAAAAAGTAGTAATTAACACTCAATCATCTAGGCTGGACCAGACTAATTTAAACTGTCTAGCAATAAACAAATGAAAAAATATTAAACAAAGCTTGTTTCGGCTAGTACCTACCATTATTTAATTTCCATTTTCAGGCGAGGAGATCCATCACTACGTCGGTCACACGGCTGAGGTGATAGCTCTTCAGTTTGACCCAAACGAAGGCCAAAATCTCATCACAGGCTCTTTTGATGGCACCATCTCGTTATGGGACGCTCGAGTCAAAGAGTACGTATCATAATTTGGGTTTAAGTTCTTCGTTAATAACTGTACCTTCGAAACTTTTTAGGTCTAAAACAAAGCGATGATTAATGGTAATGGAATGGATGACAGTATTGTAAAGTAACCCGAGCGTAATTAAATTAGACGGATTAAAATGGCATAGCTACCGCAATACCTACGCCGCAGTTTTGCTCGCTCAATTTACCTAGGCGAAAATATTTTCCACAATGGCACCTAATCTGGAAAACTTATTGCACATTGCGCTGGTGAAGTTGGAGGATTTATGTATTATGTACACGTCGCGCGACACGTTATGAGCGGTGGCCTTGATTGCGCAGTAGTCACTTTTCAATACCTGTACAGATGCGCAGTAATTCCCGCCAACGTCGCCCAGCGCTTCGTTGCGCGACTTATAAAAGACGCCAAATTCTATTTTCTTCTTCTTAGAATAGGGCTAACCTCATTTTAGGTTAATTTTGCCAATGTCAAGTGAATTTGACCTCAGATGAATGAAACTCTTTGTCTGCAACTACGCCAGCGCCACCAAGCGGGAACAAAGGTGATCATGGGTGCCATTAACTCGTGTGCCCAACGTGACAGGTCCAAACAGAATCCTACGTCCTTCATTTGTAACATAGTTAGCTGAAGTAGAGTTAGAACTCAATGTCCAAACTTTCAGTCGGGTCTCGGTCCTCCGAGGCCATGAAGGTGAAATCTCCAACGTCCAGTTCAGCTGGGACAGCTCCCTTGTGGGTTCCTCATCCCTGGACGGCAGTGCCAAGCTATGGGACGCCAGGAAGACCGCCTGCTTGGCCACAGTTGCGGGACATACTGATGAGGTAAATAAATACTTGGGGCATTACCACAAAAAAATAAACTCAACACTTGTTTAAAAATAAAAGTGTATGGGACTCGACGTTTGTTTTCAGGTTAAACGCTATTTAATATTTTTTATCTACACACGTATCATAAACTCTCTTTACTGCGTCCAAAAACCACACGTTACGACCAGCATAATGATAAACTTTTTGGTAAAAACTCATTTCTTATCGGCAACAAATATTTTATCACCAAAATATTTTTTCCTACCCAAAATGGATAAATGAACACCAAAAGTTGCAGAAAATATTAGCGCAAAATACTGCGGTAGTTTAGGTGAAGGGTAAAGCCCCCTTTATCCTTCGTGTTTGTTTGAACATGTAAGAACAACAAAAAATACTTAAAACATAAGCTTAAGTATACAAAACATAAAAAGAAGTTTGGTGATCATTTATCCAAACACAATTTGGTGGACATTTTTCCATTCTGGCAGTCATTTCGAATTTATTGGTAGTAAAATAGGTGCATTTTTGGTAATAATTTAAACACAAGCCTTTCTTATCTGAATAGCGCTACATTATGACCATAATGTACCAAAACTTGTCAAACTATGACATTGAAATTTCGGACGCCGCCGATCACCAGCGTGCCGCCCCTAGTTTGTCTGTGAAGTCGGTACTACCGAACAAGCTAAACAACTGCAGAGCAATGATTAATGCCACAATGCCGGTCGAACATGCGATTCCTGAACACATCAAAGAGAGCTTATGATATGTGTGTAGATAAACTAGTGTATGTAACTGTACATAATTAGGCATTAAATTTAAATTTTAAGGCATTTTAAATTTTTTGTCATTTTTATTTTGTAATGATTTATTTGAATTTTAATTTTATTTTATTGTTGACATACTGTGTAATTTATTCTAAGGGCTTTTATGCCTGCAATAAACGATTATTATTATTATTATTAAAACCCCCTTTCCTTTCGGAAGACCCTTCCACTTCCTTCGCATGTTAGCCTAGTAATAAATCCCTCTGTACTTTTTGAGCATGATAGGGAAGCCACAACTTACGTAAATGACAATTTATAATATATTCCCGAATGCCATCTGACTATGTCGCACGTACTTTTATTTATAAGATATGATGCCAACTTCCTTCCTAATTTCATATCGAAAACAGTATGTGTAGGCTGGCTAATATCCACAAAGAAAATACCTACTTACAGGTCGTAGAACCTTTCACAACCATAATGATGATGATGATGATATGATAATTTGGCGACCTCTGTGGCGCAGCGGCTGTGGCTCTGCCTACCATTCGAGAGGTCCCGGGTTCGATCCCCGGCTGGGTGTAAGAAAAATAAAAACCCAGGCCTTGAATGTTTATGTGTGTGTGACGTCGCTGTTTCTGGATCCCATGACACAGGGTATCCTTATGTGGGGCCAGAAGCAATGTAGGTATGTGCCTGCATGTAGATGTTTATGTTTGTGATCATGTTGATGACGTAATCCCTTGTATTTTCTTTAGGTGCTAGATATCTGCTTCGACTGGGCTGGGCAGCGCATGGCGACGGCGTCCAGTGACTGTTCAGCCAGGATCTACGACGTCAAGTCTGACTTCAAGGAGCTGGCTGTGATGAAGGGCCACCGTGAGGAGGTGTCCAAGGTCAGTCAGAAGTGAAAAAATAGCAAAGCCACAATACCCAAGAACTGACGTGAGTTCGCTAAAGAAATGTGTGATCAGGCGTATGACTCGGACCCATTTAGAGTTGATCAAGACATCATCTAATTCAGGGTGTATTCTCTGTCTTCTTTAATACCGGCAGCTTGTTTTCCTTCCGGGTTATTTTCTGGGTATAATCCTCCTAATTTGGTTAATTTATTTAATACTATCCTAAATGCTTAAGCCATACAGATCTTTAATCAGAACATAAGATCCACATTTACGAATACGTATTTGTGAAGTCTCGTTGGTTATCCTTGAAGTCTTAACGAGATTATGTTCTAAAATACAGGTCTGCTTCAGTCCAGCTGGCGGGAGTCTGCTAACAGCCTCTGCCGACAGAAGCGCTCGGATCTGGAACACCAACACTGGGAACTGTATCCAGGTGAATATTGTCTATCTAATACCCAATTTCGTTAGGTACCTATTTAGCAATCTGCCTACTTCTCACACTGCCTACTTCTCAAACTGCCTACTTCTTAAACTGACTATACTTCGCAGAATTTCTACTGCATGAACATTGGACAGTCAGCTCTATTTTAGCCCATATATGACATGATTTTGACAGATGTTAGGATATGGAAAAATGTCATGATTTTAACAGATTTGACAGATCCGTCATCATTACATCTGTCAAAATAGTGTCATTTTGACAGATGTAATGATGACGGTTGTCACTGTTTGACAGGTGTCATGATTATGTCATCTGTTATGATTTTGAAAGGTATCATCATTTTGACAAATGGCAATATCTTGACAGATGACACTATTTTGGCTAGTGTCATTTTTATAGGTGTCATGATTTTGACATCTGTCATGATTTTGACAACTGTCATAATTTTGACATCTGTCATGATTCTGACATTTTTCATGGTTTTGATAGGTGTGTCATGATTTTGACAGAAGTCATGATTTTGACAGACGTCATGATTTTGACATCTCTCATGATTTTGACATCTATTCTTATTTCGATAGGTTTCGCAATTTTGACAGGGGTCATGATTTTGACAGAAGTTTTGATTTAGACATCTGTCATGGTTTTGATTTGACAGGTGTCATGATCAGTATTTTGAGATGCATATTTCATGATTTTAACAGGTATCACGATTTTTACACTATTTTGACAAGTCTTGATTTTGGCAGAAGTTATGATTTAGACATCTATCATGGTTTTGACAGGTGTCATGATTAGTGTTTTGAGATGCAGATTTCATGATTTTAACAGGTATCACGGTTTTGACACTTTTTTGACAGGGGTCTTAATTTTGGCACAAGTTATGATTTTGACATCTGTCATGGTTTTAACAGCTGTCATGATTTTGACAGCTGTCATGATTTTTGCATCTGCCATGAGATCCAGTGAAAGATGACAGATGTCACTATATTGACAGGTGTCATGATCATGTCATGTCCTGCCAGGGAATGAGTGTCATGCTGTCTGGCCTCTTGTCATCGTCCCGCGCCAGGCCGCTTGGTTCAAGTTCAGTTATTCAATAGTCCATTTTGCGTGACAGGGGGGGCTAGTCTATCGCCGCAACTATGGACTTTAAAAGTCCACGTCCAGTTTATTCACGATGTTTTACATCACCTTTAGAAAATAGTGGGACTGCTTCTGGCATTATGTTGGCGTTGATGACAAGCTCCACGCAGGTGTTATGGGACTTCGGCAGATGCAGGATCAGAACTGTAATATTTGCCGGTCTTTGCGAGGGGCGTAATGCCTCTGCTTCATCAACCAGAGTTCTAAATAACCTCTGGTTCTCGGATACTAGATAGACAACGTTTTTTTGCGGCTCGCGACACAGTGTACCACAATGTGTGGCCAGACGAATCTTTGGAAGTATCGAGAATTAAAATGGGTAGTGGATTCCGAAGCTTCATGAATGTCTGTTTTTCCCCAGGTGTTATCCGGCCACCAGGGCGAGATATTTTCGTGCGCGTTCTCCTACGCCGGTGATGCCATCGTCACGGCCTCGAAGGACAACACCTGTCGTGTGTGGAGGTGATATGACTGGTGGCAGCCGAGGGGGGGCAGCGTCCACGAGTGAGGGGGAGGGCTCTACCAAATAATGAAAGCGTCGAAGGAGGTTTTATGAGTGAACAATCGATGAATGGGGAGGAAACTGTCATGGACAAGGACAAAAGGATCGTTGTCGCTATCATTGCGGCTTCTAAGGACAACAGCTGCAGGGTGGGTGATCGACTGGTGGGTGGACAGCGTCGATGAGTGAGGGGAAGGGGGAGGGAGAGAAGGGGAAAGAGGGGAAGAAAGTTAAAAAAAAACAAGGGGAAAGGGGCAAGAGAGAGAGAGAAGTTATGTCCTCTTGTGAGTGACGCGAACTACGGATCGGTGATCTCGGAAGGACAACAGCTGCGAGCTCTGTACGTGCTGTGACTGGTGGCAAACGAGGGGGAACAGGGTCGAGGGAGGGGGGAGATCTTTCCCTCCATAATCAGATTATAATCTTGGCGTCGGTCGTTTCGGTGGATTTATATTAATTGAATACTAGTCAATATTTGTACACCTATTATTACTTAATAATGTTCTCTAAAATATGTTTATCATTAAATTACTAAAAATAAATCATAACTAATCCGAGTATTCATTCGTATCGCTTCATTTGATAACACGTATTGCCAGGCAAAGTTTAATTAATATTTGTTCATATTCATAATTCAGTTAAAAAAAACAATAAATAGGTACTTGTTTTTACACATAGTAAATGACAAGGGCTGTTTACCTTACCACTACCACCTAAGAGAGGGCGGACGGATTGATAATGATGAGTAGAAGCACTTCCCACTATAACTCTGTTTGCCAAAACAAATTAATGGGAAATAAATGCACTGGCGTCTGATTGGTAGAGCCACGATGCAGTTGCGAGAATTTTTTAGTTTATTCGTGCGACTCGTACCGTTCAGACGTGCTTTACTATCTTGTGTTAGTAAAATTGATAACTTTTCTGTGAAAACAACTGGATGAGGCAAAAGATGGGCACACGATCCCATATATATCATAAATCCCATGACATTTAATCATTCAATCCCCGAATATGGTCAGCTATATTTGGGGAGTGACAGTACCCATCAATATGAACATTTTACTATTTATTTGTGTTTTATGTGCAATAAAGAATTATTATTAAGATCTACCTTCTCTATGGTGTATTAAACTTCATTGATCGGGCGCCAAATTTCAAAGAGAAAGCTCTCGCGCGCGCAAGACACCCTCGGGTGATGGATTTTCCATACTCTATTGCCATGGCATCAGGAAATGCGCGATGCATTTTTCAAGGAGTCGTTACTCTTACAAACTGTATATTGATATTTCATTTCATTTCATTTTATTGCGATAAATTACAGTATTTGTTACAGATCTTAAGTAATATAATATAATGTGCTAATGTAATTTTACCAATGGCGGCATGGCAATTTAATAATCATAATTATCAATAGAATTAAATTAGATTAAGTAAATTAGATTAACATTAGAGAAAATTAGATAATAGTATTTTCCGCTTGGAAAAACAAAAAAATACATAATCATAAATAATTTTATAAAAGCATTATTTTATTGGATTAGAATTTAATTGAATTGTTATTTTGAGTTAATATTTATGTCGCTAGTCAAAAGTATGAAAAAAAATCGGTTCGGCAGCAAGTACCGTACAAGCAACTTCTCTTGAGAAGAATTCTTTTTTTATCGAATTTAAAGAATTTTCACGAAAAAGATGACGTCATAGTGGGTCCGCCATTTTGAATTTTAAAAAACTGATGAAAGATTCGAAACCAGCACCCTCAAAAACCCACATCTACCCCTCAATACTTGGAATTACATACAAAATTAACGTTGCGTGTTCAAAAAAGTCAGTTTTTTACAAATAAAAAACGAACCGCTGGACCGATTTTTTCTAGACTCCTTTCAGATCTAAGTCATGACGTGGCGTATCGATTGATATGGTCATCAAAGCGATTCGGTCCAGTAGTTATTGAGAAAACGAATTCCATAATTTTGATCACGTACATACGTACGTACACACACACACACACACACACACACACACAGACATCACTCTAAAAATGATTGCAAATGATTCTCCAGGTCTTAAAACGTAAAGAAAACACAAAATTACCTATTTCAATTTTCAGACCTATTATAATAACTTCTCAAGAGAAGTTAACAAGAGAAGTTAATAATAAAATAAAAAGTCTAATCCGTAAAACAATAAATACCTACTTTCTAAGACAATAATTTGCCGTATTCATAAAACTCAGTCAACGTATAAGGACACATAAGCAGTAAGTACTGCTTCAAGGCCTTCAGAAACTGATCACCCGAGAGAAGCTTTATATTTGACGGTAGTTTATTATAAACGCAGACTGCCATATTACTAGTACTTCTACTATAGGACGTAGTTCTACAGTACCTAGTCTTAAGGTCATGCTTGAACCTATCTCTTAGCCTATTACTATTGCGTTCAGAGCTGATGGGAAACTTTTCAGGATAAAGCTTTATTAATTTGCAGAGCTCCATAATGTAGAGCGCTGTGACAGTGTGTATTTCCAATTTAAAAAATAGGCCGCGACAAGTTACTGTATTTGATTTGACACCACTTAAAATACGAACGCATCTCTTTTGCAAGACAAACAACTTCTCTATATCAACGCTGCCACCCCACAATGCCAAGCCGTACAGAAGCCTAGAGTGGAAAAACGCATAGTAAGCCTGCAGCATGGCATGTGTTGTAGTAACTGTTGACAAGCATCTCAATGCATAGCAAAAACTACTTAGTTTTGTCTCAAGGGTATCTATGTGCTTTTTCCAATTCATGTACTCATCTGCGAAAATCCCCAGAAACTTGGCTTGGTCTACAAGGGCAACCGTAGTATTGTCCACAGTTAGATTTGGTTCCAGTCTAGGGGTATTATAATTTCGGAAATGAATCATTTTTGTTTTTCCTGCATTTGTTTTTAGTCCAATAGATTTTAACCACTTGACTATGGCATTGATAGTTTCATTTATCTCAGGAAACAGCTGTGTTGTATTATTTCTTTCAAATTTAAAGAATACTGAGACATCATCCGCAAACATAGTGATTTTCTTACTGACTATTTGGGGTAAATGATTAATATATAATATGAACAGCAGGGGACCCAGGACACTACCTTGAGGCACACCTTGCGTCATCTCAGTACTTAGGGATATTTTGTTTGAAAGTGTGTTTGTCCTGGAGTCAAACATAGGGAGCTTAACACTTTGTTGGCGGTTTGTCAGATAAGACTTTAACCAGTCTAGACAATTTCCTCTTATACCGTACCGATTTAGGATGCATAGCAACACGTGATGATCGACATAATCAAAAGCCTTTGATAAGTCCAGTAGAACAGTTACCACGTTTGACTTTATATTTAGAGAGTCCGCCACAAAATCCATCATATCGAAAACAGCATCAATAGTTGACTTACCCTTTTGAAAACCAAATTGGTTTTTGGACAGTATTTTGTATTTTAATAAAAAGTTTGTCAAACGGTTTGAATAAAATTTTTCGAAGATCTTTGAAAGACGGGGCAACAACGCAATGGGGCGATAATTCTGAACTTCCAGTCTACTATCACCTTTGTGCAGAGGAATGATATGAGCTTTTTTAAGCCTTTCTGGAAAAATACCTGTGGCTATTGATCGATTTATGAGATAGACCAGAGGATCGGCAACTACCTCTATAATTTCTTTAATAATAGTGATTGGTAAAGCGTCAAAACCACACGACTTTTTATTATTGAAACTAGACACAAGTATTAGAATTTCATGTCTAGATATGGGATTGATAAACATGGTGTTGTTTTGAAAGCTGGGAAGTTCAATGCTATGTAGCTCGTTTTTATTTATAGGAGTGCTACTTGTACTGAAATAAGCGTTAAATAAGTCTGGGGCCTCTAGCTCACTGATTATCGTTTTAACACCATCTGTGAGTCCCGAAAAACTTTTATTTTTTTTAGATTTTTCCCCTTTGATAGTTTTATTTACTATATTCCAGACAGTTTGAATTTTATTTTTTGAATTTAGAATAAGACATTCGTTGTCTTTTTTCTTTGCATACGATACCACCCTGTGCAAAAACGAACAGTATATTTTGTAGTGTTTCGAAAGTATGGATTTATAATTTTTTGAAACTATGGAATCTTGGTTTAAATTTTTAAGTTCAATAAAAAGTTCACGCTTTGTTTCACAGGATTTTTGAATACCCGGTGTAATCCATTTTGGCTTAGGATATTTTTTCTCAACCTGTACTGTTTTCAACGGACAAAACCTGTCAAACGCACTAACGAGTATATCGTGAAACAGATTAAAAGACTGATCCGTATCTGAAATCGAGTATATCTGCTCCCAACATACGCAACTCAAAAAATCTTTGAACTCGTCTGTATTTGATTTATTGAGGTCTCTCACTTGTTTATAAATACTACGTGGATTTGATTTGATCTTTATATCAAGTGTAGCATGCTGAAGGCTGTGGTCAGATAAACCTGGCTCAACTACTTTCACATTGCGTAAATTCATGTTGGAAATAATATTGTCGATGCAAGTACTACTATGGGCTGTTATGCGCGTGGGTTCCAGTACAAACGGTTTAGCATTAAATGATTTCAGTAGACTTAGAAACTCGCTCTTTTCCCTTCCGTGTTCCATTAAATTTACATTGAAATCTCCACACAGCAAAAATGGTTTGTCGATTCTGTTTCCTACTGTGTTTAAAACATTTTCAAGATGTTCAACAAACTTATCATTTTTAATAGTTTTTGGCCTATAAGCACAAATCACAAAAACCCCGAGCAAGCTGACACCGCAGACTTCTAAAATATTTGAAATTGTGCGTTGCCTTATTGAGGGAAGCTCATCAAAATGCAGGCTGTCGTGAACAAAAATACATACTCCGCCTTTACTTTTTCGAGTATCCCGACAAAAATATATTATATATATATATATATATGAGACACTAAATACAAGGGGTTAAGGACACGAATTTCTTTCATCTGTGGTAAAGGATCACAAAATAAAACAAAGGCATAATTACAGAAATGTTTGTTTTTACTTTACATTATAATTCTCATTAGTTTTCAAGACATCCCTTATTCGTCGAGTATTTTCGCCGGCTGCCATGATACTTACCTCGGCTTTTGATCGGCATATCGGTTGGGCTCTGTGCTGCCGCTAAAGGGATTTGATATTCCATCTATGAAAAAACGAGCTCAGTTCAGGCAAAAATCCGCTTCTTCCCCACTGCTCAACTAAATCGCTCAAATGCATAAAGTTGAGCAGTGGGTAATACCAATCGCTCCTTTTTTTAAGAATTAACCTCCTTCAACAGACTGTTACCCTGGTACTTTATGGCAAGTTGAAGGGACAACGAGAGGGACCACCAGCTAAAAATCCATAAAATATTTTATCTACACACGTATCATAAACCCTCGTTACTGCGTACAAAAACCGCATCTTACGATTAGCATAATGTTAAACTACTTGGTAAAAACTCATTCTTATCTGAAAAATTATACATTATGACCATAATGTGTAATTTTTCTACATATTATGACATTCAAATTTCGAACACCGACGCCCACCTGCGTGCCGCCCCTACTTTGTTTGTGAAGTTGGTACTACTGAACAAACAAAACAAGTGCAAAGAAATAATCAATGCCACCATGCCGGTCGAACATGCGGTTCCTGAACACATTAAAGAGAGCTTATGATATGTGTGTAGATAAACTAGTGTATGTAACTGTACATAATTAGGCATTAAAACTCTCGAGTAATATTATTACGAAACTCGCCTTCGGCTCGTTTCATAAACCCATTCTCGAGTGTTAATGCCCTCCATTATGTAGCAGTCACATAATCTACTATTATTAAAATATTTATCTACACACGTATCATAAACCCTCTTTACTGCGTCTAAAAACCGCACGTTAAGACCACCATAATGTAAAACTATTTGGTAAAAACTCATTTCTTATCTGAAAATTTGTACATTATGTACCAAAATTTGTCAAATTATGACATTCAATTTTCGAACGCCGACGCCCGCCTGCGTGGGGCCCCTAGTTTGTCTGCGAAGTTGGTACTACAGAACAAGCTAAACAACTGCAGAGCAATGATCAATGCCACAATGCCGGTCAAACATGTGGTTTGAACACAACAAAGAGAGCTTATGATACGTGTGTAGATAAACTAGTATATGTAACTACATAATTAGGCATTAAAACTCTCGAGTGATATTATTATGAAACTCGCCTTCGGCTCGTTTCATAAGCCCACTCTCGAGTATTAATGCCCTCCATTATGTAGCAGTCACATAAATTACTATAGGTGTACCATGGGTAGAAGTTTTACTAGTGTAACTACTGGACCGCTTGGTTGTTCCACTTGAGTTTTTGTGCGCATGGTACACCTGGGTGTTCCACAGGCAATGAAGTATATGTCGTTTTTCGGTGGGGAAGACGGGAATAACATAAACATACTGATCAACTAAGTTAAGCAAAAAATAGTTGAGCAAAAATACAGCATAAAATGTTCGGTAATACAAACTAAGTCCTACTGCTCAACTGGTTGAGCAAACTAGTTGAGCACCGTGGAAGAAGCGCAGGGATCAGTAATTATACCTTGATGCTGTAGGTTCATAATAATTTACTTCATAATTTATTTATTGTGCTTTAATCTCTATCTATGACATGAAGAAATTATTACTAATTTCTATCGGGATCGCTGTGATATTGATTTTTTAAAGGATTTTTGCCAACATCACATTAACGCTGAACCAATCACAACCGCTAAAATATTTCATTGGATCGTGATAGATCTTGCTTTCAATCGTTCGGCCCCAAGAGACTTAACTGAACCATAAGTCACCGATCTTTAATTTATATTCCTTATTTTATAAATTCGATAGGTAGATACGAGTACGTAGAGGTAAGTAACTGTGCGCACTAAATATTAAATAATGTTTATGAGTTGTTAACTAAACCTCTATCATCTACTTACAAGTAGCACATCCTACTCCAAACAAGGGTCGGGTGACCCGCGATAAACGATGTACAGTCGTTTACAAAAGTCGTCCCCAACATTCTTCTCATTATTGAGAAAAATATTTGTCACAGTATCAAAAAGATAACATGGCGCTTGTCGGGTGTCAGTCTTAGCCAGTTAGTGAGGGGATATTGCTTAATAACATCAATTAATCAAATGAATTGATACACTCTCCTAACATTTGTGAATTGGATGCAGCAAATTTAAATAGATTTTGACATTATTTTTTAAAAAATTTATTCTTTCCAATTGTTTTTTTGGCATCCCTAGCGAAGAAAATAATTTTATGAAGTTGTGGGTTATCTGTCATATCACTTCTAAGATTTTAAGAACTGTAGATATCCCCATAATACAGTTATAGTATACATAAAATCCTGTCAAACCCATACTACGTCACAACCCAGTTGCCTAACTTAGTCCATCATTATAGTGGCGAAGTATGGATTTGACAGGACTGGACTGCTTTACCGGTATACTTTTATCATGTATATCACGAGAAATTCAAAGCCTAGCTAGGCTTTGAATTTCTCGTGATATACATGATAAAAGTTGCGTTTTTACTTTATAGATAGAGGTTCCGAAGAAAACACTTGGATTCTACAGCCCTCCGCATCCTCGCGGCAGTGCTAAGGAGCATCAAATTATTCCCAAGACGTTAATAGACACTGGAAAAATTAACCTCAAAAAGAGATTACCACGCCAAATTAAAACAAGAAGAAGATACCTTACTGTTAAGATTTCTGTGCAATAAAGAATATTAATATGATCGACGACCCGAATAGCCGAGTCGGCAGTGACCCTGCCTACGAAGCCAAGGGTCCCGGGTTCGAGTCCCGGTGGGGGCAAATATTTGTTTGATGAGAACAGATGTTTGTACCCTAGTCATGGTTGTTTATCTATCTAAGTATAATATTTATCTATATAAGTATGTGTATCGTTGTCTAGTACCCAAGATACAGGGAATCCTAGTTTGGGGCTAGATCAATGTGTGTAAATAGTGTCCAAGGTATTATTATTATTATTATTAATATGAATATGAGGTTACATTTTTATTTGATTCGGAATTACCGGAGATTGAAGGAATAGACCACGTCATGAGCAAGGTCTTCTCAAGTTTACAACTTATTGAGGAGAAAAATCCGGGGCTCTTTGAACATTATGAGTTTCTTGTCTGACTTCTTTTGATGTCGCTGATCCCTCCCACAACAAGGGTTATCTTACAAGAGCCTGAAATGACTTTTCAGCCTGCTGAAAACGCCTCTAAAGCACTGAAATTGACGTTCAAAGTTTTTGACCTAACCTACCGGCGTAACAATAATATGTGCCATCAACAATTGTTTGCATGTATAAGCAAATCATAATTATGTGAATTAACTGCACATTAAAATTTCCGAAATCCGCACATAAAATGTCCTATTACCTAATTGTCGTTACTCATATCGCTAATGCTGACATAAAAAACTGACAACTATGACAATAGTAGTTTATGTGCCTGATACATAATGCCTAATTATGTACAGTTACATATACTAGTTTATCTACACACATATCATAAGCTCTCTTTGATGTGTTCAGGAACCGCATGTTTGACCGGCATTATGGCATTGAGTTGTTTAGCTTGTTCTGTAGTACCAACTTCACAGACATTTGAATTTGAAATTTGAATGTCATAATATGTAGAAAATTTATACATTATGGTCATAATGTGCAATATTCAGATAAGAAATGAGTTTTTACAAAGTAAGTAGTTTAGCATTATGCTGATCGTAACGTGCGGTTTTTGGACGCAGTGAAGAGGGTTTATGATTCGTGTGTAGATAAAAGTATTATCGTCCTTATCATTGCGTTCACGAAAGGAGGTTTTTTTAGAAAGTCAATAAAAGTCTGATTTTTACTTTATTAATTAAATTAGGGTCATGGTTGGGTTGAAAAACCCTGGTCTTCTTTAAAAAGCCCACTTGCCAGTGACAGACTGTATATACCTAACTATAAATGTTTTTGCATTGTGTTGGCGACTGTAAAGTTCACAATGGGCCGTATATCTTCGCATTATCACATCGCAGTTCGTACGGCACGCACGGATGTCGCGACTCCTCCGATAATGTTGAAACTGTCAGTATTGCTGCTAGTATTCGCGGTGGCTCAAGCAGACTACAAGTATGACACCAAGTGGTTCCAAGTGCCGCTGGATCACTTCGGCTATCAGAGGAACGAGACCTTCCAAATCAAGTATTTGGTGAACGAAGAGCATTGGGAGAAGGGCGGCGGCGGACCGATCTTCTTTTATACTGGAAATGAGGTATTTATATCTAAAATGCATATGCTCACGCCATTTTTCAATAGGAGGGGTAGGCTGAGACCATGGACCACCACTTACAACGATCCTGGAATAAGTGCATCTGTAGCTTCCTCAACATTCATAGGTATCTTTAGACAAGCTCGCCGGTAGGAACTATAACTTCTGATTTGCCTGTTCACTACTCACCAATTTAGATTTAACGTTAAATATAGGCAGGGCCCAATGTCATAGAAATATTAGACTAGCGTTTAACCATATTAAATTAATGTTTCTATGTAATAGGCCCTTGGCCAATTAAATTGGGGGATTGATGTCTCATATTTACGTGTTACATGTTTTACTGGACACAGAGTTCGATATAACAGACCCATTAATTATTTATCAACTAAATGATTAATTATGAATCACTTTGTTGTGTGAATAGAGTGATATTTCGCTTTCATGTAGATCGAATAGTAGACGAAAATAAAAAAATAAACGGCCAAGAGCGAGTCGCACTCGCGCACGAAGGGTTCCGTACCATCGTACAATGGTAGGGATGGTGTGGTGTGAATAGTTTGGATTTTACAAATAAAATGTTGTTTACGAAGTTATTGGTGCGGCTACTTTCACACTCCATGCACGTAACCAGGTGCATTCATAAGTTTGTATTTGGTATTGAATGAATTGTTCTATGGGAGCCCCCTTAAATATTTATTTTATTCCGTTTTTTAGTATTTGTTTTTATAGCGGCAACAGAAATACATCATCTGTGAAAATTTCATCTGTCGCACTATCACGGTTCATGAGATACAGCCTGGTGACAGACGGACGGACAGCGGAGGCTTAGTAATAGGGGCCCATTTTACCCTTTGGGTACGGAACCCTAAAAAGTAAGACGTTGGTCTTCTTCCCTTCTTCTTTTCTTACACATAGGCCGGCTATAAAGCACTAAACTGACTGACTGACAGACAAAGCCCAATCTAAATCTAATATCGATTGACCGTATTTTAATTTAGATTATGTAATATGTATAATATACTGTCCGGTACACAGTACACTTTGCCCAAACATCATTCGAGCCAGGTGCCTTCTTATCCCGCCCGGGTAATAATTTCATTGTAGGCGCAATCACACCGCATCTTGGTCGCGTTTCGGCATGGTGTGTTCAGAAACTTTGCTTATATATATGACATAGTCTTTGTACCTAGAGATAACTTGATAAATAAAGCTAAATGTTAACTATTGCACTAAAAACACATACAGACATATTATGTTGCCGTTAATAACGTGTGAAAATCACTCGGAGTACTCTTTACTTAATAATTTATCACCTTCAATTATTCTGGGTGTTGTTTACCTTTTATGTACTTAGATCGAATACTACTCCTAGATATGTCTCGGTTACTTTTATGAGAAATAGGTACAGTAAGAAACGAAGAAGGAGATAGGACGTTAACTGTGTCACTGTCGCAGTTGGTTGGTTAAATCAGACACTTAACTAACTCTCTAGACCCGTAATTAAATACCGACATTTAACCAAGTCACTAGCATTTTGATTTAAATAAAGCATAGTCGAAAACGTTGAACAATCTGTCTTACCGAAAGCCGGCGTGTTGGAAAACGAGGTGGCGTCACGACAACATTTAATTTGCACAGCTTATATCGGGGCAAAGCATAGCGGTAGCTTAGGTCAAGGGTAAAGGGGGTGAGCGAAGCGAAGCTCCCTTTATCCTTCGTGTTAGGTTGACATGTAAGAACAACAAAAAATACTTATAACATAAACTTAAGTAAAATATTTATATTGTCCTGTTGCGTAGGAACGTTTAGCAACTCGTTCAACATTTCGTTCTCTCACTTGTCTGTCAGAATTTTAGTGACTTGATTAAACGTCGTTATTTAATTGACGGTCTAGAGAGTTAGTTAAGTGTCTGATTTAACCAACTAACTGCGACATCACCATAATTTTGTAGATATCGTTCATCGTGTGAGATTATAAACTATGGATAAATTGTGAACGAGACCGAAAGGGTTTAAAATTATATTTCTCTTGTTATTACATGTCAACCTAACATTGATTGTGTTGTAAGTACCTAACAGAATTAATTGTCACTGTTAATTGCACATAATGATGTCCATTCTGTACAATGTACCATATTTGATCGGAGCCATTGATCTACATCGAAGAAACTTTATTTTGTAGTCCCCAATCATCTGACTTGTATAAGCAAAAAATAAAGTTGCTCGGATTGGATATCATAATGAAAGTTGTTCAGAGTAATGTCCCTAACCCCCTAAAATATGGCTACATCATTAAAAATAATTAAAAAAAATATATATTTATTTAAACTTATTGCATTTTGTCATAATAGTCAGCTTGCACGCAAAATTATGTTTGTATGCACTGTAGAACCACCATGATCATGGCAATATTGCAACAGTGGCGCTGCAGATGCACACCAAGCGGCGTAGGCCTCGAACTAAGGATGCGTTCGTAGCATCACTGATTTCATCGGTGACATATTTTCAACCGACTTCAAATAGGAGGAGGTTCTCAATTCGCCTGTTTTTTTGTGTTTGTTACGCGATTACTCCGTCAATTATGTACCAATTTTGGAGAATTTAATTTTGATCGGTAGATCGGACTTCAGAGATGGTCCCGTATAAATTTTATGAAAATTGATTCAGCGCTTTTTGAACAAATCAACAAATACAAAAAATATATACACAGATTGGTGGTTTCGTGCAGCACAAGTTTTGATGAGGATTTTTCATCTACTTACGTCATACGTCATTCCTCCGTGGCTGTATTGCCGTTTTATAATTTAGAATAATGCTAACTTATCGCCGGCAAAATGACAAAAAATGCTAAGTTCAATTTTTAAAGTGCTAAAATAAAATGCTATTAAGTATTTATTAATGAAAAAATAAAACCTTAGTCTTCTATTTCGAAGAATACCTGAAGGTTATTAACCGGTTCATCTTGTTGTGACGTTGACGGGCCACATTTATCAGTCACTGCATATTCTTTAATACCCTTAAGTATTTTCAGCACGTCATCAGGAATATTATAGGAATGATAACATTTTCCTGATCTTCGGAGTCCATATCTGACATGCAGAATTGAGTTAATTGTAGTAATGTAGTTATCGACATCCGATTCCTTAGTTTAGGTTTGACCACATTCATTTGACTAAATACTCTTTCTACTTCTGCATAGATAGACACACAAGAAGACAAAGAATGAACAGTACTAAAAATGCCAACTCCAGAAATGGATTGCTATTATGGGCACAGTCTTTGTACTCAAAGACCTCTGACCGGAACCATCGTCGAAGTTTTGTTTTTCCAGTCTATGTGACTAATTTCAATTTAAAAATAAGGGATTGCCTCATAAAGTGTTGCCTCAGACTATTGTCAAAAAATGCTAAAATAATGCAATATGCTAAGTTAAAATTTTATATGCTAATTAAGGTGAAAATGTCCCAAATTTAGCATTAAAAATGCTAAAGCGGCAACATTGCTCCGTGGCCTACATCGGAAACGATCGTGCGGGTAGCAACACCTGGCTGAGACGGGTACTGGATGGGTGTCCGTTTCTATGTGCCATTTGTTTCGGCCGCTTCCATGTTTCGGATGACACGTGAAGCTGTAGGTCCCGACTACTATCGCTTCTCGGTGGTATTAGTCGTAAAGCAGGGTCGCAGGCCCTAATGGCCGCTTGAAAACATCTGACAGTCGGGTTGGCCACTAGCCCTGCACCTCTCCATCAACCCGCACTGAGCCAGCGTGGTGGAGTATGGCTCAATTTTACTCGTATCCGGGTAAAGGCCCGCGCCCCTCGGTGAAGACATTGATGGGCTACATTACTATACTTTATTCGCATCCCGACCGAGACGAGGACGAGATAGGGCTTGAACTTGAAGTCAGTTTTTTTTAAGTTTTTAACTTGGTGAATTATGTTCGACGTGGTCCATCTGTACTAGTTTAGTACTAAGACTCCGTTTCAGTTCCGTTTGGGCAAACAATTCTCGTTTGTCAGGATTACCGGAGTTCCGGATGCTCTCCTCTACAGGTCGCATTTCTCAACAGATTCTCGTGAAATTTTGTGAGCAGGTTCCGTAATTAGATGGTATTTTTCGTCGTTAAGCTGCTACAAAAATATTTATATTAAAGGAATAAAAATGTAAACGAACGTGACAGCGTTAATTTTTTCCACATAAGAAATAAAAGAGAGCGCAAACAATTCGCGCGACTCAAACTAAAATTACGTAGCGCCAAACCACATAAAAAAATAAAAATAAGTACGCATTTTTGTCAAAAAAAATCCATGGAGAGTTTAGGAATACATAATATCCACATTTTTAATGCAATCCCGCAATGAAATTAGTTAGGATTTCAGAATTACAGGAAAAAATAAAACAATTCAGCGGTCGCTTCGTAATTCAATTCCATCGAGAAAATTTCACGAAACCGCATTTTCATTCAGTGAGAATCTTAATCAAAGACTCAATAAACGTTAACCCAAAAACCAAATTTGTAGATGACTACATAGTGAAGTAAATAGATTCGAAAAAACGTATCGACTTAAGTTTTTACATTTATCTATGGGGGGATCTATGGGGGTCTAGCAGCGGGTCTAGTCATCGATGCGGCTACTTTCATACTCTTTGGTACGTAACCAGAGCCCGTAGTCAACGCAAATGTCAAATTGCATACATTTTTTGAGCGTTTCGTGCCATTGTTATTTGTGGTCTGCATCTTGTCTATGGGCTCTGGTGCATTCATAACTTTGTACGTGGTATGAAAATTAAATGCATTCGAGTTATTTGTTTATATAATAATGCCACTTGTTCATCCGATAAACTTGAAGGCGTCGGTGGTGTGAGGGTTACAAAATAATAAAAAAATGCAAATTTCCTTCGTCTCTCGCTAGGTCTACAGCTCACAAAGCCATATACTATCTTTGTTGTACGTGACTGTATGTGCGTCTGTTCCAGGGTCAAATCGAGTTGTTTGCGAAGCACACTGGGTTCATGTGGGACATCGCGAGAGAGTTTAGAGCCAAACTGGTGTTCGCTGAACACAGGTAACTACCACCAGGACCAGGACATACTCTGATCTGGGACTGATGGCAGCACGACACGTCAGGCAGAGAGAGCAATCCCACTTAACGACCCGAATGGCCGAGTCGGCAGTGACCCTGCCTACGAAGCCAAGGGTCCCGGGTTCGAGTCCCGGTGGGGGCAGATATTTGTTTGATGAGAACGGATGTTTGTACCCTAGTCATGGTTGTTTATCTATCTAAGTATAATATATATATATATAAGAATGTGAATCGTTGTCTAGTACCCAAGATACAGTGACTGTTTATGAACAGTACATGCATAACGTAGCCATGAATACTACCTGCTACGTAGAATGATAAATTGCTTTTAATATTTATTGACATACCAGACCATTTTACGACCATTTATTAGTGATAAACAATAGAGTAATTAACAGCCGTGTAAGAAGTTTGTACGATTTTAAGTATTCATCGAGTAAGTATATAACTAACAAAAGGTTTCTTTGCGCCTCAGGAAAGCCACCATCTCTCTCTTGCCCATGCATAGGTACTCTCCAGACGGCATTCAGGCGCCAATAAACTTAGCGTTAGCTGATCAAATTCACAAAACAAATATAGCAGCAAATATAGCGGGGTGGCAGAGGTACAATTGTGCCCACGATTAGCCAGTTAGTCAATACTCCATTTTGCCCATCGCCGCAGCTATGGAGATATGAAGGCTTCCTCACGGTCACGGTGTATCTTATTATCGTGCCGTGCCCAACTGGGTGACGTGCATGACTCTGATCTGATAAAAAGCCACGTTTGCTCGGCACGTTCTATCCAGTCGGAATTGAAGGATTGTGTACCCAAAAGGCCATGCCGTGCAAACGTGGCTTTAGAGTCAGATCAGAGTCACGCTCGACGTAGTTTGGCACGGCGCCTAAGAGCGTTATATATTTATTTATTATTAAGATAAAGGTCACGGTAAGATAATCCAAATCTCTGTGCTTTCATAACCACTAACAATATCGATGTAATATTAAGATATATGACAATTTACCAGGTCTTTAATTCAATTAAAATTCAATTTAGACATTATCATCATGTCAATAACAATTTTACACCGGAAAATTAATACAAGACAACACTATCATGCATTCTTCTCGTAAAACCTTCCACACTCTTGCACTATGTCCCTTCAAGGAAAACCAAACAGATCATTTAGTGGTGCCTGCATTGAGGCTGCCCCGCTCCCGGACTAGGGGAGACTGCCGGCGCGCCACCGTGCGGTGCGAGCCACCCGCTAGCAGCTGGTGCCTGCGCGGACTTAGGTAATCGTCAGGCACGTATAGCGCGCATACCGCACTGACAAGTGCTGCTCAGTCACTGAAGCTGTTCGGTGTTCGTCTCATGTCTAGAGCATACCTAATATAAAATCAGATGTATAAAGGTCAGGGTAGTATCCAAATATCCTATAGCTGCCACCCCGTTTCCCATTTTATTTGTTTGATTTCTACACGTATTGTTTCGAAGCTCTGCCTCCTATGCGTTCGAATCCCGAAGAAGAAAAATAAAACCGTTATTGTTTATTTTTATTTTTATGTTTATTGTATACTTCTTTCAGATACTACGGCGCCTCCATGCCCTTCGGCAACCAGTCGCTGAGCAACGAGCACATCGGTTATCTGACCTCCAGCCAGGCGCTGGCTGACTACGCTGATCTGATCAGCTATCTCCAGGGCGAGAGCGACCGCCCGACCTACCCCGTCGTTGCCTTCGGAGGTAGGGGAATACGTCATCAATTCATCATTAATCAGCCCACATTCACCCACTGCTGGGTATAGTCCTTTTCTTTACTACAGTTAGACTGTACATATAGAATCACGAGAAGATGAGCCGTTTAATTTATGATATGGCACCTCGCTCCGATGACGTCATAGCGTCTGGTCACGGTCCTACTGATGCGTCAAGGGCGAGAGCGAGCGAGAGAGGGAGGGGAGACCGCATTCCTCTCGGGTCCCTAGTTAACTTTATTTTTTATTTTATTTTTATTTTTATTTGTAAGAAAACAAACGGTCACATATAATTACAATGACAAGATAAATAAGCTTATAAAGTAGACCTTGAGTTTCATGAAAAAAAAAATAATTAAAAGTAACATGCCTTGCGAGAGCCAATTAGTGTGTTAAATTCCACGCCTCAACCGACAGGGAGTGGAATCTTGGTAGGGTTGTTTTTCAGTGGAATGTCACAAAGCAGTACTGACCTTGACGCCGTCGACTGGTATTCGAAAGCTCAATTCGAGGCAGGAATACGGGATGAGGAACACCAGGGTGGGGGGCGAGGGGAGTCGAATCTTACTCTCGTCGCAGCCCGCTGTGGTAGCCGTCGTGATGCTTGCCGACACAAGGGTCGCTATCCGAACGCGACGAATTGATCACCGAATCACTTCAACCTTTCACAACACGAAGCACCCACTCCGATGACGTGAAATCTACTTATTTCCCGACGATTGTTCCGTGATTATTATAATTGACATTCAACCAAGCTTCCCGATGCTGGCGCCGACTTTTTATCACATGTGCAAAAAGAAGGTAACCTCTAACTCGTCATTTCGTTTATATACAAGTGACAGCTAGTGATGTCCCGATCACTCGCGGTTGATCCGCGCAACGAAAAACCGGTGCGTTCCGAAGCATAAATATTAAACAGTCACCCGCCCGGACAGGCCCGAACCTGTCCCTAATCAATAGGAAGGCGAGAAAGTGTTGCGACCGCTCTCTTGAGGACCGAGTCCCCCACCTTGACTTCTGCTGATCGAGGCGTGCCGTCCCGACCCGTGTACAAATTGACGATCCGTCCTCGTCTCCATCTCAATGATGGCAGGTTCGCATCCTTAATCAGTACCAATTCACCGACTTGAGGGGGGCTCGTCCGGTCAGTCCACTTAAGGCGCTGCTGCAAGATGTGCAAGTACTCAAGGGACCACCGTTTCCAAAAAAATTGAGCCATCTACTGCAACATCTACCACCTAGTTAACCGACTTAACTTAACATCACCGAATGGGTATTCTGGCAGGGCGTTAAGGGGCTGACCTATCAGGAAGTGACCCGGCGTCAACGCTTCCAAATCATTTGGATCCGAACTGAGCGGGCACAACGGACGCGAGTTCAGTGTCATTTCAATTTTACAGAACAGCGTCGCAAGCTCTTCAAAGCGTAGAGAGGTCTCACCGATGATCCTCGTCAGGTGCGACTTAGCCGATTTAACCGCAGCCTCAAAAATTACTCCCCAATGAGGACATCCCGGCGGACTGAAAACCCATTCAATCCCTCGTCGGGAGCAAGCCGTACCGATGGCGTCCTGGTTACCGTTCAGGAATTAAGTGACCTCCTGCAGATATCGCCTGGCTCCGACAAAATTTGTGCCGTTGTCCGAACGGATTAATGACGGGAGGCCCCTGTTCGATTCCAAATCGATAATCGATCGATGGTTTCTGAACGGTCATTTTAATTTGACGTTAGCTGTCAATCTGGCAGTTTTGACAACTGACCGAAAAGAAAAAACCTCGCAATGAAAACGCGTGTTGATTAGGTTGTTGAAATTAAATCAAAGGGCATCTGGAATGTATTCGGGATTCCCTCAGGATTATTAATATAGCTGAGTGTGCCATTGTCTCTCGAACCAGATAAAGTTCGGATTTTCGTGCCCGATTCGTATTTACCACGTAGAAACATAACCTGTGTTGGTCCACTGTGCTCATTGACGCTGGCCCGCCAGTCATACCTGGTTGGCTGAAGAACCTGTCTACCAAGAAGAGCCTAGGGCGCGCCCGGGCCTTGCAGAGAGACAGGAGGTTGACGGGACCGAAGCACAGACCAGGTTAGATCTACCCCACATAACTTTAGCTAGGTGAATCGCCGACGTTCATCACTTCTTGGCACCTGATCGTCACGCTACCTCGTAGCTGATGGGCCCCTACGAGGTCATTAGGTGCTGAGAAGCCTGAACACTTTGGTATCAGAGCGTGGTTTCCTGAGATTTGCAGCCGTCAAGGGCTTCAGGAAAGCACGACTTGGGACTATCAATCTGTAGGTATCTAGGCGGTTAGGTTACTTGTTTGTTCCTATATCCACATAGATTGGTAGTATTTGTAAGCTATAAGTCTATTGCTGGTAGTAGACAGACAGATATTACAGTTTTCCCTAAATGACCAGTTGTACTGAGATGTGACTCAGAATAGTAGGTACTCAACTTAGGTACGCATTGTATTAGGTACATTGTAGGTGAATTGAAATTTGCATTGAATTACTAGTTAGTCAATCTATTAGTGGTCTAGTAATGGTATTGAATGAATGTTTTGGTTAACATAGGTAGTTACATCTATTGATAGCAGGCTATTACATTGTTTTCAGTTTATTGTGCAGCAAGTGTATAGCAATTTATAACTTGAACTAATATTGACTATTATCTGTGTGTGTTATAATAATAAAGGGAAACTAACTTGTTATTTACAGGATTAGAATATTAGAAGTGTAGCATAATTTATATAGATATAAAACTCGGTTCCTATTGTTTAAGGAAAACAACATTATTTAAGTTATAGTTTAGGGTTCCCTCGTTTGGGTTATATACTGAAGGGTCCAATAAAATTGAGTTTCTGCAAATTGTGAGTAAATATCGTTCCGATCATGTCGTTATCTGAAATCCAGAAGGGTGTTTCTAAGGAACTCAGATGGTTTTCCTCCGCACACGGTCTGATAGACCGTTTAAATAGGCATGATGTGGTATTGGAGCGGTCTATGGACGTTAAGGAATGTTACAATAGGGTGCTCGAATTGTCCGCGCAGGCGGAATCAGTTGATGGTTGTGCACCTGACAGGCTGTCACGGTTGATAGGGGATGTCGACCAATGTATGGAGATGGCAGCTGCTATCACGCAGAAGGCTGCGGACATACGTAGACAGCGCGAGTCCAGCCATGGTGGTGACATTGAAGCACCTCTGCCGCATCAGGGATCGGGGACCAGGTTACCCGCGATAACTATGCCTACCTTTGACGGCGTGTCCGGTGAATGGATGAGCTTCATCAATCTGTTCGACAGTTTGGTGCACTTGCGATCGGACATTACCAAGTCTGTCAAGATGGCTCAGCTGGTGGCAGCATTGAGGGGTGAGCCTAGGGAGCTGGTCACTCATTTGACAGTTACGGAGGGTAACTATGAGACGGCCAGGCAATTGTTGGTCAAACTTTACCACAACAAACGGAGTTTGGCCGATGCCCAACTGAACCGTTTGTTTAGTATCCCGGTTGTGAACAAGGTCGGGGCCATACAGACGGAGGTTTTGAACCCATTGTTGTCCGTCACCAAGGCTCTAGAGAATCTTGGACTTCCGGTTGGTGAATGGTCGTACTTACTGTTGTACATTGTACTTTCCCGCCTACCCGCTGACGTGCAGACTCGTTTCGAACAGTCTCACGGGAGGTCGGCCGAGGACCTGCCCGCCTTCTCCGACTTGGTCGGATTTTTGGAAGAGGAGTCTCGACGGGCAGAGAATTTGGGGTTGACGGTCACCCATCCTTCGGAGCCACAGAGAGCTGCCGGGAGCGCTGTGAGTAGGGGCCCTCCGACGAGGAAGGACGGCACCAACCGGCAGTCATATGGGACTGTGAGTGCATTGACCCCACATAGTGAGACCTGCCCATGTTGTAGGCAGATTGGCCATGCTGTGGTCAATTGCAATAAGTTCGGGGAACTTAGGGTTCAGGGACGGCGCCAGATAGCCAAGCAGCGGGGCTGGTGTTTCCTGTGCCTCGGGCCACACATGGCTAGGGACTGCACGCGCACACAAATGTGCGGATATTGTGGTGGGGCCCACAACAATCTGTTGTGCATGAACCGGTCCGGCCAACAGCCACCACAGGGCTGTACCCAGGGTGACACGGCAAGGGGCCCTGAGAATTCGTTTGCGACTCGGAGCGCAACTCAGGGGCCAACGTCCCCACGTGCACAGGGCAGTACTAGGGTGCAGGGCCGCACTCAGGGTCATCACATGGGGGGCCCTGAGTTTTCGGTTGCGACTCAGCATCCGACTCAGCGGGACATTGGGTGTGTTGAGCAGGCCGTAACGGGCGGGTGGCATGGGACACCTTCGAGCTATGCGGGTGCGGTTCGGACGCCGCCTCAGTAGTCGCCCCGCTCGTCGCCTCGTTCTCGTCGGTCGCATGTGATGTCCCCCCCGCTCATGGAGCGGCCACGGTTGAATTCACGCCCACAACCCTTCGGGGGGCGTCGTAGGGTGGCAATGGAACCGGCGCGTGGGCCATTTGTACAATGGGACCCTCTGGCGTATAGCTGCTTACCTGATCGGTTACAGGCAGATTGGGGCCCCGGGGGCCCTCGCTAGGAATTTGCGGCCCAACAATTTGTTGCCCCCCAACCGGAGACGGTGGTGTTACCGATCGCCTCTGTGCTTGTTTGGGATTTGGCGGGCAACCCCACATACGTTCGCGCCCTATTAGATTCTGAAGCTCAGGGCTGCATTGTATCGAATGATTTAGCAAAATGGTTGGGCCTCAAGGTAAATATGTATAATAAATCAATACGGGGCGTGGGGAATGTTACGGTTACGAATGTAGTTGGTCAATCGGTGATCACGTTCTCTCCACGTTATGACATTTTGACAAAAACATCCGTGCAAGCTTTAGTAATGACGCATGTCATGGGCAGACACCCCTTGGTGAAGTTGAATCCGGCCGTTCGATTCCTGACATCAGGACTCAAGTTGGCGGATCCCGATTTTGACACTCCAGCCCCGGTCGACCTGCTACTGGGAGCAGACGTTCTGGGTAGGTTTCTGTTGTCGGATCGGCGAGTTCTTCAGCCGGACGGGTTGATTGCTGTGGATACTAAGTTTGGTCACGTGATCATGGGTCCGGCATTGCCAATGGTTAGGCCTGCCGAGTCAGATGGCATACTTATTGGCTCAGCGTTGTCAGACGCTATCCAACGTTTCTGGGAGATAGAGGAACCTCCCACCGTTCGTCGAGTCGACGCAGACGAAGAAGAGTGCGAGTTGTTTTACCAGAATAGTACTGGTCGCCTTCGTTCTGGTCGTTTTGTAACTCGACTGCCTTTCAGGGCCGATCGACCGCCACTAGGAGAATCTAGGAAGATGGCTGAGACGAGATTGATGTCGATGGAGCGTAGGATGACAACGGACGCCGTATTTAAACAAAAATATGTTGATTTCATGAGGGAGTATGAGTCGTTAGGACACATGTCGGTATCGGGTGTGGACTGGAGATCTGAGGATCATTGTTTCCTTCCACACCATGCCGTCCTACGAACCCCTACCGGCAAGATTCGAGTTGTTTTTGATGGGTTAGCACCTACCTCGAACGGGATGTCCCTGAATCAGTGTCTACATTCGGGACCCAAGTTGAGTCGTGATATTTCGGATATTCTCACGAGCTTTCGGAGGCACCAGATTGTATTTGTCGCAGACATTCGGATGATGTTTAGGCAAACGGTAATTCATCCGGCTGACAGAAGGTATCAGTTGATACTTTGGCGTGAGTCCACGGCCGAGCCAGTCAATGTCTATGAGTTGAACACGAACACGTATGGGTTACGGTCTAGCCCGTATTTGGCGATGCGTACCCTGCGGGAGTTGGCGTCGCGTGACCGTGTGAGCTATCCTAGAGCCACCGCTATCCTGGAGCAAGATTTGTACGTCGATGACGTCTGCACAGGGGCAGCCAGTGTAGAGGAAGCTCTGGACCGACGTGACGAGCTCATTCAATTGCTGGAACGAGGCGGCTATGAACTACGCAAGTGGATGTCCAACTCCCCTGAGTTGATGGCTGGTCTCCCAGATGAGTTTCAACAAGACCCGCACGTTTTTGAGAATCCTGACAACCCTAACATGTTGTCAGTGCTTGGAATTCAGTACCGGCCCGTCCATGATGAGTTTACCTATCGGGTGGTTTTAGAAACACCGAAGGCCTGGACGAAGCGGTCAGTACTGTCAACGATTGCGAGAACGTTCGACACGAATGGATGGATTCCTCCAGTCACCTTTGCTCTCAAATGTTTTATGCAAGGGCTATGGGCGGCTCAGTTGACCTGGGACACCCACCTCTCAGGTGATTTGTTGACTGATTGGACGCGAATGTTCACCTCGCTATCGGACATAAATAATGTATCGCTGCCGAGGAAATTGGTCCCTGCTGGGGATTACAGGGCAACCCTTCACGGGTTTTGTGATGCCTCTGAACGAGGGTTTGCGGCAGCGGTTTATTTGCGAACCGTCACCTCCACCGGGGAGGTCGACGTGCGTTTAGTTTTGGCAAAAAGCAAGGTAGCGCCTATTCGGACAAGGATGACGATTCCAAAACTGGAACTGTCCGGGGCTGCTCTTTTGACCAAACTTTTGAATCACACTCTAACAGTGTTGCGTGGGTCAGTGGTTTTGGAGGATACGGTGTACGCTTGGACGGACAGCCAGATTGTTTTGTGCTGGCTGAAGGCTTCGGTCCATAACTTAGAGGTTTTTGTTGCGAACCGTGTCTCCCAGATAGTGTCGTCTGAGGTCCCACTGACCTGAAGACATGTACCAGGAGAATTGAACCCGTCTGATTGTGCATCCAGGGGATGTCAGGCTCCTGAACTCGTTAGACACCATTTGTGGTGGGGACCACCCTGGCTTGCCAAGAGAGAATCGGACTGGCCCCACAGCCATGTAGTAGTATCTTCGGATCATGGCCCCAGAGCGGCCGTGCATGTTACCCAGAAGGCTGAGGACCCTGACGCCGGGTTTCTGCTGTACCGGTATAGCTCACTTGACAAGTTGATAAACGTGTCCACTTGGATTAGGAGATTCGCTCGAAATTGTCGTACTCCTCGCGATCAGCGAACATTGAACCCTATTCTGACTCCGGCAGAGCGAAACGAGTCGCTGTTGAATTTGGTCCGGTTGGTACAGTCCTCGAAGTTTGGGGCAGAATTGGAGATTATACGAAGTGGACGTTCGAAATTGAAGGGAGCCGTCGCGCGTCTCAACCCCTTTGTTGATTCGACCGGGTTACTTCGGGTAGGAGGAAGATTGCGCAATGCGAATCTGTCGTATTCGGCTCGTCACCCACTTCTGCTCCCCAAGGGGGGACAGTTAGTTGAATTGCTGGTGACTGATCGTCATATTAAAAACGTGCATGCCGGCTGTAACGCGTTGTTGGCCACGCTTCAGCGGGAGTTTTGGATCTTATCTGCCCGCCGTGCCATACGGAACATCGTGTTTCGGTGCATGCCTTGTTATCGACTTAAGGCTGCCACGATGCAACCTCTCATGGGGGACTTGCCCCCTGATCGTGTGAATGAGGTCAGACCGTTTTCAGGTGTTGGTACGGATTTTGCAGGACCGTTTATGGTGAAGAGTTCACGATTGCGTACCGCTAAGCAATACAAGGCGTACCTATGTGTGTTTGTTTGTTTATCCACCAAGGCGGTACATCTCGAGCTCGTTGCTGATCTCTCGACAGAGGCTTTCATTGCTTGTTTGGATAGGTTTGTTTCTCGAAGGGGACTTCCAACTTTGATCCGCTCTGATAACGGCACTAACTACATAGGTGCGGAACGATACTTACGAGAGATAGTCAATTTTTTGAATGTAAATAAAGTGGATATTGGAACGGCCCTCTCCCGTCGGGGTATACAGTGGACCTTCAGCCCACCGATTTGCCCCCACTGGGATGGGATTTTTGAGGCCGTAGTTAAGTCAGCTAAGACGCACTTAGGGCGTATAGTAGGTCAGACCGCGCTGACTTTTGAGGAGCTCGCGACATTGTTTTGTAAGATCGAGGCCGTTCTCAATTCGCGACCGTTGTGTCCGCTCAGCTCTGATCCAAATGACCTGGAGGCTCTGACCCAGGCCATTTCTTGATAGGACAGCCACTTAACGCGTTGCCCGAGCACCCCTTCGAGGGAGTGAAATTGTATCGGTTGTCAAGGTATCAGATGTTGCAGCAGTTTACTCAGAATTTCTGGAAGCGTTGGTCGCTCGAGTATCTGCATATCTTACAACAGCGCCTTAAGTGGACTGACAAAACTAGCCCCCCTAGTGTTGGTGACCTCGTTCTGGTTAAGGATGCTAACCTACCGCCACTACGTTGGCGCAGGGGGCGCATTTTTAACTTGTTCCCTGGCAAGGACGGGACCCCCCGGTCTGCAGAGGTTCTAGTAGGAGGCTTGGTTCTAAAACGAGCGGTAGCAACGTTGTCTCGGCTGCCCGTAGATTAGGGGACAGGTGGGTGCCTGTCCGGGCGGGTGATTGTTCGATTCCAAATCGATATTCGATCGATGGTTTCTGAACGGTCATTTTAATTTGACGTTAGCTGTCAATCTGGCAGTTTTGACAACTGACAGACGAAAAGAAAAAACCTCGCAATGAAAACGCGTGTTGATTAGGTTGTTGAAATTAAATCAAAGGGCATCTGGAATGTATTCGGGATTCCCTCAGGATTATTAATATAGCTGAGTGTGCCGTTGTCTCTCGAACCAGATAAAGTTCGGATGTTCGTACCCATTCGTATTTACCACGTAGAAACATAACCTGTGTTGGACCACTGTGCTCATTGACGCTGGCCCGCCAGTCATACCTGGTTGGCTGAAGAACCTGTCTACCAAGAAGAGCCTAGGGCGCGCCCGGGCCTTGCAGAGAGACAGGAGGTTGACGGGACCGAAGCACAGACCAGGTTAGATCTACCCTACATAACTTTAGCTCGGTGAATCGCCGACGTTCATCACTTCTTGGCACCTGATCGTCACGCTACCTCGTAGCTGATGGGCCCCTACGAGGTCATTAGGTGCTGAGAAGCCTGAACAGCCCCTTCGTAAGACGAACCGATCCAGACATGCGATAAATGCCTCCGTAGTGAGGTCACTGACCACCTCCAAGTGGACTGCCTTCGTGGCCAAGCACACGAAGACGCACAGGTATGCCTTCACTAATCTGGCGTTCCGTAGCTGTGAAGACTTGACCATGAATGGTCCCGCGAAATCCGTTCCGACACCCGCAAAGGGCCGGATTTCGTTAACCCTATCCGAGGGCAAATCGCCCTACGATGCAGCCCATCTGGGGCTGCATCGTAGCCGCCTTGGCCCGATAACAAGGCAGGCACCGAAATACGACGCTACGCACTAAGCGTCTTCCCGATAGAATCCAGAACTCGCGCTGGAGAAACGCAATCAAGGCGTGGCATCCGACATGCCCATTCCGAATGTGTCGATCCTGTATCAACAGTTCGACCAACTTCCCTTTCCTAGGGAGTAACAACGGGTGGCGAGCCGGATAAGGCAGGTTGGCATTCCGCAGCCGACCTCCTACTCTCAGCAATCCTTGAGGGTCAATAAACGGGTTGAGCCGAGCCACAGCTCCCTTCAGTTGGACGCGTCCGCGTCTCAGAATGTCCAGTTCGGACTTAAAGTGCACCGTCTGCACGTTCCGTACCAATGCGAACAACGCATGGTTCCGTTCCCGTGGTGTCAGGACCTGTGTCCGCACCCGTTGGGCCTCAGAATTGCGACAATTCCGCGCAAATCGGAAGATCCAGGCGGTCACATTGACCAGCTTGTCGAGCGAGCTGTACCGTTCCAGCAGGCTGAACTCTTCTTCCGGCTCTGGTTGCGTCGTACAGACACCGACTGTCAAGGCGCCATTCGCAGAGGTAACGCGTGGACTCATTGGCCAATCCGATTCGGCTTGAGTCAACCATTTTGGACCCCACCACAAGGGATGTCCAACTAACTCCGGAGCGTGACACCCACGAGACGCACAGTCTGCTGGGTTCATTTCCCCTGGAACATGTCTCTAGATTAAGGGAACCTCCGAATCCAAAATCTGCGAAACCCGATTCGCCACAAAAATCTCCAGCTTGTGAACTGAAGCCTTCAGCCAGCATAACACGATCTGGCTGTCTGTCCAAGCGTAGACCGTATCTTCTAACGCTATTAAACCCACGAAGAACCGTCATCGTGTGGTTGAGCAGACGATTCAGGAGAGCCGCTCCTGAAAGCTCTAATTTGGGAATGGTCAGGCGAGTGCGCAACGGCGCAACCTTGCTCTTGGCCATGACCAACCGCACATCAACCTCCCCCGAGGAGTCGACCGTACGCAGATACACCGCAGCTCCGTAGCCCTTCTCCGAGGCATCGCAAAACCCATGCAGGGTGGCGGTGTATCGTTTGGTGGGGACCAACCTCCGTGGCAGTGAAATCAGATTGATGCCAGGGAGGGTCGAAAATAACGATTCCCACTCTGAGCTCAATGACCCGCCGATCGGGTCGTCCCATTTCAGCTCAACAGACCACAATTTCTGCATAAAACACTTGAGCTGAAATGTTACCGGGGTGATCCACCCGTTTGGATCAAATGTCCTAGCCACCGTTGAAAGGACGTTCCGTTTCGTCCAGACCTTCGCGGAGTCTAACTCGACCCGATACGAAAACATGTCTGACACCGGCTGGTACTGGACGCCTAATACCGACAACATATTCGGATTTTCCAAATTTTCAAAAATGTGGGGATCCTGCTGGTAGTCATCCGGAAGACCAGACAGTAACTCTGGAGAGTTCGACATCCATTTCCGGAGCTCATAACCTCCACCCCGTAAGAGCTCAACTAGCTCGTCCCGTCGAGCGAGCGCCTCCTCTACGGAATCTGCACCGGTACAGATATCGTCCACGTAAAGATCCTGCTCCAGGATCGCTGCTCCTCTAGGGAAATTTAACCGTTCTCGATCCGCTAACTCCCGCAGAGTGCGAATCGCCAAATAAGGACTAGACCGTAGCCCGTACGTGTTGGTGTTCAGCTCGTACACCTTGATGGGCTGATCTGGGCTCTCTCGCCACAGTATCAGCTGATACCGTCTATCGTCAGGGTGAATGACCGTCTGTCTAAACATCATCCGGATGTCAGCTACAAACACAACATTGTGTCGACGGAACCGTGTGATAACATCCGCGATGTCATGGTTCAACTTTGGCCCTGAATGCAAACACTGGTTCAGGTTCATGCCGTTAGATGTTGATGCCGATCCATCGAACACTACCCGTATTTTGCCCTCCGGGGTCCTCAAGACCGCGTGATGGGGCAGGAAGCAGTGGTCTTCACGCTTCCAGTCGATACCCGAAACCGACATGTGGCCGAGCGACTCGTATTCCCGCATGAAGTCGACGTACTTCTGCCGGAAAATCCCGTCACGCTTCATGCGTCGTTCCATCGACAGAAGCCGCGTCTCGGCTGCATGGTGTGAACTGCCCAGCGGTGGGCGATCACTCCGGAATGGAAGACGTGTGAGAAATCGACCTGACCGAAGGCGACCAGTATTGTTCCGATAAAACTGTTCACACTCTTCTTCAACCGGGTCCAACCGGCGGACCGTAGGTGGTTCCTCCACCTCCCAAAACTTCTGTATCACCTCCGAGAGTACAGAACCGAATAAGGGACTATTAGTCGCTAGGCGTGGGGCAGCCGGCATGACCGGACCCATTACCGCATGGCCCAGTCTGGTGTTGACCGAAACCAGACCAGTCGCCTGCAACACGTGGACACCTGGCACTAACAGGTATCCCAAGGCATCGACACCCAATAAAATGTCTACTGGGCCCGGAATATCGAACTCCGGGTCAGCCAGTGACAACCCAGCGACCAACTGTCGCACCGAGGGCGACAACCGTACGTGAGGGTGTGAGCCCATCACATTAGGCATGACTTATACCGTGACCGTCAGATTCACCGATGAATCCACCCGTGACGAGAGAGTAATCCGACATACTCCCTTAACGGAACCGACTTCCGTGTTCCCAATTCCCCGAATGGAATGTGGATACTCCCTTACCGAAATGCCCAACCGTCTTACAAGGATGCACGAGACTAAGCACCCCTGGGCCCCCGAGTCCAATAGTGCTCTTGCCACACAAGATTTGCCGTCCGAACTCCACGCTATCACAGAGGTGGTGGGGAGCATGACCGTCTGTGGAGTGGTGGCACCCTGTAAGTGGGCGGCGTGTCCCTAGCGGGATCCGAACCCGCTGAGACCTCCGTCGGCCGTGGAGTAACTCGGCTGCTGATATGCCACCGGCATATCAGACCGTATGTACATCAAGGGGTCCCAACCCGCATAATAGGCCCCTCGCTGTCCCGGTATCCGACCATACCGGACGGTGTACGGTGTGCCCGGTGGCCACCGTGGATGGATGGGGGAGAGCGGATCCAACCTGGGGCGCTCTAGGAATGGGGGCGACATCCGACTGTTCGCCTCCCTGTTCGCCTCCCAGAGCGACGGGCAGGGTGGCGCAGAAGGTGGTGGGCTCCCAGCGTTCGCGCCACTCATAGGTGCCATCTGACACCCGCCTGTAACACGCGGTGAGCCAGCGGCCCGAATTCCTCGCTGACCGTGGACAGCGGCGACCGAACCCCGGCTATCCCGCATGTTACCCCCCACGCTGCCCCCTTCCCCTCGGGGGGAGTCCCGTCCGCGGGTACCCCAGTCACCCCGTTGGTGACTCCCGTTGCCCGGAGGGGGACTGGGTCCGGCCCTGGTTGGGCCCTGTGGCCGACCAACCTGAGTCCGGCCCTGGTGACCGTCCGAAGGGCCTGACCGATTCAGGCATAACACTATGTGGTGCTTGCCACCACAGCACTCACAGGGGAACGCGCGCGAGCACTCGCTCAGCGTGTGCGGCCCCAAACAACCGAAATACAATCGGTGGCGGAAGACTATCTTCCTGCGGGCAGCTACCCCGAGCGCCTTAAAGTTGGCGCAACTGGTCACTTTATGACCGGCACTGTCGCAGTGCACGCAGCCGTCACCCGACGGCGCAGCATTCAGAACGCCAAATTGTTTCGACCTCCCACCCCCCCGTGGGGGCGGGGGGGGGCGGCCCCTCCCGCATCCGCGCGGGTTGGCGCTGCACATTGGCCTCCGTGTCCAGTGTGTCACATCGGCTGCATTCACCCTCCTAGAAATCTGTCAATTGGACAAGCGTGGGCAGTTCCGTGCTACTGCCCCCATGCAGCTGTTCAAACCGACTTTGAACAGCTGCAGGCAACCGTGACAAAACCATATACAAAACAATGTATGACCATTGGTCTAACGGAAGACCAAGGTTCTGAAGGGCCTTAGTGGCCACCAGCACAGGGTTGAGCACCTGTACTCGGATGTCAACATCCCGGGTTACTCTAGGGATGCTAAACAGCTTCCCCAGCTGCGCATCAACCAACCGCCGTTTGTGTTGGTAGCGGTCAAACAATATGGACCTGGCTATCTCATAATTGCCCGCCGTGACCGTTAGGTGACCGACCAACTCCTTCGGTTCACCCCGCAGTGCCATCAATAGTTGGGCCAACTTGTAGGCGTTGTCCAGGTCGTCCCGACCGTGGACCAAACTATCAAATAAATTAATGAAGGCCGGCCACTCATCAATTGCCCCACTGGAGGCCGGAATCTCAAGGTGTGGCAGCCGTCCAACAACACCCTTCGGGGGTGGGTCTCCGTTACCCTCCCCACGGTCATTCCTTCGCGACCGCTTAATTTTCTCCGCTCGACGCTCGATGTCACCCAAGCATTCCATCGCTTGGTCAGCATCCGCGCAGAGCTGTTTCACTGCAGCCACCGAGGCTTTATCCGTAAGCCCGAGAGCTTCAGCCTCCGCAGCCAGCCGACACACGTGTCATTGCGTCCTCCACACGCTTGAGCAGGACATCGTCCATGTCCGGTCGCTCCACATACTTATGAGTATGGGCGAGCCATCTTAATTTCTCCCGGACACCATGCCGCAGTACCGTCAAGGGCGAAGGTGCCATGTTGACCGATTTAATAGATTCTGGTCTTATACTTCACTACCGAACTAAGTATAGCCAGAGACCAGCACTTGCCCGTCAGCGCTGGGCACAGAAATTAAAACTAAGTTGTCAAAACTAAGGCAACCACTAAAACAATTAAATCCTAAAAAATATTTAATATGGTCGCCCTGTGGACATACACCTTAAAACTATACACTCTAAATCAATTAGAGAATGCCACCATAAAGCACAATAAAAAATAACACACAAACATTTATTATAAGAAAAAGGCTATTTTTAATATAATGTAGGTAGCCGTGAACCTTCTAGAAGTGGCCCCTCCGATATGACCCACACTTCTACAGAGGTCAGCAAAATCAGCTTAATACCCCTTAAATAGCCTGACCCTGCTCTGTAATCCGAAATAACACTGCAATACTACGGAACCCGACTGCAATACTATAGTCCGACCGAATGACTGTTCCTTATGCACACCGAGTAGTTTCCGACTACAAATTTATAATAATTGTTAACTAAATCGTCAATTATACGTTCACTAACCGAAAATGAACCTAAATTGCGGTATTGCCGACCAATCTGAGGTATCCACCCTCTCCCAGCTACAATGTGGCAAAAAAACAACCCTACAACCATCCGTAAATCGATTTCATACTAGGAAACCGCTCTCTGCTACCAAAATGTTAAATTCCACGCCTCAACCGACAGGGCGTGGAATCTTGGTAGGGTTGTTTTTGGCTCACCTTTAGCGGATGACCTACTCACTGGGGCGTCCAAACTTTTTTAGCATCATGCTGGGGTCATTTGATCATCTTTCTGAAAGTTTCAGGGTGCGGAATTCAATAGTTTTTAAGATATGATTTTTTGAAAATCTGAAAATACTTTGTAAAATTATGTAACGCAACGCAAATAATATGTTTAAATCTTGTCTGTGGTCAAAATATATTACCTACATTTCGTTGTACGCATATTTGAAAAGATGAGAATTCTCTAAAAAAAGGAGGAAATGTGGAATCTTTTTTTAATAATACCTATTTTAATAAAAACGTTCATTCGGGGGGTCGCTGTCCGAACGCGGATCCCCGAATCACTTCAACCTTTCACAACACGAAGCACTCACTCCGATGACGTGAAATCTACTTATTTCCCGACGATTGTTCCGTGCTTATTATAATTGACATTCAACCAAGCTTCCCGATGCTGGCGCCGACTTTTTTTCCATGTGCAAAAGGAAGGTAAACTCTAACTCGTCATTTCGTTTCTTTACAAGTGACAGCTCGTGACAGTCCCGATCACTCGCGGTCGATCCGCGCAACGAAAAACCGGTGCGTTCCGAAGCATAAATATTAAACATAGTGGTTTTGGAAAACTATTGGAACATCAATTAAAATGAAAACATTTAAAATAACAACATGAAAACAATAAAAATAAAAATATTATTCTAAAAATTAAACAATATATGCCTTAATTTCAACTTTAATGAGCCTAAAGAAATATTAAATATGTCAATATCTGGGCCAGAAAGTTGTTTGTTATAAAAGTTAGGGGTTCGCCTCCTGTATGAATTTTGAGCATAGTTGGTACGACAGCGAGTACGAAGACGTCGTGGGATCTGCTAGATAATCGAGGGATTTAAAAATTTAGATTTTTAAGTATGTATGGACAGTCAACAATATTGGAGAGGGTTTTAAACAAGAAGCATGCGTCCATGAACTGTCTACGGCTTGCTAATAGAGGGATCCTATGAAATTCAGCTGATATTTCAGAAGAGACAAAATAATGAGTTCTTATGTCAAGCGCCTTAAAAAACTTTCTTTGTATTTTTTCGAGCCGGTTGATGTGGGTTTCGTATTGTGGACTCCACACAACAGAACAAAACTCAAGGATGCTCCGAACGTAGGCAAAGTAAAGAGTCTTATAAGCTTTGGCTGATTTTAAAGGTTTGCATTGCCGCAGAATAATACCAAGCTGCTTGAAGCTTCGCTCAATTATGGAATCAATATGCAAGTTAAAGCATAACTCACTGTCCAACACTACACCTAGATCTCTTATTTGATCGACTCTATTAATGATGTTACCATCCAAGGAATAATTAAATCGTATGACATTATGTTTTCGTGTAAAAGTAATGACGTAACATTTGTCACAATTAAGTGTTAAATGGTTTTGGCTACAGTAAAACAACAGATTATTAATATCTGTTTGAAAGTTCAGCCGTCATTATTTGATTGCATTATGTGATATAGTTTAGCATCATCTGCATAGAGGAGAAACTTATTAAAATTAAGAAATTTACCAAAATCATTTATAAAAATGGTGAAAAGCAAAGGTCCCATGTGAGATCCCTGCGGTACCCCTGAAGGAATTGGTTTAAAAGATGATGTAAATCCCTTCACTGTTACAGCTTGACTACGGTTATTAATGTATGATGCGATCCAGCGCAGCAGATTGCCATGAATACCGATTATAATTAGTTTCTCAAGAAGTAACGAGTGACTGATTTTATCAAATGCTTTAGAGAAATCTGTATATATGGCGTCTACCTGTGCTCCCGCTTCCATTGCATGGATAACAAAGTCAGTAAAGTTAAGAAGATTTGTTTCAACACTGCGACCACGGAAAAAACCGTGTTGCTGAGGAATAATATGGCGGAAGATAACGGAAGTAATATAATTCGAGACTATTTTCTCAAAGAGTTTACCAAATATACAAAGTTTAGAAATTGGTCTGTATTTGACTACTAATTGTCTATTTGTATATATATATCTATTTGAATATACTTGATTAGGCGCAAAGAATATAAGAATGACCTATGCGCTGTAAATGAAGGAAAACCTCCAAATATTTCTTCCGATATCAAAGAGAATGGCTCCACAAAGAGATTGTATCGTGACGTTGTATTGACTAGAAACTCTTATGCATCCTTGGAACATACAACAATAGTAAATGAACATGAGGATGATCAGTATGAAGCCGAGAATTCTTCACAGGAAGAAAATTGTATAGAAATGACGGAAGATAACAGGAAAAGAGTCAAACGAGTGAAGGAGAAAAGAAAAAGTAAAGACAATAAAAATGAAGACTATCAATTCTTAGAATCAGAAAAGCAGAATGTGGAAGATATGAGAGAACAGGAAACTAAAGAAAAGGAAAAAAAGAAGAAAATATCTTTTGACAACAGTTTTAGTCTAATACAAAAGTTGATTGAAACATGCTGGGCTGAAGGACATTGGTTTGGCAAATTACTAAAGTGGTCGTTTAATGAATTAGTTAAGTTTTTGAAGACAATTACAACAGAAGGAAATTTGATCAGTAAATTCCTAGGTAACTTAGTTAATGGATAGCTCACATCATACAAGAAATTTTAATGTTAAAATTGTGCAGTGGAATGCTCAAAGTTTAAAACCTAAAAATAATGACTTCGAAGCCTTACTTTGCAGAGAGAAAATTCATATTGCTATAATATCAGAAACTTGGCTGGACCCAGAGACAGTTTTGAACCTATCTAACTACCAAATTTTCAGAAAAGATAGGGATGATACATATGGTGGTGTTGCAATAATTGTTCATAGGTCTATTAAAATTCAAGTCTACCCTACAGTATGTAGAAATATTGGTATAGAACTACTTCACTTGAGACTTATGAATTGTAGGAAACTTGAACATATCATTGCTGTTTATATACCGTCTTCAGCATCTAGTGGACGTGTTCAAACCTGTCAAGCTGATTGGGATCAATTGTTTTCTATTGTAAAGGGAAAATGTCTAATAGCAGGAGATTTTAATGCACATCATACATCATGGTCTTATAAAAATGACAGTAGAGGTAATCAATTATTTGACTCCGCTTTAGAGTATAACTATGTCTCTTTGAATACTGGTCAGGCCACCAGGGTTAAGTTAGTCAATGGTATCTTACAACAGACATCTCCAGATGTTTCTTTCGTTTCTTCTGATATTGCAACAAATTTTGATTGGAGAGTCCTACACGAAACACTAGGTAGTGATCATTTAGTTATCAAAATGTCTTTTAGTTTTATAGATTCTTTAAATTTTGTATCTAAGCGAAACTTCGCTTCGGCTAACTGGAGTGAGTATAGTGAATTCCTTACCCAGCATCTTTCTGATTATAATAGTAATTTATCTATACAAGAAAATTATGATTACTTTGTAAATCAAATTAACAAAAGTGCTTCCTTAAATATACCATTAGTTAAAATTTGTACAGATCCCACCACGAAATTTTATCCAAAAAACTATTGGGAACCATCCCTCTCACATAATGTAGCCCAGCGTAGATTAGCGCTAAAAGAGTTTAGGAAAAATCCCACCCCATATAATCTTACGAAGTTAGAGAAAAAATGTAAAGAGGTTAATATTAAAATTACGAGGGCTAAGTCACAGGGCTGGAGGCAATTTTGCTCGGATTTGGATCAGATAACTTCCTCTTCAGAAATGTGGCGTAAGATGCGATGGATGAAAAAAGCTAGACAAGCCAGGGTTTATCCAACAGAAGAAAATAAAGTTCGGCTTCTTTCTGAACTTGCTCCTGATTTTGTTTTGCCCGTGATTCCTAGCTTTACCTCCAGTAACCCTTTATTAGAGCAAACCTTTCATATTCAAGAGTTAGTAAACTGTTTAAAAAAGAAGGATACTGCGCCAGGAGTTGACAAAATCACGTATTCAATGATTTTCAATTTACCTAATTCAGGAAAGTTATTTTTGTTAACATTATTTAATGAAATTTTCTACACTAGTATTGTTCCTACCCAGTGGCGTAATATTCAAATTATACCTATTCCCAAACCGCTCTCTAATGATGATACCAGTGTTCAATTTAGACCTATCTCTTTAATTTCTTGTATTTGCAAGCTGTTTCACAATATGTTAGGCAAAAGGCTCGAGTGGTATGTGGAAAAGAACGAATTTTTATCCAGAAATACTTCTGGTTTTAGAAAATCGCGGTCGTGTCTAGATTCTCTTGCAAGATTGATTATGTACATACAATTAGGTTTTTCGGAAAATAAATCTACACTGGCTACTTTTATTGACATAAGTAACGCGTACAATAATGTATTAGTGGACCAGCTTGTGAAAGGTTTAGATGACTTGGAAGTCGGTACAAAATTTTGTAAATATTTTTGGGAATTTTTGAGTGAGAGGTACATTAGTAGTCAAGAAACAGGTTGTTCAGGAAAAGCTTTATGCAGAAAGTCATGTATCGGCCTAGCTCAAGGTGACCCAATATCTCCATTATTATTTAACATTATGACCTCCAAAATTGCTACACTTGTCCAAAATTTATTTGTTGCTCAATATGCAGACGATTTTGTATTTTACCAAAGTTATTACAAGCGCAACCTTCAAAGTTGTGTTGTTGACATGGAAAATGCGTTGAATATCATGCATATTTTTTTGCGACAAATTGGTCTGGATATATCAACAAGCAAATCTAAAGTTTGTAATTTTAGTAGGGGTCATAAAAAAGTGGTTGTTAACATCAACTTTAACTCCACTGTGTTGCCTTGTGTTGACTGTTATAAATATTTGGGGATATGGCTGGATAGTTCGTTGCGATGGAGCAAACATATTAACGAAATCGGGGAAAAATGCGGTAAAATGCTTAACATTCTAAAAGTTTTGGCTGGATCAGGATGGGGTGTACATCCCAAGCATCTACGTAGGCTGTACATTTCTTTAATCAGAAGTAGATTGGATTATGGTAGTTTTTTGTTTCATAATAGTGCTAAATGCCACTTGCAAAAGTTAGATAAAATTCAGAACCAGGCGCTTAGAGTAGTAGGTGGTTTCATCCGTAGTACCCCAATCCACGTAATGGAGTCAGAATGTGGTATTCCACCACTTTCTATAAGGAGGCAGTTTTTGGCACACAAATATGTTTTGAAAAGTCTGTCGTGGAGAAACAATGACGTAACTAACCTTTTAAGATATTTTTGTAACCCTCCTCATAATGAGTTTTGGGAAAATAAAGTTAGACCACTTCTACCTGTAATTCAGAATGAGCTGCGATACATACATGTTTCATCATCTGACCCTCTCCCCATGTTCAATTTGAATACCTGGGTGACTAATATAGATTTGAGGAATGTAATATGTGCTGACCTGAATTGTATTCATAAAGCCAAAAGATACTTTCTGCCGACATCATTAAAATTTGATGTTTTAGAAGAGATTCGTAATAAATATGATGGCTCGTACAAATTATTTACAGATGGTTCAAAGAGCATAAATGGGTCAGGTGCTGCATATTATGATCCTCAGGTTAAAACTGTGGGTACTTATAAAATTGTATCAGGTGTCTCCATTATGACACTAGAGTTATTTGCAATTTTGGAGGCTATGTCATGGGTTGAGACAAATGTTAGTCTCTGTCATAGGAATGTTGTCATTTTCACGGATAGCAAAAGTGCCCTACAGCATTTAACCCGTTGCTGTACTGGAAATAGTGGGAGTGGGACATCTTTAGCTTACAGTATCCTTAACAAAATTCTTAAATTTGTTAAACAGGGTAGACTGTTGAAGATACAGTGGATACCATCACACATTGGTCTCGCGGGAAATGAGGAGGCCGACAAGTTTGCTAAAGAAGCTATTAATCAAGGTGTTGAAATATTTATAAAACCTCACTATACAGAAATGCTGTATATAATTAGAAGAAAATTGTTTGATATTTGGAAAGAATATTATGATGTTTTGTCTCGTGAAAAAGGAATATGGTACAAAACCTTCCAATGTGAACCTCCTCATGTTCCGTGGTTTAATAATGTAGATTTGTCCCGCAAAGATATTGTGACTAGTAATAGAGTTCGATCTGGCCACATTCCATTAAATAAATTTAAGTATTTAATGAAATTAGTTTCTTCCCCAAAATGCGACGCATGTGGTGTGGTCGAAGATGTTTTTCACATTTTGATGGAGTGTGTACGGATGAAACCTAAAAGATTAAATGTTTTTAATTATTTAAATATAGAAGTTAATAATGTAGGTATTGTAAATAGTTATTTATCAGAGCCGAGTAGTGAGGGCGCTCAAATGCTTTTTAGTTTATTTATAGAATAATTAAGAAGAATTTTTGTTTTGCTACTATAGAACTGGCATGTACTTTGTATAAAAAGTTCTTAAATAAAGTGTGATTAAAAAAAAAAAAAAAAAAGTACTATTTTCCAGAAATCGGGGAATCTATGTTCGGTTAATGGTTTGTTAAAAATAATCTTTAAGGGATTGCAGAGCTGGTCGGCGCATTTGATGATAAACAGAGGGTGTATTTTATCATGTCCAGGACCTTTGTGAGGATCTACAGATTTAAGCGCTTTGAGTACAGTATTATCATCGATTATGACTGATGATAGGTCAACGACACTATTTGTATGGGCCACAATGAGGATAGTTGGCTCGTACACCCGAAGTAGTTGAGGATTATTTTGGTAGTTAAAGATGAGCACCAAGTAGACACGAGTAGTTTATTTTGTTGTTAATTGGTAACTAAATAATACTATTTACAATAAGGTATAACATAAACTATGAAATGCAACCTAAGATATAAAACCGGTCAAGTGCGAGTCTAAATCGCGCAAGAAGGGTTCCGTACCACCGTTCAATGGAAGCGATGGTGTGGAGTGAATAGTTTGGATTTTACACAGCAAAATATTGTTTACAAAGTTATTGGTGCGGTTACTTTCACACTCCATGTACGAACGAAAGGATAAATTCGAAGGTTTGCTTACTTACTTCATCCGTATGGATTTCGGATGGATTCCGTGCCATTATCTATGATAACGGCAAATATCATGTTTGTTGTATGGGAGCCCCGTTAAATATTTCGTTTATCCTGTTTTTTAGTATTTGTTGTTATAGCGGCAACATAAATACATCATCTGTGAAAATTTCAACTGTCTAACTATCACGGTTCGTGAGATACAGCCTGGTGACAGACGGACGGACGGACGGACAGCGGAGTCTTAGTAATAGGGTCCCGTTTGGAACCCTTCGGGTACGGAACCCTAAAAAGCAGGTGAATGACGCGCACGGAATATGTACGCGTTGCTAGACCGTACATGCTGCCAAGGACAAGAAAAGCTAACAATTGTTACGAGCGTGGGGTTCGTATTTGATAGAAAAGCACGAAATAATCCACTAAATAAAACACTCACTTTATTACCCAAATTACGCACTTACAATTCACACGAACTGTACTTAAAATCCACTAATTAAAACACACACACTATTTCACTAATTATGCACTCACTATTCACACGAAGAGTCTTTCTCTCCGATTATCCTTGGACTAGCACTCGATCGCAGTTAAAATGTAACTAACTCGCGCCGGCCGTCGGCGCCTTTTATAACTCGAGGAGCCGCTCTGGACAAATTGTCCACACATATCGCGAATATTCTAGTAAGGACCAGCGTGGGGGCCGAGAACATTCGATACCATATACATATGTCTCTCTCTAATGGTGCACTCTCTCTGTCACTCCCTTCTCGAATGTTCCGAGTATAGCTATCTCTTTCTAGTAGTGCTATCTCTGTCACACACTTCTCGAATGTTCCGAGTATAGCTATCTCTTTCTAGTAGTGCTATCTCTGTCACTCCTACCGGATATTTCGCCATATAATGATTTGTGCTTCAGAGGCCCATAAGGGGTCCTGAAAACGCCTGAAAACGGATTTTCAGGTTATGGCGTCATCTGATAGAGGGTGCCCTGAAACGGACTGAAAACATGTTTCAGGCGCCTGAAAACGACGGCAACTTGGGTGAAATTTTGATCTTTACATATGTGATAGAGCAACTTCTGAAATGGCCTGAAATGACTTTTCAGCCTGCTGAAAACGCCTCTAAAGCACTGAAATTGACGTTCAAAGTTTTTGACCTAACCTACCGGCGTAACACAATTATACAAGTTAAAAGTTAAGTTAAATAACAAAATATAAAGTAAAAGTAAAACTTAAATATTTCATCTTAAATATTTGACACTGTCACTATCACTATCTTCGTTCAGAGCAGACCGTTCAAGTTGAATCCTTTTCTCTCCGTCCGGTGTGGCTGGGCTGACTCCGAATTTTGTGTGGTGATCTCCTGAAGTTCCATTCCCAGATTTTCAGGACTTGGCTGCTGCGTAGCGTTGACGTCCCTTGGTCTTTTGCAGTACCTTTTTATTAGTAGGTACAGTGCAGTGATCGATGCAATTACAGTCAATAATGACGTTATTGAATAGTGATAAACGTCATGAACCGAAAGATGTGCCGGAAGTTGTTCCTGTTTCTTCTGAATAATGAGTTTTCGATCTATTCTGGCAATTTCTTCAGAAGTATTTGTCTGTACGTTCAAGTTGATGTTTTTAATGCTGACATTCACCATTTCGTTGATAGGTGAGTTCATCATGGGAACTGAAATGTCACTTTCCATCTGTATGTTATTCCCGAACACATTGAAGGAATAAATAGTTGCTTCTTTCTTCTGCAGTATGCATCCTTGACTGAGGACAAGCTGCCCGATGCCTGTTACCGCTGTGCTAGACATTTTGTCGTCGCAAATGGTATGTAGTAGGCACGAACTGCAACAGACGTAAAGCCATACGTTCGGCTTATGTAACTTAATCCAGTTGTCTTTGCATCGCGCTTTCTGAGTGTCGCACGGCAAGGTCGTTTGTTGACTGAAGATTTTTGCTTCGCAAGGCGCATTTCCGTCGTGTAAGTTGTAAACAGTGTGATACGCGTTGCTTAGGTAAACATCGCCATTTGATACGATATATCGCCGTATATCTTCTTCTCGTGTTTTTTCTAAAGTTGATGGCGAGGTATCCTGATAATATTTCTACCATTCTGGTCTCCGATTCTCGTTTGATTGGCAGTGGTAACACTCAATATATCATGTAGTTATCTTCACTCGTAAGCGGAATGTGTAGCTCGAAAAGCAAGAAGTTTTTCGTAATACGAGCCTTTACGTAAAGTAATTTGTATAGTTCTGGGATATCTTCCTGAATATTCTTGACCGGTAGTGATAGTCGACTGGGCATTCCTCCAGATATCACATAGAGTTGCTCGATAAATTGTTTCGGAGTGAACAGACGCATGTCGAGGTGCCCCTTGTGAATGTCAGCCAGCGAGTTTACTAGCATATCTTGAGTTCTTCTTAAAATCGATCTAATCAAGCTTGCGGTGATCGAGGCTGCGTTGAGATTGTTCAACGTATACATCTCTGCGACCCTGGACCCAATCTTCGATAATGTTGAGTTAGTCTCGTGGACAAACGTGTTGAGCATATGAAACTGATTATTCATAAACTTATCATTCTTCTTTATAATACTGTTGTCCGCTTCAATTATCGTAGTTTGGTTTTTCATTAAGTCCAGGATGTATTTTTCGTTACTTTGAATTATCTCTATATCTTTCTGGTACTTCGTAGCAAATTCTTCGTCTAGTGTCCCAAATAGAGATCGGGCAATGTTCCCGATTCCGTTAAAATAACCACGTTTTTTCCTTGACAAATGCTGATGAAGTAGAAGTGCATTGTACTCGTTCAGTTGATGAACTTCGTGTTGTAGTTGATTTATCGTCGGCTCGCACAGAGTTGTGTCAAGCCTACTGCAATCCTCCTCCATGATCCTCAAGAAGTTGCATAAGTTTTCCGTTCCTTTCCAATACGACGTTAAGTTGTAGTAGACCAGTAGTGTCCACTCATCGTATAAGATGTAGTTGTCCAATTTCATCGTAGTAAATCGGATGTTGGTTGGTTATCGGCGTCACGTTGAAACGTGGTACTTGTGCGGCTTGTATTCCCGTTAGGAGGCTCATAAATATGGTCAGCGCTAGGGTGACCAAATAGCAGGTTGGTTTTCTTCTTTCTCGTTTTAGTTTTGGTTGGTTCTGGATATTAGTTTTGACAGCTTCAATATTCTCGTTTGCAGGGAGTGGAGCCAGTTTCGATATAGGACGTTTGAGTGTCCCTCCCTTCGTTTTTATCGTTGCTACCCGTACGTAGCCGTCGTCTCCAGGGTGTAGTTGAAGCACTTTGCCTAGTGCCCATTTTCCCGGAGGCAAGTTAATCTCCTTGACCAGGACGAGTTCTCCTTCTTCTAAGTTTTTTCTCGATCGCTGCCATTTGCTGCGCACTTGAAGTTGATGTAAATATTCACTGGACCATCGTTTCCAGAAGTGTTGTTGCATGAGTTCAGTTTGTTTCCATTTGTTCCTGAAGTCCTGTGCTCGATTTTCGTTAATTTCTGCTTGTGGCAACAGCATCGTTGGGCCTCCAGTTATGAAGTGGCTTGGCGTTAAGTACTCCAAGTCGTCTATGCTTTCCGTGAGGGGGCACAGTGGTCTGGAATTCATTCACGCTTCTAAGTCCGCGAATGTGCTCTTAGTCCATACGACATCAGTAGTATTGAAGTCACCTAACAATAAAAACTCATCATCAGAGTGGTCAGAGATAAGTTTGCTCACTTTATTGAAAAAATATTCTAATATATCATGGTGGTTTTGAAGGTGAGGATAATATACTCAGCATATATGTAGGTATCTAGTACGAGTTGATGAGCGTCGTGCTGCCGGGCCCAGTGATATGCTAACCCATAGCTCTGAGTTACTGGTATCATCGACGAGTAGAGAGCTCCAGTTGCGTCGCTGCTCAGAGGCTAGCGCACGGCTCACAGCCACCAACACTCCGCCGCCCGGCTCCACTGGCTGCGGTCCTCGGTCGCCTCTAAACACACAATACCTGTCATCAAAATATTCAGAGTCTGAGAAGTTGGCATTGAGCCAGGTTTCAGCTATACAAATTATATCGAAGTTATTAGCTAAAACGTTAGAAAAGAAAATACCCGACTTTGTCCTGAGCCCCCTAGTATTTTGATAGTAAATGTCTAAGTTAGTTAGAGGATGCATTCTTTATTGCGATTACGGGCAGTAAAGTAATGAGGCGAACCACGAAAGCTAACGGGAAAGGGAGCGACAAAAAAATAAAAAGCGTTCATTGTACGAGTGTATATATGTGTATACGGCACCGTAGGTCATTGACAATAAGGCACGTAAACAAACTTCTGGCAGATAAAACAATACACAAAGGATAATCTGATGTTTAAGCAAAAAAAGGCCCAAAAATAGTTGAAACAAAGTATACATTACAGTGAGTCTGACCTTTGCCTTTTTGGAAATAATAGAAGTAAGTAGGCGGCAAATAATATTATTTGTATGTGGTACAATATGGTTCTGTATAAAAATAAAATCTTTGGCGAATGTTCATTTCTACGAAGCATGATTTTACAATCTCTAACCCAGACAAAAGCATAGTTGTGTTCGTCTTCGAAGGCACGGGTACGGTTTAACAGCATTTTGTTTCTTGGGGTGAGGTGTTCATGCACGAAAATATGATGTGAGGGTCCGTCAAATCCGAGGTCAGTAGTAGTGAGTCCACGGCGGGAACGTACAGCGGCAATCAATTGATCCTTCTTATTTCTTTGCGTGAGACGAACAATAATCGCTGGCTCTCGGGGCTTAGACTTCCCGTCACGTAATGTCTCTGGATACCTTCTTACTCGGGTGACGTAGTCAACATCAGTGATTATTTGCAAATCGAACCCTACTTTAGTGGAAATGTCACGCAGAATAGCTTGTAGATTTTCACCTTTCTTGAGAGGAATGCCCAAAATTTCCACATTGTTCATTCGTGATTGCTGGTCACGTGATCGATGACCTCCTGGAGCTCCACAAGTTTGCCCTTGGTGACCTCCAGCTCTGCTTGAGTTTTTAATGGTGAGTCTACCTTCAACTCGACGTCGAAAATACGGCCTTCTATGTTATCAAAGCGATCATTGATTTTGGACCAGTTTGCTTGGAATTCCCTAAGGGACTTCTTGGTGTCTTCTACGTCGCTCTTCATTGAGTTAAACTCGGCTCTAAACGACTTTATCTCATTCATGACCTGAGCGAGGGTAGGTTCCACCGGCGGCGCCGCCGATTTGATGGCGGTCGCGGGACCTGCAGCGGCGGCGGAGCGGCAAGAAGCGCAGCGCCAGGCACCTTTTTTCTCCACGTTCGTCCTACGGTAGCTCGATTCCGTAGATCCGGCACAATTATAATGAAATAATCACACCGTCCACGACATCGTCAGCACACTTGGAGCATATTTTGTTATTCATTTTAATTACGCAAACACACCTCACACGCTAGAGCGACACAACTAATCCACACGGGCTCGCGCGCGTAACTGAACGCGCGCGCGAACTTTGGCAGATAGTACTGATAAATAATTCTCCTCTTCAGTCGATCTCTGAATGTTCACGAACTTGACTTCTTCCGCGGAGCTTTTCGGCAGTTTTCCATGTTCCTGTCTTCATCACAATCAAAGGCATCTCAGCATCATCATCATCATCGCTCATAGCCCATATCAGCCCACTGCTTGGTGAACATAGGTAGGCTTCTTCTCTATAGCGCTAATCTTCATTGTCCTATGGTAACCGCATCCAGTGAGATCCCGTCGACTTGACATCGTCGGACCACCAGGCTGGTGGTCTGCCCACAGACCAGTGCCCACTTCCCTGTAAATGCTGTTGCCCACCGTTTTTCATCCCATATAAGTGTTATCTAGGCATTCAAATAACTGATCTATTATTGCTATAATAACATTGCTCTATTATTTCCAGGGTCGTACGGCGGTATGCTAGCAGCGTACTTTCGGATCAAGTACCCTCACATAGTGGGCGGATCAATTGCTGCATCAGCTCCGATACACATGTACCCTGGCATGGTACCTTGTGGTGCCTTCAATAGGATAGTGACTTCTAGCTTCAAGATCGCCAATAGAAACTGTTCTGACAATATAAAGAACAGTTGGAAAGAAATCAGGTGAGGCACCTCCCGACAAAGACTCTGATTTCTTATATCGATTCGATTAGAGTATTACAAAGCGGTTTTGTGTTGTCACAATCACGACCGGGCCAAGTTGCCACAAAGTTGTATGATCATGTACATTATGGGCTTAATAATTACGGTAAGTACTGTAATAATCATACATGTACCCCTGTCGCCTGAGTATAACTCTCGCGCTCAATAATAAATCTACGTCAGTGCATAAAACTCAAAAGGAACTACACAGTACTTAAAGAATTGAAACATCAAGGACCAAAGTAAATAACTATAACTAGTTACTAAGCTTTGGTCTGAATATAGAAACTGAAACCAAGATCCTCAAGATGCACTTCCCTGCGTAAGAGAGAGAGTGTCGGCTCACGTGCAGGCCAAACACAGCACACGGAACACTATGTAGTTGTTTAGCACAACACACATTGCGAGTAACGATAATCCCAATTTAATTTCTACAACACAATCATTACAATTAGTACAATATAAAACATTTCTCATGAGAACATCAAACTGATAAATCAATATTTTTCATTTATAATAATATGTCAGTAAGTTTTTTAAGTATTGACCCGGACTCTCCGAGAGAGGAGAGATATAAAAAGGAGTAATTGATTGAATTGCCGTATATTAAAATCCTGCACTTCTGGTCAACTTTCTAAACTTTGAACCGACGATAGTATTCGCGCCTCGAACGTTGGCGTTCCTCTCCTAGATCCCCAAAACTCTCCCGAATTCACAAACTCTCCTCACTTTTCAATTCCCACGAACGACATTTGTTTCCTTTTCCTTCAACCAACCACGTTGCCAGGATTTGGCATAGTTCGTTAATTATATGTGTTAACTAGTCCGTTGGTGGTTGTTTTTTGCCTAACGACACACATGTTGTATTTCCAGAAAAAGTAAAATCTTAAAACCGCAGCCACTTATCTCCCGGTTAGCCAGGGTCTTGAAGAATATTTGTGACTTGGTCTGTGCTACAGCTCTTCCCGCGCCCGTAGGAATTTCTCCACTTAAGATTATGATGAACTAGCTGAACCCGCGAACTTCATACCGCCTAAAACCTTGGTCTCGCGATCGACCACGCCCAACGCTGCGGACTGTCAAGTCGGAAAGTCAGAGAACGGGATGTGCCGGAATTGACGTCACCGTGATTTTATAAATTTCACTCCTCATTATAAATCTACTGAATGTAATGTTCATCGATTCATTATTATAGTACGAATGATAGACTGTGTACTCTTAATTCTATATGGCTCCATTGAAAGGACATAAAAAATTCACGTGTGATATCACTTACCGGCTCATCTGCTCTTTCTGCACCTGCAACACCATTCGGATTTCAATATGCATCGTCGTAAAACGAGAGATACAAACTTTTAGAGCATAAAATCTTAATTATTGTCACAATTTAATATTACGTTTTATGCTTGTTATTATTATTTAGCGCGAGGGCCACACAGACCAATACCAGGAACTGGTACTTGGTAATTTGTGGAAAGGATTCGATTTGAGTTGCCCGGTTGGTTCTGATCGACAACCTCGCGGTCTCCGGACTGTAACAGAGTTAGAATTAGAATTAGTCTGCTGGCACAAATACAAAGAAAAGAAAATGTTACAATATTTATTGATTTGTTATTGAATAAAAGTGTTGAAACACTTTTAGACTTACATAGTACTCATATGGAACAAACATCTCGGCAGTCGCGGGTGACTCAAAGACATCACACGCGTTGGAGACAATAACCTCTTCAGTCGCGGATGGTTTGGTATAAAGATAGATGGATGAATTCCTTGGAGAAGAAAATAAGCTACGCTAAAGCTAAGAAAATAAATCTTACGCAGACTAAGTCGTGGGTACCATTTAGTAATTTATATACTAAAAAAAATATATGCCCACAAACTTTCTCGTTTATAATATTAGTGTTCAGGCCTCTCGGCCCCGATGACCTCGCAGGGGCCCATAGCTACGAGGTAGCGTAGCGATCGGATGCCAAGAAGCAAGGACGTCGGCGATTCACCGAGCTAAAGTAAATAGATTCTATCTGACCTGGTCTGTGCTTCGTTCCCGTCAAACTCCTGTCTCTCTGCAAGGCCTGGGTGCACCCTAGGCTCTTCTTGGTAGACAGGTTCTTCAGCCAACCAGGTATGGCTGGCAGGCCAGCTTCGACACGCACAGTGTTACGTAAATACGAACTTTATCTGGTTCGGAGAACCACAATACACTCAGCTATAAGACAATCCTGAGGGGAGCCCGAATACAATTCCAGATGGCTTACGATTTAATTTCAATGCCCAAAATCAATACGCGTCACATTGCGGGGGCTTTTCGTCTGTCAGTTGTCAAAAAACTGCTCTGTTGGCAGCAACTGTCAAATTCAAAATGGCCGTTCCGGAACCATCGATCGAGTATCGATTTTGAATCGAACAATCACCCGCCCGGACAGGCACCCACCTGTCCCTTAATCTACGGGCAGCCGAGACAACGTTGCTACCGCTCGTTTTAGTACCGAGCCTCCTACTAGAACCTCTGCAGACCGGGGGGTCCCGTCCTTGCCAGGGAACAATTTAACAATGCGCCCCCTGCGCCAACGTAGTGGCGGTAGGTTAGCATCCTTAACCAGCACGAGGTCACCAACACTAGGGGGGCTGGTTTTGTCAGTCCACTTAAGGCGCTGTTGTAAGATATGCAGATACTCGAGCGACCAACGCTTCCAGAAATTCTGAGTAAACTGCTGCAACATCTGATACCTTGACAACCGATACAATTTCACTCCCTCGAAGGGGTGCTCGGGCAACGCGTTAAGTGGCTGTCCTATCAAGAAATGGCCTGGGGTCAGAGCCTCCAGGTCATTTGGATCCGAGCTGAGTGGACACAACGGTCGCGAATTGAGAACGGCCTCGTTCTTACAAAACAATGTCGCGAGCTCCTCAAAAGTCAGCGCGGTCTGACCTACTATACGCCCCAAGTGCGTCTTAGCTGACTTAACTACGGCCTCAAAAATCCCACCCCAGTGGGGGCAACTCGGTGGGCTGAAGGTCCACTGTATACCCCGACGGGAGAGGGCCGTTCCTATATCCACTTTATTTACATTCAAAAGGTTGACTATCTCTCGTAAGCATCGTTCCGCAACGATGTAGTTAGTGCCGTTATCAGAGCGGATCAAAGTTGGAAGTCCCCTTCGAGAAACAAACCTATCCAAACAAGCAATGAAAGTCTCTGTCGAGAGATCAGCAACGAGCTCGAGTTCAGGAGCCCGACATCCCCTGGATGCACAATCAGACGGGTTCAATTCTCCTGGTACATGTCTCCAGGTCAGTGGGACCTCAGACGACACAATCTGGGAGACACGGTTCGCAACAAAAACCTCTAAGGTATGGACCGAAGCCTTCAGCCAGCACAAAACAATCTGGCTGTCCGTCCACGCGTACACCGTATCCTCCAAACCACTGACCCACGCAACACTGTTAGAGTGTGATTCAAAAGTTTGGTCAAAAGAGCAGCCCCGGACAGTTCCAGTTTTGGAATCGTCATCCTTGTCCGAATAGGCGCTACCTTGCTTTTTGCCAAAACCAAACGCACGTCGACCTCCCCGGTGGAGGTGACGGTTCGCAAATAAACCGCTGCCGCAAACCCTCGTTCAGAGGCATCACAAAACCCGTGAAGGGTTGCCCTGTAATCCCCAGCAGGGACCAATTTCCTCGGCAGCGATACATTATTTATATTGAGGCCCAACCATTTCGCTAAATCGTTCGATACAATGCAGCCCTGAGCTCCAGAATCTAATAGGGCGCGAACGTATGTTGGGTTGCCCGCCAAATCCCAAACAAGCACAGAGGCGATCGGTAACACCACCGTCTCCGGTTGGGGGTCAACAAATTGTTGGGCCGCAAATTCCTAGCGAGGACCCCCGGGGCCCCACTGTGCCTGTAACCGATCAGGTAGGCAGCTATACGCCAGAGGGTCCCATTGTACAAATGGCCCACGCGCCGGTTCCATTGCCACCCTACGACGCCCCCCGAAGGGTTGTGGGCGTGAATTCAACCGTGGCCGCTCCATGAGCGGGGGGGACATCACATGCGACCGACGAGGACGAGGCGACGAGCGGGGCGACAACTGAGGCGGCGTCCGAGCCGCATCCGCATAGCTCGAAGGTGTCCCATGCCACCCGCCCGTTACGGCCTGCTCAACATACCCAATGTCCCGCTGAGTCGGATGCTGAGTCGCAACCGAAAACTCAGGGCCCCCCATGTGATGACCCTGAGTGCGGCCCTGCACCCCTGGGTGGCCGCGCGCTTGTGGCCCCATTGCCCGCTGAGTCGGATGCTGAGTCGCAACCGAAAACTCAGGGCCCCCCATGTGATGACCCTGAGTGCGGCCCTGCACCCTAGTACCGCCCTGTGCACGTGGGGACATTGGCCCCTGAGTTGCGCTCCGAGTCGCAAACGAATTCTCAGGGCCCCATGCCGTGTCACCCTGGGTACGGCCCTGTGGTGGCTGTTGGCCGGACCGGTTCATGCACAACAAATTGTTGTGGGCCCCACCACAATATCCGCACAATTTTGTGCGCGTGCAGTCCCTAGCCATGTGTGGCCCGAGGCACAGGAAACACCAGCCCCGCTGCTTGGCCATCCGGCGCCGTCCCTCAACCCTAAGTTCCCCGAACTTATTGCAATCGGCCACAGCATGGCCAATCTGCCTACAACATGGGCAGGTCTCACTATGTGGTGTCAATGCACTCACAGTCCCATACGACTGCCGGTTGGTGCGGTCCTTCCTCGTCGGAGGGCCCCTACTCACAGCGCTCCCGGCAGCTCTCTGTGGCTCCGAAGGATGGGTGTCCGTCAACCCCAAATTCTCTGCCCGTCGAGCCTCCTCTTCCAAGAATCCGACCAAGTCGGAGAAGGCGGGCAGGTCCTCGGCCGACCGCCCGTGAGACTGTTCGAAACGAGTCTGCACGTCAGCGGGTAGGCGGGAAAGTACAATGTACAGCAGTAGGTAGGACCATTCACCAACCGGAAGTCCAAGATTCTCTAGGGCCTTGGTGACGGACAACAACGGGTTCAAAACCTCCGTCTGTATGGCCCCGACCTTGTTCACAACCGGGATACTAAACAAACGGTTCAGTTGGGCATCGGCCAACCTCCGTTTGTTGTGGTAACGTCTGACCAGCAATTGCCTGGCCGTTTCATAGTTACCCTCCGTAACTGTCAAATGAGCGACCAGCTCCCTGGGCTCACCCCTCAATGCTGCCACCAGCTGAGCCATTTTGACAGACTTGGTAATGTCCGATCGCATGTGCACCAAACTGTCGAACAGATTGATGAAGCTCATCCATTCACCGGACACTCCGTCAAAAGTAGGCATAGTTATAACGGGTAACCTGGTCCCCGATCCCTGATGCGGCAGAGGCGCCCCAATGTCACCACCATGGCTGGACTCGCGCTGCCTACGTATGTCCGCAGCCCTCTGCGTGATAGCAGCCGCCATCTCCATACACTGGTCGACATCCCCTAGCAACCGTGACAGCCTGTCAGGTGCGCAACCATCAACTGCTTCCGCCTGCGCGGACAATTCGAGCACCCTGTTGTAGCGTTCCTTAACGTCCATAGACCGCTCCAACACCACATCATGCCTATCTAAACGGTCTATCAGACCGTGTGCGGAGGAAAACCATCTGAGCTCCTTAGAAACACCCTTCTGTATTTCAGACAACGACATGATCGGAACGATACTTACTCACAATTTGCAGTAACTCAATTATATTGGACCCTCCAGTCTACAACACAAACGAGGGAACCCTAATCTATAACTTAAACAATGCTGATTTCCCCAAACAATAGAAACCGAGTTTTATATCTACACAAATTCTGTAAACAACAATTTAGTTTCCCTATATCATATAACACACACAGATAGTCAATATTAGTTCAAGTTATAAATTGCTATAAACTGAAAACAATGTCCAAACATTCATTAGCATTACTAGACCACTAATAGATTGACTATGCAAACTTCAAACTGCAAACATGATATGACTTCAATGCAAATTTCAATTCACCTACAATGTACCTGTAATGTAATTACTATTCTGAGTCACATCTCAGTACAACTGGTCATTTAGGGAAAACTGTTATATCTGTCTGTCTACTACCAGCAATAGACTTATAGCTTACAACACTACCAATCTATGTGGATACAGGAACAAAACCAAGTTAGCTAATAACCGCCTATACCTACAGATTGATAGTCCCAAATCGTGGGTTCCTGGAGCCCTTGACGGCTGCAAATCTCAGGAAACCACGCTCTTGCTACCAAAATGTTCAGGCCTCTCGGCCCCGATGACCTCGCAGGGGCCCATAGCTACGAGGTAGCGTAGCGATCGGATGCCAAGAAGCAAGAACGTCGGCGATTCACCGAGCTAAAGTAAATAGATTCTATCTGACCTGGTCTGTGCTTCGTTCCCGTCAAACTCCTGTCTCTCTGCAAGGCCTGGGTGCACCCTAGGCTCTTCTTGGTAGACAGGTTCTTCAGCCAACCAGGTATGGCTGGCAGGCCAGCTTCGACACGCACAGTGTTACGTAAATACGAACTTTATCTGGTTCGGAGAACCACAATACACTCAGCTATAAGACAATCCTGAGGGGAGCCCGAATACAATTCCAGATGGCTTACGATTTAATTTCAATGCCCAAAATCAATACGCGTCACATTGCGGGGGCTTTTCGTCTGTCAGTTGTCAAAAAACTGCTCTGTTGGCAGCAACTGTCAAATTCAAAATGACGTTCCGGAACCATCGATCGAGTATCGATTTTGAATCGAACAATTAGTATGATCTAGAAATCGGGATTCATATTGCAAAATGTTTGAGTTTTCCCTTGCTTTGTAGGCTAAACACTAATCATGTAATAAATTTCAAGCTTGTAGGTCTGCTAGAGGTACCTTAGAATTATGAAGATCAGTGAGTGAGTCAGGGATAGAATTAAGGAACTTTTACTTGACGTAATTTTAAATCTACTCGTTCAAATTTAATGTTATTTTGGAATATACCTAAGTAGGCATATTGAGTTCTCTTTGCCATAAAAAAAATTAGGCTTCTAGCTTTATCCACAACGAAGTTAACGGGGAGTCAAAAATGCCCAGAATTTCTTCCAGTAAATAATAGTAACTGTGCTCGACGCTTCAAAACAAAATCACATCGTCCTGCGAAAACCGTAACTATTAAAATGTTTGACCAAATGTAAAGTTTATGTACATAAAATGTCAGAAGCGATAAAAGTATTTATTCTGATATGGATCAATTTGTTAAGACCAAATGTGCATTAGTAATAAGGTATCAACTTTTGTAATTTTTTTGTATTTATGACAGATTTTTTCATACTTTCTTGACACTTATCAGTATATTTTCACACAATATCTTTATAAATTATAGCCTATATGTTCTGATGCATAAGCTACATTATTTTAAAATTTCATTAAAATCCATTCAGTAATTTTTGCGTAAAAGAGTAACAAACATCCATACATACATACTCACAAACTTTCGCGTTTATAATATTAGACTCACAAACTTTCGCGTTTATAATATTAGTAGGATGTTTGTTCTTGAAAACTCAACCCCCAACCACCACTACCTCAATACCCAACACTACAAGGACCCCATGTAATGTGTTCGCGACAAAGTAGAATTATATAATTGATTTGTATATAATAGTTATAGTTTAATTATTTGTTGTGATAATCGTTTTGTAGTTCCTAATTAGTTTTGTATATGTTTGAATTTATTTACAAAGAATAAATAAAACTAGATATGTCGAGGGGAAACAAAGACTCGAGGCGAGTCGGGGGACGGGGGCGCCAGACCACCGCGGGGTATGCGCGGTATGTCGGGGATCGAGGTACGCCCGCCGACCAATCAGAACCATGTTAGAGCAGTATAAATATAGGGACAATTTCCACTGTAAATCACTCTTCGCTCAGACTCCGAATAAAACACTGCTCCTGAGAACCCGGCCTTTTCTTCAAACCTCTCCACCCCCTGTCAAGTAGTGGGCCAGATCGAAGGTGGCCCACATTAATGGTCCTTCAGTAGCCGAATCCCTGCCAGAAGAGGATGCCAGTCACCAGGAGTATCACGAAGGGTCCCGTCGCCGCCGCCGCCGCCGCCGCCGCCGCTGCCGCCGCTACCGACGACGTCGCCGCGGCCGCCGCCACGTCTGCACCCACCGCCGCCACGTCCACGCCCGACGCCGTAGCCACCACCGCCGTGGCCGGCACCGCCGCCGCCAGCACCGCCGCCGCCAGCACCGCCGCCACAACGTCCACCACGGACACCTCCACCGCCGTCACGTCCGCCACAGAGAGTACTAACCCTACTAATTCCACAGAAACGAACACGGACAGCCAGGCGACAAAAGAGACTCCGCCGGCACGCAAAAAGGCACCGAGCACGCGCGCCTCGGCGAAATCCAGGGCTCGCAAGCGCGAGCTCGAGAAGGCCCGGCAGGAGCTGCAGAAACAAGTGGAGCTTGCAGCCGCGCGCGTCACTCTGCTCGAACAGGAATCAAGCGACGAGGGAGAAGACGACGACGACGACGGGGCCACGCTGCGCGAAGAGCGCACCACTACATGGGTTGAAAGGAACACCCTAGCACTCACCTCTGGAGCGTACGTGGACGGGAACACCGCCGACACTGCGCCGGGAGGGCTCAAGCCCTTGGTCCCTGCTGGAGGAGGGCTCAATACGTCGCGGCCACCGCCGTGCCGCGACGAACTCCAGCCGGGGGGCACCGACCAGTCACCGACTCAACAGAGTCAGCTTCCCGTCCCCTACGTCGAACCGACTCCGGTGTTCGACTATAGAGAGCTAGCCTCAGCTCTAACTATGGCAGCCCGGTCCATGCAACCGGTAAGTACGAAAAACTATGAATTACCAGTGTTCGCAGGGGCCGCGGCCGAATGGCTGTCATACAAGAACGCGTTCGAAGAAACCGCAACGCATCTCACCGAGCAAGCCAACCTGATGAGACTCCGCCGCAGTCTCAAAGGACCCGCTCGAGAAGCCGCACAGTGCCTGTTCGTCGGCTCAACAACGTGCGCCGAAGTCATGAGGCTCCTCGCGTCAAGATTCGGACGACCAGACGCTCTGGTCATAGTGGAGATGGAAAAACTCCGAAGCCTTCCGAAACTCGCCGACAACCCGAGGGATCTCTGCACGTTCGCCTTAAAAGTAATCAATATCACCGCCACGGTGAAAGCACTTAATAAGGTACATTACCTTTTTAATCCAGAAATAGTGAGAGGCGTCGTGGACAAGCTGCCCCCGACGCTGAGATATCGTTATTACGATTACGCCGCAGAAAAGGACCCCCAGGAGCCCGACCTCGCAACACTGACGAGATTCCTGGAACGAGAAGTGGAACGCTGCGGTAGCTACGCACCGGCCGAGATCATCGCGCCGGCGCTAGAGAACAAGAAAACCGTAGCTGAGAAAAGGGTCCGTATCACATCGAAGAAAAGAAACACGAGCCGTCCTCCTGTCCGATCTGCAAAAAGGGAGAACACAAGACTCAAGATTGTCCGAATATGAAAAGGGCAGAAGTCTCGGCGCGCTGGAAACTAGCCAAGACCCACCGCCTGTGCTTCCGCTGCCTCCGAGTCCGTCGTAAACAACATAGCTGTAAGTACATAAGGTGCGAGAAAGATGGCTGCCAGTACGCTCATCACCCTTTGTTACACGCAGATACGACAACAGCGCCACCCTCCGAGGCAGCGGTGGACTTCGTCGCCACAACCAAGAGTGCGACAAGGACAGCGATACTCAAAGTGCTACCAGTAGAAGTGTCCGGTCCGGCGGGAGCGTACGCAACTTATGCTCTACTGGACGACGGATCGACCTGTACACTTATCGAGAACGAGATCGCAGAGAAAATAGGAGCTACGGGGCCGCTATCGCCTTTCTACATCGAGACAGTGGGCGGCTCAAAAGTCGACGAGGACAATTCAAGGCGAGTTTGTTTTAACATAAAGGGACCGGACTCTGACAGTTTTCAGATCTCAGCGCGCACGATGGGCGGACTCAACCTCTCGTCTCAGTCCCTGCGGAGGGAAGACGTGGAGGGCTGCCCTCACCTGGCCGACATCGCGGACAAGATCGCGTACGAGAAGTGTACGCCCATGATCTTGCTGGGACAAGACAACTGGCACCTACTCCTCTCCCACGCTACTAGAAGCGGGGAACGGGGACAACTCGTCGCGTCGAAAACGGCACTCGGATGGGTGCTACACGGCATGAAAGAGGCCCGCGGCAGAGCACAGCGCCACAGAGTACACCACGCCGTCCCGCACTCACAGGACACGGAGGAGGATAACATGGAGGAAATGATGCGTGAACACTTTGCTCTTGAGTCCCTAGGCGTCGAGCCGAAGCGATCCTACAACGATGACGAGAAACGTGCACTGCAAATACTCGACGAGAAGACTGTTCGAGTACCGGCGGGAGGCTTCAAAACGGGCCTGCTGTGGAGGAAGGACAACCCAGACCCACCTCACAGCTACGAACACGCGCTACGCCGGCTACAACTCGTCGAAAAGAAGCTCGATCGAGATGAAGAGATGAAAAATAGGTACTCTACGCAGATGCAAGTACTCATCGACAGCGGTTTCGCCGAGCCCGCACCTACAGAGAAGTCAAAACGGGTATGGTACTTACCTCATTTCGCTGTTATTAATCCTCAGAAGCCAGAGAAACTCCGCATTGTCCACGACGCTGCAGCAAAGACGCGCGGGGTCAGCCTGAACGACCTCTTGCTGTCCGGACCCGACCTACTGCAATCGCTGCCTGGGGTCCTTATGCGGTTCCGACAGCGCCCCGTAGCGGTCACAGCTGACATCAAGGACATGTTCATGAGAGTCGCGATAGTACCAGAGGACCGGGACATGCAGCGTTTCCTGTGGAGAAGCGACAGGCGGGAGGAACCGCCGGAGGAGTACCGCATGAAGAGCGTCATATTCGGCGCAACCTCCTCTCCTTGTACTGCGATCTACGTGAAGAACAACAACGCGGAGGAACACGCGGCGGACTATCCAGAGGCGGCGGCGGCTATAGTGCGGAACCACTACGTAGACGACTACCTGGCAAGCTACGCTACGGAAAAGGAGGCGCTACGCGTGTCTACCGAGGTCGCCTACATACACGAGAGAGGTAACTTTTGCTTACAGCGCTGGGTGTCAAACTCGGCACTACTGCGCGACCACTTCGCGCCGGGGGCGGCGCAAGAAGCGAAGCTCCTCGCCCCCGAGAAGATACTCGGGATGATGTGGAATCCCGGGCCCGACACGCTGTCCTTCAACATCAACGCCGCAAAGATCCCGCAGGATCTGCTAGATGGTACAAGGCTGCCGACGAAAAGAGAAGCACTACGGGTCGTGATGTCCATCTTCGACCCGCTCGGCCTCGTCACGCCGGTCACTCTGCAAGCGAAGCGCATCCTACAGAACACTTGGCGCTCCGGCATCGGATGGGATGACGCGCTACAGCCTGCCGAAGCAGACGAGTGGGGAAGATGGATAACACAGGTACAACAACTAACCCTTATTGCTGTGCCTCGTTGTTACCCACGGTTAGCCGATGCCGACAACATCGAACTACACACGTTCGTAGATGCGAGCTCCTCTGCCTACTCCGCCGCCACGTACTGGCGGACCGTCAACGAGCAGGGCGAAATACAAGTTTCGCTCATCGCCGCCAAGGGGAAAGTGGCGCCACTGAAGACGGTGTCCATCCCACGACTCGAACTGCAAGCCGCGGTTCTGGGTTGTCGCCTGGCGCAGACAGCGGCCGCCGAACACGACATCAAGCCGACCCGCCGAGTCTACTGGTCAGACTCCCGAACGGTGCTAGCTTGGCTGCGCAACGGACCGCGCGCCTACAAGCCCTTCGTGTCGCACCGAGTCGCCGAGATAGCGGAGGCTACAAAGACCGTCGAGTGGAGGTGGGTACCTACGAAAGATAACGTAGCCGACGACGCCACCCGCCAGACGCCGCCCGACTTCGACGCCGAACATCGCTGGTTCCGGGGGCCGACGTTCCTGTTCTTGCCCGAGGAACAATGGCCACAAGAACAAGAGGTAGCGGTAAGCGACACCGGTAAAGAGAGAGTGCACGTAGTGAAGACTACCGCACAGCTGTCAGCGGCGCTACCCGACCTCACCCGCTTCTCGTGCTGGCTCCGAGCAACCCGCGTCACAGCGCGAGTCCTCCAGTACATCGACATGTTGCGCAACCGAGAAGTTTGCGCAGCAGCACGCAAGCGAACAAAGCACGGACCCGAGGACGACCCGGCGTGGCGCGCTACGCGCCCGGCTCCGCTCACGAACAAAGGAAAGGTGAGCGAACGAGCAACGAGCGACCGTATAGTACCGCTACAGGCGCGGTATTTAGACGAAGCAACAGCACTGTGGATACGCGCCCAACAACAAGAAGTGTTCGGCGCCGAGCTCTCCTGCCTACAGAGCGGGAAGGAGCTACCAGGGAGCAGTCGACTCGCGAAGCTGTCCGTTGTCCTGGACGACAACGGGGTCATCCGCCTACGTTCAAGAATCGCCGCCGCCGCTGACATCACTGAAGCCCAGCGCGCACCGGCCGTGTTGGACGGCGACCACCGGTGGACTCGGCTCTACATCAGGTGGACACACGCCAGTCTACACCACGGTGGCTTCGAGACTACAGCGAACGAGGTCCGTCAACACTACTGGGTGCTGCGCCTACGCAACTCTGTGCGTAGCGAGACAGCGCGCTGCTAGCGCTGTCGGGTCATCAAGGCGAAACCAGCGCAACCGTCGACGGGCGACCACCCAAGAAGCCGCCTCGCACATCATAACCGAGCCTTTACTTTCACGGGGCTTGATTATTTTGGTCCGCTCACTGTTACAGTTGGCCGCAGCAAACAGAAACGCTACGGGGTCATCTTCACCTGCCTGACAACACGGGCGGTGCACCTCGAGCTGGCGGGGAGTCTCACTACTGACTCCGCCATCATGGCACTGCGTCGCTTTATTGGTAGACGCGGCTGCCCGACAGAGCTGTGGTCAGACCAGGGGACCAATCTACGCGGAGCTGACGTCGAGCTCCGCCGGGCGGCAACCGCCGCGATGGAGGCGGAGTCCTCTGTCCGCTTCATCCATTGGCGGTTCATCCCGCCAAGCGCGCCGTTCATGGGTGGGGCGTGGGAACGCCTCGTCCGCAGCTGTAAGGTGGCGTTCGCTGCCACACTACACGAGCGAGCGCCCCAAGAAGAGGTCCTGTGCACCCTGCTGGAGAGGCTGAGCACACAATAAACTGCCGGCCTCTCACTCACCTGTCAACCGATGCAAGCGATCCCGAGGCCCTCACTCCCAACCACTTCCTGTTGGGCGGCCCATCCAGAGTCCCGCAACCCGGAGCGTACACCGAAGGGGACTCCACCGGCCGGCTCAGCTGGCGCACTAGCCAGCGCCTGGCTGACACATTCTGGGCCCGCTGGGTCCGTGAATACCTGCCCGACCTCCAACACCGGCGGGAGCCCCGAGCCTCAAACGGGGCTCTGAAGATCGGCGACCTCGTCCTAATAGCGGACGGGACGCTGCCACGCAACAGCTGGCCACGCGGAGTCATCGAGGCAGTCTTCCCGGGACCAGACGGCGAGGTACGAGCAGTGGACGTGCGCACCAACAAGGGCATCCTGCGGCGGCCGACCAAGAAGCTGGCCATACTCCACGTCGCGAACGACTGATCTCCAGCTACGAGCTGCGGCGGGAGAATATGTTCGCGACAAAGTAGAATTATATAATTGATTTGTATATAATAGTTATAGTTTAATTATTTGTTGTGATAATCGTTTTATAGTTCCTAATTAGTTTTGTATATGTTTGAATTTATTTACAAAGAATAAATAAAACTAGATAGGAAGGCGGGTGTACAAGGCGCCCCCTGTCGAGGGGAAACAAAGACTCGAGGCGAGTCGGGGGACGGGGGCACCAGACCACCGCGGGGTATGCGCGGTAGGTCGGGGATCGAGGTACGCCCGCCGACCAATCAGAACCATGTTAGAGCAGTATAAATATAGGGACAATTTCCACTGTGAATCACTCAAAACTCAAAAACTCAAAACTCAAAACGTTTATTCTGTAAATAGGCCACAAGGGCACTTTCACATGTCATTTCATTTCATTTTTTACAGAACATTTGGTATTATTATCATATTATCAGAAAAAAAAAGTACTCCCACCACCACTCCATTCGACTTCAGTCTTGTCGAAATTGACACGGTTAAGAAGGCGGTGCTTGCCATCTCCTCAAAAGCTGTAGGTGACGACAGTATCTGCTCGAGAATGATAAACAGCATCCTTGATTTCCTCCTACCTGCCATTACACACATTGTTAACTTCTCTCTATCTCAGTGTTCTTTTCCTAATGTGTGGAAAAAGGCGTTAGTTATCCCTCTTCCCAAAACCTCAAATCCATCTTCATTTAAAGATTATCGTCCAATATCTATCCTGCCTTTCCTTTCCAAAGTCCTTGAATCGATTGTCCACACTCAACTCTCCTCCTATCTTTCCTCTAACAGGCTGTTGAATCAATTCCAGTCCGGATTCAGGCCGGGACATAGTACCGTCTCGGCCTTACTTAAAGTGACCGATGACATTGAATCAGCAATGGATATCAAGCAGATCACTGTGTTAGCGTTACTAGACTTTAGCAGTGCCTTTAACTGTGTTGATTTTGACATCCTCGTTGAGATACTGAAGTCCCTGAATGTCTGCTCGGCCGCTGCCAGCTGGTTCGGCTCCTACCTGAGAGGTCGTCAGCAGCGTATTAGGTCCGAGGAGACTTCCACGGAGTGGTGCGACCTTTCTTCTGGAGTTCCTCAGGGTGGTATTCTTTCCCCTCTTCTTTTCTCCGTCTTCATCAATTCCATTTCGGATGCCATTTCTTCTTCTTACCATCTTTATGCCGATGATCTGCAAATCTACCGCCATTTCTCTCCAAGTGATATGATTTCTTCTGTGGGTGCATTAAATGACGATCTCGAGAACATCAGGGGCTGGGCTCTGTCTCATGGACTACTTGTCAATCCCAGTAAGTCGCAAGCCATGATTGTCGGCTCCAGACACTCCCATAGTGTATTACAGCATCTGCCTCTTGTTCCTGTAACTTATGATGGAACCATAATTCCGTACAGTACTAAGGCAAAAAATCTAGGAGTTATCTTTGACAATCAGCTTTCATGGTCTGCTCACGTCTGCGAAGTTAGTAGACGAGTCTTTGCCACATTTCACTCCCTCAGGCGCCTTCAAAACTTTCTGCCTCGTCATACTAAAATTACTCTGGCCCAGTCTCTTCTCCTTCCTCTCATTGATTACGCAGATGTCAGCTGGATCAGCGCGAACGAAGAGCAACTGAACAAACTCGAGCGACTTCAAAATCTCGGGATTCGGTTTGTCTTCGGGCTGCGTAAGTATGACCATGTCTCCCAGTGTCGTAGGGAACTGCAGTGGCTTCCAATTCGTCTTCGCCGGGATACCCATGTTCTCATTCTACTCAATATTCAATATTCTGCACAACCCTCGCTACCCCAGCTTCCTGCGTGATCGGTTTGAGTTTCTTTCTTCGGATAGGTCTCGGAGATCAAACACTCGGTCGCTGCTTGCAACTCCTCAACACAACTCAGTCGCATATGGGCAAGGATTCAGGATCAGTGCTATCAGGCTCTGGAACAAGCTCCCCAGTGCCATCAGGGACAGTCCGTCACTTAACGTTTTTAAGATTCGCTTGAAAGATCATTACCTCTCTCTTCCATAGTATGTATATATAATTTGTATATGTATTTTTTGTATGTATATAACTTGTATGTGTATGATATGTATGTATGTATATAATATTATATAAATTAGGTGTAGTAGTATTAGGTATATGTACCTACTTATATTATTATTGTGTATGAATAATTTTGTTGTGCAAATAGGTTTTACTCTCACAATCCACTTTCCTTTCCTATCTGGGTTTGCTGGTAGAAATCTCTTTTATAGAGATAAGCGCGCCTCTTGTACATATATCTTTCTTTGTATATCTCTGTATGTTTGTTTTGTGCAATAAAGTATTCATTCATAATTAATTATTGTTTCTGAGAGATGTAAAGAGTCTCAAATGTCATAATAAAATAATTAAAATATAAATAACAGAGATGTATAGTCTCTTTAGTCAATAATACAATGATAATAGGAGATGTAAATGGTCCCCACAGTCAAGAGTTGTATAATTAAATTAATCTTTGGAGGTGTAAAAGGCCTCCAAGTGTCCAGTAAAAGAAACTCTGGCAGTGAGGATGCTCACAATTAATTAGAACAATTCAGTCCCAAGCATTTTTATCGTCTATGTACTCTTTAATACTGTAGTAAGCTTTAGAAATAAGCCTTTGCTTGATGTATTTCTTGAACTTATTAATTGATAGATCTGTCAAAGTGCTTGGGAGTTTATTGTAAAATCTTACACAATTACCCTTGAACGAGTTTTTTATTTTATGGAGCCGAGTAGTGGGCACTGCAAGTTTGTCCTTGTTTCTAGTATTAAAGTTATGTATATCACAGTTTCTTCGAAAGTTAACAATGTTCTTATGGACATACATAATATTCTCGTAAATATATTGACTATGGACTGTCAATATATTTACTTCTTTAAACTTATTTCTAAGAGAATCTCTATTATTCATTTTATAAATCGCACGAACAGCCCGCTTTTGCAGCACAAAAATAGTATTTATGTCAGCAGCACTGCCCCAGAGCAGAATACCGTAGGACATAATACTATGAAAATAACTAAAATAAACTAATCTGGCTGTTTTTAAATCTGTCAAGTGACGGATTTTCCTGCATGCAAAAGCTGCAGAGCTCAGTCTGTTCGATAGCTTATCAATATGTGGACCCCATTGGAGTTTGGAATCCAACGTTATACCTAGAAACACTGTGCTGGTTACCAATTCCAATTCCTCATTTTTAATTGTTATACATGTCTGATTATTTTTAACGTTAGTAGTAAGAAACTTAACACATTTAGTCTTTTTCTCATTTAATAGCAAATTATTAACATTAAACCAATTTACCACTCTTGATATGGTATTGTTCACGTGATCATCAGTAGCGTGTTGGTTTCGCTTTGTTTTAAAAATAAGTGAGGTGTCATCAGCAAACAGTACCATATCATGACAGTCCCTTCCTAGATAGGGTAAGTCGTTTATATAGATGAGGAATAGGAAGGGTCCCAATATTGAGCCCTGTGGCACGCCCAAAGAAACCAATGATCCTGGTGATCGTTCTCCGTTTACGTCTACCCTTTGTATTCTTCCGTTCAGATAAGATTTTAACAAATTCAATGACGTGTCTCTAACTCCATAATGATGTAATTTCCTGATCAATGTTTCATGACAAACGCAATCAAAAGCCTTAGATAAGTCACAAAAAATGCCTAGGGCATCTTGTGACTCTTCCCAGGCATCAAAAATACTTTCAATGAACTGAATTCCGGCATCTGTTGTTGAACGACCGCGAGTGAATCCAAACTGTTTGTTATGCATTAGCTTATTTGATTCAAAATGATGTAATAGCTGTGATAAGATTAATTTCTCAAAAATTTTACTAAAAGTTGGTAGTATTGATATAGGTCTGAAATTGGTGGGGTCTTGAGTACTACCTGCTTTGAAGAGGGGAATTATCTTACTTTGTTTCATTAAATCAGGAAATTCACCGCAGTCTATACAATTGTTGAAAATGACCGCTAGGTCAGGTGCAATTAATTCGATCAGGGATTTAACGACGTGAACAGAGAGTCCCCAAAGATCATTCGTTTTCTTAACATTTATCAATTTAAATGCCTTTACGACATCTGAACTTGTGACGTGCTTAAAATTCAAGTATGAAGCACACTCTGAGACATTATCTTTTAATATTGCAACAGCAGACAAAGGTGACGAATTTAAATACTTAGTCGTGGAAGCCGGTGCATTAGTAAAAAACGATTCAAATTCAGTTGCAACTTCTAAGCTAGAACTCGTAAGCTGTCCATTGATTTTTAGTTCGTAATCGTGACTCGCTTTTTTACTACGACCGGCCTCCTCATTAATTATTTTCCAAGTCGTTTTTATAACATCGGAACTATTCTTAATTTTACTACTCAGAAAATTACGTTTAGCTGTATGACAGTCTAATTTAAATTGTTTGGAGAACTGCTTGACTTGTTCTTTAAATTCGTCACTCATGTTGAACCGTCGTTCCTCATACAATGCATACAATGCTTGCCTGCGTTTATGCAACTCTGCAGTAGCCCACGTACTAAAGTCGTTTGAACCACTAACCACAACCGATTTTGAAGTGAATATCGCGCTGTACTGTTTCATAAAGGTTTCAAAGAATAAGTATACATTATATTAGGAGACTGTTCAGCAGCCAAAAACGGTAGTTCCTGGGCTAAAGAGTATCTCATTCTTTCTAACCGGTCAGCAGTTATTGGCACAAACGAAATTTTCTTTTTAATGACAGGTTCTCTAATAGAATCAAATTGAAATAATTGACCTAAATGATCTGAATCCAATTCACTGATAACACTTTTACTGATTGGAATAACATCAGTAAAAATGTTGTCAATGCATGTAGCACTAGTAGCAGTCACTCTTGTTGGCTCCATAAATAAATGGCTAAGCCTAAATGATGAGAAAAGATTTATTAATCTAACGCTGAGAGTAGTTCTTTCTAACAGATTAACATTGAAGTCACCACATATAATTAATCGTTTCGTACTGTGTGATGAAATAGTTAGGACGGATTCCATTATTTTCTCGAACATTTCAAAGTCGCTCATGGGTGGCCTATAGACACATATAACGATGAACTGTTCTAATTCCACAGCTGCAAGTTCTATAGTTCGTTCAACAGATAAGGAAACAATGTCCTTACGTTCCTTGAATTTCATATGATTGTTTAGTATGATTAATGCCCCACCATGTATTGAATTAAGTCTGGTGAACGAACTACCAACCTGGTGATCTTTAAAGCTAAACATAATTTCATTAATAGTTAACCAGTGCTCTGTTATGCACAAAATGTCAATTTTATTACAATTTAAAAATAACTCTATTTGTAGATCTTTGCCTCTAATACATTGAATATTCTGATGAACCAGGCTTATATACTTAGCATGTGAGCTTCCCTTATTCTTAGGGTTTTCTAATATACTAGAACATATGTTGCCAGAGCCTGGGTCCTCTGTTGTCCTATGAACTAATTTAAATGCATCCTGTTATTCTGGTCTGATACCAGATTCATATTAGGCTGCTCAGTAAAAGCAGAGTTAGAAGCCAAATTTTTGGCTGTAATGTCATATAAATATAATAGTGACATAGCTATTTGTCGTTTACAATAATTTGAAAGGTAAAATGTACCTTTAGTCATAGTAAAATAATTACTAACATAATTGTTAGTGTCAATAATATCAAACTTATTATTATATGTACATAAATTGTACATAGTTATATTCATATTATGTCTATATACATTTTCATTTTGTGTCAATTGGTTGCAGTAGGGAAATGTGAACAATATAATTTTTTTCACACTAAGACCATTCAATGTTTCATAAAATTTTATTAAATTATTTTTGTTCACATCTCCCCTATTGCCCATGAAAATTATCAGTGTGGCACTGGCTGTGATAGTGCTGTCATTCAAAATTTGATTTATAATATTATCTACAGTGCTAAAAGGTGAGCAATTACTAATAACACTATGTCCCTTAGAGTATGAGTGGAGTGCTGAGCCCATACCACTTCCAATCTCATCACAGTACATTATAATATCAGGTGTTGTGGTCATATCAGACTTGGCAGAACTATTATCAGTAACACCTTGTGTTGGTAAACTGTCACACAAGCCCGGAGAGTTGCCCGCTGTCAAACAACCACCTTTCTGCTCACAGCGACAAGTATGGTTGTTGGTCAGCGACTCAAACCGCTCACAATTATGGTTCATTTCTTGAATTAAATCATCCATAGCCAATGAGTATTCATTTATAACTTTCTCAGAGTTCAAATATGCCTGTTTAGTGATCTCAATGAATCCTCCAAGCTTTGGATTTTCAAATGTAAGTTTTGTGTGTCAGTTTCATACATCAACTTAGTACTTTCTAATTCTAATACACACATATTCAAATCATGTAATAAGTTTACATTTTTCTTGCTTACTTTTAAGTTTTTAGTACACAATTTATTATGTTTTATTAATTTCTGAGTTTTCCGTATATACCTATTTATTTTACCTAGTTTGTTATTGCTGCAACTTAATAACCTTGATGTGGGCAATGTGTCATTAGTTAAATCAATGACATCATCAAGGCTTCCAGTTGCAACAGTAACCAGCTGCGGGCTGATCCCTACGACTTCACTGTAGAGGCTCTGGGTCTGCAACGCTGCGGTGTTTTCCTTCTCCTCCTGGAGTGCATGTATTTGTTTATGGGCATCGAACAATGCTTTCTCCAGGGAATCAATCGATTTCAGGGCTTGCTCGTACTCTGCACTACATACAGTGAAGCTATCTACGGTGACCTGCAGCTTGTCCCGCTCAACAATTACATCACTACATTCTTGTTCTAATACACATAATTGTTTCTTTAGCTTATCTCTACTTTCAAGTACTGATAATAGCTCTTTCTCATTTTCCTCCCTTTCACAGAGAAATTCGGTGACCATTTCCTTTGATTTTTTTAATTCTAGTAAGGTAACTTTGAGCTTGTCATTTTCCTGCTGTCGGGAGGCGACAGCAGCAGCTCTGCGGGTCATCATGGTTACAGTTGAGATAAGAATCAAGGAATTGCACACCAAAACAATACGAAATTACTTACGTGGAATAGTAACGTTTTTCAGCGTTTGCACATCACTAATTGCTATGAAATATATTTTAAACGTTGTTAAATATAATAATTTAACAATAAGGTAACAAAAAGCGCCGAAAGTGTACGGAAATAACAAATACTTTTATATTTATAACCTGCAACGGTCACAAATTTAACATGTTTCGAGACACTAGTAAACGTCACTAAAACACACTGCAAACAATAGAAAGACTTAACATTACACTATAATCCTAAAATAACACTAAATTGGGCTCAGAATTACACTAAATCATATTAAAATATAAATTTTTCTAGGGACGTAGTGAAATCAGCTGTTTGCCGTTTGACAGCCAGTGTTACTCTTCGCTCAGACTCCGAATAAAACACTGCTCCTGAGAACCCGGCCTTTTCTTCAAACCTCTCCACCCCCTGTCAAGTAGTGGGCCAGATCGAAGGTGGCCCACATAATGTTTATAACAGTAATCTAGAACAGGTAGCGAGACGGGATAGCGACTGTACCTTTCAGAACCTGCTTAACTAAACTGAGTGTGAAATGTGACAACACACGAATAGAACCAGAAGAAAACACCACAGCAACTCATGGCTATTAAAGTAAAAATACATACATGTTGCCAGAAAACTTATACCTAGGACGTGAGGATATGAATGTTCCCCATTTTCCCTGTCCAGAGAGAATATGTAGGTACATGCTACTTACTTACTATAAGACCTAAGTTTTCCTATAATTTAGTCTCTCGTGAGGTACTTTCATTGATGAAATTTTGACTGAAGATTCACTGATGCGATTTTTATCAGAAATTTTACGAAGAACTCAAACAACACAGCGTGGCTCAAAAACGAATGGCGACTCTGTGACCCCGTGAAGAACGAGACAGATGTCCAGCAGCTGATTGATTTCCTGGAGTCCATGTACACCACCCTGGCAATGGTCAACTATCCGTTCGCGACGGACTTCCTGCTGCCGTTGCCTGGCCAACCTGTGAGAGTAGTGTGCCAGTATCTGAACGAACATCTCGCGGGAAAGGATCTTATACAGGTAATGGTCTCTAGAGTTTAGATCACGAAGGATTCAGCATTAAGTCAAAGTCAAAGTCAAAGTACTTTATTACTGTAGATATTTACATATACTTAGCAAACGTAATTTTTTGCCTCTTCTCTACATTGGATCACTGTGGGAGAAGAAGGGCGTAGAAACTCCCACAGATTAATTTTTAGATCTCTTTTAAAAATAGGTTGTGCTTAACTAATACAATTATGTTTTTTTTTATTAATAAGCAGGCAATAATAAATAATTACAAAATTATTAACAGCGAGGTCTGTGTTGAGCTAGATTAACCCCATACAGTCCTGTCATTTAAGTAATCTCGAACATTGTAATATCCCTTTTTCGACAAAGTCGCTTTAACATGCTTTTTAAATTGCTCAAATGGCAATTTCGAAATCTCCAGAGGTATCTTATTATAGTAGAGAATGCACTGACCCTTGAAAGAATTGCTAACCTTCGCGAGTCTAAATTGGATCGCACACAGTCTGTGATTATTTCTTAGGTTAACATTGCAGCTATCGCTAAGTTTGGTAAATGTTGTAAGGTTCTTGCGTACATACATTATATTTTCGAAAATAAATTGACTAGCCACAGTTAGTATGTCAATTTCTTTAAAAAGCTCTCTTAAGGAGTCTGTTCGTTTTAAATTTTAAATTGCTCGAATAGCTCTTTTCTGTAAAATAAAAATAGTTTGAATATCCGCTGCTTTCCCCCACAACAAGATACCATAGGACATCTCACTATGAAAGTAACTAAAATATACTAGCCTAGATGTAGCCACATCCGTGCTTTGTCTGATGTTCCTAACAGCGTAAGCCGCAGAACTAAGTATACCAGCTAATTTATCTATGTGGGATCCCCACTGCAATTTGCTATCTATGGTTATTCCAAGAAACTTCGCATAATTTACTAATTCTAACGTGCTGTTGTCTAACATCAAACTGGTCTCAACTTGCCTGACATTTGGAAGTGAGAATTTGATACACTTGGTTTTACCAGCGTTTAACAATAAATTATTAACTGTGAACCAATTCAAGGTTAAAGACAATACACCATTAACATCATCAAAATATCCTTTTGGTCTTTCAATTTGCAGACCATTGAATACCATTGAAGTATCATCAGCAAACAACACTATGTCAATTAATTTCTCCACCATGAAAGGCAGATCGTTCATATATACCAGGAATAAGAAATGGCCTAATATGGAACCTTGTGGAACGCCAATTTTTACACCCGATCCATCAGATTTAACACCGTTTACTTCTGCCTTTTGAATTCTATTGCTTAGGTATGATCTTAGTAGATCCAACGCTTTATTTCTAACTCCGTAATTATTTTATTATAAGCGTATTATGATCAACACAATCAAACACGTTCGACAGGTCGCAAAAAACTCCGATAGCATCCTGTGCGGCCTCCCATGCAGAATAAATATGAGATATAAGGGTAATACTCGCATCCGTAGTCGATTTACCCCTAGTGAAACCGTATTGTTTGGCGTGGAGTGGTTTTGTACGGTTGAAGTGTGAGAGCATTTGATTGAGTATAATCTTTTCAAATATTTTACTTAGTGTTGGAAGAACAGATATTGGTGAACAGAGGTATCAGTTTATTGTGTTTCATGAGGTCTGGGAAAGCCCCATCTTCAACACATTTATTGATATATAAGCTAGGTGTGGGGCTATAACTAGAATTACTGAACCAATGACTTTGACTGATATACCCCACAGGTCTTCCGTATTTTTTAAGTTAAGTAATTTAAACGTTTTGACAATGTCCTGGGGATATACATGATGAAATTTTAAATATACGTTACTGACGCTAGTGTTATTTTTTAATAAAGTCTTTGCTTCATATAGAGATGAATTTAGACGGTCTGTTGTGAATAAGGGTGAAGAATGATTCAAAAGCTCGAGCAACATCAGCGCTGGATTTAACAACATCATCACTTATCTTTAGGCAGAAATCATTGTCCCTTGGTATAACTTTGCCAGTTTCGCGGTTTATTATTTGCCAAACTGTTTTCATTCTATTATTTTAATTTTGAATTTTTCTATTAATGTGTAAAGTTTTTGCAGTTCTACAAACCAACTTGAAAGTTTTGGAATATTTTTTAACATAGTCATTTAATTTTCGATCAAAGTTATAGGTTTTTTGTTCATAAAGGTCATATAAGATAACTCTACTTTTACGAATTGCAAACGTTACCCAGTCATTAAATTTCGATTTACCGTTGTAGTCACTGACTTTCTTTAATTTAAAAACTTCATTGAATTCTGTCTGAATAATGTTGAAGAAGTCTGAGTAGATTTTGTTTGGGTTCTGTTCATCAAAATCCGGTACTGGCAAATTTATATCTAACTTTTTCATATACGTCTCTAGTCTATGGGATGTAATAGGCCTATAAAATGATGGATCAGTCCTATATTTACTGGCAATTGGGAATTAAACTGTTTGACCACTGTGATCGGAGGGTAAGCAGTTAATTACATTTTTACTTGTGAATGCACAGTCACAAAAAACGTTATCTAAGCAAGTTTGGCTAAGTGTAATTCTAGTCGTTGGTTAATATGTTGGCGAAACGAAAATGGACACGAACCGCACTTTAACGAAAATCGAGACGAGAATACGATGCCATGCAGGATGGCTATTGAAATAGGAATAACATTTAACTTGGCGAAAAGTTTGTAAGTCTTGTGCTTAGACCGATGTTAGAAAATGTTATATTTTCATTTCAGGGCATCGGCAAAGTGTTGGAGACATTCACAAACTACGACAAGAACAACAAGTGTGTCGACTACAAGAAGGGTGACGACTACGGCAACTTGGACGCCTCTGGGTGGGACTATCAAGTAAGTAGGAGGGTGGAATTATTGAAATTGCTGCGGCAATAAGCTAGCCCCCTGCCGCGCAATAAGGAAGGTTGAAGTATGGCTCAACTTGGCCAGAACAGTGGCGCTGCCACTGCGAATGATAAAAAACGTGAAGCTATAATGTCGCTTCAATTTCCCCAGGCCTGCACCGAGATGGTTATGCCGGCATGTGCCACCGGAGTTGACGACATGCTCGAGCCTTCGCCGTGGAACCTGACGCAATTCTCTGAGGATTGCTACAGGAAGTACAACGTCTACCCCCGGCCTGATGCCGCCAGGACCGAGTATGGTGGGGACAGGCTGAGTGCCGCGTCTAATATTGTCTTCAGTAATGGACTCCTGGATCCTTGGGCTGCAGGTGCGTCGACTCATGTTATTGTTTAATGCGGATCAAGATAATGTCTTTGACAGTCCTATGATTTGAATCATACATATAGGTAGGTACGTTGACATGTTTTAACCCATAAAGGGTGGAAAAGACAACGATCTATAGAGGTGAAAGCTGACTCCAACTGAGGCCAAGCAACCTGGCGCAGGATGTACTAGCGGTTCAACGGGCGTAGCTTATGACTGGTGGCCAATCTATTTTGAGAAAAGCTGAGATATTGAAATTTTATGAAAATGCCATTGCTCATCCCATCCTGCCTGTCAGCCCATCGCCGATGAGGATATATCTTTTAGATTATACCCTTGGTATTGTCCTCAGGTGGTATACTAAACAGCGTGAGCAGCACCGTAAAAGCAGTGGTCCTGATTGACGCAGCACACCACCTGGACCTGATGCCGCAGAACGAGAAGGACCCCAGCTCGGTGAAGATGGCCAGGGACTTCCACAAGCAGAACATCAGGAAGTGGATCAAGGAGTTCCGTGACAGAGAGGATGCCGCTTTGAAGAATAGGGGTTAAGTTTAGAGGAGGGTATCGTCTCTAAATCATTATGAATGAGTGAACAAACGATTGACGAAATAAAAGTGCCATTTATCTCACGTGATTGTTAATTGGGCATCTAGACATCGTAGGAATATTCATTCAGTATGTTGTTAAACTTAATTAAATGGTTTTGAGAAACAAGCGTGAACAATCTATTTTTTAGATATTAGTCTGGAGTTTGGAGATGTGCCAACGGATAGTATACCTATAATTCTGGAAAATAAAGGATATCAAGAGGGTCAACCTCGGAATGTGGGGTAATAAGCTGGAAACTTGCATTAACTCTTTATTATGGCATCTCAAATGTTTGCCCAAAAGTCAAAATAAATCACGTGACCGCGTCTTAGGTTATTCAAGGTCAAAAGTGTAAAAAACTTGTTTTTCGCAAATATCTCGCTTCCTGTGGTTTCAATGATGATGGCCTCTTAATATCAAATGCATGCAACTTTCTACTAATTTGGCATTCAAAATGTTTTATACCCCAAGCCGTTGTCATAAGGCGCGGTGAGGACGAGGTGCTATGCCAACCATGGCTTATTGTAACATCAATCGTGAGTCCCGGTAAATAGTTACTTGTGCAACAAGAGAGCATAGTTGATTTTTGCTGCTAGTGCTTATTTGAGTCCCGAGTGAGCGAAGGATTCTACGTTAGAATCCTGAGTGAATGACTGACTCAAAGGCACGAGATGGATATAACTTTGGTCTCGTGTTGTACATACAACTTTTCATCTCAGCAATGAGAACATACCAAATAATATAACGAAAAAATACAACATTGACCAGTGGAAAGCACAACACACGTCTGTTTCACATTACGTTTATTGCGAGACAAAATATTACCAAATACCCTACGTTACACCCTCACCTTTAATTTGAACCTTTCAACATTTAAAGAATGTAAACTAAATACATATTTTGTTCGATTCCAAATCGATATTCGATCGATGGTTTCTGAACGGCCATTTTGAATTTGACGTTAGCTGCCAACCTGGCAGTTTTTTGACAACTGACAGACGAAAGCCCTCGCAATGTAAACGCGTTTTGGTTAGGGTATTGAAATTAAATCGCAGGCCATCTGGAATGTATTCGGGTTTCCCTCAGGATTGTCTATATAGCTGAGTGTGTTGTGGTTCCCCGAACCAGATAAAGTTCGCATTTACGTGGCCGATTGGTTTTTTACCACGTAACATAACCTGTGTTGGAACACTGTGCTCATCGAAGCTGGCCCGCCAGTCGTACCTGGTTGGCTGAAGAACCTGTCTACCAAGAAAAGCCTAGGGTGCACCCGGGCCTTGCAGAGAGACAGGAGGTTGACGGGACCGAAGCACAGACCAGGTTAGATCGACCCCAATTACTTCAGCTCGGTGAATCGCCGACGTTCACACTTCTTGGCAACTGATCGTTACGCTACCTCGTAGCTGATGGGCCCCTACGAGGTCATTAGGTGCTGAGAAGCCTGAACAATTTGGTAGCTAGAGCGTGGCTTCCTGAGATTTGCAACCGTCAAGGGCTCCAGGAAGGCACGATTTGGGACTATCAATCTGTAGGTATAGGCGGTTATTAGGTAACTTGGTTGTGTTCCTATATCCACATAGATTGGTAGTATTGTAAGCTATAGGTCTATTGCTGGTAGTAGATAGACAGATATTGAATTGAAAATTGCATTGAAGTACCAGTTAGTCAATCTATTAGTGGTCTAGTAATGCTATTGAATGAATGTTTTGGTTAACATAGGTAGTTACATCTATTGATAGCAGGCTATTACATTGTTTTCAGTTTATAGCAATTTATAACTTGAACTAATATTGACTATCTGTGTGTGTTATAATGATAAAGGGAAACTAAATTGTATTTACAGAATTTATTTAGATATAAAACTCGGTTCCTATTGTTTAAGGAAAACAACATTGTTTAAGTTGTGGTTTAGGGTTCCCTCGTTTGGGTTGTAGACTGGAGGGTCCAATAAAATTGAGTTACTGCAAATTGTGAGTAAGTATCGTTCCGATCATGTCGTTATCTGAAATCCAGAAGGGTGTTTCTAAGGAACTCAGATGGTTTTCCTCCGCACACGGTCTGATAGACCGTTTAGATAGGCATGATGTGGTATTGGAGCCGTCTATGGACGTTAAGGAACGTTACAATAAGGTGCTCGAATTGTCCGCGCAGGCGGAATCAGTTGATGGTTGCGCACCTGACAGGCTGTCACGGTTGCTAGGGGATGTCGACCAATGTATGGAGATGGCAGCTGCTATCACGCAAAAGGCTGCGGACATACGTAGACAGCGCGAGTCCAGCCATGGTGGTGACATTGAAGCACCTCTGCCGCTTCAGGGTTCGGGGTCCAGGTTACCTGCCATAACTATGCCTACTTTTGACGGAGTGTCCGGTGAATGGATGAGCTTCATCAATCTGTTCGACAGTTTGGTGCACATGCGATCGGACATTACCAAGTCTGTCAAGATGGCTCAGCTGGTGGCAGCATTGAGGGGTGAGCCTAGGGAGCTGGTCGCTCATTTGACAGTTACGGAGGGTAACTATGAAACGGCCAGGCAATTGTTGGTCAGACGTTACCATAACAAACGGAGGTTGGCCGATGCCCAACTGAACCGTTTGTTTAGTATCCCGGTTGTGAACAAGGTCGGGGCCATACAGACGGAGGTTTTGAACCCATTGTTGTCCGTCACCAAGGCTCTAGAGAATCTTGGACTTCCGGTAGGTTGAATGGTCGTACCTACTGTTGTACATTGTACTTTCCCGCCTACCCGCTGACGTGCAGACTCGTTTCGAACAGTCTCACGGGAGGTCGGCCGAGGACCTGCCCGCCTTCTCCGACTTGGTCGGATTCTTGGAAGAGGAGGCTCGACGGGCAGAGAATTTGGGGTTGACGGTCACCCATCCTTCGGAGCCACAGAGAGCTGCCGGGAGCGCTGTGAGTAGGGGCCCTCCGACGAGGAAGGACCGCACCAACCGGCAGTCGTATGGGACTGTGAGCGAATTGACCCCACATGGTGAGACCTGCCCATGTTGTAGGCAGATTGGCCATGCTGTGGCCAATTGCAATAAGTTCGGGGAACTTAGGGTTCAGGGACGGCGCCGGATGGCCAAGCAGCGGAGCTGGTGTTTCCTGTGCCTCGGGCCACACATGGCTAGGGACTGCACGCGCACAAAAATGTGCGGATATTGTGGTGGGGCCCACAACAATCTGTTGTGCATGAACCGGTCCGGCCAACAGCCTCCACAGGGCCGTATCCAGGGTGACACGGCATGGGGCCCTGAGAATTCGTTTGCGACTCGGAGCGCAACTCAGGGGCCAACGTCCCCACGTCCACAGGGCCGTACCCAGGGTGACACGGCATGGGGCCCTGAGAATTCGTTTGCGACTCGGAGCGCAACTCAGGGGCCAACGTCCCCACGTGCACAGGGCAGTACCAGGGTGCAGGGCCGCACTCAGGACCATTACATGGGGGGCCCTGAGTTTTCGGTTGCGACCCAGCATCCGACCCAGCGGGACATTGGGTGTGTTGAGCAGGCCGTAACGGGCGGGTGGCATGGGACACCTTCGAGCTATGCGGGTGCGGTTCGGACGCCGCCTCAGTTGTCGCCCCGCTCGTCGCCTCGCCCTCGTCGGTCACATGTGATGTCCCCCCCGCTCATGGAGCGGCCACGGTTGAATTCACGCCCACCCCCCTTTACGGGGAATCGTAGGTTGGGAATGGAACCGGCGCGTGGGCCATTTGTACAATGGGACCCTCTGGCGTATAGCTGCATACCTGATCGGTTACAGGCACAGTGGGGCCCCGGGGGTCCTCGCTAGGAATTTGCGGCCCAACCATTGGTTGCCCCCCAACCGGAGACGGTGGTGTTACCGATCGCCTCTGTGCTTGTTTGGGATTTGGCGGGCAACCCAACATACGTTCGCGCCCTATTTGACAAAAACATCCGTGCAAGCTTTAGTAATGACGCATGTCATGGACAGACACCCCTTGGTGAAGTTGAATCCGGCCGTTCGATTCCTGACATCAGGACTCAAGTTGGCGGATCCCGATTTTGACACTCCAGCCCCGGTCGACCTGCTACTGGGAGCAGACGTTCTGGGTAGGTTTCTGTTGTCGGATCGGCGAGTTCTTCAGCCGGACGGGTTGATTGCTGTGGATACTAAGTTTGGTCACGTGATCATGGGTCCGGCATTGCCAATGGTTAGGCCTGCCGAGTCAGATGGCATACTTATTGGCTCAGCGTTGTCAGACGTTATCCAACGTTTCTGGGAGATAGAGGAACCTCCCACCGTTCGTCGAGTCGACGCAGACGAAGAAGAGTGCGAGTTGTTTTACCAGAATAGTACTGGTCGCCTTCGTTCTGGTCGTTTTGTAACTCGACTGCCTTTGAGGGCTGATCGACCGCCACTAGGAGAATCTAGGAAGATGGCTGAGACGAGATTGATGTCGATGGAGCGTAGGATGACAAGGGACGCCGTATTTAAACAAAAATATGTTGATTTCATGAGGGAGTATGAGTCGTTAGGACACATGTCGGTATCGGGTGTGGACTGGAGATCTGAGGATCATTGTTTCCTTCCACACCATGCCGTCCTACGAACCCCTACCGGCAAGATTCGAGTTGTTTTTGATGGGTCAGCACCTACCTCGAACGGGATGTCCCTGAATCAGTGTCTACATTCGGGACCCAAGTTGAGTCGTGATATTTCGGATATTCTCATGAGCTTTCGGAGGCACCAGATTGTATTTGTCGCAGACATTCGGATGATGTTTAGGCAAACGGTAATTCATCCGGCTGACAGAAGGTATCAGTTGATACTTTGGCGTGAGTCCACGGCCGAGCCAGTCAAGGTCTATGAGTTAAACACGAACACGTATGGGTTACGGTCTAGCCCGTATTTGGCGATGCGTACCCTGCGGGAGTTGGCGTCGCGTGACCGTGTGAGCTATCCTAGAGCCGCCGCTATCCTGGAGCAAGATTTGTACGTCGATGACGTATGCACAGGGGCAGCCAGTGTAGAGGAAGCTCTGGACCGACGTGACGAGCTCATTCAATTGCTGGAACGAGGCGGCTATGAACTACGTAAGTGGATGTCCAACTCCCCTGAGTTGATGGCTGGTCTCCCAGATGAGTTTCAACAAGACCCGCACGTTTTTGAGAATCCTGACAACCCTAACATGTTGTCAGTACTTGGAATTCAGTACCGGCCCGTCCATGATGAGTTTACCTATCGGGTGGTTTTAGAAACACCGAAGGCCTGGACGAAGCGGTCAGTACTGTCAACGATTGCGAGAACGTTCGACCCGAATGGATGGATTTCTCCAGTCACCTTTGCTCTCAAATGTTTTATGCAAAGGCTATGGGCGGCTCAGTTGACCTGGGACACCCACCTCTCAGGTGATTTGTTGACTGATTGGACGCGAATGTTCACCTCGCTATCGGACATAAATAATGTATCGCTGCCGAGGAAATTGGTCCCTGCTGGGGATTACAGGGCAACCCTTCACGGGTTTTGTGATGCCTCTGAACGAGGGTTTGCGGCAGCGGTTTATTTGCGAACCGTCACCTCCACCGGGTAGGTCGACGTGCGTTTGGTTTTGGCAAAAAGCAAGGTAGCGCCTATACGGACAAGGATGACGATTCCAAAACTGGAACTGTCCGGGGCTGCTCTTTTGACCAAACTTTTGAATCACACTCTAACAGTGTTGCGTGGGTCAGTGGTTTTGGAGGATACGGTGTACGCGTGGACGGACAGCCAGATTGTTTTGTGCTGGCTGAAGGCTTCGGTCCATAACTTAGAGGTTTTTGTTGCGAACCGTGTCTCCCAGATTGTGTCGTCTGAGGTCCCACTGACCTGGAGACATGTACCAGGAGAATTGAACCCGTCTCATTGTGCATCCAGGGGATGTCGGGCTCCTGAACTCGTTAGACACCATTTGTGGTGGGGACCACCCTGGCTTGCCAAGAGAGAATCGGACTGGCCCCACAGCCATGTAGTAGTATCTTCGGATCATGGCCCCAGAGCGGCCGTGCATGTTACCCAGAAGGCTGAGGACCCTGACGCCGGGTTTCTGCTGGACCGGTATAGCTCACTTGACAAGTTGATAAACGTGTCCACTTGGATTAGGAGATTCGCTCGAAATTGTCGTACTCCTCGCGATCAGCGAACGTTGAACCCTATTCTGACTCCGGCAGAGCGAAACGAGTCGCTATTGAATTTGGTCCGGTTGGTACAGTCCTCGAAGTTTGGGGCAGAATTGGAGATTATACGAAGTGGACGTTCGAAATTGAAGGGAGCCGTCGCGCGTCTCAACCCCTTTGTTGATTTGACCGGGTTACTTCGGGTAGGAGGGAGATTGCGCAATGCGAATCTGTCGTATTCGGCTCGTCACCCACTTCTGCTCCCCAAGGGGGGACAGTTAGTTGAATTGCTGGTGACTGATCGTCATATTAAAAACGCGCATGCCGGCTGTAACGCGTTGTTGGCCACGCTCCAGCGGGAGTTTTGGATCTTATCTGCCCGCCGTGTCATACGGAACATCGTGTTTCGGTGCATGCCTTGTTATCGACTTAAGGCTGCCACGATGCAACCTCTCATGGGGGACTTGCCCCCTGATCGTGTGAATGAGGTCAGACCGTTTTCAGGTGTTGGTACGGATTTTGCAGGACCGTTTATGGTGAAGAGTTCACGATTGCGTACCGCTAGGCAATACAAGGCGTACCTATGTGTGTTTGTTTGTTTATCCACCAAGGCGGTACATCTCGAGCTCGTTGCTGATCTCTCGACAGAGGCTTTCATTGCTTGTTTGGATAGGTTTGTTTCTCGAAGGGGACTTCCAACTTTGATCCGCTCTGATAACGGCACTAACTACATCGGTGCGGAACGATACTTACGAGAGATAGTCAACTTTTTGAATGTAAATAAAGTGGATATTGGAACGGCCCTCTCCCGTCGGGGTATACAGTGGACCTTCAGCCCACCGATTTGCCCCCACTGGGGTGGGATTTTTGAGGCCGTAGTTAAGTCAGCTAAGACGCACTTGGGGCGTATAGTAGGTCAGACCGCACTGACTTTTGAGGAGCTCGCGACATTGTTTTGTAAGATCGAGGCCGTTCTCAATTCGCGACCGTTGTGTCCGCTCAGCTCGGATCCAAATGACCTGGAGGCTCTGACCCCAGGCCATTTCTTGATAGGACAGCCACTTAACGCGTTGCCCGAGCACCCCTTCGAGGGAGTGAAATTGTATCGGTTGTCAAGGTATCAGATGTTGCAGCAGTTTACTCAGAATTTCTGGAAGCGTTGGTCGCTCGAGTATCTGCATATCTTACAACAGCGCCTTAAGTGGACTGACAAAACTAGCCCCCCTAGTGTTGGTGACCTCGTTCTGGTTAAGGATGCTAACCTACCGCCACTACGTTGGCACAGGGGGCGCATTGTTAACTTGTTCCCTGGCAAGGACGGGACCCCCCGGTCTGCAGAGGTTCTAGTAGGAGGCTCGGTTCTAAAACGAGCGGTAGCAACGTTGTCTCGGCTGCCCGTAGATTAGGGGACAGGTGGGTGCCTGTCCGGGCGGGTGATTGTTCGATTCCAAATCGATATTCGATCGATGGTTTCTGAACGGCCATTTTGAATTTGACGTTAGCTGCCAACCTGGCAGTTTTTTGACAACTGACAGACGAAAGCCCTCGCAATGTAAACGCGTTTTGGTTAGGGTATTGAAATTAAATCGCAGGCCATCTGGAATGTATTCGGGTTTCCCTCAGGATTGTCTATATAGCTGAGTGTGTTGTGGTTCCCCGAACCAGATAAAGTTCGCATTTACGTGGCCGATTGGTTTTTTACCAAGTAACATAACCTGTGTTGGAACACTGTGCTCATCGAAGCTGGCCCGCCAGTCGTACCTGGTTGGCTGAAGAACCTGTATACCAAGAAGAGCCTAGGGTGCACCCGGGCCTTGCAGAGAGACAGGAGGTTGACGGGACCGAAGCACAGACCAGGTTAGATCGACCCCAATTACTTCAGCTCGGTGAATCGCCGACGTTCACACTTCTTGGCAACTGATCGTTACGCTACCTCGTAGCTGATGGGCCCCTACGAGGTCATTAGGTGCTGAGAAGCCTGAACATATTTAGTTATTTGAAATGTAATATGAACCATATTTTATTTGAGCAAAAAAAACATTAGCAGTGTAATACCGAACTGCTGCCTACTGTATTTGAAACCTGATTGGAGGTTTTCGTACGCGTTTGGAAACCTCCGGTAGCGTTGGGGGCGGCGGTAGTGCACACCTCTCCACTCTCCTCGGTACGTGATCCACCCGCTTTGGGCGTGGTAGGATGTCTAGGTTCCTCAGAAGATCCTTCTGTTGACGGACGACCGCACCCTACCGGGCTGGCTAGATGTGATGTTGGCTCATCGATGTTATTGCCTGTAAAGGGAACATCAGATAAGCGTGACCATTGCCTAAGTTGATCAAGGTATTTGATTGTTCATCGCCCGCTACCCATCTCGATCTTTGCCTCTGTACTCACTAAACCATATTGGTTCGTTGTTGTCGAAGTTGCGTAGGGTCCCGCCCGCATTTTCTACCTGCCTACGTTATGCTTCGTCTATGCGATCCTCTACCGCCCTGTCACAACGAATCAAATCTATGCGATCTTTTTTGCAATAACATGGCCGGTGATTGTCCTGTGGTATCGAGTTTCTGTTAGCGAGAAGAAGTGTTTGTAGTGCCGCGTCAATATCGATCGTGTCGAATACTGACTTTATTATAGCCCTTTTGCATATTTTCACTGCATTTTCCGCTGCACCATTTGAAGGCGGTTGGAAGGTAGGATAAAATGACTGTCTTATCCCGTTCCTGCTTAGAAAGGTGGCTATTTCTGCTCCCGAAAAAGGGGGTTCCTTGATCGGATACTACTTCCACGGGCAATCCGTACCTCGCAAAAGTGGTGCGCAATACCTTTATTAACGAGGTTGCAATAGTGCGTGCCATTTCGAATATTTCTAACCATTTCGAGTGTGAGTTGAACGGACCCAGAGAATCAATGTGTAATCTATTCCACGGTTGCGTAGTAAAAGGCCATGGATGTGGTGGTGCGCGTGGTGGCGCTGGCATCTCTGCGGCACAAACCCCACACTGGCGACATGCTTGTTCTATATCCGCGTCAATATTGGGCCACCACACATAAGTCCTAGCTAGCGCCTTTGTCTTAACTATGTCTGCGTCTGCGTATGTCCCGCTATGTAGGCGGTCTAAGATCTTACTACGCAGAGCCTCAGGTATAACCATTCTGTATTCTGTACCAGAAGACAGACTTTAAACGGGGAGCAGCTGGTGCGCTGGGCTGAACTACTCGACCTCCACCTAGTGTTCGACGCCAAGGATAAGGGAACCTTCCATTCAGCAAGATGGGGTAAGGACTACAATCCCAATCTCACATTTGAATCGAAAGACTCACTAGACCAACTTCAACCTACGACCCGTCTAGTCCTGCCTACCTTCCTGAATAGCCTTTAGTATGGTCGTACATGCAATAGGCTAGTTGTTAGAGCTTACTACAACATACTGTAAGTAAGTGCTGTGCTAGCAATAAGTTAGGTATATAAGTACATACAATAAAGGTGACTTTTTTTACACACTACATTCTATCATTATACATCGTATATTACATGGCAACCTTGCCTCAAACCACAAGAATCTTCTGATCACAAGTACTCCGGCAGACCAGCGCAAGAACAGGAAATCAAAAAAGTTATCAAGGAAGAAAAAATATAATAAACTAAAATGGCGACCATTACCTTCACCGTGGAGGGAGTGCAAGTGGAACTGGCGGGGCCAGTGAAGATGGTAAAAAGCCACCGACCTGTCATACTGGACGTGGGCCTGAGGATGGCGGTTGTGGAGGTGGCTCTGGCGAAGTCCTGGAATTCCAACCGAGCCAACAGGGAAGATTTCAAAAATCCTCCTATCTGCCAACCCCCAGCCGACCGTCACAAACTACGACAAATTTGTCAACCGAATCATCCGAGTAGCGAAGAAAAGCATACCCAGAGGTTTCAGAAAGGAATTCATCCCTGGTTGGAATGCCAAAAATGAAAAGCAGAAAAAAAAATCAGATGACCCGAGCTAAACGTGATAAGGTCTTGAAAGAAAAGATCAGACCTAGTCTTAAAAGCCTCAAAGAATGTGCGCCTACAAACCAACACCTCTCCAGACTTTTCGGGATAGGTGAAGTGATAAGCGGAATTCTGAAAAACAACAAGGTGACGGGGCCAGATGACATTTCCAATAAATCCTCAAGCACATGTGATCAATCGCAATAAGCTGGATCACCGCCTTATTCTCTGACATCCTGGTTAACAACAGACTCCCCAAGCAATTCAAGATATCAAAAATGATAGCAACAATAACCTGGAAAATCTGAACAGTTGCCGGAAAACTGCCGTCCTAATGCCCTTCTTAGTTGCGTCTAAAAACTGCTGGAAACATTCCTCCTGTCAGAATCAAACCATATATTGAAGCAGTCACTCCACCAGAGTAAGCCGGCTTCCGAAGAGGTAGAAACTATACATACCAGGTACTATCACTCACCAGCTATATTGAGTCCGGTTTTCAAAGGCGGCTCAAGTACACCGTTGTATTCATAGATCAAAGGAAATGGTCACCGAATTAATCTGTGAAAGGGAGGAAAATGAGAAAGAGCTATTATCAGTACTTGAAAGTAGAGATAAGCTAAAGAAACAATTATGTGTATTAGAACAAGAATGTAGTGATGTAATTGTTGAGCGGGACAAGCTGCAGGTCACCGTAGATAGCTTCACTGTATGTAGTGCAGAGTACGAGCAAGCCCTGAAATCGATTGATTCCCTGGAGAAAGCATTGTTCGATGCCCATGAACAAATACATGCACTCCAGGAGGAGAAGGAAAACACCGCAGCGTTGCAGACCCAGAGCCTCTACAGTGAAGTCGTAGGGATCAGCCCGCAGCTGGTTACTGTTGCAACTGGAAGCCTTGATGATGTCATTGATTTAACTAGTAATCAAGGTTATTAAGTTGCAGCAATAACAAACTAGGTAAAATAAATAGGTATATACGGAAAACTCAGAAATTAATAAAACATAATAAATTGTGTACTAAAAACTTAAAAGTAAGCAAGAAAAATGTAAACTTATTACATGATTTGAATATGTGTGTATTAGAATTAGAAAGTACTAAGTTGATGTATGAAACTGACACACAAAACTTACATTTGAAAATCCACAGCTTGGAGGATTCATTGAGATCACTAAACAGTGCATATTTGAACTCTGAGAAAGTTATAAATGAATACTCATTGGCTATGGATGATTTAATTCAAGAAATGAACCATAATTGTGAGCGGTTTGAGTCGCTGACCAACAACCATACTTGTCGCTGTGAGCAGAAAGGTGGTTGTTTGACAGCGGGCAACTCTCCGGGTTTGTGTGACAGTTTACCAACACAAGGTGTTACTGATAATAGTTCTGCCAAGTCTGATATGACCACAACACCTGATATTATAATGTACTGTGATGAGATTGGAAGTGGCATGGGCTCAGCACTCCACTCATACTCTAAGGGACATTGTGTTATTAGTAATTGCTCACCTTTTAGCACTGTAGATAATATTATAAATCAAATTTTGAATGACAGCACTACCACAGCCAGTGCCACACTGATAATTTTCATGGGCAATAGGGGAGATGTGAACAAAAATAATTTAATAAAATTTTATGAAACATTGAATGGTCTTAGTGTGAAAAAAATTATATTGTTCACATTTCCCTACTGCAACCAGTTGACACAAAATGAAAATGTATATAGACATAATATGAATATAACTATGTACAATTTATGTACATATAATAATAAGTTTGATATTATTGACACTAACAATTATGTTAGTAATTATTTTACTATGACTAAAGGTACATTTTACCTTTCAAATTATTGTAAACGACAAATAGCTATGTCACTATTATATTTATATGACATTACAGCCAAAAATTTGGCTTCTAACTCTGCTTTTACTGAGCAGCCTAATATGAATCTGGTATCAGACCAGAATAACAGGATGCATTTAAATTAGTTCATAGGACAACAGAGGACCCAGGCTCTGGCAACATATGTTCTAGTATATTAGAAAACCCTAAGAATAAGGGAAGCTCACATGCTAAGTATATAAGCCTGGTTCATCAGAATATTCAATGTATTAGAGGCAAAGATCTACAAATAGAGTTATTTTTAATTTGTAATAAAATTGACATTTTGTGCATAACAGAGCACTGGTTAACTATTAATGAAATTATGTTTAGCTTTAAAGATCACCAGGTTGGTAGTTCGTTCACCAGACTTAATTCAATACATGGTGGGGCATTAATCATACTAAACAATCATATGAAATTCAAGGAACGTAAGGACATTGTTTCCTTATCTGTTGAACGAACTATAGAACTTGCAGCTGTGGAATTAGAACAGTTCATCGTTATATGTGTCTATAGGCCACCCTTGAGCGACTTTGAAATGTTCGAGAAAATAATGGAATCCGTCCTAACTATTTCATCACACAGTACGAAACGATTAATTATATGTGGTGACCTTAATGTTAATCTGTTAGAAAGAACTACTCTCAGCGTTAGATTAATAAATCTTTTCTCATCATTTAGGCTTAGCCATTTATTTATGGAGCCAACAAGAGTGACTGCTACTAGTGCTACATGCATTGACAACATTTTTACTGATGTTATTCCAATCAGTGCAAGTGTTATCAGTGAATTGGATTCAGATCATTTAGGTCAATTATTTCAATTTGATTCTATTAGAGAACCTGTCATTAAAAAGAAAATTTCGTTTGTGCCAGTAACTGCTGACCGGTTAGAAAGAATGAGATACTCTTTAGCCCAGGAACTACCGTTTTTGGCTGCTGAACAGTCTCCTAATATAATGTATAACTTATTCTTTGAAACCTTTATGAAACAGTACAGCGCGATATTCACTTCAAAATCGGTTGTGGTTAGTGGTTCAAACGACTTTAGTACGTGGGCTACTGCAGAGTTGCATAAACGCAGGCAAGCATTGTATGCATTGTATGAGGAACGACGGTTCAACATGAGTGACGAATTTAAAGAACAAGTCAAACAGTTCTCCAAACAATTTAAATTAGACTGTCATACAGCTAAACGTAATTTTCTGAGTAGTAAAATTAAGAATAGTTCCGATGTTATAAAAACGACTTGGAAAATAATTAATGAGGAGGCCGGTCGTAGTAAAAAAGCGAGTCACGATTACGAACTAAAAATCAATGGACAGCTTACGAGTTCTAGCTTAGAAGTTGCAACTGAATTTGAATCGTTTTTTACTAATGCACCGGCTTCCACGACTAAGTATTTGAATTCGTCACCTTTGTCTGCTGTTGCAATATTAAAAGATAATGTCTCAGAGTGTGCTTCATACTTGAATTTTAAGCACGTCACAAGTTCAGATGTCGTAAAGGCATTTAAATTGATAAATGTTAAGAAAACGAATGATCTTTGGGGACTCTCTGTTCACGTCGTTAAATCCCTGATCGAATTAATTGCACCTGACCTAGCGGTCATTTTCAACAATTGTATAGACTGCGGTGAATTTCCTGATTTAATGAAACAAAGTAAGATAATTCCCCTCTTCAAAGCAGGTAGTACTCAAGACCCCACCAATTTCAGACCTATATCAATACTACCAACTTTTAGTAAAATTTTTGAGAAATTAATCTTATCACAGCTATTACATCATTTTGAATCAAATAAGCTAATGCATAACAAACAGTTTGGATTCACTCACGGTCGTTCAACAACAGATGCCGGAATTCAGTTCATTGAAAGTATTTTTGATGCCTGGGAAGAGTCACAAGATGCCCTAGGCATTTTTTGTGACTTATCTAAGGCTTTTTATTGCGTTTGTCATGAAACATTGATCAGGAAATTACATCATTATGGAGTTAGAGACACGTCATTGAATTTTTTAAAATCTTATCTGAACGGAAGAATACAAAGGGTAGACGTAAACGGAGAACGATCACCAGGATCATTGGTTTCTTTGGGCGTGCCACAGGGCTCAATATTGGGACCCTTCCTATTCCTCATCTATATAAACGACTTACCCTATCTAGGTAGGGACTGTCATGATATGGTACTGTTTGCTGATGACACCTCACTTATTTTTAAAACAAAGCGAAACCAACACGCTACTGATGATCACGTGAACAATACCATATCAAGAGTGGTAAATTGGTTTAATGTTAATAATTTGCTATTAAATGAGAAAAAGACTAAATGTGTTAAGTTTCTTACTACTAACGTTAAAAATAATCAGACATGTATAACAATTAAAAATGAGGAATTGGAATTGGTAACCAGCACAGTGTTTCTAGGTATAACGTTGGATTCCAAACTCCAATGGGGTCCACATATTGATAAGCTATCGAACAGACTGAGCTCTGCAGCTTTTGCATGCAGGAAAATCCGTCACTTGACAGATTTAAAAACAGCCAGATTAGTTTATTTTAGTTATTTTCATAGTATTATGTCCTACGGTATTCTGCTCTGGGGCAGTGCTGCTGACATAAATACTATTTTTGTGCTGCAAAAGCGGGCTGTTCGTGCGATTTAGAGAGATTAATAGAGATTCTCTTAGAAATAAGTTTAAAGAAGTAAATATATTGACAGTCCATAGTCAATATATTTACGAGAATATTATGTATGTCCATAAGAACATTGTTAACTTTCGAAGAAACTGTGATATACATAACTTTAATACTAGAAACAAGGACAAACTTGCAGTGCCCACTACTCGGCTCCATAAAATAAAAAACTCGTTCAAGGGTAATTGTGTAAGATTTTACAATAAACTCCCAAGCACTTTGACAGATCTATCAATTAATAAGTTCAAGAAATACATCAAGCAAAGGCTTATTTCTAAAGCTTACTACAGTATTAAAGAGTACATAGACGATAAAAATGCTTGGGACTGAATTGTTCTAATTAATTGTGAGCATCCTCACTGCCAGAGTTTCTTTTACTAGACACTTGGAGGCCTTTTACACCTCCAAAGAATAATTTAATTATACAACTCTTGACTGTGGGGACCATTTACATCTCCTATTATCATTGTATTATTGACTAAAGAGACTATACATCTCTGTTATTTATATTTTAATTATTTTATTATGACATTTGAGACTCTTTACATCTCTCAGAAACAATAATTAAGTACTTTTTTTTTCTGATAATATGATAATAATACCAAATGTTCTGTAAAAAATGAAATGAAATGACATGTGAAAGTGCCCTTGTGGCCTATTTACAGAATAAACGTTTTGAGTTTTGAGTTTTTTGAGTTTTGATCTGACCGCGGCCAACGACACTATCTGGAGACAAGGCCTTATCTACATTATACTTACCGTAATCCCAAGTAGAGAGATAGCAAACCTCAAGGGCGTACCCAGGATTTCAGCTAGGGGGGGCAGCTCATATCTGTTTCGAGAACGTTTTTAATTCCCACTTGCCAGGAAAATTGACGTTTATTTTATCTTCTAGGGGGGGGGGGGGGGGGGGGGGCAGCAGCCCCCCCCCTGCCCCTACCTGGGTACGCCCATGAAACCTTATCTCAAACATGCTGACCGAACGCCAATTCAAAGTCCACCTGGGAAGCGCCAAAGGCCGCACTACACCACAAGGGTCTGTGCTGGCCCCTAAACTTTTTATCCTTTAATCCATGACCTCCCTCAAACTAAAGATATTAAATTCATAAACACCGACGACATCGCGCTTGTCACTCAGAGAAGAGACTTCAACAAAGCAGAGTCAGACTTGGCTGCTATCTGAAGTCTTGGCGCCTGATTCCCAGTACAAGCAAGACGTCTTGCTTCCATCTCAACAAGAAGTCGGAAAACTACCAACCACACATTCCTTTTAACGGCTAGATCCTAAAGTGCAGCCCCTGCCCGGGGTTCTTTAGAGCTACCCTCGATAGATCATTGACATATAGGGAACACCTCCTCAAGCAATACCGAAAGGTTGTGACGGGGCACCCTTCGGGTTAGCTCAGCCTGGTTGCCTGGTCCATGTAGACTTTTGCTTCTGCAATGAGCCTAGCTATCTCAATGTGAGGATCTGACCAGCTATCCTGTCTAGGGATTGTTAAGGGTAAAACACATAACAATTCATGAGACGCTTTTATTTCATTTAACCTATCTACTAAATTCTAGGTTACGGACTGCACATAGAAATAGCGACGCCACGGATACAGAACAGACATAGGCTATGACAGTGCGTTATTTACTGATAGTTCCCCTACGGCGATGGGCCTATCCCTCGTGGTATTACGGCGCTTAGTTGTTTATACACCAACGCTGATGCCTATCATCTATTGAATTTACTTTATCGGGGTTGCACTACCTATCTTACGGAACCTTGTCGGTCAGGGGGTAACCATGAGACCGACGACAACGCAAATCAAGTTCCCTGCGAACCTTAGGGGTCTTCATTTATGTCAACGGTTGACCTACTCCTACCGCGGGGGGAGGGTGAAGTTCTACGGAGTTCCATCGGTCAGTTGGTAACCGTGAGACCGACGTCACGGGAACGGGAGAGGGGGGGTACCTACGGTATTCCGTCGGTCAGGGGGTATCCATGGGACCGACGTCACAGGAATAGCCAGTCGGTCAGGGGGTAACCATGAGACCGACTCGCCTAGGAGAGCAGTTGACCGAGGCCTGAGCGTCAAGCAACTGTTGAGTACATTTTTTTTTGTTGGAGGGGAAAAAAATGGAACTACCCATGCCTAGGAGTCAGACATCCCTGCTATGTCCGGGTCCCCACATATTGAGCGGGCATCAGCTCATGTGGTATACGGACTAAAAACAACACCTTTGTGTTTACAGTTGTCTTACTAAGAATTAACTGTGAGCCATGGCCTCGGTATATGCTGAAGGCTTTCTACCTGCAATTTGCCCTTTTGGGCGATATATATGTGTATATGATATATATGGGAGGAGTTTGCCTGCTTACCCGATTTTATGAGCGGACATCAGCTCATAGTCAACGGGCATGATAGCGGCATGTTAGGGGGGCAGATAGCCCCCGCTACTAAGAGGTGGTTATATATAATTTTTAAAACCTATCCTAATCCTAAACTACTTTATATTTGGGTCATTTAGGGGGGCTCTGACCTCAGTCCAGGAGGTTTAAAGGGGCAGGGGGAGATTGTGTGGTCGTCGAATCAAGACGGCGATCTCTTTCAATCCAAATTTTGTATCTGAGACGCTGTAGTGCTTCGGGAACACAGCCTTCGTCGAGTTGACGTGCCTAAGTTTTCCTATAATTTAGTCTCTCGTGAGGTACTTTCATTGATGAAATTTTGACTGAAGATTCACTGATGCGATTTTTATCAGAAATTTTACGAAGAACTCAAACAACACAGCGTGGCTCAAAAACGAATGGTGACTCTGTGACCCCGTGAAGAACGAGACAGATGTCCAGCAGCTGATTGATTTCCTGGAGTCCATGTACACCACCCTGGCAATGGTCAACTATCCGTTCGCGACGGACTTCCTGCTGCCGTTGCCTGGCCAACCTGTGAGAGTAGTGTGCCAGTATCTGAACGAACATCTCGCGGGAAAGGATCTTATACAGGTAATGGTCTCTAGAGTTTAGATCACAAAGGATTCAGCATTAAGTCAAAGTCGCACACAGTCTGTGATTATTTCTTAGGTTAACATTGCAGCTATCGCTAAGTTTGGTAAAATATGTTGTAAGGTTCTTGCGTACATACATTATATTTTCGAAAATAAATTGACTAGCCACAGTTAGTATGTCAATTTCTTTAAAAAGCTCTCTTAAGGAGTCTGTTCGTTTTAAATTTTAAATTGCTCGAATAGCTCTTTTCTGTAAAATAAAAATAGTTTGAATATCCGCTGCTTTCCCCCACAACAAGATACCATAGGACATCTCACTATGAAAGTAACTAAAATATACTAGCCTAGATGTAGCCACATCCGTGCTTTGTCTGATGTTCCTAACAGCGTAAGCCGCAGAACTAAATATACCAGCTTATTTATCTATGTGGGATCCCCACTGCAATTTGCTATCTATAGTTATTTCAAGAAACTTCGCATAATTTACTAATTCTAACGTGCTGTTGTCTAACATTAAACTGGTCTCAACTTGCCTGACATTTGGAAGTGAGAATTTGATACACTTGGTTTTACCAGCGTTTAACAATAAATTATTAACTGTGAACCAATTCAAGGTTAAAGACAATACACCATTAACATCATCAAAATCTCCTTTTTGTCTTTCAATTTGCAGACCATTGAAGACTATTGAAGTATCATCAGCAAACAACACTATGTCAATTAATTTCTCCACCATGAAAGGCAGATCGTTCATATATACCAGGAATAAGAAATGGCCTAATATGGAACCTTGTGGAACGCCAATTTTTACACCCGATCCATCAGATTTAACACCGTTTACTTCTGCCTTTTGAATTCTATTGCTTAGGTATGATCTTAGTAGATCCAACGCTTTATTTCTAACTCCGTAATTATTTTATTATAAGCGTATTATGATCAACACAATCAAACACGTTCGACAGGTCGCAAAAAACTCCGATAGCATCCTGTGCGGCCTCCCATGCAGAATAAATATGAGATATAAGGGTAATATATATATATATAGAGATATAGGGATGCCCGCAGGGAGGAGTGCTCTCCCCGCTGCTGTGGAATCTGGTCATTAACGACCTGATTACCAAGCTTAACGCTAATGGATACTACACCGTAGGATACGCCGACGATTTGGTAATCCTCATCACAGGTAAATTCGCGAGCACAGTATGCAACCTTAAACAAACAGCTCTTCGCATCGTGGAGCGCTGGTGTTTAGAATATGACCTGGCGGTTAACCCAACAAAAACGGAAATGGTCATGTTCACTAACAATAGGGCTCTTGGTAGGTATACCCTACCTAAGCTCTTTGGAACGGAACTCCAGCTAGCAACTGAGGTGAAGTACCTGGGCATAACCTTGGACAGCAAGCTCAACTGGAGTAGCCACATCGACAACAAACTAAAGAAGGCGAGTATTGCTTTCTGGCAGTGTCGGAGAATGGTGGGGAAAAAGTGGGGACTTTCTCCCAACATCATTCTTTGGCTGTACGTAACGGTGATCCGTCCTCTTGTCTGCTACGGAGCTGTGGTGTGGTGGACCAGGACCAAACTAACCACAATGGTAAGCAAACTCCAAAGCTTCCAAAGGCTGGCCTGCATGGCTATCACAGGTAGTATGAGAACTACTCCAACAGCAGCAATGGAGGCCATGCTGTGTCTTCCGCCACTCCAGCTGTATACACAGTCAGGTCATAAGTTCTGTCACACAATAAAAACTTTTGAATTTAGAACGCTGGCCACAAAAAAGTTTATTGAATTCGAATTTCGAATTTTTCATGAAAATAAAAATGTGTACTTTTTAGAATTTTCCTCATTTTTAAATATGGAGTGGACACTTAAAGAAGACCGTGTCGCAGTTATTGCGTTGCATCGTTGCTGTTACGCGCCAATTCAGATTTTCGACTTACTGAAAAATTTGAATATAACCAAAAGATTCGTTTATCGTACCATAAAACGATACAATGAAGACTCTAGTGTAGATGACAGGTCAAGAAGTGGTCGCCCTCGCTCTGTTAGGACTCCAGCAATGATAAAAGCTGTGAAGGCGCGAATTCAAAGAAATCCCATACGTAAGCAGAAACTGTTGGCCCTTCAGATGGGGTTAAGCAGGACCACGGTGAAAAGGGTGTTAAATGAAGACTTAGGGCTTAGGGCATATCGAAGAAAAACAGGACATCGTTTGGACGCTCGTTTAATGGACCTGCGACTGAAGAGATGCCGCGCTTTGTTGAAGCGGTACGCGGGAAAAAAGCATCGGGAAATTCTTTTTTCGGATGAAAAAATTTTCACCGTGGAAGAGAGCTACAACAAACAAAATGATAATGTGTACGCACACAGCAGTGAAGAAGCGAGCAACCGTATTCCGCGTGTCCAACGAGGTCATTTTCCATCCTCGCTCATGGTTTGGTTGGGAGTCTCTTATTGGGGCTTAACTGAGGTACATTTTTGTGAGAAAGGCGTAAAAACGAATGCAGTTGTGTATCAAAATACAGTCCTCAGGAACCTTGTGGAACCTGTTTCTCAAACCATGTTTAATAAAAGGCACTGGGTATTCCAACAAGATTCTGCGCCAGCTCATAGAGCGAAAAGCACACAAGACTGGCTGGCGGCGCGTGAAATCGACTTCATCCGGCACGAAGACTGGCCCTCCTCCAGTCCAGATTTGAGTCCGTTAGATTACAAGATATGGCAACACTTGGAGGAAAAGGCCTGCTCAAAGCCTCATCCTGATTTGGAGTCACTCAAGGCATCCTTGATTAAGGCAGCCGCCGATATTGACATGGACCTCGTTCGTGCTGCGATAGACGACTGGCCGCGCAGAATGAAGGCCTGTATTCAAAATCGCGGGGGTCATTTTGAATAAACTTTATTACCATAATAATCTATGTTTTATTACGTACATTTTGCTACATAAATGTTTACATAAATAACAAACATGTCTAAATTATTTCATATTGCACAGGTGACAGAACTTATGACCTGACTATGTATTAAGCAGGAGGCCGCGTCATCTGCGGTGAGACTCAACACCTTAGGACTTTGGAGGAAAAACAGGACCTCACACACCGCCATCCTAGGGGAAGTTTACAAAAAAATTCCCATCTCTATGGCTTGCAGTGACAGAATCCCTAAACAATTTGTTTTTGACAAAAAATACAATATACAGTTACATGAAGACCATCGGGTTGAGGGGCTCGACGTTAAAGAGCTCAGAATTTTTACCGATGGTTCAAAAACTGAAGCAGGCACTGGTTCAGGCACCTTCTCGGAGGACCTAAACATCAAGATAGCCATTCCACTGGGTGCCCATAATACTGTATTTCAAGCTGAATGCATGGGCATCATCTCGGCCGCTAATGCCATAGCATCGAGAAAGGTAAGAGATTCCTCCATTCGAATCCTCTCGGCCGTCCTACAAGCCCTAAATAGCAACACTATTAACTCAGGGCTAATCTACGAGTGTCACAAACGACTAATGGAGGTATGTCAACATAACCGCGTAATCCTTCAATGGATAAAAGGACACAGCGGATCAAGAGGTAACGATGCAGCGGATGAGTTGGCGCGTAAAGGATCTAGCTTGACAGCGTATGGTCCCGAACCTATCATCCCTCTTCCCTTCAAGATGGTACGCTCATTTCTGAGAGAGTCGACCAGGAATGATCATGCCACTCTTTGGACAAACCATGAGGAGTGCAGGCAGGCCAAGCTGGCCTTGCCGTCCCCTAGCGCTAGGCTGGCTAAGACCTTGCTTCGACTTAGTAGGCCGCGCATGCGACTGGTAACTGCAGCACTTACTGGCCATGGTTTCTTTAATAAACATCTATATGTCCTAGGTGTTACCGACAGCCCCCTTTGCAGAGCCTGCTTGGAGGCAGAAGAAACAGCTGCTCACGTCCTCATGGAGTGCACAGGAGTAGCGGACTACAGGGCTAAACACCTCGGTCAATCGAGGGACCTTCCAGGGATAGTCGGTAACGTAAAGGGCCTACTGGCGTTCCTGGAGGAGTTGGGTTGGCTCGAATGATGTCGCATTCCCACCCACACGCAAAATAGGCGCTTTAGTCGTCGAGTTGCGGAAACCAGCCCGTCTTACAATTGACAATTGACAAGGGTAATACTCGCATCCGTAGTCGATTTACCCCTAGTGAAACCGTATTGTTTGGCGTGGAGTGGTTTTGTACGGTTGAAGTGTGAGAGCATTTGATTGAGTATAATCTTTTCAAATATTTTACTTAGTGTTGGAAGAACAGATATTGGTGAACAGAGGTATCAGTTTATTGTGTTTCATGAGGTCTGGGAAAGCCCCATCTTCAACACATTTATTGATATATAAGCTAGGTGTGGGGCTATAACTAGAATTACTGAACCAATGACTTTGACTGATATACCCCACAGGTCTTCCGTATTTTTTAAGTTAAGTAATTTAAACGTTTTGACAATGTCCTGGGGATATACATGATGAAATTTTAAATATACGTTACTGACGCTAGTGTTATTTTTTAATAAAGTCTTTGCTTCATATAGAGATGAATTTAGACGGTCTGTTGTGAATAAGGGTGAAGAATGATTCAAAAGCTCGAGCAACATCAGCGCTGGATTTAACAACATCATCACTTATCTTTAGGCAGAAATCATTGTCCCTTGGTATAACTTTGCCAGTTTCGCGGTTTATTATTTGCCAAACTGTTTTCATTCTATTATTTTAATTTTGAATTTTTCTATTAATGTGTAAAGTTTTTGCAGTTCTACAAACCAACTTGAAAGTTTTGGAATATTTTTTAACATAGTCATGAAATTTTCGATCAAAGTTATAGGTTTTTTGTTCATAAAGGTCATATAAGATAACTCTACTTTTACGAATTGCAAACGTTGCCCAGTCATTAAATTTCGATTTACCGTTGAAGTCACTGACTTTCTTTAATTTAAAAACTTTATTGAATTCTGTCTGAATAATGTTGAAGAAGTCTGAGTAGATTTTGTTTGGGTTCTGTTCATCAAAATCCGGTACTGGCAAATTTATATCTAACTTTTTCATATACGTCTCTAGTCTATGGGATGTAATAGGCCTATAAAATGATGGATCAGTCCTATATTTACTGGCAATCGGGAATTAAACTGTTTGACCACTGTGATCGGAGGGTAAGCAGTTAATTACATTTTTACTTGTGAATGCACAGTCACAAAAAACGTTATCTAAGCAAGTTTGGCTAAGTGTAATTCTAGTCGTTGGTTAATATGTTGGCGAAACGAAAATGGACACGAACCGCACTTTAACGAAAATCGAGACGAGAATACGATGCCATGCAGGATGGCTATCGAAATAGGAAAAACATTTAACTTGGCGAAAAGTTTGTAAGTCTTGTGCTTAGACCGATGTTAGAAAATGTTATATTTTCATTTCAGGGCATCGGCAAAGTGTTGGAGACATTCACAAACTACGACAAGAACAACAAGTGTGTCGACTACAAGAAGGGTGACGACTACGGCAACTTGGACGCCTCTGGGTGGGACTATCAAGTAAGTAGGAGGGTGGAATTATTGAAATTGCTGCGGAAATAAGCTAGCCCCCTGCCGCGCAATAAGGAAGGTTGAAGTATGGCTCAACTTGGCCAGAACAGTGGCGCTGCCACTGCGAATGATAAAAAACGTGAAGCTATAATGTCGCTTCAATTTCCCCAGGCCTGCACCGAGATGGTTATGCCGGCATGTGCCACCGGAGTTGACGACATGCTCGAGCCTTCGCCGTGGAACCTGACGCAATTCTCTGAGGATTGCTACAGGAAGTACAACGTCTACCCCCGGCCTGATGCCGCCAGGACCGAGTATGGTGGGGACAGGCTGAGTGCCGCGTCTAATATTGTCTTCAGTAATGGACTCCTGGATCCTTGGGCTGCAGGTGCGTCGACTCATGTTATTGTTTAATGCGGATCAAGATAATGTCTTTGACAGTCCTATGATTTGAATCACACATATAGGTAGGTACGTTGACATGTTTTAACCCATAAAGGATGGAAAAGACAACGATCTATAGAGGTGAAAGCTGACTCCAACTGAGGCCAAGCAACCTGGCGCAGGATGTACTAGCGGTTCAACGGGCGTAGCTTATGACTGGTGGCCAATCTATTTTGAGAAAAGCTGAGATATTGAAATTTTATGAAAATGCCATTGCTCATCCCATCCTGCCTGTCAGCCCATCGCCGATGAGGATATATCTTTTAGATTATACCCTTGGTATTCTCCTCAGGTGGTATACTAAACAGCGTGAGCAGCACCGTAAAAGCAGTGGTCCTGATTGACGCAGCACACCACCTGGACCTGATGCCGCAGAACGAGAAGGACCCCAGCTCGGTGAAGATGGCCAGGGACTTCCACAAGCAGAACATCAGGAAGTGGATCAAGGAGTTCCGTGACAGAGAGGATGCCGCTTTGAAGAATAGGGGTTAAGTTTAGAGGAGGGTATCGTCTCTAAATCATTATGAATGAGTGAACAAACGATTGACGAAATAAAAGTGCCATTTATCTCACGTGATTGTTAATTGGGCATCTAGACATCGTAGGAATATTCATTCAGTATGTTGTTAAACTTAATTAAATGGTTTTGAGAAACAAGCGTGAACAATCTATTTTTTAGATATTAGTCTGGAGTTTGGAGATGTGCCAACGGATAGTATACCTATAATTCTGGAAAATAAAGGATATCAAGAGGGTCAACCTCGGAATGTGGGGTAATAAGCTGGAAACTTGCATTAACTCTTTATTATGGCATCTCAAATGTTTGCCCAAAAGTCAAAATAAATCACGTGACCGCGTCTTAGGTTATTCAAGGTCAAAAGTGTAAAAAACTTGTTTTTCGCAAATATCTCGCTTCCTGTGGTTTCAATGATGATGGCCTCTTAATATCAAATGCATGCAACTTTCTACTAATTTGGCATTCAAAATGTTTTATACCCCAAGCCGTTGTCATAAGGCGCGGTGAGCACGAGGTGCTATGCCAACCATGGCTTATTGTAACATCAATCGTGAGTCCCGGTAAATAGTTACTTGTGCAACAAGAGAGCATAGTTGATTTTTGCTGCTAGTGCTTATTTGAGTCCCGAGTGAGCGAAGGATTCTACGTTAGAATCCTGAGTGAATGACTGACTCAAAGGCACGAGATGGATATAACTTTGGTCTCGTGTTGTACATACAACTTTTCATCTCAGCAATGAGAAAATACCAAATAATATAACGAAAAAATACAACATTGACCAGTGGAAAGCACAACACACGTCTGTTTCACATTACGTTTATTGCGAGACAAAATATTACCAAATACCCTACGTTACACCCTCACCTTTAATTTGAACCTTTCAACATTTAAAGAATGTAAACTTAATACATATTTAGTTATTTGAAATGTAATATGAACCATATTTTATTTGAGCAAAAAAAACATTAGCAGTGTAATACCGAACTGCTGCCTACTGTATTTGAAACCTGATTGGAGGTTTTCGTACGCGTTTGGAAACCTCCGGTAGCGTTGGGGGCGGCGGTAGTGCACACCTCTCCACTCTCCTTGGTACGTGATCCACCCGCTTTGGGCGTGGTAGGATGTCTAGGTTCCTCAGAAGATCCTTCTGTTGACGGACGACCGCACCCGGTAGGCTGGCTAGATGTGATGTTGGCTCATCGATGTTATTGCCTGTAAAGGGAACATCAGATAAGCGTGACCATTGCCTAAGTTGATCAAGGTATTTGATTGTTCATCGCCCGCTACCCATCTCGATCTTTGCCTCTGTACTCACTAAACCATATTGGTTCGTTGTTGTCGAAGTTGCGTAGGGTCCCGCCCGCATTTTCTACCTGCCTACGTTATGCTTCGTGTACGCGATCCTCTACCGCCCTGTCACAACGAATCAAATCTATGCGATCTTTTTTGCAATAACATGGCCGGTGATTGTCCTGTGGTATCGAGTTTCTGTTAGCGAGAAGAAGTGTTTGTAGTGCCGCGTCAATATCGATCGTGTCGAATACTGACTTTATTATAGCCCTTTTGCATATTTTCACTGCATTTTCCGCTGCACCATTTGAAGGCGGTTGGAAGGTAGGATAAAATGACTGTCTTATCCCGTTCCTGCTTAGAAAGGTGGCTATTTCTGCTCCCGAAATAGGGGGTTCCTTGATCGGATACTACTTCCACGGGCAATCCGTACCTCGCAAAAGTGGTGCGCAATACCTTTATTAACGAGGTTGCAATAGTGCGTGCCATTTCGAATATTTCTAACCATTTCGAGTGTGAGTTGAACGGACCCAGAGAATCAATGTGTAATCTATTCCACGGTTGCGTAGTAAAAGGCCATGGATGTGGTGGTGCGCGTGGTGGCGCTGGCATCTCTGCGGCACAAACCCCACACTGGCGACATGCTTGTTCTATATCCGCGTCAATATTGGGCCACCACACATAAGTCCTAGCTAGCGCCTTTGTCATAACTATGCCTAAGTGCCCGCTATGTAGGCGGTCTAAGATCTTACTACGCAGAGCCTCAGGTATAACCATTCTGTATTCTGTACCAGAAGACAGACTTTAAACGGGGAGCAGCTGGTGCGCTGGGCTGAACTACTCGACCTCCACCTAGTGTTCGACGCCAAGGATAAGGGGACCTTCCATTCAGCAAGATGGGGTAAGGACTACAATCCCAATCTCACATTTGTATCGAAAGACTCACTAGACCAACTTCAACCTACGACCCGTCTAGTCCTGCCTACCTTCCTGAATAGCCTGTAGTATGGTCGTACATGCAATAGGCTAGTTGTTAGAGCTTACTACAACATACTGTACGTAAGTGCTGTGCTAGCAATAAGTTAGGTATATAAGTACATACAATAAAGGTGGCTTTTTTTACACACTACAGTCTATCATTATACATCGTATATTACATGGCGACCTTGCCTCAAACCACAAGAATCTTCTGATCACAAGTACTCCGGCAGACCAGCGCAAGAACAGGAAATCAAAAAAGTTATCAAGGAAGAAAAAATATAATAAACTAAAATGGCGACCATTACCTTCACCGTGGAGGGAGTGCAAGTGGAACTGGCGGGGCCAGTGAAGATGGTAAAAAGCCACCGACCTGTCATACTGGACGTGGGCCTGAGGATGGCGGTTGTGGAGGTGGCTCTGGCGAAGTCCTGGAATTCCAACCGAGCCAACAGGGAAGATTTCAAAAATCCTCCTATCTGCCAACCCCCAGCCGACCGTCACAAACTACGACAAATTTGTCAACCGAATCATCCGAGTAGCGAAGAAAAGCATACCCAGAGGTTTCAGAAAGGAATTCATCCCTGGTTGGAATGCCAAAAATGAAAAGCAGAAAAAAAAATCAGATGACCCGAGCTAAACGTGATAAGGTCTTGAAAGAAAAGATCAGATCTAGTCTTAAAAGCCTCAAAGAATGTGCGCCTACAAACCAACACCTCTCCAGACTTTTCGGGATAGGTGAAGTGATAAGCGGAATTCTGAAAAACAACAAGGTGACGGGGCCAGATGACATTTCCAATAAATCCTCAAGCACATGGGATCAATCGCAATAAGCTGGATCACCGCCGTATTCTCTGACATCCTGGTTAACAACAGACTCCCCAAGCAATTCAAGATATCAAAAATGATAGCAACAATAACCTGGAAAATCTGAACAGTTGCCGGAAAACTGCCGTCCTAATGCCCTTCTTAGTTGCGTCTAAAAACTGCTGGAAACATTCCTCCTGTCAGAATCAAACCATATATTGAAGCAGTCACTCCACCAGAGTAAGCCGGCTTCCGAAGAGGTAGAAACTATACATACCAGGTACTATCACTCACCAGCTATATTGAGTCCGGTTTTCAAAGGCGGCTCAAGTACACCGTTGTATTCATAGATCTGACCGCGGCCAACGACACTATCTGGAGACAAGGCCTTATCTACATTATACTTACCGTAATCCCAAGAGAGAGATAGCAAACCTCAAGGGCGTACCCAGGATTTCAGCTAGGGGGGGCAGCTCATATCTGTTTCGAGAACGTTTTTAATTCCCACTTTCCAGCCCCTACCTGGGTACGCCCATGAAACCTTATCTCAAACATGCTGACCGAACGCCAATTCAAAGTCCACCTGGGAAGCGCCAAAGGCCGCACTACACCACAAGGGTCAGTGCTGGCCCCTAAACTTTTTATCCTTTAATCCATGACCTCCCTCAAACTAAAGATATTAAATTCATAAACACCGACGACATCGCGCTTGTCACTCAGAGAAGAGACTTCAACAAAGCAGAGTCAGACTTGGCTGCTATCTGAAGTCTTGGCGCCTGATTCCCAGTACAAGCAAGACGTCTTGCTTCCATCTCAACAAGAAGTCGGAAAACTACCAACCACACATTCCTTTTAACGGCTAGATCCTAAAGTGCAGCCCCTGCCCGGGGTTCTTTAGAGCTACCCTCGATAGATCATTGACATATAGGGAACACCTCCTCAAGCTATGCCGAAAGGTTGTGACGGGGCACCCTTCGGGTTAGCTCAGCCTGGTTGCCTGGTCCATGTAGACTTTTGCTTCTGCAATGAGCCTAGCTATCTCAATGTGAGGATCTGACCAGCTATCCTGTCTAGGGATTGTTAAGGGTAAAACACATAACAATTCATGAGACGCTTTTATTTCATTTAACCTATCTACTAAATTCTAGTTTACGGACTGCACATAGAAATAGCGACGCCACGGATACAGAACAGACATAGGCTATGACAGTGCGTTATTTACTGATAGTTCCCCTACGGCGATGGGCCTATCCCTCGTGGTATTACGGCGCTTAGTTGTTTATACACCAACGCTGATGCCTATCATCTATTAAATTTACTTTATCGGGGTTGCACTACCTATCTTACGGAACCTTGTCGGTCAGGGGGTAACCATGAGACCGACGACAACGCAAATCAAGTTCCCTGCGAACCTTAGGGGTCTGCATTTATGTCAACGGTTGACCTACTCTTACCGCGGGGGGAGGGTGAAGTTCTACGGAGTTCCATCGGTCAGTTGGTAACCGTGAGACCGACGTCACGGGAACGGGAGAGGGGGGGGTACCTACGGTATTCCGTCGGTCAGGGGGTATCCATGGGACCGACGTCACAGGAATAGCCAGTCGGTCAGGGGGTAACCATGAGACCGACTCGCCTAGGAGAGCAGTTGACCGAGGCCTGAGCGTCAAGCAACTGTTGAGTACATTTTTTTTGTTGGAGGGGAAAAAAATGGAACTACCCATGCCTAGGAGTCAGACATCCCTGCTATGTCCGGGTCCCCACATATTGAGCGGGCATCAGCTCATGTGGTATACGGACTAAAAACAACACCTTTGTGTTTACAGTTGTCTTACTAAGAATTAACTGTGAGCCATGGTCTCGGTATATGCTGAAGGTTTTCTACCTGCAATTTGCCCTTTTGGGCGATATATATGTGTAGATGATATATATGGGAGGAGTTTGCCTGCTCACCCGATTTTATGAGCGGACATCAGCTCATAGTCAACGGGCATCTAAGGTTCTAGGAGGACGTCTTTGGGGCGCCTTTGGAAAAGGTGTTTCTTATTTATATCTGGGATCGGATCATAAAGGGATGCTTGTACTACAAGCGGGTTTGGGTGGCTAGATGCATTAATGAAGAAGCGTTCGGACGCTTCTAAAGTCACCATGGAGGTCTACGTTGCGCATGTACCACGGGGCACCTACGGCTTTTCGCATGAAGCGATTTTGTAAAACCTGAAGGGGCTTAAGGGAGTGGGATCAGTGTGCAAAGACTGGACTTGCATATGTGAAGACCGGACGGATGCAAGTTTTAAATAGAGTTATATTGCAGCGCAATGGGAGATTGCTTTTACTTCTCATGAGCGGGTGAAGCCTACTCATGTAGAAGGCTGCTTTGTCTCGGACCGTTTTAATGTGGGATTTGAAGTTTAGTCGAGAGTCTAATGTCACGCCTAAATACTTCACTTTATTTTCCCATGGGATAGGGCGGTCAAAGATAGTGATTTCAGGTAGTGAAGAGGACGCGGGGTCAGCTCGAGTCTTACCCCTTGAGAAACGCACGGCTGCGCTTTTCTCGGGGTTCATCTCTGTTCTCCATTTAAGAGCCCATTCACCGAGGTCGATACGAGGTCAAGTACTCCAGAAAGCAGTAGCTTTCTGGAGTACTTGACAAACGCGCGCCCTCTTTCTACTGGTGTAATAGAGCGCCGTATCGTCAGCGTAAAGGGCTAGCTCGACGTATGGCGTGCGGGGGACGTCTTGGATGTAAAGTGAAAAGAGGGTGGGGAGAGAACTGAGCCTTGCGGGGCTCCGGCGGCTATGGGGTGGGGCCTAGAGCGCGATTTTTCTACTCGATAGCAAAAACTGCGCTCAGTGAGGTAGTCTTTGATAATGAGTACAAGCCTATCGGGGAGGTTGAGTTGGTAAAGTTTATAAATAAGACCATTGTGCCAAACTTTGTCAAAAGCTTTCGCTACGTCAAAGAATATGGCACCGGTATCTTTGGACTTTGCCGTTGGAACCCTTAGTAAATGTGCTCCGTTATGCGGTGCAGCTGTTGGACGCACGAGTGTTTGGGTCTAAAGCCAAACTGCTCGTTGGGTATGAGGTTTTGTTGAGTACACTGGCTGGGCTACGGCTTATATAGCTACGTCGCAGATGGGTAAGGTGATCAAGGGGACGCTGCGGGCGCGCGGGGTGGAGTCGCTGCGGCGGACGAAGCGGGGTGTGCGGTGTCCGGGTCTCAGCGGGGTCGGCCGCGGGCCGAGGTGGCTGCGGTGACGGTGCAGGCGGTGGGGGCCTGCTGTGAGGCGGGGGGAGGCGCGGCAGCTGTGTAGGCAGCGGGGCGAGGGTGGACGGCAGGGCTGCCGCCGGGTGAGGCACGGTGCGGGGTGTCGGTGCCGTGGCTTGTGACGATAACGCGTGGGCAGCGTGGTCGTTACAAGGTTGCTACAAGGAATGACATCATTCATAAACTTTGTTGTACATCGTGGAGTGTGACTGACGACTGAGTGCGTACATACAGCGTCTCCCTTATCTATTCCGCTCCTGAGTATGGCGTTCCGGCCTGGCTAAACAGCGTCATGTGGGCAAACTAGACGCAAAACTAAATGACACCATGACCTGGATCTCCTGTACTGTCAAATCGACTCCCACTCATTGGCTACCCATCTTGAGCCACATCGCCCCCACACACCTCCGTAGAAGTCAGGCTCTGAACAGAAAAGCAAACAAAATACGAGCACAGCAAAGCCTACCCGTCCATAACTACTTCTACAAACCTTCCCCGCATCGGCTGAATCTCGAAACCCATCTTATGTTTCGGCCAAAAACTCACTCGAGTTCAACCTTCCCGAGAGTTGGAAATCAGAGAGGAGCCAAAAAACTGTCGGAGCAATCGTAAATGACCTCGACCCTACGCACAAGTTTTAACTTACCGCGCAACCAATGGTGCCGCCTAAACAGACTCCGGACTGGGCACTGTCGATGTAACTATTTCCGACATAAGTGAGGTTGGAGAGATAGTGCCATGTGTGAGTGCGGCGAAGAAATCCAGACCACGGAGCACATTGTCTAGCGCTGCCCCATGACATCATATGGACCCCCCAGATATCTGTTTGACTTTCCCCTTGACACAGCCAACCAGTGCCGTAAATAGGGCGGTGCCACCGGTGCCCAGGCACAGGGCGTAGATTCTGGGGGGCGCAAGAACGGCCAGATCAGGCAGGACTATTATATTTTCGATTTGCTCCTGATAAGTTCCCGCTGCGTCCCTAGTGCTCGATTCCAACACAAACGTACCTACATGCCATTATCATCAAAAACGTCTATTAAATTAGACAAAACATCGCGCTCATTTTTTTGGCAGCGCACGAGCGTATTTGTGTTTAGTGTTTATCGGAGTTAAGCGGCCGGCCGGCTACACGGTCGGTCGGAGACTATGCGGGCGGGTATGGGCGGGCGCCGTGGCCTGTGCGGATAGGTGTCCGCGGGTGTGTGTGCGGTGCGAGACGCGAGGGGCATTGCGCCCCGCGCGTCTCGCAACGTATTCATTGTTTTATTGTTGTTCACGGATTCGTTTGGGTAAGTTGGTTTGTATTTAGTTTTACTAAAAAAAATAAACTCTTTTTACGAGTGTTAATAACATTGAAAATATATTTATAACATTATGTTATAAGACTGGGAATTTACTTTTCGTTATAAAAGGTTTTTATTATATGTAGGGAATAAGTAAAAATAACCAAATTTCACCATTACAGTCGGTCGGCCACCTTGTGATTTCTTCTTTCAGGAATAACTGTTGGCTAGTGTTCGCTAAGTACGCATAAGGCCATGTCATAAAAACGTCCATCTGGTTATGAATTTCGAAAAAAAAGCGCGCGAGGGAGTTTGAAGCCAAAAAATTGGGAATCGCGTTAACAAAAATGGACACAGGGAGAAAATATACAGGAAGACAATATACCTGATAGTAGGGTAAGATTGCAATCTTACTGAGGCACTGCACAGACTCTGGTTTGCCGCCTGCTTACAGAAAAATCTAATATGATCTGATTGTCTAGCAGCCTCCCAATAGTATTTCATTTTTTATCGCCCTCCGCAAGAACGCTTACGATCCGGCGCACCGTCATTTCATACCGGCACGCGTCTATCGATGATAGTGTATCTCTGTCTATCTGTCGAACATATCATTTTAAGTGCAGTCCGCTCAGTTGCTATGTATGATGGTAGCTAGAGCTTCAATGAGTTCACGCATATGTATTGATATTGATACTTCTCAACCTACTAGCTCACCCTTTCAACAACAGCGATTAAATATCGATTTTTTATTACATACGGATGACTTGATACTGCATGACGGTAAGTAAGCGACATAGTGAGCCTTACCGCAAATAATAAACTCCCATTCAATATTGGGTTAGAAACAATAATGGGGTTTGAGGTTAAACGGTGTTTAATATTTTTGTGGTAACGCAGAGTATGTTTACAGCCCTACTTGATTCGGTTAAGCAATACGTATTGTGTACCATCGGTGGAGGCATACCGTATCACTGCACATCGCACACTGGTGTCACAATGATTATAGCTTGTTTCAGATAAATTGAGATAAATATTTCTCAATTTATCTGAAACATGCGATAGTAGGTCGCAGCCTAAGAAAAAAAAACTCAGGTCATGGTTGTTTACATGTTGTGACGTCGCTATTTTTTATTCCCACGACACAGGGTATCCTAGTGTGAGGCCAGAAGCAATGTATGTGCTTCAATTTATCTGAAACATGCGATAGTAGGTCGCAGCCTAAGAAAAAACCCCAGGTCGTGGTTGTTTACATGTTTGAGACCTCGCTGTTTTTTTATTCCCGCGACACAGGGTATCCTAGTGTGGGGCCAGAAGAAGTGTATGTGTTTGTATTGATTTTGTCTCGTCTTACTAGGGCTGTTAGGCGCCACTTGACGAAGCATTTCTATAAAGAAATATTGGGACTGATTCACACTTAAGCTGTCGTTTGAAATTAGTAAAGGCTTTATGAACATATTACTTATGGTTCAAATTTGTGTATCATTATCACCTCTAAAAAATATTATTAGAATTTTTCTTGATGGATTTGTCAATCTGAACACAGTCTAAGAATGGAGGCGTATATATTAGAGCTAAATTAAGTTTGTGACTCATTTCGTGAAAAGAGTGAAGTGAAGTGAAGTGGTAATCGTTGCAGTTTGCTGTGCTCGTTGCAAGTTTCAAGTACTCACAATACCTTCTTAATCCTGCAGCATGATGTAAGTATGTATGCACCAATACTTCCTAACCTTCCTAGTTATTTCTTCATAAGCGTCTTAAGAGGGGTGATAACCCTTGATTGGGCCTGAGCTTGCAAAAAATTTCGTTGGTTTTAGAATGTACAGAGTGTTTGAGAGTATGGAGCTATAAATTTTTTTGCGGAGTAGTGGAGATCATTCTGAACAAGTTTCACTATAAAAGCGATTTGATCAGAGCAACTTTTTTTTTTGTGACATACGATGGGTATAGAGAAGTGTTTAATTCCACGCCTCTCCGAACGGCGTGGAATTCTGAGGGGGTTGTGCCTTTGCCACGTGAGAGAAAAGAATGATGAGATTTGTTTACCTTGTCACCGTAGACAGGAGATTGAAGGCTCGATTCGAGACAGGAATTCGGGAAAGGGGGCACAGGGGATAGGATAGAAACGGAATCACTATCGTTTCGCTGTCGCTGCCCGATGACGTGGAGTCGCCGCCGATACGACTATGTTCACAACACAATTCATTTGGCCGCTGACGCGAATCTACTTATTTCGATCAATAGCCCGACGCTATGAGGTAGATTTACACTCTGACCAGGCCCGATGCCTGTATGATAATTGGTACACCGAAATACCATCACGGGGCCCGAGCCGCCATGTTATTCTCACCGATGAGAAAGACCAAGAGAAAAATTAACCTCCAATTTTACATCTCGTTTCCGATACGAGTGACATCTGCGGTTCGTTTTCGCTAGTGATGTCTCGATTACTCGCGATCGATTCGCGCAACAAAAAACCGGTGCGTTTCCGACGCATAAATATTAAACAGTCACCCGCCCGGACAGGCCCGAACCTGTCCCTAATCAATAGGAAGGCGAGAAAGTGTTACGACCGCTCTCTTGAGGACCGAGTCCCCCACCCTGACTTCTGCTGATCGAGGCGTGCCATCCCGACCCGTGTACAAATTGACGATCCGTCCTCGTCTCCATCTCAATGATGGCAGGTTCGCATCCTTAATCAGCACCAAATCACCGACTTGAGGGGGGCTCGTCCGGTCAGTCCACTTAAGGCGCTGCTGCAAGATGTGCAAGTACTCAAAGGACCACCGTTTCCAAAAATCTTGAGCCATCTGCTGCAACATCTGCCACCTAGTTAACCGACTTAACTTAACATCACCGAATGGGTATTCTGGCAGGGCGTTAAGGGGCTGACCTATCAGGAAGTGACCCGGCGTCAACGCTTCCAAATCATTTGGATCCGAACTGAGCGGGCACAACGGACGCGAGTTCAGTGTCATTTCAATTTTACAGAACAGCGTCGCAAGCTCTTCAAAGCGTAGAGAGGTCTCACCGATGATCCTCGTCAGGTGCGACTTAGCCGATTTAACCGCAGCCTCAAAAATTCCTCCCCAATGAGGACATCCCGGCGGACTGAAAACCCATTCAATCCCTCGTCGGGAGCAAGCCGTACCGATGGCGTCCTGGTTACCGTTCAGGAATTGAGTGACCTCCTGCAGATATCGCCTGGCTCCGACAAAATTTGTGCCGTTGTCCGAACGGATTAATGTCGGGAGGCCCCTTCGTGAGACGAACCGATCCAGACATGCGATAAATGCCTCCGTAGTGAGGTCACTGACCACCTCCAAGTGGACTGCCTTCGTGGCCAAGCACACGAAGACGCACAGGTATGCCTTCACTAATCTGGCGTTCCGTAGCTGTGAAGACTTGACCATGAATGGTCCCGCAAAATCCGTTCCGACACCCGCAAAGGGCCGGATTTCGTTAACCCTATCCGAGGGCAAATCGCCCATCTGGGGCTGCATCGTAGCCGCCTTGGCCCGATAACAAGGCAGGCACTGAAATACGACGCTACGCACTAAGCGTCTTCCCGATAGAATCCAGAACTCGCGCTGGAGAAACGCCATCAAGGCGTGGCATCCGACATGCCCATTCCGAATGTGTCGATCCTGTATCAACAGTTCGACCAACTTCCCTTTCCGAGGGAGTAACAACGGCTGGCGAGCCGCATAAGGCAGGTTGGCATTCCGCAGCCGACCTCCTACCCTCAGCAATCCTTGAGGGTCAATAAACGGGTTCAGCCGAGCCACAGCTCCCTTCAGTTGGACGCGTCCGCGTCTCAGAATGTCCAATTCGGACTTAAAGTGCACCGTCTGCACGTTCCGTACCAATGCGAACAACGCATGGTTCCGTTCCCGTGGTGTCAGGACCGGTGTCCGCACTCGTTGCGCCTCAGAATTCCGACAATTCCGCGCAAATCGGCAGATCCAGGCGGTCACATTGACCAGCTTGTCGAGCGAGCTGTACCGTTCCAGCAGGCTGAACTCCTCTTCCGGCTCTGGCTGCGTCGTACAGACACCGACTGTCAAGGCGCCGTTCGCCGTGGTAACGCGTGGACTCATTGGCCAATCCGATTCGGCTTGAGTCAACCATTTTGGACCCCACCACAAGGGATGTCCAACCAACTCCGGAGCATGACACCCACGAGACGCACAGTCTGCTGGGTTCATTTCCCCTGGAACATGTCTCCAGATTAAGGGAACCTCCGAAGTCAAAATCTGCGAAACCCGATTCGCCACAAAAATCTCCAGCTTGTGAACTGAAGCCTTCAGCCAGCATAACACGATCTGGCTGTCCGTCCAAGCGTAGACCGTATCTTCCAACGCTATTGACCTACGAAGAACCGTCATCGTGTGGTTGAGCAGACGAGTCAGGAGAGCCGCTCCCGAAAGCTCTAACTTGGGAATGGTCAGGCGAGTGCGCAACGGCGCAACCTTGCTCTTGGCCATGACCAACCGCACATCAACCTCCCCCGAGGAGTCGACCGTATGCAGATACACTGCAGCTCCGTAGCCCTTCTCCGAGGCATCGCAAAACCCATGCAGGGTGGCGGTGTATCGTTTGGTGTGGACCAACCTCCGTGGCAGTGAAATCCGATTAATGCCAGGGAGGGTCGAAAAGAACGAGTCCCACTCCGAGCTCAATGACCCGCCGATCGGGTCGTCCCATTTCAGCTCAGCAGACCACAATTGCTGCATAAAACACTTGAGCTGAAATGTTACCGGGGTGATCCACCCGTTTGGATCAAATGTCCTAGCCACCGTTGAAAGGACGTTCCGTTTCGTCCAGACCTTCGGGGAGTCCAACTCGACCCGATACGAGAACATGTCTGACACCGGCTGGTACTGGACGCCTAATACCGACAACATATTTGGGTTTTCCAAATTTTCAAAAATGTGGGGATCCTGCTGGTAGTCATCCGGAAGACCAGTCAGTAACTCTGGAGAGTTCGACATCCATTTCCGGAGCTCATAACCTCCACCCCGTAAGAGCTCAACTAGCTCGTCCCGTCGAGCGAGCGCCTCCTCCACGGAATCTGCACCGGTACAGATATCGTCCACGTAGAGGTCCTGCTCCAGGATCGCTGCTCCTCTAGGGAAATTTAACCGTTCTCGATCCGCTAACTCCCGAAGAGTGCGAATCGCCAAATAAGGACTAGACCGTAGCCCGTACATGTTGGTGTTTAACTCGTACACCCTGATGGGCTGATCTGGGCTCTCTCGCCACAGTATCAGCTGATACCGTCTATCGTCAGGGTGAATGACCGTCTGTCTAAACATCATCCGGATGTCAGCTACAAACACAACATTGTGTCGACGGAACCGTGTGATAACATCCGCGATGTCATGATTCAACTTCGGCCCTGAATGCAAACACTGGTTCAGGTTCATGCCGTTAGATGTTGATGCCGATCCATCGAACACTACCCGTATTTTGCCCTCCGGAGTCCTCAAGACCGCGTGATGAGGCAGGAAGCAGTGGTCTTCACGCTTCCAGTCGATACCCGAAACCGACATGTGGCCGAGCGACTCGTATTCCCGCATGAAGTCGACGTACTTCTGCCGGAAAATCCCGTCACGCTTCATGCGTCGTTCCATCGACAGAAGCCGCGTCTCGGCTGCATGGTGTGAACTACCCAGCGGCGGGCGATCACTCCGAAATGGAAGACGTGTGAGAAATCGACCTGACCGAAGGCGACCAGTATTGTTCCGATAAAACTGTTCACACTCTTCTTCAACCGGGTCCAACCGGCGGACCGTAGGTGGTTCCTCCACCTCCCAAAACTTCTGTATCACCTCCGAGAGTACAGAACCGAATAAGGGACTACGAGTCGCTAGGCGTGGGGCAGCCGGCATGACTGGACCCATTACCGCATGGCCCAGTCTGGTGTTGACCGAAACCAGACCAGTCGCCTGCAACACGTGGACACGTGGCACTAACAGGTATCCTAAGGCATCGACACCCAATAAAATGTCTACTGGGCCCGGAATGTCGAACTCCGGGTCAGCCAGTGACAACCCAGCGACCAACTGTCTCACCGAGGGCGACAACCGTACGTGAGGGTGTGAGCCCATCACATTAGGCATGACTAATGCCGTGACCGTCAGATTCACCGATGAATCCACCCGTGACGAGAGAGTAATCCGACATACTCCCTTAACGGAACCGACTTCCGTGTTCCCAATTCCCCGAATGGAATGTGGATACTCCCTTACCGAAATGCCCAACCGTCTTACAAGGTTGCACGAGACTAAGCACCCCTGGGCCCCCGAGTCCAATAGTGCTCGTGCTACACAAGATTTGCCGTCCGAACTCCACGCTATCACCGAGGCGGTGGGGAGCATGACCGTCTGTGGAGTGGCGGCACCTTGTAAGTGGGCGGCGTGTCCCTAGCGGGAACCCCCGCGGGATCCGAACCCGCTCAGACCTCCGTCGGCCTGGTAACTCGGCTGCTGATATGCCACCGGTGGCATATCAGACCGCATGTACATTAGGGGGTCCCAACCCGCATAATAGGCCCCTCGCTGTCCCGGTACCCGACCATACCGGACTGTGAACGGTGTGCCCGGTGGCCACCGTGGATGGAGGGGGGAGAGCGGATCCAACCTGGGGCGCTCTAGGAATGGGGGCGACATCCGACTGTTCGCCTCCCAGAGCGACGAGCAGGGTGGTGCAGAAGGTGGTGGGCTCCCAGCCTTCGCGCCACTCATAGGTGCCATCTGACACCCGCCCGTAACACGCGGTGAGCCAGCGGCCCGAAGTCCTCGCTGACCCTGGACAGCGGCGACCGAACCCCGGCTGTCCCGCCTGTTACCCCCCGCGCTGCCCCCTTCCCCTCGGGGGGGGGGTCCCGTCCGCGGGTACCCCAGTCACCCCGTTGGTGACTCCCGTTGCCCGGAGGGGGACTGGGTCCGGCCCTGGTTGGGCCCTGTGACCGACCAACCTGAGTCCGGCCCTGGTGACCGTCCGATGGGCCTGACCGGTTCAGGCACAACACGACGTAGTGCCTGCCACCGCAGCCCTCACAGGGGGATGCCCGTAAGCACTCGCTCAGCGGGTGCGGCCCCAAACAACCGAAACACAATCGGTGGCGGAAGACCACCTTCCTGCGGGCAGCCACACCGAGCGCCTTAAAGTTGGCGCAACTGGTCACCTCATGACCGGCACTGTCGCAGTGCACACAGCCGTCACCCGACGGCGCGGCACTCAAAACGCCAAATTGTTTTGACCGACCACCCCCCCGTGGGGGTGGGGGGCGCGGCCCCTCCCGCATCCGCGCGGGTTGGCGCTGCACACTGGCCTCCGAATCCATGGTGTCGCATCGCCTGCTTTCACCCTCCAAAAACTCCGTTAATTGGACGAGCGTGGGCAGTTCCGAGCTACTGCCCCCATGCAGCTGTTCAAACCGACTTTGAACAGCTGCAGGCAACCGTGACAAAACCATATATAACACAATATATGACCATTGGTCTACCGGCAGACCAAGGTTCTGAAGGGCCTTAGTGGCCACCAGCACAGGGTTGAGCACCTGTACCCGGATGTCAACATCCCGGGTTACTCTTGGGATGCTGAACAGCTTCCCCAGCTGCGCATCAACCAACCGCCTCTTGTGTTGGTAGCGGTCAAACAATATGACCCGGGCAATCTCATAATTGCCCGCCGTAACCGTTAGGTGACCGACCAACTCCTTCGGTTCACCCCGCAGTGCCATCAATAGCTAGGCCAACTTGTAGGCGCTGTCCAGGTCGTCCCGACCGTGGACCAGGCTATCGAACAAATTGATGAATGCCGGCCACTCATCAATTGCCCCACCGAAGGCCGGAATCTCCAGGTGTGGAAGCCGTCCAACCACACCCTTAGGGGGGGTCTCCGCTACCCTCCCCGCGGTCATCCCGACGCGACCGCTTAATTTTTTCGGCGCGACGCTCGATGTCGCCCAAGCACTCCATCGCTTGGTCAGCATCCGCGCAGAGCTGCCTCACTGCAGCCACCGAGGCCTCATCCGTAAGCCCGAGGGCTTCAGCCTCGGCAGCCAGCCGACACACCTTCCCGACGCGTGTCATTGCGTCCTCCACACGCTTGAGCAGGACATCGTCCATGTTGGGTCGCTCCACATACTTGTGAGTATGGGCGAGCCATCTCATCTCCTCACGGACACCATATCGCAGTACCGTCAAGGACGAAGGTGCCATGGTTACAGATTTAATTGTTCCTGGTCCTATGCTTCACTGCCGAACTAAGCACAGCCAGATACCAGCACTTTCCCGTCAGCGCTGGGCACAGAAATTTATATAAGTTGTAAGACCCAAGGCAACCACTAAACAATTAAATCATAAACAATATTTAATATGGTCGCCCTGTGGACATACACCTTATAATATACACTCTAAATCAATTAGAGAATGCCACCATGTGGTACAATACAAATAACACACAAAAGGTTATTATAAAAAAAAAACTATTTTTCTAGCAGTGGCCCTCCGATAGGAACCACACTTCCTTTGAGGTCAGCAAAATCAGCATAATACCCCTTAAATAGCCCGACCCTGCTGTGTAAACCGAAATAACACTGTAGGACTACAGAACCCGACGTTCCACCGTAAGTAATACAATCTAGGCTTCGCAGAATGACCGTTCAATCCTTTATGCGCTGGTAACAGTAGTTTCCGACTACAAATTTATAACAACTGTTAACTAAATTGGCACTTATACTTTCACTTACCGAAAATGAACTTTAATCGTGGTATACCGACCACAGACTCATTGCCGACTTGAGCCAATCTGGGATATTCTTTTCTCCCAACTACAATGTGACAAAGGCAGCCCTACAACCGTGAATCATGATTTCCCACTAGGAAACCGCGCTCCTGCTGAAAGCGTGATCCCTTAGCCTTCTTCTTGTGGACTGTATTTGGACTGGAATCAAACTATTAACTTTCTAATTTCACTTTTATTCGTATAAAGAAGCACCAAGCACATGTTAACATCAAGAGCCTATATTGGACAGTGACAGTACAATCAACGTTGCCAGTGGCGAATATTCAAATGTAGATTATATTTTATGTTGCCATAAACAGGCTGCCACCGGCAAAAATAACAATTATAGCTAGTTAAGCTAAAGGTTAAACTTATGTTCGCCTTTGGCGCAAATACATACAGATAAATAATTAGAGCAATGATCAATCACACGATCATTTAAACATTGAACTTGATAACCCACTAACATGTATCTAATTCTCTACAACTATTACAGATATCTAGACAGATTTATTTGCAGGAAGTTATACAAACAAATCTATTTAATATAGCAAAGCATAACCTAGACTTTTTATTTCTTAACGGATAGTACACACATAGCCAATCAATAGTGACTTGTAACATAATACCTTAATTCTAAATATACCTCCTACTATTGTTCAATAGGCAGGACACAAATAGTCTGTAATGACCTATTATACATTTTATGATCTGCTGTTTTTAACGTAACGGCTCTTACTTTGCCGTCTTTCCCCGGACAGACTTTTACAACTCTTGCCATTGGCCAAACTAAAGGTGGAGAGTTAGGTTCCTTCATAAGTACAAGCTGGCCTTCAATAAGGTTAGGCATAGACTTACTCCACTTGTTTCTATTTTGCAATGTGTTTAAATAATACTTATGCCACGCCTTCCAAAACCTTTGCTGTAGTTGGGTACATTTTTGCCAGAAATCAAGCCTGTTACTCACACGATCAGAAATATCTCGTTCGGGATACATTGACAAAGCTGTTCCTACCAAGAAATGTCCAGGAGTCAAGTAGCAGTAATCATTGACGTCCTCTGATAGAGGTAAGATAGGACGTGAGTTCAACACGGCTTCTATTTGACACAAGACCGTATTTAACTGTTCATAAGTCAGTTCAGCAATTAAAACTATTCTCTTTAAATGATATTTCATGCTTTTCACAGCCGCCTCTGCAAGCCCTGCGAAAACAGGGGCGTAACTAGGCGTAAAATGAAACTTTATGCCTTCTTTTGCTGCATAGGCTTGCACAAGCGTCTGATGATCAGCAGAACTATTAAGCTCGTACAACTCAGCTAGCTGGTTCCTTGCCCCACGAAAACATCCCCCATTATCACAAAAGACATCGCTGGGCAAGGCACGTCTGCTCAAAAAGCGTTTGAAGGATGCCAAGAAGGCATCTGTCGATATATCAGAAGTCAATTCTAAATGTACTGCTTTTGTTACAAAGCAAACATAAATACAAACGTATCCTTTAGTGATTACCGTGCTTCGCAACCTCGAATTTTTTATCTTAACTGGCCCAGCGAAGTCGATGCCTATCTTTTGAAATGGTCTGCATGCAGTGACGCGATGCTGAGGCAAGGATCCCATGAGTTGCTTTGCTGCACTAGCTTTAAATCTGAAACATACCATGCATCCATGAGTCACTTTTTTAACTTTTCGCATACCAGCTACCAGCCAATATTGTTGGTTTAAACTCGCTAAGAGCGACTTAGGGCCAGCATGTAACAACCTAACATGCTCTCTTTGTATGATCAATTCTGTTATTCGAGATTCGTTTGGCAGAATTATAGGATGTTTCTGTGCGAGTGGTATATCTGAATTATCTAATCTCCCACCTACTCTAAGCAAACCATTTTCGTCTAAAAATGGATGTATTGGCTTAAGGGAGCCTTGCACATTGTTGCCTTTTCGCAATGAAGCTATTTCATCATTGAAATAAACCGACTGTTCGTGCTTTATTATAATATGCAACGCGCGTTGCAATTCGTCAGGATTTAGCACTCTCGCACTAACCCTACCATCGACTTTTATATTATGACAGAATCTATAAATGTATCCTATTACCCTGGTCATTTTATCAATGTCTGAATACTTCTCTATTATTTGAAGAATATCATACTGTACCGCTGTAGCAAGTACTATCATATCAGGCCTGGGGCTCTCCGGTTTCATCTCAGGTAAGTCTTCAGGTAAGTTCTGATTTTTATCATCAAATGTGTACTCACATTGCAGGAATTTTGGCCCCTCCCACCAGAGGGAGCATTTTGGAAGTTCCTGTGGGCTGATGCCTCTGCTTATGAGATCAGCAGGGTTGTCTGCTGATGGCACATATTGCCATTGCCATTTGGATGTTTTTTGCTGAATTACACTTACTCTGTTCGCAACGTAAGCTTGCATCCTTGTTTTGTCAGTCTTTATCCAAGCTAAGGTAATTTGTGAGTCAGTATACAAGTAAACATCATCTATATGTATGTTTCTACACAATGTATCATATACTCTTTCCGCAAGTATAGACAAAAGCAACGCAGCATTAAGCTCCAGCCGAGGTATTGTTAGTGGCTTTGCACGTGGGTTAATTCGCGACTTTGAACAGAGCAAGTATAATTCAGCCTTACCCGTTATGTCGACCACGCGTAGGTATATACAGCACCCGTAGCCTGTTGTGCTGGAAGCGTCGCAGAATCCGATCAGCTGCACCGCCGCTGCTTTGTTGGTTGGAATACACCTTCCTAAATTAATGGGCTGCATGTCAGCCAGACTGCTAGCAAAGTTAAGCCATTCTTCGATCAAATCGTTAGGCAAGCGATCGTCCCAATCTAGATTAAGTGACCAAATTTTTTGAATAATGCTTTTTGCTCGCACTACAATTGGACTAGCAAAGCCCATGGGGTCATAAAACTTTGATATGTATCTTAGGACTTCCCTCTTTGTTATTTTATTACTTTTAAATGCTTCTGGGCTGTTGATAGTGAAACAGTCCCCTTTAACGTCCAAGGTAAGTCCCAACGTCTTCATACTAAAGTTTCCCTTTTGAAAATCAAGCTCACTAAATTGTTGTTCAGTCTTAGATATGCTTCGAAGAACTTCAGGTGTATTGGAAGCCCATTTGTGCAAGTTGAAACTGCCATAGCTCAACAGCTCACATAGTTGTCGTTTAGCCTCAAGTAGTTGATGCATGTCAGAGCATGAGTTCCATTAAACATCGCGTAGCTAAATAGCTCGAAGGTTTAACTCCGTATGTGACTGTGTCAAGGCGAATACACCGCAAAGGTTGGTCTGGGCTTTCCCTCCACAAAATGTTCTGGAGTGAAGAGTGTTCCGGATTCATAAGAATGTTGCGAAACATCTTCTTGATATCTGAACTCCATGTGAATTTCCCAAATCTATACAGCATTACAATATCGAACAATTCTTTTTGTACTATAGGCCCCATTCAATAGAATATCGTTCAATGAGATCTTCTTGTCGGTTTTCATAGACGCGTCAAATACCACCCTTGTACGCGTAGTTTTGCTTTGTTCATTTATTACAGCATGATGCGGCAAGAAGTATATCGCATCTTCATTGAAATTATATGAGTTAATATCTACATATTGTCCATGTCCCAGCTCTACATATTCATCTATAAACCTTTGATAATCTGTCAGCAGATTGATGTTTTTTTGCAGCCGCTTTTCAAGGCTGAGAAATCTATGTAGAGCTAGGTCAAATGAGTTACCTAGTGTTTTATTTATACTGTCTGGCTCTAACTTCAATGGCAAGTCAACAGTGAACCTTTTTTTATCTAGTTTGACAGTGTTTTTAAATATATCCTCTGCTAGTTGTTGCTCTGAGTTCCCCTCTTTCCCCTCAATTAGTAGTTCTGGAACACGCTCCACCTCCCAGAACCTTTTGACAATCTCATTTATACCCGAGTCACATTTAGTACAAAAAAGTACAACCTGATTTTTTATGATGTCTGATGTGGTGGCCCCAGCGATGATATGGCCAAATTGTGTATTGAAGATGCTCGGAGATGTAGACTGCTCGGGGTTATTGCGTGTAGACTGATTCTGCGACTGCTCAAGCGGCAGTATTATCTGGAAAAATACATCAGCACCAATCAACATGTTTATTTCTGATGGCTTGTTGAATGTTTTATCAGCCAAGGTCAGTCCAGCCGGTATGGATATATCTTTTAGATCCACTTCTTTTTGTGGCAGGTTACATGTTATCGTTTCCACCACGTGACAGTTGATGAGGGTGTTGAATGTTGAGGTCAAAGAGTAAACCTGCAAAGGAATGCAATAGCTTATTTTGCTTTTGCTTTGAGATATGCCTATCAGGTTAATATCACTACGCTGAGGTGTTAATTCCAATACCTCAACAGCCTTTGTAGTTATCAGTGACACTTGAGAGCCAAAGTCTAGAATACATTTGACATGCACCTCTCTTCCGCTCTTTGAGTACAGCTTGACACGAGCTGTAGGGATCAAAACATTAGTTGACCCTCCTCCAGAAAGAAGAACCACTGGTTCTGGCACTGCACTGCTGTCTATGTGCAGCAGGGTGTTGTGTTGGCCTTTGCATACCCCACACCTAAAGTGATATTTACATTTGCCAGTGTGTGGGTTGAGGCAGGTATTGCAAAGCTTTTCCCTTTTGCTGAATGACAACCTCTCATTTTGTGAAGCTAGCTTAAACTTAGGACAAGCAAATAATTTGTGAGACAACTTAAAATATATGCAGTCCATCAATGGCTTGTCTGACGCTGCAGCCAACACTACCTTACTCTTGCTCGGGATCTGTGAGCGGCCCCCAGCTTCCTGCTGCTCTGAACAGGTGTTTTCCAGAGCTAGGGCTCGCTTCTCCATGTATATCAAAAACTCTTCCATGGTGGGCTCGTCTTCCTGCTTTCGTTCGAGGTGGTAGGCTCGTGCACTGTAGTTGTCCAACTTTCGTCCCAGTATTTCTAGGAGGATCGGGTCCCATGCCTGTACTGTAATAGCTAAGTTTTTTAAAGCCGCAAGCGTTTGACGTATTACTGTGATAAAGTTCCTTATATCCTTAGCGTTTGCGAACTTTGGCAACTTTGTTATGTCAAGGAGAGTATTGACATGCTCTGATATAATCCTACTCCTATTGTAGTACCTCTTTTCCAACAGTTGCAATGCTTCCTCATAACTTTCCTCACATAAGGGAAGGTTCTTTACTAACTCATACGGCTGCCCTTTTAGGAATGAACGCAGATAGTATAGTCTTTGTACATTGTCTAAAGCCTTGTTATTATGAATGACAGACCTAAATATCGACATGAACGCTACATATTCTGTGTATTGACCTGAGAAGCTTGGTATGTCAATATTAGGTAGCTTGGCCCTAGAGACAATGCCACTACCTGACCCCTTGGACAAGTCTTTCTGTTGCTCAACGTTAGAACAACTCTGTGTTTTGATATTTTCGTTATACACAGTTATGCAATGGAGATATTTTTGCTCATAGTCTTCTAGTACGAGTACATTGGAATGACGGACCGCGGCCGTCGCAACAACATCAATCGCTCAGTTTTATAAATGTACAATTTAATAATATTCTTCAAGAATTTAGTGCTAAATATAATAAAACTCTATTCGTATGGTTATAAATATTCAGTGCAAGTGTTATCTAACATAATTATTCACAAATAACAGGAAAAAAGTGATAAACCGGCCAAATATTTTTGTGCACACAAATCCGTATTTTGCCTACAAACTGTTGGAACAACTGACTTTTTAACTGCAGTTTCGTGAACAAATAACAAATTGTGCGACAAACCAACAAGGATAAACCAATATTGGATAAGTTAGGAAACATTTATTTGCTCATAACCTCAAAAGATCAAAATCCAACCATCTACAGAAGCCGGATTCTTATGCAAAACAAGCGCCATCTATGAATGAGTAGATTTACTAAAATATTAAGGTAAGATCCATCGACATATTAACAAGATTGCTTTAGCTACTCGCCACTAGATGCCGTTATAAGTACCTTAACAGATATAAAGTGGAAACACACACACACAGTGATAAAATACGCTAAGCCCTACGCATAATAATGAGGAACTGTGGAGCATGCGCTAAACACGTCTACATACAAGAACTACTGGATTGTACTAAATGCAAGGAACCTTTCCATTTTGGGTGTTTGAATATAAACAAAAACTATTTTATTGAAAAGAAACAAGATCTTGAGCGAAACTGGATCTGCCCAAACTGCCGTCAAATCACACAACGTACAAGAAACGACGACATGGCCCCGGCTAGCCCCATGGCTCGCGCGATGACAGCTGACCATGCAATACCAACTACTAGTGAAACAGGACAAACCAGCTCCATGTCAAGCCATATCCAAAACGACGCCCATAATAACGATAATAACGATAATAATAATATCACTCATCGATCTAAGAGAAACATGCCAACTGAATTGGAGAACTCTTACTCTAGTTCGGAAGACTTGAGTAAACTAGGAGACACATTACAAACAGAAGATACCCTGAATACTGACATGAAAACTGAATTAACTCTACACAATTTAAAAGAGATGATTAATGCACAATTAAAAGAAAACAATAAAGCCATTATATATGAATTACAAAGAACAATACAACTTGAAATAAATGAAGCCATAATAAAAGTAAAAGAAGATCTAAAGAAAAAAACTGAATTTCTCACGAAAGAAAACTCGATAAGAGAAGTAGATATAGGAAAAATAAATGAAAACATTAAAAAACTAGAAGAAAAAAATGAAACTCTCAGACAAGAAATAAATACACTACAAAACAAAATTTCTACCGTCGCAGTTACACAAACATGGCCTGCGAAGGACAACACTTCTAAGAAGATCGTTATCTACGGCCTCACCGAATACTACAAAGAGCATGAGTACGACCTGCATGACAGAGTAAGCCAAATATTCTATGACATCTTACAAGTAGACCTAACAGGGTACATCGACGAGTCTTACAGAGTAGGAAAATTTAATAACAATCACAACCGACCGCTAGTCGTGGAACTAATAAGTAAGAAAATGGTAAAATATGTACTAGAAAACCAGCACCACTTCCAAGGTACTGGACTATCCATTACTGCGTTCCTAGATGAAAAGGCAAGACAAGAAAGAAAGATGATACGAGATGAAATGTTTTTGGCCAGAAAAAAAGGGCTGTATGCAGAAATCCGTAATAACAAGCTCTTTATAGAAGGAAAACAAATAGAATTAGAAAATGGAAACAACGAAGAACAACAACAACCAGCCCATGATCAACAGAACAGAAATAACTACAGAGATAATACAACTAGAAATAACTACAGAGATAATACAACTAGAAATAACTACAGAGATAACACATCAAACAATTCCTTTCGAAACAGATTTTAATTTTAAAGCCCTTTTCCAGAATTTTCAAAGTCTTCACAATAAGCAACACCTACTAGAAGCATTCATCGATGAAACCCATAATTATCAAGCATTATGCATTTCGGAAACTTGGCTAAACCAAGATAAACTAGAACTATTAAATTTTAGTAACTACAAAACTGCAGCATCATTTTGTAGAAAACAACGCACAGGCGGCGGCGTGTGTATTTTGTTGCAAGAACACATAGAGTACGAGGAGATACAGGAAATTGCCGAGTTATCCATAGAATATGTATTAGAAGCCTGCGCAACCCTACTACCTAAAGAAAATGTCCTATTGATCACTATGTACTGGAATGGAAGACGGGAGGACATATTTAATGAACAATTAGACAAAATATTAAAGTTCACTAGCATAAAATATTCGAAATACAAAGTCATTATAGGGGGTGATTTAAATATAAATATTCTACTTAAAACTACTAAAACTAATCAATTTCTAGATAAAATGTCAGAACATAACTTCTCTCAACATATAAAAGAACCAACTCACATTACACCAACCTCATCGACATGCTTAGACTTAATATTTACAAATTTCACTGGAAAAAATATATACACGGCGGTAAAAGACTTTGGATTTACATATCATCTTGCGACAATCCTACATACCAATCTGTCCCATACCACGGAACGAATCGCATGGTTTACAAATAAAAGAATATTTAATAACAGCAACATAAATCTTTTCAAATCTGAATTAAATAACATTAACTGGCATGCTATAATAACAGAAAACAAAACCGTAAACGAAAACTATGAAATATTCCACTACACTATTACAGATATACTAAATAAATCTATACCAAAAAATAAAATTAAGTTAAGGACAAAATTAAAAAAATACTGGTTAACAGTTGGCATAAAAACCGCCTGTAAAAATAAAAGACTGCTAAAAATACTTACATTAAAATTCAATAACAAAATCCTTACAGACTACTACAAAAAATACGAAAAAACATTAAAAAAAGTCATTACGATATCTAAAAAAATTAACTATATAAATAAAATGAAAAAATCTAACAATGTAGTAAAAACTATGTGGAATATTGTAAAGGAAAAAATTAATAACCAACCAAAAAAGGAAAAAAACAATATTAAACTACTAGTAAATAACAACTTAATCATTAAACCAAGAGAAATATCTAACTGTTTTAATACTTTCTTTACATCTCAAGGTGAGGTAAGCACCCAAAATTCAAATAGCAGCGCCACTTTGCGCGGTCGGCCAGTCCTCTCACCCACTGAAAATACAATGTTTCTACGTCCAGTAACGCGTAGAGAAATATTTAAATTATTAAAAAATCAAAAGACAAATATGAGTCATGGCTTTGATGAAATACCACCGATTATTCTTAGACAATGTGCGAAGCAGTTAACTCTGCCACTTTTCCTATTAATAAATCAATCGCTAACTGAAGGTGTTTTTCCAGATTTACTTAAAAAGGCCGTAGTAAAACCTATTCACAAGAAAAATAGTAAACTCGATGTAAATAATTACCGCCCGATCGCGTTATTACCGTCAGCCTCTAAAATATTCGAAAAAGTTATGTATGACCGTGTATATACTTTCTGTGAGAAATATAAAATTTTAGACGATTGCCAAAACGGCTTTCGAAAAAAGCATTCCACTACCTTAGCAGTTTTTAAATATATACAGGAAATAGTTAACATCTTAGATAATAAACAGTATGCAGTCGGAATCTTGCTAGACATGACTAAAGCTTACGATAAAGTGCAATACAAAATATTGCTAGATAAATTATATGGTGTAGGAATCCGCGGAATTGCTCATAAATGGTTCACATCTTACTTACACAATAGAGAACAGTTGGTTGAAATAGAATTTTTTAACCACCAAACAAGCGAAATTCAGAATATTCGATCAAATAACACTAGTATACACGCATCCATTCCCCAAGGTAGTGTAATAGGATGCCTCCTATTCCTAATCTACATCAACGACCTACCAAAGATCATAGATAAAAAGAAATGCGTCTTATTTGCCGACGACATTTCCCTACTTACGTCATGCTACAATGAAATTGATCTGAATGGAAAGCTATTCCCCATTCTAAATAAAACTGTAAATTGGCTTAGTGATCACAACCTCGAAATTAACTATAAAAAAACAAAATTAATGTTGTTCCACCCATACCAGAAATCTCCTATCAATATTAACCTGACATATAATAATATTGAACTTGAAACTGTAAATAATTTTAACCTACTAGGCCTAACAATAGATACACATATAGACTGGAAAATTCATATAACAAAGATTAGAGCTAAACTTTCAAAATTCGCCTATGCATTACGAGTAATAAAAACTACTACAGATCTAAAAACTGCAATTACTGTATACTATGCCTACGGGCATGCATGGTTAAACTATGGTATAATCCTTTGGGGAAACAGTACAAATGCTTCTTCCATCTTTACTCTGCAAAAACGTCTAATCCGAATTTTGGTAAATATAGAGTCAACCGATAGTTGTAGACCTCACTTTATAAAGCTTGAGCTCCTCACACTAACAAGCATTTACATTTTTGAAACTTGTAAGTTTGTGCGAACATATCCCGATTTCTATACAAAACGAGAAAATATACCTACTAACTACTCTCTAAGACCCACCCGTAAAAATAATCTAATACTGCCCGCCTCCCGCCTGAAACTCCATTCATCTAGCCCATTAATAATGTCAATCAAAATATACAATAAATTACCCGAATATATTAAAACAGAAACAAGCAACAATACATTTACGAAACTTTTAAAACAATTATTGATATCAAAATGTTACTATACCTTAAATGAATATTTAGAAGATATATTTACTATACCTACCTAAATCCTACTATACCTATATACCAAATTTACAAAAACTTCACTAGAAGATAAACTTAAAAGATATTTAATATATAACTAAAGAAGAAGGCCGCACTAAGTGATAGGGGTTTTTAAAAAAAAAAAAAAAAAAAAAAAATATAACTAAATATATACTGAAATAGATAATAATATAATATATACGAAAATGATGATGACTTAAGATAATAGAGAAATAAATATGTTTAAATATAAATATAAAAGTAATATGTACCATATAAAAATAATATGTACCTACCTAAATAAATATTTAAATTCTTTAGTATTATATAAATTTAACTTAGAAGTAAGTCATTATGTAAGTTTCAAGCGTCCTCCAAGAGGACACTACATTGCCATGCCCGTGTCAGGGTCCATATTTGGTACTTTGTTAAATCTGTTCTACCATCTTTGTAAACCTATGGAGTGCAATAAATGATTGAGTATTGAGAGTACATTTTCAGTGTCAGATGAATCCATTGCCAAGATTTGTTTATTATAATCTTCGTACTCTTCGAATACTTGTAATAATCGGTCGCGTTTTGTTATTAACGTTTCAATGCTGTGCAAATTAGATTCATCCGACACAAGACTCTCAACATAGGTGACGTTTCTAGTTATCGTACCTTTTACATAGGCCCGTGAGGCGTTGAGTTTCTTGAGTAATGTTTCCTCCATTGTTATGTACTAACTATAATTCTACAAGCTATTACAAAGTACACAGCCTTTTTTTAATTTGCAAAAAAATGTCACAGGCAAAACAAAAACCAATCAGTAAAACAAGAAGGAAGATGGCGGACGCAAAAGTGCAAACCAAACTTAGTTCCCTGACGCTGCCGTTGCTACACGCCGCTGGTGGCGCCGCTTGCGCTTACAGGGTGCCAACTTGACGGAAGCAGGTTTCGGCGGCAAGTTATAAACGGGCCTGTCCGGTGTCGTGCTGTCACTCGCGCCGAGTCGGGATTGGTTCCCACCTGGTTCCCCACGTTCTCGCTGGCGCCACTTATGCTCCACGCTAACCGCAGACTACCAACTTGACAGTGTGAAGTTCCGAAATATTCCTCTCTATTCTATGGTCCTCTCGATTTTTTTCTCCTTCCGCCTTATGACTTTCTTCTGAAAATGTCTGAATTTCTTCAATGAATTCTGGTTTTGTTTCTGTCAGCAGCTTGATGTATTCAGCAGCAGTCGATGCCTGGTGTCTGAGAATGTAGCAGACTATTGCAGAACATATGCCGCCGGTGTGCTTGCGCTTGTCGCTCGTTTCGTTGGCTCGAATCCGAGGCTCGAAGGACCAAATGAAAGCGTGATCCCTTAGCCTTCTTCTTGTGGACTGTATTTGGACTGGAATCAAACTATTAACTTTCTAATTTCACTTTTATTCGTATAAAGAAGCACCAAGCACATGTTAACATCAAGAGCCTATATTGGACAGTGACAGTACAATCAACGTTGCCAGTGGCGAATATTCAAATGTAGATTATATTTTATGTTGCCATAAACACTGCTACCAAAATGGTTAATTCCACGCCTCTCCGAACGGCGTGGAATCCTGAGGGGGTTGTGCCTTTGCCACGTGAGAGAAAAGAATGATGAGATTTGTTTACCTTGTCACCGTAGACAGGAGATTGAAGGCTCGATTCGAGACAGGAATTCGGGAAAGGGGGCACAGGGGATAGGATAGGAACCGAATCACTATCGTTTCGCTGTCGCTGCCCGATGACGTGGAGTCGCCGCCGATACGACTATGTTCACAACACAATTCACTTGGCCGCTGACGCGAATCTACTTATTTCGATCAATAGCCCGACGCTATGAGGTAGATTTACACTCTGACCAGGCCCGATGCCTGTATGATAATTGGTACACCGAAATACCATCACGGGGCCCTAGCCGCCATGTTATTCTCACCGATGAGAAAGACCAAGAGAAAAATTAACCTCCAATTTTACATCTCGTTTCCGATACGAGTGACATCTGCGGTTCGTTTTCGCTAGTGATGTCTCGATTACTCGCGATCGATTCGCGCAACAAAAAACCGGTGCGTTTCCGACGCATAAATATTAAACAAGAAGTGAAAAATAAAGTTGCTCTGTTCAAATCGGTTTGATAGTGAATATTGTTAAAAATGATGTCTCTAACTCCTCAAAATGTTTTTTTTGCCCCATACTTCAAACAACTGGTTTTACCAAGCCATGGGGATAAAGATTTGGCGGGAATATTTTCCCTCCCTTATTAAGGGTTAAAAATAACATAATTTTATTGTTTTCAGGCCTGGCTGGTCACAAAATCCGTTTTGGGCGGACAAGGTTGCTGACAACGTCAGCATTTGGTCGGCGCCTCCTGCAACATCATCACCACCGCAGTCGCCACGGACAGCGGAACCGTCAACGTCCAAAAAGCCGGGCGAAAAAAAGAAAACCGAGGCCCCCAAGAAGCGCAGAAGCAAGAAGACCTAGATGCAGGTCCCGCAGCTGGAACTTGCAAGCTCCGAGTCCGATGAGGAGTTACCATCATCGCAGGCGATCAAACGAAAACGTCCAACATCAGAGGTAGGCGACCAATTATATTTGCTATCCATATCCGTCCTCTGTCCACCCTTCATGCATCCGCAGTATTCAATTGGTTCAACAGTCAGTTTTTCAGCCGCAGTTTTGCAAGATGTGGCTCCGCTCCACCTTAGAAAGGTGTACAGATGTAGTGAATAATCCTTTCCTTTCGTATTTTCTCGGAAATGTTCGTTTTTGTCTTACTACTTCACCGCACTCAGCATAGATAAAAATGTATAGTAGGAAAGCACTCAGTACCCATCGAGATAACGTTCTCTACGTCCTACGGTCGCATTTCAAGGGGAAGTATCTATATAGAGTAGTTAATACCACAGAAATATTTTGTTGATATTTATGTTAGATTTTGTGATAAACTTCATGGACTCGTGTATTAATGCAGGCCACCTATATTTTTTTTTGACTTTACATTTCACTCTTGTCTGTCATTTTTGTAAATAATAAACATTGATTTTATTCGATCCACATTAACAATTTATAACAGACATGCCGAAAGCACTAAGAAAAGGGAAACGTTTAGATCGGCAAACCTGCGATGTTATTTTCAATATTTATTTATATTTCTTAACTGAAAATGATAAATTCAAACATACCAACTATACTGCTTACTTTTGTATAGTCCAAAAACGAGTTTCGGAGGCCAGTGGAGTTTCTCAACGAACAGTAAATAAAATATTGCAAAAAGAATACAAAAATCAATCCACCTCCAATAGTCCGAAGTCGGCAAAGTTGGGTAGACCAAATAAATTATTTTGTCTAGGTCTTGACGATTTTGACTACAACGTTATACGCCGATTAGTGTATAATTTCCATTTGATATACAAGCAAGTACCTACAATTAAAGCCCTGAAGTCCAAGTTATCCGAAGCCATAAATTTTAAGGGATGTGACGTTACGCTAAGAAAAATTCTTAGAAAAATGGGATTTCGGTATAAAAAAGTTGAAAACAACAAAAAAATACTTATCGAGAAAGATGATGTTCGTTTAAAAAGAGTAAAGTTTTTAGTCGCAATAAAAAAGTACAGATTGCAAGGGAGAGAGATTGTTTATATGGATGAAACATACATCCATACCTCACATTTGGCAGGTAAAAGCTGGGCTGACTCGTCACAAAACAGAATGAAACAGTTAATTTCTAAAGGACAACGTCTTATAATAGTGCACGCTGGTAGTAGAAAGGGGTTTATACCTGGGGCATTGTTAATGTATCAGTCTACTGATAAAACAGGTGACTATCACAACGCGATGAACAATGAAAACTATGAAAAATGGCTTCGTAATCAACTCATTCCAAACTTAGCTCCACATTCGGTACTAGTAGTAGATAATGCTGCATATCATAATAAGTACGTAGAAAAACCTCCTAACTCAAATACCAGGAAGCAAGACATGATTGATTGGCTATCCAAACATAACGTTCCGATTGATCCGTCATTAACAAAACTTGAAATATATGAAATTATTTGCAAGTACAAACAAGACTTTGTAGAATACTCTATAGATAAACTTATGAACGAATATGGACACAGCGTACTAAGATCAGGATGATATGGTGGCAACCATATCATCCTGATTTCAATCCGATTGAAAACATATGGTCTCAAATAAAGGGATACGTATCCAAAAGAAACATCAGTATTAATATGACTACTGTGAAACAATTGGTACAGGAATAGGTTAATATGATTGGTTCCGATGTTTGGGCCAAAATATGTGACCACGCTATCAAATGCGAAAACGAGTACCGAAAACACGAACCTGAGTTGGAAAATTATATGGCTAGTTTTGTAATCACCGTTCATGAAAACTCTGACGATGATACACCAGAAAATAGTTCTGATTCTGACTGTGATATGGAAGTTGGAAGTATTGTTTCGCATCACACTGTCCACCCCGCTCCTCCTCCTCTTATCCCGCTGTCATAATCGAAGTCGTTCATCCAATCAGAAAATCATATTTATTTATATTAATTTCTCTGCTGGTTTGTTTTGTTTTATGTTGAGGTGTCTTTTTTGTTATGTCATAGTATTTTTAATTAATTACAAAAATTTATTTTTATAAAAAAGGTCTGCAAAATCCTACTGTAGTTTTGACTTATAGTTAGACTTTTGGGGTTCCAGTCCTTATAGAATCATTAGATCATCCCAACCGGAATTTGGTTTTTATCAGTGCGTTTTATTGAAATAAAACGTCCTCAGTAACTAGTTATATTTTTGTTTACCTAACGAATTCTTTATATGATAGAATCGTGGTGGTTTTAACATCTCAGTGTAATATACGTCAAACGGGCAATTTGACATTTGACATTGATAAATAAAGTATGCGATTTATTATAAGATACGAACTTCTTTCCAAATGTGTCTATCCTGTCGCTGATAAGTCGTAGCGCCAGAGATCTCGTAACGCAAGCGCTTTTGTGATTGTGACGCGGTGCGGCGTAGCAAGAGTGGGGCGTAGCACGCGTGGTGTAGCAAGCAAAGCTGTTTATTTGCATTACAGTATAAAAAGCGTTAAATAGTATTACAATTTGTAAACATTTTTTTATATTTCTCAGGTAGAGCCAGCACATCAAAACTTGAAGCCTGTGAGAGCAGCCAACCTGCGCAGCTTTCTATCCCAGCGAGGAGCGCATGGCTATACAACTCAGCGTGATCCAACTCGCATCGGCCAATACTACTTCGAGCTACGCGTCTACAACAGCTCTGAGGTAGAACGCGAGCCAAGTGAAGATCGCTGGAAACACGCGCTGGTTACACTTAAACTAGCCGCTGATACTGATACAGAAATCTGGCGTACCGTTTCGCGTGTGGTACAGGCAGGAAAGGATGAATTTTCTAACATACAGCCTATTATGTACCCACATAACCCATTGTAGGCCTAAGATTATGTAACCACCCTATTGTAACCATTAATAATAAAATATAATCATCTATTTACCTACTCTTTTATAATTTTATGTTTTTGTTGTTAAGTGCACATTTAATGGATTATTGTAAACATCGTAAGAATAAAATTGTATTTTTCTTCTTATTGCAGTGTTTTTCCTTACAGCTAATGGCATAAATCAGTTAAATGACACAAATGGCATAAATCAGTCAAATGAAATAAATGTTACAACCAGTGACAAAAAATTGTAATTTCCTGATTAAGTTACTAAAGTAGTTAGTTAAAAGTAAATAATCATGAAGGTTTGCAAGGAGTGTGATATTTATGTTTCTCATTTAGCGTCACATAAAAGATGAGAAAGAACTTACATAAATCTAACTGTTTGATTCAGTCACAATTCCACAATGTACAAGTAATTTCTAGTGCGTTTAAATCCCGAATCATTAATCATTAATTCATTAATCCCGAGTCAATCCTATGACCGCAGAATTTGACGCAGATTTTTTTTTGAGAAGCATAGCTGCCACAGTTCTCCAACTTGTAAACGATTCTTAACAAAAGTTTAAGGCTTTGAAAGTTAACTTTGAGCTCTTTGCATCTTATGTATTACCGAAAGTTGAGCGTAAATCAATGAAGTTGTTTAACACACAATTCTGTGTAGTATTCCAAAATACAGATTTACAATCGTTTTATGAGCAATGCATAGATAAACTCATGAACAAATGTTCAGAGTTTGAAATTTCAGAATCAGGTTGGAGCTTAGACTCAATTAGTCATTTAGAGTTAAATACCAATCAATATAACCCTTTGAGAGCAGGAACTTATATAAATTTACCGAAAAATATTCAAAATACCAAAGCCTGTTTGAACATAAAAAACAATGACAATTATTGTTTTTTGTACAGCGTTATGGCACATCTTTATCCTTTGAAAAGTAACTCAACCCGAGTGTCATCTTCTCCTCATTATAAAGACATTTTGAATATTTCAAGTATGAAATTTCCTCCAAGCTTAGATGACATAAAACTGTTTGAGATGAAAAATGAAAGTATTTCTGTAAATGTTTATGGATTGGAAAACAAGCAACATGTTACGGGGCCTTTATACAAAACGGCTAAGCGAAAGTTGCATCATGTTAATTTATAACTCCTGATAGAAGTAAAAAACAATATGTACAAGGTCTTCAAATTCATGAAGCATCATGTTTTGCATACTATATATGTTGTGCGTCAAAGCCAGAACTGAAGGACTACGTATCGTATCGGGGCCCAAATTGTAGCAAAAAGTTTGCGGAGTGTATCACTCGTGATGTGATGAAATGGTACCCATTAATATATTCTAACAAGGCAATGTAACTGAAAGCGAGCGTCAATCGATTAAAAATGCGACAGTTTGTCACATCTGCAAGCTGGATTTTAAAAACGATGATACAATTGTAGCTGATCATGATCACTTCACGGGAAAGTTACGCGGACGTGCTCATAATTTATGTAATCTCAATGCAAAGACTTGTCAGTTCATACCGATTGTATTTCACAATATCTCTGGTTATGATTGTCACTTATTCATAACAGAATAGCTAATATTGCAGGCCGTATTGATTTGACTCCTCAAACGAAAGAGAAATATATAACTTTAACAAAGTTCATCCCAATAGATAAAGATAATTCGGCACAATTAAAATTTATTGACTCTTTTAATTTTCTCAGTTCGAGCTTGGACAAACTAGTGGATACTTTGGATCCGAGTGATTTTCAGGGCTTAAAAACTTTTTTCCCACAAAAACATTTATTCGATTTACTTCGTAGAAAAGGAAATTATTGTTACGACTTTGTAGATTCATGGAAACGATACGAATCATGAACGATCAGTTACCAGACAAAAAATATTTTTTTCAACAAACTTTCAGGTGAAAATATAAGTGAAGAAAACTATAATCATGCGCGAAAAGGTTTGGCAGGTCTTTCAAATAAAAAATCTGGGAGAATACACGGATCTTTATCTAATGGGTGATGTATTATTGCTATGTGATGTTTTTGAAAAGATTAGAGTAATGAGTTTGAATTTATATAACCTGGATCCTTGCTACTATGTGTCATCTCCTTCACTTAGTTGGGATGCTATGTTGTTATTTACCAAAGTTGAATTGGATTTGATTTCTGATATTGAAATGTATCAGATGTTAGAAAAAGGTATACGGGGAGGACTTGCTCAATGCTCGTTAAGACACGCCAAAGCAAATAACGTGTATTTGAGTGATTACGATGACAATGTACCAGATTCTTTATTTATTTATTTATTTGTTGATGTTTCACAGCATAAGTAATTAATTCGATAAAAATAACACTGATATAAATGGATAATGCCAATTACGAAACATATCCTTTATAAATTATGATGAGGATTTTTAGATCATAAAACATATGTATAAAAGGTAATTTTACATTATATATAATAAGGTATGTGTTTGTATATGTGTATGTGTCTGTGTGTGTGTGTGTGTGAGAGAGAGAGAGAGAGGGTATGTAATATGTGTGTGGATATGAGGTTTTTCTATGTCAAATGAGAGAGTTCAATTTCCTTGAATAAATGTTATTGATTTTTGTTTATTTTTGATGATCAATTATCCAATTTGATTGACCTTATCTTCGCACAAACCTGTGATATAAATTGAGTCCGGTTCAGGTATAAGACATCGGCCCCCGCAAAGTGTTTCTCGTACATATCAATGCTCCTATTTAGCGGTGAATTGGAGGCATAGTTGGTGCGCGCGCGCACGTACCCAAGCAGCGCCGGTGTGTGGCGACGCGACCGCGCTGGGGCGATGCGCAGCAGCACTGACCTCACCAGCCACTCATTGTCCAGTCTGTTGTTGATGACGTCATGAAGAAGTTTCTGATCTGCCAGCATCCTCCTGCTCTCCAGGGAAGCCATAGAATGTCGAGTAAGGCCCTCATCATAGTCCACCGAAGACCCGTCATATCTTATCTGGAGTTGCCTCATGAACGCTTTCTGAACCGACTCAATTCTGATTTTATGCGACTGGTAGGATGGTGACCATACCGGCGACGCATATTCCAGCACACTGCGAACGTAGGCGAAATAAAGTAATTTAAAAGCAAGTGGTGAACGCAGCGGCCTCGTCACACGATTTACGAATCCCAGCATTTTAAAAGCTTTCGCTATAATATGTTCGTAATGAGGTATGAATAAAAGTTTAGAGTCCATTATAACCCCAAGATCCCTAACCTTGGAGACACGTTCAATGGGGTGGTCATTTAGAATATATTGGTGTGTTAGATTAGATGTTTTTCTACTAAACGTGATTAGTTGACACTTTTTGGGATTTAGATCTAAGCTGTTGAGACTACAGTACTCGCAAAGTCGGTCCAGATCTTCCTGCAATCTATGGCAATCTGAGGAACTTGATACGGGCATAAATATCTTGGTGTCGTCGGCGTACATAAGGCAACTGGCGGATCTAAAACAAGATGCTATATCATACAGACAGACATTGAATAGAAGTGGCCCCAGATGGGATCCTTGAGGAACGCCTGAGGGGATTGGAGCAAATCGCGAGCAATGGCAGCCAATTCGGACAGCTTGACTACGGTTACGGAGGTGAGACTCAAACCATCTGAGCAGATCTCCATGTACACCGACTTGTTCCAGCTTAAAAAGGATGATGTCATGCCTCAGCCGATCGAAACACTTAGAGTAATCGGTGTATATAGTATCGACCTGGTAGCCCTTATTCATAAAACCGGTCACTGATCCTACGAATTCTGCCAAATTTGATGTAGTAGATCTTTTACGCATAAAGCCATGCTGGGCCGGAGGAATACTACGCGCTAAAATGGGATACACCTGATCATGGACTATAAGTTCCAGCAGTTTACTAAAAACTGGCAGTATTGAGACCGGGCGATATTGTTCTGCTTTGGTTTTTGGACCACCTTTGTACAATATAAGCCATTTTCCAACGTGTGGGGAAACACCTCTCGTCTAGTGACCTCCGGAACAGCATACACAAAGGGACGGCGAGTTGATCGGCACAATTTCTAATGAAAATCGGTGGGATCCGGTCGTGCCCTGCGCCCTTATTAGTGTCAATGTTTTTGAGGTACTTAAGGACAAGATTGTTAGTTGATTCAATGGCACCCACACAGCTCAGATCATTTGTGCCGCCAGAAGGTGGTGAAGAGCGGTGGTTCGAGTCCACATACACAGACAAAAAAATATTCTAGAAAGATCTCACAAGCCTCCTGAGCACTGTTAGCCATTTTGGCGCCATAAGAGATCTGCGCCGGGAAACCATGATCACGGCGCATGTCCTTAGCGAAGCGCCAAAACAGTTTGGGGTTGCGGACTAAAGCCTCATTGGTTTTTAGTACAAAATTATTCCAACATTGCCGCTGAAGCTTCTTGTGCCGCTTCCTCAGCAACGAAAAAGAGTCGTAGTCGAGAGGGTTACCAAATCTTTTCCATTAATTGTGAAATTTGTCTTTTTCTGCAACTATATTAATAAGCGATTTGGAATACCAGACTCGATAGCCCTCGGGATTTCCATAAGTATATGGAACATATTTATCTATAAGCGTATTCAAAATTTTGTAAAAAGTATCCATGGCTTCAGTAAGTGTACATTTGTTTAAAATAGTAGACCAATCTTTAGTGGCAAGTTCGTTGCGGATCGCTGTGTAATCAGCCTTTTTAAATCTATACATTTTAATGGGGTGAGAGCGTAACAATGGTATGCCAACGTTTGGGAGCTCGATATCGAGGGCGGGATGATGAGGCATATCTTCGCGAGTGAAAGGGTCACTCGCACGCACCACAGAAGCATCAATGTTACTAAAAATTAAGTCCAAGAGCCTGTTATTTCCATTCAGCACATTACTATATTGGGTCAGGTCAGACAGACAAATATCGTCAATAAACCGCTGCTGACTTTCTCTAATGGTACCATACGGGGTGAGACCATAACCAGAGCGGTACGCGGTCTCGATGATATGTCTGGTAAGTTAAAATCACCCAGCAGTAGGTAGTCATTATCCGGACAGCAGTGGCGAATGTATGCGGAAAGGTTGACCAAAAGTGCGTCATGTTTAGCGCCAGAGCCTGGTAAATAGATACAAATAATATGTAGATCTTTATTAGCACGAACCGACGACTTGGGATGACTTGGGCACCACGAAATGAACAATTTCCAGTTGAGCATACTCATGCGCATGTGTGGGTGGCGGCAGTACACGGGCGGCGGATAACTCACGCCGCGTGAGTAGCATTACCCCGCCGCCCGTGTAACACGCCGGACGCGCCCCGACACCACCTCCCCGCTGACGCAACACCTCATTCGTCGGGCGGTCAGCACGGTGGACGTCATAACGAGGCTCGCTCACCTCAGAGTCTAACACTCCATCCATCAGATTAGTTTCGCAGATGCCGACCACATGATAATCGTTTCTGAGTAAACCCTGAACGAAAGCCGACGTCTTACCCCTGATACCGCGAGAATTCTGAAAAAATATCCTTAGGCCTTTTCAACATGAGATACAATCAGAGCTATATTCTGCTTGCCTATTAGGCAACAATGTAAGCGCAAGATAAGTGATTTTTTATTTATTTATTTATTAACACAATTTATCTATGCCTTGACAGCCGAGGCCAAATCGACATAAATTACAGATATATACCAATAAAATAAAATATTTACAATCCAAATTAAAATTCACAATATGTCATCAATCATAAATCAATTAAATCAATTAATAAAAAACCAAATTCAATGTTATAATTTGACATTACTGTCATTCCATCATCTCGCAGAACCTGCCACACATTCGCACAATGTCCCTCCATGCATCACCAAACAGATCGTTCAGTGGTGCTACCGCCAACAGAGCATTCAGGCTGTCCCGCGCCCGGACAAGCGGAGACTGCCGGCGCGCCACCGTGCGGTGCGAGCCGGCAGTCTCCGTGATATAATGAGATAGTACAAAGATTGGTCCAATTTGATGAACGTAAGCATAGGAACTCGGGTGTGTTGGTAATGTGCATGTGTGTATGTTGTGAATAGCATATAATATGTAGGTAGGTGTGTTGTTAAATGTGATTTAGGTTCATAGGTACCGGGTGATGGGATGATAGATTTGTAGATACAGACTGATTGAGGACTCATGTAACAGTAAGCGTCGAGGCCGATGCCGCTGGGTTTGTGCGCTGAGTTGGTGCTTTGCTTGAGGGTTTTATGTGTGACAGTTGGGAGAGGTTTTCGACGCGTATGGCCGGGTAGTTGTCGTCTTGACGTAAAAATATCTTCGCATTGCGAGTCCATGAGTAACGAAACCCCGCTTCGTTGCCTTTCGCTTTAGCCTGTTTCAGCAAGTTCTTGTTCTCGGCGGTCAGGTGTTCATTCACGTTTATCTTCTGACTCTCTCCAGTAAACCCGATGTCCAGGGTGGTGATGCCGCGCTGCTTACGGACTGCACTGATAATCTCGTCCTTTTTGAGAGACGAATGTAGTTTGGCAATTATTGGCCTAGGGTGGCCGTTGTTATTGCGCGTGGCTATTCGAACAGCTGAGCCTATATCTTCCGTCCTCAGCTCCAAGCCAACGGCCTTTGCGATCGACACGACGATGCTTGAAGTAACCTCGGACTTGCGCTCTGGTACACCGAAAATCTCCAAGTTGTTGAGACGGCCCCTTTGTTCCAATCGATTTATTGTCGATTTTAGGTCGGTCGTCGAGCAGGTAATTTCGGTGACGTCGCTCTTTACCTTTTCCACTTCGTTCAGCAAGCCCTCGAGTTTACAAATTCGGGCCTCAAGTTTATCGACACGGTCGGATGTGAAGTCAGCTGATTCGACCAAGCCTTGGACTTTATTGGCCAGTATATCCACGTTGTCCGTTAGATTCGAGATAAGCTTCATAGACTTATCTACTTTACTTTCTATTATTGTGCGATGACTCTTGAGTTGGTCCAATAGGTCATCTTTGAATTTGTCCCATTGTTCAGCCTGTTTCTGTGTGAAGTCGGTTAACGCCTTTTCGACGAGTAAGTGCATCTGGTCCAGTAATAAATCATTTGAAGGTGAGGCAGTGGAGGTGGTGTTTACGATAGTGGGAAAGGCCCTCGCCACGGCCACAGGTTGAGCGCGGCTGCCAATTTCAGCTGATGTGCCTTTGTCTTGACCTTGGGCTGGTCCGGCCCCGGTGCTCATTGCCACCGCCGCCGCCGCCGGCGAGCCACTCGCAATCGCGTTGGGCCCCGTCTCACTGCAACACTTTCCGACCCAGCTATTCTTCTTGGCAGCCCTCATCTTCCTAAATACGTTCTCGTTGATAGCTGCACAGTTGAAGTGAAACAGCAACTTACACGACGAACAACTGATGCCTTCATTATCGTAGATAGGCGATTGACACTTTGAGCACTGCATTTCAGCTACCGATAATACCGGTCAATTTAATTTATAAGTATTTAATTCCGGTCAATTTAATTTATAAGTATTTAGTGCCTCGTACCTGGTGATGTGATGTGATGAGTGGAAGTGATCCTGTGTCTGAAGTGCCTTGGTGTAGTGACCGTTAGTGACTTGCACACGGTGTATCAGGAAAGCCCGAAGATGTAACGCAGGTATTTTGGTGTCACTGTGTTATCCTTGGTTAATGGATATAATATGCAATAATGCAGTGTTATTTGACTGTATTAATTAAATTATTTGATTAATTCAATGCAAGAGAACATAATGATACGTGTTGCTTTAAGTACCCTCGAAGAGAAAAAAAATTCTTACTTAGTGTATATGGACTGTGTCAATCTATATGGTTTTGCAATGATGCAAAAACTTCCTACCACAAATTTCCGCTTTTTAAAACATGATGAAATTGAAATGTTCAATTTAGAATCTATACCAGAGTGCAGTCAAAAAGGTTATATTCTAGAAGTTGATATTGAATACCCTGTTAACATTCATGATGAACATTCGGATCTACCATTTGCGCCAGAAAAATATGCAGCACCAGGCAAAAGGAGTAAAAAACTCATAGCGAATCTACATAACAAGTATAAATACATCATACATTATGTGCATTTGAAAGAGTGTCTGTTAAACGGGTTGAGACTTTTGAAAATAAACAATTTTGACCTTTGAACAGGATAACTTTTTGAAACCCTATATAGAATTAAATACAGTTTTGCGTCAGAAAGCAACATCTAAATTCGAACGCGATTTTTTTTTAAAACAAAATAATAGCATCTTTGGCAAAACTATTGAAAATAAACGAAAGCAGGTTGACGTAAAACTTGTCAATGTTTGGAGAGATGTTCATAACCTAACTAATAAACTTTGTGGTGCGGAGAAATATATTAGCATGCCGAATTTTAAAAACTTAGCCGTCTTTTCCGAAAATTTGGTGGCAATTCAGTTACAACAAACTAAACTTGTCTAAGACAGACCAATCTATATCGAGTTCAGTGAACTTGAAATAGCAAAGAGTCACTTGTATAAATTCCACTATTCTGTCATGAAAAATCTGTATGGTCAAGATCTTAAACTTTGCCATACAGACACGGACAGCCTGCTATATATCTTAAAAACCCCCGATATTTACAAAGATATGAAACGAAATATCCAATATTTTGACACAAGTAATTTTGAGGTAGGAAAAGTATATGATATATACATTTCCGAATATAAAATTACCTGGATATTTCAAAGATGAAATGGGAGGTCAAGTGATATCAGAATTCATTGGATTACGAGCTAAATTATATTGCATTAATACAGAAAAAAAATCTATTAAAAAAGCAAAAGGTATAAAAAAATCCGTTACCAAAAATCTTCAGATGGAAAAATTCAAACATTGTTTATATAATAACAAAGAATTAAGAGATGATATGTATATTATAAAATCTAAAAACCACAAAGTCTTTACTAGGAAATTAAACAAATTAGTTTTAAGCAGAAACGATGACAAGAGAAATATATTAATGAACAAAATTACAACTATACCTTGGGGTCATTATAGCACTCCATTATGATTATCTCTAGAAAAAGAATAAGATTGCTGTTTGTATTTTAATCAAGTGTGTATTACGATACGAGAATTATGTACCTACAATACTTACTATGTTTATTATTATCGGACGGTATACCTTCTGTTTTCATCTCTAAAACAGCAACCGCACTTGCCATCCCCCTTCGTCATATTTATAATCGCTCATTAACAGATGGCGTATTTCCACAAGATTGGAAGGACGCATTGGTAGTTCCGATATTCAAGTCTGGTCAGAAAAATCTTGTATCGGATTACAGACCCATATCTATCCTCGCCGTCATGGGTAAAGTCTTCGAAAAACTCGTTTGTAAACATCTTACTTGGTTCCTAAAGCCGTACATAATACCAAACCAGCATGGCTTTATGACGTCACGTTCAACGGCTACGAACTTGGTTTCCTATCAAACAGATATTTGCCACACAGTGGACCGCCGTATCCCCACGGATGTAATCTATACTGATTTTAGTAAGGCATTCGACAGAGTTAATCACAGGCTACTAATCGGCAAACTGTCAGCGCTTGGCATCGGCGGCAGCCTTATCAAATGGCTACAGTCGTATCTAGAGGGCAGAAAGTGCAGAGTGGCAATTTGCGGGCATACCAGCACTGCATTTCAGGCTCACTCGGGAGTCCCTCAGGGCTCTCATCTGGGTCCAATCATGTTTAATGCTTTTGTCAACGACATAGGTAGCTGCTTCAGGCACTCACAATTTCATTTGTTTGCTGACGACCTTAAGATGACCAGGCCTATTAGCTCACTAAAGGATTCGAACCTTTTACAGGACGACCTCGTTAAACTGAGCGAATGGTGCGTCAATAATGACATGTCACTAAACGCTGAAAAGTGTTATTGTGTCCACTTTACTCGAAACAACATCGCCAACCACCGAACATATCACATCGGGGATGATGAACTAAAAAACCTTGATTCTATCCGTGATCTGGGCGTATTGCTGGATAGTCGGCTAAAATTTGATAAACACATTGCGAAAATTACATCTAAAAGCCTAAAAACACTAGGGTTTGTCATTCGCAACAGCAAGAATTTCAGGGAACCTTCTACAAAGATCAGTTTATTCAACACACTGGTACGCTCACAGCTTGAGTACTGTAGCGTGGTCTGGAACCCGCAATACAATATTTACTCCAACAGGATAGAAAGCGTACAGAAAAGATTTCTTTACCACTTAGCCTATGGTGACAACAAAGCGAAGAGGCTACCCAGTTATGACTCGCGCTTGAATTACTATAATATTGACACACTGGCAGCACGTAGAAAAAAACTTGACTTAATCTTTCTACACAAACTGGTCAACGGAATTCTCGACTGTCCGGATCTATTGACTAAAATATCATTCTGCACACCAAAGAAACTCCCTCGGTCGAACTACAGACTTTTTTTCACGCCTTCGGTTAAAACCAATCTAGGTTCCAACGCGCCGCTGCATAGACTATGCAAGCTATACAATGATCTCAGGGCCAAAGAATGTGAACCAGAAGCTGAGATGGATATTTTCGCGCGCCTTAACAGCTTCAAAGCATGTATCAGCAAAATCAATCTGGAGTAGATCGTCACTGCTATAGTTTTAAAAGGGTCACTTTTATTATAAATTTTAACTGATATAATTTGCCATAATTTTATTTTAATTTTAATTTTATTTTAATTTTATTTTATTGAAATGTTATTGTATAATTTGTCTATGGCTATTGATATTATGTGCCTTAGAGTCCCGTAATTATAGTTTTTTTTTAATTATCCATATGTATAGTCGCAATGCATGCTGTGGTCTTTTTTAATTAAGAAAGCGCAAATCTTATGTCATAATTAAGGAATTTTAAATGGTTTTTTAGCGTATTTCTTGTAAAAGACTCTATTAAATAAATAAATAAATAAATAAATGTAATTATTAAGTGTAGCTTATAAGCATTCATGTATTTACTCAACCTAACATTACTTTAATTTGATGATTAAATTAACAATAGATAACTTATAAGACTTTTTATTATTTTTCTATAATAAAGGATACCCTCCCCCCCCCCCCCTATCCTGAAATAAAACAAGTTGCTAGTAGTATTGAGATAGGTATTTATTTCGCGGCATTGTATAAACTAAACATTGTTAAAATTTACAGCTATCATAACTTACACAGGTATACTTGCGATATAATTATATTATTATAGGTACTTATAATTTAAAATAAATAACACCAACCATGTTTCTAATCTACTCCATATTACATAGCTTTTTTCCGATTTCCCTAATAAGATCCTCTGCTGATTCCATAACTTTATCATAGTTATCTTTAACTATATATTGGACAGATACGTAAGCGGTATCGTTATCATCGCTGGCAAAATTCTTATGCTCTCTACCATTTAATTCATGGATACTAATTTTGATGAGATATTTTCCACTTTTTGAACTAGTATGACGCATAACATATTCTGTCGTTGATGGTATTAATGATGGAGAAAACTTTTTCTTTTTAGCCGCTTTCTTTAAAAGAGTAGCACCATGATCAGGACTTAGCTGCAAATCATTTTCCTTTGTTTTTGATAAATATTGATCCAGTTCGTGATAATAAAATGGATTTGACATTGGAACAGCATCGTCAATATTTGTAAAGTTCGCCATGCTCTGTTTGCCAGAGGCAATTATAAGGAGAGCGACATCTTCGGGAGTAAAGTAAAAGGCTTGAGATGCGCGCAAATACGAGACTAAACTAGACTACTTTATTATAGGGAATCCTAGCTTATATACTAGGTTGGTACATGTTATTTATGACGTGCATAAGACATAGTGCGTGATGAATATAAATATACCTTATCTGTGACGGTCGTCAACTTATCTTAACATTACGTGAAAATATGACTAACATACTCGACCGGCACATATATGCACAAGTAAGCATATCTAAAACGTAAAAATATAATAAGAGTTTTGGGAGTACTTATCTTACAGTTTTTAAAGCGACGTATTTATATGCAGGCCTCACTTACAATCACTAGAAACATGTTTTTCTTTTTAATTGATATCGAGTAAAAAATAAAAATAAAAAAACTTACCATATATTTCGATCGACGATAAACACCAACAGAACTGAACAAAACTTGTCGAACTGAGGTTTTATATTTCTGAAACCTTTTCTTTTATACAAAATTTTATGCATAATATTTCATTTCTTTTAATGATTTTTATATATTTAATTAAATAAACAATCACTTTCTTCAGAATACATTATGAAGTTGGTAAGGCAAGCCTTGTCACTGGAAGTGAGCAATATAGATTGCGGAGATACAAAAAACTGCAACGAGCATAGTGAATTGCTACCTAACACTATTCGCTGTATAATATGTGGGCCCTCAAATTGCGGTTAAACGAATATCATGCTCACTTTATTATTGCATAAAAACGGGCTCAAGTTTCAAAACATGTATCTTTATTGAAAAACAACATTTCAGCCAAAGTATCGTTTTTTAAAAAAAAATATTTGAAGTAACTCCAGAAGTTGATATGTTTATATTTGAAAATGGTGAAGATGTCATTTCACCACAAGATGTTAAAAAGAACTCGATATTTATCTTCGATGACGTAACATGTGAAAACCAAGTAAATATTCGGAATTATTTTTCTATGGGAAGACATAAACAAATTGACTGTTTCTATCTTTCTCAAACTTATTCCAAAATACCCAAACAACTAATTCGAGATAATGTAAATTTAATTGTGGCGTTCAAACGACATTAATTTAAAACATATTTATGATGAGCATGTCGGCACTGATATGGATTGGTTAAAATTTAAACTTCTTTGTACAAATATCTGGAGAGAACCGCACATGTTTTTGTTAATCAATAAAGATTGTGATCTTAATAATAGTAGGTATAGAAAATCATTTGACATATATGTGAAATTTGATGAATAAAAGTGAATTCACAATTATATGAACAAAGCTTTTTTTTTATCCGATGATCTGACCCTGACTCCCCACGCCCCAGAATGGGTGCGTGAGATGATTTCTTGATTGATGATGAACAAAGCAATCATAATGAAGCAAGCATTGTGATACCACCTTTTGAAGGCTTAACAACATATTTCATATTTCTTTTAAAAACGGAGGACGCAATTATGGAAACAAAAATAAAAAATCAGTTGATAAAGTCAGCTAGAACTATAAGTAAAAAAGCAAAACGGTTGAGGAAAGAGGAACAAGACTTTGAAATTAGACAGCGAAAATTATTTAAACCAATTACAGATCCGTTGAACTCATTAAGGGCATTAAAACACCACAAAGATAAATCAAACTTAGTTATTTCATGTGAGGGTAATGATGATGATGTTGAAGATGATGATGATGATGATTATGATAATGATTATGATGAACGTCAAAATTAATTTAGTTCTTCAATCTATGAGGACACTGAAGCAGGAAAAGTTGAAAAAATTGAAGGTGAAATTCAAGAAGATAAGTTACCGTCACATCACATAACAGAAAAAAGTAACTCACCATTGTTAGAAACAAAAAATGAGTATATAAATCTAAATGTGCCTTTCGGAATACGCTGTGAAAATAAAAAGTTAATGATTGGAAATAAAAATGTTATGATATTAGATTCAAATCGAATTGGTTCACACCCGTTCATCAAAATAGATGATGAAAAATTTGAAATGACTTCAGGATTAAAAGAATTGTTGTTTCAGAGCAAACCTGATTTAAAAATTGTATCTGAAAGGGATAAATTAATGTATAAAGATATTTTAAATCTTACTAGTGCTCATAAGAGAGATTTTGATACATTACATCAAATTAAGGGTGATAAAGGAATGAAATACTGTAAATTAATTCGACCGCTATTTTGGAAAGAAAGCAAGGGGGCAGTTTGCCTGTTTTAAAACAATATAACAATAACACAGACTTTGTTTATTGGGATGACCCGAATGAGTTGATTGAAAGATTAAAACTTTTAATAGCCTCAAAATATGCTGGTAATAACAGCCACGATAATGAAATCATATCAATTATTGAAGAACTAAAGGAGTCGGGTATAATAAAAGAGTAAATATAAAGCACTTTTTCTTTAATTTGCCTCAGTTTATTTCATACCGTTGAACATGAATGTCAATAAAGTCCGTCATCATGTGCATAAAATACAAAGTGGTAATACACCTACGCTAGAAAGTATTTTTGAAATTATAAAGCGTATTGGAACACCCATTGACCCAAATGATTGTGCTAATAAGGAATATATTGATAAATTCGTAGAGCAACTGTCGAAAAAAATAAAATCTCTAAATGAATTAGTGGTGCAATCAATTGAGTAATGATATAACGAGTATAAACAAGAAAATTGATTGCCTAGGCGATAAAATTAAAAGAAAATGAGCAAAGAAAGTGTAGTTAATGAAATACATAGAGGCGCAAGAAAAAACTATCCCCGCCGACATGTTATTCTAAAAGATATCGATGATTTGTGGCAGGCAGACTTAATAGATATGCAAACTTATAAGAATGAAAACTTGCAAAATAAATACATTTTGACTATTATAGACACATTCTCCAAATATGCATGGGGTTTTCCTCTCAGATCCAAATATAAACAAGTTGTTACAGATGCATTTAAATCATTACTGGAAAAAGGTCGTGTGCCTAAGAATTTACAGACAGATTTAGGAACAGAGTTTTATAATTCTTATTTTCAACAACTAATGAAAAAGTATCATATAAACCACTACTCCACAAATTCTACTAAAAAAGCGTCTATAGTAGAAAGACTTATCAGGACGCTGAAAAATAAATTATATAAATTATTCAGCTTACAAATGGTGTGATAGTCCTTGAAAATATAGTACGAAAATATAATTCCACATATCATAGAACAATTGGTGCAATGCCGAATGACGTCAATCATGAAAACAAAGATTTTTTTCTGAAAAGGCATACTCTATATGGGAACAATGCACTCAACGAAACATAGAGACAAATGTCGTAAATTTAGAGTTGGTGATTTTGTTCGTATAAGCAAATATAACGGAGTGTTTGCAAAAGGATATACCCCCAATTGGTCAACCGAAATCTTCAAAATTGATAAAGTACAAAATACAAATCCTGTCACATACCTTTTAAAGGACACTAAGCAGCGACCAATACTAGGAGCTTTCTATGCGAAAGAAATTCAAAAAACCATGCATCCTAATATTTATTTGATAGAAAGGGTTTTGAAAAAAAAAGGAAATAACTTATTTGTTAAATGGCTAGGTTTGTCTGCAGAGGAAAACAGTTGGATAAAGAAGACGAATCTTTTATAAATGCTAATTACCTAAATAAATTACTAGTCCTTATTCACACGTGAGCTAGAACGGTTATAAATTTGTTTTCATTATTTTATTATGATACATATTTATTAAATAATGGCTAAAAACCTTTCATCAAATAAAAAACAATTACAAACAGCAAAAAAAAGGGAATGTAGTTAAACTTATTTAAAAAAAACCTTTCACAATATTGTATCCCGAACAAAAAAACGTATTAATAAGCTTAAACCAAAATCTAAAAAAGCTGCTATCGATTTGGCTATTGTAGCTGCAAAAGAATTAGCAAAATAATTCCCTATTCAAGTACCGCGAGTAATACCTGTACCAAAAACCGGAGGATTTTTACCATTAATTCCAATATTTGCGGGATTATCTGCAGCTGGTAGCTTAGCAGGTGGCGCTGCTGGTATAGCTAAAGCTATTAGTGCTGTCAAAGAAGCCAAGAAAAGATTGCAAGAATTAACACGACATAATGAAAAAATTGAGTCGTTATGTATAGGAAAAGGATTGCATGTAAAACCTCATGCCGATGGTTTGGGAATATTTAAAATTTTAAAGGCAAAAAACTAAGTCGGCGGCTCCCTAATCGAGCCCTAACTAATTTTGATATTTTAAAGCACACGAAAAACGTCCCTTTCTTTCGAGGAGTCTTTATGAGAAATGAATTGCCTAAGAATCCATGGAAAAAAGAGTGCGGTATCATAAATTTAGATAGTTATCAAAATAATGGTACTCATTGGGTGGCCTATGCAAAGTTTAATAGTTATGTGGAATACTTCGATAGCTTTGGTGATTTGAAACCACCAAAAGAATTTGTGAAATATATTGGAGATGACATAAAATACAATTACGAAAATTTTCAAAAAAATAATCCATACAACTGTGGGCATCTTTGTATCAAGTTTTTAAACCATTTTTGGTGCGATAATGTAAATAAATAGCATACCTACTAAAATTTGAGCTCAGTCAATCACTATGTCTTATACATTAACAATCACCGGAAATAGATCAATTATAAAATTAACTTATGAACCCCTTTTGATTTTAGACAGTCAATATGAATGTGGTCTACTCTATATCACCGCTTTCAATACTATACCAAACATAAACGAAGATCAAAATTTGTTTATTTATGGACCAAGGAAAACCCAAATGAAAATTCCCACCGGTGTGTACGATTTACAAGATTTGTGTGAGTTCATTCAAGGAAGAATAAATGATTGTCAACTAAAAATAAAAGCGAATAATAACACATTGACATGCTCTATTTATAGTAGTAAATCAATTTATTTTGATGCAGAAAATAGCGTGGGACCGTTACTTGGTTTTTCAAAAGTAGTGTTAGAAGCAAATAAATGGCATTAGTCGACACAACCTGTAAACATTCTACCAGTGACTGTCATAAGGATTGAATGTGATCTTGTGCAGGGTTCCTACACAAACGGACTCCCTACTCATGTAATTCATGAATTTGTACCAAATGTTCCTCCGAGTCATAGATTTGTGGAAACACCAAGGAACATTATTTGTTTTCCTGTTAAAAACAACATAATTTCTTCAATCACAATTAAAATCTTGGATTTAAACGGAAAACATATTGATTTTAGAGGCGCGGATATACAAATGTGTCTCCATTTAAGAAAATCAAAATGATTGTATTTAATAATAATAATAATAATTACCCCCCAAGGGGACCACCTTGACGTGGTGGGGGGGCTTACAGGGAGGAGAAACTTATTTTTAATCTGTCCATCTTGACTCGATACCCTTTACAGGAGGCACTGTTTTCAAAAACCTACACCAACTTGGTTATCACCCTCCCCAAACTAACGGTTCCCAACCCGAGGTGGAAGAAATCATGGACGTGAAGAAGAAAAATTTAATTCCTCAGGAGGGTACCGGCACTGCCGGGGAATCCCTCCCCGAGCCCGGCGAGCCTGGATCGCCCGGCTCGGGCATCCCGACGTTTCTGGGGGGGCACAACAGTTCAATTCAATTCAATTCGTTTATTGCGATAAATTACAGTATAATTTTAGGTCTTAAGAAATGATTTAACATAAAAGTACGTGTAATTTTACCGGGAGCGGCATGGCAATATTATAATAATCATTAATTATTTATAATAATTACATTATCTTATTATTATGGAGTATACAATTTAATTAAATTATAATTATATTATATTGTATTTATGTATTATTATCTGATATAAAATTAAGCCAATTATAATGCTATTAAAATCTTTTTACTATTTTCAAAATATTCATTTAAATTATATGGGCACATTACTAATAAATACTGCTTTAAAGACTTTAGGAACCGATTACCAGAGAGATCCTTGATTTCTGTTGGTAGTTTGTTATAAATACTAATAGCCATATGACTAGTACTTTTACTGTAGGACGTAGTTCTGCAAGGCTTAGATTTAAGATTTAGCCTAAAATAGTCTCTTAACCTACTACTTTTCCATTCATCACTGATTGGGAATTTGTCTGGATGGCGCCTCACTAATTTGCACAATTCTATTATGTAAAGGGCTGTAATTGAGTGAATTTTCAATTTTAAAAATAAGTCACGGCAGGAAACTCTATTCGATTTTATTCCAGACAAAATACGGATGCATCTTTTTTGCAAAATGAATATTTTTTTTACATCTACACTGCCTCCCCACAGAATCAAGCCGTACAGAATTCTTGAGTGAAAGAAAGCGTAGTATGCCTGCAGTGATGCGCGGGCAGTAGTAATCTTTGACAAGCATCTCAACGCGTAACAAAAGCTGCTCAGTTTTCCTTCCAGGGCTTCAATGTGTTTTTTCCAGTTCATGTATTCATCCGCGATAACACCTAAAAACCTAGCATGGTTCACCAGCGCAATCTCTGTATTTTCTACCGCAATATCTAATACCAATTGTGGAGTGTTGTAATTACGGAAGTGAATGAGTTTACTTTTACTCGCGTTTGTTCTTAAGTCCAAACCTTGTAACCACTTAGCGATATTAGTGACAGTTTGAGATATTTCTTTGGACAAATGTGTGTTATCTTTCCTTTCAAATTTAAAAAATACGGAAACGTCGTCTGCAAACATCGTAATTTTGTTTTCTATTATTTCAGGTAAGTGGTTAATGTATAGAATAAATAGTAAAGGGCCTAGGACACTGCCTTGAGGTACCCCACGAGTAGTTTCTATCCTCAAAGATTCCATGTGTGATATGGTTTTAGTCTTGTCGTCAAATTTACGAAGCAGTACACTTTGATTTCGCTGATTCAGGTACGATTTCAGCCAATCTAAACAATTTCCTCTGATACCATACCTCTCCAGAATGTTTGCTAAGATTTGGTGATTAACGGAGTCGAATGCTTTAGACAAATCTAATAGAACAGTCATGACATTTGATTTTATATTTAATGACTCTGCAACGAAGTCCATCATATCAAAAACAGCATCCGACGTCGATCTTCCCTTTTGAAAACCAAATTGATTCTTAGATAGTATTTTATATCGCGCCAAAAAACCTGCCAAACGGTCAGAAAAATATTTTTCAAAGATCTTTGATAAGGTTGGCAATAATGCTATCGGTCGATAATTACAAACATCGAGTGTACTATCACCTTTATGAAGCGGTATGACTTGCGCTCTTTTAAGTCTTGTTGGAAAAGTTCCAGTATTGATTGACAGGTTTATGAGATGAACAAGCATGTCAGCAATAACCTCGATAACATTTTTAATTATAAATATTGGCAAACCGTCATAACCACATGCTTTTTTATTGTTTAAATTTGAGACTAATTTCAGGAGTTCATTTTTTGTTAAAGGAGTGACAAACATTGAGTTTTCTATGTAAGCAGGAAGCTCAATATTTTCGAATCTACTGTTTCCCATGTTTGAATTATTTCCAATTGAGAAAAAGGTGTTAAATAAATCGGGAGCATCCAATTCATTTTCAATTGTTTCTACGCCATCTGTTAGCCCTTTGTAACTCTCAAATTTCGATTTTTTTTGTCCTTTAACAGTTTTATTAACTAAATTCCAAATTGATTTTATCTGATTATTTGAATTTAGAATAAGATACTCATTATCCTTCTTTTTTGCATAGGATATAACTTTATGCAAAATTGAACAATAGTTCCTGTAATGATTAGACAGTGCAGCTTTATCCTTAGACTGTTTTAGTTGAATGAAAAGTTCTCGTTTGGTTTCACAGGACTTTCGAATACCTGGTGTTATCCATTTTGGTGTAAAACATTTATTTTCCATTCTCACCCTTTTCAGCGGACAGAACCTATCGATAGCGCTTAGAAATATGTCGTGAAATGTATTAAAAGAGGCATCCACATCGGGATTTCTGTAAATCGGGTCCCAGTTAACGGACTCTAAGAAATTTTTCAACTCATCTATGTTAGTTTTACTGAAATCTCTTACTTGTTTAAAAGTAGCACCAGAATTTGATTTAATTTTGATTTCCAATGTGGCATGTTGAAGACAATGATCTGAAATACCTAGCTCGACCACTTTAACATTTCGTAGCTCCACGTTTGAAATCATATTGTCGATGCAAGTACTGCTGTGATCGGTAATACGCGTGGGTTCCTTTACAAATGCTTCGGCACCGAAAGAGTTTAGAAGACACAAAAAATCCCTGGCTTCCAAGCCATCAACTAGCAAATTTACATTGAAGTCCCCGCATAACAAGAACTTTCTGTCGACTTTGCTTAATATATGACTTAAGATGTTTTCCAGGTTGTCGATAAAGTTATCATTTCTCAAGGTCTTTGGTCTATATGCACAGACTATATAGAAGTTGTACAAGTTTATGCCGCATACTTCTAAAACATTGGAAATTGACAATTTTTTTATGGAGGGAAGCTCGTCAAATTTCAAGCTGTTATGAACATAGATACATACACCTCCTCTACTTTTTCTGTTTTCTCTACAAAAAGATGAAGCCAGTACAAAGTCCTTAAGTGACATTCTATTTAGATCGCAATTTACCCTATGGTGTTCAGTAATGCATAACACTTTTACACTACGCCCCTTTTCAGAGCAAAGCCACGCCTCAAGTAGTTCCTGCTTCCTATCATTAAGGCTTTGAATGTTTATGTGAGCTACTGTTATTTCGGAGTTCAAACATTTACGCTTCACGAAAAAAACGCTTCCTTTTCGTATCACTGATATCAGATATATTTTTTGTAAAGTAATAAGGAATAGTTCCTTTTTTTGGTTTTTTACAAATGTTTTGCTGTATTTTTTGTCTATTTTTAGATTCTTGCTTGTAAAAATAGTACGGGATTGTACCTATTTTGAAAGTGCCGGGTGTATGCTGAGCTGCTCTGATTTTAACAATTTTACCAAAATTTGTTATAAATTTGTGTTCGTAATGCAGGTAGTCAATCTCTATTTTCAATTTGTCAGCTAGATCTAATTCATTTTTTAATTCTACGAAGTGATTCGTCTGGAACTTGTAAACCACTGCAGTTTTTGTTATGTTACAATTATTTTTATTTACGTGTTGACTGTGTGGGGATTCACATAGAAATGTAATATTTTGGATATTCTTTTTTCGCAAAACGTCCTCTACATCGAATTTTAAAATTGATGATGTGGCGCTAGAACCTACGATAAGGATTAAGATGTCATCATTATTGATTCTCATGATCAGTTCCTTAAAGTCTTTGAGAATTTCTGAACACGAGGCATGTGGTTTGACCAAAGCGGAGACTTTGTAGGCCTTGTTCCAGAGACTGTTTTTTGAATTCCATAAATGTTGAGCAATTCCTCGCGCACCTTGATCCCCCAAAATATGAATGAAGGCCTTGCTTGTCATAGTCGCTGAAGTTTTTGTTATATTTTCTTTGGGTGACTTGCAGTTTTGGTTTGGTGGAGGTTCATTGCCGTCCTTTATCGCCGCTTTGACCCTGTTGCTGTCATCATGTGGAACCATTATTTTATTTTCGGTTTTATTTTCGATCTCGTGGCAGCTGGGAGTTTCAGGTTTTTCAATAACATTACTTTTAGAATTTATGCGAGACGTATTTGACCAACCAACCTTCTGCTGTTTTGGCGTTGAAGTAGTGACACTAGAACTCAGTTTCAACAAGAGAGTGATTTTTTTATTAAGTTCTTGAATCTCCAGTTTTAATTTAGTATTCTCTTCGTTCAGGTTTATAATCTCTTCATGTGCACTGTTTAAGTCTATATTTAAGGCAGAGACCTGATCCTTCAAATTTTCTACTAAGGAATCATTTACGTTCGTTACGTTCGGTAGGCTTCTCGCAGTTGTATCGAGAAGACTCGAGCTCTTATCTAAGTTGTACATGAAAAGATCGTCCGTCGAATGGTTTCTTGGCATTGGGCTTGGCTTATCCTCACAAATATGGCCCGTTGTAGTAGGTAGGGTTTTTGTCGGTGTTTGGCCGACGACGATGATCGAGGAAGTTTTCTCATCACTATGTGCTACATCTTTTACTTGGGTGTTCCTTTTCAAATTATTTCCGCGAGTTACGGTAATATTTGAGCATGATTCACATTTCCACTGATTTTTTCTCGGATATAATTCTGAGTATGTGGCAGAAGGCATGTTTAAGCATTGGTAATGGAAATGCTTTCTGCACGTAGCACATTTAAGCAGATCACTAAGTGATATTATTTTTCGGCACACTTGGCAATTCATTCTCCGAGATTTTCACCAAAAAAAAAAAAAATAAAAAAGAAGTTTTGTTTTTCTGTGTTTTCGAACCGAGGTACCAACTTCAATGTTCTCAACGGCCAGCGCTCTTAACCAATGAGCCAATGTATCGAGCAATGATGTATGCGAAAATACTTAACTGTTTGCTCGCAAAAGCATTATACAAGTAGATGAAGGTGAGCAACAATAATTCTCGGAATTGGACTTTGCACTTTCTTTGTGTCACTTCACAATCACCACCGTTTTAACGGTACACTCTGAAATGTTTTCCTTAATTGTTAACAATTTTATGGACTTTATGAGAAATCAATTAGTACGTCTTGTTGGTGACTTCAAACACTTTAATTTGATGTAATATTTACGACTTCATAAGCACTTTTTGAATATTTAAATTATTAATTTGTGTGGAACAGAACGAGTGCGACTCGACTCGACTCGACCTGCGACTCCTCCAGTTCACAGTTCACGGACAGGAGGACGATACAGTTTACGGCCGCTTCCCGGAGGTCGCCGGGGCACACCTGGAGCCGGTGCTGGGTGTCGCAGCATACGAGCCAGCGGTGGCGAGAAGCTGAACAGGCGGGCTCTCGCTGGGGCTGAACCCGAAAATGTTACAGCCGAATCATCTCCATCTCCATCATCACCACAAAGTCTTTTCTCTTATGAGAGCGTATCATCACGGCATAGCTTCTCGAGACAGACTTCGCCCATCTCACCCCCATCTTCACCAACAATATCCAACCGGACAGATGTTGTGCAGGGGGAACTTGCCGATATTCCTGCACCCACTGTTGCCAGGACCAGCACGAGAATAAAGTGGACGGAAGATATGAACCGCTCCAAATGGCGTGCATATCTCATAGCATCTAATCTTGAACAGAATACCAGATCTTACCTACCAGAAATGCACCGCATATTTACAACTGAATTCCCACAAATTAATGCCTCTAGACAAAGGGTCGGAGACCAAAGAAGAGCAATCCTCTGAACTAAATTACTAACACAAAACGTCCTGGATGAAATTAGAATAGAAGTAGCTATGTCTCGTGATAACCAGCCTCAAACAAACCAAAACTCACAATCAAACAGTCAACTTTTCACACAAATCTTAAACACAACAAATACTCCACGACAAAGAATGACCTGGAGCAATGACATCAACGAGACTATAATACGCATTCACTACAAGATAACCAGGCTTGAGTCCAACAAAACTGCCTACAGACTAACACTACACGCCGCTGTGATAGCTGCCCATCCTCACCTAGCACACTTCTCTGAACAGAGAATCTCTGACCAACTCAGAGCCATCATAAAAATAAATACATTACCGACAATAGATTACAGCATATACGGGATGAAGTGGCCATGGAAATAGAATCAGGTACCGAAGTACACGTTAATTCACTACCAACTCAATCACAGATTCACACACACCTTTCATCACCATCACAAAATGACACCCATCATCAGTTATCGAATCCGGAAAGAGAGGAAGACCAAAGTGACGCCAATACCACACACCCACACAATCAACGCAACAATTTTGTAGTACTACCTGAAGAACAAATTGAAGAGTTGGACGAATTATTCACCAAGACACTAGCATATTTAAAAGACGTCGACTCTACATCAAGGCCATATATACCCAAACAGAAACCAAGTAGACAATTTGCTATTCTAGTACACACCATTAACGTAAAGATACTACCAAAACACATTAGTACTGAAACCGATTTTAATACATTACAAACAATAATTTACTACGCAGCACATACTGCCATCACTTACAATGGTGGAAAAATACGAGGACCCAACGAATCGCAATACCCCAATAAAAATAGGATACCAGCGTGGCAAATAAGATTAGAAAAGAGAATAGCTGACCTTAGAGCAGATATAAGTAGGTTAACACATTAAACACAAGGTAACACCAGCTCCAATGTCCAACAACATGTTGAACGAATCAAGCTACAATATAAGGTACACTCCCAATACGAACCAGATAACACAGACCCTTCTCAATTTTTAGACACTCTAAAACAAAAGCTGAATGCATTAGCAAGTCGTCTACGCCGTTACAAACTGACAACTCTTAGAAAAACACAAAACAAGACTTTCTACACAAATGAAAAACAGTTTTATAGATCTTTGCTCACCGAAAACTCAAACCGCCCCACACAATCACAAGAAGCACCTACACCAGAAGCATTACATGACTTCTGGTCAAATATATGGTCAAAGCCAGTAACACACAATAATATCAAATGGATCTCAGATGACCAGCATGCTCTCAAAAATGTTCCAGGAATGGAATTTGATGGTATCACTATGGATACTCTGATTTCAGTAATAGCTAAGACACATAACTGGAAGGCCACCGGTTCTGATAAAATTCATAATTACTGGTGCAAAAAACTCACAATCACCCGCCCAATATTATTGTTACAGATAAACAATTTTATACAAAATCCGGAGCACATGCCATATTACATTACACAAGGAACTACCTATATGCTACCTAAAGACCTCACAGATACCATAAACCCAGCTAAATATCGACCCATAACTTGTCTCCAAAACATATACAAAATAATAACAGCATGTCTTAGTCAACTCATATACAAACACTTAAACACCAACCAATTACTAGCTGAACAACAAAAAGGATGCCGCAAATTCAGTCAGGGATGCAAGGAGCAACTAATCATCGATGCGGTCGCATCTAAACAAGCTCTTCGTAAAAAAAGAAACATTAACACTATGTTTATTGACTATAAGAAGGCCTTGAAATCTTTAACTCTGTACCGCACACATGGCTTATCTACGTATTACAACACTATAAAGTTCACCCCACTATCATCTCATATCTATCAACAACCATGCAGACCTGGAACACTATTCTTAAGTTATACAATGATAACAATACAATACAGACTGACAAAATCATCATTCGCAGAGGAATCTTCCAGGGCGATTCACTGAGTCCCCTCTGGTTTTGCCTGGCACTCAATCCACTATCAAATCTACTCAATAACACAAAAAAAGGATTCCAAATAAAGTTTGATGACACACACCACACATTATCAGATTTACTATATATGGACGATATAAAACTTTATGGAACTAACTTAACAGAAATACATAAACTTGCAGATCTAACACAACAGTTTTCTAATGACATACAGATGGAGATCGGAATAGATATGTGCAAAATGCAATCAGTTCATAGAGGAAAAGTTGAGAGCAATACATACATATTAGAGAACGGAGATCAAATAGATCCAGTGGATAACGAGATAGGATATAAATACTTAGGTTACTATCAAACGCGACAGATACATCAAAGGGAGACAAAAAAAACGGTCAAGTGCGAGTCTAAATCGCGCATGAAGGGTTCCGTACCACCGTTCAATGGAAGCGATGGTGTGGATTGAATAGTTTGGATTTTACACAGCAAAATATTGTTTACAAAGTTATTTGTGCGGTTACTTTCACACTCCATGTACGTAACCAGGTGCATCCATAAGTTTGTATGTGGTATTGAAAGAATTGTTGTATGGGAGCCCCCTTAAATATTTCTTTTATCCTGTTTTTTTAGTATTTGTTGTTATAGCGGCAACATAAATACATAATCTGTGAAAATTTCAACTCTCTAGCTAGCTAGGTTCTTGAGATACAGCCTGGTGACAGACGGACGGACGGACGGACGGACGGACGGACGGACGGACAGCGGAGTCTTAGTAATAGGGTCCCGTTTGGAACCCTTCGGGTACGGAACCCTAAAAACAATCACACATAAGTTTAGGAAACGGATACATAGCATACTTAAAACACAGTTGAACGCTCGAAATACCGTCAAAGCATTAAACACATACGCCATCCCAATCCTCACATGAATATGTGAGGATTGGGATGTATTTTGATTTGATTAGTTGATTATACCATATGACCAGTTGATTATACCGAATGAATATTCGGTATAATCAACTGGTCCCAATCAGACTTAATAAAACACCAACGCACCATCAACACACTTATGACTAAATACAGAAAACACCATCCACGCTCTTGCATACAAAGACTCACACTACCTAAAATTCAAGGAGGAAGGGGAATAATAGACTTAAAAAATTTACACAACAAACAAATCACCACACTAAGAAGCTTCTTTCACGCTAAATCATCGCACTCAACCCTGCACAATGCCGTCGCTCAGTCCGACTTTAAACATACTCCACTTAACCTACAAGACCATCAAGCTTAGATAAATGAAACTATCATCAAACCGCAACAGAAAATCGACATCTGGACACGAAAATCCCTCCACGGCAGACACCGCTTAGACTTAGCCAACCCTAACGTCGGCAAAACTGCGTCGAACGCGTGGCTTTAGAAAGGCGAGCTGTTCCCGGAAACGGAGGAATTTATGTTAGCCATACAGGACCAGGTTATAGATACTCGTAACTACAGAAAACATATCATACACGACCGCACAATGGCAAGCGACATGTGCTGACAGTGCCAAAATAGTTCAGAAACAATACAGCATATCACAGGAGCCTGCAGATCACTCGCACAATCAGATTATAAACATCGCCACGACCAAGTTGCAGCCATCATACACCAACACCTCGCATTCAGATACAAATTGATTGCACAAAAAACAGCCTACTATAAATACACACCTCAAACAGTTTTAGAATCAACAGACTTTAAACTCTACTGGGCTGTCCCAGTAACTATGATTACAGACAAAACTATTCATTTCAACAGGCCTGACATAACTCTCCACGATAAACAAAACAAAACAGTATTTCTCATAGATATAGCCATACCAAATACACACAACCTTACCACAACGTTTACAGAAAAAAACACAAAATACACAGACCTTGCCATTGAAATTAAAACACAATGTCAGGTACAATCTGTCAAAACCATCCCAATAGTCATCTCATCCACAGGAGTCATCCCATACACATTACACACTAGTCTCAAAACACTAAATATACCCAGATCCACACACATGCTTCTTCAAAAAGCAACAATACTAAATACATGTAGAATTGTACGGAAATTCATGGGCAAGGACCGTGATCTTTAGTAGATAAGCACTTGGCGTAAGCCCGTGTATCAGATCCTCTTTATTACAAGAGTGAAATGAAAAATTCATAAAAATATGACAATAATAATAATAATAATGAGATTGTTGAATATAAAAGATGTGGAAAAGAAATCCAGAAGACTAATGCTAAACCTGCTGTAAGTGGCTGTAACGCAAACTAGACATGTCATACAAAAAACCAAGAAAGTAAACAGAAATAATCAAAAATTCCTTAGAGCACTTGGCTTTAAAATATGAGTATTCTTCAGATAAATCAATCTCCTCATTATGATAATTCCATTGAAAGTTATGAGATTCATACTTATAATCCATACAACAATAGTTTTAATGAGAATGATGAGATACGCATTCCAATTCATCAACAAGATATTTACATTCTGCCTTCAGCTAGCACGATTTACATCGAAGGGGCTGTTTATATTTCTAGCAAAGGTGCCGCTGGCAAAATTAAAAAAAAACTGTTGATTTTACAAACAACGCAATGTCATTCCTTTTCCAAGATATAAGATATGAAATAAATGGTGTTGAAATTGATCGCATTAGAAATGTAGGTATTACCACAACAATAAAATCATACATTTCAATTAATAGTGGAGAGAGCAAAGCGGTTGAAATATGGGGATGGAATACTGAAGGATTCAAAAATCATAATGGAATGTTTAGTATTATTTTACCTTTAAACAAAGTTTTAGGTTTTGCTGAAGATTATAAAAAAATAATATTAAACCGTAAACATGAGCATATACTGAACAGATGTAGTACTAGTCTTAATAGTGTTGTTATGGGTTCTGAAGATATTTAAAAAATCAGTATACAAAGGATTCAATGGCGTGTACCCCATATCAAAGTATCAGATCAGCAAAGGTTAACTTTGTTGAAACATCTAGAAAAAGATAACCCCATACTAATAGCATTTCTCTTCAATTTGATGATAATAAATTTAGTATATTATATGATATGTACTGTAAATTCCAACAGTCTTTCCACAACCTTCCTGCTGATCCACTGCTTGATTTAAAAAGTTTTAAAGAAAAAGCTCCACTTTTTTTATTGACTGTTCAAGGCAAAATGAAAATTTAAAGAGTGGTCCAGTTGATGTGCGATTACAAATTGAAACCGCTCGCGATATTCCTAATAATACAAGCGCCTACTGCTTAATTATTAATGATCGTCTTGTAGAGTATAAACCGCTGAGTAATATTGTACGCAAGTTAACATGAAAGTTATTTTTGATGTACAAGGTTTCAAAACTGATCAGATCGGATTGTACCTTATGATAATTTTAAGATTTACTTAAAAACTGTTTTTGGAAATAATTATCCATATTGTAAAGGTCTTAAAAAGATCTTATGGTTAAAGCAAATGTTTGGAAATAGTAATGTATACAATTTAGAAGATTATGGATGTCCTAATTTATTAACTCTTTATAAATTGTATGATTCCAGCTCGGATATTTATAGTTGTATTTATCATCCAACGATTTGTGCTTTAAAGAATGTAACTTGTATGAAGAAATGGTGTATGTTAAATAATAAAAATCTCTTAATTTAAAAGACAACGTATTTTAATTATTACATATCCACCCCGGATCATTCGGATCGATTAGACAATCAGAAAGGATTAGATTCTTCTGAAAGCAGGTGATAAACTGGAGTCCATCCAGCGCCTGTTGTACTTAATGTTCGCTTACCTTACTGGAATACTATAAAATAGAAATAATATTGGGAGGCTGCTAGACAATCAGATCAGATTAGATTTTTCTGAAAGAAGTCGGCAAACTAGAGTCCGTAAGAGTAAGATTGGGGCGCGCTAGATCACAAGCGAAGTGCGCGAAGCGTGCGAAGCGCTGTGATCTAGCTGCCCCAATCTTACCCTACTCCCGATGATGTTTTGGCAACCCCTGGTACGTCTGGATTTGGTAGTGATTTAGAGAAAGAAAATAAAGATTTAACCTTGCGCGCCATTAGTCCAACAACTAGTCCAAGTTCTGACATACATACTGTGGAGGCAACTGCAACGGATAAGATCCAATTCCAATTAGACACAAACGACCCTGTCACATGGATACCCATAAATGACTAAATTCGTTGTTTCCTTGTCGAGAAAGGTCCTGATCAACGAAAAAGTAGTCAATTTTTTTATTCGACTGAAGACGCAGGACGAAAATTTCATGAGTATTGGTTTACAAAAAGGATGAGCAATGGTGAAATGGTTCCCAGACAATGGTTGATATACAGTGAAAAGACAGATGCAATATTTTGTTTCCCATGTATACTTTTCGGTTCTTTGAATAAGCAGCCAGCGATTTCTGATGCACAGAAAGGTTTTAATGATTGGCGCCATTTAAGTCCGCATATACCCGACCACGAAAACTCAGCATGTCATAAAGAAAATTTTATTAAATGGAAAATGCTTGAGCAACAAATCAAAAATAAGACCACCATAGATGCATCTTTACTAAAGGCTTGATCAAGAAACAAAAAAGTGGAGACATATTTTAAAAGTGTGTACTAGCATAATTTTATTTTGCGCGGAAAATAATTTACCTCTCAGAGGCTCTCATGAGCATATTGGAGAAGCAGTATCTGGAGTATTCTTAAGTGCCGTGGATATGATTTCAAAATTTGATCCTGAACTTAGAGCGCACGTCGAGTCACTTAATAAAGGCAATATTTCGTATTTTACGCCATATATTGAAAACGAGTTAATAGATATTCTCGCTTCCGAGGTCAAAAAACAAATTATAGACGAGGTTCGTGCCGCGAAATACTTCTCTATGATTTTTGATTGCACGCCGGACGTATCGCATCAAGAACAGATGTCACAAATTTTGAGGTTCGTAAAAATATTTGAACAGATATTTAGAAGAACGTTTCATAGATTTTATTCTATCTCATGAAAAAACGGGCGAAGGATTGTCAAAAGAAATTTTAACAAAATTAGAAGCTGACGGATTAAAAATTGATGATGTTCGTGGCCAAGGGTACGATAATGGTAGTAACATGGCTGGTAAAACACATATGCTGAAGCTTGAACGAGCACAACGTTCGGTACTTAAGGTCATGATGTCATTACCGTATAAATCCCCAACTACCTTAGTCTACAAGCAAGCCAATGTCAATTCGGTTAGAAAGATGTTCGTTTCCCAATCACTGATACGATACCACAGTAAGGGCATACCCTTTGTCCCTGTCACAAACAAAAGAACTGCGCGATGCCCATATACAGGCTTCTACCGGAGCCTATTCGCCAGTAGGCATTACAGTGCCATCGCTCCCAGGCTTTACACCGTACTATTGAAGTCCGACAGTACCCTTAAACAACTAAACTCGTACAGATTTAAAATAGTACTTCAAAAGTGGCTTAACCAATTTGATTACGATGATGCTGAGGAGCTCATAGATCGAATAACTAGGTCTACCTAACTGATGCTGATGTTTTGTTTTATTATATATTAACATTGTTATCATATCACGTATTTTTGATCTGTTTTATATCATTAAATTAACTTTAGTTTCAGATGATTTAAGTATTCAACATGCATTTGCATGGATGATATTACTGCTTGAGTGAGAGTAAATGTACTACTATTTGTTTTAATTTTTATACCTACCGTACTGACTAATTGTCCACCACACGTTAATTTAAGTTTTTTTTATTATTATTTGTTTTCATTTACTTTATTTTACGCAAGTAATTTGTTAATATTATTATTTATGGTTGAGCCTAGTACCCACGACACAGGGAGACCTAGTGTGGGACTAGTACAACATATGTCTACCATAACCTTTGTGTAAAATAAAGATTTTCATTTTCATTTTCATTTTCATTTTCAAATATAACGGATTTCAAGCCAAAATAAAACAAATTAATGTAAATGCTGAATACCTACCTTGTGCAGCACATTCTTTGAATTTATCTGGCGTACATGCCGCTAGTGTAACACCCAACATGATCACATTTTTTGGAACAATTCAGAAGATATTTGTCTTTTTTTCGAGTTCTACCATCAGATGGGAAACTTTAATGAAACATTTAAAAATTTCTTTAAAGAAACCCGCCGACACTAGATGGGCTTCTAAAGCTAGAGCCGTTAAAGCTTTAAATATGCAACTGCCCTAAATATGGTGCGTACTAAAAATTTTAACTACCAACGATTACAATGCAGAAACAATAGCTACAGCTAAAAGCATTATGGGTCTAATAAACTATAAATTTATATGTACTCTGCAAATTTGGGATCAAGTTTTGGAGTCTGTTGATAGGGTGAACGTAGCTTTACAGTCGAATACTATTGCTATCGACAAAGCCTCTGAATTAATCAAGGGATTAACAAGGCAGATTCAGAATATTCGCGAGACTGTAGATAACATTTTCGAAAAGGCCAAAAAAGTTTGTGAAGAATGTGAAATTGAAGACGATTTTCCGGAAAAACGTAAAAAGCGAGTAAAAAGACACGACCTAAGTGAAAGCTCAGACGCCGGTTACGATATTACACCACAGCAAAGTTTTAAAATTAATATGTATGAAGCAATTGATAAAATGATTTCCGAATTCACATGGCGATTCGAGAAACTTCACAACATTCACTAACTTTTTAATTTTTTGACAATAGAACAGATTGGTAATTATCCAGCTGAAGAACTAAAAAAACATGCCGCTGATTTGAGTATCAAATATTCAGCAGATATTAATGCTACTGAATTTTGGGCTGAATTAGACACTTTAAAGAGTCAAGTCGAAACGACTATATTATTTGATAAATGTGACCGTAGTTCAAGTCTGGGTCTTCTTAAAGCTATAGTCGAACTAGATTTAAAAGAGATGTTTCCCAATGTAGTAGTCGCTATAAAGATTTTTTTTTAAATGCCAGTGACTGTAGCTTCCTGCGAAAGATCATTCAGTAAGCTTAAATTAATAAAAACTTACTTGCGCTCGACGATTGGCCAAGAAAGGTTGACCGGCCTAGCGATTTTGTCGATTGAACGCGACATAGGACGGTGCCTGTCGTATGAAAAGGTTATCAACGATTTCACAATGAAGAAAGCGCGAAAAGTAAATCTTTAAAAAAGTTTATGGCTTGCTTTAATAAATCTTTACTATCTGAACTCATTCATTTGTGGTTTCATTCATTTGTGTATTATGTAGTTGTGAATAATCTTGCAAATATTTTCGAATAAACGTTTTTTCACCAATTCATACTGAAACGCAATTTATATTATGCTACCTTCCGTATTCAAAACTCTACCATACCAAGTACTTAAAATTAAATTAATTTACAGTTTACTGAAACTTTGCAGGGTGTTATTTTATTATAGAAGTATGAAAACCATAGTGGCCCAAAAATTAAATCTTAAGCATCAGGGTGGGCAACGCATTTGCACTAGTGAACTTGCGATTGAGTTTTAGTGAGTGAGACACAGTGGGTGGTATAATAGGCGAAGGGTCCACTTAACATCAGATGGCTCATCTGCTTGTTTGCCCACATCAATTCTTTAAAAAAATAGATTTTTCTTCCAAAATATTAGATAATTGGTCCACCAACACCAAGTTCCTTGTGCTTTATTTTATCATCCTGAATGAAATAAAGTAGGCCTTTACATAGCATTGCTCTAAGGTACCTATAATATCCAAAAAAACAAGGGCGTAGTTATAGAAGCTCGCACAGGGCGCAAACAATGCTATTTACGGCACTGCAGCCAACTAGCTCAGACCACTAAATAATATTCTTTTGTAGCCTATTCTTATAATCCATACATCTAAATAAATAGCCATAATATCATTGCGTTTGATCCCAGTGCTTCAATAGTAATAAAGCTGAATGAGCCAATTCATTGGGATGTTTGTCTTAGTGCTCGTTAGATCTTATCTTCTTCTGTTTGTTACAAGGATTTCTGTCTTAAAAACGTTTTCTGGGTCTTTTTGTCATCGTACCCGTTCATGTTTACGTGGACTGGTGGTTCTGGAAAGTGTTCTTCTGTTGTATTTACTCTTGCTTCTGGGCTCAGCGAATATGTTTCTACACAACTTGGCCAATCAACCGACATAGCTGTAGAGGCAATCCATGAACTGAACATCTCACTTATTCGATGACATTTATTCCATATTTTTGCTGCACCTCGTGAAAATTTTCGGCAAAATTCTTTAAAAGTACCACGGACTTCGTAAGATAACCACTCACCCAATCGAGTTGCCACTGCTTCGAACCAGATTTCATGATTGAAAGAAGTATTATTTTCACTTTTGATAAGAACAAAATCCAAAGTGCATGATTAGACTGTACTATATGAAGTTGTTTACAAGATAAGGTTTATAATATAAATGAATTAATAAACGTTCAAGTTTAAGTCAAAGTCAAAGTACTTTATTACTGTATATATTTAAATATGCTTAGCAAACGTAATTTTTTGCCTCTTCTCTACATTGGACCAATGTCGGAGTAGCAGGGCGTAGAAACTCCCACAGATTCAATTTTAGATCTCTTTTAAAAATTGGTTGTGCTTAACTAATACAAATATGAAAAAAAATATCATCATGATTAATAAGCAGGAATAAATAATTACAAAATTATTAACAGCAAGGTATGTGTTAAGCTAGATTAACCCCAAACAGTCCCGTCATTTAAGTAATCTTGAACATTATAATATCCGTTTTTCGACAAAGTCGCTTTAATATGCTTCTTAAATTGCTAAAATGGCAATTTCAAAATCTCCAAATGTATCTTAATGTAGTAGAGAATACACTGACCCTTGAAAGAATTGCTAACCATCGTGAGTCTAAACCGGGGCACACATAGTCTGTGATTATTTCTTAGGTTAAAATTACAACTATCGCTAAGTTTGGAAAATATTGTAAGGTTCTTGCGTACATAAATTATATTTTCGAAAATAAATTGACTAGTATCTCAATTTCTTTAAACAGCTCTCTTAAGGAGTCTGTTCGTTTTTAATTATTAATTGCTCGAATAGCTCTTTTCTCTATAATAAAAATAGTTTGAATAGCCGCTGCTTTCCCCCACAACAAGATACTATAGGACATGACACTATGAAAGTAACTAAAATATACTAGCCTAGATGTCGCCATATCTGTGTTTTATCTGGTGTTTCTAATAGCGTAAGCCACAGAACCTAATTTACCATCTTATTTATCTATGTGGGGTCCCCACTGCAATATGCTATCAATGGTTCTTCAAAGAAACTTCGAATCATTTACTAATTCTAACGTGCTAAAACTAAACTTTGGGCCTACCGCGAAAGCTCCGTCGGCATCGGTGACGACTTGATTTTGACAGCTTCGTGCAAGAATGAACTTTATCATAATGACAATACGGCAAGTCAATTCAAGCGTCGCTATCGGGATCAAGCCGGCGGGGCTTGGGCGGTAGGCTCCCTGGTCTCAACTTGCCTGACATTTGGAAGTGAGAATTTGATACATTTGGTTTTACCTGCGTTTAACAATAAATTATTAACTGTGAACCAATTCAAGGTTAACATCATTAAAATACAACATCAAACATTAACATCATCAAAATCTTCTTTTTGTCTTTCAATTTTGAAGACCATTGAAGTATCATCAGCAAACAACACTATGTCAGTCAATTTCTCCACCATGGAAGGCAGATCGTTAATATATACCAGGAATAAGAAAGGGCCTAATATGGAACGCCAACTTTTTACACCCGATCCATCAGATTTAACGCCGTTAACTTCTGCCTTTTGAATTATATTGTTTAGGTATGATCTTAGTAGATCCAACGCTTTATGTCTAACTCCGTAATGATATTTTAATTAATAGCGTATTATGATCAACACAATCAAACGCCTTCGACAGGTCGCAAAAAACTCCAAAAGCATCCTGTGCGGCCTCCCATGCAGAATAAATATGAGATATAAGGGTAATACCTGCATCCGTAGTCGATTTACCCCTAGTGAAACCGTATTGTTTGGCGTGGAGTTGTTTAGTACGGTTGAAGTGTGAGAGCATTTGATTGAGTATAATCTTTTCAAATCTTTTAATTAGTGCTGGAAGAACAGATATTGGTCTGAAATTTGAAGGATCAACCTTATCTCCCGACTTGAATAGAGGTATCAGTTTACTGTGTTTCATGAGGTCTGGGAAAGCTCCATCGTCAACACATTTATTGAATACCTAAGCGAAATGTGGGGCTATAACTAGAATTACTGAACCAATTACTTTGACTGATATACCCCAAAGATCTTCAATATTTTTTAAGTTAAGTAATCTTAAGGTTTTGACAATATCCTGGGGATTATACATGATGAAGTTTTAAATATACATTGCTGACTTTTTTTTTTATAGCTACTGTTATTTTTTAATAAAGTCTTTGCTTCATATGGAGATGAATTTAGACGATCTGTTGTGAGTGGGTACATTAGTGAAGAATGTTTCGAAAGTTCGAACAACATCAGCTTAGGATTTAACAACATCATCACTTTAGGCAGAAATAATTGTAACTTTGCCAGTTTCACGATTTATTATCTATCAAACTGTTTTCATTCTATAATTTGAATTATGTATTTATCTATTAATGTGTAAAGTTTTTGCTGTTCTACAAACCAATTTGAAAGTTTTGGAATATTTTTAACATAGTCTTGAAATTTTCGATCAAAGTTATATAGGTTTTTTGTTTTTTGTTTGTTAGATAAGTCTACTTTTACGAATTCCAATCGTTGCCCAGTCATGAAATTTAGATTGACCGTTGTATTCACTAACTTTCTTTAATTTAAAAACTTTATTGAATTATGTTTGAATAATGTTGAAGAAGTCTGAGTAGATTTTGTTTGGGTTCTGTTCATTAAAATCCGGTACTGGCAAATTTATATCTAAGTTTTTCGTATATGTCTCTAGTCAATCGGATGTAATAGGCCTATAAAATGAATTTCCAGTCTTATCCGTGCTAGTAATTGGGAATGAAACTGTTTGTCTACTGTGATCGGATGGTAAGCAGTTAATTACACTTTTACTTGTGAATGCACAGTCACAAAAACGTTATCTAAGCAAGTTTGGCTGGTAAATGTAAATCTAGTAAGCTCTAGAAATACGTGACATAAATTAAACAATTTGAATAAAGTTAATAATCGTTGTTTCATTTTTGTTCCTACAAGCAAATCTACATTAAGATCGTCACAAATATTTTTTTTTTCTGTTATTACATAATTTAGTGGGGGCTTCCTCCATAATTTTCTCAAATATTTCGAAATAGCCATGGCCTTTTTCATCCTTCGGTGGCCTGTAGACACAATAAGGCTATCTAACTCAACACAAGATACCTCAGTTTGTCTTTCGACAGTAAGTGAAAGAATATCTTTCCGTTGTTTCGCCTGGCGCTTCGTGTGGACCCGCGACGGCAGGATCCTCGCCCACAGGTCTGAGGGTCAGCCGGCTCGTCACGTGCGCCGGTTATCCGATCTGCACATTTTTTTGCCAGCCGAATTCCCAACAATTCCTTAATTGTTATGTTTTTGTTTGTTTTGTGGTAAAGTCCTGCAATTAAATGTTTCGTTCATCAGATCAGAATCAGAAACGAGTTGCAAACAAAGAACAATTTCTTTGTTTGCAACTCGTTTCTGATAAAACGTATAATTGTAAAAAAAAACGTTCTTACTGTTTTGTTGTGGCCTGTCATTTGTCATTGTTATGTCTTGTCGTGGGAGTGGACCGACAAATATGCCTCGTACCGTCGCGTGATTCAGCCTGGAAGCGATCATTTTATATAAATTTATCCGTATATAGCTTATGTATGTATATATATGTGGTATAGGTTTACACTATCTCTCTTTATTTATCACTTTGTGCTGCACTTGCTATTTACTTTTATCTTTGTGGGCTGAGTCACTTACCTGTATGCAGTCATTCATTTGCTATTGTTGTTTTAACTTCTTTGCTCGTTTTATGATGTCGCGGTTTAATAATTTAAAAGTTGGATTATTTAATGCTGGTTCCCTTGGTACGGGACACGATGAGCTGATTGCGACTATAACAGATACGAAGGCAGACATTATTGCCATAAACGAGTCGTGGCTTTGGGCTGGAGAGCATGGACATGCTCCCGCTGTGCCTAATTACCGACTACGGCACGTTCCCCGGCCGGTCGAAATATGTCGAGGACGGGGTGGGGGCGTTGGTTTCTTCCTGCGCCGGGGCTTCCACGCGCGCACACTAACACATCCTCCCGCTGCGCTCGTAGAACAAATGTGGTTGAAAACAATAATTAACAGCAAACATTTAATCATTGGTACTGCATATCGGCCACCGCGGCTCGATGTTGACACTTTTTTTGATGCCATTACTGACTCAATAACTTCTTTTATTAAATACCACCGACTGATTTTACTGGGTGACTTTAATATTAATTATATGGACAAGAACGACAGAAAAATTAGATGTTTGACACAATTTCTGACAACGATTGGCTTGACACAACATGTAAGCGAACCGACTCACTTTACGGAACACAGCCAGACAACTATAGACCTTATTTGAGACATGCATTCATCACAGCCGAGTTTGACATTAAAAAACGAAAACCGACACCTAGACGTATTACTTATAGACCACTGAAATATATTAACATAACTATATTTAACAATGACCTTGACGCCATAAACTGGGAACAATTTTGTTTACTTAACGACATAAATGACATGGTTAGACTATTTAACTCACTGCTACTAGGACTTTTTGACAGATACGCGACGGAGAAGACGATAGTGGTGAAGGAGGCACTTAAAGCATGGCTCACGAGCAACGTTCGGCACATGATGCGGCTCAGAAACGAGGCTCACACTCGTTAGAAACGAACTGGGAGCGGTGTTCACAAGCGGTATTACCTCAACCTGAAGCACCTTGTGATAGAAGCCATTTATAGCGAGAAACGTGCCTTCTTCACGCATCATATCAATGACATTACCGACTCGAAGACTCTCTGGAAAATCTTAAAGCGCACTGTTCTTCCAGATTTACAGACGCAGATTGACGTCCCGGCATAATTTGATGACCCTGACTTGATAAACCGTCATTTCCTTAATATTCCTGGGAAACAGGAAGTGACTTTGTCTGACTTAACTTTTTTGAATTTAATAGACATAATGACAAAACTTTCACGATTTCTCCTACTACTGCTACTGCCGTCACAAAACTCATTACGTCGATAATAACCACAGCAAAAGGACTCGACATGATACTTCTGACATTACCGAGAACTACAGACGTACTGACTTACATTATTAATATGAGCATTCTGACAATGATCGTCCCAGCTGATTGGAAAATCGCTCAGTTGACCCCGTTACCAAAAAAACCGAATCCCACTGAAGTGTCTCAACTGCGACCTATAAGTATTCTTCCTTATGCATCGAAGATAATAGCTCGTGATGCTGGTAAAAGTACCTTTTGAGTACTTTTAGATTTTTCCAGGGCCTTCGACTGCGTTAGTATACCCCTACTATTATCCAAGACGTCTTATTACGGGTTTGAACTCACTGCTACAAAATTGTTCAGTAGCTATTTGTCTGGCCGTGCGCAGGCCGCTGTGTTGCGTAGGATGGATGGTAGTGGTCTGCGGTCCTCTGTTTGTCCTGTGACAAGAGGAGTACCGCAGAGTTCGATACTCGGACCTCTACTCTTTATTCTGTGTAGAGCTGATATCACTAACAGTATAGAGAGCTAGCAGTACAGAGAGTACAAGTATTACCCGTACGTGGACGACGTGCAACTTTACTTTTCTAGCGCGCCGTCAGACACATCTGCTGCCATAAACAAGATAAATGCTGACCTAAACTGTATTTCCTCTTGGTCGGACAAGAGCTGTTTAGTTCTTAATCCTGGCAAGTCGAAATATGTGGTTTTTGGGTCAAAACATCAAATCCGTAATACCCTTGAAGCTCTGACTTCCGGGAATGTCGCCGTCAACGATTTCACAATGAAGAAAGCGCGAAAAGTAAATCTTTAAAAAAGTTTATGGCTTGCTTTAATAAATCTTTACTATCTGAACTCATTCATTTGTGGTTTCATTCATTTGTGTATTATGTAGTTGTGAATAATCTTGCAAATATTTTCGAATAAACGTTTTTTCACCAATTCATACTGAAACGCAATTTATATTATGCTACCTTCCGTATTCAAAACTCTACCATACCAAGTACTTAAAATTAAATTAATTTACAGTTTACTGAAACTTTGCAGGGTGTTATTTTATTATAGAAGTATGAAAACCATAGTGGCCCAAAAATTAAATCTTAAGCATCAGGGTGGGCAACGCATTTGCACTAGTGAACTTGCGATTGAGTTTTAGTGAGTGAGACACAGTGGGTGGTATAATAGGCGAAGGGTCCACTTAACATCAGATGGCTCATCTGCTTGTTTGCCCACATCAATTCTTTAAAAAAATAGATTTTTCTTCCAAAATATTAGATAATTGGTCCACCAACACCAAGTTCCTTGTGCTTTATTTTATCATCCTGAATGAAATAAAGTAGGCCTTTACATAGCATTGCTCTAAGGTACCTATAATATCCAAAAAAACAAGGGCGTAGTTATAGAAGCTCGCACAGGGCGCAAACAATGCTATTTACGGCACTGCAGCCAACTAGCTCAGACCACTAAATAATATTCTTTTGTAGCCTATTCTTATAATCCATACATCTAAATAAATAGCCATAATATCATTGCGTTTGATCCCAGTGCTTCAATAGTAATAAAGCTGAATGAGCCAATTCATTGGGATGTTTGTCTTAGTGCTCGTTAGATCTTATCTTCTTCTGTTTGTTACAAGGATTTCTGTCTTAAAAACGTTTTCTGGGTCTTTTTGTCATCGTACCCGTTCATGTTTACGTGGACTGGTGGTTCTGGAAAGTGTTCTTCTGTTGTATTTACTCTTGCTTCTGGGCTCAGCGAATATGTTTCTACACAACTTGGCCAATCAACCGACATAGCTGTAGAGGCAATCCATGAACTGAACATCTCACTTATTCGATGACATTTATTCCATATTTTTGCTGCACCTCGTGAAAATTTTCGGCAAAATTCTTTAAAAGTACCACGGACTTCGTAAGATAACCACTCACCCAATCGAGTTGCCACTGCTTCGAACCAGATTTCATGATTGAAAGAAGTATTATTTTCACTTTTGATAAGAACAAAATCCAAAGTGCATGATTAGACTGTACTATATGAAGTTGTTTACAAGATAAGGTTTATAATATAAATGAATTAATAAACGTTCAAGTTTAAGTCAAAGTCAAAGTACTTTATTACTGTATATATTTAAATATGCTTAGCAAACGTAATTTTTTGCCTCTTCTCTACATTGGACCAATGTCGGAGTAGCAGGGCGTAGAAACTCCCACAGATTCAATTTTAGATCTCTTTTAAAAATTGGTTGTGCTTAACTAATACAAATATGAAAAAAAATATCATCATGATTAATAAGCAGGAATAAATAATTACAAAATTATTAACAGCAAGGTATGTGTTAAGCTAGATTAACCCCAAACAGTCCCGTCATTTAAGTAATCTTGAACATTATAATATCCGTTTTTCGACAAAGTCGCTTTAATATGCTTCTTAAATTGCTAAAATGGCAATTTCAAAATCTCCAAATGTATCTTAATGTAGTAGAGAATACACTGACCCTTGAAAGAATTGCTAACCATCGTGAGTCTAAACCGGGGCACACATAGTCTGTGATTATTTCTTAGGTTAAAATTACAACTATCGCTAAGTTTGGAAAATATTGTAAGGTTCTTGCGTACATAAATTATATTTTCGAAAATAAATTGACTAGTATCTCAATTTCTTTAAACAGCTCTCTTAAGGAGTCTGTTCGTTTTTAATTATTAATTGCTCGAATAGCTCTTTTCTCTATAATAAAAATAGTTTGAATAGCCGCTGCTTTCCCCCACAACAAGATACTATAGGACATGACACTATGAAAGTAACTAAAATATACTAGCCTAGATGTCGCCATATCTGTGTTTTATCTGGTGTTTCTAATAGCGTAAGCCACAGAACCTAATTTACCATCTTATTTATCTATGTGGGGTCCCCACTGCAATATGCTATCAATGGTTCTTCAAAGAAACTTCGAATCATTTACTAATTCTAACGTGCTAAAACTAAACTTTGGGCCTACCGCGAAAGCTCCGTCGGCATCGGTGACGACTTGATTTTGACAGCTTCGTGCAAGAATGAACTTTATCATAATGACAATACGGCAAGTCAATTCAAGCGTCGCTATCGGGATCAAGCCGGCGGGGCTTGGGCGGTAGGCTCCCTGGTCTCAACTTGCCTGACATTTGGAAGTGAGAATTTGATACATTTGGTTTTACCTGCGTTTAACAATAAATTATTAACTGTGAACCAATTCAAGGTTAACATCATTAAAATACAACATCAAACATTAACATCATCAAAATCTTCTTTTTGTCTTTCAATTTTGAAGACCATTGAAGTATCATCAGCAAACAACACTATGTCAGTCAATTTCTCCACCATGGAAGGCAGATCGTTAATATATACCAGGAATAAGAAAGGGCCTAATATGGAACGCCAACTTTTTACACCCGATCCATCAGATTTAACGCCGTTAACTTCTGCCTTTTGAATTATATTGTTTAGGTATGATCTTAGTAGATCCAACGCTTTATGTCTAACTCCGTAATGATATTTTAATTAATAGCGTATTATGATCAACACAATCAAACGCCTTCGACAGGTCGCAAAAAACTCCAAAAGCATCCTGTGCGGCCTCCCATGCAGAATAAATATGAGATATAAGGGTAATACCTGCATCCGTAGTCGATTTACCCCTAGTGAAACCGTATTGTTTGGCGTGGAGTTGTTTAGTACGGTTGAAGTGTGAGAGCATTTGATTGAGTATAATCTTTTCAAATCTTTTAATTAGTGCTGGAAGAACAGATATTGGTCTGAAATTTGAAGGATCAACCTTATCTCCCGACTTGAATAGAGGTATCAGTTTACTGTGTTTCATGAGGTCTGGGAAAGCTCCATCGTCAACACATTTATTGAATACCTAAGCGAAATGTGGGGCTATAACTAGAATTACTGAACCAATTACTTTGACTGATATACCCCAAAGATCTTCAATATTTTTTAAGTTAAGTAATCTTAAGGTTTTGACAATATCCTGGGGATTATACATGATGAAGTTTTAAATATACATTGCTGACTTTTTTTTTATAGCTACTGTTATTTTTTAATAAAGTCTTTGCTTCATATGGAGATGAATTTAGACGATCTGTTGTGAGTGGGTACATTAGTGAAGAATGTTTCGAAAGTTCGAACAACATCAGCTTAGGATTTAACAACATCATCACTTTAGGCAGAAATAATTGTAACTTTGCCAGTTTCACGATTTATTATCTATCAAACTGTTTTCATTCTATAATTTGAATTATGTATTTATCTATTAATGTGTAAAGTTTTTGCTGTTCTACAAACCAATTTGAAAGTTTTGGAATATTTTTAACATAGTCTTGAAATTTTCGATCAAAGTTATATAGGTTTTTTGTTTTTTGTTTGTTAGATAAGTCTACTTTTACGAATTCCAATCGTTGCCCAGTCATGAAATTTAGATTGACCGTTGTATTCACTAACTTTCTTTAATTTAAAAACTTTATTGAATTATGTTTGAATAATGTTGAAGAAGTCTGAGTAGATTTTGTTTGGGTTCTGTTCATTAAAATCCGGTACTGGCAAATTTATATCTAAGTTTTTCGTATATGTCTCTAGTCAATCGGATGTAATAGGCCTATAAAATGAATTTCCAGTCTTATCCGTGCTAGTAATTGGGAATGAAACTGTTTGTCTACTGTGATCGGATGGTAAGCAGTTAATTACACTTTTACTTGTGAATGCACAGTCACAAAAACGTTATCTAAGCAAGTTTGGCTGGTAAATGTAAATCTAGTAAGCTCTAGAAATACGTGACATAAATTAAACAATTTGAATAAAGTTAATAATCGTTGTTTCATTTTTGTTCCTACAAGCAAATCTACATTAAGATCGTCACAAATATTTTTTTTTTCTGTTATTACATAATTTAGTGGGGGCTTCCTCCATAATTTTCTCAAATATTTCGAAATAGCCATGGCCTTTTTCATCCTTCGGTGGCCTGTAGACACAATAAGGCTATCTAACTCAACACAAGATACCTCAGTTTGTCTTTCGACAGTAAGTGAAAGAATATCTTTCCGTTGTTTCGCCTGGCGCTTCGTGTGGACCCGCGACGGCAGGATCCTCGCCCACAGGTCTGAGGGTCAGCCGGCTCGTCACGTGCGCCGGTTATCCGATCTGCACATTTTTTTGCCAGCCGAATTCCCAACAATTCCTTAATTGTTATGTTTTTGTTTGTTTTGTGGTAAAGTCCTGCAATTAAATGTTTCGTTCATCAGATCAGAATCAGAAACGAGTTGCAAACAAAGAACAATTTCTTTGTTTGCAACTCGTTTCTGATAAAACGTATAATTGTAAAAAAAAACGTTCTTACTGTTTTGTTGTGGCCTGTCATTTGTCATTGTTATGTCTTGTCGTGGGAGTGGACCGACAAATATGCCTCGTACCGTCGCGTGATTCAGCCTGGAAGCGATCATTTTATATAAATTTATCCGTATATAGCTTATGTATGTATATATATGTGGTATAGGTTTACACTATCTCTCTTTATTTATCACTTTGTGCTGCACTTGCTATTTACTTTTATCTTTGTGGGCTGAGTCACTTACCTGTATGCAGTCATTCATTTGCTATTGTTGTTTTAACTTCTTTGCTCGTTTTATGATGTCGCGGTTTAATAATTTAAAAGTTGGATTATTTAATGCTGGTTCCCTTGGTACGGGACACGATGAGCTGATTGCGACTATAACAGATACGAAGGCAGACATTATTGCCATAAACGAGTCGTGGCTTTGGGCTGGAGAGCATGGACATGCTCCCGCTGTGCCTAATTACCGACTACGGCACGTTCCCCGGCCGGTCGAAATATGTCGAGGACGGGGTGGGGGCGTTGGTTTCTTCCTGCGCCGGGGCTTCCACGCGCGCACACTAACACATCCTCCCGCTGCGCTCGTAGAACAAATGTGGTTGAAAACAATAATTAACAGCAAACATTTAATCATTGGTACCGCATATCGGCCACCGCGGCTCGATGTTGACACTTTTTTTGATGCCATTACTGACTCAATAACTTCTTTTATTAAATACCACCGACTGATTTTACTGGGTGACTTTAATATTAATTATATGGACAAGAACGACAGAAAAATTAGATGTTTGACACAATTTCTGACAACGATTGGCTTGACACAACATGTAAGCGAACCGACTCACTTTACGGAACACAGCCAGACAACTATAGACCTTATTTGAGACATGCATTCATCACAGCCGAGTTTGACATTAAAAAACGAAAACCGACACCTAGACGTATTACTTATAGACCACTGAAATATATTAACATAACTATATTTAACAATGACCTTGACGCCATAAACTGGGAACAATTTTGTTTACTTAACGACATAAATGACATGGTTAGACTATTTAACTCACTGCTACTAGGACTTTTTGACAGATACGCGACGGAGAAGACGATAGTGGTGAAGGAGGCACTTAAAGCATGGCTCACGAGCAACGTTCGGCACATGATGCGGCTCAGAAACGAGGCTCACACTCGTTAGAAACGAACTGGGAGCGGTGTTCACAAGCGGTATTACCTCAACCTGAAGCACCTTGTGATAGAAGCCATTTATAGCGAGAAACGTGCCTTCTTCACGCATCATATCAATGACATTACCGACTCGAAGACTCTCTGGAAAATCTTAAAGCGCACTGTTCTTCCAGATTTACAGACGCAGATTGACGTCCCGGCATAATTTGATGACCCTGACTTGATAAACCGTCATTTCCTTAATATTCCTGGGAAACAGGAAGTGACTTTGTCTGACTTAACTTTTTTGAATTTAATAGACATAATGACAAAACTTTCACGATTTCTCCTACTACTGCTACTGCCGTCACAAAACTCATTACGTCGATAATAACCACAGCAAAAGGACTCGACATGATACTTCTGACATTACCGAGAACTACAGACGTACTGACTTACATTATTAATATGAGCATTCTGACAATGATCGTCCCAGCTGATTGGAAAATCGCTCAGTTGACCCCGTTACCAAAAAAACCGAATCCCACTGAAGTGTCTCAACTGCGACCTATAAGTATTCTTCCTTATGCATCGAAGATAATAGCTCGTGATGCTGGTAAAAGTACCTTTTGAGTACTTTTAGATTTTTCCAGGGCCTTCGACTGCGTTAGTATACCCCTACTATTATCCAAGACGTCTTATTACGGGTTTGAACTCACTGCTACAAAATTGTTCAGTAGCTATTTGTCTGGCCGTGCGCAGGCCGCTGTGTTGCGTAGGATGGATGGTAGTGGTCTGCGGTCCTCTGTTTGTCCTGTGACAAGAGGAGTACCGCAGAGTTCGATACTCGGACCTCTACTCTTTATTCTGTGTAGAGCTGATATCACTAACAGTATAGAGAGCTAGCAGTACAGAGAGTACAAGTATTACCCGTACGTGGACGACGTGCAACTTTACTTTTCTAGCGCGCCGTCAGACACATCTGCTGCCATAAACAAGATAAATGCTGACCTAAACTGTATTTCCTCTTGGTCGGACAAGAGCTGTTTAGTTCTTAATCCTGGCAAGTCGAAATATGTGGTTTTTGGGTCAAAACATCAAATCCGTAATACCCTTGAAGCTCTGACTTCCGGGAATGTCGCCGTCATGGGCGAACCAATCGAACGGGTGGTAGAAGCAACCAACCTCGGCCTTTTAATGGACGGGATTTTGCGCTTTGAGAACCACACACTAAATGTTATCAGTAACTGCTTCTATCGCCTTAAAGTTCTATATAATATACGAGATTACCTTAGTGTCGATTTGCGTGTTGACCTATGTGAATCACTTATATTATCTAGGTTAAACTATTGTGATGTCGTGTATGACGGGTGCATTACTGGTCGTTCCAAGAGGCTCATACAACGAGTGCAGAACGCATGTGCTCGTTTTTGGTTCAGAGTCCATCCCCGGTCCCACATCACTCCATACTTGGCCGCCGGTAACTTGCTTAACATGCCTGCACGCCGGCGTCTGCACTTCGCCACTCTGCTGTTCGAGGTGGTAAGACACAAAACCCCCACCGACCTTTTTAATAAACTGGTTTGGTCCAAAAAAAGCGCAGGTTCAAGGCAATGGCCATTATACAAGAGTGGGGACAGTACTCCTCCCGGTGGATAGCCCTTCGCTGCATTGCATTTGATTTTTTCGCTTATTGCCAGGGAGATTATCCTTGATTCAAGCATTTTATTGGTTCAGTTTGTCAGGTATGGCCTGGTTCCTAATAGCCCCTCAGTCCTGTTCTGATACTGCTGAAGTTTGTTTTGTCAATTTGCGTTGTTATACAAACGCGCCCTCAATGTCAATAAACACACTTAAGCATGATGGTTGGTGCAGTATAGAGCTTTATATTTTTCTAACCACCGCGTGCAAGGCTGTCTCTGGTGATATGCCAGCTTGGTACGCCTGTTGGTTTGGGTGAATTGGGTTGGTGTCTTTAGAAGAAATGACGTGAGGCTTACTGGTCTGAAGGCCTTGAGTTCTGTGTAGTCGTCCTTTCCAGGTTTCGGAAGGAACACCACCTTCACCTCCCTTCAGCTTTCAGGTATGTAGCCAAGAGCCAGGCATGACCTGTATATTGCTACGAGACGCAGTCTTATTAGTTTGTTCCCCCATTGCAGAAGGGATTATGCCGTCCGGGCCGCGTAGTGCCCCACGGGCTTTTCTGAATTTTGAACCACTTGAAAAGCCAGAGTGCTACAGCGCGACGCTGCGTTGTACCACACGGGGTTTACCAGCGCTAACATTGACATTTCATCGTCTGAATAGCCCGTGGGGTACAACCGCTGCGACCCATGCATGCACTAGGCGTGAAAGAGAAAGTTGATTAGTGCGTGCACCAACGCGTGCGGTGCGAGGTCACAACTTCTCACCGGGGTGATTTGTGGTCATTTTGTTTTGATGCAGTTATTCTTAGTATCGTAACAGAGATGTGCGAAACAATAAACTACCTGTTATTATTCTCGGATGAGGATTTTGAGTTTATTAGATTTGAGAATGACAATAGGGGAGAAAAAAAAAATCTCGTGCGGGTTGCGGTGGAAACTGAAAAGCTAATGTTACGAAAAACAGTGTGATAAGCTAATCAAAAAAAAAATTGCCAATACCCACCCCAACTGCATAACGCAGAGACGATATTCTAACCCAATGCGATACGTTTTCAGAAAAGAATATGTGTGTCAACATGCATATAACAACAACCTATAATTTTACTATTATTTGTATGTTTCACTTGTTTTTGTTTATAAAGTTCTACCTATTTCCTGTACCTATTTCTTATGTTTTAAAGGTAAACTACGATAACTTGGTGCGTAAATGACAGTACAAATGTCTCTTACGAAGAATCACACAAGTATCATTTTCGTAATTTTCTATACTTAGATAGAGATTTGCAATTTTCGCAGAATCTCCTATTTCGGTTGCCGCTATAGGTAGCACCAAATAATGAACTAGGTAGGTAGGTAGGTAGGTAAACGAGATTTTATAAATTAAGTGCGGGAGAACAATACCCAATACAAAGCGACATGTTTTAACAGCCCCTACCAAATCACGATTATTTAAATACCTACGTAACAACATAACATAACGTCACGCCTTTTCCCATATATGGGGTGGCAGAGGCACAATTGTGCCCACTTTTAACCAGTTATTCAATACTCCATTTTGCGTGACATGGGGCCAGCACAACGTCACAACATAACATAGCTTCACGCCTTTTGCATACGGGGTGGCAGAGGCACAATTTTGCCCAATTTTAGCCAGTTTAACGTTACTCCGTTTTGCAAGACAAGAGGCTAGCCCATCGCCGCAGAAATGGGGTAATGAAGGTTTTCCATCACCGTTAAATGATATAAAGAATGTCTGAGGATTGGAAAATCGGCCGTAACTTGAACGAACTTGATCTATAATCAATCAATCAATCAATCATTTTTATTTCGGAATACAAAGTTCCATAGTTTGTTAGTACCTAGTACTATTAATAACATTAACATAACAATAACACTTAAAATTATAATAAAATTCAATCAATTAAAATTAAAATGAAGTCATGCTAATAAAAATTCAAATTAGGTCATTACATTAAATTAGGTTATTTTACAATATTAATGAAATAAAATAAAAATAAATAAATTAAAATTTAACTGACACAAATTACAAATAACAATTAAATTCAATACATTCAGGTGGATTTATGCATTCATCTCATATAGATAGGCCTGCCCGTGGAACGGCTCAGTTTGCCACACACTGTCAGTGTACCTGTAATAACACTAACCCAGTGTTTGAGTATAGGTCCATCGAGCCGACCCGCAATGACCTGCAGGATGCTGTTGGCGCTGCTACGCGTTCTGCTCAGTACGGCCGTCCTCTTACGTATGATGGCGTGAAATCCATCAGTACGTGCCTCAACAAACATACCCGACGCACTACAGTAGCGCGGCAGCCCCAGCAACATCCTAAAAGCATTGTTGTACTGGACGCGCAGGGCGTTGAGAGCTTTTTGGGTATAGTTGACCCATAAGCTGCACGTGTAGAACGATTGACAATATGCCTTGAAGAGTGTGATTTTGACTGGCTTTGTACAACGTGCAAACCTACGAGCCAGCATATTTGCCCTAACTGCCAAAGCCCTGCGCTCCCGCTCAATGTCTAGGTCATCCCTCAGGTCGTCTGTCACTATATGACCAAGGTACTTGAAACACGTCACTCTTATCTAATCTAATCAATCTAATCTTATCTAATCAATTAGCTCCTTCAGACACAAGCTCAAGGCACATTTGTTAGCAGCACAAAAAAAACATACTATAGGACAGAGCACACTTGACTTCACCAAATACCTCTACATAGGTATACATATGTACAAAATAGGTCTACCCAAACTCTCACTCTCTCGCAGTCTCACATATTTCCACTACTTAAGCTACACTACTCACTTACCCCAACATTTAACATATGACTGTATGATTGGATTGTTTGTATGTCTGTTTTTTAACATATGATTGGCTTTATTTATATTATTTTATTTTAATTTCCGATCGTTTCTTGTTGTTGCATTTTGCCACTGGTGCATAATTATGCTTGAGCTCTTTCTGCGTATTTACTTTTACTCAGATTATAAGTTTAGTTTTAAGTTTCTAGTTTTAGGAAATGGTATGAGCTGAAAACCAGCGTTACGTGCAGCTCACTGCTACATTTAACACATGCTGAGCTCAAACCATTTTGGCATCTAAAAACCTCAACCCCGAACTGTACTATGGTTTCTTTTTCTTTCTGTATATCCTTGTGTTTATTTGTCAAATAAATATATTTCTATTTCTCTATTTCTCTTTTGAGTGTATTACCATACAGTCTCAAAGCCGGCACTTCACTCGGTAGTTTATTACCAGTCTTAAAGATCATAATCTCACTTTTTTTGACATTATATTTGATGCCGTGTCTTTCTGCATATCGTTCACATGTTGTAAGTAATTTTCTCAAGCCCCCTGGTGACGGACTCAGCAGCACCATATCGTCTGCATAGCTTAAGTTGTTGCAGCTTTTACCATCAACGTAGCATCCCGCATGCATACTGCTGAGTTCACCGACCAGATCGTTCACATACGGATTAAATAGCTTGGGCGATGTTAATCGCCCCTGCCTCACTCCACATTCCATCCGATACGCCTCCGAAAACTCATTTCCCCATTTTACTTTGTTGATTTGATTTTCATACCAAAATTTAAAGATATTAACAATTTCCGCCGGTAGTTTAGACGCTCGACACTTATCCCAAAAGATGTCATAACTTACAAGGTCAAATGCTTTTGAGAGATCTAAAAAACAGGCGTACACATTTGTTCTACGGTCAGTGTAGTATTTAACGGTGTGCTTGAGGCCCAGAATTGCACTTTCCGTAGAAAGCCCCGGCCTAAAGCCAAACTGTTCATCATTCAAACGGATGTGGGCGCTCAGCTGTGCGTCAAGCAGGCCAATTATAAGAAATACAAATTTTAAATTACTAAAATTAGGAAATACTCATGTATGCGCGTTGTTGTTGTTTTTTAACCAGAAGCTAATTCACGAAAAGCAGGCGCTGCACCCCACGGGCTGTTCAGACGATGAATTTATCAATGTGACCGCTGAAAATCCCGTGTGGTACAACGCAGCGTCGCGTTGTAGCGCTCTGGCTTTATAAGAGGTTCGAAATTCTGAAAAGCCCCTGGAGCACAACGCAGCCCAGCGTTGTATTCCACGGGCTTTTCAGAAGACGCGACCGGGAGTGGAAAACTGTATTCGCCTCAAATGTTTCTTTTATGGGCTCAATTTGAGAAAAATTTATTAACATTGCCACACATCAGTGCAAATATCGAGCGTCTGTTTTCTGCGATAAATTTGATGAAAACCAACATCAGAAATAGACTTTACACTGAAACACTAAAGGCTTACTTTTCACGAAAATTGGTTTAAAAAGAAATTGCCAGTTAAGTACTTGTGCCTATATGCAGGAAACTATTACCTAGACATTTTAATAAACATATGTTTAAAATTAAATAATATCATGAAAATAATAACGAAAAATAATAGATTGAATAGCACTTGTTTTATTCAGTCTTACCCTCCTCAATTAACTCATGAAAAAGTACGTAGATCTACTTACTTTTCATACGCAATTTTTACCAATTCTACGTACTTTTCTACGCGGGTCTACGTATTTTTCAAAATTCGAGTTGGCATCACTGCTGTCATGCCAAATGTCAAAACAAACATATTTAAGATTAGGTTACATATTTCAGCCAGTGATGCCAACTTAGGGTAATTTACCCTAGATTTAGGGTAAAAATTATCCCGCAGGGTAATTTTCAGGGTATAAATTTTCCTAGGGTATTTTTTAGGGTAATTTATTTACTTGGGGTTGTTTTTGGAGTAAGGAAGTAGTAGCTAGTAGATTTTTTTTATGTCAACAAACATTGTAACTCTCACTTTGGTGTTTCCGAACGCGACAATACCATGGATTTCATTTCGTGAACGCACGCATCGAGTTTTGTATCTGTGTCGCCCGCCCCCGCCCCCCTTCCCTTCTTCCTTCCTTCCTTGTGTTGTGAGTTGTCATGTTTGTTTGTTGTTTGTTTCTTTGGTTGTTTGTGAAACATGGCGTCGTCAAGTTCTGGTGTTACGCGTTCTGGTGTGAAAAAAGTCTCGTTTTCATAAAGCACTCATCAATTTGAGGTTACGCAGAACAGAAGTATTGAGTCAATCACGTCAAGTTTTTGTTCAGCATGATGCCACAGTATTGGTTATATCAGGGTTCAGGGTTACCCGTTGCAATGATTTACCCAAAGGGTGGTGGAAGATAGTAATTAATAATGATGATTGATTAATGTGCGTTGTTGTAACGTGGGTGGTGCTGGTGGATAGGGTTGCCAGATGTCCGGTATTTAAGCGTACAGTCCGGTATTTTCGAGACCTGTCCGGTAAAAAATAAATGGTCATACCGGACAGAACAATGTTCGGTATTTTGAGGAAAGTCGGTACTGGTCACAAGCGCCTACAAAAGTAGGCATATGAAATCACTTCACTGCTGTATACCCGTCTCAAACACTCGTACTCGCTGCCTGCGACCACTCACCTGGCAACCCTAGTGGTGGATGATGGTTAGTAACCTAACGCTTTGTTTATTATTTTTCAGATTGGATTTGTCCTGATCCGACTGGAGAAAACTCTGCCAGATGCAAATATTGTAATGTCACATTAGTACCCCACAAAAAAGAACTTAATTATCACGCAAAGAGTAAAAAACACATGAAAGCTGTGTCACTTGATAAAGCGGCGAAGTCCAACCAGCAATTGCCTTTCGTGAAAATAGCTTCGGAAAGTAACAAAACTGCGGAATTAAAGTTAGCTGTTTATATAACTGAACATGGTGCTATTCAAAACATAGATCATTTAGGTGAAATCCTCCCAAGCAGCATTTAAGCTGTAAAGAAGCTGTATATTAGATCTTTTTTAAACTAAGAGCTGTATTGAAGCTTACATTTAGGCTGTATAAAGGGTAAGAATGCTTATATACAGCCCTTATAAGGGCAAAAGGGCCACAAATTATACAGCCTTAGGCGTTACATGTGCTGTAAAATAGTGCAAAAGCTGTATTAGAGCTGTATTAGAGCTGTTATTCGGTATAAAAGGAAACCATTAGCTGTATTTCAGCTGTTTTTCGGTGTAAAAAGAAACCATAAGCTGTTATTTGGTATAAAAATAAACCATTATATTTATAAGACCCTATATTGGGTGTAAAAATAAACCAACACTCAGTTTTAGTTTTACAACGAGCTTGCGCCAGGAACTCCGAGCTGCTGATCATAAGGTAAGTAAGATAAAGATTGATGTTATAGTTTATATGTAATATGGAAACCATTTGTAAATAGTACCAAGTAAATATTATTATAGATTAGTTTATATGGTGAACTATACATCATTCTGCGTCAGTATTGACTTGCAGATTTATATTTATTATGGCATATGTGAGATTTATGGCATAATTTTCACGCCCTAGCATAATAATTGGTTGGCCCTAGCATAAGAAAGGTTGCCCGTGAAAATAATATCAAGTATGTGTGGATCCGGAACGGTCGTATAAACATACGAAAAGATGACGGTTCTCCGGCAAAACAGATAAAATGCTACGACTCGCTTAAAGTTTTACAAGGAAACTAAAAAAAAAAATCTTAATATAGTAACCCGGCACTTTTTTTTTTAATAACTTTTATGGAAAAAAAACTAAGATTATACTATCAAAACTTCCGTGGTATGAAAACCAAACTGAGAGATATTCATCTTGAAACTATCAAAAATAACTTTGACGTGATAGTAGGAACTGAAACCTGGCTGGATGATAGTATTGAAGACAATGAATTATTTACAAAAAATTACAACATTTACAGAAGAGACCGAAGTAGTACATACTTGCGCGGATCACAGGGCGGCGGAGTCTTAATAGCCGTGTCCAAATCAATCCCATCAAAATGTATTGACCACTACCAAAGCGAACACGAAGACCTGTGGGTATCTTTGACTTTCAAATCTGGCAACGCCATCAGGAGCATCTTGCTCTGTGTTATATACATACAGCCTCCTGTGGCCTTGGACAGGCTAGACACCGTGTTGGATAACATTAACCTAGTGATGCAATCGAATCCTAGCGATACCCTTATCTTCGGCGATTTCAACATGAGTCGTATCACATGGGATACGGAGCCCAATGGTAGTAGCTTGGTACCGTCTAATTATAACTATAATTTAGGATTATCGCTGGTTGATTTTATGTCACTTAGTAACTTGCTCCAGTACAACGCTGTTAAAAACAAAGATAGCAAAACACTAGATCTAGTTCTTTCAAATATTGGTACTGTTTTTGTTCAAGAATGTTCTGATCCGCTAAGTAAACTTGACTTGTATCATCCTGCATTGGAAACTGAAATAATCCTTGATAACAGTATGTCATTTTTAAAAGAAATTCCTTTCGCAACTCACAATTTTAGAAAAGCCAACTATGATATTGTAAACAGTAAACTGTATCAGATAGACTGGCATTCCGAGCTCCAGGGCGGGGCAGACGTTGATGGCATGGTTCGTAAATTCTACAATATACTTTATTCAATAATTGATTCTACTGTACCAAAAACAAAACCACGTAACCTCAAATATCCCGTCTGGTTTGATAGAAACCTAATAAAAACTATTGCCGAGAAGGAAAAATTAAGAAAAAAGTTCAAAATCTATAAAAATCCAAGAGATAATTTAGAACTCAAAATTTTAAAAAAACGCATTGATACAATGGTTAAGAAATCATATAATGAATACATTGGTCAAATCGAATGTTCTATAAAATTAAACCCTAAAAAATTTTGGTCATTTGTTAAGGCAAATCGTGGTAGTTCATCTAATATTCCTAGTGAAATGAAACTTGATGCTGATGTAGCGCGTACTGGCGTTGATATTTGTAATCTTTTTGCTAAAAACTTTTCCTCAGTTTATATAGACGATGACGCACAAGTAAATCATATGTCTTGTGAAGACTTGTGGTTTCAAAAATCCCTTGGTAAATTAAACGTATATGAAGGACAAATTGCACGCATATTAAAATCTGTTGACCCCAGCAAAGGAGCTGGCCCAGATAAAATACCGCCAATATTTATCAAAAAAACCTTTCGCAATCTAGCACTCCCTCTGAAGCTGATATTTGAGAAGTCTCTTGCGGGTTCTACATTTCCAGCCATATGGAAACAAGCTAATGTTGTTCCTATCTACAAGAGTGGTAATAAGAAAGACGTGAAAAACTACCGCCCGATCTCAATCTTAAGCATATTCTCCAAAGTTTTTGAATGTTTGGTACACCAAGAGCTATCTTTTTACACTAATAGTATAATCACGAAATCACAGCATGGTTTTTGCAAGAATAGATCGGTGATAACTAATCTTTTAGATTATATTTCTGACTTATCTGCCTCAGTAGATTCTGGGCAACAAATCCATTCCATATATACTGACTTCAGTAAAGCTTTTGATCGTGTCAACCACAGTATACTAATATCAAAATTAAAATTCTATGGTATCCATGACCCATTACTCTCCTGGTTTAAGTCTTACTTAAGTAACCGTGTCCAGAGAGTTACTACTGTTGGGTACAGCTCCACAACTTTCTCTGCTGTCTCGGGTGTTCCCCAGGGATCCCATCTTGGTCCGGTGCTCTTTCTCCTGTTTATTAATGATATTACTGAACATATAAAATACAGCAGCTGTCTTCTATTTGCAGACGACTTAAAACTGTATCGTCGAATAGAAAATGTTAATGACGTAAAATTACTACAGGAAGATATAAATGCTATCGAATTATGGTGCACAGCAAACAGGATGACTCTAAACGCTAGTAAATGCTCCTGTATTAACTTTTCAAAAAGACGCAATCGTATCCCTGCGCAATACTCAATTAATCAGACACCTTTAACAGAAGTAACACAAATTCGAGATCTCGGTGTGATACTAGATAGCTCGTTAACTTTCCGGGACCATATAGACGCTATAGTAACTAAAGCCTGGCGAATGGTTGGATTTGTTAAAAGAACTTGTAGGGATTTCAAAAGCGTGGATACAGTTATGTGCTTATATAATTCTCTGGTACGAAGTCACCTGGAATTTGCTTCGGCCGTATGGAATCCTTCATATAAGCTACATATTGATCGCATAGAAAAAATTCAAAGAAAATTTACAAAATTCTTGGCTTTTAAGAGTTTAGATTGTCCATACCGTTCAAACTATGCAATGCGTACAAATCACTTTAATTTACAGACATTAGAGAAGCGAAGAACGAATATTGATCTGATGTCACTACATAAGCTGGTGAATGGAGTGCTAGATGCACCTGATCTTTTGAGTAAGGTAGCATTAACGGTCCCAAGAGCTCCTCCACGTAATCCTCTCACCCGGTCATTTTCTGTACATCCATATAGAACGAATGTGGGTAAATTCTCTCCTCTCAATAGAGCAATGCTGACTTATAATAATCTTCAGGCAACCTCGCCAATGCCAGCCGATCTTGACATTTTCGGAATGCCATTCTATCTATTAAGGGAAAAATTGATGAAAAGTTAAATTTTAATGCCTTAGTGAACCTAACTAAAAATTTATTTCCTAACTAATAATATTCAAATTTAAAATCTAATTGAATTGTTAATTTAACCTATTGCTAACCTAATTAAATTTAGGTTAAAAAAAAATCAGCAATGTAATGTAATTTAATATAATCTGATTAATTTTATTCTAAATGCTAATTTATACTAATGTATTAATTTATTTTAATCAAAATGTGTAAATAATTAATTAATGTCATGAACTAATTTAAATTTTTACCGAACACACAATTTTGAAAGATGTATACTCCTGTAAAGGTGTTTCACACGGAATTATACATTAGAATGTAGTCTTTAAATAAAATGTGAAAATACTGTTGGAGTAGCTAATAAATAAATAAATAAATAAATAAATAATTAAGAAACAGTAAAACTAAATATTAATTAGCGGGAAGTAGTATTTGATTTTGAGGTTAAAATAATACAATATATTTTAAGTAATAGATATGAGGGCAAAATCATAATTATTTGAGTTGGTAATTATGAAACGACTTGAGTTATTACCTAATATTGTCAAGTATTTATTATATTATCTTTTTAAATATATTTTCATACATTTGAAAATGGCGACAATATGTTAAACAGCCTTAACGATATTTGAACACCATTATAGTCTAACTAGCTGTACTACGTTATAAGTAGAGTCTTTTATACAGCCTTTGGCTTTTAATCAGCTTTTTAATAGAATATTTTTACTCGTTAGGCTGTTTATTGGTTCATCATGCATAGCCTTGTAATTCTCTTTAGAGATGCTTAGAAGAAATTAAAAACCTTTAGCGGTTAATCAATATTTTAACTTGCCAAGCAATTTATTATACGAAGGCAAAGAAGGCATTTCCTTTATTTTTCTCCTTCGGTGTGTCATCGTAGGTAGTCTTTCTTACGTTACTTGGAAGTGGTTAGCAAAAACTTCAGTTTTATTTTATATGGGTTTATGTGAACAAAAAAATATTGCGTTAGAGTGTATCATAATGAGTTTTAATATTTTTTTCAGATAACAATGCCATTTAAAATAATAGAGACGATAGATAAAGGACAGAAACAACTTTGCATTATACCAAGTGCGTGGGAATCAAAAAATGTATTGAGATGGCCAAGAAAACGAATAGATGCCAAACTAGTGAAGGATAGAAACTCGAGACCCGCAAGTAATTGGTCTTATTCAAAATGCACCGTGAAAAGACCGTCAATAGGATCATACGAAGAAGCACTCACAGAATTAGGTGTCATGGTGGAAAACAGTGACACTGAGGCCGAAGAAACACGGGCAGAAATACCTATACCTAAAAAAGCTACAGACTTCAATGCTTTAGCAGGTCAATTGGTAAGTTATTATATTAAGCTGTGCTTGTCTTCTAAACCTACAAAAAGTTCTGTAATAATTAATAATATCATTAATTAGTAGGTAACAAATAAAATACATTAACTCGATCTTGTGAATTTTTGTTTCTCTCATAAACTTAAACTGTATGTAAAAGGGGTATGAAGTACAATTCATTTTTGTGTTCAATACATACTAGTTTAGTCTTTATATCTTTGGGATAAACAACTATTTCTGTTCGCATGTTAGATTGTAAGTTTGCTTTGACTATATTCAAGTATGATGATTTCACCGGTTTTTCAAAAAGTTCTGTCAAGTCTGTAATTTTATAGCCATATATTTCTATTTCACTGCCAACAACAGTAATTGTTTTTGTTTCCATGACTTCATTATTGGTACATAAAAAATATTTATCATGTGATTTTGATGATATTATACAATCTTTTAAATGTAGCACAGTTAATTTCCTGCTATTAGTAGATACAAAAGGTTCACGATTTGTGAGTTGTTGATTTTCTCTGCTGCTGCTACTGGTAGTTTTCATGGATGCTGAATCTTCACTTAATCTTTTTGCAACTTGAGCAAGAGGTTTATTGCCGTGCCTAAGCATTCTTTTAATTAAATACAGCTTGTTTTCAAAAGGATAAGCGCTAAATGTATGTAGTGGGCCAAACCGTTGTACTTCATCTGCTACATGGACTATATTATGAACATTACTAGTTACATAATCTTTTCCGTAAAAGTCTTTATATTGTTCAACAAAATACTGGAGGAGTTCTTTTGCCAAAGGAAGTAAGTGCCTATAGTTTTTACTGGAACATATTGTTATACCACAAAAAAACGTTAGAAAATGTAAAAATGCATCCTGTGATAATACGTCTGGAAGTATGACAATGCTTAAGTAAAGCAAGAAAGATCTATATTCAGATGCTTTCCAATGACTAATACAGTCTAGTCCTCTCACTGCCCTGTGAATTTCTGATGGCAATTTAGATCTGATTAAAAAACTTAAAACTGTTTCGGTATCTGTAGTACGCCATTTGGTTATGTACTTTCCAAAATTGCCACTGCGCCAACCAATAAGTAATCGCTTCATTATTCCTAAATCAACTAGGTGTAGAGAATCTGCTACCGGGAAGTCTTGTATCATATCAACAGGTAGCCGCAGAAAAGGAGAATCTTTTTTATGATGAGCTCCATACTTTTTTTCACGAAATTCTTGGTCTGTTCTAGGGCGGCAATTAGTTTCAGGAAAAGTCACTGTGTGTGAAACATGTGAATACTCTCCTACTGTTACACATTTTAAGCAACCATGCTTTCCGTTAAAATTGCATACACCTGAAAGAAAAAAAAACGTTATTTTTATTTAATCAATTTACACAACAGTAATTACAACGGACATAATCATAATAAATTATAGAGTCGTGCAAAGCTAACTCTGCAGTTTGATACAGCAACACATAATATTTCAGATGTAACTATCGGTAGTTTTGGTCACTTAAGGATGTTAAAACCATTAATCAAGGAGCAGGACGCTATAACATCAAATTACATAGGTAAGTAATATGCGTATATTTTTTTTAATTAGGTTTTACTTACCTTTAATGTAAGCTCTCGCAGGTGAATCACATATAATACATCTTATTTCAATGGATATTTTCCTTTTGACTTGTTCAATATATATTCCGTCTTGTATTAAATGTTCCATTTACTTTACGAAATGATCTAAATATTGGTCTATTTGTTTTGGTTTTCCAACACCAAAGTAGATTCCCATTACAAACGGTTGAATATCGGGTTTTTCATGTATAGAACACAAAATTGGCCAAAACTCTTTATTAGAACTTTTGAATATGGGCAGACCGTCAAAATTGGAATTTAAAGTCACTTTGGTTGGAACATCAATCCATTTCTCTAATGATTTCTTTAAAGAATCAGTGAGGCTATTATGCCAGTATTCACCCTGCTCTATAGTTTCGATACGTATCTCTTTGTTGTTCTAGCGTCGCGTGGTAATATCTCTGGAAATCTGCTATTTATAATTGTACTTAAATCATTAAGTGCTACTTGAGATATATTTTTTTCTATAGCCCATTCTTTCATATGCTGACGAAACAATATATTTTTTGAAAACTCATCGTCATCATCACTTGAGCTACTTGCGCTGCTGCACGAAGAAACGTCGTCATTAGGTCCGGAACATTCGACATCACTATTCTGTTCATCTTTGTCTACAATTTTTCCTACGGAACCTTCACTGGATGTCGATGGCAACGCTTGACTTTGGTTTGTCCGTACATCGTTTACTTCCTCAATAAACGATGTTTCATCATTGTTATTTGCGATTGCCCTTGCAATCTTTCTCTTCACTGCACCAATTCTTTTCCTTTTCTTCCACATAATTAACTTTTAACCCGACTGTCTATATTCACACGATTCCAAGCAAATTGATCACCTGTCAGTAATACAGCCTAAAGCTGTATTATAGCTGTAATTTATTGTTTTAGTTTTATAATACTCTCCCTAATAGAAGTTAATAAAGCTACTGTAATTACAAGAGTGTAGAATAACTCTATAAGAATTAGTTCTAGAACGGAGTTGTCTTATACCCTTGTACAGTAACAAGTGTCTATCGATACTATTATAACACTATGAGCTGTAATAAGTAAGTGATTACATGCAGAATACAGCCCATGTACAGCTTTAATGATAAAAGTAGCTTTAAGGTGTCACACAACACTTAAAGTTTTATAGTAGAGTTCGAATATTCAGTTATTGCACCTTAAACCCACGAAAATTCCTTTATAATCTTTTTATACAGCTTGAGCTGTATAATAGCCGACAAAACACTTTTATACGACTAAAAGCTTTTTCTGACACTCTTATACGTTTCATATAGAACTCTAAGTTCTAAATAGGCTGGTTTATGGACGTTGACGACACTTCCGTGCTGCTTGGGCTGCCATGTATTGATCCGAAATCAGAAGTACTGGGGTCGTTAAAAATACACAGAACCAAATGCAGCAAGCTGCTATGAAACGTTCTAGGTCCAGTAATAATGCAAGAAATGATATCAGATGTTGGCGATTCTGCATATTCGCTTATTGTAGATGAAACTACGGATATAACAACGAATAAAATTTTGTGCATGATGATCCGATATTTTTCAAAAATAAAGCAGGATATAATTACGACATTTTACAGATATATTAAAATATCTAAATGTGATGCAACAACCATCTATGAAACTATAAAAAATACTTTACGAGAGGACTCCTTATGTCTTGAAATGCTGGTAGGAATTGGGTTAGACGGTACTAATGTAATGATTGGACAACACCACTCTGTTGCAGCTCTGCTGAAAAGAGATGGACATTATTATAGTCAATTGCACCTGTCACTCATTACATCTATGCGCAGAAAAAGCATCAGAAAGTATGCCACGTCAACTAGAATTTTTGATTCGTGAAAGCCATAACTGGTTCTCGTATAGCTCAAAACGCCTTGAAGCCTACAGGGACTTATACGAAGTTATGAACGAAAGTCGTGCTCCTAAAAAAATACCGGGATTTAGCGGAACACGCTGGTTAGCACGTTCCCATGCTATAAGGACTTTACTCGAGCAATGGGAGGAATTAAAGCTTCTCTTCTCGATGGCTAGGACTGAAGACAAATGTTTCATGGCTGAAAAACTCTACGATATCATGAAATGTCGAGCTAATCAAGCATATTTCACGTTCTAGGATGTTCACTTACGGCAGGTTACTAAAGTTAATGGCCTCTTTCAAAGTGATAATGACGATCCAGGAAAACTTTAAGAAGACTTGTATTTGCTGTTTAAAAATGTCCTACAAATTATTGTCACACCTCGGAAGCTCGAAACTGTTACAGAAGAAGAATATGAATCATTTGATTTTCAGGCGCATTTAATACATGTTTCAGGGATGCATTTTGGCTACACAGTTGAAGAGGCATTTTCGAAGCTTGTCATACAGGACAAAGAACACGTACGTGAGAGATGTAAAACCTTTCTTGTTATTTTGTGCTCTGAATTACAAAAAAGATTGCCTAAAAATATCGCATTCCTTAAATCCGTAGCGAAGTTGTCTCCAGAAATAGCCACATCTCAAGTAAAACCTACACTCGTTGACATTCTACAAAATGTACAACGGGTTGAAGTATATGGTTGCAAGCAAACAAGAGGTGGAAACAGAATGGAATAATTTGCACAACAAATCTTGGCAAAATACGGCACGTTCTACTGATTTTTGGGCTGAGGTTCAACGGGACACAGATGCTGGGGGTAATAAAAGATTTCCTAACATTTCTAAATTAGCATTGTCTCTTTTGTCGGCGCCTATATCTAATGCAGCTGTAGAAAGGGCCTTCTCTCTGTATTCAGTCGTCAAGACTAAACTTAGAAATAGGCTTTCTCTGCCCATGATACAGAGTATAATGACTGTAAGGTATAACGTAAAGATATTTCACAAATCTTGTGTTAACTTCACTCCTACAAAAACAATGTTAGACAAATTTAATAATAACATGTATGAGTATCACAAAAATGATAGTGATACAGCAGAGGAGACTTTCATTGTTATGTGCGAATAATATTATTAAAAATAATTATTATTGTTTTATTTGTAACAATATATGGAATTTTTATTTAGGGTATTTTTTCAAAATTATAAAGAATCTAGGGTAAATTGAGACGAAGCCTGGGGTAATCTGAAAATTTGACCTGGCAACACTGATTTCAGCATTTTCAGATTTGTTTGTTTCCGGCAGAGGTGGTTGTTTGAGTATTTGTTTGTTATTGTTTACCCAAACCAGCGTAGGTTTTAAATGGTTGTGAATAAACAACCATGACGACAATATGCAAAACGTGCAACGAGGAAGAAGACAAGCAACTGAGGCCCGGTCTAATTTGCGAGCAGTGTATGTGCTTCGTGCATCTAACCTGTCTCTGTAGACCGGGGACGCCTGGAGACTTCTCCTGTGATGTGTTCTTCGACTTCACATGTGCTGACTGTTCACCAGATAAGAAGGAAGTTGTGATCCGGTATAAATTCCCATGGTAATGTCAGATGCAACTCCTGTTTCTCCGAAACTTGACATAGCCATCTTCAAAATTTTAAACTACCGTTCTCTCTATTCATAATCGCCGTCCGCCATGTATGTGCGATCCTTGTAAATGCGCTGTGCGATGTTTGAAAATGGCTTATGTTTAAATGGCTCGCTTCGCTCACCCCCTTATTACCCTTCACCTAAGCTACCGCAATAATTTGCCCTGATAGTTTTTGCAACTTTTGGTGTTCATTTACCCATTTTGGGTAGGAAAAAAATATTTTGGTGATCATTATATTTGTTGCCTTTGAAAATCCCTGAGAAGTACCTATGCTAAATAATTGTTTATTTAGTTAGTCAATACAATACATTTAGACAGAGGTGATAGGCTAGCCTCCTGTCACATGGAGTATGAAGTGGAAATGGAGTGTGAAGTGAGTTATAATTTTGTTTTGCCTTCGCAGGGTAAATGTGATATATCTGTCGCTACATCACCTTAGCATCCACTCGTATGGAATCAGCAACTTCGGCTTCTTCCACTATAAGACGCATGTTGGTTCATTTATTGACAGAAACTGGACACTGCTGTTTGGATGGAAGTGGTAAGTCGCAAGTTCTTTTCGGCTTATATAAGTGTAGGTACCTAGTAGAGGCTCCTACTTAAGAGAAATGTAGATGTAACAGTACATAAGTTTTATTAGTTGAGTAGGTTACAAGAAGAGATGATTAGAAAGAACTGAAACATAATAACAGCACAATAGTAGATTTTTAACCAAGGATGGCAAGTGACCAATTTCACTTGAGATTTAAACCTGAGTTAAACCCTGTACTTTTCATTTTGACTGTGAGGAAAACACATTTTCTGAAAGGAACTTGTACTACTTAAGATAGCATATAACAAAAGATACTGCTTTAAGATAGCATATGCTTTAAGATAGCATACTCCTTAGCATACTGCAGTAATAGATTGTGAACAACAGCTTTTGCTTGTTCTTTTATCTCATTGGGAGTTACATCAATGTCCATGTCACTGGAATCACTTTCCGTAACCATTTTTAATCAAAAAAAGACAAGGGTATTTATACTTGTGTTTCTGCTTTTTCTATTGCATACTTTTATTGGTGTTTTTTACTAGATTCTGGAAAAATTATAAAAGTACACATACTGCCAACATTAGATAAGTTTAAAAAGGGATTTGTAAACTACAAATGGATTATGTGGTTTATTTCAAAGAAACTTCATATAATTTACTAATTCTAACGTGTTTCTGTGAAATACTAAACTGATCTCAACTTGCCTGTTTTTTAACAAAGTCTCTGCTTCATATGGAGATGAATTTAGACGATCTGTTGTGAGTAAGGGTACATTGGTGAAGAATGTTTCAAAACAAGCTACCTCAGTGTTGGATTTAACAACATTATCACCTATCTTTAAGCAGAAATCATTGTCCCTTGGTATAACTTTGTCAGTTTCATGGTTTATTATTTGCCAATATATTGGATTGCCTCCATTCATGGAATGACTACGAAGAGGAAGGTCAAAACTTTCAAATTCTCAAAAATAATAATAAAATCCGTTTCTCAAATGTGAAAATTTTAATCTCAATATGGTGGTTTCTACAGTAAAACAAGTACAAGTAAGGAAACCTTAGTACACAGTTAAATCACATATGATAACTAAGGACCAAGGTTCCAAAATTTTGTAACAAGGACCTTCCAACAATGAGTTACAAGTATGAATGAGTACTGCTCCAAAACAAGCGACCTCATTTGAAATTAAATGCTTAGTATTTTTAGCGCCGTTCTGCAACGTAACATTAATTTTGAGCATCGAAAACAGGGAAACATATACTTTCATACAACCAATTCAAATTAAATAAATAATGGATGTGTACTTACATTCGCACTTCTGAAATGTAATAAAACCATTAAGATCACACTTCAGCACTTTTATTTTATTATTTGAATTTAGTATTTTTCTATTAATGTGCAAAGTATTTGCAGTTCTACAAACCAACTTGAAAGTTTTGGAATATTTTTTAACATAGTCATGAAATTTTCTATCAATGTTATAAGTTTTTTGTTTCATAAAGCACATACAAGATAACTTTACTTTTACGAATTTCAAACGTTGCCCAGTCTTTAAATTTAGATTCTGTTTGAATAATGTTGAAAAAGTCTGAATAGAATTTGTTCGGGTTCTGCTCAATAAAACCGATGCTGGCAAATTTAAATCAAAATTTTTATATCTTTAGTTTATGGGATATAATAGGCCCATAAAATGATGGATCAGTCTTATTTTTACTAGCGATTGGGAATCAAACTGTGTGACTGATGTGATCGAAAGGTAAGGAGTTAATTACAAAAACGTTATCTAAGAAAGTTTAGCTGGCAACTATAATTCTAGACGGCTCTAGAAATACATAACATAATAGTAGTTTATGTGACTGCTGCATAATGCCTAATTATGTACAGTTACATACACTAGTTTATCTACACACATATCATAAGCTCTCTTTGATGTGTTCAGGAACCGCATGTTTGACCGGGATTGTGGTTCTGCAATTGTTTAGCTTGTTCTTTAGTACCAACTTCACGCAGACGGGCGTCGGCGTTCGAAATTTGAATGTCAGTACCAACTTCACAGACAAATTAGGGACGGCACGCGGGTGGGCGTCGGCGTTCGAAATTTGAATGTCATTATATGTAGAAAAACTACACACAGTGATCATTATGTGTAGTTTTCCAGATACGAAACGAGTTTTACCAAGTAGTTTAACATAATGCTGATCGTAACGTGCGGTTTTTGAACGCAGTAAAGAGGGTTTATGATACGTGTGTAGATAAATTAAATTATTTAAATTATAGTAGTTTATGTGACTGACACGTAATGGAGGGCATTAAAATTCGAGAGTGGGTATATGAAACGAGCCGAAGGCGAGTTTCATAATAATATAACTTGAGAGTTTTAATGCCTAATTATGTACAGTTACATACACTACTTTATCTACACACATATCATAAGCTCTCGTTGATGTGTTCAGGAACCGCATGTTCGACCGCCATGGTGGCATTGTAATTGCTCTGCACTTGTTTAGCTTGTTCAGTAGTACCAACTTCACAGACAAATTAGGGGCGGCACGCAGGCGGGCGTCGGCGTTCGAAATTCGAATATAATTTGTCGAAAATTCATACTTTATGGTCATAATGTATCAATATTAAGATAAGAAATGAGTTTTTACCAATTAGTATAACAATATGCTGGTAGTAACGTGCGGTTTTTGGAAGAAGTAAAGAGGGTTTATGATACGTGTGTAGATAAAGTTATTAATCGTTGTTTCATTGTTGTACCTACAAGCAAATCTACACTAAGATCGCCACAAATTATTAACTTTTTTCTGTAATAACAGAATTTATTATGGAGGAAATTATGGAGGAAGCCCTCACTATACAATGTAATAACATTGTATAGTGAGGGCTTCCTCCATAATTTTCTCAAATATTTCGTCATAATTATTGTCATCAATTTTGTAATTATTTATGTTAAAAGACATCATATTTTCCTTTAACCAATGTTCTGTAATTCAAATAACAACCGTGTCAGAATTATTAAGAAATAATTCTAATACAAGTTCTTTGCCAGGTAGCCCCTGCATTTTTTGATGGGTAATATTTAAGTGAGGCTTAACCTTTGTCGGAATATAATATGGCTATAAGAACCCTCACAGTGAAGTCTACTACTAATAAAAAACCTCATTAAAATCCGTCCACTTGTTTGGGCTACGGTGCCTCAAACACACAGACAGATAAGCTTCAAACATATAACACCCCTCTTTTTCATTGGGGGTTAAAATACAAAATGCAATTAATTTACCCTTAATAGGGCCTGAGCAAGCAGAATTTTTCATTAGTTTTTGAATGTTTTACTAAGTCATAAGGTTGATAAGGTTATTTGGTAATAAATGTCCCCCTTGCCTTTCAAGGGTTAATTTCTAGTGTACCAAAGTAGGGTGTTGAATTATTCTTTTTATTACGTCATTTATTTCTTGCTTATTTGTACAATTATGAAAAATCTGTATTTTAAAACTAAGCTTTGTTATTCATACGTTGTGCAAGATTAGTAAAAAATCCGCCATTATTTTTTATTTTTATTTTATGTACCCAGTGACATTCGCGCCATCAAGACGAATCTAATGAAATATCGTTTATCAAAATCTGTTGAGCCGTTGAATAGCTACGGGGGACACAGGAAAAAACTAACATATCATTTCCGCTTCGTTGCAATGGGGTAAAAAAGGATTAATTGGGAAAATGGGGGCTATTGTTTTGTATTGTATTGTATAATCAATGATATCACATATATGGATAAACTGCGCGTTCTGCCATATGTGAAAAATTTGTTGTTGTTAATGTGTATGAAAGTTGTCAGTCTTAAAAACAAAGTGACAACAGATTGTTGAAACATTATACGGTCCGACAGATGGAAAGCCTTTACTCGCAGTATGTACCTACAGAATGTCTCGCTCACCCGCGTCGTAAGTACGCTCACTGTCTCGCTCACACACTCCGCAAAACTTCTCCTGCTGTTGTGGTTGGCTACGAATTTGAACCTTTCTCTCAAACTCCATATCTGAGAATAGAGCCACCTCGCGTTCCATCTATCGGGCCTATGAAAACAATTGCTTCTTATTCCAGCAAACAGAAGAAGAACTGGATCGGCACGATAGCCGGTGTGCTGTCAGTGTACAACAATGTGCTGTTCCGCTCCGGCTCGACCGAACTGCACGAGTCCGGCTGGTGGCGGCTGCAGCACTCCTTCTCGCCTGCTGTTGCTGCTCACATCTGTAAGCTCAAATCTCGCTCTCACGAAACTCGACTCTTAAATCAATATTTATATACGGGCACATACATTGCTTAACCTCTTGAATACCAATGGCGTTAGCTAACGCCACTTTTCCGTTATAGGTTGTATTTTTTTTACCATGGCATAAGGTTTCAAATCGCGACCTGTCCCAACCACCCTCTATTTTTGAGAGGTTAAGGGCTTGTTTCACGATAATCGTATACAAAACCTTGCAACGACACTAACCGACGGCTTTGGTCTGTATGGCCCCACAGTAGGATGCCCTTTAATATTAATAGGGGGTCGCATGATGAGTAGGATACCCTGTATTGTGGGACATCCAATTTAATGCATTTTAATGCAAGCGTAGTCCTTCTACGAAATAAAAATTCGCGTTATGACTAGTCACAAATCGAAGTAGGGATATAGCTAGTTGGACCTGACGCGATATAGCTAGTTGGACCTGACGCGATATAGATAGTTGGACCTGACGCGATATAGTTAGTTGGACCTGACGCGATATAGCTAGTTGGACATGACGCGATATAGCTAGTTGGACCTGTACGCGATATAGCTAGTTGGACCTTACGCGATATAGCTAGTTGGAACTGACGCGATATAGCTAGTTGGACCTGACGCGATATAGCTAGTTGGACCTGACGGGATATAGTTAGTTGGACCTGACGCGATATAGCTAGTTGGACCTGACGCGATATAGCTAGTTGGACCTGACGCGATATAGCTAGTTGGACCTGACGGGATATAGCTAGTTGGACCTGACGCGATATAGCTAGTTGGACCTGAGGCGATATAGTTAGTTGGACCTGACTGGATATAGCTAGTTGGACCTGACGCGATATAGCTAGTTGGACCTGACGCGATATAGGTTAGAAGAGAGGAAGTTTAATTTGCTTGATATATTTCTTCAAAGAAGGGACGAAATTTCGTGTATAGTTTTGATTCAAAATTGTAAGACAGAAAATTGTTGTTTGTATGAAGATTACAGGTCTTTCCATCCCAACATTTCCAAGAGATTTTAAATGCTCATTTTCTGAGGCTTTGTGAACCTTCTGATGATGCAAGACGATTTATCATGATTTTTATTTGGGCTATGTGATCAAATACGTCATGGGCGTCCCGCCTTTTGCCATTGTAACTGGCAGAAGCACACTGCCCACGTTTAGCCATTTATATTATAATCCATTTCACGTTACGGGGGCTAGCCCATCGCCGCAACTATTGAATATATTATACTTTGTCCACTCTATTAATGGTTTTTTGACAGCTCAAAACCAAAAAAAATGCTAATTATGTACGCAATAAGAAAAGTCAAAAGACCATTAATAGAGTGGACAAAGTATAGGGATTTCTACAATGCGGGTACATTCGAGATACCTACAATAAAGAAAATTTAGACAGAGGCATATTTAACTACAATACGAAGTCAGCAATAAGCTCAATAGACTAAAACAGTTATATATGTGACGTCAAACTTAATATGAAGTTTAGTCACAACGCGAATTAGTCCCTCTACGCATTAGGTTCATCGACTTAAAGGACATCCAACCTTGACCGAAACACCAGAGGTCACAACAGGGAGGCTGGGGGCTAGCCTTTCACCGCATCTATGGAGATATGAAGGTTTCCTGACAATGTTTTCCATCGTGTTAGAGAAACACAAAGATCCGTAGCCATTTCAACAAAATATCAAAAGCTGTTGCAAAATATCAGTGTTGAATAGAACCTATAGGCTCTATTAATACATATTTCTTTATCCTACTTGTGAAGTAGAAAATAATGTTCTGTTCCCTTGCAGGAGATATCTCGGGACAAGCAGCCGAAAACTCGCGGGAAAATAATAATAATGTTCTGTTCCAGTGCAGGAGATATCTCGGGACAAGCAGCCGAAAACTCGCGGGAAAATAATAATAATGTTCTGTTCCAGTGCAGGAGATATCTCGGGACAAGCAGCCGAAAACTCGCGGGAAGAGTCACATGCACATGGATAGAACGCTCTTCCTGCAAAGAGCAATTGAAATGGGTAAGTTTGCTAAAATAAGAGCGAATATAGATCCGAATGCTATCTGAGGCCATAGAACGAATGTTGAACAGCTCGAAAAAGTGTTCGAGTACAGATGAAATTAACCTTATGATATTGTACTTAAGAGTCACTGACAGTCCCATTCGAATACTTTTCCAATGCGTTATTATTCTTGCTACCCACACTGTTTTAGATGGTAGGACGATATAGCTAGAATACCCAAAAACACTAAGTTGAGTGGCATGTAAAGTAAGTTAAGGAATTTGCTCGGTCGTACGTAAATACCAGTAATCGGAAATGGCTTTTTTACAATTGCACAGCGTGGTAATAATATGGACATGCCCGAAACACACAAAAAGAAAGGGTGTGCCATAAACGTTTAGTCATATTTTAGGGGGTTGTTATGGACATAATTCTGATTAATTTTCACTATCAAACCGATTTGATCAGAGAGTAAAGTCTCTCTTTTAGCACCCAACTCGGTCAGATGTTGTTTAAACCTCTCAACGACCCACGGCATCACATGATGCCAATTTCCCGCTATAGGTTTTGGATTTTATTACCATGGCATGAGGTTCAAAATCGCGACGCAATCCCACCGAGTGGCACGGGCCTTTACCCGGATACTATTAAGATTGAGCCATACTCCACCAAGCTGGCTGCGTATCCTAAAAGGCTGATATTATGGCCTTCTTTACTTTCAACTGCTTTGACCCGAATGCTATACCGCCACTCAATGTGAACACCTGCTTACCAGGTTATAAGGATCTGATAGCTGTTGAAGAAAGCCACAGTCAACCCAAGTCAAGTCCGCACGAGGGTCAGGCGCAGCCGGCGGCGAAGAAGCGAAGGGTGGACTCCGATGACCTCAGTGGAGTATCCAGCAATTCCTACTACGATTACTACATTGATTCTGACAGCAGGTAATCCTATCGCCATAGGCAGTGGCCGATCTAGAATTCTGTTCTGAGTCAAGTGTTCGAAGCCGACCACAACTTCATGTCACCGCCTCATGTCGCCGGGCATCAAATAACAGCCGGCGACATGTCGCCCGACCGCAAATGCAATTCCCACACTGATGAAACCGTTTAGCCGATACGGAAACTAGTTTTCAAAACGGTTTCATCGGCGACTGATTATTATTCAGAGAGATGCCCCTGATAGTGAAAGATGTTTGAACGTCCGTATCATGTACATAAGATAACATATATACATTACTTATCTCATTGGTACATAGCCAGCACCTGCATATGAAGCGAAAATGAATAGATGCGGAGCTCTTTTCTAATTTGTGTCTAGGAAAATAATAATTAAACCAATTTGACAGGATAAAGTCTGCGTTCCAGTTGACGTCATGTTACCCATTGCCTCTGATCGCGATTAGATTTATCTTTTATTAGAAAAGGAATAAGATGATGATGACTTGAGATTTTATTATAGGCACAGAAAAAAAGGCGAATACCACACATCCCATGATCAAACTCAGATAAAGTGAGAAAATACTAATTAAAAGGCACATGAAAAGGGTCGACAAACAACTAAGATAATATTTACGTTTAAATAAACCACAGTCCGATTTATATTAAGTTCAATTTGAGAAACTAATTTTCAAAGCGGTTTCATGATTACGATAAAAACGGTGATAAAAATGATATCGACATTATGCGATTTTACTTTTTAACCCTTTATCGGACATAAGCATATAACATTTTTATTGGTTTTGGACATTAATAACAAGCCATAAGGTTGATAATTTTATGGGCAAATAGTGGACAGAGCCTTATTAAGGATGAGTTGCGTTGGCAAATAACAGTTATTTTGTTCAAAAACTCACATCATCCTTATTATTAGAGCTAATAGATACCGTTATTCCGTGGTTTATATGTCTAGTGGTAATCTCAGCAACCCGAGACTATATTCACCAATATCAACAACGTTCTGTTACGGCGCGTTTCTTGCTGCCAGGTCCTACGCTCACAAACTAATACTCAATACGCATAAATCTAGGACGACTCGGACGATTCATCGATATCGATTACTTCATAGTCGATCTACTATCCCTCACCACCACAAGACAGACACAAAAATCAAGGCGATAATGTTTACCAGAAAACGCAGATTGCCATCGAGTTGTCTTAGTATAAAAAAAAGCAAAAAATCGCATGAAATAGTTCAGTAAAATATCTCGGTGTCACCCTAGATAGCAAAATGAACTGGACGCAACATACTACCCTGCTAAGAATCAAAGGTCGTGAAGCCCTTGGTGCCCTGAGTCCAGTCTTAAACAGACATAGTAACCTCAGTCCTAAAACAAAACTTAGTATCTACTCCACATTTGTTAGACCATGTTTGACATATGCCGCAAATCAAATCAAATCAAATCAAAAATCATTTATTTCCATAGGATGTTGTTACATCACTTAGATCCGTCATTACATTTTTTTGGGTGAGTTCACTAACCCAATGGCGGAATCTGTGGAGAAGAGCTCACCGAAGAAACTCCACAGTCGTCGCATCTTTTGCGTTTCCTTTTTTAAATAAAATATTGTCAAATTACAAAATGAATGCTAATTATATATCGAAACAGCCTGTTACTCAAACAATCTATTCCCATGGACATCTGTCCTCTAAGTAATCAGATATCCTGTAGTAACCTTTTTTATACAATTTCTGTTTTATTATTATTTTAAACTTGTCTAAAGGTAAGTTTTTAATATCAGTAGGGACCTTATTGTAATAGCGTATACAATTGCCTTTAAAAGAATTACTAATTTTATGTAGTCGGCTTACATAAGCAACCAACTTGTCTTTATTTCTAGTATTAAAATTGTGTATATCACTGTACTTCTGAAAATTAGTTATATTTCTTTTTACATACACAAGATTGTCATAGATATATTGAGACACAAATGTCAGAATATTTATTTATTTAAACTTTTCCCTCAGTGACACTCTAGGCCCTAATCTATAAATTGCACAAACAGCCCGTTTCTGCAGAATAAATATACTATTAGCATTCGCAGCGTGACCCAACAATAAAATACCATAGGTCATTAGACTATGAAAGTAACTAAAGTAGACTAGTCTAGCGGTGTCTACGTCGGTAAGAGCTCTAATTTTTTTAACTGCGAACGCTGCCGAACTCAGTCTGTTCGACAATTTATTTATATGAGGATCCCATTGTAGTTTGGCGTCTAAAGTAATGCCCAAAAAGACAGTCGACTGCACAAGGTCCAATCTCTGTCCTTTTATAAATATGTCTGTAGTTACCGGGTTCACATTGGGTAACACGAATTTAATACATTTAGTTTTCTTTTCATTAAGTAATAAATTGTTAACAGTAAACCAGTTCACTATACTAGAGATAGCATTGTTTACCTCGTCATAATTTGATTGCTGTCTTTTAACTTTAAATATCAAAGAAGTATCATCGGCAAACAATACCAACCCATGTTTTGCTTTAACAAGGTAAGGTAAATCATTAATATATACTAAAAACAAGAAAGGACCAAGAATTGAACCTTGCGGTACGCCCATACTTATTGAAGACCCAGGTGATCTTTTCCCATTAACATCGACCATCTGAACCCTATCTGTTAGATATGACTCCAGAAGGCCAAGTGCCTGATCTTTTACACCATAATGGTGTAACTTCCTGACAAGAGTGTCATGATGGACGCAATCAAAAGCCTTGGATAGATCGCAGAAGACACCTATTGCATCCATTGCGTCTTCCCAGGCATCAAAAATATTGTCGATTAGTTCAACACCAGCATCGGCTGTTGAACGACCCTGAAACCAAACTGAGCAATATGAATTAAATTATTGAGATAAAAATGACTTTGCAATTGATTAAGTATGAGTTTTTCAAATATTTTGCTAAGCGTTGGTAGTATCGATATGGGTCTAAAATTGGTGGGGTCTGATGTACTACCAGCTTTGAATAAAGGTATAACTTTACTTAGTTTCATCAAGTCAGGAAACACACCATTATCTATACATTGATTAAATATACAACAAAGGTGAGGTGCAATACAATCTACAATGGAACTAATAATTTTTACTGATAGACCATGGGCGTCAGCTGTCTTTTTCATTTCCAGGGATTTAAACGCTTTTACAATGTCTTCATTATTTACGTGCCTAAATTTAAAATCTGTTTTACATTCCTCAAAGTTTTGTTTAAGTATAGATTCAGCAGCAGCGGGAGATGAATTTAAAGACTTGGTTGTTGAAACTGGAATGTCCGTAAAGAAATTTTCGAAAGCTTTTGCTACTTCTAGGTCTGTACTTAGCAATTGATTATCTATCTTAAGCTTGAAGTTATTATGTGTAGCTTTGGCCTTTCCAGTCTCTCTGTTTATAATTTGCCAAGTCGTTTTCATTACATTGCTACTAGATTCAATTTTGTTTTTAATGAAATTAGATTTAGCTACGGCACAAACGCGTTTAAACATTTTTGAATAACTACGAACATAATCTAGAAAGGCCGTATTTTTGTTATATGATTTCTCTTCATAGAGTTCATATAATCTTCGTCTGCTCCTATGAATTCCAACTGTCGCACAAAGCTTTGTTATTAACTTTTATAGTTTTTGATTTAAATACCATATCATATTCATTTTTGACAAGGTTAAATACTGAGTTGTAAAACAATTTGGATCGTCACTGTATGGTATTTCCCATAGTTTATCTAAAATATTATTCCTGTAGTGTTCAAGCCGAGTGTCACTAACGGGCACACATGTAATATCCTCTTTTTGGTCCTTTCTTATTTTAATATTGAATATACCTATCTGACCAGAGTGATCAGAGGTTAATTTATTGATGACCGATTTGAAAATGGGCGTAATGTTAGTAAATATATTGTCAATGCAGGTAGCAGATGTTGCAGTAATTCTAGTAGGCTCCAATTCTTTGATAGTTCAATTTGCAAGTACTACTCCGCGCCTGTGTGGAGTAGTACTTGCAAATTGAACTACCAAAAACTACAAGTAGTCCAAAATAAGGCCCTTAAATCATCATTTCATACCCCATTTTACACAAATCTACAAAAAATATTTGATAAAATATCATTCCCCACGTTATCCCAATTTATTATTTTAAAAGCGACCCGTAAATGTCATCCCCATACTAATCTAAACAACCCTAATAGCATTGTCTCATCTATTGGCAGAACTCGTATAACCAACTTACCTTTCATCGATAAGTACAAAGCTTACCGCCTGCACCATCACTTACTCTTAGCCGACGAGTCGAGTGACTTATGTCGTCAGGCAGGTACGGGTGGTAGGTAGGTATCTCGCACGACTTCGACGCGGGAGCACAACGCAACTAATTTAAGTACAGTAAGTAGGTTATCATGTAGCTACCAACTGTTCCCTAGATTATTATGTCATCTCGGATTACTTATAATTTTAAGCATTGTCCTTTTTTCCAAACACTACACTTTCTAACAACATTTCCAGCCGGCTTGCTTCTACAACAAGCGAAATGATACTTGCTTATTTACCGGCTGGAATTATAATTATTGTAGTAGTATGTAAGCACAATTATTGTCGCAGTTGAGAAAGTGTAGTATTTGTATTCTCTTTTTCCTCCTTTGTATTACCTCCTGTTGTGGGTAGTTGGACCACAACTCGATCATGCTTCGAATGCCATTCGTTTACAAAACGAGCATTTATTAGTTTCAGTTATGTAAACTTACTTATACAATAAAGAATTCAGAAAATCTAAAATCATTATCAACGAGCTACACGCCCAAAATAGAATAGTTACTTTTGATACAACTATTAAAACGCCAAACAAAAACACTACTGGAGTCCTATTCCGGGTAGCACAAAAGCGGTTCACTGACAATGACGGGACGGTCAATTCGTTGTATGGCGTTTAGATAATCCTTTTCGAAGGATGCTCTCTAGCCCAAGTAAATGTACTCATCGACATAATGTATATCCTGCCCATCTAACTCAACCCTACGTTTCTCGCTGTTAGTTATGCCTTGTATTTTTGACCGATTCATCTTCAGTCCAACCTCAAGGCTCGCATCGCTGAGTTCCTGTAACATACGCTGGAGCTCGGGTGCAGATGGGGCAAACAAGACAATGTAGTCGGCAAAGCGAAGGTTCTTGAGCCTTCTGATGCCAACGTCAATGCCTCTGTCCGGCCATGGGACCGCCAGCTTCTTGAACACTTCTTCTAGGGTACTGGTAAAGAGTGGAGTCGGAGAGAGCGGGTCTCCCTGTTTGACGCCTCTTTCTATGGGAAATTGTTGTCCTGCTGTATGTAATTTTATGTCGGCAGTGCTATTTTGATAAACGTTTTCCAGAATATTAATATAGGTCCCATCAATAGTTTGGCTGTTAACTGCGGAAAAGATTGATTCATGGGTGATGCTATCAAACGCCTCGACGAAAGCGAGGTAAAGGATAACATTGAAATCGTTGCTTTTTTCTAATATTTGGTTCAAGATCCACATCTTGAACCAAATATTGTCTGGTGGCCTGTTGTCGAATAGCCGGGCCGGGGCAGAACCCGGCTTGTTCAGGAGGTTGATGAGAATCCAGTTGTGAAGCAATGCGGTTTTCTATAACTTTAATGAAAACTTTATAAATGTGTGATATGAGACTGGATAGGCCTATAATTTCCGATATCGCTTTTATCCCCCTTTTATACCCTTTTTTGTGAAGGAAAATGATATCGGAATGACAGGATCTCTTTGGTATTTTTCCCTTAAGAAGTATGGTATTGCAAATTTTGGTGATATATGGTAGCAGGACAGGTCCTCCGTTTTTTAGGGCTTCTATTGATACTCGATCCTCACGAGGGCTTTTATTATATTTCATGCTTTTGAGGGCATGATTAACTTCTATGGCGCTTATGGTAGGAATGGAATTTGGGCAAGTGTATTCTGTATTTGGGATGCTGTCTGGCTTTGATAAGTGTGAATCTCTTTGTAAAATTTAGTGCAAATTTCAATTACTCTCTCTATCTCTCTCTGCTTCCTTGATGTTTACCATTCTCGTCAGTTAACCTTGTAATCCAGGACTTGCCTTTTGAGAGACCCTGTCAACTCGGAGCGAGGTGTTATTTTCTATTGCAGTTTGCACTAGATTTGTATTATAAGTCCTTTAATCTCTTCTGAGGCTACGTTTCACCTGTCTATCTATGTGATTATAGTCTATGGAGCATTTCTCTAAGAATTGTTAAGCAGTTGAAATGTTAACCAGTATTATTGTTTATGTCCCAGGAACGAGATCCCAGATGACGTCACTCATGACTACGCGTCCACCAGTCTGCTAAAGGAAGCCAGCTACTCGGATGCCGAGTCCTCGTTCAGAGGGTTCGACTTTGTGCCGATGGTCAATATACCGGAAGCTGTAAGCGTTTTACCATTTTACATATAGGCCCTTGAGTACCTTGCAAAAAAAACTTACCTTGCTTCTGTTCTGGCCCTCACTAGGATAGCCTGTGTCGAAGGAACCAGAAGTAGCGATGTCGCAATATTTAAAATAAAATTACACGGGGATTTGTTTCTCGTTTTCCTCAGCCGGATATGAACCTGAGAACTCTCGCTTATGAGGCAAAATCTCGATGGCTACTCGGAAGCGTCAATAATTGTACTGGACAACGTAGTCAAATAAATCTAAGAACATGTCTAAAGGTGGAGCATTGTGTACAGAATGGCTAAACAATATCATAATTTGTATTTGTTGTTAAGATTGAGAAGCATTTAATTATGATGTTACTCTTAGAACTCATGAACAGAATCTGGAGTCAACTTAGTCCTCGCTACACTGAGTCCGCGGTTCCAGTTGCCCGTTTTTATTGTAGGCAAGTCGACCCATTAGTCGATCACTTAGCCCGTACTTTCATTCAATCCCTTATGACCATCTCAGCCCCCGAGATATGAGGATCTTAATGCCTTTTTCTCAGATTTTGGTTACAAAAACTATGTATGTATGTTTATTATTATTATTATCATCATTATTGTTCGGTGTATTAACACCGAAACGAAATAAGCTTTTTATAAAAAGCCTTTTTTCCCATGTTCAAGTAAATGCGACTCGCGCCTTTTCTTAATGCTAAATGTTTTAAGAAAGGGGCCCTGCAGAAAACCAGCGCTGTGCAGCTCATGCTCACAGCATTGCTGATCTTGGCCCTTTTGCCAAATTTGGTTATTTATTATTTTTGTTTATTCTAACCGAATGTTTGGCAATAAATGATTTTCTTTCTTTCTTTCTTTCTTTCTTTCTTTGTTGTTGTAATAACCCTTATTATAAAATCGGGGACTTGGCCAAATCTCTAAGGGATTTGATTAAATCCCAGGAATTGATAAAATAATGACGTGATTTTAACATATCCCTAAACTGGTCTAGGCTTTTGAACAAATGCCGAAAGTGGTTTAGTGAAATGACAAAAACAAAGTTTGTATGTAGCTGGTCGAAAATAAATGCTAAGTAAGCAACCAATAGGGTTTCGTGAAACTGCATGGGGTCGCCTCGCCCCGCTCCGCTTCGCTCGTTAGGTAGTCCATAAAGTTGTGACCGAACACAACCTAACTTTAGTATTTGGACAGAAAGTGAACATAAATTCTAGTATATACTAAGGGAAGACTGAAGAAGGGGTCAAGGCAAAAAACAAGAACTGACATGTATTTTCGACATTTCAATGAAATCCCATAGGGATTCGACCAATTCTCTGGATTTAGTTGAGTATTTGGTCAAATCCATAGATCTAATCATGTCATTATTTTATCATATCCCGGGATTTCATGAAATCCCTTAGAGATTTGTCGAAGTCCCTGATTTTATCATATCCCTCCGACATATATACATATCACATAGCATGCAGCAGTGATTCGATGATTTGGAAGACCATAAAACAAAATGCCTCTCAAATTTAACTTTCAAATCCCATCGCTGCGGTGGTCCTACCTCCCTTTGACGCAAACCCAACTCGAGTTATTGTTAGTTTTGATATAATTGTGTAGAAGTATTCGATTTCTTGTAGTTTTCATGTCGAGTTATTACCTTATCAATGCGTCGGTTAGGAACACTGACCATTATATGGTCTGTTAATAAGAACAACTTCCCAAAGATGTAAAGGTTTTAGTTATTTGGAGTATCGAGTATCGAACTACTGGCTCAACGTGGGTGCAATACGGTAGTTGACTGCTAGTCAAAATAGATACTTTTTAAGAACTGTCACAACGGTAATTGTGTTCACGAGTTCTATTAAATACTAGCTTGTAACGTTATAGTCAAATGCTATCTTTTTAACACAAAAAAGAGTTTATTAAATACAACTGCTGAAAATATACACTTCTGACATTGTCAAACGTTTTTGTTGAGACACGTTTCTATATTGGGCTACCTAGTCAAATACCGTATTGTGCTTTGCCACCCCAGTTGGGACGAGGAACGACGCGCGGTGACGCAGTTTCCGTTTCCTTCCAGCCACCGAGCGAGTGCGCCGCCGCCGACCCGCCTCCCCGCCGCGCCTCCCGCACCTCCCCCCCGCGTCCTGCCGGGGGGGAGGTGCGTGGGGGGCGGGAGGCGGCGCGGCGTGTGACACTGTTCTCGAGCGAGCTGAACTCGGTGGACATGCCGTGGATGGAAGAGGAGGTAGGTACAATACGTTTAGTATTCCGTTACCGCTTGACAATTCTCGGCACAGATCGGAAAAAATATTCATATTCATCACAATACTAGTTACCATATAGTAGAAAATAAATAATTCCTGCATGACAAGTTTCTGCATGGCAGTACCTATACGCCGCTACCCCCTCCAGGTAGCATTCAGGGGAAAATTGGAAGCGAATAGACCGCCCGGTGGTTATAGACGGGTTTAAGTTTCTGAACTTATTGTCTTGTTACTTCTCCATAAACAGCTGGCCGCCCAGACCAGAATATATGCTGAAGTCTACAATAAAGTTGGTCTGATTCAATAACTTTCAAACAATAATAATAATAATACCTTGGACACTATTTACACACATTGATCTAGCCCCAGACTAGGATTCCCTGTATCTTGAGTACTAGACAACGATGCTCATACTTATATAGATAAATATTATACTTAGATAGATAAACAACCATGACTAGAGTACCATCATCCGTTCTCAAACAAATATTTTGCCCCCAACGGGACTCGAACCCGGGACCCTTGGCTTCCTAGGCAGGGTAGTGACTCGGCCATTCGGGTCGTCAAAGTCATCGTTACGTCACGTCAAAGTGATACTTGTTCAGAATGACGTCCCTAAAACATCCCCTCTAAATTATGACCAACACCTTTCAGTTACACGCTGCCCTATGTTACATATGAACACTAATATTTGTAAAGAGGCACAAACATTGCTTCTTACCCCACGCTAGGATACCAGAAACAGCGACATCACACATACCTAGGCATCTGTTCTCCCAGCCAGGATTCGAACCCATTTGTAATGTTCGCAGGAAGAACCAGCGGACCTGGTAGAGATAACAGAGTACGCCGAGATCCAGCTGCTCAAGCAGGTGGAGGGCCTGATACCTCGAGTGAAGGAGCGCGCGCGCAGGTCCGAGCTGAGGAGGTTCCGCGCTAAGCTGGCGCTCAGGAGGTTGAAGCGGCACAAGCATCTGCCTGTGTTCGACTTGGACAAGTTAGTACGACCATGAGTAGATTTGGTAGTTTGACACAAACTTGTGGATAGTTTCAATACTTTAAGACCAAGACCACTTCCTGTTATGACAAGGTACATAATGACAAGTCACTTCCCAATTGCACCACTCCCAATTCCACCATTTCCCAATTAAATCACTTCCCGATTCGACCACTTCCCAATTCTACCATTTCTCAATTAAATCACTTCCCAATTCGACCACTTTCCCACATGATCACTTCCCAATTTGACCACTTCCGAATTCGACCATTTCGCAATTCGGCCACTTTCCAATTCGACGACTTCCTTAAGTGACAACTTCCCATATTGTGATGAACCAACCGACCTGGAAGATATAACAGAGAACGCCGAAAACCAGCTCCTCAAGCAGGTGGACGGTCTAATACCTCGAGGGAAGGAGCGCGCGCGCAGGTCTGAGCTGGAGAGGTTCCGCGCTAAACTGGCGCTGAGGAAGCTGACTCTGCACAAGCATCTGCATCTACAACTAGGACAAGTTAGTACGACCATGAGTAGGTTTGCAGGAATTTATGGCTAGTTTCAAGACTACGTCCACGTCCAAGACCACTTCCCAAGGTTCATAATAACATTACCATTTTGAGTTCTGACTACTTTATATTTCGACCACTTCCAAATTAGACCACTTTCCAATTCGACTTCTTTCCAATTTGGCCACTTCCGAATTTGTCTACTTTTCAATTCAATCTCTTCCCTATTCGAATACTTTCCAATTTGACCACTTCCCAATTCGGCTACTTTTCAATTTGAACACATCCCATTGTGACAAGGATCTTAATGACAGATTCCCATTCTGACCATTCCCATATCGACCATTTCCCAATTTCACCAATAAGCGGGGTAATAAAGATGTACCTATTAAATAAACTAAATTAGATAGAGATAGATAATTCATTTATTCATTGTTCGGTACAAAGACACATTGGTTATTAACATATTTCAAACCACACAAAATTAATTATGACAAAAAACATCAAAGAAATTAAATAAAACAATGAAAGCAAAAATATGGAAAGTAAGGATCACTATGTGACACCGTGACTGTACCGCGACAATGAAATGGCCCTGACTCAGCAATGTCACAGACGAATCTGTGACGCTGATTTTCTGCCAGAGCCAAAGCGGACTAGACAGCAATAGGCGTACACAAAACACACAAATTATTACAGCAATTAAATAATTAAATAAAATATTAAAATCTACTAATATATGGAATTGAATTAATTATTGGAATTGAATTTGAATTTGAATTTAAATTGAATTAAATTAATGTGATAGTGGGAGGCCTGAAGCAATGTACCCATGTGCCGTACATACATGTATTTATTTCAGGGCGGTGAAACTCCTCGGCGGGTATGTGACTGAGGACGCGAAGGTGGTCACAAACGTGGAACGAGTGCTGGACAGGTTCCAGAGATCTGTGAGTACACCACTTCACCAAACCTTCTTGACATCTCGGCCCAAAAACCTATAGAAAGTTGCTCGGAAATTATAATTAATGTTGTCAAAACCGAATTGCGTACACACACAAATAAATACCCTGTGGCAACCGGATTTTAATCTAACAATTTTTAGGGCTCCCAGCCCGAAGGCCGAACAAGACTAACCACTGTCCGTCCATAATTCGAATGGAAGGGTTCTCTCAGCTTCGGATAGACCTTTAGCAAAGGGCTTTCAGAATCCTCACCTTCGCCCTCTCATTGCATCACCACAGTACCTGATGGACAACCTCAGCGGCACCGTGTGGCAGCCCGCCGCGGGAGCTATCGTGGTCGCCAATGTGCCACCAGAGACGATCCGCTCTCCGTATTCCGGGGTGCTGCTGAAGCCGTACATCCGACGGGACCGGGAGACGGTCCCGCTGTACGTCAGCCTTTGTGAGGAGCTGCTGACGAAGGCTAATAGGTTCGTAATTCGTATACAGTTCAGTTCAAGTTCAAAGATTTACATTCATAATAGCACAAAAATTGAGATTAATGAACGTCATAACATAATCAAGCAAGCCTAATAAAACATTAAGTATTAGTACATAATATATAGGGTGTAATGAACTGGTTTAATACCAGATGTCGGTGTCTTGTAAAAAGTCATTAATTTTGTAGTATCTTTGTGCACAAAGTGTGCTTTATAAATTTTTTGAATCGAGCTTCAGTTAAGTTTTGTATTTCTTGCGGAATTTTTTTGTAGAAGCGTATACAGTGACTAAAATATGGCAATCACAATGCTGATAAGCATACATTTAAATAAATCAGACGATCTGACGAGAGACTTATGAAACTTTGTGCCCCACCCACTCTTTCACCTTACCATCTTGGTTTGATGGAGGAGAGCTATTATCAGAGATAAGCTCGCCTTTGTATAATTCTTGTCACATGTAATATTATTTTCAACACACTTGCTCATAAAATGGCTCTAATTTCACCGCAATTAGGCACATAATGAAACCTGTAATCAAACTGTGACTTTTTCATTGCTATTATTCACAAGTGAGATAAAGGGTTTTTTAATTTTTTATAGGTTGAGTTGCTTTGTTCTTAAAAAAGTATAGATACAAAAAAGATCGTGTTCAATAGTATAAATAAATTAATGTACCTATTGGTTGCTCAATTCATGCAACTTCGTATTTAAATAGATAATTTAAACATGTACGTTTTTAATAAATAAAACTTTCACTCAAATGTAACCTATGTTTTCTCAGTAATAAAGAAAACTTTGAAGTCCCCATTTTGTACGTAGCTAAAACGCTGGAAATCCAAAAAAAAAAGATACCTCATTCTTTTAGTCTATGGCCGATCGCCATTGTTAGATGCGCGCGCATAGGAAAAATGATTAATTTTTCCCGCCATTGCAAAAAAAATATCGCAACTCGATTTCACTGTTGAAATTATAGTTATATGATTTTTTAGTATTAGGTATTTTCTTCACAAGTCTGGTGAAAAACTTCGTATGATACACGTGTGTAATGATGATTACCGTCCTCGGCTCTCTTAAGACCCTTACATGACGGCTCGGGTCTCAATGGCGCCTCAGCGGTAATCATCAACATTTCACACTTGTACCTTAATGTACTATTATGGGATATAATGTACAATTAAGGAATTATAAAAAATGACGTATCGCAGGAAGAACAAAGAGTTCGTGCTGCCGGCGCGCGCGCCGCTCGACTACTCGTACGTGCGGCCGCATCACATAGCGGCGGTCAACGCACTGTGCGCCCAGCACTTCTGGCCGGGGGTCGACTGTAAGTACACCACTCACTTCTAAGCACTTCTAACTATTCTGGCTTCGCTGGTGTGCTGGTGTGCCCTCTGGTGGTTGTTGTCCACTTCGGCAGTGAATGTTTGACTCCCTACCCCCGCACTGGATGCAGATCGAGAACACAACAGTGTTGTCCTCCACCGGCGGCGTCGTCTCGTGGTCGCCTGCGCAATCTCAGTACCTAACCTAAACTAACGTGACGTAACCTAACCTAAACCTAAATTAAAATGTACAAAATAAAACCGGCTAAGTGCGTGTCGGACATTATGTAGGTACAAGTTTAAGGTTTTCGGATTATTTCCTTGTGCTATAATACCTTGTAATATATGTGGGACTCAGAGGTATTGTATTTCTTAGGAACTCCATTTTGCGTGACATGGGGCTAGCCAATCGCCACCATTTTGGGAAAAATTATGAGTGCGGCCAGCGATGAAACCGGTGTTAATAGAGAGAGTAAATGGTTTATTTTATCACAAACAAAAGTATTAGTGCTGTATAATATGTATGTGCAACTGTGCATAAGTTATGTGTTCACAATGTGTTTTTTTCGCAGTTTGAACTCAGATTTATATATTATTTTTAAATAAGTAATGCGTTTCAGCTGCCTGTGCATTGTAAACATAAACATGAACATTTTTACAGAAAGGTGTAAGTAGTCATATCTTAGAAGGTTGTTAAGGACGTTATTCTGAACAACTTTAACTAAGAAACCAATTTAGGCAAAGCAACTTTATTTTTCACTTTCCATACAATCAACTGATCGCTCGGCCGAAAATGTATAGAGAAGTAAAAAATAAACTTGCTCTGATCAAGTTGATTTCATAGTGAAAGTTGTTCAGAATGATGTCCCCACACTAGGATAGCCTGTGTCGATGCCGTGGGAACTAGAAACAGTGACGTCCACACATAAACATCCAAGACCGGGATTTTATTCTTCTTTCTCCCCATCCAATTAATAATTAAATCATTATCAGACTGCACATTAATCCCAGGCTGTTTTCTCACGTGGAGGCTAAATGATTGAATGTCTGTGCCTAAATCACGTGACCTAAAAAAGCGTGCTTGCTTGTAGAGGTGTTTTGTTTGGATTCGACCTCATTTGTCTATTTGAAGCGGCCATTTGTCTGAACTGGGACGTTAAGATCTATCCAAAACGGATGATATCTGGAAAAACTGATGCCCAACAAAATTATATCGATATGAACTGAGTTGATGATGATGATGATGCTTAGGTACCCTAAAGGGACGTACAATCGGCAAAGAAGTTCGGTTTGCAGGGCACACAAATGCCACTCTTTGTGTGCGTAACGTTGCGACACGAATCGCTGACTTGAATGTGTGTGCGTTACATTGGTCGTCACAGCACAGTCACAGATATTATAATACTGTCTGAGCATACAATCACTATGTGTCTTCGTTGAATATAAGACTAGTTTTTACCGCTTCCTACAGAGTGGACGATAGCCCAACGGGTTAGATGCCAGACTAATGACTTTGAGGTATTGAGTTCGATCCTCTATCAAGGAGGGAAAAAGCATGGTGATGTATTTTTTTAGATACTTTTTTTTAATTATTATTGATCAGACCAAATATTTATTCTAGATTAAGGGCCGGTTTCACCACTGCTGATGAAGCCTATCTGCCAGTTAAACTTAGATTTTTGTATGGCGTTATTTGACAGATAGGCTTTATCAGCATGTGGTGAAACCAGCCTTATTTTTTTCATAATAAAACAAAATTATATTTCGTCCTAATAATAATTTATTACTAGTTTGTTATAATAAACTACACTTAATTTACTTATTTTAGTTTTAGTCAGACAAGGACAGATGTCGCAGTTGATGATATATAAGCTATGAATCAACATGCTAAGCAATTAGAAATTATGTGATAACTTCTAACCTGAAGTAGCAATAACATCATAGACATATAAATCACCTTATCTTATGATAACACAAAGCTTTCACATATTAATGGTTATGTTTTATTTAATATCTTAGTGGAGCTCCTTCTCTTACTATTATTTGTTGTAGTCTACTTCTCATGCCAGTGACCATATTCCAACACATGTCAGTGCCTCGCATTATCTCCCAGGTTGAAGTAACAACTTCATCTAAATTAGACCTAGATCTCACATTCGATGGATCCCAATTGAGCACCATATGTCCCCATAGATTTTCGATGGGGTTTAAATCAGGGCTTTTAGAAGGCCAGTCAATAACTGTCAAGGATTCTTGCTTGTTAAACCATTCTTGCACAATATGGGCGCGATGCACAGCGCAATTGTCATGGACAAAGTATATATGCTCATCCGGATATACAGTTCGTACGGTTGGTAACATGACGTTCTGTAAAATATCCAAGTATCCTTGAGCAGTGTTGCGAGCACTCACTTGCACTAATTCACCGGGGCCCATCGACGACATCCATCCCCAATATCCCAAAGTAATACGGCCACTACACCTGCACGGTAGAATGTTTGCTAAACTATATCGTTCATTATTTCTTCTCCACAGTATTTTACGCCCATCCTTGTCTGATCTAAAAGTCTTTTCATCACTAAAAACAACAACATTATTACACCAATCAAAGTCCAAATATTCACGGGCAAACCGCACTCTGTCTTCACGATGCTCATTAGACATCATAATCTTCTTCGCTGGTCTCCGACATCTTAAACCATCAGCTCGTAAGTGATTGCGAACTGTTTGTAGTGTTACATTATGAAGTGTCGCCGTAGACCGGGTGCTGGCAAACGGATTGCTGTTATGCGCTGCAATGATGTCGCGATGGCGATCAGATGCAGCTGTGTAGGCTACAGGCTGTGGGCCTGGTCGACGACTTTCAACATGTCCAGAATCTGCATACCTATGAACCCACAGTTGCACTGTTCTTCTCTGTAAAATAAGAAAAAAATACAATGAAGTAGTAACACAAGGTATAATTATAATCATAATTTATAAAAAACCTTCAAATTTATTTTTTATATGCATAACTCACCGATATCATTAAACGTCGTGCTATCTCGCTAATTGAAATGTTTTGTTCATACAAAACAATGATTTCCGCCTTTTTAAAAGTGGATAGATGACTTTCCATGATAGATAACAAATCTCAATCACAATTTACAAGGAACGAAATGCAATACAACTAATGCTGAGAGCGCGCAGACGCAAAACAATTTTAAAGAGGGTAGCTGTTACATTTTAAATAAAGAAGGTAGACTATGGCCTTTTTACCGGGCAAGTTTACAACTCTTCGAACTCTAGTTTGGTTAAACAATTGTAATCAATTTATATTCGATGCTATGTGAATTTAATAATACTCGTAGCTTCTAAAAAATAATTTCCTTTGAGGGATCGAACCTTTATCTACATATCGTAATTCTAGCACCTAATCCACTAGGCTATCGACTACTTTGCATAAAGCTGTGAAAACTTGCGTCATAATCAATGAATGTATGGGATCAGAAAAACGCACACAGACGCGACATTAACACGAATACTGTGTTAGTGTGCATTGCTAATCGTAGCTATTGGCAACGTTACGCACACAAAGACTGGTGTTTGTGTGCCCTGCAAACCGATCTTCTTTGTCGTGTGTACAATTTTGTGGTCGTAAACTATGAGAAGCCTAAAAACGCGTATGCGAAGACGTGCCCGCGGGCAGCTAGTATGAATTATGTAAGTACATAACACAAGAATAACGGTTAGATAATTGCACAGTTACATACAGTCATAAACATAAACATAAACATAACTTTATTTAGGAAAAAGATATACGATTACAAAGTTCACTACTCCCTAAAAAAGGGCAAGCCCTGTGGCATAGGACGAATAGTTACTTCCGAATAGGTGGCACAATTTAACAATATTATCTTTTGCGTAGATATTTGATAAATTACAATATAAATTTTTAAGAGATAGTTATTGAGGTTAATTGGAATTGAGAATTTAACGTAAAATTATTATTAGAATTTAAATTTAAATTTTAACTTAATGATGTGAGTTTGTGAGTGTTGGTGTAATAGAGAAGATGAAAAGTGTAATGTATGAATGATTTGTTGTAGTGAGTAGTGAATGAATGTGTTGGTTGATTAGATATTTATTATTTTTTCACAAATTATTATTGAACTATATTTAATTTTATTGTATTATTATTTAATTTTATTATATATTATTATTATTTATTAATTTATTATTATTAACAACGAAGATGTTTTAATTAGTCGAACCTACATCTCCTGTGTGACAGATTAGGGTGAATCACTTGACCACGGAATCTCTTAGATACGTTTACGATAGGGTCTATAGACTTTTGAGTAGTTATGTATTTTTTCAAATTTTCAGTTTTCGGATTTTATCCTTTATTTGTGCTTTAAGACCTAGTGTTCGCTCTGGGCGAGCTTCTGAGTGGACTGTAAATTAATGTTTTTGCTTTTATTGTGTGGTGGATAATATCCAGGGCTGACAAGGTTAAAACAAGGTCCTCACTTACCATCGATCCGGACAGGCAGGCTACTTACCAGCTCGGCGACCAACGTCAGCTCTGGATATTATCCACCACACAATAAAAGCAAAAACATTAATTTACAGTCCACTCAGAAGCTCGCCCAGAGCGAACATTTGGTCCAATAGAGCGGATATCACTGAATAGTGCCGTCTGGATAACTAGTTTTCATTTAAAGTATCATAAAATCATTCTCGTTTGCAAATTCTATCAAATACAAAATTATTAAAACTTGAAGGTATATGTTCTTTTATTGTGTGTGTCGGTTATTTTCGGGTCGATTGCTTGTTTAATTTTGTGTGCACCAGTTTGCGTTATCGATCGATTAATCGATTTATTGTCGTACGATTTCTCGATTATATGATATAGTAAACAGTGATATAAAGTAACGCACTTCGTGAACGCACCCTCTCGTTTACATTCAGTCGTTCATTTGTCGGTTGATCATTCACTCAATCATTCTACTAAAATACTGTCAGTTGAAATCAAAACAAACAGTAGTTTACTTCTCCTTTTTCGTATTCTGTCGAGTGTTTGTTTTGTATTAAATAAACGTAAATATGGCAAAGAAAGGTGGCGATAGTATGGACACGAGTCACGTTATAGAAATTGATCCAGATATTCATAGAATAACCCGTGATTACGCCTTCGGACGCTTAGAATTGATAAAACAGTCTGACCTCGGATACTCATTGGATGAGCTTAGGGAAGTTTCAGATGGCTTTCATTCGTCACAACTTGAAGTCCTACGGCAAATACCTCGTGACTTACGTAATTCAGAGTTAGACTACACAAAACAATTTGAGATTATGGCCCGGTCGGTGGGTAGTAGGCTGAAGATGCTTGTTGATATAAGTGTTAACACACCCATTGCTAGCAAATCAACTTCTCAGGTCAAATTACCAAAGATTTGCATTAAACCATTTGATGGGAAAATCGAGAATTGGGTTTCTTTTAAGCAACTGTTTGATTCATTGGTTCATAAGGCAGAGGTCCCAAATGTTGAAAAATTACATTACCTAATTACAAGCATTGAGGGCCCGGCATATGAATTAATTAAAAGCTACCCGCTGTCGGATGCCAACTATATGCTAGCATACAATGCACTGGTGAAGACTTATGAAAATAAGCGTCAGATAGCTGCAGTCTATTATGAGAAAATGGTGAACTGCAAATCAATTACAGTCAAGGATAGCAAAGAATTGGAACGTGTTTTAGGAACTTTTACACAAAACCTGGCTATCCTTGAACACTATGGGCTGCCTGACAAGAACTTCATGCTGTTCCACCTTCTGTGGTCCAAGCTGGATGCGGGTACTAAGGAAGCATTTGAGCTCCAATATACATCCAATGTTGATGTGCCAGTGTTCAAGGATGTCCAAGAGTTCATTGAAAAACGAATTAGGGCATTGGAGAATTCTAGTTGTTCAGGTGCTGTAGCTAATAGCCAAACTAAGATTACCCCCAAAATTGTCACAAAGCCAAAACAAGTGTTAGTCGCTGCTAAAGTGGAGTGTGCTATCTGTTCTCTTCCACATGACATTTTGAATTGTACAAAGTTTTTAAGAATGACTGCAGAACAGAGGTTTGCTATAGCAAAGGAAAAAAGGTTGTGCATATTGTGCTTGTCATCATCTCATACAGTCAGAAAGTGCAAATCAACTGTATGTTGCCAGCAATGTAAATTCTCCCATCACAATCTCCTTCACTTCACCAAACCTGAGCCAGAGGTTCTGACACCATCAACATCCTCACAACATTCAGTACTAGCAAGCAATATGGGTGATACTGATGCCTTGTTTGCAACTGCTGTTGTGTTGGCACAGGCTAAAAATGGTACATTCATACCGGTCAGAGCACTGCTAGACTGTGGTAGTGCCTGCAACTTCATAACGCAGAGTTGTGTGATGTCACTTGGGTTGGATGTTGCTAGAAGTAGTCAATCCATCAATGGGATTGGTCAAGTGGTGACTGACACAGCTGGGGTTGTTTCCTGTGAGATAAGGCCTGCGGATGAGGGATATTCAAGGGTGTTCTCATTAGAAGCCTTCGTCTTACCCAAGATTTGTCCTGAGATGCCTTCGAGTGAACTCAACGTTGCTGATTGGGCACACGTGGCCGAGTTGAATCTAGAAGATCCTAAACTTCATAAGCCAGGTCCTATAGACATGTTGCTGAGTGTGTCTGTCTTCGCGTCATCGCTTCGTCCAGGTCTTCGCCATGGTGCTGCAGGCCAACCCATTGCTATCGAGACGGTGTTTGGCTGGATTGTGATGGGTGACTGTGACTTGGATAACTTTAGTTTACTCTGTCGTTCTCGGAAAAGCCAAGTAGCTTCTCAAGCTGATGGTAAATGCTGTAGTAATGGTGAAAACATCAACTGTCGTTCTCGTATTGATATTCACCTCTGTCGTCGTGTTAATAATAATACACTTTTCGTGTCGCTGGACAATTCCATCAAGAAGTTTTGGGAGTTGGAAAACCTGCAATCTGATCTACCCCCCTTGTCAAGAGAAGATTTGCAGTGCGACGCTCAATTCCAAAACTCGTACTGTCGAAATGTGGATGGAAGGATGGTCGTTCCCCTGCCCTTTCGCGACCTTGACAACAAGCCACAATTTTCAGGTTGTCGCTCAATTGCTCTGAAAAGATTTCACGCATTAGAGAGAAAATTGAAGGCAAATTGTCAGTTCAATGAGGAATATGTGAAATTCATGAAAGATTACCTGGAGTGTCGACATATGGAGGAAGTAAATCCGCCTCCGTCAGACTTTGGAAAGTTTTTCTATATTCCACATCATGGAATTTTGCGTCCCGATTCCAAAACTACCCCACTTCGGGTGGTATTCGATGGTAGTGCGAAAGATGGGCGGGGCCAGTCGTTAAACGACACTCTGTTGTCGGGCCCCAAACTTCAAAAGAGCATCTTCGATTTGCTGTTGCGTTTCAGGTGGCACGCTGTGGTGCTCACCGGAGACATCAAGCAAATGTACCGGCAATTCCTGGTACCTCCGGAAGATGCAGACTACCAGCGCATATTGTGGCGTGCTGCTCCTGATGAGCCCATACGGGATTATAGGTTATTGACGGTCACATATGGAGTCTCGTCTGTACCGTACCAAGCTTTGCGTTCTGTCGCACAACTAGCTGAAGAACCAGAATGTGGTTCACGTGCTGCAACCGCTCTTCGTAGGGATATTTACACCGATGATATTGTAACCGGTGCTGATAATCCTGACGAGGCGGCGAAAATTCGTTCCGAATTATTGCATATTCTGTCGTCAGCTGGTTTACGCTTGCGAAAATGGACGTCGAACTGTAGGGAGTTCCTGCGTGATATTGAGTCTGGAGATCTGTATAGCGAAAATTTCCACACGTTTGAAGATGAAACTGATTTGTCTGTGAAAATATTGGGCTTATTGTGGGAACCTAGTAGCGACAGTTTCAGTTTTAAAACCAAGAGTGACGTAGTTGTTGGGCGATGCACAAAAAGATCGATTCTGTCGGAAATAGCGCGAATTTTTGATCCACTCGGCCTTCTAGCACCGGTGACGTTCCTGGCAAAATATCTCATCCAACAACTTTGGTTGTCGGGTATCGGTTGGGATGACGATGCGCATGAAACAATCACTAATCAGTGGATTAAATTCAAAACCCAGCTTCCAGAACTGGCATCTCTTTCGATTCCCAGACGAATTGTCGAGAGTCATGACGGTATCCAGCTCCATGGGTATTGTGATGCATCGGAAAGAGGCTTTTGCGCGGTGATCTATTGTCGCACTGTCATCCATGGCAAGGCAGTTATCAGACTGGTTTGTGCAAAGTCGAAAGTGGCGCCGCTTCGGAAATTATCGATTCCTAGGCTGGAATTGTTGGCCGCCGTGTTGTTGTGGATTTGATGGAGTCTGTCGAGCACGCGCTTTCCAACTTTAAAAAAATAACTGCTATTTTCGCATGGTCCGATTCCAGCGTCACATTGGCATGGATCAAGTCGTGTCCCTCCAGGTGGAAGACTTTCGTTGCCAACCGAGTGACTCACATTCAGGATCGGGTTGCCCCTAATTGTTGGAATCATGTATCAACATTGAACAACCCTGCGGATTGTGGGTCTCGGGGCCTGCTTCCCGCTGAGTTGTCCAATTTTGGTGCATGGTGGGGGGGGACCTCAGTGGTTGTCGCTTGATGAGTCACAATGGCCAAGTGTCTGTATGCGAAGAGCAGAAAATATATTCACTGCTCACTGGAACTAACGAAAATCTCCTAGACTCATTACTGTCGAAGTTCTCTTCATTGAGAAAATTATCGCGCGTTATCGCTCTCTGTCGTAGGTTCCTAAGTAATCTAAAAAAGAGTAAGAGTAGGTCGATAGGGAACCTATCAACTACGGAAACCAATGTTGCCGTCCGATTACTCATCAAACATGCTCAGGAATGCTCCTTCGCGTCCGAACTCCGCATTCTGAAGGGTCAGTCATCGGCTTCGTTAGGCAAAACCTTTAAAAAACTGTCGCCTTTTGTTGATGAGGAGGGTTTGTTGAGGGTGGGCGGTCGCCTATTGCATAGCTCACTACAATACGATGCAAAACACCCTTTGTTACTCCCTAGGGACCATCGACTCACCGTACTCATCATCGACGATTTTCATCGTCGTTTTATGCATCCGGGCCTTCAAGCATTACAAAACTTGCTTGCCCAATCGTATTGGATTTTGTCGCCTAGGAGGGCAATCAATGCTGTCATTGCTTCGTGCATCAAATGTTTTAGAGCTAGGCCCCGAGTGGCGAACGCCCCATTAATGGGTAACTTACCCGCAATTCGGGTGAATCAAGTCAAACCGTTTTCTTGTGCAGCTATGGACTTTGCGGGACCGTTTGACATCTGCCTTTCTCGAGGTCGGAATGTCCGTACATGCAAGGGCTACATCTGTGTCTTTGTATGTACGGCCACCAAGGCAATTCATCTGGAACTTGTCTCAGCGCTCACGTCGGAAGCATTCATCGCTGGCCTTCGCCGTTTTGTCGCTCGTCGCGGACGCTGCAGCCGATTGGTGTCAGACCAAGGGACAAATTTTGTCGGCGCCAGCAACATCTTCTCCAAACTCCTGGCAAATGCGTCGAACGCAATCGACATCGACTTTCATTTCCATCCTCCAGGCAGTCCACATTTTTCGGGATTGGTTGAAGCTGGAGTGAAGTCCGTTAAGACGCATCTGAGTCAAGTCATCGGGTTACAGAGACTAACTTTCGAGGAGCTCTACACCGTACTCACTCAAATTGAAGCCTTGCTCAACTCTCGGCCACTGACACCCGTCAGTTCAGATCCAAGCGACCTGTCTGCTCTGACACCTGGTCATTTCCTGACCCTAGAGCCGCTGTGCGTCTTGCCCGAGGAGCCTCTCTTAGAGAAATCTGTCAGCCCACTTCAGCGTTGGAAGTTGGTCCAAAAGATGCACCAAGACTTTTGGAATAGGTGGCACGTGGAATACATCCACACTCTCCAGCAACGGCATAAGTGGACTGACCGAATGCCTGAGCCAACATGCCTGAGCTCGTCGTAAACGAGCAGCGTGGCCCCATGCATTGGTGCCTGGGTAGAGTGGTTCAGCTACACCCTGCGTCGGACGGAATCTGTCGTGTCGTCACTGTCAAAACTGCCGTCGGACAGGTTAAACGCCCAGTTGTAAAGCTGGCACCACTGCCAATTTCAATTTAATAAATTAAACATTTATCGTTAGGTTAATTACTAGTAATAGGATTAGTGTATTTTAATCCATTTAGGTTAAAGTATGCGAAAATACTGTGTATTTTGGTGGTCGGAATGTCCATGTAAGACTCTCATCAATGTGGAACAGACAGATGGGTCGGATTGTTCCATCTGTCAACGCTGTCACTGCATGACATATTTTATGTCAATTTTCGAATTTGACTTTGAGGTGACCCTAAGTCACCATCAAACCGTCAGTGCTCAACTGACTACCGCGGTATAACGACCCCGTTGTCGTCTTTCTTGCCTTTGTACCGCGTAGCAGTTACAATCACCAAATCAAAAACCACAAGCAATCAAAGACCAAGGGACAGGGAAATCACCCCGCCGCCGTACCAAAACAGTTGGCTGCCCCAGTAAGGAGGTCGCGGAGGTAGAGCCGAGCTGACGTTGGTCGCCGAGCCGAGCCGAGCTGGTAAGTAGCCTGCCTGTCCGGATCGATGGTAAGTGAGGACCTTGTTTTAACCTTGTCAGCCCTGGATATTATCCACCACACAATAAAAGCAAAAACTGATATTGGTTTCAACTTGATACCTCCACGCGTTCTTGAGAAAAAGGTCTTAACAGACGTTACCTGTGCTGTGTAACTTTTGCTTTTTGCCAAATTTCACGATCCTAGATCAACCGAAAGTACCGTTAAGTAAGATAGGTTGTGATTCCCTCGCGAGTATCAAGCAAATTAAGCAAGTTCAGCAAATTAAACGGCCGTATTTTTTGATTGCGTGAACCTAGAAGTTTCAATTTTTCATAGCTCCAAGGGTTCACGGACTTGAGTAATTAATATCAATTTGGATTCGATACTTGCACGCGTTCCTGAGAAAAAGACGGACAGCAAAGTAATCCTTTTAATGTACGGAGCCCTAAAAAGTACAAACTTAATAATCAACCTATTACGCCGCAGTGACGGAGGCGCTTCAGTACCCGGAGCACAGCTGCGTAGTGCTCCACCGGCGCCTCGTGGTGGCCTGCGCCTTCCTCGTGCCGAACGCTGTGGGCGGCTCGCACTACATCTCGTTTGTGCTGGTGCGGCCGGAGTGGCGGCGTGCCAACCTCGCCACCTTCATGCTCTACCACCTGCTGCAGGTAGTATACACTGCACCTTCTGTGTCTACTCTGATACATCTGCGTAGACCCGTAGCGTTTTAAATCTACGTAAATCCTTACAGGAGCACGTAAAGCCAGGCCAATTTTACGAGATAAAGAATGTAAACAATTTTTCGGGGTTTAAAATATATTTTTTGAAGAAATTATGTTCAAATTTTAAACTCCGTATTCTGATCGACGGCATCTTAGTATTAGACGAAGATGATTGGTCAGAAGAGTCCGAATCTACCGCATACGATAAAAGTCCATTTGATTTTTATCAATAATTTTGCCAATTGCTATAAAGATCTCTACTTTTATAATGTGATTTTCAAAATTCTCGCCATTTGTCAGGTCTACACTACTAAAATATTTACGTACGATGTTATTAAACAGTTTATTTTGTAAATAAATCACTAAGGCACTGATCCACACCGTCTCAGACACACATACAAACACACACACACACACCCTCACACACTCATACACACATCCATACTCACATATACGCATGCAACATATTAGGAATTAAATATTATTATTTTGTCTCTCCATCCTTCTGATGGAGCACATTGTTCACATGGTTTGATTGTTTTTTTGCTTAATTTCATAACTATTCCCATTACCAGTAACTCATTACTGCCTAGAACATGACAACACCGAACGATCCTCGTAAGAGGCACGGGCCTACTAACCACAACAAAAATACAGGCTATCTGTGAGCCTAGTTATGGTATAGTCACGTAAAATTATGTCTTTTGATGTGTTCTACTAAAAGTATAATACAAGCACTATCATGTAAGTCATTCCAACCAATACTTGAATCAATAAAAAATATTATTATTATTATTATTTGAAAGATCGCAATTTGTTCAGCGGACGCACCCTACACTTCACCTTACTGGGTACCATCCTCCCTGCCTTCCAGCGGCGAAGATGCTCCAGGGGAGTCATCGACTTCGTCAACCCACGACCAGGCAGCGGTCCTATAACCATTCTCAATAAAGGCCATTTGGACATTTACAATAGGCGTTGTAAATGTCTATTTTACTTTACTAAATAGGAAAGCTACTACCGTTTCAAACGCCTTAAGAATGTTTTGTTGCTCTTAGCTCTACCGTGTCGGATGATGGAATCCAAGTGATGTCTGCTAAAAGGACGTGAACAACAGTCCTCCGGCCCAAATGTTGATTCTTCTGAACATACGAATTTCCTGTACCACGAATCATGCAACAGCAGCCTTCGTTGACCAACTGACAACATTATTCGTACGAGAGAAAAGAACAGAGATACTAATTGTTCGCTATCGTAGTATAACTCATATATATGGTTAGATTGTTTACATTCTTTATGTCGACAAATTGGCAGTACTTTAGAACACTATAGAAACCTGGTACCTTCCAGAATTGCCTAAAACCTTCAAAAAGCTTGCACAACTGCGTAGAACCATCCATAACGTTTTAAATCCACGTACGAAGTACGTGGAACCTTCAAGAACCACATGGTTCGTTCCAGAACTACCTAGAACATTTTAGAACCTTCCAAGTCTGCGTGTAACCACCCAAAATATTTTCGATCCACGTAGAACCTTACAGAAAGAAGTACGTAGAACCTTCTAGAACCACCTGGAGTTCTAAATCAACTGGAGCTTTCTCAAACCACCTAGAACATTCTAGAACCACGTAAATCGTTCCTGCTTGCGCGTTCCTGTTGATTTTATCGATGCTTTTAAAAAAAAACTCAAAAGGATATTGCATAGATGTTTCTAAACCACACAGTATCAGACAGAGCACTATAGGTGGCTGGTGCTAACCTTCCAGGACCACCCTTTAGAGCATCTAGAACATTCCAGCATATTTCCATTCTAGAATCGTTCTTCCAGGTCTACGTTCAACCTTCTAGAATCACCCTTCATATAGTTTAAAACCTTCTAGATAACCCTTTAGATAACCACACCTAGAACATTCTAGAATCCCTTTATTCCAAAATCGTTTTTCCAGAATTGTGTAAAACCTTCTAGAACCAACCTTTAGATCACCTTACATAGAAAATCCTGGAATCTTTCCATCATAGAAGAGTTCTTCCAGAACTACGTACAAGCCCACTCTAGATAACCTCACCTAGAACATTCTAGAACTATCCACTCTAGAATCGTTCTTTCAGAACACCTAACAAAACGATTATTATTTCTTTACCGCACGAAACTTCTCGGCTTTTATCAGCACAGATCGGAAGAAAGTATACATTGCTGCACATTCATCACAATACTACTTAGTTTAAAGTAGAAAAAATGTAACGTACCAAAGTCACATTTTGTAGAGCAGACCTAGATGTGTCACTCGCACAATCACTTTCACTGTCTGAATCAGACACATTGATTATAAATAAATCCCTTTTTTCTGCTTCAGTTAAAATTGCTTCCTCACATTTCGTTGCTGATTGTAAACTTTCGTCCATTCTTGAGGTCCCAGTATCTCGATTTTTTCTAACAGCAGTTTCTTTACGGTGGTGATTTTATTCATATGTATATTTATAGAAGCAACATGTCCTTTTAATTGTTCCCAAATATATTCTATTACGGAGGCAAACAAACTGCAGAATGACCATGCCCTCGCAAGATTTATTAAGGATCTTTTACAAGATATACACAATAAAAGCATTGAATGGATACTCAATTACCTATATATAACAATAGATTTTCACTTTCTTACTTAAAAAAGCTCACAGCATGCAATGCGACTACATAAGATTAATAATAATAACTTTAAGTTTCCCTTAAACTACGGGAAGTCATTAAATATATCTACATTTAAAATTCAACACAAATAAACAACATTTATTTATATTATAGCAAATAACATTATTTTGTTACAATAATTTTTGAAACAATCTGCTCCAGATTGACTTTATCGAGGCATGCCCTAAAATGATTAAGTCTTCAATGTAAAGCTTGCATAGGCTGTGCAGCGGCGCGTTGGAACCTAGATTGATTTTAGCTCATTTTCATTCATTTCATTTTCAACTGAAGGCGTGAAGAATAACCTATAGTTCGACAGAGGTAGCCTCTTTGGTGTATTGAATGTCATTTTACTCAGAAGATCAGGGCAGTCTGCAGTTCCGTTGTCCAGCTTGTGTAAAAATATCGATTCGAGTCTTTTTCTACGTGCCGCCATAGTGTCGATCTTATAATGCCTCATACTACGTCTAGTACTATTATAATATAATAGTACTAGACGTAGTATATGAGTCGCGTATGAGCACAGAATATATTATATTCCTGTGCTCATACGCGAGTTGTAACTGGGTAGCTTTTTGGCTTTGTTATTACCATACGCTAAGTTGTAAAGAAATCTATCTGTACGCTTTCTATCCTGTTGGAGTAAACACTGTATTGGGGGTTCTAGATCACGCTACAGTATTCAAGCTGTGATCGTACCAGTGTGTTGGATAAGCTTATTTTGTTGAAGGTTCCTTAAAATTCTTGCTATTTCGAATGACAAATCCTAGAGTCTTTAGGCTCTAGGATGTAATTTGCTCAATGTGTTTGTCAAACTTAAGCCGCAGATCACGAATAGAGAAAACGCTTTTTAGTACTTTATCCCCAATAAGATACGTTTGGTGATCATTGATGTTGTTTAGAGTGAAGTGGATACAATAACACTCTTCTGCGTTTAATGACATATCGTTATTGACGCACCACTCGCTCGGTAGTACGACGTCGTCCTGTAAGAGGTTAGCGTCGTTTAGTGAGGCAATAGTCCTGGTTATAGTGAAAACACTTTACCGTAGGTCTTTTGACAGATCGTCTTAATGCAACTACGTAACTTTGTTACGCAATACTGTTTGGACGTTCTAATGTTAGAACTGACATAATCTTTTTTGGTCAAAAATGCAATGCAATGCTTGTGATGACAAAATAATTAAATTTTACTATTTACAATCACTAAATCAACGCAAGAAGTCGATGAATAAGGAACATACCGTTCTTCAGTAATCATAGTTAAATCATTTAATGTAAGTCCGATTGGCTGTGGATTTGTGTTAATAATGAAATAATTAAATTCTAAGAACAATAAATATTGTTTGTTAGAAGATTACGTCAGCTAACGAAGTAGAATAATTTTCTTTTTAATCTCTAGGGATGTTTCATAAAAAAATCGAAAGAAAGAGGTTTAGTTAGTGGAATTGACTGAATGATTATTGTGAAGGAATGTTTAACCATACCTATTAGATATTAAATTAATGCTGTAAGTACACATCTTTTTGAAATAAAACAATAATAATAATAACATTTTAATATAAATAATACTATCCAATTTTCATCATCATAATCATCATCAATCAGCCTACACCTACCCACTGCAGGGTACAATAAAGAGGCTGCCGTGGTTAGCTCAGAGTGGGCAGAGCTGGAGATGGCTACAGATCGGTCAAAGTAGAGCTATACTGTGAGTCCTACTCCAATACCCCTGCCAAGGGGTGTCAGGACGAAAGAAGAAGAATTATGTTACATTTTTAGGCTTTGAAACTCTGTGGAATGTTCCTATCATAGCATATATACCTTCCTTTTTCCCTATACTAGGTTTTTAATTTGAGGCCAGAAATGTAAACAAACAACTGTCATTTTCCAAAAGTATAATATGAACGTCAAAGTCAACGGTTTTGTTCTAGAAAATGACAGTTGTTTGTTTACATTTCTGGCCTCAAATTAAAAATCGCAGTATAGAGCATTGCCATGGCCTCTATCTTGTTATGAAATCTTGTCATCTTGATCACCTCTGGTTTCGTCGTAGTGCTAAGTGACTTATTGAATTTGTTGTGATCTCTGATACACTTCTGACCCCGGCTTATCTCATTGGATTGATCTTAGTCTTTATTATTCTCTTCTGACCCAGCATTTATTAATAGACTTATTGATATAAGGTGATCTATACTCTGACGTGGCTGGCTATAATTTTGGTTTCCGATTGCCTAACGATTTGTTCCGTTGTTCTTGTACATTATCATGTCGATGTCGAAACGAACAAAATTTATCAACGCTCAAGCTTGGGAGCAGGTAGTAAACTTATATCTTTACTTTCACAATGAAAAAGATAATGGCGGGCCTCGGTCAGAGTGTCGATAAGGGGGCGGATTCTAAGTTTTTTTTTCCTTGGCGCCCCCTTATCTACACTCCAACCCGGGCCTCTGTTAACAAGACCTAGAGATCACGTTGCCGCAGCTCTTGGCATTTACAAAAAGACCGTTTCCCGAATAGTTACAGAATTGCATGGCCCGATTTCCAGATTTTGGAAATCGGGCCTCGAAGACAATGCCGTGGAAACGCCAAATTCTAGAAAGAGACGAAAAGTAATGTCGGCATTGATAGTTTTGATGCGGAAGCAATAAGAAACTATATTTATGGATATTACTCTAGAAAAGAATATCCTACTGCTAAAAAGCTATTAGAATGGTTAAAAAAGCTAGGCTTATTTTCTGGATATAACATATCTCTGAAGAAGGTCTTGAAGGCTAGAGGATTCAAATACAAAAAAGCTGACAAGTGTAAAATATTAATGGAGCGCCAGGATGTGAACTGAAGAAACTATCATTCTTACGGCAAATGAACAAAGTAAAAGATTGAAATAATGGCGTGTTTCTGGATGAAACATGGTCTTATCTTTGACAACCAGCTGTCCGTTCAAAAAAAAGAAGGCATTGGTGAACAGAGCAGCAAATATGACTGGTGGTTGCTCCCCTCCAGACCAATTTACCCAAGAAGATGCAATGGTTTTAAAACTTTTAAATAAATCATCCCTTGTTGGCCACCCGGACTGCAAGGAGTCAAAGGTGTTCTTCTTTGGTAAGTAAATGTAGCTAACATAACCCATACTCTAGTTACTCGGTGAATATCTGAGCCTCTGTCACATAATACTGTTTTATTTCAGGCAGTACGGGTAGCCAATAAAATGTTGCGGAGTCAGCACAAATAGTTTAAGAATGACATTATTGAGATTGGTGAAGATATTTAGATTGGTGAGTATGAATTATTTGACATAGTGAGCCCCTATGCATTGTTACCACACCCACCCACTGATCTAAATCTTAAGTTCTTTAGTTGACTAAGCGAGGTCCTTTCATTAATCTATTTGTTTTTAATTTCAGAGGATACATCCAGCCCGTCATGTGTAGCTGTGCCAGAAATAAGAAATGTGATTGAGATTGGTAAGTAATGTAACTTTATATGTACAGTCAAGGAAATTAAAACCCGACCCACCTAGAGTTGAATATCATATAGCAAACTAGAACCAAAAGAAATTTATTGATGTTTCATTTACTGGTTTTTCGACCTCATGCATTATGAGTGTCAGATGACTTTTCAATTAAATGTGAGGGGGTTTAATTTCTGAGACTGTACAATCATAAAAAGTAGATATGTAACCTTTCCTTAGTAAGAGTATAGAGCTCACAGTATCTAGTAACACTTGTACTAGCGTGGGGCCAGAAGCAATGTAAGTGTCTGTACGTAAATGTTTTTAAATGTTGTGTATCTATCTTATTTCTATACAAACTTTTTTGAACAGTTTTGAAAACTATTGCCTACTAATAATAATAATACTTTTTTTTTAATAAATAACAGATGAAGGGATATTACCTCCCCCACGAGAATTTTTGGAATCAACAGAAGCTCCGAAAACTCTTACAAAAAAGAACAAAAGGAATGTTGCATCAAAAAGAATGCAAAAATCTTTAGACGCAGCAATTTCGCTATAATATTATCGAATAAAAATTTAGAAGAGAAAAATATATACAAAAAAGAATTTTATCAAGAATTCATCAAAGAATTGCGCTGTCAATCTGATGCAGTATGCAGAATTGCAGATAGTTTGACGGCATGGGCAAATACGAGTAATTTTTAACCAGAGGCTTTAATAAGTTATATTTAATGATGATCAAGCCAATGATGGAAAACAGGGACACTAATTCTTAATAATTTTCTCCAAGAAACCAAATATCACTGTGATTATGTATATATATATATATATTAGACTAATTTAAGGTAATATAGTTAGTAGTTCAATTTTAAATGTTGTGATTTTGATATTTTTAAGACTGATTTATGGTAGAAGAGATACTTTATAACCCACAGTTTCAAGATCTATCAAAAACGGGTAGCCAAATCTAACTCATACAAATAAAGATTTGGTAACAAACTCACACGAAAAATTTTTATTACTAATACTGTTAAGAAAAAATATATTTGTTTTTGTTGAACTCATGAATAATAAAAAATAAAAGATTTTTATACACTTAAATTATGTTTTATTGCGCGACAATTGTTATACAAGTAAAATAGTATAGTATATATGATAATATAGAATAATTTGGTAGGTTCACATAGCTCCTTTCATCATGATCCATTGAGGCTGGTGGAACAATTGCTATATTAGTACACTCGGCGCCACGAATAAAGAGCTCTCGGAGAAACTGGCGGGGATTACTGCGCATGTGTACAGTCGCGGCATAATTCCGAAGTGCGTTTTTAGGGTTAGTGTGAAGGAATGAGTGTTCAGGACTTTCTTCACTTCTATTTTTTCTCTGTTTGATATTTTGTTGATTGGGATATTAGCCGATGTAAATAATGGACTTTGTGTCAAATAAACTAGGTACTCTCTATTGACAACATTTGTTAACGTCAAGGTTGAAACCTATATATAAATAACCCCCTAGCATAGAATGCCCCTAGTCACTAGGGCCTAGTGAATATAGATACTTGTAGTAATAGTCCTGCACACTCTTTTCTTCCTGCTGACTAATAATTTGTAACAATTAAACCACAATTAAGTTTTTCATCAGACTTCTTCATCAGTATTTCATCAGACTCTTTTTTGATATAACAGTTCACATCGTAAACCATTTTTCTAGCTTGCCTAGTCAGTACTTTATTTTTCGGCATTTTCGTCCGGGGCGAAAGATAACGTTGGGTAATATTGTATGCGACTGTACTCAAGAAGCTTCGAGACGTGCTTTCAGTGCGGGCATCGGGAAGCGACTGATCAACGAATCAGGTGCCGGCGCTGACTACCGCCCCCGTCGCTCCTCACTTCCCCGCGCCAAACACTTGTGAAAAGTGACTACTGCGCATTCAAGGACAAAGCTCTTTAGTCGTGGCGCCGAGTATACAGTCTATGCAGCCAGTGATTCCAGCGAACCCATACATGTCATAAGAACTGATAAAGTAACATTGTAAGTATCTACCTAATTTATATAAAATCAAGCTTGTAAGTCTTACTCTCTCACTACAGAGTTCATTTCTTGAAATGAGTCAGGAAAGTGGACCCACTGGCCAAATATGGTAGGATCATTTAGGGCTTCCACCACCTCTTGAACACATCTTGACACTGTTGGTTGCGAAATACTAACAATAAAATTGTTTCCCACCGGAGTTTGATAGCAGCCAGTAGAAAAAAGTTTAAAGCGCAGAAAACCTGAAACAATCATAAAAATATTGGTTAGCAGTGGGTTCACATAAAACAAAAACCCAAGTTGGTACATAGGTCCATGGATTCCTATACATACCACAAAAAGTCGTCTGTTTCATGTGGTTATATTCCAAATTACAAATGTCTTTATTACTGTAGATATTTACATATACTTAGCAATCGTCATTTTTTGCCACTACACTGGACCACTGTGGGAGAGATAGGTAGGGCACATACTAATTTTTCTACGAAGAGGGGTACTTACTTTCGTCTGTAATTTTATTTCTTTTTGCTGCATCAGTGGTTCATATCATAACGTCCATGGATCTTTGGAATGGCGAAAGTTTTTCACAAAATCTCTGTCTGCTAATTCCCATGGATCGATCCTCCATTGGACGCGACAGTTGTAAATCGTCCACTTAACCTGCTACAAAAGCAGCAACAAAACTGTGCAATGATGACATTTTCAGTTATTTCTCAGTTTAGCAATCTCATCTCAAATAAAACGGTAGTGATTATATTCTCTTTGATCTCAAACAAACTCATGCTTCTTGACAGTTTAACTTTTTTTCATGAGCTCAAAGTCGATATTTTCAATGTCGACTGCCTCAGAGTAGTCGATACGTATCGAACTGATTTGCTCGATAATTTATCGATTGTGACTTTTTGTCATTGCATGAGAATAGGTTAATCGTGATATTTATCGAAATGTGTCATTTGGATCGATAAATGTCGAATGTGATAAAATATCGCCATTGTGAGAATTGGCCCCGGTCTTCGCATGTCAATGAAGTCAGTCGCCGAGTATTTGCAACTTTTCTCTCTCTCAGGAGACTTCAGTAGTTCTTGCCTCGACAGACCAAAATCACTCTCGCTCAGTCTCTCCTTCTACCCCTCATCGAATATGCTGATGTATGCTGGGTCAGTGCTAGGGTTGCCAGACGGTACAGAAAAAAAAACCGGACATTTTTTATCAAAGGGTCACCCCTTTGCTTTTTTTTGGTAAAATTTGTCGTAAATTACCTAAAATTTCTGAGGTTGAATACAATGAAACCCTATTACTGCTATTGGTGGGCAAAAATCAGGTTTTAACATATTTTGCACTACTTGCTACTTACTGCTTTTAATAATTGTTTGTTGCTTGAAATTGTGTCTTCAAAATATTCTAGACCGGACAGCCATTCAAAAAACCGTACTGTCCGGTCCAAAACCGGACATCTGGCAACCCTGGTCAGTGCTAACGAAGAACTACTGAACAAACTCGAACGACTTCAAAATCTCGGGATTCGGTTTATCTTCGGGCTGCGCAAGTACGAACATGTATCACAACATCGCAAGGAGTTAAAGTGGCTGCCGATCCGTCTCCGCCGGGATTCTCACATTCTCAATTTCCTCTACAATATTTTACGGAATCCACGGTATACAACTTTACAACGAGACAGTTTTCAATTTCTTTCTTCCAGCAGGTCTCGGAGAACTCACGCATTTTCATTGCTCAAAACTCCACAGCTTAACACCGCGTCCTATGAGCATGGGTTTAGACTCCGGGCCATTCTGTTCTGAAATGCACTCCCTGGCACCATCAGGGACAGTCCTACTCTCAATATATTTAAAAGTCGCGTGAAGAAGCATTACCTCTCTCTTTAGAATTACAGGTAGTAAGTATGTAAGTATTTATTAGCACATTTATATACATAGTCAGGTCATAAGTTCTGTCACATGTGCAATATGAAATAATTTAGACATGTTTATTATTTATGTAAACATTTATATAGCAAAATGAACTTAATAAAACATAGATTCTTATGGTAATAAAGTTTATTCAAAATGACCCCCGCGATTTTGAATACAGGCCTTTATTCTGCGCGGCCAGTCGTCTATCGCAGCACGAACGAGGTCCATGTCAATATCGGCGGCTGCCTTAATCAAGGATGCCTTGAGTGACTCCAAATCAGGATGAGGCTTTGAGCAGGCCTTTTCCTCCAAGTGTTGCCATATCTTGTAATCTAACGGACTCAAATCTAGACTGGAGGAGGGCCAGTCTTCGTGCCGGATGAAGTCAATTTCACGCGCCGCCAGCCAGTCTTGTGTGCTTTTCGCTCTATGAGCTGGCGCAGAATCTTGTTGGAATACCCAGTGTCTGTTATTAAACATGGTATGAGAAACAGGTTCCACAAGGTTCTTGAGGACTGTATTTTGATACACAACTGCATTCGTTTTTACGCCTTTCTCACAAAAATGTACCTCAGTTAAGCCCCAATAAGAGACTCCCAACCAAACCATGAGCGAGGATGGAAAATTACCTCTTTGGTGCACGCGGAATACGGGTTGCTCGCTTCTTCACTGCTGTGTGCGTACACCTTATCATTTTGTTTGTTGCAGCTCTCTTCCACGGTGAAAATTTTTTCATCCGAAAAAAGAATTTCCCGATGCTTTTTTCCCGCGTACCGCTTCAACATAGCGCGGCATCTCTTCAGTCTCAGGTCCATTAAACGAGCGTCCAAACGATGTCCTGTTTTTCTTCGATATGCCCTAAGCCCTAAGTCTTCATTTAACACCCTTTTCACCGTGGTCCTGCTTAACCCAATCTGAAGGGCCAACAGTTTCTGCTTACGTATGGGATTTCTTTGAATTCGCGCCTTCACAGCTTTTATCACTGCTGGAGTCCTAACAGAGCGAGGGCGACCACTTCTTGACCTGTCACCTACACTAGAGTCTTCATTGTATCGTTTTATGGTACGATAAACGAATCTTTTGTTTATATTCAAAGGAGATGTATTTTTTCGGTACTGATTTTTGAACCATAATCATATGCGGTTTTTCTGGTAGGGAAACGAGTATAAATAAAGCCTACGAAATTATTTATTTTATTAAAACCGCCATTCTTTATTAATTTTGAAAAAATGATTTGTATGGGTAGGATTTATAACCTGCATCCTTTGCTTAACTTTTCAGCAAAAAAAAAAACTAATTCATTCAATTGTCATTTTTGACACTTTCCCCATGTTCCGAGTCACACAATAATCGATTACAGCGTCTACGATGCCATCGTTTTGTATCGCCAAAGCTAAATCGGAACGGCTTCGTAGATGATTGTTGCGTGACTCGGAACAGGGGTTCTTGACAATGACGTGACAGAACAGTGTTGCCATAATAAATTATTGTTCTGGGTGGCTGTTTTATTTAAAATAATAATTATTTTAAAATAACAGTAACAAAAAAACGGCGGTTTTAAAAAATGATCACGATATGTATTTAGAACCTTTAAATTATATTCTTTCATATAAATACGGTTTTAACTTGGTTCATGACTATTTCGAATAAAGTACCAACTCTCTTGGAAAAAGTACACATCTCCTTTGTCAGTAAGTCGAAAATCTGGATTGGCGCGTAACCGCAACGCAATAACTGCGACACGGTCTTCTTTAAGTGTCCACTCCATATTTAAAAATGAGGAAAATTCTAAAAAGTACACATTTTTATTTTCATGAAAAATTCGAAATTCGAATTCAATAAAATTTTTTGTGGCCAGCGTTCTAAATTCAAAAGTTTTTATTGTGTGACAGAACTTATGACCTGACTGTGTATAATAGTAGCAGTTAGTATTATATTATAAGTATTTAGTATATAATTATAGTCATTATATGTTTTATTTTATTTATTAATATTTATGTAAGTACTCGTCCATTTCTTCATATTGTTGTACACATAGGTCTACCCCTGCTCAGCAATTAACATTTCCAACTTTAACCTGGTTTGCTGGAAGAGATCTCTTATTAGAGATAAGCTCGCCTTTGTACACTATTTTTATGTAACTTTTTTTTATATCATTTGTGTGCAAATAAAGAAATTATGAAATGCACACCATACGGTTTCTTATATGGACCGATGATTCAGCGGCCTCCACATCAAAAGTCCCATCAAGGAATGCCCGCCTTATTATTTGTCAGGCAGGCTCAGCTCAAGGCTCAAAGATTATTTCCCGTTTATTTTGATTCGTCACGACAAAAACTAAATAAGACACTATCGATTATCGGATGATCGATTAATTCAATTTAATCGATGATTTTAAGCAGGTCGCCTTATAGCAGAGACCTCTCAAAAGAATTACGGTAAAGTGTCTATAACTTAAGGTCATCGGCGAACAAGTGAAATTGTGATTGCTTGAAGTACCCATGTCGTTCACAAACACATTAAACATAATTGGAGCCAGATGAGAGCCCTGAGGGACGGTCGAATAAGCCTAAAATGATTTTATGGTATACCTACAAATTGCTACTCTGCACTTTCTGCCCTCCAGATACGACTGCAGTCACTTGATAAGGCTGCCCCCGTTGCCAAGCATAGGTAGTTTGCCATTTGGTTGAAGCCTGTGATTAACTCTGTCGAATGCCTTGCTAAAATCGGTGTAGATTACCTGTTTGGTAAGAGACCATTTGAAAAATTCATCAAAAAATCAAATGCTCTCACACTTCCACCGTACAAAACAACTCCACGCCAAACAATACGGTTTCACTAGGGGTAAATCAACTAAGGATGCAGGTATTACCCTTATATCTCATATTTATTCTGCATGGGAGGCCGCACACGATGCTATGGGTATTTTTTGCGATCTGTCAAAGGCATTTGATTGTGTTGATCATGATACGCTACTAATAACATTCAAACATTACAGAGTTAGAAATAAAGCGTTGGATCTACCAAGATCATACCTAAGCAATATAATTCAAAAGACAGAAGTCAACGGCGTCAAATCTTATGGATCGGGAGTAAAAATTGGCGTTCCACAAGGTTCCATATTAGGCCCTTTCTTATTCCTGATATATTAACGTTCTACCTTTTATGGTGGAGAAATTGACTGACATAGTGTTGTTAGCCGATGATAATTCACTGGTCTTCAAAATTGAAAGACAAAAGGAAGATTTTGATGATGTTAATAGATTATTGTCTTCAACCTTGAATTGGTTCACAGTTGATAATTTATTATTAAACGCTGGTAAAACCAATTGTACCAAATTCTCACTTCCAAATGTCAGGCAAGTTTGAGACCAGTTTAGTGTCAGACAGTAGCACTTTATAATTAGTAAATGACACGAAGTTTCTTGAAATAACCATTGATAGCAAATTGCAGTGGGGACCCCACATAGATAAACTAGCTAGTAAATCAACTTCTGCAGCTTACACGGTTAGGAACATCTGACAAAACACGGATGTGGCTACATCTAGGCTAGTATATCTTAGTTACTTTCATAGTGTCATGTCCTGTGGTATCTTGTAACTATTTTTATTTTACAGAAAAGAGCTATTCGAGCAATTAATAAATCAAAACGTACACACCCCTTCAAGAAATCTTTTTAAAGAAATTAACATACCTTCTAACTGTAGCTAGTCAATTTATTTTAGAAAATGTAAAATGTATGTACGCAAGAACCTTACAATATTTTCGAAACTTAGCAATTGCTGTAATATTAACCTAAGAAATAATCACAGACTAGTTGCTTTCCTGTTTAGACTCGCGAAGATTAGCAATTCTTTCAAGGGCCAGTTCATTCTCTACTACAATAAGATACCTCTGGAGATTTTGAAATTGCCTTTTGAGCAATTTAAAAAGCATGTTAAAGCGACTTGGTTGAAAAAGGGATATTACAATATTCAAGACTACTTAAATGATGGGACTGTAAGTGGCTAGCAATCTAGCTGAACACAGGCCTTGGTTTCATAATTTTGTAATTATGTATTCCTGCTTATTAATTATAGTAATTATATGCTTTGTTATTAAGTCTCGATCTATAGTGTAAAACACGTGTACCATGTCGTTGATTGTGGCACAGTTACCGAATGAGAAACCCCAATCGCTAGTGTTTAATGACCTATACGTTCACAATCGGCCTTAGATCGGGGCGCAGGTACCTCCCGTAGGAAACTATTTCCTGGCAGAGACATCTGGAAGCCCAAGGCTGGGTGAAAGGGGTCAAGGATACTAATTAAGTCTGTACTTTGGGCCAAGCCATCAATGGGTACATTTCCCAGCACTAGATCCAAAACTTTCGATTGAAAAATCGAGACATGATTGACGTTTGAAACTGTCTAAAGTTAAGATATCCAACAGGGTATTGTTAAGAGTATTACTACGGGCGTCGGGAGTAGTCTGAATGAGTGAAGCGTGTTTGATCCAAGTTAAGTTATGTCTCGCAAATTAAAGTCACCTATAAAGATTACTTTATTGGCTTGATCCATAGCGTTCTGAGCGTAAGGAAGTATCAATGTTGTCACGTTGTCTTTTCTATAATTTGTGTAACGGAAGTAAACTGCACATATGTCTAACTTTTCCCAATTATTGCCTAACTAGACATTTATGCTAACCCAGAGATCTTCTCCGGGGCCCTCAAGAGCAACAACTCTCTGAATTGACAGCTTTGAGACAGAAATAAATACACCCCCATCTCCCGTACTAAAATTACTTTTATACTACACCTGCTCGGAAAGTACCTTGATACTTTATCAAATTTACGGTAGAAAGTACGTCATTGCATATCGAACAAATATGCGGGGAGAAAACGCATCTGAGCGGGAGAGAAAAGTGTATAAAAATCAATTTCTTACCTGGTTTTTTTTTATTTTGGGTAAGACTATGCGCCGGTAACCTAAATATCAAAAGCCAAAAAGTTTTTACAGTGAGTTTTTATCTCCAAGTTCGCAAAATGACACTGGCCACTAGCTGTGTGTTGGATGGTGTCAAACAATTTTAAAAAAGAACATGTGAAAATTGCAGACGCCATTGGCGCCATTTTCAATTTGTGTTGTTTGAGGATTCAGTTTTCGTAGAAAGTAAAATAAAACTATCAAAATTATAAGTAGTGATAGTGATGATGAAGATTTTTTAACTCCGCCGCAGTTGAAGGAAACAGCAAAAATACTGATTGATAACCTTTTACCACAGAAATCAATTAAAAAATATAATAAAACTTATGACGATTTTTTGCAATGGAAAACTGAAAAAAATGCGGCATCTTTTTCTGAAACTGTTTTGCTAGCTTATTTCAGTGAAAAAGCGCAAAAATACAAACCAAGTACGTTATGGTCTATGTACTCAATGTTGAAAAGTACTATATTGACAAGAAACGACATAAATATTCAAGAATACAAAAAACTTACAGCATATCTGAAAAGAAAGTCGGAGGGATTCCGTAGTAAGAAATCAAAAGTGCTTACTACAAAGGATGTTTATACCTTTTTGCAGAATGCTCCAGATGACAAATATTTGTTGATAAAGGTAAGTTTATGAACAAAATGCACTGGTTTATGATTTATTACGTACCTATTTATGAGTAGAAATCTACTAGGTTTTCATGTTTGATATATTTTGTTTACAGGTTATTTTGATTTTAGGAGTAAATGGGGCCTGTCGTGCGCAAGAACTTGTGGATATGACAACAGACGATATCGAAATCCTCGAAAATGGAATAATCGTCAATATTCCTAACATAAAAACCAAAATTCAGCGATCATTTGTTATATCGGGCTTATTTTATGAGATAGTGAAGAAATATAACGAAATTCGCCCCAGTGACCCCAAAACCAATCGGTTTCTACTACAATATAAAAACAAAAAATGTACGAAACCAGTAATTGGGAAAAACAAAATAAGTACTGTGCCAAGAGAAATAGCTTCCTACCTTAATTTACTCAATCCACTAGAATACACTGGCCACTGCTTTCGCAGAACTTCAGCGACTATTCTTGCCGATACTGGTGCTGATTTAACCACAATAAAACGTCACGGTGGTTGGAAATCGTCCGCTGTTGCAGAAAGTTACATAGAGAATTCCGTAGAAAACAAAACACGAATAACATCAACGAGCGCGGCGATGCCAGATGCCCCTCAGCAGCCAGTTGCCCCTTTGGCACCACAGCCTTCTGCGAGCGCAGTGCCAACAGCACAGCCAGTTATTCCTCCTAAATTGTCGCAAACATCTCAAACAAACATTAATGGAAAAAGTGTTACATTAAGCTTCACTAACTGCAACAATTTCAATATAAATTTCAATTAGTAAAAATTTAGTTTTTTATTTTCATCGTAGGTGTAGTATAAAGCACTATGTATCACTCGAGAGAAAGTGCGATTCCCGATCTCGGGTGTTTTAAAGCCCTCGCCTACGGCTCGGGCTTCAAACGACACCCTCGACGGTAATCGGTCACTTTCTCCTCTCGGTGAACAATGTACTATTAAATTATTGAAGAGCGATCACGTCTATAAACCATGTATCGGTCATCAAAGAATCAAAGAGCTCTGAGTCGAAGATTTCGTCATGTAACCAAGTTTTCCCCAGTACGATTATATCATGATCAAAGTTCAGCATATTATTGAAAAAATTGGCAGTTTTATTATATAGACCGCGAACATTTTGCTAATATATATTTAGCTTATTTTTTTACAAATTGAACGTGTTGGATTCATATACCAAATTATCCTCAAAAAAGTATTTATAACTACTACATATCTAGGGTATACCAAATTATCCTCAAAAAGTATTTATAACTACTACATATCTAGGGCTGCCATCCGTCCGGGTTACCCCGGATTTGTCCTAGTTTGGAGGGCATCCGGAGAGCGTCCGGGCGGGGTTTTTAAAAAGTGGACTCTTTTTATGACAGGGGAAAGCCGATTAACTTGATATAGTGGAATGCCAGCCTTTCATAGTTAAAAATTCGGAAAGAATAGTACATTGTTTGACGACCCGAATGGCCGAGTCGGCAATGACGCTGCCTACGAAACCAAGGGTCCCGGGTTCGAGTCCCGGTGGGGGCAAATATTTGTTTGATGAGAACGGATGTTTGTACCCTAGTCCTGGTTGTTTATCTATCTAAGTATAATATTTATCTATATAAGTATGTGTATCGTTGTCTAGTACCCAAGATACAGGGAATCCTAGTTTGGGGCTATATCAAAGTGTGTAAATGGTGTCCAAGGTATTATTATTGTTCACCGAGAGGAGAAAGTGACCGATTACCGTCGAGGGTGTCGTTTGAAACACCCGAGATCGGGAATCGCACTTTCTCTCGAGTGATACATAGTGCTTTATACTACACCTACGATGAAAATAAAAAACTAAATCTTTACTAATTGAAAACTGAATCTACGAAACGAATACTACGAAAACTGAATCCTCAAACAACACACAAATTGAAAATGGCGCCAATGGCGTCTGCAATTTTCATATGTTCTTTTTTCAAATTGTTTGACACCATCCAACACACAGCTAGTGGCCAGTGTCATTTTGCGAACTTGGAGATAAAAACTCACTGTAAAAACTTTTTGGCTTTTGATATTTAGGTTACCGGCGCATAGTCTTACCCAAAATTAAAAAAAAAAAACACGTAAGAAATGGATTTTCATACACTTTTCTCTCCCGCTCAGATACGTTTTCTCCCCGCATATTTGTTCGATATGCAATGACGTACTTTCTACCGTAAATTTGATAAAGTATCAAGGTACTTTCCGAGCAGGTGTAGTATAATAGTACATTACTTCAGAGGGAAGAAAGTGACAGTTCCATACCGAGATTATGGCATTTGCGCCACGAGCTTGCGAGGGGCGCAAACCATTTGAGGTATGGAACTGTACTTTATCCTGAGGTATGTATAGTGCTTTTTATTACACCTACGAGGAAAATTATAGACATAAATGCATCCATATTTTACAAAAAACACAAAGATAAATGCTAAATCAATCGAAGTTTTTGCGAAAATGCGCGGGCTTTTCCTTTTTTTATTCGGCCGTTTCTGGAGTAGGCTAAGATGACCTTATGATCTTAGCCTGCAGCCACTTCTTCCGTGATTCCGCGCGTTTTATATACAAAAATAATTTCGTTTTTAATTTTCTGTATGCACCAAGGAGGTTGGTAACTGGTAAAAAAAAACTGTATGTGGCCAGTAACAATTTACTTGAAATTTAATTAGTAGACAGTTAAAGTCTCTTTGCAGTATGACTGCTGACAAATAAAAAGAAAACGGGTATGTAATGGAATTTCATACATACTTCCCACCCTTGGGTCGGAAGGATTTTCATACAAACTTCCATACCTTGGGATGAAAGGATTTGAAGGGCGGGATAAAGGCGTTTCTTCCCTCTAATTGGTATAATTAGTATGTATTTTCAGAGCAGGTGTGATAAAAAGATATTTTATCAAAAATTGGGAAGACCGAAAAATATCAAAATAAGTTAAAAGAACGTACAGTTAATTAAGTAAAGTACATATAGTATTTTTATATGTAGAATTTAGAAGCAAATTAGGTAGATTACCTACCTAGACAAATTATAATTTGTTTTTAATAATTTATAATATTTTATAATTTCATTGATGACATGAAGAAGAGTTCCTACTTATGTTTGTTACCAGGTTTAAGTTTAAGTGGATTTTCTATAAATTAATAAAAATATGAATACTAAGTTTTTATTTTATTTTATTGTAATTTTTTTTCGAGGGAGTCCTGGGAAAAAATCTTAATTTCACCCAAATGTCCGGGGTTTTTTCCTGGACACGTAATTTAGCTGATGGCAGCCCATATATATCATCAATTAAAGGTGCTGAGGTGCACCACCCTTCGCACATGAATTCTATCAGCTGCGCTGTGACGTCTCATGTAGACCATAGTTTAAATCTGTTACCATTTGTCTTGTTCATGTGTTGTGTGAGTAATGTCTAGGAGTTACTAAGGCTACGTTAAAAATTTAATTGAATATTTCATTGACTAAAACCGAGAAGTGTCGTGTGAAAAAATAATCGTACCTACTGTACAACCTTCTAGAACCAACCTTTAGATCACCTCACTTAGAACATTCTACAATCTTTCCATCCTAGAAGAGTTCTTCCAGAACTGTGTAAAACCTTCAAGACCCATCCTTTAGATCACCTCACCTAGAACATTCTAAAAACTTTCCATACTGGAAGAATCCAGAACTGTATAAAACCTTCTAGAACCAACCTTTAGATCACCACACATAGAACATTCTAGAATATTTCCATTCTAGAAGAGTTTTTCCAGAACTACGTACAAACTTCTAGAACCAGATAAGATAACCTCACCTAGAACATTCTAGAATCTTTCCATTCTAGAATTCGTCTTCCAGAACTACGTAGGTACAACCTTCTAGTAAGTACCACCTTTCAGATCACCTCACCTAGATCATTCTAGAATCTTTATATTCTAGAATCGTTCTTGCAGAACTATGTTATAACTTCTAGAACCACCCTTTAAATCATCTCACCTAGAACATTTTGGAATTATTCTTTCGGTTCATGTACCGCGTTCAAGAACCACCCTTTAGATCACCTCACCTACAACATTCTAGAATATTTCCTTATACATTATTTTATTTTATAGAATCGTTATTCCAGAACTACTTGAACATTTTAGAACCGACATCTAGGTGACCCAGATGATGCGCTCTTGGATCTGACGTGAAATAGACCAGATTTCGCCTAGTGGACCCCATAGTGAAAATGTATAATTAAAAATTTGTCTAAACTAATCCTTCTTTATGTTTCAGACTTGCAGTGGATCAGATGTCACCCTGCATGTGTCGCCTACCAACCCTGCAATATTTCTGTACCAGAAGTTTGGCTTCAAAGTAAGTAAGACAGATAGTTTCCTATTTCTAGGGTTTCAGGTAACGTAATGAAAATGCAAGAATGCTAAAATCCATATTTATTTTTATTTTGGCTCACATTGATAAACCCTTCTGTAACAAGATGGTCATAGATCTTCCTAGTTTTATTCACGTCTATCTTGATGATCTTCCTTGCATCCAACAATCGGAGTGAGCCAAGTTTATTATTCTCATTTATCATCAGCTCTTTGAACTCCAGATAATTTGCTGGCATTAGCCTAAGATTCGAACATAGAGCCTTCTCCTGCATAGTCAGGAGGTGGAACCCTGGCATATCAATAATGTCCAACGGCATTGCCGGTTTCTTGACCTGCCAGTCTTTGGATGTGTACATTCGCTTCACAGGTGATTGTTGTTCAAACTTTAATGCCATGATGGAGGTGGACTGTTTCTGTTCTTTTAGTATGTTGTCATGTTCTGTTTTCATCTGCCTGTACAACTTGGCACCATACAGAGACCTAATTCCCAGTCTACGGTACTCACATAACCTGACTATTCTGTGTAATAGCTCTGATTCAAGACTAAGTGATTCCATAAATGCATCGAACTGCATTCCCATCATGAACTGCATGAACACCAGCAACCTCTCTGACTTAAATCTGGTCAGTGTCTCATCAAACTTCTGCACCCATGACACTAAACGGTGAGGTAGTATAAGGCCGTGCTGCTGTATTATTTTGTAACGCCGCTGTCTTTCTTTCAGCCTTGTATTCAGTGCGTTGACTAGAGACACCTTCAGGGCATCCATACATTCATCATCATCATCTTCTTCGTCAGAATAATTACTCTCAATATTGAATATGCTCTCTGCATTGTGATCATAACTTAGCTCAAACTCTGACCTGTAAGCATTGTAACCGGCCAAGTATTGATCTGACATATTGTTCCTTGGTGGATCTATGGATTTTTCCATGCTGTACAGATATGGTATCACAGACTGTGGAAACATAGACTGATGTGTTTCTGGAAGTGTATCCAGCTCTTTGAATTGTACATTTTCGATGTAATACTTCCTGTAATGCTCCTGGCATTCTAGTTTGGATCTTGAATGTACAGTTTTGGCGATCTCTTCCCAGTTACCATAGCCATAAGTTGACAAGGCCGACAGCAGTTTGCACTCCTCTTTGGCTGACCAATTGCAGTTTTCAAAGAGCGGAAAATCGTTTCGCCTTACCGCGTATCTGTGGTCGTTTCTGTGTGTTTTAACCTCTTGTCCAGAGGAGAAGCAAGCAGTGCATAGGTTAGCATCGCAGTCACAGCACTCTATATAGGGCTCCTGCGTGTTTTCGCCACACGAATCGCACTTAGACTGTAATATGTCATTGGACATTTTTCCCCTCAGGTTGAAGAGCTGGTGCAGGATTTCTACGAGAAATACTTCGACATCGACTACAAGGGGTGCCGGCACGCACTGCTTCTGAGACTGACGAGATAATAAACTATTCAACTGAACTTGTTGTTTCTTTGCTTGCAACTATACAAATAACAAAGTACTACGATACACAACAATAATCTGACTGAACAAATCCTCGTAGACTAGACAAAGCTCGTAGCGACTAGCGAGACAGGTGAAACGAAGCGAGTAGCGACACAAGGGCAAGCGTTCGTTTTGGATTAGGTTGTATAATTTGAACTGAACTGACAGCCAGTGGTGCCGTTAGGAAAATATAGTTTGTGGCTACATAAAATAAAAAGTGGCCAGTTTTATAAAAAAAACACTTTCGAAATGTGGCTAGAATTAGCTAAATATCATATTCTTTGCCTACCTTAATATTCTATTATATTGATAAAATAATATTATCATAAATAATGATATCGTTTCGGTAGGTATATTATGATATGATACTCCGTAAAAGGCGATAACCTTAGATTTATTTAAAATTACTTACTCAGTCGACTTTCAACAGTGATAATCTAATCTAAAAATTACTAAAAGTAGCTAGAACTTGCTAGATTCGTTTTGGTGGCTAAAATTGATTATCTTTGGCTAAAACCGTTGAAAATCCGCTAGATCTAGCAACAAAGTGGCTAGAACGGCAACACTGCTGACAGCAGGACAGTCATATTGATTTATAACGGGTTAGAAAGGGAAAAAATATGACATGGGCAGAAGTGCGTTTCGCAATTAAATTGTCCTGCGCGCCGCCCCGCCCCGTTAAGTTGGCCTACTGTCAAAAAAATAGAGAAAGGAATATCCGGTTGCCAGACTCAGATCACAATTCCCCATTTTCAAAAAATAAGATGGGTGGTTTATAGGTAGCTACATACCGCTTCAACCACGACACATACGTAAATTAAATAGTGTAAGTGACGTGTGTCGGTATACAATGCCAGCAATTAGTAGAAGTCCTAAATCAAATTGCAAATCATTCTCAGAATTTTTAAAACAATAAATCAGAATTTACATCACCGAAAGACTTGTCACTCAGGTTCATAATTTCTGTAATGCACAACAATAATAAGAGATATCTTGCAGCAAACCAGGTTAAGATGGGAAAGGTTGATTGCCGTTATATTTAATTTAATTACCAATGCATATATGTTTGTGTAGGCTGTAAGAGGAATGTGTTTGTAAATTAAAAAAACACTGATTATTTCATTATAATTTTTTATTCAGTTAAATATGTATACATCAGATTCTTTAATCAGACCTCCAATTTGGCGATCCCGGAATCGCGGTATTTAAAAAAAAAGGTGCATGTCTTATTAGCTAACAGCACAACTTTATATAAATATTCATCCGATTATCCAATGTCTACTTATTATATCCTTAAAAAAACTTAAATTTTATGAAGATTCCAAATCAAAAATTTTGCAGCCCTCACAAATGCTATCCGTTCTTGATTACGAAAATACGTATGTTTTTTGGAGCCATCATGGCGCCAAAAATCGAGACGGTGGGAAATAATAAACCGAGTGACATTTCGCCATTTCAATTCTCAACAAATATAATGATCACTAAAATATTTTTTTCTTACCCAAAATGGGTAAATGCTATCCAAAATGGGTAAATGACCACCAAAAGTTGCAGAAAATATCAGGGTAAAAACTGCGGAAGCTTAGGTTTGTCCTTCGTGTTAGGTTGAATATATAAGAACATCGCGTATCTTCATCGTATATATTTATATATATATATATATATATAGTATCTACATCGCGCTTCTCAGTTAACACACGTACTTATCCCCTCTATGTCAAATTTAAATCCAAACTGTGTAAATTTCGCACCGATCGTGACGAAACAAACACCAAAAGAATCCGTTTCTAAAGATCTACACTGAAACATAAACAGGTTGTTACACCACTCAGCAAAAAGTACATTAAACTCAAAAAATCAAGCAGAATCAGTCGTTAATTTTCCGGTCGCTGTTGCTAGCTATCGATTGCCGAGGCCTAACGCGGTGAGTCACAAACCGTAGCCACGCCCTCCAGCAGTCAGCCGATCGCAAATAATAGTAATAATATATACTCCAATTTCGTCGTTACCTGCCAGCGAGCGGCTGCCACAGCCGTGGTCGTGAAACTGCGTAGCCCACGCTATCGAGACACAGTCCTTGCGGCTGTAGCTATATTTAACTAGGCGAACTCGAAGGACAAACTAAGTTCCACGCATCTAGGTTACGGAGGACTCCGGGAAGCAGTATTTGTTTCAGAACATCTTACGCTTGCAAACAAATCACTGCACGCAGCGGCTCGCAAGAAATCCAAAGAAGTTGGATACACATTCGTTTGGGTCCGCAACGGAAAAATCTTCGCAAGAAAGGATACAACAAGTCAAGCTCTACTCATTCGCAACCACGATAGCTTAAAATTGATGTGTTAAGTTAAAAGTATTTTAGTGCTTCCACAACCTGACATTATGGAGTCATTACATTACATTCGCTAGAAATGTTCGCGGCTTACGCACTAAATTTAACGAACTATACAAAAACATATCAAACAGTAATCATGAAATAATTGTGTTCACAGAAACGTGGCTTAACTCGAACATCGCAAACAGTGAACTAATGGACCCTAGATATAATATTTATAAAAGAGATCGTCTATGTAGTCATAATAAACCAACCAAAGATAGTAAGGCCGACGGAGGTGGTGTCCTCATCGCAGTGTCAACAAAATACCAATCTGCTCGTGTAACGTGCTGGGAGAGTAAGGACAGGAGGTTCGAGGATCTGTGGGTCACTATAGAAATCACTACAGGAGGCTACACAAAAAAACTAGCCCTCGGTGTTGTTTACCTACCACCCTCAATAAAATCACAATCGCTTTCTAGTTTTTTGACAGTGCTAATAGGGTAATAAGTTACGTTGATGAAATTATCATACTAGGAGACTTTAATCTAAGTTCCATCCACTGGAACAATGTAGACAACCACTCCCACAGGGATCCGACCAGCTACGACAACACTTCAGGCTTACAACTTGTAGATTTCATCTCTGTGAACAGTCTTTATCAATTCAACGGTATCGGTAATAAAGATGACAAAGTGCTGGACCTTGTTCTTGCTAATATTCCCCACGTCACCGTCACTCGATCTCTTGACACCCTCAGCAAGTTAGATCCCTACCAGGGGCGTAGCTACCGCCGTATTTGCCGTATCAATTATACGGGGCCCCCGGGCCACGGGGGCCCCCAAAGTGTGTAAGGAAAAGTCAATGTATACTATTGCTGTTTAGATATATTAATTTCTCAAACTAAAGAAAGATTTCAGAGCCTTTGCAACCTGAGTAGTATATTCGAAATATTACAACCGGAGAAACTCCTATCTTCTTCAAGCGAAGAGGTATTAAACGCTTCCGGAAAACTGTCTGCTAAATACAGTAAAGACATCTCACTTAATCTTTGTGACCAATTAAAGGCTCTAAAAACATGCTTAAATTCTGAAATTAAAAAAAAATATTCCATTAAAGAACTCATTGAATTATTGCTAGTAAAATTCAATAGTCTTGCATCCAGTTTTCACGAGGTAATCACAGCATGCTTTTTATTCTTGACCCTTCCAGTTACAACCGCAACGGCAGAAAGAAGTTTTTCAAAATTAAAACTAATAAAAAATTACTTAAGAACTTCGATGGGACAAGAACGGCTGTCAGACATCTCACTATTGTCCATAGAAGCAGAAACTTTAGAAAAACTAAAATCATCATCAGCCATAAATGATTTAATAAATCAGTTTGCCGATAAAAAGGCAAGGCGAGTGAATATTTAAAATTCGATTTTTATTTGTAAAATGGGTAAATTATGTGATAAATAAATATTACTTCTCACAATATTTTTTTTCTTTTGTGAAAAATCTTTACCTCCATATAAGGGCCTCCAAAAAAATTTTTATACGGGGCCCCGACAAGGCACGCTACGCCACTGATCCCTACCATCCTCCTCTAGACATTCACTTTTTGTCCTTACGACTCACTCACCTAAAACCCAACCCTGGATTCCGCCGCAACTTTTTTAAAGCCGACTATGATGCTCTTAAGCTGAACCTAAAATCTATCAAATGGGACGAAATATTCAAACACTGCGGGGACGTCATCGAAATGACCTCACTGTTTTACTTCACGTTGAATGAAGTCATCGACAACCATGTCCCCAAACAGAAGACCAAAACAAATAACCGCCCACCGTGGTTCAACAGAAAACTTTCAAGATTAACAGCTGAAAAGTAAAGGATAAGGAGGAAATATCGAAAATACCAAAACCCTCGTGACAAAATTGAATTCGGTATCGCGCGAGAACGCTGTCATGAACTCTTTGACATCTGCCTCAGAAACTACTTGAACACTATAGAAGCCAGTATTCCAGACAACCAAAGGTTTTCTGTAATTTCATGAAGTCCAAGCGAAAAGGTCACTCGTCATTACCAGCAAAAATGATCAAAGACGGAATAGCGGCTAATAACGGAAGTGAGATTGCGCAGCTTTTTGCTAGTCATTTCTCATCGGTGTACGAAGACCATAACCCACTAAGTTCCGCCGCCCCGCACCTTACGAACCATCGGGTTTTTTCTAACATCACAATCTGCGAACGTGATATTCTCAAGAAGTGCAAAGCCCTCGATGTGTTCAAAGGCGCAGGACCGGATGACATCCCCCCAGTATTTATTAAACGCTGCACACCAGGCCTCAGCTTTCCCTTAGCAGTGTTATTTAATCGTTCCCTGAAAGAAGGTTGCTTTCCTGATGAATGGAAAAAAGGGAGTATAGTTCCTGTACACAAGAAAGGCAATGAAGATGACATCAAGAACTATCGACCGATTTCAATGTTATCATGTTTCTCAAAACTTTTTGAGTCCCTTATTTGTCCACTGATCACTCAGCACATCGATACAATCATCTCACCTGAACAACACGGTTTTAAGCGTGGGCGTTCGGTGGAAACTAACTTGGTATCGTACATTGACCATTTGTCCCGTGAAATTGACCAAAATCACCAGATAGATGCAGTGTATACAGACTTCAGTAACGCATTTGACAAGGTGAAACATTTACTGCTACTAAAAAAGCTCGCCGCAACCGGAGTTTACGGCACATTGTTGGATTGGTTTGGGTCGTACCTGTCACAAAGACCTCAGACGGTGACGGTGAGTGGACACGCATCCCAAGTGTACTATGCGAAGTCCGGAGTACCTCAGGGATCTCACCTTGGACCAGTTCTATTCTTGATATTCATAAACGACTTGACATCCCGCATCGCACACTGTAAGTTCTCCTTATTCATAGACGATTTAAAAATATATAAAACCATTACGTCGACAGAGGACATGGAGCTGCTGCAAAATGATCTAGACGAGATAGCGAGCTGGTGCCACGAAAACGGAATGCTCTTAAATGCCACAAAGTGCTACCACATCACTTTCACCAATTAACGCAAGCCAATAACTTCTTCATACTCCCTGAACGGAGACAGACTTTAGGTCGTAAGCGAAATTCGTGACCTCGGCGTATTGATGGAGTCTGGCTTAATGTTTGAATCCCACATCAACACTGCTGTGGGCAAAGCGGCAAGAATGCTAGGCTTTATAAAGCGCAACACAAAAGGTTTAAAAGGTTTCCCTCTGGCCAGCACCAAGATCCTCCTTTACAATGCTCTAGTTCGTAGCCATTTTGAGTTTGCGTCTGTTGTCTGGAACCCCGTCTACGCAGTTCACTCAGGCAGAATGGAACGCATCCAGCGGGCATTCACCAGACATCTAGCTTACAGCCATTCAGGAATATCCCACAGGGACCACTACGAGCGACGGTTGTCACACTTTGGCATGAACACGCTGAGCTTCCGACGAAACCTTCAGGACCTTCTATTCTTACACAAGGTGTACAATAGTCGGCTGGAAGTCAGCAATATACTGAACCAAATTAGATTGTCAGTTCCTTACCATTATCCTCGGAATCCCATCTCAAAACCCCTCAACGTCCCTCAATGCAGAACAAACATTTACAAACACTCACCAATACCCAGATTGTGCACAGAAGCGGCGTTAGGGTAGGGCGCGGTTGGGCGACCGCCCAGGGGCGCCAGATGAGAGGGGGCGCCGCAGGCGCCCCTTTTTGTTCACTCGCTCAAACCGAATTACTCCCAGTTTCCCTAAGTTAAGGGAAAAAAAAATATATCGGCCACACTAGAATGGAGCACTGGGCTGAGTTCAGAAACATCGCCCGCTCACGCCCGCCGACGCACCAGTCCGTTCAGAAAGTCAGTGCGATCATAGATTTGTATGGGGAACTGTCATCGGGCGACATTCGCCCGACAATAATAACACTCATTGCGATGTTTCTGAACCCAGCCCTGGACGCAAAGTTCATTTTACCGAGAATCCCCGACCATAGAGAAACACATTATCTATCTCTTTTTAACATGCTTATTAAAAGAGTGGGCGCTATTTTTGACAAAGCGAAGCGAAACACACAACTTGCACTCAGCTTATTCTCATTTATAAACGAGTAAACGCACTTAAAACAGTTATTCCAAATATTTAAAAACAATAAAACGCAGTAGGTAAATCAGACGTTCCACTCTTGGTTCCGAGTCGGAGTAGGTACCGAGTGACATTAGTTTTACCTGGAAAGTTTGTACAATTACGTTTTTTGACGGATCATTTCATAAGGTAAGCACAAAACTTTTAACTATCTTACACTCTATTTTAACTTTTTCTCTCTCTGCTATTTATCCATCGATCTCTAATGACATTTTGTTTGTATGTTTTAAACGTTTGGGGCGGTATAATCTCTACTATATTGATGAAATTTTAATACGGAGATAAATAGATCCCGAGTAGGAAATACATAGATTACTTAACTACTTCTTAATGCGAGAAAAAGTCTCATTCCCATGGGAATGAGTGGGTGATCGTGATTTTTTCGTCCAGATGTGTCCCAACTTTTTTTCTCATAGTGGACTGAAAAGAGCTCTTGATTTTTCGTGGTAGGTAATGATTTAAAAAAATCAGAAAATAAGACAAAAAAGAAACGCTATTATAATGAAGTTTTGTTATGAGTACTTATTAAATGTATTTGAGAAATGATTTTAAATTCACAAAGATTTCTTTTGTTGCAGATTTTATTAATTACTATCCAATTAGTATAAAATGTCTGAAAACGCTGATCTTATAAAAAAAAAACTATCTGGGGCAAATTATAGAAAACGAAAAGCAAAAAAAGAAAAGGAATTAAAAAAAGAAAAAAAGTTTATGAATATAGATAAATATATCACAACAAAAAATCAAGACCTGAATGTGGCATCTACATCTGGAATACAAACGAATGCATCGATAGTGGAGCCTCTGTCTGAAAAATCCGATCAGATAGCTGTTGAAGAGATTGTGGACGAAGTTTCCCAAAGTGGGGGAACAAGTGGTGCTATGATTACAGATGCTGCTCAGAATGACTCCATTGGTGATGTACAACAAATACAAATGCTAGATGACTTTAGTACTGTTGTCCCGAATATAACGGATCCAGCCAATTGGCCACTCATTCGAAATAGCAAAATCATTGATCATATAATAACTAGTGGCCCAGTGCAAACTTACATTGATAATTATCCGAAGAATGATACAGAGCGACATTTCTCTAATTCACATTTCATAAAAAAACTAGCAAACAATGAAACAATTCGGCGTCGATGGTTGGTATACTCCGTTTCTAAGGATCGAGTTTATTGTTTTTGTTGCCGACTATTTGATATTAGTTCAACGTCGAGTTTAGTATCTGAAGGATATAACGACTGGAAACACTTGTCTGAAATGTTAAAAAATCATGAGAATAGCATTTCACATAAGAAGTTTTACCTTTCATGGATTGATACTGAGCTACGATTAAAAACAGGAAAAACAATCGATTGCCAAGAGCAACATTTGATTAGAAAGGAAACCACAAGATGGAATAATGTTTTGTCTAGATTGATGCATATCACACTCTATTTAGCTGAAAACAATATGGCATTCAGAGGTTCTTCTGACAAACTATACAAGCCAAATAACGGAAAGTTCTTGGGATTAGTACAACTACTAGCCAAATTCGATCCAGTTATGCAGGAGCACTTGCGATTAGCTATGAAAGGTGATGTCTCAGATCACTACTGCGGAAAAGACATTCAAAATGAATTAATAGAGCTGATGGGTGAAAAAGTGAAGTCAGAAATCATATCACGCGCAAAGAAATCAAAATATTATTCTATTATAGCTGACTGTACTCCAGACATTAGTCATGTAGAACAACTTTCACTGACAATACGATTTGTTGATTTATCATCAGATGACAATAAAATATCAGTAAAAGAGCATTTCATAGAATTTATACCTGTAAATGAGTCGACTGGTGAAAAACTGACTGAAGTTATTATTGATGTTTTAAATAAACACGAACTGGAAGTGAACGACTGTAGGGGTCAGGGTTATGACAACGGAGCAAATATGAAAGGAAAAAATATTGGTGTTCAAAGGAGAATTCTGGACATAAACCCCTTAGCTGTGTATGTCCCTTGTGGCTGTCATAGCTACAATCTCGTACTATGCGATGCCGCTAAGTCATCCGTAAAATCGGTCACTTTGTTTGGGGTACTTCAGAGGTTGTTCACATTGTTTTCAGCTTCTGTTCATCGATGGAAAATTCTAACCGATCGCTTGGGATTATATACTTTAAAAAAGCTTAGTGACACACGATGGGAAGCAAGAATAAGCAGTGTTAAAGCAGTCCGTTATCAAATTAGTGCCTTTTTCAAATTAATGTCGTCAGTAAATCTCTACAATCAAAAGATATGGATCTCAGTAAATGCACAGAAATGTTAAAAAAATGCTGCACTTTCTTGGAAGAATATAGAAATACAGGCTTTAAAAGCGCCATTTTAACTGCGAAGGAATTGGCTGAAGAGCTGAAAATTGAGCCTGTGTTTAGAGCCACAACAAGAATTCGATTTGTCAAGCGTCAAGCTGGTGAAACTGCCCGCGACGAGCCTATAATTTCTCCAGAAAAAAAATTTGAGATTGAATTTTTCAACGCTCTCTTGGACACTACATTAATTTCAGTTAATGAAAGATTCGAACAGTTAAATGAGTACTCGGAATCTTGGTCTTTTTTGTATAATATAAACCAGATTCCGGAAAAACCCGAACTTGTCAAACTGTGTGGTGATCTCCAATTGAAATTAACTGTAGACTCTAAATCAGATATAGATGGTTGCATGTTATGTGATGAACTCGTAAGCCTGAAATCTTTTTTGCCTAATCAAAATCTGGTTACCCCTGCTTATGTTTTAAATTTTATCAAAGATAACAACTTACAAGAACTGTATCCAAATGTATGGATAGCATTGCGAATATTATTGACTATACCTGTAACGGTTGCTAGTGGGGAGAGAAGTTTTTCTAAGCTTAAACTGATTAAAACCTATCTGCGATCGACAATATGTCAATCTAGATTGACAAACTTGGCAACTTTGTCAATCGAAAATGAAATTGCTGAAAACATCGACTTTGATATTCTAATAAAAGAGTTCGCTGATAGAAAGGCTAGAAAAGTGAAATTTTGTTAGTTTTTAAAATAAATGGATAATTTTTATTAATATTTTTTTTTCTTATACCCATTGCCTTTAACGTATGGAATTGAAGTGCAGTTAGGGGGCGCCGTGAAAATCTCGCCCAGGGCGCTGGTAGTGCTAAAACCGGCCCTGATTGTGCAATAAGTACAATGATCTCTGTAGTAGCAAACACGGACATTTTTCACGATCGCTTACCTGCTTTCAGGAATAAAATCCTGAAAGAAAATTAGTCTACACAAATTAATATCCTATATTGTATATTTGCCTTCTTTTCTTTTCTTTTGTTATCCTTGATTTCCCAAATAAAATGTGTACATATTATAGGTATAGTAGTAGTTAAGTTTTAATGTAGCTTAGTAAGTTAGTAAGTTAGGGACCTTTTCCGTGTTACCACAAAAAAATATTAAACAGCGTTTAACCTCAAAACAAACGTCAAATCCCATACACTTTTGTTTTTAAACGAGTGTTGAACGGTAGTTTATTTTTTTGTGGTAAGGCCCTTTATCTCTATTATCACTAGCTTTCATTTAAAATAAGTATTTTTGCATTCACCAATGCTGTGCTCATATGTAAAAGGCTTCCCATATAAGAACCCTCCTATACATTATTTATGTTGTAATAATTATTATATGGTGTGCTGTAGATATGCCTAATTTAAATAAATAAATAAAAAAATAAAATAAATAAAACAACAAAAAATACTTAAAACATAAAATAGGTGCGTTTTTGGTGATTGTTTAAAAATAAGCCATTTCAATTTGCGCAATCTTCATACATTTTTGCATTTTATATTGAGTTGTGCTAGGCTGCTATCGAGATGAAAGAGACAATCTGAAACAATCGACACATTAACCCTCAGATAATCGAAACTCTTTGCTTAAATAGATGTAACGTCAAATCATCATCTGTGAAAATTTCAACTGCCTAACTATCACGATTCATGATTCATTCATGAGATACAGCCTGGTGACAGACAGAAAGATGGACAGCGGAGTCTTAGTAATAGCGTCCCATTTTTACGGGCCCTCTTTTAATTGACGGACGCAAAATCATTTATCTCTATTTAATTGTCGACCACCTGATTTCCATACATTTTTTATATGGCCGTAAACTGACCCCCACTGACAACCTGTTATATTGCGACCACATGGACATTTTTCACAGCATTAAATACAGGAAAAACAATCGATTGCCAAGAGCAACATTGGATTAGAAAGGAAACCACAAGATGGAATAATGTTTTGTCTAGATTGATGCATATCACACTCTATTTAGATGAAAACAATATGGCATTCAGAGGTTCTTCTGACAAACTATACAAGCCAAATAACGGACAGAAAGATGGACAGCGGAGTCTTAGTAATAGCGTCCCATTTTTACGGGCCCCCTTTTAATTGACGGACGCAAAATCATTTATCTCTATTTAATTGTCGACCACCTGATTTCCATACATTTTTTATATGGCCGTAAACTGACCCCCACTGACAACCTGTTATATTGCGACCACATGGACATTTTTCACAGCATTAAAATATACTGGCTGCCGTTAACTAACAGTGAAGGAATATCAAATCCCCAAATGTTAAAAGGGTCGACAATCATGAACCTTATAGTCAAAGCAACCATAAAGAAGCAAAATATATTTGATTCATCATGTCAGTTATGCGCCCACCCGGCTGCAAACCAAAAATATTGAGTTTTCATATGTCAGTTCGCGGCCACGTAATGTTTCACCGTTTTTCACATTTTCCACTAAATAAGTAAGAAATTGTATTCATTATATACCTCAGATCTAAAATCAGCAAGTAAACGCAAAATAACTAAGGAGCACAGTTGTTGTTAAATTTGAAATGCCAACGTGTAAAATCATAAAAATGGCGATATTTTGGGTAGGCTAAAGATACCGTTCACACGATTTTCACTATAATGTCACGGGGTTATTTGGAGCTCCCCTACCCCCTAGTATAGTTTTTTTTATAGTTTTGAGCAATTAATTTGGTTAAAATTTGAGGTGATGTTCACATAATTTTTGATTTGAAAATGATATGATACAAGTATGCAACCCTTGGGAGGTTGGGGGAGAGCTTCCTATGCGGTTTTGTGTGAAAACTCTAAACTATCGCGAGGATTCTTTTCTTTTCTTATAAATACTGCGCCTTTTCTCTTTTTCGCGTATCATTCTGATCAGTGTCGGACTAAATTACGCAGGACAGTTATGGCGACATTTTTGTTTATCGGTACGGTTGATAATAGTATTCAAGTTCTCGTAGAACACTGCAACCGTTGAATTCACCATTGATTTAAATTTAAATTCAAAGACTTCCGCGAAATAAAACTCAATTCTGCCATTTATTGAAAAAATAAACACTATGAAGCCAGAGTTTAAGTAGAATTATATTTTTGAGTCAAATTTGGCTAGAGTAGGTTATTGTGGCTAAATTTCAATGAATAAGGCTAAGGTATCCGAATAAAAGAAGCACTTAGTATTAAAGCCAGGGTTATGGACATTAAACCAGTTTTTGTTTCGTTTTAATAGTCACAGTATTACCGAAGTTATGACTAAAAACATATCGGCAATATCCGAAACACTTTGTAAATTTTTACACACACACACAACGCGGCCCAGCGTTGTACCTCACGAGCTTTTCAGAAGACGCATCCGGGACCCGGGTAGCGCTTGGTGACCCTCTGTAATCTCTGTATCTGTCCGCGCAATCGTGGACTCAGATGTACTTGTAGCTCTTTACAGGTGAACTGCGGAGTGTCACCGGCCTGCAGCAACTCACTTTATGGCGATACCTAGTCCGTGCAAAGGTCTCTGTTACTCCAGCCGGAAAGACCCGCAGTGTGAGAGGGACGGAATCGGGAAAAAATGAAAAAACGTAGCGCTAACACAGAGAAAAAATACAAAATAAAATGCGCTATTTTGCAAAAAAGTTTTTTAAGGAGATTTTGTAAATACGTAATATCTACATTTTGAACGCAGTTCCACTAAGAAATTAGTTAGGATTTCAGAATTACAGGAAAAAATAAAACAATTTAGAGGTGTTTTCGTAATTAAATTCTATCGAGAAATTTTCATACAATCGCGTTTTCTTTTAGTGAAAATCTTAATCAAATACTCAATAATTGTTAACCCAAAAATCAAATCATTAGATGACTTCATGGTGGAGTAAATGGATTCGAAAAAAAACCCAATATTTTTTTCGTATCACCTTAAAAGCTACAACCTTCAAAGGTAATTTTCAATACCAATAACGTATAATCGAAAAGCCGTTTTCAATAACAGTCCTTATAAAATAACTCAGCGGTTATTTGCATTTGAAGGGTTCGTACCCAAAGGGTAAAAACGGAACCCTATTACTAAGACTCCGCTGTCCGTCTGTCACCAGGGCTGTATGTATCTCATGACCCGTAATAGTTAGACAGATGAAATTTTCACTAATGATGTATTTCTATTGCCACTATAACCACAAAATACTAAAAAACAACAATTCTTTCTATACCACTTACAAACTTATGCATGAACCTGGTTACGTACATGGAGTGTGAAAGTAGCCGCACCAATAACTTTGTAAACATTATTTTGCTATGTAAAATCCAAACCATTCACTCCACACCATCCCTACCATTGTACGGTGAAACGGAACCCTTCATGCGCGAGTTAGACTCGCACTTGCCTTTTTTTTTAAAGAGTCGTTATCCCCACCTTTAGTCATGACTTTGTGAGAAATAAGTGAAAAGTATTTCGGTCATGTAATTTCTGTTTGATTGTTACTAATTCTGCAAATCATTTTACGATTGATTTTGGACTTCTACTACATAGGGCGCACTGTAAGTTTCCGGAACTGGCCACTTACATAAACAATATTTAAAAATTTATTGCAACATTTGAAAATAGAACTCTTTGGCTGTAGAATGCAGTTTGTTTCATCTGACTGCCTTTTGTTTTTACCTTGTGGCGCCATTTAAAAAATTGTGTGTCTGCATCAACATGGATTTAACTCGGGAAAATTTTCGTAGTATGATTTTCTACGATTCTAAGTGTAATTTGACAGCTCAACAGAGCATCGCTCGGTTTGAAACAGCTTTTGGCAATGAAGCACCATGCAAGACAACTGTTTATAGCTGGTTTGCAGAATTCAAGCGTGGTCGTATCAATCTCAGTGACGAATCTCGCGATGGTCGGCCGTCCACCGCTGTGACCAACAAAAACATCGATGCTGTGCGCCGTATGATTGAAACAGACAGGCATGTGACCTACCATGAAATTCGCGCATCCTTAGAAATAGGCATGAGTCAAATACAATTAATCCTACACAAACATTTGGGTATGAGAAAGCTGTGCTCGCGGTGGATCCCACACAACTTGACCGAGGCTCAAAAAACGGACCGCGTCACTTGGTGCAGTGCCATGCTTACCAGATTCAACGAAGGTGCGTCAAATTTTGCATTTTGAAACATGGATTTATTGCTACGATCCCAAAACAAAGCAGCAATCGAGCGTATGGGTCTTTCAAGATATAAAATATCGCTCTAATGATTTTGGAGTACCGCAAGGCAGTGTACTGGGCCCCCTTTTATTCCTGCTGTATATTAATGATTTACCTGACATGACTAAGAATGAGTGCGTACTGTTTGCAGATGACACAACTTTAATAGTTAAATGTAAAAATAGAAATGAGTTGCAAACAGAGATAGGTGAAACATTAGAAAGCGTTAGTAAATGGTTAGAATGTAATAATTTAAAAGTAAATATAGAGAAAACACAATTAATTCAATTTCAGACTCATGACAATGCTAATCACAATCAACTAATAATTAATCATAATAATACAATTCTAGCCGAATCTGACTCTACAATATTTTTAGGTGTGACAATAGATAAGTTTTGCAACTGGAAAGCTCATGTTGACAAAGTATGTCTTAAGTTAAACAGATTCGTGTACGCACTGAGGCGGATGAGAGACGTAGCCACACGAGAGGCTACTCTGTCAGCATACCACGGGTACGTTAAACCGGTACTTCGTTATGGTCTGATATTGTGGGGCAACTCGGTAGACGTTAAGCGGGCATTTATAACACAAAAGAAATGTATAAGGGCTGTGTGTGGCGCTGGATATATTGATAGTTGTAAGCCTCTGTTCAAAAAATTGGGCATACTGCCATTACCTTGTATGTACATATTTGAAGTCTGTATTTTCGTCAAAAAGTATCCAGACCTATTTAGGAAAAACTGTGAGGTATTCAATTGTAGAGGCCGAAGTAAAAACAAACTTTATTTACCACCACAAAGGCTCAAACTGTTTTCCAATAGCCCACTACGCATGTCAATTAAAATATTTAATACTATTCCGGAAGAGCTAAAAGACCTCAAAATTAATCTATTCAAAATCAAGTTATTTAATTTCTTATTGGAAAATATGTTTTATAATGTTAGTGACTTTTTAAAAAAATAATGTTTATAAATGTGTTCTTGCATTTATTTATTGTAATTATTATTGTTATTGATAATGTTATGATTGCTGTGATTAATTTAATTGAACCAATTTTGACCTTCTATTTCCATTACTTGTATTATAATATTTGCACACCATTCTAAATGGTTAATATGCTAGGACATTAGCTATTTAAGAACTCCTTGTACGCATATTATAAGCAAATAAATGATTTATGATTATGATTATGATTAAGATGAGCCGAAACCAACCAAAGTGGCGCGCGTGAAAACTGGACACGTGGCTACTGTTGCTTTAGAGAATCGTCGTACATTGAATAGTGACTGGTACACGACCATTTGTTTGCCGGAAGTTATTGACGAACTCCGTAAAAATAACCGTAAACGCCGTATCATCCTGCACCACGACAATGCTAGTTCTCACACGGCCAGACAGACAAACGACTTTTTGAAGGCGAAAAATGTAGAACTCATGAGTCATCCTGCATACAGTCCCGACCTGGCACCTTGTGACTTTTTTCTGTTCCCAAAAATTAAGAACCAATTACGCGGTCAACGATTTTCATCACCAGAAGAGGCTGTCGAGGAGTATGAAAAACACGTTTCAGAGGTCACCACAGAGGAGTGGCACAAAAGTTTTCAAAACTGGTTTCATCGAATGAAAAAGTGCATAGACGCCAAGGAAGATTATTTTGAAAAACAATAAATTAATTTTGTACCTTTAATAGTATTTTTTCATATTCATTCCGGAAACTTACAGTGCGCCCCACGTAATTGCTGGCATATCGTTTATTATTACGTCGATCACACTGAGAATCGGCCACGTATAACGAACATTTATAGTATGTCATTTTCTCCCAAAATTCGGGTAACACATTTTTCAAAAGCTAGCACCACTGATTACAAGTACAGACGCACGTATACCTCGCGCTGGGCGACGACGTTGTTGGCGGGAATTACTGCGCATATGTACAGGTATTGAAAAGTGACTACTGCGACTGCGCATTCAAGGCCACCGCTGATCATCGCTCATAACTCGTGGCGCGAGGTATAACCTTCATGAGAATATTCGCTATTTAGAAATATATATTGAATAATGAACCTAATACTGACATTGCATAGAATGATAATGGATTACCTTACCCTCAATTCCACCAAGGGTCCCGTAACATAAAAGCGACAATCCGACAAATTGTCGCGTTTTGTCAAATAAGTCGAATTGTCGCAACAAGTACCGTTAAATAAAGATGACAATAAAGTCCAAATACGACAGGTAAATACCAACAAATTTGACACATTGACGTTATAGAAACGCGATTCAGTCAGATTTTACCTGTCGAATCTCTAGGAAATATTCTCTGACTTATTTGACACTTTTTCTGACATATTTGTCACAATGCATACGTCGATATAGTGTTGTGTGACCCAGAACACCATATCGACGTATGCTTAGGTATGAGGCGCTGTCCTAATTGACATCTGTCGTACGACTCGGTAAAGTTATAGGTATACAGAGAACGCGTATGAAGTGACGTCACGCGTGAACTTTGTCACTTATCAGAAACTCAATGAATGAGTCGTTAATCGATTCGTAATTTATTATAGTCCGAATGACATAGGATTTATGATGAATGATGATATACTAAATTAGGGCAATGGCACCATGGAAAAGAAAATATAAAATTCACGTACGACGTCTCTTCTGGTTCATTCCGTTCTCTGTAAACCAACAATAACTTTATCCAGTCGTACAAGTATAGACGTGCGACCGATATCAATTACGAAGGGTTCTTCCTCGTGCTCCTACTTAATTCTCCTACTGGTAGGAACACCAGGTCAAATAATATCTTCGTGCTCCCACTGTAAATAAAAACAATGGGAATAATTTAATATTAGCAGGTCTTGAAAACATTTTGATCACTTTCAGCGACTAAACCCGAGAAGTTTCAAGTGGTAAAGTTCAATAACTTTATTACTGTTTAAATTTACATATACGTAGCAAGCGTCATTTTTTGCCTCTTCTCTACATTGGACCACTGTGGGAAAAGTAGGGCGACGAAACTCCCACAGGTTGATTATTAGATCTCTTTAAAGATTGGTTGTATTTAACTGATACAAATATTACAATACATATTAACCATAATAATTAATAAGCAGGAATATATGATTACAAAGTTATTGACAGCAAGTTCTGTGTTGAGTTAGATTAACCCCTATAAAAAAGCAAGAAAGGGCGAGTGATCACCAGCGCTAATACCCCAGTGGGAAGATCTGGTGAAAGCAGGCCAAACATACTTTACAACACTGGAACGGAAGAATTATCCTCAGGACCTCTTTTCCCTGAAGAAGGTACTTCAGCTTTAGCTCCAGAAGAAGGTGTTCCAGCTCCAGTTCCAGAAGTAGGTACTCCTGCTCCAGCCCCAGACCAAAACCAAGACAGGAACATTGTTCTTTCCGAGCTGCTGTCAGAGCTACGCCTCCTCCGGTCAGACATGGGAGCAATGCGGAAGGAAATGTCCGTATTTCGGGATGAGATACTCACACTTCGTACGGACATAGCTTCATGCAAAAGTGACCTGGCTCTGACCAACACGAGAGTTGCAAAAACTGAGGATTGTATAGCCGAGATCCAATCCCTCCTCAGTAAGAAAGACGATGTAATAAAGGGCTTACGTGCTGATAACCTTAAACTCACAAATCTCAATAAGGATCAGGAATCACGGCTCGTTACTCTGGAACGCGAAGGACAGCAGCAGCAGCAGTGGACGAGGCTGCAGAACGTCGAGTTAACCGGCGTCCCCGAACTCGAGGGTGAGTCTACTGTCAGCATAGTGCAGAAGGTCGCCAAGATCGCCGGAGTGGAGCTGAGTGCCGAAGAGGTGGAGTACGCGCACCGCGTGCAGCCGCTGCGCGGCAGCGCCGGCCGCCCGCGCACGCTCGTCGTGCGCCTGCGCCAGCGACACACCAAGGACAAGCTCATCGCCGCCGCGCGCAAGCATCGCGAGCAGCTGTACACCACGGCGATCGGAATGCAGGGCGAGGCCAAGCGCATCTACATCAATGAGCACCTGACGATTGCCAACAAAAAGCTTCTCCAGGAAACCAAGAAGAAAGCCACAGAACAGGGTTACACCTTCACATGGACAAAAAACTGTCGGATATTTGTGAGGAAAAATGTACAGTCTCCTCACATACTGATATCGTCAGTTACAGACTTAAAAAAGCTTGTAGCCTGACATCATACTCTGTCTATGTATCTCTGTCTGTGTTTTGTTCTGATGTTCTGGTAGTTATAATAATGTCCCCTACCTGTCATTGTCGTTACAATCAAACACACACACACACATCCATACTAAACAATTTACATACCATCTCACACAGATACCCTTACACATCCTGCTTAGTGGCTCACAACCAAATATCCGATCCCAAGACCAATATGGTCGTAGGGCTAAGCAGGACTATTACATACAAACACGCACGAACAATAGAGAGGAAAGTTTACCTTTGCAGTTGTAACGTACTCGGTAAAATACCTTATCAACTGGATCTTCCCTTTAACACCACCATAAGTTCAAACATGTCAGTAGAAAGTCAGCTTAAAATTCCCTAATCTGCGTATATTTTATCAAAATGTTAATGGGCTACGTACGAAGATGTTCACTTTATATAACGGTATTACGGCACTTGACCATGACCTTATTCTTATCACTGAGACAAAGTTGTGTGAGGGATTTTTAAATGCGGAAATATGTGATCCAGACCGCTATGACTTAATTCGCCGTGATCGTACCTCTGAGACCGCTGGCGGCGGCATAATGGCGCTGTGTGCGCCCGCGCTCGCCGTGCGACCCCGGCCCGAGTGGCAACAGGACGACTATGAGAGCATTTGGCTTACAGTACCCGGTGAGTCATTAGGTAATAAGCGCAACTTACACATAGCGTTAGTATACATACCGCCCGATACTAATCTGCCCCGACGCACACAAAATTTCTTAGATAAATTGGGTGATATTACACAGGATAATTCTGATGACCTTTTTTTGCTGGTGGGTGACTTTAATTTGTCGTGTATTAACTGGGACTCAGGATCGCCTTTTTGTACCAAATATGGTACCATTGCATTTCAAAACTCGGCAACTAACTTTATAAATCTAATGAACTTTCTTGGTTTTGAACAACATAATAAACTTAAAAATTGCTGCAATAATATCCTAGACTTAGTTTACAGTAATTTCTCTATTGATGTGTCCCAGTCTTGTTCACCCGTCGTTGACGAGGACAGATTTCACGTGACTCTCCAGTTGGAATCCTCAGATATAGGTATTCGAAGCTTACCCCCTACGAAACTTTTAAAATATCAGTTTAGGAAGGGTGACTATAGTTCCATGAATAATTTCTTTCTGGAGATTGATTGGAGTGTCCTTTTGGAAGGTACAGTTGACGACGCGGTCTTGTTGCTAAATTCCCAAATAAATGATGCCATTGAAAAATTTGTACCGAAAGTCATAACTTGTAGCTCACGTCAATACCCCATTTGGTACAGCCGAGCCTTAATTAACATTATCAAGGAGAAGGACAAGTATCACTCTTTTTGGAAAAAATTTAAAAACCCTTCGGACTACGATACTTTCTCTCTCCTACGTAGTAGACAAAAACAAATGCAAGAGGAGTGCCATAGAGGCTACATAAAGTTGACTCAGGAAGGCATTAAGGAGAACCCCAAACTTTTTTGGTCCTACGTCAAATCTAGGAGAAAGGTTAGTTCCGGTTATCCTCAGAACATGACGTATGACAGTAAAGTCTTAAGTTCTAAACAGGAAATATGTAATGCTTTTAATCAGTATTTCAGTAAAATGTTCTGTCAGCCCGCTAACTCTTACCCTGACTTGGATCTTTTGGAACCACCCCATCAATTAGTAACCAACAATATTGTGGTATCATACGAGGACATCTTCAAGATCCTAGGAAAGCTCGATAAAAGTAAGGGACCTGGTGATGACAAAATTCCTCCGAGTTTGATTGTGAGTTGCGCGGGTTCACTAGCTAAGCCGTTGTCAATGATATTTAATAGATCCTTCCACGAGGGAGTGTTTCCGACTTCATGGAAGTTCGCAAATATTGTACCAGTGCATAAAAAAGGATCTAAGATACCAGTCGAGCACTACAGGCCAATATCCATACTCAATGTCTTCAGTAAGGTGATGGAACAAGTGGTTCACAGGCATATATATGGAAACATTTCCTTGAACATTCCTGGTGAACAGCACGGTTTTGTGAGGTCCAGGTCCACAACAACCAATCTGGCGGTGTTTGTGGACTCGGTCCTCAATAGTATGGATGGAGGGGGACAAGTCGATGCCATTTACACAGACTTCGAAAAGGCATTTGATCGCGTCGACCATTGCATCTTACTGCAAAAATTAATGAAATTAGGTATACAGGGCGATCTCTTACGATGGACCAAATCTTACATCAATAAAAGATGTCAAGCTGTGGTCGTTGGTGGATATCGGTCGGATCTGGTCATAACAGTTCCTTCTGGTGTTCCTCAGGGATCAATTTTGGGACCCCTACTATATGTGGCATATTTGTACGACATCGGTGTTTGTTTCCATCATGCGAGTTTCATACTTTACGCTGATGATAAAAAAGTATTCTCGAAAATAAGGTCGATTCAGGACTGTATTAATTTACAAGAGGATCTAAACCGCCTGTCGTCTTATTATGTACGTAACAGGATAAACGTCAACGTTGCCAAATGTAACATAATCAGCTTTACCAGACGAATAAAACCGATTTCGTATGAATACAGCCTAAATGACTCATGCATTCTAAGAGTACACTCCATACGTGATTTAGGTGTTATCTTGGACTCCAAGCTTACTTTTGAGGAACACATAGAATATATCACAAATAAAGCTTTTAGAAATCTTGGTTTTATTCTAAGAGTCAGTAAACCATTCACTGACATTAACTGTGTTCGTGTTCTGTATTTTGCATACGTCAGGAGCATACTCGAATATTGCTGTACAATTTGGAACCCTCAGTATGCAGTGTACATAAACATGATAGAAAGGCTACAGAGAAAATTCGTAAGACATTTAAGTTTCCGTGACGTATTTCATACCCACGATTATACAGAAGAATGCCGACATCATAACATCCCCAACCTCGAATCCCGTCGTGTCATGTTGGATATGCAGCTGCTGTATAACGTTTGTCACGGTGTTGTTGATTGCCCGGATCTAGTCGATGCTCTCCTCAAACTGAATGCTCCGACAACCCGTACGCGTCACACGCCTCTTTTCAACGTACCTCTGGCTCGCACAAACTACGCTGCTAACTCCATCAGCCGCCGCTTACCACGTACTTACAACAAAATGTTTTCTGAGTTAGACATCTTCCAACAATCGCCGGGTCTATTTAAAAGGCTCATGACAAAAATGGTGGCGGAAGCAACTGCTGTCATTTAATTTAGTCATACATAACCACTAATATCTCTCTATTTCTTACACTCATATACACACACACACACACACGCACACACACACACACCCTCACAGTCTCTCTAACACACATTTTCACACTCAAAGGACAACCTCCCCTTAACCTAGTTTTTTGTTATTTTTTTTTTTTAATTGTGCATTGCTTGCCTATGTTATTATTTTATCTAACCTTTTTGTTTGCCTACCCAATTTCTTGCTAAGACTGTATAACAAGAGTCCTTAATTGGCCTATGTCAAATATTACTTTTAAGTTCACTGTAATTGTATCGTGCTGTGGACTCAGTTCCCAAATAAACAAATAAACTAAACAAATAAACCCTATACAATCGTCATTTAAGTAATCTTGAACATTGTAATATCCCTTTTTTGAAAATACATGGTTTTTAAATTGCTCAATTGGCAATTTCAAAATCTCCAGAGGTATCTTGTTGTAGTACAGAATACACTGGACCCTTGAAAGAATTGCTAACCTTCACGAGTCTAAACCGGGGTGCAACTAGTCTGTGATTATTTCATAGGGTAACATTACAGCTATCGCTAAAGTTTGGAAAAATTTGTAAGGTTCTTGCGTACCTACTTACATTATATTTTCGAAAACAAATTGACTAGTTACAGTTAGTATGTGAATTTCTTTAAAAAGCTATAAACATAAACATTTTGATACAAGCACATACATTGCTTCTGGCCCCATACTAGGATATCCTGTGTAGTGGGAACCAGAAACAGCGATTTCTCACACATAATCATCCAAAACCTGGAGTTTTTTCTATATCCCCAGCCGGGAATGAACCCGCGACCTCTAGCATGGTAGGAAGAGCCATAACCGCAGCGCCACAAAGGTTAACAAAAAAGCTTTTAAAAGCTCTGTTAAGAATTCTGTGCGTTTTAAATTATAAATAGCTCGAAAAGCTCTTTTCTAAAAAAATAAAATTGATTGAATATCCCCTGCTTTCCCCCATAACAAGATACCATAGGACATGATACTATGAAAATAACTAAAATATACTAGCCTAGATGTAGCCACATCCTTATTTTGTCTGATGTTCCTAACAGCATAAGCCGCAGAACTTAATCTACCAGCTTATTTATTTATGTCGGGCCCCCACTGCAATTTGCTATCAATGGTTATTGATATCAAATTCGCACTTCAAAATATCAGGCAAATTGATATCAGTTTAGTGTTAGACAGCAACACGATAGAATAAGTAAATGATACGAAGTTTCTTGGAATAACCGTTATTCCAAGAAACTTCGTATCATTTACTTATTCTATCGTGTTGCTGTCTAACAGTAAACTGATATCAATTTGCCTGATATTTTGAAGTGCGAATTTGATACATTTAGTTTTACCAGCGTTTAACAATAAATTATTTACTGTGAACCAATTCAAGGTTAAAGACAATACACCATTAAGATCATCAAAATCTTCTTTTTGTCTTTCAATTTTGAAGACCATTGAACATAATAGCAAACAACACTATGTCAGTAAATTTCTCCACCATGAAAGGCAGATCGTTAATATATATCAGGAATAAGAAAGGGCCTAATATGGAATTAGTTCGCCACAAATATTTTTATTTATCTGTTATTACATAGTTTAGTGAGGGATTACACCATTATTTTCTCAGATTTCAAAATTTCGCTTTTTTATTCCTCGAAGGTCTGTAGACACAACAATAATATTTAACTCAGGATACATCTATTTGTCTATCTACACTACGTGCAGGGACATCTTTCCGTTGTTTCATCTTAATATTATTTTTTACTAAATTTAAAGAACCACCTCTACCGGCAATCTTTTCATTGTTACAACTGACAATTTTGTAATTATTTATGTAAAGTTACAGTAATCGTATCAAATGTCCTTTTTTATCAGAGTGCCTGTTCTGTACACATAATATAGCCAAAATTCCATACAAAGTGGTCATCATTGTCCTTTGTCAGGCAGGGAACCTTTCACTTGGACAAATTTGTTGCAATCACCATTCACCTGTCGCCTGTCGCGTTTATTTAACAGCCCCGGCAGCCAGTTTGGTTGCTCGACCATTCCAGAATATTTAGGATTTCTCCACTCCTTTCTCTCGCTCAAGAATAGTGCTTTGGCATTGGTGTGAGGAGCAACAGTCAATTTCAGCTCTTTCCTACTCATTTTGACTATAAAACGTTCTCTTTGGTATCATGTTAGAAATTAGACAACAAGATTGTGTCTATTGGTGTGTATTTTGACAACAGTCTCTGATTTGCTATTTCAGTAGATCTATTTAAAATCTTGTATTCGAGGCAAAGAGAACAAACAGCGTTCAGACATGACCTCACTTTTGTAGAAAATTCTGTGCGAGAATTATATTTATCTCTGTTTTTCCTATTGCGCTGATGCGGCCTAAAGTTTCATTTATCTCTTTTCTTCCCCAAGTGAAGGCCCTAGAACGTTCTAGACGTTTTGTTGTATATATTTTGGCGCGACAGTGGCGCTGCGTTTATTTCACAGTGAATTTGTTCGAGTGGAGTTGTGTATTGTGTGGTGTGTTGTGAAAAGAAATTTAGTACAATTTATTGGATTATCACAGGACTTCTGCGTCGAAGGAAAGGTTAGCACTCAAGATGTTTTAATTGATGTGTATAAATAGATTATTTATTTGTAGTTTAATCATGTAATATTAAAAAATTGCGTGGGAAAGCTACTAGACGTGTGCAAGATCATCGCTCGCTACGTCTCCAAAAAAGGTGTCGGTGCCGCAATTGCTCATAGTATAATTTCTTTGTTGCAGACTAAAACTAGAAAATGGGAAAGGATTACTATAAAACATTGGGCATCAGCAAGGGAGCATCAGACGACGAAATCAAGAAGGCATATCGGAAGCTAGCCCTGAAGTACCACCCGGACAAGAACAAGAGTCCTGAAGCCGAGGAGAAGTTCAAGGAGATCGCGGAGGCCTACGAAGTGCTGTCAGACAAGAAGAAACGAGAGATCTTCGACAAACATGGCGAGGAAGGGCTGAAGGGCGGCATGGGCGGTCAGCGCGGCCCCGGAGGTGGACAGCCGTTCAGCTACCACTTCCACGGAGACCCCAGAGCCACCTTCGCACAGTTTTTCGGGTCCGCCAGCCCCTTCCAAGCATTCTTTGACCTCAATGGCACCGGTGGCGGCCCCAACATGTTCTTTGAGAGAGAGATGGATGTGGATATGGACCCCTTCGCCAGCATGGGCATGGGCACCACCAGACCCGGAGGCCCAGGAGGCGCCTTCCGCAGCCACAGCTTCAACTTCCACGGCTCACCCAATCGCAAGGAGAAAAGCCAAGATCCACCAATAGAGCATGATCTCTATGTCTCCCTAGAAGATATCGCCCGTGGATGTGTGAAGAAGATGAAGATCTCTCGCCGAGTCATTCAGCCAGACGGCACTGCAAAGAAGGAAGACAAAGTATTGACTATCCATGTGAAGCCTGGCTGGAAAGCTGGCACCAAGATAACATTCCAGAAAGAGGGTGACCAAGGACGGAATAAGATACCAGCAGACATTGTCTTTATCATCAGAGACAAGACCAATCCACAGTTCAAAAGGGAAGGCAGTGATGTCAGATATACAGCGAGGATCTCACTGAAACAGGTAAATACCCCACATCAAAACTTTTTATCCTTGATTTTATTTTTAGTTTTCTTTGTTGGTAAGTTGTTACTACATACAAAACAAAACAAGCAAACCCTCTTGTTGTAGTATGTAAGTTGTTATTCTTAAACATCCAAAATTCAAAAGAGTTTATTTCCATAGGAAACACTTATGGTTACATCTGGAGAATGTCAAATGTTAGTTGACATATTATGATATAAAGATTAATTTAATTATACAACTCTTGACTGTGGGGACCATTTACATCTCCTATTATCATTGTATTATTGACTAAAGAGACTATACATCTCTGTTATTTATATTTTAATTATTTTATTATGACATTTGAGACTCTTTACATCTCTCAGAAACAATAATTAAGTACTTTTTTTTTTCTGATAATATGATACAAATCATAATACCAAATGTTCTGTAAAAAATGAAATGAAATGACATGTGAAAGTGCCCTTGTGGCCTATTTACAGAATAAACGTTTTGAGTTTTTTGAGTTTTATGTTTATTTCTCTGAATGTCTTGTGAATGATACAAATGTCCTGTTAATTGGCATATCATTTATCAATCTTCGTCATCTTTGTTATCACTTTTTAACAAACTGCCAATCAAAACATTGTAGAGAATGTTATCCTTAATTTCATGGTTTAAACTAAAGTTTTGTGTATGTGTAAACTACACATACACAAAAAACCCTCTTAAGTTGATAAGTGATGTTCATTTTTCTGATTGTCTTTTGAATGATATAAATATCATGGATATTCGCATATCATTTAACTATCTTCATCAACTTTGTTATCACTTTATAGCAAACTGCCATTCAAAACATTGAAGAGAGACAGGATGATCCTGCGTCACATTATATGCATTGTTTCCTGTTTATACTGACCTTATTTTTCCATTGTTCCAGGCATTGTGCGGTACAGTCATTGAAGTGCCAACCATGACTGGAGACAAGTTGACAGTGAATCTTCAGGGAGAGATTGTGAAACCGCACACCGTAAAGAGATTCCCAGGATATGGACTACCATTCCCTAAAGAGCCAACTAGGAAGGGAGACTTGCTTGTTGCCTTTGACATCAAGTTCCCCGACCGGCTATCGTTAGCAACTAAGGAGATCCTTGCTGATACATTACCGTGAAAGACTGTGGGACTAGTTCAGTTTTTTGTGTTTAGAACTTGGACTTGCAAGTCCTCAAAGGATGTCTTACTCAAATCTTGTGACATGACAACTACAACATTAGGTAGGTTGTTTTGTAGGATTTGTGTACTCTTCATATGAGTATTCCAAAAGCCTGGAAGGGAGTGTACAGACAGTTTCACGTTAAAAGTGGTTAGCTTAGATGTTTCGTCATTAGATGAGCCAGGTAGCTTGGCTGAAGGATTCATACGTTCTAGTATGAAGACCATGAGATGGTTATGTGAGGACAATAGATTGTCAGTTTGTGTTATTGAAACTTAGGTACCTATATAATATTTTTATAAGTTGTAAATATTTTTTGCTACAATCTTGGGTAATTTATTTGAAGATTGACAGTGATTGTAAGCTATAGGTTTCATGAGTGTGTGAAACTAATGACTGCCAATTTGTTGTTTATTGGTTATACATACTTCAAGCCAGTTATTGTTTCTAAATCTTTTGTTTTTAAATTGTATTGCTTGTGTGACATCTCCGGAGTGTGAAGTGAAAAAGGACTTATCACTTATAATTACTGTTACAAAAACAAGATGATGACTAATAAAAAAACTTAATAGATTAACATCTTTATTTATTTCATAAACATCTTGAAACTCCTCCTATAAATAACCGAAACTATCTCGTAGGTGGGTTCAAGGCTTTACTGTTACGTCCACTTAAATATACCTCGCGCCATGAATTAAGAGCGCTGGGCGAAGTTTGCAGGAATTACTACGCATATGTACAAGAATTTAAAAGTGACTACTGCGCATTCAAGGCCACCGCTTCTAACGTTTGGCGCGACGTATATCCCGTAATGAATATGAATGAATACCTATATCCCGTAATGAAATCAAAGTTAGCCTATTGCACTGCTGTCTTTAAGATAGAACAAAACAAAACGACACTAACTGCCTTTTGTACAAAATAAACATTAAAGACGTCTCGCCTCGCACGCACGCACGTATGAGATCACAACACCACATTGAGCTCCACGTATCATCTTGACATGTCGGCCCGTTGAAACAACCCGACAGCTGATGTCGGTAACCCATTCTATAGGCATCACAACGCAACTAAACTAGTTGGCAACGCTGAGAGCTGTCGGATTCAAAGCTGACAATTTACAAGAATTGTCGCCTTCGGAATTGCAGCCAGTATTGATAGAGCTGCCGGCACTTCAACATGATAGACCTTGATGAGGACTGGAGGCGCGTGGCCAAGGAATCAGCGGGGATCTTAGGAAAGAGGAAAAAGCTTCCATGATGTGGTGGAACCTACTAGATTGAACGAGTCCTTTTACCAAAATCAATAGTCTCAAGCACACGACTCTCAAGTTTCGCCTTTTACCGTACCTTGCAGAAGAGGTATGTACGGTAGTGCTTACGTTCAGTCACAAAAATAAAAGGGTTCCGTGATACCAGAATCGAAGTAGAACTGGATGGAGGGTCTGCAGGATGTAATTTCATGATGGTATTGATGTGACATGTAAAATTAAATCGAATCGCCCCGGTATTGTTAAATTATACTTGATAACTTGTAAATATTTGTACACCGTACTATACGGTAAAATACACTGAACGAAATTTAAATACTTATAATACCTGTATAATACGTGTATTTAAGCAAATAAACGATTTGAATTGAATTGAATTGATGCTAACTATCTATACTCAACGTATATCATCTTCAACAATCATCCTTAACTCTCAGCTGGGGTACCTATATAAATCTCCAAAACTATCTATAATCTGTTATTTACTGGTGGGAAGTACAACTACACACCTGTACCGCAGGGTTCGCCCTTTATTAGGGAGTAATGACCATCCCTTGTTCTTTACAAAAGTTCTTTCAAACTTATGTGTGCGTTTCGATGGCGAGGCCACGAAATTATTTTTTAAAATAACTGCCAAGTTTTATATAAATTTGGAAAAGTTGATTCCCAAAACCCATTTAGTCTAAGTTAGGGTTAAAAAGTTATCCCCACAATTTTCCACAATAGATCTTCAGTACTCTAGGTGACGTCAAAGAAGTTCCTTTTTGGGTTCTCTGCATCTCAGCAGGTTAAGTGCTTTATGTACCATTGACGTCACATCAAGAATCAAGATACACACGGATAACTCGTTTAGGTGCGCGTGACAAAAAAATGGGTAGCTAAATAATCTGTGGTTTATGTGATTTTTAAAGAAATAAACATATTTTTTGTGCCTTATTGTTTCTTTTTAGTTTAGAATCCTTGAGATATAATTTCTAATACTAGGTGTTTTTTTCTTCTCTAATCCATGGTCGCCCTGGTCGAAACAATAACTTTTATTGAAGGTTTCATATCATGAAAACAAAATAAATTTTGTCTATTTTAGTGAGTTTTTGTATAGTTTTTCTACGCGATACCGTTTTACAGCTCCTGAAATATAAACCTAGGATTTGTTGTTGTATTTTTACAAATTTTCACAAATTCAAATCAAGGTTTCACAAAAAAAATTAGACCTCTGCGATGATTTTTCAGCGAGATATCGGCCATAACGTGTTTTTCACCTTTTCAATGGCGCGGCCATGAGGTTTGAGTCGAACGGCTCCTGAAATATAAACCTAGGAGTTTTTCTTTTATTTTTACAAATTCAAATCTTGCTTTTACAAAAAAACTTCATTATTTTGAAGCGGGATATCGGCGATAACGAGTTTTCCACCGTTTCAATAACGTGGCCATGGCGTTTTATTCTTACAGCTCCTGCAATATAAACCTAGGTTTTTTTGTATTTTAACAAATTTTGACAAATTCAAATTTAAGTTTTACAAAAAACTTCAGAGCTCTGCGATGCTTCTTCAGCGAGATATCGGCGATATCATGTACATTTCAACGTTTGGATGGCGTGGCCATGGGGTTTTTAGTCTCACAGGTCCTAAAATATAAACCTAGGATTTTTCTATATTTTTACATGTTTTTTACAAATTTAATCGTTATTTGCCTATCTGTCAGGTCTCTGCAACGCTTGGTTTTAAAGATATCCGTGGCCGCGCGGTTCTCCGCGTTTCAAAGGCACGGCCACGTTTCAACGCTTATAACTTTAGTAACTTTAATATCTTTTGGGAATCAATTTTTACAATTTTTTAAAAAAATATTTTTTACAAAATCGTTCTTTTAAAATAATAACGCCGTGGCCGCGCCATCGAAACGCACACCAAACTTTTTACTGAATAAATGAATATTATTATTATTAAATGGCTCTCAGACATTCTCAGTATGGTTTAGAAAGTAGATCAACATCTATCCAGTTCACTGCATCTATCTACCAACGCATACCTACCTTGCCAAGCGTAATGGCCGCTCTTGAGTGTAGTCGATGACGAATATTTACCAAAAAGGTAACGACAAAATGAAGTTAAACTTAAACTACATTTTTTTTAAAACAGTCTAAATTAAAGTACTGTCATACTGTCATCGCAAAAAACACTATGTGTAGAATCTTCGTTCGTCACTGGTTACTCCGACTTCCATGATCCCTGCTTGTCCCGCCCTTGTCCCGCCCATGTCCCGTCCCAGCCCCAGCTCTTTTATGGGGACCCCATTATAATATTACTATTATTCCCTTTAATATTTTTTCTATTCCTATATCATTTGATATTGGATATTCATTATTGATATATTCATTTTCTAGTTTCTCAACATGTTTTCGAAATATATATTTTGTTCAACGGTAAAGTTTTCCAGTTGGTATTTTTCTAGCTCATTCTCGTGCTTGAGAATGGATTATTGGATTTTTTTTACCTTTTCATATAGACGAAGCGGCACCCGATGCCATATTAAATACAAAAGTAAAAGTGCAAGTTTCAACGTTACCAAGATCCAAATAGACAAACAATATGACAGGGCCTTTGCGGGTGTGCGGTACGTAACCCCCTCCGCGATTTCCTCTTTCGCTTCTGGCCGTCAATCCCGTTACTTTCCTGGCCGAATTCAATGATCGGCGGAGGCCGCGAATTCTGACGTCAAATGTAAAAATATACGTGTGTGGCGCCCACACTCCACGGAGAAATGCAAACATTATGAACACAGTGTGAGGTGTGATAGTTTTGTGCTAGACCTAGATTTTATTTTGAATGGAGCCGTCGTCGGTCGGGGACATCCAAGAAGGTCCTAGAACAAATCTGGGTTTTTTATAAAGGGGCAAATCATGAAGTAGGTACGATAACAATTAGTACCTAGTAACTGGCGAGCTTGTATGAAGAGACTCTTCATAAAGACGGATATTTAGCAACTTATTTTCAAGGTATTTCTGATAAGATTGTGTCTGGTGTGTGTGTATCACCTAGGGTTTCGGTATTCCCGGACTTTTTTCATTCCCGGGATCCGGGAACAAAATATCCTATTTCCCGGGAATTGCCGTGTCCCGGGAAATTTCAAAATACTTTGATTTTGCTATTACACCTGCCAGAAAGGTAATAAAAACGTTATTTTATCATACTAGTTATTCATTTGTCTGAAATCTTGTATTATTTCAATCATTATAATCATATTTCAATCATAATGATATCCTCTTCCCTACCTTTAATTATTGTAAAATCTGATTCAAGTAATTCTAATTAAATCAAAATAATGTTTTAAGAAAACCAAGGCACTAAGTGATTTATCACTCAATCTGCTCCTTAACCTTGTTGCAAAATGATATAACTTAATTGCAATAAATATTTCTACATATATGCTTATTTATCAACATTTACAAGCGTTTATCTATCACCGTAGTTTTCTAACAATCATACATTCAAACAAGTATTATTAAAAATTATAGTACTTACCAACGATGACAATAATTTGTTTTATCACGAATCACGCCAAGTTGTTCTTTAACTTTTATTTTCCGTTAGTTATGTCACATTTATCACGTTGTTTAGGTGATCTTTTAACTGATACTGACGAAAATAAATGCTGCTCCTCACTTGGGATAGTTGATTAGGGAGCTGGACTGGAGTAAATCAAAGAAAATCAGATAGGCGTTGACCCTGCAGCTACATGATTTTCACAGATTTTCTAAGAATTCACCACGAGGTTTTACAAAAGACAGCGACTCATGTATATAAAGTTTTGTTGAAGTAACTACCTAAAAAAATTTTTTTTAGGATTTTATACCTTGCACCAGGAATTAAGAGCGCTGGGCGACGTTGGCGGGAATTACTGCGCATGTGTACAGGTATTGAAAAGTGCCGCTCATAACTTGTGGCGCGAGGTATACGTAGTGTTTTAGGGTAAAACATTAATAAGATTCGAAAAAAGTACCTGGCTGGCCGACGCACATATGCTTTCCTTGTTTTACAACTTTTTAGAGCTTTTTGAGCGTAAAAATAAAGAGTGCCATGCATTTGGAGTCCAAACTATCATAAAACAATATCGGGAATTCCCAGGAATCGCCAAAATTTTCCCGGGTTCGGGAATTACTTATTACCCGGAACCCGAAACCCTAGTATCACCGGATACAAATACGCAGTAGTTACCTAACAGCCCTAACGCCTAAAGGTAGGACTATTCGTCATAATTATTAAGTTCAGTGTAGTTACCAATAATGTGTTTGTGTTTGTACCGAACAATGGATAAATGAATTATCTATCTATCTATCTTGTTTTGTGTTGTAACATGCCCACCAATACACATAGTAGGTACACTTTCGATCTCAGCATTTCTGTTCACCGTAATAGAAAGTTTTCTAAGAATTAGCCATAGGAATCGAAGTGACGCTGCTGTTACTCATAATACCACCATAGTGCTAAAATACTACACATTTACCAAAACGTTCTGGGTCGCCTAGATACGTGGAAGGTATGGTAAATGGTAAGGCTAAAATCATTGTAATGGATGACCCAGAAAATATTTAGATAGAGGTAGGTTTCGGAAGAAATCTCTACATCATGCCTAAGTATATAAGCCCCTCTCTAACTGCAGCCCTCTGACCTTTATCGCTCGGTATGAAGGATTATATAATCCAGATCTGTAAGCTATGATTTTTAAAATAAACCACATTTTTGTTAGAATTGTTGTTCAAAAACTGGCCAAACTAGCCCACGTCAGCCATGCACAGTGAAATCTTAAAGTGCGAAGCGAGTGATTGTGTTCGTTTTTGCCCAAAATTGGCTGATTCTCGGAGCCCGGAAGATGATTCATATTTCGCATTGTTTTATCTTTATTGTTTGTTTTTGTTTTGAATATGATTTTGGACATACAAATGCACATAATTTACAATTCGTTTTTTCTAAAGACATTTATTTATTTATTAATCATTAAAAAAAAATACAAGTATCATGCACTATTACAAATTAATAATAATATTCTATCAACAATAAAATAATATATCTATATGTCAAAAACTATCTAAACAATCCGCCCCAGGACATTTCCCTGCCAAAGGTTCCCAAGACACTGGCAGCGTTTACCCCGCTGCACAGCCAAGGAAATCCTCTGCATGAGAAATGCCCCGGAGCGGTGGTCAAAACCTCTGTCAAAATTCGTTTTTTGAGTTTAATGTTGATAATAATTGAAAATGTATTTAGATAAAACGGACCTTCTAATGGCATCCGCTTATATTGCGTCAGGGTTATCAAAAATGTTGATCCCAGGTTTTGTACGGGAAAAGGCGTGATGTAGCGTGTTTTTTAAAGAAGTTAGTAATTTCGTAGTGTTTTTTTTTAGAATTTAAGGTAGTAGGTAGTTTAATATTTAGGTAAATATTGTATTTTACCTAGATATCGAAATGTGATGTTGTAGAGAATAATTTAATTTATCATGGTGAATGGCGAATTGAAAAAATAATAATGTCGACTGAAATAATTAAATTAAATATACCGACAGGTATTAATGTAAATCTAACTAAATACGTTGGATGGTGCTAGCATGGGTAAAAATAACTATTTATATATATTATGAAACACCGTTCCCAAAAAACACCGTTTATTTGGATTTGTAAGGATTTTTTAAACTTTTTGAAACTTTTGAACTACTGCTTAATATTAGTGTAGACGCACACATGTTATATTTTGTTCGTTGCGTAGTCTAGGATCCATATTTCACCTTGCATACGATATTAGCTATTGCCCTTTATCATAAAGGATTGGAACTAGTTATCTATGGTAGTGTCTAACTAGACTGAGACTGATAGTGACACAATAAGAAAATCAAGCATTGAGTAAGTACTTAACCATTTATTCCTAATAATTTTTAATGACAAAAATATGTAGGTATTAATATAGGAATAAGAATATGAAGGTTTAAAAATATCAAATCTATAAAAACAGATATATGGCAAACAACCTGTCCAACTAACATCAAGAAAAAAATAAACTTTTTAGTCTCATGTGACGACCCTAGGAGGGGCCACCATTAGAAACACAATTTGAAGCTGAGTGGCCGGAATTAGCGACATTCGGACTTTTTGGACATTTTATTATTTTTTAAATAGTTGTAGGTTCAAAATCGTGTAAAAAAAACCTAGATTCTTGAATAAATGAAGTATGGATAAAAATACACCAAATAGGTTGATGTTATAATTGCGACAGTACGATTTTCAAAAGTTGAAAATTGCGTTAGGTGGCTGCAGATACCCACACCACAATCAACCTATAAGTAGATAAGCGGAGAGATAAGGGGAAGCTTCAATGTTGTAAAAATAACGGATAAAATTAAGGAATCCAGACTGAGAGGGAATGATGGATGAGGCATACCCATCATAGGTAGCGAAGATGACCATGATGACCAGGTCGTTAAAAAGTGCCTATCCATGGATACAAACATGAGGAACTCTTTATTAATGTGTGCAAGAGGGAAGAGGAAGACCTCAAGACACGATTTGGTGCCTTGACGTCGAGTTTCGCCGCCAGATAAAGTAGTACTCATTTAGGTAAGTATTAAAATTACTACTAGTGGCTCTGAGAGCGAAAATTTGCATTTTTTCATTATTTTTCACCGTTTCACACCCTTGAACCCCGAACGTCAAGATTATCGGATTCTACTCTTTTTATAAAATTTGTAGATTCGACGTCGAGGATATACGACATGGCATTCGCCATAAAGTAATATCGGATGATTAAGTGGAATCATTAAAAAAACAAACACCCCACTGCGTTTCCTTTTAATAATAGTCAATAGTCAATAGTCAAAGTACTTTATTACTGTAGATATTTACATATACTTAGCAAACGTCATTTTTTGCCTCTTCTCTACATTGGACCACTGTGGGAGAAGAAGGGCGTAGAAACTCCCACAGATTTATTTTTAGATCTCTTTTAAAAATAGGTTGTGCTTAACTAATACAAATATGAAAAATTTAATTGTTATGATTAATAAGCAGGAATAAATAATTACAAAATTATTAACAGCAAGGTCTGTGTTGAGCCAGATTAACCCCATACAGTCCTGTCATTTAAGTAATCTTGAACATTGTAATATCCCTTTTTCGACAAAGTCGCTTTAACAAGCTTTTTAAATTGCTCAAATGGCAATTTCAAAATCTCCAGAGGTATCTTATTGTAGTAGAGAATGCACTGAACCTTGAAAGAATTGCTAACCTTCGCGAGTCTAAAACGGGGCGCACATAGTCTGTGATTATTTCTTAGGTTAACATTACAGCTGTCGCTAAGTTTGGAAAATGTTTTAAGGTTCTTGCGTACATACATTATATTTTCAAAAAAAAATTGACTAGCTACTGTTAGTATGTCAATTTCATTAAAAAGCTCTCTTAAGGAGTCTGTTCGTTTTAAATTATAAATTGCTCGAATAGCTCTTTTCTGTAAAATATAATACCACGTACATACTTAGAATTCACTTGGTTGCGTAAATTTAATATTAACGTAGCCGCACCAATAACTTTGTAACCCCATATCCCCGCCATTTTGAAGAAAAAAAACAAGAACTGAAACAACAAAAAAACATAAGTATCTAACTGCTCACAAAAATTCACAAGAATCAGTTGAGAAATGCGACCTATAGAGGAAAACATCCGGACAGACACACCACGCAAGATAGATGCAAGTGCCGATTCCGTATAGCATAGGCTTTAGGCGAGGACAAAAAAGAAGAATCAACGCGGAGGTAGGTAGGTAGGTACCTATACCTACGTACCTACTTACCGAGGTAGATTGGCTTGACTTTCTATTGTAAGTATATATTGTTCTCAAATATGCTCGGAAATGTGAGCTTTACTGCATTACTGTCCGTCGGTATTACGCGTACCTGCCGGTTAAATTGAAAACTCTTAACTGTAGTGTTTTTAAAAATGGAACGATCTTTTCCCCGGCACCATGGCAACCAAGTAGAGAATTTATCGAAGGTTTTACTTAAATCTCGGATAGGCTTCCAAATCAAGGCTGTACAATGATGAAAAAAAAATGAACATATTGATATTGACGCGGGAATACGAAATACGACATTTACAGATTGGTAAACTTATCTGTAGAATGAAGGGATGACGCCACCATCGAAAAGGGTTGCCACATATTACATAAATTGCTGCAATCGGTGCAAATAGTGGATGTAGCACACGATTATTTTTAGCGATTTATTAATTTAGGATTGATACATAAATATAGCTGTTTTGTTAGCCAAATAAAAAATATACATATGTACATAACATTTATTAATAACTAAAATCCACAATATAAAGCACTTGGCACTTATCACAACTTTTAACATCTAAATACGTATTTTACAAGAGGTCTACTCGACCGGACCGTACGAACGACAAATGATTAAGTATAAATATTGCTTATAAAAATATAATTGCTGACACATTGCATTTCAAATTTTCGTTTTATTGAAAACTTTTCACACAGTAATTATGATCTAATGAAGCCGAAGTATGTGCACTAATGCCATATGTATGGTCGAGTGGATAAATTCCACTAATTTCCTCGAAATCCGAGTCACTGTCACTATCGGTATCAGAGCCACTGTCTAAATTGACTATACAGGGCTTATCTAAATATCCGTGGTTTTGTCGATAATCCTCTTCAATTTTATGCACGTGTGCACAATATGTTTGCCATTCTAAGGCATCAATAGAACTGAACGCTTCGGTTACTAGTTTCAGCATATTTTCATTTTTGTGCTCTATATTTACTTCTGCTACTCTCCTTTTCATTGAACTCCATACCATCTCAATAGGATTTAGGTCACAGTGATAGGGTGGCAGCCGTAAACATTTGTGACCATATTGTGCTAATAAATTATCAACTTCATATACAGGGTCAGGTTTGTATCGTTTGTCAATCTCCAGCAACTGTGGTTTAGTCATTTCTGATGAGAATTCGAAACGATTCTCATTGAACCACTTTTGAATTTCGGGATTGTTTGTGTTTGTACTTGGTGCCTTATTAACCCGAATGCTATGGTATGGAGCGTTGTCCATTACTACCAAAGATGGTTCTTCAAGATTGGGTAGTAATTTTTCGGTTAAACACTTTTTGAAGTTTGTGTTATTCATTTCGTCGTGGTAGTCCCCACTTTTGGTATTTGATTTAAATACAAGGTCTGCGTTTTGGACAAACCCCGTTTCTCCTCCGGTATGAAAACGTTGCCCTTTAGAGACAGGTTCTAGAACTCCATCTGTTTCTTGACTTTGCCAGCATTTTATAGTGGTATATGAGGAATGTATATAAGTCTCGTCTAAGCATACAACTGGTCGACGATTAGCTGATAAAGCGTTTTTATTTGATTCTTGCAAATATGTAGCTCTCCACGCAGAAATATCATTGCGCTCGGTTAAAACCTTGCGATTGCTTTGTGTTTTTTGGAAACGAAAGTTAATTGTTCGTAAGAATTTACGAAGTGTTTCTCTGCTACCTTGGAAATTTATGTCGTCTTTTAGAACAGTAAGCAGTTCATTAATCTTTGGTAATTCCCTTTTAATCGCATAAAATTCATGCACTTTTCGCTTGATCAAATCTAGATCGAAACTGTCAACTTTTTTTTGCCACGTGTCTTTTTTCTCGATTTTCCTGGTGTGGTTATTTTCGGACCCATTTCTGCAGCGGTTTTACCTTCTGCAACAATTTTATAAATTGTTGATATACCAATACCTAAAAGAAAAATAAACTCATCATTAGAGTAATAAAATTTGAGAAAATGTAACCGAATTCTAGGCGGCCGAAGTCACGGGCACCAGGTTATATATAATCTAAATTAAATTGGAACTAATAAATACCTACAACTATTTTAGTTAATAACGTATTATCAAACGATGTCGAGAATTTATTTAATAATAATCTGGTAACACTAGCCGGAAGCGGCTGCAATGCGTTTGTATTCTTTTTCAAACGGTATTATTGGAGCTTTTTGCAGCTTTTCTGCATCAAAGAATAATTTCATTTTGAGAATAATTTCTCGTACACCACCTTTGATTGCTTTCGGCATGATTATCAAACAAAATACTTACTTGTAATATTGGAAAAACTAATGGACTCTCAACTGAAGAACACAACATAACAACAACTGACAGCGAAGTGACATTTTCAAAATGGCGTCCGTAGTTTCCCCTTTCGCCGTTCTACAGATAAGTTTGTGGCTCAGTACTTTGGATTTGTAAAAATTGTACATTCAACAATTTAATTTTGAAATAAATTGTATTAACTACTTATTCATTCATAATTCTTTATTGCACACAAATAATTTACAAATTACATTAAAAGAAAATGCATGTACAAAGGCGAGCTTATCTCTAAAAAGATATTTCTTCCAGCAAACCAACGGCCTTACTTATAAAAAAGTTAATTCACTGTTTATCTTAAGCAGTGTTTTGTCCTGTTCACACGTCGATTAAATGTCAAATGCCAAAGCAAGAAAAAAAACTGAATTAACTAAACAGTGAATTTACTTTTTTATAAGTAAGGCCTTAAAGGCATAACCACTATGTTTAAATTTCCTCGCGCTATTTAAAAGCCCTAGGTATACAAGCCGTCATTGAAGGACTCACGTATTGCCGGCCACTGCAATAATTTACTATTATATATATATATAATATACCTATTCAATATGTACTCTATATTTTGGGCTTGCAAAAATCTAGGTTCCCCTTTAATAGAGGATCATTATCTCGCTAAGGTCAATGCCCATTTCAAGCGGAGAGCATTGGATATGTATGGTCAGAGGGAGCTAGCTAGGTAGGTACTCTACAATTTTTTGCGAATCAAGTACCTAGTTACCTCGGCTTTGGATATTTTTTGCGATTCAATCTGTTTCAATGAACCAAGAATGATGTATACCTACCTACTCGTAATTTAAAGCTTTTTTGTTACCGACACCTCTGTGGTGTTGCGGTCTTCTGTGGTTCCCAAGCGAGAGGCCCCGGGTTCGAATCCCGGTTGGGGAGGTAGAAAAACATCCCCAGGACTTGGATGTTTACATGTCTGTGACGCAGTTGTTTCTGGTTCCCACGACGCAGGGTTTCTTAGTGTTAATTTAACGTTGGGGTGCGAAACAACCAGAGTGAAACCGAGGTTAAACGAACTCTTACCGGACATCGTTTTCGAACGGCTCAGATCACAGATATCTCAACTAAGTATAAGTAAATATTCAATGCTCTGTGGCTCAGATAAAGTAATTTTCGCACCGACAAGTGCGATTTTTCTCTCTGGTTCAGCGTCGTTGAAATTACCTGTCAGATCAGATGTCAAACTGTGCTTGGCGGGTGTATAAAATCTTATTCCGCCTTCTAAGCTCGCCCCTTGTTTTTTGGGATCTCTGGCGGAAAAATTCTATTCCTCACTCGTTCCAAAGGGCTTCTTTACTAACACGTAGGAAATGGACTATTCGTGCTGCTTGTTTGATATTTTGCTTGGTTTTGCTTTCTAGTATAGGCGTGGGAAGTGTGTGACTGGAAATGGAGGATGATTCGTTAACGGTTGCGTTCTATAACCGCATTTCATCTCTCTTTCTGTCATTATCTCCATCTCTTTTCTTTCTTCGAGTGAATTGTCACTCGGTTTCCGACTGTTTTAGATACATTTTACCCTGCGCAGAAGCCGTCGTTTTGGTTCAACTTATATAAATATAATTATAAATATATACTTAGGGCCTTACCACAAAAAAATAAACTGCTGTTCAACACTTGTTTAACACGTTTCCTGTCCACATATAAAATGTTAGAACATACAAGTTGATGTTAGAATATACCCGTAAGTCCAAATTATTTCTTGCTATACATCTAGACACAGGTTATATACGTTTCCGAATATGTTGTTACAAATGGGAAAGTCATAGGTTTTCCCGGAAAATCGCGTGTGACTCCGTTTGGAGTCATGGACTTATCAATATAATAATGTGTGTATCCATGCGGAGTCATGGACGTATGGATCTAAAATTCTTTGCTTGCAAAGTTTATTTCATATAACCTCACGTTTTAAAAAAAAAAGGAATTGACGTTTCAGACCAGTTGAGCAGCTACAATAACCCTTCTAGAAAAACCTTGGTATGGTACAAAAAAATTGCTTTAGACATGATATCGATTGCCGTTATAAAATCTTACATTATATACAACGAAGTTAGAAAAAACACTGGTCAAAAAAAGCTGACAGTATTGTCTGTACATGAACAAATAATAAAACAAAAATTACAAACGAAAGCAGACCCTTGACTTCTGCAGAAGCATCAGGAAGTAAACACAGTTTCGAAAAACTTGAAAAACCAGATGGACGATCGTCTTACAAGAAACGCTGTTCCGGTTGCTACAGTAAGCTGATTTCAGAAGGAAAAACATCAAAAACTGCGGGAGCAAAGGCTTCAAAAGTGACAACTGGTGCCCAAAATGTAAAAAAGCTTTTTGCCGCCCATGTTACAATGTTTTTCATTGATTTATTTCATATTTAATAAAAACTCTCTAGATAAAACTGTTTTAATTTTTACTTCATACAAAAAAATTGGAAAATAAAATACGACGGATTTTTTACCCAATATGTGCTTCAATTCCTACTTCACACGTCCGTGTAAAAAAATTTAAAGTAACTCACACGTCCAGTAAAATAACCTACATAGATTCTACTTAAAGTATGTGAATCCGTACGGAGTCACAGACGTCTCAGTCAAGACCATTTGTGACTCTTAACGGAGTCACTGGACTGTTAACGTGTTAAAACAAAAACGTATGGGATTGGACGTTTGTTTTGAGGTTAAACGCTGTTTAATATTTTTTGTGGTAACACGGTAAAGATTAATTAGAGTTGTTTGATCAAACTTGAAGAGTTATTTTTTCTAAACGATGTAGAGGTACCTATCTACTTACCTTATAGGGTACAGTTAGGGGGTCCTAATACTAAGGACACGTCACCTGTAGTCATTCTTCCTGTCAAAATCATGACACCTATCAAAAATGGTGACACCTGTCAAAATAGTGACACCTGTCAAAAATTGTTACATCTGTCAAAAATGGTTACACCTGTCAAAAATAGTGACACCTGTCAAAACGATGACACCTGTCAAAAAAGGTGACACCTGTCAAAAAAGGTGACACCTGTCAAAAATGGTGACACCTGTCAAAATATGACACCTGTCAAAAATAGTGACAGCTGTCATAAATGGTGACAGCTGTCAAAATTTTCATAATGGTAGGAAGGTTAGATGTATTATGTGAAGATAGCTCTGCCATCTCATCTGAGAAAAGAAAAGTTATTGTGACTCGCATGGCTAGGCTGTGCCTTTGCCACCCCATCTGGAAAAAGAAGTATTTTAATGGTCAAGGGTGTGTTCAGTTGCTGTGGTGTGACTACGGAACAATAAAAGTAACCATAGGCATTTTGGTGTGACCACGGTGCGGTTGTGGCTCAGCTCAGACGTGACTCAGACCTCGTACCCTACATCTGCGCCCCGCGCATTTCCCAGCTTTGCGTTTTCCTTGTGGAAATCCGTACTTATTCAATCTAAAGAGTTTTCTAGAAGATCAGCTGGTCTGTCCTCGATTATAATCATTGTATAGTAATCAATACCACGTGACATCGTTCCGTCCGTTATCTACTTAGAATAAACAATCAACTTGCTTTCGGGTACTCAGTACACGTGTAAGTTCTTCGGGCACACGTGACGATGCTAATGATAAACGATGCGCGGTGGTTGGTTGTTATTTATCTTTCGTTGCGTAGTTAGATTCGGAGCAAGGTCTCGTAGAACAAAGTAGGTTCGAGAAGAAAGCAAGATCAGTGAGTGATAAGTTACTGACTCTGATCTGATAACCATGGTTGACTTTTACGATCTGCTTCGCTTTGATCTATTCTTAGCCGATGTTTCGCGCGATCAAGGGTAAATAAATATCAATGACAATTTGCCAGCACGTTGCCTGAAAGAATTGCTTAAAACGTTGGTTTTTCTAGTTTGTAAAGACTACACCGCCGGTCGGTCGGCTACTTTTGTATTAGAATGTTCCGGAAATCTCCTTTTCGTTGCGCGATCTCGGTCATATTTATTTATGTAAAACTTCAGGCTACAACCGTGGAACTTGGAAAATGCTAGCTTTTTTACGGTTAGACCTAGGTTAAACCGCTCTGTAACATCGGTTACGGCTTAACCTATAGATGTTGGACTTAGCACCGGTTTCTGAAAATGGAAATTAGTTTAAAATTAGTAAACAGGGTAGGCAGGTACCTAGTTCGCGGTACCTATCCATCTGTCACGTTCATTTTTGTGAAAATTGCAGACAGAACAATATTTAAGTAGGTATTAGATTAGTGAATTCTCAATGCAAACTAAAACTATAGAAAGGACCTACATATGGTGTAAGTGGGTCTCCTACACTATAGCAAAAATTTAAAATATCAACATTTATAATATCAACACCGTTTGATCCTTTGAGTAATACATTATTTTACTCAAAGGTTTGATCAACCTTTTACTAAAGCAACTGTAACTGCGATCACGAGTTCTTATCTTCTTAGCATATTTAAATTTTAGATATATCTAAAATTTAAATATGCTAAGAAGATACTAATAAATTGTACAAAAAGAAACCTCGCAGAAAAATGCGACCGTAAAATTCGCTTATAAAATGACGTTGGAGAAAGTCACCTACCTAAACTTTAGAGCCCACTTGTCAAAAATGTATGGGATCTCAGTAGTCAAAAGTTAAGCTTATTCGCTGAATAGAATGTAGGTATAATTAATATAAATGTTTTACATTGTTTGTTGCTACAGAGGGACCCGGTGACTGACCTGACGCTGACTCTGAAATGACCTGAAAGCTGCTTGTTCGCTGATGGTGAATGATCTCTCGGCTTGCCCCTACTAAAACCTACCTAATTCAAAATTGTATACACATGTCGTAAATTTGTAACGGCAGGCCCCAGCTGATAGTTTAATAAACAAAGCGCCAAAACTCTAATAAAATGATGATTTAATATAGGAAATGCAAAAAATGCAACATCTCATCTATTAGTGTTCTATATTAGCCGTTTGACACTTACTTTATTGCATTGTGGAGCATTTAGATTTTATTTTGGCACATGTACCTACCTATTGGAGTCGAGTCAGTGCGTGACGTCACTCGACCTTAATATATTGTATGTAAATATCATTTGGATGTTCTCTGTAGATTAGAGTAGGTGGTCGCGGGTATAAAATATGTGTTATGTTATGTTATCCTGCTTATTTTTGGCAATTTAAACTTGTTTACTAACTACCATATGGAGCAAACATGAGGCTTGAGATGGTGCGTGTGTAGAGCAGTGGACGGACATGGTTAGGTATACCTCGCGCCACGAATTAAGAGCGATGGGCGACGTTGGCGGGAATTACTACGCATATGTTCTGTACAGGTATTGAAAAGTGACTACCTGCGCATTCAAGGCCACCCCTCATAACTCGAGGCGCGAGGTATAAAGAACTACCTACATAAATATCTTGAGGTTGTGCGAGTGTAGAGTAGTGGATGGACTCGGATATGTATAGAACGATTTTTAAATGACCTACCTACGTCTACCTGATCGATCGTGGTGAACGACGACAGAGGCGGCCGAGTTACGAGTTACGAGGTATTTGGCCTGAAGTCGGATGAACGAAAGTTCGGCCAGGAACCATTGCGCCAGTTTCTAAATTACGACCGAAATTAAATTTCTAATTGACGACCCGAATGGCCGAGTCGGCAGTGACCCTGCCTACGAAGCCAAGGGTCCCGGGTTCTAGTCCCGGTGGGGGCAAATACTTGTTGATGAGAACAGATGTTTGTACCCTAGTCATGGTTATTTATCTATCTATGTATAATATTTATCTATATAAGTATGTGTATCGTTGTCTAGTACCCAAGATACAGGGAATCCTAGTTTGGGGCTATATCAATGTGTGTAAATAGTGTCCAAGGTATTATTAAGGTGTCCAAGGTAATATAATTGAGGAATTCACAAAGTTACTGTATCCTTCTTTTTTATGACCTCTGCAGAGACAGTTCTTAATCCAGAAATCGGAGGATAGTATAATTAGGTTTGGAGAAATTGGTTTTTGGGTAAGTATCTAATTAACACTACCACATATACGGTTTGGTTAGAATAATCATCATAGAATGTAAATCATCATTGAATGAAAAGGCACATCTAATTATTGTTCCTGATCGCAAGACTTGCCACACAGCAACAGCCGATTTTCCGGGCCCGCCCACATCTGAGTCCAACGGTCTAGTCAAAATAAGTAGGATCTAGGCACACCTCATAGCGAGGCCGCCGTCCACCCACAGTCAACCTTAATTCAATGCTAATAAGAACCATGACTCATTGAGACAGTGATATGCAGGAGGGCACGGGTGGGCACACATTTAGTGATCTCGGATCATTGCAACAAGATGTTCTTCATACATATGAAAACAAGTAAGTACCTAACTACAAGGGTAGGACACTTGGCAAGGCTAGAAAACGGCAAATGAACTGTAGGTACTGTAAGGTCGCAGCAGTTCTTGAACACCACCTATAATTGCCTACCTAATCTGTAGGGCTAGGGAGTTTAATTAGGAAGACGTTAGTAACACCAAACTTGTGCTTATTGATCGAATATGGTTACAATTTATATACAAGGGATCAAACTGGCTCGATAGCCATTAAGCTAATCCTAACTATCTAATTTACATCGGTCGCTGACCGATGCCTAAGGTGAAATGTTTCACATCGACTTTACACATCCAAGCCTCTTTCTTTTTAAAATTGTCATAGCGAACACGCACTCTAAAGAGGCCCGTATACAATATTATCGCATAGACAAATATCGAACCTAACTATATACCTTACAGTACCTATAATGCGCGACGTATAAGTTGAACCAAAATGGCGACGTCTAAAAATGACAGTTTTAGATAAATTATACCCTGCGCAGTCGCCGCCATTTTGGTTCAACTTATACGCCGGGAACCTTACCCCGATTGATGACCATGAGGAGGCCAAAGATGAGTCAGCAGACAAAGATCACGAGAGCTATGAAAGCAGGAAATCAATGGACGCGGGTTGCACAGGATATGGAGGAAAGCCTGTGCAGAGTCAGAGAGGTCGGTGCAATAGCACCGAGGCCCGGCTTTGCTCCCGCTGGCGAAGTCAAAGAGTTTCATTCATCTTCAGGTTAGGTTAAAAAACACGTCACGTGCTTTCTCAAATACACTTGACACTGGCAAAATTAACCTCAAATAAGTTTGGCACGTCATGTATTTTAGGAAGAAGTAGATAGAATTAAACAACTTTGATAGATAGACAGCCCCCAAGCCCCTGTAAAGACTCACAGCACCCATTATAGTAGGTAGTTTATGTGACTGATACGTAATGGAGGGCATTAAAACTCAAGAGTGGTGAGTTTCATAATAATATCTCTCGAGAGTTTTAATGAGTTTTAATTTTATGTACAGTGACAGACACATATCATAAACTCTCTATGATGTGTTCAGGAACCGCATGTTCGACTTGCATTGTGTCATTGATAATTGCTCTGCACTTGTTTAGCTTGCTCAGTAGTACCAACTTCTCAGACAAACTAGAGGCGGCACGCAGGCGGGCGTCGGCGTTCGAAATTTAAATGTCACATATTTACAGAAGGCTAGTACTTAATCATACATCAAAAATACTGATTTTCACACCATAAAAGGATTAACAAAAACACTTTTTATGTTTTATAGTAGTTTATGTGACTGATACATAATGGAGGGCATTAAAACTCGAGAGTGGGTTTATGAAACGAGCCGAAGGCGAGTTTCATAATAATATCACTCGAGAGTCTTAATGCCTAATTATGTAAAGTTACATACACAAGTTTATCTACACACATATGATAAGCTCTCTTTGATGTGTTCAGGGACCGCATGTTTGACCGGCATTGAGTTGTTTAGCTTGTTCTGTAGTACCAACTTCACAGACAAAGTAGGGGCGGCACGCAGGCGGGCGTCGGCGTTCAAAATTTGAATGTCATAATATGTAGAAAATTTACACATTATGGTCATAATATTCAGATAAGAAATGAGTTTTTACAAAGTAGTTTAACATTATGCTGATCGTAACGTGCAGTTTTTGGACGCAGTAAAGAGGTGTGTGGATAAATTCTTCGCTTCGCTCACCCCCTTTACTCTTCACCTATGACAGCAGCATTTTGCCGTGATATTCGCTGTGCAAATTAGTATTTTTGATGTGCCGTTTTTCACAAAATAAAAATACTCGCAGTACCAACTGTACCTATATATTATTTTAAATAGTTAAATAGGTTTGTTCTCTTATGTAAATGTGATGTTGATGTCGTGTCATATCACATCCGGATTGAAAATCGTTTCTGAGTTGTATAGTGATGCTGCTTGAGCCGGATTTTAATTCGGCTGAAGTAAACTACGCCGTTTTGAATGAGCACTTTGCGTTCGTCAAAGTGGCTTAGTAGGTAAAAGGCGCCCACATACAAAACATTGTGAGTGAAGTGAAAATCGAGAGTTTAGATCTGCAAACGTCGATAACATTGGGTAGGTAAAAAGCGCCCACATACAAACATTGTGAGTGAAGTGAAAATCTTATCGAGTTTAGACTGCAAACGTCGATAACATTGGGTAGGTAAAAAGCGCCCACATACAAACATTGTGAGTGAAGTGAAAATCTTATCGAATTTAGAACTGCACACGTCGATAACATTCGTGAAAATAGTGACATCAAGATAAGTTTAGTCATCGGCTCCAGAATTTCTGTCCGGAAATGTTACAATTCCTCTTTGAGTAATAAAGTAATTCCTTTACTAAACAGTCCGGAAATGTTAAATGCAAAAATGGATAAGTAAAATGGGTATAATGCGCGGCGTTTAAGTTGACCCGCATTGGCGGCGTCTGCGCAGGTAAAAGCGACTGTGAAGATATATTTCCCCTGCTCCCTACTCTCGAGTGATATTATTATGAAACTCGCCTTCGGCTCGTTTCATAAACCCACTCTCGAGTTTTGATGCCCTCCATTATGTATCAGTCACATAAACTACTATTAAACATAAAAAGTGTTTTTGTTAATCCTTTTATGGTGTGCAAATCAGTATTTTTGATGTGCGATTAAATACTAGCCTTTTGTAAATATGTGACATTTAAATTTCGAACGCCGACGCCCATCTGCGTGCCGCCCCTAATTTGTCTGAGAAGTTGGTACTACTGAGCAAGCTAAACAAGTGCACAGCAATTATCAATGATACAATGGAAGTCGAACATGCGGTTCCTGAACACATCAAAGAGAGTTTATGATATGTGTTGTAACTGTACATAAAATTAAAACTCATTGAAACTCTCGAGAGATATTATTATGAAACTCACCACTCTCGAGTTTTAATGCCCTCCATTACGTATCAGTCTTGTGGGTCAACTTGTACGCCGGGTCTGTAGCTGGGTATGGATTCGTAATGGGCGGACACCCGATTTTTCGTTTATAAAAATTTAACCAAAACAAAAAATTCCTAAGATTAACCTATGCTCACGATATAAAGATAACTAGTTATATGCAGGGGAAAATACTTGTTTAAAATAAAATACTTTTTGTTTAAAATAAGATATTATAGACTTTTTAGTTTTATAAACAAAATGTAAATTTTTATCTGTTGTGGTAGTTGGGACGAAACGCGACTTTGAACCTTATGCCATGGTAATAAAATTTAAAACCTGTAACGGAAAATTGGCGTTATCTAAGGCTGGTGGTATTCAAGAGGTTAATCGCCTGGAACATTTGACCGCTCTTCAGTGAGAGTCCGCGCAAACTGTCCTGTTTGTTTTGTTACCCTTAAGGTGATATATCGACAAAATTGATACTTTTTGAAGTCATTTCTCTGCTGTTCAAAAGAAATCCCAAGTTTAATAAATTAATATAACAATTTTGAGTCCTTTTTCTAGATTTTGTAACAGTCTGTGGTAATAACAGAAACACGACAAGAGGAATTTCGCTCGATAGAAATAATTATTGAAATGAGGTCTAAATTTACACTTTTTTTGATTTTCTGACAATTGGAAAAGCACACAGAATTCAAAAACATTTATTAAGTTGGCTTTGACAATGCCTAAATTACCTAATAAAGAATTTTTCATAGCTATTTTGGTTGATTTGTATCAATTTAAAACCAACTTTTTGTCATTTTGCCCCGATTCCGTCCCTCTCACACTGGGGTTTATTCCGCCTGGAGTAACAGGGACCTTTGCACGGACGAGATATCCCCTTAAGGCGATACCTCGTCCGTGCAAAGGTCTCCGTTACTCCAGGTGGAAAGACCCGCAGTGTCAGAGGAGCGGAATCGGAAAAAATGTCATAACGTAGCGCTAAACCACAGAAAAATTGTTTAAAAATAAACTACGCTATTTTGTTAAAACGTTTTTTAAGCAGATTTTGCGAATACATAATATTTACATTTTGAACGCAGTTCCACAAACAAATTAGTTGGAATTTCAGAATTACAGGAAAAAATAAAACAATTTAGAGGTGTTTTCGTGATTAAATTATATCGAGAAAATTTCATCTAATCGCGTTTTCCTTTAGTGAGAATCTTAATCAAATACTCAATCAACGTTAACCCAAAAATCAAATCTGTAGATGACTTCATGTTGGAGTAAATGGATGTAGGTGACTCGTTATATTTTAACCTTATATGTAGTTTATCATAATAATTTATTTATACTGTACATAACATTTATTATAATTCATTTCTTACTTATTTACGTATTCTATTAACTCACACTAATACATTCATTCATCTCATACACCACCTACATAGCTACCTATACTGGTGACCCCTCTTAAAGAACACGATGAGCTCAGATGATTCAAGCGGACCTGACTCGGAATATTCACAAAGGAATGTGAATGTCTTGCCTCGTGGCGGCGGGCGGCATCCTATCAAGATGGCGTCGTCGCCCCCAGACCAGAAGATGAAGGTCGCCTGTTCCACACTGACGGCGACTCCAGCTCCACTCCACCTAAAGATACCGCCATTCTGGCCCGAAAAGCCAGCGATATGGTTCGCGCAGGTGGAAGGGCAATTCACAATTATGAAGGTAACAGATGAAGCTACCAAATTTTACCACATATTGGCCACTCTCGACCGCCAGTATGCTGCAGAGATTGAGGATGTTCTTACTGGCCCTCCCGACTACTCCAAGCTGAAGGTCGAGCTCATCAAGCGGCTGTCGGTGTCCAAGGAGAACAAGGTGAAGCAGCTGCTGACTCACGAGCAGCTCGGGACCCGCAAGCCGTCGCAGTTCCTGCGGCACCTGCAGCACCTGGCCGGACCCGACATCCCTTCAGACTTCATGCGGACCATCTGGACCAGCCGGCTACCTACCTCGCTACAGCCAATCGTCGCATCGCAGCCGACGTTAGCTATTGACGCACTCGCCGAACTCGCCGACCGCGTCTATGACATCGCAGCACCATCGCAGCAGGTGGCAGCAACCACATCATCATCGTCAGCAGCAGGATCAGCTATTGAGGAATTAACGCGGCAATTAGCTGAGTTGACGCGACAAGTGAGCGCCCTTACTACGCAGTCACAGCACCGCTCCCGCAGCATCGAGCGCCGAGGTGGAGACCAGCGCAGCCGTTCCTCATCACGCCGTTCCACTTCCAATTACCAGAGGTACCCGATCTGCTGGTACCACTCGAAATATGGATCCAAGGCGCGTCAGTGTATCAAGCCCTGTGACTACAAACCGGGAAATGTGCCGAGCAGTCAGTGATGGCGACGACCGACTGCCACAACCTAACCACAGGTCGCCTATTCATCACGGACCGTATTACACAGACACAGTTCCTCATAGACACCGGAAGTGACATTTGTGTTTACCCTGTATCTGCTTTTCGTGAGCGCCGTTGTAAAACTACTTACCAACTTACTGCTGCCAATGGCTCGGCTATCGATACGTATGGCTATATTCAACTTAATTTGAATTTAGGCCTACGCCGCAACTTTCCGTGGCGCTTCGTGATCGCTGACGTCACAAAAGCAATCATAGGTGTAGATTTTTTAACGCATTACCGCCTTATAGTCGACGTCAGCGAACAAAAAGTTATCGATGGCCTCACCAATGTCAGTTCGGTAGCCTGTTTAGATATAAATAGCACGCTTGTGCTAAGCGTAAAGGTATCGACTGGTGGTGACGGTAGGTATAATAAAATTTTGTCAGAATATCCGGAAATAACACGTCCTGCTGGTACTCCGGGTATTGCAAAACACAACACTACACACCACATACGCACTACACCGGGTCCACCTGTATCATGTTCCCCACGCCGTCTTGCCCCGGATAAGTTAAAAATCGCGAAACAAGAATTCGAAACTATGATAACTAACGGGACAGCACGTCCGTCTGGCAGTCCCTGGTCGTCGCCTCTCCACCTTGTTTCTAAGAAGGATCACGGGTGGCGCCCGTGTGGCGATTATAGGCAATTAAATGCACGTACCATACCTGACCAATACCCAGTCAGACATATACAAGATTTTTCGCACTGTCTGTCCGGTTGTACTATATTTTCAGTGGTAGATTTGGTTAAAGCCTACAACCAAATCCCTGTTACTGAACAGGACATACCCAAGACAGCTATAACCACACCATTCGGACTTTATGAATTTCCTTTCATGACGTTTGGTCTTAGGAATGCGGCACAAACCTTTCAAAGGTTTGTCGACGGACTAACTCGTGGCCTCGACTTTTGCTACCCGTATCTCGACGATTTCTTGATTTTCAGCAAAACGCCACAGGAGCACGAAGACCACTTGCACCAGCTTTTCGAACGCATGCGCAGCTATGGTGTACTTGTCAACACGGCCAAGTGTGTCTTCGGGATGTCAGAGATCACGTTTCTAGGCTATTCAATCTCCGAAAAGGGCACTAAACCACTGGAAAGCAAGGTACAGGCCATTGCTGAGTTCACGCCCCCAAAAACCGTCCGAGAACTCCGACGATTCTTGGGGATGGTGAATTTTTACAGGCGATTTCTGCCAAATGCCGCCCAAATTCAAGCGCCGCTCAATGGCTTGCTTACAGGGTCGGTCAAAGCTTCCCATCCAGTCAATATAGAAGGGGATTCCCTCAAAGCATTCGAAGCTTGTAAGAAGAGCTTATGTGATGCAGCTCTTTTGGCACACCCCGACTCGTCAGCTAAGTTAGGACTGGTCACTGACGCCTCCGATACGGCGATAGGTGGAGTCCTACAGCAGCTGAAGGAGGGAGACTGGCAGCCCCTTGCATTTTTCTCTCGCAAGTTGAGCCCAACACAAACAAAATACTCACCATATGACCGCGAGCTCCTTGCCATCTATGAGAGTATTAAATATTTCAGGCATATGCTAGAGGCCCACAACTTCACCATCTATACTGACCATAAACCGTTATGTTTCGCTTTTCATGAACGGAAAATTAACTGCTCTCCACGACAGTATAGACACCTCGACTTCATCTCGCAATTCACCACAGACATTGTCTTCATTGCCGGCAAAGACAACTTGGTTGCCGATACACTGTCGCGCGTAGAAGAACTGCAGTCGCCTGTCGATCTCGAAGTGATGGCCAATCTCCAAGACCAAGACCCAGAGCTCGTTGAGTATCTTAAAGGTGACACTTCACTTCGTCTTACCAAAATGAACATACCTGGGAGTCGTTCCATGTTGTACTGCGACGTCAGTACACCGACACCCAGGCCTTTCGTTCCCAAACAACTGCGTAAGCAGATTTACGACTGTCTGCACTCTCTTAGCCACCCCGGTGCCAACGCTACCGCCAAACTCGTTGCTCAACGATTCGTTTGGCCACTATTACGGAAAAACTGCCGTGAATGGGCTAAGGCGTGTTTGATCTGCCAGCGCACGAAGGTAACCAGACACGTTGCTTCACCGTTAGGTACAAACGACTTACCTTCAGCGCGTTTCCAACACGTCCATTTAGACCTGATCGGTCCACTACCGTCCGCTGGTGGCTATAGGTATTGCCTCACAGCCGTCGATCGCTTCACGCGATGGCCGGAAGCTGTACCTATTATTGATATCACCGCTGAAACTGTAGCCAAAGCGTTTGTCAGCTGTTGGGTATCCAGATACGGTTGTCCCAAAGAGATCGTTACCGATCGTGGGGCCCAATTTTCATCAGCTTTGTTCGAGCAGCTGTCAAAGTCCATAGGTTTCGACCACCGTAGGACAACAGCTTATCACCCACAGTGTAATGGCTTGGTGGAGAGATTTCATCGGCAGTTGAAGGCAGCGATTACCTGTCACGCCGACGCCAACTGGACAGAGTCATTGCCACTGGTACTTTTAGGCATTAGGAGCGCTGTAAAAGAAGACCTTCAGGTATCATCGGCAGAGCTGGTGTACGGTGAACCCCTACGTCTACCGGGTGATTTTTTTGGTCATAACGTCCCAGGTTACACCACCGACATCACCGATTTCTCAGCCCGTATGAGGTCCTTCGCCGAGCGCATACGACCAGTCCCACCTCAGCACCATTCCAACACTCGTAAAGCCTTCGTGTTTAAGGATTTAGCCAGCTGCAGTCACGTATTTCTTAGGGAAGAAGTGTTACGCGGTTCATTTCAACCAGCTTACGTTGGGCCATTCGAGGTACTTAAGAGAGGCGCAAAGACTTTTAAGATACGTGTGCGGAACAAAGACGTCGTAGTGAGCATAGACCGATTAAAACCAGCCTTTATACTAGACGACAATTTGTCCCAACCGCGATATGACCCCGTACCGCCAGACACTCACCCCCCACCTCCGCCCCTACAATCACGGTCACAGGACACTCCCATTAGGACTACACGTTCAGGTCGGAGAGTTCATTTCCCAGATTTTTATCGCCCTTAGCCGGTCTCTGGAGGGGAGTGATGTAGGTGACTCGTTATATTTTAACCTTATATGTAGTTTATCATAATAATTTATTTATACTGTACATAACATTTATTATAATTCATTTCTTACTTATTTACGTATTCTATTAACTCACACTAATACATTCATTCATCTCATACACCACTCTGTTGTACTTTCACAAATATTATTTAATTAACAAGCGAACCCGCGCGCGATCATCTGTATAGCTGGTCCTATTGTTCGTCGTTGACGTCACTAGGAGCAGCCTCGATGCGCGCGCGCCGCCGTCGCCGATCGCCGCCCGCCCGCCAGTCGGAATCTAACCTCAGACGCGAAGCCTGTGTCACTTGTACGCTTGCGCTCCACTCGCTATTGCTTCGCGATCTATTTTATTTGCTTATTTTGCTTTCGCCTGCTATCTCTTTGAACTTTACTTTCTTCCTTGTGATAAATACCATCTGTGTCTACGCTATCCGCATCATTCTGTACATAAACAATAGGTCTATGTGTTCCAATAAATAATATAAAGTTATCAGTGATTTATCGTGTTATTGGCAAGCATCATCACTCAACCACCTACATAGCTACCTATAATGGATTTGAAAAAAACACCATTTTTTTTAATTACCTTAACAATATTTTACGACGCCGCGCCGCGCCGCCTTGCCGCAAACTAGCTATGTTTCAAAATATTGAAGCGAATCACTCACTGGCTGTGCAATCGGTGCAATGAGAAATTGAGAACATAGCTAATTGATGAGGCGGAGGCGGATGGGGCGGAAGCGATAGGGCTATCCTTACAGCTTCATCTCTTCCGCCTCTCAAAAATAACACGTGTGGCATAATGGAGAAGATACAGTATAATAATTATATGTAGAAACCATTATATAGATAGTTCTCAATAGGCTTTCTTATTTTAGATCTAACTTATTTTCTAATACGATTCCGTTTCAGCAAAACCTGCCTCGATGGCCGCGCTGATATGACATTTTAAGCGGCACTTTATTTGAACTGCAGCAGGCTGTTTACAAGGTGTATATTTTACCTTATAGGTTAGTATACCTGGCGCCACGAATGAAGACGCTGGGCGACGTTGGCGGGAATTACTGCGCATATGTAAAGGTATGGATGGGGCGGAAGCGATAGGGCTATCCTTACAGCTTCATCTCTTCCGCCTCTCAAAAATAACACGTGTGGCATAATGGAGAAGACACAGTATAATAATTATATGTAGAAACCATTATATAGATAGTTCTCAATAGGCTTTCTTATTTTAGATCTAACTTATTTTCTAATACGATTCCGTTTCAGCAAAACCTGCCTCGATGGCCGCGCTGATATGACATTTTAAGCGGCACTTTATTTGAACTGCAGTAGGCTGTATACAAGGTGTATATTTACCTTATAGGTTAGTATACCTGGCGCCACGAATTAAGACGCTGGGCGACGTTGGCGGGAATTACTGCGCATATGTAAAGGTATTGAAAAGTGACTACTGCGCATTCAAGGCCACCACTCATAACATAACGTGTGGCGCGACGTATAGCAATTGATTTTGATTTTGATTTGTTTTTTTTTGACTTTCCCAGTAAAAAAATTACAGTTAGAGATCGATAAATTAATGTAATAACTTTCATCGAATGGTTTTGCCCCGCATTTCCTACTCCTTCCAGGCCGCCCAACTAGGCTGTGGTAGCTCGTGGCAATCGACCAGAGGGTTGGTGGAGCTGACTTGCTCCATGACCTTGGGCTGGGCCTGGTTCAGCATATCTTCATTGGCGCAGATCACTCCAGCTAACGTCGTCTTGCGTATATCCGTGAGTTGTGCTGAAAGGTCGACAGGGTGGTTAGTGGTTTGCAGCCAGGTTTATTATGCATAGTCCGGGTAGAATGTCACCCGACCTACCTACTAAGTATTAAGACGCCTGGGTAACCTCAAATTCGGTAAAATACCCATTTTCGAAGCGCTATTATTACTAAAGAAGACATTTTACAAATCCCATAAAAATATAGGCTACACAACCTCCGCTTCGCCGACGATATTGTCCTGTTTGCTCCATCAGCTGCGGAACTGGAGACTTTGCTGCAGGAACTGAGCACGGCAAGCCTTGAGGTTGGACTGATGATGAATCGGTCAAAAACTCAACTGATGAGCAACGGCGCAAAGCGTAAGGTAGTTATTGATGGGCGGGAGATTCACTATGTCGACGAGTACATCTACTTGGGCCAGATAGTAGCCTTCGAAAACAGGCAGGACAAGGAAATCGAAAGACGTACTTCGAATGCCTGGAAGAGCTTCTGGTCCATGAAAGAGCTAATGAAGGGCAGCCTTCCTCTGTCCCTGAAGCGCAAACTCGTCGACATGTGCATCCTGCCCATCCTAACCTACGGCGCACGAACTTGGTCGTTGACCGAGCAACAGAAGTCCAAACTCAAGGTTTGCCAGCGAGCGATGGAGCGCAGTATTTTAGGTGTAAAACGAATAGACCGCGTTAAGAACACCGTACTGCGCTCCATAACTGGCATCGCAGATGTGGGTGTGTATAGACCGCCACTGAGGTGGAGCTGGGCAGGCCATGTGTGTCGAATGCACCCAGCAGACAGGTGGGCGAGGATAGCCACTGAATGGGTGCCTATAAACGGACACCGGCGCAGAGGAAGGCCCAGAAGGAGATGGCGGGACGACCTGGACACGTTCCAACCAGAGTGGGTCAATCTAGCTCTGACTAGAGATGTGTGGGCTCGAAATGGGGAGGCTATTGCCCAGCAGTGGGACACAATATAGTAAAAAAATATATATTACGACATCCATTTTTTTATCAGTTTGATTAAAAACATCTTAAGGTCAATAAACTATAAAACCCATAAAATAACATAATAGATGTTTTTCATCCAACACTTGCTTTTTCTTGGGATCTAAAAATAATATTTCAAATCAAAACAAACTATTCCATATTCCGTTGGATAATTAAAATTACATATATTTTAGAGCACTTCATTTATTTAAAACTAGGTGTACGTTCCAAAAAGCAGGTTCTATGTACTTCTCAGAGAAGATCGCACAAGAAACTCTGAGGGAGAAATATTGATATAGTTCCTGCGCCAAAAAGGTACTTATTCAAATTATCTTAAAACTGTGTTTGAAATAAAATAAAAATCAGTGGTTTTGAAGAAATAAATAATGGCACCCCGGGTTCGATCGCTGGCTGGGGGTAAAGAAAAAAAACCCCAGGTCTTGGATGTGTTTATGATGTTTAATGCTTATGTTTAATTTTACGGATAGAAGAGCCTTAACCTAGAATCAATAAATCTACCTGCATACCGTCCTGGGTATTCCAACGTGACGAATGCGCTACCTACAACAGTGGATTATTAGCAGCCGTCTATACGGAATACCCTGAACGTCTTTGGGTTTTCAAAAGCGTGACACCTTGACGATTTGTTTTGTTTTGTGTGAGGTGACAGAGAGTGTGACTCATCTACAAACGGTGGTGATCGATCAAACGCCTGAGTATTTTGAAGAGGAAGAAATTGTTTTCATTTGATTGCATTGCTATTTACCACAGGCGTTACTAAATTGGAATGGTGAGAGACGTCGCGTCGTACCGTACGTACGCGTATTTCCTTATGCGTATTGCATTCGTCCCCTCGTCGTGACAATGCGGTTATGGAAATTTATTTATACCCCGTGAGCGTATCGATTTCGTCTCCTCGTGTGGAAGAAATCAATACGGTTATGGGCATTTTATAAGAAAAATGTAGGCGTTGACTACAAGACATTTTTTGCGACATTAAAGTCGGCTTATATTATAAAATCTCTTCACCAAAATTTCCGACCCCCTTTGGTTACGCTGCCAACAAAAAACTCAGTGTGCTGTATTTTTCAAACGGATAGAGAATAAAAGAATGGATTGGCAAGTGAAAAAAAAACCCGAGGGTAGTTGGGACGGGTCGCGAAATTGAACCTTATGTCATGGTAATAAAATTTAAAACCTCTTACGGAAAAGTGGCGCCGGTGGTATTCAATAGGTTAAAACGTAAAAAAAGAAATTACTGAGAGGTCCTCCAACGTCAATATTTCTGGCTACTGCTGCACCTCCTGGAGCCCTATAGCAGTTAACTATAACTAAGAACCTGCTCTTAAATTATAGCCGCTTACTGCGCGAAACTGCATCGACATCGTACGAGTAGTTTTCCAGGAAAATGGTAACAGACATACACACATACAGACACCCTGAAACCCGCCCTCCACACACCCTCCCACGAACACAGCCGCTCTCTCTCTCTCTCTTACACACACACACACAGAAACACACACACACACACACACACACACACAAACACACACACACACACACACACACACACAATATTTAATAGCAGTTGTAGAGATCACCTACCTATACTGAACCCGATTTTCTCATCCGACGTTTCGTACCAGAACCGGTCGCCGACCTTGATCCTGAGAAACTGATCTGCGATGAGACAGGTCAGGGTCGGACTGAGGAGACGCCCCCGAGGGTCCTCCGAGAGGGCCCCGGTATAGAGATCGATGTCGTCTACGGTCCTTTGGATGAATAAAGAAATATGGTAAAATGTAGGTAAGTATATCTATTATTTTCGGATAATATTTCAGTGGGGGTTGGATTCAACGGAAACGTCAAAATCTAAATTACATTTAGGTGCCAAAGATTCCAATAACGCTGGCAGCATTATTACGCTGAACAGCCAGTGATCCTCTGCGTAAGAAATGCCCCAGAGCGGTAGTCAAAACCTTTTTCCCTCCCAATTCCCTACTGAATAACTTTTTACAGTTAGAAAAGTGGCAGCAGAGCTGTTTACATTTATCTACAAGTCATAGGTGCCATGATGGTTGAGAAAATGAGACAATGGGACGCTGTCCTTCTTTTCAAAGTTGGTACACACCTGTAAATAGTCGCAATCCTGCCCAAAGACTCGGGGTCAAAGACCTTCTCCAAGTCCGCGAAATCCTTCGGTCTTGGAAACCCACAGTGCTCCCTCCAGGCCGGGTAAGGAGGTAGTCCATGGTCTCTGCCTCTTTGAATGTTCAATGACACCAGGTCGAGGCCACAGGGTTGAAATGGCGGCTTGGTAGTTGGTGCGCCAGCATTTATTGAGGCGTTGGTAAAGGGAAGCGGCCGCTCAAAGAGGTGGTTGCTTAACTAGAATGAGAAAAGATGTTGTAGTTGTATTTGTCTTAAAAACACAGATAGTCTTGCTACACGACTTAGGGTTGTCTCACGGAAAAAGACTCAATTAGGTATACCTTCGTAAACCGATTTGTCAGTCATAATGAACCCTATTATTTCCTGGTTTCGAGTCTATGACTTGTTAAACTACAGGTTAAAGGATTAAGATAATAGCGATTTTATACGTCATCTCTCGTGGCACAGAAGACCAAAACAAGGTCAGTCAGCTGGTGCTTCCCTTAACTTCTCCTGTCCTCTAGAAGGCCAGCTGGACGTCCGCATTAAAGCCAGATGTTGCTCACCTCATCAGTGACATGCAGGTCGACGCCATGCACCGGCGTGCGCAAGGCTGAGCTGACTGCGGCGCTGGGACCATGGCTGCTGTAAAGCAGGTACGGGTTGAAGAGCATCGAGTGCAGCTGGATGTAGCTCACTGTGCCGGTCGTCACGTCCACGCTGTGGATCAGACCCTGGGTGGAGAGATATTAGGTTGTTTTATTCAATATTTGAGCTGGAAACGCCTGCCTACCCGATTCCGTCATATCAGGTACATAAGTAGTGTTTTAAGGACTGAGGAAATGATTTAAGACTTTTCTTCTTCAGCATGTTTTTGACCACTTCTGCCTCTCGATCGTCTTCCAATTCATGCGATCGGCAGAAATTTCAATCCTTCTTTTTCTGCTGCAATGCAAATCTCTTAAGGATTTCGAAGAAACCTCGGATCGGCTAGCTAGAGACGCAATAATGTATCATTGAGTTGAAATGCATTTTTAGCAATGGCACCTAAGCCCGCCTTTGTTCCCGCTTGGTGGCGCTGACGTAGTTGGAGGCAAAGAGTTTCATTCATCTGAGGTTAGGTTTAAAAGCACGTCACGTGTTCTTTCAAATACACTTGACACTGGCAAATTAACCTCAAATGGCGTTAGCACGCCATATATTTTAGGAAGAAGTAAATAGAATTTAACAACTTTTACAGATAGCTCCAACTACACCAGTGCTATCTGCAATAAGCTTTTCAGATTAGGTACCATTGTGGGATGGACAGGGCGAAGCACATATACCTAACTATGCATTTTAATTGAAACTGGTGATGTTAGGAAAATGTTCTTACCGGTAACAAAGTGTGTGCGAATCGGAAGGCGGCAGCAGAGAAGTGGTTGGCCATGGAGGGGTCTATGTCAGGGTTGTACGCGTCACTGTGACCGTCGCTCTGCACCGTCAGGTTCAGTGCCCACATGGCATCCCGTCCTGGAAGACGTATTGGGATTAAATATAATTCGGACCTGGAGCTTACATAGCATTATGCCTTTTCTTTTCCCATAAGGCCGTCGTGGCCGATGCCGATGCACAGACGTGCCCAAGTTTAGCCAGTTATTCAATACTCTATATTGCTTAGCATGGGGCTAGCCCATCACTGCAGCTATAAAGATATAAGGCTTCTCAAGATGTTTGAAAATAAGATGCTCAACCATTACCAACCAAGAACAGCAGGCAGAAACTCATTATACGTGATGTGTTGCATCTGCGCGCCAACTATCTTCCTGGCTTCGTAGAACAACTTATCATCGTCCCATGCTGGGTTCATATTGGCCAGGATGGTGGCGAGGCGGTTGTGCTGCCGAGCCCAGATCAGGTGCATTGTGGTGAGGTGGAGGTTTTCGTTGGCGCGGTCATCTCCTGCAAATGATGATGATGATTGGTCGCACCGATTTCATTCACGGGGACTGCTTCAACTTGTCTTTACTAGTCGATCGTGGATGTGGCATATGCAGCAAATATCATAATGTCAAAATATGCCATCGACAGATTGGGTGGATCTAGAGCGAAGCCACCAGGTCTAGCGCACTTATAAAGCTTATCCCCTTTATTTTTTTTATTTTTATTTAAATAAATTTTTAATTATAAATTTAAGATTTGTTTTTGGGAGTGAAAAACAGCTTTATCTTCCGTGCTAATCGCTAAAGGTCAATAATGGGAATCAAGGATTATATAAAAATATTAGAGGACAATCTTACACAAATCGAACTAGGCCGCCCATAGTAAGCTCAATAAGGCTTGTGTTATGGGAACTAGACGAAGATATATTTAATAGAGATAAATACTTATGTAAATACTCAGAAAACATCCAAGACTAAGAAACAAATATTCATGCTCATCACACAAATATTTGCCCTTACCAGGAATCGAACCCAAGACCGTCAGCTTTGTAGGAAGGGTCACATCCCGCTAGGCTAAGCCGATCGTCTTTATAGTTCTGACTATCCCTTTTAAGTGGAAAAAAGCAGTGTCTTGCGCACCTGACTCAAAGCAATAACGTCCTTTAGCGTTCATCTCGGCCGTATTGCAACCATCATTGGGGTCAGTGGACGGCGGGAGTAGCTCCCTGTTTCCGTCCTTCAGGGTCTTCAGCAGACCACCCTGGTTCATCCGGAGACGAGAGGTCCTCTCATTGTTAAAGCCGTAGACTGTGGATGCGTCGAGGAAGGCTGTGGCCTGGTTTAGCTGTTCGCGTGGTCCTGGAATAGAAGATAGAGTGGTTTAAATCTGGATTAGAAGATACAACTGATTGTTTGGCTCGTAAACCTGTTAACAATGCTTTAAATAGTGACTTGTTGAATCTGCATGTAAAGGCGCGATCTCGTCTACCCTACCAAGACTATATCCAAGCTTCTAGCATAGTAAAGACCCTTGTCGTGTTTGTACATTCACGGCTGTGCTACATCACACACATCTTCTGGATAGCAAAAAGTTCAAAGCCTAATAATCACCTAGACTGTGTCGCGCCCGCACACAATTTTGGTTATTACAATAAGGTACAAATATAAATAAAAGACATAAGTTAGGTAGCAAAGATAACCAAAGGCATTTTCGGTGTTCATAGCTGAGTGAACACAAACACCACGTTTCATTACGCGATTCGATATAACTAGCAAATTCACTTGCGGGTGTATGTGTATGCTCGAACCGGCTTCACAGCGGCTTTAGCTGAGTGTTGGCGCGTTCTTTGTTTTTTTTTGTACTTTATGGCCTGGTTGCAGATACCTTTGGGCCACGTTTTTTAAAAAGAGTCGTCTCGGCACGCACCAAGGCGGTGCGATCAAAGGTGACTTTAACAAAATGAATAAAGTTCAAGTTCCCTCCGAATATTTGAATAATTTGTGAAGTTTACCAAAATGGCAGGTAGGTGCTGGAGCGGACCTCACGAAGTCCATGCAGGTGAGGTTGTACTGCTGGTAGAAAGGGTCTTCCTTGGCCAGCTCAACTGGGAAACACTCTGGATGCTCCGGAAGACTGGGGTCGCAGCAGGATAGGGCGGTGCTGTTCCCACCTGGATTGATAAAGAAAGGCACATACTTAGCATTTGACACATTACAAGAAAGGTGGCTTCAACTCATGCAAAACCTATAAGCAGACGTTGGATAGCTGATGGATGCATTAATTACCTTACATGATGATCTCAGTGAAGTCGATATGAGTCGATACGTCTAAAAAGTGAGAGGCTCCGGCCTAGATCCCGTGCGGTAGGTAGAAAATGATACTTGGGTCTGGGATGTTTTGTGTCGTCCCTTGTTTTTAGGGTTCCGTACCCGAAGGGTGCCCAACGGGACCCTATTGCCTAGCCTCCGCTGTCCGTCCGTCCGTCTGTCACCAGGATGTATCTCATGAACCGTGATAGTTAGGCAGACCTTATTGTCACAGATGATGTATTTCTGTTGCCGCTATAACAAAAAATATTAAATAATATAATTAAATAAATATATGGGGGGTCTCCCATACAACAATTCTTTCAATACCACATACAAACTTATGACTGCACCTGGTTACGTGCATGGAGTGTGCTAACAAAAATGTGCTATGTAAAATCCAAACTATTCACTCCACACCTTCCCTCCCTACCATTGTACGGTACTAGGAAAACCTTCGTGCGCGAGTTAGACTCGCACTTGACCGTTTTTTATTTTATTTCTGGATACCAGGTCACGGGTTATTCCTGTTAAACGCCCCAGAAAATCCATCCCAGGGTGGATATCATAGAGTTCTATGTGGAATCTAAGAAAATTATCCGAATATCTACCCCAGGGAAATCTACTATGCTCAGGGTCTAAATAATCCCACGGCACAGCAAAGGCAGCCAGAGGCAATGCAAGTCAAGTTATTGTAAGTGTCTATTTTTGACCTTTGCTAAGCGCCGTCGCCGTGATGTCGTGATCGATGAACTGCCCCCAGACAGCCAGCATCACGGTGAAGGAGATGTCGTGCGCGTAGCTGGGCCTGTGGACCGTGACGCTCACATCTCGGGCGCTGGGCAGCTTGGACCCGTCGACGCCGGCACGAGGCGAGCTGATTCCTGAAGGTTGAAAGAGGAGGGTATTTATTGACCGAGTGAGCGAAGCGAGCGAAGGTCTCCATTTCGACAAGATAGGAGGCCGATTTTGCTTTCGTCTGTCTGTATGTGTGTCTGTCAGCTCCGGTCTAGGGGCCACAGTTTTCAAGCGATCCTCACAAAACTTGGGGGGGGGGGGGAGTTACGATGTCATACATTTTTTGTATGGGTTATTTTTCTTTCTGAAACCTATCGTCTGGGCTGTCAAATTAAAGAGCTTCATGAGCCGGTTCTAAAAATATTCTACACCATTACCTTTCGGCCGCCTGTTTTCTAAAAATCCAAGAAATATTTTCAAAACATAACAAGGTTGGAATCCTCGAAGTAGGAGACGAATTAGTAAAGAGTATCTTTACAGACCATGAGAGTGAGTGAAATAGACTATAACTATTTTCGTGAAAATTCAATTTTTAATCGCAAAATGTAGTTTACAAAGTTATTGGTGCGGCTACTTTACTACTTGATTTTGATTGAATCTAAAATACTTACCTATAAATTGGTTCACAGTCCCCCCTGTTAGCGAGGTCTACTGCCCAAAGGGCCACTAGTATATTTAGCGTCATAAAGAGGCGATGATGGAATAAAAATGCGCTGTCGAGTGGAAGTGAGATGCAATAATTACTCGCGAATAAGAAAAAGCGGGATGCCAATAATGCACTCGCGACTAATCTGAAACAACGTAAGCGCCAAAACGTAAAAAAAAATCATAAAAAATAAACTATTTCAGGGAATTAACTTTCAAATTGAAAATCGTAAGAAATAACAATTGTTCATATATTGCAATTATCACACAGTCATATTCACTTACTACTGCGGTGTAATAGGATAAAACCATAAAAAAAGGGTTGACTTTGTATTTATTTTCTTTTTAGAAAGAGAAAATTTTATCCAAACATGTTTTCCAATTAAGAATCTCTAGATTATATAGTCAAATTACATATACCAGAAATTAATTACGATTTGCCCAGTATTTCCTGAAAAACACATGAAAACAGCACCCCATATTTATTTAATCTTGCACAGCCTCTTCGTCAGCGGAGTGGTATTTGAAGAGGGGGGTAACGAAATTCATACTGACCAGAGAAGAGTGTTCTCAAAGACCTTGTTTCATAGGGTTCCGTACCCGAAGGGTGCTAAACGGGACCTTTTACGCCTCCGCTGTCCGTCTGTCCGTCCGTCCGTCAGAGGGCTGTATCTGTATGTTTGAAATTTTTACAGAATGTGTATATCTGTTGCCGCTAGAGCAACAAATAATAAACGTACAAAATAAAGGGAATCCCCATAAAATAAACGTCTTTTTTGGTACGAAACCCTTCGTGTGTGGATTTTTTGCCCAAGTTTCAGTTCCTGATATCCTGATATCGGCCGGTACTTGCACATTTACGGGTAAACAAGTCGTCACAACGGTAATTGCATCATCATCGTCATCATGATAATTCGATTCGCAGGATCAGAAACTGGCGAGTTTCGGATCCTGCTTTGCCCAGGTCTTTTGGAATGGAAAAAGCATAGTATTGCGTGACCGCTGCTAATCCGACTAGCAGATTTCCACCAACTTACCATCACCATAATCCGGCGGCAACACCCTTCTAAACGGGGTGCTGGATACGCCCCATCTGGTAGGGTGCTTCAGGTTGTTGCAGCTGCCGTCCTGGCTCCTGTAGTTGGAGGCGGAGCAGGGGGCTGCGGGCCGGCAATAAGGAGGGGTGGGGAACGATTCGTTGGTGGGGGGGCCGACGCCGACGCCGCCTTCGCGCTTGGAGCTGTTTGTCCTGGAAGCCGATCGAGAGTAAGGCCAATAAGATAAAAAAGCAAATTAGCATAAACCTCGCCTCTGTGCAGTTTCATACTTACTTACATATTCTCTATCGAATGACAATGTTGACGCGTTGACTCGAGATTAGTGCTAACTTATTTTCTATTCGCGCCTTGTCAAAGTAGTGGGCGATTTGACAACTTTCAATTAAACCTATTTTTATTGTGGTGAAGCAAATAGTCTATTGAAAACTTCAAGAGATATTGTAAATTTTCTAGACAAGTTTTTAACAAGTTCATAAAAAAACATAAGAGAGAAAGAGAAAGTGCATGGAAGAGATTGGTAGAAATAATCATTATAGTAATTTTGATTCAATCCTTTTTAACTGACTACTTTGTAGGTGCGGGCGAGTTGACAACAAAAATAGGTTTAATCGAAAGGGCCGACTCGCTCGTTCGTTCTAGTTTCTTTCGGGCGAGATGACCACCGACTCAGTCAATGTGTCAGCAAAAGTGTTAATAAATGTTAAGACGAGTGGTCAATAAAATGGTTAGATATTAGAGTGGATCAATTATGAATACCTATGCTGAAGCTTCCCCATCCCTGTGCTAAGGTAATATAGGTATAAATAGTGTAACAGTAGCATAATTATTGAGTAGCTAAGATATTAATTATAAGCCCCTTAGATATTAATTTACTTTATTTTGATATATTTTAGAATACATGTGTAACAGTAGCATAATAATTGAGAAGTTAAGCTATTCTTTATTGATAGCTAAGATATTAGTAAACTTGATTTTTAGAATATTTAAGAATTAAAAGATACGTAATTATTATGCTACTGAAGTTTTTATGAATGTTAGGATAATATCACTTCCGGAAATTGTATAAAGAAGCGGTAATGGAAGTCTATAAAAATGGCTGTCCGTGTCAGCAGAGCTCAGTCTTGATGTGAATCTTGTGGAATAAGGTTGTAAGGAGGGATCTATGCCATGTAAATAGTCATTCAATAAAAGTGTTGAACTAAAAGAAGTTTTCCTGAGACCCGTTTCATCTCAGAAGCGGGATTTTACACGCCCACGATTAATAAAAAGGTACGGTATTTTTTTTTCTTCGTCTTGCTACTTTTAAACACACTATAAAGTGCTTGTTGTGATGACATAAATTTCTTTACCTACACATACATACGCTATGTACTTTGCCAGGGCTACTCTCTGGAAGTATTATTACAGTCACAACACCATGTACTTTGCCAGGGCTACTCTCTGGAAGTAATAACACACTCACAACGCCATGTACTTTGCCAGGGCAACTCTCTGGAAGTACTCTTACCCATAACGCCATGTACTTTGCCAGGGCTACTCTCTGGAAGTATTATTACAGTCACAACACCATGTACTTTGCCAGGGCTACTCTCTGGAAGTATTTATACTCACAACGCCAAGTACTTTGCCAGGGCTACTCTCTGGAAGTATTATTACAGTCACAACATCATGTACTTTGCCAGGGCTACTCTCTGGAAGTATTATTACAGTCAGAACACCATGTACTTTGCCAGGGATACTCTCTGGAAGTATTGATACACTCACAACACCATGTACTCTCTTGATTTACCTACGTTCATAACATCAATACATTTTGCAGTACTAATAGATTTACAAGCTTACTTGATTCACAACAGTATTGTCGAGTCATTTTGGGTAATACACCAAAGTATATAATTTAAACCTCTTGGAATACATATTTACTTAAAGGTTTACTGCATATAACAAAGTTTACCACACGAAATATGGTGGTGACTACTTACACACTGTGTGTAAATTTTCTTGGATAGACTGTAGAATCACATCAGTAGTAAACATACTTAATTTATCATAGATACCGGTCTTATTAACTATAAATCTTATAAATGAAACGCAATGAATGCATAGTTTTTATTTTTACATTAAATAGCGTATCTCGTGCAAAATACAAGTGCCTGTTGAAAGTTTCAGAGAAAATGGAAAGCCCAAATGGAGACACTACTCGTCCCAGCCGATCTCTGAGTATCATACTCGAACCACGTAGACGTTCAAGAGAGCTGAGGACACCAGAGAGAAATAGGACAAGACGTAGCCGTATCGATGGTGATACGCTTCATCACCATTCCCGTTCCCGCTCCCGCAGCAGGAGAATATTACGGAGATTAAAGGACAAGGAAGAAAAGTTGGAATTGGAAAGAAATCGGGTGAAATTATTGGAATACCGGTTAAATTATGATCGACGACAGCGTGATACGCGTAGATCCATTGAAGAAAGGCATGTCTCCCCAGCTAGAAGTTGCAGTCGGCATGTCTCCCCAGCTAGAAGTCGCAGTCGGCATGTCTCCCCAGCTAGAAGTCGCAGTCGGCATGTCGCCCCAGCTAGAAGTCGCAGTCGGCATGTCTCCCCGATAAGGAAATCCACCAATCGGCATGTCTCCCCGGAAAGGTCCAGGTATGAGTCAACACCAATTCTTGTCCAACAGTTTCTAAAAGCTTTAAAGGATAGCTTAGGTGATCGTGAAACTAATAATGTGTGGCTGACTAAGGTAGAGGAATGTAGCGAAATGGATTATAACTGGAGTGATAGGCAGATAATACACTATGCACTGCCTAAACTTATCGGTCATGCAAAAACCTGCTATCAGGGTCTTCCTTCGCTTCGCCGGTCTTGGCCCGAATGGAAACAACTACTAAAGGAATCTTTTCCACCAACAGAAAACTACGCGGAAATGTTGACTGAAATGTTGAGCAAAAGGGCACGTTTTGGCGAATCTCGCGAAACTTACTACTACTACAAAGTAAATTTTTATTGAACAGGTGTAAAATATTCAAAAAGAACGCAGTAGATTGTCTAGTTCATGGGGTGGATGACAGGGGTGTTAGAGTAGGAGCACAAGCGGCAAAGTTTACAAAACCAGAAGAGGTGCTTGAATTTTTCAAAACTGTGAAGGGTCAGGCTAGGGATAGTTCAACAACGCGAGATAAACGGATACCCAGTGTCTCTCGTAGAACCGATAATGGAAGTACCTATAGGCCTCGTCCACAATCTGATGAAATTACTTGTTACAACTGTACACAGAAGGGACACCCTTTCTTTAAATGTCCCAAACCTATCACTAAATGCACCTTCTGTAATACTATGGGATATACAGAAAGTGAGTGCTTCAAAAAGTCTAAGTCGGATCCCAAAATATCTGACCCTAAGGACAAACATGTTCTGAAAGTCTTTGTAGAGCAAGAAAATCAGATTGTCGTCGAACCACATTCCAATAAAGAGTCTTATTCAAGTAGCGACAAATATCGGATGATAATAAAGATGAATGATGACGAATAAATGCGGTGGTAGATTTAGGTAGCAAAGCGACACTCGTTCGCAAGTCTGATGCACAACGTCTGAATTTTACTTGGGACTCTGTGCAGGGACCGCTTCTCCGCGGTCTGGGTAATGTACCATATTTACCGCTGGGTCGGGTTGAGACTTCTATCGAAGTTCAAGGAATAACTGAAAACAGAGTTGAAGTTTTGATTGTAGATGATCACTTGATAAATAGCCCGGTACTGTTAGGGCATAGTTTTACAGAAAGGCCAGATTTGTGCATTCTTAAAACTGCAACTGAGCTTTTGTTTCGAAATATTTATCAGGATTGTGAAGTGAAGATCCCATTTTTGTTGGAACGAGACGAAACTCTTGCGGTAGGTCAAACAAAGTCAATACGGGTTAAATCGAACGGTTCACGTAATGGAAATATTTATATTGAGGGAACAGTTCGGGGGGTACCTGGATATGAGTACTATTTATTTCCAGGTGAATTTCAAATAAATAATGGTGAATGTTCCCTCCTTATACATAGTTTAGGACCAAATTCTATTGAGTTTAGTAAAGACACACTTATTACTAGAGCAAGATACGTAGGAAAACGACTAATGGTGAATACTCTAACTACTATCGTTACTCCTGTAGAGAAACCTGCTTTGAATCACGGCGAACAACTGTCGTGTTCTGAAAAGCAAGGACTAGAAGCCCTACTAGATAAATACAAAGCATGTTTCTCTAGTGGGATGCATGATTTAAGATTTACAACTGAAGCGGAAATGACAATACAGCTTTAAGACACTGAGCCACTTTCCGAACGCCAACGCGTAAGAACAATGGTTGACGAAATGTTGAATTACGACATCATACGCGAGTCTAATTCACCATATGCCAGTCCAATTGTGCTAGTGCAAAAGAAGACTGGAGAGAAGCGTCTCTGTGTTGATTTTCGCGCCCTCAACAACAAAACAATTAAGGATCATTACCCTCTACCAAGAATTGACGACTTATTGGACCAACTGACGGGACAGACCCTCTTCACAACTCTTGATTTAGCGTCAGGCTATCACCAAATACCTATCACTGAAGAATCCAAAAATAAAACCGCTTTTTTTACGCCAGATAGACAGTACGAATAAAATCGAGTTCCTTTCGGCCTTGCAAATGCTCCAGCGGTTTTTCAACGGGTAATACATAAAGTCTTGAATAAAGCAGACATCAAATACGTCGTTGTATATATGGACGACATTTTGATACCTGCCAGCTCGTATAACAAAGGAATTAGTCGTCTAAAAGAGGTACTGGATGCATTGAATGAGAGTGGATTAACGCTTAAACTTGGCAAATGTCATTTCTTTAAAGAGCGGCTGGATTTTCTAGGCTTTGAAATAAGTAAAGAAGGTATTAGACCCGGTAACCTAACAACGAAAGCTGTCTCCAAATTTCCGACTCCCAAAAATCAGCACGAAGTAAGGAGATTTATAGGACTAGCAAGTTTTTTTCGAAGATTCGTAAAAGACTTTGCTACAATCGCAAGACCCATGACACACCTTCTCAAGAAAGACACTCCCTGGAAATGGACAGAAGTAGAGGAGCGAGCTTTCAACACACTTAAATAACTATTAACCGCCCTCCCAGTTTTAGCTCTATTTGGTTCCCGAAAATGCGCAGGTTCGTAAAAAAGTATGTAGCTGCCTGCCTGGAGTGCTCACATCACAAAGCGCCATCTGGAGCAAAAGCTGGAAAACTTCATCCAATTCCGAAATTAGATATCCCCCTTCATACTGTGCATGCAGACCACCTAGGCCCTTTTATTCGCAGTAAGCAGCGAAACACATACTTACTCGTAATAATAGATGCATTTACAAAATATATCAGTCTTAATCCGGTTCGAAGCACAAAATCCAAAGAAAGTATAAAAGTATTTCGTAATTTCTTCAGTAATTTTGGGGTACCTGTCAGGTTGATTACAGATAGAGGCACCAGCTTCACTAGTAAGAAATTTGAGTCATTTGTATCGTCTATTGGAATTAAACACATACTTAATTCGGTAGCCACACCTCGAGCGAATAGTCAAGTAGAAAGGTCTAACAGAAGTATATTGCCAGCATTAGGTGCGATGTCTCACGACAAAAAACCAGAAACATGGGATGAGTACGTTCCAGATGTATAAATGGGTATAAACTCAACAGTACATGACGTGACAAAAAAGAGTCCATCTGAGTTATTATTTGGAAGACAAATCATTAATCCATCACAGGGAATTTTAAATGACGTAATTTCAGACATAGGTAACGGCATGTTGAACATGCCATTAAATGAAGTTAGGAGTAAAGCAAGTGAACTTATCGAGAAAAATCAACAAAAGAATAAGACCAGATTTGATAGAAATAGAAAACAATCAATTAAATTTAAGGAAGGAGATTTAGTTAGAATAGTTAAAGCAGTAGCTTCAGGGTCTGGACAGTCAAAGAAACTAGAGCCAAAACTTCAGGGTCCATATAGAATAAAAAAGGTACTGCCAAATGACCGTTTCGTCGTTGAAGATACTCCTATCACTAGAAAAGGTCGCCGTTATGAAAACATTATCGCAATTGATAAAATATTCCCTTGGCTAAGCTTCAACGCAGCATGTTCATCATCAGAATCCAGTGAAGATGAGTTGTAAAATGTAGCCTTTCATGATCACCTACCCCGACGAATTAGTAAAAATGACAGTAATATTAATCTTGGATTGATGCTGGATCTACAATGCACAATATGTGGATAAAATATAATAAATAAGGCAGGACAGGCGTAAGTTTCGCCGCCTTTAACTACTATACTATAATATGAGTGTGGGCAGGATTGGCGTGAGTTTTCGCCGCCCAGGTATAGCACTCTTTGGTATTTAAACCATGAGGTATCGTGATAATAAATACTTTTTGCTTGTCTTTGTGCTTAAATATAATTAATCTTTTAGTTATGGAATGAGTTATTTTATTTTTGTAAGTTTTTTTTTGTATCAGAAGTGTGATATTTTTTTATTGCTATTGATTGTTATACAAATTTAATTGAACGAAGGAACTCGTTCTGGTGCGGATGGCCGACTGTAACAGTAGCATAATTATTGAGTAGCTAAGATATTAATTTTAAGCCCCTAAGATATTAATTTACTTTATTTTGATATATTTTAGAATACATGTGTAACAGTTGCATAATAATTGAGAAGTTAAGCTATTCTTTATTGATAGCTAAGATATTAGTAAACTTAATTTTTAGAATATATAAGCGTAAAAGATACGTAATTATTATGCTACTGAAGTTTTTATGAATGTTAGGATAATATCACTTCCGGAAATTGTATAAAGAAGCGGTAATGGAAGTCTATAAAAATGGCTGTCCGTGTCAGCAGAGCTCAGTCTTGATGTGAATCTTGTGGAATAAGGTTGTAAGGAGGAATCTATGCCAGTGTAAATAGTGATTCAATAAAAGTGTTGAACTAAAAGAAGTTTTCCTGAGACCCGTTTCAATAGGTAGCACAGTGGCTATTCGGTAGCTTAGCCGCTTACATTTTCTGCCATACGTTATATATACTATGTAGTATTACCTGCTCGTAGTGCCTATAATATTTCCTTTTCCTACAACTACTCAAAGAAATCAAGTTCACCTAATGACTTCCGACACTTCTCATCGCATATACCTATTGCAGTGTATCTAGGTGGTATTATGTGCAGTCTATATCAGAGGTTCCAGAATTTAGCCCCTTATTAACACCACTTAATTTTCACTTGTAAGTTTTTTATTTACACATAAAATTTAAAATTTTTTGTTTCCATTTATAATGTTTACTAATGTTATTAGTACCTACCTAAACTTATGTAAAAAAGTTTAATTTAGTTTAGTTTAGATATTCTCTTTCAATGTCTCCTCGTTATAAAGCAGCTATCTTTATAACGAGGAGACATTGAAAGAGAATATCATATAATCATATATAATATAAGTATCATCATCAATAATAATATAAGTACCTATAATTAAGTGAACACTTTGTCTAGTATTCTATTTTAGGTCTAGATGTACGTTACAAGTGTATCATTTGTTGGTCTTCTAAATAAATAAATAAATAAATAAATGATAAATGTATGTACTAGGTGCGGGTAGATACTTCGATACTTCAAAAACTAGAAAATGCATACCTACTGCGATAAAGACATAGGAATAGAATAAATGACAGCCCTTTATTTTGATACCCATTCGAGGATCTTGAAAAAAACAAACCCCCCGCACATAAAATCCACCATTTCGATTTCTCAAGATTTGTATGTACTTTGTGACACTCGCGTCATCAAGACAAATCGAATGATGTATCATTTATCAAAATCGATGGAGCCCTTCATTAGTTACAAGTAGCACAGGAAAGACAAACATACTTACAGGTCAAACACATTATAGGTACATAATCCTCATTAAAAAAGAGATTGAAGATTTCATCAAGAAGTTCGACTCATGTGATTTAATCTTCAAACCAGTGATAAAGATTCCGTGTTTCCAGCGATGAAAGGACTAGGTACCTGTAGGTTCATTTAATTTTTATTGCGATAAAATACACTCAGCGGCAGTAAAGGTGGCCCAGATGGTGATCGCAAGATTTTACATAAACTGAGCTTTAAGGGGTGTTTTGATGAGGATATAATATAAGAGACCTCTTTTGTTTATTTAAGATGATATTTAGGGAAAAACGTAAGTCCTTAACGTCTTTTCTTAAGAATTTGTGTCATAATAGAACTAACTCTAACTCTGGTACCAATTGGTCACCACATAAAGACCCTTGACACCTCTTGAGCACAAACCTGAGGGTTATACACGGTAATTTATTAAATGCAGCCACCAAACATTGAGTTAGACCCTGCCTGGTAAACAGTAGTGCCTGAGCAACTTGAGTAGCCATAAGTGGCATCTTGTAACATGTTTTGTAATCGAAGTAGACCAACAATCAATAAAAACCCTTAAAAATACATCACTACAAACCTAACATCGAAAAACTCATGTTTAACTTAACTCTTGGATTGACTTAAAACTTGTTCTTAAGAGCTCAATGCACTTCGCCGACACTCGATTTATCGATCAAACTGTTTGTAAGAACAGGCGGTAAGAACTTAAGTTCTTCCCTAAATATCCACTTAATTGAGCAAAAGGGGTCGCTCATATCCTATCCTCATCAAGAGATCCCCTACTTAGGTAATGCTTAGTTTGTGTAAAATCTTGCAATCGGCATCTGGGCCATCTCGGCCGCTGATGGTATTTGTATGAAGAGGTGAAAAGAGGTGAAAATTATTTTTATTTTGCCGTGTTACTATAATATGAGTGTGGGCAGGATTGGCGTGAGTTTTCGCCGCCCAGGTATAGCACTCTTTGGTATTTAAACCATGAGGTATCGTGATAATAAATACTTTTTGCTTGTCTTTGTGCTTAAACATAATTAATGTTTTAGTTATGGAATGAGTTATTTTATTTTTGTAAGTTTTTTTTTGTATCAGAAGTGTGATATTTTTTTATTGCTATTGATTGTTATACAAATTTAATTGAACGAAGGAACTCGTTCTGGTGCGGATGGCCGACTGTAACAGTAGCATAGTTATTGAGTAGCTAAGATATTAATTTTAAGCCCCTAAGATATTAATTTACTTTATTTTGATATATTTTAGAATACATGTGTAACAGTTGCATAATAATAATTGAGAAGTTAAGCTATTCTTTATTGATAGCTAAGATATTAGTAAACTTAATTTTTAGAATATATAAGCGTAAAAGATACGTAATTATTATGCTACTGAAGTTTTTATGAATGTTAGGATAATATCACTTCCGGAAATTGTATAAAGAAGCGGTAATGGAAGTCTATAAAAATGGCTGTCCGTGTCAGCAGAGCTCAGTCTTGATGTGAATCTTGTGGAATAAGGTTGTAAGGAGGAATCTATGCCAGTGTAAATAGTGATTCAATAAAAGTGTTGAACTAAAAGAAGTTTTCCTGAGACCCGTTTCAATAGGTAGCACAGTGGCTATTCGGTAGCTTAGCCGCTTACATTTTCTGCCATACGTTATATATACTATGTAGTATTACCTGCTCGTAGTGCCTATAATATTTCCTTTTCCTACAACTACTCAAAGAAATCAAGTTCACCTAATGACTTCCGACACTTCTCATCGCATATACCTATTGCAGTGTATCTAGGTGGTATTATGTGCAGTCTATATCACAGGTTCCAGAATTTAGCCCCTCCATACATAAACTTTTATTTTTTTGGGATTTGATAAAAGATAAAGAATTTTTATTTGCTGAGATTTTCTTACTTTTCAACCACCATTAAGAACATACCTAGTATGCTCACACCGCATCTTATCAGTCTTGTGTCTTGTCTGATCACCTTTACAATGCACTTTGGTTGCCACGACTATGCTACAGCGTCGAAGCCAGGCGCCTAAATCTGATCGGCAACTAATATAATGATCACCAAAATATTTTTTTCCTACCCAAAATGGATAAATGAACACCAAAAGTAGCAAAAAATATCAGGGAAAAATACTGCGGTAACTTAGGCGAAAGGGGATGAGCGAAGCGAAGCCCCTTTATCCTTCGTGTTAGGTTGAACATGTAAGAACAACAAAAAATACTTAAAACATAAACTTAGTACATGTAACGCATACTATCAAAGATAGCGAAAGAAGAAACGGTTGTTACTGCCTACTATGGCTATGTATATTCCACACTAAGGTATGGTATAATATTTTGGGGTAATTCTACCGACATAGGCCAAGTTTTTAAATCCCAAAAAAAGAGCATCCGTGCTATGAAAAATCTAAAACCTACAGACAGTTGCAAACAACATTTCATTGGATTGAAAATTCTCACATTACCATGTCTGTACATCTACGAGATAGCTTCTTTTGATCTTTTTGGTAGTTTTAGAAGTCTTATACACCAAAACAAGGTAGCGGCAAAATCACATAAGACGGCTCTTTATAGTAAAAGCGTCTTAGGACTGGCTCCAAAAATATTTAATAATTTGCCCACTTATATTAGAGATATAGACAACGTCATGCATTTTAGATCGAAATTGAAAAAGAAGTCGCAAAGGCATATTATACTGTGCAAGAGTTCCTTACAGAGCAAAACTAGACATACTAAGGGCACATCCGAACGAATAACAAATTATGTTAATCATGAGTCATGACGTAATTGTATTCGCAATAAGTTCTAGTAGTTGGTTATTATTTATATATATATTTTTCCTACATATCTACTTAAACATAGTTTGACATTAACTTATCTTTTGACATTATATGTGTTAATAATGTACCTATTTAATTGATTTGTACACCTTTAAGGTAGACCATAGCAGATCATAATTATTTGACCTTGTGTTTGCCTGTCTCAAACCTATGTGTCATAAATAAACGATTTTGATTTGATTTGTTTTGATTTGATAAAAAGAAGTTTGATGATCACTTATCCAAACACAATTAGGTGGCCATTTATCCATTCTGGCAGTCATTTCGAATTTATTGGTAGTAAAATAAGTGCGTTTTTGGTAATCGTTTATAATACATACATAAGCCAATCAGATCAGTGGGTTAACTACATATACAACGTCTTATGCCAATTAAACTGTCCGACAAGTTACCATGACCGTCTTGGTATTAGGTAAGTAAATAAGAGTAGATTATAGACTAAGGGATAAAGTACTCTTTTATGTCACAAGCGCAAAGGGCTTCGCTCGGGAGCAAGGGAATTAAGACTTGAGTCCTGAATGCAGTGAGGGGTTTAGTGAAGACAAAAATAGCTTTACGGAGTATACTCTACTTTTCGCAACTCCTGTAAAAAGCAAGGCTATTAAAACAGCATTTCATTAAAGTTACTAAAAAGTAAACACAACATAAACATTTACATATAGGCACGTATCAAATCAAATCAAATCAAATGTCTTTAATACTGTAGATATTTACATTTACTTAGCAAACGTATTTTTTTTGCCTCTTCTCTACATTGGACCACTGTATATATTACTTCTGGCCCCACACTAGGATACCCTGTGTCGTGGTTACCAGAAATAGCGACAATATGAACATCCAAGACCTGTGTTTTTTTTCTGAATCCCCAGCCGGGTATCGAACCAGGGACCTCTCGCATGGTAGGCAGAACCACCACCAGGTCGTCATTGTTGATTGACTTCAAGTGAGCGAAATGTTAGATACATTACTCCAGTTGTGGAATAGAATGATATCTTCTATTTTTATAGAATCTTTGCAGTTGTCTTGCGCATATTCAGCGTGTTGCAATACTCGCGACTTTTGTTTTATTTAAAATATGTTCCATTCCTATAAGCAATGATAAGATAAGATAAGATCCAAGGAAGATAAGACCCTTACGCAGGGAAGACCATGTTGCTGAAGGTTACATTCACCTTGCCGTGGCCGGCTCGATTCCCGAATAAGTTACCGATTCCTTGCAAAATCGAATAAAAATGCTTTATATGACAGCTAATGTATACTCGCATTCTGATTGGTTAACGCGATGATTTCACAGATACATATTAGAGCTACAGAATTAGCATTATCTCAAATACAACATTCGATAAATTCCTTCTGCTCTTACTGTGTTCTATTCAGAGGCCAGGCTGATGATTTTATTACACATATGCCAACCATCATGTTATGCAACTCAGAGAAACCTGTTCCACTAGTTGTATTCTAGAGCTATTAGTCCGACCACAACAAAATAATTAAGCGACTAACTAAGTTTTTATGGACAATGCTATTTGTCGCTATAGATTTCAACACTAATATTAGCTCTTGCAGGAGTTAAATGCGGTTTCCTAACCTAGGGAAGTGAGTAAATTCGAAAATTAGATAGGTCTTTGTTTTAGGGAAGAACCCCTCGACAAGCCGCTTAAAAGTGAAACACTAAATTGGTTTTATTTTTAAATCGATCGCACTGGCCGGCAAGAAAATCGCATGAAAAACATAAAAGAAAATTGGCGCCACGCAAATCTTGTTGAAAACGTTGTTGGAAATATATTTTGATCGGAAAAATGTCTCCGCGCATGAGTGATGAAAGGAGAGTATGCACCCGGGTGTAAGTGATCAATTACATACTTGAACCATAAGCACGCTCGCTCGGATGTAATTGATTTAAATTTCTTTATTACTGAATATATTTATATACATAAGACAAATACTTTAAAAAAATTAATTTAATAATATAAAATAAAATAATTTAAAAGTTTAAAAATTGGTTGTAAACTAATATACAAATATTACATTTATTTCATTATTATTTATTACTAAAAATAATAAGCAGGAATAAATAATTACAATGTTTTTAACAGTAAGTTCTGTGTTTAGTTAGATTACGCCATACAGTCCCGTCATTTAAGGTACGAAAAAAAAAATTGTTTTTTTCGAATCCATTTATTCCACTATTAAGTCATCTACAGATTTGATTTTTAGGTTAACGATTACTGAGTATTTGATTAAGATTCTCACTACAGGAAAACGTGATTGGATTAAATTTTCTCGATAGAATTTAAGTACCTACGAAAATAACCATTTTTTTTCCCTGTAATTCTAAAATCCTAACTTATTACATTGTGAAACTGCATTCAAAATGTAGATATTATGTATTCGTAAACTCTCATTAAAAAACTTTTTATCAAAATAGCGAATTTTATTTTGAAACAATTTTTCTGTGGTTTAGCGCTACGGTATGATTTTTTTTCCCGATTCCATCACTCTCACTACGGAGCTCTTTTCTGTAAAATAAAAATAAGTCTGAATATGCGTTGTTTTCCCTCAAAGCAACAATATACCATAGGACATGACACTATGAAAGTAACTAAAATAGACTAGCCTAGATGTAGGACATAACATTGCTGAGTCTTGTGTTTTGAATAAATGTACTTTCTATTCTATTCTTAGTCGACCCTTTGAAAATAGAATCAAGGCTTTGTTTGTCAGGCAATAAAGGTACCTATATACAATCGAACTGAGTTTAGCTGAGGGCTCAACCACATATTTATGCTTAGTTTCCACTCCGTCTGCCAGTAAGAGGACTGACTGACAAATACAAAGGAAATTGAAACGCTAGTGATGTTGTGTCAAATGTACTACGCCACCAAGTAAACTTGGCGCCCGCGAGGTTTGTGTTTCTCCTCCCTCTCTCGCTCGCTCTCGCCCTCGACGCGTCACTCGGGCAGTGAATGCCTATCCTAACCTCAACTCGTACATTGAAGGTAAACATAAATGTTTTTTTTTACATTGGTAGTAAGCCTCCTGACCAACAATATAATTGAACATCAAAGACTATGCTTTTGTTCTGGCCTTTGACATTTCTTTGCTAATCATTAATCTACAAGATAAGCAATGCGAGTTTAGTATAGTATACCTACCTATATTATGTTTAATCGTGTAACATTTCTGAGCTAAAAATATCAACTTCGTTGCTTGATTTTGGGTTCTCAGGCGGAAAAAATCTATTCCTAACTCATTCGAAAAGGCTTTTTAAGAACCTCACTACGACCCTCGCCTTCGGCTCATGGCGTAAACATCTCTGTTCGTAAAGGCTTATACTTTGCGAAGTCGTAGGAAAGGTACTATTATTGGCAGTGACTACCAGCTAATTAATCTATGTCTTACCTCCCTTGTATAACAATTTACTGTTACTGCACGTGGCTAGAGTATTTTGGGCACAACTGTGTCTCCGCCATCCCGTGTAGGAAAAAGCATGACGCTATATGTGTTTTTTGTTTTGAAGAGTCATACCCACTCAGCAGTGGGGCCATCAACAGATGATTGATTATTTTTCATAGGTTTTGAACTTTATTACCAAAGAATAATGTTCAAAATCACGGGCCATTTTTGATCTACCCACAGACGAAAGAAAGAAATAAAGAAAATAATTTTATTTGTCATAAACATAAACATCAATAAAAAGTTAAAACATAATAATGAAAGGGTCTAGTTTATGACAAAGTGTTACGTGTAGCAGCTACACAAAATATGGTCAGCTAATTAAATGTCACCTTGTATACAGGCACATATATTGCTTCTTGCCCCATGTAATGGTACACGAGATTCGGTACATTTGATACTTCATTCTGCGTGATAGAGAGCTAGCCCAACGCCGCGCTGTTTTGAATACGAGAATCGGTTCAGATAACGTTTGGAGGTTTTGCGTAGCTTACTGGCAAAGTTAGGAAAAAAAAAACAGAGCCGACGCGTGGGTTGGTTCGTGGAAGTTTCAGTTCAGGTTTTTTTGTCGCATTTCTGCGAGTTGTGTAGGAATCAGAGCCGAGTTGGCTGCGCGTTGAATAAATTGTGAATAACTAAATAATGAAAGGTTATTATGGAACGATACGGAGAAAGCTATTATGTAGATTGCAAATATACCATTGCGATTGAGGTATGATATGGAGAGTCTGACACCTCTAGTCTGAATATCATTCTAGTGGTCTTAGCTACGCGCCCTAGCGGTCGGGGGTATGCTTAATTAATCGCAACAAGCTTTTATTGGTCAGCGATCAACAGATTCTGTGTATCGGCAGTACCAAATGATTTGAGTGATCACCTACGGTTGATCATAGTGAATATGCGTACACACAATTTGTAGAACGGCGGATCTGCATGGCATGGTTGAAATTAGACCCTGTGTAGTTAGTGATAAGAAGCTTCGCTTGGGCAGAGCGTGTTCGCAGAGGACGCATATAAATACCAGAGCATGAGAGGGGAGGGCATTCAGTCTCAGCGTCTAGCTACTGTGACAGTCGTCTTTCACGAGTTCTAAACAGTTTTTGTCTGCCGTGTTACGCGTCAGAACTATACGAATTTGTGATTGCGAAGTTTCAGTGGGTTTTCGTGAGTGTCTGAAGCGCCGAAATATACCTCGGTTCCTACCTTTATATCAACCAACCCCAAATTCCAAAACTATCCTTGGGTCGTTAGAAAAGAACTTGTAAGTCAATTAATCTGAGTCTGAGTCTGGGCTTGGAGCGACCCTAAATTCCTTTTTCCTTCACCATAGGGTTCCTGGATTGGCTCTTAGGATATTCGCGGGCTAATCCTCTCCTCATTCCTTTCGAGTAGCGAGTTTTGAAATTCCCACACACACAGTCATTAAACATTCAAGCACATTCAAATCAAACTCAACCATTTTCGAGTGGTGTCGATAATGGACGTGGTATAACACTAGGTTTTTAGACTAGGCTAGACAGGAGTTTAGTTGCGGCTTAACCTAGGTTGGCAGGGCATAGGGAGACTGTTTGATCGATGAGGTTCCGCGGATGGAAATAACAAATTCAGAACAAAGTTAAACCGGTGTCAACACAGATAACATATCCTGTTGATATTTTGACATTTGAGTGTTGTCGGGGATGCGCGAAGAGATCAATTTACAGTCTAAAGTTCATTGTTTAGGTCCGGGTAGGTGTTTTGCATTGCCTTGGGTAAGGTTGGATTCAAGTTGCATCTTTAAATTAAATGTAAATTTCGCTGGAGGTCTAATGTGTAGGCTGAGTCGGTATATATGATTTGGCTCAGCCCAGGACGTGCTGAGGCTAGTGGAATTCATAGTTCGGTATTTATCGAACTATGCACTTCGCTATGGTGTGGGTTAGATCTCCTAAAACAATAATGCTTGCGTTTCGATAACATCCAGCTCAAATTGCGCAGAGTTGAAGGTTTCAAAACGTTACGGACCTTTTGAGGTAACCGCTAGTTCAGAACCCATTTCGGAACTCAAATCGCAATTGTGTAAACCGGTCTTTTCGGATCGTTATTGCTGTGAACCAAATATATAATTGGAACCACCACAAGCCGCTACTAGCGAGCACATGAAATATCATTGAGTACTCACGTCGTAAAACTACGACGGATATCTATACGATATCACAAACAAATATTATAAACTGTGGTCGACCACTAAAACAAAAAGAAGTTCCAATGCGCTCATATGTACAAAAACCAGATGGTGCCATCACATAAAATATAACAACGATCGTTCTGGCGCAATACACCGCTGACTGATGCGAATTACCGGCTCGCGGACATATATGCTTTCTCTGTCTAACTTGAAACTGTAACTTCCTGAACCAAACTTCGTTCGACTATTGTACGCCTAACTGAACTTCTCGACGAACGAGAAATTCAGACTTATCATTCTTACTTACAAATCTTACAGCTGAATCGGGTCCTCTCATTTTGGGATAGATAGAATAGACGATCATAGCTACTGATAGCGGCGGCTCGACCTTAGCTGTGTGCCGGTACAGATTTCTGGTGCCGAGACCGAAGGATATCCTAGATAGTCTGATACCGAGATATTCTAAAAGAATCAAGGTCTAACGCGTTACTTTTAAAAATAACACAACGTAGAAACGATTTTAAACAGTTCAGTTTGTAAATAAGAAATAAGCAAAAAGGGGCATTGTTTTCAGACGAGCTACGGCGGTTTAGTGTTCAGGATGGCCGGCCGGCGTAGGAAAAACGATAGTCGGGTAGCACAAAATTCACTTTCACACACAAGTGAAATGGCGTCAGGGCAGGTGACGCAATTGTTATCTGAAATAGTGAATAGATTAAACAGTATGGAAAGGGGTTCCAGCACGAGCAATGCTAGTAGGACTTCGGACAGACAGACTGATAGACAGGAACTAGAGACGTTTGAACAATCGGTAGAAAAACGTCAATCATGCATTGTGAAAATGACACAGAAGTTGCCAACATTCGATGGGCGGAGTTCGGAAAATCCGATGATTTTCTTAAGAGATTTAAAGGCTTATATTAAAGTCTCGGGAGATAGTTCTAGGGCTTTGATATGGGCAACGGATAGTTTGGTAGGAATTGCAAAAGTTCGAATGAGCATATACAGAGACTCATGGCGAACCTATTCGGATTTTGAAAAAGATTTCAGAGAGGTATTCTGGGGTGATAATGAACAGGAATTAATTAAACAAAGATTCCTAACTGCGAAGTTTGATTCTAAGAAAGGTCAAAGTATGGAAGAATTCTTTGCCTCTCAATTGAATAGCATATACATATGAGCTTACGATACCGTTTACTGATACGGAGAAAATCAATACGATTTTCAGACAGTTGCCGCGTGATATTCAGGTAGCGTTTTTTGCTAGAAAGGAGCCAATGACTATACGTGATGCGGTCGAATTCCTTCGGCATTTAGAACGGAATGTCGATGGGGGATTAAGTGCGATACATGGTTCTGAGACAATGGAAACGAATAATGTAAGGCGGAATAGCTACATGCGTGGGCAATATCGAGCTATGCGGGTAAATACGATACGTTATAACGCGATGAGTCGTAGGAATAATTATAACGCGGTAACGAAGGCGCGAAACGAATTTGGGACGCGCGGTCGCGGTTATTTTCGCGGTAGAGGCAGACAGCCTCAGCCTAGCTTCAAGGCAATAGGGTTCCAGAGGGGCAATGATAGTTCAGGAGATACAGAGGCAGGGCAAAGTTCAAGTGACAGGAATAATGCGATAAGTCAGAATTCAAAAAACTAGTGGACTCGCGCGGGTCGTTCGCGCTCAGATATTTATTACGGTTTGGGTGGACAGCCGATCAAATTGGAAAAAAGCATAGACTGTATGATTTGTGTAATTTGGATTCGAACGTGGGTGTGAATGAATTTATTCAATTATTAGCGCATAAAGCGCACGGATATGCCGTGTGTTTAGAGGAAAAATCTAGATCGAATTGTAGAGATCGAAATGACAGACGTTTACATACGATATTCAGAGACGACGATTCGACTGAGTGTGGGCGCGAGTTATGTAGTACATTGACATTACCTGAGATAGATGTGCGTATTGGGAATATTGTTGTAAGGAGTTTGATTGATTCGGGGAGCGAAATCAGCGTAATAAGTCGGAGAGTGTACGAAGAAGTGTGCAGTCAATTGGGAAAACCGACGGAAATACCGATTCCAAGTTTGAGAATCACAGGTGCATTTGGAGTCAGTAAGGAAAAGGTTGATAAATTAGTAACGTTACCATTAACAATAGGTGAATGCGTTATCGATACTCCAATGCTAGTATTAACAAGGGTGCCTAAAGATTTAATTTTGGAGTTTGATTTTATACAACAGACGCGAGCCAGTTTAATGTGTGAGGGTAATAAGAGGCTAATTATACGAAGCGCCGGGCGGATGTGTGAAATACCATTAGGTACTGGCCCTAATCAGGATTTTTGCTGTTGTACAATGGAAGTACAGAACCAAGATACCAGTAGAAATATGATAGAGGAATATGTGAATAATTCATCAATACCTGTTGAACACAAAACAAAGTTATTGCCGGTGTTAAATAAACATGCAGAGTTGTTTAGCGATAGGGTAGGTCGGACAAATAAATATATACATGAGATAAAAATGAGAGATGAAACGCCTTTCGTAAAACGAAGCTATCCCATACCGTTCGCATATCGCGATAAAGTAACAAAACGATTGGAAGAAATGGAAGTGATAGGTATTATTAGCAGGCAATCTACGGATTTCAGCAGTCCATTGACTTGTACATTAAAGAAATCAGGAGAGGTCCGTATTTTGCTAGATGCACGACAATTAAACACGGGAATGGTTGGGGAGGTTGAAACCACACCTTTAATGAGTGAGATATTGCAATCCGGGCGCCGGATAAACTACATAGGAGTTATTGATATCAAGGATGCGTATTTTTCGATACCATTATCAGACGAATCTAAACGATACACGGGTTTTGTATATCAAGGCAGAAGTTATGTTTACAACGTTTTACCTCAGGGGTTGAAAACCAGTGTGGGTTCATTTTCGAGGGCGATGGACTTAATTCTAGGGCCAGAGGTTAGGTCATATTGTTTAAATTTTGTTGACGATTTGGCAATTTTAACTGAGGGTGACTTCGAACAGCATTTGTCTCAAGTGGACACGGTTCTGAGTAAATTGAAAGACGCGGGCTTCACATGCAAACTAAAAAAATGCGAGTTCGCACAAAAAAAGGTCAAGTTATTGGGGCACATTTTCTCTACACAAGGTTTGCAAATGGACCCGGACAAAATTGAAACACTTAAATTATATCCGTCACCCAGAACTGTCAGGCAATTGAGGGCGTTTTTGGGGTTCATAAATTACTTTCGGAGGTTTATAAAAAATTTTGGAACGTTAACACAGCCCTTGTACAATTTATTACGGTCTGGAGTTAAGTTCGTTTGGAGTGCGCACGTGCAGAGTGCTTTTGACGAGATAAAAAACCAATTCTTAGAAAGTATAATTTTGAGTCAGCCATTGGCGGGAAAAACATATTATGTTCAATGTGACGCCAGCGCTATAGGAATTGGGGGCTATGTTTATCAATTAGATGATTCGGGCCAGGAACGAATTATAGGGTTCTGTTCGCAGGCATTCAAGGGTGCTCAGACTAGATGGGCTATCAGTGAACAGGAAATGTATGCAGTTATATACACTCTAAAGCGATTTGAGATATATTTGCGGGGAGAAAAAGTTATTATTAGAACTGATCATAAAAGTTTGACGTTCATTAAGTCGTGGACCTTATTAGGGGCACGCGTAACGAGGTGGATTATGTTTTTAGAGCAATTCGATTACGACATAGAATTTGTGCGAGGGACTGATAATCAAATTGCCGACACGCTAAGCAGGCAAATAGCGGGACCTGGAGGTATGATTGACAGTACAAATGTTCAGCCGGGGATATTCTGGTTTCAGGCATCGAATACCGCAAGTGTTATTTCGAGTTTACGGGACATTGCGAGATTACAAAGCGAAGATGAGCAGTTAAATCGAATTAGCGGTTGTATCAGACGTAGTGTCGTAGATACGGGAACAAGAGGTTTTGAAAATTACAAGCTAGTAGGTGATACGTTATATTTTCACGTGCCGAAGCGGAACGTACAGTTGCTAGTTATTCCGAAATCACTACAGGAGGAACTAATTTTACACATACATGAAGAAATAGGTCACTACGGCAGATATAAAATATTAGCACTGATGAAGGACAGATATTATTTTCTTCATATGAGTAGGGTGATTAGCGCGGTGATAAGAAGTTGTGACATATGTCAAAAGGTCAAGCCAAGTACTAACAATACCGTTGGTCCTTGTACACCGGTGTTGGCGGAAAGGTTGGGTGAGAAAGTTTTCTCGGACCTTTATGGGCCATTGCCCGTAGGTAAATTCGGGTATCAATATATATATGTGATTCAAGACGTGTACAGTAAAGTAATAAAATTATATCCAATGCGAAAAGCGACAGGTAGGAGCGTGCTCGCTTGTACAAAGATATTTCATAGGGAAATACCTATCGAAACTATAATTACGGACTCAGGACCACAGTTCATATCGAAAGTTTGGGAATTTGGACTCAAACAGCTGGGGATTCGGGTCACTCATACGTCGGTGTATTGTCCAAATTCTAATAGCGTAGAAAGAGTGAATCGCGAGCTAGGTCGACTGATTAGAACTTATTGCGGCGGAAGTAATCGTAGTTGGGTCGACGTGTTACCGGACATTCAAAATTGCTATAATAATATCGAACACACAAGCACAGGCTTTGCGCCTAATGAGTTAGCGTTTGGTAGGCGGGAACCGTTAACTATTGACAAGGAATTAGGCGATGAATGGTTATTAGGCCATAGTGTGCGGGATACGGAACAGGTGCGAAATGTAGCGATAGAAAACTCTAAAAGTTCTAGTGAACGACGTAAGCGACAGGCGGACAAACGGCGTAAGTTAGAAGTCTATCGTATAGGTGATTATGTGAAACTTAAGACTTTTGTGCGTTCAAATAAAGAACATAAAATCATGCGGAAATTTTCATTGTTGTATAAAGGGCCTTATGTTATTTCGGCAGTGGTATATCCTAACTGTTATACTTTAGTAGATCCGGGTTCAAATGAGATATTGGGTAACTTCAATACTATAAATATAGCCAGGTATTATGTGAGGACGAATAAGGGCGTAGATAAATAAGATAGTGTATAAAAGTTATATAATTAAGCTGTAAGCTGTAAATTTGAATAACTATTTTGTAGACTTAAGGATCTCGCATGGTTTGGAAACAAAAAAAAAAAAACAAAAAAAATAATGTATATATATATATAGTAATACGAATTAGGATAAGTTGCGGGTAAGCGAGGTTGTATAGTTAGATAGATAAATAAGATAAGACAGGAGAGAACTCAATCGAGTTGTGTAAATATTATATACATAATTGACAGATTCATCGGTCTGTGTACATGATTTGAGATGTCCGTACATATAGAGTAGATATGGATAAAGCATGGGTAGCATAGTGTTAATGAGATCCTTGCGCCATGTTAACTGAGATAAACAGTGTCTCAAGGTCTGGGAGGGGGCTGTAATGGTACACGAGATTCGGTACATTTGATACTTCATTCTGCGTGATAGAGAGCTAGCCCAACGCCGCGCTGTTTTGAATACGAGAATCGGTTCAGATAACGTTTGGGGGTTTTGCGTAGCTTACTGGCAAAGTTAGGAAAAAAAAACAGAGCCGACGCGTGGGTTGGTTCGTGGAAGTTTCAGTTCAGGTTTTTTTGTCGCATTCCTGCGAGTTGTGTAGGAATCAGAGCCGAGTTAGCTGCGCGTTGAATAAATTGTGAATAACTAAATAATGAAAGGTTATTATGGAACGATACGGAGAAAGCTATTATGTAGATTGCAAATATACCATTGCGATTGAGGTATGATATGGAGAGAGTCTGACACCTCTAGTCTGAATATCATTCTAGTGGTCTTAGCTACGCGCCCTAGCGGTCGGGTATGCTTAATTAATCGCAACAAGCTTTTATTGGTCAGCGATCAACAGATTCTGTGTATCGGCAGTACCAAATGATTTGAGTGATCACCTACGGTTGATCATAGTGAATATGCGTACACACAATTTGTAGAACGGCGGATCTGCATGGCATGGTTGAAATTAGACCCTGTGTAGTTAGTGATAAGAAGCTTCGCTTGGGCAGAGCGTGTTCGCAAAGGACGCATATAAATACCAGAGCATGAGAGGGGAGGGCATTCAGTCTCAGCGTCTAGCTACTGTGACAGTCGTCTTTCACGAGTTCTAAACAGTTTTTGTCTGCCGTGTTACGCGTCAGAACTATACGAATTTGTGATTGCGAAGTTTCAGTGGGTTTTCGTGAGTGTCTGAAGCGCCGAAATATACCTCGGTTCCTACCTTTATATCAACCAACCCCAAATTCCAAAACTATCCTTGGGTCGTTAGAAAAGAACTTGTAAGTCAATTAATCTGAGTCTGAGTCTGGGCTTGGAGCGACCCTAAATTCCTTTTTCCTTCACCATAGGGTTCCTGGATTGGCTCTTAGGATATTCGCGGGCTAATCCTCTCCTCATTCCTTTCGAGTAGCGAGTTTTGAAATTCCCACACACACAGTCATTAAACATTCAAGCACATTCAAATCAAACTCAACCATTTTCGAGTGGTGTCGATAATGGACGTGGTATAACACTAGGTTTTTAGACTAGGCTAGACAGGAGTTTAGTTGCGGCTTAACCTAGGTTGGCAGGGCATAGGGAGACTGTTTGATCGATGAGGTTCCGCGGATGGAAATAACAAATTCAGAACAAAGTTAAACCGGTGTCAACACAGATAACATATCCTGTTGATATTTTGACATTTGAGTGTTGTCGGGGACGCGCGAAGAGATCAATTTACAGTCTAAAGTTCATTGTTTAGGTCCGGGTAGGTGTTTTGCATTGCCTTGGGTCAGGTTGGATTCAAGTTGCATCTTTAAATTAAATGTAAATTTCGCTGGAGGTCTAATGTGTAGGCTGAGTCGGTATATATGATTTGGCTCAGCCCAGGACGTGCTGAGGCTAGTGGAATTCATAGTTCGGTATTTATCGAACTATGCACTTCGCTATGGTGTGGGTTAGATCTCCTAAAACAATAATGCTTGCGTTTCGATAACATCCAGCTCAAATTGCGCAGAGTTGAAGGTTTCAAAACGTTACGGACCTTTTGAGGTAACCGCTAGTTCAGAACCCATTTCGGAACTCAAATCGCAATTGTGTAAACCGGTCTTTTCGGATCGTTATTGCCGTGAACCAAATATATCATTGGAACCACCACAAGCCGCTACTAGCGAGCACATGAAATATCATTGAGTACTCACGTCGTAAAACTACGACGGATATCTATACGATATCACAAACAAATATTATAAACTGTGGTCGACCACTAAAACAAAAAGAAGTTCCAATGCGCTCATATGTACAAAAACCAGATGGTGCCATCACATAAAATATAACAACGATCGTTCTGGCGCAATACACCGCTGACTGATGCGAATTACCGGCTCGCGGACATATATGCTTTCTCTGTCTAACTTGAAACTGTAACTTCCTGAACCAAACTTCGTTCGACTATTGTACGCCTAACTGAACTTCTCGACGAACGAGAAATTCAGACTTATCATTCTTACTTACAAATCTTACAGCTGAATCGGGTCCTCTCATTTTGGGATAGATAGAATAGACGATCATAGCTACTGATAGCGGCGGCTCGACCTTAGCTGTTTGCCGGTACACCCACACTAGGATACCCTATGTTGTGGGAAACAGAACCAGCGACATCACACACACATGAACATCCAAGACCTGGGGCTTTTTCTTTTTCTTTGTCCCCGGCCGGGGGTCGAACCCGGGACCTATCGCATGGCAGGCTAAGCCACTACCGCAGGCAGAGGTCTTCAAATTATTGGACCTACATTAAACAGGGGGGGGGGGAATATTCGCTGGAAATACGTGGATCCCACAGCCCTGCACGGTCCCCCGGGTAGTGATAACGATCTCCAGCTTCTCGAAAGGGAACCTGTCCGAATACAGTGACATTTATAAATACACGTGACGTTGTTGGACCGCCCTTAATTAAGGGCGAAGGGCGAATTACGAAATTAAATATAAACAGAGCGTGGCGAATTTTCCACACGAAGGTGGCGAAGCAAAGATTAACCCTTACCACCATGGCCAGCATTCATGTTTAGCCGTGGAAATCTACATAGCTAATAGTAATAATAATAATAATAATAATAATAATAATAATAATACCTTGGACACTATTTACACACATTGATCTAGCCCCGAACAAGGATTCCCTGTATCTTGGGTACTAGACAACGATACACATACTTATATAGGTAAATATTATGCTTCGATAGATAAACAACATCCGTTCTCATCAAACAAATATTTGCCCCCACCGGGACTCGAACCCGGGACCCTTGGCTTCGTAGGCAGGGTCACGCCGACTCGGCCATTCGGGTCGTCCCCTGTCACGCAAAATAGAGCCTTGAATGAACGACTAACGTGCAATGGGCGCACGTGTGAGCAACCCTCGTGAGTACAGGCGTGACGCCATATAACGTTTGTCTTGTGCGACAGCGGGCTAACCCATCGCCGTGTTGTCTACAACTCTCGGAACAGCTCGTAGAAGTCCTATTTAGCGGTCACCGACACTCCACGGTAACTCAACACCGATAGAGCTAAACCACGACACATTATACCTGCGGCACATGTAGGTCTTCGTCTCGGCTGATCGATCAGCAGCGATATACGTTACATGCCAAAACTATTCATTCTGCGTCTCTGAAATTGCCATTTGAGCAGTTTCAAAATCATGTAAAACCGACGTCGTCTAAAAAGGGATATCACAATATTCAAGATTACATAAATGATAGAGCGGTGTTAACCTAACTCAACTATAAATAATATTTAGGAAATTGTTGTAAAATTAACGTAAAATGACCAAAGGTACCAAGGTTCTGGCAGAATATCAGCGTTGCAGATCTTCTGCAACACTTTGCTGAGTCAGAGCCTTTTCTCTGTTTGCAATGCATGTTTTTGTTTACTGCTGCTGAATGAATTATTTATTTGTCTGTAATTATAAACGTGTATAAACGTAAAACATTGAATAAAGTGATTATCTATCTATCTATCTATAAATGTATATTGTAATATTTGTATTAGTTAAACACATCCAATTTTTAAAAGACGGTCGAAATAACGGTCAAGTACAAGTCGAACTCGCGTACGAAGGGTTCCGTACCACCGTACAATTGTAGGATGGTGTGGAGTGAATAGCTTAGATTTTACATTTCAAAATGTTATTTACAAAGTTATTGGTGCGGCTACTTCCACACTCCAAGTACGGAACGAGGTGCATTCATAAGTGTGTATGTGGTATTGAAAGAATTGTCGTATGGGAGCCGAGCCCCCTTTAATATTAATTTTATTCTATTTTTTAGTATTTGTTGTTATAGCAGCCATAGAAATAAATCATCTGTGAAAATTTCAACTGCCCAACTATCACGGTTCATGAGATACCGCCTGGTGACAGACGGACAGACAGACAGACGGAAAGCGGAGTCTTAGTAATGGTCCCGTTTTTACCCTTTGGGTACGGAACCCTAAAAATCGATCTGTGTTAGTTTCTTCCCTCTTCTCTCCCACTGTGGTAAAAAGTAGAGAAGAGGCAAAACAATGACGTTTACTAAGTATGTGTAAATATCTGCAGTAATAAAGAAATTTTGACTTTTTATAACTTAATAATAATAATAATAATAAATGTAGCCCATTGATTTCCGCACCGAGGGGCACGGACCTTTACTCGTTTACGAGTAAGATTGAACCATACTCGTTGGACTATGTTTCAATCTTACTCCTATATGAACTTAAAGGGAACAAAATAAAGTTAGCGATTATAATACTTAATAACCAGAAAATATTGATAGCCACTAGTCGCTGAAGAGCCGCTCAAGTAAATCAGTCGCTTGGTTAATATTTCGGTTAGGTCTTAGGCTTAGGGTAAACTTTTTTGATTTTGATTTGACAATGGCCTAAATAATTAGTAATTGATCAAATTTAAGTAATTTATCGCGGAGCAGAAGAAATAGCAAGCATTGATATTGTGAGAGTTATGCCCGCCCAGCATGCAGCGATGAAGTTATCTCATGGATGATGATTCTAATAATATGGTGCAATAATATGAAGACAAATACTTACTTATAGGGAAATATTCCCCTGTTTTCAAACTGGCGCTGTCTGTATTCTGTATCCAATACTGCACACAGAGTTGCATTTGCATCAGTCATTTTTTTATTCCGACCGGACTATAATGATGGGTCAAAACTAATTGACCCGTGTTTTTACTAGGTTTTTGTTATTGGGTTTAAACCCAATCTTAAACCAATCTCTAGATACGAGTAGGTGTAACATAACCATTGAACATAAAGATTCGTTGCAAGCCGCGTGTTATCCCATAGGTCCAGAGTAAGTCTTCCATTACAGTAGATCAATTGATTCTAATAGGCCGGAAATGGTTCAACTTCTTATGCCTAGCCCAGTCCGACCGTAGATCGTAAACCATATTGGAACATGATAAATTGGTATCTATGTCTTAGCCAAAGGTCTATATGCAGTCTCTTCCCGGAATGACTGGTTTATCCTAGGTTGGGCCAAAGCCTTCGGACAAACCGCGAATTAAATTCCAATTTCGGCCTTTGACTAAAGTATTTTTAGTCCAACCTAGAAGTTCCTAACTTTTCAGTCAAACGTCGAAAGTAAAATAATCTGTTTCGGGCTTTGCCTATTCGATCCTAGAAGCGACTGGCAGATTCGGTCAAACGTCGACTGTACTTCATGTTTGGCTAGAGTAGGTTATTGTGGCTAATTTTCAATTGGGTTATAGGTTAGGTTGGAACTTAAAAGAAGCAAAACCGGAGCGTAGCGTAGCGGGCCGGAGCGGAGCGAAGCGTATGCAAATAACAACAACATTTAATGATAGGAATAGTATTTTTTGGGTGTATACGCTGTAGTTTCCTACCTATCGCCGCCGAAGATAGAACATAGACGTAACCTCAAAAAAAGGGGGGGGGGGGAGTTCCAGTGGTACCCCCTCTACTGGTTGTTTTTGTTAAAACATTCGTTTTATTACACGTAATCTAACAAACTCTAATACTTAATTTAACTGAGTTTCGACGTTTGCCTGACCATATTAGTTTCTCCTAGGTTTGACGAAAATTCTTTAGTCAGAGGCCGAAAAAAATATTTTATCAGGGCTTTGACTTAAGACTTCAAGTCAGCTTTGACTATAACATCTATATTAACGTCCTACTTAAGTAAAGACTTACATTACTTAGATACAGTTTACCGATATTTGCATACTATTTGAGTCTCATCCAAAACGACAGTGTAACAATCAATCGACCAATAAATCAGCCAATATTTACCTACTGTTGGGTAAAGGCCAACTTCTATCGTCCGTCCATTTGGCCGGTGGTCAGCCCACAGGACGCCTTGTGGCCCTATGTAGCCACTCTGTTACCGCCCCGTCCACCTTCCGTCATCTCTCCTTGCCAAGTGTCCTGCCCACCGCCACTCCAATGTGATTCGCTTGCCGACATTAACGACCTTTGAACGACGTCTTATCTCCGTATTGCGATGCGAATACGATCTTGAAGCCTGATGCCTTAGCATGGAACGCTCCATAGCCCTTTGAGCGACTTTAATAATATGCATATTTGCCTTTGTTAGCGTCCATGTTTTGGCACCATACGTAAGCGTGGGCAGGACACATTGGTTGTAAACCCTGGTCCTAGGTTTTGTGAAATCTTCGACTTAAGACATCTTTGAGCTCCCAAATGCGGTCCGACTCTGAATCCGTCTGGTAATCTCGTTTACTTGAGGTTCTCGGCCAAAGGACAGACAATGTCCAAGATAAACATAACTGTCCACTGCCTCTATACGGCTATTACCGACAATTATGTTCGGTACTCATGAGTCACTCATCATATTTTTTGTCTTGGACATGTTCATTCTAAGGCTGATCTGCAAAGATGTTGTGTGGAGTTCGTCAAGCAAGTGCATGTATAACAGTAGGTAATATAATTTATTAGTTAGGTATTATTGCTAGGTCTATCTAACTACGCGAAGGATAAATGATACTAGGGAGCAAGGGCAAGGCAAGAAGGTAGGAGACGTGCAAATAAACAAGTAGTGCTTTTATCAAATCAATTTTCTTCAAACCAGGCATTTACATTGCAGGCTTATTCAAACTCACCCATTAGTGAGAGCCCTAGTGGCCTGTTCTACGGCAAATGCCGCTTCAGCTAAGGGCTTGACGGCTTGGCTGGTGGCAGCGGCCCTTTGCGCCCTCCCTGCTGGCGTGTCTATGGCTAAGGGTTTCCGGGTGGACTCCAACTTCTGTCGGTCAACCAGGGCGGAGTTTCCGTGGGTGACTGCTGAGGCTATGGCTTCGGTGGTGGGCGGGTCGCCTACCCAGGGAGTTGAGGGCTTGGCTGGAAAATACGGGTAATTTTTGAACCATAAAATGCCCGAAAAGATTATTAAGTATGCGGTCATACGACAGGATAAGATCAAAACAATACAGGCTTGTGCAGTTGGATCTTTTCTGTGGTCTTTGTATCATGTCAGAATCTGTCAGATACACACTTTACTCATGTCATATGGACTATTGTCGGGATCGGGACGTAGTAAGTTAAGATCGAAGTAATATAGGCTATGCTAACTATTCCAGGAGCATTTGACAATGAGAGCACTAAAAACCTCTGTGGCGCTGTGGTTGTGGCTCTCTCTCTCTCTGCCTACCATGCGAGAGGTCCCGGATTCGATGCCCGGCTGGGGATAAAATAAATGAAAACCCCAGGTTTTGGACGGTTATATGTGTGTGATGTCGCTGTTTCTGGTTCCCACGACACAGGGTATCCTAGTGTGGGGTCAGAAGCAATGTAATGCCTGCATATAAATTTTTAATGTTGTTTTATAATATGTTACCGTAAAGATTTCCAAGACAATCTAGCCACTTGAACGGTACAGCCATTTCAGGGTCTTACTTTAAAAAAAACCGTAGCCTTAACTGTAACCGAGCAGGGGCCCATTTCCGGTACACAATGACATCTCAATGACAATTACATGACGATTACGGTCATCTTTAGAAATACAATATCTGACGACTTTGAAATCCCATTCCCTTTGTGGATTAACTAAATCATTATGCTTGCCAATTAACTCAATTTTTACCATAATTGCCTAAAAAATATATTCTCAAAACGCCAGATATTGGATATCTAAAGTTGACCGTAATCGTCATGTTATTGTCATGGAGCTGTCATTGTGTAGCGGAATTGGGCCCCAGATACAGCAGCAAGGTACAAGGTCTACTTGTACAGCTTGTACGGCGTTGAGAAGGTTCACTTATCGGCTCGCGTCAGTATCGTCCACTCTATGATATTGGGTTACAATTCGTGCAACAATTACAGTTACGGCTCGCTTATGTACACCCGGCTGAATGTGACGAACGCCACTTATAGCTCCTTGGTTTACCTTGCAAAGGCCAGCTTAGCTGGAGCATCGGTGCCAGGTCAGTTGGCACGGCCACCCCGGTCAGGTTGACCACCTGCGGCGCTTCTGTGACTTCGTTGACTACATTGTCGTCGTCCTCCTCGCTGAGGTTGTAAGAGACTGCGACCAGGAGAGCGATTCCGAAGAAGGCCCTGGAGGAAGCGACATTCAAGCTTGAACAACGCCTTTCCATTTTTCATAGGTTTTGAACTTTCGTGGGCTATTATTTCATCTACCCACAGACGAGTGGGCGGCTGAGGCACATTGAATTCGATACTCCATTTAAGGGGGCTAGCTTATCGCCGTTGCCCTGGAGATATGAATGTTTCGTCACGGTGTTTTCCGTCATCGTCACAACGTCTGTATAAACGCTTAGAACAAATTACTTATCTCATTTGGACAGCAACGGGATTGGAACTCTTGTGTGACTGTGTTGGGATTTGAAATTATAGATACTGTGTTGTTTTTCGTGTCATTTGATAGGTGCAGGTCTAAAACGGACAGAGCTATAGAAATTCTGTAACTCGGGTAGTCCGTTTAGAAGTTATCAGGGATTTTCGATAGTGAAAATTGACAAACGTAAAATTGTGTAGGTATTTTTATGATATGTAAACCTTTTGTATTGTAATAGTAGTGTAATGTTTAAATTCTTCTAGTTTCATTCTTCATAATAAATCATACAACTAGATAGGAGCGCCAGTACCACGATAGTTTTTCGTGCATAAGCCGTAGTTGACAACCCTAGAGCGATCGCCGAGCGTAGCTATGAAAAGTGAAGTACATACATGTGGTTGACTTCTGTACCTATTTATTTTGTGGTTGGGACATGAACATCGGAACATGGTCAGCAACGGGATTGGAACTCTTGTGTGACAGTGTTGGGACATGAACATCGGAACATGGTCAGCAACGGGATTAGAACTCTTGTGTGACAGTGTTGGGACATGAACATCGGAACTTGGTCAGCAACGGGATTAGAACTCTTGTGTGACAGTGTTGGGACATGAACATCGGAACATGGTCAGCAACGGGATTAGAACTCTTGTGTGACAGTGTTGGGACATGAACATCAGAACATGGTCAGCAACGGGATTAGAACTCTTGTGTGACAGTGTTGGGACATGAACATCGGAACATGGTCAGCAACGGGATTAGAACTCTTGTGTGACAGTGTTGGGACATGAACATCTGAACATGGTCAGCAACGGGATTAGAACTCTTGTGTGACAGTGTTGGAACATGAACATCGGAACATGGTCAGCAACGGGATTCGATCTCTTGTGTGACAGTGTTGGGACATGAACATCGGAACATGGTCAGCAACGGGATTAGAACTCTTGTGTGACAGTGTTGGGACATGAACATCGGAACTTGGTCAGCAACGGGATTAGAACTCTTGTGTGACAGTGTTGGGACATGAACATCGGAACATGGTCAGCAACGGGATTAGAACTCTTGTGTGACAGTGTTGGGACATGAACATCGGAACATGGTCAGCAACGGGATTAGAACTCTTGTGTGACAGTGTTGGGACATGAACATCGGAACATGGTCAGCAACGAGATTAGAACTCTTGTGTGACAGTGTTGGGACATGAACATCTGAACATGGTCAGCAACGGGATCAGAACTCTTGTGTGGCAGTGTTGGGACATGAACATCGGAACATGGTCAGCAACGGGATTGGAACTCTTGTGTGACAGTGTTGGGACATGAACATCGGAACATGGTCAGCAACGGGATTGGAACTCTTGTGTGACAGTGTTGGGACATGAACATTAGAACATGGTCAGCAACGGGATTCGATCTCTTGTGTGACAGTGTTGGGACATGAGCATTGGAATATGGTCAGCAACGGGATTCGATCTCTTGTGTGACAGTGTTGGGACATGAACATCGGAACATAGTCAGCAACAGGATTCGATCTCTTGTGTGACTGTGTTGGGACATGAACATTGGAACATGATCAGCAACGGGATTAGAACTCTTGTGTGATAGTGTTGGGCCATGAACATCGGGCATCCCCTTTTTATCCAATGAACCTTTTTTAGTCTTTGTTAAGACAAATACGAGAGTATAAAACATCAACTTTAAATGGTTAGGTTTTATAACAATCTATACTTATTCTGTTAAAGCATCGCTTGGTAATAAAGTTCAAAACCTACTCAAAACAATCAATTGCCTGTTAATGGTCCCACAGCTGAGTGGTTATGGGATCTTAGGTTGTTTTAAGTCAACGACAGTAGTTAACCATAAAACATATTTCCATTGTGCCGGTCGACTATGTTAGTCATATTTTCACGTAATGTTAAGATAAGTTGACGACCGTCACAGATAAGGTATATTTATATTCATCACGCACTATGTCTTATGCACGTCATTAATAACATGTACCAACCTAGTATATAAGCTAGGAATCCCTATAATAAAGTAGTCTAGTATAGTCTAGTATTTGCGCGCATCTCAAGCCTTTTACTTTACTCCCGAAGATGTTGCTCTCCTTATAATTGCCCCTGGCAAAGTGGTGACCCGACTCGTGAACATCAGCAACCTTCGGTAATAGCAGCATGGACCCAGCCGCGAAGAAAACTCCGTGTGCTGCCACCTTAGAAGTGCAAGCAAGAAGCACTTCGTCCTAGATCGCCGAGCCCCGACTTCTGCATATCTATTTCAAACCACGCTGCGGAAATCCATAATCAAGACCCCACCCAAACCAAGACGACATCAAGCAAGCCATGACGGACCAGAAGCCAAAAGATTTCAACTGAAGATTTCCCGCATCGAACTCGAGATACCGCAAGAATAATGAACCGATAGTCAGCCAACTGCTGATTTATCAAAATGGAGCTAGCTCGCACCAGCAGAAACGAACGCGTCGGCAAATTCATTCACAGCAAGCAGCTTTTTCAAGTTCAAGTCATAGGAAGCCGTTCCAGCCCCCAGAAGAGTATTAAAACATCATCGATATACCTAATACAACGAATATTGAAATCATCCAGGAAGAACATCGCACGGAGAATAATCAAATCACTGAAGGGAGAGATATATATATATATATAAACGATTGGTGTACAAGATGTGCCCTATGTTGCCAAATCCCAAGGTTTTAAGGCCCACAAATTTTGTCAATCGACAACGTAATATTCACTCAAGAGTGAAGAGCACGCACGTACATATGACGTACGAGATCATTGACTGCCTACAGCCAAGGTTACAGATTTAATGCTGACGCTGATTCAGCACAATCATCCTTGTGTAGGTACGGTCGCAATTATAAACAAACAGTGATTACAAGTTCAACGACGTGCGATGTAAATTGACTCATCGATTCCTGAAAAACATGGGCGGCTGCAGCATCAGACGACTCCGCTGCGGATCTTTTCCAGTTATAGGTTAGGTTAGTTTACTAACCGCGAAGCCCCATTTTCCCATTTTATTTTATGTAGTGTGCGGCCAGACACAAGACTTGCCTGTAGTTAAATATTAAGTAATTCTTTAAACTTATGTAGAATTCACATAACCGTAGTTCCTTTTTTTTCTAATTCGTTTAAATTAAGTTGAAGTTTGCGCTATTACTATCTCGTTTTATTTAATAATGACTTTCCTTATATATTAAAATAGATTAAGTTAAAGTATGCACAATTAAGATCTGGTTTTATGTTTATTAAAATACTACTAGTTATTATTGCAGTAGATATAAGTTTGTTATGGTATCTAACTTAGATTTTTTTCCATTGTTATAAGTACATTCATTTTATTTTTTCCCTAAAGGGGGGAGTATCTGTGCCGGTCGACTATGTTAGTCATATTTTCACGTAATGTTAAGATAAGTTGACGACCGTCACAGAAAAGGTATATTTATATTCATCACGCACTATGTCTTATGCACGTCATTAATAACATGTACCAACCCAGTATATAAGCTAGGATTCCCTATAATAAAGTAGTCTAGTATAGTCTAGAATTTGCGCGCATCTCAAGCCTTTTACTTTACTCCCGAAGATGTCGCTCTCCTTATAATTGCCTCTGGCAAATCCATGTTTTTTGTTTTTTATTTTTATTGTTCAAAACACTTCAAAATGGGCTTTTCAGGGTTCCATGTCCAAAAGGTGCCAAACGGGTCCCTGTTACTTAGCCTTCACTGTCCCTCCGTCTGTCTGTCCGTCCGTCCGTTGGCGTAGCGGGCTGTATCTCATGAACAGTAATAGGTCTAAATTTTCACGGAATGTGTATTTATTTTGACGCTACAGCAAAAAACATAACGAACGAACACGAGATTTTATAAAATAAAGGGAGTCCCCATACAAGAATCGTGTTTTAACCTCCGGCGATATAACAAATAATATCTCGATTCTAACATGATCGTAGGTTTCGCTGCTTATCATATGGTTATGATGGCGCAACTGGTTTGATTTCGGATGCGCAATCTTCAAGTTCTGGGTTCGGAATCCACTTTCGGAAAAATCGTTTTTGTTGCATTATTTTTAGTGCTTATTTTTTCCTGAGCGATGATACGGAACCCTTCTTGTGCAAGTCCGACCCGCACTTGTTATTTTTTTACTACAGCATAGTTTAGCATTGTTTCTAAAAGTCTGTTGTGAGATGCGAATTCCTTAGTAGGTACACCTGAGAAAAATATGTTTTAATGTTTATTTTCGTAGTTTGAAATACAATGACTAACGGTTTATTGCATGAAAAGGAAATGTCCGATTTTCACGTCCCATAATACTGTGTAGAGCGGCCATTAGACCACTAGACTAAGGATGCTCTATCATCTATCTTTTTCAGGTCTTCTAGATTAATCTGGACTCAGTCCGTCTAGACTGTAAAGTAACTTTAACTCACACAATAGCAACGCAGATGACACATTGGAAGTTGCGGAGCCGTTTCTGGTATCTTCTGGTGAGGCTGGACTCGAAGACGTAGGTGGGCTGCACAAGGGGCGTCCACTCACTGCTTGTGGAGGGTCGCTCCATCATCAGCTAGAATTGGCCATGTAAAAAAAAAAACAAAGGTACCAATCTGAGAAAACCATGTCGAGATAATTGTGTTCCTAACTAAATTCAGTTTGTTGAAATTCCCTTCGCCGTTAAGTGGCTGTTCTATAAAACTGTCAAGTATCAACAGGTTTCCTGTCAGTCGATAACGCAGATGTCAGTCGGAACGTAAACAAATATTTCTATTATAGTTTTTATCTACACACGTATCATAAACCCTCTTTACTGCGTACAAAAACCGCACGTTACGATCAGCATTATGTTAAACTACTTGGTAAAAACTCATTTCTTATCTGAAAAATTACACATTATGATCATAATGTGTAATTTTTCTACACATAATGACATTCAAATTTCGAAAGCCCCGACGCCCGCCTGCGTGCCGCCCCCCAAACAACCAGCCTCAAGTATAAACTTTCCTACACTATGAGCAAGTGACGTCACGAGGAGTGTTATTTTAAAAATTATTAAAAAAATAATTAGATAAAATATTATAATAAAAATAATAAGAGCTCCTTGGTTTAATGGGTTACACGCTTGCTTCTCACACAGGAGATGCAGGTTCGAAACCTGACCATGTACCAATGAGATAATTTATTTATTTTAAGTATATTATCGGTCGTCCAGTGTTTCGGATGACACGTTAAACTCTTGGTCCCGGCTACTATCGCTACGTGGTAGTGGTCGTAAAAACCCCTCCACCAACCCGCACTATACCAGCGTGGTGGAGTATGGCTTAATCTTATTAGTATCCGAGTAAAGGGCTACATTTATTATCATTTATGATGAAAGTTAATATTCAAATTAATTTCTTAAAATAGACTAAAATTTAATTTAATAGTAGTTTATGTGACTGCTGCATAATGCCTAATTATGTACAGTTACATACACTAGTTTATCTACACACATATCATAAGCTCTCTTTGATGTGTTCAGGAACCGCATGTTTGACCGGCATTGTGGCTTTGCAATTGTTTAACTTGTTCTGTAGTACCAACTTCTCGCAGGCGGGCGTCGGCGTTCGAAATTTGAATGTCGGTACCAACTTCACAAACAAACTAGGGACGGCACGCGGGTGGGCGTCGGCGTTCTAAATTGGAATGTCATTATATGTAGAAAAACTACACATAATGACCATAATGTGTAGTTTTCCAGATATGAAACGAGTTTTTACCAAGTAGTTTAACATAATGCTGATCCTAACGTGCGGTTTTTGAAAACAGTATGATACGTGTGTAGATAAAAAATAATTCTTCGTATTATTTTTAGCATGGCCCATTGCGGACAGGTTATACTAGTTTACATATAGCCGAATATTCAGAGTACTGCTCAAATAAAACGCCGCTGTCGCTTAGTATACTGGTGCAGTCTTTCCTGAGTGAGGACAGCATGACTTGAGTCCGTCGAAGTCCGTTTGAGTCCGTTTGAGTTGTGAGTTGTGAGTACAACCTGGCCTTATTTATCATCACTGAAGGCACCCGCATGCGGGGCCGATCTCGTAATAATTCCCGCGTGCGTGGATGAAACTCGCATGACAGTGGAAGAACACCGACCGAGCGAGCGAAGTGTCCAGTTTCGAGATTGGCAAGCAATGCCTTTGTCCGTCTGTCTGTTTTCGCCTACACCCAGGTCGCATTTTTCAACCGATTTTGACAAAAATTGGCATAAAAGCTCCTTGTTTTTTTTTGTCGATCGCGATTTTTGATTGGGGGGAAATAGGGAGGAAAAGGGGGGATGTTAGATGTCGCGTTATTTATCGACGGTATTAAATCAAATTTGAGAGGCACACTAAGGACTTCATTCTACACAAGATGTTGCAAACAAATTCCAAAAGGCGGTGTAGGCGGGGAAGCACTTCGGGGTATTTTCGACCCCCCCTGTAACTATGTTGTAGATAAAGCTGGACACCTGAATTTTCTGTGACTAATAGGCGACAATTTAAATAGGCAAATTCACAAAATTCAGTCAATTTAAACCAATAGATTGGAAATGACAGCCGTTCAAAGTCCCGTCATTTTGTCACTGACTGACTCATCCATCATCGAATCCTTGTTGTTTTTTTGTCGATAGCGATTTTTTATTGGGAAAAAATAAGGGGAAAAGGGGGAAAGTTTGATGTTGCGTTATCTATCGACTGATTTCAATCAATTTGAGAGGCACTCTTAGGACTTCATTCTACACAAAAAAAAACATAAGGGAGGGTGGACGGGGAAGCACTTCGGGGTATTTTTGCCCCCCCTGCAACAATGTTGAGGATAAAGCTGGACACTTAAATTTAAATAGGATAATAGGATATTGGAAATGACAGCCGTTCAAAAGTCCGTCATTTTATCACTTACTGACTCATCATTGATCATCAATAATCTAATGATTATAAGCATAAGGGCTCGTGAGGTCTACTGTTCCTACTGAACCACTAGTATTAGGTGTTTAAACACGCTCTCGAATATAACGTGTCAGTTCCATAAAATGTTGTTTTTTTGATAAAACATCGCTCTTATTCATGGGACATAATATCTATTACAGTTCACTCGCTCATTACGCCCACATTACGCATGGCGTTTAATGTGGCTTTGAAATAATAATGATAATACCTTGGACACTATTTACACACATTGATCTAGCCCCAAACTAGGATTCCCTGTATCTTGGGTACTAGACAACGATACACATACTTATAAATATTATACATTGATAGTCAACCATGACTAGGGTACAAACATCCGTTCTCATGAAACAAATATTTGCCCCAACCGGGACTCGAACCCGGGGCCTTTGGCTTCATAGGCAAGGTCACTGCCAACTGGGCCATTTTTAAAGATCGTTTCTGTAACTGGCTGTTAGATAACTAAATTAATCTATGAATCTCATTTGATAAGAGCAATATAGGACATAAATGAAAAACAAAGTTCAAACAAAGAAATCGCTGCAACTACGTCCAATGAAATATGGTTGGTAGGTACTTGTTGTAAGTAAGCAGATGTTACATTTATTTACTTTATGGAAGTATTGTTGTTTATCTAAGTTGTTTGTGCTCTGGGATGTCATGTACCTACTGTGAGATGTAGTTATCTATACTCGTAGTAATTTAATTGAGGGGTAAAACTTGGTAAGTGGTTATACATAACATTTTACATTTACATACAGGCACACACATTGCATTTGACCGCACGATACCCTGTGTCGTGGGTAGGTACCAGAAACAGTGACGTCACGGACATGTAAACATCCAAGGCCCGATGTTTTGTTTTCTTCCCCGCCAACCGGGATTCGACCCGGGGCCTCTGCCCCCTCGCTTGGGTATTATACCGTAGAGTTCGGCATACCTACTCATAATACAGTTTCAAGTGACAGCTTAAGTTTAACTAAGCTTCGCGGAGCTTCAAGAAACTATACTTAAATTACATAACATAACATAACGTCACCCCTTTTCCCATACGGGGTGGCAGAGGCACAATTGTGCCCACTTTGAGCCAGTTATTCAACACTCCATTTTGCGTGACAGGGGCTAGCCCATCGCCGCAACTATGGAGAAAAGTAGGTTTCCTCATGATGATTTCCATCACCGTTAGAACGTCCGTATAATGTACTTAAGATAAATTAATTATCTCTCTATTATCAATGAGAGTAACCTGTGTGTGTACTATCAGAATGTGAGAGGGCTACGGACTAAGACCGAGACTTTTTTGCGGAGTGTTTTGCTTAATGATTATGACGTAATAGCTCTGACGGAAACTTGGCTTCTCGATTCTATCTCCGACAATGAATTATTGGATGACAGGTACTTGGTGTGGCGCCGCGACCGTAACTACATTTCTACAGGGCAGACCATGGGGGGTGGGGTTTTATTAGCGGTCAAGCGTGAGTTGTGCTCATATATGAATGTTGCTTGGCAGTCCTCGGCCGAGGACATCTGGGTGTCAATTCGTTTAGGGTGCAACAACAAGCCTAAAATCACCTTGCATTTGTGTGTTCTGTATCTTTGTGACGAAAACAATGGTAATTGTTTTAAGACACAATTAGTGAACTTTAGCAACAATTTAATTAATATAATAACAGATAATAATTCAGATACACTCATTATATTGGGTGACTTTAATATGAGTTGCGTTCAATGGTTACCAACGAATGGCCAACTTCAAGCTGTAAATATAGTTAATCCCTTAGCTTCAGACTTCATAGATACTTTAAATGTCTGCGGTCTCCAGCAATTTAACAGTACTGTTAATAACTTTGGTAGGATTCTCGACTTAGTACTTTGCAATGTAAACATTGTTACTACAGCTTGTCCTGATCCGTTAGTCCCAGAAGATCCGCATCATAGGGCACTTATTACTCTAGTTCCAATATCCAACTACTCTCCACTGAAGGTATTGCCCCGCACGTCCCACAACTATTTTAAAGCTGATTACGACCGAATAAACGAAAGCTTACATAAAATTGACTGGATCAGCGCTTTGAGTGGGGGTAGTGTCAACAACGCCGTCGAGTCTTTCTATGAAATAATTTCTAATATTCGCGATTCTTTCGTTCCTGTCCGCAAAGCCTACAAAAGTAAGTATCCGCCATGTTTTAGCTATTCGTTAATAAAGGTTATTAAAGAAAAATTTAAGTATTTCAAAAAATTTAAAACCTATGGAAATGTTTCTGATAAACAGTCATATTCAATCCTACGTGACAGGGTTAGCAGAATGGAACGGACCTGTTATGTTAAGTATATTTCAAATATTGAGGATTCTATAGCTAAAAACCCTAAAGCGTTCTGGTCATTTGTTAAGTCAAAAAGAAATAATGCTGGCTTCCCTTCCACAATGAATTACAATGGTAACTCCTCAGATTCCGGTCAGACGATATGTGAGTTCTTCTCCGCGTACTTTCATTCCACCTTCTTGATACCAGCTGCATCTGGTATCGCTCCGGATGCTAACAAACAAATTTATGACACTGCTGCTTTGCTGTGTGACATTGCTGGTGTCGAGGTTGACGCCTCGACTGTCCAACGTCTCCTGCAGAATTTGGATCTTTCAAAATCAGCTGGCCCTGACATGATACCAGCTATATTCTTAGTTTCATGTGCCGAAGAGCTTTCAGTTCCGGTTTCCATACTATTCAGGCGCTCGCTGAATGAGGGGGCAGTGCCAGACCTTTGGAAATTAGCGTTTATCTCTCCCATTCATAAAAAAGGCACCCGTGGCAGTATTGAACATTACAGACCTATTTCGAAGCTATGTTTAATTGCCAAGGTTCTTGAACGTATTGTATATTCGCAGCTTTACAGTGCTCTCAAAATGAGCTTTAGCCCGCTACAGCACGGGTTTTTAAAGGGTCGATCTACTGTCTCAAACCTTGTAATATTTAATGACTACGTATCCCAGCGTATGGATGGTGGTGACCAGGTAGACGCCATCTACACCGATTATAGCAAGGCCTTCGACCGAATTGACCATGGTATGCTGTTAGATAAGCTCAAGGGTGTCGGTGTTAGGGGCAGTCTGTTGGAATGGTTAAGTTCTTACGTTGCAGGCCGTAAACAGGCTGTTGTCTTGAATGGCTACGAATCAGCATGGATGAGTATTCCTTCAGGCGTACCCCAAGGATCCCAACTCGGCCCGCTGTTATTTGTTATATCTATACAGGATATAGACTCGTGTTTTATAAACTCTAACGTACTGTTGTTTGCAGACGACATGAAAATATTTAGAGTTGTGAATAACGTTTCTGATGCTTCTCTGCTGCAACAAGACTTGCTAAGACTTGACGGCTACTGCACTACCAATAAATTAGATCTTAATGTTTCAAAGTGCTTCTTTCTGACATTCACGCGCAAGCTCAATCCATATATATCTAACTACAGCTTAAAGTACCTTCCTCTGACTCGAGTGTATGAAAGTAAGGACCTTGGGGTGATCCATGACAGTGGGCTAGTTTTTGAGAAGCACATAGGCAGCGTTGTCGGTAAGGCTTCGAAGGCTCTTGGTTTTGTCATGAGGTCGTCTAAATCATTCAGGAAAATGAAAACCGTCAAAATTCTCTACTGTGCTTATGTTCGTAGCCACCTCGAGTATGCATCGCAAATATGGAACCCCTGCTATGACATTTACAGAGGAAGACTTGAGCGGGTTCAGCGGAAGTTCATCAGATATCTTGGCTTTAAGTTTAAAATGCCTTAACTCAAATACCATAACCAATGTGCTAAACTACATCTACTTCCGTTGAACCTGCGCAGGGACATTGCAGATTTAACATTCCTGATGAAGGTGGCTAGGGGTACTATTGACTGTCCTGAACTGCTATGTAAATTAAAAATTAAGGTACCAACACACAGTGTCCGTAGGCGTCCACTGCTTCAGACTCCTTTAGCTCACAGCAATTACAGACAAAACTCCTTTATAAACAGAGCATGCGCACTATTCAACCGACTTTTCAGCTCCAACAGCGATGGCGACAATGATGTTGATATCTTCTGCAGTAGTTTTTTCTCATTGCGGAAAGCCATAATAAAGAACTTTCTAGCACTTCTTAATACCGAGGACGGGATTGTTGAGGAGGAGTATTGTGACGGTGATGGCATGAGTGAGTAGCGACAAAATAAACTTAATTTTATACATTATCACTAGTTATATGGTACCCAATCTACATGTGGATGCTTGTTATTAGCTTTTAGTCTGCAATATGATGTTATTAAATAGTTAAGATAGCTGTAAGCTTCCCTAAAATTGTAAAATAAAATAAAATAAAATAAAATCTCATTGGTACATGGTCAGGAATCGAACCTGCATCTCCTGTGTGAGAAGCGAGCGTGAAACCCATTAGACCACGGAGCTCTTTTAACTACATTTATCGTTATGCCTTAACTTTTCTCATAAAAGGATATGCACGAGAAATGGTACGCCTATCGAAAAAAATCGCTCAAGTGCGGCTGGGAATAATATTATGTCCGAAGTCTAACCCAAAAACCTCTATGAAAAACCGATATCAAACCAATGGCACCTAATCTCAAAAGCTCATTGTAGATCGCTCTGTTGTAGTTAGAGTCTATCTAACTGTCAAAGTTGTCAAATTCTATTTACTTTTTCTTAAAGTAGGTAAATGGCATGCTAACCTCATTTGAGGTTAATTTTGTGAAGATGAATGAAACTCTTTGTCTCCGACGTCAGCTCCGCCAAGCGGGAGCAAGAAGCATTTTACGTGCCATTGCGCCACCACGACCACGTGACAAGCCGCGAAATCTACGATCATATTTGAATCGTGTTATGGTTTGTTATACCATGGGCGGTGTATAAACACGTCTCTTAATGACTCCCATTAATTTATAAGATATCGTGTAGATAATTATTTTTTGTTGTATTGGCAACAGAAGTACACATTCTGTGGAAATTTCAACTCTGTAACTATTAAGGTTCATGAGATACGGCCCGCTGACGGACGGACGGACAGGCGGACGGACAGCAGAGGCTCAGTAGTAAGGTCCCGTTGGGCACCCTTTGGGTACGGAACTCTAAAAATGCCGATCTAAAATTAAAGAAGCGAAACGAAGAGGCCGCCCAATGGCTTGTCAGGCTGCCCGCTTTTGTGACGAACTTGCTAGCGAGCAAATGTTAAATAAAAATCGGCCAAGTGCAAGTCGGACTCGCGCACGAAGGGTTCCGTACCGTTATCTATTAAAACGGCAAAAAAACACGTTTGTTGTATGCCCTTAAATATTTGTTTTATTTTTATGATTTTTTTAATTTTTATAGTGAATATATAACTAAATATTCTGTGAATACTTCAAGCGTCTACCTGTTGCCGTTATCAATATCGAGCAAATAAGAGAAATAAAAACCGGTCAAGTGCGAGTCTAAATCGCGCACGAAGGGGTCCGTACCACCGTTCAATGGAAGCGATGGTGTGGAGTGAATAGTTTGGATTTTACACAGCAAAATATTGTTTACAAAGTTATTGGTGCGGTTACTTTCACACTCCATGTACGTAACCAGGTGCATCCATAAGTTTGTATGTGGTATTGAAAGAATTGTTGTATAGGAGCCCCCTTAAATATTTATTTTATCCTGTTTTTTAGTATTTTTTGTTATAGCGGCAACAGAAATACATCATCTGAGAAAATTTCAACTGTCTAACTATCACGGTTCATGGGATACAGCCTGGTGACAGACGGACGGACGGACGGACAGCGGAGGCTTAGTAATAGGGTCCAGTTTGGCATCCTTCGGGTACGGAACCCTAGAAAGAAGTAATAGAGAACTTTATACATATATAGCAGCATTTTGTCATTACCCAAAACAAAAGATTCTTTATGTGCATTTCGAAATCGGGAAGATAAGATAAAACATGTCATCTCAATGATGGCATTGTAAGATAGACAGTGCGTTAGTTTATTTATTTAAGCATCTACAAACAAATACAGTATGTACATATCACTGCTTAAGTAAAGTGCTACTTAAGTGTCATTGAATGACAGCGCCAGTAGATATGACTTTGAATATATGACTTGCTAAAACCAGCAAATCATTGAAGGGTATGGGCCCTACCTTATTTAATAAACTACCAGTGGAGATAAAATCCATCAACATGCTAAACATCTTTGTAACAAAGGTTAAAAAGTACCTCCTAAGCAAAGCATACTACTCAGTGTCAGAATTTATTGACGAATAAGTTAACCACTGACTTAATTAACTTATGATTGTAATAAAATTGTGACCTATTTTATTTTTTATTTATTTTTTTATTCTGACATGTAATTTTATTAATTTTTACCTGTAGTGGTATTATTCTTATTATTATGCGATTTTTACATTATTATTCTTTTTGACATAACTTTTATTATTGACTTTTATTAGTGAGTGTATACTATTGTATTATTGTACTATCCTGACATGTTATTCATAATCATTATGCCTGCTAATTTAATTTATTTTCGTTTATTGTATACTGTTGACATGTAATATCTTATTATCAATAAAATATGAATATGAATATGAATATGATTATCAGTTAAACTTTGAGTGGGCTCTTGAGGATTCGGGCGTGCCATAATGGGTGAAGGGGAAATTATCCTGAGCACGTTTACTATGAACGATTCGAACACAGTCCATGTGGGAAAATAGGTGTTAAATCGATTCGTTTTCATCATCTCAGTTAGACGTAGCAATTTCTTGCCTTGAATTAATTCATTATTATCTGCATTAATATCGTTCTACATGGTTAACATAATTGTACTTCCCTAAACAACAAAATAAATAACGAATACAATAATACTTACAGAACTCGTTCGGAACGAATACAATCCAAATCACAGATGTAACTTTAGCACAACTTTAGGTGCAACTTTTAAAACAATTATTATTTTTCACGTTTTTCATTGCGCGCTTTTAGCTTAAAGACACGGGTGCTAGATAGTGGTAGTGTTGTCGGTACCACGGTTCTTGATAGACTGACTGACTGGCTGAATCAATCTATAGGACCTCAGACAATTTGCCTAATAAAGTTTTCCTTGCGGTCACTTTAGCCATCAATTGGTTGTTATTGCCACAAAATAAGAGAGAGTTTGGGTGTTTGTGAGAGAGGGCGTCGACCTATACGTTACGTTAAATAAAATGTTCATTGCCAAATTATGTAGGTTTATCATAAAACCTTACGTCATTATAGCCCTTGGCTTTACCCGGGTCGTAATGTTATACTGAATTTCATTATAACTCGCTGGTTAATAATGTAATTTTCTTTTCTCAAAGTTCTTATTTCGTAAATTACGCACGGCGTTCGCAGCCCACGCTCCCCGGGGGCTCACATCGGGCTGGCACGGGGCGGGCGCGGCGGCAAGCAGAATGGAAACTACAAAGAGTATATATATATAAGTAGAAGATACAATTCTACGTAACAAACATAAATTTTCACTTTCAATTTACTTTAATAAAATGCTGTCTTTAGGAGCCGTACTTTTTATTGTCTCGCAGGAGGTGAGAAAAGTAAAGTTTACTTTTTTTTTTCTTGGGCGCTATTGCACTCACTGCACTCAGGACTCAGTCTCAGTTACCTCGCTACGCTCGGAAGTTAAATCTGGAGTCCTTTCGTTACGTTTGAAGACCCGAATGGCTGAGTCGGCAGTGACCCCGCCTACGAAGCCAAGGGTCCCGGGTTCGAGTCCCGGTGGGGGCAAATATTTGTTTGATGAGAACGGATGTTTGTACCCTAGTCATGGATGTTTATCTATCTAAGTATAATATTTAGCTATATAAGTATGTGAATCGTTGTCTAGTACCCAAGATACATGGAATCCTAGTTTGGGGCTAGATCAATGAGTGTAAAAATAGTGTCCAAGTTAGATTTTTTTTACATTCAGGATTCAGTACTGGGCCCGTAACACAAACAGTGCTTTATCCTCTTGGTGTATAATCTACTATAAATGGCTATGGATAAACAAATAAAGTTATCGTGACGTATTTTCCTACATGATGTGGCAAAGGCAGACTTTGCCACTTTAGCAAGGGTTTTTAACCTTTTTTTTAAGCACGGTGCAAAGTGCAGAAGGTATAACATACACACATAACTAATAGTACATTCCGGTACCTTGCTGTCTCTACAGCATTTGCCTGTGGTTAGGTCTAAATTGTCTGACCTATTAACGACAAATGGACCTAGATTGTAGTCTAATTATGTAACATAACTGTTTTTACATGCTTCGAGTAAACAATTTTATTGAAAAAGTATATTATATACAACCTTAATATTACCTTAATCCTAGTACCTAAACTTAACAAATAAAATAAATAGATTTCTACAAACTAAGTCTACGGATTCTTGATTAACGTTATTTAATCAGCCAACGTTCCAAATGAGATTATTGCTATGACAAAAGCCGTAGGCGCTTAACTCGCACCAACGAAGAAGCAAGCGATATATATGTGGCAGGCAATTTGTATGATTCAGCATTTTACAAACGGCGTAGTCCGTTTACAAACGCGCGCTGCTATGTAATATGCCGATGGTAAGAACAACAAAAATACTTAAATCATAAAAAGTATTTTTGCTGCTCCTTTTTTGCTGTGCGTTTAAATACTAGCACCTAACCTGAAAGGCTCATTGCAGATGGCGCCGAAGCCTATTTCCGTTGTAGACAAGGCCGTGTATATTTCGGAATGCTGATACACACATCTGCAACTACAAAATATACAAGAATTTTGCGAACTACTCGTGTAGAGTTTGTAATGAATGCGTAAGAAAGTTTAGTTCCAAACTATACAGTGTCACTTACGCACGCTATCAAAGGTATTATTTAATAGCACATAAAAATACAGATTTGCGCAGCAAAAATGGTTCAACAAAAACACTTTAAATATTTTATTTGTCCTTAAGTTTGTATTACGTATTTTTTGTTGTTCTTACATGTTCAACCTAACACGAAAGATAAAGGGACTTCGCTTCGCTCGTCCCCTTTACCCTTCACCTAAGCTACCGCAGTGTTTTCCCTGATATTTGCTGTGAAAATCAGTATTTTTGATGTGCGGTTTAATATTTCCCTTAAACTCTGATATTAATCGCTGATTTATAAACTTAAATACACATAAAATATTTATTTCATAACACGAGTATTTACATTGGGCAATAGCGCAGTATATAACGGAACCATAAAATTGGCGTAGACCATTCCGAAGTATACACGATTGCGGCGTAATGCTGATGTATAGTTCGGAAGACGTGAGTGAAAATATTGCGTTCCAAAGTATACGCGATAATTTACAGACCCCCGGGTAATGGCCTTGTATATTACGGAAACACGCGGCGCCGATGAAGTTGGTGCACAGATAAGTAAGTAAATAGAGGTAAGTAAATAGAGGGAGGGTTACTTTTTAAGGACAAAAGTTTATATACCGACACTCTTTACTCATACGACCGTTTTACTATGCATGACTGAAACCAATATACAAATAGGTAGCTTTGACAGGACATGTAGGATTCTTCTCGCGTACAATTTTAGTGAAAACCAGCTATGGGGTAAGTGTTGATATAAGTAAGGCAATCGCCAAAAATGATAGATAGTTTACCTACAATGTGTATCGATATTTCAGAAGACTGATATTTACCTATTAGCTAATGATCACTGTTTAAATAATATCTATGCTCAAAGTCGAAGTGATAATTTATTTACATACTACGAAAAAATAAATAGTCTTTAAATTAAATTATACACTCAATGACCAATTTCAAATACCTTTGATCAAATAGTGACTGAGTATGTGAGGGATGACCCAGTACGGGCGAATATGTTGGCTCGTAAGATTGCACATTGTAAAAAGCCTGTAAAAATTTCACTCCTCAAGGCACACCGTCAATCATTCTACACGTGCAGCCTATGGGTCAAATATACCCAAAATACTCTCAACGCCGTGCTCGTCCTTGCAACGCTTTTAGGATGTTGCTGGGGCTGCCACACGACTGTAGGGCAACGGGCATGTTTGTTGAGCTACGTACTGATGGATTCCATGCCATCATACATAAGAGAACGGCCTCCTTACTGATCTCACTCTTCAAGGCACACTATTAACCAATCTACACGTGCAGCTTATGGGTCAACTATACCCAAAAGACTCTCAATGCCCTGCTTGTCCAGTATAACAATTCTTTTAGGATGTTGCTGGGTCTGCCACACTACTGTAGTGCACCGGACATGTTTGTTGACGCACGTATAGATGGATTCTGAACGGCCTCCTTACTGAAGCAGAACGCGTGGCAGCACCAACAGCATCCTATAGGTCTTTGCAGGGAGGCTCGGCGGCGGCGGCCCAGTACTCAAACATTGCAGGGAGGCTCGGCGGCGGCGGCCCAGTACTCAAACATTGCAGGGAGGCTCGGCGGCGGCGGCCCAGTACTCAAACATTGCAGGGAGGCTCGGCGGCGGCGGCCCAGTACTCAAACATTGCAGGGAGGCTCGGCGGCGGCGGCCCAGTACTCAAACATTGCAGGGAGGCTCGGCGGTGGCGGCCCAGTACTCAAACATTGCAGGGAGGCTCGGCGGCGGCGGCCCAGTACTCAAACATTGCAGGGAGGCTCGGCGGCGGCGGCCCAGTACTCAAACATTGCAGGGAGGCTCGGCGGCGGCGGCCCAGTACTCAAACATTGCAGGGAGGCTCGGCGGCGGCGGCCCAGTACTCAAACATTGCAGGGAGGCTCGGCGGCGGCGGCCCAGTACTCAAACATTGCAGGGAGGCTCGGCGGCCCAGTACTCAAACATTGGGTGAGTGTAGTGACTGTTTGTGACAGTGCGCGGAAAACTGAGCCGTGCCACAGGCAGGCCTATTTATATGAAATAGATTGAATTGAGTGTAATATGAAGAAACTAACAAAGGTATAGTTTGGTTGTTACAAACAAAATATGGATCCTTTTATGATCCAAGATAAAAATATTATTATAAGAAGTAAAAAAATGTAATCAATAAAAAATACATATTATTAAATCGACAATTATACAGCAAAAAACAAATGTCTTGACAAATTAAACACTCATTTACATTAAATTAGCGATCTACATTAATTAACACACCATTAATTAATATAGATCGCTAATCACAATTCAATTACTTATATAATACCATTGACGTACCGCGACGAGGTAAAATACCAGTAAAATATATTGAAAAATATCACCAGCACTTACGAATATACCTATTATGTCTATTTGGATATTTTGACGAATCGTGAAAGCTCCTACTCTAATGACAGATGTGACCGGGAGATTAGTGTTGATATGGTAGTTTGTATTAGCCTGCGTTTTTTTATTTCTGGTAAAATCGTTCTGCAGTAAAATCTTCTTGAGAATTCGTAACTTCGTAATTTATTTATTGTACTACACAAAACAGACATATACTTAAAATAGAAAAATTATGGAAAAAAGCGAGCTTACCTCTCAAAAGAAATTGCTTCCAGCAAACCAAGATGTTAGGAAAGGTGATGGTTGAGCGGGGGAAGACCTGCGCGTACAATAAAACTCTATAAATACTACGAGTAATATACATATACTACAAACAATATTATACTGATAACCCTAATTGATAAAAATAGACTGCTTACACAATTACTTAAATACAACGTAACAATATGAATAAACCGTATAATAAACTAATACATACCAATATATATATATATATATCTTAAATTAAAAAATCCACTTTTCAATTCACATTTCTGGAAGCATGGAAAATAGCCAACGTGTCACTTTTTCATAAAGGTGGATCTAAAACCGATGTGAGGCACCAATCTCGCTCCTGAACATAATGTCGAAGATGCTTGAGAAGTTCCCTGCTTAGAGACGAAGGACTCGGCTCCAGTGAGTTTCGGAGTCCCACGTTTTTCGTTACCTATATAAATAACCTTCTACATCTTCGCATCCTGGATGCCGAGATCTTTTGGTATGCCAATGACATTCTGTTCCATTCTGTTCCATGGAAAATCCTGGAATATTGTTTACAGAACAGCCGAGTCAGGGTTAAGAAAGGTGGTGATAAAAAATAAAAACATTAAACTTTTGAGACACTCGGCGAACAAAATCCCACTTATTTCAATTTATACAGCTTTGTGTCAAAGGGCCAAAGCCGCCACTGTGTCAAACATGCCTAAATAAGATGCATGTGTAGTGGTGTATGTTGGATCTTCACCAGGGATAGCGCTTTACCATCTAGCGCGACACTATCTTTCGCGTCACTGCCGAGGCATTGTATAAGTAGCTGTATTATAACTCTGCTATGGAGGGCTTGGAAAGCCAACCTGGTTGCGAATTAAGTACGTACGGGTTGCGTAATTTATAGGCACAAAGGTACAAGTTAAATTATCTTTTTTCTCTAGAGATCTCAAACCTTCTTTCGACCACGATGAAATAGTCCTTTTACGTCGATATTTATTTTTCTCCATTTTCTTTTTTCCAAGTTTTCTTAGCTTCCTTGAGATAACTCTTCTGTTTTCATAATCTTTTCGTTTCGGCATGGCGAAGTTTTAACTTACTTTTTAGAAATCGAAAGATGCTTGCTGAGTGATCGAAACTGAAAACGTGAATGACGAACGACCGATGTCGGAGGCGCGGGAGGAAACGAAAAGAAAACACCAATACCCTCAAATACAGTGTTGAGTGATGACCGCTGGATGCGCTACTACATAGTATTATCTCTTACTTTAGGTTACTCAATTCTTCAGATGGAGCCTTCATACGAAGAACCCGTACGTGAATTTCTATCGTTATTATACAATAATGATAGAACTTCACGTGCGGGTACTTACCAGGACCATATTTGTACGCCGTTTCCCTGATTTTTCCTTTCCATCTACTTAACAGGATCCAAAATACCCATAATTTCGCCTACAAACCCTTTCAGGAAACAAAATAAGAGTTTGAAAGAGTTTGTGTTGTCGCTGAACTCAATTTGAAATCATTTTCTATTATTTTATTACGCATGTTTGAGCTGCAATAATTATATTACCTAATTATTCCACCATTAGTTCCACCATTTATTATCTAATTATAAAACATCTTATTCGTAATCAAATGTTAAGTTAAATGTTCCTAGGTTACTTAATTCTTTCACACATTAAATAGTCTCTAAAGGGAGAGGCAGATGGGCCTTAAAACACAGGTTTATTAAACTTAGTTTAAGGTTCCAATGTATCTTTCATCTGTATATTACTTTGGTGAATAAATTTCATTTTCATTTTCATTTTCATCTAGACATTTTATATAGTATCTAAACATGTATTTCTTTATGTTTTTTCACAATTACTTCCAAGGCAAATAAATTATTATGAACGCAAACTTCGAAATCAACGAACACTTCAATCATATTAAACTGTGGACTATGTAGGTACGTAACTCCACACGCTCCGATAAAAAAAATCAGTATGGACGAAGTTTGGCAACGTCTCATTCCTCGAGCGGACGTCAAATGCGGCCTATCATGAAAGTGTTTCTTGCGACTCTAGCGCCACTGTAATTTGATGGGGAAAATAGCAGAACTATAGAAATGTACAGTCAAGGCATACTAAGGACTAAATGACGTCCGAGTAAAAAAAAAATCTTAACATTTCTGTGATGTGCTTCAACAGTAGAAGCGATTTAGACCTATTGCCGATGTGACGTCCGTATACCGGACGCCGAAAGCAGGTGGACGCTACATCATATGCAAAAAAGGCCATAGTTGACGCCAAATAGATACCAAGATGTATATATATATATCTAACTGGAAAGGGAGAGATAGTATTCATATTCATATTCTTTATTGCACAGAAATCTTAATAGTAAGGTAACAAAACATTTTATGAGCAAAGGCGAGCTTATCTCTCAAGAGAGATTTCTACCAGCAAACCTAGGTAGGACAGGAAAAATTGTGCAACAGGAGAGTCCTAGTGCGCAATAAAACTGTACACATCTAATTGTTTACAACTAAAACATAATAATGTAATAAATGATATATACTAAATAAAATACAAAAGCAAAATTTTTATATATATCAAACATATACTACTTATATATACATATATAAAAGTACCTATCACGAAAGAGAAAGGAAATGCTCTTTCAATCTTGTCTTAAAAGTGAAAATTGAGGGACTATCTCTAATAGTGCTTCTTTAGCCGGTTTTTTATTTTATTTATTTCTTTATTTAACACAAGTATTACAATTTATCCTCTTCTGGTCTATCTGGAGTGGAGATCGTTCTTAGTGTGGTAAAGTTTTAATTTATACAAGTATTTCTTAATTTCTATGTAGTTTTTATAAAGTTTTTGGGTAAGTCATTCATAATATATGGAATGTGGTATAGTAAGATAAGTTTCTCATACCAGCTGGTCTGTCCTTAGTCTGTAAGTATTTTAGGTTATTATATTCTTCATTTAGGATGGCAATTTTTGTTTTGTTGAAGACATTCATTATGTTACAGTGATTGAATAAGCTAGTATAATTTATTTCCTTTTTATATTTTTCCTTAGTTTCTTTTGTTACCATGAGTTTTAGTAGTAGTTAGTAGTAGGATAATTTGTAATTTTTGAATGCCTTCAACATGAGATTTGTAGGTTCTCTCATAGCTACCTAGGCCATAACTGATGACAGAGTCAGCTAGTGCCATGTATAATAGTCTTAGAGTTCTGTATGGTACTTTATATATTTAGAGATCGACTGTCCCTGATAGTGCAGGGAAGCTCATTCCACAGTCGTATGGCTCGGATTCTGAACCCGTGCTCGTAGGCTGCAGTGGAGCGATCTGGAGCTTTGAGCGTAGACGCCATAGAAGTTCTCCGAGGCCTGCTTAAATAAAGACATTCGAAGCGATCACGTAGGAAGAATTCGCGCATGCTTCTGCCGTCCAGCCGGATCCGCGAGATACCCGCGATCCACACATTTACAATAGCAATAGTTTTTCACCAGGAAATCTAAAATTAAAAGGGTAGTATTTAATTACAAATAGATTTTCCCATATCAATGTTAATTTGTGGAAAAGGTTCATAAATACAGATCTAATGATTGCCTAGACAACTTATCAAAGATAAATAATTAATTGGTAAAAGGTAAGTTATTGTAAATACGCTTATATAAACGTATTTCTGATATTTCTGGGCCGGAATAATTTGGGAAATCTTCCGCTATCCTAATGTACAATGTATCCAATAAAATGTATAAAATACAAGAAAATCTATTAATATATTTACCTGTGGTAGCTGATGAATTCGATTAAGTTTTTATGATTCATCATGAAAATTTTACTCCGTATCTAATGCAATTTTATAATTTTTCTCACTGATAGATCACGTTTGAAATTAAAATAACCCAAAAGTTTCGATTAAAATTATTTAGTCTGTAAAATTGGGTACCTATCAGGGATAGTCCTTCAATTATTGAAGGACTACCCCTGATACCCAATTTTACAGAAAGTGAAAATTGAAGTTCAATTTTTACTTCCAGTAAACTTGCGTAAACCCTAAAACGGAACTTTTATGACAGACGTCACCTAGAGTACAATACTGAAGATTCTGTTGTGGAGGTCCGCTTTCGCGTCTGTTGTTCATCACACGTGTCAGAGGGATTTTTTCCAAACTTTTGCCTAATCATTGGCTCCCCTTGAGTGGAGATTGTGTTTATCTGGTGGTGGTTGTTTTGTTTAACTAGGTAAGTAGTTTTTGTGTGTCTAGATCCCTCCATGTCTTCGGACATGGAGGGTGAGGGATTTTCTCCCCCGGCGGACCCTGGCGGGACGGATGAGGCCAGGGATCCTATGGGGGATAACGAGCGCATGGAGTTGACCTTATTCCCGGATAACTCCCCCCAAATCCTAAATCAGAACGGTAAAAGGTCCTATCCAGGGGTCGATAAAGAAAATGATTCTTCAGCTAAAAAAACTGTGACGGCTCCGGGATTGCAACCGGCATCCGTGATCACCACCTATACTCATCCCAGCCTGACGGGGGATCTCGTTAGGTCATATAGTGAGGGGGACATTGGCCCATATGTAGTATTAGTGGAAAGAGAGGCTGATAACTCTGCAACTTCATTCAATCCACTGAAATTCGGTCAACTTCTATTCAATCTAAACATAAAAAACATAAAAAAGGATGGAATTAAAAAAACCGGTAGAAATAAAATGTCTGTGACATTCTCTAACTATTGTGAGGCAAATAAATTCCTAATAAACCCGTTACTTAAAAAAAATATACAAGGCCTATATCCCTACTTATGCAGTATCCCGAATGGGCTTTGTAAGGGGTGTCCCCGTGGACATGCCGATGGATGAGTTTGTGGAGTCAGTGGATCTTCCAACAGGATGTGGCGAGATCCTGAAAGCACGCAGATTGAATCGCAAGCAGTGGCTGGATCATGTTGCTTCTTGGGTTAACACAGTCTGTCGTGTTAACTTTTAGAGGCCAAGTCTTACCTGAAAGAATTTTCTCCTACCACACGTCCCTGCTAGTTGAATCATACCAATTGCCCACAATTCAATGTCATCAATGCCTTCGCTTTGGCCATGTCAAGGCTCAATGCCGCTCTAAACCCCGTTGCATCCGATGCTGTCAGCCCCACCTAGGTGAAGATTGTACAGAATTGACTACCGACCCAACATGCATTTTCTGTTCAGGCAACCATGTTGCCACAGACAAAAACTGCCCTGAACAGGGCAGACAAAAATCAATAAAGCTCATGATGACCCAAGAGAACATCTCATATGGAGAAGCCTCTATCAAGATCCCTTCATCTGGAAGATCCTATGCAGACATGCTCAAAGCCCCATTGGTCTCAACTCCAGCCCCTACTACCTCAACATCTTATAAAAAAACAGTTTATTCCCAAAGGTCCAGACCTCCTCCACTTAAAGGTTATGACAGATCAACCCATAATATGATTATTGCAGATCCAACATCCTCAGTTCCTAATGGGTTCTGCCTATCTCAATCATCTCAATCTATATCCCCAAACGACAACCTCATTGAAACCCTTTTGTCCCTCATTGTAAATATAATATCTAAATTTAGTGATTCAGTACCGCCCAACGTTGCACAACAATTAATACAAATTTCTAATATCCTTAACAATGATCCCCCAAATACTTCAGTGGAACAGTCAAAGCATTAAGATTAAAAAACCAGAACTTCTTAATCTGATTGATCAATATAAACCTGCCGTCGCTGCCGTCTCGGAGACGTGGTTGGTCCCTGGCTCCCGTTTTCGGGTTCCTGGTTACTCATGCCTTCGGGAGGACAGAGACGACGGGTATGCAGGGACCGCTTTACTAGTAAAACGTTCCCTTACTTTTACCCAAATCCCCCTCCCTCCCCATGGTCAGGAGATCAATGCCATAGCTCTTAGAGCTCTTGGTGTGTCTTTTCTGTCCTTGTACATAGCTAACCCAACAGCCTCACTTATTCCCTCTCTACAAGCTATAATTTCCTCACTTACTCCCCCTGTTATAGTCATGGGAGACTTCAACTCCCACCATATCTCTTGGGGTTCCTATAAGTGTGACCCCTTCTCTCATCTTCTTCTTGATCTTTTGGATAACTTAAATCTCTGTATAATTTATGATGGTTCCCCTACTCGTAGAGTCCTTCCCCATCAGAACCCCAAGTCTGCTGTCGATCTTACTATTACTTCCCCCTCTCTTTCTTCTTCATGTCTCTGGAAAAGGCTTTCTAGTACTTTTGGGAGTGACCACTTCCCTATCCTTATTTCTCTTCATTCTCAGTCTTATATCGCCATTGACCCTTGCCCCCTTGTTAGATACAGGTTGTCTAAAGCTAACTGGGATGACTTCTCTTCCTCACTAGATGTTAAAATGGATTCAATTCCTCAATGCACTTCTAATAACTTCCTATCAATATATGATAACTTTGTTGATGCCATCTTGTCATCTGCCAATTCACACATTCCTATTAAGAAGCCAAGGAATCATAGAGTCTCACCTCCTTGGTGGGATTCCGAATGTACGTTGGTGATCGGGGAGAGAAACGATGCTGAAACACTATACATTTCTGACATGTCGATGGATAACTTCATTAAATATAAGCACGCCGCTGCTCGAGCGAAAAGAACAATCCATCGGAAAAAAAGAGCAGGTTGGAACTTTTTTTGTGAAGGTCTCTCTCCTCGCACGCGTCCTTCAGAAGTCTGGAGAAACATTCGTAGATTTAGATGCTCTATGAACATAGAGAATGTGACCTCTAATGAACCGGCAGTTTGGCTGGACGCTTTTGCTGACAGACTTTCTCCTCCATTCTCTCCTAATTAAATATGATCTCCCCTCTCCCCCGCCCTTTATTTCTGCATGTGGGAATATGGACGCCCCTTTCTCTATCCGCGAACTAGAATGCGCACTGGAAGGCCTTGTCGACTCTTCCCCTGGAGTCGATGGGATTCCTTACTCTTTCTTAAGTAAATCCAACTCAAAATGTAAATTTAAATATTTGGAATTAATAAATTTCTTCTGTGACTTTGGTTCCTTCCCAACTACATGGAGCAAACAAATTATAATCCCAATCCTCAAACCCGGAAAGAATCCCTCTGACCCTAAGTCCCGTAGACCTATTGCCCTTTCATCCGTCCTATGTAAAATTATGGAACATCTATTGAAAACCAGACTTGAGTGGTTCCTTGAGCATAATAACATCCTAGCTAAATCCCAGTTTGGTTTTCGTAAGGGTATGAGCACTATGGATAGTCTAAGCATCATTGTCACTGATATCCACCTGGCATTTAAGAAGAAACAGTACTTGGTGGCAGCATTCCTTGACGTAACTTCTGCATATGATAACGTCCAGCTCTCAGTTCTCAGGCAAACTATGCAAAATCTGAGTATTCCTGAGAAGTTGACTCGATTTATATGCAATCTTCTCATGGAAAGATCTATATCCATAAAAAATACTAACTGTCCACCTACAAGCCGTACTGTATGGAAAGGTCTCCCCCAGGGATCTGTCATGAGCCCACTCCTATACAATTTATACACGTACGATCTTGAAAGATGCGTTACCCCCTTCTGCAATATTTTACAATATGCTGATGACTTAGCCCTTTATTTGGCTGTAGATTCATGTTCAGTTGCAGAATCTCGCCTAAACTCGGCGCTGATGTATCTAAATGATTGGCTCGATGCTCACGGATTATCTCTTTCGGCCTCCAAGAGTTCCTCAGTTATTTTCACAAAAAAATGAACCATTCCGGATTTGGAACTTCTCATTGAAGACGATCCTATCCCTACCAACAATAAAGTCAAGTTTCTAGGAGTGATCCTCGACTCCAGACTGACTGGGATCCCACACCTGTCCTATGTTGCCCAAAAATGTGAGAAGGGTATTAACGTTCTTCGCTCCTTATCAGGAGTATGGTGGGGGGCCCACCCCTATTCTCAAAAATTTATCTACAACGCCATTATCCGTAGCCACTTTGATTATGGCGGTTTACTTTTGGACCCTTGTAATAAAGCTGCTTCCGTCAAAATTTCCAGAACTCAAGCTAAGTGTCTGAGAATAATTTCAGGAACAATGAAATCATCCCCAACTAATGCTCTCCAGGTTGAATGTCTCGATCCTCCACTTCATCTCCGCAATCAGTATTTATGTGATCGATTTTTCTTTAAGCTTGTTCAGGTTTCTTCTCACCCCTTACTCTCTAAACTCCAAAGACTCTTCCAGATCACTACGGCTCAAGGTTACAGATCCCTGAGGGATCTTCCTTGTTTACTTCGAAGTTTCATCAACTTTTTCCGTATCCGTCACCCCATATTCCATTATGAAACTTTTCCCCTCTTTTCGTTCCCATATCATTGTCTTATTTTTAAACCTCAAATCTTATTAGATTTTGGCATTCAAAAAGATTCACGTCAACCCAATAGGCAATTTAATAGAATAATTACAGAAACGTGGTCAGAGTGGCTGCCCATATTCACGGATGCATCCAAGCTTTCCTCTAGCGGGAATGTTGGAGCAGCCGTGTGGATCCCTAAATTCCGAATTATCTTAAACTTCAAACTACCTCCGGGTTCCTCCGTTTTTTCCGGGGAGGCGACGGCAATCCTTGAAGCCATCTTGTATGCGGAATCCCATTCGTTGGATAACACTTCAATCTCGGACTCCTTAAGCTCTCTTTACGCAATTTCTGCTAACCCATTTAAATCAAAACTTAAGTCCCCTCTTGTACTAAAGATTCGCCATGCTCTGTTCAGATGCCTCTCTCGGGGTATCAACATTATACCGGCTTGGATTCCAGCTCACAGTGGTATTTCGGGTACTGAAATAGTTGACTCTTGTGCAAAGGAAATCCTGTGGAATCTGGTGACTTTTCACACTTCAAAATTCATACCCAAGACTTAGTATCTTCGGCTAAGACTCGTCTGGAAAAATCATGGGAATCTTCATGGCAGTCATCTAGAACTTTAAAGGGTAGGCATTATGGCCAAATTCAACCGTTAATACCTAAAAAACCTTGGTTTTTCAAGTACAGGGAAATGCGTAAGACTGTTACATTAACTATCTGTCGGCTTCGACTGGGACACTCCTGCACGCCAGTACATCTCGCTAAAATTAGGATAAGGGATAGCTCTCTTTATGAATGCGGCCTGGCTGACGGTACTCCCGATCATTTGTTTTTTGAATGCACTAAACTTCAAACCTCATTGTATGACATCCTCCCCGGTAAGATCCCCCGTCCCGTCAATCTTAAATTCTTATTGACTCTTTCGGACCCTTCCTTTATTCACATCCTTTCTAAATTTATAACCTCTAACAAGATTAAACTGTAGTTAGATGTAGAATTATTATTTTATTTATGTATGTCTTCTTTTTATGTCTAACACCCTTAATATGTAATCACTTAACATTTAAATTATATGTTAATTTGTGCTGTCCTAATTGTTGTTTGTCCGGTCCTTTTGTTATAGAGAGATCTCAACTCAAAGGAAGTTTCACCGATAACTGTACAACGTGATCCCCTTCGTGTCATCTTCAATACGTGATATTGGCGGAATTACTGTAGGGATCCACAGTAGAAGCCATCAAACCAAAAAATTGAATTGAATTGAATTGAATTGATTCTGTTGTGGCCCTGCATAGGTTTGCTGGAATAAATATCTCTTTAGAGTTAAGCTCGCCTTTGCTTATAACATTTATTGCAACTGACTGTTCCTTCATATTTTCTGTGCAATAAAGAATATGAATATGAATACACATCTTGTTGAGTGTGTCGCTTGTGTCGGATTTGTTTCAGCCATGTGAAATTTCGGAGCGGCCTAAGTAAGTACTACTGGCTACTGGCTACTCAACTTGGTAGCCATATTAAAATTCTGGGGCAGCTGGCGCCGCCCTGCTTAACTCATCTCATTGTCTACTTTTTACTCGACGTGCTGGCCTTGAAAGCTGGATCCGCCCTTGGATACGGTTAGATATAAGAGTTAGGTAGGTATATTTGATATCCTACGCATTTACTTGGTGTTTACTTTTAGTAGTTACGCAACTGCGTTTCGAGTAGTCCATTAGCTAAATTATCATAAAGTGGTTCAGAATCTCGTCTCTAACGAATGATTGAAAATTTAAAAATGAGTAAAAATTGCTGTTTACCCCCAAAGAGTCACTCTACCTTCCTCTCTACCATTGAACTAGTGGATTTGTGACCTGTACACCTTGCAAGCGGGTAGCGGCACGGAAAATTGGCGTTTTTTCCCATAAATTTCAACCCCTTCACACCCCGACTCCCCGAAGTTTATCGGATGAAAAAGTGGAATTAATAGAAAAAGAATGTCTGCATTTTGTTTTAATAAGTACCACATACATGTACTTACCACAACTTATGAATGTACCTGTTAACGTGTGGAGCATGAAAGTAACATTGTAACAGAGCTCCGACGTTTTGAAAAAATCCAACTGAATAGACAAATCATCGAACCTGCTCACAAAATTTCACGAGAACCGATGAAAATGCGACCTGTGGAAGAGAACAGCCGGAAAGCTGGACATACGAAAGCACTTTTAGCCAAGCCGAAGCAGAGACGCTTCGTCGTTCGGTTATCTAGATCTAAGATCAAGATAGTAGAACCAAACTGCGTGGTACTACTATCTTGATCAACTTTTGATGTTGAGTGGGAAATGCATGAAAAATAATGTAAAATACAGCTAGTCGTGTTAGAGATAATGTACGATAACATGGCGCGCCCCTCCACTAATATATATTTTTTAATCAAATTCATAATTGGCCGTAACCCCAGCCATTATTATTGTTAAATTATTGTTATTTAGAGTAGCATTTCTACGTCAGAATATGGAAGGAAAATAAGGGACAGAGCTATATAAGGCTTATAGCTTTGTCCCTAAAATATAATTAAAAATCACAATGTTACATTATAAAAGGGTGCTAATTAAACAGACTTCTTTTTAATAGCATTATTCGCGTCTAAAAATGTACATTGCCTTCTAAATTACTAAGTCAGCCACAATTAACGAGCGTCTGAATTATGCTAGCTCAGCCACTAGTTATCTTCTAAGTAAGACACTCTAAATACAACTCAGCATGCTGATTATTTTTTAGCATCTAAATTTGTAACATGCATTCAAGCAGTAAACTTCTAAAATATGTATATGCGACATCAAAAAATATATACTATTAGCTTCTATTTTTTTAACTCGGTATTTTTAAAATGTAACTCATCCTACATTAAGTGATCGTCAAAGATTTGCTAAAATTGTCATCAAATAGTAAATTATGGACGGGTGCTAATTAAACAGACTTCTTTTTAATAGCATTATTCGCCTCTAAAAATCTACATTGCCTTCTAAATTCAGCCACAATTAACGAGCGTCTGAGTGATACTATCTTAGCCACTAGTTTTTTTTTTTTTTTTTTATTTTTTAATTTAATTTTTATGTTATAATTAATGTTTATTATATAATAATAATACCTTGGACACAATTTACACACATTGATCTAACCCCAAACTAGGATTCCCTGTATCTTGGGTACTAGACAACGATACACATACTTATATAGATATATATTATACTTAGTTAGATAAACAACCATGACTAGGTTACAAACATCCGTTTTCATCAAACAAATATTTGCCCCCACCGGGACTCGAACCCGGGACCCTTGGCTTCGTAGGCAGGGTCACTGCCGACTCGGCCATTCGGGTCGGCAGTTATCTTCTATGTAAGCCACTCTAAATAAAACTCAGCGTGGTGGTTATTTTTTAGCATTTTAATTTGATTTGATTTAATTGTTATATGACATCAAATAAGATTTTCGTATAAGTACTTAAAATGATCTGTCGCAGGCAATTTGTTTGATTCCGCATTTTACAAACGGCGTCGTCCGTTTACAAACGCGCGCTGCTATGTAATATGCCGAAGGCAAATTGACACTCCTTTATGTTTTAAGAATTTATTGTTGTTCTTACATGAACGTGAACCGTAATAGGTACAGTTGATTATCTATTAATTTATGGCTAATATTTAATCGCATATCAAAAATACTGATTTGCACAGTAAAAAAGGATTAACATAAACACTTTTTATGTTTTAAATATTTTATATGTAATTAAGTTTATGTTTTAAGTATTTTTTGTTATCCTTACATGTTCAACCTAACACGAAGGGTAAAGGGGGCTTCACTTCGCTCACCCCCTTTACCCTTCACCTAAGCTACCGCAGTGTTTTGCCCTGATAATTTGCTATATTAATTTCAATTTGTCAATTTGCCATGTACATGAATCGAATGGCGCTCTCTGATTGGTGCAAACGGCCGGTCGCTGTCGTCTCGCGAACTCGCGCCAAATCTTGCAGTGGCTATTTTCACGACAAAAGAATATGATGTATTATTTTACATGCTAAGTTATAATAAATGATATTGTCTATAGGAGCTTAAATTATATTTTTTTGAGGACCTTGTGTTGAAGCTGTGAAACGTAAAATGGTGATGAGATGTAAAATCCGTGGCTGAGTTAGTAAATAAGGTGGCAATGTATAAATAAGAAGGACAAATTAAAACAATTGTTAATCTTTACTTGATGCTTTCTTTAGAATAATGAGTTGGTATTGTAAAAAAGACGAATTAGTTTATTAGAGGCTATCTCATTTTCCCGTTGCTTAGTTATAAAATGAGAAGTTTGATCACGTGGCTAATAAATAAATCTGCGGCTGGACTTATAATTTCCCATTATAAAACTATAGCCTTAGGTACCTACGCTGTATGTCACGCTCACTCGCGTCGTAAGTACGCTAGCTGTCTAGTGGCGGCGGGGGCGCGGCGAGTAGTGGAGTGGTGCGCCATGTTATCATAGTCTATCTTTGAGTGACTAAGAAAAGAGCGAGCCACTTAGGCACAATTATTCCATGCACCTCTTGCATTTAAATGAACGCATTCCAAAAAATATATGAGGAACTTGAACGCAGCCGATTCGTGGCACTCACGAACAAAAGAAACGTCAAAGTGACAGCTGTCTGTTGGCACTGCATCGCGAAGTTTTTCAAGTGAAAGTGACCAAGTTTTTCTGATATTCTCACGAAATACACCGAAAATGTCTTCTGTAGAAGAGCTGCAGCAAAAAGTGAAGGAGCTGGAAGCCAAACTGGCTACCCTCCAAGGACCAGCAGGTCCTGTGAGAGAGAAAATCGATGTTATGTCGTCCGAAGTTGTTGATTCCAATCCTTACAGGTAGCAATCATGATCTACACGTTTATTGAATGGAAATACATACATTAAATTTGTAATAATAACTGAAAGTATTTCTTGTAATGCTTTTTAATTTCAATGAGAAAGCTAATGAACATATTGTTGTCAAATTTCGTCACGATTTTAATAATTTTATCACTTATTGTTGAAATCAAAGAGTATATGTTTCAAAATAGATTAAATGTTATATATTAAACCTTGTTGAGTACCTTTCCTGGTCAGAGTTTCGATAAGGGGGTTGAAGCTCCAAATTTATATTCTTGGAAGGTTCTTCAGATTATAAATTCAAATTCATGAAAATTATGGCAACCTCTGTGACGCTGCGGTTGTGGTTCTACCTACCATGCAAGAGGTCCCGGGTTCAATCCCTGACTGGGATAAAGAAAAAATCCCCAGCTCTTGGATGTTTATGTGTTTGATGTTGCTGTTATTGGTTCCCACAACACAGGGTATCCTAGTGTGGGGCCAGAAGCAATGTATGTGCCTGTATGTAATGGTTTATATTTATGTTAACTTTTCAGTCGTCTCATGGCTTTGAAGCGCATGGGCATTGTAGAAAACTATGAGTTGATCAGAAACAGTTCAGTGGCAGTTGTTGGTGTAGGTGGGGTTGGCAGTGTTGCTGCAGAGATGCTGACAAGATGTGGTATAGGCAAGGTATCTAATCAAATAATTATAAAACTTTAGTAATCATCTAAATCACCTTTTTCACCATCTTGTTTTTTGTTATTTTCTGACTTTTGAGGTTTGTGACATTTTAATGAATGTGTCTTCTGTTCTATTATGTGCTGAACAAACATATCATACAAGCTTTGCACATTTTTTTTAATGTAGCCTATAGTGTTTCCTACTGCTGGGCAAAGACCTCTCTACTCTTAGTCCATCATAGTTCACAAATGTAATAAAGATCTGAAATAAGGTACAAAGATCTAATTAAATTAAGGAAATATTTTAAATGTTCAGTTCAGTACATTTCAAAATAATTCATTAGCTTTTTCCCATTCACATTGTATTAGTCTTATAAAGTAATGATCAATGACAAAAATCTCCCCCATACCATTATGAGAAAATGCACCATTGCTTAATTAATCCTCCTCCTTTCCTCAGCTCATCCTCTTCGACTATGACAAAGTGGAGTTAGCGAACATGAACCGGCTGTTCTTCCAACCGCACCAAGCGGGTCTCAGCAAAGTCGATGCCGCAGCAGCCACACTCCACAACATCAACCCTGACGTGGCCATTGAGGCATACAACTACAATATCACAACGTTGGAAAACTTTGAGAAGTTCACTAATATCATTAGGTAGGTAGAGGTGTTAATTGACTCTGAAGTGAAGGTGTGAATTACTCTCGGGTCTTTTGTTGTTGTACAGGAATTCCTTATCAGTCTGTTTTTCATTACTTTATCATGCAATGAGCAGATTTTTATTTGATGGTGCTGTATAGAGTTAATACCCCATTCATACTCGGATTACTCTTTAATTGTGCCTTAAAGGCTGTCCAGCTCTAAATATTACGTTTCTTCAGGGAATACTCCGTTGGACTGCAAGTTTGTTTGGATGTTTAGTTTATTAATGTAAAAGTATTTTTTTTATAAAATGGAGTTGCTTTGAAGATGCTAAAGCCGAAGGTCGCCTTGCCACAGCTGGTCCCGAGTGTACGCAATAAACAAACCCCCACCGCTCCGTGCCTTTGTTCTCGAATACGAACCTCAATCCGACTTACGGGCCTATCTAATACATAATACACTGGTGATATCATTGTAGCTTAGCCCCTCGATTGACTTTGGGTACCCTGGGTACCCGCTGTTACAATGGCATAATATTCCAAATCGTGAAAGTGCATGAAACATCTAGATATCTGCTTAGTGCCGGTCAGCACGAAAGCATCCAGGTCACGCATCCACAGCAATGCCGCCATGAGCCACCACTGTCAATCTAGCTGAGGCTGGTGAAATCATTCCGATTCAGAAACTCTAATTCAGATGAAGCCGCATAATTAAATCTATTTCCGGCAGGAAACTCCGTTCATTGCTGAACACCAATAAACAGATACCAAGCTCTCTTCAAATTATTATGTTACCTCTACATATCTAAACTATTTCATACCGGTACTGGTGCCGGTAGATAAGTAGAATATATTTATACCTTAAACCCAAACAATACATTGAGTAGAACTTGGTGGGTACCTACTTTACTGTTTAAAAGTATTCACCACTATGGTCCTGACCCAACAAAACAAACCCGAATACACATAATGGCATAGCACAAACTACAAATTTATGAAACGAAAAACAAACCTGGAATTACTTTCTTGCATAACTGCATATTCTAAGAAATATCTCCGACGCCAAGCGAGAAACCCAAACACGTGCGCGTCATACAAGGGACCATTTTTCAGAATACAATCAATTCACAAAGACCTTTCGTCCAAAACTGCACTCTCATACAGCTGGCAGCTTTTATTGCTACCAGACCCAGCAAGCCCACAACTTTCCTAACAAATACCGAGAATATAGGATCTTTAGATAAAAATAAGGCTCAACTTTGGCGATCGCTATCCTACGATTAACACCACATAGGCAATACATATAATTCACCCTAGCTACCAAGTTCTTTCCTACAGCACAATTCCAAGAAAATAATATAATGGAAACCTAACCAATGCCGGAAGATGAAAACTGCCTATTCCACGCAATCGCTGATAAAATTAATCACCTGTAACAATTAACATTCGAACACACTCACATTCGAAAGGATATAATAGCACATGCACAAGCACAAAATATCATAACTAGTCTTCACAAAATAAAAGTCCCGGTGGCCCAAACTAAATTCAACCTTATTACGTCAGTGACACGGACGCTGCCACTGGGCCTTTTATTTTTTGAAGACTGTAGAGTTCGGAATTGGCGAACCGAATGAAGAAGCCCCCAACATCTACATTAAAGACATGCACAATAAGGGCACATGGGCAGGAGAGGATATTATAAGAGCAGCTGCCGAATTCTATCTAGTGAATGTAGGAACCCACTAGCAAAATACCACATCGCGCAAATAAAGGCCCAAGAACCCATCGGCGCAGCTGGATCCATCAACCTTAACTTAACACGAAACCACTACGATAGCGTTTATTTGCATGAATCCCTAGCCAATCGCTAGCCATACAGACAACAGGATCAACTGCAACATCAATAGGACATCCTTGACATCACCGAATATAAGACGATACGCAACAGGGGCTGTTAAAACAAAAGGTAACAAACATGTGAGCGTATGCGCATTACTACTTGGATCAGTCCGATTATAGCCAACATATAAAATATAATCAGTCAACAGTTATATGCGCAACGGAACAGCAGCGGGTACAGAACGGCAGACCCGGATCTATAAAAAGGAATACTGCAACAACAAAGATAATCGCCAAAACAATGAACTGTTTTTGGACTGAAAATACAATACCGGAGTCCTGGGATGAAACGGTCTAAGACACCAATGACTATCGCCGAACCGAATAACAATGTGTGATACGCATTTACGCCACATACCAACTTAAAAAACCAGACGAGACAATAAAAGGACTCGGGAATTACCATGCAGCTTTTCTTCGTAAGGTCCACCGGTGACCATATCTTCACACTATGCGGAACACTAGAAAAATAATGATACCAGAACATATGATATCGCTAAAGCATTATAAATTTAGCCCTTATAAATTTTATGACGAATTCAAACATGGTCTGGAAGATAGTTCGCCTGATTTACAAAATGATTATTTCACCGTGTATAACCTAGGGACTGAAACCGCAGCCCTTACAAAAGCTAACCGTTCTAGAGAAAATATGAACGCACGCCAGAAGCTATCCAAGACATCAAAATATTCACGATTTACTACAGGGCAAAACAATAACCAAACGAATTATAAACCACTTTACACATATTCTACGACGCCCACAACAACACCTACTTCACGCCGCATTCAAATGTACGCCGTATACACCTGGAAAGATTCCCTCGAACATAACATTGAATGCAACGGGAAATAACATAGTTACTGGACAGAATCAGCACACAACAGGGATGAAATTAGGAAGGTCTCTAGTCAGATATACCATATCTCTGAAATAGATAGTAGTTTATCGGATAACCTAGCCGAACAAGACTCAGGAAACTCAACCAATGATACCTGAAGATAGAATAAAACAAGAACTTGAAGGTAACAACAGCCCCAGTCCGCATATCCTATATTGACTTTAGACTGAAGAGACGGTCGATTGAAATCACCTCCTTCCCAATCCTCACAAGCAGGTCTCTCCCCCCCTTTCAAAACTTGTGCCCTCGTATGCCGGCTGAAATACCGTCGCCGTTGAGCTCTTGTTCTGTGATACTGTCAAGTATCAACAATTTTCCTGTCAGTCGATAACGGACGTAAACAAATATTGATATTGTTACGAGCGTGGGGTTCGTATTTGATAGAAAAGCACGAATTAATCCACTAATTAAAACACTCACTTTATTACTCAAATTAGGCACTTACAATTCACACGAACTGTACATAAAATCCACCAAAACACACACACACTATTTCACTAATTATGCACTCACTATTCACACGAAGAGTCTTTCTTTCCGATTATCCTTGTACTAGCACTCGATCGCAGTTAAAATGTAACTAACTCGTGCCGGCCGTCGGCGCCTTTTATATCCCGCGGAGCCGCTCTGGACACATTGTCCACACATATCGCGAATATTCTAGTAAGGACCAGCGTGCGGGCCGAGAACATTCGAGACCATATATGTCTCTCTCTAATGGTGCACTCTCTCTGTCACTCCCTTCTCGAATGTTCCGAGTATAGCTAACTCTTTCTAGTAGTTCTATCTCTGTCACACACTTCTCGAATGTTCCGAGTATAGCTATCTCTTTCTAGTAGTGCCATCTCTGTCACTCCTACCGGATATTTCGCCATATAACGATTTGTGCTTCAGAGGCCCATAAGGGGTCCTGAAAACGCCTGAAAACGGGTTTTCAGGTTATGGCGTCATCTGATAGAGGGTGCCCTGAAACGGACTGAAAACATGTTTCAGGCGCCTGAAAACGACGGCAACTTGGGTGAAATTTCGATATTTAGATATGTGATAGAGCAACTTCTGAAACGGCCTGAAATGACTTTTCAGCCTGCTGAAAACGCCTCTAAAGCACTGAAATTGACATTCAAAGTTTTTGACCTAACCTACCGGCGTAACACTACCCCCTCCTAAGACATGCTCGTCCCGAGCATCATTATTTCCGTGGTATCTGTCCAGCCGGTCAACGTGAACAATCTTGCTCGGACTACGAGGATTCCGCTGGATTCGATACGTGACGTCGTTTATTTTGGTGACCACCTTGTAAGGCCCTTCCCAATTCGGAGATAGTTTCGGGGACTTTCCTACTCGTCGCATAGGGTTATGTAGCCACACCAACGAACCTTCCTCAAAACCCACTTGATAAGACTTCCGGTCATATCGGGTTTTCATCTTTATGCTAGCATGGAGCCCGTGTTCACGTACCAGGCTGTGAACATCATCAATCCGATCCCGCAAATCACTTGCATATTCCGTGATGGTCCTTGGTGTATCGGGCGGACGTCCAGTCAGGAGATCTGCAGGCAGACGGAGTTCTCTTCCAAAATTCGCATACGATGGAGTAACCGCCGTACTTTCATGAGTTGCCGACCTATAAGACAACAGGAAGAGGGGGATATGCCGATCCCAATCTTTTTGATGGCTCTCAACGACCTTGGCTAGATGTCTCTCCAGTGTCTGGTTAAATCTCTCAACCATTCCATCTGACTGTGGATGATACGCCGTAGTCCTCGTCTTATGAATTCCCATGATGCGACAAGTCTCCTGAAAGACCGCAGACTCGAAGTTTCTTCCTTGATCACTGTGGATTTCGAGTGGTACCCCAAACCGGCAGAATACTTCGTTCACTAACTTTTCAGCTATGGTTACCGCTTCTTGATTAGGAATGGCAAATACTTCAGGCCACTTCGTGAAGTAATCCATCACGACAAGAATGTACTTGTTTCCGGAGTCCGATGCTGGGAAAGGTCCTGCGACATCTAATGCAACCCTTTCCCAAGGAGCTCCTACGTTGTACAACTTGAGCGTTCCTCGGCTACGGGTATGCGGTCCCTTGACTGATGCACAGTTAGTGCATCGTTTACACCAATTTTCAACATCTTCTCGGCAGTGAATCCAATAAAAACGTTGCCGAATTTTCATTAGGGTCCTTTTTACTCCAAGGTGTCCACCGGATGTTCCATCGTGAAAGCTTCTCAAAACTTCTTTCACCCTTTTCTTTGGGACAACGACTTGCAGGTAAGCATCCTTCCCATTTGTTGATTCCCATTTTCTACATAGAACGCCATTATGCATAACCAAGCTATCCCATTGTGCCCAGTAGCTTTTTGTTACCGCACTCATAGGAGCTACATCACACCATCTTGGTTTAGGTGCGCCAGCATTAATCCAATCAAAAATGGGTCTCACGTCAGGGTCCTCTTGTTGCGCTTGCTGCATGATTTCATCACTCCACTCGTCGCTAACCGTATCAGTTCTCATCATTCGAACACATTCCTTGCCTTCTTGTCTTGAGCAATGTTTACAGTTGTCCGCACAAGGTCTACGTGATAGGGCGTCAGCATTTCCATGTGATTTCCCACTACGGTGTTCGATGATGAAATCATACTCCTGCAGTTGTTCAATCCATCTCGCCACTTGTCCCTCGGGGTTTTTAAATTCTAGCAACCACTTTAAAGCAGCATGGTCAGTTCTGATACGAAACTTTTTGCCCAGCAGGTATTTGCTGAAATGCTGTAACGTCTTGACAACTGCTAGCAATTCCCTCCGAGTTACACAGTAATTCCTCTCTGGTTTTGACAATGACTTACTGAAATATGCAATCACAACTTCGTTATCTCCTTTCTTTTGCGACAAGACACCTCCAATTCCAGTATTACTAGCATCTGTATCCACAATGAAATCCTCATCCGGGTCTGGATACCCCAATATTGGCGTTTCACAAAGTCTTCCTTTAAGCTCGTTGAAACTTGACTCACATTGTTCGTTCCAGTCAAATGATCGCTTTTCTTCCGTTAATTGATGCAAAGGCTTTGCTATATCCGAGAAGTTCTTCACAAAACGTCTGTAGTATGAACAAAGCCCCAAAAAGGCACGTACTGCAGTCTTGTCTTTTGGCGTCGGCCAATCCTTCACGGCGCTAATCTTCTCAGGATCTGTCTGGATGCCGTCCTTCGAAATCACGTGTCCCAAGTAATTCACTTTACGTTTGAAAAACGAGCATTTCTTCGGACTGAGTTTCAGATTTGCCCCTCGTAGTTTGCCTAGCACCTGCTCCAATTTATTCAAGTGGTCGTTGAAGTCTCTACCAACGATAATGATGTCATCCAAATAGACCAAGCAAGTTTCTCCTAGAAGTCCAGCTAATATTTGTTCCATTAATCTCTCAAATGTGGCTGGTGCATTACACAGTCCAAATGGCATAACATTGAACTGCCAGAGTCCCTTGCCAGTAGAGAAGGCCGTTTTCTCCTTATCCTTGTCCTTGATTTCGACTTGCCAATAGCCACTTTTCAGATCCAACGTTGAAAACCATTTCATTTCGTTCAATGTGTCTAAAGTGTCGTCGATTCGTGGAAGTGGATAACTGTCCTTCTTGGTTACATCATTAAGTCGACGGTAGTCAATACAGAATCTCATGGTGCCGTCCTTCTTCTTAACCAAAACTACGGGAGAACACCACGGGCTTGTTGAAGGTTCAATAACGCCGCTTCTTTGCATTTCCTCGATCATGCCCTCAACCTCCTTCTCCCGAGCTACTGGAACTCTCCGAGGGCGCTGTCGGATAGGCATAGTTTCCCCAGTGTCGATCTCATGCTGAACCACTCCAGTTCTTCCAATGTCATCATCATGCGAAGAAAAGACGTTGCGATATCGTAGCAGTAAGCTACGCGCCTTAAGGAATTCCTCCTCGGTAAGGTGCTCCCTGGAGTCATTTAGTAGTTTTTCAACATCTATTGAAGGCTTAACATGCCCAGGTTTCACGTTTACCTCAGATTCCCGGCAGCCTCTTACCCAAGAAATTTCTTGGCATGATCCGACCAGCGTTCCTTTATTGAGGACGCATTCCGTGTTGCTTGGATTAAGGATCCTTATAAATGCTGTAGATGCCGTGGTTACCAATGTACGGGCTGTTATCCACGGTTTATCAGCATCCAACCTCTCTACCACCACACAGCGGTGAGATTGCGGCCTTGTGGAGCTCGGCAATTTCACTGGAACTAAAACCTGTGACCTTGGTTGAAGAATGGTTCTCCTGGTACAGTAAACATTTCCATTTACTCCACCTTGTATAGGAATCTCATCAACTCCAAACTTTAGAACTCCAACCTTTAAGTCGATTTTACAGTCATGTCTCCTCATAAAATCCAATCCAATAATGCAGTCGTCGACGATGTTAGCAACGATCACTTTATGCCAGTATTCTTTTTCACCTATTTTCACAGCTAACTCTCGTTCTCCTTGGACGGAAATGTACTGGCCGGTAGCAGTTTGCAGCTGGAGATGCCTAGGTCGGACTAGATGATCTCTGGTCAGGTGTCTCAGTAGCCGAGAGCTGATCACAGTCCGAGAAGCTCCGGTGTCTATGGTAAGGAGACATGGTATTCCACAGATTTCTCCATTGACAACCAGACTATTCCCTTCGTTTGCCTGTGAGATCATAATTGGGACATTTCGATCGCCAGCCAGCACTCGTCCCATAGTCCTGGCTTTTATTCGTTTCCCTGTTGGGGCTCTGACTCCACAGAGCCTATTTTCCTCGCCATTGGAGCGGGGTCTCTGTCCCTCCTAGTCCTTTTTGGACAGCCTGACTGCAGGTGACCACGTTCTCCACAATGGTAGCAACGTGGCCCAAATTCGCGGCGGGAATCTACTGGCTTCGTAGTCGACACTTCTCGCACCCTGAAAGGCCTGGATGAATCCTGTCGTACAGCTTCCACCTCGAGAGCGTGGGCTACTGCATCCTTTAGGCTGCCATGATGTCCCAATCGCACGGCTGCCCTCACTTCCAGATCCCGGATCCCATCGATGAAGGCCTGCACCAGCATACTGTCCACAAAGGATGCTGACGTACGTTGATAGGCCTTCCTAACCAACTTCTCGATTTCCAGGGCCCACTGTTGTAAGGACTCGTTACGTCCTTGTGTCCTGTCCTTTAACTGAGCTCGGTACACGTGCTCCAGGTGACTGTCACCGTATCGTGCCTCCAAGGCTTCTAGAAGGCGGTCATACGTCCGGTCGTTTCCCAGAGCCTCTAGTATGGTAAGAGCCTCGTCGCGCAGCGCCAAAGTCAGTGCTGTCCTGGCTTGCTCCTTACTCCAACCATTAGCCTGGGAAACAGACTCGAACTGCAGCTTATAGGCAGTCCACGATGAGCTACCGTCAAAGGGGGGCACTTTGAACCTGCCGCCTCCGGACACCGATGCGTCGGATACATAGGTACTTGGACCATTAGCCACTTTGATCTCAAGTTTTTGGAGACGGCTCTCACAGGTCTCAATTTTTTTATCGACATCATGGACTCGACTCTCCAGTTTTTCATCCATATCGGCCAGTTTTTCCTGGACCTCGAACAACTCTCTCTTCCATTCGGTCGTGGACTCATGTACCTCACGAAGCATTCGTGCCTGTACCTCCTGGTGATCCTTTTGTTCCCTAAGCTCATTCTGGAGGATTAGAGACTGTTCTTCCTGTTTCCTGGCCTGTTCCTTCAGCTCTCTCGCTTGTTCCTTTAGGAGGACGAAGATAACGTTGAGGTCTACTCCTTGTGCAGCTGGAGCAGGTGATTCCGACGTACCAGGCATCGAGTCTCCAGACCCAGACGTTTGGCTTCGCGTCGTCACTCCTTTTGGCTCGGTTTCTCGTGGCATTAACGGCATTTTCTATCCCACTTCTGACACCAAATGTTACGAGCGTGGGGTTCGTATTTGATAGAAAAGCACGAATTAATCCACTAATTAAAACACTCACTTTATTACTCAAATTAGGCACTTACAATTCACACGAACTGTACATAAAATCCACCAAAACACACACACACTATTTCACTAATTATGCACTCACTATTCACACGAAGAGTCTTTCTTTCCGATTATCCTTGTACTAGCACTCGATCGCAGTTAAAATGTAACTAACTCGTGCCGGCCGTCGGCGCCTTTTATATCCCGCGGAGCCGCTCTGGACACATTGTCCACACATATCGCGAATATTCTAGTAAGGACCAGCGTGCGGGCCGAGAACATTCGAGACCATATATGTCTCTCTCTAATGGTGCACTCTCTCTGTCACTCCCTTCTCGAATGTTCCGAGTATAGCTAACTCTTTCTAGTAGTTCTATCTCTGTCACACACTTCTCGAATGTTCCGAGTATAGCTATCTCTTTCTAGTAGTGCCATCTCTGTCACTCCTACCGGATATTTCGCCATATAACGATTTGTGCTTCAGAGGCCCATAAGGGGTCCTGAAAACGCCTGAAAACGGGTTTTCAGGTTATGGCGTCATCTGATAGAGGGTGCCCTGAAACGGACTGAAAACATGTTTCAGGCGCCTGAAAACGACGGCAACTTGGGTGAAATTTCGATATTTAGATATGTGATAGAGCAACTTCTGAAACGGCCTGAAATGACTTTTCAGCCTGCTGAAAACGCCTCTAAAGCACTGAAATTGACATTCAAAGTTTTTGACCTAACCTACCGGCGTAACAATATTGTAGTTTTTTAGTTTTATAGTCTGAAACAACCAGCCTCAAGTAACCATTACAAAACTGTTAGCAAGTGACGCCACGAGAGGTGTTATTTAAAAAAAAATGTAAAAATGAAGAAATCCATTACCCGAAATATTCAAATTAGTTTCTTAAAATACCCTAAAATTAAAAATAAATAAAAAGTATTACACTTTTTTTAGCATGGCCCATTATGCCAATTAATTTCACGGACAAACCGCTCCAAATAGGAAGGAGCCTGTGTCATCTTCTATCTCTGACGACCTCTGTGGCACTGCGGTTGTGGCTCTGCCCATCATACGAGAGGTACCGGTTTCGATCCCCAGCTGGGGATAAAGCAAAAAGAAATCCCCAGGTCTTGGATGTTTATATGTGTGTGCCGTCGCTGTTTCTGGTTCCAACGACACAGGCAATCCTAGTGTGGGACCGGAAGCAACGTATGTAAATGTTGTTTGTTTGTTTATGTAATTTATGTCTGTTCTTTATCCAAACCTGAAACACCCCCAGCCATGGCAGCATGATAAACGGCCCAGTTGACCTCGTTCTGAGCTGCGTGGACAACTTCGAGGCACGCATGGCGATCAACACGGCCTGCAATGAAATCAACCAGACGTGGTTCGAGTCTGGGGTCAGTGAGAACGCGGTCTCCGGCCATATACAGTACATTGAACCGGGGCTGACTGCCTGTTTTGCTGTAAGTTATTTTCGCAGATAACTTCACCTGAATAGCTTGACCCTGTTTGTCTTGACGTATCCTTGATACCTTTTAAATTCAAACTACAATCGCTTTAGATGACAGCTCGTCTGAAATAATGTCGTTGTGTTTGGTGAACTTTTATTTGAAAGCATTTGTTTCATAGACACAGAGTGCTACTGTACTTTTATCTCGTCCGTGGATGAAACCGGCTTCGGGATGGAACAATGGAACAACAATGGAACGATAATGTCCACAGACGAAATCACACCTCTCCTAAAATCTCCACTATATCCTCATCCTGCATCTCTTCTAAAACAATCTACCTATGCTAGACAAACGATTTTATTGACCGAGCGAGCGAAGCGAGGGGAAAAATACTTTCGTATGTCCGGATGTTATCCTCTACAGGCCGCATTTGTTAACTGATTCTCATGAATTTTCGTAAGCAGGTTCGATAATTAAATAGTTTTCTTTTGTCGATTCAGTTGTGTAAATTTTTCAAAATGTGGAGATGAGGGGGTTTTGAAATTTCAAAAAACCGCTACAGTCCAATCAGCTATGACGGATTTTAAGTAATAGTCTATATAATTTTAGTGGAATGTCAATAGGTTGGGTTTAAGACCGCAAAATGTAGTTTACAAAGTTATTGGTGCGGCTATTTTCAGACTCCATGTACGTAGCCAGATGCATTCATAAGTTTCTATGTGTTATTAAAATAAGGTGTTACTCGCGTGGTCTACAGCTCACAGAGCCACTAGTTTTATTTATAATGCTCAACACTTCTCGGCTTTAAAAAATAATTGTAAAGCAATTACCAAATTTCAAGTTTGCAGGACATCGTGATCACTTTCAGCTACTATCGAGAAGTGTGGAGCAATAAAGTTAAAGTAATCATACTGTACCTACCATCATAAATATCTAAGTATTTGTTTTGTGTCATAATAACTAACAATAGGTGTAGTTTTTGAGTGGAAACATAGTCGTTGTTCTTAACTGCTTATATAAAATAATTTTAGTTACCTTCAGTTCTGAATATTATACTCATAATTATTTTCAGTGTGCACCACCTCTGATAGTGGCATCAAATATTGACGAGAAAACGCTGAAGCGGGAAGGCGTGTGCGCAGCCAGCTTGCCCACCACTATGGGTATCGTTGCAGGATTACTAGGTTCGTATGAAGATGATTACAGACCCCGCCAGGTTTCTCCCATGAATGCATCTTTATTGTGCGGCGCTACCCCCTCCAGGCGGTATTCAGAGGCATAGAATTCGAAGAATTCGAATCATGAAACGAATAGGTTCCTGCGGTAATGGAGTGGTGCGGAAGGGGTAACATTACATGCCGACCCCCCAGCCCCACTGAAGGTTGGCGCCATACAAGCTTCACGAGAACACCCTCCTCCCGCACCGCTCCAATACCGCAGGGATCTACTTAGTTAATGTAGTAGATAGTATCTGTGGTAGTAGCATAGAGTAATAATATAAAGAGCAGTGTCCATCGCCCTACATTCCACCGTTCATCGAAAAATAGTTCTTTATTAACAACCTAGATGTCGCTCATTGTATATTTTCATCATAAGATCATAAATGACATGTCCACCACTGCCATCTGTCGGTGGGATTCATCTATGTACATTTATAAAAATGAATCGTTAGTCTTACTAAATCTCTAAAATGGCCCGATCGGTTTGTATAATTCCTATTTGGTTCCTATATGGTATAATTCCTCACTCCAGAGGAGGTTTAGATAAAAAATATATACGAAAAACGCAAAGAAACAGCCAAAAAATCAAAAAATAATTTGTGCGGAAAGTTAAGCCTCTTCCGCTAGATGGCGGTGGTAGCCATAGATTTAGCATTATTCAAACTCCTTTGTCGTTGATTAATTAATTTACAACATATAACCTCTTTGTTGGTAACGCAACGTATGTTGGACAGTGCGATGCTTAAAGCGTGTGAACAAAGAGATTCGTTAATCTTATCAACAACGGGCCAGTAATGTAGATATGGATTTTTAGGGTTCCGTATCCGAAGAGTACCAAACGGGACCCTATTACTATAAGACTCCGCTGTCTGTCTGTCTGTCCGTCTGTCATCAGGCTGTATCTCATGAACCGTGATAGTTAGACAGTTGAAATTTTCACAGATGTTGTATTTCTGTTGCCGCTATGACAACAAATACTTTAGTATTTGTTGTCATAGTCACAGAATAAAGTAAATCTTTAAGGAGACTCCCATTCAACAAACGTAATTTTTAGCTCGTTTTTGCTAGATATTGATAGCGGCAACAGGTAGACGCTTGAAATATTCAAAGAATATATATAGTTATATATTCACTTTAAAAATAAATAATTAAATTTAAATCAAACACATATCTAAGGGGGAAGGGGGGCTCCCATAAAGTAAAGGCGTGACTTTCCACATCTAGGCTTACTGCATTTTTGCAAAATCACGCTTAATTTAATTACTTTTGTATCAATTTTTACTCTCGTCGACGCGTCATGTGGCCGCCACGTTTCGTTGAAATAATAAAGTAACCTCTAGTGTGTGAAAAATCCCGCAGCGGGAAATGTCACTTTGGCCCAGTGTGTGAAATACCCGCAGCGGGATGACTGTGGGTAGATTCATTTTTGCTTCCGTTGCAGCATTCATGTTAATCCGATCTCTTTCTTACCTATTTCAATTGCACATGAAATAACAGGCTATCTAATTAATTAATGATTTTATACTCTGTAGTCAGTCACTGTTCAATAAAACTCACTTCTAAGGGGTCCTATTTTTGTAACCATTGAAAAAGGTTTCTATTGATAAATAAATGTATGAAGACTATCTGCGTTTGAGTTTATTATAGTTCTATACATTATAATGCATAAATAATACCAAACTTAAAGGCTAAATCTTGCATTATTTTTTAAATGATACAGAAATAAGTACAACTTAGGGAGCTTCATATTGAGTAACACAAATTATATATTACCATTTCCTGGGTACTTTTACCCAGGAAGTGGTTATTAATCTGCAAGTACCTGGATTATTTTTCGTTTTTCATAACTGTGGAGTATGCAATTAATTCTTTAAGCGAACCTTGTTATTTTATTTATAAAAGTTCTAATCTCAATCTATTTTCTCACACTATTTTATTATTAATGAATTTTTTCAAGATCGATAACTTGTCTTGTGGGCGTTGACCCTGGGACATCACTATCCGCGTATAAAGTTTGATGTTTGTCTCCTATAATTTCACCAGCGCATAATACGGTCCTGATAGGCGTGACTTTGATGACAGCTGTCACGGCTATCATGCAATATTTGACAGAGTATAGCTAGCCATATATACTAATGATGTTTGTGTTCTTCTATTTCAGTACAAAACGCATTAAAATCTATCCTTGGATTCGGAAACGTCAGTCATTATTTGGGCTACAGTGCGTTGACGGATTTCTTCCCGATCATGAGTTTAAAGGTAATACTAATTATGATAAATTAACTACTAGGCCGACCGTCCACAATAAAATATCCCAATAACAAACCGAGGCATAATTTACGCTTCTTTCAAAATACTACACAGATACAATGTCATTTAAGTTATAGAATGTAAACGGTTTCTTTCCGCGCTTGTGGTTTGTATGCGTTTCTCTATTATTATTTAGATTTTACACCAACCTTATACATTTTACAGCCTTAGGGCGACTTGCACATACAGTATGAAATACAGTTTAAACACAAATTAAATACAACACTGTCAAGTTACGTAGTTAAGCGCGGTAAGGTTATGTAATGCCTATTAACATAAACATAAATACAATCAAACATTTACAAAAGGGCACATTCATTGCTTCTAGACCCACACTAGGTTAACCTGTGTCGTGGGAACCAGAAACAGCGACGTCGCACACATATAAACATCCAAGAACTGGGGATATTCTTTTCTTTATCCCCAGCCGGGAATCAAACCCGGGACCTCTCGCATGGTAGGCAGAGCCACAACCGCAGCGCCACAGAGGTTGTTGTATATCTAATGTACTCAAAGCTTGCCAAAAGGGTTCTATTATACATTTTTGTATGGAGACTGGCATACGGTTTAAAAAAAAAAACATGAAACCCATGGCGATCGATAGAGTAAATTATTGAAGCATGTGTGTAATCATGAATTTTTAAAACAATATCATTTGCGAGAAATCTGAGTTCAAAGTGCAAAAAAGTTTTTTGTCGCCCTTTGAAGTCTGATTTCTCGAAAAGGTTATCGTTTCAGAATTTTATAACTACACACATGTGTTTGTAAATAAATACTCTATCGATCGACACCCGTTGCATCACTGGCCGCAGAAATCATGATTTTTCGACAGTTAGTATGCCAAAATGCCCTTTAGTACCCATATTAATGCGCTAACGTGTTCCAAATAAACTGCAACGCTTGCAATAAAATGTAGGTATAAACCAAAACTAAACTATTGCATAAAATATACTATAATGTTTGCGGCTGACTATAGCCCCCCCCCCTCCCCAAAGTTTCACAAAACCGAATTGGTTGCTAAAGGTCACTTTCTGTCCCAATACTAATGTAGGGTTGTAATTGTAATTTTATAATACAAGCTGGAGCCGAGCGAACCAGGAAATCTGAAAATTACCTAGTTAGGAGTGAAAAAATAATAAACTGGGGTTCCAATTTTGGTAAACATTTACTAATTGTGAGAAACAAATATTATTTATCTACACACGTATCATAAACCCTCTTTACTGCGTACAAAAACCGCACGTTACGATCAGCATAATGTTAAACTACTTGGTAAAAACTCATTTCTTATCTGAAAAATTACACATTATGACCATATAATGTGTAATTTTTCTACATATTATGACAATCAAATTTCCCGCCTGCGTGCCGCTCCTAGTTTGTCTGTGAAGTTGGTACTGACATTAAAATTTTTAACGCCGACGCCCGCCTGCGTGAAGTTGGTACTACAGAACAAGCTAAACAACTGCAGAGCCACAATGCCGGTCGAACATGCGGTTCCTGAACACATCAAAGAGAGCTTATGATACGTGTGTAGATAAACTAGTGTATGTAACTGTATATAATTAGGCATTAAAACTCTCGAGTGATATTATTATGAAACTCGCCTTCGGCTTGTTTCATAAACCCACTCTCGAGTATTAATGCCCTCCATTATGTAGCAGTTACATGAACTACTATTACGGTGTTTTATTTGACCGACTTACACTTAACTATATGGCTTACGTATTGGTATACAATAGGGTGTACAATTTTGGTCAGCATTTAGTATTTTTGGGATGAAAATATATTTTTTGGAATTTCACTTTTCAGTCAATTTGATAAGCATTTAAATACAAGCATATGATAAGTGGACCAAAGAAGATAAGTCTCTTTTTTGCCATTTCCCCAGCCCAACCCACAATGCGAGGAGCGTCACTGTCGCGCGCGACAAGCCGAGGTAGCGGCGAGGCCGGCGGTCGAGGTTGCCACGGAGGTGGTCGAGGACTCCAAGCCATTGCACGGCGACAACCAGTGGGGTCAGTGAACATCACTCATTTATTATGGATAGTATGACCGTAACCGTGTGACCGTAAATCCAGTTTTTGATAGGCATTATTACCGAAATAGGCGAACAAATAAACAGAATTGAGCGAAACATGGGAGCGTCTAGAAATATTGCTTTTGGCTGAAAAAAATCCGACAATTTCAAAACTTTAATTCGAGTAACTTAATATACAACGAGCGTTGGTATTTGTTGTTCTTAAATATCAACCTAACAGGAAGGATGAGGGGGTTTCGCTTCGCTCACCCTCTTTATCGTTCACGTACCCTGGTCCACCACTTCGTCCATAAAGGCTTTATTAATCGACCAAACAGCCAATAACGATGTAGTATTTTTTCGCTCATTTTGTGCTTCCGTACCGGAAGGTTGCCAATCGATACCCTATTACTAATACTCCGCTTTCCGTCTTTCTGTCCGTCCGTCCGTCCGTCCGCCTGTCTGTCATCAGGCTGTATCTCATGAACGTGATAGTTAGACAGTTAATATTTTCACAGATGATGTATTTATGTTGCCGCTATAACAACAAATACGAAAAACAGGATAACATAAATATTTAAGGGGGCTCCCATACAATAAACGTGATTTTTTTCCTCGTTTGTGCTCGACATTGATAATGGCAACAGGTAGACGCTTGAAATATTCACAGATAATACCTAGTTATATATCCACCTTGAAAAAAATATATTTAAGGGGGGCTCCATATATTAATTTTTCGCCATTTTTAAAGATAATGGTACGGAACCCTTCGTGCGCGAGTCTGGCTCGCACTTGGCCGGTTTTATTTAGTCATGGTCTTTTGCTCAATCAATTGGCTCGTTTTATTATTCGCCATTTATTATTGGTGGATAATCATCATCATCTCGTCCTGTCAACCCTCAGCAGGGTTAGGGCTCTCAGTACAGATCTCAATTTGTTTCGATCTTGGAAGTTAAAAATCAACTAATGTTACAAAATAATCTTACCGCTAGTGCTGATACAATAAATATGTTCCATGTCACCGGGAAACTATACGTTTCATCATGTTCTTCTTTTCAGGAATCAGTTTGGTAGATGAACACTCGCCTGAAGAAGATGACACATCGATCTTGAAACTGGTTGACGGAGTAACGGTAACAATATTTTATTAAGTCCAATAATCTCTCGTTTTGCGATAGAGAAAAATTAATTCCCTTGCGCCATTTATTGAATCAGCCATGTTACTAGCCAGTAGCAGATCCAGTGGGGGGGCTGGTAGGGTCAGGGGGGTCTCACTTAACAGTTTAGGTACGTTCCACCGGCCAACCCGCCGTTCGGGATCTTTTTTGTGATATTTGCAACAACAATGACTTAAGTACCTAACATTTTAGGGTGTCTAAAGGAATTGTTCACAAATAAAATTCGATTCCTTTTTAATTGAATACCCTTTTCTTTACCTAAAAGTAACCACTTTAGACCCAGTAGAAACAAATAACAATTACATAAAGCAAGGAGTTAGGTACCTACCTAGCCTTAGAATTTGCCAATAGCCAGAGTAAGTACTAACAACACTTCTCTTACACAAAGTGGACTAAAATTCACTAACACAAATCGCACGTAGGTAACCCTGACGTGATCAAGCGAGACAGGAGTTGACAGGACAACCTTGTGATGTCAGAGTAAAAGAAGCTCTGATGCGGCGCAATCTAGCCTGCACGGGGCGGGGCAACCGATTCTGTAGGTGTATAGCGATTATTGTACGTTGCGCAGGTGCGAGCTAGATTGCGCTTTATTGCCGCGCAGCGAGAGTAGCTATTTATTTAAGTGTATTTGCGGAGTGATCTTTCTGTACGTAGAACTTTTAAGTATTCTGTGGTAGGGGCTCAAGAGACTCCTACAACGAGGAAAACACCCAGGTCTTGGATGTTTACGTCACTCCCCCCAGGCCTTGGATGTTTACGTCACTGTTATGATGTGTACTAACAAGTCCTATCATAAAGTTTCACTAAGGCGTACGCTATTAAGCAACTGTAACATTATTGGCAGGTGGCGTACAGCATTCCAGTAGACATCAGTACGCCAGAGTCAAGCACTGGAGGTGCCGTGGCAGCCTCAGAACTTTCCCTCGAAGATCTGATGGCCCAAATGAAGTCTATGTAATCAACGGTAAACGTTATTGATGCAGCCATATTTTTTTGGTATTATATAAGCTTTTGAAGCTTGTGTGATCCGAAGTATATAGATCTATAAGAGAATCATCTAAGTGTTTCTTAATGTTATACATCTAGGTTCAACCGATGTATGCCAATTATCGAGCATTCAAATCTTTGCATAATGTTCGAATCCAATAAAGCGAATTCTTGACCGTAAAGGCCGCTTCTATTCTATATATTCAATGGAAGTGAAATGCTGGTCACAATGGTCTAAGCAATCTCTGTCTATATATTCAATGGAAGTAAAATCCTGTTCACAATGGTCTAAGCAATCTTTGTCTATATATTCAATGGAAGTAAAATGCTGATCACAATGGTCTAAGCAATCTCTGTCTATATATTCAGTGGAATTAAAATGCTGATCACAATGGTCTAATATAAGCAATCTACGTTTTGATATGAATTGAGTACTTTGGAAATAACATGACAAAAATGCATTCCGATGGTTAGGCAATTATTTGAAAGTCAGCTGAACTCCGATAGATTGATTAATAAATGTTTATATGAATTTTTATATATTTTAGATAATTGTTACTATTAAGCGAATCATTAAAAATGCATTTATTGCTAACAAAATGTATTATTAAATGTCTTCTGCAAGGAGATCCGTTTTTATGATTTCGGTAAACATTTTCAGCTTTGCTGTGATTTTCTTGTTTGGAGGAGGTAAGCCATTATTCTGAAAATAAAAAACATTTCTTAGGCGACATGTATTATAAACATGAAGTTGGTCAAAATCTTAGTGATAATTATTATAATAGGTGCCTACATAAATTTCAGAAAACTACAACCCTGACCAACGTACATATTGATTGAGTCATTACCACTACTACCTACTAAATCAACAAACACATCGCCCGGTCAAATACCTCTTAAAACTGGCAACTATTAAGGTTCTTGAATTAACTAATATAGGGGGGAATAGCTGCTTACCCCCGCAGGAAATACTCGTGTCCCAGCGCCCTGCAGGTTTTATCCTGGGTATAGGTAGCAAGAAATCAACACTTCCAGTTGTCCAATACAGTGACATAAACACGTGGCATGGCGAATAGAACCTGAGTTGTTAGTTCGCCATTTCTAAATTCAATTGAATTGAATTAACCAGTAAAGGGCGGCAAACAGCCCATTTCAGCCTACCATGTAACACTGCAGTACATTCGTCGCCCGGTCCACAATGCGTCTCTCAATGCCGCTTGAGGCCGCCACCTGATGAGCCAGGCTACTCTCGACAACACCTTCGGTCAGTCGGAAAAGAAACACTGGCTCGCCGTCTTGCATCATGTGCTCAAATCTCTAAAAACATAGGTACATCGATAAGTTGGTTCGTTCGGAACATCGCTTTGTTTCCACACCCAAATACCGGTATCCAAGGGCGGATCCAGCTTTGAGGACAGGCCCCAATTTTATAACAAAACCGTATCAAGATATGTCATGAGATGAGGGGCGGCGTAAGTTAAATTACTTTAGTCAAGGCTGGACAGATATTCGAAAAATAAGACATTCATTGGTGTAAATATTACCAGAAATCGAATCAAAGGTGATTTGATGATGAACTCCGGTAACTGCAGCATATGGGTCGCCAGGAGCACGTGTGGGCATTTATTGTCACGGCAGAGCAAACTAAGTATCGGAAACATAAGTATTAATTAGTTTGGAATGATATAGTGAAGTAAAATCGTCAAAACAACTGAATCAAATAATTTCACCTGTTTATGCAACTAGCTAGAAGCGCAGTTCCGTCTACTTCTGAAGTTCCTTTACCGAATTCGTCAATTATTATCAGAGAGTTGCTCGTTGACTCTTGAAGCGCCAAAGACATCTAAACCGAATCAAATCAAATAAAAAATCATTTATTTCCATAGGATGTTGTTACATCACTTAGATCCGTCATTACATTTTTTTGGGTGAGTTCACTAACACAATGGCGGAATCTGTGGAGAAGAGCTCACCGAAGAAACTCCACAGTCGTCGCATCTTTTGCGTTTCCTTTTTTAAATAAAATATTGTCAAATTACAAAATGAATGCTAATTATATATCGAAGCAGCCTGTTACTCAAACAATCTATTCCCATGGACATCTGTCCTCTAAGTAATCAGATATCCTATAGTAACCTTTTTTATACAATTTCTGTTTTATTATTATTTTAAACTTGTCTAAAGGTAAGTTTTTAATATCAGTAGGGATCTTATTGTAATAGCGTATACAATTGCCTTTAAAATAATTACTAATTTTATGTAGTCGGCTTACATAAGCAACCAACTTGTCTTTATTTCCGAAACATACAACCTTATATTAATTAGTTCTTTGTACGGTACTACCAGATAGACACTCAGAGACATACGTCTAACTTGTGAATCCCCTCTTTTTCGTCGGGGTTACTAAAAACAAACCTGTCTCAAATCCACAAGGAATGCAGACATGTGATCCGCAACACACTCAGACGACTGTATGCGCGTACACAGATTTGTCAAGACGCCGACTGTAGCGCGCTCACAAGGAACAAAACTTCCTATATGCGCCAAATACACTATAACACCTGAAAGAGTTTAAGAGTTTTACAAAACTGGATCTTTATAAGGGATACCACCAAATGCCAAGTAACGACTTACCAATCTGTTTCATGTACACGGACTTTCCACTCGAGTTAGGTCCAGTGAAAATCTTGACTAGTCCGGAGTCAATATCGCTCTTCACATCATTCGGTATAAAGTTTTCGCAGTTTAGCAAGTAAAGTGGATGCTTGCCTTGTTTTATATCGATGACTTTCTCATGTGTTAGTTCGGGACAGACAAATGAGAACTCTTTGCAGACTTTGGATATTGCTATGAGGCTGAAATCATAGTCATAATACTTCCGTAACTCGTAGATCATGTTCTTTATAAAATATACCAGATATTGATATGATCGCATACCAATCTAACTCAGCACATGCATCTATAACGGATGATAAAGTGAGCAAGTTTTCCAATATAATTGTAGTCAACCTCATCATTATTTTTGTCTCATGCGCTACTATCTCTGGATATGTGTCTCCAATCATTATATCAAGTTCTGAAACGTAAATCCGTAATATCAACATTTTAATTCGCCGACTAGAAAAACTCTATATATTTTTTATCTTAATATACCTTCGCAACCCTTGCTTTTGTAATGAATGTAGTCATTGTTTTGAAACTGCAAATAAATTATATTATTAAGATAAGAAATAGTTGGACTATAATTTTCTGTTATAGGTATGAAAGAGGCAAAAAAAGGTGATTGATGAAAAAAAAAGATTTCTGTTATAGGCAAAAAAGGTGATTGATGAACGAATGAATGAATTACAATAATTTAAAACAAGAAATACTCATGCATAAACCAACGTACCTATGTCATTAGAGGAAGTAACCCTTAACTTAAGTGTGGAAAACTTTTGGGCGTCAAGTTTAAAAAATATTCGCACAAAGCTTGGAGGAATACATGTCATACTATGTTTTGTTTGTTTTATAGTCTACCATCAATATTTCTTAGTGTGGTTAATGGCCGTGAAAATACCACCAATTTTTGCCATTGGTGTGTCATTCTCATCCACTTTTCGATTTCCAAATCAAGGCTAAAGAAGTTATTCACTGCAAAATTTAGTCGACGTCGATGTTTACTTTTATTTGATAACATATTGCAATTTTCTGTCGAGTTTGCTGTCACTACAAATTAGAACACACAATTCGAAATTCCGCTGTCACATACGTCTTGTTTTCGTTCTCGTTCACATCAACATTTCAGCATGGAGCAATATTGCTCCATGATTCAGTATTTTTTACTATGTGTGTATATCATTACCATAAACCTCATGTTAGGTAACTCTTTCTGTTCCATAGTCAGGTTATCATCCCAGGCTTTGACTCCTAGCAGGTATCCGAGATGTGGCATGTACAACATTGTGCACTCTTCTATAAACATCGGGAGACGGTCCAACTCTACCTTAGCTGTCTCAGACATCAGGCCGTGAAGACTTCCCATTGTCTGTTTCTCTGTGAACATAAATGGCATGGAAAGATTAACCCACCAAAAACATTTCCATGTAAAATGTCGCCAAGACGAGACCATATGGCTGGCACTGTCAAAAATTAATCAGATCTCATGTAGAGCCAAGCTTCTAAATCTATACGCCCTAACCCTACAAGCCCTAACTTTACAAACTCTAAACCTGAGTCAAATATTGTGGCTTGGCTGAAATTCTCCTTACGCCCATGATGGTAGCAAAACGGCCAAGTCACATATTTTGACTAAGGTGTAGAGTTTGTGCGTGTAGAGTTAGAACCTTATGGCGCTACATGATATCTGATAATTTTTTGACAGTGCGAGCCATATGGTCTCGTCTTGGCAACATTTTACATGAAAATGTATTTTTTCTTCTTGTAAGTTTTTTTTTTTCATATTTTCTTTCTTTTCGTGGGGTTTATTTCTTGCACATCAGAGGTGCCTTTTTCACTCCCACTCTCTAGCTTTCCCTTTTTTCTTTGTTGGTTTACGGTCTATAATAAGTGATAGAGCAGGGCGATACTTGGCTCTTAGGCGATTATATTCGACTATAGCTGACTGGTTTGCTTTAATAAAGTCCAATATTTATAAGGTGAACACCTTGCAAATAAGTCACTCTAGTCTAGAGAGTGCTACTCGTAAATAAGCCTGCCCACAAGAGAACCTGGATGACCCAATATCAATGAAAGCATTATTCAAACTTGCGCTTGACTTTTATGTATGATGAAAGCATACCCGCGCTGTATTTGCTTCATCATCAATCACAGCAGGCACACACTAGGCGTTTTGCGCGCGCTTCATTTCGCCCCCTAATTAAAGCGTGGGGGTGATTTACTAAAAATCATGAAATATGTATTTTATTATTTGTAACAAGGAGTCCTCATATAAATTTTAAGACCTCCAGCATTAAAATTTGCGGAAGTGTCATACAAACTCCCATTCCTTAGTTTAAGGACCGAATTTCAGCTTCCTAGGAATTACCCAAGAAGTACCCTAAGAATTTTGATGATCATCAGTGAGTCAGTGACGAAGTCGGGGATTTTCAGATGAAATATAAAGTATGAGAGCTATGCATTTGAAACTTTATATGTTTATTAAGTGCACTATTGACATCATATCCCGAGAATTTTGTTTATCTGGCATAATCCAAACTCAAGTTGTGAGGGTTAAAAAAAACGACGAAGCGCTTCGAGAAAAGGTAGTAGTGCCCTTGCATTTCGCCTTGCTCTTCTTGGCGGGGGCACTGCCGCGCCTCCAGATAAAACCTGCTTTAATTGAGGAATTAAAGCAGGTCTTATTGATTCCTGTCATCCTCATTCTTCAGGATAAAATCGAAAAAATATTTGCTAGTAGACAGATATGTAGGTCCTACTTTTGTCCAACTCAGCGTCAACGCCAGGTTTCACGGTGAACTTTCCTTCGCTCTTTGACAAATCAAAGTCTATAATCCTATTCATGTATAACGCCATCTGAAAGTTGACATTGTTCATTAGCTTTCCTCTCTCTTTCAACTGGGAAGGTTTTGCTGAGGTTATAAACCTTAGTTAGGTACTGTTATTACCTCATAAAGTTTGTTATTGTCACAGGATCCCAATTGGTCCAAGAAATCACTTGCACCTGAAGCGTTCTCACACATTTCGCAAATGAGAACAGCGTTGTAGAGAGTCTAAAACATAAACACTCTTGTATAATATGTCGTTTATAGAACGAACAATAAAATGGATTGTCCCGAGCCGTGGTCTTTTTTTGATCCGTTTTAGTGACCGCAAATACTCATTTTATTAGGTGTCATTTCAAGTGTTTGCACCATAAAGCCGTGGTGACAGTCTACTCTACTCACACGTAGTGATTACTTTCTCTGTGCTACTCACATTGTAAAGCGATTTCCACTGAAAGGGCTTTGCTGACAACGCCTTGATTTTCGCTAATATGCCCTGTAAATTAGAAAATGTTTATTGTTAGTTACTACAGTCTATTTGCTCACTACGATATTATTTATATCATTATGATCACCTGCTCGAAAATTTGAAGATATCATCAAGTCTACAGGATCTGACTGGATGCTACAGAGAAGAGGCCTGCACCCACCGGTGGGTCGGTGTGGGCTAAGTTTAATGGTGATGATGATGGTTAAGATAAAACTTACATTGACATTCTTGATGAATCTCAGGGAGGAGTTGATATTCCTCATGGTGGTGTCATTCTGGCCTCTCATGAAGTAAGCTACAACGTCTTGTCTTTTCTTCAGAGTTTCTATGTCATTGGTTGGATGTTGCAGCATGATTCTGAAATAAATTCAGTTTCTAAACACCTATCGCTAAACTTGACGACCTCTGTGGTATTACGGTCGATCCAAGCGAGCAGTCCCAGGTTCGAATCTCGGCTGGGGAGTAACAAATCGCCAGGCCTTGGATGTTTACTTGTTTGTGACGTCGCTGCTTCTGGTTCCCAAGACACACGATATCCTAGTATGGGGCCAGAAGCATTGAATGTAAATTGTATGTTAAGTTATCTCGGGTCAGCGTTGACACTCTTTACAAACTAACTATGGAATGACTTGAGATTAGTATATTTATGTACTCATTTTCAATATTCCGGGGCTACATCATTCCATTCGCTAGCAAGTTTAAGCAGTTGTCTCAAATTTACTTTTAGTGTAGGGGAATACAGGCAAAGTTGTCATTCCATTTTGAGTCATGAATAAGTTGTATTCCAAATTAATGTTATTGCACTATGGATTTTTGTCACCCATACTTTTCTCATGATGAGGTATTAATTACCTCATCCGGCTCTGCCCGACCTTGGACGAACATTTATTGAACACGCTGAACAAACTCAGTCCTTCCTTGTTGCTGCCTTGAACTCCCTTCTTAAAGCTACTGGGATGGGCTATAGGGCAAAAGATCTGTAGCCCTTTGTATGTGTCCTCGTCTATTGTTAGTATGTCAGTCCTACGATGAAACATAGGGTTGATTATTCGTGTTACATAGAATGAGAATAATGTAAATATCAATCAAATCACTTAAAGCATGGCGAAGACTACCACTATCTGTTGTAGACCCAATCCCTAACATAAAGGCACCGTACATTTACAATAAGTATGGCATTGCCATTTCATTGAATTATTTGAGTGTGGCTTGTAGATGAGGACGGGAAGTTAGAAAAAAAAACACCAAAGAGTGCCCCTCTACATACATAGTTTAATAACAACTCTTACAACGAGATCTTCTTCAAACTCATAAAAACAGGCTTGTTATGCAGATCCATGTTCAAGCTTGACCAGTTCGTATCCAAATAGCGCAGCAGCGCTCCCAAAGCATGGACGCTCTGTAGTTGGTTAAAGTTGACTACCGTCTTAAGAAATATCATGCGTTCCTCTTCCGTGCAGTGCTTCGGTTCATATGGAAGAGAGAGAGAGTGGATACGACGCTTGCATGCTTCGAAGTCTGGTGGGATAGGAAATAGCTAATGAAATGGGTAAAATTGATTGAGCAATATTTTTCTTGCGTAGGTAGAGCTACATACGTGCCTAGGTCCTTACCTAGGCAAATGTAGCTATACCTACGCGTTACCTTTAACTAAAGCATTCACCTGTTACAAAACAAATCCTACAGTCAAGTGTGGTTTATAAAATATAATAAAAGAAGAATACACCCACATTAATGAAATTTGACGACCTAAATGGCCTTGTCGGCAGTGACCCTGCCTACGAAGAGAACGATGATAATATGAAGATACTATGAGAACGGATGTTTGTACAGTCTGCAACAGAGACATCTGACCCCCCAACTTTTAAAACGTAATTCCATTCAAACTGCTGAGAAGCGCCACCTACCACGATTCTTGGCACCTAAACTTGTTTCTGGAAAGTGTGCAGCCGCAGATTTTGTATTTCTATTTCAAATTGAAGGAAACCGGCTACATCAATAATAACCAGGAAGAAACAAAAACAATTGCTTTACATTCGGATAATGCTTTGGATTCGGAGATACCAAGATAGTGGTGACGTAAAGCGTAACCGCCCCGGCCCGCAAGCAATGACCTACACAGATGCATCAAACCGACATCGTGAAATCGTTAATCTCCACACAGAAGACCCATTTAAGACAACACGATCAACTGCCATAGATTATAATATTTCACTGCAAACAGTAAGGAGACATTTACATGCAGGGGGTATCCATAACTACAAGCCGGCCAAAAAAATTAAATTAACCGAAGCCCATCGCCAAGCAAGAATGAGATTCGCATCTGAATATCTAAACTTTGATTGGGAGAACGAAATCGTAATTTTTACCGACGAAAAAAGTTTTAAGTCCGATGATGATGGCAGAAAAATATTATGGAGAAGAGCTGGCGAGCGTTATAACCATCAAAATATTTTGCCTTTGAGAACAAGTGGCAGAATAACTTTAGGTAAGAATATTTATAAACATATATGTTATATGTTGTGTTTATAAACAACATTAACATCATACAGACAGGCACATACATTGCTTTTACTTCTGGCCCCACACTTAACCTTTCACGTCCCGTCGTCGTCGCGATATCCGGTCGGCCGAAATTTTCATAGGATTGGAACTCTATAAGTCTATGGCGTTAAGTTGAAAATCGCGATGTATTTTTGCTTATATTTTTATAGGACGTATCTTGAGAGGTTAAATAGCCTGTGTCATAGAACCAAACACGGCAACATCAGAAACATGCAACTTCTAACACCTTTTGTCTTCGTGCCCAGCCGGGATTCGAAATATTATTATTTTAAATTGTATTACGCAGTGTGGATTATTTGTTATTTAACCAAATTATTGTTTTGCAGGCTATTGGGGTTGGATGTCCTCCATGGGCCCAGGGGAGTTGATCGAATTCGGCGGCCGAATGAACAAAGATAAATACTTGGAAATTTTACAAGATGTGATGATTCCAACAGTGCGCAACGTGTATCCAGAGGGGCAAATATACTTTATACAAGATAATTGTTCCGTGCACCGTTCGTGTTTGGTTAGAGAGTGGTTTGCCGCTCGTAATGATATAACTGTCATTGAGTGGCCATCTAAAAGCCCAGATTTGAACTTAATTGAAAACTTGTGGGGTCAAATGGTTCTTAACTGGGATACGAGTGATGTTAGAACAAAAAGTTATTTAGACCAAGAGGTGATGAGATCTTGGGACCTTTTCCGCCTTAGTAATATGTGTTCCAACATGGTTACAGGAATGAAGTCCAGGCTTGAACAAGTGCTTCAAAATGAGGGGCACCCTCTCCGATATTAAAAATAATTTGCTGCCACTACTTATATCGAAGCAATGTTTCAATAAATTGCTATCCAGGTATAGCACTATTCGACCCTATATGCTATTTAAATATCATGCTATGATAAAGAAAGTTGAGAGATGTAAATTGTTACTTAGACTTAGTAGCATGTTGATTCTCCCTACGGAAGATTTATCATAGTTTGAGTTTATATCTTTATTTCGTTTCTTTGTTGAAAAAGTCTTAAATATTGATATCGAAGCAAAGTTTCTATAAATTGCTATCCAGGTAGCACTATTTGACCCTACATGTTATTTAAATATCATGCTATGATTATGAAAGTTGAGAGATGTAAATTGTTACAAATATACTTACATAGTAGCATGATAATTCCCTCTACGGAAGATTAATCATAGTTTGAGTTTAAATGTTTGTCTAAGATACACATTTCTTTGTTGAAAAATTGGAATTAAATAAATAACTTTCAAAATTATTTTTATTAACTTCTCTTGAGAAGTTATTATAATAGGTCTGAAAATTGAAATAGGTAATTTTGTGTTTTCTTTACGTTTTAAGACCTGGAGAATCATTTGCAATCATTTTTAGAGTGATGTCTGTGTGTGTGTGTGTGTGTGTGTGTGTGTGTACGTACGTATGTACGTGATCAAAATTATGGAATTCGTTTTCTCAATAACTACTGGACCGAATCGCTTTGATGACCATATCAATCGATACGCCACGTCATGACTTAGATCTGAAAGGAGTCTAGAAAAAATCGGTCCAGCGGTTCGTTTTTTATTTGTAAAAAACTGACTTTTTTGAACACGCAACGTTAATTTTGTATGTAATTCCAAGTATTGAGGGGTAGATGTGGGTTTTTGAGGGTGCTGGTTTCGAATCTTTCATCAGTTTTTTAAAATTCAAAATGGCGGACCCACTATGACGTCATCTTTTTCGTGAAAATTCTTTAAATTCTTTTATTCTAAAAAAAAGAATTCTTCTCAAGAGAAGTTGCTTGTACGGTACTTGCTGCCGAACCGATTTTTTTATTTATAATAACAATAAGTTATAAAATAAGCTAGGTAAGTTATCTAACAATATAACAACCCATCGTTTCTATGAATCACCATATTATATTCCAAAATTATTACACCAACATTACCAATATTTTGCTTAGCAAAAACTGAGCCTTTGTGGATTCGAACATGCTACCTCTAACTTATCTTGACATGTAGCTATTTGCGCCACGTAACACTCATGATTTGTGACGAAATAAGCGTATCCTACGCTTCGACCCTGTGGTGCCTGACCTGGTGGTTTATCGAATATCGAATAGATGGCATTGATGGTAATGAAGGTCATGAAGGATTTAACCACGAGAGAGGGCGCTTTTGTAGCACTTTTATGGGGGGTCATATGTCTCTGTTGCAGACTGTACCCTAGTCATGGTTGTTTATCTATCTAAGCATAATATTTATCTATATAGGTATGTGTATCGTTGTCTAGTACCCAAGATACAGGTAATCCTAGTTTGGGGCTAGATGTGATGTGTGTAAATAGTGTCCAAGGTATTATTATTATAAATCTTGAGTCTAAAATTTGGTTCCCTTGTTTCCTTGTAAAGAACCTTAGGCTACACTTACTGCGAACCATCGCAGTAAAGTGTACCAATTACAAAAATGCTGTATTAAAATCCGTCCACCCTGTTAACCGCTAGACACAGTGAGGCGCTTCAAACTTATAAATTATTTTCTCAGGGGTAAAAAAAATATATATAAGTAAAAAAAAACTATAACCCGACTACGTGAGTTAAGAGGTTTAAAAAGTGCGAAACAAGGAAATAATTCAGAAAGAAGTCAAGAAATGCGAAGGTACAAAAATGGTCGAGGTAGAGCCGTGGTCGCACCTACTGTATTCTCATTCTCCACGAGACCAGGGCTCTACCTCGACCATTTTTGTACCTTCGCATTTCTTGACTTCTTTCTGAATTATTTCCTTGTTTCGCACTTTTTAAACCTCTTAACTCACGTAGTCGGGTTATAGTTTTTTTTACTTTTTTTTTTTTTTTAGTTATTGTTTTTAGTATTTGTTGTTATAGCGGCAACAGAAACACATCATCTGTGAAAATTTCAACTCTCTAGCTATCATAGTTCATGAGTACCAAACATTTACCTAACTAAACAGAGTTTTTCATGGCCGCTAGAGGGCGCCACATCAGATCTACATAGCCTATGTCACCCGCAGAATTATTACAAATCTATGGACACCTCATTTACTAAAATCGGTTCAGTAGTTTAGGCGCTACGAGTGGACATACATACATACCCACCCACATACATACATAAACTGCCAAAATCATTACCCTTCCTTTTGGCGGTCGCCGTAGTCGGGTAAAAAGATCAACCCGCGACACCACAGTTATATCGCAAGTTAGTCCCTATACTACATGAGCTGATGCCCGCTCAATGTGTAGGGACCCGGACTTAGCAAGGAGGTCTGATCGCTGGGCATGAGTTATTCCAATTTTTTTCCCTCCAAAAAAAAAAACCGCGAAATCAGTCTCTCTCAACGAAGTCTCTGTCAGAACTAGTAAAGAGATTTAGCTGGTCAAATTTGATGACGACCTAAATCAGTGACTTCTAAAACAGTTAGCTTAGACTCTAAATAACTAATTGGATGTTAGATAGAGAAAAGAAACGCACTCACTATACTCCCTAGCCGATAGAAAAATTAGCCTGCACCTATCTTCATCATTCTCGTAGACCATTTTCTTGACGACATCGCCGAAGGTTCCTCTTGTCTTCCCGTCCAGAAGCAACTTGGCTGGACCAACTCTTCGGAAGAGGTTGCTCAGGATCAGGTGGGAGGGGGGGCGGTCCACGATCTCATCCAACACCTGGAGCTAGGGGGTGGGGCAGGGAATCTCGTAGTAAGTAGTAAGTCAGTTCATATAACCAAACTATGAAATATACAATAATAACAAACAAAACATAGCAGGACATGTATATACCCCGTATGTATATTAGCTGCTGAGCGAAGACCTCCCCGGTTCGAGTCCACACATCTCTGGTAGCCGCAAGATCGACCTATTGTTAACCTTTGGTTGGGACTTGTACAGATCTCTACGCCGATGTCCATCCGTAGACACCCATTCAGTCGCTGTCTTTGCCTATCTGTCTGGGTGCATTCGAAACACATGGCCGGCCCAATTCCATTTTAGTTTGGCAGTCTGCATGCCCACATCGACTATGCCAGTTATAGAGCGCAGTACGGTGTTTCTAATGCGATGCGTTCCTTTCACACCAAGGTGCTGCGCTCCATCGCACGTTGGCAAACCTTGAGCTTGGACATTTGATCATCGGTCAAGGATCACTTTACGACCATAGTTTGGTTGATGGCCGGAAAAAATAGGCACCACTTTTAGCCATTGGCTTGACAATTTGCGACTTCCAAAGCGAAGTTTGTCGACGTCGATGTTTATTTTAATTTCGTTACTTATTGCAGATTTCTGCTGAGTTTGCTGTCTCTACCAAATGGAACAGATTTCAAAATTCTGCTGCCAAGTACTTTCAACTTGACATCGACCTAAAAAGATACAGCTATACAAACGGCGGTGATGCCGATGATGGAGAGGTCCCGGGATCGAACGATCCCGGCTGGGGATAAAAAGAAGAAGCAGAAAACATCCCCAGGTCTTGGATGTTTATATGTAGTGATGTCGCTGTTTCTGGTTCCCACGACACAGGGTATCCCAGTGTGGGATCAGTATGTATGTGCCTGTATATAAATGTTTATATGAGCAGGACACAACAGGGCAAACACCAAGTGTTTAATAAATCCTTTGCTATTATTTTACTGGTAATTAATTACCTCAAGTGTAATGAAAGTGGAACTCACCTCCCCCGTTTGTAGGGTGTAGTGGGCCGCGCCCAGTTTCCCTGCACGCCTGTACACCACTAATATCCTCTGGCACGGAAAGCAGAACGCCTTTTAATAATGGTTGTTATGACACTTTAAATATATGTTCGGGAATATCGTTGAATATAAATGTGTAAAGGATTATATTTGGTTAGCACGGAGGAGGAAAGGCAATTCAGACGATGCCAGTAAGTTTAGTAGTCAACATAACGCCTCGCAAATATAACTGCTTACAGCTGTAGTAAGTATAATTTTCTGGTATAATACACCGGTTCGATATCCCTTGATTTAGGGGCAGGAGGGGACGGTAACAGATAACGTTATAAGTAATTATAAACTACTTTCACGACAAAATATATAACATATCTAAGTCATGAAAATAACTATGATTGGTTACCTCTTCAGCGTCCGCATCGTCAGTGGATTCTTGATTAGAACCATCGGCTGTTGTAGAACCGTGTTGTGCGACGCTTACATTGGTATCCCTGAAAATAATATTGCAGATTGTAGTTTAAGTTTTATCCACACAAAGAATAGCATAAGTTCGATCAAGTAATTGATTACTACCTGCGACACTTAGCTATAACAAATTGGTTTTCGTTCCGTCGTGAACTTCTTCCCTCACCGCTAGAAGTGGAGGTATTGTTTGTAACCTGACGAGCCACAGTTACTGATGTCGTCCCTTCAGACGTGCTTCCATCCATCTCTGTCAACGATTCATTATTTATTTATTCTCCCTTTGTTCCTGGAAAATACCTTGTGCGTTTGAAAAATAAAAAGTGAATTAATTTTCACAGACGAAACCCCTATTTTTTCAGTGCTTCCCGCGCTTTTCATTCGCTTTTTTTACTAGCGAGATATTTTTTTCACGATTATTTTTTCTTTTCCACTCGACACTTCTCGGTTTTAGTCTCTGAAATTCGTTTTAACGTAGACCTAATAAATTCATAGGTTGGTACTTTTTACCCGACTGCGTCTGAAGGAGGGTTATGTTTTTTGAGTGTATGTATGTTTGAATGTATATTTTTAGCACGCTCTAGCCTAAACGGCTGGCTGGATTCAGTTTGAGAGGTGTCGTTAGATTCGTCTCAACAAGCTCTCAACTGTGAGAATGAAACTGGATATACAAATATATAAATATTAATATATAAAAAATTGCCGACTTTTGCGAAATTTTGTATGTCTAAATTTTTTTAAAACCTATCGAGTGGGTTATCAAAATAAAGGGTTTCATAAATAAAAAAGAAACGGAAAGATTAAAAATGCGTCGGGTTATTTGTCTTTAGAATATCCACTTTTTTCAGTATTAAAATACCAGCAGATTAGATGCACGAATTAAATAGAAGAAAACTTTATTGAATCCAGTTTCTAAAGAAAAACCGGCCAGTGTGTGTGTTTCTTGCTATGTAAATCATATACGACCTCTTCCTATTTTTTACTATTCATCGAGAGATCGCGGCTACAATTTAAAGTTTTACAGCGTAATTTTCAGACATTCGTAGTTTTCAGATTGCATGATTGATTCTCTTTCCTTTCTATGCTAACCAAAACCCTTGCTTGGAACTCAGGTCAGTAGCAAATTCATGTGATTAGTGTCAAACATAGCGTGTTGACCGGGCATTGACCCACTGATAAAACTTTTATGTGGAGTAAATACGGAGTTCAGCTGATTACAGGAATGTTTATATGGGTGTGCCTGGAACTGGGTTCGTGCTATATTGGTAAGCAGGAAAAGTGAGGCTTTTTCTTAATTGTATTTCGATAATAGATTTTTCAGTATCTACAATATTAACCAAGTTTTGTAACATCGAGATTTCATTATAAGTATTTTTAACTAGAACTAGTAGTAGAGTTTCGAAGTCATTTCGCATTATTAAGTACACGCATTCCGAACTTTATAAATTAGTACACAGGTATTGATTCAGGGAAAGGTGACTTGTGATTGTTTTATAATCCTGAAACATTGGTTCATACTTTATACATATAGATCTATAATCACTGTACACAATACATATAACTAGTATAGATTAGACACACATCTACAAGCTACAACACAAAGAGTTTAAGAAGGCACTTATGGTAACAAAATTCGGTCATATCAACTAGTGCTGCGTTTGTTTAGAAATTGACAGATTATTTAGAAATCGACTTAACAACCATTTTAAAACTATCGGCGATTTTGCCCTCAATTATTTTACACTAAAACCTATCCACCATATGAACTGTATTAAATATCGATGTCAGCAGACGAGTCTTTGCGTCTTTCCTCTCCCTCAGGCGACTGCCGTACTTCTTGCCACGGCAGACCAAAATCACCCTTGCTCAGTCCCTTCTCCTGCCACTAATCAACTACGCCGATGTCTTTTGGGCGAGCGCGAACGAAGATCTACTGAACAAACTCGAACGACTTCAGAATCTCGGGATTCGGTTTATGTTCGGACTGCACAAATTCGACCATGTTTCTCGATATCGCAAGAAGTTGGGGTGGCTCCCGATTCGTCGTCGCCGAGACTCTCACAAACCGTCTTATTATATTATCTTTTAAATATACCGAAACATCCGCGCTACCTCAACTACCTTCGAGACCGGTTTGAGTATCTCTTTTCAGGAGATCGGCTCACTCTTTGCACTCTTTCAGGTTGCAGTTGGTCAGACTGTGGAACGCACTTCTTTGCATTATAAGAGATAGTCTTTTCTCTTTCAAAAACTGGTTAAAATAGCACGTCCCCTTTCTAGCTCTCTCTCGTGATAGATGTTGTATATATAGTATACGGTATTTAGGCGTCCGGTATACTATGTTACTGTATTTTATAGTTATTTAATTTATTCATATGTATTTTATTATAAAATAGATATTAGAAATAGTGAATTGACAAGCCGTTCTTTAAAAAAAGCCTGTCGTGCCTAAGATATTGCTGGAAGAAATCTCTGTTTAGAGATAAGCTCATCTTTGTACTTCTATTTGCTTTGAATATAACCTCTTTAGGTATATTTATCAGTATAGACGTATAAATAAAATGTACAGGAATTATGCTATGGAATGCCAGATAATCGATTTGGTTGTCCATCAATTTCCAAACGAACGCACCCGTAAGAGCGCACATTACACACTAAACCACGAGCAAGTCCCGCTCATCCGGCGCGTCTTTCCGGAAGTTGACGCGGATGTGGCGGCAAAGATGGCCGACCGCTTCCGCCGCGGGCACCACGAAGGTCGCCATACAGGCCTGGCAGAGCGTGCGAAGAGATGCGAAGTAGATCTTGATACAGCGGACGCAGGGAGCGGTGCACCAGATTTGCTGGAAATGTTAAAAAGGTAGGAACTGAACAGTTTTGACATGAGAGAGTATTTTTTTAAAATGCTTTTATTTAACTTGCAATGTATGTTGTATGTATGTATGGGTCAATTTGACCCGAACATACAACATACATGTATGTGACCCACTTCCCGATTTACGATTGAGCTGAAATTTTGCATGCATATGAAAATCGGATGACAATACAATATTTTGATAGCATGGCGCTTATCTGATGATGAAGTCGGAAGGTGGCTATGGGAACTCTGTAATAAAATGACGCAACCCTATCGACTTTGGGCACGTTTGATTCGTCTTGACTTGTCATTTGGTATATATAATATTTTTATAACATGGAGCTGATCTGATGATGGAGCCGGAAGGTGGCCATGGGAAATCTCTAAAACAGTGTTTTTCAACCTGTGGGTCGCGACCCCCTGGGGGGTCGCGAAGCTTCTGTAGGGGGGTCGCCAGAGGTCGAGAGAACTAGGTACTTTAGTAAAAGAAAGACAATAAAGATTATTAATATTTATTTATTTATTAAGTAAGAGAAACAAAAAATAAAATCCGAAGACCCATGTTAATTAATGCGAAGGTTGTGCTTGTTTTTTATTAATTAATGTATCCCATCGTGGATCTGTATTTGCGACACATAGAATTAAATCGTTTTCCAAATTTAAGCGATTTCTTTGCTTACTCTTTATCTGGAAAATGTCAACTCGCATAAGTACGAGGTGGCAAATGGAATCAAACACTTCAAAGCCTCAGTTGTCAATTCCGGGTATTCTGTTTTTCTCCTTAACCAAAAGGTATCCAAATTAGAAGACTTGAATTCCAAGTGTAACATCCCATCGGCAGATAATTCTAGCAGTTTCTCTTTGAGCTTATTTGGTAAATTAGCCTCATTTATAGCTGCATTTAAAAACGGATTTAAGATCCACCTCTGCCCAGTGTTCTCTGATATCTCTTGCACTGAGAAGTAATGACACAATTCTTCTTTCAAATTATCTAACAACTCTTTCATACCAGGTACATATGTCTTGATGTTTATCTCACATCCGACTTCTTCAGTAAAAGATTGTGTCGACGAAAATGAATCGAAGTTATTTTGATTAATGGACGACGACCACAAGTAATTTTTTTTTGTAAAGCCATGTATTTTGTCTTTTGCAGTGATGACATTTTCATTTCGCCCTTGAAGACTTTTATTCAAGATATTTAAATGCTCAAATAAGTCAGAAAGAAAAGCTAATTTCAAAAGAAATTCCGGGGCGCAAATGAATTCAGAGTATTCTGACTTGGCCTGCTGTAAATATATTAAAAGTTCAGCACAAAGTTCCATAACTCTTGCCAGTACTTTACCTTTTGACAACCACCTAACCTCTGTATGGTAGAGTAAATTTTGGTGGAGTGCCCCCATATCTTCACAAATAATCCGAAACAATCGTGACTGCAACGCTTTTCCTTTAATAGAATTTACAATCTTTATAATAATATTTAGAACTTGGCTGTATTCCTGTGGCAAGACTTTGGCCGCAAGAGCTTGGCGATGGAGAAAGCAATGCACCCAACAAGCGTTTGGCATCTGTTCTTTCAGCCTAGCAATAAATCCACTCTTCGCACCAGTCATCGCTTTTGCTCCGTCGCTGCAAATAGCAATGCATTTATTTGCCCAATCGATATTCATATCTTGCGTAGCTTCAAGGAACATGTTATGCAAACACTGACCTGTAGTATTTGTGGGAAGCGTTCTGCAAAATAGTATTTCTTCCATTAATTTATCACAGGATTCAAAACGCACAAAAGCTACAAACTGCGCACATCCCGCAATGTCCGTGGATTCATCAAAATGCAAAGATTTATTTATTTATTTATTTTCCACAAATACCTACCATTACAGGCAAGAACCTAATACGGCAGATAAGTAATCAGAAACAGAATAACACACTAAAAATTTAAAAATATATCGAAATATCACTAAATATTTTATCCTTAAAGTACCTTTTTTTTTATTTTAACTTATCCTCCATGTAGCTAAACACAAATATTGCTGTTCTTGCGAATTCAGACATTGTAACACCGAAAATATCTATTCGCTCCGACATGAGATTGAGCGCTTTGATAGCTCGCGTGAGCGGCGCGTGCGTCAGCAAGTTAGTGCGCGCGCGCGGCACCAGTAGCAGCGGCGGCCGACGGCGGCGGCCCGCGTACCCGTCCGGCACGCAAAGGTTCACCTCGCCCAGCAACACGGGATTGGATATTCTACCCATCAGCACCTTGTACACATACGATACCAGAGCTACTTTCCTTCTAACCCGAAGTTCGTTATACCCTACCATACCCAATATAAAAAGAGTAGGATATTTCAGAGGGTAGAAGGGATAGACTCCGTACCTCCGCAAATACAAGTATCTTATGAACTTATTTTGTATCCGTTCCAACATAAGACTATATTTAGCTTCGTGCGGTGCCCATATAACTGCATTCGATTCGAGTTGTGACCTAACGAGTGAATTATATAGCGTAATCAACGCGGAAGTCCCCATGAAGGTGCGCCCGGTACGCAAGATGAACCCCAGATTTCGATACGCTTTGTTGCAAATTCCTTCTATATGCTCTCTATAATTCAGGTCTGATGTCAACCTGACCCCCAGATCCTTAACATTTCTTACACGCTGCATTTGTGCGTCGCCAACTTTGTAGTCACTTAATATAGGGTTACTTTTTCGCGTAAAAGAAATTACAGCTCATTTGGAGACATTGAATTCTAACTTATTTGTATTGCTCCACTCAACAACCCGGTCAATATCTTCTTGTAATTTTACACTGTCACTACTACTAGATATCGCCAAGGATAGTTTGAGGTCATCCGCAAACAATAAACAACCAGAATTTTCTACATAACTTGGTAAGTCGTTTATCATTATTGTAAACTTAAGAGGCCCCAAAGTACTTCCTTGGCTTACCCCCGATCTAGTGAAGTATCGTTGCGACCGGTGTCCACCATATTCTACATATTGAGTTCTGTCACCCATGTAGCTCACGAAGAACTTCAGAAGCTTAGGCGTACAACCAATGTTTGCAAGCTTTTTCAATAGTACATCATTATCCACCAAATCAAATGCTTTTTTGTAATCAAAATATGCTGCATCTACCTGTCCTCCGCCGTCAACTACTGGGATAATTTGAGCCATATGATCCAACAGATTGCTAGATGTACTTCGAGCCTTCCTGAAACCATGCTGAGCATCTGACAGTTGAGGTTCTACTTGCGCTAGTAACTCCTTTTGGATCGCCGATTCAAATACTTTCGCAGGCGTACAAAGTACTGCTACCGGTCTGTAACCGTCAACCCTAGAGCCAGCCCTGCCCTTTGGAACAGGTATCACCCTGGTAACGTTCCAGCGCTCCGGAAAAGTCGCTAGCTCCAGACACTTATTATAAATGCATGTCAACGGTTCAGCTAACACTTCCCGACAATCCCTCACAAGATATGGCGGAATGTCATCCGGCCCCGCCGACCGTTTCGGCTTGAGTCGCCTGAGAGCGTCCCGGACCTGCCCCAGGAGTAGCCGGTCTACGTGCACGCGCGCCACATTCGCATCAGACTCAGCCATGGCATCGTCGACGTCTGATTTGGCTCGGTTCACACTATACACCGAATGGAAGTAATGCGCAAACTCCTGAGCGATCTCTTCCGACGAGAGCACCTCCCCATCCTTCATTATGTTTTGGGGGCACCTGCTGCCTCTCATGGACTTAATATATCCCCAGAACGCCTTGGGGTCTTCACACATGTGGTTCTCCACTAGACGACTATACTGTTCTCTCGCTACTTTCATCAAAGTTTTTACCCTAGCCCTACACAGTGAAAATTCTACATAATCCAAATTTAATTTACTAGCTTTATACTTCTTATGCAAATACCATTTTAGTTTAATTTCTCTGATTACTTCCCTAGTATACCACTTTGGATAGACTTACTCTTCCTTCACCTTTCTTTGCCTTTTCTTTGGGACAAACATATCAAAAATTATATTCAATGAAGTATAAAAATAATCTAACCCGCCTTCTAAGTCGTCACAGGTGTACAACGGCGCCCAGTCTATGTTCGCTATTGCCGAGTATAGAGATAAAAAATCTGCTTTGTTAAAATTCCCACCGGTCTGTGTATTACGCGATGAGTCACCCCTAGCGTTATCAGTGGAATATCCGAGATGCGCGCGAGTACGACTGCTCGTCTCCACTACCACATCCAACGGGGGGTGGTACTTATCCACTGGTAATAAGGCCGTGTCCGCCGCGCGCACGCTCACGCATGAAATGTCTTTGTCACACTTACTTAAAACTAAATCTAATTGACGATTGTTGCAGTTATTTACGTTGTTACCCTGTCTGAACCCGCAGTATGTTACAAAATATTCATAGTAACTACGTATCTCTACTGTACTAGAAAATAAATTAATGTCACCCACTATTATACTACTATACTTATCACAATATTGTTCAATTATTCTAAACATGAGCATATATTCTACTTCGCTCGTGTTTGGAGGTATGTAGATACAACACAATAGCCATAAAAATCTATTTTGTGCATACACCGCACCCGTAACCAGTTCAAACGAATGATTGTCAATATTCACATTACCCGGCACAGCGACTCTGCGAAGTTCGAATCGCGGTGTGGCCACGAGACATGCACCGCCTTGCTTCCGGCCGTCCGCCCTGTCACAGCGCAAAATAGCATACCCGGGTGGAACTATTTCTGCATCCTGAATGGATTCAGCACAGCCTGTCTCCGTAAACGCGAATATGTCTGCCGTCGATGAGTGGAAGCTGGAATAAACCTCAGCCAGCTTAGATACAAAGGTGCTTTCCTTTATTTTTTCTATGACTCGTCACGAACGTCAGTAGCCATATCGCTTATCCTGCGTTGAACGGTATTGTCAGAGAGAGGTATACTTTTGAGTTTTTCGACCTCTTGTTTCCCAAACATAATATCTGCTATATCTAATATAGCTGGTAAAATCAAATTTTCGGCAATAGTGTGAGGTTTTCCTGCTTTAGCCACACGAAAAGCTACTCGATAACTAGCAAGCAACGCTTTCTCATTTAGGTTGGACATTTGCACTATACCAGTTTTTTGATGTTGAAGAGCTTGCAATTTTCTCTCAAAAAATTCCACGGGCTTATTTTTTTCATTTGGATGTTTTGTGTTAAGGTGGCGTGTTAATTTCGACGGCTTCATGCTTTCTCTTGATAAAGTTTCAAAGCAAATAACGCACTGTGGTTTATTGTCAGTCACAGTAAACCCGAATTTCAAATAATTGTCGTCATAAAGACGTTTCTTCTTTGTTTTACTTCCACTACTTTCACTTTTTGATCTTTTCAGGAATTTATCCATGTTAAATTATTACAAATCACTACAAATGCGTAATTCTTACAAATAAAAGTAAAAACAATGTCTAACGGTCGTCAAACAATTAAAAGTCGACGTGAATTGAGTGAGTATCGCGTCGTCCCGCGACCCCTCCCCCGCAACGCTCGTTGTGTCCCGCTCGTTCGTTCACTCTCAACAACTCGCCAGCTAGCCACCCACCACACTTGCCGGGCGGTCGGCATCGGCCTTGGTCGTACGTGCGTATGTGCGTAAATTGCTGCGACGTATTCGATGTATATAGATTTAAAATAATGTGTTTTAAGTACATACTATATTATGTACTTATATCCGAATCCTAATTATGGAGACGCATAAAAATACGTCGTATGGAACGAATATTTGTAACGCTGTAACATACACGTACATATATGATAAAAAAGCGAAGGGTCGGGGGGTCGCGAAATGTTTTTTCATACCAAGGGGGTCGCATCATGAAAAAGGTTGAAAAACACTGCTCTAAAAAAACGGCGCAACCGTATCGAGTTTGAGCTCATTTGTTTCGTCTTGTGAAGTAGGTACTCTGGTCCTATTTTTTTTTAATGTGACGTCTTCAGAGTTTCTCTAATCCCATAGCGTTGTGGTGGTAGGGAATACCAATTTTCTTAATTATCACCATTCTAAAGTTTTAAGAGTCAAACTTATTGAAGAACCAGACGGTCAAAATTAACGGGAAAATGACAAGTCTGTCGACTAGTTAAAGTGAAATGAGATTTACTTTGTGTTACCATAGAGTAATAATATTTATTAGACTATGGTGTTACCTATATAATTTACAGAATATATTATTGAATTGATAAAAGATGTAAATCTCGCAGCAAGTTTCCATATCCTAAATAAATTGTGTGATGTAATTAATTGATGGTTTTGATTCAATTTAAAGTTTATTTTCTTCTTTTTAGAGCTTTAAAATAAAATATATTGTTTTATGTTTTTTTACTTTTAATTTTTACTAAAGTTATGCTCTGTAGGCATGACATTTGTTAAATCGTCACCAAATATCTATCAAAACTCAAAGAACTTGACCTTGACGCAGATATTCAACCTCTTTGTCAGTCAAGTACCCTTAATACCCATTTTTTAACCTATTTTACCTAAATAATTTAGCAGACTCGCCCGTGTCGTCTGTAGGTATTGCAAGTAATTAAATTCATAATTATGTACGGTATTACAAGTATAAAACGCTCGTAATATTTATGTCCGTACGACTTTATGTACTTAGTACTAGCTGGTGAAAAAATATGAATATTCCAAGCGCATAGTATTTGTGTAAGGTAAGAACCCACTTTGATTCCGAGAACTGTTAAGATTATAAGTGTAAATACGCCGAGCTAGAAAAAGGGACCATAACAATAGTCAAGTGTAATTTACTGGAATTTGCTATTTAGATGTGACTTTATTACAAAATGTTATTCGCTTTCGCTTTTTAATTTTTAGATGCAAAGTAATTATTACGTGGTTTATATACATATATACAGGATGTACAGATGTATATTTTCCCTAGTTATTTCCCTAGCCCCTGGTGCGCCATCATTATAAATCTTTTCTCACACTGCCGGCTCGAAGGACCAGCATTTCTTACTCACAGACTCACGTCTCGCGGCAAGGACCAAATTAAGAGAGACAGAAGTTCAAAGTGTGTTGTCAAAACTCATGATTACCTCAATCTAAACCAAACCTTGACGTCTTCATAGCTTGAGCCCTGTCACGCAAAATTACTGACTTACTGATTTGGGCTCAGTTGTGCCTCAGCGAGAGAAACAGGCGTGTCGCTGTGTTTGCTTACTAACCTCAAACGCCAGAGAAGCGATCAGCTCAGTGCCAGCGCACCCATCCGGCTCGAATTAAAGTGGTTCTGGAAGTAGCCTTGGTTACCAACCTCAAAAGCCAGGCAGGCGAAACAGCAGCCCAGTGCTAACGCACACGGCGGGGCAATGATCACGGCTAGCACTGTGTAGCACCAGTTGCGCGCGTGCTTGAAGCAGACGGTGCTGAGACGCCAGGCACACTCGGGGCTGCGAGCACCTTCCGGCTCGCCGATCACGTCGTCCCACACTATCTGGGGGAGGTAAATATAAACATAAGGCTTGTATCGGAAAAATTAGCAACTCTGTTTGTGGCACATGATATTTTCTTGAATCCAAGTTCTACCAACAAACAATTATTTAAGCAGTCCTACAAACGCCTAAAGAGGGTGATTGTTTTGACACAAAAGGCGCAAAATGATTATTACATCAAAACATCGTCTAACAAAAGCCAAGCGGAATTCCAGAGAAAGTAATTAACAACACATACCTAAAGACAGTATTAATTGCATTAAATTAAATGCAGATTTGTTAACAAACCCCATAGAAATAGCACAAGCCTTCAATAATAATTTTATTGACGAAATTAAACCACTGTGACATTACTGCTATTATCACTATTGTAATTATGGTGGGAAATCATTCAAACATCAGTCGGAATGATTTGAATAAAAGTGTTGAAAAACTTCTAGACTTACATAGTAGGATGAAGTGCAAATTTATACTAAGCTATTTTCCATACGCTATGAATTTATTTAATTTAACGTGTCATCACAGCAATGCTATTTTTATTTCGATGTCGATATCTGTCTGATAAATATAGAAAATTAGTAGCTACATTGTTAGCTTATAATATATGCGACGTCGCTATAGTTGGTTTAATCAAGTACAACTTGACATCAGCTGTTTTTGTTCAACACACTAATCCGAAACCTGCTTATGTTAAGAGTTATATGACATGCACCCCTATTGGGAATTCACCGGTTAATCATACTTTGCATGCAACATTGGAATCTGTTCCAGTTCATAAGACAATAGAGGAAATCTCTAGCATACAAGAGCCACTAAATATGTCAAGCCCCACTTAAATATTACCCATCAAAACATCCAGGGGCTACGTGGCAAAGAACTTGTATTAGAATTATTTCTAAAAAAAACTGACATCGATGTTATTTGTGTTACAGAACACTGATTAAAGGAAAATATGATGTCTTTAAATATAAATAATTACAAAATTGTTGTTACGATAGAAAGACTGCTGATAGAGGTGGTTCTTTAATCTTAATAAAAATGATATTAAGGTGAAATAACGGAAAGATATTCATGCACTTACTTTTGAAAGACAAATAGAGGTATTCTGTGTTGAGTTAGATAGCCATATTATTGTTTGTGTCTACAGGCCACCGAGGGATGAAACAAACCATGGCAATTTCGAAATATTTGAGAAAATTATGGAGGAAGCCCTCACTAAACTATGTTATAATAGAAAAAAGTTCATTATTTGTAGCGATCTTAATGTAGATTTGCTTGTAGGAACAACAATGAAACAACGACTAATAACTTTATTCAAATCGTTTAATTTATGTTTTGTTGATATTTCTAGAGCCGACTAGATTTACACTTACCAGCCAAACTTTCTTAGATAAAACGCTTTTTGTGACTGTGCATTCACAATTAAAAATGTAATTCACTGTTTACTATCCGATCACAGTGGTCAAACAGTCAGTCCCAATTGCTAGTAAGGATAAGACTGGTCCATTTTATAGGCCTATTACAGCCCATAGACTTGAGACATATACGAAAAATTTAGATATACATTTGCCAGTACCGGATTTTAATGAACAGAACCCAAACAAAATCTACTCAGACTTCTTCAACATTATTCAAACAGAATTCAAGATTTTATTTTTAATTAAAGAAAGTCAGTGACTACAACGGTAAATCTAAATTTATTGACTGGACAACGTTTGGAATTCGTGAAAGTAGAGTTATCTTGTATGACCTTTTTGAACAAAAAACCTATAACTTTGATCGAAATGTTAACAAATCTTCCAAAACTTTTAAGTTGGTTTGTAGAACTGCAAAAACTTTACACATTAATAGAAAAATACAAAATTCAAATAATATAATGAACGTATATTTAAAAGTATGTGTGTATGTATACAGTAATGTATATTTAAAATTTCATCATGTATATCCCCAGGACATTGTCAAAACGTTTAGATTACTTAACTTAAAAAATACTGAAGACCTGTGGGGTATATCAGTCAAAGTCAGTTCAGTGTAATTCTAGTTATAGCCCCACTTAGTTATATATTCTCCATTCTATATCTTAGCGTCTTGACCCGATGATTGAACAATCTGTGCTTTTAATTCGTTCCCCTCATGGGCCATCAAAAAATATCGATGGAAAGGACCTAATTCCACCTGGGAGCCTACATGATGATGTGATAGGGGTAGGTGTCACCTCGTGGCATCCGAATGCCGAACCCCAAACTGGATGCTGCACGTGGCCCTACGGATGATGACTGCAGCAGGAATGTGGAATGCCAGCCAGACCCTAGCTATCAGACCAGGCGGCACAGGACCGAAGGCAGGGCCACCACCCACGTGTTCGTGGGAAACTGATTGTCGCCGCGTCAGGGGCCGCCCCTTTCCAAAGGTGCTGTGATTTTGGTTGACGAGTGAAGAATGAAACGTTGCCTGGAGTTTGATGATACTGAATTTATTTACTTTAAGCACTACAATTATGAGAACTGAAACTTCGCGCTATGCGTTGACAATTGAGATTTCATATTATGATACGACCGACCGCGGGGGTATCTATTGAACAAGATTAAACTGAGAGTTACATTTTTGACACACTGAGAGAATACTATATCACACGACCGCCCGAGGCGACGCCTTTTGAACAAGACGTGATAGATTGAATTATTGCGTGTGTTCAGGCTTCTCGGCACCTAATGACCTCGCAGGGGCCCATCAGCTACGAGGTAGCGTAGCGATCAGATGCCAAGAAGTGTGAACGTCGGCGATTCACCGAGCTAATACTTATGGAGTCGATCTAACCTGGTCTGTGCTTCGGTCCCGTCAACCTCCTGTCTCTCTGCAAGGCCCGGGTGCACCCTAGGCTCTTCTTGGTAGACAGGTTCTTCAGCCAACCAGGTATGACTGGCAGGCCAGCTTCGACGAGCACAGTGTTCCAACACAGGTTATGTTACGTGGGAAAAACCAATCGGCCACGTAAATGCGAACTTTATCTGGTTCGGGGAACCACAACACACTCAGCTATCTAGACAATCCTGAGGGAACCCCAAATACAATTCCAGATGGACTGCGATTTAATTTCAATGCCCTGTACCAATACGCGTTACATTGCGAGGGCTTTTCGTCTGTCAGTTGTCAAAAACTGCTAGGTTGGCAGCAACGTCAAATTCAAAATGGCCGTTCAGAAACCATCGATCGAATATCGATTTGGAATCGAACAGCGTGACTCTTCTTACATGAACCACTGTTTACAGAGATAGACAGCATAGCGATGACAATTGATCGGTCGCTCCATAGTATGGACCTTTACAAACTGAAATATTATATTAATTTGGACCAACAAAGTTTAAAAGAGTCAACCTTTAGAATTCTCCAAAAAAAAAAAGTTATATCCAACATTTTGATGAGGCAAACGATGCACCAAACAGCCTGTATTATAACGCTCTGGTGAAATACTACGCCGTCCTCCATTTGGGTCACTCTAGGCCCCCTCAAGGAGGTCCCATCCCACTGGTTATTAGCAGGGTTAAGTTGAATATTGTAGATACATTTTACACCCCCCTGTAGTGCTAAGGATAGGCACTTGAAAGGGTGGTGGTTCCCCATTCGAACGGCATTGTAGAAGCTATTGATGAAAATTGGGGCGATAAGAATAGCAGATTATAAATTAAGCCAGTCTGTACGGCGGCGTATTGCTTCTCTTACCCAATATTTGTGTTTATCCAACCGATACTATAAATGTGAAAGTAGCGATGTTTAGATGTTTGTGTGTTTGTGCCTCAATCACGCTAAAACGTCTGAACGGATTTGAATTAAATTTAGCAGAGAGATAGTTTATGAGCTAGATTAACATATAGGATTATTTTTATCCGACCGCGCCAGAAGGGGAGTAAGGATATCTCGGTAAATTATAATTCCTAGGAACACGCAGATGAAGTTGCGAGCATCAGCTAGTAATATATAAATAATTTAGAGGATGCTGGGAAACTGCAAGAAGACATTAATAGAGTAGTGGCCTGGAGTACAGAAAATCGGCTGCAATTCAACAACTCAAAATGTGTCACAATAACTTTTACTAGGTCGCGCACTCCCATGGTGAACAACTACCAGGTCAACCAGACCCCAATGGAAAGAGTCAGCGAAGTTAAAGATTTAGGAGTCACACTTAGGACTGATTTGACATTTAAAGATCATATAATTAAAAGCTGTAAAAAAGCGTACAGGAACCTAGGTTTTATACTAAGACGGGTACAACATTTTGAAAACATCAAAGCGATTAAAGTTTTCTATAACGCGCTGGTGAGAAGCCATTTCGAATGTAACGCGGTAATTTGGGCTCCATACGAAAATAAATATATTGATATGTTGGAGAGAATCCAGAATAAATTTATTAGATATTTATATTTAAAACAGTATGGGGTCTATCCGTTGTACCCATTAATGTACCCAACCTTGTTTACCTTAGGCATGATTGGATACAACGAAGTAAGAGTGAGGAGGGATTTGGCGTTAGCCACTTACGTGGAAAAATCTACGCAGCGGACATCCTGCGTAGAATCTGTTTATGTGTGCCGGACGGCTACGTGCATCGGCGCCGACGCCCCGGGTTGCTGTACTGCCGCGCGCGCGCACACACTTGCTAGGCAAAGCGCCGTTCACGCGCACACTCCGAACTCTTAATATGATAGCGGAGGAGATAGACATGTTCTCCTGCGCTCTGACTGAATTTACAAGGTTCAATCCACCATTATGCATTATAAGTTATGGATTGTGATGTTCACATTAAGTATTTAATCAATATAATTGAATTAATTATGTTACCTACTTATAATTATAATGTTATGTACTTTGGATAACTACACTATCGAATTAGGCTTCTCACCTGTAATGATATGTGTGTGTGTAGATAAATAAATAAATAAAATAAATAAATATTATATCAATGTCATGTTAAAAAGTTTATGCAATGGTCCATTTCAGTGGGAGATCTTTTGCATTGCTCCCGTACAGCTTTATTTTTCTATCAAGCTATTAGCATCACCACATTTATTCTTCAAGCAATTCATTCAAATAAGAAGCGCGCGCAGACGACTTCTGTGCAATCATGCGAAAACGCACTCAGCCATTGTCGACAGAACGTGGGGCAGTACCAGCGCCATTCTCAGGGTGACCTCGGGGTGTCAGTCAAAGTTACCTCAACAAATAAATACATGTATTTTTATTTCATTTATTTAAGTAATTAAATAAATACGAGGGTCATGCCAAAAGAAATTACATACTCTATGCTCTTTTGATTGATACTGGCCAGCTATACACCATCGTAAAAGCTGATTAAATTGCTAACATTTATATATTTATATATAAATGTATAGCGATATATTTTATTATATTTTTTTTCTGATTTAATCTGGCGGGAACTGGCGGTTACAATGGAAATTAGTCGACGAGATTTTGGAGTTTTGATTTATTATGACTTTAAAAAAGTTTAAAGCCCCAATAATGTTTTGAACTTTTAACCACGACTTTTGGTGAGTCTGCTTGTTCTCGTTTTTAATTGCTTTGGTGAATTTAAAAGAGGGCGGGAGAGGTTTGAAGACTAGGCGAAGTTGGGGCGACTACCAACCGCAGTTACTCAAGAAAATGTGCAAGCCGTGGAAAAAAATATCCGTGAGAACCGACGAATTACATACGTACAGCTTGAGCGAGATCTAGGCATTGGATCAGCAGCACTGCAAACCATAATTCATTTACATCTGTCCCTCCATAAGCGTTGTTCGAGATGGGTGCCGCATAAACTCAACGATTGGCAGAAAGAACGCCGCGTGGAATGGTGTAAACTTACGATAAATAACTCGACGCTGGCGAGAAGAAAACTGTATATGATATACTGACAGGTGACGTTCGTTCGTGCTGCCGAGCACGAAGCACACTGAAACAATTGTTGGCTTCAATTTTTTGCAAGACTGGTCATATTGCGACTGTGGTGTTAGAGGATCAAAGAACTGTCACCTCAGAATGGTATGTGACAGTTTGTGCTCCACAAGTGTTGTCAGCTTGGTGTCGCAAGCGGCCAAAGTCAGGAACCCAGCACCTGCTCTGGCACCACATACGCAAGCATTTTGCCCAAGCTGAAACAGAGTCGGATCTGTCAATAAGTGTACCAAATTACAATCTATTTCAGTCGGTTCAAAATTTGGTCGTTTAATATTACTATAACACACCTGGGACAGACACACGAGTAATGCTATAGTGGTTGGTTACGTTTTTCCTTTGTAAAGTACCCTAAGAAGGCCAAACACAAAGAGTTCGTTAACATGTTTATCGAACACACACTCCGTTTCGTTCCCAGTGTAGAAGTGGGTAGTAACAAGTGGGTTAAATTACTCGTCACGCGATGACCGGCCTTTTTCGCGGGTTTCCCGCTCTATTACTACTGGCTGGTAGGAAAAGCGGATGCTTGTTTCTTTTTAATAGTAAAGCTAGATTTGCTTTTTATTCGTGATTGTCTATCAAAACGGACATTTGGCAGTGGTGTTCGGAGTCTAAAAACTTTTTTAATATTTCATTCAGTTTTAATTTCCAAAGCTACAATATCAATCATGAATTGATTTTATTTTTGTTTTCATTTTCACGTATATCATATCGAATAGACCACGAGCATATTAAAATATTACATTTATAATTTAATACTAAAAAAACGCGAGTTGTGTCTGGTAGTTGACAGTTTGGCGCGAAAACGGGCCTACATAGAGTAGAAGTTACGTAATAGTTGTTGTCAGTAAGGGACAGAGCTATGCGTCAATCTCCTTCTCCTTGTTTCGCATAGAACAGGAAAGGGAGACTGACTCATATCTCTGTTCTTTACTGACAACAAATATTACTTCAGTTCCTGTGATGGAGTGTTTTAAAAGAAGTGCTGTTTGACGTTACTTTAAAGTAGGTAGTATTTTTTTGTTGAAAATCAGTACTAAAGAAAATAAAAACGTGCAGAGGAGGGGCCTTTTTAGCTCTCAATTTTTTATTAAATGTGATAAATAACTTAACCGAAGCTTCTCTGTAGCACGCTGGCAGCATTGAGCGTTGCGCGTCGATTTTTGTTCAAAGAAGTATTGTAATAAATAACATACTGCGAATTCATTTGATGGAATTCACTCTTTTGAAATTTTAAAGAAATCTAACAAAAGCCATTAGGTACTAACTACTTACCTAGACATGCGTCATCAGTATTTATACTTCCACAGGTCGTTTCCAACGAACGAATATTTAATTACACAGCCATGGAAAACACTCAGCAATAGTACAATGAAAATTTACTTATTTTTGTAAGGTTTTTTATGCAAATTGTTTTCATTTTATATTCAATAGTTAGAGTTAGCTTACGGTCCGAATAATTACAACACATATTCTCGTTTATGTATAGGCAAGTTTATTAATTAATATCAGTAATACTTCGTGCTTCGCCCTCAAGATTGGTAGCTAGTAAAAGTGTTATTAAATTGGAATACGTGTGTGTTTTTTTAGAAAAAATAGATAACATTTTAAATCGCCGAAACAGAAACGGGACAAATCCCCGAATCTCTCCTTTATTTGCAATAATTTTTCAAAACAAATTCAAGAAAAATGGCGACGTGAACGGATCATCGATTCGTCTTTCTCTGCATCATCACGAGAGTCTTTACCTTCACCAAGGAGCATACAAGGTTTTAATCTATCTTCTTCTTTAGCAAGTTCTTTTAGACTTCCCGCCTTGCTGGAGTAGCTCGGTCGTGATCCCGCCATCTCCTGGCGCTTTGTTTAGACTTCCCGCCTTGCTGGAGTAGCTCGGTCGTGATCCCGCCATCTCCTGGCGCTTTGTTTAGACTTCCCGCCTTGCTGGAGTAGCTCGGTCGTGATCCCGCCATCTCCTGGCGCTTTGTATTGAAGTCACCAATAATTTGTTGAACTGAGATTTCTTTCCAGTGTTTAGAGCTTTTATGATATTATCATTGAAGGTTTCAACTTTCTCATCTGGATGGTCTGTTGTAGGTGAAACTCTTGGATAGTTCTTAAAGTTTATACCACTTATTATTATGATGACATAGGCGTGCAGAGATACTGCTGACAGTGATGATGATGTTTGTAAGCCTCTGATGAATCAAGAAGCCCACGCCACCTATCAACTTATCTTCCTCACCTCGGTAAAATAACACAGTCCTGTGTTCAGTTTAAGGGTATCTTCTCCTCGTCTTCTCACTTCGCTCAAACCGATGTTTTACCTATAGTCTTATCAAAATTCACCAGCACGAAAATAAATGTGGCGCGAAGATTGGTTTGCGTTTAATCTGTGGAAACTTTACCTTACCGATAAAGTAAGACAGATGTTCGTTGTCAGATTTACGTGTAATTCTGTAGTTCTGAGTAATACCATATCTAAATTACATCTTACTCCAAAGAATATTCAAGATACCAACACAAATATTGTTAAAAATATAGGAAGTCTGGTTTGCGTGTGATTCTTTGGGAATCACACGCAAACCAGACTTTCATACAACATACTTACGTTTTAAAATGAATATATCCACTGTGACATTGACATACGACCTTATATTCACCTTACCAGATGTTACTGTTATGCTTTTAGGCTTTGCAGTTTACGTCTTAATGTTAGGGAATTTGATGTTGAGAATTCTACCTTACTAAATATATTAAGATATTTTCTTTTGTAAGCACAGAAATTCATTTCGTTCTACTGATTTATTAGTAAGCAATCATATAGCTTTCAGATGGATATGCGTCATACTATTACCATTTCGTGACAATAGATATACTTGCTGCTTGATATATTCGTCTCCGAAACGAGCACTGTACCTGGGACCACACATGTTGCCACTGTATCACCGCACGCTGAGCTGGTGGCCGCCACCCCACCGCCACCAGCGAGGCCGCAGACCCAGCTGGTACCCCCAAACAAGTCGCGCCGCCTACCGCCGCCGTGCCGCAGCACCTCACGCAGAGCCCCTTGACCCCGTCGACCACCTAGACCCGACAACTTTGGAGATCTTGGGTGATGACCCGATGGCCAAAGTAGAGTATGGCGCCTCCGTGCACAGAGGGGTCGCTAGTTGATTCGAACATTTCGCCATCACTGGACTGGACAAGGTGGTATGAAAGGAATTGACCGACAAATGTCTTGTATATGATAATTGCGTTCTTAACGCTGAAATTCGAACCGCTCTACCGGACACTGAAGCACCCGGCCCCAACTCGCAGGCAGCTGCCGCGCCGAGCCGAGAGACCCGTGATGCCTGCGCGGCAGCCCGCTAACAATACGCCCCGGTCAATTATCAGTTCCACAAGCAATTGGCTTTGACCACGAGAGACCAAACGATTCTCAAATGGATCTAAGGGATCAATACCTTTTTCGGAATCAGTCTTTCAGACCCATATACCTAAACCTCCGATATACACTGCTAATCAAAAGTCACAATTTGAAGTAACCATTCTGGACTTGCTCACTTTTGGTGCCATATCAGAATGTGCTCCGCACGTACATAATTTGTTATATTTGCCTTTTTTTTTGCAGCCAAAACCTAATGCCAAGGTTTGATTTATATTAAACTGAAAAATCTTAATAAATTCATTGGTACAAATAACTTCAAACTAGAAGACCTTCTTACGAATTACTGTTATATGACCACCCTGGATCTTAAAGATGCATATAACATTAGTAAAAATCCAATGATTAATCAAAATATTTGAATTCAGGCAGGAGCCAATCGTTTGAAATACCGCAACATGCGTTTTTACAAAAATCATCAAACCTGTGACCTACTGCGATTGTGCGGCCATCTATCAACTATCTATCCCGACAATATTTCACTAATAGATCAATCATATAGTGAATGTATTGACAACGACGACATAACAAAAACATTATAAAGCCCGCTCCGGATTTTTAATTTAATCTTTAAAAAAGTGGCCAAGTGCGAGTCGGACTCGCCCATGAAGGGTTCCGTTGTAGCAAGTAATTATGTGACTGGATGTTTGTGTTGTAACTTTGTTTTTCGTAGTGTTTTTATGAATGACAAAGTTATCTTTGCCATTTTTAATAAATGCTTTTTTATATCTAAAAAACACATGGCAATCGAAAAATAAATCAACAAGTTTTCTCGGATCTCACGCTGTAATACGGAGCTTGGCTCGATTACTAGGTTTGCTTGTTTCGGCATGTTGCGCCTTGGAGTATGGCCTACTATAAAACTAAGATTTAGAACGATGCAAGTACCTCAATATATAACCAGATGAGGTCTACGAGAAATTTATAACTATACCTAGTACAGTGTTTAAATTTAAAAATTTAAAAATGTTGTTAAAAATCACTTATGTAAAAAAGGTTACTACAAAATATCAGATTATGTAGAAGACAAGAAAGCTTGGGAAGGTGTTTGCTCCAATTCTGTAAAAAATGACGTATAAAGCTGGAGGTTTCTAGTCGCCACTTTGCCTCCAGCATCTAAAACATTGAGGTGACGGAATTCAAATTGAGTTCTATATTTCCCTGTACCTTATACATGTGTTAGTTTAAGATTTGACATTCTCCAAATGTTACCTATGTGTTTCTTATGGAAATAAACTCTTTTTGAATTTTGAATTTGAATTTTGTTAACTGATTTACAGGGGTGGCTGCAAGCGTTGGAGACGCCTGCACATAGAATCAGGGATGCACGTAAGCGATCGAAGTTTACTTTGACGCCTCAAATGTGGCGTGGTGTGCGAAGGTGCGACCACTATAGGGCAGTGGTCCCCCGACGCACACAGCCAGCACAATAACGCGATAGAACTATTAGCCACGTTTTTCGCTCTTAAGATCATCTAAGATAAATTTATTATTTTTTATGCTATGGATATTTTTGTACTTAAAGGCATATCATATTTTATCTTCACGCTAATTAAAATTATTGATGTTTCTACATGTGTGAATAATATTTTTCCTAGTTACCAATCTTGAGGACGAAGCATGAAGCATGTTTAAACGAACTTACCAAGAGTTCATTAATTAACCAAGTGCAATTATTTCGCTGCACCTCCTTACGGCACTAAAGTTGTATGATGTTGTTTGAGTTCTAATCAAATAATAGCAAAACCAATAAATAGAGTTGGGATTAAACTTTCCACTTCAAATGTCTCCATTATACAAATTGCATCGCACGTGTTTTTACAGTAAACTTTTCTATGAATGATGTCGTAATATTTTCCGTTGGCCTTTTAGCGACGTATTCACCGCTTAACCTTTGCAAAAAGCTTATTTTAATGAAAGACCCTTTGTAATGGAAATTTCGAGGTTAGCATAAAATCATTCAAATTTTTAAACAGACTGCGTAGTGAAATTGCATTAGTATGAGTACTGTGAAGCCAAGTTAAGCCTTAGGTGAACTTTAGTTAAGCTTTAGTTAACCGTTAGTTTGACGACCCGAATGACCGAGCCAAGGGTCCCGGGTTCGAGTCCCGGTGGAGGCAAATATTTGTTTGATGAGAACGGATGTTTGTACCCTAGTCATGGATGTTTATCTATCTAAGTATAATATTTATCTATATAAGTATGTGTATCGTTGTCTAGTGTACCCAAGATACAAGGAATCCTAGTTTGGGGCTAGATCAATGTGTGTAAATAGTGTCCAAGGTATAGATATGGATATAGATATGGGTTTTTGTTAACCTGAAATAAAGATTATTATTATTATATTATTGTCCAAGGTATTACCTATCTGTATATGTTGGTAAATAAATAATAATTACTCATTAGAAATTTCATAAACGTAAAGGTTTATCAGATTTTATTGTATTTATGTAAATATGTGACTGCCCACTTCGGGTCCTCGCATAGATCATAATGGATAATTTCTTAATTGTACACACTTAATTTCAAGATATATACAAGATTAATACACAAAAATTGTGTACAAAGGCTAGCTTATCTCTAGTAAGTATCTCTTCCAGCAAACCAAGTTAGGATGACAAAGGTTAATTTCTGAGTAATGGTAGATTTATGTAACAACAATAGTTATAAATTTCCCGGTACTTTCATATATAAATATTAAAAATTAATAAACTACATATACCAGTGCCTACAAATTAGCGCAACGTGTAAATGTGTTAAACGTGCCACTTTTAACAGATTTGTAACTACCCAAAACTTAAACCTTTCGATAAGTTCAGATACGATACCAATGAAAGGAAAAACAGAAGGGTCTTAAAATAATGTGATGTATTGAGACACAAAACAAGGAAAAACTACTTTTAGAAAATGGTCCTAATGTTCTGGCCACAGATATCTCAACATAGGAGATAGGGCGTTCAGCCTATTTTGTATGCAAACCGATTGTCGCAAGCTGAATTCACGCACACAAAGTATCATTAAATAAATAAAACGAACACGCACACATAATAACCACTTACACATTTATCCCTACTCTCGTATTGGTAAACACAGGCAAAGCAGTTACGTGGCTGTATATGTGCGCATGCATGAAGCGCACATTGTTTCATAAAGCACACACACAGCGTCATGGACATTAAATTTATTTCCTGTCTCTCTCGCTAGTAGGTAACGCTAATGAGTATGTGAGAGACGGAATCTGGATGCAACTCAATAGCATTACTTCCTCGGAATATTTAGTTAATCGTGTTGTTTTATTGATGAAATATTATATTTTCAGTATTTACCTGTGAAATGTTATACCCTTGTTATGGAAATTTGTCGAATCACTGCGATTTTCACATAGGACAACTTCACAGGCCGGCATTATAGAAAATAAAGCTTAGTGTTGTCAGTTTTCTAAGGCGATCGGCGCGTGCACTCGGGAATTCTCTCTGAGAGCAAATGAATGCACTGTATGCACACTGGGCATACAACGGTCAGCCGTTACGCGGCGGCTTGCCCTCTCTCTAATATTCAATGCTCTAAGGCGATCGGCGCGTGCACTCGGGAATTCTCTCTGAGAGCAAATGAATGCACTGTATGCACACTGGGCATACAACGGTCAGCCGTTACGCGGCGGCTTGCCCTCTCTCTAATATTCAATGCTTGTGACACATCTGCGAGATTTTTGGTCAAAAGTTAGTTATTTTACTAATTATGTCGTTAATTCCTTCTATGAATTCCTAATGATATGAAGTAAAGGGGGTGAGTGAAGCGAATCACCCTTTATCCTTCGTGTTAGGTTGAACATGTAAGGATAACAAAAAATACTTAAAACATAAACTTAATTACATATAAAATATTTAAAACATAAAAAGTGTTTATGTTAATCCTTTTTTACTGTGCAAATCAGTATTTTTGATATGCGATTAAATATTAGCCATAAATTAATAGATAATCAACTGTACCTATTACGGTTCACGCACCCTGACGGCGGACTGCGGAGGCTTAGTAATAGGGTCCCGTTTCGCACCCTTCGGGTACGGGATCCTAATAAACATTAACGTGACATAAGTTGTCGAACATTCAGTACCTCACAATCCTGGTAAAGTAATTATTTTAAATAATAATAACCTCTAATACTGCTAACCTGAAGTATGGCCCTTTAAGTCACTTCTAAGGTTTTAAAAGTTTTTGCTGCACCTCCCCAACATGATATACAATAGGTATTATTGACTGTCAAAGCGCATTCTATAGTTGTTTGATATGGGTTCAACAACGTGCCTCAAGTATTTGAAAATATAAATTAATTTACGTAGTCGGTTGTTCAGCTGATTAATCTGCTCTTTAAATGATAAATTGTAATCTACTTGTATGCCAAGATACTTTATGCTTCGCACACATCCATTTAGAACAGTTTTGATTGTGTTCCCCAGTTAAGTAGCAGTCATGTGATACAATTTTTAACTTGTTGTCTTCTTGCATTTCGCGTATAGAAAATAGCATATACTTAGTCTTATTAGAGTTTAGCGTTAAAGATTTTATGTGGAACCATTTTTTAACTCTGCTTAGACCACTCTGAGCAAGCTCGTAAACAGAATCAAGAGATTAAGCAGAAAAAAGTAAAACAGTATCACCTGCATAGGATATAATTGGGCCATCGAAAGATGGTAGACATAGTAAGTCATTGATATAAACTAGAAACAATGTTGGTCCTAAAAGGCTACCTTGGGGAACTCCGTACAAAATAGGGAGATCTGAGCTAATGTAATTGCTGTACACTTTTGAAGTGATTTGAGAAGTAGCTGGTTAGTAACTTATGTTGTATATGTGTGATTCCAAGCTTCTCAAGCTTAGCTAGCAGAGAAGGGACAGACAGGCACCGTATCAAAAGCTTTCACCGAGTCAAGAAAAATTCCAATACATTTCTTACCATTTTCGAGATTAGTCGCAATATATTCTGTAAGACATTATACTGCTGCGTCAGTAGATTTTCCGCTTCGGAATCCAAACTGGTTGTTGGATAATCTATGGCCCATTTTCTTGTAGGTATATAACCAGCCAACTAACAACCAAAATAGGAATATGATATTGTTTATATTTTTTTCTAATATTTTTGTAATAGGTACCGGGAAGAATTGATATGGGTTTATAATTACTAATACGATCCCTGTTATACATATAGGTCTATAATTACTAATACGATCTATTCTGAGGAAACACTTTGAATTTCTTTTAATAAAACATACAAACTTATGAATGCACCTGGTCACGTACATGGTACCTCTTAAACCCAACCTAATTATATTTTACTAAAATTATATTCTCACGATGTCTACAAATTCAATGACACCTCATTTGTTAGAAGCCGTCAAGATGGACTGTAGCGGTTTCTTGTTGTTTTAAAACCACCACATCTCCGTCATTTAAAAAAAATCCAAAAATTCAACAAAAAACCTATTTAATTATCGAACCTGCTCACAAAAAATCACGATAATTAGTTGAGAAATTCCGCCTGTAGAGGATAACATCCAGACATACGGAAGCATTTTTTCCCAATCCTAAACGGAGACGCTTTGCTCGCTCGATTAGTTATTATAATTAATTTTGTAATATTTGAATTATTTAAATACGACCAGTTTTTAAAGAAATCTAAAAATCAATCTGTGGGAGTTTCTTCGAACTCCTGCCGTAAAGTCAAAGTACTTTATTACTGTCGATATTTACATATACTTAGCAAACGTCATTTTTTGCCTCTTCTCTACATTGGACAACTGTGGGAGAAGTAGGGCGTAGAAACTCCCACAGATTGATTTTTAGATCTCTTTTAAAAATTGATTGTGCTTAACTATTACAAATATGAAAAATTTCATTATTATGATTAATAATCAGGAATAAATAATTACAAAACTATTAACAGCAAGGTCTGTGTTGAGCTAGATTAACCCCATACAGTCCTGTCATTTAAGTAATCTCTGACATTGAAATATCCCTTTTTCGACAAAGTCAGCTTAACATGCTTTTTAAATTGCTCAAATGGCAATTTCAAAATCTCCAGAGGTATCTTATTATAGTAGAGAATACACTGACCCTTGAAAGAATTGCTAACCTTCGCAGTTCTAAATCGGGGCGCACACAGTCTGTGATTATTTCTTAGGTTAACATTACAGCTATCGCTAAGTTTGGAAAATGTTGTAAGGTTCTTGCGTAAATACATTTATATTTTCGAAAATAAATTGACTAGCTACAGTTAGTATGTCAATTAATTTAAAAAGCTCTCTTACGGAGTCTTTTCGTTTTAAATTATAAATTGCTCGAATAGCCCTTTTCTGTTAAATAAAAATAGTTTGAATATCAGTTACTTTCCCCCACAACAAGATACCATAGGACATGACACTATGAAAGTAACTAAAATATACTAGCCTAGATGTAGCCACATCCGTGCTTTGTCTGATGTTCCTAACAGCGTAAGCCGCAGAACTTAATTTACCAGCTAATTTATCTATGTGGGGTCCCCACTGCAATTTGCTATCAATGGTTATTCCAAGAAACTTCGTATCATTTACTAATTCTAACGTGCAGTTGTCTAAGACTAAACTGGTCTCAACTTGCCTGATATTTGGAAGTGAGAATTTGATACACTTGGTTTTACCAGCGTTTAACAATAAATTATTAACTGTGAACCAATTCAAGGTTAAAGACAATACACCATTAACATCATCAAAATCTCCTTTTTGTCTTTCAATCTTGAAGACCATTGAAGTATCATCAGCACTATGTCAGTTAATTTCTCCACCATAAAAGGCAGATCAATATATACCAGGAATAAGAAAGGAGCTAATATGGAACCTTATGGAACGCCAATTTTTACACCCGATCCATCAGATTTAACGCCGTTAACTTCTGCCTTTTGAATTCTATTGCTTAGGTATGATCTTAGTAGATCCAGCGCTTTATTTCAAACTCCGTAATGATTTAATTTAATTAATAGCTTATTATGATCAACACAATCAAACGCCTTCGACAGGTCGCAAAAAACTCCGATAGCATCCTGTGCGGCCTCCCATGCACGATAAATATGAGATATAAGGGTAATACCTGCATCCGTAGTCGATTTACCCCTAGGGAAACCGTATTGTTTGGCGTGGAGATGTTTCGTACGGTTGAAGTGTGAGAGAGAGCATTTGATTGAGTAAAATATTTTACTAAGTGTTGGAAGAACAGATATTGGTCTGAAATTTGAAGGATCACCCTTATCAGTGGTACTCAGTGGTCGACTGTAGAGAAGAGCAACAAATAACATTTGCTAAGTATGTATATATAAATATATGGTAAATAAATGACTTGATATCAGATGAACGAAACTCTTTTTTGATTATAGGATATATAATAAACAAAGAGTTTTGTTAATCTGAGGTGTTGAACATGTATATAATTGTCATTTATTGACATTTCAGTCAGGTAGCTGGCAGGTGAGCTTCGTGGTCTAATGGGTTTCACGCTTGCTTCTCACACTGGAGATGCGGGTTCGACCACATGGTCAGTGAGATAATTAATTTATCTTAAGTACATTATACGGACATTCTAACGGTGATGGTAAACATCGTGAGGAAACTTCATTACTCCATAGCTGCGGCGATGGGCTAGTCCCCTGTCACGTAAAATGGAGAATTGAATAACTGGCTCAAAGTGGGCACAATTGTGCCTCCGCTGGGAAAAGGCTTGACGCTATGTTATTGTTGTTCAGTCAGGTACTGGAATTTTCGACCTTAATACGTTTTGATTGTCCAATGAAATTTCAATGAATAGGGTAGGGAATTAACTACCGAGAGTGTACGATGGTAAGGAACCCTTCGTGGGCGAGTCTGACTTCCGCTTGACCGGTTTCTTTTTACTTAGTTGACAACCCTTGTAACCCAACAGTTGTTTTCAAGGACGCTCTCTAATCGAATATGTGTTTTGAGGGTTGACATTGAAATTGTCTTGTTTGTCTATCTTGGCTGCTATGTTATTTCGATTCTTGACCTTGTTTTAACTTTATTCAAATATTTATTATTCTGAAGGGCTTTGATTTGCTGCCTGGCTTTATAATATGATTACGGCAAAAATAGCAAATCATAATGACTTACAAATTATTTATATAATGAACTTAAACGAAAGTTACAAGCTGAAAGTGCTGAGTTTCATTACAACGTCAGGTTTTTAATTTTCAGATTATGGTAACAGTAACATGATTTATGAGTGGTATTATAGTGCTATGTATTAATTTCATATTCTTTATTACACATAAACTATGAAGTAACACACATTTATACGTCGTTTCTTGAATTATGAGCGGTGGCCTTGAATGCGCGTAGTCACTTTTAAGGGTTCCGTATCCGAAGGGTGCCAAACGGGACCCTATTTTCACAGATGGTGTGATCGTACAAAAGACTGTCGTTTTACGTTTTTCCGTGTACGATGGTATAGAACCCTTCGTGTGCGAGTTAATACCTGTACATATGCGTTCTCGACCAGCACTCTTAATTCGCGAGGCGTCCTATACAAGAAATGTTATAAGCAAAGACTTTAACTAACTCTAAAGAAAAATGTCTTCCAGCAAACCTAGGCTTATTCAGCTAATTGAAGATATAACCTAAAAAGAGGATGCAAATCGTTCCACTTTGGACTGGAATTCTGCCACATGCTCTTGCATATAGAAGCACCGTCATCTGGATTCTGGATTAACAGAAACGTATTCTTACGTAAAACATTATATATACATATATGTCGTAACAATATTGTAGAATTATATATCATCATGATATAGCCTATCATGGTTGAATTAGAAGTTTAATTGAACGAATAAATATTTTAGGGCAAAATACTGCGGTAGATTACGTGAAGACAAAAGGGGACGAGCGCAGCGAAGCCCGCGAATAGTCTTCGTGTTAGGTTGACAATTAAAACAATCAAAATAATACAAATACATACCACATACAAATGCTTTTAAAAAGACATGTTTTCGTCCAAATTCAACCCTTTCTGATCATTTCATGAAATAATTGACTAATTTTATAGTGAAATATTTGGCTATTTTATGATAAAGTCAATCCATGGTTGGCTATTTCATGAAATAATCAAATTCTATGATATAGCTACGACACATACATTTATAACGTAAGTGAGAGAGAGATCCAATGCCACGCTGTGAAGGAAAAGACGTGACGTTATTTGTGGGTGTGTGTGTGTATGTGTGTGCTAAATAATAAAATAATAATAATAAATAATCTTGAATCATGAATTATCTTAGGCTTGTGTTTAAACGATTACCAAAAACGCACCTGTTCGAAATTAATTTATAAATAATATAAATAATAAATAAATATAAATTCGAAATGACTGCCAGAATGGATAAATGTCCACTAAATTGTATTTGGATAAAAGATCACCAAACTTCTTTTTATGTTTTGTGTACTTAAGTTTATGTTTTAAGTATTTTTTGTTGTTCTTGCATGTTCAACCTAACACGAAGGATAAAGGGGGCTTCGCTTCGCTTACCCCCTTTACTCTTCACCTAAGCTACCGCAATATTTTACCCTGATATTTTTTGCAACTTTTGGTGTTCATTTATCCATTTTGGGTAGGATAAAAATATTTTGGTGATCATTATATTTGTTGCCATTATCTTACCTGCACATGCCCGTTTAAGTTATTTGGGTCGCGATCCTCATACGCGTCGCCCGCCGCCGAATCTGGCTTCGCTGCCATCTCGTCCCCCCAGGTCACCTCCCCTCGTCTCGGTGGCTCCACCACTACCAACTCTGGGGGTCGTGGTGGTTCCAGCAGGGTTAACTCGGCCGGTGCGGTGGATGGATACTGGATCTTAGAAGGCTGCGGGGTGGATTTGAGGGAGCAAGCGACACACTTCCTGGTGGTTGCTCGACAGTATTCGGGGATGGCGGAGCCTCCCGAACTTAGTTGCACTTCCTCGAATGCCACGGTTGGGTTTGGAGAAAAAGTTTCGGGGAGGTTTTGCTGATACAAGTTTCTGTATGCAACAATTCGCTGGTGTTGTTATCATCAGAATACTTGAGGTTCGAAAGCTGTGTTCCGGATAAAAAAGTGATTTTATTCTTTCGAATAAGAATTCCAGTGATGAGTCGTAATGTTATCGCATTAAGCAAAGCTCCTGAAGCGTGCCTCGCGGGAAAGCTTTCAGCGTAACTGGCGGAAACAAAAAGTTTCCCCCATAAAGCCCTTTAGCGGGGGCGCATGCGTTAAATAATAATGAAATGCTTTTGTAACCTTTAGGAACTAACAATTACTTAGTGCTCTCTTAGAATAAATAGTATAAGTGCCCGAATTTTGAAATGTGTGCACCCAGGTCTTGGAGATAAATGCGAAAACACGAGCTGCTAGGAGAATAGCTATTTACTAATTAAATGCGTAAAATAGCGAGTTATTAATGACTCTTGTATCCTGAACATCCTTTTGCCATTTCCTGGACATCTTTACGTTCCATTACTACATATTTTTATGTTTCAGCAACTCTACGAGTACGTATATATTTCACAGAGCCATGGATATAATTTCTAAGACATGATGTCGGCAGTCGCAAATGTTAGAGCTTGACATTATAGACCCGCATTTAGTAGAACGGGTAGAACTAACTGGGGCGACATTTTACTAGGAGTTGAAATAAAAACGAATGACTCCAAAATACAAATGTTTATTATTTTCATTGCATAAACAATCTTACAATAATAATATATGTATTATGTACATTTCGTTATAATTTATGTACACACTTACGGTACAGAATGGGATGAATTGAGTATATATTAGTGTTATACCTAAATTAGAACTCTTAAGTATAATTCCGTATTTAATGATTAATCAAATAAATTGAGCTTCTTTTTCATAATCCCTTATTCTAGAATATCAACTGTATTGTAATGTATTGCACCAAAATTCGTAGGTATCAGCGGTAAAAGTAGCGGTAAGTAGGTAAATTATTCTTCTTAAAAAAGAACTAACTAAAGAAGGTACACATTCTGAAATGATTGAAAGTTTGATGTGGGTAAACACCTCGTAAACTGTGCTCTGCCAAACAGTCTGAGAAAACGCTTGAAGGCACTACTCAAACAAGCCAATTAGACGCTCGGTTGGTACGAAGCCGCCTTCTGCGAGTAGTCGGCTTGGTCGAGTAGTATGGATATATTTTTGCTATCATATGGAATCCGGAAAAGTACTTTGGAAAACTCAAATGGAGTTTCTAGAATTTGTTTAACTAATTAAAAGTCATGTTCTATGAAGTTTATAACCGCTTAGAAACCAAGGCTTTCTCACATTTTTCACCTGTCGCATTTCCTCATATCGTCTGCTTTGTTCTTATAAAGGCTTTTTAGCTTTTGTACATAGTTTGACACATCGCTAGTTTGCGGTGTCGTAAGGCGCACCCATGAAATATAGTTGTCATACAAAATATGATTGATCGGGTCCTTAAAGGTTATCGGGGTTAGTGACCGAAATAAACACATACAAAGAAACATAATAATATAGTGTATGAGGTGGGATTTTTAGAAACTGTATTGACTTGTTAACCTGTTATTTGAGTATGAAGGTAAGTAATATATAATGGTGTCTTTCAAGAATGGAAAACGATGGTGTTTCCAAACTATAAATACGAATGGAGGTGTGTGGTATATTAATTAGGTGTAAGATATGTGGATGTATATTTTAATAGGTAGGTAGTTCAGTAAATATTTTTCTGTTCATTTTTAAATGACAAAATTTTCAATAAATCTACATTAAAGCTTCAGTGTTAAATAATGGAAGACGCTATTGCAATGTTAGTTCTTACATTAATATATCAATAAAATGTAAGTATTACGATATTTACAAAAATATGAGTTTTTGATATAAACCTCTATTTAAAGCATGCCTCGGAGTCAAAAATTAAAAAATACTAAGTTACAGTTTGAAAAGATATGAACTAACCCATATCATGAAGGTGTGTTTACATCAAGTCCCATTGACCTAATTGGAATGAATAGAGCAGAATTTGCGTGATTCATTGTTGAAACACACCCCGGATGTAAACCATAAATCAATTACTATAAAGCAGAGTTCACAAAAAAAGGTTACTAAGACCCTGTTTCACTTACCAGATATCAGTTATTTAAGGAAACTGAAGCAGGGTCTTGTAAAATTGTGATTTGGTGAAAATAAGATATTTTATTCTGCTTTACGACATCTGAGAGTAAATATCTACTTTTATAATGTCTAATACTGCTTTATTAAATTATTATTATCTGTGCAGTTACAAACAATATTTATAATTGATATAGATACCTATCGTTGACTCATAAAAATAAAACACTTTTATACAAATAAGTTATTACATCAAAAAGCAAATATTTATAACGTGTAATAATCGAATGTTGCCGCTGCTGAGATGAGACACGACTATACTCATCGGCGGTTGGTGCGTAAATGAAAATATGACATCAATGAGTCGCGACGGCTGCGCGCGCAGGACCGGAAGGGCGTAGAGTCGGCACTATGGCGGGCTCTTCCGGTTCCTCTTTGGTCTTGTCTCTGCTGGTGTCATAAATTAAAAGTTTTATTTAAGATACTATTACGTACAATGTCATAATATAATGGCAATTCGGATGAAATTCCACCTCTATTGCAGGTGGACGATCAGTACCTCGATTCGGTAACTCTCGACATAACCCTAATTCTTCCGAATTCTAATTTCAATCTCTTTAATGACAGCTCCTGTCAAATATTCGCGTTGCGATTGGACAGAATTTGGCGTTGGCAAACAGTGTAGGGAGCAGGAATAATTACATGTCGAAAAAGAATTCGAAAAAAATAAAAGTGTCAGTGACTCTTATGTACAATGACATAAGGTTTATTTTATCTGAACTCGAACACTTTTTCACTCTGGTAATTATTCCTGCTTGAACCACAGCTTTCAACACATCAATCTGAAAATTATCGGGGTTGACTTCACAGATTCAGAATAGAGCTACTAATTAGCACGATAACCTACATCAATGACTCCTATGCCCGCCTTTGCTCCCGCTAGGTGGCGCTGGCGTAGTTGGCGGCAAAGAGTTTCATTCATCTGAGGTTAGGTTCAAAATCACGTCACGTTATCTATCAAATACTCAAATGTCAAGTCACTGGCAAAATAAACCTCAAATGAGGTTAGGATACCATATGTTATAAGAAAAAGCAAATAGAATTTCGGTTTTGACAGATAGACTGCCTCCAACTACACCGGCGCCATCTGCAATGCGCTTTTCAGATGTTGGCACCTAATCTGAAATGTCATTGGGCATAAACTACTAATAATGTAAAAAATCGCCCTCTTTCCAGGTTGAACAATCACCAAACTAGGTACTAATGAATTAATTATAACTACAAAGCTATTAGCTATTATACTGCGCGCATTCTCAAGCTTTTTGACGTCATCCAGAGAGCATATATAGACGCCGTAAGCATCCCAATATGTATGCGAACCAACCGTGTATTTTTTTAATATCAAAAACGTATGTGAGTTAGAAAAGTAACAGCAAAATCACTCTTATCTATGATTCATAACAACGACTGAGCAATGGTTCAGAATACTTATCGTAAGATAAGCGAAGTAGGCTGCTTATTGGCTGCTTCTACCTGTCGAACAATAGACGTAAGACAGAACAGAACAGAAGCAATAAAAAAATACGATGCAGATAGAATTATACGCCAACATTCTATGTTAGGACACTCCGACAGTGGCAAGGGGCGTTGGCAGCGGGCGGGGGATGAGGAATCGAGACGTTACTACCCGAGCTCGGCAGAAGGAGAGTTTTTTCGAGCAGATTTTTGCACGCTGTGTCATAGCTCGTTTGGAACTGATTCTATTGCAATTACAATTCAAACGCTGCCCTATATCCACCGCTGCAGATAATGATGTGGCCGTTAATTGTATTTTGGGCACGAGCACAGCGACAGTCAAGCAATAGAACTGTGTGTAAGAAATAAATAATTGAATCAAGTTTCTGATATGCATACGCGCGATATATTAACTTTTTGGGCTAAAGCGACTAAAACAACCCTTTTTCCTAGGCAGAGGCTAAAGAGAATTCTAACTAAAAGCCGGTTACAAGCACTCACCTGGTGTAGCAAGGGCGCAATGCGGTTAGTTGTTAGGACTAGGGCTTTAGCTCGCAAACCAATACTACTTCACATCACCACCTTGAGGAGAAATAAACGGTTAATAATCATAATTTAGGCAACCGGGTTTATCGAACACTCGGGAAAATCTAGAAATGCATTACTATTTTAGAGAACCATTTAGAAAAATACCTAAATTTTATAGGTAACTTCTTCGTAAAGTAGATTCTAAATAGGAAATCGGAGTATCAGTATAAATAAACTAAAAGAACTTCTAGAAGCTTAACAGACAGTGACTTGGTTCTGGAGAATTTAAAGTGACAAGACATTTGATTGTTATCATGCGATATTTTTATCTTTTTAGTGAAGGAACAATCGCACTCCTAATATCAGGACTTCAAGAACTACCTGATCTTAATCGGCTGCCTCAGCGACAGCTCGCTTCCGGACGTGGAGGGCGACCGAGGGGCGGTGAGCAAACGTGGGGGGCGCGGCGTGCGGGGGGACCGCGCCACCCCACGGGCGAACTCGAGGCGATAGTTGTCGGAGCGAGGCGAGCCGGTGAAGGCTTCTACCTCATTGGCTGGAAAGAGACGAAAGAAGTTAAGTTAGAGATTAGACGTTAACTCTTTTCTTGGTACAGACGAGAGGTTGAGCGGATTACAAGAACGTGATCAAAGCCACTTAAAACCACATCTAAATGAAATCCTAAATCGACGCACAATTTATGTGATAGAGTTTGTTAGGGTAAGCAAAAGGTGTTTTGAGCGGCTATTAGCTGATAGAAGAGGAGTGGTATCATTACACAGCAGAAATGTCGTCAGTTACATTGTTATTAGTGGGCAAATGCCAATATTATACCGCCTCTACTGTAACAATTACTTATACCTTCTTGTTACAAGCAAGGTGACGTAAACATTGTTTACAGCACTGTAAAATGTTATGTGAAACGATTGCTATACCACGTTATAGTCAGCGCTGTATCTGTTTGACCTGGTTATATGGCCTGGTATACAAGGTCGCCAAAGTGGTATGGTTTATAATAATGTTGATAGAGCATTCACAGTGCTAATGTATTTCCGGTAGCGCCTTTCCTGTCTTATTTATGGTGGATCTGATACGAATTTGTAAGCAAAGCGGTAGATAGATAGAGCGATGTGTTATAGATTCATGGATGGTTATGCTCATGACATTTTTATTTGACGGAAGAAATGGTCACAAAACATTTTTTGGATCTTCTATACTATACTATTTTCTTTTTCTTGCTGTACCACGCAATCAGCGATCGTGTTGACCACCCATATTTTGAGTTTTTTTGCGTCCACCATCATTATTGTTACCTTTGGGCCCGGTTACACAACTTTGAGCAGTACTCAAAGTTTGATGTCGCCCAAAGGCATAATGTTACTTTCATAGTGTCATGTCCTATGGACATTGTCAAAAAGTTTAAATTACTTAACTTAAAAAATACGGAAGACCTGTGGGGTATATCAGTCAAAGTCATTGGTTCAGTAATTCTAGTTATAGCCCCACACTTAGCTTATATATTCAATAAATGTGTTGACGATGGGGCTTTCCCAGACCTCATGAAACACAGTAAACTGATACCTCTGTTCAAGTCGGGAGATAAGGGTGATCCTTCAAATTTCAGACCAATATCTGTTCTTCCAACACTAAGTAAAATATTTGAAAAGATTATACTCAATCAAATTCTCTCACACTCGCTCCCACACTTCAACCGTATAAAACAACTCCACGCCAAACAATACGGTTTCACTAGGGGTAAATCGACTACAGATGCCGGTATTACCCTTATATCTCATATTTATTCTGCATGGGAGGCCGCACAGGATGCTATCGGAGTTTTTTGCGCTCTGTCGAAGGCATTTGATTGTGTTGATCATAATACGCTTATAATTAAATTAAATCATTACGGAGTTAGAAATAAAGCGGATCTACTAAGATCATACCTAAGCAATAGAATTCAAAAGGCAGAAGTAAACGGCGTTAAATCTGATGGATCGGGTGTAAAAATTGGCGTTCCACAAGGTTCCATGGAGAAATTAACTGACATAGTGTTGTTTGCTGATGATACTTCGATGGTCTTCGAAATTGAAAGACAAAAAGGAGATTTTGATGATGTTCATGGTGTATTGTCTTTAACCTTGAATTGGTTCACAGTTAATAATTTATTGTTAAACGCTAAACCAAATGTATCAAATTCTCACTTCCAAATGTCAGGCAAGTTGAGACCAGTTTAGTGTTAGACAACAGCACGTTAGAATTAGTAAATGTTCGAGATTACTTAAATGTCAGGACTGTATGGGGTTAATCTAGTTCAACACAGACCTCGCTGTTAATAATTTTGTAATTATTTATTATTGCCTGCTTATTAAATAAAATAAAACATAATTGTATTAGTTAAGCACAACCTATTTTTAAAAGAGATCTAAAAATCAATCTGTGGGAGTTTCTACGCCCTTCTTCTCCCACAGTGGTCCAATGTAGAGAAGAGGCAAAAAATGACGTTTGATAAGTATATGTAAATATCTACAGTAATAAAGTACTTTGACTTTGACTTTGACTTTGACTTTGACTTTAACTTTGACTTTGACTTTATCTTGGTTGTAGGGGAAAGCATCGCACATTCAAACTATTTTTATTTTTAGATTCGCGAAGGTTAGCAATTCTTTCAAGGGTCAGTGCATTCTCTACTACAATAAGATACCCCTGGAATTTTTGAAATTGCCATTTGAGAAATTTAAACAGCAGGTTAAAGCGACTGTCGAAAAAGGGATATTACAATGTTCAAGATTACTTATATGACGGGACTGTATGGGGTTAATCTACCTCAACACATACCTTGCTATTAATAATTTTGTAATAATTTATTCCTGCTTATTAATTATAATAATTAATATTGTAATATTTGTATTAGTTGAGCACTACCAATATTAAAATACTAAACATCAATCTGTGGTTTTAGCGGGCGATGACTTACTCATTGGTTGTTGGTTGTTTGTTCTATTTTGAGCAGTTACAGTATAGACAGCTGTGTATCTGTGTGTTTGCATATGTATTACAGTATCTCCCAAACGATTGGTCCGATTTGATCTAATCTTCTCCCCATTAGACGGTAATCAATTTAATTGTCAGTAGTCACAAAAAATGTACCATTGTAGAGAGCGGGCGTGGCGATCGGCATCCTCGCGCAGGCCTGCGGGTGCGCGTGCGCCTGCGACGGCGCGCGCCCCCAGTCGCGGTACTGCCGCGCGCCGCCGCAGCCGCCCACGCGCCACTCCGACAGCTCCACGCAGCGGACCTGGGAACAACAACAACATTGCGTCACATCTGTTCTCATACGGGGTGGCTGAGGCACAATTCTGCCCACATTTTAGAGAAAATCTCGTGTCCCTGTCGACCTCTGGGTGAATCTGATGATACGTAGTACCTAACAGAGCTGTGATTATTCTAACATGAACCTTTATAGATAAATCTATAGAACTTCATACAGTTTATAGCAGTGTGGACAAAGTAAGCAATATACATGTAGCAAGTAATAACGTACAGGGGTAGTACTTTTACTCCGGCCGCTGGTTTCTGAAGAGGCGTTGGAGTGTCTCGACTTCCCCTCCTTCCCCTCCCTGCCCTCCCGCGACACCCGCTCGGGCGCCGGGGACTCCCGGTAGGGGGAGCCGTCTGGGTCGTCTCGGAGCTGTTGAAGAAAAACAATGGGCAGTATTTAATGATATGACCGTAAAACCAGTTTTTGATTGAAAAAAAAAAAGATTTTGCCTGACAATAGAAATAGAAATAGAAATAGTTTATTGTAACAAAAGGTTTACAGATACGCTTAATTTAATACATTGACACCTACTTGCTAATAAATGACTCGTATACAAAGTAAAAGTTACCAGTGGCCCTCACACTAGGTCAGACCTGTATCGTGAGGACCTGGATCTTTGATATAATGTTGGCTCTATTTTTATGTATGATTGGCTGGCCAGAGGTGTTCTAGGTGTAATTATAAAATAATAATGTTTAATAGTGTGACAGGCATGAAGTGTTGTAAAAGTATGTAACAAAAAACAAAAAAAATGAAAATACATAGTTAGCTCAAGTGGTTGCAAATTAAGTTATAATTTAATCATACTAGATATACATATACAATCTAGGGAAGGATGTTGGGAGGGGGAAAGGATGTAGGGACAAGGATTACGAGTCGATTTTCAGGAGATCCTCTGTTTCTCGATATGTAAGGGTTTTTAGCCACTTAAGAATAAGGAGCTTAGAAGTCCCTACCGTACACTGTTTAATGGCACAGTGCTCAAGAACCCTGTTGTATATAAATGCTGATAAGAATTTAGGGAAGCGGCGGGCGAATGAGGTTTTGACTTCAGTTATCGGAACACGGAAGACCCTTTTCTTCAGCAGTTCTTCGTAATTGGTGCTGTGGATTGTGTGGCGATGCATATGAGTGGCAGTTCTGTAGATGAATGTTTGGTGTGTGGTGAGTAGGTCTGCTTCTGCATATAGAGCTGCAGTCGGGAAACTGTATGGCTTTTTTAGCATTACTTTGATCACCGACCGTTGAGATCTCTCTAGTTTGAGCATAGCAGTTATTCCAGATCCGCCCCATACCTTGATGCAATAGCTCAGTACTGAGTCGCACAAGGTTATGTAGACTAGTCTAAGGACATTTTTGCGAGCCGAGTGTTGTAGCGCGCGCATTACAAATATAAGTTTTCTCACTCTTGACGCTGTATCGGAGATGTGGGTCTTAAAGGACAGGTTCTGGTCAATTGTTACTCCCAGATATTTGATGGTGTCGACACGATCTATCTCCGCACACTCACATCGGTTCTGGTTACAGAAAGAGTGGATTCGCATATGAATGTTGGGTTTGGGTTCCGAGGCCCGGGTTTTGTGGAAGTACATGTATTTTGTTTTTTTTGCCATTCAGTGTGAGGAGATTTCTGTTCAACCAATTAGCGATACTTGCCATCTCCTGTTCACCTTTTTCCAGGACCTCATCCCAATTGTCGCCATTGAAGACAGCAACAGTGTCGTCAGCATAGCAAATGATGTTTACGTCTGGGGACGGAGCTTTATGAATGTCGTTTATATAAATCAGGAAGAGGGTGGGTCCAAGTACACTTCCCTGGGGTACGCTGACGTCAATTGGTAGTTCTCGACTAATGTTTTCGTCTATTTTTATGCTGAGTTTCCTGTCGGTGAGGTAGCTTCAGAACCAGTTCAGGGTATGTCCTCGGAGCCCATGGTTTTCCAGCTTCTTGAGCAGTAGGGATATGGACACGGTGTCGAAGGCCTTTGCCAAATCTAAAAAGACTCCGATGCACTTTTTCCCTGTGTCAAGGTAAGAAGATACCAGGTCAACCAAGGACCAAGGACAATGATTGAAAATCTAAATGGCGCGAGAAACTGTAACGTGACTAGAAATACTGGCTTTGTCTGACAAAATTACTGAATTGCGCGACTAGATTGCTGAAAACCGCATCTTGATAACCATAATTCGAGTTACATAAAATTCAAAACGACTTGCATATGATAATTAATGAGTAGATCACACCACACACAAACCCCAGTGGTTTAAGTGGTGTTCCCATAATGCTTAACTATGTAAAATTTTGTGTAAATAAATAAATTAATAATAATAATAATATGTTTGGAGGGCGTATCCACCTCATCTTCTACTTATCTATATTTTTAATTATTTCCTTTTTTCACTATCGTTACTTCTGCGTGGAGCTTGTGGGGCTAGCCTTAAAATATTATCCATGTCTGTATAGGATCAGGTCGCTATGTATGACCTTCCAAATGATTCGGATGGCTAGGACGAACTTTCTTCTGAAGCCCTTTTCGGGTTACGACCATGAGTATGATATAACTATTCGCCAAAATATCAAGCTTTGGCATATCCAAAAATTATCCCTGTATCTTGTAAAATTGTGCTCAGTAGAAGCTGGAAACAGACTTGTTTGACGGATAGTAGGGCCTCATGTTAGAAAGCAAGCAGCTCCTCTAGACTCATTCAATAACTTTCTATAGAAAGAAAGAAGAAGAAAGTAGAAACATTTATTATAAAAACAGCGAACACACGCACACACAAACACATCACAGTTAAAGAAATTAAAATAAGGAATATATTACACAACACACCAATTGAAGAATTGAGAAGACACTAGGAAGAAAACAAAATAATGCTTTACTTTACTTTATACTTCATTTCACCAAAACAGAAGATACAGATACATCAAAATGTAAACTAGGTGTAATGTAACAAAGGCGAGCTTATCTCTAAAAAGCGATTTCTTCCAGAAAACCTAATATGGACAGAATACATGAAAAAACAGGTAGACCTATGTGCACAACGTTAAAATATTAAAATAATAAACTAATTACTAATATGTACATAAATACATAATATCAATACAAATAGACAAAATTATACTACATTACATATATATCAAAGCAATATACCTAAATAAATCTAGTATGGAAGAGAAAGATAGTGTTCTTTAAGCGAGTTTTAAAAATAGAAAGGGACGGGCTGTCTCTGATGGCGCTAGGAAGTTTGTTCCAGAGCCTGATAGCTCGTAGTCTGAACCCATGTTCATATGCGGCTGTGTTGTGTTGCGGCGTTATAAGCAGTGACCGAGTGTGAGATCTCCGAGGCCTATCCGAGGACAAAAATTCAAAACGATCTCGTAAGAAGACAGTATAGCGAGGATTAAATAAGATGTTATAGAGGCAGATCAGGATATGAGAATCCCGACGAAGACGGATAGGGAGCCACTTTAACTCCCTGAGATACTCCGAGACGTGGTCATACTTGCGCAGGCCGAAGACAATCCGAGTCCCGAGATTTGAAGTCGCTCGATTTTTTTCAGTTGCTCTTCATTCGCGCTCACCCAACATACGTCAGCTTAATCGATCAGGGGAAGGAGAAGAGACTGGGCAAGCGTTATTTTTGTCTGACGAGGCAGGAAGTATTGTAGTCGTTTGAGGGAGTGAAAAGTGGCAAAGACTCGCCTACTGACCTCGCTGACATGCGCTGACCAGGAAAATTGGTTATCGAAGAAAACTCCTAGATTTTTGGCCTGAGTACTATATGAGATTATAGTTCCATCATAGGTTATAGGGGCAATGGACAGATTCTACAGAATGATATCCAATGCAATCATTCATTCATAAAATCGATCAATCATTTTATCGAGCGACATCGACGTCGCCTCACTGTCGTTATAAATGGCATCTGACTCAGCAGTTTTCTGAAGGCGCGAGCTTCACACTTATCGCTACGAGACGCTAAGAATATGAATGCGATTTGACGTTTGCCGGGAAAATTTAGGTGCTATTTTTCACTTGACTAATGCTAACTCGTTTTATATCTTTTGTCGAAGTATAGGGATGCAAGTACCTTCGCTTGGTTGACCGGCATGCTGGCAGCCCCGCTGACCAGTCTCAGTTGCTGGCGAATGCTCGCCTTCTCTCGCGCTCGCTTTCTCTGGAACTCCTCCTCGACTCTGAAATTAATCTCTATTGTTAGAATTAAGCTTTTGGGTTACGTATAAAAAGTTGTCAAGATATGTTTCATAGTTTTGTTTGAAATAATCGTGATAAGTTTGACAGAGACTCAAAGCATCTGGTTATTAGAATCTATCGGCACTCTTCTATTTGGTTGAAGTTTTGAAGGTTTCTTCACTAGAGTCCTCATCTCACTTTGAAAAATACCCTTCTAACTTACTAACTCCAAAGTCTTCCAGCCTTCATTACTTTATAATTAATTCGTTAGTCATAACAATAGTTTTTTTTTCGAGAAATGCTATTTTTAACAGATTTCCCAGAAATCATGTTGCCCAGTCTACGTGCCCACCTTCTCATGGCCTCCAGCTCGGTCTTCCTCTGCTGCTCCTTTAGGTCAGCTTCCTTGGACAGCTTCTCGGCCAGCCTTCGTCTTTCCAGCTGCCTCACAGTAGACTGGAATGTGAACCTCTTGCCTCGCTGTCTGCTCTCAGCGAGTTTCCGCTGTAACAATGAAAGGTCGACTTTAGTATGCATTTCTATATACAAGGGTTGTGTTAAAAGAGGTGGAGTGTGTGGAGAGTGTGTGGTGAACTTCTCTGACCTCTACATTGAAAGGTATAAGTAACTAAGCAATAATTAGACATTGTTTTTTGAGTTTTTAACCTTTTATTGATCTGGCATAATACTCGCTTTTGTAATAATTGCTTTATCCATTAGCGTCACAGTACATTCTTGTGAATATATTGTATGTCAAGAAAAACACCCACCTGTTTGATAGGTTTACTTACATCAGTTTAAAAACGTAATTATTAAGGTGAATTAAAAACTCAAAATAATTACAAAAATATATACTTAGGTATAGGTATGAAAGTATAAGTTCATTAGTTTAAGAACTTAGTTATTAAGGTTAAATATAAAAGGTTTATAATTTTTAGCTATTAAATTTTTCGGCGATTTTTTTTTTTTGATAAAAAGTTTTTATTTTATATTTATTTAATTCACCATTAAAATCTGCGAGTAATAATATAATAATAATACCTTGGACACCTTTTACACACATTGATCTAGCCCCAAACTAGGATTCCCTGTATCTTGGGTACTAGACAACGATATATATACTTATATAGAGAAATATTATACTTAGATAGATAAACAACCATAGGGTACAAACATTCTTTCTCATCAAACAAACATTTGCCCCCACCGGGACTCGAACCCGGGACCCTTGGTTTCGTAGGCAGCGTCACTACCGACTCGGCCATTCGGGTCGTGAACAATAAATCACCCCTATTTTTCCACCCTTTGAGTAAATTTTTCAAAAATTTATATGGGTCAACTTCGGGGTATACCCTTTCAAATAAAAAAATAATAATCAAAATCGGACTACTCTGTACAAAGTTATGCGTAGTCATACATAAACATCATAAACGTGTTGACTTGGAGTCTCCTCCATTTTTTCGTCGCTTAAGAATAAACATAAGTGAAATAAATGTTTTATTGGTTATAAGTATTTCCTTTGAAAAAGAGCTACCCCAGAGTTTCTGTTGCTTTCTTCTCTGAGAAGTATCTGCTTTTGGAACCTACACCTAGTATAAAATGAATGACGTTTTCTAAGAGATATGTAATTATCCAACACAATAAATATTTTGATGGATTTTGATTGAACCCGTTTGGAAAATAGGGTGTCGCTGTGTTTGTTCGATTGTTTATATTTATGACTAGATAAATCTCGAGGGTCCGAGAGCTAAACAATGCCATTGAATAATTCGGCATGAAAAACAGCTTAATATTTTAAATACCAAAGAACTAACGGCGTTATAATGATTTACAAAATGTATTTCGCAGATCACGTTTTTTGCAAACACAATACAGTGGTCAAGCCAAGTACCTCCCATGACAGTCCAGTTTAATCTTTCCATAATGTCTGCAAAATCACCGTACTATACCGTTATCACATTACCGATAGAAATTCTTTCGCTAAAAGGTTGAAGATTGATGATGACTCACTCAGCAATTTCACACCTTTAAGCATTACCTCAAAGGCCTACATACGGTATTATGGGCAGACATTATGCGGTCCGAAAAGTAAAAGCACAAGATAGTGGTTAGAATTTTGTGAATAAGCATCTTTTGTTGTGATTTTACAAAGTAAAGTGGTCGGAAATAGGATGAAATATTTAGAGCGTGCGAACTGCCTTCCGATGGTAGAGATAAAATGTAGCGAGAATCAACGATGCGACTGTGGTGCAGTTAGTATAGCGATTACAGTAATGCTATCAACACACCACATACATACATAAAGTCCGCCTTTTCCCGTACGTACGGGATGGCAGAATGCCACCTAATCTGAAAAACTCATTGCAGATAGCGCTGGTGCAGTTGCAGGATGTCTATTTGTTAAAGTTGTCAAGATATATATATACTTCTTGTTATAATATATGGCATCCTAACCTCCTTTGGGGTTTATTTTGTCAGTCTCAAGTGTATTTAAAAGATCACGTGACGTGTTTTTGAACCTAACCTCAGATTAATGAAACTCTTTGCCTCCAAAAACGCCAGCGCCACCTAGCGGGAACAAAGGCTGGCATAGTTGTCATTGACAAAGACACAATTATTATTATTGCCCACGTTTAATGCGTGACAAATCTTTAAAAAAATTGAAACCGATAGGCCACTCCACCTACAGTATTTTACTTATACCTTTTTAGATGGGACTGCTTCACCACGAGGAAAGTTTTCTACAATATCATCTGTAACCATCTATCAAACAGTGGTTAATTGCTGTTTCAGCCAGTTTACTTCTAATGCTATCAAATATTTTCCTGATATATTTGTGTAGGTTACTTTACCGTTACTCTCTTATCTGGTGGCCACTTTGTAATATGCTTAGATTTGATTGTTACGTGCTTTATGTCCGTGCAAATGAAATGTTAATGACTCCACTTTCATTCCAAGCTAAGCTTTGTAGATAGTATTAGTCGCAGTATGCTTTCTAATGGCTGTCACTTGCTCGCGAAAGGTTTTGTCCCAGTTCAAGTAATATTATCAAATTGAAATAATTATTTCAATCTCTTGCTTCAATATTATCTTGATTAAACTATTTTTCTCTCTTGTCAAAAGAGCGTATTCCAAAACTGGGCTATTGGCAAGAGATAAACGGCTCGTCATAGCTAATTTATCGTTCGGAAATCAGGCGTTAAGTTCGGCTCGGCTTCTGTAACGGAAACTTTCATGGGCAAACCCTAAATCATCGGATATGAATGTAGAGCATCAAATCGGCTGATAAATCTGAGGAAATTATGTGTTATATTGCTAATGGTCGATGCTATCTGGCGCATCCTGTGCTCTATCGACCTTCTGTATTGCTACGGTACCCTATGTACTGGCCAAGTCAAGTTTAATGACCATTTTTGGTGAGCAATGAGGAATTATGTTATGTTATGGTAGTCCATATTTGTAGTTACATTAAAAGATGCCGATTTCGATAGTTATCAAAAATGTAAACAAGAAAATTAAGTTTTAATATTTTATTTATACTAATATTGTATTTATCACAGTTCTATGATAAAATCTTCCATTTCTCTTTCTATTAATTTCTTGTTTCTTATTATTCTTTCCATTACTTGTTCTAGCTCGTTCTCTTGCTTGTCACAATTTTCCAGTACTTTTCTAGCTACTCCCCGTGCTTGAGAATGGATAATTGGATTTTACCTTTTCCTATAGACAAAGAGGCAGCCGATGCCACTTTAAACAAACAAGCTTTAACGTTAGCAAGATCTAAATCGATTGACATGGTCGATGATGGGCACCGCTAAGACAGGGCCTTTGCGGGCAATGCGGGTGTGCTGGTAGTGCATTTGATTGAGACAAATACGACATCTAAATCATCGGAGACTTAGAGCTCTCCCCAATCTAAAGAGGTGAATGTCGTATTAAGGCGTATTTACCGCCGCCCTCAAGACCTCGTCGTGCATGTGTCGCATCAAGGGAACTAGCTTGTCCGATGGCCAATACCAGTTTCCTGATGAATTCTTACACAGTCCGTGCTGCGCAGATGTGGAACTCCTGCCAGACTCTATCCATATTCATATTCATATTCATTTATTTATTACACTCCATAATAACAATAAGATCTTAATATTAGTGGTGGATAATTATGGACCCTGTTGGGCACAAGCAATATTCTATTCTATATAATGTAAGTAATATTCTTATAATCTATTCTTAACTAAGGTAGGAACTCAACATCTCTTAACATTATTATTATTTTTTAACAAGTTAATATACTTTATATATGCATTTAAGTTACACAATAAGCAATAGGTAATAAATATACAATTTTAAAGATTATCTTATAAGTATTCTCTTTCTGAACACTTCCCCTCCAAGAAGTGTTTTAGGTGTTTTATAAATTTGGCTTCATTTTCTATGGTCTTCATATTTTCAGGCAAATTGTTGTATATTTTTATTGTCATAACATAGGCATTTTGAGTTTTTAACGCTAATTTAGATTGTGGGTACAACAAATTCTTATGGTTTCTTAGTGATAGACCATTGTTTTCTCCTCTTCGTTTATATAGATGTGTATTGTTTTGAACAAACCTACATGCTTCCCAAATATAGATAGAAGGTAATGTTAGAATTTTATATTTTTGGAAGTAAGTGATAGTTTATCGCCTAGCTCATTGGGTATTAAGTTTATATAGTATAATTATCTTCATAATGATATATATGTTATAAATTATTTTTGTTTATGTGTAATGTATTCTATTTTAAAATTTAGTTGCTGTTTTCTTGTTTGCATAAATATTTTGTTATTTGCTGAACCCGCATTGTTTCACTGCGCATACTTACTGGGTTGGCTGGAAGAGATTTCTTTTAAGAATAAGCCCGCCTTTTTACATCTTATTTCCCACTGCGTTAATTGTTTTTACTGTTGTTTTATGCAATAAAGGATATAATAATAATAATAATAATGGCGAATATAGTGCACTTAAATCTGCTTTGTGGAAGTTCCACTGTGGCCGATCGGGTGGGTCAGATGAGTCCCTCGTCATCGGTTGCGGTCAATTATTTTACGTGAACCAATGAGTGGTTTTCGTAACTTTTTAAATGATGCTGGTAAACGTGCTTAACTGCTTAAGAACAATATTAACTGCCTCGCAATCGCGTACTAACATTTTTAACATTATTCCTAAGTCATTTTTGGAACTCGTCGATGTCACGCTAACCATTTAACATGATCCGAAGAGCAAACAAGAGCTCGTTGAGTGTTTGATTAGAAAACAAATATATTTGTATGGGACCGTGGCATCGTTTGTATTGTTTACGCTCCGCATTAAGTACCTACTTGTTTTTCACGATGGATTTTATATATTCAAGGGTCCTCTTTAAGAATTCGAGTATCTATTTAAATTCAAATACCTACTTGGTAGAGTTGTTCAGATCAATTGAAGTCTAATTCTTTAAATGCTTTCATAATTTTGTCTAGGAGGCGTTTGAATTGAATTCAACCAAGTTAGACCGAGGTCAAACCAAAATTATGGGTTTGATAGAGATTCTGTTCATTGTCTTTTTCAACTCTGTGACGTGGCGGCGAATGGCTTTGTCTCTACCACACCGTATGGGAAAAGGAGTGACGGTGTTGTGCGTTGATTGTCATTCAATAGTCACTATAGTTATTTACTAAAGTAAGTTCACAAAAGAATCAGCACTCCATCAACCTCACATAATCTCGTAAAAACAAATTTTTCGCCGCTCCCCACAAGAATTCACATCATTCCATCAATGATTAAGATCATTCGTTGTCGGTAGTTAGCGACATTCGTCACGAGGATCAAGATCGCTCGGTTGAGTACATGACCGCCAGTCATGCCTCATTTGTAGAGTCGTGATGAAGCTCCACTGTTTAGACTTTGGAGGACAGGTGAATGATAACGTTGATTGTAATTAGGTATGTGAGTTGAGTTGCTAACTGAGTTGAGTGGGTTGGATTAAGTCACGCCTCAGATCTTTCCCAAGTGCGGTGGAATTGGTTGGGTGTAAGTGGTATACTTGGTTGGGAATTACGTGTAGTTAGCACCAAAGGACCTGCTCCCTTATCCGCGAATTCGAATCCACCCCAGAATCTGCTCTATTAAAATTCTAATAAATTCTTTATCTACGCACATATCGTATAAACCTTCTATAATGCGGTCAAAAACCATAAATTACGACCAGCTTAAAGATAAACTGTTTTATTAGGACACTTTTCTTATCTGTGAAAACATTATTGCTTCATAATAACAGCGAAATCGGTGTTATTACTACTTTCAAATTTGGAACATCTCTTAAAAAAAATGACCTCAATTCTAATATCAGTAGAGATGACGTTTTATTCGAAATAAATGTCAATGTCGCAATACCGGTAGTAACATGCAGTTCCTGAACACATCAGAGCTTATAATATGAGTGTAGGTAAACCAGTGTATGTAACTGTATATAATTAGGCATTTAAACTCGTGTGATGTTGTTATGAAACTCGCCTGTCGGCTCGTGTCATAAACCTATACTCGCATCTTAATGCCTTCCATTATGTCATTAGTCACTTAAACTACTATTAACGTATAGGAAAACTGGCATGGCAATAATTTACACCTGCTTATATGCTTACAAACTAGTAATGTACAACTGTCTGAGTGATTTTTTCACAATCTTCAGTAGGTTTGAGTTAGCAATTAGGAGTGTCACCGAAAATTGGATATTTATTTAGTAACTCATAACACTCATAACACAAGCCACCGATTTTGATTTTGACGTAAGTATCGTAATGTAATTAGGTACAAGGATTAGCTGGCCCTACATCGTGCCGATTGCGCGAGACTTTAACCTTCCGGACCTTGAGTGGCCCTTACAAAAACTTGATGGTTATAGACCGCTTCATGAAAAGTTTGTGGAAATGTTTCCTAGTAGCAATCAATACCACCAACTAGTGACAGATATAACACGAATACGTAACAATTAATAATCATTACTGGATCTTGTACTCTGTAATGATGACAACCTGTATACTAGCATTATCCCCACCCACCAATTGGTAAAAGTGACCACTTGGTGTTAATCGGTACACTGCAATTTGTGAGTGGACTTTTATCACAAACATTGAAAAAGCCCCCGAGAAGAGATTTCAAGAAAACTATAATAAAACCATAGAAACAACAATACCCCTGCGAAGACAGGTCACAAAACCCAACCACAGAAAACCATGGATAGGCCCTGAGGTAGTCAAACTTATTCTACAAAAACTACAAAACTGGCAACTGTATCGACTTACAAAAACAACAGAGTTATATGGAGACTACAAGAAAATTAACAACAAAATGATCACAGAAGTCAGGAAGTCAAGGATAAAGTTTGAAAGTGAAATTGAAAGTGCATTCACCAACAGCTTACATCCAGAGTATCCGTACCACTTTCACTAAAAGGCGAATTCACAGGGACAGTTACTAATAAAAAAAGGAAGTTGCGGACATCTTCAGAAAACAATTTTGAGAAATCATTTTTGAGAACTCCCAACATATACATTCCTACTCAAGATGTACCTTAATACCTTAAACCTTAATAAACTCACTTGACTGTATTGAGTTTTCATCAGACGCAGTGACAAAGGCAATGAAAACCTTCTGTAGATATTTATGTCAGGCCCCTCCTTGAGCATGCTTTTAAATATGGAGCCCTAACTTCCAGAAGGACAAAGATTTTGGGTGCCATGCCAAAAATACTATTTTTAAGTAAAGCTGTTTAGTGTTGGGGCGTATAAATTTTGTTGGGATGTCGTTTGCTTTGATATTTAGTGAACAGATGTGTGTTTGATTATACAAATATTGCTACCTCAAGTATATATAAGGATGGGTCTGTTAGTATATTGAGCCGCTTAAATTGTTGCTTAGCGCTAACTCTTACTGGCTTCTATGACGTTACAACCATCATCATTTATGATGAACCAGAATCACCACCTCAGAGAGCACTCACTGAAACTCCAAGGGCTCTCTTTTACAAGTAACCCACGAAAAAACCTTCCGTCAAACCGAGTGTTCCGCAAGTGGAACAGCCTTCCAGAAACAGTAATTAGCTTCAAAAACAGACTCGACAACTTTATAAAACAAGTGCAGTGAAATGTGGACTGATATGCACGCATCAGCTTTAAGCTGCCTGCGCATTATAATAGTACATTACGCTACAAGGGAAGTAAGTGAGCTATTACGGAACGAGATGCAATTTGGTGCCCGTGCGAGCTTCGCTCGCAAAGGGCTCTAAGGATCGAGTGCACCCGAGATATTTAGACGCCCGAGCGAGCGAAGCGAGCAAGGGCGGATATAGTTCGAGGGTGCAATAGCTACTTACAACCCGAGAGAAGTATACTATTTTACACCTTTCTTGCGAGGAAAATAAAACACAACAAATAAAATAAAACAATGTAATTTAAATTCATATCAAAAAACTAATGAGGTACCTACATATTAATTTTAATGTGATTTTAATAAAAAGTTGTGTGTGTAATTTCTGAATTAGATATTGGAATTTATCAAACTTTAAATAATATCGATTGAATTACCGCCAATTTTTTATTTTTTTTGTGTTGGTTGTGTTTTTGACCAAGGAGGTTTGCATAGCTTGAACTGTAAAGTTGTATGAAAATCCATTACATATCAAGCATTGCTTGTTCTGCAAAGTAATTTGAAAATGGAACGTAGTTTTCAATGCAGACAATGAATGAATGACGTAAAGACTAACTTATATTCACTCTTTGAACGTAAGTAAGTAGGTCTTTACGAGCAAGGCAGGTGTAAATATATTTTACACCTGCCTTGCTCGTAAATATATTTTACACCTGCCTTGCTCGTAAAGACCTACTTACTTACGTTCAAAGAGTGAATGTAAGTTAGTCTTTACGTCATTCATTCATTGTCTGCATTGAAAACTACGTTCCATTTTCAAATTACTTTGCAGAACAAGCAATGCTTGATATGTAATGGATTTTCATACAACTTTACAGTTCAAGCTATGCAAACCTCCTTGGTCAAAAACACAACCAACACAAAAAAAATAAAAAATTGGCGGTAATTCAATCGATATTATTTAAAGTTTGATAAATTCCAATATCTAATTCAGAAATTACACACACAACTTTTTATTAAAATCACATTAAAATTAATATGTAGGTACCTCATTAGTTTTTTGATATGAATTTAAATTACATTGTTTTATTTTATTTGTTGTGTTTTATTTTCCTCGCAAGAAAGGTGTAAAATAGTATACTTCTCTCGGGTTGTAAGTAGCTATTGCACCCTCGAACTATATCCGCCCTTGCTCGCTTCGCTCGCTCGGGCGTCTAAATATCTCGGGTGCACTCGATCCTTAGAGCCCTTTGCGAGCGAAGCTCGCACGGGCACCAAATTGCATCTCGTTCCGTAATAGCTCACTTACTTCCCTTGTAGCGTAATGTACTATTTTCCTTTATTACTGTAGCTTATTAAACGTAAATTTTCGCCTGTTCTCTACATTGGACCACTGTAATAATAATATAATAATAATCTTCAGCCAAACATCGACGACCAGCACAGTAAAGTAAACTCTAACAAGTAATAATATTGTGAAACACACCCGTGGAACAAATGTTCTTGCAATGTCACTTACTGTTGTTAGTACGACAAACAATGGTCGGTAGGAATCTAGGCCTCTCTGTGCCTTTCTTCGAGTATTGTCGAGGGGTCTTCGGATATTGGTCAAGGGGTTTTGAAGACGACATCGCTTGCCATATAAGAGCTTGAGCAATAGGCCTCGCTCTGTATTCTTTACGCATTCTTATGCATAATTAATTATTGTGTTATTTAAAGCTGGTTGTCAGCATGACACATTTGCTTAAAGCCCGACCATACCTACCGGAAATTGTGGAATTGAACGTCTCTAAGCCAATACAAAAGAAAAGTTTAGATGTGGTTAGAATTAGAAGACTGGAACTATAAGATAGGGATATCATGAAAATGTTTTGTTTGGGCCGTTTGCTGTGTCGGCAACAGACATATACATTCTGTGAAAATAAAACTTTCTACCTATAAGGTACGGTTCATGAGATTCAGCCCGGTGACGGACAGACAGACAGACAAACGGACAGATGTAACAGGGCCTCAACCCTATAAATTGTCACTAGGTATGTTCTGAAAATCGATATAAATCTTCATTGCCCGCTGTACAAAATGTACCACCTTGAACAACGAGCATTGAAAAACGTGACAATCAGACAAGGACGAAGCGCCTTTATTATAGTCACAATGGGACATAGGAAGTCAACATAATGCCTCATCCAACTATGGCAACACACAACCTGGATACAGTAGTAATGGCAACACCACAACTATAGAATGTAAATATGTAAAAAGGTCGGGTTGGTTACTCCACTTATATATAACTCAAGAACGGCTGGACCGATTTTAATGATCTCTTATTTGTTGGATTCGTCTCCTTGCCTCCGTGCCGTGATAAAGGCCTCAGAGCTTAATTGAGATAATCTAAGGATAAAAAAGTGGTCATGTTCGTGATCATTTGTCAAACTTTTAGTTAAACTAGTACAAGTTTTTGGAAAGAAAACCCTTTATGAAACCAACCACTGCATATCAATTAAATAGCCCCCCGTATAGCAGTATAACTATCAAAATATCGGAAAAATTGACGGAAGAAAAATTATTTTAAATAAATTAGGTTTGTAACTCCGCTATCTTCCGCAAATTTGCAGCTCCTCATGATCGACTGTAATGGCGGTTCCTACGAAGTTCGCGGGGTCAGCTATTAATATAATTTTTCCTCCTTCTAACCTCAAAATAGCATCTTCGCCGCTTGATTTTGGGCTCTCTGGCGGAAAAATTCTATCCCTAACTCGTTCGAAAAGGCGTTTTTACGATCCTCGCTACGACCCACGCCTTCTGCTCGTGCCGTAAACTTCTCTGTTCCTCAATATAAGCCATTGCGAACTCGTAGGAAATCTACTATTTTGTATTTTGCAATTTTTCGTCAATTGTGGGTTCTTTTTCGATTACCTCAAGAACTGAAGAGGGAGGCAAACAATAAGAATAGAAGAGGAAAATGGCAATTTGCAGTAAAAGGTGTAATTTAGTATCCGCCATTGCCAGTGATTCCAATATTGGTAAACCATCCTGTGCTAATGTGAGCCAATGCCTCCCCGCATCGGAAAAGACGGAATTACATGCTATATGACCTTGTTGCATGTAACCGCCTTACTCAAGTGTCATATAATGAACGATTAATTCAGATTCCAAATTTGAATTTGCACACCAAATCGTTAACTAAGTAATCCATAATTATTCATTTAACGACTCTGGGTATGGCATAATAGATAAGTCTATATTTCATTTGTGCCACCATTGCAACTATTCGGTTTTTAATATAGTAGTTTATCTACACACGTATCATATACCCTCTTTACAGCGTACAAAAACCGCACGTTACGATCAGAATAATGTTAAACTACTTGGTAAAAACTCATTTCTTATCTGAAAAATTACACATTATGACATTCAAATTTCGAACTCCGACGCCCGCCTGCATGCCGCCCCTAGTTTGTCTGTGAAGTTGGTACTGACATTCAAATTTCGAACGCCGACGCCCGAAGTTGGTGCTACAGAACAAGCTAAACAACTGCAGAGCCACAATGCCGGTCAAACATGCGGTTCCTGAACACATTATGTATATATATATCACATATATGACTGCTACATAGTGGAGGGCATTAACACTCGAGAGTGGGTTTATGAAACGAGCCGAAGGCGAGTCTCATAATAATATCACTCGAGAGTTTTAATGCCTAATTATGTACAGTTACATACACTAGTTTATCTACACACATATCATAAGCTCTCTTTGATGTGTTCAGGAACCGCATGTTTGACCGGCATTGTGGCTCTGCAGTTGTTTAGGTTGTTCTGTAGCCTTACAATCCCCCAAGCCTCATATGACGCTCGCCTCGAGTACCGTCCGTCCCCCAAGCGTCATATGACGCTCTCGCTCCCGCGCTTTTTTAAACCGGTATATTTTGGCCAATTTTTGTCATGTTGGTACTGTTAAAGATTTTCCAGACGCTCAATAAGACAAAGTCTATAATCCGATACAATTGTCTATGGTCATTCATAGAAAAAAATATTCCAAACGTGCCTCAAAAAAAACACTTTTTCGATTTCCGTATTTTTGGAAAATTTCAAACGCTGAAATATTGAACAGTTTATATAAGAACACACTAATGTTTTTATTGTTTTGAAAGGGTAATGTTATTTAGATTACGTAGATATCAAATAACATGTATATGTTGTTGATGTTTTTCTCATGTCTGCTAGATTTGTGTCGAGAAGGACCATTTTCATAGATGTCTGTGATTCTCATGTCGGTACAATAATAAAGGAAGGTCACTGTGACATTAGTTTTGCATTGACTAAGAGAGGGTTTCATTAGCTACTCATATTTAGCACTCTCATAGTTCTAAGAGTTACCATTTCAACATAATCACTTGATACGTCAGTCAAGTGTCGCGCGCCGCGCGGGCTTAAGTGTGCCTGGGGGACGAGCTGTGTCGGCGTCAAGTGGCTGGGGGTGCGAGGGGGTAGTACCTACCAACTTCACGCAAGCGGACGTCGGCGTTCGAAATTTGAATGTCAATACCAACTTCACAGACAAACTAGGAACGGCACGCAGGCGGGCGTCGGCGTTCGAAATTGGAATGTCATAATATGTAGAAAAATTACACATTATGGTCATAATGTGTAATTTTTCAGATCAGAAATGAGTTTTTACCAAGTAGTTTAACATTATGCTGATCGTAACGTGCGGTTTTTGTACGCACTAAAGAGGGTTTATGATACGTGTGTAGATAAAAGTTATTTATTTACTTATTTATTTATCCATAAACACCTACCATTAAAGGCTACCTTATGCGGTAAGTATATTTTAACTGTTGTTGCTGTTAAAAGTTGTTTTTCCCCGTGACTTCGTGCGCGTTGTACTTCAGAATGGTGTCCAATACGGTATTTGACTGCTAGTCAAAATAGATACATTTTAGGAACTGTCAAAACGGTATCCCACCAAAAACATTCTGTAAAAAACTAGCGAAGTCGCGATGGAGCTGTTTGTTTATCTCTAAAAAGATTACTTTTTAGAGATAAACAAAAGAGAAAGACGTGTACCCACTAACGTATAAAGAATGTTCAACGGCCATGTCACACAACCTTAACTATAATAATAAAGAAATCGCAGTAAGGAACCTTAGACTTTTTAGAGATAAACAAGCAGCTCCATCGAGACTTGGCTAGTTTTTTACAGAATGTTTTTGGTGGGATACCGTTTTGACAGTTCCTAAAATGTATCTATTTTGACTAGCAGTCAAATACCGTATTTGATTGATTGATTATATAATACAAATCATTCCCCAAAATATGGTCGGCTAATTAAATATCACCCTGTATAACACCGTGAAATAACTTATATTTGCAAATAAGTACATTTGAATTTGAATTTAAATAAAATGTCCAGTGCGAGTTTTACTCGTACACGAAGGGTTTCGTACCATCATCGAGCAAAAATACGCGTCGCTTGTATGGGGGTCCCCTTTAATGTATAAAATTGCTTGTGATTCATGATTTGTTGCTGCAGCGGCAACATATTTATGTATGACATATACATATTTATGTACATGTCACCGTAAGATTATCGAAACCGTTAGTTTGTAAACAATCGAAAAATTGTTAACCAGACCGACAGGGTTTAAAATTTACGTTTATTTTGTTCTTACATGTAAACCTAACACGAATAAAATTCGGGGGCTTCGCTGAGCTCGCCCCCTCTAGTCTTCACCTAAGCTACCGCACTTTGTGTCCTGGTATTACGTTTGCAATTCAAGTTTCAAGCAGTTCACAATTTAATGGTTTTAATAAAAACTTACGGGTCATATCGTAAGCAGTACGGTAGAGTTAACAATTTATCGATAGCTTGTGAACTAACGAGTAAAAAACGTTAGATTATAAACGGTTTTGAAAATTTTACCGTGACATTATTGTGTGTAAATTTCAGCTCTTTACCTATCAAGGATCATGAGATACAGACAGACGCCCGCTGACGGGAAAGCGGACGGACGGACGGACGGAACAACGGCTTAGTAAGAGGGTCCCGTTAGGCACTTCGGGTAAGGAACCCTATAAATTATATCTCAATTTGCATTCGAATTTAAATTAATATGATCAGTGTTTCTATTAACAACTTGTTAGTGTTTTTAGTATCAATTAAATAATATTCAAGGTCCGCACTAAATAGTTTTAGCAAGGTTAGTGAGCGCATTTAATTAAGTTCATAATCATGTGCAAACCGCGTCTCGTGTTGCTTCTCCCATGCTTGCAATAGTTGCGTCATTTGAAGGTAGCACTTTCTAGGGTTTTAAGGTACCCTTATAGTTTCGTCAAGTCTGTCTGTCCGTCCGTCCGTATGTCACAGCAACTTTATGCAGAAACTATTAGGTACACAGTTGAAACTTGGTATGAAGATGTATTCTGTAAACCGCTTTAAGATTTTTATACAAAAATTACAAAAAAATAAGGGGGCTCCCCATAGATGGAACCGAAACCAAAAAATATTTTTTTCATCGAACCTATATGTGTGGGGTGTTTATAGATAGGTCTTTAAAAATGACGTTGAGTTTCCTGAAACCATTTTTCCTCAAAGTAAGTTGTTAAAGAGCCCTTCCAATGTGGAAAAATGTGTGTCCAACTTTTAAAGTAAGGGTAAATATTACCTTTCGGCCGCCTGTTTTTCTAAAAATCCAAGAAATATTTTCAAAACATACCAAGTTTGGACTCCTCGAAGTAGGAGACGGATAAGTAAAGACGATCTATACAGATCATGAAAGTGAGTGAAATAGACTATAAACTATTTTCGTGAAAGTCAATAGATTGTATTTTAAATCGCAAAATGTAGTTTACAAAGTTATTGGTGCGGCTACTTTACTACTTGATTTTGATTGAATCTATATAAATTGGTTCACAGTCCCCCTGTTAGCGAGGTCTTCTGCCCACAGGGCCACTAGTATAATATTATATAAATAGGTGTAGTAGTAGTATATGCACCTAGTTATATTATTATTGTGTATGAATTATTTTGTTGGTAGAAATCTCTTTTAAAGAGATAAGCTGTCGTGTGAGGATCCGAACCTAACCAGAACCTAACAGCAAACAACCAAGATAGAATTTAGTAGTATCAGTTTATTAGAAGTATAGTATTTACAGTGAAGTCTATAAAAAAAAATGATGCGAAGATGAGGATGGATGAGATGTGAAACAGGTTTTATAAAATACAGATGTCTGGATAGAAAGAAGGAAGCGGAGACCTGGGTGCAGGTGTATTTGTTGTTGTAGATGTTGTTGAAATCGTCGTTGTAGGAACAGTAGCGGGCGTACTTGTAGTTACGCCTCGCAGGATCCCGTTGTAGAAATCGTCGTTGTAGGAACAGTAGCGGCGTTGGCACGGCTCGCAGAATCCCGTTGTAGAAATCTTCGTTGTAGGAATGGTAGCGGCGTAGGCGCGGCTCGCAGAATCCCGTTGTTTGAAGATTGATTTGAAGGTTTTGAGGGAGTTTGAAGGTTCGCAGGATCCCGTTGTAGATGAAGAATTTGGAGATTTGAAGGAGTTTGAAGGCTTCGCAGGATCCCGTTGTAGATGGAGAATTTGGAGATTTGAAGGAGTTTGAAGGCTTCGCAGGATCCCGGGGTTGAGCGACCCCGGGATAAGGCCTTTACTGGTACTTCCAGTTCAGAAACTGACGTGAGACTGTCCAATTGAAGAAATGTTCCGCTTTTATACCCTTTTTGGAGTGTTCTAAAAATTATTTAAATTAAATGTAATTTTTGAGAGTGGCCAAGAGAGAAAGAGTATTTTTGTAAAAGTATTAAAGTAAACATATCAGACCGCTAACGAGTTTGAATGGACATTGCCATGACAACCAGATAAACAATCAACAAATCAAATGTCAATTGTTGGTTTCAGGCTCGTAATATAAAATTTAAACAGTTCACATAGCCAAAATTACATAACAACGAAAGGAAAAATAGTAGCGCACCAGCGCGCACGAAGCCCGAGATTGTAGAGTTTCGGAGAAAGCCAAAAACAAGGTCACCAAAGGTAAGCCGCTTCGCTATCGATTTAGGAGTGCTGATAACATGAAAATGCAGAGCGAACATGATTTATTAATGTATTCTTATGGTTTAAAACATTACAGGTTCCTATGGAAATAAAAGTGATGACCAATAATAAGCCGCACAGCTCAGTCCTATGGAAATAAAGGTGAAGACCAATATCAGACAGTACAGCTCACCAAGTATCCAGCGTAATATAGCAAGCAAGGACAGGAGCAGTTACCAAAGCTTCTTTAAGTTTCTCGAAAGCAGCTGCAGCCATGGAATTTTCAAGACATTCAAGAAAATAGCACGTAAGTAGTATAACATAACACTACAAAGCGCGCCTTTATATATTTCTTTTTGTTGTCTCTGTATGTTTGTTTTTGTGCAATCAAGTACCAATTCCTTCATTCCACCATAGGCAGACCTGTCCAACTGATTCATTTCTAACTGTACCTTTTTACCTATAAATTACCTGGCTATCATGATGATCATATATGACGTTGCGAGTGGTCCCGGGTTTGAATCCCGGCTGGGGTGGAAATAAAAAAAAACACGTCTTAGATGTTTATATGTGATTGTGGTTCTCACGACACAGGGTATCCTAGTGGGGTTCGTGGCTTAGGCCCCCAATGGTCGACGCACCCGTGGTCAAGGCCCTCGGTCAGTTAAATTTGATTCGAGGCAATTTTTAATCAAATGTACCGGCTTGCATAAAAATGTTTTACCAAACCAATAAATATATGTAGAGGGTAGATAAATGTAATATATTATATCTTGTGTGTGTTAACATACAAACGCTTATGTTTGGGGCGTCTGTGACCAACGCAATTGGTCGTAAATTTATGTATGTATGATTTTTTTTAAACAAATAAAAGTCTTAGTTATTTATAATTATTTATTTATTTCTGTCAATAATAAATCTATTTAGTACAAAAATTGTATCTCAATCACAGTTATGAATCAAGAATGTCGAATGTCCAATGTGAAAGAAGAGTTTAATTTTACCTAATTATAACAATCAGTCTCGAAAGTAATAAGATAGTAATTAAAATAATCAATCAACTGTAAATACTTTATATAAAACTAAAATTATAGTAAACTTTATATTTATTCTATATTACTATATCCTTTTGTCACTTACTGTACTAAGTGCAAAACGATAAAAATAATATATTTAATTGATTAAAATCGGGGGCATCGACCACATGTGCGTCGACCACTGGGGGCCTAAGCCACGGACCCTCCTAGTGTGGGCCTAGAAGCAATGTCTATATATGTAGATAAATGTTAATGTTTGCGTTTATCACCAGTGCCTTCTTATCTAAGGTACAAATTGGTCGACAAGGCGCCAAGTCAATGGCCTTTTAACGACAAGAACCTTCAAAGGTAATTGAAAAAACAAAATATACGTCTGCGATGTATTAGTAACATTTAGACCTATTAGTAAGTACATATGATTCTGTACATTAGCGGAATAAAAATGGAGCCATACTCTGGCTTGTACTCATAGTTATCCTAAAGGGCTCTATTATTCTATTCTATTATTATACTATGCTGTGCCTTAAGCTAGTAGCAGTGATGATGATGGTGATGATAATGATGGCTGGTGTGGTGGTGGTGGAAAGGCCCCAACACGGTATTTGAAATGGTAGTCCAATAAATCTAGAAACGTGTCTCAAGCAAACCTGTATTGAATAACTGGCTCAAAGTGGGCACAATTGTGCCTCTACCACCCCGTATGAGAAAAGGCGTGACGCTATATGTGTCTCAAGCTGAACCTAATTTAACAAAAACGTATTAATATACTTTATTGCACGGTAAATAATGAGTACAAACAAAAGAAAACTTATGCGCAAAGGCGAGCAAACGTTTGACAATATCAGAATTGTATATTTCCAGCAGTTTTATTTATAAACTCAATTTTGTGTTAAAAAGACAGCATTTGACTATGACGTCACATGCTAGTATTTCATAGAACTAGTGGGCAAAAAAGTATCTATTTTGACTAGCACTCAAAACAAGTAAGGAGAAAAAAGTGTAAATGGCTACAATTAGTATATCAAATCGATTGACTTATGGAGGTCTAAGGTTTTATTTCCGCAGAATCCGCACATTTATGCCCCTGCCGACCCGTATAAGAAAAAGCGTGACTCTATCTTATATGTAATACGAAACCAAGTGGCTCACACTCAGAGATAAAGTCTCTAACGGTTAATAATTATCTCGTTCGTCATAGTATAGTTAATCGCCGGTTAGAGATGGTTAACTCTGATACACGTGGTTGGTGTAACTGTTTATTGTTTTAATTGTTTTAACTTGGAACAGGTTGCAGTTATTGAGAATATTATACAAAATAACTTATAGGTCAGGAAGCTAACTTTCGCTAAAATTCGTGCTTAAGGATTGGATTGGACAGAATATGTGAGCTGACGCCTTCAAGAATCAAGAATCTTCTACGTCAACCTCTTTGGGTGAAACAAGCTAAAAAATTTAATTGTTGTGTCTCAAATGACTTCGGAAACTTTCGGACTTTTAGACGTAACTAAACCGATTGACGATCCTACACAAGGTTTAAAACATCTATCACATCATATCAGATATTAGGTAATTGTATTCTAAAAGACATGCGATATACGTGCGGTTATTTGTACCAAAGCAGGATTTTTTTAAGCACACTCGCTTGACTACGATGTCTGAATGATAATGATTACCTCATAATGTTGGGACGTGCCTATACCTATTGGAGCATCAAAAAAGACATGCTCTTCCTTACACGCGGTGTATCCAGTCTACATCAAATTGAATCTACACTTTAGATTGGGAAATAATAAAACGACCGCATAAAATATGATTGAGCGAAATACCACGATTAGCGGAATTCCCTGAAAATAGCGAAAAAAATACTGAATTGCTGGACAAAATTACTGATTACCGCGACTAACATACTGATTTGCACGACTAAATTACTGAAAGGTTTAGCCACCACCGCTTATTGGCTAAATAAAGACTGTCTGGGTGAAGGGTGGGTCATGGTAGGTGACGGATAAGCGAAATACCCTTAATCCTTCGTGTTAGGTTGAACATATAAGAACAACAAAATCCAACGCTCTTTTTGTATTTTAAGTTACTCGCATTTCTAGACGCACAATTCAGTAATTTTGTCAGACGAAGCCAGTATATCTAGTCGCGCTCATTTTTTGTCGCTATTTAGTAATTCAGTCAGGCAAAAACAGTTTTGTTTGCCAAGCAAAAACTGGATTTCCAGTCATACATTTAAATACTACCCCTTTAGATGACAGTTAAAACGCCATTCGTTAAGAATTTAAGCGTTCTAGATAAAATACATTCGTTAGCATGTGCTGTTCATTCAAGTAGAGTTTCTGTATCAATTAACTTTATTTTAGGAAAAATAACCCATAGCGATAAATACCCAAAAACTAGAGATACATAATGGAATATTATATTACAGTAAAAACTTAAACATAGCTAGGGATATTCTTCCTGGTCCCTTTCGCTTCACTAACAGAAATACTTCTACGATCTGTAATAGGTTCACAAAAATATAGGCATGGAGGAATTTTCGGCTGCTAAAGCCACTGTTCCACCTGCCAGTAAGTTCTTAAACGGCATATGAAGGGCCCCTTAGTTTATAACGGACCTCTGCGTATTATAAGCATTTTTAAATTAAGCCATTTGTCAAAATGTCTTGTGCGGTAACGGTGTTTGCTTTCTGGAATGTTAAGTTTCAAACCAATGCTAGAAAACGCATTCTTTCATTTGAATAAATATTATGAATTCACGCAATAGACATGGCGACACGTCAGTTTACAATCGGGGTGGCAGAGGAACAGATATCTGGTATAAGGTACAGGTATAAGGTTTGCTGGAAGATCTCTTGTTAGAGATAAGCCCGCCCTTGTACACTATTCATATGTTATTAGATTTTCTGTATGTCGTTAGTGTGCGATAAAGAAATCGTTAATTATAAATTATATATGTCACCGTAAGATAGCCAAAACCGTTAGTTGATAAACTAACGTGTTAGTTGATTTCACGGCTTTAACCGTTAGTTTATCAACTAACGCGTCATATAGTAAGCAGTAAGCTACAGTTTACTATCTGGCGATAGTTGACAAACTAACGAGAAAAACAACGTTAGTTTATCAACTAACGGTTTTGACATTCGTGACATATATATGCCTTCGGACTGTAATTTAACCTGTAAATATTCTGCGTGGCAAATTTCTGGCGTAAAGTTTGTATTATACTTTATGTTTTAATTATGGTCGAATTCGTAACTGTTTACACCAAAGGTTACAAAAGTAATATCATAGGTAATCTTTTCAAATGTGAGCTGATGAAATCAACATTCTATCTTCTATCTTCATTCTTCTATATACTGGCGCTGAGCGTGATATATTATTATTATACTTATCAAAATTAATCGCGGTACGTTAGTCTTACTAAATCTCCAAAATAACCCGATCGGTTTGTATAATTCCTACTTTTTTGGTTTTATACTACTCTGTCCAGAGCAGGTTTAGATTAAAAAAATACGAAAAACGGAAATATGGAAATTCAGCCTCTTTCGCTAGATGGCTTTGATAGCCATAGATCTCAGCACTCAATCAAACTCCTTCGTCGTTGATTAGTTTATTAAATACATTCAACCTCTTTCTTGATATCGAAAAAATGTTTGACAATGCGATGCATAAAGTTTTTAAGCAAAGAGTTTCGTTAATCTGATGCGTATTATGCTCATCAACGGCCCGATAATGTCGATATGGACCCTCTTAATTGATAACTGAATAGTTTTATGCGGGGGAAACTATGAGTAAACGAAAAACGCGTCGTGCCGCCCCCGAGCAGCTAGTTTTATGATAATCTTCTGTGGAGGCTGGTTTAAAGTTATTCTCAGGTCCGGCCAAGTTAAGCTTTATCCAATATGCAATTAGTGTAGGTGAGTCATTTAATTAACGTAACATGTCACTTGTGAATTGGTGTGTGCCACATATTAGACCGAAATAGGGGGGTGTTTTGAATTAAGAAGCGCAACAACTGACCCCTTACTCTTGTCTGGCGAACAGAACTCAACTGTCGCAAACAGATATTGTCCACGGTTTCTAACAATACAATATCTAAACAAAATATGGCAGAATATAAATAACATAGATATTAACATCAACATCACGTTAATGACCAAATAGGCTAAAAATATGTACATACATAGAGGCATGCAAAATGTTAACAACGAGCCAAAGATTACGTAATAGTCCGTCTTTAGGTCCACTTTAACTGTTTACACGTGTTAATAAAATCAACATTGTTTTTTATATAAGTACTTACTACGAGTAGGTAGGTATACTCTTTCTGTTTCTGGTTCCCACGACACAGGGTATCCTAGTGTGGGGCCGGAAGCAATGAATGTGCGTGTATGTAAATGTTTATTTTCTAATGATAGGTTTATTAACAGATTGGCATGATAATCATGGCATGGCAGGGATGGGCTAGGTCCCCTATCACGCAAAATTGATGATTGTATAACTGGTTAAACTGTGCCTCTGCCAGCCCGTATGGGAAGAGCAGTGACTCTGTGTTTACGTTTTGTTATATTAGGTACCAGGCCATCAAATATAGACCCAAATGTGTGAACATAAATAAATCAGTTGCGGAATATAACTTGGCCATAATGTTGACATTGAAATATTAATTATAAAAAGACGTGATATGTCTTTAAAGATGCAAAAAGTAGATAGAAGGATGATGATACAAGTGTGCAAAGTTGGTCATTGTTTTAACACAAGACGCGGTATTATTCGCGCGAGCGCGAAAATTTAGCGGAGAGTCTAATGACTAATGCACACATGTTTAATACGACGTATTATTCAACATATTTGCGAGGAAAAAAGAAGACTTTTGATAGTTAATAAGGACACAACGAAAACGTCAACTCATTGATGGAAAATGGCGCGCTGGTTTTGTGTTCCGCACGCCGCGCTAGCGATGCGCGCGCAGGTGTAAATAAAGGCATTGGCAAAGCCACTAAACAGTCTATAAAAGTAATGTTTTATTAAGGTTGCAGGGTTTTTTAATTGATTAATGTTAAAAAACCGGTCAAGTGACAGTTGAACTTGCGCACGAAGGGTGCCGTACCACCGTACAATGGTAGGGAAGGTGTGGAGTGAATAGTTTTGATTTTACATAGCAAAATGTTGTTTACATAGTAATTGGTGCGGCTACTTTCACACTCTACGTACGTAAACAGGTCATTCATAAGTTTGTATGTGGTATTGAAGGAATTGTTGTTTGGGAGCGCCCTTAGATATTAATTTTATTCTGTTTTTTATTATTCATATTCATATTCTTTATTGCACAGAAAACATAGTTAAACAGACAGTTACAATAAATTTTATAGGCAAAGGCGAGCTTATCTCTAAAAAGAGATTTCTTCCAGCAAACCTAGGCAAGACAGTTTATGAAAAAGGACAGTCCTAGTGCGCAATAAAACAGTATACATACGTACGAAAATTACTTTTAAAATATAAATAAAATATACCTAATAAAAAATATATATATCTCAACTATATAATACACTAGATAGCATGCACATATATAAACTACAAAATATCATACATATACTTACATAAATATGATACTAATTACGAAAGAGAAAGGAAATACGCTTTCAATCTTCTCTTAAAAGTGAAAATTGAGGGACTATCCCTAATATTATTATTTGTTGTTATAGCGACAACAGAAATACACCATCTGTGAAAATTTCATGTTTCACGGTTTATGAGATACAGCCTGGTGACAGACCGACGGACGGACAGCGGAGGCTTAGTAATAGGGTCCCGTTTGGCACCCTTCGGGTAAGGAACCCTAAAGAAGAAGATTTATTTATCATTCCTTGACCTAAAATAGTTTATTTATTTACAAAAATATTTATTGTCTGTAGACAAAAAAAAGTAAAGTGGAGTACCGCAAAGCACAATCAAATGTGTTGAAAATATTGTATAAAAATATGTAATTCTGTGAAATCAGTGACCATATTAAGGGTTCCGTCCCGAAGGGAGCCAAACGGGACCCTATTAGTAAGCCTCCGCTGTCCGTCTGTCTGTCTGTCCGTAATATTTAGTTATATATTCACTTTAAAAATAAATAGTTAAATTAAAATAAAAAAAACATTTAAGGGGCCTCCCTTACAACAGACGTGATTATTTTGCGGTTTTTATAGATAATGGTACGGAACCCTTCGTGCGGGTTTTTATTGTACGTGAGTTTACACGCGGAAACGCTAAATTCTTTATAGCACTGTAGGTAACGAATGAAAAAATCATATTAATGTCAGATTAATGAATTTTCATCGCGCTCCAAATCCTTAATACACATATTATGATATAATATATTATTCTACTACTGGTAATTATTAATTCAAATGATGTTATTCTTCCCTTCGCCGTTAAGTTGGCCGTCCTGCAAAACTAACAAGTGTCAAAAGCTTTCCTGTCAGTCGATAACTCAGATGTCAGTTGGCACGTAAACAAATATTAATATTATATTCAAAACATTTTTATTCAAAACATAAACATTTACATACAGGCACATATATTACTTCTGGCCCACACTAGGATAGGATACCCTGTGTCGTGGGAACCAGACAACAGCGCGTCACACATTTAAAAAATACAAGACCTGTGTTTTTTTTTTCTGTATCCCCAGCCGGGGATCGAACCCGGGACCTCTCGCATGGTAGGCAGAGCCACAACCGCTGCCCCACAGAGATATAAAACAATAAAAAATAACATAAAAAAAATGAAAATCTACGTGTATTTATTTAGCTTCGTCCACTGGCAGACTATATACCAGAATATTAGGAAACTGACTCAGAGGACAACAAAAAACATCAACAGCTCACGACTGAAAATGATATTTACGAAGTAACTGATTGGCCCTTAAAAGTTTTTTATATTACGTAATTTATAGTTATAGAGATTCATATTTTTGTTTTTCTACAGAGTGAACAAAAAAAGGTTCGCGGTTTCACTGAGCGGGTGGCGGGTATGCAAGGTGACATTTAATTAGCTGACCATGATGATCAACTCACCTCAAGAAAAATATGGTCTTTCTCTTTCAAACAAACAATGATTTTTTTGTTTGAAAGGGTTTATCTTCCAATTGGTCCCATTTATATTAAGTCAGGATCTGATGAAGGGATCCTGGATCTGGACCGAGGGAACTCTTCATTATCATTTTTCATAGTAACTCGTGCATTTATTTACTCTAGGGAAGCATAATTTTATTAAGAGTTCAAACCTATATGTATATACTTTCTGGGTCCTAGACTGAAAACCAGCGTCACAGGCCTTCCTGTGACACTACGCTGAGTCTGAGCCCTTTTGCTGTCGCAGCGTGTGCGCACGGCAGTGACACCACCCACAAGTCTATGTGGGTAATTGCTGTATGGAGAATAAGAATGGTGTGAATGATATATTATTATTTTTTGTCTGTAGCTGTCTTAATCTCGGTTTTGCCTTGAGTATTTTATTACTCAAGGCCTTACCTTGAGGATATTCTATTCTATTCTATTCTATTCTGAGTGGAACTGACGGCAAAGATCACAGATGGCCACCGGAACTGCTCAATACTAGGTATCTAGGTAACTTTGCTCAGGTCGGTCAGTAATGTATCCTCGTCATCATGCATAATGGTGTAAGGAAGTGATGGTGACGTACCAGAAGAACTCCTATACAATGTATTATCATCGGACAGAATCTGATAATGGCAGCATGGAGAAATACAGATAAACCTTTCTTTATAAGCTATGTTTTATAACAAATGGGCTTTAAGTGAAGTCGGATCAAATCAAATCAAATCAAATCAAAAATCATTTATTTCCATAGGATGTTGTTACATCACTTAGATCCGTCATTACATTTTTTTGGGTGAGTTCACTAACACAATGGCGGAATCTGTGGAGAAGAGCTCATCGGGTTTTCCTAAACTATAACTAACATAACATAGCGTCACGCCTTTTCACGTACGGGGTGGCAGAGGCACTATTGTGCCCACTTTGAGCCAGTTATTCAGTACTCCATTTTGCGTGACAGAGGGCTAGCCCATCGCCGCAGCTATGGAGTAATGAAGGTTTCCTCATGATGTTTTTCCATCACCGTTAGAACGTCCGTATAATGTACTTAAGAAAAATTAATTATCTCAATGGTACTTGGTTAGGAATCGAACCTGCATCTCCTGAAACCCATTAGACCAAGGAGCTCCGTTGTAAAGTATAACTTTTTGTTTAAATTATCGTTACAAACTGCACATTGTTAGATATAGTAGACAAGGGTCTGCACATTAAATGCCATTGCAAGTTTGCTATGATGTCACGTCATAGTGTCAAGATGCACATTGGCAAGGCCGCCGGGTCTCGTCGGAGACAATCGATCGATTGAATAGTTCATGAATAACGATGTCGCGGGTGTAGGAAAATGTAGTGACAAAGAATAAGGAACACAGTGGCAGATTTGTAAGCTTTACGAGTTACATGAAATGGATAGGGCGATCGGTTTAAATCAAGATGGCCGATTATTTTGAACTGAATTGTTATTTTGTAAGATTAAATCGGTCTTTATTTTTACAGCAATAAGATGAGCCTATTTCTTGGACTGATACAGCAGCAGCAGGGCAAGTAAACAATCACATCTTGAAGATAGTATCGTTCTTAGTAAGTGTTTCATAGGTACAGCAATTGTATTGTGTCATTTTGATATTTAACTTAAACGCAACTGTAAAGCCAGAAAGCAGTAGAATGTTGCTTGATTTTGAGTCTCTTAGCTGAATCTGCTGAATAGCTGAAAAAATCAGCTGAATACACTAAAAGAAAATTCGTTGAATTATTGAAATAAATTTGCGTAGATGCTTTTTACATTTTATCACAACTTATTTATATGTCGTGGCCATATTATAGAATCGACCATTTCACGTAATGGCCGTCCATAGTTGAATTTGAATCGTTTCATGTACTACCTATGTGGCGCAGCGGTTGTGGCTCTGCCCACCATGCGAGAAGTCCCGGGTTCGATCCCCGGCTGGGGGTAAAGAAAAAATAAAAATCCCAGGTATTGGTATGTTGTTGTTTCTGGTTCCCCCGTCACAGGGTATCCGAGTGTGGGGCCAGAAGCAATGCATATGCCTGTATGTAAATGTTCATGTTCATTGAACGAAGAAATATTTTAGGGCCAAACACATATTAGGTGAAGACCAGTCTTCATGTTAGTTCGACATAGTATAACACAAAACACATCACGTAGCACTGAAACTAAAAATGCTTTGAAAAAGTCATGTTTTCACGAAATTTAACCCTTTCATGAAATGTTATATTAAATATTGGAATTATCGTGTTTTTTAAACAAAACTACATACATATATTACCTCTTAGCTCATTACTAATACATCTAGTGCTAAAAAAAACTTATGAAATCGTTAACATAACAACCAACCTTCACAAGATGTCAACACCGGCCGCACAAGACTCAAATAAAAAATAAATAAACGTCAGATTTTCCCGCGTATTTCGCGACAGGTGCGCGCGCGGCTCACGTGCTTGTGTTTGACTGTTTGTGCGCAGGCGCGTGGCGCGTGGTCCCTACCATCATAATAAACTTAGTGGAGGTGCAGCCTGACACTACCACTAGGTCAGGTGAAGACGAGTTTTGTTGGTGCTAACTATTATGATTGTTGTTTTGAATACATAATGTCGTTAATTCTGGCGCGTTTAGATGATGTTCTATTCTACCCAATCCGTCTGCAAGCCGATTACTTTGTAAACTGCATTTTCACTCCCACAACTAAGACGAAGCCAACGTCACCTCATTTGTTAAAATCCGTCTAGCCATTTGGGCTGTAGCGCGTGCTCACGAAATGGTCATTCATACATAAATACAAATGTACGGTCGAAAGACATTACCCTCCTTTTTGTGCAGTCGGGCAAAGAGGCATGACGGAGCTGAGGATATTTTGGGTGCGGGACATTGTGTAAATGGGGAAATGGTAGAAGAAGGACATCTTACGAACGGAAATTTTGAACCTGGGGGATATTGTGATATATATATAACATAACTCATCAAACTAAAAAAAAACGACTTCAAGTCCTTGTTGTTCCTCCCCGCTCGAGATGCGAATATCGTCTACTCATTATATGACAAAGAACGTAAACACCACTAATAATTCAGCAAGTTAAAAACATTGAAAAAACACCATCCCCTATTTCGTCGCCAAAATACACGAAAACAAGGCTACGAAATCTGTCTGACAGTTGGACAACTATACGTTGCATCGTCTAATTTAAAAAAAAAAACAAACTGGAACTTTCTTTCTAATAAAAAAAGTATTTTTGAAATCGGTTCATAAAAAGTACCAGTTTTGAGGTAACAAACATTAAAAAATCAAAATAAAGCAACCGAATTGAGAATTCCCTCATTTTTTGAAGTCGGATAATTATTTTCAACCGTCTTTGAAAAGGAGGGGGTTTTCAATCCGATTGTGTTTTTTTTGTATGTTTTGAACTTGATTTTTGTATGTTTTTAACTTGGTGAATGATTTTGATTGCAGACCAATGCTAGCAAGTGCGTTTCCGCATCGCCTCTTCACTCGTGATGCTACTGAATAAAAAATGCAAATGTCTGCCGCATCCACTTGCAAGGAAGAAAAGTGTGAAATCTCAGGAGATTGTTCATGTGAGTGAAGTTACGCATTGCATTGTTGTCTGCCTAGCGAGCAGAAAATTACCGGCACTCTCTCCTATCTACTGTCTACTATACTGTCTAGAGCCATATATGGGTTGTATAAGAGTTACAAATGAAATTGAGTACTAACTGAGTATTAAATGACGACCCAAATGGCCGAGTCGGCAACGACCCCGCCTACGAAGCCGAGGGTCCCGGGTTCGAGTCCCGGTGGGGGCAAATATTTGTTTGAAGAGAACGCATGTTTGTAACCTAGTCATGGTTGTCTATCTATCTAAGTATAATATGTATCTATATAAGTATGTGTATCGTTGTCTAGTGCCCAAGATACAGGTAATCCTAGTTTGGGGCTAGATCAATATGCGTAAATAGTGTCCAAGGTATTATTATTATTATTAATTCTTGAAAGAAACGCAGCGTCACATATTTTCTCATACGGGGCGGAAGAGGCACATTTGGGCAACCATCCAATACCCCATTTCGCGTCACATTCACAGAAGTAGATAACTTAACTTGACTGTGAGTATAATAATAATGATATTTTTTTCCATTGTTCTCTCCGATCCCTTTTATATCTGTAGACTCGTTCAAAAAGCGAATAAGATGGAGAGTTCTTCTTTCGGCTCTCACAAGTTTTTATTAGTGAGATAGGTAAACCATACTATCCGTCTACGCACTTATCCGTCTTTTAAAATTTTATTATCACATGTATTTGTTAAAATTCAGTTTTGTTTTAAGGTTACATACAACCTACGAATACCTAGAAGATAAGATACCTAATTTAAGTCAAACCAGGGGACGAAGGCCCGAATGATGGAACGCGAGTAGAAAAAATACAAGCCAGATTCCTAAGAATGATAGCATATCGTAATAACGTAAACTACAAACTTCGCTGTTACGAAACGCGACTTGAACGCAACGGCTTCAATTCATTGGAAACTCGCAGATCTACCATCAGTCTAACCATCCTACATAAAATTAGAATATTGAGAGAAATTGAAATACGTATTCCACCAATTTTTCGGAGGTCAACAAGAAAAAAAAACTTCATTCGAATTACCAGTGTATAGAGCATAGAGACATATTCTGTGACAAAGAGCTTATCATGAACCACTTCCTAATATGTGTCGCCTCTACAACAATATATCTAATGAACACTACCTTGGATACCATCAAATACATAGTCAGGTCATAAGTTCTGTCACATGTGCAATATGAAATAATTTAGACATGTTTATTATTTATGTAAACATTTATATAGCAAAATGAACTTAATAAAACATAGATTCTTATGGTAATAAAGTTTATTTAAAATGACCCCCGCGATTTTGAATACAGGCCTTTATTCTGCGCGGCCAGTCGTCTATCGCAGCACGAACGAGGTCCATGTCAATATCGGCGGCTGCCTTAATCAAGGATGCCTTGAGTGACTCCAAATCAGGATGAGGCTTTGAGCAGGCCTTTTCCTCCAAGTGTTGCCATATCTTGTAATCTAACGGACTCAAATCTGGACTGGAGGAGAGCCAGTCTTCGTGCCGGATGAAGTAGATTTCACGCGCCGCCAGCCAGTCTGTGCTTTTCGCTTCTATGAGCTGGCGCAGAATCTTGTTGGAATACCCAGTGCCTGTTACTAAACATGGTATGAGAAACAGGTTCCACAAGGTTCTTGAGGACTGTATTTTGATACACAACTGCATTCGTTTTTACGCCTTTCTCACAAAAATGTACCTCAGTTAAGCCCCAATAAGAGACTCCCAACCAAACCATGAGCGAGGATGGAAAATGACCTCGTTGGACACGCGGAATACGGTTGCTCGCTTCTTCACTGCTGTGTGCGTACACCTTATCATTTTGTTTGTTGTAGCTCTCTTCCACGGTGAAAATTTTTTCATCCGAAAAAAGAATTTCCCGATGCTTTTTTCCCGCGTACCGCTTCAACAAGGCGCGGCATCTCTTCAGTCTCAGGTCCATTAAACGAGCGTCCAAACGATTTCCTGTTTTTCTTCGATATGCCCTAAGCCCTAAGTCTTCATTTAACACCCTTTTCACCGTGGTCCTGCTTAACCCCATCTGAAGGGCCAACAGTTTCTGCTTACGTATGGGATTTCTTTGAATTCGCGCCTTCACAGCTTTTATCACTGCTGGAGTCCTAACAGAGCGAGGGCGACCACTTCTTGACCTGTCATCTACACTAGAGTCTTCATTGTATCGTTTTATGGTACGATAAAGCAAGTCGAAAATCTGAATTGGCGCGTAACCGCAACGATGCAACGCAATAACTGCGACACGGTCTTCTTTAAGTGTCCACTCCATATTTAAAAATGAGGAAAATTCTAAAAAGTACACATTTTTATTTTCATGAAAAAATCGAAATTCGAATTCAATAAACTTTTTTGTGGCCAGCGTTCTAAATTCAAAAGTTTATTGTGTGACAGAACTTATGACCTGACTGTGTATAAGGTTCGAAAATCTTTAGCTAAACATTTATCTAATAAATAACACTCTATAAGCGTTTTGAGCATTCCTAATTTTAATTATTTTCTTTGCTTTTAGTTTAGTTTTTTTGGGGTTCAGTACCCGAAGGGTGCCAAACGGGACCCTATTACTAAGCCTCCGCTGTCCGTCCGTCCGTCCGTCCGTTCGTCACCAACCGTGATAGTTAGACAGATGAAATTTTCACAGATGATGTATTTCTATTGCCGCTATAACAACAAATACTAAAAAATAGAATACATTATAGTAGTTTATGTGACTGCTACATAATGGAGGGCATTAAAACTCGAGAGTGGGTTTATCACTCGAGATTTATTATATATATATTAAACATCACTCGAAAGTTTTAATGCCTAATTATGTACAGTTACATATACTAGTTTATCTATACACATATCATAAGCTCTCTTTGATGTGTTCAGGAACCGCATGTTTGACCGGCATTGTGGCTCTGCAATCGTTTAGCTTGTTCTGTAGTACATACTTCACGCAGGCGGGCGTCGGCGTTCGAAATTTGAATGTCAGTACCAACTTCACAGACAAACTAGGGACGGCACGCAGGCGGGCGTCGGCGTTCGAAATTTGAATGTCATATGTAGAAAAATTACACATTATAGTCATAATGTGTAATTTTTCAGATAAGAAATGAGTTTTTACCAAGTAGTTTAACATTATGCTGATCGTAACGTGCGGTTTTTGTACGCAGTAAAGAGGGTTTATGATACGTGTGTAGATAAAATATTTAAGGGGGCTCCCAAACAACAACTCTTTCAATACCACAGACAAACAAAATGAATGCACCTGGTTACGTACATGGAGTGTGAAAGTAGCCGCACCAATAACTTTGTGAACAACATTTTGCTATGTAAAATCCAAACTATTCACTCCACACCATCCCTACCATTGTACGGTGGTACGGAACCCTTCGTGCGCGAGTTAGACTCGAACTTAACCGTTTTTTTAAATACACTGTCCACTGTAGATAGGCTATTAAAAATACCCTGTGGGATATTCTACATGTTTTAATTAAGATACCTATATTAAGAATCGAAGTGTATTACTTAGATCTGTTGTGTTTTGCAATAAATAAAATAAGTAAAACAAACACTATTCTCGGTGCAACTTTGACTATTCTCTATAATTTTTTAATCGCCTTCGAATTCATACTAAGGGCCACTAGCTATAAACTATTAATCTCACGATTATGCTAACTCGAGGAGAAATTCTCCGGATTTCTTCAAATTGTTCAGCACCAACATTATTCCACGATTTAGCACGAAATCCATAGATTAAATCATGGGATACTGCTGTCAAAGAAATTCTGGGGAAAATGGCGGTTTAAGTGAGTTATTCGAGGGATTTCCTATAAATGTTACCATTTTACCCAATATTTCGATAAAACTTGAGGTAAAATGAACAAAATTCCCCATTTTTTACTTTTATTATGAACAGTGGCAACAACTGATACAAACATTCGTTGATTTTGAGGTTACTTTATCCTATCTATTGATAATTTATCTTTAGCCATTGGTGCATTTTTTATGTTGTTTTGCGGCTTCTGCTCACATAACTGAAGTATCCAGCACATTCCATTCTCAATGACAAGCAGGTTCCATCTACGTACGATTCTGCAATGAGACCGTATGATATGTAACTTCCTGACAGAACACTTGTGTAAACTTACGAAGAAGCTCGGTGCCGCACCCGTACCCTGCGAATACAAGGGTCAGAGTGTCGATGAGGGGGCGGAACCAGCCCCTATCTACAATCCAGCCAATATCAGCACTGCTTGCGCTGCAACATCTCACCGGCTTATCTCAGAAAAGGCAAATCGCACACATCAATGCAGATAAACAGTTGTCTAGGCTCAAACATCCAACCTTCGTCTCAACTCTCGCAATATACCAGGTCTAAATGATCAGCCCCACCACTTCCACGCAACTGCAGAACCTAGCTGCAATCTGCAAGCAATTTGATTACATTCAAGTTGTGGAGCAGATAATTAATAAATATTTAGAATTCCAATTTCATATCTTAATTGTTTATGATTATGACAAAAAGCTTTTAGACTTTATATCATACAACAGCATCTGGGCAACGTTGAACTCCAGCCCCACTCAAAGGAGAATGGAAAGAAGTTACCTGGGTATAAACTGAAAGACAAGATGAAGTAGTATGTAGATATCTACGACAAAACAAAAGTAATGACACCCTAACCATCTCATTACAAATAAAATGGAAATGAGTAGACTATATAGCTGGATATACAGACAATAGATGGACCCAGAGATGGATGGATGGACCTCGGACAAGCAGTAAAAAAGCAAGACACAGGCTATGTGCCAGATGGTCAGACACAATTGTGACAGTGGCTGGTCGAAGATGGTCGGATATGACCAATGATAGAGAGAGGTGAATATCCTTGGAGGCGGCATTTACCCGTGAGGGCTCCATACAAATGGGCTAGTATTTAATCGCACATCCAAAATACTGATTTGCACAGCAAAAAAGGATTATGTGTACTGAAGTTTATGTTTTAAGTATTTATTGTTGTTCGCTTTGCTCACCCCCTTTTCCCTTCACCTAAGCTACCGCAGCATTTTGCCCTGATATTTGCTGTGTAAATCAGTATTTTTGGTGTGCAGTTTAATATTTTCCATACAAATATAGTTTATATTTTAATATATGAATACAAATTAAAATATTAACATAAATATATACATGCACGCAATGAATGAATTGTCAATCTATGTGAAATTGTACAAATAAAAAATTATAGAAGTGTGTATTGATTGTTTATTTACATAAAATTTAAAACATGTATGTATAGGCTTATCCATTGCTTCTCGCGCCACACCAGGTCACTTTGTGGGAACTTGTTTTTACCACACAAAACTGAGGTCCTCTTCGTCGTATTCAATGAACAGCGACTTCTGATATCACCTATTGTGTGCTCTAACGTGGCTGGCGAATTAGAATGTGCTCTTAAATGTCCTGAAGCATTGGACACAGAACAGTTGCCCTGAATCATTGTAGGTGTAAGTGTAGGTGCACTGAGGATGATATTTCCTTTTCTGATGTTTTGCTTCTACTCTTTGCTTTTCCCAAATTCTTCAATGTACAACAGAATGCCAATTTGGCCACGCATGAGCATGTTGCATTTATCAGGTGGTATGCTGCATGCGGTAAGGTGATATTTGAGAACATCCTTGTAGCGCAGGTACTATCAGCCTGGGTTCCGTTTCCAGTTAGTCAGTTCTGAATAGGACACTGCTTTTGGCAGTCTACAGTCATCCATATGCTCCAATAGTCCACTCCATCTCAGCTGGCTTTCCATCAGTAGTGCCTCCATAACACTTCTGTTTTTGAAAGAGAACTCACGTATCTCATGTGGAACGAGTCCAGTTTTCTGATAACTGGTTTGTAGTGGCACCAAGTTACAGCAGCATATAGAAGTAAAGGCAGAACCAATGCTTTGTATACTGTAAGTTTTTGCCCGACGATCCTACGATATCATCACGTTGACAGGACCTTGCGGGATGTGGTCGGCACTGGACCGTGATGATTGGCGCTAAAGAGGAGGCCTATGCCCAGCAATAGGTCGATGTGGGCGGAGTACGATGATGAGGAAAGTTTGATTATTTGCGGGATACTTCCAATATCAAGATGATAATGTCGTTTAACTCGTTCGTAAATAAATAAAGCCAACCAACAATAGAAAGAAAGACGCCTTTGACATTGGATGGAAACGTCAATCTGATGATCTTTTATATTTTTTAAGAAAGGGACCACAAGTCATCCTTTATCCTTTGTAAGAGTGAGATAGAATAATAATCATTCAAATAATTCGTTGAAATCTCGCTAGTTAAAAACTCGACGCGCCTTTTTCGTGGATTAGTTAATTCGAACTGTTTTTTCGTTTGAGATGGGAGAAATCACCGGGTCGGGGAAAATCATAGGTTATTTTTTTTTCGTAGAATAACTATCCTCGAGATTTATTCCGCGTTTCTAGCTAGTGGCCCTTACTCCACTAACAATTCTAACTAAAGTCAAGCTTCATACATTCGCTAATTGTGAAATAGTCACATAGATGTCTATTATTACATACTTATAATCTCACACCTCAGCTCTAGTACTTAAGAGTTATGTAATCTGCCAGCACATTGCTCAGACTTCAGTTACTTCCTAGATTAAAATGGATTACGAGGAAACGATCCAAAGTAATCATGTTACCGGCTAGGAAATGTCAAGAGCTACCAAGCTTCACTGATTGCATATAATTTATTAGGCTGTGTTAATTGTATTTCTTAGTATCTTTTGTATACTGTATGCTTTAGGTGACGGCAATGTTTCTGGTTCTCACAACAATTCAGGGTTACCCTAGTATGGGGCCAGAGAGAACGCATGATGGGTCTGTCTGTAGGTACTTACTATAAGGCCATAAGCAATTTGAAATATTTTTTGCTGCAGTCAAGAATTAAAACCGCTCGCTTACTTATTAAAATTTCAATACGTTGAAACTCGTTAAATATATTATCTTCCTTATAACAAAGCGACAATGGGTTTTATAACGCGTTCTGGCAATCACTTGCATTTATCTGGGAACTGAGATTTCCATAAAAGATAACAATACAGGAAGTCTCAAAGCTGCAACCTTTGAAAACGACAAACAAAAAAGAAGGATGTGCAAGAAAAAGAAATAAGATAATAATAAAACTCTATTACCAAAAAGAGATCTAAAAATACCTACACAACTTCTTTATGGATGAAAGTTTGTTACCAAAATAAGCTGTGAAATTGTTAAGGATTATCTTTTTTAGGGTTCCATACCCAAAGAGTGCCTATCGGGTCCCTGTTAGTAAGCCTCCGCTGTGGGTCCGGTAGGTCTGCCTGTCTGTCCGTCAGTTAGCTATATCTCTTGAACCGTAAGAAGTAGAGTTTAAATTTTCACAGAATGTATATTTCTGTTGCCGCTTCCCATACATAATACGCATTAATATTTGTGCGGTTTTTCGTGTGTGAAGGTACGGAACCGTTCGTGTGTGACTCAGATCCGCAGTTGAACGATTTTTTTATTTCGAAAAACCAATTTAGAATTCCAATGTTCCCACATACGACATTTTTTATGGCAACAAATATATTGATCACCAAAATATTTTTTTCCTACCCAAAATGGATAAATGAACACCAAAAGTTGCAAAAAATATCAGGGCAAAATACTGCGGTAGCTTAGGTGAAGGGTAAAGGGGGTGAGCGAAGCGAAGCACCCTTCATCCTTCGTTTTAGGTTGAACATGTAAAAACAACAAAACATACACTTAAGTACACAAAACATAAAAAGAAGTTTGGTGATCATTTATCCAAACACAATTTATCCATTCTGGCAGTCATTTCGAATTTATTGGTAGTAAAATAGCAGCGTTTTTAGTAATCGTTTAAACATAAGCCTTTTTTTAATCTGATTCATAAACAAAGGTATCATAAACAAAACCTGTAGTTTTTAACTACAGCTTTATCTTCACGATCGTGTCACGAAGTCCATGTCCTGTCCTGGCACAGATCCATCACGATCACATCACGTATAAGTTGTATGACTTGCTCCTTATTCACAATGCAAAGGGCCGTATTCGCCAGTGTTCAAACGGTATGCCAAATTGCCGTCTTCCCTTCGTTTTCCCTTCGATTGCATTAAGGTTAAAAAAAGTTTTTTTCTTTCTAATCCATTTACTACACCATGAAGTCATCTAAAGATTTGATTTTTGAGTTAACGTTTATTGAAAGGAAAACACGATTGGATGAAATTTTCTCGATAGAATTTAATTACGAAAACACCTCTAAATTGTTTTATTTTTTCCTGTAATTCTGAAATCCTAACTAATTTCATTGTGGAACTGCGTTCAAAATGTAGATATTATGTATTCGCGAAATCTCCTTAAAAACTTTTCAACAAAATAGCATAGTTTATTTTTAAACAATTATTCTGTGGATTAGCGCTACGTTTTTTCATTTTTTCCCGATTCCGTCCCTCTCACACTGCGGGTCATTCCGCCTTAACATGCTAGTTTTTGGGCAGAAAATAATGTTAGAAATATATGCAAGTAGTGCTAGAATATTAACGTGTAATTAGGTGTATTGTAGGCGTAGAGACAGGCTTTAACGGAGATGGTGGGACGAGCTTGATAAGCTTCTGCCGGGGTGTCCAGTGGTGGCACAGACCAGGGAAGAGTGACGAAAAAGGGGGAGGCTTTTACCCAACAGTGGGACATTGAAGTGGCTACATAAGATTAAAAATAAAGGGTATATTGAGATTAAGATGTCATCTAAGATAAGTGTCTGCTCAGCCAACTCTTTGCATTTACGTCATATTATGCCACTACGTTTTGAGGGTAAGTTTCGTTCATTGGTCGAAATCGGGAGTTTAACTGGGAATTTGGCAAAAGATGGTTCTACATGATCTACCTATGGTGGTGAATACGATCCTTAGTGATGATCAGAATGGCGATCGCCTAATTAACTTGATGGTTCGTGAAGGAAAAAGATCTTTATCTTGATAGCCATGTGGTGACGCTAATTCGTTGTCTATTGTAATGAATAAATACAGGTAGTAAACAGATAAATATATCCGGTATTATATATATAAAGTAAACAATAGGAGCAATTCGAAATTTTCTATATACATAGTCAGGTCATAAGTTCTGTCACATGTGCAATATGAAATAATTTAGACATATTTATTATTTATGTAAACATTTATATAGCAAAATGAACTTAATAAAACATAGATTCTTATGGTAATAAAGTTTATTCAAAATGACCCCCGCGATTTTGAATACAGGCCTTTATTCTGCGCGGCCAGTCGTCTATCGCAGCACGAACGAGGTCCATGTCAATATCGGCGGCTGCCTTAATCAAGGATGCCTTGAGTGACTCCAAATCAGGATGAGGCTTTGAGCAGGCCTTTTCCTCCAAGTGTTGCCATATCTTGTAATCTAACGGACTCAAATCTGGACTGGAGGAGGGCCAGTCTTCGTGCCGGATGAAGTCGATTTCACGCGCCGCCAGCCAGTCTTGTGTGCTTTTCGCTCTATGAGCTGGCGCAGAATCTTGTTGGAATACCCAGTTCCTGTTATTAAACATGGTATGAGAAACAGGTTCCACAAGGTTCTTGAGGACTGTATTTTGATACACAATTGCATTCGTTTTTACGCCTTTCTCACAAAAATGTACCTCAGTTAAGCCCCAATAAGAGACTCCCAACCAAACCATGAGCGAGGATGGAAAATGACCTCGTTGGACATGCGGAATACGGTTGCTCGCTTCTTCACTGCTTTGTGCGTACAGCTTATCATTTTATTTGTTGTAGCTCTCTTCCACGGTGAAAATTTTTTCATCCGAAAAAAGAATTTCCCGATGTTTTTTTCCCGCGTACCGCTTCAACAAAGCGCGGCATCTCTTCAGTCTCAGGTCCATTAAACGAGCGTCCAAACGATGTCCTGTTTTTCTTCGATATGCCCTAAGCCCTAAGTCTTCATTTAACACCTTTTTCACCGTGGTCCTGCTTAACCCCATCTGAAGGGCCAACAGTTTCTGCTTACGTATGGGATTTCTTCGCGCCTTCACAGCTTTTATCACTGCTGGAGTCCTAACGGAGCGAGGGCGACCACTTCTTGACCTGTCATCTACACTAGAGTCTTCATTGTATCGTTTTATGGTACGATAAACGAATCTTTAGGTTATATTAAAAATTTTCAGTAAGTCGAAAATCTGAATTGGCGCGTAACCGCAACGATGCAACGCAATAACTGCGACACGGTCTTCTTTAAGTGTCCACTCCATATTTAAAAATGAGGAAAATTCTAAAAAGTACACATTTTTATTTTCATGAAAAATTCGAAATTCGAATTCAATAAACTTTTTTGTGGCCAGCGTTCCAAATTAAAAAGTTTTTATTGTGTGACAGAACTTATGACCTGACTGTGTATAGGGTGTAACAGAAAGGTGTCATATCTAAAAGGGTTGTTAGGGACATAATTCTGAACAACTTTCACTTTGAAACCGACTTGCAAATTCTATGGAGAAGTTAAAAATAAAGTTGCTCGAATCAAGTTTGTGTCGTAACGACAGTTGTTAAGAATTAATTCCTCGACAAAACTTTCTGATTCTCATGTGTATTGACGACCCGAATGGCCGAGTCGGCAGTGACCCTGTCTACGAAGCCAAGGGTCCCGGGTTCGAGTCCTGGTGGGGGAAAATATTTGTTTGAGTCGGCAGTGACGCTGCCTACGAAGCCAAGGGTCCCGGGTTCGAGTCCCGGTGGGGGCAAATATTTGTTTGATGAGAACGGATGTTTGTACCCTAGTCATGGTTGTTTATCTATCTAAGTATAATATTTATCTATATAGGTATGTGTATCGTTGTCTAGTACCCAAGATACAGGGAATCCTAGTCTGGGGCTAGATCAATGTGTGTAAATAGTGTCCAAGGTATTATTATTATTGTATATGTGTCATATGGATGACAGCAGCATTGTTACAAGCCAAAAATGAGTGAAACATGGACAAAAAATGCAAGTTCTGATTTTCAACGGTCTGCTTCACAAAATGGGGAGGTTTACAATTCGTCGAGATATTTTTTTATGTATATTCATCGATTTATTCAAGACGGATAGAGAGATTTGGAAAATTGTTTTTTTTTATTTGAAAGGTTTAATCTACCGATTGCTATCATTTTTATTAGGTAAGGATCTTGTGATGGGATCCTGGAGAAATACAGTCAACTTTTTAAATATTATGGGCAGACTTTTAGTGATTTTTGTAATTTTCAGAGTAACTCGTGCATTTACTCTCGGTAAGCATCATTTTGTGAAGTGGAGCTGATGATGAAAACCAGAGATGGCCACCGGAACTGCTCAACACAAGGTATCCTGCAGGTTGCGATGTGCTAACATTATTAAGGTCCCCATACAAGCGACTGTTTTTTTTAAATTAGACTGTTTTTTCCCTGCCCCTGCGAAATACCTCATAACATCATGATTCAATATCACCATAAACTTTGCTGCTCTTAATAAATTTGAGTTGGCTCAGTCGGTTTCGTATCGGTTTCGCAATCTTGAAGTTCCGGGTTCGATTCCCAGGGAACACGTATATTTTTTCTTTTTGTTTTGGTTTCATTATTTAGGATTAATTGTTTTCTTTCTTGTACGATGGTACGCGGAACCCTTCGTGTGCGAGTCCGACCTGCACTTGACTTTGTTTCTAAAGCTTTACTTTTTGTTTAAATAATTTATGCTAACTAGTAATTAATCCTAGTGTGAGACCTAATGATACATGGAGACTACTGCGTTTGATTATTTAAAAATAAAAACATCGCGAAGATTACGCTTTATAACACTACCAATGATACCTAGGCTGTCCTGGTCTAGCCAGGACAGAACGACTAACCTAGGCTGCTTACCTGAGATATTATTGTGTTACGGAGCGAGTTAAAAAACCAAAGAAAAACTCTTGAAATTCGGAAGTTTAATTTATGTTCACGACGTAACCTTAACTAATGTTGTTCATTATGTATGTTGCTGAACATGCTAATTACTTGAAGGCCTAATAGTTTCCACGATACTCCGTACGACGTCACACGTGCCGCACAGTATAATAGGTAGGTACCAAATATATGAAGATGTAAGATTCTGAGCGTGGGAAACGCAGAATTCACACAAGATGATGATACGCAATGATATTTTTTGTGAGTGTGTGACACGTACTGCTAATTTGACAATAGTATTGGTGTCACTGAGATCTAATCTGATGATACCGAACTACAACTAGATCTAGTAATAAATAGTGAGGCGATAACCATAAATAAAATAAAAACACCCCCTGATACATAAATTAAACCTTACGGCTAAAGTGGCCAAATAATTTCTGAGAAGCCCTCAAAACATAACGTACCTTTATCAACGCAAAAACCTTTTAACATTTCCTAAAATTTGTGTTGGTTCACAGGTTAGTTGCACCCCGGTTAAGACCCGTGAAAGTTATCAATTATTTCAAGGGTCAATGCATTCTCTACTGGATGGAACAGGATACCTCTGGAGATTTTGACATTATATTTAAAAGCAAGCTTATCTCTAAAAAGGATGAAAAGGATATTAAAAGTTAGATTAAACTAAGTGCATTACTTTCGGGACCCTTTTCACTGATAATAATGCTGAAACGACAATAGCGAATGTCTTTATAGTATTACTTTATGAAGCAGTTTCTTAAGTGATGCAGAATCTATTGTATAATAGTATCTATTTATCTGTTGGCAGAATTTTATCTTTGACGACATTCCTGATCTAAATAGTAATGAATGAAGTGCCATTCTCGATTCAAGATATTGTCATTGTGCAAAAGCATTCGTGAGACTAGAATTAATGTGACAAGGTTCACTTTTGTTTAAATTGATGATGTCGCACTTCTCGGTATTTAGGTACAGTCAACAGCTCAGCTTACCCCCTTACATACAAGAGTATAAATCTTAAATTTAGGGGTAAAATGTTATTCTGTTCTTTCCTTTCCTTTCTTTGGGTCTAAATATATGAGAAAACCTTAAAAAATACATGTTGGAGCTGGAGTCCAGCAATCAGATACGATCCTGAGCCTCGTGTTACCTTAATATTCCCATCCAAAATCTCCGAAATGCATACAGTCAATTACATTTTTCGTATCGCACTTTTATGATTGCTGATCATTAACTGATGATATTATCGAGGATGTCAGGGTGAATGTCCTGTTTCTTCCGTACGAGGATAGGCAGGCGGGGCAGACGACAACAATAATGAATGCCCAAAAGTCCTTTCTGTGAAAATTTCGTCATGCTCGTTTAGTCTTCTTTTAGTTGCGCAAACAGAACATCTGGGAATAGGTCAGCTTATGGATCAAATTCAGCAACAATATTGTTCGAATTCATGTCCAAGGTACTTTTATTCAGTAAAATGCAAGTTTTTTTTAAAAGTTTTGTCATATTTCTCGTAAATGTATGCCCAAAAATGTAAAAGGGAAATAATTTTATTTCAATAGTCAATAGTCAAAGTACTTTATTACTGTAGATATTTACATATACTTAGCAAACGTCATTTTTTGCCTCTTCTCTACATTGGACCACTGTGGGAGAAGAAGGACGTAGAAACTCCCACAGATTTATTTTTAGATCTCTTTTAAAAATAGGTTGTGCTTAACTAATTATTATTATTATTATTATTATTATTATTTTTTTTTTTAGCTCAGATAACAGGATCCATATACATACATAATTACAACTAAATCAACATTTTTACCCAATGGTGGGTGAATGGGCCATCCCATCTCTCAGAAAACACCTTTAGAATGTCGTTGCTACTGACGCGCATTCTGCTCAGCAATGACGCAGCTCTTTTTCTCATGATCGCTTGGAAGCCATCAGTGCGCGCGTCTGCAAACATTGCTGAAGCACTGCAGAAGCGCGGCAGCCGCAACAGCATCCTAAAGGAGTTATTATTTTGGACGCGTAGGGCGCTGTAAGTCTTCTGTGAATATCTGACCCACAGACTGCTGGTGTAAAAAGATTGACAATATGCTCTAAAAAGAGTTATCTTTACCTGTGTTGAGCACCGAGCAAATCTACGAGCCAGCATATTACTTCTGACTGTCAACGCCCTACGCTCCCTCTCTATATCAAACTCATCTTGTAAATATTCGTTTACAACGTGCCCCAAATACTTAAATTCGGTTACCCGATTTAGGCAACCCCCCTTAAGACTTATTTGTGGAACATTATCAAGTGTTCTTGAGTCTGCTTTAAAAACCAGATATTCACTCTTCTTAACATTGTAAATTAGACCATGGCTATCTGCATAGTTTTCGCATATAGCCAATAGTTTTCTCAGGGCACTCACCGACGGGCTCAGCAGCACCATGTCATCGGCATAGCTCAGATTATTTAGACAAACGCCATCAATATAGCAACCAACATGCATACTGCTGAGCCCCTTGATGAGGCCATTTATGTACAGATTAAATAATCTTGGTGACGTTAGACCTCCCTGTCGCACACCACACTGTAGTCTATAGCTATCTGACACTTGATCCGACCATTTAACATAGTTTATCTGATGATTGTACCAGTATCGAAAGACAGATAGTAGTTCAGGTGGCATTCCAGCTTCTTTTAGCTTAGTCCACAAGATATCATATGAAACCATATCAAAAGCTTTCGATAGGTCGAGAAAGCAAGCATAGATCGGAGTGCCTCTATCAGTATAATATCTTACCGTACTCTTTAGGGCTAAAATAGCAGTTTCGGTAGAGAGGCCCTGCTGGAAACCAAATTGAGCATCCCCAATTTTAATAGTTTTATTTAGGCGCGCATCCAATAAACGATCAAAAACCTTTGCTATCACAGTAGCCAAGGATATAGGTCTATAGTTTGATTTGTCCGATATATCGCCAGTTCTATTTTTTACTATCGGCACTACAATCGTTTTCATCATATCGTCTGGTAAGTATGAATGAACAATACACATAGAATAAAATAAAGCTAGCACCCTCGGCATATGAAAACCCGCATGCACCAGGTGTTCGATGCTGAGTCCATCGTGACCTGGCGATTTGCCTCTTTTCATACCCCGGATAGCACTCCTCACCTCTTTAGCTGTTATCCTACTTATTTCACTGTCAACATCATGGTTTGACTCGGTCTCAGCATCGCACATCTGTTGCGATTGCGGCCTAAGTGGTGAAATTACTTTAAAGTGGTCCTTGAAAATATTGGCAATGTCGCTGGGCTTACTGATACCGTCAACACTCACTGGCAGGCCAGGCTTCAAATTTAACTTATTAGTTGCTCGCCAAAAAGAGCTAAAGTCATTATTACTACGGTGTGTGGCTATGATGTCCTTTTTGACTTGCTCTTGGTTTTTTATACACCATTTTAATTTAGCTTTAAATATGTAGCGACTGCTACACATTTCTTTGTACCTCCTGCCACAACGCGGTTTACCCTGAAGGGTCCAGAGCTGAAATTTGAGCCGGGCCTGCCTGTGAATTCTTGTACATGACGGTTCCAGCCTACAACAATTCTATTTCTCTGCGCCCTTTTGATTTCAACTCCCTTGTAGCTTTCAATGGATGCTTTTTCTAAAATGCAAACAATATTTTTATACATATCATCCAATATAAGTTTATTTTTAAATTTTTACACAGACCAGAACAACACTCTTGAAAATCGCGTGGAAAATCTATATCTCTAAATTTTTTATTACAAGCACTAAAAACTGCTTTATCTGGTCAGCCTCTCTTTGGCCCCAAACAATTTTGTTACACGTTGCATCATTATTAATTATTTTAGGAATAATAATGTTTAAATCACATTCTAATAAATGTGGCTTATGATCTGACCAGGTCACATCATATAAAATATTTGCATTTTTGACACTTGACCATGCAGCAGAAGTTACAATACAATGATCGAGCCATCTTGTACAGCCATGCGCATCACTGATGTAGGTTTAAAGAACTTTATTCTCATAAGAAATTACATTTCACTTAAAATGAGATATGCTTAAAAATACATAGGTAGATTATTTATTTTACGGTACTCGTTGCAATATGTAGCTTTAACTTATTTTTGAAAGTGTTAATACATTCGCAAATCTTTACATCGTTTGGTAAGTTATTGAACATCTGTGCTCCCTCAAATACTATTGTCTTTTTCCCATAATTAGTCCTAGGTTTAGTTAGTTTAAGTTTGATTTTGTTACGAAGATTTCTGTTATCTGATAGGTGTAGTTCAATGTTAGATTTTATGGCATTTGTAGTAATTTTCCTTCTTAAAATACATGTGTTATATTTATATAGTTGGTTAATGTTAAATAGTTTAGTTTTCTCGTACAGTTGTTTTGTTGGCGTGTCAAAGGGGTAGTGTAGTAAAACCTTGACAATTTTGTTTTGGGTTCTCTGTAGCTGGTTAAGGTTGGATGGAGCCGCTGATCCCCAGATTTCAATTAAATATTCGAGATGCGATTTGGCTAAGGAATTGTATATAAGGGGTCTTATTCTACTTGGTATACAATGTGCTACCCTTCGAAGTGCTCCTAGTGTGGATATCAGTTTAGATCTGACATACTCAATGTGTGGTCTCCACGTTAGTTTATCATCGATAATTAAACCTAAGTATTTTTCTTGGTGTGACCTTTTAATATATTCCTTATTTATTTTATTTTATATGTAAGTATAAGATCCAGAATTCATACCCAACTTTTCAGTATCTGCACACACCCATTGTTGATCACACTAGAACCGCATCAGTTCTGTCCAAAATAGTTCACCCGGATGTGCATTAAAGTCTCCAAGGACGAAAACCGACTCAGCTTCATTATTTTCAATTAAGGAGTTTACCTCACCTAGACAGTCCGTAAACTCTGTTAAGTTATCAATATTATCCGTTGGCATGTACACACTCATTATAACTATTTCACGATCACATACCTTCGCTCTAATAGCCACTATTCTATTACTATTGCAGTTAATCACCGACACTGACGAGAATGCATGTTTGCGCCACAGCAAGGCCACGCCCCCATACGGTCTCCCCGTGCTGTAGGTAGCTAAGTCGACAGCTGATTTTCCTGTGTATTCGAAATCTTCATGTATGCTTCCCAGTAGTGGAATATCGTACGGCATCAACCAAGTCTCCTGAAGTGCGACAACATCCGCTTTATCACATATCGTTCTGATGCTGAACATAGAAGGTTTTAACGATTGGCAGTTAAAGCTAACAAGTTGACTTAATTTGCTTGCAGGTGTACTACACATGATCTAAGTTTTCGGCTTCGGGTCATCAGAGTTATGTGCTCTGTCTAAAAAAGAGTAATTAAAATTTACAAAACGGCGGAAGAAAATTCGTTTTGGCCATAAGTTAACATCTTTGTATAAATGAAGTTTATTTTTAGAAACATACATTTTAAATGCATTATGGTCCGTACCTTCCTCCATTACGATTTGCCTTAAGTACACTCTCTCTTGCGTTTTTGTAAATATGTAGTCAGCAATATTTTTGGCTTTTGTTTCCAAGTGCACGTTTGTAATGAAGAGTGCTACTTTTGGATCCGCCGCTTTGAAAAGCCCGCCCGGGTCTACATCTGCTTGACCCATCTGGCCCACAAAGCGATTTTTTGACTTGGACTTTTTTCTTCTTGCTATTAGGGTCCAGTTCTCTTCTTGGTCATTTGAGGTTCCAACCTTAACTACTGTGGACCTAGTACTAACACTGGCCTGGGCCTTAACTACTTCAGCAAGGGTCATGTTTTTATTTACCCTATTCACTTCACAGTCAGCTGACTGCGCGCTTGTATAAGGAGACGTGATGTTTCTAGCATCTGTCTCACTGCACCCGCGGTCGCCTCCGTTGGCTATCTCTGTCGCTGTTCGATCCGCGCTCAACTGTGGCGTAGTCAAAGTGGATTGAGCAGGTGTCTCATTGCTCTCGCTTTCGTGGCCGCCTGCTGTCTCTTTCTCCGTACGATTTTGTGCCGGCTTGTGGATTGGCGAGCTAGTTGAGGGTATAGGACAAATATCCGCAGATTTTGTTGTAGGTAGCTTTGGTTGCAGATTTTCCCCATATGATGCAGCTGCCAGAGAAGATATAGGTCTCCAGCACGGCTCTACCCTTGTACTTCCATCTTCTATTGACACATTATTGTGTGACATACCCATGGGCCCACTGTCTAGATAAGCACCTCGTCGCATATTTACGTTAAAATCCGTATTCACAAGTGAGGCGGTTTTCATATATTGTAGATCCTCCCTCACTTCACTGAGCTGGCTTGAAGTAACATAGTTTTCTTTCACGAGATTGAGTTCTGCTCGCAAGATGACAAGATCCTTAAGAATTTTGGTCACATCCACATGATCGAAAGTTACTGGCGGAAGCCTTTGCAAATTATGAGCAACAAAGAGCGGTATTACTTCGGGATCCGTATCTTTCAGAAGGCATATCATGTCCTGCAGGTCACGGTGTTGCTTCTTGTCTCTTCTACGCAATATTTTTCGCTTGTCCGTTGGCAGCGATTCAAATAAAAGCGTCTTGGACGCTACGATCTCTTCCGGCGAGAAAGAAGACACGCAGATTTGGATAAGGCTCACCTCATCCATAACGTCATGTTTGTTTTGCATGAACGCTAGGAGTTCATCCACAACGATGTTACAATTTGCACATTTCACTAAATTCGACGACGACATGTTGGTCGCGAAACGTAACAGCCTAACCGCTCGCTGTGACGCGCGCGCGCAGACTGATACTAATACAAATATGAAAAATTTAATTGTTATGATTAATAAGCAGGAATAAATAATTACAAAATTATTAACAGCAAGGTCTGTGTTGAGCCAGATTAACCCCATACAGTCCTGTCATTTAAGTAATCTTGAACATTGTAATATCCCTTTTTCGACAAAGTCGCTTTAACATGCTTTTTAAATTGCTCAAATGGCAATTTCAAAATCTCCAGAGGTATCTTATTGTAGTAGAGAATGCACTGACCCTTGAAAGAATTGCTACCCATTACCACTAAGATAAACCAAATAAATACAAGAAATATGGTTATTAAATTTACTCCGTGATTAAACTTCGAGGAGAATACACGATAAGCTATTGATGATACCAACAAAAATAAATGTTATCTGATTTAAGAACTCATCAACAAAAACAGAATTTCAGATATTATTTTTAAATCCTACTTTAAAATAATTAAATATAAGGTATTTTCTCGAGCGGGTCTCGCCGTCAAAAAACGCAGCCATCCCCAGTGGGACCTAAGGGTGTCTAACTATTTATTACTTATGTCCACTCCATTAATAGTAGTTTATCTACACACGTATCGTAAACCCTCTTTACTGCGTCCAAAAACCGCACGTTACGACCAGCGAATAATACTCGCCTTCGGCTCGTTTTATAATACCACTCTCGAGTTTTAATTCCCTCCATTATGTAACATTCACTTTTATGTGACTGATATATAATGCTCTGCACTTGTTTATATAACCGATATTGCTCTGCACTTGTCTAGCTTGTTCAGTAGTACCAACTTCACATACAAGCTAGGGGCAGCACGCAGGCGGGCGTCGGCGTTCGAAATTTGAATGTCATAATATGTCGAAATATTAATACATATGGTCATAATGTTCAGATAAGAAATGAGTTTTTACCAAGTAGTCTATGATTATGCTGGTCGTAACATGCGGTATTTGGACGCAGTAAAGAGGGTTTGTGATACGTGTGTAGAAAAAGTATTTTTTAGAACGCTTCCAGATAGCCTCACGTCCGATCGACGGCGGTTGCGATCGCAAAAGTTAATTATGCTTACGGTGTAAAATTTTCAAAAGTTGAAACTGATGATCATATGCGCGGGAGTGTAAACGGTTGACAAATAAATTGTTTCAATCTTATTTTGGGTACATATTTAAAAATATAAAATCTATATATTTTAGAACCAGTACAAGATACCTCGCGAGCAACTACCAATGCTATATATAACTTATGAATGCGAATGAGTTACATACATGGAGTCTGAAAGTAGCCGTATACCAATAACTTTGTAAAGTATATTTGTGATCTAAAATCCGACATATTGACTTTTCACTTAAATTATCAACAATTCCCCATGAATCCAACGACACCAATCTTTCTTAAAATCTGTCAAGCTGTTTGGGCTGTAGTGGTATTTTTTATATTTTCAACTCAAAATCCCCGTCATTTTGATAAAAACACAAAAAAAAAATTACAAAAAAGTCCATATAATTATCGAACCTGCTCACAAAATTTCACGAGACACTTTTGAGAAATGCTACCTCTAGAGCAGTACAGCCGGACAGAAATACAGAAACATTAAAGCTTGTTTGACCAAGCTGAAGAGGAGACGCTTCGTCGCTCGGGCTAGTACGACAGACCTTCTGGAGCATTATCATATCGACTTCTTTATCTATGTATCCAGTCTCTAGTTTGCACCCATTGATGGGTAAACTCCTCCTCTTTATTATGCTATTTTTACGGTAGCTGTGTGAAGTTGGTGAAACTACATAGATAAGGTACAGTCGCCGAGCAGGAAGATTTTCGTACATTGACCCCTAGCTACTTGTCTCTTTCGCTCGCGCGCAAATTACATTGCCGTCATGCGCACAAATGACCTGCGCGAGCGCGATGCCAATATAATTTACGCGTGAGCGAAAGAGACAAATAGCTAGGGATCAATGTACAAAATTCTTCCTGCGCGGCGACCGTACTTTAGTATGTACTCAGCCCTCATTTATGTAAATCACTTTTATGCTGGGCGATATAATGTGAGCACGATCCACATTTTTTAGGTAATTTAGGTTCGCAGGTACTTCTCTAGACTAAGGCTCCGCTCAAAGAGTACCTATATAATAACGGCTTTTGTTTAAGTGTATATCAAATTGACTAAAAAGTTACTCCAAACTAAATATTCATCAAAATTTGACAACCTATTTTAAACTAAACTTCACGGGGTCACCTCGCTTCGCTCCTCTTCTCTACAGCTCCAGGTTGTATTATAAAGTTGTGACGTAACAAACCTAACTTTATTATTCGGACAGAAAGTGACTTATAACAACCAATACGGTTTTGTGAAATTACACAGGAGCACTAAAAGACAATGCAAACGGTTGGCATGATTTTGTTTTTCTTTTCGCAAGAAATGAAACCATTGTTTTATGTTAGAGAACATAACGAGAAATCAATATCAGAAAGAACCAGGTCTTTCAACCGTAACCGGACAGAGATAAATAATATTATTGCTTGTATATTTTTGTCAGGCGTTACCTATTTTTATTATATTATGTGGTAATGAAAATACAATCATACATATATTTTGATGTTTCCATTGATAAAATGGATTAAGTTGGTTGTTACTGTTATTTTTTTTCCAAAACTAGTAAAAGAAAATGATAAAAATATCCTAACAGATTAGTGGTCGTATAGTGTTGCGAAAGCGGTCATTAACCCGACTGCTACTACGAACCGAATCATACATGGTAACCAAACACGGTAACAATGGTAACGGATGAACATTCCGTAAATTTGGTAGACAAAATGTATATTGGTATCCAATATACGGGATCTTACTATTTTCGGCAAGTAGCTTCGGCTTCTGACAAACTATATATAAAGCACAATAAGAAGGCACTTACCGAGACAACAGGCTCCACCCTGGCCGGAACCGCCCTTGCAATGCCAGGCGAGGCCGAGCGCTCCCGTTCCCGCATCTCCCCTGCTAGGGCTCCGGCCCGCGCCGCCCGCGCTGCCCGTGCTGCCACCTCTAACTCGCTGCTGGATTTACTCCTATGGAAGGTCATGGGGTTAGTGGAGGGTATGGGCTTGGGTAGACAGATGTCGACAAAAATCCAACGCCTTTTCCCATACGGGGAGGCAGAGTTGCGTCCTCGGTTAGCCAGCTATTCGCAACTCCATTTTCAGAGAGAGAGAGTCTAGCCCATCGCTAGAAATAACTGACATCAATATCTACGGTATTAGTATAAGCAAAATGTCGTTCATGATTTACAACCCCTGGTAAATCTGGTATAACACAAAGTCAAATTCAAATTTCTTTATGACTGTAGATATTTACATATACTTAGCATACGTCATTTTGTGCCTCTTCTCTACATTGGACCACACTGTGGGGGAAGAATGGCGTAGAAACTCCCACAGATTCATTTTTAGATCTCTTTTAAAAAATTGTTGTGCTGAACTCATACAAATATCACAATATTAATTACTATAATTAATAAAAAGGAATAAATAATTACAAACTTATTAACAACAACGTCTGTGTTGAGCCAGATTAACCTCATACAGTCGCACCATTTAAGTAATCATGAACATTGCAATATCCTTTTTTCGTCAAAGTCGCTTTAACATGCTTTTTAAATTGCTCAAATGGCAATTTAAAATCTCCAGATGTATTTTATTCTAGTAGAGAATGCGCTGACCCTTGAAAAAATGTCTAACCTTTGCGAGTATTAACCGGGGCGCAACTAGTCTGTGATTATTTTTAAGGTAAAAATTACAGCTATCGCTAAGTTTGGCAAGTGTTGTAAGATTCTTGTGTACATACATTATATTTTCGAAAATAAATTGACTAGCTACAGTTAGTATGTCAATTTCTTTAAAAATCTCTCTTAAGGAGTCTGTTCGTTTTAAATTATAAATTGCTCGAATATATCTTTTCTGTAAAATAAAAATAGTTTGAATATCCGCTGCTATCCCCCTCAACAAGGACACGAAACTATGAAAGTAACTAAAATATACTAGCCTAGATGTAGCCACATCCGTGTTTTGTCTGATGTTCTAACAGCGTAAGCCGCAGAACTTAATTTACCAGCTTATTTATCTATGTGGAGTCCCCACTGAAATTTGCTATCAATGGTTATTTCAAGAAACTTTGTGACATTTTCTAATTCTAACGTGTTGCTGTCTAACACTAAACTGGTCTCAACTTTCCTGACATTTGGAAGTGCGAATTTGATACACTTGGTTTTACCAGCGTTTAACAATAAATAATTAAATGTGAATCAATGCAAGGTTGAAGACCATTAACATAGTCATTTTTTTTGTCTTTTAATTTTGACGACTATTGAAGTACCATCAGCAAACAGCACTATGTCAGTCAATTTCTCCACCATGAAAGGCAGATCGTTAATATATACCAGTAATAAGAAAGGGCTTTTTAAGGAACCTTGTGAAATGTCAATTTCTACACCCGATCTATCAGAATTAACGCCGTTGATTTCTACCTTTTAAATTCTATTGCTTAAGTATGAGCTTAGTACACCGATCACCGCTCACCTAATAGGCCGGTCGATAGGCCCCAGCAGCGACAATGGCTGCCGTGTGGAGGACGAGGGGGCGGGGGGGAGGTACATCACGTGACCACCCCAGGAGAGGTACGACGCGCCGCCCGGCCGCCAGCTGCCGAACTCCTCCTGGTGATGACAAAAACTAAATACTTTTTTCCCATATGCGGTGGCAGAGGCATAGGTGGGCCCTTATTGAGCCAGTTATTCAAGACAGAGGGTTAGTCCAATGCTGCAACTGTGGAGGTTATGAAGGTTTCCTCACGATTTATCCGTCAACATTAGAATGTACTTAAATTCCTGTTGATAAAAGCAACTCTTTTCGCAGCAAACGGAGGTAGGGATCTAGTAGACTAATTAGTCCCTGAAGAGTTTCTGGTGAGTCATGAGGTTACGAACACATCCCAATTTGATGTGTTGGTTGTGGTCATTCAGAGTCCTTATAAAACGTGGGGCGTAAAATAGAAATTTCCACTCAAAATGGGTATTCATTAGCAAGGACGCCATCTGCTGTAGTTAAGGAATAACAACAGAAACCGATGCAAAATTAACACCAAATATATTGGAAAATTGCAACTCACATCAACAACCTTATCAGACGGGGGCGGAATCTCCTCTTCCACGTCCTCTTTGATGTCCTCTTCACCAGACACTTTCCTCGAAGCCGGGAATAGCAACGGATTGCTCAGCGAGTTCGGAGCTGACTTGGTCAGGAACCAGTTCGTTTCCTGCTCTTGTAGCATTGGCTCATGCTCCAGGTCGAATCTTCTGGAACCCAACGCCGCACCCAAAGCCCCGGACACCGACTTCCGTAGCTTCTGTAGGCTGTTGAAACCCTGCTGGATCTGCTTGCCCTGAAAGCATTCGTAGAAGCAGGACATCCCTTTAAACTAAATGGGGTTTGAGGTGGTTCCTTTTGATTGGTTAGACGGCTGATGAGGAATAAACACACCGCTGAAAGAGATAGATTTGTTAGAAGTTCCTGGACAAAGAAAAAAGCGTATGAAGTAAAGTGAGATGTTGAAGATTACAGTAATGAAGTGAAATTAAGAAAGTCTACTAGTCTAGAATGAAAAATGAAGGTTAGTTTGTTAGAGTGAAACAGATGCTTCTGTCTTTACCCCTCCTCAGCTTACTGGTACACGGGAGGTTATCTTACTAACTTTTACAGACTAACTGAAAAGCTAATGAGAGTTGTTAGTAATTGTTAGAAATATGAATGATATTGGATATGAATCCTTATTTCATTTGCTTTGGTCTTGATGAGCTTCAACTGCAAAACGGTACATCAACGAAATTGTATAAACTACAAATAAAAAGATTTTTAACAAGACCAAAGCAAATCCTGAACGTCCCGCGTACCACCAGAGCATGATTCTGCGAACCTTGTCCTGGGGTTCCCTGGGTAGTGACAGGCTGAAGGGCTGTCCCCTGGCCGAGTAGGTGACTAGGCCGTCAGGGCGTAGGTGGACACTGTCCGATACCATGGCGCCTGCCCCGTCGGAGCTGCTGTCACCCAGGTCTTGTTGGGGCGTCCAGGTCTCTGGGACGGTGTCAGCCTGGAAACAAGACATGATCAGAAAAATCACTTGAAGGTATTGTAAAAGTATGCTGCTGTGTTCTTCCTAATTCTGACGTATACATTGTTTAAGTTTGATATCACTTGATTATAAATAAGATCACTTTAGTACCAGGTTGGCAGTCACGGACTAACCCCCAACAGATTTTCTCCAGGTGGAACGGGTCAGTTTTCTAGAGGTCTCCGAAGCCTCAACAGCAGTCCATTGAACACTTTGTTTAAAACTTCACCCCTACATGGTGGGTCAAGTCTTTTCCATTTTTCTCAATCATGGCCACCGTTTTATGCTCCGACTACTTTATTAAACATCTACTTATTCATCACTTACGTGATGCCTCGAAGGCGAGTCGAGTCTCGGGTCGCTATGGGCGTGGTCCCCCGAGATCCCGGAGTCTCCTGACTTGTCAGCCGACTGGTCGGACCGGGGTGATGACTCCGGTGACGGCTCGCCAAGAACTTTGGTCTCTACTGCTAGTGGTTGGGTTTCTGTTGATAAAATATAAATAGAGATAGTGTACGAGTGAGGGAATAGGGCTAAGCGTATGGGCGTGACAGGGTGCCAGAAGCACAGTTTTTGCCTACGTTTGGCCAGTTATTCAAGGCTCCATTTTTGCGTCACATATCCCCCTGTGACGCCCCCCCATCGCCGCAGCTATAGAGATATGAAAGTTTCCTCATGATGTTATCCAACACCGCTTAAATGTTCGTATAATGGACATGAATTACTTACCTATTTCTCTCGTACATTGCCCTTGGATTAAAACCAGATTCTACTAGCTAGACCACGGACGACTTTTAATGTTAAATAACTCTTACCAGCGGCAAGATGAGCATCCAAGCTCGCCAGCTGGCGCCAAGCAGCTGACGGCGAGAACCTGGGCACGGCTGGTTGCTTCTTCGGCAATGTGGGGCGAAGTCTCATGGCAATGCCCAGCGAGCCGTCGGACCCCTCCGCTTCAGAACCGTCTGACGATAGCGCTGACTCTGATGATACTGAAAATAAATACATATTAATTCATTAATCTTATGTTGACGCACATATTCATAATTTGGTACATGACTTCTAACTATTTATCCAGCCTCCTGCACTCACTTTTCACCCTTTTCATCGATCATTTGCTAACTTAGTTTGACCTCATTTGACCCAGAATTAACAATTAAGATAGAAATATTATATGTATCCCCCGCCTGATCTACTGCTCCTATCCAACTATCGTTTGTTGGCGAAATCTCTTGTTAGAAATAAACTCGCCTTTGTACGTTTTTATCTTATAAGTAATCTGTATGTGTTAATTACAGTACAATAAAGAAATTATGAAATATATAGATATACAGTTTTAAATGGAAGATGAACTTACTGTTCTTTATTTTACAATCCTCTTTTAACTTAGCGTTGAACTTCTCAAACTCTTCATCCTCATCATGATAGCCCAGCAGTTTCTTCTCAATGAGATGGAAGTTGCTGATTTCCTCGATGATGGGGCTTCCAAGGCCGGGGAAGTCTTTCAAGTTGTCCTTCACCTCCGTTTGTTTCGGCTCGATCATGCCGAAGTAGAACTGCTTCGATGGCGCCGAATTTGGCCTGTGGGGATACAAGGTAGTCTTTTTAAAACAAATTATATATCATTTTAGCCCATGCTTCGGTAATCCACAGCAAGTCTATGCTAACCCTACTATAGTGCGCCACCATTTGGGATTATCGATCTTTTTCACCCAGCTACAACCAAATTTAGATGAAAATGCTTGAAAGCTTTATGAAACTCATGAAACTCGTGGGCATCGTCAATTTTGATTTAAACTGTTTTTTTTTAGGAATAGCATCCAATCACCGTTTCTTTCTACTTACTTTTCTTTAGAAAGCTGTTTGACCACTAACTCCTTTTTCCTTGTCGGTGAATGCTCTGGAGTAGATTCTTTCCCTGAAGCTTGCCCCCTATCTGGCATCGTTCTTGATTTCAATTTATTCAGATTATTGTTTACTGCATTACTTTTACTATTTACATGGTTCTGTTGTGGTGCTGCTTTTGTATCATTCAGTCTGGCTAGCGGCCGTCTACTAAGTTTAGAAGCGATAGGTTCTGGTTTTTGATTCTTGACATTGCTCGTTTTTGGACTAGAGTCTTTGACTTTATTAAAAACTGACGTACTTTTCGTTGGGTTTGGTTTCTGCGCACTCGATTTTTCGTTCTGACTAGTTCTGTTTTCATTTACATTATTTACTTTACTCACTAAATCACTTCTAATTCTACGGGTTGCCTTTTTCAGTTCGGCTTGAAATTCGTCTTTTTCTTCATTATTTTTGACTAATAGTGAAGGAAGAGATTTCCTCAAAGGCTTACTGGTGGATGCTAAGGGGCTAAGCTTACTGACTTTTAACTGTTCTCCTATGGCTTTCATTCTGTTCTCGTGTAAAGCTTTAGGAGACTCGCTGTCTCGGTCGCTGGACACCAATGTGGCATCAAAAGACTTTTCTCTCCTTAGAGGAGGCATTTCTTCATCATCTCTCTTAAATCTCTCTGAGTATCTGAAGTTTCTGTCTAGCAGAGGAGTCTTCCAGGCTTCGCTTTCGTTTGTTTTTGATGTTTTGGCTCGACAACCTCCTCGGTCTGGTCTTGTTTTCCTGTTCTCTTGTTTTGTCGCTTGAAGGAGATGCTCTTCTCTCTTCAGAGAAGAAGTGCTCTGTATCATGTCCCTGTTGTCTGGGTACTTGAAATGTTGGTCTTTTTCTTTGTACGGTGATCTGTATCGCCGCTCAAAGTTCTGATCGTTCATATCGAGGGACTTATGTTCGGTACTTCTGTATTGTTGTTTCGGTTCTGGGACGTGGCCGTTTTGCTTTTTGGTTTCATTTCTCGTTTTGAAGAGGCGCAGTTTCCTCTGTGGTTCCACTCTCGCGTTCCGTTCACTGGAATCTGGCGATGAACCATCCCGATTCTGAAATTTTAACATGAAATATATGTAGATACTATATACTTTTGCGAGAACATTAAAAAATAACTTGGTAAGTAATGGAAAACGATGTCCAGGTAATCTGATTTCTTAAGCGTTTCTGAGGCGAATGAACTTTTAGAATAAGACGATTTTCTAGCACTTACATCGTTGTTGGGAGGTGGTGGTGCTCTATACTTTTTCCTGAAGTGTTTGTTGTTATTTCTCGGCTGTTTCTGCTGCTTCTCTTCTACCCTTAAATCTGGCTCTGAACCAAACCTCTTCATGTTTGTCCCTGAAAAGTGACGAGAAAACATTGAAAAGTCAGCCCATAAACATAAATTAGGTAGGGCATTCGAGAGATTTCCCGCATTGTAAACGTTACACCTGATTAATGTCATTAAATATTTTTCCCTTTCAGGGCCCCTATTCTCGCACAATATCACCACTCGACAAAACGGTCGATATCGAGTGATTCCCTTACAAAATCACTCGATTTAGGTGTTGATACCAGTATATCAAATGTGCGAGAATCACCCGCTGATAGTATTTGATTAGACACTAATTTTAAAATGGTAAGTTATTAGCAATACAATGCACAAGTCACAGTTAACTAAGGCACAAGAACAGAGTTCAAGCCATTCCCCATACAGGGTGGCAGAGGCACAGTTACGCCATTTTGCGTGAGAGGGGGACAGCCCATCGCCGCAACTATACTTAGACTTAATTAAATCTACTTGAGTCTTACCGTCGTGATGTCTCAGATCCAGGTTGGTGTGCGATCTGTGCAGGGGGTCTCGTTCCCTGGAGCGCGTCTCCCCGGGGTCGCCGCACGCGCCTGCCGACCGCGACCGGTACACTCCCATGTGCTTGAAATGAAAGGAAATGGTGGTTAGGACCGAGATAAATAAAAAAAAAATACAATAAAAATTGCCTTTATTCTACAACAATCATTATATAATTATTTATAATTTATTGAATTGCAATTTAGATAATAGTTTTTTTTTTTAGATTAGGACCAAGATATCCATAAATTATTATTCGACAACCTCCGTGGCGTTGTGGCTCTGCCTCCCAATAGGACTTGAATGTTTAGTGTGCGAAATTGACATTTTGGTTCCCAAGACACAGGGTATCTTAGTGTGGGGCCAGAAATATATGTGCCTATATATAAATGATTAGATTAGATAAGCCGTTTATCGGATATTGTTTATTACATTTCATGCTTTAATTAATTACTTACATTTAATGCAATAATTTTTGTTATTTATTTACAAGTTTAATATGTATTTTATTGGTTTCACTAATTGTATATGTATCATACAAAACCCTGCTTGAGGGCAAAGACCTCTCAATTGCATGAATTAATACAAGCGTGTGAGTTGTGCTATTCTATTTTTTATGTTTTTATTTTATTATATTGCTATGTTCGTCCATGATTGCTACCATTATGTTATCAAACATTTTCAGTGCTTATTCCACTCTACAACTTATTTTTTAATTTATTAGTTCCATTTATTGAATATTTATGTTTCACTTTTTGCTGCACTTGCATAAATATGGCCTAAGCTATAGCCAGGTTTTCCAGGCTCTCCGGTCCTTACCTATACTCCACCAGTTTGGTTTGAATGATGTATGTTTGTCTTTCCATCTCTGTATCGGCCTTTCAAACTTGTGTTTGTTTGGTTAGCTTTTATGGAGGATCGTTGATGGTTACATCGTTTATGTTGGTGATACGTCTTATTTTGTTATTTCTCCATTTATCCTTTCTCCGGATGCCTATCATACTCCTTTCCATGGCATTTTGATTCATTTCGAGCTTCTCTATCTATGTCAGTCTATTATTGCGCATGTTAGACCGTCATATGTTGCAACATATGCTGAGCCAGGTCCTATACACTGTGGAATATACACATGTATAGTTAACTGTATCTATGTGTATCTTATCAGTGAATAAACGGATTCTGAACTTATCTTATCTTATCATATATGTCATGCATGGGATGATGCAAGGTTTTTTTTTTATTTTTACCATCATGCTGAGCTTAGACTTGAAGATATTTTTTTCAGCGACCAATTTTTTTTTTCCACTCTGCATTCACTTTATATTCCAATTTATTTTTGCAATCAATTTTTGAATGAAACAGGTTGGCCTAGAGAAATGTAGTCTTTGACTTATTATAAATCTCTGATGTTTTCTTTTATGCGCATTTCCTAGCTGTTTGTCTTCATCTTCGTTTAATTCTCACTTATGTGTAGTCCTGTTTCTCTTAACCCCTTATCGCATGGCTTTACCCTTGGTACTTTATTGCTTGGTAAAAAAGTTCCAAACCTTTAAAACCCATATATGGGTTAGTATGTGGTAACGGGTTAAGGCGATGTGTAATTTATTCAGAATATTTTTAGTGATGAGGCCGCGTCAGACATAAATACTATATCATCGGCGATTCGCATTGATTTCATTCGGAAACCATTGATAAAAATCCCCTCTGTAGAATCCCAGTCCACCGAATCAAACACCTCTTCCAATAGGCTGTTATACATAAAACGTGAAAGGAGGTTTTTATTCTAATTGGAGTTCCTTCTTTGTCAAGTTTGATGTTGGCAGTACTTTTTGTGTAAATTGACTTGGACTATTTTTATTCATCTGTCCTAATGACGTCCTAACCATATCGCAGAATTGGCAATATAATGAAATGGCCAACCATGGCTGAATTAGAAATTTCATCGAACGTTGAACATTGAAAATATTTCTTATTTTAGAGAAAAATACTGCGGTAGCTTAGGTGAAGACTAAGGGGTCGAGCGCAGCGAAGCCACCGACTATTCTTCGTGTTAGATCGACATGTATAGATCATGTAATGGTATGGCCATTTCATGGAAAGATCAATTGAAATGAACTTGTTGGGGTAAGGGAATTTCGTGAGTAGTTGTGGCTTATACTATCGAATGCTTTTGTGAAGTCTATAAAGCATACTAAGAACTAAGAAGTGGCTTTTGGAACACTATATTTTTCTTTCACCATGTTTAGTGAGTTTGTTATCTTTACTAAATGTGAATACCTATTTACTTATAACTACATCCTTAATACAACCACATTTTAAGGTTTATTAAGTTACCGATCAAGCATAAACTATTTCTGGAAAACAACTGTAATTGTATGCTGAAAGTATTCCTATCCGCTTGGGGGTAGGTTGATGGCCACATGGGGTGACAGGATTCTTCCAGATATCAGAAATATAACACATCACGGAATAAGAATGGTGGGAAAAGGCCCACCTGAGGACACAGCACGAAGAACGATAGAAGCTTAATTTCATTATGACGTCCATGTGAGAATTACCTATGAATCACAGCCACATCACATGGTGTATTTACGGGGGTGAGTAGAGATGCAGGGGTAATTAGAGCATTCTATATGGGCCTTTTCACCCTTGGATGCTAAACCCATTTAACGAAACTGATCTTCCAGGGATCCTCTCCGCGCCTACTCACCATATGTCCATGCGGAGCTCGCTGAGCCTCTACCTGGTGCGACGAGGGTCTTCGTCCGCTGATGGTGCCTCCGGATTGCAAGATAAATCCGTTGTCCGTACTGCGAAGCCGCGGACTCTCTGTCAGGGAGGGCAGCACCTGGAACACGAAACATTAGTAGCATACTCAGCCTGAATCGACCCACTGTTGGTTTTATATGGTTTTAATGACCATGCTCTGAGGATGTTAAAATTACTTTATTTAGGGCCTATTGCCTCTGCTTTTACACCTGCCAACTCTGGACTAGCTACTCCAGACGGTCATATAACATCCTCAGAGTACAATATAACAACGCCTTCCGTATACTGCTGCAACTGCCACGTCACTGCAGTGCATCGGGCATGTTCGCCGGCGCCAGGGTCCCTGAGTACTACGCTGTCATCAGGTCACGGATAGCCTCGTTCTGGGAAAGAGTGAGAACTGCCAGTAACGAGCTCATTAATGTTCTTAACGAAAACCCATACGAGAGTGGGATCATTAAACACTGGCTCCGCGTGCACCAGGAAAGCAACAGAAAGTAATATTCTATTGTTCAAGTACCTTATTTTGAGTCTTACTTACTTTTACTATTATTGTATTTTTATGGGTTTTTTATTGCCTGAAATAAACAAATTATTATTATTATTATTATTATTAGGCCTTTTCTCTATAGGTATAACCCAAATCCTTACGGGCCCCGCTTCTGGCGAGATTCCGTCCACTTCATGATTTCATCAGACCATCGGGCTGGTCTGCCCCCTAGCCTGGTCGCTCTCATTGGTCACCAATCGGTGACTGCCTTTCTCCAGCGTCCGGCCTCCCGTCTAGCCAAGTGTCAATCCAGTTCTTCCAGTGCCTCTGCACTACTGGAGGTTGGCTCCGAATTTTCCTTTTGGTCTTTCGGCAGGTAGAACAGGTATTCAAAGCCTATTCGATTAAGTCTATGTCCGATTATAAGAGATATCATTATTTTTCCGTTTCCCTTCAACTTTTCCCACCTCAGTGTACATACTCGTATTCGCGACAATTTAATATCGCGGCTCGACTTCCTCACCTTGGGCGCATGTCTTGGAGGCTCGTGCGGCAGCGTGTGCGCGCGCCGCGACGACATGTGCGCGGGCGCAGGCTGGCTGCCCGACTGCCCCATGCTTGCGGCTCGCTGGCGGATCACTGGCGGCGCATCTGAAAAGGATGATGAATAGAATCAGAATTACTGTACCGTTAACATAATAATAAGTAAACAATGTGGCCCATCCCGGAGGCGTCACAACTAAACTATTAAAAAAGGGTTTGAAAATAGAACCTCTGTCAATCGGAACAAGAACCATCGGATTTCAAACTGTCAGTTTAGTTTGTCAGGTTCGACGCCTTAAGATTTCTACAGATTGTACAGTGTTTGGGTAAAGGGCTAATCTCAGCTAAACAGTGAATAAATATAATGTTTTATACTTATTTTTAGCAGACGATTTATAGAATTGTAGCGCATTGTGATATTGATATAGAATTTGACATTGGGACTACTTAAGGCTCTTTCATAGCTTAATCAAATATTCTGAGGGAGGAATAGGCATTCTTTGACCTTATAACGCGCGTCTGTGAGCAAGAAATCAATCAGCTTGAAGATATATGACAATAACAGTACCAGCAAAGGTATTTCACAATCAACGGTTGATATCAAATTTCACGAAAAAGCCTCCATTACAGACTTAACATACCGGTAATTTGAGCCACCAAAGAAGTTACACCACGTAGGTGGACACTGACAGATTTATTGCTCTTCATCATTCTAATAACAGATGCTGCGGCTATATATCACGCCTTTGTCTTAGGGGGTAGACAGGCAGGCAAGGCAATTAGGCGGTGTTAATTGTCAAAGCCGCCTACTGGTGCATGCAAAACAAACACAAACATATTGTAGTTTTTGCACTGCTACTGAGTTGAAAACCAGTCGTTTTACATGATTCAAGAGATGGGTTTGTTCTGTGGTTTTGTGTGAGCAAGGTAGATGACTAAGTAAGATAATACTTACCTTAAATACTTAGTTATCTAGTCTTACCATGTCACAGATTAGTACTAGGCGAAAATTACATTAATTTAAATAGACTTATGAAGACATGTCCCAATCGATAAAAGCTTTTGAGGAAGGTACAATTTATATTATGCTATTTGAGATGAAATCTTTTGATCCTCTATGCCACGCCGAAACCCAAACGAATAACTAACCGTCACTTACATAGTTCAATAAACTTTTTTATTTATTTAAAAAGTCGTAACACACAATTCTCATTAAGCCCCACAAGTTTCGAAGCGTGGGCTTTCTTTCCCATAAATCGGAGCTGTGAAGAAGTATAAATTAGTTGAAATGACTAGGACTGCCCCACACGACGACCGCGGGCGGTGTTAGGGTTCCTTAATGAGAGCCGGAGAAATGGGGCCCGTCGGCGACTCGGAAATTAACCGTGAGGAATGTGTGCTGTCATGGGATTGTTTCTTTTTTTTGAGTTGGGTAATCCCACACTCAAAACAGTTCTTTTTAGGGTTCTGTAAATCAGCAGGAAGACAAGATCACTTAGTTGTCCGCCTGTCCATCTATACCAAGTTGAAATTTAAATCAAATTATTGTTAATGCAATTGTTGATTCCGCATTTTTGATACTCGCATATTCACTAGCGTATATTTCTAGTTAGAATACTATGAACAATGTAATTAATATTTAAACTCCAGAGAAAGTCAAATCCTGAGACCAAAACAGGCAGGGTAGCCAGGTCAAGCCGCTATATGCTATGAGAAACTCAAGTGAAATCCTTCACGATACGAATATTATTTACGATCCCAGCCCAGCTTACCTCGTATAGATAACCTTGCTTTGAGAAAGTCGAATATCTTTTAATTACAGGCTTAGGATTTAATGCCCAATATTAGTTATCGGATGAAACTTAGCTGGTTATGGCCGTATCGAAACGTTTTATGTTAGACATGTTAGGAATCTGATGACCCAATGTGGACTTTGAGTTTCTCAAGCTTTGGTATTCGTAGATTTGAGTTTTTTTGACCGAGCGAGCGAAGCTTCTCCGTTTCAGTATTGGGCAAAAATGCTTTCGTGTGTCCGGATGTTCTCCTCTATAGGCCGCTTTTCTCAACTGATTCTCGTGAATTTTTGTGAGCAGGTTCGATAGTTAAAGATATTTTTCATGTCGATTCAGTTATTGTGTTTTTTTTAAGATGGCGGAGATGTGGGGGTTTTAATATTTCAAAAAACCGCGACATTCTGAACAGCTTGACGGATTTTACCAAATGAGGTGTCGCTGGATTTGTAGAGAACGTGAGAGTAACAGGCTAAATAATTTTAGTAAAAAGTCAATAGGTTCGGTTTAAGACCGCAAAAGGTAGTTTACAAAGTTGTTGGTGCGGCTACTTTCATACTCCATGTACGTGACCAGGTGCATTATAAGTGTGTATGTGGTATTCAAAGAAAGTGTCACTCGCGAGGTGTCTACTCAGGTACTTTTCACACCTTTCATTCGGAAGTTGAGTAAGTTTTGCTCCACGGCGAGAGGGAGCAAAATGTTATTTTCTGTTCAAGCTACTTTTTTATTTATTAGAATAGAATAGAATAGAATGCCATTTATTTACTGTATCAGCATAAAGACATGAGAAAATAAGAACACAATAAAAATAAAAATAACACAATTAAAATCACAAACAAAATCTACAATAACATTAAAAAATTATATATAATTTTATATATAATATAATTCATGTCTAATTTGTCAATCTAATGTGTCATCAGCAAATAGAACAATCTGAGTCATTTTTTCCACCATATAATGCAGGTTATTCATGTACACTAAGAAAAGGAACGGACCTAAGATAGAACCCTGGGGTACACCAATATTCATATGGGTTCCAGTGGAATTGCATCTGTTTATATCTACTTTTAGTAATCTTTCCATTTAATAAGATTCCATTAATTTTAACGCATTATCTTTGATACCATAGTGTTGAAGTTTGAGCAAAAGAGTTTGATGGTCCACACAGTCAAAGGCCTTGGAAATCCTTCCCACGCACCATAAATGTGTTCTACTAGCGCTACTCCGGCGTCTGTTGTTGATCTGCCTTTAGTGAATCCGAACTGTTTTTTGTGGAGTAGCCCAGATGCATTGAAGTGAGAGAGTAGTTGACTCAATATGACCTTTTCAAACACCTTGCTCAACACTGGCAATACAGATACAGGTCTGAAGTTGGCAGGGTCTTGTTTACTACCGGATTTGAAAAGTGGTATTAATCTGCTCATTTTTATGAGATCAGGAAAAACTCCGTTTGCTATACAACTATTGAATGTAATTGCCATGTATGGTGCAATCACATCGATTACTGATTTAACCACGTTAACCGACATGCCCCATAAATCTTCAGTCTTTTTCATGCTAAGAAGTTTAAATGTTTTAACTATAGTTATAGAGCCTATTGGCTTAAAGTTAAAGCCATCCTTGTTTTGGGGCACATTTTCAACCAAGTAATCTAAAGACTTTTCAGAAGAGGATGGTAGTGCTTGCAATTGCATACAGATCTTAATAAAATAATCGATTGTAATTTCATCGTAATCGACTAAAACGAATATGTTTCAAATTTTAACTTTAACAACGTTATATGAAAATTTTGTAATTTGTCGTAATATTTATAAAAAAATGTCACAACAAAACTATCGATGACTGTTATTATGATATAATGAATTTTGATATCCGATACCATTGTAAGATTCGATTCGATTATTTTTACACATTGGTAAAAGTAGCACAGGAATATTGTATCTGTGGTGGCTTTTCCCTAATCCTTCACATTCCGCCATTATAAAACAAAAACGTTTTGTTTTCGTTGTTCGATTACAGTAAAAGTGGTGAAAGTATATTTCAAAGTTTAGTTATTTCATTATCGTTAGAGCGTTTTATCTAAATTTTCCTCATAGTCGGTGTGAAAGGTTGTATGTGTCACTCAGGAGCAAATCTATTTTCGTCATGGGCGTTATCGCTTGAATCCTTCACTACACTCAGGATTGTAACGTAATTTTTTTGATTTTTAGTTTTGTTTATTTGGGGCCTCACAGCTTATTCATTACTTAATGTATCGCAGAGTTGTATATTTCTTATAGCTAAGCCAATCAAGAGACTCAAGCCTACGTAATGTAATAATATGGAGAACGATTCTATGTTGGATACCTATATACCTACCAAATACATAATTTTGCTCCATTGAGACACAAATAACTATTACTGTAGCTATTGATTTACCTTTTCATTGGCCCATGTTCAGCCCTTAAGGGCTGAACATGGGCCAATGGCATTGAAAAGTAGACAAAGAAAACAAATACCCGTCGCATCGCGTCGAAGCAGACTGACGTATGCTCTCGCGCAGAGCCCCGCGGGGCAGCCCGAGCTCCGAGACCAAGAAAATTATAGAAAATATTACTAAACTCCTGTAATAATAACATTAAAAATAAAATAAAACAACAAAAAAAAATCCCTTTTGTTTACCTATTTTTGCGTGTAAGTTTCATATAGGAAACTGATTTCGTCTCCGAGCGCTTGTTCATTTATAGTTGAATAATAATGCAATGCGAAAAATATTTTTAAGTGTTAAATATAACAGTTATACGGTAATTTTAAAAGACCATTCTTATCTCTAATAGACCTTTTATAACATATATTTATCCTACATTTTTATGTTGTCTAATGAAAATGAAGTTGAAATGAAATTGAAGCTAAAGATGCATTTGTTTGTTCGCGCCCCCTGGTGCTGGCCATATTTAATCCCTTAAGGCAGCATGCGGGATCTACTATGGGGCTGTCCCGCACGCGGGTATCGTGCGTGTGGCGCCCCGCGTCCCGCGTCCCGCGTCACAAATACGCACGCACGCATCGCACTGAAAGCGCACTCACTCCGTCGTGTGGGTAAAGTCGACATGCTTCATTTCATTATAATGACTTAGCTTTTTTGGTGTGAATTTAAAACGTAGGTGTCGAAATCAAAAACGTTGATTTTGGAAATACCATTTAGTTTTGCAGGGATACGTGCGTGGTATGGCAAGATCGTATCAAGTGGAGGTTTTTAGTGTCTACCTAACCCTTTTTTAGGACAAAGGCTTGAGCATGTGTATCTACATAGAGTTTTGTATATTAAATAAATAAATATTAGAGACAATCTTACACAAATCGAACTAGGCCCATACTAAGCTCAACAATGCTTGTGTTAGGGTAGTAGTCGACGATATCATTAATAGAGATAAATACTTATGCAAATAACATATAATATGACATGACAAAACATCTAAGACTAAGAAACAAATATTCATGCCCATCATACAAATATTTGCCCTTACCGGGATTCGAACCCAGGACCGTCAGCTTCGTAGGCAGGGTCACCCGCTAGGCTAAACCGGTCATCAAAATTCAATAAATAACATAACAAATTGGACAAAAGCCACACGTTTGCCTGAAATAATATGAGATTCGTCATCATTACATAGAAACAGCAAAGGTACGACTCCAGTCTACTCCGAGTTAAGTGTCGTCTTGCAAAAAACTCGGCACAGTTATTCTCAACCCTCTAGTTACCACGCGCTGCGCCTGCGCCGCAAACAAACATGTCATTGTCGCACAAAAACACAAGACAACCCAATAACAGGGGCCCGAGTCCACTAATAACATGACGGATCATGTGACAATGTCCAGAAGGGTGCCAAACGGGACCCTATGACTAAGCCTCCGCTGTCCGTCCGTCCGTCTGTCACCAGGCTGTATCTCATGAACAGTGATAGTTAAACATGACATTTTCACAGATGATGTATTTTTGTTGCCGCTATAAGAAAAAATACTAAAAAATATAACAAAATAAATATTTAAGGGGGCTCCCATACAATCATTGATTCAATACCAAAACAATACATACAAACTTATGAATGCACCTGGTTACGTGCATAGAGTGTGAAAGTAGCCGCACCAATAACTTTGTTAACAATATTTTGCTATGTTAAGTCCAAACTATTCAATCCACACCATCCCTACAATTTTACGGTGGTACGGAACCCTTTGTGCGCAAGTTAGACTCGCACTTGACCGTTTTTTTACATCTATTTTTTCCCGTTTAGGGAATATATTTAGGCAATTAATGTAAAAATATAGGTATGTACCTAATTTCTATTTATAATAGATTTTTTATTCAAGAAATGGAATTACCCATGGTAATTTTAGACAACCGATGCCCAGTTGCCTGCCATTGTCGCGGTAGCCGTCATCATAGCGGAATTGGGGCCTAGACTGACAGACAATATTTAAGTGCAATGGGTGTTCTTGACTCATGAGCCTATAACAAATGGTACGTAAAGTGGAACAGTAAAACACAAATAACATTATTATATTTACCTATAAATATAAAATAAATTAACAATCACATTGAAATAATGTATAATTATTGTTGATTGAAATTTTATGATTAAATATTTTGAAATTTTGGAATAAAGTGGACCGTGGAGCCGTCATTTCGCTACTGGGATTGGGCCCCTGACAGACAGACAATGCAGTTGCACCGGGCGTCCTTGACTCGCGCGCGACCTCTGCGCGTGCGCGTGCGCCGCTCAGCTGACGGATTGTGCGCGTCACGTGACGTGGCTCCGTTGTTGTGCGTTACGAGGAAATGTCGTCGTCATAATTTACTTGTAAAATAAAAACCGGCCAATTGCGAGTTGGACTTCTTTGTGCTGTAAGACCTAGTTTCGTGGCAAATTTCTTGATTCTAGGTCTAGATTCCCTTGCGAATGTCAAGCAATTTCAACAGAATTATAATAATAATAATAATAATTTATTTACCAAAAAAATATTACATACTCACTATTAATAACTAACAAATTGTTGATCATTTTACATTTAACAGGTGTGTATTTCAAGTATACTGCCCCACGCACTAGTTTGACACCGAGTTGTGATATATATGGCGATATCCTTTGATTACGTTAACGTATAAGTTTGATTTTTTCACAAATTTACTTTCGACTTGATTTCTTTACGCATTCCTCCGAAAAAGGTCTTGACGGAAGTACAGGCGGACAACGAAATGGGTTAATTTTTTTCTTTTTAACCCCTCGGGCGACATGGGCTTGCAGTATTTTCATTGGTTTTGGACTTCAATACCTAGCCATAAGGTTGAAACTATGGTGGCATGTATATGGCCACTGTCAACTAAGGGCTTAATGTGCGGAACCCTAAAATTGTTGTAAGAAAACATGGTCCACACCATAGATAGCATCGCTCAAGAAACTCCTTCAAATTTGACGCTACGAGTAGATGAACTTTGAGGATAAACAAGAGCAATACATGCTTCCTCTGTGGTCGACATACTGTCAATGGCTTAGTGGTTGGCATACTCCCCGTCTGTACCACCAGCAGGAGGCCCTGGTTGGCATACTCCCCTGTCTGTACCACCAGCAGGAGGCCCTGGTTGGCATACTCCCCTGTCTGTACCACCAGCAGGAGGCCCTGGGGGTTAACACGACCTTTTAGTGGTTCGGATTAGGATCCAAACAAAAACATCACCACGGAAACCATTTCCATTCCAATACGCCATAATGCGTTGTATTTACCTAGCACCAATATTTGTTTTAAGACGGTCTGAATGGTAATTTTGCGGAGCTCTGTGAAGTTAGTAGTACAAAGTCATAGAAAACGGGGCTCAAATTCAGGGGATTTTGAGCTTATTTTGAGCTCCCAGAGCTCGAGCGGTTTTCGAAAAAAACGCAATAAAACACACAGTGCAAAGTCCGAGTAGAGAAGTGAACCTCGCAGCGTATTTGGACATGATTTTGAGCTCCCACAATATGCAATCAGAAATTCTCAAACTTACGTAGTTTGCAAGAAACTAAAATAAAAACCATTTACAGAACAATATCATCTAGATAGATGAAATTGATATGTTTTTACACTTTTTATCTAAACCACTAAAGCTAGAAATCTGAAATTTCGTATTCTGGAATCTCTGAGACTTTTCTATCTATCCTGCAAATGTCAACTCTGTCAACTCGCGACATTTTCAACTAGAGGGTACTTGAAGGTATCCGTGAACCTGTATTTTTGAATATTGACACCTTGAAAGTAATAGAAAACGAGGCTTAAATTCAGTGCATTTCAAGCTTATATTTAGCTCCCAGAATACGAAGTTTCAAATTTCTAGCTTTGAAAGCTAGCGTTTGAAATTTTGGACACAGCCATATAAAATTAAGTTTATAACAGCTCACACTGCATCATGGTAGGCACATCAGTCGCTGCGGCAGAACAGTGCGAAAATTGTGTGGCGTCTATTGCCACCGGATTCGAATCTGTATCTCCTGCGTGATAAGCAAGCGTGCAACCCACTAGACCACAGAGCGTTCTATTGGGTGGTATTTTTATTTATATGTATTTTTTATAACTTCATTGGCACTAACACTAGTGGCCCTGTGGGCAGAAGACCTCGCTGGGGGGGGGACTGTGAACCAATTTATAGGTAAGTATTTTAGATTCAATCAAAATCAAGTAGTAAAGTAGCCGCACCAATAACTTTGTAAACTACATTTTGCGATTTAAATTACAATCTATACTTTTCACGACAATAGTTATAGTCTATTTCACTCACTCTCATGGTAAAGGTAATGGTGCAAAATCGGCCTCCTATCTTGTCGAAATGGAGCCCTTCGCTCGCTCGGTAAAATATACTAGCCTAGATGTTGCCACATCCGTGTTTTGTCTGAACCACGGTTTAGCCGAAGCCGAAAGTTTTGTGAGGATCGCTTGAAAACTGTGGCCCCTAGACCGGAACTGACAGACATAGAGACAGACGAAAGCAAAATCGGCCTCCTATCTTGTCGAAATGGAGCCCTTCGCTCGCTTCGCTCGCTCCGTCAATCACAGGAGTCAGTCTGTTAGCTATCAAATCAATATAATTTAAGGATGAGTGCAATGGACACAAGCCAAACCAAAACCAATGCATTACCATTGCGACAAGACAATAGATTGATGCCGGATGAGACGTGAACAAACTCTGTGTATATTATTAACACTGCTTTCTTAGGGTTCCGTACCCAAAGAAAGCAGTAAGCCACCACTGTCTATCTGTCTGTCCATCCGTCAGCGGATGTATCTCATAAACTGTAATAGGTAGAGAATTAACTGAAATGTTCATAGAATATGTATTCAGTTGCCGCTACATAAACAAGTAAAGAAAGAAGTTTTAAAAAAAGGGGGGTCCCCGTACAGGGGACTGCAGTGAAGCGGAAAGGAGGAGGGTCATTTGTTTGACCTGTATGTATATAATCATGTATGTAACCTATGTGTCCCCTCGTTACTAATCAACGGCTCAACCGATTGTGATAAATGATTCGTCATTAGATTCGTCTTGATGGCACAAGTGTCACTGGGTACATAAAATATAAAAACGGCGTATTTTCTGCTTTTTAATATGCGGGCTTTAAACATTTTTTTCAAGGCCCTGGGGTAAGTGGGTATTAATTACTTGGCCGGTTTTTAATCTAATATCAAAAAAGTCTAACCTAACCTAACCAATTGATAACTCAGCGGCAAAATTTATAAAAACAGCGACAAATGTTTAATTTGCCGATCAATGATTAAATCTGGGCCTAAGATTTGATGATGGTTGAAATAGTTCCCTTATTATTCCTTCCGGGTAGGATTCGAACCCGAGACCTCTTGTTAACCGAGGTCGTTAAGTCCCACTGCTACTTCTTATCCCAGCTGGGGATAAAGAAAAGAAAAAATCCCCAGGTCTTGGATGTTTATATGTGGGATGTAATGTGTGATGTCGCTGTTTCCAGTTCCCACGGCAAAGGGTATCTTAGTATGGGTCCAGAAGCAATGTACGTGCCTTTATACATATTTATCTACACACGTATCATAAACCCTCTTTACTGCGTTCAAAAACCGCACGTTACGATCAGCATTATGTTAAAATACTTGGTAAAAACTCGTTTCGTATCTGGAAAACTACACATTATGGTCATTATGTGTAGTTTTTCTACATATAATGACATTCGAATTTCGAACGCCGACGCCTGCCTGCGTGCCGTCCCTAGTTTGTTTGTGAAGTTGGTACTGACATTCAAATTTCGAACGCCGACGCCCGCCTACCTTAGCTACCGCCTTGGTACTGCAGAACAAGCTAAACAATTGCAGAGCCACAATGCCGGTCAAACATGCGGTTCCTGAACACATCAAAGAGAGCTTATGATATGTGTGTAGATAAACTAGTGTATGTAACTGTATATAATTAGGCATTAAAACTCTCGAGTGATATTATTATGAAACTCGCCTTCGGCTCGTTTCATAAACCCACTCTCGAGTTTTAATGTCCTCCATTATGCAGCAGTCACATAAACTACTATTATGTTTATTCTGTGGTCCAGGTCCCACTAAAATGCATACGGTTAGTGAAAGCAGCAGCTATAATGGATCACTATTAGGCGGTGCTCCATCAAAAGGCAAAGCCTTGGAGAAAATGCCTTTACCACTGACAAATTGATGATATCCACTTAATAGCGTGTGAGTATTTATGGTATAGGTATATCTGCCGCTGTACAGTCTCGTACAAGTGTGGAGAGCACAACTTACTACAACAACTCATTAAGTATATATTTGTTTTTTAAGTAAAAGGTCATGTTTTATGAGAGTGTTTCAATTAGAGTATTTTTTGTATGAAAATAAAATATTGCTATTTCTATTTCTTTTTCTACATGCAGTACTCGTAAATACTTGGGTTTTCGATGATGTGCTCTGACACAGTGTCACCACTTTTCCCTTACGGGGTTGTAGAGGTCACAGGTCCATGTTTGACCAATCAATTAACCAGTTTGAGACACAGGGGCTAGCCCATCGCCGATCGCCGAAGCTATGGAGCTAAGAAGGTTTGCTTACGATGTTTTTCATCGCCGTTAGATGTTCTTCTTCTTGTAGTGCCTCTCCACTACTGGAGGTTGGCGGACGGCTCTCCATACTCCTCTCAGTATTTCACATAGCACATGACTGTTTTACGCTGTCCACTCCCGTCCATTCCCTGATGCTGCGGAACCACTACTTCCTCCTTCTGCCAGCGCGTCTTTTCTGCTCTACCTAGATTTAAATTTACGTTAGATTGTCTGTACACTTGTAATTTGTAGATAAATCTTGTAATACATACAAACAGGCTTATTTAACGTTAAACTCCTCACAATAAATGTATCTAATTAAGAATCACTCCGTGCATTTTACGGTTACTTGATAAATTGCTTAGTGAAATCAAATTACTAATTCAATATTAGCAAGTAAGTAAGAAAGTATTCAAATGCCGAAGCTGCGAGTATCTTCAGGAGTTATGGGCACAAAGAGAGTCCCACTTTCTAAATGATAATGCGCGGATTCGCTATTGAGATGAATGCGCGGGCGCATGCAGTTGAGTGCAGGTGGGCTGTGACGTCAGAGGTGGTGAATGGTCGCTAAGAGACAGCGCTCACTGGCTGATACCCAATTATATACTTTCAGAATACGTTTTACCCAAAATCCAACAGATAGCGTTGTTGAAGGCTCTTCCGTGTATTTAGGGTTTCTTACCCGAAGGGTGCCAAACGGGACCCTATTACTAAGCCTCCGCTGTCCGTCCGTCCGTCCGTCTGTCACTAGGCTGAATCTCAGGAACTGTGATAGTTAGACAGATGAAATTTTCACAGATGATGTATTTCTGTTGTCGCTATAAGAACAAATACTAAAAACAGAATAAAATAAATACATAAATGCGCTCCCATACAACAATTATTTCAATACCACTTACTGCATGAATGCACCTGGTTACGAACAAGGAGTGTGAAAGTAGCCGTACCAATAACATTGTAAACAACATTTTGCTATGTAATTAAAAACAAACTATTCACTCCACACCATCCCTACCATTGTACGGTGGTACGGAACCCTTCTTGCGCGAGTTATAGAAGCACTTGACCGATTTTTCCTTTGGCGCTTGATGAATATGGGTAAGAAGACTATTGGTTAGAGGACACCCAATCAAAAAAAACTTGTTTGGTAATATTTAACCTAAAAGGTCACATGAGCAAGATAATTGGAAGTAAAGAATCAATGTTCTCAAATAATTATCTTTACTTTGACGACCTGAATGGCCGAGTCGGCAGTGACCCTGCCGACGAAGCCAAGGGTCCCGGGTTCTAGTCCTGGTGGGGGCAAATATTTGTTTGATGAGAACGGATGTTTGTACCCTAGTCATGATTGTTTATCGATCTTAGTATAACATTTATCGATATAAGTATGTGTATCGTTATCTAGTACCCAAGATACAGGGAATCCTAGTTTGGGGCTAGATCAATGTGTGTAAAAAGTGTCCAAGGATTATTATTACTTTCAATAAAATTATCTCGCTAGTACACGGGTCAAAACGGGAACCACCTGGGCGTATTTTTTGTTTGCTTATGGAGTGCAAGTCTTATTATGGACTCCCCCAGTGAGCTGGGTCTTTTAGGATTAACATTCTCTCCTCCATACTTAGCCCGAGCAAACGGCAGATTAATCGGAGAAATGTGTTTCTCTTCACATTAGCCGGATCTAAGTAAGAGCCTTTTCCAGAATGATTTGTCACGATCTCACTGCCCAAGCGCAGAAAGTGCTTATAGTTATTGCACCGAGAACGAATGTCAGCGAATGCAAATCCGTCGTAATAACGGAGAGTTTTGAGTGTTGATTAACTGTCTAAACGTGGAGGCAACAGTGCGTCTGCCACTCCAAATAGGAAAAGGTGTTAGTAATTTGTTGGTTGTTTAGATTTAAATAATATCGTCAGGAGGTCGAGCAACACTTAATAAACTCCTTCGCCTAATCTCTTTGGTACGGCTATGGCGCACGAAAGAAAAATACGATACTAAAATACAGTTCGGTTAACTAAAGCTAGCACTTTCAACACATTTACACGTTGCGCATGTAGTATAGCAGGGTCTGTGAATAAGCGCGCGGCGTGACGTTGCACTGCATAGGAACCAGGAATAGTCAGTCTGGCTCTCTTCGGAGTAGCAGACGCACCGCCACTCCGAATGGGAAAACATGAATCTCATTTTATCGGTTGTTTAGACTAAGATAATATCGACAGTAGGTCCCATAGGTCGAGCAATACTAAATAAACTCCTTCCTCTAACCTCTTTGGTACGGCTATGACGCTCGAAAGAAAATGCGATACTAAATTACAAGTCGGTTAAATTAAGCTGGCACGTTGCGCTTTTTTAGTGTCTGTGAATTAGCGCGCGGCGTGACGTTGCACTGCATCGGCATCAAGAATAGTCTGTCTGTCTCTCTCGCGCGCAGTCAAACTGATGAGTATGAAGGAGACAATTACTGTTTTTGTTTTGCCATTACTTATAAATATAGAGTGATCTTTTTTGCATCCGTGTCACGCACGAGTCAATCGATGCGCATTATTGTGATACCTATTTTGAGGTTAGAATAAAATCATTCATTCTAAAACATACTGTATAGTGAAATTGCATAAGTGTGAGTTCTGTGGACGAGCCAGCTTTAGTTAACTGACCTGTACAATTAACTTTGGTGGGAGAACTTGAAAAAACTAACTCCAAATTGCCGGTCCTCCACGAGTGACTATTTCCAGAGCAAATCTGGATATTTCAAAAGAATGAAAATCAAGCTACAGACGTTAACTTCCTTACATTTTCTAGAAACACTGCTAGCATTAGTAACTACGGTTCTATAACACCGTAGTTTATCACTTCAAACAACCATCATGCGAGTATTTTCCAAAAAAAGGATCTCAAATACCATTCGCAGTGCTATCTAATAACAAGCTAACTGGCGAAGACAATTATCTCACATAATTTATCATCGCGAGCCGCGAGAGGCTATTCTAGAGCTATAAATTAAGATTAATTCTGCATATCAACGCTTGCTATAATTTATTGAGCGAGTACAGTTTATCACTCTGAAGTCGCCGGTTTTTTTTTTTAAAGACAACGTGTTAATGATCCAGGGTGGATATTATGTGGGCGTGAAATGGTTCAATGGTAAAAAAAAGGATAGCTGTTTTTGGAGTTATCTTAAATACCTACCTATAACGGCTAATTAGCTACCGGGTAGGGTAATAAGCATCAACCTATTTTTATGGAGTAACAGAAAAGGATAGTAGATATGTATGATTTCTGGAAACTTCTTTAGGAGAGGACCCCTGTGGAGCTGCGGTAGTCCTCTCTAATCATTTAATTAGTCAAAGAAATACCTATGACCCACAAAACGGGCCCATTAAAATCAGCAAAATAAAATGACGCCCGAACCGCACTCAACGGAGAAGGCTTCATTTTCTACATTATTGAAAACGAAACGCACCCAACTTGCTTGTTTACAAAAAGTGACGACGCACGAACTGACCCCAGACAAATGTACCTTTATATAAATGTTTATGTCAACCGATTTGATCTGTTTTGATCAGAGCAACTTAGTTTTGACCGTGTCATACGGGCAGAAAGTTAGCTTACAGTTTGCAGTATTGTCTCAACATCTATAGGTACATATATTTATGCAATGTATGTGTCACCTTAAGATAGTCAAAACCGTTAGTAACTAACGTTTTTTTTTCTCGTTTGTTGGTCAACTATCGACAGATAGTAAGTAAACTGTAGCGTACTGCTTACTATTGCGTTAGTTGATAAACTAACGGTTAAAACTGTTAAATAGTAAACTGGTTTAAACTTGAATTGCAAACGAAATACCAGGGCAAACAGTGCGGTAGCTTAGGTGAAGACTAGAGGGGGCGAGAGCAGCGAATAGTCTACGTGTTAGGTTGACATGTACTTAAAAACAAAATAAAACAAAAAACAAAATAAACGTAAATTTTAAACCCTGACGGCCTGGTTTACTATCTCTCACTAGTTGATCAACTAACGCGTTAGTTTATCAACTAACGGTTTTGATTATATTACGGTGAAATATACATTACATAAATGTATACTTTAAAAGGTTCGATAACTTGCCATAATTTCAGTTTTCGTTTTCTGCAGTTGGTTTCTTGCACACTATATTGTTTAGTATCGCAGTATAAGGGCTAATGAACTAAAGACCTATAGGTACCTACCCAGTTCCTAACTAGTTAGGTATCTACCTATTAGGGTATTTCTACTGCCAGGTAATTACATTACTTCGGCGCTTTCAAAGTATACACAGATTAAATGCGAATCTTATTTGATGTTCTACAAAACACTTATTCTATACACGATGCGTGTATTTTATAGTACTATTAGGGTCCCGTATCCATAGGTTCCGTTGTCGGTCCGTCCGTCAGTATGTCAGACTCTGTCAACGAACGATATCAGTGTATTTTTTTTACCAGAATGTATATTTCTATGACCGCCGTAACAACAACACGCGGTTCAAAAAGAATCAAAGAAACCATTGAATACATAAGGTAATACTTTTTTGTGTACTACGGAACCCTTACGCGGCTCCAACTTGCACTTGACCGATTTTTAGTTATTTAATTCTGTGTTCATAGGTCGAACATCTTATAAATGTATGGAAATAGGTTCCATTTGCATGATCGGCAGCCTGGCTTTGAAGATGAGGCTGTAATCTGATTCGTTTTGAGTGTTCGCTGCTCGCTGTAATGGATTCTAATTAGACTTACTATTTATAAACGGTTTTTAGTTAAGCTTGTTTATTAGTTGTTAGGTTCAATGGGTTCTATCTTTAGGTACCAGTGTTCTACGCTGTACTGCTGGTGTTTTGTAAAAGACGATAAGACAATTTCTGCTTTATTTAAACAAAAGTTTAGTTAATCAGTCACTTGGATTAAAGCGTTAATTATAGCGTTGCGCATTTTCCTATGCGCAGAGGCACAATTCGGTATGTAAAAGATATCAAACTGAGAAACATTACCAGATTATTCCTATAAAAAATATTACTGAAATATCTATAAAAACAGAATGTCCTCCGTTTGTCCTTTACAGCGTGGTTTGCTCAAATTTCTTTCGCCGTTAAGTTAGCTGTCCTGTAAAACTGTCAAATGACAATAGTTTTCCCGTCAGTCAATAAGTCACTTGTCAGACAGAACGCAAACAAATGTATTATTTACCGTGCAATAAAATATATTGATAAATTATTCTGTCATAGTTTAATTTAATCATCAGTCTTACAACAAAAAGTAGACTGCTAAAGTACACAACGAGGTAAACCATGTTTATGATTTTTTGTAGTAAGACTACATAAGAAGAAATCCTCTTCGTATGTAAATACATTATAAGTGTTACTAGTATTACTAGTACTCTGCGCGTATCACTCAATATGTCAATGATACAAGCTGCGCAAGAGTTGACCGCGACGGATAATCAAACTCCAACACTATCGGGTTTGAGCACTTTACACTACTTAAAAGGTGTCTTTATACTGTTATGTCACCGGAATAAAGTTACATCAAATAAGTTTTACATAGTAATATTTCTATGATGGTAATTGTACTAAAAAAAACATTTAGATCTTGTTTTTGATACCAGCCCCTTATTCACTAACTCAAAACGACCGAAAGGTATAGAAAAGTGACAGACATACATTGTTCGTTGTTTTGACATGAGCTGCGTCTATTTTTCTGTAGTTTGACATCTCTCAAACTGTACTAGTCACATACTTATACATGGAGCAAAAGAAAAATAAATCAAATATGATGAACTAAACTAATTAGTATCTGATTATGGTTGGAGTTTGAAAAAAGAAATTTCCCTTTCAAGTGGTGATTCATGGCTGAATCTCGCGCAGGAAAAGGAAACCGCATTAACTCTACCAGTGCTTCGGATATTCGCCCGTCAGAAAAGATAGCACCAAGAAACTCTACGGGGATGTCATCTTTTCAATTTTTGTCATTTTTATTTTTTATGTTTATGGCACAGTGTACAATATAAAAATAGTCTAACCTAATAAAAATATAATAACATCGTATCTCTAAGATGTCACAAAATAACTTTTCTTTCTTTTTTCTGAGCAAAATTAAGCAGTAATATCTGTCAAATGGACGTTAATGTGGGAACTGCTCATTTCAAATTTTGGGTTTGAATTAGTTAAGGGTTCTATCGGTGATGAAAACATCGTGAGGAATCTTCTATCTCGATAACTACGGCGATGGGCTAGCCCCTGTCACGAAAAATGGTGTAGTATTGACTCCGCGACGACCTCTCTGGCACTGCGGTTGAGGCTCTGCCTCCATGCCAGAGGTCGCGGGTTCGATCCCCGGCTAGGAATACAGCAAAAAGAAACTCCAGGTCACACTCCTTTTTCTGGTTTCCACGTCACAGGCTATCCCAGTGTGGGAAAAGGCATGACGCTATGGTGAAATAAGGGCCCAGTAGGGCAACAATGGCATTATACCTACCATCAGCAATAATGCTGCCGCTAAGAAGAAGCAACATAACAGAAATCTGAACAGTCACCGTTGCCTGATACATCGCGTTTCCATCACACCACGTACATATTAACGACACCCCAGAGTTAAGCGCCGCTTGCTTTCTCAGACCGACAGTTATGAGACCGCAGTTAGCTGTCACAGAAGGTCAAGTTCACGGTATTCGTCGAGCGTCTTGGAATAATTAGAAGTGGAAGCGCCTTCAGAAAGAAAATCCCTTCAGAAAAGTCTGTCATCTGTTGCTGGGGGCAAAGTAATGTAGGAACAACAGGTGCTAACTAATTCACGTCACGTACTCCTATAAGATGGCAGAAACACAATTATACCCACGTTTAGCCAGTTATTCAGAACTCCATTTCGCGTGACAGGGAGCTAGCCCATCGCCGCAGATATAAAGGATTCCTCACGATGTTTGATGTTCAAATAAAGGTGACTGGAGAAGGATGGCATCTCCATTTTATAACCTCCTCGCTGTCACAGGTCAAGTTCACAGTATTCATCGAACGTGCACCGGCGACAATTAGCATGCGCCCGCGCAATAAAGTAGCTCGCGTTAATTCGCCACCAGGCGGCGCTGCAATCGCATATGTGACATTCCAGACTGAGCACCGCAGCCTTTGCCAGAATTAAAAAAAACAGCCAAGTGCGAGTCGGATTTGCGCACGAAGTTCCGTGCTATCGCTCAAGATTCTCCAGTAAAAAATATATGAAAATGGGTTTTCCTAATTGTTATTTATAGCCGCAAGAGAAATACAGACTCTGTGAATATTTCAACTCTCTACCAATTACGATGAGATATACTACGCTGACTGACAGACAGACGAGCAGCGGAGGCTTCGCAATAGGGTCCCGTACGGAACCCTTCGGATACGGAACCCTAAAAAGCGACAATCGCTATTGCACACTGATAGGGTGGTATATTACGTCTCTAAGTGATCATTTGTTAGACACCATACCCCTTTATAGACATAAATGTGCGAAGGAATTTCGCAGTGAAAAGGCGGTTTCGCGGCACGAGTTCTCTAAGTAACTGAATACTTTTTGAGACCATAAACTGTGACAAAGAAAGAAGCTAATTTCCCCAATGCGTTTCTTTGCAATGCCAATTCACTGCATTCAACACACACGAAGCATAGCGAAAATTCCCAAACAAACTCTATAAAGTGTATTTTTTTTGTGTAAAACAATAGATCTAGGATACGGTGTCAGTGTTTCAAAATAATATAAACCGGGTTGTTAATGAAAACAATCAATTTGGCGTGTCGTGCGCTTGCGCCGCGGTCTGTTTAGCTCGGTGTGAGCGGCGCGAGATGCAGAGATATCGTGTGTGTTAACCGCTTAATCTACTGTTAGGCAGTTGGTCTAAAAACGCGGCACTATAGACGAGATGGAAAAGTCGAAAACAGAAAGTTTGAATTTGAACTTTGTTTTGACTATACTGCGATTTTTAATTTGAAGCCAGAAATATAAACAAACGTCTGTCATTTTCTAGAACAAAACCGTTGACTTTGACATTCATACCATACTTTTTGTACTGGAAAATGACAGTTGTTTATTCCTCAAATTAAAAATCCTAGTATAGTTAGGAGACAAACCTACTGAAAGTCCTGACCTCTCCGAGGGGGGCCCCTTAACCTCTCCGAGGGGGGCCCTTAACCTCTCAAAAACCGAGAGTAGTTGGGACTGGTCGCGATTTTGAACCTTATGCCATGGTAATAAAATTTAAAAGCTATAACGGAAAAGGGGCTGTCACTGTCTCTTGCATGGGAAATTATATTAGGCCGAATAATAAAAAGTTTAACCTTTTACGTGTGTCCCAAATGTAATTTCGTAAAAAAAACGATAAAAAATTAAGAAAGCCATCTACAGGAAATGAGGTTTCATATTTATGTGATTACACTCTTTGGGTATTTATTTGTTAAAAATATCATCGTCCAAATGTAAATGTGTGGTCACGGCACTCACTTAACGAAACCTAAAATTTCCCAAAAGCAGCTCGGAGGAAAGATTCTGCGACGCACAGGAAACTAGTCTCCATGGTTACTTGCGTTCTCAATGACCTTGGTTGCCCCAATTTTAGTTTTTCCAGTGTTCAAAGTTCTACACCCATTCTCATTGGCGGCCAAGATCTCATCAGGAACGCCAGAAACCGTGGAGACGATTTTCCCATGCATCGCAGAATCTTTCCGCCGAGCCGTTTTGGGAAATTTTAGGTTTTGGTTAAGTGAGTGCCGTGACCATGAGGGTTTACATTTCAAAGACGATATTTTCAATAAATAAATACCCAAACTCACATATATAATAAAACATGTGTCCTGTGAATGGCTTTCTTAATTTTTTGATATTAATTTTGGGAATATATGAAGGAAAATGATTCGCCAATAACGAAACATTTCCTTCCAATGACAGCTATTTTTTCTTTATTCTTACAGTATCAGTATCAGGGAAGAAGGCCCTGCCCTGCCTTTCCCAAACAATTTGTCAGAAGAACAATTTTTGCAAAAAAGATGCCGCAAAAGGAACACAGTAAACTCCTTTGTGAACACAATAAACTCCAAGGTGATTTGGGGCTACCCCATCGAAGGCATAGGTACTGGTGATATGGAATCTACCAGACCCATTAGGATAAACAATCTTAGCGTCCTGGCTTTTCCCATACGTAAACATTAAACATACGCATTTATAAAGAGGCACATACATTGCTTCTGACCCCACCCTGCATCGTGGGATCCAGAAACATTGACATCACACACATGTAAACATCCAAAACCTAGGTTTTTTTCTTTATCCGCAGCCGGGGATCGAACCGGGGACCACTCGCATGGTAGGAAGAGCCCAACCACAACGCCACAGAGGTTGTCAAACGGCGTGGCAGAGACACAGCTGTGCCCACGTTAAGCTAGCCATTAAAATCTCTATTTAGCGTGAAAGGGGCGAGCCTTCTTATAAGTGACTCGGGAGACTACTAATTGATATATCACTAAATCTATTAGGAATCAAAATTATACCAAGAATGCGCAAAAGCATCCGCTTTCATCGCAATCTCAAATCTCCGGATCACCACCATCCAAGATGGCGTCGGTACGGAAGCGCACAGCTGCGCGCGCGCACAGCGAATAATTTTCCGCGTCCGTGCGCCTGCGCGTAACTGTTAACGGTTTAATGATGGCCGCCAGCGAATGCTAGACGGTACAGAGACATGATGGACGCACTTCATTAGATGAAGTATCTCGGTGATTTGAGCATTGGGTAATGATGAGCTAGCCCCCTGTCACGCAAAATGGAGTATGGAGTAGGCGCTATGTTATGTTGTTGGGTAAGCTAGGACCATAACTGTAGTGCCAATATTGTGTGAATAACTAGAGCATTAATGTCTCTTTAGAGGCGTGTAAACACACATTTATGGAGCCCAACATGGTCGTCACCGAGAGGCACAGGTCTTTACACGAATTCGAGTAGGTTTGTGTCTCTTCAAATAAATAAAGGTGTTTGTGCTCTTTGGCATAGCGGTCAAGGTTCTGCACCAAAGCGGGAGTTCCAGAGATCGAATTCCGGCGATTTTTGTTTTCTCTCTGACTCTGTGTTTTTCGTTGGAAACATTAACCCCTCTAGCCGATACAATTTCTTGTACCTCAATGTAATATTTGAGACATAGATTTAGATATAAGATCTCTACCTAATACGTCCCAAGCATTATTACATTTTGGTCGTAACAAAACACACTGGCCTGCAAAACTAAGTATCACAGTTTTAAAATTGCAATAATTTTTTAAGTACACAAGATACATACTTTCAAAATAAAAAGGAGTCGAAAAAGAGTTTAATTTTGTACTATAGTTTCAAGTTGATAAAAATTGGTATATAACATTTTCTATTTTATAAGAAAAAAAGTGTAGTACTTAGTTTTGCAGGCGAGTGTGTTATTTCCTGACAATTTTTTATAACATCTTTTGCCAAAACTGCAGCTTGTCTATTTATTAGCTAGCTAAGTAGCTAGAAGAAGAAGCTAACTATACTCAATTTAACAGACACGTGCAGTGAAGTCATATAAAATCCCGCAGTTTCCTGGTGTATAGGTTTACGTTATCGGTAAGTGGTGTGAATAATATGCCATTATAGCAACTGGCCGATACTCTGTTAACTATTGATAGGTTAGGGATAGGGCAGTATATGTATATTGGGTGCTTACCTATGAAATTGGCGAATTTTTCTTACATATTCAGGAGTTCATAATTCGAGTAATTCAATAGCTATTTCCAGTTTTTTTATATTGTTTTAAAATTAATTTCAATATTTTACATCTACTTATTAAATTTTCTTTTAATTTTCAGTTTGTTAACTAAAATGTTATCTTCAAAATCAGTGCCTCCTAAATGTCATCCATTTTCATGATAATATTCGTAATATTTTTTTACAGCTGACACTTTTCAAAAATTATATAAAAATTTCTGTTAGCTAAATGTTGTCTCATTCATACACAAAATACTTTTATTCTGAAAATTTAGTTAACTTCAATTTCTCCATACAAAACGCCAATTTCATATGTAAGGAACTAATATTCGAGACTTAGGAGCACTTGATGGTAACTCTAATTGCTTGATTTACCCGGAAAACGTTAATTGTACGGCGAGAAGCATCGGGTAAGTTTGCGCCAAGGAGGCGGAGGTAATTTGTTCTGTCAATAGTGTCCACTAAAGGAACTGATGTTGTGGAACAAAGTTACGAAAGTAGCTGCAAAGTAACAACAAATTCCCTTTTTCACACTTCCCCGCAACCTTTTTCAGGGTTCCGTACCCGAAGGGTGCCAAACGGGACCCTATTACTAAGCCCCCGCTGTCCGTCCGTCCGTCTGTCACCAGGCTGTATCTCATGAACCGTGATAGTAAGACATTTGAAATTTTCACAGATGGTGTATATCGTTTGCCGCTGTAACAACAAATACTAAAAAACAGAATAAAATTAATATTTAAGGGGGCTCCCACACAACGAACGTTTTTTTCTCGTATTTGAAATATTCACAGAATATTTAGTTACATATTCACGTTAAAAATACATAAATAAATTAAAATAAAACAAATATTTAAGGGGGCTCCCTTTTATTGTATAAACGTGTATTTTTTTGCCGTTTTAATAGATAATGGTACGGAACCCTTCGTGCGCGAGTCCGACTCGCACTTGGCTAGTTTTTTTTATTTGAATACCTCTTGTTAAAACGGACGGACAAGCGAAGTATTTACTAACCAGTAGTCCGCTAATCAGTAGCACCGCACATACATACATACAGGTTGTAAGTGCAGGTAGTTACATATATTAATATAGCGAGGTAAAATTTACTTTCACCATGAAATCTCCTTATAAACAAACAAAACTAAAGTTATATTTGCGGTTTTTAATAAATGTTTCATATCTTAAAAACTGCTTATTTTATTTTGCTCAAACTAATTTTTGTTGAAAGTTTTTATTGAGATACACAACATATATTTTTTTAGATTATTCACTCTCTCACTTTAAAAAATATTTTCCACTTTGTAAGGGCATGTCTCTCTAATGATTAACTATGTGGAAAAGTCGTTTTAGGAACCTCAACGTCATTTTAGAGACTTATCTATAAACACCCTACACATATAGGTTTATTGATAAAAATATTTTTGGGTTTCAGTTCCATGTATAGAGACCCCTGATTATTTTATTTTTGAAATTTTTGTATAAAAATCGTAAAGCGTTTTAAACAGTAGATCTACATACCAAGTTGCAACTGCATAGTCTTGATACTTTTGGAATAAAGTTGCTGTGACATACGGACGGACGGACGAACAGAGGGACAGACGGACTTGATTAAACTATAAGGATTCCTTGTTTCTCTACGGAACACTAAAACTTAGACTATTTTGGACTATTCTTAAGATGACGAATATAAAATATAAAATATCCTTCTTTAATCTTAATAATATTGATACTACTTACTGCAGGTTTTAGTTTAATCTTTACATATTACTCTATTGTTTAAGTTCAGTCTTAGACGATTGACAGCTATTCATGTTTATGAGTATGCTCAACTTCCCACCAGGGCCGGACTCGAACTAGGGGCCCATGAGCTAGAATGCAATACAGTGCAGCCGTGGGTGAATACGAACGTCGCGTCGGGGCGGTACGCCGAGCCCAATTTAACCTAAAATAATGTTTTAAATCTGATCATATGACCAGCTGTTTTTGACCAACAATACTAGCGTTCAGGGGGCTGATGACTACAATAGTATAAGTACTATTTAAATCGCAAAAGCACCTAGCCATGTCGATGGAAAATTATTGACAGATCAAAAAGTGCGTTCCGATTTCACTGTAAATTATTTATGACTACTGGCGCCAATCAATGACGAAATTGCAACTAGGTACCATTCGGTTCTGGACAATGTAAATAAATTCAATGAAATAAAATGTATTAATAATTTCCATCATCATTATTTTTCTGATCATCTTTCCAGATGTTTATCACAGACGCTTTGTATTCTGTGATCCATATTTATACAAGTGTCTATTCAGGGTAGGGTTACCATATACCAGGCTTTGGCCTGAAATCTCAGGGTTTTCAGGTCCATCTCAAGATTCCGACCGGATGGAAATTTCCTGAGTTTTAGAATTTTTAATAAAATCTATATTTTTCTAAGATATTGTATATTACAATGATAAATAATTATCTTCCTATTATTTGTTATTGTAATAAATAAGACCTAAAAATTTACATTTAATTAGCTGACCATATTTTAGGGAATGATATAACCCATAATTATGAACAACTTTTCCAAAGAAACATGTGGTCGCAAACGAAAAAAATATTTGGGTCTCCCATAGTAACTTGTAATCAGCTGATTGGGGCAATGTACTCAGGGACGATATTTTTTTCATTTGCGACCATATGTTTCTTGGGGAAAGTTATTCATATAGATGGGTACAATCATTCCTCAAAATATGGTCAGCTAATTAAATGTCACCTATATAAACCGATGAGGGCTCTACAGTGCTTGCCACCTTTGTGACACACCATGCACATTGGTCTCACTCGATAAGAGATTATGGACACTTGTCTCCACAGTCAGTCGATGGCCATAGTCACAAACTACGCACTTACCACCGGGTTATGAAGCAGCAGAGTCCACAATCGAATTAGCATTTTATATCTATAGGACATATCGACCCTTTGACCCACTGACTGAGTTGCCATTGCCACCATATTTAGTACCCAGTGTGTTGACTACCGTTAAATGGCAAGCATGTATTTAACCTAACCTCTATCTGGTAAGTATTAAGGTGTAATTTGTTATTTTTTTTGTCAGGTCTTGATATGATTTCGATTTTATCTCATCGTCACTTTGTTTGGAAATTGTGTACGGGTTCCGCTGGTAGTTAACTATAATACGGTCAAATCCCACATATTTAAATAGTGGTATTTACGAGTGCCTAAGTATAACGTGTACATACTTCATTATTTAGATACTTTTACGGCATACTGGTCGCTTGTGATAAAAGCTGATATAAAACTAGATGATAATCTCTTGAGACCAGATTCCAAAGCATCGTGCAGCAGGTTCCAAAAATCAGATATAACTAGGCGTTTTGATGCTGAGGCTTGGGCTAGCCCCCTGTCACGAAAAACGGAGTATTAAATAACTGGCTATGCGTATATCAAAAGAGTGTACCTGTATGTGTTGTTTACTAATTCGACAAAAACATCGACAGCATTTAACTATTTCCAATTTTTATTTTGTATTTAATTCATCTAAGAATGTGTATTTACTATCAACAATTTACCAACATGACCTAAATAATGTTCAGCTTATACGGCCCGAGACTCGACTGGCTGGCCCTCAGTTGGACCACAAAGGCCGCAGCATCCGACCTTGTGGCCCACTAACTGCACCACGTCTGTTTATTCACGATTGTCCATTTGTTGGCACATCGGACGAGTGTTTGTCCAACGCTTCGGTTTGGGTAAAGAATACCTTCGTTGGAGAATCGGAAATGTGTCAATCTTCGTCCAACCTTGTTAGGTTGGCGTTAGAAAGTGTTTAAGGTATTCGGTTTCGTAACTTAAAGGTACATGGTAGGTGAAATCTTTAATTTAGACCAGCCCTTAAACAAACCTTCTTAACAACATTGCTGAACTATCCTCCTGTCATGCAATAATGGAGTATTTAATTATGTACTTGCTCATCGCTGCAGATATTTGAAAATTTGGTTACGATGTTCGGAATAGTAACATTAGGAAATGGGTCAGTATAACCGGCGTAGAAGACCAGTGTAGGAAGCAGGAATAATTACGCGTCGAAAAAGTATGCGAATCGAACTGTCAGTGACTCTTATGGCCAATGAAATAAGCGTCATTTCATCTGAACTCGAACACTTTTTCACTCTGGTAATTATTCCTGCTTGAGCCACTGTTCTGCGTGTCGAAAAACCAGTATAGAGATTCGAAGCTAACAGCCAAAATCTCCAGTGAGGAGAAGTAAACTTTAAGAGGAAGAAAATGTAATGAAAATTGTTAAAAAGTGGCAGTATTTCCTCACATATTTTGCTGTTGAATGAGCAGATGAAGAGGATTAGCAAATGCTTCAAATGTTGCTCTACAAATGCACTAATGTCAATGATTTCTGAAGACTCCAGAACATTCCGTAAATTGGCACCATCGAGTAGATATTACATTCAAATTCTAAAACAGGTTCATCAAATATTTGACTAATTCTGTGCTTGGCTCTCAACAAATTCTCTCCTTCGATAGAGCAGGTTGGTGAGGTGCAGCGTAGATAAATAAGAGAGATAAGCATCTCTCTCACTATAAAAGGCAACGGATGAGAAATGCTAGCAAGCAAAAGTGTTTTCACATCCTCCCTTACTTTCTTTACTGGTTCATTCATTGATCTCTCGATGGTAGATAAAGATGTCACGCCAAGGTGCGTTAGGCATCCATCCACACAAGCGACAATCAAATTGTTGATGAATGCCATGCTAAAAATGTACGGCCTATTTTAAGAAACTTATTTGAATATTTCGAGTAATGGATGTCTCATTTTTTATTAATAATGCCCCTCGTGACGTTTCTTGTTCGCAGTTTTAGAACGGTGGTAATTGAGGCTGGCTGTTTCCGATTATAAAACTTTAGGACTTTAATATCAGTATAATAATAATAATAATAATACCTTGGACACTATTTACACACATTGATCTTTGTGTGTAGTATTAGTTTTTGTTCCGACTGACATATTCGTTATCGACTGACAGTAAAACTGTTGACACTTGACAGTTTTACAGGAAAGCCAACTAAACGGCGAAGGGAATGTGAACAAATTACGCCGCAGAGGACATTTTTTTTACGGATATTTCAGTAATCCTGTAATATTTTTTGGATGGGAATAACGTGGTAATTATTTCGAAAGGGTTTTCTCAGTTTGGTACCACTACATAAATATCAGAATTATCCTTTAACTCACTGGCCCTGGGTTAACGGAAAGGAGCAAGTGGGGGAATATTTTTATAGAAACTGCAAACATGAAGTAGGCCGTAGTAAATATTTGCCCATTCGTGATTTCAAAAGTGTACCGGACCAAAAACAATCTGATTCAGTATGAGCTAATCAACATTCCTGTCTGCTCTTTCTCCGGAACACATGGCGTGAAGCTATGTAAATTGAACCAGGTCTGGGTATTTCGATAGATAACAAACGAGCATTATCCTAATCTACAGTTAACTGGCTATTACAATTATTTTGTAATTTGAGAAATTTCAATTTGCAATATTGGTACACCTTACTGGTAAACTCTCCGCACGTACGTCACTTCCGTAGGAAGCGAGAGATGTATGAATGTATGGTAGGACTACAAGTGTAGGTCTTTAGTCTCTGCCTACCCCTTTTCCGGGACAAAGTATGCATTATGTAATAAGTACCTACCCACACGTGTAGATCTAAATAAAAATAAACGGATAAAACATATCTTTAATTAACCTTACGTAACAATAAATTAATAGTTGTTACAACAATGGATTTAGTCTGAAGTGACAGACATTCTGACAGTCGGAACATAACATGTAAAACAAAACTTCTCTTGTATTTTTCATGTAAGACGGCAAAGCAAACTCAAATTTTATTGTAAGCAGGCAAAAAAATGCACTTTTACAAGAGAGACATAGAAAAAAAAAATAATTATCCACTGAATCTGATTATGGTTTGAGTTTGAATATTCAATATTCAAGGTTTGATTCATGGCTGAATCTCGCACAGGAAAAGGAAACTCCATTAACTCTACCAGTGCTTCGGATATACGCCCGTCATTTAACAAGAAACACTAGGGGGTATATTTTTTTTTATTTTTGTAATTTTTTTCTATCCCGCAATATGCAATAATATATCATCTAATCTAATGACAATATTACAACATCGTTTTTATAAGTGACAATAAGATGTCTCTAAATAATAATTTCACAAAGCAAATAAATAAGAACAAAGATAAGTTGTAATGAACATAACTTATAAGAAACCACAGTGAACAAGCCCCCCCCCAAGCAGCACCAGTTCACGAGTATGACTTGTGCACCAGCCATCACCACCCTCGCCATATTTGAGGGAGAGGAGCACCCGCTATTTTAGTACTCCATTGTATTACGAACCTTTTATCATTAGGGTAAGCAAAGCAGGGATATTTCACGTCTTGAGAAAGTACGACGAGTAAGTTGACTGAATGAAGAATCGTTTGAAGGAGCATTATCGTTCTCTATCCTAGATTGGAGCTTTGTATATATTAGTTTATTTATGTGTATTTATATTTTTATATAATATTTATGTACTTGTGTATGTAGTGTATCTAGCAGTTAGTTCTATAGTTCAGTAATATAAGTATGAATGTATCTTATCAGAGCACATAGGTCTATCCTGTATATTAAATTATTCATATCAACCTTGGGTTTGCTGGAAGAGATCTCTATTTAGAGATAAGCATGCCTTTGTAGATGTCCTTTCTGTCTTATTATATCTTATGTCGTTTTATGTGCAATAAATATATACGAATATACGAATGTAATTTTCATTTCTTTGTGCATTACTTAAGAATCAGTAACAAATCGATGTAGTTACCAACTCTTTGCTGAGTTGGAGTCATTTAACTAACGAAATATGCATACATAATCATCTATTCCCTTTTATGATGTGAATGAGATGTCTCCGTAACATATAGGAATATTTTTTCCTATGTATTACGTAGAAAGTGTCTCCATTAAGAGGAAGATGATCATACCCAGCGTCTTAAATACCATTCAACAGCACACAAGCAACAGCAAACGCCTGTTCCCGTCAAGTCAAGTGGCCATTTTTAAGTGAGGTTTTATGTTTTAGGTTGTAGATGTCTTTATTTTTTTTCAAAATGGTACAGGACAAAAAAGAGGTTGAATATTTATCTTTTATTTAAACTAATATTTAATTAATCATTTGTGTTTTCTTCCATAGCTTCTTGTCACTTTCCTGTCATTAAAACTTTCCTGTTGAAGTTTTGCTGTGAATAAACGTATGTCTATGTCTATGTCTACTCGGGCGGCTAATATACAGTTGCAGGTGTCTGTGTGTACATTCGTTGGGGTACTACAAGTTCACTTAGAGGTTTGCCACCTTACCTCAGCAATACCACAGCTGTAATTAACTTCGGATGATAGATCGATTGCGAGCGTAATAGAGTTGCACAAGCGCGGGTTCACTGCAGGTAATATGTTATAGTCGTAACTACGAGAGGTTCTAAAAAATCTGAGTTAAGCACGCGCGCTTTGCAGCCTTTCGAAGAATGTGAAGAGATGAATATCTGATTGCGTAAGTCTCATTAATGAGTAAGTATTAACGAGTTACAAGTATGGAGTTTTTGTTACTGCGCTTTGATTGATCATGCATTACTTTACCTATACTAACTTTTAACAGAACGGAGTAGTTAGATTTTAAGGTGTAATTAGATTTGATTAACATAAATTATGATATCGGTACAGTACAATTATTTAAACTTACCCATTTGACATTTCTCGGCTTTAAATTTTTTGTCTGTTTTCAGTTTTTCCAGCGTATGGTACAGTTAGGCTTGACCTTCCTAGTATCCGGGTAATGACCTGTGCCCCTCGAAGGGGACATTAGTGTGCTACATTAATTATGATTATATTATTAGATTTTCTCTTATAATACTCTTCATGATACACCTCTGTGCCAAATTTTATGTTTCCGAGACCTCTTGATCACTTCCAGCGACTAGAACCGAGAAGTGTGGAGCAATAAAGTCAAGGAAATGTCCAGTTGACGTATTGAGTAAATACAATTTGTCGACCCGAATGCCCGAGTCGGCAGTGACCCTGCCTACGATGCCAAGCGTCCCAGGTTCGAGTCCCGGGAGGGGCAAATATTTGTTTGATGAAAACGGATGTTTGTACCCTAGTCATGGTTGTTTATCTATCTAAGTACAATATTTAACTCTATAAGTATGTGTATCGTTGTAGAGAATCCTAGTTTGGGGCTTGATCAATGTGTGTAAATAGTGTCCAAGGTATTATTATTATTATTATTATCATTAATCACATGTAAATGATTTAAGTACCGCTTAATATCAAACTAGCTCTGACATTTTCCTGAGCGAGAGCCCGGGCCCATGGCTTTGAGTCCCGCCAGATTTTATCGCAATACTTTTGACAACTCCATACATCATCATCATCATCTCTGGGCCAATCATCGACCATCGACCATCGACTTCAACCCTTTAACGGACAGAGGGCAGACGTATGATCACCATATTTTGAACCTTGTGACTTGCAATAAACTTAAACATATACACACAGGCACAGGCATATCCTATGCCGTAGGAACGAGAAATAGCGCCGTCACACACATATAAACATCCAAGAGCTGTTTTTTTTTGTTCACCCCCATCCGGGGTTCGAACCCGGGAGCTCTCGCATGGTAGGCAAAGCCACAAACGCTGCGCCACAGAGGTCATAATAAAAGTCCAAACCAATGAAAAAATTCCAAAAAGTTGCCCTGTAAAGGGTCTAAGCCCTACACGGCAAAAACTGTAGCTAAGTTACTAGTAGGCATCCAAGTTGCTATAGTAGCCTTACCCAATCTTTAAAACAACCCAGTAAGCATTAAGGAGTCATTACCCACCAACTTACCACCCTTACACCACTAGTCAGAAACGCGAAGTATGGTGGCACTGTACCGCTTAAGGCGTATATCTGTCACCGTAAAATCCGTTTGTTGATAAACATACGCGTTAGTTGATCAACTATCGACAGATAGTTAAACAAACCGACAGGGTTTAGTATTTACGTTTCTTTTGTTTTTACATGTCAACCTAACACGAAGACTATTCAGGGGCTTCGCTGCGCTCGTCCGCTCCAGTCTTCACCTAAGCTACCGCAGTGCTTGCCCTGGTATTTCGTTTGCAATTCAAGTTTAAACCAGTTTACTATATAACGGTTTTAACTGTGAATTTATCAACTAACGCGTCATATAGTAAGCAGTACGCTACAGTTTACTATAATAATAATAATATCTTGGACACTATTTACACACATTGATCTAGCCCCAAAGTAGGATTCCCTGTATCTTGGGTACTAGACAACGATACACATACTTATATAGATAAATATTATACTTCAATAGATAAACAACCATGACTAGGGTAAAAACATCCGTTCTCGTCAAACAAATATTTTCACCCACAGGGACTGGAACCCGGGACCCTTGGCTTCGTCAGGCAGGGTCACTGCCGACTCGGCCATTCGGGTCGTTAATATCTGACTATGTGTCGATAACTGAACACCTTACGAGAAAAAAAACGTTAGTTTATCAACTAACGGTTTTGACAATCTTACGGTTACATATCCACTATTTACCAACTTGGATCACTAAAGGTCAGCGCTATTATAGAATCCTAGGCGATAAAAAGTGTTATGGTAAATAACACTTTTTATCGCCTAAGATTCAACTAAATGGGTAACATTTAGTTGAATCTTTATGCCACTTTAGGACTATAAGTCATCACTCATAGAAGTCTTGTCTTATCGCCTGTGGTTTGTTGGGAAATGTACAAAACCACACAGTAAGCACCCCAAGCACATTCAAACATGGAGATATTTCGATATTAATGAAGTACTATTTCTACAAGTGAATGAAGTCACACCTAACAGCCTGCCGGTAGGTAAGTAATAAGCTATTCGTGAACGGCACACCCTGAGTGCTACACCTTAGCCCTTTGGCAGACAGAGCGAACTTGATAATTGACGCGAATTTTAACTGGTGTACTTTGTAGTATACTTTTCCCGGGTTCGAGTCCCGGTGGGGGCAAATATTTGTTTGATGAGAACGGATGTTTGTAACCTAGTCATGGTTATTTATCTATCTAAGTATAATATTTATCTATATAAGTATGTGTATCGTTGTCTAGTACCCAAGATACAGGGAATCCTAGTTTGGGGCTAGATCAATATATGTAAATAGTGTCCAAGGTATTATTATTATTATTATTACTTGTACTTCCTGTGCAATCAAATGGGACGTTGCATGGCGTTACTGGTTGAGGACTCGTTTGTGATTCAGCCAGTGTACAGGTTGTCCCGTAACTTAACGTCAAGCGAGCACCAGGAGATACGCCTGCTTCTGTCGCTGCCATTTGGATAAATTAGGCACTTGATCAACGGGCCGGTTCGTTAACTAAGGCCCGGGATTCGATCAAGTAGCTAAAGTTCCGCCGGGGAAGAAATTGAATGAAACGTTTAACGAGTTGCCCGACGTGATTAGTAGAATGTTTAACACAAGACAGTTTTCAGTGTGGCCTAACCCAAAGGTTTTACACGTACACACGACAAAGAAGATCGGTTTGCAGGGCACACAAACACCAGTCTTTGTGTGCGTAACGTTGCCAATAGCTACGATTAGCAATGCACACTAACACAGTATTCGTGTTAATGTCGCGTCTGTGTGCGTTTTTCTGATCCCATACATTCATTGATTATGACGCAAGTTTTCACAGCTTTATGCAAAGTAGTCGATAGCCTAGTGGATTAGGTGCTAGAATTACGATATGTAGATAAAGGTTCGATCCCTCAAAGGAAATTATTTTTTAGAAGCTACGAGTATTATTAAATTCACATAGCATCGAATATAAATTGATTACAATTGTTTAACCAAACTAGAGTTCGAAGAGTTGTAAACTTGCCCGGTAAAAAGGCCATAGTCTACCTTCTTTATTTAAAATGTAACAGCTACCCTCTTTAAAATTGTTTTGCGTCTGCGCGCTCTCAGCATTAGTTGTATTGCATTTCGTTCCTTGTAAATTGTGATTGAGATTTGTTATCTATCATGGAAAGTCATCTATCCACTTTTAAAAAGGCGGAAATCATTGTTTTGTATGAACAAAACATTTCAATTAGCGAGATAGCACGACGTTTAATGATATCGGTGAGTTATGCATATAAAAAATAAATTTGAAGGTTTTTTATAAATTATGATTATAATTATACCTTGTGTTACTACTTCATTGTATTTTTTTCTTATTTTACAGAGAAGAACAGTGCAACTGTGGGTTCATAGGTATGCAGATTCTGGACATGTTGAAAGTCGTCGACCAGGCCCACAGCCTGTAGCCTACACAGCTGCATCTGATCGCCATCGCGACATCATTGCAGCGCATAACAGCAATCCGTTTGCCAGCACCCGGTCTACGGCGACACTTCATAATGTAACACTACAAACAGTTCGCAATCACTTACGAGCTGATGGTTTAAGATGTCGGAGACCAGCGAAGAAGATTATGATGTCTAATGAGCATCGTGAAGACAGAGTGCGGTTTGCCCGTGAATATTTGGACTTTGATTGGTGTAATAATGTTGTTGTTTTTAGTGATGAAAAGACTTTTAGATCAGACAAGGATGGGCGTAAAATACTGTGGAGAAGAAATAATGAACGATATAGTTTAGCAAACATTCTACCGTGCAGGTGTAGTGGCCGTATTACTTTGGGATATTGGGGATGGATGTCGTCGATGGGCCCCGGTGAATTAGTGCAAGTGAGTGCTCGCAACACTGCTCAAGGATACTTGGATATTTTACAGAACGTCATGTTACCAACCGTACGAACTGTATATCCGGATGAGCATATATACTTTGTCCATGACAATTGCGCTGTGCATCGCGCCCATATTGTGCAAGAATGGTTTAACAAGCAAGAATCCTTGACAGTTATTGACTGGCCTTCTAAAAGCCCTGATTTAAACCCCATCGAAAATCTATGGGGACATATGGTGCTCAATTGGGATCCATCGAATGTGAGATCTAGGTCTAATTTAGATGAAGTTGTTACTTCAACCTGGGAGATAATGCGAGGCACTGACATGTGTTGGAATATGGTCACTGGCATGAGAAGTAGACTACAACAAATAATAGTAAGAGAAGGAGCTCCACTAAGATATTAAATAAAACATAACCATTAATATGTGAAAGCTTTGTGTTATCATAAGATAAGGTGATTTATATGTCTATGATGTTATTGCTACTTCAGGTTAGAAGTTATCACATAATTTCTAATTGCTTAGCATGTTGATTCATAGCTTATATATCATCAACTGCGACATCTGTCCTTGTCTGACTAAAACTAAAATAAGTAAATTAAGTGTAGTTTATTATAACAAACTAGTAATAAATTATTATTAGGACGAAATATAATTTTGTTTTATTATGAAAAAAATAAGGCTGGTTTCACCACATGCTGATAAAGCCTATCTGTCAAATAACGCCATACAAAAATCTAAGTTTAACTGGCAGATAGGCTTCATCAGCAGTGGTGAAACCGGCCCTTAATCTAGAATAAATATTTGGTCTGATCAATAATAATTAAAAAAAAGTATCTAAAAAAAAACATCACCATGCTTTTTCCCTCCTTGATAGAGGATCGAACTCAATACCTCAAAGTCATTAGTCTGGCATCTAACCCGTTGGGCTATCGTCCACTCTGTAGGAAGCGGTAAAAACTAGTCTTATATTCAACGAAGACACATAGTGATTGTATGCTCAGACAGTATTATAATATCTGTGACTGTGCTGTGACGACCAATGTAACGCACACACATTCAAGTCAGCGATTCGTGTCGCAACGTTACGCACACAAAGAGTGGCATTTGTGTGCCCTGCAAACCGAACTTCTTTGCCGATTGTACGTATTTCGGCTAATTTGACTCTGAAATGAATCAGCTGTTGCGTAAACGCCATCTTGCAAAAAACTGGTTGGGGCGTTTCTCAATTTATCTTATCAAAGGCTGACTTTCGGTTAGGGAGGTTGTCAAACGAAAGACGATGCTGTATTTGAATCAAAATACGATAGTTACATTCAGGGCTTGGCTAGAATATTAAAAAAATCTTTGAAGATAGGATTTTTTGTAAATATTTGCAAAATCGGTAATTTGTCATATATTTCTGGTAACTGTAACAACAAATTATCAGTGAACCATGTAATAGATTTTTTTAATATATTTTTCCAGGCTATGCAAGGCCTCATGAGGCTCAGGACCGGAGTGGGTGGCGTGTTAAAGAAGAGACCTATACCCAGCAGTGGGTGAATGTGGGCTGGTTGATGATGATGAGACTATGCAAGGCCTACATCCTGGTACTTACTTGAATTTGAGTAACAGGACACATTTATATGTGTATAACCTAAGTTACCGACCGATTTAGTTCCTACCAGTAGCTCCGTGTGCAGAAGGCCTTATTCGTATTTGACTTACATCAACTATTTGCTAATCCTATCAGATTGAAGTCCAAATAGGGCCTAGACCTGTGGAATGCAGAGGTCGGATGTCAGATTGTTTCACTTGGGTCGAGTATTTTTTACCAGCGACTTAAAACAGTATAGTCAGGTGGTCTTGTTGAGTTTGTTAGAGGCAAATCAGAGTCTGTTTCGTTCATATAAGTTACATATAACTCGAATTGGTACACAATATTGCTGGCGTTGTTTTCCTCCACTGTTAATAAGGTAAGCAGGGTAACCCAGAAATTGATGAAAATGCTCTAGTAGGAAAGTAAATACAATGAAAAATGATAATAGTAAATTTAGCCCATTAATATCACCACCGAGGCGCACAGGACTTTACCCGGATACGAGTAAGATTAGGCCTTACTCCACCACGCTGGCTCAGTATACACCACGTAGCGATGGTGGCCGGGAACGTCCGATAATGTGCTTAAGATATATTAATTATCCCATTGGTACATGGCCAAGTTTCGAATCTGCATATCCTGTGTGAGAAGCAAGCGTAAAACCCATAAGACCACGGTGCTCTTAACATTATAGTAAATAGTAGTGTATGTAACTGCTACATAATGGAGGGCATTAATACTCGAGAGTGGGTTTCATAATAATATCACTTGAGAGTTTTAGTGCCTAATTATGTACAGTTACATACACTAGTTTATCTACACACATATCATAAGCTCTCTTTGATGTATTCAGGAACCGCATGTTTGACCGGTATTGTGGCATTGAGTTTTTTAGTTTGTTTCGTAGTACCAACTTCACAGACAAAGTAGGGGCGGCACGCAGGCCGGCGTCGGCGTTCTAAATTTGAATGTCATAATATGTAGAAAATTTACACATAATGGTCATAATGTGAAATTTTCCAGATAAGAAATGAGTTTTTACAAAGTAGTTCAACATTATGCTGATCGTAGTAACGTGCAGTTTTTGGACGCAGTAAAGAAGGTTTACGATACGTGTGTAGATAAATAATATTAAACCCTATATTTCTCGAAAACGACATTCCAAGGCGCAGTGTTATTTCACACGCCTGCAACTACTATACTACGAGTACCTTGCAGATAGCTAGAAGCCGACGTTCTACGAACCACACTGGTTCGCTCCTAACTAGCCGTATTGCCCAATTTCCGACTACTGCCTCGAAACCTGGCTTTGCAGATTGGTAGTTGGTAGCCCGTGGCGAGACAGTCCGGTCACGAATGCTGAAGTAAGGTTTACTCGCTCACTTATAAGGAGGTCTTAACTAATTTGTAGCTAGATTCAGAATTGAGGTCGTAAATAATTTGTAAGCTAGACTCAGAGTTTTAGGTATCAATTAATGCGGCGGTTTTTGTTGTGCTCGCTGGTTTCTTGCGTGGAAATATTGCGACGATTTGACATAATATAATATCATTATATGTCATATGAAGTACTCTTGGTCTAATGGGTTTCGCGCTTGCTTCTCACACAGAAGATACAGGTTCGAATCCTGACCATGTACCAATGAGATAATTAATTTACGGACAATCAGTGTTTCGAATGACACGTCAAGCTGTAGGTCCCGGCTACTACCGCTCCGTGGTAGTGGTCGTAAAACCCATCCATCAATCCGCACTGAGCCAGCGTGGTGGAGTCTGGCTCAATCTTACTCGTATCCGGGCAAAGGCGTGTGCCCCCCGGTGGGGGCATTAAAGGTCTACATTCATATGTCCTATCACATTTAAGCGCCACATTATTTGAGCAGTTGTATGTACATTCGGCCATTGGGTAGGTAGGTATCATTTTAGGCCAACTAGCTATAGACCGCGAGTTTGTGTTAACTCGCGTTCAAAATAGTCGCACTGATGTGATACTCGCGTTCCAAATAGTCGCACTGATGTGATGAAGTGACGTAACTAGACGAATGGTCCACAACTCAGGCCATTGGCTTCCAGAAGATTCGTGACGTACCTGTAACAAAAAATATTTCATTAGTATCGCAATCCATCTTACTGACGTGTCGTAGATTGAAACAATTAATATCGGAGATATGGAAGTCAGTATTACAAATCACAAAGAATCGTATAAATTTTATTGGGTAATACCTTGTAAAACTCTGCTAGTCTTACCTGCCCTCTTTTGAAATCACTTTCTTAGCTTATTTAATAACTATTTTGTGGGAAAATGAGAGAGAGATCTCCAATGCACCAAGCGTCACTTTTACGCAACAAAGGAACACTTCGTGGTCTCGTGAGGCGATAAAACATAAACATAAACATTTATAAACAGCCACATACATTGTTTCTGGCCCCACACTAGGATACCCTGGGTCGTGGTAACCAGAAACAGCGATATCACACACATAAAAACATCTAAGAACTGGGGATTATTTTTTCATTACTCCCCGCCGGGGATCGAACCCGGGACCTCTCGCGTGGTAGGCAGAGCCACAACCGCTGCGCCACAGAGGTCATCATGCGGTTGCGAGTTCGAGTCCTGTGCTGACCATGCACGAATGAGATGATTATACGGACGTTCTAACGGTGATGGACAATATCGTTAGCAAACCTTTAATCTCCATAGGTGCGGCGACAGCCTAGCCCCCTGTCACGCAATATTAACTGGCTGAACGTGGTCACAATCGTGCCTCTGCCACCCCGTATGGGAAGAGGCGTGACGCTGTCTTGTGATGTTGACACAAAATTGCAAGAATAGGCCATGCTAAAAAATATATAACTACTACTCTTTATTTTATTTTGCGCTAGTATTTATTCGCACTTCAATAATACTGATTTACACAGCAAAAAAGGATCAACAAATAAGTTTATGTTTTAAGTATTTTTTGTTGTTCTTACATGTTCAACCTAAAACGAAGGATAAAGGGGGCTTCGCTTCGCTCACCCCCTTTACCCTTCACCTTCGCTACCGCAGAATTTTTTCCTGATATTTGCTGTGCAACTCAGTATTTTTGATGTGCAGTTTAATATTTTCCTTTATTTTGTGAAATTTTAGGCTATTTTAAGAAAATTATTTTAATATTTCGCGTAATTAAAATATATTTTTTTAAATAATTTTTAAAAGAGGCTGGTTGTTTTCGATTATACAACTAAAAAACTATACTATCAATATTTGTCAACGTTCCGACTGATATCTGCCTTATCGACTGGCAGGAAAACTGTTGATACTTGACAGTTTTACAGAACAGCCAACTTAACGAGAGCCGAGAGGACAAGTTAAGAACATTATGTTTTTTACAGATATTTCAGTAATCCTGTAATACACTGACGAGCAATGAAAAAGTTCCACCCACAAAATGCCGACAAATACCTTAATATCTCCTGAGACATATAACCTTGCTTCATAACACAATATTTACGTTTTTAATTGGTAATATTCTGATGCTCTGTTAAATGTACTTCAATATTGCAGACGGCGTCATTAAGCTAGCCTTTCCCGTTTTGGAGTAATTTGGTGCTATGTCACTGGAACTTTTTCATTGCTCGTCAGTGTATTTTGAGATGGAAATAACGGGATTTAGTTACACGATTATCTCGAAATGGCTTTCTCAATTTGGTACCTTTGTTTTTTTACATGGCCCATGGTGTTGAAAAAATTAATCAATCGTTCAAATCAATAGTTCGTTTATGGGACTTTTACAAAGCTATCCTTCCCACTTACACTAACTCAATTCGACCGAAAACTATGGAAATTCATTGGTTACACACTAAACTTCAATTTTACTCTAACTGCGTTAGTTATGACGTGGATTTGAATTACAAAATAAGGGCGCTGATTTATAGGGTTCCGTACCCGAAGGGTGCCAAACGGGACCCTATTACTAAGCATCCGCTGTCCGTCCGTCCGTCCGTCTGTTACCAGGCTGTATCACATTAACCGTGATAGTTAGACAGTTGAATTTTTTACAGATGATGTATTTCTGTTGCCGCTTTTACAAAAAATACTAAAAAAAAGACTAAAATGAATATTTAAGGGCCATACAACAAAATTTTTTTTTTTCTCGTATTTGCTCGATATTGATAACGGCAACAGGTTGACGCTTGAAATATTCACAGAATTTTAGTTATATATTCACTTTAAAAATAAATAAATAAATTAATAGATTCACTTTATTCACTATATTCACTTTAAAAATAAATAAATAAATTAAAATAAAACAAATATTTAGGGGGGCTCCCATACAACAAACGTGATTTTTTGCCATTTTAATAGATAATGGTATCTTTCCGCTTCCTTGTGACCCTTCGTGCGCGAGTTCGACTCGCACTTGGCTGGTTTTTATTTTAAATCATTCGTGATGATTCACCGTAGACATTAATCAAACCTAATACGGCCACTCCTACTCAAGAAATTAAGTTATACACCTTCTAATAGTTTAATAAATGATCCATTGATACAAGTATCATCTCAATCAACATTTGCTATGGCCTTGGCCTAATTAAGTATAGTTGTTCTGTTTATGGATTGCGTTAGGTTTGCTTTTTAAATAAACAATAATGTGATTTACTATTTCTTCTCATTGTGTTGGAATAAATTAGAAGTAGGTATAATAGGGAGGATGTGCTTTGCTGAGGATATAAGACTATAATAACAGAGACGGAATGAGAAAAAAGCTTCCTATGCCAATTTAGAAAGGGAAATATTAAACTGCACATCAATAATACCGATTTGCACGGCAAATATAGTGATTTTTACAGCAAATATCAGGGCAAAATACTGCGGTAGCTTAGAAGCAGGTTAAAGGCGGTGAGCGAAGCGAAGCCCCTTTGTCGTTCGTATTAGGTTGAACATGTAAGAACAATAAAAATACTAAAATATAAATAGTTATTTGTGTCACAAGGGGGCAAAATGATGTATTTACGGCGAGGGCGGTACATTGAATCCAGAGTGAAGGGAAGGATTCTGAGCGTAACGAAGGATTCAAGCGTTAACGCCCATGACGAAAATAATTTTGCTCCTGTGTGACACATACAATACAACTTTTCACACCGACTATGACGAAAATTTAAATTATTGCTCTAAAAAAATTAAATAACTGTACTTTGAATTATACTTTCACCACTTTTAAAGTAATAGAACAACGTAAACAAAACTTTTTTTTATAATGGCGGATTGTGAAGGATTAGGCAAAGGTCACCAAAGAGAAAATATTCCTGTGTACTTTTACTAATGTGTAAAAATAATCGAATCCAATATCACAATGATTTCGGATATCAATATTCATTATATCACAATAACAGTCATCGATAGCTTAGATTTCAGTAAAACAAATAATTTATTGTGACATTTTTTTAAATATTACGAAAAGTTCACAAATTTTGATATAACGTTGTTAAAGTTAAAACTTGAACCATGTTCGTTTTTAATCGACTACGTCATCGTTGTCGATTGTAATGTTATTTCATAATTACATTCTATTATTTTAATCTGTGTTCAATAGGTACATTGCGTAAATGCTGCATGCCAATGAATAAATTAAAAAAGTAGCTTGAACAGAAAAGTAGCATTTTGCTCCCTCTCGTCGTGGAGCAAAACTTACTTTTCCGAATGAAAGGTGTGAAAAAGTGTTTTGCTGATCCTTTTGTGCTGTGAAAGCACTTCTAGCCATTTAGAAATAACATGCAACTCTCAACGGACGGTATTTCGAAAACTATGCAGCTTTGACAACGCGGACATTTAGGCTTATAAGAGGCATCTTAGGCAGGTCTGCCTAAGATGCCTCTTATAAGCCTATTATTGATGCACCCTGTATATACAGGGTGCGTCAAGTAACACGTCATAGGGATCCAGGGGCGGGTAATCTTGTAATTTACGATTTCTTTATTACGCTACACATAACGTCAAATAAATAATGTACAAAGGCGAGCTTCTAAAGTTGAGGTGCTTTACGAACCGTGAGAACAAACGTATCAACCCAGATAATAATCTCAATATTCCAAATACCTCTGCAACTAAATCCGTATTCTCTAATCAGCGGCACTCGTATTGCCATTAATCTCTTCCCGTGCGCAGGCGCAAGGCCGACCAGCTCACGCGCACTTGTTTGCGTCCGAGATTGTTTGGACACATCACACTGTTGGCGCGGCCCGCTTAGGCAGGCTCGTACCGTAACTTGTGGGGTCATGGTATACCATGGTATAGTCACGGATTTTTCCGATGGGAGTGGCAGAGGCGCAATTGTGACCACATTCAGTCAGTTCATTCAATTCTTGATCTTTTAGGGTTCCGTACCCGAAGAGTGTCAAGCGGGACAGCATTACTAATACTTGTCTGTCTGTCTGTTTGTCCGTCAGCGGACTGTATTTGATAAACTGTAATAGGTTGTTGAAAGTTACACATGTTGAATTGTTATTTCTGTAGCCGCTACAGCTTTTGATGGACTACTACACTAATAGAGGATTTTATAAAGGCTTGTGTTTAAACGATTACCAAAAACGCACCTATTTTACCACCAATAAATTCGAAATGGCTGCCAGAATGGATAAATTTCCACCAAATTGTGTTGGATAAATGATCACCAAACTTCTTTTTATGTTTTGTGTGCTTAAGTTTATGTTTTAAGTATTTTTTGTTGTTCTTACATGTTCAACCTAACACGAAGGATAAAGAGGGCTTCGCTTCGCTCACCCCCTTTACCCTTCACCTAAGCTACCGCAGTATTTTGACCTGATATTTTTTGCAACTTTTGGTGTTCATTTATCCATTTTGGGTAGGAAAAAAATATTTTGGTGATCATTATATTTGTTGCCTTATAAATACAAGAAACGAGTTCCGAGAAAAACAGCTTCTCACACAGGAGATGCAGGTTCGATTCCTGACCATGTACCAATGAGATAAATAATTTATCTTAAGTACATTATACGGACGTTCTAACGGTGATGGAAAACATCGCGAGGAAACCTTCATTACTCCATTGCTGCGGCGATGGGTTAGCCCCCTGTCACGCAAAATGGAGTATTGAATAACGGGCTCAAAGTGGGCACAATTGTTCCTCTGCCACCCCGAATGGGAAAAGCCGTGACGCTATGTTGAGAAACGAGTTTTAATATTCCTGCCCCTGCTTATTACCAATATATACGATAATTTCGCATCATCTATAAATCATGTCGATGGCGCAATTGGTCTGGCGTCGGTTTCCTTATCTGTAGGATAGAATGGGTGCCTAGGTTAAAAATCTAGTTCAGACATGAACTTTTTTGTTTTTGTTTTTTTGTTTTTTGTTTTAATGGTGTCTTGTACGATGGTAGCTAACGAACCCTTCGTGGGCGAGTCCCACCCGCACTTGACCATTTTATCGTGACAGGCTAGCCAATAGAATAGAATAGAATTTGATAAAGGCCAAAGCTCTGTTTCAATGTTTGTTTTATTTCTCATACCCTTTGCTTATTACGATGTGTACAGAAGTGATCTAAAATACTGTAATTTTTTTGGGGATGAAAAAAGGAGTGAATATTATAAGAGTTGAGCAAATGACTAAGAATAGCGAAATTACGGGAATTGTGCGAAAACCATACTGAATTACGCGAAAAAATTACTGAATGTTTAAGCCGGCGCTAATTAGCTAAATAAAGACTGTCTTTTAGGTGAAGGATAAACGGGATGCCCGAAGCAATTTTTCAGATTTCTAGCAATGTCTCAGGCGAAATCAGTATTTTGGTCAATCAAAAACTGCAAGCACGGTCATAGTTTTACTACCCATTGATTTATAACCGTGCCAAACGCAGGAATAACCAGATGTAACTCTCAAGGGCCGCACCCATGGAGAACCTATTTGCACACACCTCCTTTGATTTCAAGTTCTAAATCTAAATTGTGCAAATCATTTCGTAATTTTCGTAATTTCTTTATTGTACTAAACAAAACAGACATACAGATAACTTATGATAGAAAAAACATGTACAAAGGCGAGCTTATCTCTAAAAAGAGATTTCTTCCAGCAAACCATGTTGGATAGGAGACGGAGATGATAGGTAAGGGAAAGAATTGCGCGTACAATTAAGACTATATTCTAATATAATACATATTACACATACATAAAACCCTATTGATAAGAAATATAGACTACATACACAGTTACATAAATACAGCATATCAATAAATATCTTACAAATATACTAATACTAATACATTATATAGCTAAATAGAAAGTGAAAGATAGTGCTTCTTTAGTCGGTTCTTAAAGATATTCAGTGATGGACTGTCCCTGATGGTGCAGGGAAGTTCATTCCACAGCCGTATAGCGCGGATTCTAAACCCGTGCTCGAAGGCTGCAGTGGAGCGTTGTGGGGCTTTAAGCATAGTAGCCATGTGAGTTCTCCGAGGCCTGCATGAAGAAAGAAATTCGAAGCGATCACGCAGGATGTTAGGGTACCGAGGGTTCCACAAAATATTGTAGAGCAGGCATAGGATATGAGAGTCCCGTCGAAGACGAATCGGAAGCCAATTCAACTCCCTGCGATGTTGAGAAACGTGATCATATTTTCGCAGACCGAAGATGAACCGAATCCCGAGGTTTTGAAGTCGTTCGAGTTTGTTCAGTTGCTCTTCATTTGCGCTTACCCAGCAAACATCAGCATAGTCAATGAGGGGAAGTAAAAGAGACTGGGCGAGAATAATTTTGGTCTGACGAGGAAGAAAGTTCTGAAGTCTCCTGAGAGAGTGAAAGGTAGCGTAAACTCGCCTGCTGACCTCGCTGATATGCGTTGACCAGTTTAACTGGTTATCGAAAACAACACCCAGGTTTTTCGCTGTGTCGCTATACATGATTACGGTACCGTTATAAGATACAGGAGGGACAGACTGTTGCTTCAACAAACATAGTGAGTGTCTGGTACCTATAATCATGGCCTGGGACTTGTTTGGGTTAACCAGTAGCCCAAATGACGAGGCCCATCCTCTAATACCCTCTAAGTCAGCGTTTAACGCCTCCACAGCGGAGTTTACATCATCGGGAGAGAAGTGGCGATAGATTTGTAAGTCATCCGCGTAAAGATGATAAGAAGATGAGAGGGCATCGGAGATGGAGTTAATAAATATAGAAAATAGAAGAGGAGAGAGAATGCCACCTTGGGGGACACCGGAGGTGAGGTCACACCAATCCGTGCAAGTCGTCTCCGATTTGATACGCTGTTTACGGTCACGAAGGTATGAGTCGAACCAGCTGATAGAATGGGAAGAGAGATTAAGAGATTTGAGAAGTTCAACGAGAATGTCAAAGTCAACACAGTTAAAGGCACTGCTGAAGTCGAGCAGGGTAAGCAACGAAAGCTGCTTCTGATCCATGGCAACCTGAATATCATCCGTCACTTTAAGTAGAGCCGTAACTGTGCTGTGACCCGGTCTGAAGCCTGATTGAAAAGGATTTAATAGGTTGTTAGAGGATAGATATTGGGAGAACTGGGTATGGACAATGGATTCGAGGACTTTTGATAGGATCGGCAAGATGGAAATCGGGCGATATTCTTTGAAGCAGGTGGGATTGGATGATTTAGGGAGAGGGATAACTAGTGCATGTTTCCAAGCAGTAGGGAAGGAGCAGTTTGAAAGGGAAAAATTTAAAATGTGCGTTATGGGCGGAAGCAGGTCATCTAGGATAGTGAAGATCATTTTTAGGCAGATGTTGTCATGTCCGACTGCTTTGGAGCTAATCGCCAACAATGCCCTTTTAACTGTGTCAACTCCGACATATCTCATGTTGAAGGGAGTGGTGTTGGGAAGTGACCTAGAACGCAGGCTCCGAAGAGTGGCTTGCTTGACGGTAGAGTCCATCACAACGGGCGGTGCGGAGAGAAATTGATTAAGAGCGTTGAGATCGACATTACCTGAATGCGTGTCCTGGGCCTGGGACTTGCCAATACCAAGTGTCCTGAGAAATTTCCACACCTGAGCAGGAGTGTACCTTTCGATACACTCAAAGATGTGGCGGCGTTTGGCGTCGCGACAGAGACGATTGCAACGATTTCGAAGCGATTTGTAGGTGAGAAAATTGTCATCTGTCGGATCCTTTTTGTACCTGCACTTAGCCCGATCTCTCTTGGTCATAAGTCGCTTGATATCATCGTTTAGCCAGGGAGCAGGCAGGTGCTTCACTCTAACTTTTTTAATGGGAGCATTTTTGTCATAAAGTCCCAGGACAATTGTATTGAAGCTGTGAATTTTGTCATCAACGCTCTCGCTCAAGATGACAGGGGACCAATTGACCACTGACTGAAATTGGTCTGACCTAAACGGAGTTTCGATATCCGATTCTTGTTGTGGTAAATCAACATTTTGAATGTATTGCAGTGCAGGATACGCTAGTTGGCGCTATACAGAAAATGCCCGCCCCGCAGTGCGTCTATGTGGACTGAGGATGGTGAGGATTTGAGTATCAAGTTTAAGTATGTAAGTATTTTGTTAATATGTATATTATACTTTGATATATGTAAGTAGTTAATATACAAGGTGACATTTAATTAGCTGACCATATTTTGGGGAATGATAGTACCCATTTTTTTTTTTTTTTTATGTTTTTTTCCCCACCCGTTTTTTTTCCCCCACCGGGGATAAAACCCCACCCGGGTTTTATCACCCACCATTATTATGAACAACTTTCTCCAAGAAACATATGTTCGTTAACGAAATTAATTTTTGGGTCTCCCATAGTAACTTGTAAACAGCTGACCGGGTCAATGTACTGAGGGACGAAAAATATTTTTCATTTGCGACCATATGTTTCTTTGGGAAAGTTGTTCATAATGATCGGTGCTTTCAATCACCAAAATATGGTCAGCTAATTAAATGTCACCTTGTTTATATTATACTTTGATATATGTAAGTATTAATAGTAGTTTATGTGACTGATACTTTGATGTGTTCAGGAACCGCATGTTCGACCGGCATGGTGGCATTGATAATTGCTCTGCTCTTGTTTAGCTTGTTCAGTAGTATCAACTTCACAGACAAACTAGTGGCGGCCCACAGGCGGGCGTCGGCTTTCGAAATTTGAATGTCATAATATTTCGAAATATTCATACATTATGGTCATAATGTATCAATATTCAGATAAGAAATGAGTTTTTACCAAGTCGTAAAGTATTATGCTGGTCGTAACTTGCTGTTTTTGGACGCAGTAAAGGGGGTTTATGATACGTGTGAAGATAAAAATATATTATATTACTCTTTTTATATGTTAGTAGGTTACTTAATTTATTGTGCACCAGACTGCCTTTACTAGCAATAGACTGTCCTATCCTGCCTAGGTTTGCTAGAAGAAATCTCTTTTTAGAGCTAGCTCGCCTTTGCGCATAAGTGTAAATGTATTTTTAAACATTACTTACCGTGCAATAAAGTATATTTATATTGGTATTGATATGACAGGACGTTCTTAGGGAAGTTTACTGCTACGTTTAGCTTTCCCCCTATCAAGCAAAATAGTCTATTCAATAACTAACTTAACATAAAGACAACTGCGCTTCTTTCGCCCGGTCGATAGCAGATGTAGGAAAAAACGCTATTTGTTTATTTAAAGCAATTCCTTTTGGTGATAAAAGGTTGCTGATTGGCCGTAATCAGAGAGTACAGAGTCACCAAATCACCTGTGCAGGTGGGCAACATTCAAACTAAGGCTCGTCATCCGCCATTTCGAAAACATGATTCTGCTCTCTGTTTCTGTCTAGTGAGTGCTCCCGTGTGTTTTGTTTGATTTAATTGTGAAAAATGCAAATAAAATGCCGAAGCCTCTCAAATGTGATGCCCGGCTAGTTATTTAAACGTTTTATCGTTTATAGGTGGGTCCAGACACGTTATTTTGTCCGTAGCTTACCTCCGTTTCGCATCAGCGTCGCGATCCAAGAACGCTAGTTTGGACGCCCGTTCGGTACGGTACAGATCCGGGCGTCCAAACAAGCGTTCTTGGATCGCGACGCTGATACGAAACGGAGGTACGTTACGGACAAAAGAACATGTCTGGACCCACTTTATGAGAGACGAGAAACGCCTCCTAGCTCCAATAATACCATTCGAAAAGCTGAATGAACGCGTAGCGGCTGCGACATGTCAGTGCTCTGTCGCAGCCGCATATGGAAAAATTAAATCACCCATTATTAAAAAACTCATTTTCATATGTGTTAATTTTGATTAAAAATCCACCTAAATATCAATTTTTTGGTGTATTATTTATAATTATCCTAATTTAACGAAAACAATCTGAAAGTAGTTACTTTTAAGTAATGTATGTCATCATAATTATGACAGTCTGCAAATCTTACCGCATAACAACAAAGAAAGCGTCACGTGATTTTCCCACGCGGGGTGGCATTGGTACAGCTCAAACTCAAACTCAAAACGTTTATTCTGTAAATAGGCCACAAGGGCACTTTCACATGTCATTTCATTTCATTTTTTACAGAACATTTGGTATTATTATCATATTATCAGAAAAAAAAAAAAAAAAAGTACTTAATTATTGTTTCTGAGAGATGTAAAGAGTCTCATGTCATAATAAAATAATTAAAATATAAATAACAGAGATGTATAGTCTCTTTAGTCAATAATACAATGATAATAGGAGATGTAAATGGTCCCCACAGTCAAGAGTTGTATAATTAAATTAATCTTTGGAGGTGTAAAAGGCCTCCAAGTGTCCAGTAAAAGAAACTCTGGCAGTGAGGATGCTCACAATTAATTAGAACAATTCAGTCCCAAGCATTTTTATCGTCTATGTACTCTTTAATACTGTAGTAAGCTTTAGAAATAAGCCTTTGCTTGATGTATTTCTTGAACTTATTAATTGATAGATCTGTCAAAGCGCTTGGGAGTTTATTGTAAAATCTTACACAATTACCCTTGAACGAGTTTTTTATTTTATGGAGCCGAGTAGTGGGCACTGCAAGTTTGTCCTTGTTTCTAGTATTAAAGTTATGTATATCACAGTTTCTTCGAAAGTTAACAATGTTCTTATGGACATACATAATATTCTCGTAAATATATTGACTATGGACTGTCAATATATTTACTTCTTTAAACTTATTTCTAAGAGAATCTCTATTATTCATTTTATAAATTTTATAAATCGCACGAACAGCCCGCTTCTGCAGCACAAAAATAGTATTTATGTCAGCAGCACTGCCCCAGAGCAGAATACCGTAGGACATAATACTATGAAAATAACTAAAATAAACTAATCTGGCTGTTTTTAAATCTGTCAAGTGACGGATTTTCCTGCATGCAAAAGCTGCAGAGCTCAGTCTGTTCGATAGCTTATCAATATGTGGACCCCATTGGAGTTTGGAATCCAACGTTATACCTAGAAACACTGTGCTGGTTACCAATTCCAATTCCTCATTTTTAATTGTTATACATGTCTGATTATTTTTAACGTTAGTAGTAAGAAACTTAACACATTTAGTCTTTTTCTCATTTAATAGCAAATTATTAACATTAAACCAATTTACCACTCTTGATATGGTATTGTTCACGTGATCATCAGTGGCGTGTTGGTTTCGCTTTGTTTTAAAAATAAGTGAGGTGTCATCAGCAAACAGTACCATATCATGACAGTCCCTTCCTAGATAGGGTAAGTCATTTATATAGATGAGGAATAGGAAGGGTCCCAATATTGAGCCCTGTGGCACGCCCAAAGAAACCAATGATCCTGGTGATCGTTCTCCGTTTACGTCTACCCTTTGTATTCTTCCGTTCAGATAAGATTTTAACAAATTCAATGACGTGTCTCTAACTCCATAATGATGTAATTTCCTGATCAATGTTTCATGAAAAACGCAATCAAAAGCCTTAGATAAGTCACAAAAAATGCCTAGGGCATCTTGTGACTCTTCCCAGGCATCAAAAATACTTTCAATGAACTGAATTCCGGCATCTGTTGTTGAACGACCGCGAGTGAATCCAAACTGTTTGTTATGCATTAGCTTATTTGATTCAAAATGATGTAATAGCTGTGATAAGATTAATTTCTCAAAAATTTTACTAAATATTGGTAGTATTGATATAGGTCTGAAATTGGTGGGGTCTTGAGTACTACCTGCTTTGAAGAGGGGAATTATCTTACTTTGTTTCATTAAATCAGGAAATTCACCGCAGTCTATACAATTGTTGAAAATGACCGCTAGGTCAGGTGCAATTAATTCGATCAGGGATTTAACGACGTGAACAGAGAGTCCCCAAAGATCATTCGTTTTCTTAACATTTATCAATTTAAATGCCTTTACGACATCTGAACTTGTGACGTGCTTAAAATTCAAGTTAAATATTGCAACAGCAGACAAAGGTGACGAATTTAAATACTTAGTCGTGGAAGCCGGTGCATTAGTAAAAAACGATTCAAATTCAGTTGCAACTTCTAAGCTAGAACTCGTAAGCTGTCCATTGATTTTTAGTTCGTAATCGTGACTCGCTTTTTTACTACGACCGGCCTCCTCATTAATTATTTTCCAAGTCGTTTTTATAACATCGGAACTATTCTTAATTTTACTACTCAGAAAATTACGTTTAGCTGTATGACAGTCTAATTTAAATTGTTTGGAGAACTGTTTGACTTGTTCTTTAAATTCGTCACTCATGTTGAACCGTCGTTCCTCATACAATGTATACAATGCTTGCCTGCGTTTATGCAACTCTGCAGTAGCCCACGTACTAAAGTCGTTTGAACCACTAACCACAACCGATTTTGAAGTGAATATCGCGCTGTACTGTTTCATAAAGGTTTCAAAGAATAAGTTATACATTATATTAGGAGACTGTTCAGCAGCCAAAAACGGTAGTTCCTGGGCTAAAGAGTATCTCATTCTTTCTAACCGGTCAGCAGTTATTGGCACAAACGAAATTTTCTTTTTAATGACAGGTTCTCTAATAGAATCAAATTGAAATAATTGACCTAAATGATCTGAATCCAATTCACTGATAACACTTTTACTGATTGGAATAACATCAGTAAAAATGTTGTCAATGCATGTAGCACTAGTAGCAGTCACTCTTGTTGGCTCCATAAATAAATGGCTAAGCCTAAATGATGAGAAAAGATTTATTAATCTAACGCTGAAAGTAGTTCTTTCTAACAGATTAACATTAAAGTCACCACATATAATTAATCGTTTCGTACTGTGTGATGAAATAGTTAGGACGGATTCCATTATTTTCTCGAACATTTCAAAGTCGCTCAAGGGTGGCCTATAGACACATATAACGATGAACTGTTCTAATTCCACAGCTGCAAGTTCTATAGTTCGTTCAACAGATAAGGAACCAATGTCCTTACGTTCCTTGAATTTCATTTGATTGTTTAGTATGATTAATGCCCCACCATGTATTGAATTAAGTCTGGTGAACGAACTACCAACCTGGTGATCTTTAAAGCTAAACATAATTTCATTAATAGTTAACCAGTGCTCTGTTATGCACAAAATGTCAATTTTATTACAATTTAAAAATAACTCTATTTGTAGATCTTTGCCTCTAATACATTGAATATTCTGATGAACCAGGCTTATATACTTAGCATGTGAGCTTCCCTTATTTTTAGGGTTTTCTAATATACTAGAACATATGTTGCCAGAGCCTGGGTCCTCTGTTGTCCTATGAACTAATTTAAATGCATCCTGTTATTCTGGTCTGATACCAGATTCATATTAGGCTGCTCAGTAAAAGCAGAGTTAGAAGCCAAATTTTTGGCTGTAATGTCATATAAATATAATAGTGACATAGCTATTTGTCGTTTACAATAATTTGAAAGGTAAAATCTACCTTTAGTCATAGTAAAATAATTACTAACATAATTGTTAGTGTCAATAATATCAAACTTATTATTATATGTACATAAATTGTACATAGTTATATTCATATTATGTCTATATACATTTTCATTTTGTGTCAATTGGTTGCAGTAGGGAAATGTGAACAATATAATTTTTTTCACACTAAGACCATTCAATGTTTCATAAAATTTTATTAAATTATTTTTGTTCATATCTCCCCTATTGCCCATGAAAATTATCAGTGTGGCACTGGCTGTGATAGTGCTGTCATTCAAAATTTGATTTATAATATTATCTACAGTGCTAAAAGGTGAGCAATTACTAATAACACTATGTCCCTTAGAGTATGAGTGGAGTGCTGAGCCCATGCCACTTCCAATCTCATCACAGTACATTATAATATCAGGTGTTGTGGTCATATCAGACTTGGCAGAACTATTATCAGTAACACCTTGTGTTGGACACATTATCAGTAACACCTGCATCCACGTTGAGTCAGCTACCCATGTTTTCCATTAGTAACCTCACACCCAGTAACCCAACCCCATTTTGAGGCATCGCGATTTCGAACCTCATGCCATGGTAATAAAACTCAAAACCTACAATGGAAAAAGACCTCTTTTGCAGTCGTAGCTCGTTGAAGGGGTAAACACGATATTTCCTAAAAGACCACTACATCCTACTGCGTCGCGTTGCAAAAATTCGCACGAGCTCAGCCACACCTGTCCTCAGCCGTCTGTGCGCCATGGGTCACGATCTCAATGCGCCGCTCGCAATCAGGTAGTGTTCGTCACGCGAACCTACTATTATACCTATTGTAGAACAGCCCCGAGATGCCAATCTCGTGGGATTTCGTTGAGTCATCTTAGAAGTACACGGACTTGTGATATGTATTTTGTTTGTGGCATAATTGTTTTGGTGATTGGTTTGTTTTATAAATCATATGGCCTGGCCATGGCCCACCTTGCGGTCAACTGTCGTCTATCGAGGGCGGACTGCACAAAGTTGACAGCCTCGCTGACAAAGAGGCAGTCGAATGGCTGTTCAAGCAGTCGTCTTTGTGACGAAGACGCCAGCGACCAAACTCAACAATTACAGCCATAAAAATACCTCACTATGGCATCTACATATTTTTATAACTTTTCCTGTTTAGATTAAAATTTCCAGTAAATAAATTACACATTATGTCAGTGGAAAGTTATGTAGGACTATAACTAAACAGGGTTTGACAGAAAGGTATTCTGAAGACATCATTCTGAACAACCTTTACGATTAAACCGACTTGATCAGGCCAATTGAATTTTTACTTTCAGCTGACCGCCACGGCCCAAAATGTAGAGTTGCTGTGATCACATTGGTTTCAAATCAAATCAAATGAAATCAAAATTGGTGTCATATTAAAAGTTGTTCAGAATAATGTCCTTGACAATTTGAATATAACTAAATCTTTGTGTTACACGCTGTATATTTCAGAGAGAAACAGAGATGCGTTATAATTTACATAAGCTCATTAAGCATCCGATTCGCAATTTCCGAGCAACAAAAATGTAAAAAAGCTTTTACGTCGAAAAGAATAAAAAATCTAGATTAACACATTTGCATGCAATTAGTTTCACTTTGGAGAGTAAACGTAAACAAAGGAGATTTATGGTTCAAGCATCAACAAACTAATTAGATCCTTATTAAAGTGCACATTAACATCATCTTATACAAAAAATAAAAAGTTCATAAGAATGCGAGGAGCGTCTGTTAAAAGGTGTTTATGACGATGTTCTAGAAAAGTCTACGCGTAAAAATAGGTCCCCGCGATAATGGTAGTTAAATGAGAGAATATTTATGGTTTTATTGTCTGCAAGTGTATAATGTCTCGGAATAAAATATCTGTGGCGGCCGCAAAAACTTATAAAGCCTACTTTTTGCGGTAAAATAATGATGATAGTGCTTAAAAAAATGTTGGAATACCACGATTTTGTGATAAAAATACTGCATATATTTCTCAAATATGCGATCATTTTATTTGCTTTAGTGAAGCGCAGTAATAATAAACTTTCGTGACATTTTACTCATGCGGGTAATTGGTGGCGATGATATTAAGTGTGCGTTGAAATAAGGTATTTTGCGTATTTCAGACCATTATGGGGGATAAAAATAAATGTTTGGCGGGAGACCGTTTGGCCGACTTCTGAGGAAATGGAAAGTCTTTTGTGGTGTCTGTCGGTCATATTTTGCGGGCTTGGAAATAATTAATTTCATATTTTTATGTGACCCATCCCTGTAGCCGGAAGTACCATTGAGCAAAAAGAAAATACTAGAAATACTCTAGGTGTTTACGAGGACAATAACACAAAACATCCAAAGTGAACGTCCCATAACGTTTTCTTTCGCGAAAAGCGTTTCCAGGTAATTGCCAATTGGCAACCCGCAAAATACCCGTATTACTTTCGCTTTATCTGATGGCTATGAAAGTTGATACTTCATACATTACACCATAGATGGCTATCTCCACAAACACCTTTCGTTTGTGCCATAAAACTTGAATCTGTTGGAAACAACAAATTAAAGTGAAGGGCTGATGGAAATCGTTTATCATCTTTAAAAGCACAGATGGTTCTTTTAAAGCGTTCCGAATCAACACAACGTTACGTAACATATAGACATAACTCTTCGGAAAAGTGTTAACAGTGAACAAAAAACGCTTATTGTCATAAATAAATTAAAGTACCCGTACAAATCACAAGTGATATAACGGGAAAATTGCAGTTATTACAACGAAGTTAAGGCCTGTAATGGTTTGCGTGGTTATCGTAAAATTAAATGTCTGCGCTTCTGATTTTTTTTATCGGTTCTAGGGTTCCTTGAATTGAAAAAAATCCTAAAATGAATGGTACATGTTAAATTAAAATATTCAGGATGTTATTATGTCCATTCCTACACAATAAATGAAACTAGAAAGCAATTATTGTGGCAGAAAAAGAGAGCATAAGGAAATTATTTATAAGATATACTAGACAAATGTATACGTTACTACTACTACGTTTTTTTGAATCCAAGAAGTGACTGATTTGCAGTTATTACTTAAGTCTATTTAGGTTAATAAGTAAAACGTTCTAATAGTGATGGAAAACATCGTGAGGAAACCTTCATTATCAATCCTCCATAGCTGCGGCAATGGGCTAGCCCCTATCACGCAAAATGGAATAATGAATAACTGGCTAAAACTGGGCACAAATGTGCCTCTGCTATACCGTGTGGGAAAAGGTGCAACGATATGATATGTTATGTTTTGTAGATTTTCAAACAACAGAACCCAAAGTTCAAATCTCGAGATCGTCTATGACTCAATATCACCCAGCTAAGATCTTCGGATCTCACGTAATATTTGCTTGAGCAATTCGCAGGATGCCGAATTACGAAACATGGCATGTTTGAAGAATGCCGAATCGTCGGAAATCGAAACCTGTTTTAGGGAATCACTTTCACTTACAGTGGCACGGCACAGGTGTGTTTACGACCGTGTCATCAATGACTGCAACATGGCTGGAAAGGGTGAAATCTGACGGATTGCCTCATTTTGCTGTGACTCATATCCTGTGACTTGGTGGTATGTAACATATAAGTAGGCCGTTTTGCAGTGTGCGAGTTTCTTGCGCCGCTTCTTCTCCTCTGCCATAACGCCGTTCCGAAGTTCCGGTAGAAGTTTGTCTTGTATTAGATAGATTCAAATGACGTTCAAAAAATGTTCGTAAGAATCTATTATCTACACACGTATCATAAACCCTCTTTACTGCGTCCAAATACCGCACGTTACGACCAGCATAATGATATACTACGTGGTAAAAACTCATTTCTTATCTGAATATTGATACATTATGACCATAATGTATCAATGTTCGACAAATTATGACAATCAGATCTCGAAGGCCGACGCCCACCTGCGTGCCGCCCCTAGTTTTTTCGTGAAGTTTATACTACTGAACAAGCTAAACAAGTGCAGAGCAATGATCTATGCAACAATGCCCGTCGAACATGCGGTTTCTGAACACATCAAAGAGAGCTTATGATATGTTTGTAGATAAACTAGTGTATGTAACTGCACATAATTAGGCATTAAGACTCGAGTGAAAATTTATTATGAAACTTGCCTTCGGCTCGTTTCATGAACCCACTCTCGGGTTTTAAATCCCTCCATCATGTATCAGTCACATAAACTACTATTTTGAAGTTTTGATGTTTTTATAAGAAAGTTTGTATTTTGAATTTCTTCACTCTTTCCGCATAGACTCGCATATCGGTAAAGTCAACTCTAAACCTAATCTTCTATAGATCTTAGAACACGTGGTTTGGCAAATGCACATATTATCTAGTAAATTACACCGTGATAAGACTCCTGCCCAAATTGCCCATATTAATCGTAGCTTATCTCTCTTACTTACTCACAATAACTTTCAAGAGCACAACCATTCGATTTAATTACTCTGCAGACAACTTGTAACACAATAATTATATTATTCCGTGCCCGTAATGCACCCATCACCACCTGTGCGACCTTCCTCCCACAGATTCGATAACTAATACTTAAAACATGCGTAACCTTTACAAAGGTATTCAATCGCCAAGATCTGGGCACCTGTTCGATGTTGAAACAACGGACAAACAACTGGAAGTAGCTGATTGGAAAGACACCCATATTTTATTGCGGCATGCGGCCAGTGGAACTGACCTTTGAGGTTTGTATTTGTGTAACTTGTGCGGTGAAACCACAGAACTATATATACCCAGGGGTGCAACCCTCTATCTGTAGTCTATCTAGGTATAGCTATGGGGGAGTTTCTTGCAATTTCTTCCTAACCCCGAGGCCCACCTTCCGAAACGGTGTAGTCTTTTTTAATATAAAAAAATGACTTGTAATAATTAAATATAATTTTGACGTTGAATAAGATAATTTATTTATTTATGTTCGATAAAAAAAAAAACTGAATCCTATCGGTATGAAATTCATTCCTTTAAAACAATCCCGCCGAGGCTTGGACATATTAAGTTGACGCCATGCTATAGTATTGTTATGTAGGGCATGTAGGCTAAACAGACAGAGATAGAGATAGTGTATTTTTAGTGGCATACCTCGTGGAAATCTAGAAAATAGCGCAAAATAGGCTCTCATGATGTTCCATTCATGATGTTTTTTAGGGTTCCTTAATTTCGGGGGCAAATCAGAAATAAAAAAAAAAACTGTTTATCAAACTGTGTCATTTCAATCAAGGGGGTTTTTGCGAGGTTTTTCTTCATTACGTGGAAATGCTTAGCAATAAAAACATTTGAGAAAAAAGAGAAAAATGAATCCTCTCTTATCTCCAAAATTAGTAAATCTAACATTTTCGAAAAAAAATACTTATTTACTAAAATATTACAGAAAAATAATGAGAAGTTTTATGGTTTAAATCGGGCACGATTGGGGGCATATCAACAATTTTAAAATAAAGTTTTCCAAACCGTATCTAATTATTATAATAAAAAAAAACATTTAAGAATTTATATAGGCACAAAGAAGACCAAGCCCCCCCACCAGAAAATCGTATTTTTTTTAACAGACTTCAACGATTCCGGTACTTTCTATTTTGTTTTTTTTTTCTACTTTTGCGAATTATACAATGAGAGGTGGGGGTCAGAATTCCGGCCTGGTGAGGAAGAAACATACAAACCCGGGTCTTGGATTCTGGTTCCCACGTCAGAGTATCCTGCTGGGGCCCCAAGCAATGTTTGTGTCTGTATATAAGTGGTTATTTATATTCATTAGCCCAACATAAACTGGTGTACACATTCGTTCACCGACGACGTCTTTGTTTTATCTGTGCCTTCAGTCAATAATCTGGCCAAGGTGATCCACTTCCAGCACCCACTACTTACTGGATCTAGTTCAAAATCAAAGTCAGACCTAAGATGACAGTAGCTAGGTTTGTTTTCGCACGAGTTTTGTATAACAGGTTCGGATTACATAATTGAATTACTTAAGTTCTTGTTGAGTTAATAGTTCATTTGTAATTGTAACTGGATACATGCAAGTAGACCCTATATACGTGTGTGATCTACATTGCAGAGAATAACATTGCTGAGTATTCCACATTATAATTTTAATAATTCACCAAGTAAAATAAATAAATAAATAAACGACTTTAAGTTCAAGCCTTCGCCTCTCCGGTCGGGATTCGAATGAAGTCTGTGTACATGAAAAGTCCTTATGAAAACTTTTGCTGCACGGAACCACAAACCAAAAAGTAATCTGTGTATATTTTTTTGTTATTTGTTAACTTTTCAAAAAGAGCGACAATTTAAAAAAAATATATGGGACCATCTATAAAGTAAGACCTACCAATCAAAAGCAGAATGATCAAAATCGGTTCATAATTGACGTAACAAACATACACAAAAAAACAGACGAATTGAAAACCTCCATTTTGAAGTCGGTTGAAAATACAGGTTACATTTTAAGGAGATACTTACTTACGTATCTCCTTAAATTGCGTAGAATGAAGTTCTTAGTGTGCCTCTCAAATTTGATTAAAATCCGTCGATATATCACGCTACAGCAAACCTCTCCCCTTTTCTCCCCTACTTTCCCGCCAATGAAAAATCGCGATCGACTAAAAAATGGAATAAATCAACGAACTTGTGTGCCAATTTTCGTCAAAATCGGTTGAAAAATGCGACCTGTAGACGAGAACAGACAGACGGACAAGGGCATTTTTGGCTAATCTCGAAACTGGACTCTTGGTTCGCTTCATCGCTTACCGACTTCTAACGACAAATGTATGGGATTTGACGTTTGTTATGCTGTTTAATATTTTTTGTGGTAACACGGGAATTGTTCAAAATACATAGCGGCCACCTGTTTTTTACCCGACGGAGGGTCATATTCTTCGAGCGTATGTTAGTTTATTGTGTATGTTTGTATGAAAACATGTATGTATGACCATTTCACAGCCCCAACGGCTAGACGGATTTAAATAAATTAAATTTGGATTTGTTTTAGTTGTAGGAGTGTCTTCAGCTTGTAGTGTTATGCTACTTACATTTCCTTTTCCTTGCTGCTGCTGCTTGATGCTTGCTGAGCTGTGCAGCTTATTATTTGTCATCACTTTTATTTCCATAGGACCCTGTAACGTTTTAAACCATAAGAATACATTAACAAATCATTTTTGCTTTGTATTTTCATACTATCAGCTCTTGTAAATCGATAGGGAAGGGGTTTACCTTTGGTGACCTTGTTTTTGGCTTTCTCCGAAACTATGCAATCTCGGGCTTCGTGCGCGCTGGTTCGCTACCCTTTTTCCTTTCGCTGCTATGTAATTTACTTCATGGTTTTATTGTTGTTTATCGTATTACGAGCCTGAAACTAAAATTTGACGTTTGTTGACGTCTTTGTTTATCTGGTTGTCATGGCAATGTCCATTCAAACTCGTTAGCGGTCTGATATGTTTGCTGCAATACTTTTACAAAAATACTTTTTCTCTCTTGGCCACTCACAAAAATAACGTTTAATTTAAATAATTTTTAAAACTCTCCAAAAAGGGTATAAAAGCGGAACATTTCTGAAATTCTGGACAGTCTCACCTCAGCTTCTGAACTAGAAGTTTCACCTAAAGGCCTTATCCCGGGGTCGCACTACCCCGGGATCCTGCAAGCCGTTCCTTCAAAACAATCCTTCAAACAACGGAATCCTGCGAGCCGTAACTTCAAATACGCCCGCTTCTACATCGACGATCGTTCCTACAACGGAATCCTGCGAGCCGTAACTTCAAATACGCCCGCTACCTACATCGACGATCGTTCCTACAACGGAATCCTGCGAGCCGTAACTACAAATACGCCACTACCGTACCTACAACGACGATTTCAACAACATCTACAACTACAAATACGCCCGCAACCTGGTCATCACCCCACTGGTCTACTTCTCTTCGTGTTCTCCGCTTCCTTCTTTCTATCCAGACATCTGTATTTTATAAAACCTGTTTCACCTCGTTCATTTTCATCTTCCTTTCATTTTTTTAAATTAATTCATTGTAAATAGCCCCAAATAAATTGTAATTTCTAAATTTTATTCTGGTTGTTTTCTGTTAGGTTCTGGTTAGGTTCGTGTCGTCATACGACAAGCTATATAATTTTAGTGAAAAGATAATAGGTTTGATTTTAGACGGCCAAACGTAGTTTTAAAAATTATTTGGTGCGGCCAATTTCATACTCCATGTACGTAACCAGGTGCATTCATTTGTGTGTGTTACCGAAAGATAATGCAGTCGGCATTGGTTTTTATAATGATTCCTTGATTGAATGATGACTTGTTAATCCAACTTTTTCCGCATTCTAACCTCATAATAGCAACTTCGCCGCTTGATTTTGATCTCAGGCGGAAAAATTATATTCCTAACTCGTTCGAAAAGGCTTCTTTACGAACCTCGCTACGACGTGACGACCCGAATGGCCGAGTCGGTAGTGACCCTGCCTACGAAGTCTAGGGTCTCGTGTTCGAGTCCCGGTGGGGGCAAGTATTTGTTTGATGAGAACGGATGTTTGTACCCTAGACATGGTTGTTTATCTAAGTATAATATTTATCTATATAAGTATGTGTATCGTTGTCTAGTACCCAAGATACAGGGAATACTAGTTTGGGGCTAGATCAATGTGCATAAATAGTGTCCAAGATATAATTATTATTACCCTCGCCTCGATAAATAACGCCTTTATAATAAGCCTTTGCTAATAAGCCTTTGTACAAAGGCGATAATAAGCCTTAGCGAACTCTTAGGAAATCTACGATTAACAGATTCTTCCACAGCTCCTCTTGAAATTCGGCTTTACTTTGTAACACTCTGTAGTTCATTCACAACTGAATATTATAGAGAAAGCGGGAAGGAAGTTCTCTGGCTCGCGGTCAACCTGCGAGAAATGTCCGACGCAGTAACTATTAGCTTGTGCGCAGATTCTGCGGTTACGGGGTTAGCGTTTGTCGTCAACAACTTGCTATATGAAAGCTTTTTGCGGATTTCGCTTTAAATGCTACATAAAAACTGACCAAGTGCGAGTCGGACTTGTAAACGACGGGTTCTGTGACAACATATGTACGGGGATAACCTCTAGTTTTCAAAATTGCGTATAGTCCGTAGCGGAAACAGAAACATACATTTTATGAAAATTTCAACTCTCAAGCTATTACGGTTCATGAGATACAGCCCACTAACGTCCAGACGGACGGACGGACGGAATGTGGATGTAGTAATAAGGTCCCGTTTGAAACCTTTCGTTTACGGAACCCTAAAAATCAATAATAGCCTCATAGTTTCTCATATGGGGTGGTGGAGGCACAGTTGCGTGCACGTTGTCGCTAATCACTCCATTGTAAGTGCCAGGATACTAGCTCATCGCCACAGCTTTGCTATGTTTGAATTACTATAAATAAAATCAGCTACAGGAAGCTTCCACCGATCGATTATCATAATAAAGTCATAACATTAACAATCCCATAACAAGCTACGCCCACGCAAACATTCAGGGACCTAATTCTGCTCGCATAATGGCTGCTCAGTGACAATAAAGCGACGACGACAGTCAACTTTTAGTAACCGTTATCTGATGATTTTGTATTGGTGAATAATTAATTTATACTAGCTTAGTTTCCTTAATTTCTACAACATTAGTTGTCTAACAAAGGATTCTATAAAAGCCAAAAGCATACCATCTAAAGTTGACAGCGGTTGTCACTTTATTGTCACTGAGCCGTCATTATGCTAGCGGATTTGGGCCCCAGTTGACGCGTACTATTAATAATGCTGGAGGAATAATAATAATATTATTGCGAGCATTTCACAACAGTGAAATAACACTTGTTGTAAAGTGCTCTGAAGGCTAGTGGTCGCAACTCGCAGTACACGCCTGGAGGGCAGAAACGTGAAACGAGATTGTAGGATTCCGGAAGTTCTGATTCTAATAGTTCTTACAATCACCATATCTGCGGCGGTGGGCTAACCTCCAGTCATGCGAAATGAAATATTGAATAGCTGGTGAAGCGTGGTCACAGTTGTTGTCCCGCAAGGCCGTAACAGGCTTATAATTCACTTTTTACGCCAAATAAGCTTAAAATGTGGTTCATAATTCATAATTTCTTTTATATACACACATATCATAAACCCTGTTTACTGCGTCCAAAAACCGCACGTTACGACCAGCATAAAGTTATACTACTTGGTAAAAACTCACTTCTTGTCATAATATTGATACATTATGACCATAATGTAATCAATTTCGACAAATTATGACATTCAAATTTCGAACGCCGACGCCCGCCTGCCTATGGCCCCTAGTTTGTCTGTGATGTTGGTACTACTGAACAAGCTAAAGAAGTGCAGAGCAATTATCAATCAGTGTGTAGATAAACTAGTGTATGTACATGATTAGGCATTAAAATTCTCGAGTGATATTGTAATGAAACTCGCCTACGGCTCGTTTCGTAAACCCACTCTCGAGTTTTCATGCCCTCCATTATGTATCAGTCACATAAACTACTATATTGCACACAAATCATACAAAAAAAAACAAGAGTTACATGAAAATAGTGTACATAGGCGATCTTATCTCTAATAAGAGATCTCTTCCAGCAAACCAGGTAAATATGGGTTTTTTGCTGAGCAGGGGTAGACCTCTGTGTACAATATGTTTATAACGACCCGAATGGCCTCCGAATGGACCCGAATGCCTCCGTAGTCAGGTTCGCTGCCATTGACCCTGCCTACGGATACGGAGCCAAGGGTCCCGGGTTCGAGTCCCGGTGGGGGCAAATATTTGTTTGATGAGAACGGATGTTTTGTACCCTAGTCATGGTTGTTTCTCTATCTAAGTATTATATTTATTTATATATATATAAGTATGTGTATCGTTGTCTAGTACCAAGATACAGGGAATCCTAGTTTGGGGCTAGATCAATGTGTGTAAAATAGTGTCCAAGGTATTATTATTATAAAATAATAAATTATAGTAGTTTATGTGACTGCTACATAATGCCTAATTATGTACAGTTACATACACTAGTTTATCTACATATATGTATATAAGCTCTCTTTAATGTGTTCAGAAACCGCATGTTCGACCGGCATTGTAGCATTGATCATTGCTCTGTAGTTGTTTAGCTTGTTCTGTAGTACCAACTTCACAGACAAATTAGGGACGGCACGTAGGCGGGCGACGGCGTTCGAAATTTGAATGTCATAATTTGACAAATTTTTGTACATTATGGTCATAATGTACAAATTATCAGATAATAAATGAGTTTTACCAAATAGTTTCACATTATGCTGGTCTTAACGTGCGTGTGTAGATAAAATAAAGTAAATAATTACTACAGAGTATTTTAATTTCGTGTCGACCACCGTAGCAAAACTAAGATCGCCAATCGACGAAGGAACCAAGCTCCAATCGATGAAGGAACCAAACTCCAATCGACGAAGGAACCAAGCTCCAATCGATGAAGGAACCAAGCTCCAATCGACGAAGGAACCAAGCTCCAATCGACGAAGGAACCAAGCTCCAATCGATGAAGGAACCAAGCTCCAATCGACGAAGAAACCAAGCTCCAATCGATGAAGGAACCAAGCTCCAATCGACGAAGGAACCAAGCTCCAATCGATGAAGGAACCAAGCTCCAATCGACGAAGGAACCAAGCTCCAATCGACGAAGGAACCAAGCATTTGCCTGAAACACTTTCCCACGACTCCCAAATGAAGGGTATTGTTTCAAGTTCAAGAGCCGACGCTGGATGACGCAACGATTCGACAATTGACCACATTCTTCCTCAAGAGGCCATCCGAGTCACGAAGTGTTACGATAACAACGATAGTAATGGTGTTATAATGAATAACAATTATTGCTATGATTACCCGTGCTCTTGAATTACTATGATTCGCTTTTTGTCGAGTGCCCAAACGGCACGCCTCTGGGTTTTGGAAAAGAAATTGTTAAGGGCAAGATAAGACAGTAACCTCTTTTTTTCGTAAGGTGAAACATGTATTTTTTCCAATGACACCTAATCTCAAAAGTTTATTGCAGATGGCGCGGCTTGGAGGCTGTCTGTCTGTCTAAGTTGTCAAATTCTATATATTTCTCCCTAAAATTCTAACCTCATTTGAGGTTAGTTTTGCCAGTGTCAAGTATTTTTGAGAGTTCAAAAACACGTGACGTGTTTTTGAACCTAACTTCAGATGATTGAAACTCTTTGCCACCAACTACGCCCGCGCCACCTAACGGGAGCAGTGACAAAGTCACATTTGATGGCAAAGGAACTAATTTAGTATGTAGGTCGTCCCAGCTACTTCTCTTTCTTACATTGTACATTTATGGTGTCTCTGTGACACACGAAATAAAAAAATATATATAATAATGTAGCCCATTAATGTGCCCACCGAGAGGCACAGGCCTTTACCCGGGTAAGAGTGAGATTGACAGTCCACCAGGCTGGCTTACGAAATAAGGTAATTTTTTCCACCCTGTCGTCTGTAACCTGAGCTGTAATTGACAAAAAAGCGATTTATCTACGTATCAATCAATGCAAAGATCAGAAAAGGTAACTTAACAATCTACAAAACCGTCTTAATGCTACATTCTAACACCAGCACGCCATCGCCTTAACACCTGCGTCGGCGCCCGCGCATGTTCCCACGCGCGGATCAAACGCACCGAAGCTATGTGCTAATGCTAACGCCACGCAGCCGCACTGTGCGCTATCGGACGCTATACACTGTCCGATGTAGAGCCAACGTCAATACAACATCAATACCTTTGCCTGCTGCATAGGTTTTATTTTGAATCATTTTTATTTTATTGTTTGTGCCATAAAAAAGTTACAATTCTCCGAAATTTAAAATGTTTCGAGATCAATATTCGGCTCTCCTAAGTAGCAGAGGTAAATGTATGTACATCCAGGGTCATTTTATTATTTAATTGAAATTCAGAATTTTAGTAAAAACCAGCTCATAGAATCGCAGTTGAACACAAACCGAAATGCAGCTCATTAACCTCTAAGAGTTTCAGGTCACCCTTCATGTTGGAACGTGTACAGCCAGCCTTATCCCATTCAGTTTTATATCCCACCAGCTCAGGACTATAAACCCAAGATTGCATAACCATGTGACTGTGGGAGACTTGACGACGGCTGTGAGAAACGTTTCCTCTTACCGGAGCAGATTGCTATCGGTGCTACAAAATGTTACATTCTACTGTCTTGGTGATCTAATTAGATTATTTAAAAGAGCACCTAATATGGAATATTATATACGCAGCATCAAAAGTTTTACAGTCATTACTTAGCACCTGCAACTTGGCGTCTTTTTTTTCTATGTAATCAATGAGCATTTACTATACTATTAATTCATCCTCTTTGCTGCCGCAACAGAATATGAAACAGCCAGCGCGATATCACGAACAACAATAAACATAACTAAGCGCTACCGGTTAATATTTAAACATCAATATTGATAACTCAGCGGTAAATTTTGTAAGATTAAGTATGATTCAAAATCTGTTCAGTAATGAAATCAATATCTCGCCTCAAACTTAGCCATTGAATTTATTTATTCAACATGAAAACTTAGGATCAGGGATTTTCTACGATTTTAGGTCGAATAGAGAAGAAAATCTGAATCAGGGCACCCCATTTCCTAGGCAGTGGTTTCTGGGCAGTCTCGTGACTAGAATTTAGAGTGTTAAATTCCACGCCTTAGCCGACAGGGCGTGGAATCTTGGTAGGGTTGTTTTTCATTGGAATGTCACAAAGCAGTACTGACCTTGACGCCGTTGACCGGCCTTCGAAAGCTCAATTCGAGGCAGGAATACGGGATGAGGAACACCAGGGTAGGGGGGAGGGGAGTCGAATCTTACTCTCGTCGCAGCCCGAAGCTGTCGTCGTCGTGATGCTTGCCGACACGAGGATCGCTATCCGAACGCGACGAATTATCACCGAATCACTTCAACCTTTCAAAGCACGAAGCACTCACTCCGATGACGTGAAATCTACTTATTTCCCGACGATTGTTCCGCGATTATTACAATTAACATTCCGACCAGGCCCCGATACCTGTGTTAGACAATTATTACCAATAACCTACAGCCAAGGCCCGAATGCTTGGCGCCGACATTTATCCCATGTGCCAAAAAGTAACCTCTAACTCGTCATTTCGTTTCTATACAAGTGACAGCTAGTGATGTCCCGATCACTCGCGGTCGATCCGCGCAACGAAAAAACCGGTGCGTTCCGAAGCATAAATATTAAACAGTCACCCGCCCGGACAGGCCGACCGAGTCCCCCACTTTGACTTCTGCTGATCGAGGCGTGCCATCCCGACCCGTGTACAAATTGACGATCCGTCCTCGTCTCCATCTCAATGATGGCAGGTTCGCATCCTTAATCAGCACCAAATCACCGACTTGAAGGGGGCTCGTCCGGTCAGTCCACTTAAGGCGCTGCTGCAAGATGTGCAAGTACTCAAGGGACCACCGTTTCCAAAAATCTTGAGCCATCTGCTGCAACATCTGGCACCTAGTTAACCGACTTAACTTAACATCACTGAATGGGTATTCTGGCAGGGCGTTAAGGGGCTGACCTATCAGGAAGTGACCCGGCGTCAACGCTTCCAAATCATTTGGATCCGAACTGAGCGGGCACAACGGACGCGAGTTCAGTGTCATTTCAATCTTACAGAACAGCGTCGCAAGCTCTTCAAAGCGTAGAGAGGTCTCACCGATGATCCTCGTTAGGTGCGACTTAGCCGATTTAACCGCAGCCTCAAAAATTCCTCCCCAATGAGGACATCCCGGCGGACTGAAAACCCATTCAATCCCTCGTCGGGAGCAAGCCGTACCGATGGCGTCCTGGTTACCGTTCAGGAATTGAGTGACCGCCTGCAGATATCGCCTGGCTCCGACAAAATTTGTGCCGTTGTCCGAACGGATTAATGTCGGGAGGCCCCTTCGTGAGACGAACCGATCCAGACAAGCGATAAATGCCTCCGTAGTGAGGTCACTGACCACCTCCAAGTGGACTGCCTTCGTGGCTAAGCACACAAAGACGCACAGGTATGCCTTCACTAATCTGGCGTTCCGTAGCTGTGAAGACTTGACCATGAATGGTCCCGCGAAATCCGTTCCGACACCCGCAAAGGGCCGGATTTCGTTAACCCTATCCGAGGGCAAATCGCCCATCTGGGGCTGCATCGTAGCCGCCTTGGCCCGATAACAAGGCAGGCACCGAAATACGACGCTACGCACTAAGCGTCTTCCCGATAGAATCCAGAACTCGCGCTGGAGAAACGCCATCAAGGCGTGGCATCCGATATGCCCATTCCGAATGTGTCGATCCTGTATCAACAGTTCGACCAACATCCCTTTCCTAGGGAGTAACAACGGGTGGCGAGCTGCATAAGGCAGGTTGGCATTCCGCAGCCGACCTCCTACCCTCAGCAATCCTTGAGGGGCAATAAACGGGTTGAGCCGAGCCACAGCTCCCTTCAGTTGGACGCGTCCGCGTCTCAGAATGTCCAGTTCGGACTTAAAGTGCACCGTCTGCACGTTCCGTACCAATGCGAACAACGCATGGTTCCGTTCCCGTGGTGTCAGGACCTGTGTCCGCACCCGTTGCGCCTCAGAATTGCGACAATTCCGCGCAAATCGGAAGATCCAGGCGGTCACATTGACCAGCTTGTCGAGCGAGCTGTACCGTTCCAGCAGGCTGAACTCCTCTTCCGGCTCTGGTTGCGTCGTACAGACACCGACTGTCAAGGCGCCGTTCGCCGAGGTAACGCGTGGACTCATTGGCCAATCCGATTCGGCTTGAGTCAACCATTTTGGACCCCACCACAAGGGATGTCCAACTAACTCCGGAGCGTGACACCCACGAGATACACAGTCTGCTGGGTTCATTTCCCCTGGAACATGTCTCCAGATTAAGGGAACCTCTGAATTCAAAATCTGCGAAACCCGATTCGCCACAAAAATCTCCAGCTTTTGAACTGAAGCCATCAGCCAGCATAACACGATCTGGCTGTCCGTCCAAGCGTAGACCGTATCTTCTAACGCTATTGACCCACGAAGAACCGTCATCGTGTGGTTGACCAGACGAGTCAGGAGAGCCGCTCCTGAAAGCTCTAATTTGGGAATGGTCAGGCGAGTGCGCAACGGCGCAAACTTGCCCTTGGCCATGACCAACCGCACATCAACCTCCCCCGAGGAGTCGACCGTACGCAGATACACCGCAGCCCCGTAGCCCTTCTCCGAGGCATCGCAAAACCCATGCAGGGTGGCGGTGTATCGTTTGGTGGGGACCAACCTCCGTGGCAGTGAAATCCGATTGATGCCAGGGAGGGTCGAAAAGAACGATTCCCACTCTGAGCTCAATGACCCGCCGATCGGGTCGTCCCATTTCAGCTCAGCAGACCACAATTGCTGCATAAAACACTTGATCTGAAATGTTACTGGGGCGCTCTAGGAATGGGGGCGACATCCGACTGTTCGCCTCCCAGAGCGACGGGCAGGGTGGCGCAGAAGGTGGTGGACTCCCAGCCTTCGCGCTACTCATAGGTGCTATCTGACACCCGCCCGTTACACGCGGTGAGCCAGCGGCCCGAAGTCCTCGCTGACCGTGGACAGCGGCGACCGAACCCCGGCTATCCCGCATGTTACCCCCCGCGCTGCCCCTCTCCCCTCGGGGGGGGTCCCGTCCGCGGGTACCCCAGTCACCCCGTTGGTGACTCCCGTTGCCCGGAGGGGGACTGGGTCCGGCCCTGGTTGGGCCCTGTGGCCGACCAACCTGAGTCCGGCCCTGGTGACTGTCCGAAGGGCCTGACCGATTCAGGCACAACACTATGTGGTGCTTGCCACCACAGCACTCACAGGGGAACGCGCGCGAGCACTCGCTCAGCGTGTGCGGCCTCAAACAACCGAAACACAATCGGTGACGGAAGACAATCTTCCTGCGGGCAGCTACCCCGAGCGCCTTACATTTGGCGCAACTGGCCACGTCATGACCGGCACTGTCGCAGTGCACACAGCCGTCAACCGACGGCGCGGCATTCAAAACGCCAAATTGTTTCGACCTCCCTCCCCCCCGTGGGGGAGGGGGGCGCGGCCCCTCCCGCATCCGCGCGGGTTGGCGCTGCACACTGGCCTCCGTGTCCAGTGTGTCACAACGCCTACATTCGCCCTCCAAAAAATCCATCAATTGGACGAGCGTGGGCAGTTCCGTGCTACTGCCCCCATGCAGCTGTTCAAACCGACTTTGAACAGCTGCAGGCAATCGTGACAAAACCATATACAAAACAATGTATGACCATTGGTCTACCGGAAGACCAAGGTTCTGAAGGGCCTTAGTGGCCACCAGCACAGGGTTGAGCACCTGTACTCGGATGTCAACATCCCGGGTTACTCTAGGGATGCTAAACAGCTTCCCCAGCTGCGCATCAACCAACCGCCGTTTGTGTTGGAAGCGGTCCAACAATATGGACCTTGCTATATCGTAATTGCCCGCCGTGACCGTTAGGTGACCGACCAACTCCTTCGGTTCACCCCGCAGAGCCATCAATAGTTGGGCCAACTTATAGGCGTTGTCCAGGTCGTCCCGACCGTGGACCAAACTATCAAATAAATTAATGAAGGCCGGCCACTCATCAATTGCCCCACTGAAGGCCGGAATCTCCAGGTGTGGCAGCCGTCCAACAACACCCTTCGGGGGTGGGTCTCCGTTACCCTCCCCACGGTCATTCCTTCGCGACCGCTTGATTTTCTCCGCGCGACGCTCGATGTCACCCAAGCATTCCATCGCTTGGTCAGCATCCGCGCAGAGCTGTTTCACTGCAGCCACCGAGGCTTCATCAGTAAGCCCGAGAGCTTCAGCCTCCGCAGCCAGCCGAAACACCTTCCCGACGCGTGTCATTGCGTCCTCCACACGCTTGAGCAGGACATCGTCCATGTCCGGTCACTCCACATACTTATGAGTATGGGCGAGCCATCTCATTTCCTCCCGGACACCATGCCGCAGTACCGTCAAGGGCGAAGGTGCCATGTTGACCGATTTAATAGATTCTGGTCTTATACTTCACTACCAAACAAAGTATAGCCAGAGACCAGCACTTGCCCGTCAGCGCTGGGCACAGAAATTAAAACTAAGTTGTCAAAACTAAGGCAACCACTAAAACAATTAAATCCTAAAAATATTTAATATGGTCGCCCTGTGGATATACACCTTATAACTATACACTCTAAATCAATTAGAGAATGCCACCATAAAGCACAATAAAAAATAACCCACAAAAATTTATTATAAAAACAATAAAAAATAAAATTTATTAAAAAATAATAAGTGGTGGGCTCCGAGACTATAAACCTAAACAATATAGCACCCTAAGCCACACTGGATTCCGAAATCCAAGCTATTTTTAATATAATGTAGCCGTGAACCTTCTAGAAGTGGCCTTTCCGATATGACCTGCACTTCTACTGAGGTCAGCAAAATCAGCTTAATACCCCTTAAATAGCCTGACCCTGCTCTGCAAACCGAAATAACACTGCAATACTATAGGATCCGACTGCAATACTATAGTCCGACCGAATGACTGTTCCTTATGCACACCGAGTAGTTTCCGACTACAATTTTATAATAATTGTTAACTAAATCGTCAATTATACGTTCACTAACCGAAAATGAACCTAAATTGTGGTATACCGACCACAAGACTCACTCACAAATTGATTGCCGACCAATCTGAGATACCCTTTTCTCCCAACTACAATGTGGCAAAAAAACAACCCTACAACTGTCCGTGAATCGATTTCCTACTAGGAAACCACGCTCTGCTACCAAAGTGTTAAATTCCACGCCTTAGCCGACAGGGCGTGGAATCTTGGTAGGGTTGTTTTTCATTGGAATGTCACAAAGCAGTACTGACCTTGACGCCGTGGACCGGCCTTCTAAAGCTCAATTCGAGGCAGGAATACGGGATGAGGAACACCAGGGTAGGGGGGAGGGGAGTCAATTCTTACTCTCGTCGCAGCCCGAAGCTGTCGTCGTTGTGATGCTTGCCGACACGAGGATCGCTATCCCAACGCGACGAATTATCACCGAATCACTTCAACCTTTCAAAGCACGAAGCACTCACTCCGATGACGTGAAATCTACTTATTTCCCGACGATTGTTCCGCGATTATTACAATTAACATTCCGACCAGGCCCCGATACCTGTGTTAGACAATTATTACCAATAACCTACAGCCAAGGCCCGAATGCTTGACGCCGACATTTATCCCATGTGCCAAAAAGTAACCTCTAACTCGTCATTTCGTTTCTATACAAGTGACAGCTAGTGATGTCCCGATCACTCGCGGTCGATCCGCGCAACGAAAAAACCGGTGCGTTCCGAAGCATAAATATTAAATATAGAGTGTTTCTTATGAGCCGAAGGCACGGAGGGGCAAAGGCGACCGCGCACTGCTGCACACCAAGCGACATGGAGCGGTCGAGGCTGGTTGGCTAAGCGTGGATGTTCTGCCGTTCTGCTGCAGCCCCATACGTAGTAGCCGGAGCTCGTGCGAGTTCGAAATAATAATGAGAATCTGTTATAATAGATTCAGTCATCAATTACTTGTGCTAAAAAGGTTTGAGTTGGAAGTGGCTATATCTAATTACATGTCGTTGAGATTGTGTTATAGATGAAATTGATACAATTATTAGAAGCTGGCAATGTGTAGACAAATTACAAATTTAGATCCTCATCATCATCATCATCAGCCCGTCAGGGAACCCACTGCTGAGTGTAGGCCTCCTCATAAACACGCCACTCGACCCGGTCTCGTACAACCCGAGTCCGCTGCCGTCCTGCTATCCTCACTATGTTATTGGACCATTTGGCAGATGGTCTGCCGACTGATCTTTGGCCTCCTCTTGGCCGGTTCTCGGTTACCGATCTGGTCCATCTGCCATCTTATGTCTTCTTATTATAGAATTATCACGTTATATTAACCGTAGCTTGTATCACTCTATACTATAGCTTGAAAAATATTTATGAGGCCCTTAAAATGTATTGCTGACCTATTAATTTAGTGGAAAATTAATCAATTCTGAAGACAAAACTGGTTTTTTAAAAAGCTGCATTGAATTACACCTAATTTATATTACAGACCGGCACTACAGCATTTTGTCTACCAGTTCTTGCATCGAATGGACTTAGCTAATGTGTTTATATTCGATTATGTATTAAGAGATTTATACACGTAGATATATATATATATATATATATATTACAAATAAAGTAAATGTATTTCTATACATTTACTTTACTTGATATATTTACATCCTTGATATAAATAAGAGTTGTTTACAACAAATATTTGACAAAGATTAATATATCTATTTCATATAAAATGTACGGCAGTATTAAACCGATACAAAAGACATCAACGAGCTCTACCTAAACTCATAAAATCGTTATATCTCTCTGAACCCACTTACAAAAGCTTTTAACCTTAAACCATACATTTATCATAACAAATCCGCCATCTTCCCTTTAAGTGTAACACAAACTGTGTATAATTACTCCCAAAATCTTACAAATTATACGAAGAACAAAAACGTAAATTGAAAACACGAACAATTATAATACCATTTTCGTGAGCCTCTTTGTCCCAAGTTCGACTCCCGCGCACGACATCTGTCTGTCTCAAGACTCTGAAGTGATGGATGGATGAGATGAGCTTTCCCCAAATTGCACGTCTCATACAGAACTTCTACTCCTGTTCCCATACTGATGTTGTAAGCTTGTAAAAGCTCACTGACCCATCGGAAGATTATCGTGACGTAAGCTCTGTCTACATGTCGTATTAGCTAAGTGGCTATTTTACCGGAGGCTATATGTACCTAGTTACCAGCTGGACAAATTGTGTGCTTGTATTTATTACCTATACCTATGACAGAAAAGAAAAAAATATGGCCGAGTCGGCAGTGACCCTGCCTATAAAGCCAGGGGTTCGAGTCCCGATGGGGGCAAATATTTGTTTGATTAGAACGGATGTTTGTACCTTAGTCATGGTTGTTTATCTATCTAAATATAATATTTATCTATATAAGTATGTGTATCGTTGTCTAGTACCGAAGATACAGGGAATCCTAGTTTGGGGCTAGACCAATGTGTGTAAATAGTGTCCAAGGTATTATATTATATTGCATATTTCGATAAACTACTATTTCAGTATCAGTGGCCTTGATCTTCGAGACTGGGCGTGTAAGGTGCTGATTTTATATATTTTAGTTATAACTTATTTCATAGTTGTCAAACTATGTAAATCGTAAAACAGCAACACATAACAACTCGCAGACGCATTGTTAAATAATGCTCGGAAAATCTGAATTTCACAAATCCCACAATGTTGTCCGTAACAAAATTGCTGCAATTACATACAAAATGGCGACTTTTTACTCGACCAGCTATTTAACTGTTCCACTCGTATAATTGTAATTTAAACAAACAATGAGAATCTCAGAGCTGGGTGGTAATTATTCTGAAATGTCACATTATTTTACTCAAACACACAACAGCGCGTCAGACAAAGGATATTTAAATGTAGACAGTACTTACAATCACTACTCAGTCTTATGTCAACGCTTTCGAGTAAAAGATATAGAAAAAATCATACCATGACAATCACTGTACACTGAAGTTATAAAATGACGACCCGAATGACCGACCCTGCCTACGAAGCCAAGGGTCCCGGGTTCGAGTCCCGGTGGGGGCAAATACTTGTTTGATGAGAACGGATGTTTGTGCCCTAGTCATGGTTGTTTATCTATCTAAGTATAATATTTATCTATATATAGGTAAGTATATGTGTCGTTGTGTAGTATCCAAGATACAGGGAATCCTAGTTTGGGGCTAGATCAATGTGTGTCAATAGTGTCCAAGGTGTTATTGTTACTATTATTAAATAAATTACAGTTAAGGGAAAACTTGGATTTGTCAATAATATCATCAAGTCGACAGGATTTCGCCGGCTGCGGTTGGCACGGGACCGTGAAGAAGGACAAAAAAAGGTCAAAGTTCTTCATTACTGTAGATATTTACATAAACTTAGCAAATGTAGCTCTCCTCGGCTCCAGGTGGTACATAAAACTGTGGCCTAATACAAACTTACTTTAGCATATTACTTGCTTTAGTGACGCGCTGATTGCAATTTTTAATTTTGGTGCAGGTGAATCTAAATTATTGAAATTGTGTGTCAGTCCCTCCTCTGTATGATCCCCACGATACAGGCTTGCCTAGTGTGGGGACCACAAGTACTGTTTTTGTTTAATCTTAATTTTACACATATTTTATTTTTGTGAAATAAATAAATATTTCATATATTTGAAATTGAAGTTAACTCAATTTTCAGTACAAAAAAAAAAGTATATGGACAGACAGTGACCTTTAACAACCAATTTGGCTCTTAATTCTGGTTCAAACTAGGCGCGGTGAAGAAGGGAGCAGGGAAAGAAACAAGAGGTGACATGTATTTTTGACATTTCACTGAATCATATAGGGATTTAATTATTTCAAAAGATTTAGTTCCCTAGATCTGTTTAGGGATCTGCAACATTTATACTGAATAAACAATAAACGGCAAGCGAATCACGAGACTTAAGTGGGGGTGGGCAGAACAGTTGGCAAGGACAGAGTACGGAACGTGGACCAAAGCGGTTACAGAGTGGCTACCCAGAACCGCACGACAAACAGTCGGCAGATCACCAGCCAGATGGACGGATGACATCATCGCCATAACGGGTAGGCAGTGGATGAGGAAGGCTCAGGACCGGAGTGAATGGCGTGGTGAAGAAGAGGAGGCAGAGTTGTGGGTGAATGAGGGCTGATTGATGATGATGATGATGAAACAATAAACATGTTACTAAAACATGCTGACTATGTTATAATTTTGCGCAATTAATTGACTGCAATAATTTATAAACACGATTATCTTTTACAAACGCCATACAAAGCCGTGTTTTTGCCAATCATCTTCACACATTTCAATACCGATACCTCTGATATACAAAACAGAAGATTCATTTCACTTAATTAATTTATCGGCGTAGGCTTACATGAAGACAGTGAAAGATAAGTTAAAGTGTCCATGACTATGCAAGTGCCTGTGATTAAAAGTTGTCTTTAAAATGGCTACCACTGTAATAAAACCTCCCACGAAGTAAGCTTGGTAAGCATTTCTGATTTCAGTCTCCATTGGTTTATTGAAAGGAATCCAACAATAAGCAATGACTTGAGTAGTCGGCATCTTGCAACAATTAACTCTGGATTCGCCTTACGAATGAAATCGTCTACATAGAGGTCGGTCGGTCGTTTTGGGGACGAGTTAGGACGAAGGAACAGAACTGGATCATCCAAAATGACTTTGCCGTCGCAAAAAACGCCCAAAGGCTGTCACCACGATGATACTTTTTACATTTTATTTATATATTTATTTAATGAAATATTTAAAAAAGGCTCATGTTTAAACGATCACCAAAAACGCACCTATTTTACTACCAATAAATTCGAAACGACCGCCAGAATTAGTAAACGATCACCAAATTGTGTTCGGATAAATGATCATCAAACTTTTTTTTATGTTTTGTGTACATATATTTATATTTTAAGTATGTTTTATTGTTGTTACATAACACAAAGGATAAAGGGGGCTTCATTTCGCTCACCCCCTTCACCTAAGCTACCGCAGTATTTTGTCCTGATATTTTCTGCAACTTTTGATCATTTACCCATTTTTGGTAGGCAAAAAATATTTTGGTGGCCATTTAAATTGTACTCTTAAAAAAATAGAGTTACATGCTTGAACAAAACTTACGCGTTGTCCGCCAAAAAGTACATCTTTTAAAATCTCGTACTTCAGCAGAGTTAGCGGTTCTTGGTATGGATGGCGGCTCCAGGCAAATTTTTTTGAGAGTCGACTTCCAATATGAATGCGTTTACTTTCGCGTGCAATCAGCTGTATAACATTATGTAAGTTGCGTCCAAATTACCGTACTTATACACTTAGACGATCTTTATTTCTCAGGTGCAATGACTTGGGATAATCGCTGTGTAAGCGTTTTCGGATTAATTGTGGTAATTTAATCTTCGTACGCACTGTCACGCACATGCAAGTGACGATGTGTAATTTGGAAAAATGTACAGCGAAAATATATTAAATACCAGTACGGACAGGAGGAAATAAACAGCTACAAAGTAAAAACATGAAAAAATCGGACTCATAACACGAGGTTGTGGCGAAAAATCCCAAAAAACATGTCTCTTGTAGTCCTTGTTACCTTTTAAAATTGTGTATAGTTATTTATTGCAGTAGCGGGAACAGAAATACACTCTCTGTGAAAATTTCAAGTCTCTACCTAGGACGGTTCATGAGATACGGAACCCGAAAATACTTCTTTATTGTGATTCTTGAAAAAATATCACAGCAATTTGGTCGTAAACTGGTGGGTGGTTTGGTATAATGTCTGTTAGGCATTCAGACGTTTCAACACAATCGCGAAATCCCCTAAAATCTTTCAAAATGGCGCTAATCCCTTGCGGTTCCACTTTGCATGTTTGAATTCCATCCAAGGAAGCACAAAATTTAAAGACGGATTAATGCATGTCGATATGTGCCCTAGTGTGGGGTCAGTATAAGTTATAAGTCAAACCGATCTCAAGTACCGTCCATAGTCCTCTATACACGTCGTCGGAATAATCAGAAAGATCTAATTGCATAACTTCATTTGAATACGCTATTAGTGAACTGCGAACTGACGAAAAACTCTGACAATAACAGGTAACCTCCAGTCTTTATGTAAAGGGAGTAAGCCACATATTCCCTTGGAGTGTTGCTTCGCACTCTGCTACTAGGATGAAGTAAGTAATGTAACAGTAGAAACACTCTTTCAGCACTACACATCTGAAACCGTTTTTTCTCAAAGATGCGCGAAAATTTTCATAATACGTTCGGAACTACAATAAGTTATTTAAAATTTACAATATATGTTATTTAAAATTTTAACTAAAAAAGGAAACGCCCCGGAAATGTAAGTATAAAAGTGCAGACTTTTTTGAATTACGAAAATAGAGCGCGCCAGAAATATAAGTATGAAAATATCGAGTTACCTTTGCTTAAAAAAAAGCATAAAAAATACCTACCATTAGCGGGAAAACAAACTCAAACGCTGAAAAGAAAGTGTCGAGAACAACTATTTTATGGAATAAATTGTAATGAGTACTAATGAGAGTGAAATGAAAATTGAATATACTTCACCAAATTAATGGCGGAAGCTAATTGGGCATTGAAAATTTCTTACCAAAGAAGTCCAGGGAAAGGTATATAAAAGCTAACTAAAGAGAATTTCATGTCCTGGACGATTGAAAAAAGTTTTTTTTTTTTATAGAATTTTAATTTATTTCATTGCATTTTTTTTTAGAAAAGCACCTTACAAGCCTCGGCGGAATGGCAATTGTCTGACTCGCATTATTGAAGTCCTCGCCATTGCCGACTTTCCCCACTACGGCAGTAATGTACTATTGTGCACCCATATTACATATACGGTCATGTAAAACAATATTGAAAGATTAAACGTAGGGTTATTTTGCCCATTGGTCATAGCGACTATCATAGCGTCACATCTTTTCTCATACGAGGAGGCAAGGCACCGATACGCCCACGTTCAGCCAGTTTTTCCACACTCAAAACTCTCTATTAGACCATATTAGGTGTGCGTTCGAGATCGGGTAAAAATTACTCCGAGTGATTCGAAAATTACCCCAGAGCGTTCGGAAACAACCCGAGAGAAACCGAGGGTAAACGAACTGTTACCCGACAGCTTGCCGAGCAGCGTTTTCGAACTTAATGTAATTTTCGCACTGACAAGAGCGGTTTATGTCCCTGGTTCAGCGTCGTTAAAAGATAATTTTTAAACAGATGTCAAACTGTGCTTGGCTGACTTATAAAATCTTTTCGTACTGTTTGTGTGATATTTAGATAGATATTAGATTTGAATAGTTTTGTTTTAGTAGAAACTGTGTAACTGGAAGTGGGGGATAACTCCACTTTTTTTTTTAATAGTTATGAGTTAACAATAATGTTTTTCATGTTGCAAAAGAAAGTATAAACATATACTTACTTTTACCATTTTACAACTAAACCTGTGAATATACTTGAAGAAGTTCAGATTTATTCTTCTTGCTTTGACATTGACAACTTATCTAGTTCGGAAACACGTGATAGCGTTCGATAACCACATTTCATCTCTCTTTCTGTCATTATCTCCATATCTTTTCTTTCTCCGAGTGCATTTTCACTCGGTATCCGAATGCACCCTAGTTAGGCTATGCTTTTACCTTCAGTACTGAAGATGAATCGATTTTATTTTTCCTTTCGCTTTCATAATGTCGAATAGACTACGAGCATATTATAAAATACTGTGATTTAATATATCAAATATATAAAATAATATCAAAAATCGCGGGTTCAAACTGATAGTGGACAATTTTTCTATTTTTTTAGTTTATTGTTTAAAAACTGTTTAATAAAAAAAATAAGTCCCATCATTGGCAACACCGCGAAGGGTTTTTGTGCCGATTGGGAGTTCTAACACTAATGCGCGTACTCTGTTTGGAGCGAAAACGGACCTACAGCGTCTAGTGAGAGCAAATCACTTCTTTCATAATTTCATTATCACACGCAAAACATATAAAAAAATAGTTACATGAAAGGCGAGCTTATATCTAATGTCTTCCAGCAAATCAGGTTATGATGGGAAAGGTTGAATGCTTAGCAGGGGCAGACTTGTGTGTACAACAATATAACGAAAAAAAAACAAGTAATTACAAAAATAAATAAATATATAATTACTATAATAATACACTATATATTACTTATGATATACTACTACTTATTATTTTGGTTAGAAGGGAGGACGGAAGGTGAACCAGGGCAGACACAGAGTGGCGTGCTTTGGGACTGGCCTATGCCCAGCAGTGGGATGACAAGGGCTGATGAAGATGATGATGATTATTATATCCGTTCACGATGTCTCACGTTATGGCTTGGTAATAAATGCGAAAACCAATGAAAATCTGCATGCTCATTGCCTGGTTAGTTGTTAAATTTGTATTTTTGGTTGAAAATCAATACTAAATAATATAAAAACAAGCGCAAGAGGGGCCGGTATTTTTAAAATGCTTTTTATGTATAGTTAGTAATCATAGCAGCTAAACAAAGAAAAATTATGAATAAGTAAAAGTATTAATGTGTAAAATTACTGGGGCCTGTTATATTTTAGGTCTCAAAATATTATTAAATATGGTAAATATCTCAACTGGAGCTTCTCTGTTGAAGTCGCGAGTGCGCAGTGTTCCTACTGTGTGAGTAGACCGCGGCGCCTAGTAAGTAGTAACAATATGGCGTATAGTCTGTTGAGCTAGAACAATAAGTGCGGCCAACGCCGCGGGCGGGGGCCCTACAATGCCGGCCCCACAGAGACGGGAAACTGAGGAGGAGGTGGTCTCTGCCACCCCGTGTGAGAAAAGCATCCTCGTCTAGAAGATTCTTAAACTACATTGAAAGAAAGGCTTGTTTTTCAGTCTTAGAAAGTTGATCAGTTCAACTACAACGTTGCCCTTTCCTCTCTGTATGGGAAAACGGTGAATCTTGGTCGTCTATAAGGTACTAAAGTGGAACCCATGATTCTCCTTAGCTTCTGGAGACGAAATCGTGTAGTGCTTGTTACCTTTGGTGATATTAACTCATTTTTTTTGGAACTTCCTCTTCAATACCTCCTCAAGATGCCACATCGGATTGTAAACTTAACCAACCTAAACAAAAACAAAGAAAGAAATAAAGTTTTTTCCCCACAAGGGATGGCAGAGGCATACTTGTGCCTACGTTGAGCCGTAAACAACTAACTACAGCCTACCGCATCCAAAACGCTAGCGAACTGTCATCGCACCTCTGCAATCAGTATCCAGCGTCTCACTAGTTGCTATTAGAGTGTTGCTAGACAATATGCGAGATGTTAGATACCTACCATTGTTCCACCAACGACCCTGCTGGCCACGGGCGGCAAAAAAACAAGCGGTTCCAGACCACAGGCCGAGAGACCACACCCACACCGCCTGAGAAAACTGAATCCTTTTTTAGGGTTGCGTAACTCAAAAGGAGAAAAGGAACGCTTGTTGGATGACTTCGTTGCCGTCCGTATGTCAAGACCGCGTGGAGGCAAGTCGAAATGACTGATAACTACTTCGTTCGGTCTGTGAAAGATCTAACTTCTAAGCCAACGCAATCAAAAGACATGATGCCGAATTTGCCGTATGTTCGGCTTACATTCACTCGCAAGGGAATCAAACCCTCAGTGCACGAGTCCGACTTATACTTAGTTAGTTTTTTTAAGAAATAAATGGCTGGTATCACTTATCGTAATTGTAATTGACCGCCGGCTCGCGTTTGGTGCAAATGGGTCGTTCGGAAACCGCAGTGGGATGTGTTTGTAAAGAGGATATCGATGTTTTACATAATTTTGCTCAGTCACGTTTGTGGAGTCAGTCCAGGCCAATTGGTGAGAGCTAAAGAAACTGCTTGCACGCCTTAGTTACAACTGTTGTAGGTGTTAGAAAGTTCCTACTTTATTCCAATCCATTCCACAGTTTCTGAAGTTTTCAGGATAATTTGATGTTTTGTTTTTGTTTTGGATCCCTTGGATACAGATAATTTCGCCTTAGTACTTGTATTTTCTAATTGTAGTTACGTATCTGTATCTTTTGTGTTGAGCAATAAAGTATTCAAGTTTAAACTCAAGTATATTTTTTTCAGAGATTCGATTTCAAAGCCGAGCCTGCCTTTCAATTCAGTTTTCATGCAATTGCCGTCATGTTTATCGAAATCCGTGATAGATATACTAACTTTGATATTATAACAAAGACCAGTCCAGCCGTCATCAGTTATCCATAACCTTCGTTCGGAGCCAAAAAAAACCTATCACAGTGATTTTGCCTTCACTCGATCCATAACAAGATTTACATAAACTGCGAGCTAGTATTACTAATAAATAGTATTCCTGGCCGTGTCCAGGGGAACAGGTGAGCGTAATCAATTAACATGGATCGAAGCGCGAGATTGTCTGCGCGTGCGCGCGACGATCGAAGCCTTTGAGATAGGTGAAGTGAGGAAGGAAATGTTAAAAATATGTATGAGATAAACTTCGAAAAGTATGGCGTATTAAATATCTGGCTAAAAGGGAGCAAAACAATACCTCTGCCAACTCGTATAAGAAAACGCGTGACGCTATGTAATCTTTTTTAATTATTCACTTCGAAGTAAAAGTTTACAAAAATCGTTAATTTTTGAGAAACACGATTCTAGTTTAGAAAGTGAATTTAGTTTATTTTGAAGCAAGACCACGTAATTTCGGTGGTTCTTTGTAATTATAATTAATATTCGCAAAGCACTCCACCTTTAACAGACATGCTGTAACAAGATGAGTTATTCGTACCTTTAAAGCAATTTATCATTACTTTATCACCTCGCGCTACCTAATGATATGTTTTGTGCACATTTTTTAACTTTCAGACATCAATCAAGGATATCTACACTTTAGCATCAAGATTTCAATGAAAAAGTTGAAATATATGCAAAAAAAGGCCCAAGGCATTTCTTGTTTCATTCATCATCCACCAAACAGGAAGAGATAAGTCTTAAAAAAATAGGTTTTGCTTTCATATTTAATTGTCTTACCTTATTTGCAACCGACCTCAAAAGAAAGGTAATAAAATCTTACCTAAGCTTACCAACTCCTTCTTACCTAAATTATATTGTGTATCGTTTGTTTTTGGTTACTTCTTCTTCTTTGGGTGTCGGCTCTCATTGTGGCTATTTGTGGCCGTGATGTTGTAGCTCGGAAAATATTAGTGATAGCTGAATTTAGCCATTGTGCGATGTTTTGAAGCCAGTGGGTTCTCCTGCGGCCAGGTCTTCGGCGGCCTGGTATTTTTCCCTGCTGGATCAATTGGAGATGGTGGTATTTGCTTTCACGCATTATGTGACCCATGTACTGCGGTTTTCTGACCTTTATGGTCTTCAGTAGCTCCAAACCCTTGTGCATTCGCTGCAACACAGTTTCGTTCCTGACATTGGTTACTTATTATGCATTATTTGACTCTAAACTGTAAGTGCCACTAGCTAGAAAGCTCAATAAGACTGAACCCAGCTTAGCCTAGCTGGTAGTGACCCTGCCTACGATGCTGACGGTCCTGGGTTCGAATCCCAGTAAGGGCAAATATTTGTGTGATGAGCATGAATATTTGTTTCTTAGTCTTGGATGTTTTCTATATATTTACATCAGTATTTATCTCTAATATTTTTTTTTATTTTATTTGTTGAATTATAGGTAAGAAATACATAACACATTCACAATCTATAAGATATATATATACATAATCCTCGTGGGATTGTGCGCAGCACCTTCATATATTGTCTCTATTACCGATAACACAAATCTTATTAAGTTTAATATGGGAGTTTGATTTATGTAAGATTGTCCTCTAATATTTATAGTTTTTATTATTCCGCCTTCTAGCTAGTCGCCCTAAATGATAGAGTTTATTTATGGAACGGTTAAGGCGGGGCAACCCGACAGCGGAATTTAGAATATCACCTTCAGCCTACCTTTAGAGGATTAGGATCTATATGTCTCTTCACCGATCTACAGAAGACTAACAAAGCAATATTACTTTATAGTTTTAACGATCAAATAAATAACAAATTATATAAATTCAAAACCGGTGCGAAATTGTAAAAAAATGTTGTAATAAAAATTGTGATCGCTTCGGGAGACTTTTGTATAGAGCAAGAATAATCAAATTACGTTTATACATTCACGAATCCTTGCTGACACTCATGATCCACAAGCTAGTATAGAGAAATAACTACTATAATATGCCTATTTTGCGTAGCTTGAGGATAACAGAAGGCTGTTTAGCCTACGGCGTAGCCTTAAATGTGTAATTGTCTTTTGTATATTCGGGGTGGGATTTGTCAACGCTAAACAGACTATGAGAATAACGACCATTACCACACGACCACCATATACCACAGGGAAAACACGCATATTCTTGATAAAATCGACGAAACATCAAAGTACCAGTAAAGTACTCATTCTGTTATACACATGGGTTAGTTTTAGACAACATAAAACCTAATTACTTGCGGCTGACTGTCCACACACGAACACAATACGAGAACTGCCACCATTGTTTCTCTACGTTAGTTATTTCACACGATTTTCGCTTTTTGTGCTAAGTATACAATATTTGGTATTTGGGGCGGGATAAGCCGAGGCCGCTGTATGTTCTAGGAATCGTAAGAAATGCCTATTTATAGTTTTTATCTGGTTATCTTGTGTCAAAACAAAACTGATTAATTGCGACTCATTTACCGATGGCGATGTGATGATGAGATCTGTCTACCTGTGATTTCTTTAATATGCTATACATGTCATCCAAATTGAAATCTCCATACATATTGGGCCGAGCGACCAAGTAATAGGTAAGGAGAAATAAATAAACTAATCAAGTTGGTTGACATAAAAGATGGTTGGTGTCGTAGTGAAACTTTCCTCCTGTTCGTTTAAAAATCATCCTCACCTTATTAACCAGGATTGGCGTCACGTCCTCTGACAAACGCGCTGCCGACCTGCGCAGACACACCCTGCAACTGCAACAAAGATAAGTCCACCGTCAGATAGAAGACAGGAGTCATACTGTCTCTGTCAGCCATGCGGCGGTGCTATATCGGTGCGAGCGTGACAGTTTAATGGGTTAGGACGTGGTGCTACTTAATTTTAGTGGCAGATTTATGTCTTAGACGGAGAAAATAAATTTCGAGGCAAAATTACGATTTTGCTTCTGTGGTGCGATACTAGACTAGAAATAATACGAAATATGTTAGATTTTTATGTGAGAGATATTGATGTTTTTTGGTGAATGCGATCTCTAGGAGTGTCAATACATACCCAGGAGAAAACACCACAGAATGATGCAACATACACACGAGACATGAGAAACATCTTGACCGACTGCACAGACCGGTCGGCGCAATTAATTCACCGGCGAAAATACATGCCCACGCGGCGATTGCGTTGCGAAATCGAAATTGAGTTTCGCTTTCGATGACTTGGGTTGGGTGGCATTTTTATTAATTATTCGGTCAAGGGAAATGTAATTTTTGTATTACTCGTACACCTATAGCCCTTCACTAAATAGGTTCTTGCTGTAGGTGACATGACGTGTTCGAACACCAATCTCTTGAAGAAAACTCGCGCCGAATCGTAGTTCTCACAGAGCACTGAGTCCTTAGTGGTAGTTCTATTAGGTAATTTGTAGTGATAATGTCATGAACTTACACCACCTCCGCCCCTCTCCACTACCGGAGATCTCTCAGTTATTATCTAGACTCGAAAGAGGACCTGTCTGTAAGATGCACTGCGCTGGTTTAGTATACCGGGCCAACAATAGACTAGAAGAAAACATTCCACAATTTATTGACTTTTTATTTTATTAGATGGTAATAAGAAACGTTGAAAACTGTTATTTTTCATTTACACAATTCCGGAACTTCCTGGTTGCATGCACCAGTTAACTCTACATAATAATAAAACTGGTCTTAATTTTTAAGCGTTGTCAAGTCCAATTATACTAAATTTTGTGGTAACATTTCCTCCGGGCAAACACCTCAATCACAGGATGTACTCCATTACTAGCACCTATAAATCAGCCACCATATCACTTTCAGTGACTTTCGAATCACAAATTGGAATAGCAAATATCGAAAATTAATTAACGGCACGAGAATCGGTGATATGAGCTTGCACAGGCGCAGAATGATCGAAAGTGAGACACGTAATAGATCGGTCGATGAACTCAACTTCGATGTGATTAAAGAAACAAGACTAGAAATCGAAAGGTCATTGCGAAAATGTGTATAAATTATTTAAATCTACGTTCTGATGACCTTGCCTCGACCGTGCTTGGTGCTTCCGAGAGAGTATAAAGAAATTCTGGTGGGTGGTGACTGGGGAGGATTGAAAAGTTTTTGTTGACATAAAGTAAAATTCCTATACATATTTACATTCCTTCTGTCTTCCGAGTCGGCAGTGACCCTGCCTACGAAGCCAAGGGTCTCGGGTTCGAGTCCTGGTGGGGGCAACTATATTTGTTTGATGAGAACGGATGTTTGTACCCTAGTCATGGTTGTTTATCTATCTAAGTTTAATATTTATCTATATAACCATGTGTATCGTTGTCTAGCACCCAATATACAGGGCATCCTAGTTTGGGGCTAGATCAATGTGTGTAAATAGTGTTCAAGGTATTACTATTATTATTTATTTTTACTTTAAATTAAATTTACTTCGAAACATTTTATTCGGAATTGCGTTTTGATTAACGTGGGCCAAAATGAGCCTCTTGCACGCCGTATGGAAAAAGTCATGACGATGTGTCCAGAACATTGTTTTATTATGCCTCTAAGTTAAAGACTCATAGCATACTTGAGTAGCAAAACATATCTTTCTACAGTTAGTAATTTCCTCATGGTAAGTGATGGGATTATAATTAAGAATATATAATTATTTTATTACACATAAAATAATTATATATTCTTCGCATGAATGATGACAAACTTGACCTTTGACATGGCGATAAGTGAGTGTGTATGTATGTTGGTTTTGATAAATTATGATGAAAAGCTGTGTAACAATTATTCAATAAAACTTGCGTGGGAAATATGCATATGTTGTATATTACTTATGCATAATGTTTCGTTTAATATTGACCTGTCTACACAAATACGACTTACCCCAGGACCATAGTGTGGGACCAGAAGCAAACGTATGTCCTAGTGTTTTCAATTTCGGCTAAACTAGTAGCATTACTTACGTAATCCTGGGTTCGATTCCCGGTAAGGGCAAATATTTGTATCATGAGCTTGAACCTTTGTTTCTAAGTCTTGGATAAAAGTAAATAAATAAATATTAGAGGACAATCTTACTCAAATCGAACTCGGCCCATTCTAAGCTCCACAAGGCTTGTGTCATGGATACTAGACGACGATATATTTTAATACAGATAACCTAATTATTTATTTTTATTAAATACATAGAAACCATCCAAGACAAAGAAACAAATATTCATGCACATCACACAAATATTTTCCCTTACCGGTATTTCAATCCAGGACCGTCAGCTTCCTAGGCAGGGTCACTACCCGCAAGCCTAAACTGGTCGTCAATTTATGTTTTCTATGTATTTACTCAACTATTTATCTCTATTAAATATATCGTCGTCTAGTACCCATAACATAAGCCTTGTTCTGCTTAGTTTGGGCCTAGTTCGATTTGTGTATGATTGTCCTCTAATATTTATTATTTATTTATTTTACTTTACTTTGAAGTTACTCCAAAAATTTCAGGACACGGACACTGAAACTGTTTCTGCCGTATGAGAAAAGATGTGAATCCATTTTTGTTGGTTTAAGAACTGTAGCCTCATTTTTAGGGTTCCGTACCCGAAGGGTTCCAAACGGGACCCTATTACTAAGACTCCGCTGTCCGTCCGTCCGTCCGTCCGTCTGTCACCAGGCTGTATCTCAAGAACCTAGCTAGCTAGAGAGTTGAAATTTTCACAGATTATGTATTTATGTTGCCGCTATAATAACAAATACTAAAAAACAGGATAAAAGAAATATTTAAGGGGGCTCCCATACAACAATTCTTTCAATACCACATACAAACTTATGGATGCACCTGGTTACGTACATGGAGTGTGAAAGTAACCGCACCAATAACTTTGTAAACAATATTTTGCTGTGTAAAATCCAAACTATTCACTCCACACCATCGCTTCCATTGAACGGTGGTACGGAACCCTTCTTGCGCGATTTAGACTCGCACTTGACCGGTTTTTGATGCTTACTTAGCCGATAATTTCATGTTTGTAAACTTCAAATTATCGTTTGCCCAATCATAGCGACATTATTTCAAATGAACTGTTATCTACAGCTCTGTAATTTCAATTAAAAAATAACCGGTACATATCAAAAGATAGATGATAAAGCGACTGCTGTGCGCTGCACTTTTGCGCACTTGATTTATGGTTTTCGCTTGACGTGAGTCAAAACAATGACGCATCGTCCTTTCGTGACGCTCGCTAATGGCTCTATGACCATTGGAATGATAATTTAAATGATAGACTACTCCACGGCTGACTACCTCGCTTATGTATTCATCATACATAACCACCAGTGGGCGATAAAAACGCACGATGGGCAAATGTTGCGGCGAACGACAATTGTGCGTAGTTACGTTCTGGGAAAGTATTTGATTGATGTATTGAAAACAATGTAGCCAGGTTGAAACTTTATATGGAGATTCTAATTGCGATGAAAATCATCTTTAAGAAACTATCATATCTCTATGGTTGCGGCGATGGGCTAGCCCCCTGTCACGCATAATGCAGTATTGAGTAACTGGCTAACGAGGGCTCAATTGTGCATATGCCACCCCGAATGGGAAAGGCATGATGCTATGCTGAGTTCAGTTCTAAAAGTCAGAAACTTTTTCCACTGTACTTACTGATGTGGCTCTACTTCACATTGTGCGTTGGATAACTGTCTGACACACAGCTTACAAGTAAAAGTTCAATGAAGTCTGCAAATCCTCGTAATTTTAGCGTTATAACGGCCGTTCTAACGGCGATGATACCGCCGGGGAGAAGTCGTGAGGTTTCTTTAAGTTTATCGTTGCTTGGTACAAGTTGGTCTCATGTACAGCATGAAACGGAATTCAGAGTATTCGGTATACAATAAAAGTGCTAATCTATCTAGGTACCTCTCACATGCATCTTAAAAAGGGTTTTTTCTAAGGCAACTCCACTCCACTTGTATTTCTTTTACACTAAACACCTTACAGATGTGATATGAACGTTGAATTATACATGCACACTCTTAACAGTTATGCACAGAGGAATGCAACAGAAGTCCATACTAATGAGGGAATTAATCATGCAACTTGCAAAAAGACTTGTGTTGTATATCTGTAACTTATTGTTAAATATCAGGAATTAATCTTTTAATTTTGATAACTTGTTGTAACCTCATACGGCCGGGATGCCTTTCAGAATTAAGTAATGAATTCATACTCGTAATTCGGATACAATGGCCTCACAGTTTTCTTTAAAAAAAGTGATCAGTGCCCTTTAGATTCAGTCAGATTGATCTGAGAAAATCATAACAAAACATAGCTTCACGCCTTTCCCCATGCGGGCTGGTAGAGGCACAATTGTGCCCACTTTGAGCCAGTTATTCAATCCTTTATTTTCTGTGACACGTGGCTAGACCATCGCCGTAGGTATGGAATAATGAAGGTTTCCTCACGATGTTTTCCATCACCGTTAGAACGTCCGTATAATGTACTTAAGATAAATAAATATCTCATTGGTACATGGTCAGGAATCGAACCTACATCTCCTGTGTGAGAAGCAAGCGTGAAACCCTTTAGGCCACGGAGTTCTTTCTGAGAAAATCTAAATCTGAAAAAACCTCAATGTGTGGAGCTTCGATTTCATGCATTTCCTTGCATTCTGAATTCCGACTATAGATTCAGATACTGATTTCTAGTCTAGATGTATTTAGTTATTAGGGCCTATACAACAGGTGTACAACATTAGTATGTGGTAAACGATGAAAAGCATCAAATAAGCAATTTTTAAACGCAGCAGATAAAAAACACAATTGACTTGACAATTAATCACGTAGATCTATTCATTAGGATCACGTATCGGTCTATTGTCATGCCTTACGTCATAGAAAGTACTCCAAAACCCTTTGGTGAGAGTGATTATGTAAAAAGCCTTCGGCGCTTGTAAAAAAGTATTGATTGAGACGTTTGTAAAGAGCTCTTCGATAAGGAACTTTCATTGTTGTTTTTACTTTCTTGTTCGTTGGACAGGTCTACGTTTCGATAAGTTTATACTTGTACAAGTCACTATGTAGGTATACAGAAATCATTTAAAATGCTGAATCGCATCGGTCGGATGACACATGGTGACGGGACGTTTAAGGACCATTAATATCTTTGTTTATGCACCGTAAGATAGTCAAAACCGTTAGTTGATAAACTAACGTGTTAGTTGATTAACTTAGGACAGATAGTAAACCAGACCGACAGGGTTTAAAATTTACGTTTATTTTGTTCTTACATGTCAACCTATTACGAAGACTATTCGGGGGCTTCGCTGCGCTCGTCTCCTCTATTCTTCACCTAAGCTACCGCGGTGTTTTCCCTGGTACTTCGTTTGCAATTCAAGTTTAAACCAGTTTAGTATTTAACGGTTTTAACTAAGGCGTAAATAGTAAACAGTACGCTATAGTATGCTATCAGTCGATAGTTGACCAACTAACGAGAAAAGAAGTTAGTTTATAAACTAACGGTTTCGACAATCTTAAGATGTCACATGGAAACCATAGATCATATCCAAAAGCGACAGCAGGGGCAATTAATTACCGCACAAAATATTGCAATTTTTTTAGGGGTCGTGATCCTGCCATGGTGATAAAATTCAAAACCTCTTTCGAGATTTTGGGTACCCAGGGTACCCAAAGTCAATCGAGCGGCTCAACTAATCACACAATCGTGTCTCTGCCACTCCGTGTGTGAAATGGCGGAACACTATGTTACGTTAACTAAATATACGTCACGGGTAAAGTGAGAAAAGCAGTTTATCCTTGGTTCATCCGGTTTAACCTAGCATTTGGTTTAGCCGGTCGAATTCTGGAGTCACATTTTTGTGATACTTCAGTCTTTAACCATACGGAACTTAGTTAATGATAGGTAGGTACTTGAAAAAGATGATGATTTTTGGGTTACGTACCCAGAAGGGAAGCCCATTTATAATCACTTTGATGAAGTAAAGAAGAGTTCCCCGTTGATTAGACAGCATTGTTCCATTGATTACCGTGTGGTGCGCGCGCGCACTCGTCTCTCTCTATTGAGGATGTCAAACTGCAGGTACAATTCATGTCATGTTACATGTGCGCCTCTGGCATGTGTTATTATTATTATAACAATACAATTAAATAGCTGATTGGGTAACTTCGCCTTTAGCTATGAAAGGGTTGAGTGACCGAGAAGAAAGTATTGTTAGGTTTATTTAATTAAAGAACAGCCATTCTTAGAATTAATAAATAATAATAATAATACCTTGGATACTATTTACGCACATTGATCTAGCCCCAAACTAGGATTCCCTGTATCTTGGGTACTAGAAAACGATACATATACTTATATAGATAAATATTACACTTAGATAGATAAACAACCATAACTAGGGTACCAACATCCGTTCTCATCAAACAAATATTTGCCCCCACCGGGACCTGAACCCGGGACCCTTGGCTTCGTAGGCAGCGTCACTGCCGACTCGGCCATTCGGGACGTAACGTGGAGCTATGCTTAGAAGTAGCATTTGATATCTATCAACAGTAGTGACAGAGATAAATAGATAGATAGAGATAGCTCCCTTTCCTTTTCTAATCGAAACAACGGGAAGGAGACTGACGCATAGCTGACCCAACTATTGACAGCTGTCAAAAGCGACTTCTTAAGCACGGCTCCACATTATGATAGGTCATATAAATAGGTGACTTTTAATTGAGGACCTGATTAGCCAAGCGGATAGTGACCCCGCCTACGATGCTGACGGCTATGGGTTCGAATCCCGCTAAGGGCAATATTTGTGTGATGAGCATGAATATTTGTTTCTTAGTCTTGGATGTTTTCTATGACTTAAGTATTTATCTCTATTACATATGTCGTCGTCTAGAACCCATAACACTAATATTTATTATTTATTATTAATTAGCTGACAATATTTTGATAATTTTAAACAATTTTCCCGAAGGAACTTATGGTCGCTAATGTTTTTTTTACTGTACATTGACCCCATCAGCTGATTACAGGTTACTATGAGAGACCGAAAAGATATATTCGGTCATAGTTTCTAAGAGAATTTTGTTGTTGTCAGCTAATTAAATGTCCTTCTATATAACTTAATAGACAACACATACATACATATTGTCACGGTTTTTCCCGTACGGTGCGCCAGGTGCGCACATCCATTTTGCGTGTGCGTGAAAAGGGACTAGCCCAGGAGCGATTATGGATAAATTAAGGTTTCCTAACGATGTTTATTACTTTGTATTGAACCCGAAGTTTTAACCCGAAGTCTTAGAAGCAATTCTGCGAGTTGTCACTTTTCAGTGACACCTTTCACTAGCAAATAACTAGTATTTAGCGCTGTAGCTACTAACTCATCACATTAGTACTTTACCATTACATAACAACCATCTCTTGAAGTGAACACTTCTGTTAGACGTAACTTTCTTATTTGATTCAATGTAATTAAAAATAATCATGTATACATTGCTACTGGCTCCACATTAGGACACCCTGTATCGTGGGCACCAGAAACAGCCACGTCATAAACAAATGAATATCCGAGAACCGGGGATCGTTCGGGTTCCGTACCCGAAGGGTGCCAAACGAGACCCTATTACTAAGCCTCCGCTGTCCGTCTGTCCGTCCGTCCGTCCGTCACGGGGCAACTGAGATCGCTAAAGAGCTGAAATTTTCACAGAGGATGTATTTCTATTGCCGATATAACAACAAATAATGAACCGCACGCATTCAAAAAAATATAGTGGTTCCCATACAAAATACGTGTTTACAACACGCTTGTAATAATGTTCTACGGTCATGTTGTTTGGTATTGTTTTAATTTCCCAACCAAAAACTTACAAAACAAAATTTTAATTTCGAATTGCAGTCGGGCACTTGTTTTCTCATCCCTGTTGGGAAAACTGGTCGCATAGATAAATAATTAGAGGAAACCAAATTAAAATTCGAAATCTATGCCGGCCTTCACAGTTTTAAACTAAACGAAAATTCAAAATACTTTCCTTGACATATTCCTATCCATTGAGACGAATCTAAGATACATACATACAATATATACATACATACAAAACTGAAACGAGGGCTCAGTGAAGGCATGGCTCTTGATTTAAAAGGTATTTATATATCATCATCATAACCATCACATTCAGCCCACATCGACCCACTGCCAAGACAAGAGGCCTATGCCCACATAGGCCTCTTCTCTAAAGCGCTAATCTCCGCGGTCCTGTGCCAATCGCACGCAGTGGGATCCCGACGACTTGATGATATGGTCGGACCATCGGGCTGGTGGTCTGCCCACTGGCCTTGTCGCTGCCCGTGGCCACCACTCTGTGACTGCTTTGGTCCACCGTCCGTCTTCCCGTCTAGCCAAGTCTCCCGCCCATCTCCATTTCAATCTCGTCTGCCAACATCTGCGACCTTCGTTATTCGTCGAATGTCCTGACCTATCCCATCCTAATTTGGTTTGCTGGAAGAGATCTCTTATTAGAGATAAGCTCGCCTTTGTACATTATTTTTATGTAAGTCTTGTTGTCCATATATTAGTAGTATGCAATAAAGAAATTATGAAATTATGAATTTCGACGTTAGGCACGCGGTCAACGAGAGAGATACCCAACCTGGAACGCTGCATCGCTCTTTGTGCTACTTTTATAGCATGCATATTATGCTTTGTGAGCATCCATGTTTCAGCTCCATAGGTGAGGATGGGCAAGACAAATTGGTTTTACACCTTGGTCTTCAGGCATTGTGGCAGTGAGGATTAGAAGAGATCACTTAGTTGCCTAAATCAGCCCACCCTAATCGATCTCGATCGATCGTCGTCAACCATAATCCGTTGTATTTTTAAACGTCATTCAAACTAATTTATAAACCTTTTAAGTAATAAGAATAATATTACGTTGAGCAGGCTTGAGAGAACAACAAAACCAGTAACTAATTTCCGTATTTTCAAATTGAAAACAAATCTACATTTCCTCGCATTATAATAAGGAACGTTTATTAATTACGTCGCGATTACGACATCTATCGATAACAAACGATGACGACCCGAATGGCCGAGTCGGCAGTGACCCTGCCTACGAAACCGAGGGTCCCGGGTTCGAGTCCCGGTGGGGGCAAATATTTGTTTGATGAGAACGGATCTTTGTACCCTAGTCATGGTTGTTTATCCATCTAAATCTAATATTTATCTATATAAGTATGTGTATCGTTGTCTAGTACCCAAGATACAGGGAATCCTAGTTTGGGGCTAGATCAATGTGTGTAAATGGTGTCCAAGGTAGTATTATTAAGGTAGTATTAAACACTACAATAAGTAGCACTATACTATACTTGAAATACTTCAAAAATACTTACATTACAGCCGATTCTCAGAAGGTAGGTAAGGCTAACATAAAGCTAGACAATTACATAAAAATTTGCAAAAAATCTAATTAAAACCATACTCAATTTAACGCACGAACTGTATATGTAAGCTGGCAATTAAACTGCATAATATCATTACAACAATGGTTTTGCATATTACGAAATTGACAAGACAGGAAAGAATTTGTTACGCATATTGGATCAAATACACCCAGCATAATAATGTCGATTTAAAAAGATGCTGCTTTCAACGGTAGAGCAATAGGTGCGGTGCCACTTTCATTCGGTTGGTTTAGACATTGGCGTGTACAGCCAGCATTATGACGAGGGGAACGACCTCACAGAAAATCTAGACCATTCAGATTAGTAACTGCAGCCGCGTGACAATTACCTAAAGTGGATAAAATAGGAACAGAGTGCTAGTAAAGACCGCTACAACTTACTGCTACAAGCTGGCTAAAGTATATTACTTTGGCCAGTTTCGTAATCATATTAGCCTGTACATAATTACGTATATAATAAATACAGGATGACTTCGGATTCGTGTCGCAACCGAATTTTTCAACTCAGTCAATGATTGTGATAAATAAAAATTAAATCGAAAAAACACAAAAAAAGATTTTTTCCCATTAAAAATTTCAAAAAAATAGATCGTGCATTTAATTTTTTTACACATATTTTTGTTTGTTTCAGTCATTAACAAATATCTTATAAAAGAGATAAGCTCTCCTTTGTACACTTATCTAATAAGTTTACTGTATGTTTTAACTGCAGTACAAAATAAAAATATGCAATTATATACTGGGTCAGAAAAAAAAGTTGGGGTCACGACACAAAAGTAAACCCCGTATGCCTTCACGTATTATCCCGGAATACTTTTGGAATGGCAAACGTATTCAGCTAGTAATTCGATACTCCAGTCGCATTTCAAGATATTTGAAGGAACTATGAAACCATGATGTACATGTTTTCATAGCCCTTCTTCTCCCACAGTAGTCCAATGTAGAGAAGGGAAAAAAATGACGTTTGCCAAGTGTATTTAAATTTCTACAGTAACAAAGATATTTGAATTTTAATTTTCGCTGCTGGCAAAGGCACAATTGTGCCGGTTTTATGCCAGTTATAATGACAAATCTAGCGTGATACCGATCTATATTCTAGGTACATAACCTTGTTATCAGAAAAACTGCATTGTAGCAGCGTTAAAAAGCAGTTTAAATAGCTGAGGTCAACGCGTGCATCCTTGGAGGCCGGTACAGCACTATTCATTCCAAATTTTAATCAATGATCATGCAAAATTACAGTCTCGTGAGTTTTCACTGCTCTGTAGGTAACCTTGCAAAAGCCTGTCATATTATTGTGACCATTTATGGTCATCCATAATCCATCCAAAATCCATAAAGTCAAATCAACTTTTCGATCGATACTTCAAAATGATGCTGATTCAACGGGGATCTAAAAGGTTGCATCTTCAGTTCTAGGTTTATTGTTTGATTCTTTTACGAGAAACACAAGTTCGCTTCGATTAAAAAAGTGCCACTAATCGGCCGAGACGAATCACCGAAGTTACTATTGTTATTTTTTCGCATCAACGATTCAGTACAGTTCACTACAATGAAATTTCAACTCTTTCAGGCGATCCTAAATTCTATGTCTCGTTAATTTTGATTATTTTTCGTGTGACTGACCCTACACTAGGATAAACCGTCGTCAGCGTAAAAACCATGGAAAGATTAGTGAGCCGTGATTCTCAAGGGAAATAGGTATTTTAAGATGCCAAATGTAATCAAATTGTAGTAACAATTGGACACTATTTACACACATTGATCTATCCCCAAACTAGCATTCCCTGTATCTTGGGTACTAGACAACGATTCAAATACTTATATAGATAAAAATTATACTTAGATAGATAAAAAACCATGACTAGGGAACAAACATCCCTACTCATCAAACAAATATTTGCCCCCACCGGGACTCGAACCCGGGACCCTTGGCTGCGTAGGCAGGGTCACTGCCGACACGGCCATTCAGGTTGGCAAAACCTAACCTAACTATATTTTAATTGCCCAAGTGTTATTGTTTTACGTATTGCTATTGTTATGCGCGGTTGTTAGAGTTTTTCCACGCGGTTTTGTAATAGCAGAGTAAAGATAAAAGCAAATTAATTACTATAAAACCAGAGGTCAGACTTCCTTGACTAATACCTTTTATTTCTGAGTCTGAATGTAATGATACAATAACGAACAATTGCACCGAAATGTCTTAAAATATGTTTAATAACTACTCCTCTTATATGCCCCTATTATATTTTTTTATTGATAAATATATTTTAATTAGAAAATTTAGTGCTAACCTAAACAGAAACCCATGACAACCACTCTCCTAATTACGGAAATTAAATAATCTCTGTTATCTATGTATATTTAACAATAGCAAATATTTACTTAGGAACAACAAACGGCATTATCAACGATAGATTTTAAATCGCCGATACCCAACAAAAACAGTTTTTTCGTCAACAAAACGTATCGGAACTTTTACTATAGAACCGCCTTGCAATCTAACCTAGGCTTAAGCAAAGTAAACTGTATAGGAAAGTGTTAAAGGTGATTATGCTGGTGTCAGTTGGTCGTTCAATATTTGTACGAAAGGTGTGGTAAGTCTATATTGGATAAGTCGTGAAATGCCGGTCAAACCTTAACATTTACGGTACAACTTTATGTTACTTAACTTTATTGAGCGGTACCACATTATTCAGGCTTATGAGGTATTGATTTCATTAATTATTGTAAAGGGCGTGAACTGACACACTAGTTTGTATCCCAGAGAAAAAATACTTTTGTTGTATGGGAGCCCCCTTAAATATTAATTTTATTCTATTAGTATTTTTTGTTAGCGGCAACAGAAATATACATCATCTCTGAAAATTTCAACTGTATAACTATCACGGTTCATGAGATACAGCCTGGTGACAGACGGACGGACGGACGGACAGCGGAGGCTTAGTAATAGGGTCCCGTTTGGCACCCTTCGGGTACGGAACCCTAAAAATGAAAAATAAACGATTTGTTAGCTCTCACGTGCTTACAATGAAAGCAGAAACATCATCCCACGCAAGCAACAGACACACAAATATTATATTATCTTACACAGCTAATTCAACCAAAAACATACAAACGTTATCTCATTCCAATGTAAAGCGATTCCTACGCGTTGTCACTAAAATGTTTAGAAAGTGAAACTCGAGCACGCGCTACACTCTACTACAGGTATACGAGTATAATTCTATACCTTATTTCACTATACCACAACTATACTCTCCAAAAAACAAACGAATGAATGGAAATGTTTTGTTTGCTTTCCCTTTATTCGATCTGTCACGGCAGTTATCGATAACAACGTATAATAGTTACGTTTGTTACGTGCTGCACTGCGACGAATTCTTCGAAGTTTTTATGTGTTGTTATATCTGGAATTGAATTACCAAAAAATACACCGAATGGAAATCTCCACGAGATCGTAGTGAGGGGTAATTTTAGGCAGGATGTGTGATGATGAGTAGGATAGAAGCGAGTTACTGACGCTTATTAGTTACATCCTGAATAACTAAATGGATCAACTGATCAACTATTACCTTCTTAACGGCTTAACTATTTTGTTGATCGGTCTGGCAAAAACAAATTAATAAAGAATTTCGCCTCATCTTGAATAACTAATCCCAATATATATAAGGCCTTGTGTTTAAACAATTACCAAAAACGCACTTGTTTTACTACCAATAAATTCGAAATGACTGCCAGAATAGGTAAGTGATCAACAAATTGTTTTTGGATAAATTATCACCAACCTTCTTTTTATATTTTGTGTACTTAAGTTTATGTTTTAAGTATTTTTTGTTGTTCTTACATGTTCAACCTAACACGAAGGATAAAGGAGGCTTCGCTTCGCTCACCTCCTTTACCCTTCACCTAAGCTACCGCAGTATTTTGCCCTGATGTTTTCTGCAACTTTTGGTGACCATTTACCGATTTTGGTAATAAAAAAATATTTTGGTGATTATTTGAATTGTTCTCATATGGATATGGAGAGAAATGTTTCGTTTACTCACAACGAATTGTTCCTGTACAATCTATTGTAATTCAATAAGACAAGAAGAGTCAAATCTACATCTTAGTGATTGGACACTTCATCTCGTCGAATCGACTTAAAAACGCGTCGACGCCCACCCCCGGGCGAAATGGCAACCGCTTTCGATTACGTCACAAACAACTCGATTAAAATTATCCAATCAATTTATTTACGAGTGAAATTACTCTGTCCCTGGCACCGATTCCTCAGGCGCTGAAGCTGACAATAGAGCAAAACTGAACAGACATCTTGAAATCCGACAGTTCATTGCTCGGTAGCCATTGGTTCCATTTTCAAACTTAAGAAAGCTTGAAAACTCCATCGATATCGATCGATCTCCTGAGAGTTGATTATCATTATTTTAGTTAATTTTGTCTGACGCCTAAAGAATCAGTACCCCTGTCGCTAAACCAATCACGTCTCGATATCGCTCAGGGGAGCTATAATACAATTAAGATTTATTGATAAGGCTGGGGTGGTGAGAGCCACTAAAGACCCGTATCACCGCAATAGCTCGTGGCGGAAGTTCCACTCCTTCGATATATTGCCGGCTAAATTGGTTTGGTCGACAAAAACTTCATAATGATAACGCAAACGAATAACACTTTTGATTAACACACAAAACCATAGTATTGCATCCCTCCTTTTTCCATATGGATTGGCAGAGGCCATGTTTAGCGAGTTGTACAATAAACCATTTTATATTGTTGATAACCTTTAGCCTCAACTACGTACTTACGTAGTTGAGTTACGTCTTCTGCTACTTAGAAGAAGACTATAAGAATGGGCTATACTCCATCACGCTGGATCAGTGCGGGTTGATGGAGGGTTTTACGACTACTACTATAAGGTAGCGATAGTAGCCGGACCTACTGCTTAACGTGTCATCCGAAACACGGAGCGTCAATGTACAGATAAAGTAATTATCTTATTGGTACATGGTGAGCACTGGATTCGAACCGGCGTCTCCTGCGCGAGAAGCGAGCGTGAAACCAATTAGAGCACGGAGCAGAAGACTGAAAAGATATCATGCGAGATATAGGTAGGTCATCACTAGGATCACTACACTCGGTGGTATCGTTTAACTACCAACCCGATATAAAGTTTCAGGTATTTTCTGTAGTGGGTGAATTTATCCTGTAATTTTGTGACGTTTGCCTGTCCTAAGCACTCAGCCAGGCTCTACTAGACTCTAGTCTAAAAAAATGTTGACAAAGAATCAAATGGGCATACAAAGTGGAGTGGACCTCACCAAAAGCGTATTCCAAACTCGTTTGCCATACAGCATACGTTAGGAGTGTATTTCTTAGTTGCATTTGATAACACTTTGCCAGCTGACCACTTTCGAATGTGGCTAATCACTTTCGATAGTTATTATTTCGATACCAGCCAGCCGTTGAGAATATAAATTGCTTATATGGGGCGACCACTTACCGTAAGTCGATAAAATGCTATGAACAGTTCAGTGAACTTTGCTAGAAAATAATAAAGTGTATTCGAAACCATTCGTGTTTCTGCTTTCAAAGTCCTATTATAGTATTAAGGAATACTTAGATGACAAAACTGCATGGTCCATGCCATCTCAGCGCACAGAAATTGGACGAGGGGCGATGGATCAAGTCTATCACTCGCCGGCGAATTTCCTTAGACCGAAACCTGTTGTAAAGTCACTTTTAAAAAAAAAAAGTATGGGGGAGTTTCTTGCCGTTTCTTCTTAACCCCGAGGCCCACCTTCCGAAACGGTGTAGTCTTTTTTTATATATAAAAAAAAATTGACTTGTAGTTATGAGTAAGTATAATTTTGACGTTGATATTTGTTGCAATAAGATAATTTATTTATTTATATTCAATAAAAATAATCACTCTGACTCTGACTCAAAATCTATATTTGCTTTATTCGTTTGCTGCAGTCGTTTAGCTGGCTAAGAATTCTGACGGGGTGATGGGCTAGCCGCTTTTAGCAAATGATTATTCTCTTATGCCTATAATTATGTACCTACATAATTACGGGTACATATGGAAATATACGAACTCAATAACAAACTTCAAAACCTATGAAATATAATCAACCACCTGTTGATGGCCCCACAGATGACAGGATATATTCTAAACTTATATGTATATATTCCGATTCTTATTTGATTTCAATGAAATACCCACAATGAAATAGGTGTCTTGGGAAATTTCACGTAATTAAATATATGTACCTCGTTAGTTACACAATCCATAAAACAAACAAACAAACGTAACGCAAACAAAATAATTTGATACGCACATTGATATATGAAATTACTTAATTGGAGAAAATTCATTGAAGAAACTCTCGATAGTAGACTACTCGAATGAAATCTTGATTACGACAAAAAAAAATATGTTTGATTGTAATATAACAAAAATGGTTGTTAATCTATAGACAATGACTGATTGTCTATAGATATAGCTAATATGATGTATTTTCCACTCCTTGATTTCCATTTCTCTATCTGCTTAAGAAAACTCAATGTCCCAGCTGCATATAATCGCAAATTCCATACAATGACAGGCAATCAACAGATCAGACACAGAATGAGTCTCCCATACTTATCTAGCCATACTTATATTATAGGGTCGAACTAAGAAAGTGAAAATCGGCGAGTGACCGTGGGATAGTCGTTGAGACTTTCTCGACCCATCTAGACTGAATGACGTCAAAGTAAACCCTAGACTAGGTCCATATTTAGTATACGCTTTCGTTTTCTAGTTTTAAGTGACTTGGTATAATTTCTAAGAAAAGTTGAGGTTAATAAAGGGTAACCTTAGACTGGTAGTTACGTAGAACTTTTACTTGTTACAAGGTCCTAGAGAAGAGGCAAAACATATATGGACAAAGCACATTTGTAAATATCTTCAGTAATAAAGACATTGTTAACCCACTTTAACTCAATGACTTAAAATTACGTAATTTTCATGGATCCAGTTTTTTTTTAATAAAGCATAATATTTAGAAAGGAAAAAGGGAGTGTTGCTGCCAGGGCTTTTAGGAATTTTCACGCACCATCAATTTAATTATTGACTTCTCTAATGAAATCTCTTTTTTAGGGTTCCGTAACCGAAGGGTCCAAACGAAGCCCTATTGTTGTCTCTCACGTGTCCGTCTGTCCGTCGATTAACATATCGCACAGGTTTTACCGCCAATCAGCTGGAGCTGCAGTCTTCAATTTTTTACAGTATCATCTTAACCCAAAGCCATACAAAATGTCAAAAATATTTTTTTATGATTTTAAGGGGTGCTCCCACACGGTTCATGGCAGATAAACATTTTTTTAATACACAGGCACGTACATAGTTAAGGGGGGTTGCGAAAACAAATTATGCCAGCCACATCGAATAGGTTATCGTTGCTTGTATAAAAATACTGCATTTTTTGTTTAAAGATATAATGAAAAAAAGTAATGAAAATCGACCAAAGACTGCTTTTGTACAAAATTTTGTTTCAAAGATTTTTTGAACTACTTATTGAAATTCGAAATTTGGTGATAATTTCCTCAGGATTCTAATGTTACTCGCTACGCTCGTGATTCAAATATAGACTCCTTCTCTCGCTCGGGACTCAAACAAGCACCCGCAGCAAAAATCAACTTTGCTCTCTTGTTGCATAAATAACTATTGCCTGTTCTTTTATCTCATCGGGAGTTAAATCAATGTCCGTGTCACTCTAATCACTTTCCGAAACCATTTTTAACCAAAAAGAAGACACGGTATTTTTATTTAATCTCGTGTTTCCGTGTTTTCTATTGCAAACGTTCATTGTTTTCTTTACTTCTATCTGTTTATTGTGCGTATATACATTCAATTATTAGATATTCTATTACTGTATGGGGTAATGCTACAGAAATTAACAGAGTCCTAAAATGTCAAAAACGATCAATCAGAACAATCAATGGTTTAAAAAAACGCAGCCACGCAAGAGAGCACTTTAAAAAAGATAAAATTATGACAGTTATTTCTCTTTACATTTACAATAGTTTGTTAGAGGTTTACGAAGATAGGGAAATTCCGGAAAAGCAAGATACTGCTTTACCCTATACTTTCCGTGATAATAAAAAACGAACAATAAAAAATAATGAAACCCGTATAGTACCAAAAACAAGATTAGCTAAAGTACAGAAACAAGGTCGTTACTTTAAAATCCTGATGTATAATAAATTACCAAAAAGTCTGACCACTCTAAAATTTAACTTGTTCAAACAAAAACTAAAAATATTTTTTGAAAATAATCCATTTTATACTGTCAAAGAATATATGTCAATGGAACTTGTAGAATCTTTGTTCTTGGAAAAATTATAAATAAAATAACTATCATTTCACTGTAAAAAGTTAAATGCAGTAATTTAAATGTCAAATATTTAAGTAATGTAAAATTTTAAATATTTAAGTTAGAATAGGAATTTCAAATATTTAAGTAGTATGTAAGTGTAAAATGTAAATGACTTGCCTGTAAATTATTTTACTTCGAGGGCAATAAATATTTCTATGTTCTATGTTCTACTAGATTCTGAAAAAAAATACACATACTGTCAACATGATGATATTATAATTCTAACTGAAACTTGGCTTAATGATGGAGTTAACAGTACAGAGCTTTTTGACGATAGGTACATGGTTCATAGACGAGATAGGGGCACAACCACTTCTCAAAAATGTGACGGTGGAGGTACGCTTATTGCAGTATTAAAGAAATATGACTCTAAAAGGATGTCTGACTGGGAGAGTGGATGCGAAGACTTATGGGTAACTATTAACATAAAGATAACCGAAACAATTAAACAGCTAGCGTTTTGTGCGGTATACCTTCCCCCCCTGTATGCATACCAGCACTGAATATATTTCTAAAAAACTGCAATCGCGTCTCGGAACTCCATGACCTAAAAACATGCATAATGGGCGACTTTAACATTAGAGGAATTACAGGGAACTCATCAGGGGATTGTATGCCAATTGTCGCCTCAGGAGCAATAGAAAAATGCCTTACAGACTTTTTGACGTTAAATAGCTTGTCACAGAAAAACTACATCGTGAATGCAAACCAAAACATTCTGGACTTGATAATTACTGATATATCCAGTTGCGAGGTATCTTTGGCTAACGATATTTTATCAAAAGTCGACCACTACCATCCACCACTTGAAATCAGCTTATTATCCGCCACAGAGGATAGTCTTCCTTGCAATAGTAATAACCCACGCTATAGTTTTTTCAAAGGTGATTTCAACGCGATTAACCATCAACTTAACGGCGTAGACTGGGCTGATCAATTGGGTGCAATGAAAAACGTTAACGACATGACAGCCCTATTATATCACGAGCTCCAAGATTGTATCAGTAAATTTGTACCTTTAAAACAACATAAGAAAGCCAAATTCCCGTCGTGGTTTAATAAAAACCTCATTAACCTACTACGCGAGAAAAACAATATTCGGAGACGCTTTAAGAAATACAAAAACCCTTTAGACGAAATATCATTAAAAATCATCAAAAATAGGTGCGAGAAACTCTCAGTCAGCTGTTACAACGCTCATCTCAAAACCCTAGAGGACAACATCCACGATAACCCCAAATTGTTTTGGTCTTTTATTAAAAGTAAACGAAGTGGTCAAAGTAATTTCCTTCCAACCATGAACGATGGATCTGTGTCTGCAACCAAGGGTGAAGAGGTCTGCGAGTTGTTTGCATCCTATTTCCTCTCTGTTTACAATACATGTTACCGTAATCTCACCATATTAGACACCAAAGAAGCACACAGTGATAGCTTTTCCTCACTTATAATCAAACGAGAAAACATATTTTGTTAACTTAAACAGCTTGACCCTAACAAAAGTCCAGGTCCCGATGCCATACCAGCCATATTGATAAAGGCATGTTCGACTAGCCTAGTAGAACCTCTATACCACATTTTCAATTGCTCCCTCAAGACAGGCACATTTCCAAACACATGGAAAAGAGCTAGAGTAGCCCCAATCTTCAAAGGAGGTGACACCTCATCGGTGAAAGACTATCGACCTATCTCCTTACTTTGTATATTCGGCAAAATTCTCGAATCCTTGATTTGTCCACATATTCAGAGACATTGTAAACAAGTCATAACTGACTACCAGCACGGCTTCTTAGTGGCTCGGTCGACTTGCACTAACTTGGTTTGTTTTGAGGACACCCTGGTGGAGACTATTGATAAGAGCAAACAGGCAGATGTAATTTACACGGATTTCAGCAAGGCCTTTGACAAAGTCTCCCACCAGGTGTTGTTACAAAAATTAAGATCCTTCGGCTTTACTGGCTCAATGCTTACGTGGCTAAAATCATACCTGAGCGATCGCAATTATCATGTGGTAGTTAACGGATTTTCGTCAGGCCATCTCAACATAACTTCAGGTGTCCCGCAAGGATCACACCTAGGTCCTATACTCTTTAACATATTTATTAACGACCTGCCAAAATGCTTCCGTAACTCAACACCATTCATGTACGCCGACGACCTGAAAGCCGCCAGAGTTATAGACTCACGAGATGATTCATCACTCCTTCAGGAAGACCTAAAGCGACTAGTAGGTTGGTGTCATGATAATGGTATGCAACTTAATGCTTCAAAATGTTCGTACGTTAGCTTCTCGCGTAAATTAACCAACATACCTACAAAATACCACATCGACGGCACAGAACTAAAACAACGGGATACAATCAAGGATCTTGGCATAATTTTTGACAGTAAACTCACTTTTATCCCCCACATAGACCACACCATAAAAAGGGCATCAAAGATGTTAGGGTTTGTCATCCGAAATGGGAAAGTTTTTAAACATCCGAAGACCAAAATCCTATTGTACAACAGTCTCGTTCGTAGTATACTGGAATACGCCAGTGTTGTGTGGCGCCCACACTATGCGATACATATGCTGAGGCTTGAGCGTATCCAAAAACGGTTTATGTGGCACCTTGCTTTTACACAAGGAGTGGCCAAAAAAGTAAAATCTTATAAAGAGAGACTAGAGCACTTTAAAGTGCAATCATTATCAACGCGCTTCGAATATATTGACCTCTCATTTCTCCATAAAATTTTAAATGACACCATAAACTGCCCTCCCTTACTATCTAAATTCAATTTAAGGGTGCCCCGCAGACGCCCTCGCAACCCCACTACTCCACTCTGCCCTCCTCTACGTCGAACAGTACTGGGTTCAAACTCCGCAATCCCGCGGCTCTGTCGGAGTCTAAATGAACACTCAGACATATTTGACATATTTCATGACTCATTAGGTAAACTTAAGAAAATACTCTCGTCAAACTCTGTCACTCAATAACATGTTTTTATTTTACCTTCATATTTTGTCTTTACAAAATCTAAATATGAATATAGTTTGCTAGTTTAATATAGATTCTCGTCATTGTTAGTTTGTATTTGCAACTCTTGTAGCAATACAGATACACATAACGAATGTGGTGTTCACTTATAATTAATTTGTGCATTAAGCTCTGTTTAGTCCTAAGTCCTATTTATGTAAGTAACCAATGTTCAAATTGTTAGTGAACCAAATAAAGAGAAAAAAAAAAACATTACAAAAGTTTATAAAACGTATTTATTGGTTTCCATGTTGTTTTTTTTTTTAAATGACGTAACTCAATTATCATCGGCTCCGTGGCGCAAAATAAAAAGTTTCTCCTAGGGATAGAAAAGCAATTTTCCAGCCGGCGATCTACCCATGAAAATTAAACTTTGCTAACAGGAGAGATGAAAAGTAAGTTTTATGAACAATACATATCGGTTTCATTTTAAGAAAGTGAGTTAGGTTTGTCTGTGTGCATGATTGTTTATGAAATTAAATTACATAGTTGTCGATCGCATACACCAATAATATGCTTATGTCACGCACACATGCATACCGCCTTCGTGTGGTACCTTCGACTGAGGGGTGGTTATTTACATTAAAGCAAAAAAATATGATTACTTCATCGAGAAATTCCTTATAAATCATACAATTGTGGCATTCGTTCTATCACTTGCTGCCGCGCTCGCAAAGCGCGTCCCGGCTACTATCGCTACGTGGTAGTGGTCCTAAAACCCCTCCACCAACCCGCACTGAGCCAGCGTGGTGGAGTATGGCTTAATGTCACTCGTATCCGGGTAGAGGCCTGTGCCCCTCGGGGGGGGGGACATCTTCAACTATCACTTAAAACAAGATAGATTAACAGATTGTGAACATGAAATGAATTTGTCGCTTTTCTTGAATTACTGCTTTTAGCTTTAAATTTAGACATTATCAACATGATTAAGTAACTGTAGCTACTAACAACTGTTCTTTTGGCATCCCGTATGGAAAAAGGGGTGACGATATGCTTATGAATAAGTAGGTAACGATAATAGTAGTTTATGTGACTGCTACATTACATTACATACATTAATACTCGAGAGTGGGTTTCATAATAATATCACTCGAGAGTTTTAATGCCTAATTATGTACAGTTACATACACTAGTTTATCTACACACATATCATAAGCTCTCTTTGATGTGTTTAGGAATCGCATGTTTGACCGGCATTGTGGCATTGAGTTGTTTAGCTTGTTCTGTAGTACCAACTTCACAGACAAACTAGGGGCGGCACGCAACCGGGCGTCGGCGTTCGAAATTTCAATGTCATAATATGTAGAAAAATTATACATTATGGTCATAATGTACAAATTTTCAGATAAGAAATGAGTTTTAACCAAATAGTTTTACATTATGCTGGTCTTAACGTGCGGTTTTTAGACGCAGTAAAGAGGGTTTATGATACGTGTGTAGATAAATAGTAAAACAGGTGACCAACTTTTATAACAAGTGCTGTCAAAGCCAGAGATAGCCGCAGTTAACAGAGTAGAATAGATCTGACATGTGGTCTGCGGCCGGTGTGACAGAAGAGATCTCTATCTCCTAAGTGTCGCTCACCCACGCGCGCGGGAAATTCATACGCGCATTCGAATTCTCAAACTCAAACTCAACTCAAATTCCAGTATGATAATGAAACATGTGGCGGTAGACAGGTGTTTTTATATAACTGCGTCGTGTATACAAAAGCTTTATATTCAGGTCTGCTTGCACATAGCTGATCGGTGTAAGCAGGCCTTGTTGTAAATGGCCGAATGCCGTGCCATGACAATGTTGTTCAAAATAAAATGGCGCTCATATGTCTGTTACTTTTCAATCCCGAGGCACCAAAAGTGACACATGACTGAGTATCCGTCAAATTTTATTCTTGCATATGAATTCAGATAAATGGGTCTATATTTCAATGTATATTTAAAAAAAAAAATCGCAAGTCTAGCCTTCAGACAGAAATAGCCCAGCGCACGGCGGAAGCACTAAATCGTCGGCGGCGCGGATTTGCGCGTCAACTGTGCGCGTGCGCATCGGGCAATCCATCGGCGCGCAAGATTCAGTTAGGAATGCTACACTCCCTGAGTGACGTTTCCTTCGGTGATCTGCATCGCGGTGATAAGTTATGCTTATAATCTATCAACCAGATAAATCGTGTTTTTGCGTACAACATTTACGATTTTATCCATAACTTGTGGAATAGGCTAGGCAGGCATATACAGTGTGAGTCTTTATAAAGTGCATGAATCAAACAGGGTTGGTTAAACAGGACCAAATTTTATCGACAGTATATTTTAATCCCCCCCTATTTTCATACTCATTTTAATAATTTCATTTCATGTACATCTTTGATATATGTACTTTATAAAGACTCACACTATAACTTAGAACAAATTAGAACAAAGATTGAAAAAGTTTTCTTTCTGACGCATCCAAAGCTACGGATATTAAATTATTGACACGAAAACACAGTAATATATTTCCACAAGTAAACCACCACTCACTACCAGAGACGCTCCACCATCACGGCATCAGAAATGGAGCAGAACGCAGCATCAGTCGCGCTCCGACGACGACAGACGAGATGTGAAACACTGCTTGTTACACTTTGTATAGTAGAAGTGACGGTAGGTGTCGAGAAGAGATCGTTTCGTTGAGAACGGTTTCATCTGTGACTGAATTTGTTTTGATGCAACGACGTTCCGTGCGATATCGTGGTGATTTAACTTTAATTAAATAGTCGCGAGCAACGAGACGGTGGACGGACGAGATCGTCGCTGACATAGCCGCTGAATCAAATACTATGCTATTGCGACTGGGTAACGTATTAACAAGAACGTTTATTGCTGAAATCGAGAAACGGTCTTCGCGTTCCCGTCGAGGAAACAGTATTGTAAAACGGTAAGTCTTTAGAACGGTCATTCCTACTTTGTAGCTAGTGTAAACCTCGGACGAATTATCTAGACACCTCGCTGGAATTCATAAACCTCAGAGACCTTTATTGACGTCGTGGTACAAGATGCCCAGTTAAATCGTCCGGGTAATACAGTAGACTGGTAATAACAGCTAAACATTGGTATCATTGATGTTGGGGAAGATAATGTTAGAAGTATGTGTCTAGACTGGCCGTAGAAGAAACACGAAAGAGTTTCGGTAACCTGTCCGTCGAATGAGTGAGAATTATGGAGGAACGGAGGCCAAAAAGTTCATGGTGGCCTCTGCGTCTGGAAAAAGACGTGTGTATTGCAAACTTGTTGAAGTATTTCTGGATACACCTCACGATCCGGCCGCGACTCCAACTTTAGCAAATCTGATTCTAATTGCGCCAATTCCATTCCTTATTACCCTGTGCCATATAAGATGGGCCGCCCAAGATATTATCTAGGTCTCGCTTCGCCTGCATTTACCATAGATGCTTATTAATATCAAGTTGAAAGCTGGGAAACCAACATTCCTCGAGACACTTCGGCGTACCCCGCCATTAGCTGGTGAGCAAAAACGGAGATCATTATCGTACTAACACATAAGCCGGTCAATTCAGCGAACTCTAATGATACGGGCTAATTTCACAGCTTTTGATGTGCTGCCTCACGGTGACAATTCATGGAAAAAAAATGCGACGTCTTTTTTCCCATACCATCGTGCCAGTGGGTACTAAAAGTTGAGTGGGTATTCTAATATTTGAATATTTGTATAAGATAAGGAAGCAACAAACTAAGTTTAGTTGAAAGTCTGCTTGATAATTGAGTTCTACCATTAATACACCATCAAAGCTTCCATCTTATTTAAGCATCCACCACAACCCCTGAGAGCAAATAAGCATTATTTAATCTCTACTTCAAATCGCGTAGGAATGCTTTGGGAGAATCCTGGGCCAAGTATCGTGGAAGCGCTCAAACTATTTGCAATACACGAAGCAACGGGGTAACTACATCATCTGGAATACTCTAGCTAGCTAGATAACTGTCAATTCAATTTCAATAAGCCTCGAGGATAAAGACTTCTCTTGAAACTCAACATGTGTAGGTCCATATTCGATTGCCGGTGGAGTAAAGGACAATTCATATAAGAACGGACCGGGATCTTCGGGATACAACCGAGGTGACCTTACAATTGCGGTGAGAGACACCTTTTTAAAATGTAAATTTTTAAAAATTAACACTGAGAGCTGAGTTAATTTTCACATATACGCCTACCGTGTATCCCTTTAATGTATTTGAATTAAAGGCGATACGATAATGATGACAAATTTTGCAACACCGGTGTAGATAAATAATATAATGCCCAGAACAGTTCATAGCCATTGCTCGTACACTTTCACTACAGTCAGGATTGGACAGGAGCCGGGTGGTAAGAAAAAAAATGCCTGGGTCATAAATGGATCGTCAGTATAAGTCGCGCAACGAATTAAGAGCGCTGGGCGACGAAGGCGGGAATTACTGCGCATATGTACAATACGATTAAAATAAGTTAACGATTCGGCCAACCTCGGAAGTTGTCGTGAATTCCTCGTCTCTCACATAGAGAGAGAGAGAGATCGGATTTAGGTGATGATATCTGGGAAAAGCCGAATCTTTAACTGATTTTCATCGTTTTGTACAGGTAATGAAAAGTGCCACCGCTCATAACGTGTGGCGCGACGTTAAGCACGAGTTAAAATCCAGATTCCCGGGTGCTCCGGACTACAAGTGCTGCGTTAGTGCGTGGCACCGGCTCGAATCATCTAGTGCGAATCATCCTTAAACCAAGCGTCTCAATTCTGCGGGGCCGCGTTTCGTGGGAAGCTCCCGGCGGCGGCGGCGGCGGCGGTGGTGGCGGTGCGTTCGGAATGCGTACGTGCGCCGATCGCGGTGCGATTTGCCATCCAGGGTGACGATTCTATTTTATCAATGTAATTTATTCAAAATATTATTCTAAGTTTGTAAATCTTACTATAAATATTCTCATACATGCATCATTATGAATAAAAATATAATAAAAACAGTACGCAGGCTTAGGCATATTTCCCTCCCCTCCCCAATCACATGAACAGGCACTACTCTTTCCACTTTCAGACACTCACTACCACCTCTCATCTTCTCACCACATTCACTCTACCTGACATTTTCACCAAAATCATGTTTTAACAATGCAATTAATACCACATGAATTTATTTTAATTAAATTAAAATGCAATTGAATTTAATGGATGCATATATAATTTTTCTTAACATATTTTAATAACTTAATTTGATCGAGATTGTTATACTACTTACTTTTTAATTATCATTATTCGAAATTTTAGCTACAACGGGAACAGCGGGGTTCCTGTAACACAGGGTCTGATGATCTCGGCTAGCACAGGGCCTTATTGTAAACTAGTTTAGGAATTTTAATTTTGAATAAATAATTTTGTATTTTGTATACCTTTTACTCACTGCCCTAACGATCGCCCTCTTACTGCCCAAATCTTAATTCTCGGTACAAACCGGACGAACACTGCTGTGTGCCCTTTCCCATATGGAGCGGCAGAGGCACAGCTGCGCCCACGTTCAGCCAGTTATCCGTTTTGTGTGACAGGCGGCTAGGCCAGCGCCGTACGCGATGTCGGTCGTACGTACAGAGCGTTCGCAATCTTTGTCGAGACTGCACGGCCTGGGCAGCCGGAGGACAGCGACAGGCGATCAATAGGGCAATGTAAACGTCACAAATCAGAATCTTATCCCAGATGTCACAGTAATCGCACTGCCGACTGGGCAGCAAATAGACTGATTACTAGTACATTGATGACTGATGTATTATGTCCAACTGCATCCGAAGGTTGTTGGAACCCGTTAATTTAAAGGTCGCAGCGTTTTTGTTCATTTCGTCCTGCCGTTGGAATGTCCACTGAAGAACTAAGGCAATTAGACCCCTGCTTCGAGCACAAAAAATATGTATTCTTTCAATTAGTGCTATTTTTACGACATTTTACATTTTAAACACTTAAAAAAGTACAACACGTCCAAGTTACGTAGTCAAGCACGTCAAAGTTATTACTTGTTAGCCAGATACCCACTTAACATAGTCGTGTTGTATTTCAGTTGTGATAAAACTGTATTTAGCGGCTGTAAAAAGACTATCAAACAAATCAAAACACAAAATAAATCAAAAGCTAGTCGGCCTAAATACTAAATTTAAGATTTTAATTGTAGAATATAATATAATTACAATAATAACAGCTTAGGAAATAAATGCTCCACAAAAGGGTTCTAGTCTAGATAGAAAAGTTTAAAGATTTAAAGATTTAAAGATTTAAAGATTTAAATATTTAAAGATTTAAAGATTTAAAGATTTAAAGATTTAAAGATTTAAAGATTTAAAGATTTAAAGATTTAAAGATTTAAAGATTTAAAGATTTAAAGATTTAAAGATTTAAAGATTTAAAGATTTAAAGATTTAAAGATTTAAAGATTTAAAGATTTAAAGATTTAAAGATTTAAAGATTTAAAGATTTAAAGATTTAAAGCTTTAAAGTTTTAAAGCTTTAAAGATTTAAAGATTTAAAGATTTGATATTTAAAGATTTAAAGATTTAAATATTTAAAGATTTAAAGATTTAAATATTTAAAGATTTAAAGATTTAAAGATTTAAAGATTTAAAGATGATTTTCATGTTATTTTTTAAACACAAACAGAAACATTTATATGGAGGCACATACATAGCTTCCGGCCCCACACTAGGATACATAAGTGTCGTGGGAACCAGAAGCAGCGACACCACACACATATAAACATCCAAGACCTAGGATTATTTTTAAATCCCCGGCCGGGGATCTTACCCAGGACCTTTCAGAATTATGAATTATCTCCTGACATAATTCTAACTCCGCTCCGTGGTTACACGCCCGCTTCTCACGCAGAGGTGCGGGTTCGTATCCGGACGTTCTATCGCTGTTTGAAAACATCGTTAATATTGAATAACTGGCTAAACGTGAACACAACTGCGCCTGTGCCACCCCGTATGGGAATGATATCTTCCTGACAGAATGCTCACTTTTTTCTACATTTCCCTACTGGACCGCACAGCCCTCACACCCCGGGTTATTACAACGGCACCCGCCTCGCCTCGTCTCAATCTCACCATAGCACGGTTCAACCATGGTGCAGTAACTAAACTTTGTGAAACAGATTCTTAACAACTCTCTTAACTTTTTTCAGTCCCACGATACAGAGTTACTTCAGTATGGGACACAACCCTTTGATTGTCATATTGCGAGTGCTTCTTATAAAATGAATAAGCAAATTAAGCTATACTTAGTAGCGAAATCGTTGTTAAAGCATTGCCTAGAAAGCCTTTCTCAACCATTGTATTTATCGGACCAGGGACTCTCAAGCTAAGTTTTTTTAGGCTTATACATTTCTTCTATGTTGACAATAGGATACACTGTATCGTAGGAACCAGATACAGTGACGTCAGAGACATATAAACATCAAAAAAAATCTGGGTTTTTTTTTCTCCCCAGTCGGGATTCAAACTCGGGACCACTCGCTTGAGAGACAGAGCTTCGAACCGCTCCCATTATCACAACCGAAAAATAGAATAATTTAAATAGGTCAATATTAATATTTTATTTATTTAAAGGCATAATACATGAGATGATGATTAAACATGATTTAACTTTTAATGTGAATATTAGGAGAAAAAATAAAGAAAATAATAAATGTTTAATAATTTATATTAAAGATAATATAAATTACATTCACGATAAAAAAATATATTTTTATAAATTATGTCAATGAGACCTCCTCGAGGCTCTCCCTTCCAAAAGTCCCTCTCTAATAGTGAGAAACCAATATACTACATTTGCATGTAACTGTTGAAACTCCTGCAAGAAAAAATACCAGACCTGGCCATTGGCTTCAAAACCTCACAGAACTGTTGGCTTACACCTTAAAGTGTCATCCGAAGCACTGAAGTCCGATAATGTGCTTAAGATAAATTAATTCTCATCTACCATGTACCGGTCAAGAGTCGAACCTGCATCTCCTATGGGAGATACAAGCGTGAAACCCATTAGCCGTGGTCTAACGGATTTCACGCTCTTATATATATAAAAAACAAGCTCCATCGATATACTGCAAGAATCACAGTCAGAAATAGCCATAATGTTAGGAAGAAGTCTCCCAAAACTCCCACCAGAGGAAGGATACGGCGATGAGACGCGCGAATGAATGTTACTGGCTGTAACTCCACTGTGACGGAAGCATGCGCAGGCGACGACGGACGGTTCCCGCTATTAGCGACAAACTACTGCCGCGGTAATGGCGCGGTCGCTACCAGTACACCATTTTTTATAGCAACAAGTTACAAGAGGCACAATGCCTAGTCAAAATAAATACTTTTAAAGAAATGTCAAAAGTAATTTTGTTTATGAGTTGTATGAAAATATCGAGAATTAACGTGATTAAATTTTGAGATAATGTTGGCCTAATTTAGATACAAATTAAAATGAAAAATAAGAAAATGAAAACTTTAAATGAATAAAACTTTGGATAACTGCTTTCCTTGTTAAGTTGATAATATTCAAAGCACTAAATCGATTTTAATAAAACATGGCTCAGAACCATCGTATTGAAGTCCATACCAATATGAAAAAACCGTTTGAAATCTGTCCACCAGTTTGCTAGGGTACCGCAGACAGACACACCTAAAGACAATTGATTCCAACCTTATAACAACCGTCTTTTACTGTCGGGGTTAATAACTATTAAAAAAGAAAAAAAACATTGCATTAAGTGATGACATCTCCTTCCACGAATCAGACATTAATAATGCAATAACTAATGTAATTGAGTGGTTGAATAATAATAATTTACAGTTTAATTTAGACAAAACAAAGTACATTAATTTTAATAACTTTGACAAATTCAATAGAGATATGACATTAAATATAAATCACAACGGACAAATCATAGAGGAGGCTCACAGTGTGACATTTTTAGGTATTAACATAGATAGACATTTAAATTGGAAAGATCACACTGATAAAGTTTGTAAGAAAATCAATAGATTTATTTATGTATTACGTAGACTTAGGAAAACAGCAGAGATAAAGACTGCTCTAGTTGCCTATCATGGATATGTAGAATCTGTTTTATAAACATAAACATAAACATAAACATAAACATTTATATACAGGCACATACATTGCTTCTGGCCCCACACTAGGATACCCTGTGTCGTGGTAACCAGAAACAGCGACGTCACACACATATAAACATCCAAGACCTGGGGATTGTTTTTTTTTTTTTTTTTTTCATTCCCCCCAGCCGGGGATCGAACCTCTCGCAAGGTAGGCAGAGCCACAACCGTTGCGCCACAGAGGCCGTCAATTTTTGAGATATGGTCTTGTAGTTTGGGGAAACGGCACTGATATTAATAAAGATTTTATTGCTCAAAAGAAATGTGTGCGTGCAATTAGTGGTATGGCCCCAAATGAATCATGCAAACCAATGTTCACTAAATTAAATATATTGCCATTACCATGTTTGTATATACTGGAAATAGGAAAATTTGTAAAAATTAATCCAAAATTATTTAAAAGAGCCCAAGAACAATATTCAAGAAATACGAGAAACCCGAATAGGTTAATATATAATCATACGCCACGTACATCACTGTATCTTAAGAATTGTCCTGCTATGTGCGTTAAAATATTTAACAAAATACCCGAAGAGATAAAAGAATATTCAATTAATAAGTTTAAATCTGAACTGTTTAAATGGCTTCTACATAAATGTTTTTATTCAGTAGATGAATTTATTAAATATAAAACTTATACATAAAATAATTTTATAAGTTAGAGCAATACTAACAGTAAGATTTATTTTTTTCAGTGTAATGTGGACCATCAACTGCCTACCCTTATTTATCTTAGCAAATAAAAATCTTTATCTTTATCTTTTATCTTTAAAAACCTTAAGTCCTGAACAAGGGCCAATGGCATTGAGAATTAGACAAAGAAAACAAATACCCGTCGCATCGCGTCGAAGCAGACTGACGCATGCTCCCACGCAGAGCCCCGCGGGGCAGCCCGAGCTCTGAGACCAAGAAAATTATAGAAAATATTACTAAACTCCTGTAATAATAACATTAAAAATAAAATAAAACAACAAAAAAAAAACCCTCTTTTTTACCTATTTTTGCGTGTAAGTTTCATATAGGAAACTGATTTCGTCTCCGAGCGCTTGTTAATTTAGTTGAATAAAATAATGCACTGCGAAAAATATTTTTAAATATATATAACAAATATACGGTAATTTTAAAAGGCCATTATTATCTCTAATAGACCTTTTATAACATATATTTATCCTACATTTTTATGAAGCTAAAGATTCATTTGTTTGTTCGCGCCCCCTGGCGCTGGCCATATTTAATCCCATAAGACTTGTTTCCACAGATTCGAACCCTTCGTGCTCGAGTCAAAACTCGCACTCGACCGGTTTTTGTCATCAATGTAGTCGAACTTGTGTAATTGTAACTAGTTGCCTTGCGGATCGGGTCCCAGGGCACCAGGAGCGGGGAGATGTCCGGGAGCTGGAACTCGCAAACTTACAAGATCACGACTCAGTCGCGGGTACAAATATGGCGAACGAGAGCCATTCGTTGTTTAATTTTTGCGATGCTGTCTATAGGCCGCGAATATATAAAAAGACTTAAACGGCAATACAAAAAGTGCAAAATGCTTGTGCAAGGTTTTGCTACAATATTAAGAGCAGAGCCCATGTCATCCCTTACCTGGCGTTTTGAAGATCTCGCTCCCAACAAGAATGGCGTTTTGAAGATCTCAGCTCGTCGGAGAGCACATTATGCACGTCTAGTACACAAAGTAATCCACTCCAAAAGACCCGACTATCTGTTCAAAAAGCTGACATTCAGATTTCATTCCAGAGGCGAAGAATAAGCTGTCGATCCCCAGGCACAAATCCAGCGGGTTCAGGGGGAGCTTTCGTTTTGCTGCAGCTAAAATTTGGAATGATATACCACCGCCCTTAAGACTGCCTATGTATAAAGATACATTCAAATTATCTATTAAGAAATATCTTTTAAGTGAGCATATAACTGCAGTTTAACTTTAACCTAACCAAGTATTTTTATTATCTTTGACCTAACCGTTATGGCCTGCATAGTCGCCTGATGAAACTGGATTTTGTGTTCTGCTGCCTGCTCCATAGCTAAATGGTGCTTTGCAAGTTATTACTATTATTTTTTATTTATTTTTTATTGTGTTTTGGGTATTTTCTTTTTGTAAATAAAATATTTTTAGATTTTTCCCTTTTATTATAAATATTTGTTACTATTTTTACAAGTACCTACCTAATATCGAGCCTCGAGAAAATTGTACCTTCTGGTGTTCTGGAGGGCCGGCTGAAAACCAGCGCTGAAGCTGAGACTTGTCTCAGTTCAGCATTGCTGAGCCGGTTCTTATTGACACTGTCTCTACCTATCTGATTTATTTGTAATGACTTGTTTAATTGTGTTAATAAAGAAATATCATATCATATTACAAGAATTGTCTGTAAATATATTTAAAAATGTTGTTAAAAATCACTTATGTAAAAAAGCTTACTATAAAATATCAGATTATGTAGAAGACAAGAAAGCTTGAGAAGATGTTTGCTCCAATTCTGTAAAAAATAACGTATAAAGCTGGAGGTTTCTAGTCAACCTCTTTGCCTCCAGCATCTAAAACGTTGAGGTGACGGAATTCAAATTGATTTCTATATTTCCCAGTAACTTATACATGTGTTAGTTTAAGATTTCACATTCTCCAAATGTTACCTATGTGTTTCTTATGGAAATAAACTCTTTTTGAATTTTGAATTTTGAATTCGCTTGATGTCTCGCAATAACAGTGCGGGAATTGACGCAAGAATTGACACATCATCATCGTCACGACCTCTGTGGCGCGGCGCCTGCGGTAGTGTCCCTGCCTGCCATGCGCGTTCCCGGGTTCGACCCCTGCTGGGGTAATAACGAAAAAACCCCAAGTCTGGGTTGTTTATGTGTGTGTGATGTCGCTGTTTCTGGTTCTCGCGACACAGGATACAGTGTGGGGCCAGAGACAATGTATGTGCCTGTATAAAAAAAGATCAAAAAGAAAAATATAAAAAAAGTTCTCACAACTTCTTTAGTGATATTCACAACAACAACACACAGCGTTATTCCTTTTCCGTCAACTGTTTCCATGTTTAGTCAATTATTTATAACATTTTTTTACAATATTTTACTCAATATAGATGATAAAATAGATACTTTTTAGAGTTCGGTACCAGAAGGGTGCCAGACACTATTCGCTCCGCTGTCCATCGGACTGTTTGTCTGTCCGTCTGTCCGTCTGTTTTACATCTACATACTATATTTTCTTTTAATTTTCAGTTTGATAACTAAAATTTAATCTTCAAAATCAGTTCGTCCTAAATGTCATGCATTTTCATGATAAGATTTGCAATATTTTTTTACAGCTGACACTTTTCAAAAATTAAATAAATTTGCTGTGACCTAAATGTTGTCTAATTCATACACACAAAGTTTAATAAAATTAGGATAAAATGCAAAATGTTTGTACCTAAAATTAAGTTTCCTTCAATTTCTTCGTACAAAACGCTGATTACATAGGTAAGCACCTAATTTTTTTTTTTTTTATTTTTTTTTTACATAGCCTATATTGTGTCCCACTCAAAGGTCTCCCCATTTCGAGCCCACACATCTCTAGTCAGAGCTAGATTGACCCACTCTGGTTGGAACGTGTCCAGGTCGTCCCGCCATCTCCTTCTGGGCCTTCCTCTGCGCCGGTGTCCGTCTATAGGCACCCATTCAGTGGCTATCCTCGCCCACCTGTCTGCTGGGTGCATTCGACACACATGGCCTGCCCAGCTCCACTTCAGTTTGGCGGTCTGCACACCCACATCTGCGATGCCAGTTATGGAGCGCAGTACGGTGTTCTTAACGCGGTCTATTCGTTTTACACCTAAAATACTGCGCTCCATCGCTCGCTGGCAAACCTTGAGTTTGGACTTCTGTTGCTCGGTCAACGACCAAGTTTGTGCGCCGTAGGTTAGGATGGGCAGGATGCACATGTCGACGAGTTTGCGCTTCAGGGACAGAGGAAGGCTGCCCTTCATTAGCTCTTTCATGGACCAGAAGCTCTTCCAGGCATTCGAAGTACGTCTTTCGATTTCCTTGTCCTGCCTGTTTTCGAAGGCTACTATCTGGCCCAAGTAGATATACTCGTCGACATAGAGAATCTCCCGCCCATCAATAACTACCTTACGCTTTGCGCCGTTGCTCATCAGTTGAGTTTTTGACCGATTCATGATTAGTCAATAAATTAGTTGCGATAAAGAAAGCACAGTATGTGTATTTCTGTTGCCGCAACACCAATAAATAATAAAGGTATAAAAGGGGTTCTTGTATGATGAACCGGAACCCTTTGTCTGTTACTCCGACTCGCACTTGACCGATTTTAATTAAAATTGTCAATACGCTCATTTCGTTAGGTTCGTTTGCGTAAATACTTTATTAAAGAAAGTATCTAAATAAATAAAGTCGTAAACATGTTTTATTTTCTTATTCTGCTAAACTACGGCTTTATAGATTCCATATTATATTCTGATTACAATAGATTACAATATAAAATTATAATTAAAATTACATTAAATTACAATAAAAAATTACAAACAATAAAACTAATTCTAACAGTAAAATAAAATGTCAAATTTCACCAGAGTTTCGTCATATAAAATACAACACGGATAAAACAATTAGACAAACAGACCGCCCCAAGAATCTCCCGGTCCAAAGGTGCCCATCACGCTGGCGGCGTTCCCGCGCTGCACAGCGAGTGAGATTCTCTGGACCATGAAAGCCCCGGAGCGGTTGTCAAAACCTCGGTCCCTCAAGCGACGCCCAATGTCCCTGACAAAGGCCCTACCCTGCGAACCCCATACCCCAGTAGTCTCGACGGCCAAAGGAACGAACAGATAACTACCCATTAACTGCGCGTATTTAGTGCACTTCTGCCGTGCCGCAAACTCAGCAGCAGCACCCGGAGTTACCACAGTTGAGCCGATGTGGGATGGGGCAAACGTGCACACACAGGTCGCATCCCATAGAAGACAGCGACCCCTCTCCCACGGGACTAACGTCAAACCATCCGGACGCTTTCCGTCGCTGCGACACAAACCAGGAGGTTCAAGAACCGCCGGAATGTTAGCAGAGACGAGAGCCCTCCGGACGATGTCGTTAATAGAGTGATGGCGAGAGAGTCTGCCTGCACTCCGAACACAATGCAGCCCGTGACGCCCCAGCGAATCTACTGCGGCACCGCAAACACAGCGATGTGGTTCGCATATATCACAGCCTAAACGAAGCGCCACGGCCACACGCAGGGAGTTGTCATCTAAAAAGGTGCCCAACTGCGGAGATGGCAACGCATGTAGCCAGGCGCCTGACTCTGGTTGGGAAGCTGCACGGAGGCGAGCAAGTTCGGCACCTGTGCTTTGCTCCACCAAACCGTCAAGGGAAGCCTTGCAAATCTCCTCATCCCAGGCTCGCTGAACGCCTGGCTTTTCTGGCTCATCTCTCCCCGGGCAACGGACACGCCACAGCCGCAAGGCCTCGGCCGCAAACGGAATGTTTAAATTGTCACCATTAATGTTTAAAATGCGAGTGACAAGTTTAAACACCCCATGCGAAGATGCCAAGAAAGCGGGGAGCTCCGTGTCCTGTAGGCGACGAACGCCGAGACCACCGAACCTGATGGGTAGTGCAGCCTGAGACCACTGAGAGGGAGACAGTTTAACATTCAAAATACACTCCAGAATATGTCTCAATGAATCGTCGTATGAATCTGCCTCCCTTCTGGCTAGCCAAACCGGGGCCGTACGCAATGAGTAAGTCAACCTTGGCTGGGATAAACAATTCCGCGTAATTGTGAGGGCCACATGTGCGGAAAGCTCCTTCAAATGTGGCAAAGCCCCAACCAAGGCTTCCATCTTACCTCGCAAGACGGCCGGCACACCTTCCGCAAAGATAGGCGCCCCCAACAGGGTGAAATCTGTTTTGTCCAGGACCTTCGCCCCTGGGACTAAAGCCTCAAACTCCGCTTTTAAGTCCTGTTGCAAAATACCGGAGCAGGGATATAGCTCACATTTCTGCGGGTTCAGGTGAAGGCCCAAGTCCTCAAGACCGCGAATAAGGACGTCCAAGTCGGCAAGGACTACATCTGGAGGACCCCCGATTGTACCGTCATCCAGGTACCAAACGTTTAAGGGGGACCTCACGGACTTGACTACATCTTGTATCGCCAAACTGAATATCAACGGTCCCAAGGGATCACCCTGTTGCGCACCCACCTGCGACTCCACCAGGTTCTCCCCAAAATACAGATTACTCGGACCCGAGTAGCACTGATGCAAAAATGGATAGAGAGACGGAACAAATTGATTGACCTTATTTAAAATGACGTCACGTTCAACTGTATTGAACGCGTTTCGAAGGTCAACCTTTACAATAACGTTGTTATTGTTTCCCGGGTCGAACGAAAACGACCGGGTGGCGTGAATTGCGGCCTCGCAACCCAAGGGTGCTCCAAATCCCAACTGCTGCGGCTGAAGTAAAGACGATGCATCAGACCTAACAGCTTTGCAACCGAGTTTGGCCACCAGACGTCTTAGCACGCTCCCGACTGCAATAGGCCGAATACCTCCGTCCTTCTTACTCAAGGCACAGAGGGAAGCGCCGTAAAGGAAGGGGCATACTTCTCTGTTGACCATTCCCCTGAGCATAAAGTTGGTCAGATGGACCAGTGAACGTAGGAGAGTTGCACCGCCATCCCCAGCGCCAGCAGCAGTTAACTCCTTTAGAATCGCGGGACGGATCCCATCAAGGCCAGCTGCGGACCCGTTATTGAATGACTTGATTGCCTCCAAAACGTCAGCCGCTTCAACCGCCAAAAACTCACTCGAGAGGCACGGGTCCGGAGGGAAATGAAGGGCACGGGATGGTGAGGGGTGTTTGAGTCGTAACGACTCTAGGGTCTCCTCATTGTCCTCTGCCACAGAGCAGTCTGACAAGAGGATCCGCACAGCACCATCCAGGTCACCATCGTGAACCTTGGACTCAACGTGCTTGTAAAAAGCACGCCGTCGAAAATTACTATTTCTAGTCGGACGGACATCCGAAGACAGATGGCCGATCAAAGTACCAGCGGTAATATTGTCCTTCACCTTAGAGGTAAGGGACCGGGTTCTGTCTTCGGAAGATGGGACTCTGAGACAAGTGTACGAAAATGTAAGCAGATCGAACCAATCTGTAGTCTCATTAGTCTGTACGCACCTCTCGATGAGCTCCGACAGCTTCCCTGCCGCCAAGCATCTCGCCCCCTTCGGGACATGCTTAAGAACCCTAACACCCTTTCTCAAGGAAGACAAATCATTGAGCGACGGCGATTGGGTATTAACGTCCCCACCAACCGGCCCACCACCACCCTGAGACGGTTGAGGCTGGACATCTCTGTGTACACGGCTAATGTGAACATTTAAACCACGCGGAATAACAAATTCCCTTGAGGAACCGGGGGGGCAATGAGGACATATTTACTTATATTCTACTTCACATCTTTTGGTACCTACTCATATTATGCTATCCAATTCAATAAATTTCCGAAGCCATATAAATTAACTGCTTCTCAACGCTTTCTCAAACCATAATTCACATTAAGTTTATTGCTAATCTAGATACACCACTCATTAATCATTTATGAAAGTATTTGTCTTCACAACAAACTAACGGTCCATCGTGCAGCACTGCCACGATATCTGTGCACTTGGACTCGTGACGTCACTACGGCGCTCGCAAGGCCTTACAATACGGCGAGGTGCACGAATAATGCCACCGAGTTGTATGCCCATGCGACCGAGTAGTATGCCCATGCGTTCGTACGTATCTGGAGAAATGCGAGAAAAACTGCGCCGGTTACCGTCCACTGGAAAGCTCAGTCATCGGAAAAGCGACACAGATACTTATAATTATCTGCACACAAGTTTATCTGTTAACTGCGTTGATGTTTCCGGGAGGCATAGATTTGTTTGTGGCGCAATTAATAAGAATACAATAAATTCAGCAACGATTGATAACGAGTCAAAACTAAACGAATTAAATGAACCTTTCGTCTTTAATTTGACTGACTTGTTGTCTTGTTAGGCTGATAACTTTCAAACCACATAACCGATTTTGATAAAACATAGCTAAGAACCATCGCAGATACTACCAATTTAAAAAAACCGCAATAAAATCCGTCCTCTAGATCGAGCGCTGTAGTGCCATGAACAGACACAGTCCTGTGCTTCAAACTTATTACTTAGACTCCTCTCTTTTGCTGGGGGTTAAAAAAGAGTTTGAAAATGGAATATGACTACAGTACAAGAGCTGGACCGTACAAGTCGGAATTCCAGTCGTCCGTTTAGTTCGGTAGTTAGTTTTACGTCAGAATTCCACAGAATGTGTGAATTCCTATATCGTCAAATCTTAAAATAGCATAGGAATAGGAATAGCATTAGGAACACAAGATTGAAGGTGACCCTATCGAGTTATTTTTATTCTAATAGCGTGAAATACAAATTTTAGGGAAGTAGATAGTAAACATAATCATTTATTTAAAAATAAAATTTTCAAAATTTTTATAGGCAAGAGAAATCGCTTGATGAGAGTTTAATAGTATTAAAAAAGAACCTATAGTAAAGATTCTATAATTAGTCTATAGTTATATGTAACTAAAGCAAGGGGTATGTAGTCATATTAACATACCTGTATGTACTGAGCTGAGAGACAGACAAACAGTGGAACATACCTGTAAACAAATATACAACAAAACATTAAAATAAATCATCATAGGTACTTAAATATTCATATTTTGTGTACAGAGTCCTAACCTGGTGTCTTGCATCCGGATGCTCAGCCGACAACGCGAAGATTGACTGACCCTCAACTCAAACTGTCACTGCCTCTCGCTCGGGAAATGACAATTTAAGCGGCACTTTATTAGAGCAGCAGTAAGCGCTTTGCATTCGAATATCTTATCATAGCCAAAATCTGGAGACGTCCAGTGGTCTGAACTGCATTTTTCCGAGAAATATTAAACTGGACTCCCACACTCGCTACTCAAACCATGATTTAATTTGCGATAAGCCTGGACTAGAACTCTATCTCAAAAATGCCGCTCCAAACTGAAGTAATAAACTCAACTTTTATGGCAGGGACGATTAGACAATAGAAGACTGTAAAACTTTGCTTTTACATTTTTTGGATTGAAGGTTGTTACGGACACGAAAGTTACGTTAAAAGTTGTCACAAAAAGCGCAGTTTTCGTGCTCACGAACGTCCAAATGCCGAGTAAGGACTTGTGCCCCTCAATGGGGACTTCAATAGAGTATAACGTAGACTAAGAGTATATTGGCTATTAGTGGCCCAATTATGTAAATTAAATAACTATAATTGGCACCGAGGGGCGCAGGCCTTTACCCGGATACGTGTAAGATAGGGCCATATTCCACTGGCTCTGAGGGTTGTCTGGATAGTGGCCAACTCGCCTATCGGAAGTTTTCTAGCTGCCCTAATAGGGCCTTTGACACATCATTACGCCTGCGTTTATAATTTTCCAAGCACAATCTCTTACCCTCCGCCAAGTTCTGTGCATGCTAGACGAACAAAATAGTATAACATGTAAATAACACAGATTACCCGTGATGCTGACATGGATTGTCGGAAATAGGACCGCATTCTTGCAAGCTGCGTGTGACATTTGCTTCACGTCGATGCAGCGAATTAGCGCCTGTCGGCGAGTACACGACGATTTACTAGTATATTTATTGCTAATGGCCGTTTGGACATGACTGTGAACTGAAAAAGGATCTATCTATATTCCATTTTATATGATAAATAATTCGGCTTCGGCTAAACCGTGGTTCAGACAAAACACGGATGTGGCTACATCTAGGCTAGTATATTTGACCGAGCAAGCGAAGGGCTCCATTTCGACAAGATAGGTGGCCGATTTTGCTTTCGTCTGTCTCTCTGTGTGTCTATCAGTTCCAGCCAAGGGGCCACAGTTTTCATGCGATCCTCACAAAACTTGGCACACGTGTTCCTTGAATTAAATGTTTTTTTTTGTCGAGAGCTTTTCTCGATTTTGCCCTTGGGAGTTATGACGTCATTATTTTTTTGTATGGGTTTTTTTTTCTTTCTGCAACATATCGTTTGGGATATCAATTTAAAGGGCTTCATGAGCCGGTTCTAAAAATATACTTTACCATAACCTTTCGGCCGCCTGTTTTCTAAAAGTCCAAGAAATATTTTCAAAACATACCAAGTTTGGACTCCTCGAAGTAGGAGACGGATTAATAAAGAGGATCTATACAGACCATCAGAGTGAAATTGACTATAACTATTTTTGTGAAAAGTCAATAGATTGTATTTTAAATCGCAAAATGTAGTTTACAAAGTTATTGGTGCGGCTACTTTACTACTTGATTTTGATTGAATCTAAAATACTTACCTATAAATTGTTTCACAGTCCCCACTGTTAGCGAGGTCTACTGCCCACAGGGCCACTAGTTTAGTTACTTTCATAGTGTCATGTCCTATCCTATGGTATCTTGTTGTGGGGAAAAGCAGCGGTTATTCAAACAATTTTAATTTTACAGAAACAAACTATTCGAGCGATTTATAATGCACAGACTCCTTAAGAGAGCTTTTTAATAATATTGGCATACAAACTGTGTATTTTCGAAAATATAATGTATTTACGCAAGAACCTAACAATATTTTCCAAACTTAGCGATAGCTGTAATGTTAACCTAAGAAATAATCACAGACTAGTTGCGCCTCGGTTTAGACTCGCGAAGGTTAGCAATTCTCTACTACCATAAGATACCTCTGGAGATCTTGAAGTTGGCTTTCGAGCAATTTAAAAACCATGTTAAAGCGACTTTGTCGAAAAAGGGATATTACAATGTTCAACATTACTTAAATGACGGGACTGTTTGGGGTTAAGCTGGCTCAACACAGACCTTGCTGTTAATAATTTTGTGATTATTTATTCCTGCTTATTAATTATAATAATTAATATTGTTAAATTTGTATTAGTTAAGCACAACCAATTTTTTAAAGAGATCTAAAAATCTATCTGTGGGAGTTTCTACGCCCTCCTTCTCCCACAGTGGGCCAATGTAAGAAGAGGCAAAAAATTAAGATTGTTCAGTATATGTAAATATCTACAGTTATAAAGACATTTGATTGATTGATTTTAAATTGTCGTAGTCTTTTTTTCTTCTGATTCGTCGTGTTTAAACCAAGGAACTTTGTTATTGTTAGTTTAAATTGCTCTTCTAGCTTTAGCCTTAACATAAATATAACGTTTTTTGTTCATAGAAGCTATGTGACGGGCTGGCCCTGCCACGCGAAATGGGAAATCATCACTGGCATAATTCATTATTTATTATTATTATTATTATCATTTTCTTAGTTTTTTTTTTCACTCTTCATCTAGGAGGTAACAGTTAGTCCTGAGCACAGCCGTAGCCAAGTGCTAAGGATCTATGAGATTCCTGAAAAAAATCGAACGATCCTACACGTATTAAGAATCACGGCTTTTTGCAGCAGGATGAAGGCGGATGGCTTCATATTTAGCAACTTAGGGCTATTGTTGAGAGTCTTCGGTATGATTCCAGTTGTTGATATTATGATCGGTATTGTTACTACTGTGTTGACATTCCATTGAGTCTTCAGTTCTATGGATAAGTCCGTATATTTGGCTAGTTAAGTTGCGTGTGTGGTTGTTAAATTATGAGTGTTTGGAATAGCGACGTCAATTAAATATACTGTGTTTGTGTTTTTATCATGGATGGTTATGTCTGGCCTATTGTAATGGATTGTTTTCACGCTATTATTTATTATTATTATTAGTCTGATTATTATTATTATTATGTTATTTTACTATTTCACCCATGAAACGTTGACGATCATTCGAAGCAAAACAACGCATTATGAAACTGAAAGGCAACTTTCGCTCTCACAAGCACGTTAAGTTCGAATTGCATCATCAACTAGTCAATAAAACACCCATGCGTACGTCAACGGAACTAATTGTCCAACAATGGATTATAAACCTTTTGACCCCAAGACTTAACGATTCAACAGTGAAAGCAATTTCGGATAACTGTGTCCATGTCCATAATGATAAAGTTTTAACTGTTTACTACCGGCCTGAATGCACAACTGCAATCTCAAAGTATGAGTGACATTTAAAGTCACTGTCAGTTGTGAAAAGACAGCCGGTATGTCATTTAAGTAACACTTTATTTGACAGCAGCTTGCGCATTCGGCCATTTGAGTATTGTGTTGTGTTATGTTAACTTGTGTTATGTCATGTGGGAAGTGGCCTTTAAAGGCACATTTTATTGACTACAGTTTGATGGCCAGGGTGGGATTTCTTCAGACATCATTGCTATTGCGATTGAACAGATTACGTAACACCTTTCTAGCTTCAAGCATAAAATTGTCTTTGTCAAATCCTACTTATAGTAATTTAAACTAATCCAAAATCAATGCCCGGATTTTATTTCAAAACCTGAACATACTTATCAATGTGTTAAGTTCTAATCATGAAGGTGGTAAAACCAAGTTAACAAATGGTATAGCCATAGAGAAATGTCAGCTGTTTTTATTGTTCGTTGATTCATTTTTGCAATATTCACCAAAAAACTCCAAGACTAAAGAGCCTTCTGATTGCGTTAACATCCCTAACTTGAATTAATTACCACTCAATTTTCTTTACTAGTCTTGTTATCAAGCCAGTTTTAACAAGCCCTCGGATAAAGCTCCAATTCTGTGCGCTAATTAGCGCACGCCCTCGGATAAAGCTCCAATTCTGTGCGCTAAATAAAGATACTTTATTTCACTCAGGTTAAACATTGATGATCATTATCAAAGCATTAGAAAAACAACATTACTAGACTAATTGCACTTCGCAAAGACTCGCCCCTCCCCGAACATTCAAAGGTGTAGCCCTACAGTGTGATTAAAGCGGGCCAAGTCTTCGTTAGTGAAACGGTCTGCATTATTCCCAGAACAAATGACCCTGGCACCGCCATATATCCGGATACTCTGACAACGTTCAAGATTTAAAAAATGAATAATTCTGGATCTTTGCGTAAAAGTTTAATAAAATTGTCTTGGGTCTTCTTATTTTTACGTGTTCCTTCGTATTCCTTGGTAAGTGTAAAGGTAATCTTTGTATGAAGTTGTATGTGACCCCGCACACATTTCAGCACCGTCCACCCGCAGACCCACATGCGCGCGCAGTACAAAATGGGCTCGACTGTTTGCGGGTCGTGTTGTATTCGTTACCTTCATACCCCGCAACAAATAACAGACTTTTTATTGGACATCTCATACGGAAGGCGGTTCCAGTACTGTTTGTTTTGAGGTGCTCAAAATGGCCCAATAAGTCCGCCACGCTCTCTGCGTGGGAGCAGGCAGGTGACGAAACGGCGAACGTAATTGGTCGGTTTTGTCCTTCGAGGATTGTGGAACAGGTGGAAACATAGAATAGGAAAGTTGGGGGAAAATTGTTTGGAGATAAACATTTATATATAAAACATGCTTCTGGCCCCATACTAGGATACCAATAGGAACCAGAAGCAGCGACATCACACACATAAACATCCAAGTCCGACCCAGGGACCTCTCGCTTGGAGTGAGGAGTTTGATGTGGTTTTTTCATTTCAAGAGGTGGCAGACAATTGCAATTGCGCCCACGCACCGACCGAGCAGCGGCTATGGGCCAGCCCCTTGTTATGCAAAACGTTTTTAACTGGCTGAGGATAGCGGCAAAAAGACAATATTTTTGTAAGGAATAGTCTGAATCCCCAGAACATGTCTGTTCAAATTTATAAAGAAATGATTACATAAATTGTTTAAATGGTGTCTGTTATAATCACGAATTCAAAGCACGTTTTTTCCCGTACGGGGTGACAGAAGCACGACTATTGACCCAAGTCCAGCGTGTTTCAAGAATATGTTGTATTCAGCATGTATAAAATAAAAAATAAACATACACATAACAATTATTTGAAACATTCCAATAGAAAATTGCAATGACAATCGCTATCGCTATACCTTTCAAAGGATAGATAAGCATAAACATTTACATACATGCACATACATTGCTTCTGGCCCCACACTAGAATACCATGTGTCGCGGGAACCAAAAACAGAGACGTCCCACACATATAATCATCCAAGACCTGGGGGTTAGGTTTGTGTATCCCCAGCCGGGGATTGAACCCGGGACCTCTCGCATGTATGTTCATTATTTATGGTTTAGTTTAAGTACCAAATGGTGTGTGTATAAGTCACCTTATCCCAATGACCCTTTCCATTCAACAGAATGACCTTTTCTGAGACTATCACACGAAGCCCCAAAACTGATCATTACACCAAAATGCGTTTTAATAGCTCCATTTAATCTTATGTACCTACACTGCCGCTACAAATGTTCTCCATCCAAACGTTGGCTCTCTCTTTATATTCTAGAGTCTCTAGGTTCCAATGTCATCAGAGGAAGTAATAGACAGAGACATGACATGAACCGCAATACCAGTCAAATAAAAATAAAAAATAAATATAAAACTTTTTTTCACGAGCGGTCTTTTCTTGGGATGTAATTGGTTGATATCGAATTGAAATGTCATTGCGAAGGGGAGGAAGAAAAAAACAACAGGTATTGGATGTTTACATGTTTGTGCCGTCGCTGTCTCCGGTTCCCACGACACACGGTATCCTAGTGTAGGACCAGACGCAGTGTGTGTGCTTATATGTAAAATCGCATGTTATGTTACATAATAATCATTTATGTATCATTTACTGGCCGGTTACTGGCGCACTGTCATGTCCCCAGCAAAACACTCAACTGCTGCCACATGAATTTGAGTGCCGACAAACTTTGAGTTATCGATTGTGCACCCGGGCCTCAGGTGGAATCAAAATGCGCTCATTATGTAAAAATTTAGAAATAATCTAACATCGGGCACTCGTGCCTTTTTCCTTGTCTGTGACGTACGTATGGCAATCGGGGATATTCAACAGAGACTCTAGAAAAATGACGATTACAATAACAGTTTAATGAAAAGATGGGTAGACCACTGGATCGTTGGACAGACGAGACAAAAGCGACTTCAAATAGCGAATGGCTAGAGGTAGCCCGAGATAGAGAAAACTGGAGGTCATTGGAGGAGGTCTTGACCCGCAGAGGGCTCCTAAATAAAATCGTAATATTAATTTAAAGGTAGTATTTAACCGCACATCATATTTGTCCTATTTGCACAGCAAAAATGTTCAACAAAAACACTTTTTATGTGTTAAATATTTTATGTGTACTAAAATTTTGTGTTTCTTTTTCTCTTACATGTCAACCAACACGAAGGATAAAAGGGGATTCACCTACCCTGGCCCACCACTCCCCCTGATATTTCATGTGCGGTTTAATATTTTCCTTAATTTAAATATGTTATCACTATAATTGATATTTAATTTTGAATTCTCATTTAATTTGATATGTGTATACATCTAATCTGTATGAAATGTATGAACTGATAAATTGCTCTTTTATTGCAATGAGCTATATTTACTATTTACTTTTTATTTTTATTTATTTTATTAAGTAAAAAAATAAATAAACAGGACAACTGTTAGACAACCGTGTGCACAATTATGCGTCTACCACCCCAGATAGGAAAAAACGTGACGCGAGACATTATTATAAGGTAGGGGAGTGTGGTAGGAATATTCGTAAGATTTCGTAGCAGCACTGTAGTCTGTGCATATGCACGAGGTTTTGCAAGAACCCTTGGGTTTGGTTTAATTGAATATTGTGATTGCTGCCAGATACCGCGTGGTCCGAGGCTGCCGCTGCTGCTGGCTGCTGGTGGGAGAGTGTCGCGAGCACCGCCGCCCAACTCTTAAAAGGAAGCGAGCTCGTAAACTAGACAATAAAGGATGTCCAATGGCTGCTTTAGGTGATACGGAAAAAATAAGGAGGCATTCGAATCCATTTCCTCCACTATAAAGTCATTAACAGATTTGATTTTTGAGTTAACGTTTATTGAGTATTTGATTAAAATTCTCACTGAAGGAAAACGCGATTGATGGAAATTTTCTTGACAGAATTTAAATAACATGAGAAAAGACCTCTCAATTAATTTATTGCTTCCTTTGATTATGAAATCCTTACTTATTTCATTGCGGAATTGCATTCAAAATATGGATATTATGAATCAGAAAACTCTTCTTGAAAATCGTTTTGACCAAATAACGAAGTTTATTTTTAAACAATTTTTATGTGGTTTGGCGCTACTTAATGTATTTTTTCCCTCTCACACTGCGAATATTTCCGCCCGGAGTAACGGGGACATTTGCACGGACGAGAGCGGGCTTCATTAGGTACAAGTAATAGGTCAATTGCAATTCAAAATTTCTATATTTTATTTATTTTTTGCCTATTCTGTACATTGGACCAGGGACCCTATTCTGTTTTGGAAAACGCCTGGCGACAGCATATCGATAGCTCCCAAGGGCGGAAAATGCCGTATTTGACTTGTCGGGCGGCGCCTATTTAGACTGGAGACTAGTTAGTAAAATACAGCATTTTGCACCCTTCCGGACGATCGACAGGCTTTCACTATGCTTTTGCCATTAGAGAATTGTGGCCCAGGTATACAGGTAACTCTTATAATACAAATATACTGTACAATACAATGACATAGCGTCACAACTTTTCCATACGGGCTGGCAGATGCACAGAAAGCAGTTATTACCACTTATTCAATACTCCATGGTATGTGATATCAAAAAACGCTAACGTATCTTATTTGGAACACATGGCATCGAACCTGCTACCTTACGCAATGAGCCTCCGCGCACGCGCACGCGATACATGCCATTACTCTCAGGTTCTAAGACACAGACACACAGTCAGACATACTGACATTATTGAATCGGACAAAGAGTTTAAATTTTGGGATAAATGTAATATCAAGTTGCTAAATAAATAAATAATAAATAACTATTAGAGGACAATCTTACACAAATTGAACTAGGCCCACAGTAAGCTCAATAAGGCTTGTGTTATGGGTACTAGACGACGATATATTTAATACGATACTTAGAAATAATCCAAGACTAAGAAACAAATGCTCATCATACAAATATTGGCCCTTACCGGGATTTGAACCCCAGGACCGTCAGCTTCGTAGGCAGGGTCACTACCCCCTAGGCTAAACGGTCGGCAAATAATCGAAAGGAAAGAAAATACTTTCTTGCTTTGGGTACAACGTAAAGGTGAAGGAAAACTGAAAAAGAAACCAAATATATCTAAACTCAATAGATACTATATATCTATAGATACTATACTACGACATCCTAAAGACAAATGACATAAATAGTACACTAGTGACCATTACAACGTGTGATTTCTTGGTCATATTATGACTGCTTTCCACTAGACATTGAACCACTTGCACTAAATCTATTCTTGCTTAAACACGAGTTGAGCAATAGTTACTACTGATTGTTACTTGTCTAATCACATGTCTAAAATTTCGTCACAAACTAAAAGTGAAAGACCTCGAATTTCCCCAGCGGTGTGAGTTTCCCACAGCTGAATGAACTGAATGATACAATACGCTTATTGTTGGGGCAGAGATTATTAGAATTTATTTACTAAACGCCAGATTACGTGCACCATTGTTTTAGAAAAATATTAAAATAATCACAAATAGAGGCGACGGTACAAAAACTTTAAACTAGCTGATTGACGACCTCAGTGGCGCTGATATGGCTCTGCCTACCATGCGAGGGGTCCCAGGTTCGATCCTACAACATTTTCCAAACTTAGCGATAGCTGTGATGTTTACCTAAGAAATAATCACACACTACATGCGCCCCGGTTTAGACTCGCGAAGGTTAGCAATTCTTTCAAGGGTCAGTGCATTCTCTACTACAACAAGATACCCTGGAGATTTTGAAATCTGTTAATAGTTTTGTAATTATATATTCCTGCTTATTAATTAATATTGCAATATTTGTATTAGTTGAGAACAAGCAATTTTTAAAAGAGATCTAAAAATCAATCTGTGGGAGTTTCTACGCCCACTCTCCCACAGGGGTCCAATGTAGAGAAGAGGCAAAAAATTACGTTTGCTAAGTATATGTAAATATACTATATGTAAAAATAGTTAATAATGTATTTTGACTTGACTTGACTTGACTTGATCTCCGGCTAGGGATAGAGAGAGAAAAAAAACCTGGTCTTGGATGTTTATATGTGCTGTTTGATGGCGTGGTTTCTGGTTCCCACGACGCAGGGTATCCTAGTGTGGGTCAGAAGCAATGTATGTGCCTGTATATAAATGTTTATGTTTAACATGTATGTGTATGATTATCTCTGGCACGAGTTGCAAGGCCGTCGAGCATTATTTTCCGCGTGGCACCAGACCTACATTGAACAACTCACACAGAAGAGGCGCCCCTTTTTCGAAACGAGTTGGCAAGGGCACAGTTATGCCTAAGCTAAGCCTATCATTCAATGCTCCATTTCGCGTGACAGAGGGCTAGCCCATCGCCGCAGCTATGGAGTATGAGGGGTTTCTCACGTTGTTTTCCATCAACGTTAGGACGTTCATATAATGTACGATTAATTACTAATAGTCACGGTCAGCACCGGACCTGACCGGGTCAAACCCGCGCCTCCTGCATGAGAAGCGAGCGTGAAACCACTAGACCACGGACCTCTTACATTATTTTCAAATATACTAGGTCTCTGCACTGGATGGGTGTCCGTTTCTTTGTGGCATTTGTTTCGGACGCTTCCGAGTTTCGGATGACACGTTAAGCTGTAGGTCCTGGCTACTATCGCTACTCGGTGGTAGTAGACGTAAAGCTGGTCAGAGGCCCTCATAGAGCAGCTTGAAAACATCTGACAGTTGGGTTGGCCACAATAAGCCCGACCCCCCTCCATCCACCCGCACTGAGCCAGCGTGGTGGAGTATGGCTCTATCTTACTAAAAGGCCCGTGCCCCCCGGTGGGGACTTAATGGGCTACATTATATATACAAACTCATCAATACCCCTGGCTATGTACATGGATTATGAAAGTAGCCGCACCAATAACTTTGTAAACTATCTTTTGCGTTCTTAACCCAACCTATCGATTTCTCACTAAATTTATATAGCCTGTTACTCTCACGGTCTCTACAAATCCAACGAGACCTAAATTGTTAACAACGCGTTATTTGGACTGAAGCGGTTTCTCCGCCATTTTGTAAAAAAATACAAAAACTGAATCGACGAAAAATATATTTAATTATCAAAAAAGCTCACAATAATTCACAAGAATCAGTTGAGTAATGCGGCCTGTAGAGGAGAACATCCGGACACATCCGGACATACGAAAGCAGTTTTGCCCAATCCTGGATCGGAGTCGCTTCACACGCTCGGTCAATTAGCAACATTCTAAAATTGAGACCCACAGTATGTAACATGCTCTTGCTCATAATAAATTATAAAAACATTTAAAGAATATTGAACTCAGATTAACCTCAAAACAAACTTATTTTTTTTGTCTCTGAGCAAGTGTTGAATTTGATTTTTTGGTAGTAAGAACCTATGTTTAATCAATCTAAGTCTGGCAGCAATAGAACTGCAAAGAATTGCTGTTAGTACTACCGCATCGCATAATAAATGCTTAAATAACATGAGCAGCAGTTCGCTTTTCATCGTATTTGAGGTAGCTTAATCAGATTATGCCAATGCATGCAATACATTGTACATGTTATTGTGAAACTATTCAGAACTTATGCATATCACCACGTGCGGTGACACAGCCTAGTATGGCAATAAAAATGCTGATTAGCCATTACATAACTATCTGGGCAATATTAATATGACCTTTTTTAGCAAAAGGAAGGAATGTATACTCGTAATTAGCAAATTATTGATCTCCAGATGGAGATACAGAGATAAATAAGTAGTTCTGATCAAATATGTTTCAATCTCCCTAATAACCTAGTGATTTATCTAATACCAACGTGAACTGCAATCGCCAAAATATACAATTAGTCCTTAAACTGTTATCAATATGATTGTTACAGATCGTACAATAACGTCGAGACGCGAACTCACTCATTAACCACGAGTTCGTTGACACTAAGAAAATGGCTGTATTCACAAATGAACGATCATTGGAATGATCGATTCCGATTCCGTTATTGTTCGTAGCTATTACAATCGAGCGACGATTAAGGTCGAGCCGCTTCTACGATTCGATTCGAAGCGAATATTCGTGTCTCTGCCATTAAATCTGCTCTATATTGTATGTACCTGATGTGTTACAGTTCGAGATTCGTTGGAAATGCTTTTGGAAGCGCTTTGTCAGCGGTTCTTGCGTAAAGATTATTACAGTGGAACGTTTGGTTGATCAACGTAAATGTAGCCATTTTGCAAGGCTAAACAAATGACTGCTTTACGAAATGTTTGTATGTCATTCAAATCACATTGTGGTACCTACAATACAACATGTCATACGAATATGACACACATAGATTATTATGTATATGTCGCCGTAAGATTGTAAAAACAGTTAGTTTACTAGAGGCTCTGTGAGCTGTATACTTCGCGAGTCTTTTTGATTTGATTTGAAACACGAAATTGGCGTTGCCGGCCATCTTTTATTTCATTATTTTCCTCCACCCCCTTACACCCGCGGCCCCTTGGCGTTTATCGCATGAAAATTTTGTCTGGACGATAAAGTTGCGTCTTAATGAGGGTAACAAAGAAGTCATGTATTTTTTTTTAACATTACCATAAATGCGCCATTTTGAAATAAATCCAAATACTGAATCGACAAAAGTCCATATAACAATTGATCCCGCTCAAAAAATTTTACGAGATTCGTTTGAGAAATGCGACCTGTAGAGGTGAACAGCAGGATATCAGGACATACCATACGAAAGCATTTTTGTCCAAGCTGGAAAGGAGACGCTACGCCGTGCTTCGCGCTCGCTGGGTGCAATAATGTATTGCGTGAGATTGTAAACTATCGATACATTGTAAACTCACTATTCTTCTTAAATATCAAACCGCCTTTTCTCTCTTTTGCTCTAACATGTCAACCTGACAAGAAAGATTTGGGGGCTTCGTATCGCTCACCCACTTTAGGCTTTACCTACCCTGACCTACCACTTCGCCCAGATATTTCGTGGGCAATTCATGTTTAAATCAGTTTATAATTTAACGGTTTGACATCGTTAGATGATAAACTAACGAAGATTATTACCCTACATTATAAACAATATCGCATAGTTCTCAATTTATCGCCAGTTTTGAATATCGTGAGATTATAAACTAACGAACTTCACAATTATACGGTGTCATAAACACAGAAACACTTCACTGTTATCAAATTTATCCTTCCAGCACACCCAAGATGAAAAACTTGGCTGTGATAAGTTTGCCTTTGTGAGTGTCTTTTGTATAAGCATGTAATGTGAATTTTCATGTGCAATAAAAATATACGAAAATATGCGACACACCGCTGTGGCCCCGCTGCAATGACAATTTTGGGTTTTAAATAAATTTTACGACACGACAACTTCCTCCAAACTATACTGGAAGGTCAAATAGAGGGAAGAAGGAAGAGAAGTAGACCACGAAGAACTTACATGGACCATGTGAAGGAGAAGATAAATGTAGTGTCGTACCAGGACGTTAAGGAGAGGGCAGTGTGTAGAAGTGCATAGAAAGAACTCCACCGACAAGAGGGTAGCTCTTAAATAATGAATGAAAAATAAATTTTAGTACTAATAACTTATCTTTCACCAAAAGAACCCTAAGATAGTCAATTGCTATAAGTAACATTATTTATGGACTTTGGGTTTATTGGTCTACGGGCCTTTTTTTGTTGGCGGGGAGAAAAATGGAATTACCCATGCCCAGGAGTCAGTACCTCCCTGCTAAGTCCGGGTCCCCACACATTGAGCGGGCATCAGCTCGTGTATCACACGGAATAAAAACCACCTCTGTGCTGTTGTTGTTTAACAGTTATCGTTAGATGTTACTGTGAGCCATCGTATCACGGTGAGCCACGGGGTTCTATGGGCCGAGTGGATGTACAACCAAGCAAAACGGACACCCAAAGATTAAGAATACACAGAAAAGTTGAACTAACTTTTACTACAAATATTTCATGGAAAATTATCTTTTTATTATTATTATGTATTCGATTTAAAATAACAGCAAATCACCACGTAGTTTTGTGCGTGGTTCTGTGTTAAGCAGAGATAATACAGTAGGTAGATACACTACTAGATTAGATTACTAACTATGTAGCAAGTTGGTAATATTACATAAAGGAAAATTAAGTATAACTATGTTTTACAATTAGGGATGAGGGATGGAAAGGGAGAAATGTTTCTTAAGGTTCCATTTTATGTTATTATGACTTAATGAATATTTGAGACCTGTAGGTAAGATGTCTATTAGTCTCGGAATCAAATAGGCAGTCTCGTCCGCTCGCCTTAAGGCCCAGCAGCCTTATGGCGTAAGTCGTCTGAGCTATGAACTTCATATAGACTGTCAAACGACAGACTTCATATATCTGTCAAATTGGTATCACGCAAGTAGCATCATAATGGAGGCCAAACCCAAGCTCATTGAATGAAGCCTAGAAGCCTTCGGTGATACCCCGCAAGCGATGAAATTGTATGAGCATGAGATAAACCATAGACACACGTTATGAACTTCAGAGAGTTACGCCATAAGGCTGCAGTTCTGGCTGTTGAGGTGAGGGGCGCCGCATTCGCCCGTCGCCTTCTGGCGGGGAAGCGGAACTGGCGGGGTAGCGGGCGGCGCGGAATATCATCGGAATATCATCATAAAAATAAGATGGAAAACGGAAATAAGCTAATTGATAAAATTTAAGGATTAATACAGAGCTCTAAAGAAAATTTAGGTTTTAAAAAATATGAGAAAAATCAGGATTTTTATATTAAAATTATTGAATCTCCTATTAAAGACTATGTTCAGGATTTTTTTTTGATCGAGCCAAATTAATCCAATTGCATAACGACATAGTATTTAAACTAGATTATCTCTTTGTGAATAACATATAATTTTTTGATACCTATGAATTTATTGGAAATAATTTTATATATTTTTCCAAAGCCAAAGCCCTCTTCAGTGGTTTTGTGTGATCTTGGCCCTAGCGCAGGTTGTGGTGAGATTGCCTTCAGCTTGGCGACGTGTGCCTACGGTGATCTATTTTGTGTTGTATGGTGTTGTTGATGAATTCCTCTTTCAGTGAGTTAATCTTAACTTTGGTGCTACAATGAGTAAATAACTTTGGCTCATTCATTTCGGAGTATGCTCATTTTATACTATGCGGGACAATTAATTTAAGTACATACACACATACATATGCTCACGCATATTTCCCGGAAGAGGGGTAGGCAGAGACTAAAGAACTTCATCTGCTTCGATCCTGGAATACATCTCTCGCTTCCTCAATATTCATAAGTTTCTTATGCAAGCTCGCCGGTTACGGGTACTTCGTATTTGCCCCTTCTAAATTACTTAAATCGAACAATTTAAGTAATTTAGTTTATATTGATAAGATTTGGTATATCCAGGTAAATTTTATAAGTTCGTCCGTAGCTTGATAAATCATACGATACCATGTCAATTAAGGCAGTAGAGGTCAAGCGCCGTGTATTGAAAGGTATTATATTTCTTACTACATAAAATGAGGCAGCGAGACCCCTGAGTTTGTCGCATACCCGCTACATATGAGGTACCCAGTTGCACCTTGCATCGATAACAAGAGCTAGGTAGGTGTGTTTGTCATTGACATCGATGGAAGGGCATCGGCAAGATTTTCTGTCATTTGTAATGTGCATACAATTATTGCGTATGCGCAATGAGATCAGCTGGATGTTTACCCTTCAGTTGTGGTGATTTAATGTGCATAGGCTTGGTTGTTTGTGCATTTAAAACCAAACCTACGTAGTGACACCACTTACACAAGTTGTCAAAGTCAAACTTGAGTGATTGATTTGATTTGAGTGAAAGTCAAAAGTTAAGCAATTCCTTCCAATGACAGGTGATATAAGCCCCGCAGAATGGTTGCACTTGACAGTTCCCTACAGTTTTTTTTTTTAAAGAACCATGTTGACTTTAATCATGTGTTCTATCTAGTACACATAGTCAAGGTTTTTTCTGAATACATAATTTTCACGACTGTTCACAAGATTTAACGTTACGCGCATCACCATTCTGCGAGGCATATCCTTTACGTCATTCATTGCGCCGCGCTGTCTCGCTCAGGAAACGAGAGCGCATGGGTACCATCTAAGCGAGAATTTGTCAACGCTGCTTAGAGTTCTGTCAGGAGATGAGCTGGTAATGGGATTATTGTGAGTGTATGCAGCTCTATAAGGAACATCGCCGTACGTTTATAACTCGTATTGAAACAATAAAAGTAGCATTAATGCTCACTCTTCCATCTCGTTGCGCAGACCCGACCACGCATCACTAAAAAATCCGCAAAACAGCCCAGAACGAAACGGAATCGCCATGAATAATTACGAAAAGGTAATCAGAGAAGTTACAAATAATTGACAAAGTAGTGTAAGTACCATGTCAGTATCGGCTCACATTTCCTGCGGTCGGGCCCATTCGCTCGTTAAACCTGCGTGCTGTGCAATTGCGGCTCAAGCGCAAGCTAGCCGAGGGGACTGAAAGGGGGGGGTTATAAATCTGATCGGTTAAATACCAATTGTGTTAAATTAATTTTGGTCGGGTTTTTGGGTTTTTGGACCGTAACTACTTGAGTTAAATTGATGTTCGCATTGTTAGTTCCTAATGTATTTTTTCGATGATGGTACTGTGGGGAAAATAAATATTTACAATGTACAGGGTTATTTTTGGAACCCCAGCCAATTTTTTCACGGTTTTTTTACATTTTGTCGCCAATTTGTCCTGACACAAATTAAAATTATGCTCGCTTGCTTGTTTGTTCACCGCGCGCGCCGCCCATTATTATTTCTCTCGGTCGCTCGCGGCTCGCAGCGCGTTGAGCAGAAGGGTGACCGAAGGTGTCTAGAAATGTAGGCTGTCAAGCCTACATTTCTAAACGTGAAAAGAGTGAAGTGAAATTGGGATTTAATTGAAAAGTTGTTATTTTTCTTTAATACTTATTTTTTTATTTCTTTTCATAAATCCCTTTGGCTAGGGCTCCAAAAATTACCTTGCATGTTCACCAAAAACACTTACATTAAGCAAATTTATATCTACAGTAGTTTCAGCATGAAATACATTTAACCGGTTCAACCGCACAGTTGGCAAAATAGAGCGTTATTATCTGTGCACTTTTGGGTTCAACGGTTATTTTGCATCTCTATAGGGGAGACTAGTGGCCCATTCCTGAAAACAACAAGTTACAGGCATAATTAATGACAATGGTGTAATTTTTCATCCTTGACGAAAAAAAAAGGATGTTTAGTACTATTTTAATTTAGTTTCTTGTTTGGGAGGAAAGTTCATCAGGAGTGTTTAGGTTAGGCTATGATTTATTAAAATTTGTCAGCCGTACCACCGTACAGGTGGACATGGCTTAGGCAATGTTTACTATATTTTAAGTATATTTAAAGTGTAGTAAGAAGCATAAAGTAATTAGTTGTTTCATGAAAGGTCTCCAAGTATTACACCCAAGAATCCGCTCTCACTGGCAAACAATTGCGAAACCCGAAGAAATTATATCATTGCGACTGCAGAGTTCTGTCGATAAACTCGCGGTCGCCTGATGTTGGGAAACAGGCTTCTTTATTACTAGCTAAATTATTTTTCTCGTCGTACCATCATTATCGGCAATAATAAGAGCTGGACAACCCCGGTTATTATTTTGTAGTAATAACAGTTTTTTTTTCTCATTATCTTAGCCAAGTAGGTTTATATGTTTTGAGCTGAAATCGTCACGTGATTAGGCGTCTTTGCTCGGTTCCTTTTCTTCGATCGTTGATTGCTAAGAAAAACAAAACCAATAACTGCGTTGTTCATTTCCCATACATGCTGGCAGAGGTTGGTAATACATATTTAATTGTAAGGTAATTCTGCATAGTGTAACTGGTGTTTATTGCTATTGTCCCCCACTGATATGGCGTGTCTCGTGGAAACCAGAAACGGTGGCAAAACTAAGATGTGAGGCTTTTGATAAGACGGAAATGGAAATATAAAGCTGAAGGAGCACCGTCCCACAGTTATTTTCAGCAAATAATAATAATAATAATACCTTGGACACTATTTACACACATTGATCTAGCCCCAAACTAGGATTCCCTGTATCTTGGGTACTAGACAACGATACACATACTTATATAGATAAATATTATACTTAGATAAACAACCATGATTAGGGTACAGACATCCGTTCTCATCAAACAAATATTTGCCCCCACCGGGACTCGAACCCGGGACTCTTGGCTTCGTAGGCAGGGTCACTGCCGACTCGGCTAATCGGGTCGTCCCATACCCAAAAGGGCCATAAGTGTACAATACCTTGATTTTAAATTAATATTGGGCGTGTGTTGAGTCTAGAACCATTCTGAGACCCGAGGTACATAAATATTCACGAAATATTATTATTTTCTAATAAATTCACTTCTTTTATTTTCAACTTTTATTACTAGACTAGACTAAAGAGGATTAAGAGTGTTATAAATAAAACCGGTCAAGTCCGCGAGTAGGACGTCGGACCCGCGCACGAAAGGTTCCATACCTCAAAAAACGAAATTCTTATACCATTGTACACGAAAAACGTAAAACGACAGTATTTTGTAAGAATATACTTTTTATTTTTTTGATAATAAAATTTTAAACAGTAGGACTACATTCAAGATTGTACATCGAAACATTGAAAACGTTCTTTTTGTATGTAGTATGTGAGTACGGATAAAGAAACTATTTGCTCATTGAAGCCGGAAGTGGATATAAATTGAATAACTTTTTTACAGAAATAAAATCAAATTAGATAAAAAAGCTTAATATTATTTGTTATAATTCGATTGAGCAATTATGAATCGTGTAGTGACAAATAACTTTGATACCCGCAATCAAAGATCTTTTCCGATAAGATCGGGAGAGTCCAGTTCAGTTCACCGGTAAACAAATTTAAAAAAATGGCTAATAAAATGGCCATACAAACAATCTCTTGAATGGGAACTACTTTTGATTCTTAAAAACCCGTATGTTCATTTATTGGTTGTCATAGCGGCTATAGAAATACACCCTCTGTGATAATTTCAGCTCTACTACTTCGGTTAATCCAATAGAGCCCAGTGACAGTCGGACGTATAGACGGACAGCAGAGGCTTAGTAATAGGGTCCCGTTTTTCACCCATCGGGTACGGAACCCAAAAATGCAAACAGTTGCTAACAACTTTATCTCAAATCTGATAGAATTATTTTGTTACCTTTTTGCTGCCATATCTGGATATCATGTTTCTGTTTATTACAAGCCAGCAGCAATGTATATCTGCATCTATAATATGTTTATGTTTAAAGACTCCCACAGGCAGTATCCCTTCAACATAATGTAGCTGTATAAAGTGGTTGATCACCAGTGTTACCCAACTCTTCTCACCGTTATATCACTACTGTATCACTAGTGATCACTTCCCGTTTTTGTGCACCTCCCACGCTCCGGTTCACTCCTCGAATACAGCACTATTGTTGGAATGCATGTTCACATGCGCTTGCGCAATTTTGCTAATGTGACCCATTTGTTTATGGACTGTTTGTGGTTTTTAAGGCGGGTGAGAATTGTGCGTACTTAAGTCGCTTCAGAGTCACAGTTATTAAATACACGTCACATTTTAGGAATGAGATATTTTTTTGATAGAGCTAATTCATAAATTCATAGTTATTGTTAAAATTGTCTCTTATCTAGACATAAATTAATTATTTTGTGTGCGGTGAAAGCTTATCGGTGAATCATTATTCACCAGACCTGACAAAGAACATAAATACTAAAGGGAAATTTGTAAGTAACATGTGAATAATATAGAAGGTAACTTTGATATAAACTAAACTTAACAAAAAATAATACCCACTGAGGGGCGCGAGCCTTTACCAGGATACGAATAAGATTAAGCCATAATCCACTACGCTGGCTCAGTGCGGGGTGATGGAGGGGTGGCTTGTAGCCAACCTAACTGTCAGAAGTTATCAAGCTGCCCGCTGCATATTAGGGCGTCTGACACAGCTTCACGACTACTACCACCGAGTAGCGATAGTAGCCGGGACTTACAGCTTAACGTGTCATCCGAAACACGGAAGCGTCCGAAACAATTGCCACATAGAACGGACACCCATCCAGTGCCCGTCTCGGCCAGATGTTGCTCCCCGCACGATCGTTTCCGATGTGCGAATACCGCTAGCTAGGCCACGGACGCTTCTGAAAGGTATTTAATAGGTAAAAGTATAAATGCGAATAATAGGTACCTATAAAACAATCACAGCATTATTCCCTTGTGTATCTTTCTGGATACTTACCCGGAATAATCGTCACTCAGCGCTCTCATCGTGAGTTTTATCTCGAGATTACTATCTCAAGACCGAATGCAAAAATGTGATCTCAAATTTTAGCTGACACTCAAAGCCATGCAGTCCCTGTCTCTTGTTATGGAATACAGAACGACATTTAACATACACGTAACTTGAGTAGAGTTTGAGCATTCACCTGTCAGTCGGGTAGTTCATAGAAGATGATTACTGAGAACTAACAACAGCTACAAGCCCTGTTGGTATAAAGTTGATGTAAGTAGCTAGATAGTTTTTAATTAGACCGCGGCTTTCTGTGGGATGGGATTCTTAATGGATGTATAACTTCTCATAAACCAAATGGCGGAATGCACAGACTGCTGGTAAAACAAAGTGCTGCTTAGACCCGACAGATGGAACGAGAGTTGGCACTATTATCGGATTAACCTAGACAACTTTATATAAATTTGAATAGAGTTGTCTAAGTTACTCTGAGAATATTGCTTACGCGCGTTCTATGTGTCGGGCCTTGATATGTGAATCAAAAGCAATCGTATGCAGTAATAGTTTGCATCAGTATGACCCAGATTACTGAAACATAGAAGATGAAACAGATTGTCCGCGACCGGGAACTGAGGCTGGGACGACCTCACGTCTGACCCGGTGCGTAACCTCCGCTACGGTTTACTCATCCGCGATATTGAGACATTGGCCGGGTTCGATCCCCGGCTGGGGATAAAGAGAAAACCCTAGGTCTTGGATGTTTATATGTGTGTGATGTCGCTGTTTCTGGTTCCCACGACGCAGGGTATCCAAGTGTGGGGTCAGAAGCAATGCATGTGCCTTGAGTTTGAGTTCGAGTATGTTTATTGGCTGCTTTTAATAACTCGATGGTGTGTGCTGCTTTTAATAACAGAGGTATGCGCTATATATTAAAAGCAGCTATTACGTGAAGTGAATATATTCTGGCTTCCTGTCACGCAAATAATGTCGAAAATGGTTTACTGCCACCTTGAAAGGTAAACTGCATGACAATTATACGAGTAAGTACATATGTGTAAATCTCTTCTTAAATAGGATTTATTTTCGTGCTCCAACTAAATAGTCTTACTGGTAGGAACACAGTGACACCCATGTCCTCATGCTCCTATAGCACATTTATGATGACACTTCACAATTCCATTTGCAGCAGGTGGATGAAGACTTGGATCAGTAGGAGGATTTAGTATGAACACGAGGACGAACCCAATAAAAAGGTTTACCTAAATTATAGAGAGAGAAAATTACCACAGCTAACAAAACATCAGCGAGGTTATAGTGCCAGCATGTTTTTCTGTAACCCCTTCACATTTTTTTTTTTTTTATTATTTATGAAAATTAAGTTTCTCACGTAACTACTCCAATTGAATTAGGAAATACTGTTGGTGCCGTCATTACACTATCCACCATCTTGATAAATACCACTCATACGCAGCGTGTCTCTACTACAATAGTAATTCTCACAGACAATACACATGCCGGTGGCGCGCAGGACTCACGGTATTGCGCACCCAGTTGCAACTTGTGGATTTCTGCAACATCCTGTATACCGTATTGTGTACGGCATACGGACGGTGGTATGAGATGGTGAAGTTAAGCTGGTTGTCCGTATATGGTGTGTGGAGAGATAGTTTAGCAAGCTATTGTGAAATAGTTTATACTCTACAATACAAGTAGTTTTGACAGCAATACTGTGGTCCATTAGCAGAATTCACATGACGCAGCTCCAATAAACTGACGCCTAAATTTGATACTGACGCTGTCATTTTCCGAGCGAGAGACATGATTATTTAAGTGCCCGTTAAATATTAGATAAATAAATATTTTAGGACAATCTTAAACACATCGAACTAAGCCCACACTAAACTCAACAAGGATTGTGTTATGGGTACTATACGATGATATATTTAATAGAGATAAATACTTATGTAGAAACATAGAAAACATCCAAGATTAAGAAACAAATATTCATGCTCATCACACAAATATTTGCCGTTCCCGGGATTCGAACCCATGACGGTCAGCTTCGTAGGCAGCGGTTAGTGACCGCTAGGCTAAACCGGTCGTCAATTTGTTAGAGATTCGTAAAGGTTTCTTAAATGTGCAATGTTAGATGTGATGTGTGGGAAGGGCAGGTGCCAATTAAAAGAAAGCCATAAAAATATTCGTAGATGTGAAACTGTGGTCAATTGTGATTAGTGGACAGAGTAGTGGACCACTGTTTGAATTGGACAGACATTTCTTTTTCTTTCTGTATATCCTTGTGTTTATTTGTCAAATAAATATATTTCTATTTCTATTTCAATTTGAGCATGAAGCTACCTATTAGCTAGTATTCGATTTTTTTACGGTGGTAAGTTATATCTGTCTACAACAGTTTCATGTATAAATGGTTGGAACATGGAACTTAAAAACAGTATGCTGTACCTAATAATAATAAGTACCTATCTCTCACAGTTTCACACCAGCAACTAAGTAAGCAAATTGCAATACCGATATTAGCGGTGTACTGACCTGAGTCATAATGTCTACCGCAAAACTTACTTACCTATATAAACTTAAGAAGATCTGCAAATCACACAGACACCTACCTAGCTCAGGCCTAAATACCATGTCAATAAGACCTAAACTTTGCCGATGTCATCAGCAGAAGTTTGGTTAGATTCGTAAACCTCTGTGATTTGCCTATATTTAAATGAAAGTTTAATAGATTTTGAATCATTAAGCACACAGCTCGAAATGGTTCTTTTAAATTCACATGCACACGAGAGGTGCATCGCCAGTATCTTTGCTCGAACTAGGCTTAACACCCTGCTGTAAACTTGATAGGTATGTAGGTTTCTACGCCCTTCTTCTCCCACAGTGGTCCAATGTAGAGAAGAGGCAAAAAATGACGTTTGCTAAGTATATGTAAATATCTACAGTAATAAAGTACTTTGACTATTGACTATTGTTTACATTATAATTTTAGATGACTTATTTTTATTTTTCATTTCTTGATACTTTTTGAACCGACCACTGCCCTGATAATAAGTCTGTGATCAGCATGGAGAAATGAAAAATTAGGTTGCTCGGATCAAATCGGAGTTTCCAAAGGAATCGGGGAACTTTAAGATTTTAGAGAAACTTGTCCAGAATGTCGTTGCTTTCTGATATATCCTATAACGGTATTAAAAGATCAGTCGAACCATGCAGTTGCCTACTCTACTTTCTCGGCGGATTCTCAGGAAACTCTTGGCTGTGTCGCCTACATATATATATACCAGCAGACACAATGATACAATTAGTCGATCCCCTGACTCAGATCTGTCTGACAATTAGTCAGATATCCGAGCGATGTGGGGAAACGGCTGAGCCACTTCCGTCTAATGTGGGATTGTGTGCGATTTTAGTCGACAAATTGCAATTAGCAAAACTTGTGTTTCATAACTGGGACCAATCTCGGACAGAGGATGAGGACTAGGACCAATTCTGGACAGAGGATGAGGACTGGAAACAATCTCGGACAGAGGATGAGGACTGGGAACAATCTCGGACAGCGGATGAGGACTGGGAACAATCTCGGACAGAGAATGAGGACTGGGTCCAATCTCGGACAGAGGATGAGGACTAGGACCAATTCTGGACAGAGGATGAGGACTGGGAACAATCTCGGACAGAGGATGAGGACTGGGAACAATCTCGGACAGCGGATGAGGACTGGGAACAATCTCGGACAGAGCATGAGGACTGGGAACAATCTCGGACAGAGGATGAAGACTGGGGCTAATCTCGGACAGAGGATGAAGACTGGGACCAAACTCGGACAGAGGATGAGGACTAGGACCAATCTCGGACAGCAGATAAGGACTGGGCACAATTTCGGACAGCGGATAAGGACTGGGACCAATCTCGGACAGCGGATGAGGACTGGGACCAATCTCGGACAGAGGATGAAAACTGGGAACAATATCGGACAGCAGATAAGAACTAGGAACACTTTCGGACAGCGCATGAGGACTGTGATCAATCTCGCACAGAGGATGTGGACTGGGACCAATCGACGACATCTGTGGTGTTGTCAACGAGGCCGTGCTTCCCAAGCAAGAGGGCCAGGGTTCGACTCGCAGCTGCGGAGGGAAAAAAACAGGTCTTGGATGTTTACATGTTTGTGACGTCGCTGTTTCTGGTTCCCACGACACTGGGTATCCTAGTGTGGGGCCAGAACATGTGTGTGGATCTTTATGTAAAAAAGTATCTTTATCGACACCGGGCATGATCTACCGGGGAGGATAAGCCATTTCCGAATTCTGACTTATGCTGAGGGAGTTGTGGGATCGTTATGTGACCTTTTCGCTCTGCCCAGGTCTCATTGGGAATGAATTCCTAGCTGTGCCTCTGCAACCACGTACGGAAAAAAGTATGTCGCTGTATTTGTTTTGTTTTGTTTAAAATAAATCACTAAGTGTTAAATTTAGGACTGCGTGCATAATCCTTACGCAATCCTACAAGTTAAATATATAAGAACTAATTTCTCAGGTAAATAAATAACTAGTAATTCAGTTGTGTATATAAATCCTATCCTACACATTTTGAGCTATAACATGTGACACTGAAATTACAATTTTAGACTAAATGTAAACTATGATACGCAATTCTCTCATTTCTTTCTTATTTCTTGTATCGTTGAAATCCCTAAGAATTCCTATATATTATATATGTAAATGTCTTCACACGGGTTCAGAATCTTAATATATGTATGGTCATATTGTAATAGTTCATCTCGAAAGAAACTGACTGTTTTAATAACATAATAATAGTTATGCGGTATGTAATTACATATTTATCATAACATTATGCCGCAGATAACATGTAACAAACAAATACGCCAATGATTGTGTAGATTCATGCTTGAATTGATACGAATAATGTCGTTAATTTCCCTGAGAAAAAAAAGTATAAGTAAATTATGAAGTAATAACTCACTAAAGCACTTAGTTCTTCGAACTTCTTAGCCTATGCTGGGGCCAATGCTTTTTGCTACAAATATTGATTTTGGAGCTACATGTTCAAATATATATATTTTTTGGTTTTGGCAAATAAACGCTTCGTTTTTCTTTCTTTCTTTCTTTCTTTCTTTCTTTCTTTCTTTCTTTCTTTCTTTCTTTCTTTCTTTCTTTCTTTCTTTCTTTCTTTCTTTCTTTCTTTCTTTCTTTCTTTCTTTCTTTCTTTCTTTCTTTCTTTCTTTCTTTCTTTCTTTCTTTCTCTAAACGTGGGCACAACTGTGCCACTACCACCCCGTATGGGAAAAGGCACGACGCCATGCTTATGTGTTTGTATAAAAAAGAACTTTTGAATCTTGAATATTAAGCAGCCTACTAAATCCTAGCAATAATATGGAACACATCTGGCTGTTCCATCTGTCGAAAATGTCGCAATATTTAACGTTTTGGATCCCAATTTGTATCAAAAACTTTCGTCAATCGTAAAAAGACTTGCGGAGACAAAGCAGAGCCGATGCAGGTCTCCAAGCGTGAGTAGCCTGACCCTGGAACGGAGGTAAGTAAAGCTCTCATCTCTCTTTGTTAGGCCTAGAAGTCTATCTGCCACAGTTACAAGCTTACCTTCACAAACCTATTTCACTTTCGTCATACAGTCCGCCATATAGCTCACTCCGAGCATACATACATAATAATAGTTGCACGTTAATGAAACTTAGAAGTTACCGAGACATTAATCATTATACAATTGACTGTTGTCTAATTGTCGATTAAGTAAATAATAGAATGTTAAATACCTACTTAGAACATATCGTTCAACACGGTATAAGATATATGAGTGTCTGAGGCAGCTCAACACACGTGCACGCAACATACTTAGGCCCGCATGCACAATGGACCACTCAATGTTTGAGGGACTCTCAAAGTCATGCTGAAACACAATTATGAGCCAAAAATCAATAAGCGAATAAATTGGAATAAGTCACAAGCAAGAAATCACGTAATATCTTACAAACAACAATTTCGTAGTTAAATACTTAAAAACTTCATGTAACTGGCCTGCAAAACTAAATACTACACTTTTTTCTTTTTTTTTTCTTATAGGTTAGAGATTTGAAATAAAAAAGGTTTTGAAAGAAAATTGAATTTGTTTTCTTTGAAACTATAGTACAAACTTAAACTCTTTTTCGAGTCCTTTTTATTTCGAAAGTATCTCTGGTTAACTTAAAAAGTTATTGCAATTTTAAAAGTAGATACTTAGTTTTGCAGGCGAGTGTTTTATGAATACCCAGTCGAATACCAAATTTAATGTATTTTTTAACCGTTTATCCACACACATATCATAAACCTTCTAAAATGCGTTCAAAAACCGCAAATTACGACCAGCTTAGATATAAACTGTTTTCTAATAATATTTTTCATATCTGTGAAAATGTTATAATTCCTCTTAATAACATCGAATTAGATGTTCTTATTACATTCGAAATTCGAACATTGCTGAAAAACAATGCAATTTGATTTGACCTCAATTCTAATATCAGTCGAGATGAAGTTCTATTCGCAATGAAGTGTCAATGCCGCAATGCCGATCGTAACATGCGGTTCCTGAACCCATCATAAAGAACTTATAATATATGTGTGTAGATAAAGCAGTGTATGTAAATATACACAATATGGCATTAAAACACTCATGTAATGTTATTATGAAACTCGCCTTTTTTGATGTCTTTCATTATGTAACAGTCACACAAACTACCATTATTATTGCTATTCCATTATGGAAATCTTACACACGAAACTCCCCTAAAAAGCTAAAAAAATAATAACTCATTAGAGGCCTCTAACGGGTACCTAACTGTGTCATAATACCCACTCACAGTACGACATAGGTTGGCTTGTAGTACAGACTCGTGTATCGGTAAAATTAGCAACTCGATTCATGGCGGTTGAAATGTCAGACACACCCATATTGACATAAAGTCCATAACAGCTCACACTGCAACATGGCTGTTACGTCAGTCGCTGTGGAAGAAAAATGCGAAAATTTTGTGTTTTTATCTATTCTTCGAAACCTCTGATTATTTAATAACGTCAAACATACGTTTTAAGGTACCTTTGGACGCAATTGCCATATCAATAAAAAAGATAGATCCCAAGAGATAACACGTTTTAGGTGACAACATCTCTGTAGTTTTTATATAGTTTCCCGATGGAAACTATAAATAAAAATATTATCAACACATAAAATATGATGTTTTCAAACTTACAAAATCATAAAAAGTGTTGTCTTCATAACATATGGTTTTTTCTGGATTTGTGAAGTGGCTCCTTTAGGAAGAATAATGCTTCAAAGATGGGAATTTTACAATAGCCATCATCTTAATTTTTCTCGGCACTTTGTGAACTGTCAATCGGACAGATTGGTTCGCGAGTGTATAGCCGGCTCGTCGCGTCGGTCAGTGAGCGGAAATCCCGCGACGTGTTAAGTGAACTAAGCTCTAAGCTGCAGCGGCCAGCTTGACGGGCTAACTTAGCTGACAGCTTTAACGGTAGTTAAGTTTAGTGCTCAGATAAGCTCGGTGTTTATAGAAGTTGGTGGAGCTGTGGAACAATAGTGCGGTAAATCAAACTTCGAAGTATTACTTTAAAAGCTCAACTGAAGTGGGCTTTGGGAAAAGTGCGACGGCATTCGTTGTTGCAGTTACTACTTTTGTGTCCGCAAAAATTGTAACGAAGTTTAATTCAAACTGAATAACACGGCGTCACGGTCTTTCGCATACGGGGTTGCACCCAAGTTAAGCCAATTATTCAATACTCTATTTTGCGTGACAAAGAGCTAGCCTAGTACCGCAGTAATGGAGATTGAATATAATATTGGCAGATTTTATTTATATGTACATGACAGTTTCAGAATATTGGCCTAATACAAAGGAACGGCTATGTCTGTGTGTGCGAGTGTCTCGACAGATATTTTTATTTGTGTGCGTATCATTTTGTTTAGAAATCACATCGCAAGAAAATACAGCTCCTGTGAAATAATCGAATTCTGATCATTTGATTTTTAAATTTGACAGTAATTTCGAATGATATCAGAAATGCATAATAACACAGATACTCAAAATAGGCATGAATTATTGTATGTTGAATAAAATGTTGTATTCCGAAAACAAGAACCAGTCAGTTGAATGTCCCCCGTACAAAAGACATCAACGGGCACCCCAAAAAGTTCCTGCCAGTTGTGGTTCGCTGCATATCGTTCGTTTCCCAAAAAAGGACCTTGTTGGTGCCTATTCTAACTAAAAAACTTTTAACCGTCATAAGGTTTTGAGAAACTTAACTAGTATGTGGATTAACTGTATCGAATAGGCTTATTTAAAATAGGTAAATTCCATTTTCATGCAAAGACTCTCGTGATACAATAAGCATTTTTTGAACTGTAGGTACCTAGTTTTTTAGCAAGAGGTAAGTGACACCTGTATATTATGGTCAATGGTATTTATATCAAAAATCTGTGTGAAATAAAAATAAATACTTTGGATAAGATATTGCAATAATGTGATTTACCAGATCAAGATTTAACACGAAATGGTAATAAATATCGGCGTACACACGTTTACTCCCTTAAAAAGTACATCTACTTTTTTGTAGCAATAGTTTATCATAATAGTACAAAAGAAAACATTATTTTGAAGGGCTCGTGAGAGACAATCTTTTACCTATTTATATTTAATGCAGATATTCAAAACTCCATTTGCGTGACTTAAATAAAAATATACCTTCATAATTTTCGATCAGAAAGTGATACATAACATACATCATAGCAATCATTAACATCAATCTTCATATATTCTCGTATCTCAATTGCTACCATTTTTGTGTTCATCCATACTAATATTATTCATAACAAGATTTCATGAAACATAACATGTGTCCTTTCATGCATACGAGATGAGTGTCAAAGATGTAATTATGGATTCGAATAAACTACATGAGGTACTTGTACGCAACAGTACGCGCGATGCCTGGATTAGAGATTTATTCATGGTATATTTGGTTTCTCTAAAACGTAAAATTAGATAAACACACAATACTAGGCTAATACCCAGCCAGGTATATGTGGGCAGTGCAATGCACTGTTAATTATTTTTATATTATCATCAAAAATGTCACCAGACACAAAAAATATATCTGTCCCGCACAAATGTGGTTTCAATATTTTTGATGCTATAATCAGGTAGCCTCGTATGTTCGTATATAGTAAATGTGCTTACATTAAGAAGGTAAACAGAGTTGTTCACGTTATTATTACCAGTTACCACAGCCGCTATCCATGTCACAGCCAGATCATAACATTGATCACGACCTCTATGGCGCAGCGTTTGTGGCTGTGCCTACCATGCGAGAGGTCTCGGGTTCGATCCCCAGCTGGGGGTAATGCAAAAAAAGCCCCCAGATCTTGGATGTTTATATGTGTGTGACGTCGCTGTTTCTGGTTCCTACGACACAGGGTATTCCTAGTTTGGGGCCACAAGCAATGTATGTGTCTGTATGTAAATGTTTATGTTTATGTTCATGCTTTGGCCGATCATTTCATTAAATAATAAAAAAAAAATATTGAGCACTATGTGGTTTCTTTTGTGTTACACATGTCTAACTAACACGAAGACTATTCGGAGGTTTGACTGCTCTCGTCCCCTTTAGGTTTCGCATAAGTAACTATAGTGTTTCGCCCTCAAAGATTACGCCGTTCAATGAAACTTATTATTCAACTACGGAGATATATCACAAATTGATCAATTTTATGTTATGCCCACGACTTCCACATTTCATCACTTCTTGTGACAACATCAAAATTATTAGAACAGATGGTTTCGCAAACTTCCTTGGAACGTAATAAGTTATAAGTGAATTGTTATTTTATGCAAGAATATCCGCAAATAGCTTATAATCCCAAAATGGATTATTGAATTACTGGTGCAGCAGGTAGAGTGCACCATTTAAGGCAAAATACACAATGATAAGTTATTGTATATTATGCCTATAGTATAATAAAAAAGAGAGAAATAAATAAAGTTCATTAAAAAAAATACTCCACAACTAACATTAAAATTAACTAATTGACCTATAAATAAATGTAGCTCATAATTGCCCCCATAGGCCTTTAATCAAATCAGTGCAGATGCTTTAGGCAAATTGTTAGCGATTAATGATAGACTACCGCCAATTTTCAGAAGCGGCACACATCTCGAACTAATTACTGCCAATTAACATTTTACATTTTCTCTCCCTCACTACGCCTAGATCGGAATGAGAAAACAACAGCATCACGATAAAAAAAAACGCGAATCTAATACAGAAACGCATGCGCAAAACCGTGGCGCGGACAAGTGAAGAAATAACAAGACTCACCTGTTTCGACACTTCAAAAAATCTCAGTTGGGGTGAACAGGAACCACGAAAGCATTACCCAATATTAACCAGTTATAAAAACACAGCACTGTATAAAACTGTCACTCGATAATTCGTATTTTCGTTTGTGCCGTCACTCGCGCGTGTTTCACTTGCGCAGGAGTCGAAGCGTGCGCGCGCGGCCGGGGCTCGGTCCGTTATGTGCGCGGCGAGATGCGCGTGAGCGCAGGGGAAAATGTTTACTGTGGACGGTATAGAGTAGGAAGGCTGCCAGGTGCTGGCGTGCCTCCGAGAGACAAGTGTTAGGTTGATATATTAAACTATGTACCTATGACGACCCGAATGGCCTAGCCGGCAGTGACCCTGCCTACGAAGCCAAGGGTCCCGGGTTCGAGTCCCGGTGGGGGCAAATATTTGTTGATGAGAACGGATGTTTGTTATTGTTGTTTATCTATCTAAGTATAATATTTATCTAAATATCGTTGTATAGTGCCCAAGATACAGGGAATCCTAGTTTTGGGCTAGATCAATGTGTGTAAATAGTGTCCAAGGTATTATTATATTATTATTATATGGCTGAAGCCCCAGGTCAACGGCAGTTGTATTGATTGTGCATCCAGTCCTTGTTATATGCATATTGCAAATATTAATGTTGAACACCTTTTTGAAAGACCTCATGCACTTAATGACGTTTAATAAAGGATTAACCATTAGTCAAACAAGTGACAACTTCAATTAACTATTTGAAACGTCATTCTCTTCACAAATTACCGAGATTTTGTGATTAAAAAATCTGGCATTTCTGTTTGAATCCAACTCTTTGTCCAGCGTTTATCAATGAAGATGGCCTACCTTATCGGCACAGCGTTGAAATACTCGAATCACTATTATTGACCCGGGGAAAGTAGATGTAAAGTCATAGACCCATGGCCGGAGACGATCGTATCGTATGGTCAGGTCACGGCCGCAGGTACCCAGGGACTGTGCTCCAGTAAAATAATAAGGTCTCTGGGTAAAAGTCAAATTCATGCGGTTAATCTTTGATGGAGCACGTGTAGCCGAAATGGTTTTTTGGGGTCGCGATAAAATCTATCAAGAATTACGTGTCAATCGGCTCTACAATTGATTAGAAAATAGTTTTTTTATGTTCTTCCATGGCATTGCGAGTCAAAATCACTAAAATGCGATCAGTTCACCACCACACCAGAGCAATGCAATTTATTCGTAAGAGAGAGTGATTAGAAACACTCTCGAACAAAACTTAGCATTCACATATTCACCTTACCTTGTCGCTTAGACATAATAACGGGGCGAATGCTAATTTGTATCCTGTCTTGTGAATTAACTATCTTGCCAACACAAGATCAAGGTTACTGCTTCTAGAAAACGGATGCAAATTGTTTAGAAATTCTAATCAGGCTTCATTACAATAATGGACTCTTCCGTTGTTTGTATGTCGGCGGCGGCGGCGGCGCGCTGGCTGATTCAGATGCGCTGGGCGATATGACACGCAAAAGAGAATTACACATTAGTTAGTAACTTATCGTATTAGTGATGATTAATTTGCATTAACTTATGTATCGAAATGTGCGCTATTTCAACAATCAACAAAGTTTTTAATGTCAGGGCTGAGGAATGTTAGGCAGGATATGGATATGGAAAATGATAAAATAATTAAGTAGGCATTTTCAGCGAGTATGTGCGATGTGAGTTTTTTTTGACAAAAATGATAAACACCAAGAGCGAGCGTTGCAAAGTCGAAAAAGTAAAGCTATTTTATTTATTTCATATACATTTATTGCACATGCTATACAAAACACAAGATAATAGAAAATATATTTAAAAACCGGTCAAGTGCGAGTCTAAATCGCGCACGAAGGGTTCCGTACCACCGTTCAATGGAAGCGATGGTGTGGAGTGAATAGTTTGGATTTTACACAGCAAAATATTGTTTACAAAGTTATTGGTGCGGTTACTTTCATACTCCATGCACGTAACCAGGTGCATCCATAAGTTTGTATGTGGTATTGAAAGAATTGTTGTATGGGAGCCCCCTTAAATATTTCTTTTATCCTGTTTTTTATTATTTGTTGTTATAGCGGCAACATAAATACATCATCTGTGAAAATTTCAACTGTCTAACTATCACGGTTCGTGAGATACAGCCTGGTGACAGACGTACGGACGGACAGCGAAGTCTTAGTAATAGGGTTCCGTTCTTACCCGTTGGGTACGGAACCCTATAAAGGCAACTTTACTCCAATAATACAACTTTATTAAAGTAAAGTTAGCCTTTTTTAAATCTTTTACGTCCTCCTCAACATTTTACGGAATCCAAGCTAGCCAACCTTTTTGCGGGACCGTTTTCTATTTCTTTCTTCCTGCAGGCCTCGGAGAACCCACGCAGTTTCCATGCTCACAACCCAACAGTATCACCACGTCCTTCGAGCACGGTATTGGACTCCGGGCCATTCAATTGTGGAACGCACTCCCCTGCACCATCAGGGACAGTTCTTCTCTCAATATCTTTAAAAGTCGTGTGAAGAAGCATTACCTTTCTCTTTAGAAATATAGGTAGGTGTTAATTAGTATAATAATAATAATAATAATTTATTTTACCAAAAAATATTACAAACTCGCTTATAATAATAACTAACAAATTGTTGAGCAATTTATATGTAACAGGTGCGGAAAGGTCTTTTAAGTATACTGCCCCCTGCACTAGTTTGTATAAACTGTGTTGCAGCAGGGCATGTTAACAATTAACAATTTACACAATTGCAGTACAGACGTGTAGGTACTAACACTGAGGTTATCAAATAGTTTGTTTATTCTTAATTAAAGTTATAGTTAAAGATCTAAAGGAATTATAAATATTACCTAACATAAAATAGAAATCAAAAATTAAAAATTGTTATTAGCTTAGCTTTTTCACTACTAAGGTATGTATAATTGTGATTATACATGCACATATGCATATATGTTTATAAATGTTTAATGGATATAGTTTTTTATAATAGAATGTTTAAGTATATATATATATAGATGATTCGATATAATAATAAATAATAATAATAATATATATGCTTACATTTATAATATATTAAATATGGTTAAAAAAATGAGTTATGATTTTATAGGTATATTATTTTTAGGAGATTATTTTTAAAATATTCTCAGTTTGCTCATCGTTAAGTCTACTCAAGAAGTTGCCTAATATTTTCTTACAGTTATATTTCGTATTGTTTCTAATAGGGCAGGTAGCGCAAATTTTGTTATATATATGGTCCTAAAAAGTGAGAGAAGTGTTGAAAAAAACTTGTCTGGCACAGAGGGACTATATAAACATTATCCAATCTTCTTTGGGAGATCTGCTCCGGTGGAATGATGCTGTGTTGTCTTAGGTTTCGTGTCGTATCGTTAGGACTTTAAATTCACGGTAGAGATCTCAAGTAGGGTATCGATAGGGTTTGAAAGTTGCAGTCTTTATGATTGCCCTCTGAGCTCTTTCAATTTTAATAAGGTTACTTTTATCGCTGCCCCCCCACGCAGTTATACCATAGGATGCTACAGATTGGCACAGCGAGTAGTAAACCACCTTTATTGTATCAATATCCTTGATGTGTCGTAATTTTTAAAGATACATATAAGTTTACGTAGGCGTGCGCTCAGTGGACTTATTTGTGTTTTCCAGTTTAGGTTCTGGTCTATCATTACAGCCAGGTATTTAATGTATGGAGCTTGCTTTAAGACATAGCAATTGCAGCTGGGTAGCCTAGGGTCACATGAGTGGGCCCGGAGTGAGAAGTGGTCTGGTTGGGTATTGTTTCTAATACTGAAGGTAAGAAATTTTGTCTTGTCTAGATTTAGTGTCAGTATGTTAGAATTCAACCAATTAAGAACCTTACTGAAACCTTCCTCTGCCAACATTTTGGCATAATCCCACGTTTTTGCGTCAAATAACAATACGGTGTCATCTGCGAATGAAATTATTTTTCCCGAATTCAGTTTCATATCACATAGATCATTAATATAGATCAGGAATAAGGTTGGTCCAAGCACCTAGCCCTGGGGAACGCCGAAAGTAACGTTTACTTTGTTACTATTGGCATCACCTATACTTACTGTCTGAAACCTGTTAGACATGTAGTCTTTGAGAAGGTTCAGGGGTACACCGCGAACACCCTCACACTCAAGCTTACTCATTAGTATGGGGATGGAGACAGTGCCAAATGCCTTAGCAAGATCCAGGAATATTCCCACACATTTGGAATGAGTATCTAGTACATGTCCTACGTGTGAAACAAGATCCTCTATGGCATCTGCAGTAGATAGTTTTGCTCTGAAGCCATATTGATTTTTCGAAAAATAATTTTGTGTATTAAGGTAGTTTATTAGTCTAATGTTGATAACTTTTTCTAGTATTTTAGATAATGTAGGGAGGATCGAGATAGGTCGGTAATTATTAACACTGCCTTCATCCCTAGACTTATGTATAGGTATTATGGTTGATTATTTTAACGAGTTCGGGAAAACACCAGTAGTTAGGCAGAGATTGCATAAACGAGAAATTGGTTTTGTGATTATATCCACCGCTAGTTTGACAAATACTGAGTATATACCATCCGAACCAGCAGAAGATGTGCTTTTTAAAGCCATGAGAATCTTTCTTATCTCTTGTTCATCTGTTGGTAAGAGTGTGAGAGATTGAAGTGGACCATTATCACTTTTATATTCTCTGGCAAGATCATCCTCCGCCCGGTCTCCCTTTCGGAGTATTTCATTAGCCAACGTCGACCAACGTTCGCGAAAAAGTTATTGACTTTGTCCACTGATTCCTGAGGGGTTGGTTTAGCTCTGAGTAGTTCTCTTGGTTCTTTATTATTTTTATTTAAATAACATATTTGCCGTATTACTTTCCATGTGTTTTTTGTGTTGTTTTTATTTTTGTTTATCTCAGACTGTTCATAAGACGTTTTGAGCTTATGGAGTAGAGTAGTGCAAAAATTCCTGTATCACATATTATTATTAGATTTAATTCATTGGTTTTTTTTCTTGTTTTACTGTGTAGTCTGTCTCTAAACCGAATACATCTTAATAAGCCCGGCAAAATCCATAGTTTGATGTTCGCTTTTCTGTTTGTTAATTTGTATGTAGTAGTGAATTTTTGTAGTATATCAGAGACCTTTGATAAGAACATTGAAGTTGTAATATTGGGATCATTACTATTGAGATATTCATCCCAGTCTATTTATTTTAATTCATGTAGAGCTCTTAGGTAGTCAGTTTTAGTGACATGTTTTCGTCCAGTGGCTAGTTTACCTTTTTTTATATTTACCGAGAGAATTACACAGTCGTGATCAGTCACAGTACATTTACAAACGAGCGTTGTACATTTGGTATTCGGTTTCGTAAAGCAATGATCAAGGCAGGTTTCTCTATGAGTAGGAAACAAATAAGCCGGTAATAAGCCTTGCATTGATAATTGGTTTAGGTAGGGACCTGATTTAGGGTCTTTATTCTCTTCCCTTATGTCAATATTGATGTCACCCAGAATAAAGATTTGTTTTATCGACTTTAAACCCAATATCACGGTATCTAACCATAACTGGAAGTTCTCTAGGTTATTAATAGAAGGAGTTCTGTAAATGCAGACAAATGCTAGTTCCTTGCCAATTTCAATGACCAGGCAGTCAGCATCGTTCATTGTAGGCTTATAGGTTTTGGCTTGCACAGTATCACGAACATAAACTACCACTCCACTGTTTTGGTTAATGTGATTTTTGGTAGAGTAAGATGTACAATTTTGTATAGATGGCAACACGCTAAGATGGGACAACCAGCATTCCGTGAAAACTATGATATCATATTTGATATTTATTCTTGTAAGTAAGACCTGAAAGTCATCAAAATTACGATTTATGTTACGAATATTTTGCATAACAATAGTTGGTTTTACATTGCTCAGGCGTATCAACCAGAAAAGAGTCACCAACCTTGACATCATTGTCAATTTCGTTTATGACGTTTGTTATGTCATCCATCATAAATTATTTTTGTAGTTCCACCAAAAATAACCGTGGGAGATTTATTTTTAGTTTGATTGGATGGTTGATGCCCTGTGCTTCTAAGTGTGACTATCTGGTATATTCGTTCTGTGCGCAAGTGTACTGTGAGTAATTGCTCTTTCTTGGTAATACTCCAACGTAAATATAGATAATATATAGAAGATAAATAGATATATAGGTTCAAATATTAGATAATATTATGTAATATTGATAAAGATAATACAAATAATATGTATGATACACGTTGTAAATACTTTCATCATGGGATAACAACACAACCATCAGCCAACTGAAAAACTCGAACGAAGTCAGTGTCATTTTTAACACGCTTTTATTAGCTTGGGTTGTATGTATGTATGTATCTATGTATGTAACGGAATCTTTGAACTTAATTTTCACCAGTTTCCAGAAGTCTGATTAATTTGAAACTTTGCATACGTATCAAGGACCGATGACAATGCAATAATTTGATAACTGTTTCCCATTATCCTTATTAGGACGGCCAGGATTAATAAATTCTTTTATAGATCCTCTGTAGTAGAGTAAAAGGGACAGAGCGAGGGCGCGATCTGCGCATGCCTGCACTTTCGGACTTATTCTTTCGCTCGGGCACTTGGTACTATGGAGTGTAGAGACTCTGTACACGCCATTTTTGGTATAGTACAACGGAGGCAAAAACGTTTTCAGGATAATTGCGTTCTCACCTTGTTCATTCTCTATGCATGCGTAGGTATTAATGAGACTAATATACGCAAATTACTGTATTATAATATTCATAAAATATATAATATGATAACCGTGACTCACAAAAGGCTTTTTAATCACAACAAAATAATCAGAACATAAGTTTTAATCAAATTATTTTACGGGAAGAAATTTGGTAAGCTCCAATGCTTTGAAATTACAGCCGGTAAGGAAGGAATTTCATACGATCAAAAATTTTTTAATTATAAAGTCTTATTGATTGGAGTACAAATAACGCATATGAATTCGAAAAAAACAAGACCGGAACTTTAATTAACTAGACGTGTCGAAAAATCGCTGATTGCGTCTTAATTGTGTCAGTATATTCCACGGACATCTTTCTCCGTGACAAGAGTATCTATCCCGATTACTTCTGTATCGCGTACGATTTCTGCATAGCTTTGGTCTTACAGTCGATAAGGAAGGAATTAATTATATTTAAAACATATCATAAATTCTCACTGACTAAAAGATAAATAACAAATTCTAATTCAGAAAAACAAGGCCGAAAGTTTAATTAACTACTCATATGGAGAAAAGCTCGATCGAGTATTAATCGTTTTAGAATATTCTGTAGTTACCTCTTCGTTCCGGGAGTGGGTAATTTGCGCGCCTGCTGCCTTCCTTGGATGTGGTAGCCGTTTTTCAGGTTCCCTCTCCGGGAAATGAGTTCTACTCCGGGTTACTTATGTATAACGTACAATTTCTGTATAGCTTTGGTTCCTCTTTAATCTATTGAAAAACCAAGTGAACCGATGTTATGGAAAATCGGTGGTAAAAGTTGGTGCTCTAACTGGAGTTGCAGCACGGTTGATCGGTGGGTCAACGCTACACCGTCTGCTAAAGCTACCAGAACAAAAAGATGGAGTAATTGTGAGTATGCCACTTCTTACTGGTAATTATTTGAGAGGAATGCGTCAATTATGGCAAAATGTTGAGTTTTTGTTCATAGATGAAATTTCTATGGTACCCTATGAGATGCTTTGTATGATCGACTCTCGTTTGCGACAGCTGAAAACCTCGGACGCTTGTTTTGGAGGCATAAACGTGATTCTCTTTGGTGATCTAATGCAGTTACCACCTGTTCGAGGACATCACGTTTTTCAACAACCAGAACACATGAAGCCAGCTACACATTTGTGGCGACAGTTCGGTCTGATTGAACTTAAACAAAATATGCGTCAACAAGGAGACACGACATTTATAGATGTGCTTAACGCCCTTAGAGTTGGAGAAATGACGTCTAGGCATCTTGAAATTCTACTTGAAAAAGTTTCAACAGATGCGACTAATGAATTCTCAATCGAGAGTGCATTAAGAATTTACCCAACGAATGATCAGGTTGCTAGACACAACGAAAAAGTTCTCCAGAGTTTTAAGAATAAAGGGACAGTTATTTATACAATAAAAGCACAAGACCAACTCATTGATGCTACTCGAAATCTAGGTAACAAGGACTTAGATTCTGTGATACCTAGCGATATTAATAAAACCGGAGGTCTTCCGAATGTATTGAAAATATTCGTAGGAGTTGAAGTGATGTTGAGGACAAACATTGACGTGTCGAAAGGTTTAGTGAATGGCAATATGGGTTTTATCACAGAAATTATCTGGCCAAATTTTCGCAGAGGCCAACTATACGTGGAAGACATCCCGTCAGTCCGTATCGATTTCGGATCAGATGGTGTGCACATGATTAAACCAATATCGATACAGTTCCCAGCGAAATACAGTTATGGAACTGCTGAGAGACGAATGTTGCCATTAATCCTGAGTTGGGCTTCGACCGTCCACAAGATGCAAGGTTGTACAGTCGATCATGCAGTCATTTATCTAGGCTCGCGACTGTTTGCTGCTGGACAAGCTTATGTAGCACTTAGTCGTGTAAGATCTTTAGACGGTATTCGGATTGAAGAACTCGATTGTTCTAAATTAACAGGAAAAACCCCATGCAACAGTGAAGCTTTGAATGAAATGATGAGATTGCGAAATAATTTGTGAGAAATTTCAATACCACATGTCAACAAATAACTAATTGATAAATCGAACTAAAAAATGAAAAATAAATAATAGTTTAAAAAAACTAAAAAAACACGCTTTTATAGCTAACCGAACTAAACATTAGAAAATAATTTTTAATTTCAGAGAGTTTATAATACAGTAGTAGAAGATCGAACAATCAATCAGAATTTATCACCTCAAAATAAAATTATAATAAAGTTTAAGTAATTAACAAAAGAATTCAATTCAGAGTAAAAAGCGTGGGGTGCATTTTACTACTTTTCATAACTCTCCTCTCATAGATAGTTGCCAATAGAATGGTTGTTACATTTACTTTATCAAGCACCCCACGCTGTTTACTCTGAATTGAATTCTTTTGTTAATTACTTAAACTTTATTATAATTTTATTTTGAGGTGATAAATTCTGATTGATTGTTCGATCTTCTACTACTGTATTATAAACTCTCTGAAATTAAAAATTATTTTCTAATTTTTAGTTCGGTTAGCTATAAAAGCGTGTTTTTTTAGTTTTTTTTAAACTATTATTTATTATATTGTGGCGTTTCATTCCATTTGCTCTTCGGGCAAATATCCTACCGTCACGAGTCCAGACAAATTTCCACTTGGGCTCGGCTAGGTTGAACGCGCACTTGCGAGTCTTCATGAAGAGCTGCCTGTTGAGTTTCGTGAGGCGTTCATTGACAAAGATCTTGGTCTCTGGCCCTGTGAGATTCATGTCAGCAGTAGTGGCGCCGCGGCGATCACGAGCAGCCTTCAGTAACTCGTCGCGTATGGAACGGCAGGCGAAGCGCGCGACGATGAGGCGGGGCTGGCCTGGCTTTCCGTCCTCCTCATCTTTCGTTGTACCGATGCGCGACGTCCAGACGATGTCCCTCTCCTCCAGCCTCACTCCAAGCTTGGTGGCTACCAGGTTCACAATGTGCGCTGGGTTTTCTCCCTTCGTCTCAATGATCCCAGAAATCTCCACATCGTTCAGTAGCAGCTCTTGATCGCGGTTGTTGATGCCTGCCTTCAGCTCTACTAGTTCAGACTCAAGCTTACTGACGTATGTCTCCATCCGTTCCCCTTCTTGCTTTTCCAAGATCAAAACTCGAGCTTCTAGGGAGTCTATCTTTTTATTACAGTCCGTTATAGTTTGGTACAGTTTGGCCATTTCCGTTCGAAAGCCCAGCATTTTACTGCGTATGCCTCTCATTTCCTCCTTACATATGCGCAGCTCAGTGGCTAGGTCCAGGTTCACACTTGTATCGCGCGCTGTGACACTTAATAATTCATCGTTAGCTCTCTTGGTACAGTCCGAAGTAATGCTGCGAACGGGGGTGGAGCAATTGCCGGTTTTAGGTATTTTTGATTTACATTCTGGGCATTTCCATTCAACAGAAATATTTGCGTTAATAGGAAGGCCCACACATCCTCTGTGGTACTGTTCGGTACACCCTATTCCATCAGCGAGGGCATAAACTTTCCACATGCTGTGCATTTGGCCATTTTACCTACTATTCGATGATTTCGCTGGCGCCCTCTACGATTTAAATTCGGAACTGTTGTTATTAATTAATTTGTAACTTGATGAAAATGTTGCTTGTTGTGAGGAATCAAACTTAGTGTCCTCTTGACGTTATCCAATCTACTCTTAGCGTTTCGTTTCGTCAAGCAAAAAGGAAAAAGGAGCAGTTTGTCTGAGATTCGAACCAGCATTCACACCGCAACCGTTTCAGTACAGGCGGCCTAACCAATTGAACCGTAGGAACGATAAGTGAAGTGGCGAATTTAAGGTATGCTTGTTGACAGCTTTAGTTTTTTTTTATTGTAGTTTAACGAAATAAGACCATTTGCACTAATTTGTTGATCCACCCACAAATAATTTTATGGTGAGAATATGAACTGCAAATTTTTTCACTTAGAACACAGTTTTTGGTACTTCATCACTCCTTCCTGCTATAACTATTGATGTTTTATGAGGGTTGTAACTTTAGCTTTGTAATTCAAAAGAATCCCGATGTGTACACATTATAAACTACTAAAACTGATATGAAATCGGAGCGGAGTAAAAAAACACGTCTGCTTAGTACAGTAACCGATTTGTATGTCCCGAGTATATGTATAATATAGTATTTATGTTTAGCATGTACGTGTATATTATATAATATTTATGTAAGCACTCGTATATTTAGTTTATATTGTTTTATATTAGTTATTTAGATATGTACTGGGTAAATTATATTATTGTACACATGGTCTAACACTGCTCAGCAACCTTTCTCATCCTAATTTGGTTTGCTGGAAGAGATCTCTTATTAGGGATAAAGTTACCTTTGCACACTATATTTATTAAATCATGTTGTCTGTGTATTACTTGTGTGTGATTATATGAACTATATGAAGAGAAATCATATAACAAAAATACGGCCTTTCTAGATTATGTTCGTAGTTATTCAAAAATGTTTAAACGCGTTTGTGCCGTAGCTAAATCTAATTTCATTAAAAACAAAATTGAATCTAGTAGCAATGTAATGAAAACGACTTGGCAAATTATAAACAGAGAGACTGGAAAGGCCAAAGCTACACATAATAACTTCAAGCTTAAGATAGATAATCAATTGCTAAGTACAGACCTAGAAGTAGCAAAAGCTTTCGAAAATTTCTTTACGGACATTCCAGTTTCAACAACCAAGTCTTTAAATTCATCTCCCGCTGCTGCTGAATCTATACTTAAACAAAACTTTGAGGAATGTAAAACAGATTTTAAATTTAGGCACGTAAATAATGAAGACATTGTAAAAGCGTTTAAATCCCTGGAAATGAAAAAGACAGCTGACGCCCATGGTCTATCACTAAAAATTATTAGTTCCATTGTAGATTGTATTGCACCTCACCTTTGTTGTATATTTAATCAATGTATCGATAATGGTGTGTTTCCTGACTTGATGAAACTAAGTAAAGTTATACCTTTATTCAAAGCTGGTAGTACATCAGACCCCACCAATTTTAGACCCATATCGATACTACCAACGCTTAGCAAAATATTTGAAAAACTCATACTTAATCAATTGCAAAGTCATTTTTATCTCAATAATTTAATTCATATTGCTCAGTTTGGTTTCACAAAGGGTCGTTCAACAGCCGATGCTGGTGTTGAACTAATCGACAATATTTTTGATGCCTGGGAAGACGCAATGGATGCAATAGGTGTCTTCTGCGATCTATCCAAGGCTTTTGATTGCGTCTGTTTAAATTCACGCCTCAACCGAACGGGCGTGGAATCTGGTAGGGTGGTTTTCACCAGGAGTATCACACGTGGTACTGACCTTTGACGCCATAGACCGGAATTCGAAAGCTCAATTCGAGGCAGGAATACGGGATAAGGGGCACAAGGGGTGGGGGGAGAGGAGTCGAATCTTACTCTCGTCGTAGCCCGATGCTGTCGCCGTCGCTGCCGAACGCGACGAATTGGGGACCAAACCACTTCAAGCTTCACAACACGAAGCACTCACTCCGATGACGTGAATCTACTTATTCCCGACGATTGTTCCGTGCCTATTATAATTAACACTCCGACCAGGCCCGACACCTGTGTTAGACAATTATTACTACTGAAATACAGCCAAGGCCCGAACGCCATGTGCCGACATTTTTTCCACGACAAGAAAAGTAACCTCTAACTCGTCATCTCGTTTCTATACAATTGACAGCTGCTAGTTCCGTTTCCGTTCCGAGTCGCGCATCAAAAGGAGGTGCGTTCCGAAGCATAAATATTAAACAGTCACCCGCCCGGACAGGCCCGAACCTGTCCCTAATCAATAGGAAGGCGAGAAAGTGTTGCGACCGCTCTCTTGAGGACCGAGTCCCCCACCTTGACTTCTGCTGATCGAGGCGTGCCAACCCGACCCGTGTACAATTTGACGATCCGTCCTCGTCTCCATCTCAATGATGGCAGGTTCGCATCCTTAATCAGCACCAAATCACCGACTTGAGGGGGGCTCGTCCGGTCAGTCCACTTAAGGCGCTGCTGCAAGATGTGCAAGTACTCAAGGGACCACCGTTTCCAAAAATCTTGAGCCATCTGCTGCAACATCTGCCACCTAGTTAACCGACTTAACTTAACATCACCGAATGGGTATTCTGGCAGGGCGTTAAGGGGCTGACCTATCAGGAAGTGACCCGGCGTCAACGCTTCCAAATCATTTGGATCCGAACTGAGCGGGCACAACGGACGCGAGTTCAGTGTCATTTCAATCTTACAGAACAGCGTCGCAAGCTCTTCAAAGCGTAGAGAGGTCTCACCGATGATCCTCGTCAGGTGCGACTTAGCCGATTTAACCGCAGCCTCAAAAATTCCTCCCCAATGAGGACATCCCGGCGGACTGAAAACCCATTCAATCCCTCGTCGGGAGCAAGCCGTACCGATGGCGTCCTGGTTACCGTTCAGGAATTGAGTGACCTCCTGCAGATATCGCCTGGCTCCGACAAAATTTGTGCCGTTGTCCGAACGGATTAATGTCGGGAGGCCCCTTCGTGAGACGAACCGATCTAGACATGCGATAAATGCCTCTGTAGTGAGGTCACTGACCACCTCCAAGTGGACTGCCTTCGTGGCCAAGCACACGAAGACGCACAGGTATGCCTTCACTAATCTGGCGTTCCGTAGCTGTGAAGACTTGACCATGAATAGTCCCGCGAAATCCGTTCCGACACCCGCAAAGGGCCGGATTTCGTTAACCCTATCCGAGGGCAAATCGCCCATCTGGGGCTGCATCGTAGCCGCCTTGGCCCGATAACAAGGCAGGCACCGAAATACGACGCTACGCACTAAGCGTCTTCCCGATAGAATCCAGAACTCGCGCTGGAGAAACGCCATCAAGGCGTGGCATCCGATATGCCCATTCCGAATGTGTCGATCCTGTATCAACAGTTCGACCAACTTCCCTTTCCTAGGGAGTAACAACGGGTGGCGAGCCGCATAAGGCAGGTTGGCATTCCGCAGCCGACCTCCTACCCTCAGCAATCCTTGAGGGTCAATAAAGGGGTTGAGCCGAGCCACAGCTCCCTTCAGCTGGACGCGTCCGCGTCTCAGAATGTCCAATTCGGACTTAAAGTGCACCGTCTGCACGTTCCGTACCAATGCGAACAACGCATGGTTCCGTTCCCGTGGTGTCAGGACCTGTGTCCGCACCCGTTGCGCCTCAGAATTGCGACAATTCCGCGCAAATCGGAAGATCCAGGCGGTCACATTGACCAGCTTGTCGAGCGAGCTGTACCGTTCCAGCAGGCTGAACTCCTCTTCCGGCTCTGGTTGCGTCGTACAGACACCGACTGTCAAGGCGCCGTTCGCCGAGGTAACGCGTGGACTCATTGGCCAATCCGATTCGGCTTGAGTCAACCATTTTGGACCCCACCACAAGGGATGTCCAACCAACTCCGGAGCGTGACACCCACGAGACGCACAGTCTGCTGGGTTCATTTCCCCTGGAACATGTCTCCAGATTAAGGGAACCTCCGAATTCAAAATCTGCGAAACCCGATTCGCCACAAAAATCTCCAGCTTGTGAACTGAAGCCTTCAGCCAGCATAACACGATCTGGCTGTCCGTCCAAGCGTAGACCGTATCTTCTATCGCTATTGACCCACGAAGAACCGTCATCGTGTGGTTGAGCAGACGAGTCAGGAGAGCCGCTCCCGAAAGCTCTAATTTGGGAATGGTCAGGCGAGTGCGCAACGGCGCAACCTTGCTCTTGGCCATGACCAACCGCACATCAACCTCCCCCGAGGAGTCGACCGTACGCAGATATACCGCAGCTCCGTAGCCCTTCTCCGAGGCATCGCAAAACCCATGCAGGGTGGCGGTGTATCGTTTGGTGGGGACCAACCTCCTTGGCAGTGAAATCCGATTGATGCCAGGGAGGGTCGAAAAGAACGAGTCCCACTCTGAGCTCAATGACCCGCCGATCGGGTCGTCCCATTTCAGCTCAGCAGACCACAATTGCTGCATAAAACACTTGAGCTGAAATGTTACCGGGGTGATCCACCCGTTTGGATCAAATGTCCTAGCCACCGTTGAAAGGACGTTCCGTTTCGTCCAGACCTTCAGGGAGTCCAACTCGACCCGATACGAAAACATGTCTGACACCGGCTGGTACTGGACGCCTAATACCGACAACATATTTGGATTTTCCAAATTTTCAAAAATGTGGGGATCCTGCTGGTAGTCATCCGGAAGACCAGACAGTAACTCTGGAGAGTTCGACATCCATTTCCGGAGCTCGTAACCTCCACCCCGTAGGAGCTCAACTAGCTCGTCCCGTCGAGCGAGCGCCTCCTCTACGGAATCTGCACCGGTACAGATATCGTCCACGTAGAGATCCTGCTCCAGGATCGCTGCTCCTTTAGGGAAATTTAACCGTTCTCGATCCGCTAACTCCCGCAGAGTGCGAATCGCCAAATAAGGACTAGACCGTAGCCCGTACGTGTTGGTGTTTAGCTCGTACACCCTGATGGGCTGATCTGGGCTCTCTCGCCACAGTACCAGCTGATACCGTCTATCGTCAGGGTGAATGACCGTCTGCCTAAACATCATCCGGATGTCAGCTACAAACACAACATTGTGTCGACGGAACCGTGTGATAACATCCGCGATGTCATGGTTCAACTTCGGCCCTGAATGCAAACACTGGTTCAGGTTCATGCCGTTAGATGTTGATGCCGATCCATCGAACACTACCCGTCTTTTGCCCTCCGGGGTCCTCAAGACCGCGTGATGGGGCAGGAAGCAGTGGTCTTCACGCTTCCAGTCGATACCCGAAACCGACATGTGGCCGAGCGACTCGTATTCCCGCATGCAGTCGACGTACTTCTGCCGGAAAATCCCGTCACGCTTCATGCGTCGTTCCATCGACAGAAGCCGCGTCTCGGTTGCATGGTGTGAACTGCCCAGCGGTGGGCGATCACTCCGGAATGGAATACGTGTGAGAAATCGACCTGACCGAAGGCGACCAGTATTGTTCCGATAAAACTGTTCACACTCTTCTTCAACCGGGTCCAACCGGCGGACCGTAGGTGGTTCCTCCACCTCCCAAAACTTCTGTATCACCTCCGAGAGTACAGAACCGAATTAGGGACTACGAGTCGCTAGGCGTGGGGCAGCCGGCATGACCGGACCCATTACCGCATGGCCCAGTCTGGTGTTGACCGAAACCAGACCAGTCGCCTGCAACACGTGGACACCTGGCACTAACAGGTATCCCAAGGCATCGACACCCAATAAAATGTCTACTGGGCCCGGAATATCGAACTCCGGGTCAGCCAGTGACAACCCAGCGACCAACTGTCACACCAAGGGCGACAACCGTACGTGAGGGTGTGAGCCCATCACATTAGGCATGACTAATGCCGTGACCGTCAGATTCACCGATGAATCCACCCGTGACGAGAGAGTAATCCGACATACTCCCTTAACGGAACCGACTTCCGTGTTCCCAATTCCCCGAATGGAATGTGGATACTCCCTTACCGAAATGCCCAACCGTCTTACAAGGTTGCACGAGACTAAGCACCCCTGGGCCCCCGAGTCCAATAGTGCTCGTGCCACACATGATTTGCCGTCCGAACTCCACGCTATCACAGAGGCGGTGGGGAGCATGACCGTCTGTGGAGTAGCGGCACCCTGTAAGTGGGCGGCGTGTCCCTAGCGGGAACCTCCGCGGGATCCGAACAAGCTGAGACCTCCGTCGGCCGTGGAGTAACTCGGCTGCTGATATGCCGGTGGCATATCAGACCGTATGTACATCAGGGGGTCCCAACCCGCATAATAGGCCCCGGGCTGTCCCGGTATCCGACCATACCGGACGGTGTACGGTGTGCCCGGTGGCCACCGTGGATGGATGGGGGAGAGCGGATCCAACCTGGGGCGCTCTAGGAATGGGGGTGACATCCGACTGTTCGCCTCCCTGTTCGCCTCCCAGAGCGACGGGCAGGGTGGCGCAGAAGGTGGTGGGCTCCCAGCCTTCGCGCCACTCATAGGTGCCATCTGACACCCACCCGTAACACGCGGTGAGCCAGCGGCCCGAAGTCCTCGCTGACCGTGGACAGCGGCGACCGAACCCCGGCTATCCCGCATGTTACCCCCCGCGCTGCCCCCTTCCCCTCGGGGGGGGGGGGTCCCGTCCGCGGGTACCCCAGTCACCCCGTTAGTGACTCCCGTTGCCCGGAGGGGGACTGGGTCCGGCCCTGGTTGGGCCCTGTGGCCGACCAACCTGAGTCCGGCCCTGGTGACCGTCCGAAGGGCCTGACCGATTCAGGCACAACACGATGTGGTGCTTGCCACCACAGCACTCACAGGGGAACGCGCGCGAGCACTCGCTCAGCGGGTGCGGCCCCAAACAACCGAAACACAATCGGTGGCGGAAGACTACCTTCCTGCGGGCAGCTACCCCGAGCGCCTTAAAGTTGGCGCAACTGGTCACTTCATGACCGGCACTGTCGCAGTGCACACAGCCGTCACCCGACGGCGCGGCATTCAAAACGCCAAATTGTTTCGACCGCCCACCCCCCCGTGGGGGCGGGGGGCGCGGCCCCTCCCGCATCCGCGCGGGTTGGCGCTGCACACTGGCCTCCGTATCCAGTGTGTCACATCGCCTGCATTCACCCTCCAAAAAATCCGTCAATTGGACGAGCGTGGGCAGTTCCGAGCTACTGCCCCCATGCAGCTGTTCAAACCGACTTTGAACAGCTGCAGGCAACCGTGACAAAACCATATACAAAACAATATATGACCATTGGTCTACCGGAAGACCAAGGTTCTGAAGGGCCTTAGTGGCCACCAGCACAGGGTTGAGCACCTGTACTCGGATGTCAACATCCCGGGTTACTCTTGGGATGCTAAACAGCTTCCCCAGCTGCGCATCAACCAACCGCCGTTAGTGTTGGTAGCGGTCAAACAATATGGACCGGGCTATCTCATAATTGCCCGCCGTGACCGTTAGGTGACCGACCAACTCCTTCGGTTCACCCCGCAGAGCCATCAATAGTTGGGCCAACTTGTAGGCGTTGTCCAGGTCGTCCCGACCGTGGACCAAACTATCAAATAAATTAATGAATGCCGGCCACTCATCAATTGCCCCACTGAAGGCCGGAATCTCCAGGTGTGGCAGCCGTCCAACAACACCCTTCGGGGGTGGGTCTCCGTTACCCTCCCCGCGGTCATTCCGTCGCGACCGCTTAATTTTCTCCGCGCGACGCTCGATGTCGCCCAAGCATTCCATCGCTTGGTCAGCATCCGCGCAGAGCTGTTTCACTGCAGCCACCGAGGCTTCATCCGTAAGCCCGAGAGCTTCAGCCTCCGCAGCCAGCCGACACACTTTCCCGACGCGTGTCATTGCGTCCTCCACACGCTTGAGCAGGACATCGTCCATGTCAGGTCGCTCCACATACTTATGAGTATGGGCGAGCCATCTCATTCCCTCACGGACACCATGCCGCAGTACCGTCAAGGGCGAAGGTGCCATGTTTACCGATTTAATAGATTCTGGTCTTATACTTCACTACCGAACTAAGTATAGCCAGAGACCAGCACTTGCCCGTCAGCGCTGGGCACAGAAATTAAAACTAAGTTGTCAAAACTAAGGCAACCACTAAAACAATTAAATCCTAAAAAATATTTAATATGGTCGCCCTGTGGACATACACCTTATGACTATACACTCTAAATCAATTAGAGAATGCCACCATAAGGCACAATAAAAAATAACACACAAAAATTTATTATAGAAAAAAGGCTATTTTTAATATAATGAAGGTAGCTGTGAACCTTCTAGAAGTGGCCCCTCCGATATGACCCACACTTCTACTGAGGTCAGCAAAATCAGCTTAATACCCCTTAAATAGCCTGACCCTGCTCTGTAATCCGAAATAACACTGCAATGCTATGGAACCCGACTGCAATACTATAGTCCGACCGAATGACTGTTTATTATGCACACCGAGTAGTTTCCGACTACAAATTTATAATAATTGTTAACTAAATCGTCAATTATACTTTCACTAACCGAAAATGAACTTTAATTGTGGTATACCGACCACAAGACTCACTCACAAACTGATTGCCGACCAATCTGAGATACCCTTTTCTCCCAACTACAATGTGGCAAAAAATAACCCTACAACCGTCCGTGAATCGATGATTTCCCACTAGGAAACCGCGCCTGCTACCAAAATGTTTAAATTCACGCCTCAACCGAACGGGCGTGGAATCTGGTAGGGTGGTTTTCACCAGGAGTATCACACGTGGTACTGACCTTTGACGCCGTAGACCGGAATTCGAAAGCTCAATTCGAGGCAGGAATACGGGATAAGGAGCACAAGGGGTGGGGGGAGAGGAGTCGAATCTTACTCTCGTCGTAGCCCGATGCTGTCGCCGTCGCTGCCGAACGCGACGAATTGGGGAACAAACCACTTCAAGCTTCACAACACGAAGCACTCACTCCGATGACGTGAATCTACTTATTCCCGACGATTGTTCCGTGCTTATTATAATTAACAATCCGACCAGGCCCGACACCTGTGTTAGACAATTATTACTACTGAAATACAGCCAAGGCCCGAACGCCATGTGCCGACATTTTTTCCACGACAAGAAAAGTAACCTCTAACTCGTCATCTCGTTTCTATACAATTGACAGCTGCTAGTTCCGTTTCCGTTCCGAGTCGCGCAACAAAAGGAGGTGCGTTCCGAAGCATAAATATTAAACAGCGTCCATCTTGAAACTCTTGTCAGGAAGTTACGCCATTATGGTGTCAAAGATCAGGCCCTTGGCCTTCTGGAGTCATATCTAACAGATAGGGTTCAGATGGTCGATGTTAATGGGAAAAGATCACCTGGGTCTTCAATAAGTATGGGCGTACCGCAAGGTTCAATTCTTGGTCCTTTCTTGTTTTTAGTATATATTAATGATTTACCTTACCTAAAACATGGGTTAGTATTGTTTGCCGATGATACTTCTTTGATATTTAAAGTTAAAAGACAGCAATCAAATTATGACGAGGTAAACAATGCTATCTCTAGTATAGTGAACTGGTTTACTGTTAACGATTTATTACTTAATGAAAAGAAAACTAAATGTATTAAATTCGTGTTACCCAATGTGAACCCGGTAACTACAAACATATTTATAAAAGGACAGAGATTGGACCTTGTGCAGTCAACTGTCTTTTTGGGCATTACTTTAGACGCCAAACTACAATGGGATCCTCATATAAATAAATTGTCGAACAGACTGAGTTCAGCAGCGTTCGCAGTTAAAAAAATTAGAGCTCTTACCGACGTAGACACCGCTAGACTAGTCTACTTTAGTTACTTTCATAGTCTAATTATGGTATTTTATTGTGGGGTCACGCTGCGAATGCTAATAGTATATTTATTCTGCAGAAACGGACTGTTCGTGCAATTTATAGATTAGGGCCTAGAGTGTCACTGAGGGAAAAGTTTAAAGAAATCAATATTCTGACATTTGTGTCTCAATATATCTATGACAATCTTGTGTATGTAAAAAGAAATATAACTAATTTTCAGAAGTACAGTGATATACACAATTTTAATACTAGAAATAAAGACAAGTTGGTTGCTTATGTAAGCCGACTACATAAAATTAGTAATTCTTTTAAAGGCAATTGTATACGCTATTACAATAAGGTCGCTACTGATATTAAAAACTTACCTTTAGACAAGTTTAAAATAATAATAAAACAGAAATTGTATAAAAAAGGTTACTAAAGGATATCTGATTACTTAGAGGACAGATGTCCATGGGAATAGATTGTTTGAGTAACAGGCTATTTCGATATATAATTAGCATTCATTTTTTAATTTGACAATATTTTATTTAAAAAAGGAAACGCAAAAGATGTGACGACTGTGGAGTTTCTTTGGTGAGCTCTTCTCCACAGATTCCGCCATTGTGTTAGTGAACTCACCCAAAAAAATGTAATGACGGATCTAAGTGATGTAACAACATCCTATGGAAATAAATGATTTTTGATTTGATTTGATTTGATTTGTGCAATAAAGAAATTATGAATTATGAGTTCTATTGACCACTAGTTCTTTACCAACCAAAACCACCCTGGGAGGTATGTCTGAGTTGAGTACATACTAGACTATTTTATGACAACACTATATTGCAATAAATACATTGTATTTTCTCTGTCTTCATGAAATTGTTGAAATCTTTGGCAAGATTAGAAACAAAGTAACACTAAACAGATGTTCTTAGATAAGATAGTTTATAGATCGGGTAACGAACGAAACAGTACGCCAGGCACTGGTTTCGTATAGGCTGATGTACTTATCGGCATTTCCGATGACAGCGACCTCTACCATCTTCTTTTTACGTATGTACGAGTACTTCATACAGTTACACGTCATTCAAGGTAAGGCCAGAAATTGCAGATCGTAATAAGGCATCTAAAGAGATATGTTCGCGTCAGGTTGGGACGGCCATAGGGGAAAGTGGATGTCGCGGAGAGGGTGGCCCGCAAAGGCCCTGTGTCACATTTGTCATAGTGTTGCGCATTTCCGCAAAATATAAAATCAAAATAAAAAATCCTTTATTACTGTAGATATTTACATTTACTTAGAAAATTCTCATGGTTGTTGATTGTACTTGCACTGGTGAATTAAAATGGCATTAGTTGCCTCTTCATCATGTATGAAAAGAAAAAAGCACACCATGGTCCACCTCGGAACGCGCCAGAAAAGCACACCATGGTCCATCTCGGAACGCGCCAGAAAAGTAATGAAAAATTGTAACTTTTTTAAACTTGTTCAGAAACTATCAAATTAATACTGGTTGAAGGTTGAGATTAGAAAAAAATGGAAGATTTTGTGACAAAGATCCCTCAATGTCTCTAGCGATGGTGAACGCTATGCTTCATTTGATATAAATTGTGATAAATAAAATATTAGTTCATATAGAAAGTGATCAAATAAACCTTCATTTTGTCATGTACCTTTTTGGTAACTATAGACATCCACTAATATATTGCCATCCCAACTTGATTTGGACAGTACTTTGTTGTGGGAACCAGAATAAACGACAAATGTAACATAGCGCCCTTTCCTCTACGAAGTGGCAAAGGCACAGATGCGCCCGTGTATTTTTTTTCACCAGAGATTTTTTGGCTGATAATTAAGTAACCTTCGGTATTTGAAAAGATATTTATATTTAAAAATAATATGCTCAATCAAATGCTCTCATACTCGTACAGAACAACTCCAAAAAAAACAATACGCTTTCACTAAGGGTAAATCGTCTACGGATTATTTTTATTATCACCCTAATCCAACTAATCCAACTACACTGACGAGCAATGAAAAAGTTCCACCCACAAAATGCCGACAAACACCTTAATAGCTCCTAAAACATAGAACCTAGCTTCATAAATTAAAAAGTATTTGTTTTACTTGGTAATATTCTGATGCGCTGTTGTGTACTTCAATATTGCAGACGGCGTCATTAAGCTTTTCCCGTTTAGGAGTAATTTGGTGCTATGCCACTGGAACTTTTTCATTGCTCGTCAGTGTAATATTGTAAATGTGAAAGTAGCGATGTTTAGATGTTTACATTTTTGGATATTTGGATTTTGTATAAATTCTGCACAGAGATAGTTTATGGGCTAGATTAACCATAGAAAACTTTTTATCCGACCGCACCAGACGGAGGGTAACGTTATGTCGGTAAATGATAATTCCTAACTCGCAGATGAACTTGCGGGCATCAGCTAATATCTCATATTTTCTCTGCTTGGGAGGCCGCACAGGATGCCATCGGAATTGTTCGCGATCTGTCAAAGGCATTTGATTGTGTTGATCATGATACGCTGCTAATAAAATTAAATAATTACGGAGTTAGAAATAAAGCGTTGTATCTACTAAGATCATACATAATTAAGCAATAGAATTCAAAAATCAGAAATCAATAGCCTTAAATCTGATGGGTCATGTGTAAAATCAGCGTTCCATATTAGGGCTTTCTTATTCCTGGTATTCTGTTATATATTAAATGATGTGCCTTTCATGGTGGAGAAATTGACTGACATATTGTTGTTTGCTGATGATATTTGACAAAAAGAAGTTTTAGATGATTTTAATTATGTATATTATCTTAAACCTTGATGATACCTTGATATTCACAGTTAATATGTTTTTGTTAAACGCTGCGAAAACCAAGTGTAACAAATCCTCACTTTCAAATATCAGGCAAGTTGAATATAAAATGTTAGTTATGTTGTTAGTATTATAAAATGGTACGAAGTTTCTTGGAATAACCATTGATAGCAAATTGCAGTGGAACCCACATAGATAAAAAGTTCTACGGCTTAGGCTGTTAGGAACATCAGACAAAACACGGATGTGGCTACAGCTAGGCTAGTCTATTTTAGTTACTTTCATAGTGTCATGTCCTATGGTATCCTATTGTGGGGGAAAGCAGCAAATATTGAAACAATTTTTATAATACAGAAAAGCTATTCGAGAAATTTATAATTTAAAACGCACAAACTCCTTGAGAGAACTTTTAAATAAATTAAACATAATAACTGTAGTTGGTAAATTTTATTTCGAAAATATGATGTATGTACGCAAGTAAGGTTCTTGGATAGTGCCTTCTTCTTCTTGTAGTGCCTCTCCACAACTGAATGTTGGCGGTCAGCTCTCCATACTCCTCTGTTATTCACCCAGCGCATGATCTGTTTTTCGCTTGTCACTTGAGCTCTTCTCCACAGATTCCGCCATTGGGTTAGTGAACTCACCCAAAAAAATGTAATGACGGATCTAAGTGATGTAACAACATCCTATGGAAATAAATGATTTTTGATTTGATTTGATTTGATTTGATTCACTCGCGTCCATATTCTGATGCTGCGGAGCCACGACTTCCTCCTTCTGCCAGTGCATCTTTTCCCCTCTGCCTTGCCCATTACGATGACCTGAAGGAGTCGGTATCGTTCGTATCTAAGCTCATGTCCAAAGTAGCTGCGGTTGTGACTCTGTCTACCATGCGAGAGGTCCCGGGTTCGATCCAAGGCTGGGCATAAAAAAAAAGAAAAAAGTTTTCCCAGGTTTTGCATGTTTATATGTGTGTGATGTTTCGGGATCCTACGACACAGGGTATCCTAGTGTGGAGTCAGAAGCAATGTATTGCCTGTATATATTTATAAAAAAAACTTTATTATCTCGAAAGCTGTAATGTTAACCTAAGAAATAATCACTGACTAGTTGCGCCCCGGTAACTGGTAAAATTTAGCAATACTTTCAAGGGTCAATGCATTCTCTACTATAATAAGAAAGATAAGAGAATTTGAAATTGCCATTTCAATGTAGAGAAGAGGCAAAAAATGACGTTTACTAAGTATATGTAAGTATCTATAGTAACAAAAAAAATACTTGTTAGAAGTTTTGATGTTTGTGTGTTTGTGCCTCAATCATGCTAAAACAGCTGACGAATTTGAATGAATTTTAGCACAGATATAGTTTATGAGCTACATTAACATATAGGATATTTTTAGCCGACTGCACTGGAAGGAGGGTAGTACTACTTCGGTAAATGATAATTCCTAGGAACACGCAAATGAAGTTGCGGGCATCAGTCTGTAATATCATAATTATAATTAAAACATGCTGGGCCAAAATCTCATATCTATGCCTGAACCGTTTGGCCAATGTGAGGTCAATGTACACGTGATGCAGTACAATTAAAGGTATCATGCTAGTCCTGATACTCTAACAACCCACGCAAACGTTTCTCAAATCCTTTATCGGAGGGTTTTACGAGATAACTCCAAGTGCCGACACCCACGGCACCAGCTGATTACTGAATATGGAGTCGTCAACTGGTAACGTGCTCATTTCTCTGAGGATAATGCATGCGAGGAATATGGGTAGGGTCTGGAACATCTGGTGGAGGGACTCTACTTACTTAACAAAACTAGGTTAAAAGTACCCGTTTGCGACCGCTTTATACGTAAATAACGAATCCGAATTGAAAATTGTTCATGCACCTTTTGTATTCCAAGGAAAAAGTGCACTAGAAACTACTGGAATTGGAGGCATGGGCACAGAATCCTCCAAATAAAGTAGTTTCATAAACTACAGCAATCAATAACAATATTCAAAGATTGACTTTATAAAAAAATGTATAGTCGAAATATGTTGTTTACGTTGTAATAGAAAATTAACCTGAAGTCTGCCGAATGAGTTATAATTATTAATTTGGTTTATTAAGTAACAAGTCTTTTTAATGACTATTCTACCATGGCATTTCTAGAAATGCCATTTCCCTCTAAAGGTTTTGAATTTTATTACCAAGGCATAAGGTTCAAAATGGCAATGCCTCGTGCGCAAGCGCGGTAATGGACGGGTTATATCGATTAAATTGTTATTTTTAATTATCACCACAAGTATAATTAAAACGTCATGAAGTAAGTAAACTGGTAAAATTTGTGCTAGTTGGCCGCTGAATCGGACACCTTTGGTCACAGATATGTAGCAATGTAACTAGTTTACGGCCACTCATAAATACATTTTACATAGGCTACAAAGTATACTGGCATCATATATTGGTGGCCGTAATCTGGTATAAAAATTACAAAACTGTGATTGCTTATTTTTATTCTGCACAATTACAATTTATTATAAAGCTTTTGGAATTAAAAGCCGATTGCGAAATATGAAATACAATCGGATTACTACCAAACCAAAATTTAATGGAAAACGTGGACCTGTTTGCCGACCAGCCAAAATCTTGAAAGAAAATATGTTTTATCAAATTAGGTAAGCAATTCCTTTAAAAACAAACATTTATTAATATACATTTCACATAGTTTTAGTATAAAGTTAAGTAAATATTATATAATCTGACTGACTTTTTTCTTGACTAAGAAGTCTTTATCTTGTTATTTTTTTCGTAAAAAACGACCCCCTTCCCACAGTAGATTCTCTAATGGCAACTGAGAATATTTTAGGGCAGCTTCGGGGTAAGAAATGAAAGCAAACATAAAGTGAACTTACAACGCAATTTTAGAGCTAATAAATTTAAAAAAATCGGACACATTGCTTATTTTTGAGGAGAACTCGCTCAATGGGGTAACCGGCGATTTTACCCTATAAGTTATGTATTTGCGTAAAGCGTTCGTTTAGGATATTATTCTTAGTATTTGTGGTTTTAGGTACAAACTTCTTGTGTCTTTTCTCCACCACAATTTGTCGGGATTTCCGGACTGAATTTTTATATTTCTTCAGCATGTTAGTCCACAGTTGCCTTCCCAATTGACTCCAAATCGTGTGATAGGGCCATACGGTATAAGGCTTCAAATATTGTTTCAAAAAAGCTTAGTTTTAACTGTTTTCAATTTGACTAAAAAGTTACATCTAAAAAAATAAATTTTCATCCCAAATTTACTAAATATTCATAAAAATTGTGCACCATATATATAGATATATATCAATCTACATGGGGTCGCCTCGCTCCGCTTCGCTTCGGCTCCAGGTTGTGTTAAAAAGTTGTGACCTCATCTAACCTTACTTTAGAATTCAAACAAAAAATGACCTTTACCAACCAATTCGGTTCTGTGAAACTACATTGCAGCACTTGATGAATATTTAGTAAATTTGGTAGACAAAACTTATATTGGTAACATAAGATTAAACATTTACAGGCACATTTATTGCTTCTGGCCCCACAGTAGGATACCCTGTGTCGTGGGAACCACAAACAGCGACGTCACACACATACAAACATCCAAGACCTGTTTTTTTTCTATTCTGTATCCCCAGCCGGGGATCGAACCCGGGACGTCTCGCATGGTAGGCAGAGCCACAACCGCTGCGCCACAGAGGTCGTCGTAAACAATATATTTGATGCCTTTCAAATAAATTCACATTTATATATATGGAGTTGTTAAAGTTATTCAGAGGATAGTTTTAACTCGCGTTCGAAGTGGTACGTCTTGTGTCGCACGCAGGTCTTCCGACTTGGAGAACTGTGGTTAATTAATTACACCCAATTAGAAAAGTCGGTCTGCACGTCATGCGCAAACATCTCCGAAATTGTGCTTATGAAAAGGACATGCTGTTATAACTAACTGTCTTCAGCCAGTTACAAGTTACACGAATAACATTTCAAATTTTACTAAGATTACGGTGGCAGAATATCCACAATGTTCTTACTTATCACTAATCATGATTCAGATTCGTAGATAAATATTTGGATTGTCTTATAATAACAGCTTTACAATTGAATTTAGAAGGTACTGACTGATATAAAGAAGACTGGCTATAACTGACGAAAAAGGAATTTTACGATATCCTTAAAATAAACTTATTATCCTTTACAAATCTACATAATGTCGCGAATAGGATAGGTTTTTAGGGTTCCATCACAAAAGAAGTTTACTACTACCTACATAGACATGGGTTTATCTACATATACTTAGGATTTGATGGCTATGTCTGTCCTGAGATTAGTTCGAAGATTTTCCAAGAACTATATGCGAATTCTTTTCAGAGTACCAGGGTACTATCAAAATTCCTTGCCAGCACCATAAATTTTCGTTAAAATGAATATTTTTCGCGCACCTAGAGAGTTATCTTTATGAAAGGCAGCAAACAAAGGGCTCGCTAGATAATCTCTCATGGTTAAATGCCCGAATTAAATAGTTAAGGAGCAAGGGAATGCTGCGGGGTCCCGTAGGAATTCCTGCTCCCTTCGCGTTGAACGTAACGTCTTTGTACTTCTTACTGCTTACATACATAGCCTTTCCATTAAGGTTGGCAAAGACACAGTGGCACACACGTTTATTATCCACACTTACGCAGAATATCTTTATCTGTTCTGCGTATTATGTATAGAATAAAGAAATTTTAAATCTAAATAGCTGCGGAAGTAATAGAATGAAGTTCTAACGGTGACGGCAAACATCGCCCGGAAATCTTCATATCTAAGGACATAAGTATATGAAGATTTATAGAGCTATGGCGATGGGATAGCCCCCTGTCACGTTAAGATAGAGGATTGAATACTAGCCTTATTTTGTCACCCCTTATGGGTTGGGGTTTGTTCTGATCTGTACCTGAGCAATCTTAGTTTTAGCACAGGGTGCTAATTCCATACAGATTCGAATTAAAAACCATTCGCGATCTAGAGATGGCGCTAGGAGTGACGATTGTAATTTAAATGCCATGGTTTCAGTCAACATACTTCTAGATGGCGCTAGGTACTAATCTTAGAATGTAGAATTTGAAATGTTACAAAATTGCGAACAGTTAGTAAATAATGGTATAATCTTTATAATTTATTAAAGGTACATAAAAGTTTCGAAGAAAAATCTCTCCTAGCGCCATCTCGTGGTACTTGCAATATTGCGATAGTGCTGCACCAAGCGATATAGGCCTCAACTAAAGATGCTCTCGCAGCCTCTCCGATTGCGCCGCCGGTGACATATTTTCTTCTACGTGATCTATCTGTATTAGTGTTATATTGGCTGTAGTATCGAATGCGTACTCACTAACGCGACACGCCATTCCACTATTTAGTCCTGTGAGAGTATAAAATGTGCAAAGTTATGCCTGTCGAGGTCGCGGCGGTGATGCTATCTCTCGCAGGTTATTGTTCGGGCCGCCTAGCGACGCGACGGTCCATCTACGATGCTAATTAGAGATGGAAGATGGCAATGCCTGTTTACTTGAATTTATCTTAGGATTATTTTGAGCAAGGCGATAGGATTGACAGCAACGAATTAAGGTATGAGTATAACTTTAAGGTGTCTGCCTGAGTTAGGTGTCAAAAATATCATCTGGGAAGAAATAAAGGTGAATTTACAGCATTTTTAACCATGTGGATTCAACCACCAATGAGAATAGGTAGGTATTTCCGAAAAAAATACGTACCTGTCTTACATGCAAGACAGGTACGTATTTTTTTCGGAAATACTTAATGTATTTTTGCGGAAAACCCAACTAATTTTTCAGATCTACAGAACATTTATATACTTACGTATTATATCTACCAAATTGGTGGACAGGCAGGTATACAAAAAATACAATATGTTCAGTATCCTTACTGCAAATAAACGCCTTCTCGGTTCTGGTTGTGGATAGGTTAACCAGATGTGATTGTGTCCACCACAGCTGTTAACCACATAACGTTTAGGTCCATTTTGATTCAAAAGTCATTAATGTACACAAATTATTGAGCAAAGAAGACACATAATATACATGTAGATTATTTATAAAGAGTTTATTCACTGAATATATAGATTCTTTATAATGTCATACTAGTTTGTTCACCAAAACGAGTTAGGGCGATACCAAAAAATATATAAAAGGAATACGAATTTAAACGAAAGTGACACCGTTAATTACTTCCACATAAGAAAGAAAAGAAAGCGAAAACAATGCGCTCGGCTCAAACTAAAATAACGTAGCGCCAAACCATATAAAAATCGTTTAAAAATAAACTACGCTATTTTGTCAAAAATATTCTCAAGGAGTGTGTTTACGAATAGGAACATAAGTAATATCCACATTTTGAATGCAATTCCGCAATTAAATTAGTTAGGATTTCAGTAATACAGGAACAAATAAAACAATTTAGGGGCTATTTTCGTAATAAAATCATATCAAGAAAGTTTCATCCAATTGCGTTTTCCTTCAGTGAGAATGTTAATAAAATACTCAATAAACATGAACCAAACAATCAAATCTGTAAATTACTTTTTAATAGAGTAAATGGATTCCAAAAAAAAACATATTGATTTTTGACTGAGAAGTCAAGGCGCATTCATATTTCGTTAAAAAGTTGTTAATTTCTTTAGCGGACTGTAAGAGTGTGCTCTGCGTTATGCATAGGGTTACTACGCAAAGAGTTTCGTTAATCTGATGCGTATGCTGTTTATGATGATGATGATTAAGATAAGTGCCCCTAAAATGATGGGCGAACAGTTTTCTGACCGGGGTCTCTGAGAATACCAAAAACGCGCCACAGGCAGCTAAATCGAGTTGTCAAAGTTATTCAGAGAATAGTCTACATACATAGCAATAGCTAACCGGGTTAACCTACCTAGGACGAGGAGTTCCCAGGCTAGCCACCTGACTCCCGGTAGTGAGTCTAAACTCACGGTCAGAGATATTTTCCAACAACATTTCTCGCGAGCAACAAAGGCGAAGGAAAGATTTATTCGCAGTGATCTTCCATTTGCTGAGCCAATTTAATTAGCTGATCACACGGAAGGTGCAACTCTGTGGATTCCGGCTTAGGGAGAGTTCTCACACAAATGGAAAGAAATAAATTAGGATGTTATTTCAGCGAGGCCGACTCGCTCACAAACGGATTGTTTGGCACACTTTGGATACGAAACCCTGATATAAAAATCTAACCTAACCGAAATACTAATTTGTCCACGGTTTTACAGAGCCACAGGCTCTTGAGTGACTGGTAGCCTTGTAAATGATACCCTCTTTTATTCTGTAGCATAAATCCACAGCAAAAACAATGCATTTTATGTCAAACTCCTAGGTATAGCTAAAAATCCCAAGGACAAGTTCACGATAAGTCATCAAGCCTGTGTAATAGAAGTGATTCGCAGGTTACATGTACCACTGGGGTCCAAATCTGTACTGGAGATTGCGTCGCGAAAGCATGGCGACCGCTCCGAAGGGCGCAAAACGCCGTATTTGACAGTAAGTCTCGAAACAAAATAGGCGCCGCCGACAAGCCAAATACGGCATTGTGCGCCCTTCGGAGCGGTCGCGATGCGATCTCCAGTAAAAAATTGGGTGGCGTGATGAGGTATTTTGAATTTGTTCTTGAGCTTCTTGGTTTTAGTTGTATACCTCGCGCTACGAATTAAGAGCTGGGCGACGTTGGCGGGTATTACTGTGCATGTGTGACTACTGCGCATTCAAGGCCACCGCTCATAACTCGTGGCGCGAGGTATATCCTGGTCAAACGGTCATATGGAAAACTGGTCAATTTGCGCTCATTTCCTTTATTTTGGTTGATTCGAGTGGAGTGAATAATGAGGGAAATATATGTGTCTAGCAATCACCACAAGTGAACAAGCCATCTATTAGCAAGTACACGGGTAGTTCATAGCCGGTATCGCGTCGATGGTAGGAAATTAATTGTTGCCACTCGCACCGGCAAGTGTTGAGTCGACGCGATAGTGTTATTATTACGATAAAACTTATTGTAACTACAACTTTAGGGGGTGCATTCTGCTTACAACATACTTATAGCTTGGCAAGAAATGTAAGCAAATAAATGATGGTATTATAACTGGTTAATAAGAGGCCCGACGGAATCGCACTCATTCCGTGGCAGCATGGGAAGTCGCTGATGTGGGACGCGACATGTGTTGGTATCCTAGCGCCATGGCATTTACCAGCGACTTCTTTATAGGGCCGGCGCTGCAGTGGAGTTCGTAGGTCTTATGAGGCGCCAATATGCAGCCCTCGGGGTTAGCTATTTGTGCTATTTGGCGTGGAGACCCTAGGCCGTGTGGGCCCGATGATCGACGAGTCTTTAAGGAGATCTCCAAGAGACTACTTGAAGAGTCGGGGGATCCAAGAGCTGTCAGCTACCTCGCCCAGAGGATTAGTCTGGCTATACGGCGAGGGAATAGTGCCAGCATGTTGTGCACCCTGCCACTCGAAGCGGCGACCTAAAGGACTTTTTTTGTCAGGGTTCCGTACCCAAGGGTGCCAAAAGGGACCCTATTACTAAGCCTCCGCTGTGCGTCCGTCCGTCCGACTGTCACCAGGCTGTATCTCATGAACCGTGACAATTAGTTAGTAGTAAGACAAATCAGACAAATCAGATATCTTACAGATGTTGAAACTGCCAGATTGGTTTACTTTAGTTATTTTCACAGTATTATGTCTTATGGAATATTGCTCTGGGGGAGAGCAGCAGATATAAATACGATATTTTTCTTACAAAAAAGGGCGATCAGGGCGATATATCAATTAGAGAATCATTAAGAGAAAAATTCAAAGAAATTTATATACTTTCGGTTACCTGTCAATATATATAAGAGAATATCATGCATGTAAGAAAAAACATAGCTTTATTTAAAATTGTACGTGATAGCCATACAATTAACACTAGAAATAAAAATAGGTTAGCACTACCATTATTTAGACTAAGTAAAGTAGGCACATCATTCATGGGGCTCTGTATTCGCTTCTACAATAAAATACCACAGGAATCATTGATCCTTCCTGAAAAGAGTTTCAAAAACTATGTTAAAAATGAGCTGATAAGAAAGTCCTATTATAGTATTAAGGAATACTTAGATGACAAAACTGCATGGTCCATACCATCTCAGCGCACAGAAATTCGACGAGGGGCGATGGATCAAGTCTATCACTCGCCGGCGAATTTCCTTAGACCGAAACCAGTACCTGTTATAAAGTCACTTTTAAAAAAAAAGGTATGGGGGAGTTTCTTGCCGTTTCTTCTTAACCCCGAGGCCCACCTTCCGAAACGGTGTAGTCTTTTTTTTATATAAAAAAAATTGACTTGTAGTTATAAGTAAGTATAATTTTGACGTTGAATAAGATAATTTATTTATTTATATTCAATAAAAAAAATGACTCTGACTCTGTTAGACAGTTGAAATTTCCACAGATGATGAATTTCTGTTGCCGCTATAACAATAAATACAAAAAAAATAGAATAAAAAAATAATTAAGGGGCTCCCATACAACAAACGTAATTTTTTTGGCGTTTTCATAGATGATGTTACGGAACTCTTCGTGCGCGAGTCCGACTCGCACTTGGCCGCTTTTTTAGCTAAATATGTGTATTTTATATATTTAGTTAGGTTAAGTTGTATAACATGTGTTAATGTTAAAAAAAAATTATTAAAACAATACACATGACAAATGTTATGAAACAGTGAAGTTTAAATAAAATAAATAGTTAAAATAAAAGTGGAATAATAATAATGATGGCAACATAAGTGACATAGTAGCGGACTATTTCATTTATAAAAACACGTAGATGTCTGCCAATGTTGTCATTATTTATTTTCTGTAATTTCTAGCGAACGTATACATCGCATTAAGCCTTTTACTTCTGGCCCCAGACTATAGGATTCTTCTACATATATTCACTAGGATGTACTGGCTAAAGTGGGTCTATGCCTCCCCGTACAGCAATAGACCGGTACGTGAAAATAATAATCAAGGTCTTCAGCAGAATCACCCACCAGCGATGCGAACTCGTGTTAGTTACGATTGTAGGAAGTGTAAAGTTAGATTTAGTTAGATTGTTCCTGGCGAATCGCGGCCCTGGCGTAAATATTTGTGGTTCGTAACTCTAGTTTATGAATGTATGTACCCGTCTAGGGTGAGCGAGAAGTCTCTAGACTCTGCCCTTTTTAACGGACTTCACAAAAGGAGGAGGCTTACAATTAGGTATGTTAATCGATTTGTCCAAGACGGATGGACCGATTTGGAAAGTAGTCTTTTTGTTCTAAAGCGTTTACCTTGTAAGTATTTGGTCCCACTTACACACTTGGTCAGGATCTAATGTTGGCATCCTGAAGAAATCGAGGGAACTCAATATTAGAGCCAGAAGATTTTTGTATTTTTCATAGTACTTCTTGCTATTAGAAAGCATCATTTTGGAAAGTGGATCTGATGATGAAGACCGCAGATGGCCACTAGAACTGCTCGATATCACACAGGTTGCTATACGATAACTTTATTACTTTATTAATGTAAAAAAATAGTAGTTTATGTGACTGCTACATAATGGAGGGCATCAATACTCTATAATAATATCACTCGAGAGTTTTAATGCCTAATTATGTTAAGTTACATACACTAGTTTATCTACACACTTATAATAAGATCTCTTTAATGTGTTTAGGAACCGCATGTTCGACCGGCATGGTGGCATTGATCATTGCTTTGCAATTGTTTAGCTTGTTCTGTAGTACCAACTTCACAGACAAACTAGGGGCGGCACGCAGGCGGGCGACGGCGTTCGAAAGCGTTCGAAATTTGAATGTCATAATTTGACAATTTTTTGTAATTATGGTCATAATATATCAATGAATTAGTGTAAAATGAGTTTTTACCAATAAGTTTATCATAATGCTGGTCGTAACGTATAGTTTTTGGACGCAGTATCTACATATATACCTATATATATATATATATATATATATATATATATATCTACACACGTATCATAAACCCTCTTTTATGATACGTGTGTAGATAAAATACATAATGGTTAGAATGAAGTGATGGTGACGTAGCAAAAGAGCTTCTCAACAATGTATCACCGGCGCGGCGGTCAGGACCTGATGATGAGCTCGTGGAGAAACAAAGGGAATTCTTTAATTAATTAAACACGTAATGGGTAGGCTCTCTTATAAGATAAAGCCTCCCAAGCGTGCAGCTAAATTCCTTGACATTCGTAGCTTCAAGGGCATGGATATAACCTCCCTTAATTCAGACGCCTCCTCTGTCGACTGGTCGCCTGTCTACGGTAGTGAGACCATTGATGACAAAGTACGGAACTTCAACTCTATTGTCCTGAGCTTGTTTGATAAGCATGCTCCGGTCAAGAGGGTTAAAGTGAAGCATCTTCCTGCACCGTGGCTTACTGACACCATTAAGGGTCTGATGGCTAAGAGAAACCGTGCCAAGTCTAGATATAAGAGGGATCCGACCGACGAGAATCTTTTAATTTTCAAACGCCTCCGTAATCGTTGCACTCGCCTGTGTCGTGATTCTAAACGCCGTCATATCTACGAATGTATCGAGAGCTATACTCCAGCACAGGTCTTTAAGTTCCTGAAGACCCTTGGTGTTGGTAAGTCACAGGAATTGGCAGCCGGAAATGTCGATCTCCGGGGTCTCAATAGTTTCTTTGCAACTCCCCCTGTCGCGATAGACTCCCTCGTCAAGGATGCAACCCTTCGTAACCTACGGTCCAAGGCATCATCCCTCACCTCAGCATTTAATTTCATCCCTGTCGGAATCGGCGCAGTAAGGAGGGCAATACTGGCAATCTCGTCGAAGGCCATAGGTGAGGACAAGATATGTTCGCAGATGATAACAACTATCATTGATGTACTGTTACCTCTCATCACCCACATAATTAATGTGTCGCTTGACCAATGTTGCTACCCCAGCCAGTGGAAATTGGCACTTGTGATTCCCCTCCCCAAAACGTCTAATCCCGCCTTCTTTAAAGATTTCCGTCCCATTTCTATTCTGCCTATCCTCTCCAAAGTCCTGGAATCAATTGTCCACTCCCAACTCTCCTCCTACCTTTCCTCAAAAATGTTACTGAATCCCCACCAATCAGGTTTCAGGCCGGGTCACAGCACTACCACAGCACTGCTCAAAGTCACTGACGACATTCAATTAGCTATGGATCAAAAGCAGCTTACGGTCCTTACACTGCTTGATTTCAGTAGCGCCTTTAACTGCGTCGATTTCGATATACTAGTCGAAATTTTAAAGTCACTTAATGTCTCCTCGCACTCTGCTCGCTGGTTTGAATCCTACCTGAGAGACCGCCAGCAACGCATTAAGTCTGAGGAGATCTCAACGGACTGGTGTGATCTCTCCGCAGGTGTTCCGCAGGGAGGCATCCTTTCTCCTCTCCTCTTCTCGGTATTCATTAACTCCATCTCTGACGTTCTTACCTCTTCTTATCATCTGTACGCAGATGACCTTCAAATATATCGGCACTTCTCTCCGTGTGATGTGAATCTGACAGTAGAGGCGTTGAATGCTGATCTCGATAACATCAGGAAATGGGCTACCTCTTATGGTCTGCTTGTCAACCCGGGCAAATCGCAGGCCATGATTTTGGGTACTCGTCACTCTCATAACCTAGTTCAGAAAATGCCCGTCGACCCTATAGTGTATGATGGTAACATAATCTCATACAGCGAGAAGGCCAAGAATCTTGGGGTTGTATTTGATAAATTGTTGTCCTGGTCGCCCCATGTTTGTGAGGTCAGCAGACGAGTCTTTGCGTCATTTCACTCCCTACGGAGATTGCAGCACTTCCTGCCACAGCAGACTAAAATCACCCTTGCCCAGTCCCTCCTACTACCTTTAATCGACTATGCAGATGTTTGCTTGATCGGTGTGAACGAAGAACAACTGAACAAACTCGAACGACTTCAAAACCTCGGGATTCGGTTTGTCTTCGGGCTGCGCAAGTATGACCATGTCTCACAGTATCGCAAGGAGTTGGGGTGGCTTCCGATCCGCCTTCGTCGTGATATGCACGTTCTCTCCTATCTGTTCAACATTTTGCGAAACCCCCGCTACCCCTCATATCTTCGAGAACGTTTCGAGTTTATTTCCTCCAGGCATAGCAACCGGAGATCCCACACGATGTCTCTTCTCTCTACTCCTCGGCATAACACTGCCGCTTACAAACACTCGTTTAGGTTAACGGCGATCCGACTGTGGAACGCACTTCCCTGCGCTATTAGAGATAGTCCCTCAATTTTCACTTTTAAGACAAGATTGAAAGAGCATTTCCTTTCTCTTTCGTGATAGGTACTTTTATATATGTATATATAAGTAGTATATGTTTGATATATATAAAAATTTTTGCTTTTGTATTTTATTTAGTATATATCATGTATTAAATTATTATGTTTTAGTTGTAAACAATTAGATGTACAGTTTTATTGCGCACTAGGACTCTCCTGTTGCACAATTTTTCCTGTCCTACCTAGGTTTGCTGGTAGAAATCTCTCTTTAGAGATAAGCTCGCCTTTGCTCATAAAATGTTTTGTTACCTTACTATTTCTATAAGATTTCTGTGCAATAAAGAATATGAATATGCTTTACAACAAAAAGTGGTCAAGTGCGAGTCGGACTAGCCCATGAAGGGTTCCGTTGTAGCAAGTAATTATGTGACTGGATGTTTGTGTTGTAACTTTGTTTTTCATAGTATGAATTTCTTATTTATTATATGTTTATATCTTAACAACAACATATGTTATTTTGATCAAACCCATTTTCGTTGAAAATGTGTGTTGAGATACACAGCATATATTTTTGGTAGATTTTTCACTCTCTTACTTTATGTAAGAGGGGAGGACACATATTTTTCTACTTTGGAAGGGTCTGTCTCTTTAACGATTTACTTTGAAGAAAAATGTTTTTAGAAACCTCAACGTAAATTTTAAAGAACTATCTATAAACACTACCCACACATATAGGTTTGATGAAAAAAATATTTTTTGGTTTCAGTTCCATGTATTTTAATTTTTCAATTTTTGTATAGATTCTTAAAGCGGTTCACAGAATACATCTACATACCAAGTTTCAAATGTGTAGTCTTAATAGTCTCTGCATAAAGTTGCTGTGACATACGGACGGACGGACGGACGGTCGGACTTGACGATACTATAAGGGTTCCTTGTTTCTCTACGGAACCCTAAAAAGGCTTTATTAGATGTCGATCTTTTCGAAAGTTTTTCTTTTTGTTTAAGTTGTCTAGGTAAAAGGTGAGTGTGTGTAGATGCACGCTCAATACAGAGGTAGAATTATTTTAAAACTGTGACCAATCTGGCACTTGAACTGCGGTGTTGGGCTAGTCTCTTGTCAAGCAAAGTGTTGAGTTGCCGGCTCAACGTGAGCGCAAGTATACCTCTACCACTCCGTATAGGATAAGGCCTGACGCTATGGTATTTTAATCTATGTGTTAGTGTGTTTGTGTCCAACAAACATAGATACGAGTATCTGCTAGTCAAATATCTATCTAACGGCTAAATATCTATCTATCTAACGTCTATAGTCGAACATAATCAAGTAACCCGTTATCTCTGGTATGAAATAGCTCAGGAATTCCACGGGCTGAATTAATATTCCTGTCATATGATTTATAACACAAATACAGGAACACCCCTTCCGTTAAAGTGTACGGTCACGATCTGGTTGAGTTATCCCAATGCAGTACGATCATAGGTCTTATGACGAACAAAATATCATCATCCTCATCATCAGCCTCTCAGGAGACCCACTGTTGGGTATAGGCCTCCTCATAAACACGCCATTCAGAACGGCCCTGCACAGCTTACGACCATTGCTTTCCTGCCACCCTCGCCACATCGTCGGACCATCTGGCAAATGGTCTGCCGACCGATCTTTGGCCTCCTCTTGGCCACCACTCTGTCACCGATCTGGTCCATCTTCCGTCTTCTCGCCTTGCCAAGTGTCCAGCCCACTTCCAATTAAGCCGTGCTATCCGCTTACCCACATCAGCCACCTTTTTTCGGCGTCTGATTTGAACAAAGTATAGGTATCATAAATCATCATCAAATTACTACACTTATCATCAGCGTGTCGGGGATACCACTTTTGAGTATAGGCCTCCTCAAATGCACGGAGGACTCGGTACTCTGCAAGCCGTTCATTGTTTTATTGCTATCCTCGATTCCTCGGCTCACTATGTCAGGTGGTCTGCCGATTGCCAACTGATCTTTGGCCTCCTCTTGGCCATCATTCAGTTACCGATCCGGTGGACTCAAACAGGAACTTAAATATAGAATAAATACTCAAAAATCAATTCAAAAAGTTTATTATCAAACACGTTCTCAACAATACAGATTACTGTTGGGTTCCCTCGATCGAGCCATACGTTTTGTCACATACCTCAATCTTTGAATTTAGAACGCGAACCAAAAAAAGTTATTGGCTTTCGAAATACGAATATTTTAAGAAACTAAATTCTGTAATTTTAATTATTTTCAAAAATGGAGTGGACGCGAATTTTCCTCTGTGGCGAAAAGACGATAGAATCGTGGTAATTGCATTGCATCGCTGCGGTCACGCGCCAACTGAGATTTTGAAACTGCTGAAAGAATTTAAAATGACATTGAGGTTCGTTTATCGTACTATCAAACGATTCAGGGAAGATTCGAGATTAGAAGATAAGCTGAGCAGCGTTCGTCCTCCTAAAGTTTGGACTCCAGCAGTGATCAAAGCAGTGAACGCGCGAATACAAAGAAATAAATCCCGTTCGGAAGCAAAAACTGTTGGCTCTCCAGATCAGGTTAAGTAGAACTACAGTTAAGGTGATATATCGACAAAATCGACACTTTTTGAAGTTATTTCTCTGATGCTCAAAAGAAGTCCCAAGTTAAATAAATTAGTATAACAATTTTGAGACCTTTTCTAGATTTTCTTTTCTAGAAACGCGAATGGAGGAATTTCGCTCGATATAAATAATTATTGAAATGAGGTCTAAATTTAAGCTTTTTTTGATTTTCTGGCAAATTGAAATGGCAATGAAATAGCACACAGAATTCAAAAATATTTATTGAGATGGGTTTGGACAATATCTAAATTACCTATTACTTATAGAAATTTTCATAGCTATTTTAGTTAATTTTGTATCAATTTAAAACCAACTTTGTGTCACTTTTCCCCGATTCCGTCCCTCTCACACTGCGGGTCATTCCGCCTGGTGTAAAGAGGACCTTTGCACGGACGAGGTATCCCCTTAAAAGGGTATTGAATGAAGACCTTGGACTACGAGCTTAGCGAAAAAAAACTGCACATTTGCTTAACTCATGAATGAAGAAAACTAGGCTCTAATCTAAAGCGATACTCGAAAAAAAAATACCGCGAAATCCTTTTTGCGGACGAAAACATTTTTGATGTTAAGGAAAGCTATAACAAACAGAATCATAGAGTTTATGCGCATATATCAGTGAATAAGCGAGCAGACGTATCCCACGTGTTCAGCGTGATTACCGTCGGCATTCATGGGTTGGCTTGGGGTTTCCTATTCGGGCCCAAATGAGATTTATTTTGTGAGAAAGGAGTAAAAAAAGTGCACTATTGTACCAAAACAGTGCCCTAACAAACCTCGTGGAACCTTTTTCCCAGACAATGTTCAAAAATAGACGAAACTCTGCACCAGCTCGTAAGGCAAAAAGCTCTCAAAATTGGCTCTCCTCCCGTGGAATTGACTTTATCAGACACGAAGTCTGGCCCTCCTCGAGTCCAGACTTGAATCCATTGGATTATAAAATATGACAGTACTTAGAAGAGAAGGTCTGCGCTAATCCTCATTGCAATTTGGAGTCTCTCAAAGCATCCCTGATTAAAGCAGTAGCCAATATCAAAATTGTTGTCATGCGTTCTTCTATTGATGTCTGGCCGCGCAGGTTAAAGGCTTGTATCGAGAATAGGGGAGGCCATTTTCAATAGTTTAAATGTCCTTTAAAGCTGTATTTTATAACCTTTTGATTGATGATTTTGGTGTCATTCATTTCATTTATGTATGTGACAAAACTGATGGCCTGACCTAATCGATCAGGTATTGTGGAGTTTGGTGATTGACTGACAGGTTCGTTGGTTGTATGTTGTATATATGAAAACTGAGTGCGGGGGTACTCGGGTCTTACTAAGTACAAAAAATAAACCCCTGTTCAACGCTTGTTTAAAGACAAAAGCGAATGGGACTGACATTTGTTTTGAGGATAAACTATGTTTAATATTTTTTATATTAACACAGTAAGACCCGTCTATTCACATGTAAAGTTGCCGAACCGATACCGATTTGGAAGTGCCACCCCATTATATCAATGGGGACTGGCACTGGCAGAGTGCAGTGTTCACTAACTAGTATTAATATATCCCTATCCGCTCCCCGTCTCAGCTGCTTCATTACGGTAATTAGTTTCCATTTTCGAGCTGCTAAAGAAAAGGATGGGGCTCTAAAAGCCAAGTTTTCGTCTAATATCAGACCCAAGTACTTGAAAATATGCGCTAGTTTAGTTGGACAAGCACATGAGGGTAGAGAGTTGCATTTATGGATGCTAAGATTCATGTTCGGCGGTAGACTGGAGGCAGAAGTTTTGTGAAAGCACATGAATTTCGTTTTTCGTTTATTGAGAGTAAGCAGGTTTTCAGTCAACCGTACTACCTAACCTATCTGGGTATCGGCAGTTCCGTAGGGCTATATGGCGATGTTCCATTGAATAAAACACAGAATACATACAGACGCTCACGTCTCTTTCGCGGAAGAGGGGTAGGCAGAGACCAAAGACCTCCATTTGTTATGGTCCTGGCAAGCATCTCTGAAACACATTTATATTAAATAAACTCGAAAATCTTTATTTCATAGTAAGTGTCTGTGTGCCATTAGATTAAAGTCTCGGCCCCTTTCCATAACCAGTTCTCAATTCGTCACACTTTACAATTTCAACTGTGTTGTAGGTAATTTGAGAGTTATTCAATAATGTCACTTTCTACATGTTTCTTTTATTACGAGTAGCTATATGAATTACAACACCATTACTGAGACCACCCGAATGTGACGATGACGGACCGTCTCAAATGTTCACAAATAAAGCAGGTGTGTTTGTACTGGTTTGTACCAAACCACTGTGTGGTCTGCCTGCCCCTTGGTCAGCTAATATCAGCTTACTATTAAAACCAAGAAAGATTGTAGCTGATCATCAACATAAGCCTCTTGAGCTGTCCTTCTTGAAATGACTAGGTACGACTCAAAGGAGATACCCTAGTTAGGGATAGTATTTTTTTTTCTCAAGCCCCTCGCGGTACATCAAATCGTCTTTATAATAATAATAATACCTTGGATACTATTCAGACACATTGATCTAGACCCAAACTAGGATTCCCTGTATTTTGGGTACTAGACAACGATACACATACTTATATAGATAAATTTTATACTTAGATAGATAAACAACCATGACTAGGGTACAAACATCCGTTCCCATCAAACAAATTTTACCCCCACCGGGACTCGAACCCGGGACCCTTGGCTTCGTAGGCAGGGTCCCTGCCGACTCGGCATTCGGGTCGTTAATGCAGATTGATATCGATTTATGGTAAAGTTTCAGTGATCATGGCCCTACCTACCTTAGCCGAATAGCACTCAGTTGACTATAGGTAGGTAGGTTATCGGCTTTGTTTGATATTTGATCAGCATACCATACCATACTTTCACACAACGACCAGACAATGATGACAACATTACACAATACTGCGCTAATGTTTGGAACAAATAAGGCAGTTGGTTTTAGAATTTCTCCTATTTTATGTCATTGTTATGCTATAGAAAGGCAATCTGATGTCTATATTAACGGCCTTTTACGTGAATTGCTAAAATGTGGCTGTTGGATCTTTGCGTGTTCCTGCAGCACTGGTTATCGCCAACGCCAATACGGTCGGCCCTGAGTACCTGTATGTATGAAGTAGAGAGAAAATAACTGTATTAAAGACTTCTGGGTAAACTGCTGTGCTGAGTTGCTGGCGCAAATGGTTGGTGGGCTATTATGAACGCGCCTGCGGAAGTTTCAGCGGCAACCCCGATAGCCCAACAACCGCGCTCACAACGTTCCGTTAGACAAACTTGTATTGGAATCTTTACGAACTAAACGACAGGCGCATGGCAGCTAAGCGTTCATTGGAATAACGTAGGGAATATCGGAATGCCCGGCTAAATCGAATCCACAATGCTTTGATATTTTTTATATTATTTTATTTTTAATGTTATTATTACAGGAATTCAGTACATAATATTTTCTATAATTTTCTTGGTCTCGGAGCTCGGGCTGCCCCGCGGGGCTCTGCGCGGGAGCATGCGCCAGTCTGCTTCGACGCGATGCGACGGGTATTTGTTTTCTTTGTCTAATTCTCAATGCCATTCGCCCTTGTTCAACCCTTAAGCTGCCTTGTCCTTTAAATCTGTATTTTATAACCTTTTGATTGATGATTTTGGTGTCATTCATTTCATTTATGTATGTGACAAAACTGATGGCCTGACCTAATCGATCAGGTATTGTGGAGTTTGGTGATTGACTGACAGGTTCGTTGGTTGTATGTTGTATATATGAAAACTGAGTGCGGGGGTACTCGGGTCTTACTAAGTACAAAAAATAAACCCCTGTTCAACGCTTGTTTAAAGACAAAAGCGAATGGGACTGACGTTTGTTTTGAGGATAAACTATGTTTAATATTTTTTATATTAACACAGTAAGACCCGTCTATTCACATGTAAAGTTGCCGAACCGATACCGATTTGGAAGTGCCACCCCATTATATCAATGGGGACTGGCACTGGCAGAGTGCAGTGTTCACTAACTAGTATTAATATATCCCTATCCGCTCCCCGTCTCAGCTGCTTCATTACGGTAATTAGTTTCCATTTTCGAGCTGCTAAAGAAAAGGATGGGGCTCTAAAAGCCAAGTTTTCGTCTAATATCAGACCCAAGTACTTGAAAATATGCGCTAGTTTAGTTGGACAAGCACATGAGGGTAGAGAGTTGCATTTATGGATGCTAAGATTCATGTTCGGCGGTAGACTGGAGGCAGAAGTTTTGTGAAAGCACATGAATTTCGTTTTTCGTTTATTGAGAGTAAGCAGGTTTTCAGTCAACCGTACTACCTAACCTATCTGGGTATCGGCAGTTCCGTAGGGCTATATGGCGATGTTCCATTGAATAAAACACAGAATACATACAGACGCTCACGTCTCTTTCGCGGAAGAGGGGTAGGCAGAGACCAAAGACCTCCATTTGTTATGGTCCTGGCAAGCATCTCTGAAACACATTTATATTAAATAAACTCGAAAATCTTTATTTCATAGTAAGTGTCTGTGTGCCATTAGATTAAAGTCTCGGCCCCTTTCCATAACCAGTTCTCAATTCGTCACACTTTACAATTTCAACTGTGTTGTAGGTAATTTGAGAGTTATTCAATAATGTCACTTTCTACATGTTTCTTTTATTACGAGTAGCTATATGAATTACAACACCATTACTGAGACCACCCGAATGTGACGATGACGGACCGTCTCAAATGTTCACAAATAAAGCAGGTGTGTTTGTACTGGTTTGTACCAAACCACTGTGTGGTCTGCCTGCCCCTTGGTCAGCTAATATCAGCTTACTATTAAAACCAAGAAAGATTGTAGCTGATCATCAACATAAGCCTCTTGAGCTGTCCTTCTTGAAATGACTAGGTACGACTCAAAGGAGATACCCTAGTTAGGGATAGTATTTTTTTTTCTCAAGCCCCTCGCGGTACATCAAATCGTCTTTATAATAATAATAATACCTTGGATACTATTCAGACACATTGATCTAGACCCAAACTAGGATTCCCTGTATTTTGGGTACTAGACAACGATACACATACTTATATAGATAAATTTTATACTTAGATAGATAAACAACCATGACTAGGGTACAAACATCCGTTCCCATCAAACAAATTTTACCCCCACCGGGACTCGAACCCGGGACCCTTGGCTTCGTAGGCAGGGTCCCTGCCGACTCGGCATTCGGGTCGTTAATGCAGATTGATATCGATTTATGGTAAAGTTTCAGTGATCATGGCCCTACCTACCTTAGCCGAATAGCACTCAGTTGACTATAGGTAGGTAGGTTATCGGCTTTGTTTGATATTTGATCAGCATACCATACCATACTTTCACACAACGACCAGACAATGATGACAACATTACACAATACTGCGCTAATGTTTGGAACAAATAAGGCAGTTGGTTTTAGAATTTCTCCTATTTTATGTCATTGTTATGCTATAGAAAGGCAATCTGATGTCTATATTAACGGCCTTTTACGTGAATTGCTAAAATGTGGCTGTTGGATCTTTGCGTGTTCCTGCAGCACTGGTTATCGCCAACGCCAATACGGTCGGCCCTGAGTACCTGTATGTATGAAGTAGAGAGAAAATAACTGTATTAAAGACTTCTGGGTAAACTGCTGTGCTGAGTTGCTGGCGCAAATGGTTGGTGGGCTATTATGAACGCGCCTGCGGAAGTTTCAGCGGCAACCCCGATAGCCCAACAACCGCGCTCACAACGTTCCGTTAGACAAACTTGTATTGGAATCTTTACGAACTAAACGACAGGCGCATGGCAGCTAAGCGTTCATTGGAATAACGTAGGGAATATCGGAATGCCCGGCTAAATCGAATCCACAATGCTTTGATATTTTTTATATTATTTTATTTTTAATGTTATTATTACAGGAATTCAGTACATAATATTTTCTATAATTTTCTTGGTCTCGGAGCTCGGGCTGCCCCGCGGGGCTCTGCGCGGGAGCATGCGCCAGTCTGCTTCGACGCGATGCGACGGGTATTTGTTTTCTTTGTCTAATTCTCAATGCCATTCGCCCTTGTTCAACCCTTAAGCTGCCTTGCCTGTGCATTATAAATAATAATAATAATAACTCCCTGACGTCTTACACATTCCTCAACCAACAGCGTACAACGAAACGTTGCTTAGCGTGTGACAGTTTTTATTTGCTCATGCCATGGACTTAGTAACTCATGCTCACTCATTATTATTACCTCACCACTGATTGGATGAGTACGTCAAGCGATTTTTAATTCAACCAATAGCGAGTCAAGCTGCTTATTTTCTGCTGACATCGAGCATCTTTTGCATAGAAAACCCGATATAATTTTTAGTCAAATTCGGGCTGACTGAAAGCTTGAATTTAGTGATGTGCCGATTCGATTATATTCATAATCGATCAATCGATTATGCCATCTGATGCGTAATCGATTAATCGATTAATAATCGATTATTAATCGATTAAGATAAAACCATACGAGGCCTGTAATATTCAGCACCTAACCCTCTGTTTCATGATTTCGGGATTAAAATTAACATTTCCTATTCGAACAAAATATTTTAGAATCACCAGTAACAAGACAAACAACAAAGATAAGTTTGTACTTGCTTTTTATTTTACTAATAAATACTTACACACAAGAATATGGATAAATACTTTCATAAATGAGATCTCTAGATTATCAAATATACAATCAATAACAATTAGGTCTATTACTATTGAGTATTAATATTAGTTATGGCCTAACTAGATAAAATATTAAGTCTTAACAATTCTCACAACCATTCAATAAGGTCGGTATATTAATTTTAAACTACACTGAGCTATTTACTTACTTTTACTTTACGAAGTAAAACTTTTAGAACATATTAAATATAAAAAATAATAGTCACTTTTGAAATGACATTAGCCTTGGGTCATTCATTAGCATCAAATTTAAATATAAACATAACATAAATTACTAAAACACAGTGCTAATAGAATCTTCAAACAGCTAAGAAAACTAAGAAACATTTCAGTCATTTTTAAATGGAGTCAGTCACTCGCTGAGTATTTTAGACATACAAAATAATTACTATTGTGTATCAATATTAGCTATGGCCTAACTAGAAAAAATATTAAGTCTTAACAATTCTCACAACCATACAATAAGGTGGATATATTAATTTTAAACTACACTGAGCTATTCTTTCTTACTGAAGTGAAACTTTTAGAACATAACTAAATAGAAAAAATAATATTCACTTTTGAAATCAGCATCAAATTTAAATATAAACATAACATAAAATATTAAAACACAGTGCTAATAGAATCTTCAAACAGCTAAGAAAACTAAGGAACATCACAGTCATTTTTAAATGGAGTCAGTCACTCGCTCAGTATTTTAGAAATACAAAATACTTTGTACTTGCTTTTTTTTACTAATAAATACTTTAACATGAGTATATAACACTTTCATAGAAGACTAATGAGATCTTTAAAATACTTTGCTATACTATGCTATATATATTTTTAGAATATCAAAATGGCAATGGCCTAACTAGATAAAATAATAAGTCTTATAGTTTGAATTTTATAGCTTGATCAATGACAGATGTCTTTGGGTGGATTTATTGTAGAAATGCTTATCTTTTTTATAGCGTTAAGTAAGGGACGAAGCTATATACAGCGCATATAGCTCTGTCCCTTACTCTACGCCATGAACAAGATAAGCAATCCTACAATAAATCCACCCAAAGACATCTGTTATCGATCAAGCTATAAAATTCAAACTATAACGATTCCCACAACCATACAATAAGAATAAGGTAGATATTTACTTCCTTACTGAAGTAACACTGTTAAAATATATTAAATATCACAATTAATATTCACTTATTCAAATTAGCCTTTTCAACTAATTTATAATTAGCATTGAGGAACACAATGTAATCAAGGTTTTTTGGCAGGAGACGATTGCGTCGTAAATTTGTAATTTGCCCAGTTTTGGAGAAGACTCTCTCAGAGGGGACTGATGAAGCAGGTATGCATGAATACTTCAGGTGTAGGCGGTATAAATCAGGCATAATTGTTTTCATTTCTTTCCAGTAGCTGAATGGATTTTTGTGTCGTTCCAGAAGTGGAAACTCTAAGTATTGACGCAGCGCGATAATCACATCAGAAGCATTACTAGACGATTCTATTAAACTGCTTCTTTTTAGTTCGAAGTGGTCCCATATGGACACTTTTGCTGGTACTGTTTCTGTTGATGAACTGTGAGCTTCCATTTCATCATTTGATAGCTGTGGCCTTACCTCTGCGGTTGCTGCAGGTTCTGGGGCTGATCTTAATCTTGAGATGTTTGATAGCTCATCTTTGATACTTCTTTGTGCCGTAGAAGCATTATCTTCTGATCCAAAAGCTATCTTTTTGAACCTGGGATCCAAGAGGCATGCATTTGCAACATGCCTTTTTGATTCTAGTGTTCCCAATCTTCGTTGCACTGTTTCTATCAGTTTTGACACTAATTCATTTCCCGTAGCTGTCACTGGTTTCAGTTGTTGCAAATTATATTGAAGGCCCCGAACCAAAGGAATCACCAATGACAATGTAGGGTATTGTTCTCCTGATAACTGTTCAGTTATCTCTTCAATATTACGAAGGATGGAAATGCAATCTGCTATCATTTTCCAGTCATTATTATCTAAGTTTTCTGGTGGGTTATTGAGCTCAGCCAATGCCAGAGTCAAGGCTTGTCTTATTTCATGAAGTCTGCGGAACATAATGCATATGGAGTTCCACCTTGTCTCAACATCTTGTTTTACTTTCAGAATCGGTAAATGTAGCTGCGTCTGGATATTTTTTAAGATTTCTGAAGCCTTAACGCTTTGACGGAAATGACTTACAAGTTTTCTGCATTTTTTTATAAGGTCTTGCAAAATGGGATCTGAGTTCAAGGACTCCTTCACACACAAATTCAGGGTATGTGCAACACACGGGTGGTAATGTTTTAGCAACCTTTGATTTATGGCATTTTTCATGTTGTGTGCATTGTCCGATACAACAATCACTATTTTGTCCAATATTTCAAACTCATTGAAGATTTGTTGCAGTTTTTGGGAAATATTTTCTGCTGTGTGACTTTCTGGTATCTCTCGGGTGGCCAGCACACATGCATATAATTCATCATCATGAATGAAGTGGGTGGTGATGGTGATATAGGCCTTGTTACTATCTGAGGTCCATATATCTGTAGTTGCAGCAATGTATTGGACAGTTTCCAATATGTTTTTCAGTTCAGCACATGTCCTAGAATACTGCTCCGGTAGTAGAACTTTTGAGAGTACTTTTCTACTTGGCGGCTGGTAAAGAGGTGTGTTCCTGAAAGAAGAAGAATTATGAAACTTTTTTTGCGTATTATAGTTAACATTTGGTCTTAAATTCAATTCAATTTCAGTTTCACATGATATAACCATAAATAGATTCCTATGTAAATGATATATTTATTTACACAAACATAGTTAGGTATTCATTACCTGTTTAAGGGTTCGCACTGTAGAACTTCCACAAACTCAAGAAACCCTTTGTCCTCTACGAAACGTAAAGGTTGGTGGTCCGTGAAAGCCATTTTCAAAACGGCATTGTCAATGCGTTTGATTTGAGCTGGCTTTAGCTCAGATACTGAATTTACTATAAGTTTGGTTTGCCTTTCTTTTTTTTGTGGAACAGGATCAGCATCTGAAGAACTCGATGTACTGGGTGCTGCGGGGGCTGGGTCCTCTAGTATATTGTGGAGGCGTTTAAGGTGCTCCCTTAGGTTGGTGGTATTACCACAGAGTTTAATGACTTTTTTGCAAATTTTGCATGTCGCTTCGTTTCTGTCTTTATCATAGTGTGTCCAAACAAAGGACACACTTCTATAGCGTTTCATGATAAATTATTTTATATCAGCTTGTAAACAAACAACACATCTCACAAGAAGAAAAGACAGACGACCGACAACAAACAATATTAGTTATCATAACAAACTGATGATGACAGTTTTTTTTTGAGATTGCGTTCATAGATCAATCGTAGTCATAGATTAGGCGTTTTGTTTCATTGTACCATTCATACTCCCGCCGGCTCGGCGCACATAATCGATTATGATTTTCTTAATCGATCATGGTCGATTATTTTGATAATCGATTAATCGATTATTTATAATCGATTAGGAACATCACTACTTGAATTTCAAGCCTTGAAACAGCCAGTTCAGTTTGTTTGTTTATTTCATATTTTTTGTGTTATTCAGTGAGAATTCGTTGATAATAACTGAACATTAGTGTTATATTTTATATTCTACTTGTGCCAACATTCCGCAATGGAGTTAAGTTGTAGTAAGTATGAGTCCAAGCGACATTACCACTTCGTGTAATTTACCATTAATTCAACACCTAACTGTTCTGCTTTTTTCCATACAGAAGAAGAAGTAGACATAAGTGACTTGGAGCTAGAACCCGAGAATGAGATCGATGATTTTAAAGATATCGATGAAAAGCCTAAAATAAAGAAAAGGAGGCGCCGAGAAGTTGACATGGTACGTACTACATCAATAACCTCTAGAAACTCGTCCACAAAAGTAGGGGCATTGTAGTCCCCTTCAGGTATACTAATTTAGTACGATCGTAGTCCCTATGTGATTAAGATGAGTGTCCGTTCTGACAGATAATCAGAAGTAAAATGGGACAAGTCCATCTTCAACAAGTTCAGTAACTGGTCAGTGTTGATAAGGGGTAGAACCAGCCTTAAACCAGATTTGTTCGTTATAATCAAATTGAAAAAAATTACACACAAAGGGCTAATAATACACAGTTGAATTAATATTTTCGTCATCAGATCAAGTTATCTGATGATGAAGATGATGAGTCCGATGAGGAGAATGTCGGAAAGAAGATTCTCATGAGTCCGGGCCACAACTCTCCTGCCTCGCACAGGGAACCACGCACTTGTGTACTCAAGGTAAAGAAATTAGAATAGTTTATATACAAAATAATTTGTCTTGGTTAAAATGAATGTTTTTTTATGTAGCCTCTACCGTGTCCCACTGCTGGGCAAAGGCCTCCCCATTTCGAGCCCACGCATCCCTATCCCTATCCGATGTACTGCCCCATCGTGGTCGAAACCTGTCCAGGTTGTCCCTTCATCTCCTTCCCCTATGCCAGTGTCCATCTGTAGGCACCCATTGATTTGGTGTTCAAAATGAATCAATGATGGCACCATAAAATTGTATTATTTATTACTAACTAGCTTGGCCCGCGAAGTACATACCTCCTAACAGTCAATTGCGAAAAATGGCAGATTTCAAAACTTAATAATAAAATAAAAAACTGTAAGTATATATTTTTTTATAATTTTCCAAGTTATTCTGCTATATGGGGCAGAGACAAATCCAACAAACAAGAGATCATTAAAATGTGTCCAGGCATTCTTGAGTTATATGTGGTGTAACTAACCCCTCTTTGTTTTATATATTTAGATTTTCAGCCAAACCAAATTATGAATGTTTCTGAAAGGGAAATCCGTATTTCTCATGTAGTGGGCACAATGGTGCCTTTGCTACCTTGAAGCACACTCTTTCACGCTGTTATGTATTGTATAAAACATCATTGATTCCAGGCTAGCCAAAAGCGACGACCCCTCTCCCGTCTCCTAGAGCAACTACTCCGTAACCTGGAGAAGCGGGATCCGCACCATTTCTTCGCATGGCCGGTGAATGACAACTTCGCACCAAATTACTCCAAGATCATCAAGCGACCGATGGACTTCTCTACCATGAAGCAGAAGATTGATGATAATGAGTACAAGTCGCTGAATTGCTTTATTGTGAGTATGATTAATTTGTATTTATTACTGAATAACTGGCTAAAAGTGGGCGCAACTTTGCCTCTGTCACCATGGTATGTGTAGATAAGGTCACTTTTAGGGTTCCGTACCCAAAGGGTGCGAAACGCGACCCTATTACCACAGAGTTCTCATTCCATACAGATAATAATTTGTAACCTTAGCTGGGAGCATTGTAATTTAAACTCCATGACTTTAGTTAACATACTTGTTGAGTAAACCTTTTTAAAGTCTGGCCGCTGAGAGAATGCGATCCTGACAGCTCAAAACCTATAATTTTTACATCTGCAATAAAAAATGTTGCTTATTATGTAAGCATTAAGAAATAATCGCATTCTAAAAACGGCCGAAGTGTAATCTTTATAATCTATTAAAAGTAAAAAGTATTAAAGAAAAATCAGTTGCTATTCTCTAGAAATTTAATCTCCTAGCGGCATCTCGTGGTATTTGCAATATTGCAATAGTGCTGCACCAAGCGATAAAGGGCCGTCTCCATGTTATAAGAGACTTGTTTTTTTGCGTTTTTTCTTGGACGACCTTGTACGGACTTCGTGTGCGAGTCCGAATCGAACTTGACCGGTTTTATATTTTTACCATTTTAAAGTGTTTAAGGTTTATTTTGCCTAGGTCCGTGTAAATAATGCATGCAACGTCGTCAGAGCAATATCTCTCTATATCAGCTCTAATGGTTTCAGTTTGCTATACAATATTCAACTTGGTTCGGTCGGAAATTAAATTCCGTCAACTGTACTTGGTGTACGTACCTATTTGGACGTACGGTATACAACTATGGGGATCCGCCTGTGACACAAGCATACAAAAAATACAGAGAGCCCAGAATGCTATGCTGAAACAAATCTCCAACGCACCCTGGTTCATCAGAAACGCAGAGGTCCACAACCACCTAAATATGAACACAGTAAAGGAGATAAAGTACTACAGCAAACAGTACAAAACCCGCCTTACCAAACACCCAAACCAACTTGCAGTCCAACTGACAATTCCCTCCTACATGGGGCGCCTGAAGAGACGTAATATATTAGACCTGGACAGCATCTAAGGCACATTAAAAGAGTAATCCCAAAGGGGAATCACCTCTACATAACACCATCACTCAAAAAATCTGCTCAAAGTCAAAGACTGATTGTATGATAAAATAATAACAAAAAAAAAAAAAAACTGTATTTGGTATTTATTTAAACTTTAAAACAAATATTAAGTTATGTTGCCCTGGTAGTCTATACATGCTAAGAGCCTTTTTAACTTTGAATTCCTATTTCTCCCAAAATAAGCTTTAGTGATGATGATGACCGGTTTAGCCAAGCGGGTAGTGAAACCGAAACTGTCTGAAAGTGACGGTCCTGGGTTCGAATCCCGGTAAGGGCAAATATTTGTGTGATGAGCATGAATATTTGTTTCTTAGTCTTGGATGTTTACTATTTATCTCTATTAAATATATCGTCATCTAGTACCAATAACACAAGCCTCACTGAGCCTTATATGGGCCTAGTTCTATTTGTGTAATGTTGTCCTCTAATTATTTATTTACTAGCTGATGCCCGCAACTTTATCTGCGTGTTCCTAGGAATTATCATCTACCGAGATAACGTTTCCCTCTTTCTGGTGTAGTCGGTAAAAGTATCCTATATGTTAAACTAGCTCTGTGCTAAATTTCATTCAAATGCATTCAGCTGTTTTGGCGTGATTGAGGCAAACACAAACATTTAAACTTCGCTACTGTCACATTTATAACATTAGTTGGATTATTTATTTCCGCTGTCGGGGTGCCCATCTAACTCGCATCACTCCTTGCCACAGAGCGACTTCAAGTTGATGTGCAACAATGCGCTGAAGTACAACAAACTCGGCACTGTCTACCACAAGGCGGCGCGGCGACTCCTCCACAGCGGCCTGAAGCAGCTCACTCCGCAGAAGTTGCGTCCGCTGGCCGCCATGCTGACCTACATGTACGAGATACCGCTGAGGGAGCTTGGCTTCGATATCGGGAAGATGGATGTGGTGGGTTTTTTATGTTTGTATGCCCCAGCGTTAGCTATCCTTTTTCAGCCATGGATGTTTTAGTTTTGGTAAGTTGGGATTATGTCACCCTACACCTAAATATCGTGCAGTTTAAGCCAGTAACACAATTATTTGACAGGTCGAATCTATCCGACTTGGTCGTGATATGCACATCCTAACTATCTGTTCTAATAGTCGATTTTGAGAAATCCCCGTTACCCCACTATCTTCGAGAACTTTTTGAGTTTTTTTCCCAGGGATAGTTATCATAGATCCCACACGATGTCTCTTCTTTCAACTCCTCGGCATAACACTGCCGCTTACCAACACTCGTTTAGGTTAAGGGTAATTCGAATGGAAGGCACTAACCTGCGATATTAGGGATAGTCCCTCAATTTTAAAAGAAAAGATTGAAAGTGCATTTCCTCTCTCTTCCATGATAGGTTCCTTATATATGAGCATATATATATATATATTTTATATTTGTGGTTTTGTATTTTATATGGTATAAATATTTATGATATATCACATATATTATTAATATATATTTTAGTTTCGTATCTAAGTAATTAGAGGTATACCTTGTTACTACAAAAAATGTAACACATAGTTTAACCTCAAAATAAACGTCAAATACTATAGTCTTTAAACAAGCGTTGAACAGGAGTTAATTTTTTTGTGGTAAGATTCTAGGTGCTAGGATTCTTTGTCCTGTTGCACAATTTTTCCTGTCCTGTTTTTTTTTTGTTTACTTACCAAGTTATGATTTATGTGCAATAAAGAATATATGAAAATAAGTATAGGTGAAATTATCCTAATTTCATTATTCATGAGCATTACTCAGTACGATTCTCTTACTTTTTCGGTGAGTAATTAATTATTTGTACCAGGCTTCGCTTTTATAACATGACCGAAGATCTACCTTCATTAGTCTATTCAGCGAATCGCTTTACTCTTTAAAGCTCAAAACCCTCATTTTACTGACACTTGCTGTGGAAAATATTGCTTATTGATTATTTAGGCAACAAGGAAATGTCAAAAGTAAAATAAGGATTGCACAGAGTACAGTTTATTTAAGAAGTGTTATGAAATATTTATGTTTTCGTCATTGTTATCCATTCATGCAGCCACTAAGGACTTACGGGCGAAAGGTGAATCCAAATTAATATCGTGATTTGTGATGTGAATGCTTAGAATTTAGAAGTTTCTAGTTTAGACGAAATTTTAGATATTTCTTAGTTGCAATGGCACAAAATATTCTATTCAGCTTTTGCCTTGAGTGAATGTGCGGAAAATGCTACTTGTATTATAGTCTCTCTCTATCGTATAGAACTGTCTCTTTCACTCGCGCTAAGACAACGTACATAATGCGGGAAAGATATATATTATTGTCGTCTAATGACGAAAAGCAAGATATTTTTCACTTTTAATGGTACAGTTTGACTATACAGGATGGGCCATTTGCAAGGGGCAATAGCTCGAAATAGTAAACTATAAGAGATAGAACTTTTTGTTGATAGGAACCATGACATCGATTTTGATGATACATTAAAAACATTTTTCAATTTAAAAAACTTGAACCCGCAGTTTATAAATCAAAAAGGTCACCTGTATCCGAAGAGGTTGATTCTAAGGATCGCATTCTGGGAAGTAATAACTTTAGGCAAATCAGTTAAAAGTGTATTTTTTTAATAAAAACCTCATTCGAAACTGGTTACAATCTGTAATTTTGTAAGATTTGTGCGAAGATTTAAATTGAGCATTTTACTCGTAGGGAAAGTAACACTTTCCTCTGTTATAACTTTATAACGTATTACATTACGTCCCAGAAATTGATCCTTATCAGTAACATGATCGAATGACTTAAAAATACAGATGATTTTTCTTTTTAAAATCTGCGGATGCGATTTCCGGAGAGAAGAATAGTTTTTTATAAAGATGTAGTTTTATGTTTCATCAAAATCGATAGCATTGATCCTAACAACAAACTTGTATCTCTCATTGTTTCCGATTTCGCCCTACTGACCCTCGCAAATGGTCCACCCTGTATACATTCATAGCGTGTAAGCATAACTGAGTACTCCTTCCGACGATGGTAGTACACCACTGCGAGAGGGGAGTGTTTCTCCGACGTCTGAATGCCGCTTCAACCTCATGTTATGTCTACCCTCAATTACCACTGCAGAAACTCAAATCTGAAAATTACGGAAAAAGGCTTTGTTGTCATTAAACATAAAACATAAACAGTTACACACAGGCATACATTGCTTCTGTGCCTACACTAGGACATCCTGTGTCGTGGGAACCAGAAACACAGACATATAAACATTCGAGAATGCAGCCTCAACAAAGATAGTGATCGCTGTACGACGGATGTCGGTAGTAAAGTGATAATTTTGCAGAATAAAAGAGTTGATTGTTTGTTTTTCAAGTCTTTATTTACACATAATACACGTTACACCACCTATCTTACAATTATTGATTAGTCTATTACTGTACAAAGGGAAATATTAAACTGCACATCAATAATACTGATTTGCACAGCAAATATACTGATTTTTACAGCAAATAGCAGGGCAATATACTGCGGTAGCTTAGGTGAAGGGTAAAGCGAGCGAAGCGAAGCTCCCTTTATCCTTCGTATTAGGTTGAACATGTAAGAACAACAAAAATACTTAAAAAATAAAAGTGTTTTTGCTGATCGTTTTTTGCTGTGAAAATCAGTATTTTTGATGTGCAATTAAATACTAGCCTTGTACAAACAATATCACAAACTCCTAACTCACTTTGCTACCGACAGCGCTCGCTATCTATGTCCTGGGGATAAAACCTTTTTTTTTTCCCAACCGGGATTCGAAGCCGAGTTGAGAGAGGTCCACAGTTGCGCAAGCTGCAGTTTGGGTCGTAAAACCTGAGCAGGACGGGGATATAGACTTGCTCTCTCGCACTCATGATCAAAGAAACTCAACCTGTGAGTGCGAGAGAACGCGCCATACAACCCATTTCGCTCAGGTTTTATGACCCAAACTGCAGTGAGATTGTAACTCAAGCATAGTTTGCGGCGTGACGAAATATGGAGAAATGCCAGTCGGCGCTCACTGTCAGCCCTAGTGAGGATGAAGCCTAAAACCTATGAAGTTTCCGTCAAATTCACGTTTCATGTATGGGATACAAGTAATCGACAATTTGACCAGAAACTGGGATAGGCACCAAAGTTGAACAGGCACCTCGCTCTGATGACGTCATAGCGTCCGATACTGTCCTACTGACGCGTCGAGGGCGAGAGCGAGCTAGGGGGAAAGGGGGGAAATCGCATTCCTCGCGGGTGCCTAGCAATAAATATAATGATCTCCAAAATATTGTTTAAAGTAAAGGGGGTGAACGAAGCGAAGCCCCCTTTATCCTTCGTGTTAGGTTGAACATGTAAGAACAACAAAAAATACTTAAAACATAAACTTAAAGTACACAAAACATAAAAAGAAGTTTGGTGATCATTTATCCAAACACAATTTAGTGGTCGTTTTGAATTTATTGGTAGTAAAATGGGTGCGTTTTTGGTGATCGTTTAAACATAACCCTTTAACAGAGATTTGAGTTAGCCATCAAGGGGCTTACCTACGGAACAGTAAATCACTAGTTAGCGCTGAATATAATTTGCCTCCCCAAACAGACCGCTAAAGGTCCTTATCCCCACAGCACAAGATCCTCAAGCTGCGTTCGCCGAACAGTCCCAGCGGCGGCTCCGAGGCCGAGCAGACGTCCGAGGGGGGCGAAGCGGCGGCGCGGGGCGCGGGGGGCGACCGAGTGAAGATTCAGATGGAACTCGCCAGGGAGCAGCACCGGAGGCGGCTGGCTAAGCAAGGTACATCTCTTCTAGCATCTCTTCTACTTTCTTACCTTTGATGGGGCTACGGACACCTGCATAGGGTCTGGAATGGCCAGCAGGAGAAATCAGTTATTGCCAAATAGTGAAGCGCCCTCTGTAGTAGAGACAAGTAGGTATTTAAAATAATGTAACAAGGGCGACAAGTTCCGTACCCGAAGGGTGCCAAACGGGACCCTAGTACTAAACCTCTGCTGTCCGTCCGTCCGTCTGTCACCACTGTCACCAGGCTGCATCTCGTGAACCGTGATAGTCGACAGATGAAATTTTCACAGATTATGTATTTCTGTTGCCGGTATAACAACAAATACTAAAAAACAGAAAAATTATTTTATTTATCTGTAAACCACATACAAACTTATGAATGTACCTAGTTACGTACATGGAGTGTGAAAGTAGCCGCACCAATAACTTTGTAAACAACATTTTGCTATGTAAAATTCAAACTATTCACTCCACACCATCCCTACCATTGTACGGTGGTACGGAACCCTCAATGCGCGAGACCGACTCGCTCTTGACTGTTTTTTTTACTTTTAATGTTGCAAGTTTCTCGTGCTCGTCGAGTTTTAAAAATCGATTCAGCAAAATCGAAGACATATTAGGTCCTTACATATGAAATTGGCGTTTTGCATGGCAGGAACATGTCGTTTTTTTTTTTTATAATATATTTATTTAATCAAAGTATGTACCATTGCTATCTTTACACTTTTGCCATCTCATAGGTAGTTCTTCGATCCCTTTACTAAAAAAAACATTCGGACGGGAATCAATAAAATCTTTAAAGACTGCCCCATCGGAGTTGAATTTTTTCCCTTTCAGGAAGTTATCCAAATTTCGAAAAAAAACGGTAATCTGTTGGAGCAAGGTCTGGAGAGTACGGTGGATGTCTTAGACATTCCAATCGACATCCTCTAATATTGTAGCCGTCTGTTGTGCAGTGTGTGGTCTAGCGTTATCATGAAGCAGCAGTGGCCTAGAGCGATTGACCAGCCTCGGTTGTTTAGCAGCTAGCTTTTCCATCATGATTTGCAGTTGCTGACAATAGACATCTGCATGCTGCATTTGTTGATTTGCTTCACTCAGTTCGTGAGGTACCCACCTTTCAAGCTTTTTCACCTTCCCAATTTGCTTCAAGTGGATTAAAACAGTTTTATCACTAACACCGCAGCCTGCAGCTAACTCGGACGTGGTTTGCGATGGATCCGCTTCCACAATAGCCTTCAATTCTTCATTATCAACTTTGGTCTCCGACCGTCCACGGGGCTTGTTCTGCAGGTCAAAATTTCCAGAACGAAAACGTTGGAACCAAAAACGCACTGTGTTTTCTATTGCGGCACCGTCGCCATACACATCATTAATCCTTCGAGCCGTTTCTGCAGCACTGGTGCCACGGTAGAACTCATACTCGTAAATAACGCGATATTTCAAGTTTTCCATTTTGTAAGCTGAGTGACGCAAGAAAAAAACAATTGAGGAAAAAACAAATGAATTATAATTTTAGAAACACAAATACAGGAGTAAATAGCTGTATAAATTTGAATTTGGAATTCCTAACCATAGAGGGAGATATTTGAGATCAAAGTGGCCAGCACGGCGAAACGCCAATTTCATATGATAGGATATAGGTAATAAAAATAGGTAGGTACCTACGTCGATTAATCGATCGATCAATAATGAAATAGGAATGGGTTTTATTCGAATAATCGTAACGAATGAATTGGTGACGAACAGTTTAAACTAAAGGGTAGTGACCCTGCCTACGAAGCTGACGGTCCTGGGTTTGAATCCCGACAAGGGCAAATATTTCTGTGATGAGCATGAATATTTGCTTCTGAATCTTAGATGTTGTCTATTTATTCACATAACTATTTATCTCAATTAAATATTTCGTCGTCTAGTACCCATAACACAAGCCTTGTTGAGCCTTCTATGGGTCTAGTTCGATTTGTGTAAGATTGTCCTCTTATATCCGAATCTAACCCCATTTATTGTCCTTTTGTTGTAGCATTCCCTCGTATGGACCAAGACGGCAAAACTACGCTTTGCCTTGCAGTGAACACGGCGGACGGCGCCGGGGAAGAGAAGCAAATGTCGCTTGGGCAGTACATAGGGAAGCTGTCTCAGGGCACCGGGACTTTGCACAGTGAGTGATAATAATAATACTGAAGAGGATGGGGGCTCTCTCCTTTACCCAAGGCAAGGTGCGCCAGTGAAGAGAGCAATGAAGCCAGATGCGGACTTTTAATGACTCTTTATTATTGTTTAATATTTATGCTTCGGAACGCACCTTTTTTACCCGACTACGGCGACCGCCAAAAGGAAGGGTAATGATTTTGGCAGTCTATGTATGTATGTGGGTGGGTATGTATGTATGTCCACTCGTAGCGCCTAAACTACTGAACCGATTTTAGTAAATGAGGTGTCAATAGGTTTGTAATAATTCTGCGGGTGACATAGGCTATGTAGATCTGATGTGGCGCCCTCTAGCGGCCATGAAAAACTCTGTTTAGTTAAGTAAATGTTTGGTACTCATGAAGTATGATAGCTAGAGAGTTGAAATTTTCACAGATGATGTGTTTCTGTTGCCGCTATAACAACAAATACTAAAAACAATAAATAAAAAAAATATAAGTAAAAAAAAACTATTTTTTTTTTGTTGCGCGACTCGGACCGCGAGTTATCGTAAACGGAACTAGCAGCTGTCACTTGTATAGAAACGTGATGACGAGTTAGAGGTTACTTTTTTTGAGATGAGAAAAATGTCGGCACATGGCAGTCGGGCCTTGGCTGTATTTTAATTGTAATAATTGTCTAACACAGGTGTCGGGCCTGGTCGGAATGTTAATTATAATAAGCACGGAACAATCGTCGGGAAATAAGTAGATTCAAGTCATCGGAGTGAGTGCTTCGTGTTGTGAAAGGTTAAAGTGGTTCGGTCCCCAATTCGTCGCATTCGGTCAGCGACTCCTCGTGTCGGCAAGCAACACGACGGCGACAGCATCGGGCTACGACGAGAGTAAGATTCGACTCCTCTCCCCTCACCCCCCTTGTGCTCCTTATCCCGTGTTCCTGCCTCGAATTGAGCTTTCGAATTCCGGTCCACGGCGTCAAAGGTGAAAACTCCTGGTGAAAACCAACCCTAACAAGATTCCACGCCCGTTCGGTTGAGGCGTGGAATTATTCATTTTGGTAGCAGGCGCGGTTTCCTAGTGGGAAATCGATTCACGGACGGTTGTAGGGTTGTTTTTTTACCACATTGTAGCTGGGAGAGGGTGAAAACCTCAGATTGGTCGGCAACCATTTTGTGAGTGAGTCGTGTGGTCGGTATACCACAATTTAGGTTCATTTTCGGTTAGTGAACGTATAATTGACGATTTAGTTAACAATTATTATAAAATTGTAGTTGGAAACTACTCGGTGTGCATAAGAAACAGTCATTCGGTCGGACTATAGTATTGCAGTCGGGTTCCATAGCATTGCAGTGTTATTTCGGATTACAGAGCAGGGTCAGGCTATTTAAGGGGTATTAAGCTGATTTTGCTGACCTCAGTGGAAGTGTGGGTCATATCGGAGGGGCCACTTCTAGAAGGTTCACAGCTACCTTCATTATATTAAAAATAGCCTTTTTTCTTATAATAAATTTTTGTGTGTTATTTTTTATTGTGCCTTATGGTGGCATTCTCTAATTGATTTAGAGTGTATAGTTATAAGGTGTATGTCCACAGGGCGACCATATTAAATATTTTTTAGGATTTAATTGTTTTTAGTGGTTGCCCTAGTTTTGACAACTTAGTTTTAATTTCTGTGCCCAGCGCTGACGGGCAAGTGCTGGTCTCTGGCTATACTCAGTACGGTAGTAAAGTATAAAACCAGAATCTATTAAATCGGTAAACATGGCACCTTCGCCCTTGACGGTACTGCGGCATGGTGTCCGTGAGGAAATGAGATGGCTCGCCCATACTCATAAGTATGTGGAGCGACCAGACATGGACGATGTCCTGCTCAAGCGTGTGGAGGACGCAATGACACGCGTCGGGAAGGTGTGTCGGCTGGCTGCGGAGGCTGAAGCTCTCAGGCTTACTGATGAAGCCTCGGTGGCTGCAGTGAAACAGCTCTGCGCGGATGCTGACCAAGCGTTGGAATGCTTGGGTGACATCGAGCGTCGCTCGGAGAGAATTAAGCGGTCACGAGGGAATGACCGTGGGGAGGGTAACGGAGACCCACCCCCGAAGGGTGTTGTTGGACGGCTGCCACACCTGGAGATTCCGGCCTTCAGTGGGGCAATTGATGAGTGGCCGGCCTTCATTAATTTATTTGATAGTTTGGTCCATGGTCGGGACGACCTGGACAACGCCTACAAGTTGGCCCAACTATTGATGGCTCTGCGGGGTGAACCGAAGGAGTTGGTCGGTCACCTAACGGTCACGGCGGGCAATTATGAGATAGCCAGGTCCATATTGTTTGACCGCTACCAACACAAACGGCGGTTGGTTGATGCGCAGCTGGGGAAGCTGTTTAGCATCCCTAAAGTAACCCGGGATGTTGACATCCGAGTACAGGTGCTCAACCCTGTGCTGGTGTCCACTAAGGCCCTTCAGAACCTTGGTCTTCCGGTAGACCAATGGTCATACATTGTTTTGTATATGGTTTTGTCACGGTTGCCTGCAGCTGTTTAAAGTCGGTTTGAACAGCTGCTTGGGGGCAGTAGCACGGAACTGCCCACGCTCGTCCAATTGACGGATTTTTTGGAGGGTGAATGCAGGCGATGTGACACACTGGATACGGAGGCCAGTGTGCAGCGCAAACCCGCGCGGATGCGGGAGGGGCCGCGCCCCCCACCCCCACGGGGGGGTGGGAGGTCGAAACAATTTGGCGTTTTGAATGCCGCGCCGTCGGGTGACTGTGTGCACTGCGACAGTGCCGGTCATGACGTGGCCAGTTGCGCCAAATTTAAGGCGCTCGGGGTAGCTGCCCGCAGGAAGATTGTCTTCCGTCACCGATTGTGTTTCGGTTGTTTGGGGCCGCACACGCTGAGCTAGTGCTCGCGCGCGTTCCCCTGTGAGTGCTGTGGTGGCAAGCACCACATAGTGTTGTGCCTGAATCGGTCAGGCCCTTCGGACGGTCACCAGGGCCGGACTCAGGTTGGTCGGCCACAGGGCCCAACCAGGGCCGGACCCAGTCCCCCTCCGGGCAACGGGAGTCACCAACGAACGGGGTGACTGGGGTACCCGCGGACGGGACCCCCCCCCGAGGGGAAAGGGGCAGCGCGGGGGGTAACATGCGGGATAGCCGGGGTTCGGTCGCCGCTGTCCACGGTAAGCGAGGACTTCGGGCCGCTGGCTCACCGCGTGTTACGGGCGGGTGTCAGATGGCACCTATGAGTGGCGCGAAGGCTGGGAGCCCACCACCTTCTGCGCCACCCTGCCCGTCGCTCTGGGAGGCGAACAGGGAGGCGAACAGTCGGATGTCGCCCCCATTCCTAGAGCGCCCCAGGTTGGATCTGCTCTCCCCCATCCATCCACGGTGGCCACCGGGCACACCGTACACCGTCCGGTATGGTCGGATACCGGGACAGCGAGGGGCCTATTATCCGGGTTGGGACCCCTTGATGTACATACGGTCTGATATGCCGGTTGCGTATCAGCAGCCGAGTTACTCCAAGGCCGACGGAGGTCTCAGCGGGTTCGGATCCCGCGGAGGTTCCCGCTAGGGACACGCCGCCCACTTACAGGGTGCCGCCACTCCACAGACGGTCATGCTCCCCACCGCCTCTGTGATAGCGTGGAGTTCGGACGGCAAATCATGTGTGGCACGAGCACTATAGGACTCGGGGGCCCAGGGGTGCTTAGTCTCGTGCAACCTTGTAAGACGGTTGGGCATTTCGGTAAGGGAGTATCCACATTCCATTCGGGGAATTGGGAACACGGAAGTCGGTTCCGTTAAGGGAGTATGTCGGATTACTCTCTCGTCACGGGTGGATTCATCGGTGAATCTGACGGTCACGGCATTAGTCATGCCTAATGTGATGGGCTCACACCCTCACGTACGGTTGTCGCCCTCGGTGCGACAGTTGGTCGCTGGGTTGTCACTGGCTGACCCGGAGTTCGATATTCCGAACCCAGTAGACATTTTATTGGGTATCGATGCCTTGAGATACCTGTTAGTGCCAGGTGTCCACGTGTTGCAGGCGACTGGTCTGGTTTCGGTCAACACCAGACTGGGCCATGCGGTAATGGGTCCGGTCATGCCGGCTGCCCCACGCCTAGCGACTCGTAGTCCCTTATTCGGTTCTGTACTCTCGGAGGTGATACAGAAGTTTTGGGAGGTGGAGGAACCACCTACGGTCCGCCGGTTGGACCCGGTTGAAGAAGAGTGTGAACAGTTTTATCGGAACAATACTGGTCGCCTTCGGTCAGGTCGATTTCTCACATGTCTTCCATTCCGGAGTGATCGCCCACCGCTGGGCAGTTCACACCATGCAGCCGAGACGCGGCTTCTGTCGATGGAACGACGCATGAAGCGTGACGGGATTTTCCGGCAGAAGTACGTCGACTTCATGCAGGAATACGAGTCGCTCGGCCACATGTCGGTTTCGGGTATCGACTGGAAGCGTGAAGACCACTGCTTCCTGCCTCATCACGCGGTCTTGAGGACCCCCGAGGGCAAAATACGGGTAGTGTTCGATGGATCGGCATCAACATCTAACGGCATGAACCTGTACCAGTGTTTGCATTCAGGGCCGAAGTTGAACCATGACATCGCGGATGTTATCACACGGTTCCGTCGACACAATGTTGTGTTTGTAGCTGACATCCGGATGATGTTTAGACAGACGGTCACTCACCCTGACGATAGACGGTATCAGCTGATACTGTGGCGAGAGAGCCCAGATCAGCCCATCAAGGTGTACGAGCTGAACACCAACACGTACGGGCTACGGTCTAGTCCTTATTTGGCGAATCGCACTCTGCGGGAGTTAGCGGATCGAGAACGGTTAAATTTCCCTAGAGGAGCAGCAATCCTGGAGCAGGATCTCTACGTGGACGATATCTGTACCGGTGCAGATTCCGTAGAGGAGGCGCTCGCTCGTCGGGACGAGCTAGTTGAGCTCCTACGGGGTGGAGGTTACGAGCTTCGGAAATGGATGTCGAACTCTCCAGAGTTACTGTCTGGTCTTCCGGATGACTACCAGCAGGATCCCCACATTTTTGAAAACTTGGAAAATCCAAATATGTTGTCGGTATTAGGCGTCCAGTACCAGCCGGTGTCAGACATGTTTTCGTATCGGGTCGAGTTGGACTCCCCAAAGGTCTGGACGAAACGGAACGTCCTTTCAACGGTGGCTAGGACATTTGATCCAAACGGGTGGATCACCCCGGTAACATTTCAGCTCAAGTGTTTTATGCAGCAATTGTGGTCTGCTGAGCTGAAATGGGACGACCCGATCGGCGGGTCATTGAGCTCAGAGTGGGACTCGTTCTTTTCGACCCTCCCTGGCATCAATCGGATTTCACTGCCACGGAGGTTGGTCCCCACCAAACGATACACCGCCACCCTGCATGGGTTTTGCGATGCCTCGGAGAAGGGCTACGGAGCTGCGGTATATCTGCGTACGGTCGACTCCTCGGGGGAGGTTGATGTGCGGTTGGTCATGGCCAAGAGCAAGGTTGCGCCGTTGCGCACTCGCCTGACCATTCCCAAATTAGAGCTTTCAGGAGCGGCTCTCCTGACTCGTCTGCTCAACCACACGATGACGGTTCTTCGTGGGTCAATAGCGATAGAAGATACGGTCTACGCTTGGACGGACAGCCAGATCGTGTTATGCTGGCTGAAGGCTTCAGTTCACAAGCTGGAGATTTTTGTGGCGAATCGGGTTTCGCAGATTTTGAATTCGGAGGTTCCCTTAATCTGGAGACATGTTCCAGGGGAAATGAACCCAGCAGACTGTGCGTCTCGTGGGTGTCACGCTCCGGAGTTGGTTGGACATCCCTTGTGGTGGGGTCCAAAATGGTTGACTCAAGCCGAATCGGATTGGCCAATGAGTCCACGCGTTACCTCGGCGAACGGCGCCTTGACAGTCGGTGTCTGTACGACGCAACCAGAGCCGGAAGAGGAGCTCAGCCTGCTGGAACGGTACAGCTCGCTCGACAAGCTGGTCAATGTGACCGCCTGGATCTTCCGATTTGCGCGGAATTGTCGCAATTCTGAGGCGCAACGGGTGCGGACACAGGTCCTGACACCACGGGAACGGAACCATGCGTTGTTCGCATTGGTACGGAACGTGCAGACGGTGCACTTTAAGTCCGAATTGGACATTCTGAGACGCGGACGCGTCCAGCTGAAGGGAGCTGTGGCTCGGCTCAACCCCTTTATTGACCCTCAAGGATTGCTGAGGGTAGGAGGTCGGCTGCGGAATGCCAACCTGCCTTATGCGGCTCGCCACCCGTTGTTACTCCCTAGGAAAGGGAAGTTGGTCGAACTGTTGATACAGGATCGACACATTCGGAATGGGCATATCGGATGCCACGCCTTGATGGCGTTTCTCCAGCGCGAGTTCTGGATTCTATCGGGAAGACGCTTAGTGCGTAGCGTCGTATTTCGGTGCCTGCCTTGTTATCGGGCCAAGGCGGCTACGATGCAGCCCCAGATGGGCGATTTGCCCTCGGATAGGGTTAACGAAATCCGGCCCTTTGCGGGTGTCGGAACGGATTTCGCGGGACCATTCATGGTCAAGTCTTCACAGCTACGGAACGCCAGATTAGTGAAGGCATACCTGTGCGTCTTCGTGTGCTTGGCCACGAAGGCAGTCCACTTGGAGGTGGTCAGTGACCTCACTACAGAGGCATTTATCGCATGTCTAGATCGGTTCGTCTCACGAAGGGGCCTCCCGACATTAATCCGTTCGGACAACGGCACAAATTTTGTCGGAGCCAGGCGATATCTGCAGGAGGTCACTCAATTCCTGAACGGTAACCAGGACGCCATCGGTACGGCTTGCTCCCGACGAGGGATTGAATGGGTTTTCAGTCCGCCGGGATGTCCTCATTGGGGAGGAATTTTTGAGGCTGCGGTTAAATCGGCTAAGTCGCACCTGACGAGGATCATCGGTGAGACCTCTACGCTTTGAAGAGCTTGCGACGCTGTTCTGTAAAATTGAAATGACACTGAACTCGCGTCCGTTGTGCCCGCTCAGTTCGGATCCAAATGATTTGGAAGCGTTGACGCCGGGTCACTTCCTGATAGGTCAGCCCCTTAACGCCCTGCCAGAATACCCATTCGGTGATGTTAAGTTAAGTCGATTAACTAGGTGGCAGATGTTGCAGCAGATGGCTCAAGATTTTCGGAAACGGTGGTCCCTTGAGTACTTGCACATCTTGCAGCAGCGCTTTAAGTGGACTGACCGGACGAGCCCCCCTCAAGTCGGTGATTTGGTGCTGATTAAGGATGCGAACCTGCCATCATTGAGATGGAGACGAGGACGGATCGTCAAATTGTACACGGGTCGGGATGGCACGCCTCGATCAGCAGAAGTCAAGGTGGGGGACTCGGTCCTCAAGAGAGCGGTCGCAAAACTTTCTCGCCTTCCTATTGATTAGGGACAGGTTCGGGCCTGTCCGGGCGGGTGACTGTTTAATATTTATGCTTCGGAACGCACCTTTTTTTGTTGCGCGACTCGGACCGCGAGTGATCGGAAACGGAACTAGCAGCTGTCAGTTGTATAGAAACGTGATGACGAGTTAGAGGTTACTTTTTTTGAGATGAGAAAAATGTCGGCACATGGCAGTCGGGCCTTGGCTGTATTGTAATTGTAATAATTGTCTAACACAGGTGTCGGGCCTGGTCGGAATGTTAATTATAATAAGCACGGAACAATCGTCGGGAAATAAGTAGATTCAAGTCATCGGAGTGAGTGCTTCGTGTTGTGAAAGGTTAAAGTGGTTCGGTCCCCAATTCGTCGCATTCGGACAGTGACTCCTCGTGTCGGCAAGCAACACGACGGCGACAGCATCGGGCTACGACGAGAGTAAGATTCGACTCCTCTCCCCTCACCCCCCTTGTGCTCCTTATCCCGTGTTCCTGCCTCGAATTGAGCTTTCGAATTCCGGTCCACGGCGTCAAAGGTCAGTACTCCTGGTGAAAACCAACCCTAACAAGATTCCACGCCCGTTCGGTTGAGGCGTGGAATTAATCAATTATATATAAATATTCAACTATACATACTAATGAATTTGCCTATGTTGACAGATATCAAGGCAAAAAGAGGTTCAAAAACTATGTTTAAAATGAGCTGATAAGAAAATCCTATCAAGGAATACTTAGATGACAAAACTGCATGGTCCATACCATCTCAGCGCACAGAAATTCGACGAGGGGCGATGGATCAAGTCTCACTCGCCGGCGAATTTCCTTAGACCGAAACCAGTACCTGTTGTAAAGTCACTTTTAAAAAAAAAGGTATGGGGGAGTTTCTTTCCGTTTCTTCTTAACCCCGAGGCCCACCTTCCGAAACGGTGTAATCTTTTTTTATATAAAAAAAATTGACTTGTAGTTTAAGTAAGTATAATTTTGACGTTGAATAAGATAATTTATTTATTTATATTCAATAAATAAAAATGACTCTGACTCTGACTCTCTGCTGCATTAGATTTGCATCTGACTACCTAGTTATAAAGGTCAGCTATGAAGGTATGTTTGGGTACCTACAATACCTTGGACACTATTTACACACATTGCTCTAGCCCCAAACTAGGATTCTCTGTATCTTGGGTACTAGACAACGATACACATACTTATATAGATAAATATTATACTTAAATAGATAAACAACCATGACTAGGGTACAAACATCCGTTCTCACCGCTCCCACCGGGACTCGAACCCTTGGATTCGTAGGCAGGGTCACTGCCGAGTCGGCAATTCGGGTCGTCGGGTAGCCAGACTATGTCCATCAATGCTGGGGCCCGAGTCCCTTATGAAACACGAATATCAATAGTGTATCGGTTGCTCCCGTGGATGCAAAATGCCGTATCAGGCTTGTCGGCAGCACTTATTTTGTTTGCCTTATGCTGCATTTTGCGCCCTTGGGAAATCGATACACTATCCGTGTTTCATAAGAGACTCGAGTTATTTCTTTATAGCCTTCGTATCAAATCCTCGGAACCCAAACCAATATGCACCTGGAAATAAGGCCTGTATGCTTGAGGAGAACTGCTTCTGATGGCTTGAAAGTGTGTGTGTGTGTGTGTATGTCAAGGAAGCCTTTGCCCTCGATGCGGACACCGTCGGCGGTGGGTCGGTGCGGGCTGGGCATGGTGACATGATTACACTAACTAGAGTTTTAGGTTTTAATGGATTTTCACTGTTTTTTATTTACCCGTCCGTGGCCGATCGTGCGGGTAGCAACATCTAGCCGAGACGGGCACTGGATGGGTGTCCGTTTTTACGTAACATTTGACATCCGTGTTTCGGATGACACGTTAAGCTGCAGATCCCGGTTACTATCGCTTCTCGATGGTAATAGTCGTAAAGTTGTATCAGACGCCCAGGGACGTCTCCGTTTCAGGATTTGGCAAAAATGCTTTCGGATGTTCGGATGTTACCCTCTACAGGCCGCATTTCTCATGTCTCAGGGCAGGTTGATAACTTCTGACAGTTGGGTGGCCACTAGCCGGACACCCCTCCAACACCCACTGAGCCAGCGTGGTGGAGTATGGCTCGATCTTACTCGTATTCGGGTAAAGCCCCGTACCCCTCGATGGGGACATCAATGGGTTATTTTTTTATTTACCCTACTTACCGTTATTTATTAGAATGTACCGTCTAGTTTAACTCTAAGTTGGTTTTTGTTCAATAAATTCATAAACTTTGATTGCAGCGCTCCGAGAAGACCGGCGCAACTTTGTCCGCGGAATCAAACCGCTGCACTACGGCCCCTTCAGCTCGTATGCGCCCGCGCACGACGGCACCTTCGCCTCGCTCACGAAGGAAGAGTCGCATCTGCTCTACCATACACTGCGTGAGTACACACACTACACACACTCTGTGGAACATCCACCGAACGAAGCGAACACTCAACGTTTGACGGACAGTCAACGTCACTGTCATTGTCTCTCGCTGGAGAAATGACAGCATTATGGTGATACTCCACTATATATCTGTCGCGGCCATTTAGATAAATTATAGTCAAATGCCCGGGCTGTTAACTAAAGGCCGGCATTAAATCGGCCATCGGCCAAATAACTGAACGAAACGTTTAACGAGTTGCCTAAACGTGTCTATTCAAATGATTAACACCAGACGGATGGGCCTTGCTCCATTGGATGGCCTCGCTCCACTCCGCTTCGCTCGGCTCCAGGTTGTACATAAAGTTGTGACCTGACACAAGCTAACTTCAATATTCGGACAGAAGGTGACCGAACAACCTATTCGTATTTCGGCTAAGTTGACTCTGAAACAAATCAGCTGTTGCGTTGGCACCATCTTGCAAAAACGATTGGCGATTTTTGGTAGAAGGCACAGTTTATTGTAACATATGGGCGATGCTAAATAAATATACCATAGTACTTTTTATTTTATTTTATGAAATTTTCGTCCTTCTCTCGTCCACCATTCGGTCAGGGACCTACTCCAGCTGCCATCACCTGGTGACCCATAACAAACACTAAACAACGTGAAACCCGTGTTAAATTTAGTTGACATTTATGATGCGTATAGCTCTCTTCTGAAGGTCTAAAATCTTTTTAATATCAATGATATTCCCCCACACTACATCCATATAACCCTGGATTGAAAAAAACCAAAGTATGCCTGTAAAGCGGCTTTCTTTGGTGAAATTTTAACCATTGTTCTCAAGGCATAACAAAAACTACATAGTTTTCCAGCAATTACTCCGGGTTTCTACCAGTCGTTTTTAGAGAGTTTAGATGCAATAAAAAATATATATTTGTATCGCATGATTTTTTTTAAGCCCTGCGTTAGCCAGTCTTCAATATGTTTTATCTAGAAACGAATCTTAAACCCTCTTTACTGCGTCCAAAAACTGCACGTTACGACCAGCTATACTACTTGGTCAAAACCCAACTCAAACGAGCCGAGAGTTTTAATGCCTAATTATGTACAGTTACATACACTAGTTTATCTGCACACATATCATAAGCTCTCTTTAATGTATTCAGGAATCGCATGTTCGACCGGCATGGTGGCATTGATAATTCCTTTGCACTTGTTTAGCTTGTTCAGTAGTACCAACTTCACAAACAAAATAGGGGCGGCACGCAGGCGGGCGTCAGCGTTCGAAATTTAAATGTCATAATATGTAGAAAAATTACACATTATTGTCATAATCCCGAGTATGTGAGAGTATAAATTTTGAAGTCGCCACAAATAAATACTCTGCGTTCACTGCATCAATTTGATTTACTTGCCTTTACTCTATGATTCATTTGTACCCTCAGGTGAACAATACTCTTTGCTTGTTACGCTAAAGTTTGTAAATAATAAACACAGAGTAATTATTAGCTACAAATTTTTAGCACCCTCTACTTGGAACTAATTTGATAAGTTTGATTCCCCATTCCTCTAAATAGAAAGACTAACTTTCGATAAGGCTGGTTGTTAACCGTTTCCGACTGTGCTTTATTTCAAACGCCGGTCCTTAATTAATAGCCTGGGATATGGATTAATTCCTCATTTAAAGAAATTGCGACGACATCTCCATATCCGTCCTCCGAACCTTTCATCAAAGTCTTCTCTCCCGTCTTTCCACTCTTGGCGACACACAGCGTTCATCCACCAATTCTCGCCTCAAAGACCTAGCTCATCCTCCTCTTGCATTATTTGAAACCCATTATGTGGCTCTCTTGGCCCCAGGGTTCGGATGAATTCGAGCATTTAATAACGGACCATTCCCACTTCAATTGGGCATATAGAGATAAACTACGATAACATGGCGCGCCGCTCTACTGATAAGGAAACCCTTCGTCTGCAAGTCCGATCCACACTTTATCGATTTTTTTTAAATTTGAATCCTCCAAAAGTGAGCTGAAGGTGAAACTCAATGTTCTGTCAGGAGGCCAAGCTTAAGGCAGTGCACCTATGTGCCCGTATATACAATGGTGGTCGACTCCCCAGCGTCGGAGACGGGGCAAGGCAACGAGGAGCTGCTCCGCTTCGCTCCGGACTCTCCGTGGAGCGTCATCTACGACATGGAGGCGATGTTCCCGGACAAGAAGTCTGAACTAAACCTGCCCGATAAGAATGATGAAGCGGTAACTCTATTCTTGTCTCTTCTTCTGCTTTTAATGAATGGCCTTTATCAAGGACATTGGGCGTCGCCTGAGGGACCGAGGATTTGACAACCGCTCTGGGGTTTTCATGGTAACGCCGATTTATTTCTTTGCTCCTGGCCCCAAACTAGGATACCCTGTGTCGTGGGAACCAGAAACAGCGACATGACACATAAACATCAAAGACCTGCCGTATTTTTTTCTTCCCCCCAGCCGGCGATCGAACCCGGGACCTCTCGCATTACTATGCGAGCATGCATAGCCACAACCTCTGCGCCAGAGGTCTTCGATGCGTTGTGCGGATTTTTGACATTGTATTTTATTTATGGTGTGCTAACTTACCTCTATTGAGGTTAAAGCTATTGTTAAGTGTATTGGAAAGATTATCTCGCGAGAATCTGGAAATTAACGTTTTTAGAAGTTCATTAGCACTACCGTGCACGATCTAAGTATTTTCTTCGGATGTGAAAGACTGTCCCTCTCTTCTTATCTAGAAACAAGGATGACGGATATAATATATAGGAAATAATAAGAAAATAAATAAGAAATTTCATTATAGTTTACCTTGGGTAGGTTCACCTTACCGGCTGTGTGTGTACTACATAGCAGGTGAGATGTTATAGCTATTGTTATTGCCCCAGCCAATAACCCAGCCCAATACCCCTTCTCTTGGCGCCTGAGTGCCGCTTGGAGGAAGAAGCGGCTCATAGGATCAAGAGAGATGCATAGTACATGGGCGACAGAGAGAGGTAACACTTAGCGCAGGCGTTCTTCTATTACGACTTCTATACATTCAATCGGGTTGTGATGTGATCTCGTCTTGTATCTTGCTCTTTTTGAAGACCTCGCATTCGCACGCTGGCCCGACGCCTGAGCGGAACGACAACCCTTAGCCGTTTGAGCCAGAGCAGGGGTTTACTTACACATTATTATTATACTTTGTATTAATTCACAGGACATATCCTCGATGACGGTGTCGGTGTCAGAGCTCCGCTCTCTCTCCGAACTCGGCATCGACATGGACTTCCTCAGCGAGATCGAGGTTTGTCAGAGCAGACACTATTTAGATTAACATTTATTCCATTACTTTTTAAAAAAAATGCCACCTAACATGTAAATTAGCAGCTCGATACGTGCTGTTGTACGTGGCTTTATAGTCTAAGACACGGTATAGGTGAACAACCACCCGCATCCGTTATTCTATCAGCAGTAAGATTATATGTTATCCAATGTAAAGGTGAGGTTAGATTTTCAGCATCTCGGACCATTAGGATATTTGAAAGATCTTGCAGCTCTGGCTACCCCTCATCGGAAACAGTAGTTTTTATATGTTTGCGAACGTTACAGGAGGACATCGCAGCGTCGCAACACGACTACGGTCTGAGCGGCGCTCTGCAACAGACCGGTGCCTTGATCAGCAAACTCAACGCCGCCCAGCACGAAAGGTACATAATAGTAGTTTATGTGACTGCTGCAGGGCATCCATACTCGAGAGTAGGCGAGTTTCATAATAATATCACTCGAGAGTTTTAATGCCTAATTATGTAATTGATTTATTAATGATGTAATTGAATATTTAAAATAATGCTATTGCTAACTTAAATACGATAATTAATGAGTAGATCACACCACACACAAACCCCAGTGGTTTCAGTGGTGTTCCCCTAATGAGTAACTATGTAAAATTTTGTGTAAATAAATAAATAAATAAAAAAAAAAATGTACAGTTACATACACTAGTTTATCTACACAAATATCATAATGTGTTCAGGAACCGCATGTTCGACCGGCATTGTGGCATTGAGGCATTGATCATTGCTCTGCAGTTGTTTAGCTTGTTCAGTAGTACCAACTTCACAGACAAACTAGGGGCGGCACGCAGGCGGGCGTCGGCGTTCTAAATTTGGATGTCATAATTTGATAAATTTTGGTACATTATGGTCATAATGATCAATATTCAGATAAGAAATGAGTTTTTACCATTATGCTGGTCGTAACGTGTGGTTTTTGGACGCAGTAAAGAGGGTTTATGATACGTGTGTAGATAAAGTATTTATTTTAAACTTTTTTGTCCTTTTTGTAAGTTCCTCCAGTCGGTGTGAACAGTCTCGAATAAAGTCGAATATCAAGGTGTCTGTCTCTGGCTATGTTCAATACGACAAAGAAGGAGTAAAAACTTTGATAAAATGGCAAGGGAACAGTACAGTCGCCATATGGAAAACTACATGTGTGAAGACCCCAAGGCTTTCTGGGGATATATTAAGTCCATGAGAGGCAACTGGTGCCCCCAAAACATAATAAAGGATGGGAAAGTGCTCTCGGCGGAGGAGATCGCTCAGGAGTGTGCACATTACTTCCATTCGATATACAACCGCGCCAAACTAGACGTCGATGAAGCCATGGCTGAGGGGTATGTGATTGCGACGCGTGTGCTACTCCTGGGGCCAGTGCGGAACGCTCTCAGGCGACTCAAGCCGAAACGGCCGGCTGGACCGGATGGCACTCCGACATATATTGTGAGGGATTGTCGGGAAGCGTTAGCGGAACCCTTGACATACATTTATAAAAGTGTCTGGAGCTAGAGACTTTTCCAGCGTGCTGGAAGGTTACCAGGGTAATACCTGTTCCGAAGAGCAAGGCCGGCTCACTGGTAGCAGTACTTTGTACGCCTGCGAATGTATTAGAATCGGTGCTCCAAAGGTGTTACTGGCGCAGGTAGATCCTCAGCCGTCAGATGCTCAACATGGTTTCAGGAAAGCTCGTAGTACGTCTAGTAATCAGTTGAATCTTAGGGCTCAAGTTGTCCTAGTATTTAAAGATGGAGGACAGGTAGATGCTGCATATTTGATTACAAAAAAGCATTAGATTTAGTGGATATTGATGTGCTACTGACAAAACTGGCAAACTTTGGTTGTACGCCTAAACTTCTTAACTTCTTCGGGTGACAGAACTCAATTTGAAGAATATGGTGGACACCGGTCGCAACCATATTTCACTAGATCAGGGGTAAGCCAAGGAAGTACGTTGGGGCCTCTTAAGTTTACAATAACGATAAATGACCTACCAAGATATGTTGAAAAAGCGGGTTGATTATAGTTCCCCGATGACCTCAAACTATGCTTGGCGGTAACTAGCAGTAGTGCCACTGTAAAATTACAAGAAGATATTGACCGGGTAGTGAAGTGTAGCAATACTAATAGTTTGGAATTTAATGTCTCCAAATGCGCATTAATTTCGTTCACGCGAAAAAAAAAACAATATTGAGTGAGTACAAAGTAGGTGGCACAGTAATCCAGCGTGTAAATAATCTTAAGGATCTGGGGGTTAGGTTGACGTCAGACCTGAATTTTAGAGGGCATATAGAAGGAATTTGCAACAAAGCATATCGAAATTTAGGGCTTATTTTGCGTACTGGGCGCACCTGCCTGGGGTCTTCCGCGTTGTATGTACTATATAATTCACTCGTTAGGTCACAACTCGAATCGAACTCAGTTATATCGGCACCACACAGTCTTATGTTGGAACGGACACAAAATTCATTCATAAATCATAAGGTATTTGTATTTGCGGCGGTAGATAGTATATCCCTTCTACCCTCTGAAATATCCTACTCTTTTTATAATGGGTAGGATATAATGAACTCCGGGTGAGAAGGAAAGTAGATTTGGTATCCCATGTGTTCAAGGTAGAATATCCAATGACGTTTTGTTGGATGAGGTGAGCCTGTGTGTGCTACGGGTACGTGAGGCGCCGCCGCCGCCAGCCGCCGCTGCTGTTGGTGCCGCGCACGCGCACTAACTTGCTCACGCACGCGCACTAACTTGCTCACGCACGCGCACTAACTTGCTCACGCACGCGCACTAACTTGCTCACGCACGCGCACTAACTTGTTCAAGCACGCGCACTAACTTGCTCACGCACGCGCACTTACTTGCTCACGCACGCGCACTAACTTGCTCACGCACGCGCACTAACTTGCTCAAGCACGCGCACTAACTTGCTCACGCACGCGCACTTACTTGCTCACGCACGCGCACTAACTTGCTCACGCACGCGCTGCGAGCTTTCAGAGCACTTAATATTTTCAGGGTTATCATGTCCGAATTCACAAGAACGTCAATATTTGTTTTTTGCTACATAGAGTTTAAGACAATATACTTAAGGATAGAATTTTAGATATTTTAAATAGATAGTTGTTTTTTTAGTAATTAGCATGTTTAACGTATCTACCGCATTATGTTTTGGCCTGTAATGGTAGGTATTTGTAGATAAATAAATAAATTTAAAAGAAACCCTGGATTCACTCGTGATAGGAAGTAACAGGCGATCGTGAATGTCATTATCATCAATCAGCCCACATTCACCCAGTGCTATTCCGGTCCTGAGCCGGTCCACATTCACTAACTACCAGCCGTGGCGATGATATCATCCAACCATCTGGCCGGTGGACTGCCCACTGGATGTCTTGTTTGAAGTCGCTTACCTGTTACTTGACTCGATGCTCAGTAAAATTGACGGGATTTGACATTTGCCAACGAAATCGATCACGAGACTTGTTGCGCGAAAAGTCAAACCGTATACATTTCCTGAGAGTCGAGTCGAGAGCTCAGTCAGCTGGCTTGATGTCGGGCCAACTCTCGCAGGCTGTCGCTGCCGCCGCCGGCGCACCTGTCGCTGGTGCCGCGCCCCTCCCCCACCGAGCGGCAGCTGGCCCGCGCTGCCGCTGCCGCGCTGCGCCAGCTCACTGCGCGTGTACCGCCGCAGCACGTGGCGCCGCTGCCGGCCGTGCGCCGGGCCATGGGCGTCACGCTCGCACACCTCGGTGAGTGCACAAGACAGAGCGAGAGAGACTGAGACCGAGATGAGTGTACGTAGCGAGACAGACACGTCGCCCCGTAAACACAGTCTCTCTCTCTCCCACTCGTTATTGGCACTGCCCCTGGGGATGATATTCAGCGAAAAATCTAAGCTTTTAAGTATATTTTCATAAAAAAAGTTACGACGTTTGACCGTAAGCGAGCTCAGATTTGTCTCGTTATCAGCCTAACTGCCTTTCGAGAGCTAATGTCATTGTTGTCCCCAGACACACCAATCACCGTGGACGATATCGAACTCCACGACAACTCGGACCTGGACTCGCGCTCTAGTTAGAGCGAGACAGCAGATTGAACATTCACTTGGTTATAAAGGGATAAGATATTAAGATAGGAGTGACCGATCTAAAGTCGCACCGTCTTATAACACCGTTTCCTCGACTGGAGCGTTGAACATTACATCAAACTAATTCAGTCGCGGACGAAACCGTTTTCGAGACTAGTTTTTGTATTGGGAAAGTCGTGCTCGTCTCGGCACCAAATAAATCGACGTACACACCGAAAAACCCCACTCTTAGAAAGGTATGAATGATCGAAAGCCTAGTTTGATAATAATGAGAATTCACGCAACGACTTGTTTCTTGAAAGCTGCGGTGTCAGAGCCTAACAATATTTGATGAATAAAATTTTGTAAAACATTTTTTGTTTATGTCATTAACGCCATTTATGAAAGGGCGACTTACCTACGACCTAGTTGATGAAAATGTATAGTAGTTTTAGTATAGACAGCTAGATGGCGACACGTGGATTGGCCCAAATACAAAAGAAATACTATGTGAGGGTCTACTGAACTGAACTGAACTGTTCGTGAAATGTCTAACAAATCACATTTCACGTAACCTTGTAACGGAAGGCACACAATATTATTTAATTTATTTATTTATTTAATACCTATTTCGTTAAAAATCATATTTATTGTTGTAATGACACCAGGCAATTTTTCGATTTATTTTAACTAAAAAATCTGAACACCGTTACCAGGATACGTCGGTGAACCCCTTTTTTATTAGGGTTCCGTACCCGAAGGGTTCCAAACTTGACCCCTACTAAGCCTCCGCTGTCCGTCCGTCCGTCCGGCACCGGGCTCTACCGGACCAACCGAAATAGGTAGACAGCTGAAATGTTTACAGAGGGTGTATTTCTATTACCGCTATAACAACAAATAAAACATACGGGTTTTTAAGTATTTAAAGTAGTACCCATACAAGAGATTATTTGTATGGCCATTTTCTTAGCCAATATGTTTTATTTGTTTATCGGTGAACTGAACGACTCAAGTATCAAGTTTTAGATCATATTTGATTTTATTTCTGTAAATAAGTTACTCAATTTCTATTCACTTCTGGTTTCAATGTCCAAAGAGTTTCGTTAACCTGAGTACATAATTCAATACTTAAATACTAATGCTCAAAACTCTTTCTTAATGTTTCGATGTACGGCCTTGAATGTAGTACTACCTAGTATTTAATATTTTATTATTATGAATTAAAAAGGTATACTCCTACAAAATACTGTCGTTTTACGTTTTCCTTGTATGGAACCCTTCATGTGCGGGTCCGTCATCCTACTCGCACTTGACCGGTTTTATCTTTAAACACTAGGGATTTTACCCAAAAAATCGATCGATGGATCGATCAAAAATATGCATATAAACACAACTCCTATCATTGCAGCTTTACGCTCAAAGTATGTCAAGTGGTCGTAAACAATGACTGCATTCAATTCAAAGGTTGTTTGAAATCAGTATCGATTCATACAATGTAATCGAGTTTTTTAGCTTGTCCACTTACTATCTATATCTAAGACCGACAGATGTCAAATGTGACCTGTTACAATGGCCATACAATATAATGCCTCTACTCTACGTGCTATAACCAAATAGTCATATCGGAGACTTTTTATACCTAAGGATTCTTCAGTCAGGTGTCAAACCGAATTTTAAAAAGAGAGTAATTAAACCTAGCCTTTTCTATGGCTAGGTTTGTCAGATTTGGAATGGATCCTTGGGAATTCGGCTGGCGTTTAGGTCCTATCAGATTTGAAGTTGGAACGTTGGACGTTGCATCAAACAAGTCACGGACTAAACCGTTTTCAAGACTAGTTTTTATTTATATCGGGAAAGTCGTGGTCGTCTCGACACCGAATAAATCGACGACCACACCTAAAAAATTCTTTTCTAGAAAGGGATGGATGATCGAACGCCTAGTGTGATAATGATGAACATTTATGCATCGACGTGTTTCTTGAAAGCTGAGTTGTCGGAGCCTCACAATATTTTTTGAACTTGTAAAGCATTTTTTGTTGTATGACATTAACGCCATCTATGAAAGGTTGACTGAAACTCGCTAGAGGTTGGTTACGGTTTGACATCATTAGTTTTAGTATTGACAGCTAGATGGCGACACGTGGATTAGCCCAAAACAATGTAAGGGTCTCCTAAGATCATTGTAAAAATCACATTTCACGTAACCTTCACAACAACAAAGTAGCCTTGTAACGGAAGGCACATTATATAATTTAATTTTTAATTTAACTAATTACACTAGGTTACGGCGGTGAACCCTTTTTCTTTTTACCCGAAAAAGATTAGATTGTTACCCGAAAAAGTGATTGATCGATCAATCGATCGAAAAATGTTGAGTGCAAAGATGACTGCATTCAATTCACAGATGTTTGAAGTGGGTATCGATTCATTCAATTTAATCGTTGTGTTTAAGCTAGTCACCTTACTATCTATGAAGCTAACCCCCAGTTTCCGAAAGAGTTGTCAAATGTAACTAGCAATTAATCGATCATTAATTCGAAATAGCGGCATGTGATTGGCTGAAATGCGTTTAACAAGAGTTTAACAAGTTGTCACAGCTAATTTTCCTTTCAGAAACCGGGCGTAAGACTTACAGATGTCAAATGTGACCTGTAACAATGGCCCTGCTATAGTATGCCTCAACACTACGTGGTGTAACCAAAGTCGTCATTTCGGAGGATGTTTATACCTACAGATTCTTCAGGTATTAAAACTAATCTTAAAAAGAGAGTTTGAAAATGAAACCTAGCCTAGAAATTCTATTTCTAGGTTTGTCAGATTTGGAGTGGAACCTTTAATATTCGGCTGGCCTTTAGGTCCTGTCAGATTTCAAGTTTGAACGAATATAAAGAGTGAATGTTGCATCAAAGAAATCCAGTCATGGACGAACCCGTTTTCAAGATTAGTTTTAATATTGGGAAAGTCGTGCTCGTCTCGAGACCGAATAAAAAGACCACACCGAAAAAACCCAGTCCTAGAAAAGTAGGGATGATCGAACACCTTGTGTGATAGATAATCATGAACATTCGGACTTGTTTCTTGAAAACTGCGGTGTCAAAGCTTAACAATATTTTATGAACATTAATAAATAAATAATAACTTTATAAAACTTTTTTTTATGACGCTAACGCCACCTATGTATGGGTGACTGAAACTAACTAGAGGTTGGTTACTGTATGATATCATTAGATAGAGTTTCAGTATCGACAGCTAGGTGGCGAAACATGGATTGGCACAATGCAAAGGAAACTACGTAAGAGTCTACAATATGTTGCGGCGTGGCGAGGTGGAGTTCCTATGTATACTAAGGTCATTACAAAACCCATTTTACTCTATGATTTTACTTAACTTTTACAACAACAATCTAACCTTGTACCTGAAGGTAAACAATATTATTGATTTTTTCTTAGTTATAACTGCATAATTCTTTGCCTTTTTAGTAAAAAAAAAAACCATAATCTTCCTATCATTCATATAAACGTGGTGACCACAGCGCTCACACTACAAGAGGTGCAGATAAACTGGCCAACTTCCCTTATAAATTAGAAAAAACGGCAAAAATAATACCGGTGGTGAGCCCGAAGTCCTGACTAGGGACCGGACGACTTTGCTGATGCCCCGAGCTTCGCAATCTTCAAACATAAATTAAACAGTCGCTTCTAAAAAAATAATTCCACGAAGAATTTATAAATTTTACATAATGATTATGATGATATTGTTCTGGCACTACGTTGTGGGATTTATTATGGATAGTTCTCATAATATTAACCCCTCAGTTACTACCGGCGGCATTAGCTAACGCAACTTTTCCATTACAGGTTTTAAATTTTATTACCATGGTATTAGGGTTTAAAATCGCGATCCGTCTCAACTACCCTCGGGTTTCGAGTAGATAACTTGCATATTTACTATCAAAACACCGAAGGCCTGCGAACGAAAACAATATTATTTAAGCGTAATTTATATTTGAGCTCATATGATGTGGTTATTTATATTTGAGCTCATACGATGTGGTTATTTTATATTTGAGCTCATACGATGTGGTTATTTATATTTGAGCTCATACGATGTGGTTATTTATATTTGAGCTCATACGATGTGGTTATTTATATTTGAGCTCATACGATGTGGTTATTTATATTTGAGCTCATACGATGTGGTTATTTATATTTGAGCTCATACGATGTGGTTATTTTATATTTGAGCTCATACGATGTGGTTATTTATATTTGAGCTCATACGATGTGGTTATTTATATTTGAGCTCATACGATGTGGTTATTTATATTTGAGCTCATACGATGTGGTTATTTATATTTGAGCTCATACGATGTGGTTATATTTGAGCTCATACGATGTGGTTATTTATATTTGAGCTCATACGATGTGGTTATATTTGAGCTCATACGATGTGGTTATTTATATTTGAGCTCATACGATGTGGTTATTTATATTTGAGCTCATACGATGTGGTTATATTTGAGCTCATACGATGTGGTTATTTATATTTGAGCTCATACGATGTGGTTATTTATATTTGAGCTCATACGATGTGGTTATTTATATTTGAGCTCATACGATGTGGTTATTTATATTTGAGCTCATACGATGTGGTTATTTATATTTGAGCTCATACGATGTGGTTATTTATATTTGAGCTCATACGATGTGGTTATTTTGTATTTGAGCTCATACGATGTGGTTATTTATATTTGAGCTCATACGATGTGGTTATTTATATTTGAGCTCATACGATGTGGTTATTTATATTTGAGCTCATACGATGTGGTTATTTATATTTGAGCTCATACGATGTGGTTATATTTGAGCTCATACGATGTGGTTATTTATATTTGAGCTCATACGATGTGGTTATATTTGAGCTCATACGATGTGGTTATTTATATTTGAGCTCATACGATGTGGTTATTTATATTTGAGCTCATACGATGTGGTTATTTATATTTGAGCTCATACGATGTGGTTATTTATATTTGAGCTCATACGATGTGGTTATTTATATTTGAGCTCATACGATGTGGTTATATTTGAGCTCATACGATGTGGTTATTTATATTTGAGCTCATACGATGTGGTTATTTATATTTGAGCTCATACGATGTGGTTATTTATATTTGAGCTCATACGATGTGGTTATTTATATTTGAGCTCATACGATGTGGTTATATTTGAGCTCATACGATGTGGTTATTTATATTTGAGCTCATACGATGTGGTTATTTATATTTGAGCTCATACGATGTGGTTATATTTGAGCTCATACGATGTGGTTATTTATATTTGAGCTCATACGATGTGGTAATTTATTTGAGCTCATACGATGTGGTTATTTTAACCGAAACATGGTTATTGGACAACATCTTGGATTCTGAACTTTTTGGTAATAATTACGTTTTTGGGCGCTGCGACCGGCCGGAACTATAACTTAACTAAACAGACGAGGGGTGGAGTATATATTATTGCTGTACGTAAGGAAACACAAAGTATATCTCAACCTACCTACCAATCTTCAGCTGAGGATTACAGGAGGAGGGTTACCGTATCAATGAAGCAAAAACATAAATCCCTACTTAACATTCATCTTCTGCTGCTTATATATGTCACCGTAAGACAGTCAAAACCGTTAGTTGACCAACTAATGGTCTTTTTCTCGTAACTTGGTCAACTATCGACAGATAGCAAACTGCAGCGTACTATATGACGCGTTATTTCATCAACTAACGGTTAAAACCGTTAAATTGTAAACTGGTTTAAACTTGAGTTGTAACGAAATACCAGGGCAAACACTGCGGTAGCTTAAGTGAAGACTAGAGGGGGCGAGCGCAGCGAAGCTTAGGTTGACATGTAAGAACAAAATTAACGTAAATTCTAAACCCTGTTGATCTTGTTTACAATCTGTCGATAGTTGATCAACTACCGCGTTAGTTTATCAACTTACGGTTTGACTATCTTCCGCTGATATATATAAGCAGCAGAGATGAATGTTAAGGGATTTATGTTTTTGCTTAATTGATACGGTAACCCTCCTCCTGTAATCCTCAGCTGAAGATTGGTAGGTAGGTTGAGATATACTTTGTGTTTCCTTACGTACAGCAATAATATATACTCCACCCCTCGTCTGTTTAGTTAAGTTATAGTTCCGGCCGGTCGCAGCGCCAAACAACGTAATTATTACTAATATATGTTATATTGTATCCTGTCCAGTTCAAACTCTTTATGTATATTTATCTATACTCTGTATCTATACGTGAAAACCTTTAATCGGTCTTCTGTGTTATAGTATTGTACCTATCCAATATTAATGTGCCTTTGGTTTTCCTTTTAAATAAATAAATAATATTCTATATTCTACCAATTAACATTACATTGTACTCGTACGGACAGTGATAATAATTGTGCCGGACCTCACGTATTTCAGCAATAACATTCAGCCCTCACAGATATGGGGAAATATCTCATCATTTACTTTGACTTATACTATTTACTAACAAGTACCAGCGTAGTATATAAGCTAGGATTGCATTCCAATCAAATAGACATACATTAACTGAGCATGCTGTAACAACCCTTTTATTCCGTCTCCTGTCGGTTGCCACTCTGTGTCGGCGAAATAATTTTGTGATAAATTGTAATGGTTTTTTTTATTCTAATTTTATTTTATTAATGTCATGCATTCTGTTTGACATATACCGTGTTACCACAAAAAATATTAAACAGCGTTTTACCTCAAAACAAACGTCAAATTCCATACGTTTTGATTTTGAACAAGTGTTGAACAGTAGTTTTTTTTTTGTGGTAAGACCCGTTATAATTTATTACCAAAAATTATCTTATGTCTCATATTTATTGTAATAATGACAAAAGAGGGCAATTTTTTATTTACTATCACTAATAAACTTTTCTAAACAACTTCGGTTCTAAATAACTGACTCCGTTACAAGGTTACGTCGGTGAACCCTTTTTCTATTTTAAACACTAGGGATGTTACTCAAAAAAACGATCGATCAATTGATAAAAAATAATTCAATGCAATGCATTCAATTCACAGATGTTTGAAGTCGGTTTCGATTCATTCAATTTAATCGATGTTTTGAAGCTGGTCACCTTATCTATGAAGCTTAGACTGACATATAGGATTATACCTAAGGTTTCTTCAGTCCGGGGTCACAAATAATCATAAAAAGAGAGTTTGAAAATGAAACCTAGACTATTGTATGGCTAGATCTGTCAGATTTGGAATGAAACCTTTGGCATTCGGCTGGCCTTAAGGTGGTGGCAGATTTCAAGTTGTGAGTTATGGTTCCTTAACCAATTTTGAAGCCTTGGTAATTGTTTTTTTTTTAACTTGTTCACACGATTCGGATAGCCGTGAGTAATATTCGTGTCATTTATGTCATTCGAAGTTCGGCTTGAATTTCGATTTGATATGCTCCATGAGGAATATTCTGAAGGATACGCCCAATATCCCCATCTCCTGTTTTTTAGCCCCTTCCAGCGACCACCTGACATCGCGAATCGTCGCACTTGAACCGGTCACCGTCCGGCCGTCCCTAAACATTGAATCGACGCGTGCGCAGCGTGTGAGGCGCGTGCGCGTGCGCGTGCGGATGGGTGGGAAATTAAGCAGCACACGGCAGCGGAACTTAGAATTTCACTTTCAGCCAATTTTGATAGGAATAATAGTTTTTTTTAAAAAAAGCCTATCAGTCAATATTTGTGGGACTAACAGAGCAACATATAGATTAACAGATTTTGTGATCATTTCGTGCGATTTTTCTAGCGAAAATAAAAACATCAATAGTACTTAGTACAATCGAACCAACTGAATCATGACCCACTTGCCTGATAATTCGTTTGAAACTTTCAAACTTGTAAGATCTATCGTAATGTCAGTGTCTAATCAAATGATAACAAGTTCGTTACCAAGGAAATAAACCTTCAAGCGAATTTCGACCTACTTGCAGTTAAGGGGTTTAGCAAAATAAGCTTATAGTGGGACATGATTCAGATGGTTCGATAGTACATTACTGCCGTGGCGAGGAAATGCAGGACGAGTATTCAATAATACGAGTCAGGTAATTGCCGTTTCCGCCGAGGCTTGCTTGTATGGTGCATTACTCAGAAAAATACAAGGAAATAAATGAAAATTATATTAAAAAAAACATTTTTCAATTCTCCAAGCCATGAAATTCTCGTAAGCTTTTGTATGCCTTTCCCTTGGACTTATTTGGTAACATTAATGGTCAATTTGGCTTCCGCTCTTTAAATTGGAGAAGCACATTGAATCTCCATTTCACTCTCATTAAAACTAATTCAATAAAATAGAGACGTTTTACCTGAAAATAAAACGTTTATTAAATACTTACCATATTCAGGGCCTAATTAAAGACATGAGAAGACATCCTTGATTTTCAGTGCTAAACTAGTGACGTATATCCGGTCCGTCCGTTCCCGCCCCCGGATGTTCGGTTAAGCCGCGTGGTACCTTGTTTGCGCGCGCGCCCCACCACACCACCGAGGCAGTTCGGATTGTTGAATTCGAATTTAGCTTCACTGGATCTCTCATGTCCACCAGGCAGATTTAAAAAATATTAGGCCCTGAATATGGTAAGTATTTAATAAACGTTTTATTTTCAGGTAAAACGTCTCTATTAAATATCTTGACCGATATTCAGGGCCTAATTAAAAACATGAGAGACGTGTTTGATATCGCCTGGTGTTGGTGGACGCTAATGTGATTCGTAAACATACATATTTAAATAAAAGTAGGTAAGTTTATGTTGTGACATACAGAAATTATGAATGATTCAGGTATTTTGATAAACAAGTAAGTATCTATCTATAATTTATTCGGACTGATCGATGATCCCTTAGGAAGAAACCTAAAGTTTACATGTACTGTATGTAGGTTAGGTACTATGACTTATGACATTATTGTATCTGTTCTGTATTGCTTTCTGTTAAGATGAGGTGATTAGTGTGGTTTAAGGAAATAAAATTAACTTGTAACTTATAAACACCTGTTTATAAGTTACAAGTTAATTTTATTTTCGCCCCGCTGTCTTCATTATCCCGTCCTAAGTGACCATTAAAATTCATTTTTAGGCTCTGTGGCCGCGCGCCCCGCTTGCCGTCGCAGGGTTAACAATATGTAGGTATTTTAGACGGCCATTGTAGGCAAATTACTGCGGGCATCAGATCAGTGAGGAATCGCGCCAGGTCTGAGCCTGTAGGTTTATGTGAATGTACCTTGTGAGTTATGGCCCAGTTTCGCCAACGGGTCCAAGCTGGTTTATACGTTCTAAGAGTGGATTCACGCCAGCTCGAACGGAGCAGAGCTTTTTGTTCCTCGCTCCAGTGACTTAGGTGTTCTTGCCAACCCCACATCTCCATATCTCCAGCGTCATCTCCGATATGTTGGGGGGCGGACGTCCTGTCGTTACATCGACTATGACCTGCGACAGGTTCCTCATCGTGAATGGGGGTGACAATGCGCGGCTCTTCAGGTCTGGTCTCCAGTAAACTTTGTGCCATCTCGGGGCTACAATCAGGTACACACCCAGTGCATTGTTTAAGTGCGTCAATACTCTGGGAATGAGATAAGGCGGCGGGAACAGCCATGCCAACTTGAAATCCCACTTGCTGCCTAGAGCATCGTACATGCTCGCCTGGTTGTCGGTTCTGTCCAGTGTACAGTACGTTGGAACCACGTTAGCTCTCCTGGAAGCAAAAAGATCGATTACGGGGGTTCCCCACTTGGCAAACACGACCTTTGTTATGTTTGACAGGAGATGCCATTCTGGTGGGTCTTTGAGACGTGATAAATGGTCTGCTTCGCAGTTGTAGTTCCCTGCTATGTGATAGATGGACATGTGAATGTTGTTATGGTCCAGTACTTGTAGCACTTTCATTGCCAGCTCCGTAAGGGCTATAGATTTCGCCCCTCCCTCTTTTCTTAGATAAGAGACGACAGTTTTGTTGTCGCACTGTATTAGCAGCGACTGTGAGCTCAGGAGCTGATAATGACGTCGTAAAACATTTAATATGGCCAACATCTCCTTGTAGTTGCAATGAAGGTTCTGCTGTGAGGGTAGCCATGAGCCTGTTATTGAGATTTCGTTTAATTTGGCCCCCCAGCCGATGTCGCTGGCATCTTTTGTTAGGTAATGAGACGATAGTGGGACATGAAGTAGAGTACTCTTCTGACAATTCAACTGCCACCATTTTAACTCGACTAGGGCTTTCGCAACTAGAGGAAAGGTTTTTGTCATCTTTAGTTTCAAGGCCTTGTTGGCCTGTAACTGTAAATACCGGTAATTTAGACGACCCCTCGGTACAGCAAAACTGGCAAAGTTCAGCAGGCCAATGAGACATTGTAACTCTTTGACGGACGTTGTCCGTGTTATCAAGATTTTGGATACCGTGCAATGTATTTTTGCTACTAACCTCTGAGGAATGTATTTCGCGTTCTGCCATGTGTTCCACACAATGCCCAGGTATTCCACTGCCTTCTGTGGGTTGCAAACAGATTTGTCTGTGTTCACTTGCCAGCCTAGGTGGGCGAGCGTGTTCAGTGTCAACGACACTTGATTTATGAGAGTGGCTTTGTTTTGATGGGCCAGCATAAAATCGTCGAGATACACGATGATCCGGATACCGTGATCGCGGAGGTATTGTGCTATCCAGTTGGTGATTGAGGCGAATATTCTCGGTGCTGAACAAAGGCCGAAGGGTAGGCACGTCATTTCCAGTATTTGTGGGTTTTTGTCGCTGTACAGAAGGCGGAGAAAGCTTCTGTGGCCTTCGAATACAGGGACATGGAAGTATGCCTGGTGAATGTCCACTTTGGCCAACCAATCCTTGGGTTGTAGAAAATCCGTTACCCGATGAACATTTATTAGTCTGAAAAGTCGAGTGTTGACGTATTGGTTCAGATTTTTTAAGTTGAATATGGGCCTCCGTGTGCCGTCGCTCTTGGGGCGCAGGAATATCGGGGAAATATAGCTGGGCGCACCTTTTCTAGCACACCCTGCGAGATCATGTTTTTCATTATTTTCAACATTTGTTCTGATTCTGGTGTTTTCACACTGCGACTGTTTGGAATGTGCAATGGTGGTTTCAACACAAAAGGAATGCGGCATCCTTGTATAATTTTTAGAATGTATGTGGGAGCTTCCAAATGTTTCCAACGATCGTAGTACATGCGGAGTTGTCCGGCGTGAAATTTTGCATGCATGTGCATGGCATAGTCTCCTATCCCGGTGGGATGAGGGAGAACGTCTGGGTTGATAATCCCTTCCTGACCTGTCGGGTAGACCACGGCCGCGTGAACCCCGCGCGCCTCGCCCGCGAAACGAATTATTATTTATCCTGCCTCGGGCCGAAGTATGATACTGGCTTTGATTATGATATTGCGCGCGATTGTTATAAGTTGCGGCCTGTTTCTGCGTCTGACTGCGGGTAGAAGTGGAAGGCTCGTACTGTGGCACAGTATTGTAGCGAGACTTTCCTTCCACCCAAAACACATTTTTAACTCCACCCGCTTTTTCCAATAAAGCATTAAATTTGTCGGCTTCAAATAGATGAGAACCTGACGGCCCAATTTTGCGTAATGTATTTTTGTGGTACTGGTCTTTTACTGATGAGAGTATGTCTTCTCTGCGATATTGAATAAGTTCAGCCCGGTGTCCACAGACGAGCTGGAGAGCGTCGTTTGAAATCTTGCTATACTCACCATTGGCCAACATTTCTTTGAGCTTTGTATGGATATCGTCGACTAGTAGGTTTTTGACCTGATGCGCTCAGGCTAGAAAGGCTTGTAATTCACTCAAAAGCGCGTCGCGCTGTTTGAGCAATGCATAGGAAATGCCGGCAAAAGCCTTTTCCATGTTTAAGGTAGTTTTAGATGTATCGTACCTCTTTATCTCGTCATTAGCTTCAAGATTAGTGAAACCCGGCGCAAATAAATAGTGTTTTTGGACGTCGGCATATCGGACGTTAATCTAGTCCTGGCTATTGAATCGCTGCAAATCTTTTAATTGTTGTGTTAGTTCGGGAGACGCCTGCGGTACAGCGGGCTCCTTGGTTTTTGTACCAGTAAAAATGTTAAGATCGACCTCGAAAGCCGAGTCAATGTTGGCGGGCTCGGACTCCTCAACGTGACCTTCGTAGAGGTCTCCACTAACATTAGGGTCAATCAAGTCATGCCGTGGTTCACAATCATATTCGTGAAATTCCTGTGTAGCAGTAAGTTGACTTTTAAGATCTTTAATCTCGTTAAAAAGAAGATCGAACTTACGTTCCTTGATGCGTTTGCGCCGTCGGTACCGCTTCTTGCGATCGTCGCTTTCCGAGAAACTCAACTAGGACGAACTAGAATTGTCGGAGTCCGAAGAGCTCACCGGTTTCCGCCTTTTCTTGCCTTTATCCTTACGCGCCGCCACGTGCTCCAAACTGGACGGAACCTCCGGGGTTTCTTGCTCCATTTTACACAAATGAACGGTCACACCGTTGGGTATCTTTTATTTGCCTGCAATAAATCAGAAAATTCTAAGAAATTCTTTAACGAACAGTTGGTTATAATATGCAAAAGAAGTTCTCACGTCACGATGTATAGATTTTTGGCGGGCCGTACTCAGGAGCTGAGCAGCGACTGTGCCGTGCGAAAATCAAGACGCCAATGAAGCTAAATTCGAATTCAACAATCCGAACTGCCTCGGTGGTGTGGTGGGGCGCGCGCGCAAACAAGGTACCACGCGGCTTAACCGAACATCCGGGGGCGGGAACGGACGGACCGGATATACGTCACTAGTTTAGCACTGAAAATCAAGGATGTCTTCTCATGATTTTAATTAGGCCCTGAATATCGGTCAAGATATTTAATAGTTGTTCTAACACACACTTTCTTTTTAGTCTATTTTCCCGCAATTTTTTTCGTATGCTTTTTTTAGGCAAGGGTACCTCGATGATACAGCCTAGTGATATGTACCTATACCCGACAGGGTTGCCAGATATCAGCTAACTCTTTTCGCCTAATTTTGACCACCGGTAGCCTGAATCGCCTGATAATATTGTTTTGTTAAGTACCTTACATTTTAAGCTAGGTAGCCTAAATTGAGCCCAAATACAGAAGTAACATAAAAAAATCTCAAGTGCGAGGACTCTTATGTTCGAAATTCAAATAAGTCGGCACTGGCATATTGTATTTTCGAACGTAATATTAAAATTTCCACACATGTGAAAATTATGAATGCATACTGACTGATAATCAAGACCAACAAACTAGAGATGGGTCGGTACGCGTTTGTGCGATACTGAACCGAAATTAGATATTGCATACCAATACCTGATTTTAAAACTATATATTGTAATATCTATGTATTGGAGATGCGGCGCGCACGTGCGGTTTGAATACCTACGAATCCTACGATGCATTATTTACTTGATATACCTAGATATGTATTTTGATGAGGCTTCGGTTTAATCTACCTAACATGTTACGGAACCAGTAGTATTTGGAGTTTCAAACCACAATAAGTTTATGAAACCGTTCGCTAACACTAATACCTACATAGATACAGGTACACGAAAACAACACGAACAAAGCGGTACGCGCGCGCCGCGAATACATAGTTTTTTACATACATGGATATCGAGGATCGCAATATCTGATATTCGGTTTCGACTCAATATATAGATATTAAATCTATATACGGTTTGAACCGCCCACTTCTACAACAAACTAGTAAAAATAACAACTGCATTATTACGAGAACACGTTGAACACGAGCCGTGACAGATTTTATGGTACACTTTAACAGTAACAAAAAAAAAAACTTCATTATTTTTAATGTAGCGGCAACAGAAATACACATTCTGTAAAAAATCAAGACTATCAATGACGGTTCATGAGATAAAGCCCGCTGGCAATGCACGGACGGACGGACGGATGGACGGGCAGACGGACAACGGAGGCTTAGTGCTATGGTCCCGTTAGGCACCCTTCGTGTGCGGAACCCTAAAGACTGGCTTTCCTAGAGACTTGCTTGCTCATCATATATTTAAACTACCTAAAATATTCAAGGGTAATTAATAAATAAATAAATAAAAAGGGTAAGCTGTTAAAGCTCCCGTTTGTTCCCGAAAACCGCGTGAACCTTTCAACTGAGTTTTTAGCCTTTTTTAGAGCAAACAGTGAGGTTATTCCACTCCAAGCCTCTCTGGTGAAAGAAAATTATCGGGTAATTTAATGGGTCATTGGCTGCTTCCCGTTAATCTTACACGTTTATGGAGTTCATTGATCGCACCAAAATTGAAGAGATAAATAACCCCCGATAATATTGAAACAAATACTTATAGCTGCTTCTGAAGAAATGTTTAAGAATCCTGTTTAAACTCATGATGCTCTATCAGAATTAGAATCTCTGCCGAAGTAGTAAAAATAGGCGTAGTACAGCTCCAATAGCCGGTATTAAAGTTTTGTATTTCAGTATTTCATTGCATAGACGTGTGCAGGGCCTTTAATTGGCTGACCATGTTTTGGGGGATTATGTACCCATCAATATAAACAACTTTCCCGAAGAAACAAATGGTCGCAAATTAAAAAAAAATAACGTTCCTCAGAATGACCCTCGTTGTTCAATGTTCCTCATTGACCCGATCAGCTGATTGCAAGTCATAGTCATAGTCATAGTACTTTATTACTGTAGATATTTACATATACTTAGCAAACGTCAATTTTTGCCTCTTCTCTACATTGGACAACTGTGGGAGAAGAAGGGCGTAGAAACTCCCACAGATTGATTTTTAGATCTCTTTTAAAAATAGGTTGTGCTTAACTAATACAAATATGAAAAAAATAATTGTTATGATTAATAAGCAGGAATAAATAATTTCAGAACTATTAATAGCAAGGTCTGTGTTGAGCCAGATTAACCCCATACAGTCCTGTCATTTAAGCAAGTTACTATGGGAGCCACAATTTTTCTATTCTTTTGCGACCATTTTCTTGGGTAAAGTAGTTCATAACTTTGGGTACTTCATTCCCCAAAATAAGCCAGCTAATTAAATGTCACCATGTATATGTTTTGAGTTCTCGAAAACTGCACTAATGTTTTCGATGAAATTTTCTAAAGGGATTTTTTGGGGGTAAAATCTATCTAACTAGGTGTCATAAATATCTGAGAAAACGCGTTTTTCGAGTTTACATACTTTTTGATCTCTTCTGCGCAATAGAATCAGTAATTTCACTTGATGAAAATGAAAATAATGCAGAAATTCCAATGACAAAAATAGTAGATTGTTAACCATGGATGGGAAGTGACGCATTTCACCGGAGATAATTATTTTCTTTATTCGAAAGTCGAATCGTTTGGCGCGTAAATTTGAAAAAGAATAATCTAAGTTCTTTTGTTTTTGTTTCATAGCCATGCCAGATTGATCCGAGTGATTTTGCAAACATGGACTAAATTGGTCATCGATACTCGTATGTCATACAATACTTTCATTTGAAATGTTTTGACGACCTCTGTGATGCGAGAGGATCCAGGTTCGATCTCTGGCTAAAGAAAAATAAAACCCCAGGTCTTGGATGTTTATATGTGTGTGACGTCGCTGTTTTTGGTTCCCACGACACAGGGTATCCTAGTGTGGGGCCATGCAGAAGCAATGTATTTGCCTGTATGTAAATTAGTTTAAGTCCAACCCATATTAAGTTGAGCTGGATTCAACTCTGGGATTGTCTGCTCCTTCATTCACAGAATAAAATTTTGGGTCGCTGAGTTCAAAAGAGGTCGAATGAGCTGCCAAGATGAACATCGAACGGTCGACCAATTGAAATGACTACACCAGAAATATTGAAAAAAATCAAAAACTAATATTTGAGGACCGTAGGCTAAAAGTGCGCGAGTTAGCAGACATTGTAGGGATTTCAAAAAGTGCTATATATGTCACCGGAGAATAATACGATCCGCAAGTTAATAAATTTCCTAGGAAATTTATAAACTTCCTTCTAGATTATATTAGGCCTGGTTTAGGTTAGGTTAGGTTATATTAGGTTAGGTTAGGTTAGGTTAGTATGTTTATAAACTTGCGGAAAAAAAATAGGAAATTTATAAACTTGCGGATCGTATTATTTTCCGGTGACATATACATCACATATTCACTGAAAACTTGGTCATCAAAAAACTGTGCGCACTATGGGTGGCGCGATAGCTCACCATTGAACAAAAGCAGCCACGTGAGGAAGTTCCGATGCAGTGAACAAAAGCAGCCACGTGAGGAAGTTCCGATGCAGTGAACAAAAGCAGCCACGTGAGGAAGTTCCGATGCAGTGAACAAAAGCAGCCACGTGAGGAAGTTCCGATGCAGTGAACAAAAGCAGCCACGTGAGGAAGTTCCGATGCAGTGAACAAAAGCAGCCACATGAGGAAGTTCCGATGCAGTGAACAAAAGCAGCCACGTGAGGAAGTTCCGATGCAGTGTTTGAACAAAAGCAGCCACGTGAGGAAGTTCCGATGTAGTGAACAAAAGCAGCCACGTGAGGAAGTTCCGATGCAGTGAACAAAAGCAGCCACGTGAGGAAGTTCCGATGCAGTGAACAAAAGCAGCCACGTAAAGAAGTTCCGATGCAGTGAACAAAAGCAGCCACGTGAGGAAGTTCCGATGCAGTGAACAAAAGCAGCCACGTGAGGAAGTTCCGATGCAGTGTTTGAACAAAAGCAGCCACGTGAGGAAGTTCCGATGCAGTGAACAAAAGCAGCCACGTGAGGAAGTTCCGATGCAGTGTTTGAACAAAAGCAGCCACGTGAGGAAGTTTCGTTGCAGTGTTTGGACAAAAGCAGCCACGTGAGGAAGTTCCGATGCAGTGAACAAAAGCAGCCACGTGAGGAAGTTCCGATGCAGTGAACAAAAGCAGCCACGTGAGGAAGTTCCGATGCAGTGTTTGAACAAAAGCAGCCACGTGAGGAAGTTTCGATGCAGTGTTTGAACAAAAGCAGCCACGTGAGGTAGTTTCGATGCAGTGAACAAAAGCAGCCACGTGAGGAAGTTCCGATGCAGTGAACAAAAGCAGCCACGTGAGGAAGTTCCGATGCAGTGAACAAAAGCAGCCACGTGAGGAAGTTCCGATGCAGTGAACAAAAGCAGCCACGTGAGGAAGTTTCGATGCAGTGAACAAAAGCAGCCACGTGAGGAAGTTCCGATGCAGTGAACAAAAGCAGCCACGTGAGGAAGTTCCGATGCAGTGAACAAAAGCAGCCACGTGAGGAAGTTCCGATGCAGTGTTTGAACAAAAGCTGCCACGTGAGGAAGTTTCGATGCAGTGTTTGAACAAAAGCAGCCACGTGAGGAAGTTTCGATGCAGTGTTTGAACAAAAGCAGCCACGTGATGAAGTTCCGATGCAGTGTTTGAACAAAAGCAGCCACGTGAGGAAGTTTCGATGCAGTGAACAAAAGCAGCCACGTGAGGAAGTTCCGATGCAGTGTTTGAACAAAAGCAGCCACGTGAGGAAGTTCCGATGCAGTGAACAAAAGCAGCCACGTGAGGAAGTTCCGATGCAGTGAACAAAAGCAGCCACGTGAGGAAGTTCCGATGCAGTGAACAAAAGCAGCCACGTGAGGAAGTTCCGATGCAGTGAACAAAAGCAGCCACGTGAGGAAGTTTCGATGCAGTGAACAAAAGCAGCCACGTGAGGAAGTTTCGTTGCAGTGTTTGGACAAAAGCAGCCACGTGAGGAAGTTCCGATGCAGTGTTTGAACAAAAGCAGCCACGTGAGGAAGTTTCGATGCAGTGTTTGAACAAAAGCAGCCACGTGAGGAAGTTTCGATGCAGTTTTTGAACAAAAGCAGCCATGTGAGGAAGTTCCGAAGCAGTGAACAAAAGCTGCCACGTGAGGAAGTTCCGATGCATTGTTTGAACAAAAGCAGCCATGTGAGGAAGTTCCGAAGCAGTGAACAAAAGCTGCCACGTGAGGAAGTTCCGATGCTGTGTTTGAACAAAAGCAGCCACGTGAGGAATTTCCGATGCAGTGTTTGAACAAAAGCAGCCACGTGAGGAAGTTCCGATGCAGTGTTTGAACAAAAGCAGCCACGTGAGGAAGTTTCGATGCAGTGTTTGAACAAAAGCAGCCACGTGAGGAAGTTTCGATGCAGTTTTTGAACAAAAGCAGCCATGTGAGGAAGTTCCGAAGCAGTGAACAAAAGCTGCCACGTGAGGAAGTTCCGATGCATTGTTTGAACAAAAGCAGCCACGTGAGGAAGTTCCGATGCAGTGTTTGAACAAAAGCAGCCACGTGAGGAAGTTCCGATGCAGTGAACAAAAGCAGCCACGTGAGGAAGTTCCGATGCAGTGAACAAAAGCAGCCACGTGAGGAAGTTCCGATGCAGTGAACAAAAGCAGCCACGTGAGGAAGTTCCGATGCAGTGAACAAAAGCAGCCACGTGAGGAAGTTTCGATGCAGTGAACAAAAGCAGCCACGTGAGGAAGTTTCGTTGCAGTGTTTGGACAAAAGCAGCCACGTGAGGAAGTTCCGATGCAGTGTTTGAACAAAAGCAGCCACGTGAGGAAGTTTCGATGCAGTGAACAAAAGCAGCCACGTGAGGAAGTTCCGATGCAGTGTTTGAACAAAAGCAGCCACGTGAGGAAGTTCCGATGCTGTGTTTGAACAAAAGCAGCCACGTGAGGAATTTCCGATGCAGTGTTTGAACAAAAGCAGCCACGTGAGGAAGTTCCGATGCAGTGTTTGAACAAAAGCAGCCACGTGAGGAAGTTTCGATGCAGTGTTTGAACAAAAGCAGCCACGTGAGGAAGTTTCGATGCAGTTTTTGAACAAAAGCAGCCATGTGAGGAAGTTCCGAAGCAGTGAACAAAAGCTGCCACGTGAGGAAGTTCCGATGCATTGTTTGAACAAAAGCAGCCACGTGAGGAAGTTCCGATGCAGTGTTTGAACAAAAGCAGCCACGTGAGGAAGTTCCGATGCAGTGTTTGAACAAAAGCAGCCACGTGAGGAAGTTCCGATGCAGTGTTTGAACAAAAGCAGCCACGTGAGGAAGTTCCGATGCAGTGTTTGAACAAAAGCAGCCACGTGAGGAAGTTCCGATGCAGTGTTTAAACAAAAGCAGCCACGTGAGGAAGTTCCGATGCAGTGTTTAAACAAAAGCAGCCACGTGAGGAAGTTTCGATGCAGTGAACAAAAGCAGCCACGTGAGGAAGTTCCGATGCAGTGTTTGAACAAAAGCAGCCACGTGAGGAAGTTCCGATGCAGTGAACAAAAGCAGCCACGTGAGGAAGTTTCGATGCAGTGAACAAAAGCAGCCACGTGAGGAAGTTCCGATGCAGTGAACAAAAGCAGCCACGTGAGGAAGTTCCGATGCAGTGTTTGAACAAAAGCAGCCACGTGAGGAAGTTCCGATGCAGTGAACAAAAGCAGCCACGTGAGGAAGTTCCGATGCAGTGAACAAAAGCAGCCACGTGAGGAAGTTTCGATGCAGTGAACAAAAGCAGCCACGTGAGGAAGTTCCGATGCAGTGAACAAAAGCAGCCACGTGAGGAAGTTCCGATGCAGTGAACAAAAGCAGCCACGTGAGGAAGTTCCGATGCAGTGTTTGAACAAAAGCAGCCACGTGAGGAAGTTTCGATGCAGTGTTTGAACAAAAGCAGCCACGTGAGGAAGTTTCGATGCAGTGTTTGAACAAAAGCAGCCACGTGAGGAAGTTCCGATGCAGTGTTTGAACAAAAGCAGCCACGTGAGGAAGTTCCGATGCAGTGTTTGAACAAAAGCAGCCACGTGAGGAAGTTCCGATGCAGTGTTTGAACAAAAGCAGCCACGTGAGGAAGTTCCGATGCAGTGTTTGAACAAAAGCAGCCACGTGAGGAAGTTTCGATGCAGTGTTTGAACAAAAGCAGCCACGTGAGGAAGTTTCGATGCAGTTTTTGAACAAAAGCAGCCATGTGAGGAAGTTCCGAAGCAGTGAACAAAAGCTGCCACGTGAGGAAGTTCCGATGCATTGTTTGAACAAAAGCAGCCACGTGAGGAAGTTCCGATGCAGTGTTTGAACAAAAGCAGCCACGTGAGGAAGTTTCGATGCAGTGTTTGAACAAAAGCAGCCACGTGAGGAAGTTCCGATGCAGTGTTTGAACAAAAGCAGCCACGTGAGGAAGTTCCGATGCAGTGAACAAAAGCAGCCACGTGAGGAAGTTCCGATGCAGTGTTTGAACAAAAGCAGCCACGTGAGGAAGTTCCGATGCAGTGAACAAAAGCAGCCACGTGAGGAAGTTCCGATGCAGTGAACAAAAGCAGCCACGTGAGGAAGTTTCGATGCAGTGAACAAAAGCAGCCACGTGAGGAAGTTCCGATGCAGTGAACAAAAGCAGCCACGTGAGGAAGTTCCGATGCAGTGAACAAAAGCAGCCACGTGAGGAAGTTCCGATGCAGTGAACAAAAGCAGCCACGTGAGGAAGTTCCGATGCAGTGAACAAAAGCAGCCACGTGAGGAAGTTCCGATGCAGTGTTTGAACAAAAGCAGCCACGTGAGGAAGTTTCGATGCAGTGAACAAAAGCAGCCACGTGAGGAAGTTTCGATGCATTGTTTGAACAAAAGCAGCCACGTGAGGAAGTTTCGATGCAGTGTTTGAACAAAAGCAGCCACGTGAGGAAGTTCCGATGCAGTGTTTGAACAAAAGCAGCCACGTGAGGAAGTTTCGATGCAGTGAACAAAAGCAGCCACGTGAGGAAGTTGCAATTCAGTGTTTGAACAAAAGCAGCCACGTGAGGAAGTTTCGATGCAGTGTTTGAACAAAAACAGCCACGTGAGGAAGTTCCGATGCAGTGTTTGAACAAAAGCAGCCACGTGAGGAAGTTTCGATGCAGTGAACAAAAGCAGCCACGTGAGGAAGTTCCGATGCAGTGTTTGAACAAAAGCAGCCACGTGAGGAAGTTCCGATGCAGTGAACAAAAGCAGCCACGTGAGGAAGTTCCGATGCAGTGAACAAAAGCAGCCACGTGAGGAAGTTCCGATGCAGTGTTTGAACAAAAGCAGCCACGTGAGGAAGTTCCGATGCAGTGAACAAATCAGCCACGTGAGGAAGTTCCGATGCAGTGAACAAAAGCAGCCACGTGAGGAAGTTTCGATGCAGTGAACAAAAGCAGCCACGTGAGGAAGTTTCGATGCAGTGAACAAAAGCAGCCACGTGAGGAAGTTCCGATGCAGTGTTTGAACAAAAGCAGCCACGTGAGGAAGTTCCGATGCAGTGAACAAAAGCAGCCACGTGAGGAAGTTCCGATGCAGTGAACAAAAGCAGCCACATGAGGAAGTTCCGATGCAGTGAACAAAAGCAGCCACGTGAGGAAGTTCCGATGCAGTGTTTGAACAAAAGCAGCCACGTGAGGAAGTTCCGATGCAGTGAACAAAAGCAGCCACGTGAGGAAGTTCCGATGCAGTGAACAAAAGCAGCCACGTGAGGAAGTTCCGATGCAGTGTTTGAACAAAAGCAGCCACGTGAGGAAGTTCCGATGCAGTGAACAAAAGCAGCCACGTGAGGAAGTTCCGATGCAGTGTTTGAACAAAAGCAGCCACGTGAGGAAGTTCCGATGCAGTGTTTGAACAAAAGCAGCCACGTGAGGAAGTTTCGATGCAGTGAACAAAAGCAGCCACGTGAGGAAGTTCCGATGCAGTGTTTGAACAAAAGCAGCCACGTGAGGAAGTTCCGATGCAGTGAACAAAAGCAGCCACGTGAGGAAGTTCCGATGCAGTGAACAAAAGCAGCCACGTGAGGAAGTTTCGATGCAGTGAACAAAAGCAGCCACGTGAGGAAGTTTCGATGCAGTGTTTGGACAAAAGCAGCCACGTGAGGAAGTTCCGATGCAGTGTTTGAACAAAAGCAGCCACGTAAGGAAGTTTCGATGCAGTGAACAAAAGCAGCCACGTGAGGAAGTTCCGATGCAGTGTTTGAACAAAAGCAGCCACGTGAGGAAGTTTCGATGCAGTGTTTGGACAAAAGCAGCCACGTGAGGAAGTTCCGATGCAGTGTTTGAACAAAAGCAGCCACGTGAGGAAGTTTCGATGCAGTGTTTGAACAAAAGCAGCCACGTGAGGAAGTTTCGATGCAGTGAACAAAAGCAGCCACGTGAGGAAGTTCCGATGCAGTGAACAAAAGCAGCCACGTGAGGAAGTTCCGATGCAGTGAACAAAAGCAGCCACGTGAGGAAGTTCCGATGCAGTGTTTGAACAAAAGCAGCCACGTGAGGAAGTTCCGATGCAGTGAACAAAAGCAGCCACGTGAGGAAGTTTCGATGCAGTGTTTGAACAAAAGCAGCCACGTGAGGAAGTTTCGATGCAGTGAACAAAAGCAGCCACGTGAGGAAGTTCCGATGCAGTGTTTGAACAAAAGCAGCCACGTGAGGAAGTTCCGATGCAGTGTTTGAACAAAAGCAGCCACGTGAGGAAGTTCCGATGCAGTGTTTGAACAAAAGCAGCCACGTGAGGAAGTTCCGATGCAGTGTTTGAACAAAAGCAGCCACGTGAGGAAGTTTCGATGCAGTGTTTGAACAAAAGCAGCCACGTGAGGAAGTTTCGATGCAGTGTTTGGACAAAAGCAGCCACGTGAGGAAGTTCCGATGCAGTGTTTGAACAAAAGCAGCCACGTGAGGAAGTTTCGATGCAGTGAACAAAAGCAGCCACGTGAGGAAGTTCCGATGCAGTGTTTGAACAAAAGCAGCCACGTGAGGAAGTTCCGATGCAGTGTTTGAACAAAAGCAGCCACGTGAGGAAGTTTCGATGCAGTGAACAAAAGCAGCCACGTGAGGAAGTTTCGATGCAGTGTTTGGACAAAAGCAGCCACGTGAGGAAGTTCCGATGCAGTGTTTGAACAAAAGCAGCCACGTGAGGAAGTTCCGATGCAGTGTTTGAACAAAAGCAGCCACGTGAGGAAGTTCCGATGCAGTGAACAAAAGCAGCCACGTGAGGAAGTTCCGATGCAGTGAACAAAAGCAGCCACGTGAGGAAGTTCCGATGCAGTGAACAAAAGCAGCCACGTGAGGAAGTTCCGATGCAGTGAACAAAAGCAGCCACGTGAGGAAGTTTCGATGCAGTGAACAAAAGCAGCCACGTGAGGAAGTTTCGATGCAGTGTTTGGACAAAAGCAGCCACGTGAGGAAGTTCCGATGCAGTGTTTGAACAAAAGCAGCCACGTGAGGAAGTTCCGATGCAGTGAACAAAAGCAGCCACGTGAGGAAGTTCCGATGCAGTGAACAAAAGCAGCCACGTGAGGAAGTTCCGATGCAGTGAACAAAAGCAGCCACGTAAAGAAGTTCCGATGCAGTGAACAAAAGCAGCCACGTGAGGAAGTTCCGATGCAGTGAACAAAAGCAGCCACGTGAGGAAGTTCCGATGCAGTGTTTGAACAAAAGCAGCCACGTGAGGAAGTTTCGATGCAGTGAACAAAAGCAGCCACGTGAGGAAGTTTCGATGCAGTGTTTGGACAAAAGCAGCCACGTGAGGAAGTTCCGATGCAGTGTTTGAACAAAAGCAGCCACGTGAGGAAGTTCCGATGCAGTGTTTGAAAAAAAGCAGCCACGTGAGGAAGTTCCGATGCAGTGAACAAAAGCAGCCACGTGAGGAAGTTCCGATGCAGTGAACAAAAGCAGCCACGTGAGGAAGTTCCGATGCAGTGAACAAAAGCAGCCACGTGAGGAAGTTCCGATGCAGTGAACAAAAGCAGCCACGTGAGGAAGTTTCGATGCAGTGAACAAAAGCAGCCACGTGAGGAAGTTTCGTTGCAGTGTTTGGACAAAAGCAGCCACGTGAGGAAGTTCCGATGCAGTGTTTGAACAAAAGCAGCCACGTGAGGAAGTTTCGATGCAGTGAACAAAAGCAGCCACGTGAGGAAGTTCCGATGCAGTGTTTGAACAAAAGCAGCCACGTGAGGAAGTTCCGATGCAGTGTTTGAACAAAAGCAGCCACGTGAGGAAGTTCCGATGCAGTGTTTGAACAAAAGCAGCCACGTGAGGAAGTTCCGATGCAGTGTTTGAACAAAAGCAGCCACGTGAGGAAGTTTCGATGCAGTGTTTGAACAAAAGCAGCCACGTGAGGAAGTTTCGATGCAGTTTTTGAACAAAAGCAGCCATGTGAGGAAGTTCCGAAGCAGTGAACAAAAGCTGCCACGTGAGGAAGTTCCGATGCATTGTTTGAACAAAAGCAGCCACGTGAGGAAGTTCCGATGCAGTGTTTGAACAAAAGCAGCCACGTGAGGAAGTTCCGATGCAGTGTTTGAACAAAAGCAGCCACGTGAGGAAGTTTCGATGCAGTGTTTGAACAAAAGCAGCCACGTGAGGAAGTTCCGATGCAGTGTTTGAACAAAAGCAGCCACGTGAGGAAGTTCCGATGCAGTGTTTGAACAAAAGCAGCCACGTGAGGAAGTTCCGATGCAGTGTGCGGAGGAATAGTGTTCAACTCAATAAAGCCGACTTTACGACGATTCATCTCGATGGACGAAACATGAGCCCACCACTTCACCCCTGAGACGTAAGAACAGTCGAAACAATGGACTGAAAAGGGACAACCGGCTCCAAAGAAGGCGAAGTCAGTTTCATCTGCTGGCAAGGTGATGGCGTCAGTATTTTGGGATGCGCATGGGATAATTTTTATTGATTATCTTCAAAAAGGCGAAACCATCATCGGTGAGAACTACGTAAAACTATTGCAGCGTTTGAGTGAAGAAATTAAGAAAAAACAGCCGCATTTAGCGACAAAGAAAGTGTTGTTTCATCAGGACAATGCACCGGTTCACAAGTCCGCTATTGCAATGGCAAAAAATAATGAGTTGAAGTTTGAATAGCTTCCCCATGCACCTTATTCGCCAGATCGAGCTCCCTCGGATCATTTTCTGTTCCCAAACTTGAAAAAGTGGCTCGGCGGAATGTCAATAATGAAGAGGTTGAGTTTGCTGTTGGTGGCTATTTTGAGGAGCTTGACACAGATCACTTTAAACAGGGTATCTATCTATAGGCAAGCTATCGAATATCGCTGGGAAAAGTGTATTGCGTTAAAAGAAGACTGCATTGAGAAATAAATAAGTTTTGTTCGAATTGTTTTGTGTCATCTTTCTCAGGCCGCTTACTTCTGGGACTACCCTCGTAAGTCACGTGGAAGGTCGAGAGTCGCAAGAATCGCACATATCGCTGCCTTCCCCGACCGACGCCGACCATTCGCGCGGAACTTTTAAGAAGTTCATAGAAGACTCTCCTTGACTGGACATGGCTTAAATCGTGATCGCCGAGAACCACGAGTTATAGTCGACGTGTCCGGTAAGAAGCAATCTTGAGGAGTTTATATACAGACCCAGGCATCAGCATAATTTGTTTGGCTGTCTCAGAGAATTGTCTGGCGAATTTTGAGGAAGGAGGGTCTTCACCCGTACCACGGGACCGAAACGATCCAGACATGATTAGAAGAGCCAGCTTGATGAGGTATGGTTCAATCTTACGCATAACATAACATAAGGGCCACCGGCCACAGCTACAAACCGCCGCATCCGTCATATTTCCTGTAGTTTTCATACATTCGCTTCAAAACGTCTGCTCGCTTCTGTTGGCTTCGGCTGGGCGGGCAGCCATTAAACGCCGCTACACGTCACGGCGTTATGATACGGCGCGCATGTGTTAAAAAAACGGCCAAGTGCGAGTCGGACTCGCACACGAAGGGTTCCGTACCACCGTTCAATGGAAGCGATGGTGTGGAGTGAATAGTTTGGATTTTACACAGCAATATATTGTTTACAAAGTTATTGGTGCGGTTACTTTCACACTCCATGTACGTAACCAGGTGCATCCATAAGTTTGTATGTATTGAAAGAATTGTTGTATGGGAGCCCCCTTAAATATTTCTTTTATCCTGTTTTTTAGTATTTGTTGTTATAGCGGCAACAGAAATACATAATCTGTGAAAATTTCAACTCTCTAGCTAGCTAGGTTCTTGAGATACAGCCTGGTGACAGACGGACGGACGGACGGACGGACGGACAGCGAAGTCTTAGTAATAGGGTCCCGTTTGGAACCCTTCGGGTACGGAACCCTAAAAAGTAGCAGCCGCCGGCCACAGGTGCTGACGTGCGCTTCAGCTTCCTTTGTGGCCGCTTCTAAGTTTCTCGTGGCGGTGTTTGTGGCTATGGCCGGGGTGGCAGAGGCACAATAGGCCCACTTTAAGCCTGTTATTCAACACTCCATTTTGCGTGACATGGGGCTAGCCCATCGCCGCAGCTATGGAGTAACAATCAATCAATCTTACTTATATCCAAAAAAGGCCTGTGCCTCTCTGTGGGGACATTAATGTGGGCTACATTTAATTATTTATTTACGGCATTTATTTAAACGCTAAACAAATAATCCCTGATTTTTTGATCAAAATATCTCAAAACTGCAACAAAAATACGGACTGCACCTCAGAATTTACCCACAAAACAAAACAAAGGAAACTGTTTTACAACCTATGTAAAACCGTTATACTAAGTGATTATACCCAACTTTACTTGAACCAAGCACCTATTATTCTTTGGGGCCCTTAAGTTTTAATGATGAAACACCATTTAATCAATCATTTGTCTAATCATTCCTTCAAAAAATCATCTAAATGCAAACATAATAACAACAAAGAACGACAAATCAGATTTTGAAACATATTTTTTTGCAATTGCAATGTAAATAACATAATTAAATAGTAGTATTTAATCGCACATTAAATATGTCCTATTTGCACGGCAAAAATGTTCAGCAAAAACACTTATGCTCTACTGTTCAAATATTTTATGTTTCTTTTCAGACATTTTATGTTTCTTTTCAGACATTTTGTTTCTTTTGCTTTTACATGTCCAACCTAACACGAAGAGTATATAAGTAAGTTCACCTAAGCTACGGCACCACTTCGCCCTGATATTTGCTGTGCAGTTCAGTATTTTTGATGTGAGGTTTAATATATCCCAATTAACTCTAATTACAGTCTTCACAAAATAAAAGGCCCGGTGGCTCAAACTAATGAGTTCATTTGACTGTTACATAATGCCTAATTATCTGCAGTTACTACACTTGTTTAGTTTGTTCAGTAGTACCATCTTCACAGACAAAATTGGGATGGTACGCAGGCGGGCGTCGGCGTTCGAAATTTGAATGTCATGATATTTTTTGAATGTCATGAATATTGATACATTATGGTCATAATGTATCAATATTCAGATAAGAAATGAGTTTTTACCAAGTAGGTAGTATATCATTATTCTGGTCGTAACGTGGGGTTTTTGGACGCAGTAAAGAGGGTTTATGATAGGTGTGAAGATAATAGTAGTTTGTCTACACAAGTATCATAAACCCTCTTTACTGCGTACAAAAACCGCACGTTACGATCAGCATAATGTTAAACTACTTGGTAAAAACTCATTTCTTATCTGAAAAATTACACATTATGGTCATAATGTGTAATTTTTCTACAAATTTCGAACGCCGACGCCTGCCTGCGTGCCGTCCCTAGTTTGTCTGTGAAGTTGGTACTGACATTCAAATCTCGATCGCCGACGCCCGCCTGCGTGAAGTTGGTACTACAGAACAAGCTAAACAATTGCAGAGCCACAATGCTGGTCAAACATGCGGTTCCTGAACACATCAAAGAGAGCTTATGATATGTATGTTGATAAACTAGTGTATGTAACTGTACATAATTAGGCATTAAAACTCGAGAGTTGGTTTTAATTCACAGTTAATAAAATCACTCGAGAATTTTTTATTTTTATTATTTGTTTTTATAATAATTCCACTTGTCACAATGTTGTATTTTTCGTTCTCTTATTTGGTATGTTCTCATTGCTGAGATGAAAAGATGTATTTGCAACACAAGACCAATTTATTTGCATCTCGTGCCTTACAGTCGCTCGTGCTCGCTACGCTCGTGATTCAAATAAAGACTATTTCGCTCACTCGGAATTTAAACAAGCACTCGCAGCAAAAATCAACTTAGCTCTCTTGTTGCACAATAGTACATTTCCCACGAGTTCGCAAAGGCGATTGTATGGACGTCTACGAACCGAGAAGTTCACGCTACGAGGCGAAGGCGATTGTCGTAGGCGAGGTTCGTAAAAATCCTTTTCGCACGAGTTAGGAATATAATTTTTCCGCCTGAGAACCCAAAATGAAGCGGCGAAGGTGCTATTTTTAGCTCAAAAGTCGGAAAATAACAATTTCCACCTATTTAAAGAAAATTAAACTTTCCGAACAGGAGAGATGAAAATACAGTTTCATTCCAAGTTGTCGCCAGACTGTTCATTTCACTTTAAGTAATAAAAATAAAGCAGAAATACCACCGACATTAAAAAAAAACATCCCTTCACATCACGTGATACTATTTAGTGCGTCGGAGAAGCCTAACCAAAAAGTTTCGTTCAAATGAAATCGAACGAGCCTCCAACCTCCTTGCTTGCTAAAATTTTACTGGCACGTGTTTTAGGCACCGTTGGGTTGGAACCTATTCAATAATATTTTTTAATTGTTTTTGTATTCTCAATATAACTATTTGTTGGAGTTTATTTTAGAGTAGGTAAAATAGGCGGATCCTATTGAAAGTTTGGTAATGGCATTGAAGTTATTGTATCTGACTGAAAACTCTTCTCTAATACGTACTTACTGTGTTGTATCCTCTTCTGTATCTCAATTAGCAATTTCTTGTGGTTCCGCACGCAAAGACTTTAGTAACAGACTGATTAAACTACACCATTTGTCTGTCAATCTAAAATAATACTACATTTAATAATAAGGTACAGCCAGATTGTAAGGCCCACTTTTTTACAAATTGAAATAAAACGTTTATTTTACCACCCTTAAGGAAAAAAAGGTTTACAGTAATAAGCTATATTTCAAAATCCAAATAAATGTAGTTTTTAACATTTTTAAAAACTTCTATTTTGGGCTTGACTAAACATGGTTTCATAACAAGACCCGTGCCGTTAATAGGCCGTTTGGCGCAAAAATATGCTCAAAGATTATATAAAAATGAACATTTTCATATTCATGAACTTAAAAACAGCGAGCAGAAACTAAAATCATCAATATTTTGTAAGAAAAAAGTAATTTTCCACTGTGTAAAAAAACAGCGCAGCTATTAAACTTTTAGGTGTTTCGTGTATACATGTAGGTATTTGACTTACAGATATTCTTATTCATGCTAGAAGTGAGTCATTATTGTCAAGTTTTTTTGATTTATAATTTTCCTTATTACATATGGGCGAAGTTGCAGTATTGAAATGTGGTTTTAGTATTAGTAATTGTTTATTCTTAAATATTAATTTATTTATGTATGAGGTAAAAATAAAAAACAGTTATCCATGATACAAATTAAGTATTCTTTTATTGAGAACTTACATTATCAAATTCTAAAGGGCCTTATTAGACTGCAGTAGGGTTGAATGGCCCAGCCAAGTCTTGTAAGGCCCAAGCAACAACTTTTTTGGGCCTTCCTAAACGACGCCGGCCTTGCAACACAAATTGATAATTTTAGAAATAAGTAGAAATAAAATCGCACATGTCTATGTAAATATCAAACGAATAATGATCAAATAAATACCCTAAACAAAAATCTACTTACAAATGGCGGTATAGACAAGTAAAAAGTTACGTTTTAAGGCAGCCCAAATTAGTTATACGCCGTGACGAACATCAGCGAACAATCGGGCTACACTGGCAAGGTGGCGGCCGCACGCCGCCCGCTCTTGTTTTCCTGCGTTCCTTTTGGTTTGTTTCATACTATACTACGAAGCTGGCGCGAATCAAATGTATTTTAATTGGTTTTCTTCGCTTGCGCGTTGCAAAACTGTGGCCTTGTTACCCGGCCGGCAAAGGCCGAGTCAAGCGATGAATACCATTTGTCAGGGAAATGCCGGGCGTACGCTGAGCCATGTCTGACAAACGAAAGGAAAACACAAGTTCTAATAGGAGTTGCGAGGACGTAGGCCGAGCCATGTGTTAAAAAAAACTTTAATATAAGAATAGTAGGAAACTAAGAACCGAATTAAGCGTCACGAATAACCCACCGATTGTCAAAGAAACACGAGGCCGCAGGCCGAGCCTTTTATGACAAAACTATACCATAATAAAGATATGTGGGAAGCCAAAGGCCGAGCCAAGTCAAATAAAAGCACACCACACCTAATAGAGGTGCAAGCCGTAGGCCGAGTATTATGCTAAAAGATAACTATATTTAAGAATCATACGACACCAAGAGATTAGTCAAGCGTCAATATTATATCCTACTAATCGTCAATGAAATTCGATGCCGTAGGACGAGTCATGTCTGATAATAATAAGGCCCTCATGTAATAAAAGCGCGAGGCCGGAGGATTCTAAATATTACAACAACGTATTACGGTGGGGGCAAATATTAGTTTGGTGAGAACGGATCTTTGTACCCTAGTCATGGTTGTTTATCTATCTAAGTATAATATTTATCTATATAAGTATATGTATCGTTGTCTAGTACCCAAGATACAGGGAATCCTAGTTTGGGGCTAGATCAATGTGTGTGACACTATTCACACACATTGATCTAGCCCCAAGGTATTATTATTATTATTACATATTTTAAAGTACCATTATATTAGTTTTTGTATTATGTAAAATAACGATTACTTTTACTAAAACTGCCACCCAGAACAATAATTTACTATGGCAACACTGTTCTGACGGATTAATTGACGTTCATAGCCTTTTTAGTATGGGGTCTCTTGTATCCTATATATAATGTATTCTGTGGTCTCTTGGTAGAAACATACAGCTACTCATACAACCAAGGTGTTCAAGCACGAATCCACGACACGTCATCACGCCAGTGTTAGAAAGAGAGTGTGATTAACAGGTCCATCAAAAAATGGTTAATAAAAACAACTCTTCGTAGACTTTATCTTTATTCGTTTTCATGTCAGGAAAACCTCATACTTATGGATGGTTCAAAAATCAATCCCGAAAAAATTAAAATATATCTCCTTTTACTCTCATTCAGATTTTGGATCGAGGACTAATAAGTTTCACTTCAAAAATCTGGTCTTTTACAGCGTAGGAGAAGCACAAACATTTGGTCCCACGTTTCCAATACAACACTTCTTTTATAGTGCCTATGTTCTGTACTGTACTGTAGGTAGGCACATAAAGTTTTAGAATTGGTAGTTTCTAAAACTTTACGTACCTACCTACAAAATTAAGCTTTATATCCTGTATATATCCAGTAGAGGTAGATTTATTAATAAATCAGCCCACAGCCCTTCTCCGGTCTAGCGGTCGTTCGTTACTTTATGAACTTTCCTTAATTAGTTCAAACTATACCAAAACTAATATTGCTATGTCGACGACCTCTGGCGTTGCGAATCGAGGCTCTGCCTCCTAAGCGAGGGGTGCCGAGTTCAAGAATCATATCAACAACCCGAATGGCCGAGTCGGCAGTGACCCTGCCTACGAAGCCAAGGGTCCCGGGTTCGAGTCCCGGCGGGGGCAAATACTTGTTTGATGAGAACAGATGTTTGTACCCTAGTCGTGGTTGTTTATCTATCTTAGTATAATATTTATCTATATAAGTATGTGTATCGTTGTCTAGTACCCAAGCTACAGGGAATCCTAGTTTGGGGCTAGATCAATGTGTGTAAATGGTGCCCAAGGTATTATTATTATTATTTTTATTCTTTTTAGATCCCAAGAAATTTAAAGTGTTTGTTAAAAACCTCTATTAAGTTGTATTTGTTTTGTCCTTACTCACAATATCAAGTCTACTGACTAAAATACTAACTTCCCGACTACTTTTGTCCGAATAAAGATGATGAAACGACCAAATAAGATACTTCTGCGAAAAATAAACATGGCTGTTTATTGCTATAATACCTTTCTACCAGATTAAGTTACATTCTACTGCAAACTATGCTTTGTAATTTTTATCTTCACTTGTCTAGTATTAATTCATAAATTACCTTTGATATTTCATAGACTGTGGTGCTATTTTAATTATAATGTTATACTGAAAATACTATTATGAGTGGTTATACAGAAATTTATAAAAAATATAAAAATATACTTGTGATAATACCTTTTTACTTGCATTCCGTGAATTTTACTAACCGTATGCTTCGGTATCGGTACCTACTTCAGGCTTTAAAAAGTAACTTCGGTCATATGTTAGCGAGTACAAAGAGTAAATAAAACAACACTCAGTTTAATATGAAAATATATTTTAATAGGTAGTAGAAAATATTACATAATATAATACATACCTTTACATAATTTTGTACTTGTGAACTAGATAGTTAAGTAGGTAGGTAGGTAGTTAGTTGTTAGTATCTAAATTACTAATATATATAATATAATTAAAATTTAGAGACAATAAAGTACTCTAGCCAAAGGCTTTTCTTTGCGTACGATCTGCTCCGCTACGCTCCGGGGTTGCTTCTTCTAAGTTCCAACTTAACCTATAATAAAATTGAAATTTAGCCACAATAACCTACTCTAGCCAAATTTGTTTTTCTGCGTTCCGTTACTAAAAACTGAAAGTCAGTAAATCTAAAAGTATACATTGAGGTAAGCACACGTCCAAAAGCGCAAAGAAACAAGCTTGTGACGCAAAAATATATGTATTTTCTTTCAATTGAGAGTTAAAAAATATATATCATTTACTTTTCGTATACCTTGGATTTTTTGTCCGTAATTCATTATAACGCAGCTTAATTAGTATAATAGTCGGACCTAGACCGCTGGAGATTAATTTATTTTTCGAAACCGTTATTATTAACATTTTTTTTCATGTGGTTTTAAATTTCAAACATTTTCCTCCTTCTGGTAGACTCGGGTAAAAAGCTGAAGTTTGACTAATTTATTAGATGAAATAGAAAAAAAAACCGCCAAGTTCAAGTCAGGGTCGCATCGAGGGTCCCTTACAGAATAGTGTATGTTTTGTGATGTGTAACTACCGCATTCTAAGGTTTTCGGTTTTTAGGGTTCCTTACCCGAAGGGTGCCAAACGGGACCCTATTACTAAGCCTCCTCTGTCCGTCTGTCTGTCCGTCCGTCTGTCTGTCACCGGGCTCTATCGGATCAACCAAAATAAGTAGAGAGCTGAAATTTTCACAGAATGTGCATTTCTGTTGCCGAAACAGCAACAAATAATGAACCAACCGCAATTTTTAAAATGAAAGGGGGTTTTTTTTAAACCCTGCGCCTGCGATATACCTCAACATCATGATTAAATCTCACCATACATTTCGCTGCTCTTAATTACTTTGAGATGGCTCAGTCGGTTTCGTATCGGTTTCGCAATTTTGAAGTTCCGGGTTCGATTCCCAGAGAACACATATATTTTTCCTTTTAGCTTTGGTTTTATTATTTAGGATTTAGTGGGGTTTTTTTCTATTTGTTTTGGTTTTATCACGATGGTACGGAACCTGTCGTGTGCGAGTCGACTCGCACTTGACCGATTTTATTCTTTTAGGGGAGGGAAGTTCTCAAGAATGTTCTTCCAAACGAGAACCTAAGAGACTTTTAAGAAGTGGTTACATGCAGGTATGAAATAAACTATATGTTAATAAATTTATAAAGTAGATGTTCGACAAACTTAATAGATGAAACAGTGGAAAAAACTGGCCAAGCTCGAGTAGGACTCGCGCATCGAGGGTCCCGTTCAAAAGCATATTTTGTTTTGTGATGTAACTACAAAAGCCATGAAAATTACTACAAAGGTGCCTTTTCTTCTAGCGGCCATACCCAAATCATTATTATCTAAATAACCAAACGTTTTTAGCAATTCTAGATTTATTGACATTTATTGTATACCCCGAAACTCAGTTAGAACTGAGTTAGGTAGGTTGAAAGTATATTTTGGTATATCCATAGTTGCCGCGACGGGCTAACTCCCTCCGTGTCACGCTAAATACTTAGAAAAATTCAAAACTGGCTAAAAGTGGGCACGACTGTATTTCTGCCACCCCCTATAGGAAAAGGCCTGACGCCATGGTGTTGTTTGGTAAAAAGCTCGTAAGTAAATGTAAAAATGAGGGTGCTGAATACGAAATTGATATCAATTTCGGAATCCAAAATGGCGGACATGAATTATTTGGAAAAAAACCGGCAGGCAGTGCCCTTTTGGGCGACAACTGTTAGTGTTACGTGAATTCGTATGTAAAATATGGGTACATATCATGTAAAATAGTATTTCTCGATTTTATGATACTAAGATCGTTCTTTTTTCAAATAATTAATATCCACCATTTTGGACTTTAAAATGGATGCCATGTTCGTATGCAGCACCCTCTTTTTAATTAAACCACATATAAATTTGTACATAATTATGTATAAAAATATCGTCAAAATATATATCTCACTTTAATGCTCCTTAACTCAGTTCGGATTGAGTTCGCGGTATACATATATATATGTCAGACAAAACACGGATGTGGCTACATCTAGGCTAGTATATTTTAGTTACTTTCATAGTGTCATGTCCTATGGTATCTTGTTGTGGGGGAAAGCAGCGGATATTCAAACTATTTTTATTTTACAGAAAAGAGCTATTCGAGCAATTTATAATTTAAAACGCACAGACTCCTTAAGACAGCTTTTTAAAGAAATTGACATACTAACTGTAGCTAGTCAATTTATTTTCGACAATATAATGTATGTACGCAAGAACCTTACAAAATTTCCCAAACTTAGCGATAGCTGTTAACCTAAGAAATGATCACAGACTAATTGCGCCCCGGTTTAGACTCGCGAAGGTTAGCAATTCTTTCAATTCATTCTCTACTACAACAAGATACCTCTGGAGATCTTGAAATTGCCATTTGAGCAATTTAAAATCCATGTTAAAGCGACTTTGTCGAAAAAGGGATATTACAATGTTCAAGATTACTTAAATGATGGGTCTGTTTGGGGTTAATCTGGCTCAACACAGACCTTGCTGTTAATAATTTTGTCATTATTTATTCCTGCTTATTAATAATGATAATGACTAAATATTATTTTGTATTAGTTAAGCAATTTTTAAAAAGAGATCTAAAAATCAATCTGTGGGAGTTTCTACGCCCTTCTACTCCCACAGTGGTCCAATGAAGAGAAGTGGCAAAAAATGACGATTGCTAAGTATATGTAAATATCTACAGTAATAAAGACATTTGGAATTTGGAATTTGTCATGGCCGCTGTAAAAAAGGCAACACTTTCCACCCAAACATTTTTTAAATTCTTTCGATCTCTACTCCGGAGAACATTCCCAAAAAAATGCTGAACATTTTCGATCCAGGAAAGTTCTCGATACGGGAACATTCCTTTTGCCCATCGCTACGTAATAAACTCACATAAATCTGCACATCAAAGGGGCGTTTCCAGGCCTTCAATTTGTAAGGTGTCGACAAAGTGGGCAATCACAATAAAACCGGTCAGGTGCGAGTAGTACGTCGGGCCCGCAATGAAGGGTTCCATACCATTGTACACGGGAAAACGTAAAGCGACAGTCTTTTATACGGGTATACCTTTTTTATTTTTAATAATATAATATTAAATACTAGGCCTACATTCAAGGCCGTACTTCGAAACATTGTAAAATAGTTTTGTGTATACCTCGCGCCACGAATTAAGAGCGCTGGGTGACGTTGGCGAGAATTACTGCACATATGTACAGTTATTGAAAAGTGACTACTGCGCATTCAAGACCACCGCTCATAACTCGTGGCGCGAGGTATATGTAGTATGTAAGATACCGTATGTATTTGACGAGGTAGTCCAATAAATTTAGAAACGTAACGTGCCTCAAGCTGTACCTATTTCAACAAAAACGTTTGACAAAATCAGAACTGTATATTTCCAGCAGTTGTATTTTATAAACTCAATTTTGTGCTAAAATGTCTGCATTTGACTATGACGTCACATGCTAGTATTTAATAGAACTCGTGAACAAAATAATCCTAAAAGTATCTATTTTGAATAGCAGTTAAATACCGTATTGAACTATGTACTCAGGTTAACGAAACTCTTTGCTCATCGAAACCTGAAGTGGATAGAAATTGAGTAACTTATTAACAGAAATAAAATCAAATATGATAAAAAACTTAATATTATTTATTATAATTCGAATAAGCAATTATGAATCGTATAATGACAAATAACTAAGCATAAAACTACCTGCAATTAAAGATCTTTTCCTATAATATCAGGAGAGTCGTTCAGTTCACCGATAAACCGATACATAATGGCTAAGATAGTGTGGATAGAAGTCTATCAACTTCCGGTTTTAATGAGCAAAGAGGTTTGTTACCCTGACTAAGTACATAGTTCAATACATAAGTACATACCTACTACATACACAAAACACTTTTACAATGTTTCGATGTACGGAGTTGAATATAGTCCGAGTGTTTAATATTTTATTATTAATAATTAAAAAGGTATACTCGTACAAAATTCTGGGCTTTTACGTTATTCAGTATGGTATGGATGGAACCCTTCGTGTGCGGGGGGCCATCAGGGTTTTTGGGTGGCGTGGCGTGATGTTCGGGAAAATTCCAGCAGTGTCAGCATTTCATGGGTGGTCCGAAGTGACGATGAGTACGAGTACATGGTGTTGGGCGATGGATGATATCGTAATTATTAATATATATTCGCCGTAGACATAGGCAAATAGTTGCTCATCTAGGAGGGGATGAGTATATTACTCCCAGAATATTACTTCAATCAAGAACAAGACTCCGAAGGAGAAAAATCCGCTCTTTTCTCCTTCGGAGTCATGTTCTTGATTAAAATAATATTCTGGGATATTTCAGGCAGAGTAGATGATTCCTAGTTGCGCTCAGCTGATGAGTTACCTGCGGGCACGGCAGTGCCCCCGCCAAGACGAGCATGCGAAGCACAAGGGCACTACCTACCTTTTCTCGAAGCGCTTCGTCGATTTTTTGAACCCTCACAACTTTGGTTTGGATTATAGCAGTTGAACAAAATTCTCGGGATACGATTTCAGTAGTGGGCTCAATATACATAGAAAGTTTCAATACTATTATTATATGCTCTTATATTTTATATTTTATTGATATCCAAAATACTCCGATTTCGTCACTGACTCACTCACTGATGATCATAAAAATTCTTAGGGCACTTCCTCAAGACCTAGAAAGCTGACATTTGGTATGTAAGCTTGTATTAGTAAACAAACAAAAAAAACCTAAAACTTGTATTATTTATCCCCCTAACCCCTTAAACTAGGGGATGGAATTTTGCATGACACTTCCGCAAATTTTGATGCTAGAGGTCTGAAAATTCCTTGTAATAAATAGTGAAATATACACAGTCAGGTCATAAGTTCTGTCACACAATAAAAACTTTTGAATTTAGAACGCTGGCCACAAAAAAGTTTATTGAATTCGAATTTAGAATTTTTCATGAAAATAAAAATGTGTACTTTTTAGAATTTTCCTCATTTTTAAATATGGAGTGGACACATAAAGAAGACCGTGTCGCAGTTATTGCGTTGCATCGTTGCGGTTACGCGCCAATTCAGATTTTCGACTTAATGAAAAAATTTGAATATAACCAAAAGATTCGTTTATCGTACCATAAAACGATACAATGAAGACTCTAGTGTAGATGACAGGTCAAGAAGTGGTCGCCCTCGCTCTGTTAGGACTCCAGCAGTGATAAAAGCTGTGAAGGCGCGAATTCAAAGAAATCCCATACGTAAGCAGAAACTGTTGGCCCTTCAGATGGGGTTAAGTAGGACCACGGTGAAAAGGGTGTTAAATCAAGAGTTAGGGCTTAAGGCATATCGAAGAAAAACAGGACATTGTTTGGACGCTCATTTAATGGACCTGAGACTGACGAGATGCCGCGCTTTGTTGAAGCGGTACGCGGGAAAAAAGCATCGGGAAATTCTTTTTTCGGATGAAAAAATTTTCACCGTGGAAGAGAGCTACAACAAACAAAATGATAAGGTGTACGCACACAGCAGTGAAGAAGCGAGCAACCGTATTCCGCGTGTCCAACGAGGTCATTTTCCATCCTCGCTCATGGTTTGGTTGGGAGTCTCTTATTGGGGCTTAACTGAGGTACCTACATTTTTGTGAGAAAGGCGTAAAAACGAATGCAGTTGTGTATCAAAATACAGTCCTCAAGAACCTTGTGGAACCTGTTTCTCATACCATGTTTAATAACAGGCACTGGGTATTCCAACAAGATTCTGCGCCAGCTCATAGAGCGAAAAGCACACAAGACTGGCTGGCGGCGCGTGAAATCGACTTCATCCGGCACGAAGACTGGCCCTCCTCCAGTCCAGAATTGAGTCCGTTAGATTACAAGATATGGCAACACTAGGAGGAAAAGGCCTGCTCAAAGCCTCATCCTGATTTGGAGTCACTCAAGGCATCCTTGATTAAGGCAGCCGCCGATATTGACATGGACCTCGTTCGTGCTGCGATAGACGACTGGCCGCGCAGAATAAAGGCCTGTATTCAAAATCGCGGGGGTCATTTCGAATAAACTTTATTACCATAAGAATCTATGTTTTATTAAGTTCATTTTGCTATATAAATGTTTACATAAATAATAATAAACATGTCTAAATTATTTCATATTGCACATGTGACAGAACTTATGACCTGACTATGTATATTTCAGGAATTTAAGCAAATCCCCCCCCCCCCCCCCCCCCCCTATAAATATACAAACAAGACAATATAAACAGAATTTCATGCTAGAGATTTGAAAATTATACTAGCACACAGACTTCTTATTATAGTAAAAATAAGTATAAAATAAGAATATACGTGTTTCAGGCTTTAAAAAAACATCCCTCAACCCCTTAAAGTAGGGGATAGGGCTCTTCAGGTTTCAGAAAATCAGTACATAATTATGCGAATAATATTACTACACTTATGTACTTCGTCAATTAATCTAAAACTTGGATTTTTCCCCCTACCCCATAAACTAGGGGATGGAAGTTGAAATTGAAAGAGGGACTCCTTGTCAGTAAATCACCCCCCACGCTTTAAATTAGGGGATGGAATTAAGCGCGCGCAAATCGCCTAATGTGTACCCGAACATTTGGCTTATGTTGTCAAATCGCGAGTGCGGTGCATAAGAGGCCAGTGATACGTTGCTGGGTAATGGTATGGTATCCTATTGTAGGCCACTTACCCCTAGACGACAATTAGGTGGCTAGATGTAAACTTAAGGTGATACGAAAAAAATATGAGGTTTTTTTCGAATCCATTTACTCCGCCATGAAGTCATCTACAGATTTGATTTTTGGGTTAACGTTTATTGAGTATTTGATTAAGATTTTCAGTAAAGGGAAACGCTATTGGTTGAAATTTTCTCGATAGAATTCAGCTGGGTGTCATGAGTCAGATGTACTTTGAGGAGGCACTGTTTATGAAATATGATATTGCTTTCACTACTTTTGCCTGATTAGTGGTTAAATTATTCAAAATCTGAGTTTGTTGGATCGTCATTTTCTTGTTTAAAGAAATATGATCATTGAAACTTTCAGAAATATCGTGATAATTTATTAATGATATGATAATATATTACCCGTGATAATTTTTATAAATTACCCAAGGGGTTAAAAACAAACCATGCTTAACTCTTTTAGGCTGAAGGGTGTCTAGTTGCAAAGAAATTTTAACTATTTTATGAAAAAGACGAATAATTTGATACTTGAATAAGAGATAATTCTGATTATTAATACTATTCGCTGCGTCGGTAAGTTGAGTTTTTGTCGTAGTCAATTGTATCTACTACAGATCAAGATCGATGTCTTGTAGGAATGTATGGTAATGGAGTATAATCTTCGTAGGGCCTAGTTTAAAGGGCAAAATACCGGGTCCTTTGTCTAGTTCAGTGCTACTCAAAGTGGGGTACGCGAACCCTTAGGGGTCCGTCATTTGATGGTAGGGGGTACGCGAAAAGATTTACGTAATGGCGGCTGGATGGCTGGCAGGCAATAATTACGACACGCATGGCACGCATGTCAGCGCGCGCGCGACAACTGAGAGCATAAATGCTGGTTTGTGTATTAAGCAACAGGAGTAATTACTAGAAATGTCCGCAGATGAAACTCTTCAAGCTGATTTCAGAAGGATGTCTTTGAGTGATTTTTGGACAGTTAGACAGGAAGAATATTCCGAACTCTCACGAAAAGCGGTGAATTTTCTTCTACCGTTTGCAACAACATACTTATGTGAGAGTGGGGTTTCACATCTAGTAATGATAAAAACCAAGTACAGAAATCGACTTAATGTTGAGCCAGAAATAAGATTAAAATTTTCGAAAATTGCTCCTAAAATCGACTCCATTTGCGACAAGAAACAAGCCCATCCATCACATTAATATTAAAAAACATATTTATTGTTGTCACTGTAATGCCTTTTATTAAAATAAAAAACCGTGTTAACTAGAATTTATTATTTTCATTTTGACAGGAGCGGGGTTAGGGGTTCGCAGTCATTTGGCAACATTAACAGGGGTACGTGGGGCCATAAGTTTGAGAAACCCTGGTCTAGTTTTTCAAGTATGTCTTGAGCTCGGGCCAGGTTGGTCAGGATTAGTAGGCGCCTGTAAAAAATCAAGTGATCTATGTTTCAGTGTTCTTTTTAGGCGATTTTTTAGGTACGCGTCCCCGTTTTTAGAGGGTAAATGAGAGTAGGTAAGTTAGAAACGATTTTATCTTGGGTTAATCGGGGTGCGAGTTTCTCTCTAGCAGCTGAAGGGGCTGCGGGTTCTCTACTCTGATTACGTTGCGTCGTCAGCGCTTCACGGTCGGCTTGCGATGGGTCATGTAAAATTTGATAAACTGTTTCCATTTTATTACAGTGTTCCTAAAGGTACTGTTGTAATAATCTTTCAGTCAAGTTCAAGTCGGTCTGGTTTCGGGGGTCAAAATATCCAGTGGTGAGGTCAAACGGTCAGCATTTCGTTAGACTGCATACAGAGCTGTTATATGCTATAATAGCGTAAGGAATAAGATTTTGGACAGGCTCTTTCCTGTGCTGCAACTTCAACAGTCTCAGAAGCTCCATGAGTGAGCTGTGAAGTCTCTCAATCATACCATTTTCGTTAGGGGCATGAGCTGCGGTGGTAGGGTGAGCTACCTTATGCAATTTTAGAAACTCTGAATCGACTTGATTTGAAAATTCAGTACCGAGATCGGTAGTTAAATGCATCGGAAATCCGTAATGTATGCTGAAACTTAGTAGTAACTTGACTATGTTAAGGGCAGTGTGGTCAGGTATTTTGTATGCTTGAGCAAATTTGGAAAAGGCATCTATAATGGTGAAGTATTTTTCCTTCTCGATAGTGAAAACATCTGCATGAGGTAATTGAAATGTTTTTTTCGGTGGCGGAATAATTTTAAATTGAGGGTATATAGGTTTACGGTCGTATTTTGTAGAACTACACACGTTACAATTGCTGATAAATCTAGTTGTACTTTCTTTTAATTTAAGCCAATAGTGACGATGATATTATGAAAGGTATGTTTCATTGATGCCACAGTGATTGGTTATTCCTTCATGATAATTTTGGATTATTATCTGTTGTGCCAAATATTCAGGAACATTTTCAAGTTCCTGTTTTACTAGAACTAGATTCATAGAAGAACTGTTGAAGGTTCTTTGTATTACTGGGACTATGGTATACATTTTTTTAAGGGGTTTGTAATAATATGGCTGTTCGGAGTTTAGGATCAATATACTTTTTTACAATATCGATAAATTTTTCCTCAAAATCATTCTCTGAAATTTCAACATGGGTCCTCTGGTAGGCAACAAAAGGTTTCACTATTTTTGGTCGCTGACAGATGGAAGTAAGGACATTTTTTATGACTAGTTGTTTGCGAAACTTGTTCAGGGGTTCATCTAAAATGGGTATGTCAAGTATGGGGTTTTCTACACTGGTGTGAACTGTTACAGCAGATGAGTTGCCATGAATTGGGGCTTCATCAGGTGGTTGGTTATTTGTGTTAGAATGTGCAGCAATGGTTGAAGATGAGCTTCGCAATGGTCTTTCACACTGTGCTGATTTGGACGGTCAGATTATACCTTGTTCAAGCATTTTTTGGATCTGTGATTGAACTTCCTTTCTATGAACATGGGGATATTTTCACGTCTCACTATGCACAGGAATTTTGTCAGTTGTCCTAATTATGTGCTTCTCTTGGTTCGTAAAAGTCAATGGCCCATCCTCTATGTAAAATACGTCAGCATAGTCCTTATATAGCAACATTCAATTAGTTCTTTCTTCGAGATTTAAATGTTCAGTCCGTAAACGCGATAGTACGTCTCGAGTTCGATTAGACATCGTGGGTGGTACATTCGGTTCGGTAAATGTATGTACAGGAATTTTTCAGCAAGTGTGAATATTAAATCATTATGAGACGGGTTCGACACTTCTACATATGCTCGATTACCGTGTGATGTGGATAGACAATCATTTATGTTACAACCACATATTGTCAGCTGGTCTTTGGAAATGGCGCCATTGGGTACATTGCTTGGCACTCTAATAATTCGAGTGGATTGTGCTGGTACAAAAGTCTCAAGCAAATTTTTACTTTGTTGCGATTCGTACATTAAAATGGGATTCTCAGCAAACTTAGTTATTAATGATCCCGATCCAAGGTCTATTTTTGGTTGCCATTGTTCCAACAAATCCAATTAATCCATCGAAATCATTATGAAATCTGTAGACAGATAACTTTATCGGTAACTGGTCATTGAATTCGGAGAAGCAGAGAGTAGTAATTTTTCGTGGTCGCATGAATGTTTGTTACAATAAAGGGATCACACTCCAAGGGCGTATTTAGGAAAAATCTTTCCACAGCTTCAGGGCTGATAAATTATTGGTTTGCTCCCGTGTCGATGAGTCATTTCAGTGGGGGATTCAAAATCTGTATGTAAGGTCTTCTATACTGATTCTATGTTTTGGAATCCGGGGGAAATCCTGCTCATGCTGTTCAGTCTGGTCATAGTCAAAATGTTGTATGTCACAGCGATCTGTTATACCCTGAGTATGTATAGGAAAGGGCTGATAAAATGCTGCATCAGCCCCCTTTGAGTAACAACATTTGATTAGCAGGGAAATACATTAGTTCTAGTTCGGTCTCTCTCGAGGGCAGACAACTCATTTTTCTCTGCATTTTCTCTACATTTTAATTACTTTTACTATATTTACTAAATAAAGTGTCTTCTACTCTATAAGTTAGAGTAAATAAAAAAAATATTTTTTAAAAAGGGGTTTTATTAAAACCCCATAACAGTTTGGTGGCAGCGTTAAGGGATTTCTAAAATCCGGGAAACGCCTCCCGAGTTATCCCGAACTATATAAACTCACCATAGTGAACATTTCCAGTTTCGTGATTTTATCTAAAAACAGTGTTTGTGATTACAAAACCTCATCCAGTATTTACTGAAGACCTGAAATTTTATGAGAATTTCGTCATCAGTTTCCTGAGCAAAAGAACTCGGAAACAGCCACAACACGGTATCCCGCTAACCTACCCAAGTACTTACTGAGTACAGTCAGCCTCAACACTTATGACAACTCCAGTACCGTATTCACGGTATTCTATCTCTCGTTATGGGAAAGTATCTCCGTGCCTCACCGTGTCTACACATACTGTAAGTGACTTCAAATAATAACTTTTCCAATCGTGACAACAACGAAACCCAGTGAAAACTATTTACTATTCAGTGAACAATACTTAACTATATTCCTTGTGTGTTTTATGTGTCATTGTACTTTATAAATAAGATTAAATCATTACATTACAACAAATAGGAGCTAAAACTTTATTATTAACAGTCTTATCGGTGTGCTAAGAATTTATTGTTTACACTGGACAACAAGTCAATTCTAAGAATCATGGCTCCCAACGTAGAACCTACTGTAGAGATAAGCGTCTTAACTAAGTTTATAAATAAGTTTGACGGAACTAGAGACCAGTTAAATGCATTTTTAAACAATTGCCGTAATGCAATTGGATTAGCTACTGCAGCTCAACAACCAATATTGTTAAAATATATTTTGAGTCGCTTTCAAGGGAGAGCTGCAACAATATGCTCAATCAAGGAATTCGAGACATGGGCACAACTCGAAGAGTTTTTAAGATCGCAATTTGGCGAAAGAAAACATTACGCAACTTTACTCTCTGACCTCCAATCGTGCCAAAAAGAAAGAAACGAGTCGGTCAACCAGTTCGCCCTGCGTGTAGAAAATTGTCTTGCTAAATTACTGGCAGAAATAAATGTTTCAATTCCCACTACTAAAAAGGCTGAACTGACTGGCCGCATCGAAGCGATGCAAGATCTTGCATTGCATACCTTTATAGCTGGCCTCAATAGCAGACTATCGATGATTGTAAGATGCCGAAACCCGGAATCATTAAATGACGCTATAAGCTTCGCTGTTTCTGAAGAAAAGATTATTCAGGCTCAAAACAAGAGATATCAAACTTCAACTTTTAACAAAAACACTTCCAATACTTCTGGAAGACGTTACAACCAAGAAGTGCAACATAAGGATGATCAGTTTAAACCAAGTATCCATAACATGACTACTGAACCCAAAACAAGCTCTGGGCCAAAGTTCTACCCCTTGATTTGCAGATACTGCAAAAATGCGGGCCACGCGCTAGAAAACTGCCGCAAGCTAGCATACAACAAACGCAGCCGTAGTGAAAATAATCATCAGTCTAATCACAATGCTGGCACTTCCCATAGTCGTAACCATAATGTCAATTATGCCCAAAACTGTGATGAACAAAACTTTGACCAGGGACGTGATGAAGTAGATAACTCATACAATGACTACAATTTAAACGTCTAAAATTTCCCGCAAAACCGTATCGCACGGGAAATGGCACCAACATAAAAGCCGATACAATTTTCAATTTAGTCTCTGAATCCTCTGAATTGCGTAAAAACGCGAAAGTCTCTGAATCCTCTGAATTGCGTAAAAACGCGAATGTCTCTTTTTCCTCTGAATTGCGTAGAAACGCGAAAGTCTCTGAATCCTCTGAATTGCGTAGAAACGCGAAAATCTCTGAATCCTCTGATTTGCGTAAAAACGCGAATGTCTCTGTTTCCTCTGAATTGCGTAAAAACGCGAAAGTCTCTTTTTCCTCTGAATTGCGTAGAAACGCGAAAATCTCTGAATCCTCTGAATTGCGTAGAAACGCGAAAATCTCTGAATCCTCTGAATTTAAGAAGTCCACTACACCCTCCAATCACGTCAGACCCGGCGTGTCTTTTGCATCAGTTGTTTCATCAAAATCCGCTGTATCCCCTACATTCTCTGCATCTTCCAAATCCGCTGAGTTCTCCGCATCCACTGTATCTTCTAAGTCCGCCGTATCCCCTACATTCACTGCATCTGAAAAACTAGAAATAAAAATACATAACGTTACTACAAATTCATCAAGTAAATACTTACCAAACATAATGGTTTCTACATCCGTCTCAAATAAACCACTGACTCTCCTGGTTGATACTGGAGCATCAGTTAGTCTCATACAACGAAGCTCGATTGATGAAATGCCTGACATTACAAAAGAAATTATTAAAATAAAAGGTATTGACACGATAATCCATCCAATTTCTTCCCTAGGTCATATACCAATTACATTTGCAACAGTAACACACCATTTCCATGTAATAGATGGACTTAGTATTCCATATGATGGCATCATAGGTAGCGATGCTTTTATTGCAAAGGATGGCAAAATTGACTACACAACAGACTCCTTAATACTAGGAGATGTAACTCTACCATTGTCTTACAAAGAACCTGTCTACACTATTCCCGCTCGCACTGAATCTATAATAGAATGCACTATCTCGAATCCACAAATAAAAGAGGGTCTTGTTCTTGATCAACGATATTCCGATAATTTACTTATAGCTAACTGTCTAGTAACCGTGAAGCCAAACAACAGAATAAATATATCTGTCGTCAATACTTCTGAATCACCCATAACTCTGTGTTCGAATCTCAACTTAGTTCTTACCCCAATAGACGAAATATCCTGCTCGCCATCTTCACATGAAAATGTCTACAACATCTCCTCAGGAAAAGAAAACGTTCTGCTTCGAAACCAGAAAACACTCGACCAACTTCGAGTATCTCATTTAAATAACGAAGAAATTACAGCTTTGTGTGAAGTCTGTTCTAAATTCTCAGATATATTCTATCTTCCTGGAGATAAACTATCTTGCACAAATGCTTTCAAACATGAAATTCCAACTTCATCTACTATTCCAATCCATACTAAATCTTATCGATTTCCAGAAGTTCACAAACCCGAGGTCCAGAAACAGATTGATCAAATGCTAGATCAAGGAATTATCAAACCGTCAATGTCGCCATGGTCTTCCCCAATCTGGGTTGTTCCGAAGAAAATGGACGCATCTGGTCAACGAAAATGGCGAGTCGTGATCGACTACCGCAAACTAAACGACATAACAATAGGCGACGCTTATCCTATTCCACAAATATCTGAAATACTGGAACAGTTGGGCCATTCCAAATACTTTTCCACATTAGATTTAGCGTCTGGGTTCCACAAAATCAAAATGAATGAATCAGATGCTTCCAAAACTGCTTTTAGTGTTCCTCAAGGGCATTTCGAATAAACACGAATGCCCTTTGGTCTCAAAAACGCACCATCTACATTTCAACGGCTTATGAATGCTGCTCTCGCTGGATTACAAGGGATAAAATGTTTCGTATATTTAGATGACATAGTTATCTATTCCCATGACCTGAAAACTCACTGTGAAAAACTCGCTTCCATTTTTCAAAGACTTAGAGACTTTAACCTGATAAGTGTGAATTTCTGAAAAAGGAAGTAGCTTATCTAGGCCATATAATAACTGAAGAAGGTGTCAAACCTAATCCAGAAAAAATAAAAGCAGTCACTGAATTCCCAACTCCCCTTTGTCCTAAAGATATTAAATCTTTTCTCGGCCTAGTATCGTATTACCGCCGATATATCCCCGATTTCTCCAAACTATCTAAACCACTGACTTTACTCCTTAAAAAGGACATTCCATTTTTATGGCAAAACGAACAACAGTTATCATTTGAAATTCTGAAAGAGGCACTTGTTACAGCACCCATACTAGCTTACCCCGACTTTACACAACCTTTTATTCTCACATGCGATGCTTCTAATTACGCTATATCAGCAATCCTGTCTCAAGGCCCCATCGGCAATGATCGCCCCATCGCTTATGCTTCACGCACATTAAATAAAGCAGAGTGCAACTATAGTGTCACCGAAAAAGAGTGTTTGGCCATCGTATATGGCACTCAAAACTTTCGTCCGTATCTTTATGGACGTTGTTTCAAGATTGTGACTGACCACAGACCTTTGAAATGGCTATTTAACTGTAAAGAACCGGGATCTAAATTAGTCAGATGGCGTCTAAAACTAGAGGACTTTAATTACGAAATTGTATACAAAAAGGGCAAAATTAATAGTAATGCCGATGCATTGTCTAGATATCCTGTCAATCCAGTTCAAAAAGATAGTATTCCGCCGATCTCGGCGCCTGGACAACTTGAAGAACCCTCAGAATTAATAGATTTAGGCCCTTTAGACCTTAGCCCTTTCAATGATGGAAACGTAGATTTCGACTCATTGAATATTCCCGAACCTATACCTGAAAACCCAGAAACGGAAGCAAAACTACCTTTGCTAAGTCCTGATCCATGTGAAGATGACTACAGTCAATTTCTAACAGCTATACAAAAGAATACCCAATTTAATACAAAAATCGTCGAGCATAATGAAAGCTTACTTAAAACTTCAAGCAACATTATAATTATACCTTCTTCTATAGACTTAGATGATTCAAACCCTTACGTGCAAGAACTACTCTCAAACTGTGAAAATTCTGACGAGTTTACTATGTCTGAAAGGGAATTGTACTCATTCAAAAAACTCATCGTCAAAGGAAAAACCTACTATTTCATATTCAATAAAGTTTATCATTTTAGTGACAGCAGTTACAAAGATATATTTGACACATTACAAATTATAAGAAATGAGCTCTTAATTAACAATACCATAAAGGAAATAGCCATTCCAGACTTTAAGAACCCTTTCGAAAGACATCAGTTTGTCAAAATATATAATATGCTATCCTATCTATTCAATAATACTGACATTGTAGTCAACATATATCACAATAGTGTAATATATCCAGTCCCAAGTGAAATACCCAAAATATTAAAAGAAAACCACGATATTCCTATTGCAGGCCATTTGGGTTTATCAAGAATGTATAATAGGATCAAAGAAAGATATTTTTGGAAAAACATGAGATCAGATATTGAAATTTACGTCAAAAACTGCAAATCATGCCAATCTAATAAAGCATTTAGAAAAATCAATAAAGCCCCAATGCAAATTACAACTACGGCTTCCAAACCCTTTGACCGTATCAGTTTGGATATAGTAGGTCCACTCCCCGAAGCCGGAATTCAAAAGCTAAGATTTATACTTACCCTTCAGGATGACCTTACCAAATTTTCCATGGCTTATCCCATTTCCAACGCTACAGCTGAAGAGTCGTGTGAGTGCCTAGTTCATTTCATCTCCGTATTTGGAATTCCAAAGGTCATCGTAACGGACCAGGGCTCAAATTTTACCGCTGACCTTTTCAAAAGAACCTGCGAGTTTCTTAAAATTAAACAAATTTGGTCCTCGCCATACCATCCCCAAACACAAGGCGCTTTGGAGCGAAGCCACTCGACAATGAAGGAATACCTAAAATCCTATGTGAACGAAAATCAAACCGATTGGCACAAATATGTCTATACAGCAATACTAGCATACAATAGTAATGTTCACTGTACCACACAATTCACTCCCTACGAACTTCTTCTTGGTTTTAAACCATACATCCCTGACTCTATTTATGAGCTAAACCCAAACGTTACATACCCCGAATACATCAAAATGCTTCATCACCGCATGAAGTTATCCCGCCTAAAAGCACTAGAAAACATCGTAACCTCCAAGGAGAGATCAAAATCTTACTACGATAAACATACCCGTCCAATTCGATACAAACTTGGAGACTGGGTTTACCTTAAGAATCACTTGAGGTTACGAAAAGCCCTTTCACCTGTTTGGAAAGGACCGTACAGGGTAGTGAAAATTCACGGAAATAATACACTATCACTACTTATAAATCGGAGACATGTAAAGCATCATTTTGACCAAGTTAAACTAGCATCAGAGAACTTAGTCTAAGTTAGTTGTATTTTAGCCTTTAAATATTAAATTAAGTTGAAACGAGATATTATTTACATTTACAGAATTGCTGTATCCCTTATCAAACTTACCTCTGCGTCTGACGATACGAATCTCGTCGAACAAATTACCCGAAGTCCCGGCATATTCTTCGATCCGGTCGGCACTTTAAAAATAGTTAGTGATTATATGCACATCGTTATTCCTATAGACATTTCATTTATACATCATCACGTCGACAACATAAAGAATGTATTTGGAACAGTTAGATTTCACTGCCAGCAGAGCGAAGCGATTGATAACACAGAATGTCATAACATGATTCAGCCTCTGGATGCACTCTTTAAAGATATAACTAGAGATGTTGACTCGCTCTCTCATTTAGTTTCCACTCATAACAAAAGATCTGCATGGTTTTCTGGTGTTGGAACTGTTTTTAAACATATATTTGGCACTCTGAATGAAGATGATGCAAGTAAATACAATGACGCTATTCACACCCTTTTCGAAAACGATAAACAATTAGTCAGCTCGGTAAAAGAATGTATAGTCATTTCGAAATCTGCAATATCTAATTTTAATCAAAGCTTGAATGAAATCAATATAAATGAAGCGCGTTTGAATGACGTCATCGATAAACTTACCTTTTCAATAACGAATATAACCCAAGCTATGAATGACCTTAGCTTCAGAAACAACCTTTCAGAAATATTGAATGTACTGTATGCCAATTTATTAACGTTATCATTTAAAATTGAAGATATTATTAACTCTGTATTATTTGTAAAAAGCAATACTTTGCACCCTTCAATTGTTACGCCTAAACAGCTCTTCGAAGATATTAAGAGTAACATTAGATATTTACCTAAGTATAAGGACTTTCCTATTAGTCTAGATTTAGATAACATACATGTAATTATAAACCTGTCAGAATTAATCTCATATTTTGTAGATGATAAGTTAGTCTTTATTTTAAAAATACCATTAGTACATTTTATGGGATACAATTTATATAAGTCTGTGCCAATCCCCACTCCAGGCGATGGAAATAATCGAAATAGTTCTTACTCTCTTATAATACCTTCAAAACTATTTTTAGCCTTAAGTAAAGACAAAACATCATATTGTAACTTAAACAGTCTCAATGACTGCAAACCGATTGTAAACCATATATTCCTTTGTGAAATTTCGGATGTATCAACCATATCTGAAAACCCGTCATGTGAGGTGGAGTTGATGACGAGGGTAATTACGTCATTACCAATACAATGTAATCACAAAAATATCATTGGTAACTTGGACATCTGGCAGCCCCTAAACAATAATAAGTGGCTATTTACACAAACACTACCTGTGAAAATTTCTATTGAATGTAATTCTAACATTGATCAACTTGTCATTTCCGGTACAGGTATTCTCAACATACATCCTAATTGTATAATATATTGCAAAAGCAAGAAGCTTCTAAGTAAACAAAACCCTAAAATAAACATTGTCAATATACATTCTGATTTTAACATCATAGAAGACAAATGTTGTAACGGAAAGATGTCTAATGATTTTAAATCAGTAATTCCTAGCATTAAAGTGTCAAAAGTAAGATTAAGTAGCATACAAGAATTGAAAGAATTATCAGATAATATTAACAGTAACCTAAACAATGTAAAAACCGAACCTCTTTACTCTGACACTACACATATAACCTTTTCTGTATTTGGTGTCGTAACTTTTATTTTGTGTCTGTGTTTACTAGTGTTGTTTGTTAAGAGATCTGAAAGTTGTCTGCCTCGATTTTCGAGGAAAATCAAAATTAACGAAACTGAAAATACCGAAGAAATAGAAATGCCCAATCCCCATCCTAGATTGAGAATTCAATAGCGAAAACTTCACATCTATTTAAAACGTGTAAGTTTCCTCTTGTTCGGGGGGTTGTTATACCCTGAGTATGTATAGGAAAGGGCTGATAAAATGCTGCATCAGCCCCCTTTGAGTAACAACATTTGATTAGCAGGGAAATACATTAGTTCTAGTTCGGTCTCTCTCGAGGGCAGACAACTCATTTTTATCTGCATTTTCTCTACATTTTAATTACTTTTACTATATTTACTAAATAAAGTGTCTTCTACTCTATAGAGTACTTATATAACTTATAACTTATAAGTTAGAGTAAATAAAAAATATATTTTTTAAAAAGGGGTTTTATTAAAACCCCATAACAGATCGTCCAAGTCAATCGGTACAAAGTCTGGATACTCTTGGTAGTGTTGTAAGCGCTGGGGTCGTACATCTCATACGTTTCTACACAGTTCATTTCTCTAGGGTTTGGTTGATAGGAAGCAACATTGCGTGAACGCCAGCCATGTCCTTGTTCATGTGAGTTGGAGGTAGAGTATGAGCAACGGGGTGACTTACACCACTCATTGGCATTGGTTGATTTTGATAATTCTGAGTCATATTCATAGGCTGGGTCCCGGTTGAATTTTGAGACCAGTCGTCATGTCAGAACTGGGTAGAGATCCGAAAAATTTTTGGGTCCTCGTTGGTCCTTGATATGGGGGTCTATGTGGGTTATTTGATTGTGACAGGCTGTAGATGGGCCTAGACAAAATTTGCATTGGAATTTGAGGAACAAATAATGGGCGGGGCGCAAAAAATAGTGTCGGATTGGTCTGCCTATACGGTGTGATGATTTTTTGGATTGCTCTTTGTTCTGTAGGTACAGGACATTTAGTTCCTCTTGAGCCAATTCTAATGCTTTCTCTAATGTGGGGGGTCGTATGCACCTAATGCGTGATCCTAGTGGTTCCCTTAAACCCTTTAAGTATGTCTGAATAGCAATTTTTTTATAAAAAGTTCTTTTGGCTTCAATAGTGGTTGAGATGTGGTCATGCAATTCGACATAATTCATGATAATGTTAAGCAAATTTTCAACACGTCCGTAGTAAACGTGAGGGGTGTCGGAACCTTGACTTAATTGAGATAAATCTGTTTAGAGGGCAGATTCATCCTCGATGATCTGATAATGAATTTATCAATGCATTCTGTGTGCCATTCCAGTCTGAAGCTACGCCGTTTGTTTCTAGGGTTCTAGCGGCGGATCCGTTAATCTTATTAAAACGCCATATATCATAACATAATTTTATTTTATTTTATTTTATTTTACATTTTTAGGAGAGGTAACAGCTTTACTCACTAAATACAAAACACTATATTAACTAAAGAGCTAATAATAACCTCCCACAATTATTTTACTACACGCAAAACGTTCTTGCATTGAAGTTTTAAATTAATGTAAAGAATCACACAAAGAATTTGTAAAAATACACCTAACTTTTTAGTCAGAACTATACGTTGAAATACAATTACGTGATTTAGGAAAATATCTACTTACAGCAATATTAGCAAATAATAATATGAAGATATCATTATTAATTAAACAGTAATACAATCGACTGTCAAACACACCACTACTTCACCCAGCATTGTCCAAAGATGTTAAAAATTTACGAATCATATGAGCCCTTAATGTTTGCGCACTGCTCCAGAATATATCAATGTCATCATTATCGTCGTCATCAACACCGTCAGCACCGTGGTCGCCACTGTCACCGAGACGGTTAAAAGTAGAACACGCTCTTATCAAGAAAGAGTTCTCTCTGTAATTGCTATGCACGAGAGGCAATTGGAATAACGGTCGTCTACGAACGTTACGACTAGGGACCTTAAACTTAATTTTACCAAGCAGCGATGGACAGTCAACAGTGCCCTTAACTATTTTCATCAGGAATACCATATCTGAGATATCCCTGCGAAGTTTCAGTGGTAACAAATGTAAACGTGCACAGCGATACTCATAGCTGAGCTTGGGCAACTTGAACTTAAAGGCGATATATCTTGTAAATTTCTTCTGAATCCGTTCAAGTCTATTGATGTAGACGTCGCAGCACGGGTTCCAAACCTGCGAAGCATATTCCAGATGACTGCGGACATAAGGACATTATAGAATTTTAATAGTTTTCATTCGCTTAAACGACTTCGACGACCTCATGACGAACCCCAATGCCTTAGAGGCTTTACTGACAATTGCATCAATATGATGGTCAAAGATAAGTCTGTTGTCAATAACAACACCAAGGTCTCTGCTGTCATATACTCTAGAAAGCGGATGATCCTTAATTTGATAATTATTTATGTACGGTTTTAATTTACGGGTAAAAGTTATGAAGAAACACTTGGTGACATTTAAATCCAGCTTATTTGTTACGCAGTAGCCGTAAAGCCTATATAATTCACTCTGTAAGAGTTCACCATCCGAGACCCCATTAACAACTCTAAAAATCTTCATGTCATCGGCAAAAAGTAGAAATCTAGAGGTTTGAAAACATTGACCATAGATAAATAATATAAATAGCAGAGGACCAAGAAGCGATCCTTGTGGGACTCCAGACGGTACACTCATCCAGGAAGACCTGAAACCATTGAGAACTACGGCTTGAGATCTTTCTGCAACATACGAAGCAAACCATTTGAGCAGATCGCCTCTAATGCCAACTCTGCTAAGTTTCTTCAGCAAGATGTCGTGATCGATGCGATCGAAAGCTTTACTATAATCAGTATAAATGACATCGACTTGGTCGTTATTGTCCATACGCTCACTGATATAGTCATGGAAAAGTACAAGGTTAGATACCGTCGATCTGCCCCTTAAGAAACCGTGCTGCATAGGACTGAAACTAGATTTAAGCGCTTCATATAATTGGGTATATACGACACGCTCAAGAACCTTGGCTATAAGACACAATTTTGAGATAGGCCTATAATGCTCAACGCGCTCACGGGGACCTTTTTTATGTATGGGGGAAATAAAAGCAGACTTCCAACGAAACGGCATGACACCTTCGTTGAGAGATCTTTTAAACAAAATTGTGATGGGAACGGACAGCTCTTTTGCACATGCAACTAGTAACGAAGCCGGTACAGCATCAGGCCCGGCAGACTTGCACAGGTCCAAAGACTGAAGGAGCTTATGAACATAGGAGCTATTAACTGCGATACTAAATATATCGCACAGACACTGCGGTTCGACATGTGTATGTGCTTGATCCACATTATCATTGTCAGAGCTGGATGTAATAAGAAAATTAGAATGAAAGTAATCAGAGAAGAAATTACTGATGGTGTTGCCATTGTCGGACGTTTTACCATCGTAAGACATATTCGAGGGAAATGCACTACCTTGGCGTTTCGACTTAATATAGGACCAGAAGGTCTTAAAATTTTTAACTATAGAATCTTCAATTTTAGCTATGTAATTAGTGTGGCATTCACGCTCGATTCTACTTGCTCGGTCACGTAAAATTGAAAAAGACATTTGGTCAGAAAGATTCCCATAGTTTTTATACTTTTTGAAATATTTGAACTTTTCCTTTATGACTTTGATTAGAGCTGTGCTAAACCAAGGTGGGTAATTGTTCTTAGATAAGCTGCGAGTAGGAACATATGAGTCACGTAGTTTATAAATTAATGTATAGAAAATATCGACAGCGTCATCTACACTACCACTACCAAGCTTACCTACCCAGTCAAAATCATGGATGTGTTTACGTATTTGCTTATAGTCAGCATTGGAATAATTAAAGGAAACATGCGGAATGTATTTTAATGGGGTGAAGAATGCAACAGGTATATTTATATGCAAAGCCTTGTGGTAAGGGTCCTCTGGCACTAATGGGTCAGGACTTGACATTACCACGACACTTTCATTTGACAATACTAGATCCAATATACGTCTAAAGCTGTTCTCAAAACTGTTAAATTGTTGAAGACCACAAGTGTTAAGAGTGTCAATAAAATCTTTCACATGCTCACCTACCAGATTACATGGATAAAGACCGCTATCAATGGAAGACCAGGTTATACTACTCATATTAAAGTCTCCGACTATTAGAAATTTATCATGGACATTGTCAGTCATTAAATGAATTAATTTGTCACAAAAGATTTCAAGTTGTGTCTTAAATCTATTACCAAGATTTTCGTCACACAGATAGAGTGAACACAAATGTAATGTAGTAACGATTTTTTCATTACAAGTCAATGGAATCGTTACCCATATGTCTTCTGCGGAGAACTGCCAACATGCATTGATCGTCGAGCATAATTCGCGCTTAACAGCTATCAATACGCCTCCCCCTCTTGTCTGCCCAGTTGATGCATAGTTACGGTCGCGACGCCACACTAAGTACTTACCTATCATCGAATATTTCATTATCTGAAAATTCATCTAGAAGCCAGGTCTCGGTTAAAGCGACAATATCATAGTTGTTCAATAGGATATTCTGAAAAATAGTATCAGTCTTTGTCCGCAGTCCCCTTACATTCTGATAGTACAGATTTAAATTATTCACGGCGTTGTAATATCACAAACTAAATAGATGTCTAAGCAAAAACTAATTAACAAATAAAGCGGGCAAAGCAACAAGCAATTGCTGCGAACTCGGTAACATAGGAACGGGTTATTATCAAAGCAATGATCACTTATAGGCATGTACGGTAGCGGACGACGGCAGCGACGACGAGGCAAATTAGACATTAAACAAACTGCAGAAAGGCTCATTAGGGTCATTACGAACTGAGTTAAAAAGGTGTTGGAATAAAAGTTGTTTACTAGGCAGTGAAGTAGTGTGTGTGTAGCAACAGGCGAAAACATTAGCAATATAGAATAGTAGCAGGGAGCAGTGGTTCTCAAAGTTTGTAAAATGTTGAATGACAGTAAAAGTAATAGTTGTAGATTACGTAATTTTGGACAGGTCCCTCTTCGACTTGATTTGAAAAATAGGTGAAGTCTGATTGCGCCGTACCATAATCTTCGCATGACGCACCCAGATAAATTCGAACTCCTTCTCCTTAACCAGTAGTTTGGCCGAATTTAATAGTTGTTTTTGTTCGACGGTCAGATGATCATTGACGAAGACACTGCCATGTCTCTGCATCCCGATATCAGCCAGTGACATACAGTGACGGACACAGTTCGTCCGGCAGCAACAAAGTTTTCCTTGTCGTAGCGATGAATGAAGCAGACAATTATTGATTTACCCTTGTTATCGTCACGCAAAGGAACTCTGGTAACGAAATTAATACGATCGCGCTGGATTGCAAAACCAATGGTGGTCCCAACTTTAGATATTATGTCAAAAAGATTCTCCTCTTTTGTTTGGGAAACACCTTTTATCTCGACATTATTGGAGCGCAGCCATTGTTCTCGGCTTTCAGAAGCTTCCTCAAGACGTAACAACCGTTCATTCATTTCAGCAGCTTCAACTTGACGCTCTTCCATGCGGACAACGCGGCTCTCCACATCATTAATTCGCAAATGGATATCGTCGGTCTTGCTCTTTAACTCGGATATGTCACTGAGAATGACTTCTAGACTCTTCAGAGGAGCTAATTGAAGGACCATGGCATCAAGGCGCTCCATGATGAGCTCGAGCGTTGGCACAGCTGGAGACCCCGGGGGCAGCTTAGAAGTACTCGGAGGAGCAACTACAGGCCCCCCGCCTGGCGGCTTCGTAACAACTGGTGCCTTGACGGAGCAGGTGGGACACATCCATTCCCTCTTCTTCTTCTCCGCCAGTCTCCGGTACTTGGCCTCGGTAATCTCAGCACAGGCGAAATCGAAGGAGATACCGCAAGCTGAACACAGAATCGCGTCCGTCACCTCCTCCTGGCATCCACCACAAATAACCATTATGCTAACAAAAAAGTTTGAGAAACTTTGGTATCAACGCGCGGTCCGACACAGTGGCAAGACGTGTGGTTTTGCGTAGATCAAGACGCTGACTGATGATAATTATTAAATTCATGTCCTGGGGCTGGCTGGATTGACATAATTTAGAACGAGTTGGTCGCAAATATTCAGGAATCTGTTAAGCACATAAGAGTTTCCATCAAACTCAGGGACTATTCCCAAGGCTTTATAAATCCTATCTATCTGGTCTGGCTGAGTTTGAAATGGAACCCCATTTTTGGCAGCGCCAGCATTTGCCAAACGCACTTCTTCGTCATTCATTTGTGGAATGATATTGGTCTTCTAATTATTCTTCAATAGCTTCTAGAAGATCTAAGTGGTGATTTTGGTCCCTTAGCTGTCTCCTAATTTCCTGACGATTGTTGGATATTATACCCCTACTAGATCGTGGGAAAAATATCTTGGCGGATACTTAGGATCTAGGAAATTGGACAAAAAAGGTGTAAGGGAATATCAACCAATGGGAATATTGCGTACTACTTATTTTATAATCACATCAGTAATATCAGCATCTCGTCTCGAAGCTTTGTCATCGATGTCTGGATGAGGCGGCTCAGGAAATCCTCTTTTATCCGACTGTTGTACGTACGTAGGTTTGCAGATGTAGCTGTCGCTCGTCGTCCGATACGACTCTATCAGTGGTCCTCGATATTAGATTCACGCACTGACCAACTTCCCACTACCGAGCTGCGCCAATTACGGGTACTGGCCGTCGGAGGGGATTTTAAAAGAGGAGAACGAGATGATTGTTCTTAAAACTTTAATTACGTAATTTACAAATAGTTACTTAATATAAATTACAATTCTTGATCTCGATTGATCGACTAAACTAATGTCCTCTCGCTATCGCGATTGAAGCGTAAAGGCGTCGAGAAACTTGGTCGCGGATCCCACGAAGGAAAATGAAAATGCGGGCTTTTGGGTGGCATGGCGTGATGATCGGCAAAATTCCATTTGCAGTCTCAGCATTTCATGGGTGGCCCGAAGTGACAATGATCACGAATACATGGTGATGGGCGGTGGATGATATCGTAACATCTGCGTCAACATAGATGTTGACAAATTTGATATCATTTTGTGACTTTCTCTGTGTAGATATTTTTGGTTAATTAGTATGTTTTGCTCTATTTGAATAGCTTGCGTGCTTATATTATATCTGAGGCTGAGTGTACAGTCGTACCCGACGTGATGCGTTCTATTACAATCAGACCTGTTAGACTGGGGAAATAAAACTTCAAGTTTCCATGTTAGTTTGTTAAATTTTTTTATAACTTTGTGATATCAATGTTTCTGGGATCCTACGACGACACAGGGCTTGTATCCTAGCATGGCATGACCTAGGGCTATCTAGATGTAGTTTGAGGCTCCATTACATTTAGTATATATCGTTTCAGGTAATTTTCTTAAACAAAAAATGCCCTATTTTATTTATTAAATACTTACTATAAAAATCATAGGTACCGTCACGACTTTTCTCATACCGGATTGCAGAGGCAGAACTGCCCCAGTTATTAAATTTACTTGACAGGGTAATAATAGCCCATCGCTGCGGCTTTAGAGACATGCTGGTTTCCCCACGATATTTTCCATCAACTTTAGAACTACGCATTTGATAATACTTAAAAGTTAAGCATCGTCCCACGCAATCACAATACGACATTAATTGCGTATTATCTTACAAGCTCACTCACTTACACATCGACGGTGTGTAAGTGATGAGTGCACTGTCCCCTGCGACGCCCAGAGGGGCGCTACCCTCAATAATATTTTTCACATGGGAACCGTACTTAAACCAGATCTACATTTGCGTGGAATGGAATCTATTCTTTATTTGTTAGGCCGTACAGTTGTTGTTGTTATTTGATCCTGGTAACTTATTGGAACGTGCTACATCAATTATTTTGTGATCCTCGATTGGGTTTTATCGCCAGATTCACATCCGGGTGGATCAGATTTTGTTATGAGTCGTAGTAAGCTATGTAATCTGCGATAAGGTCGTAGCAAAGCTCGAATTGAATCTTTCACGAATCAAGTAGCTTACTAAACCTTTAAGTCTGATTGTATAGATAGAACATGCCCTTGCAAGCGTGGTCTATGTCCTGTTGAGTCTCAGTCTTAACTGTTCAGTGGGCTTTGCGACTACGGTTGCGGCGATAGACAAGCGACCTGTCATACAAAATATAACATTGAGAATTCGTTAAAAAGTTAAAAGTGGCCGTAACTGTGCCTCTGCCACCCTGTGTAGGAAATAGCTTTACGCTATGTGGATATTTCGTATGTAAAAAATGTAAAAGACATCTACAATCTCGCCTACCTGTCTTTTTGACAGCCCCGAGCAAAACTTAAAACCCAAACAAACAAAAATATTGACATAACAACCGCAAAGTTGAGAAATGTTTGCCGAAAGCCCAATATTATTAAACTGGACCAATCGAATTCCCATCGAGATATAGACAGGCTCCTCCATAAAGCAGAATAGAGGAGATCAACAAAAGGCTTCGGGCACCTGCCGAATGTCCCACACAGTACTTCTCACGCCCATAAAAAACGGGTTAGAACTCGAAAAGTCGAAAAAATGCGAGGGATCCGCGCTTTGTTATGGTTTTTGCATGAAAAGTGTAACACAAGGTGGGTAGGGATGCATGCTATAATGAGGTGGAGGTAGTTGTTGACTCCTTGTGGTACTGTCTAAAAAGCTAACTACCTTAATTTGCTCAGAAAGTAATCCTTCAGTTACACCTTTAGTCAATTCTCAAAGACACCACTGGAGACATAATGAGCTTATATTCAGCTCTGTGAAGTTAGCAGTACAAAGTCATAGAAAACGGGGCTCAAATTTAGGGGATTTTGAACTTATTTTGAGCTCCCAGAATACGAAGTTTCAGAATTTGAGCTCGAGCGGTTTTCGAAAAAAAACGCAATAAAACACCAGCGGTGCAAAGTCCGAGAAGAGAAGTGAAACTCGCAGCGTATTTGGACATGATTTTGAGCTCCCAGAATATGCAATCAGAACTTCACTAACTTAAGTAGTTTGCGAGAGAAAAAAAAGGATTTACACAACAATATCATCTAGATAGATAAAATTGATATGTTTTTACTTTTTATCTAATCCACTAAAGCTAGAAATCTGAAATTTTGTATTCTGGAATCTCTAAGCTTTTTCTATATATGGTGCAAATTTCAACTCTCTGCTCTGTAAATTCGCGACATTTTCAACTAGAGGGTACTTGAAGGTATACGTGAATCATTTTTTTTAAATCTTAAATACCTGGAAATAATAATAATATTTTAATATAAATATTTAAAAAAATGTCGGCTGGTTTAGACTTGTACTAAAAACAGTTTTTCTTACAAAAGGTCAGAGCACAGAGTTTTGCACTAGCAGGGAAATATTAATATTTAATATAATATCAAATAGTTACAATAATTAAGACTTTATTCACTAAAAACTTCATAGGATATTAAGTCAAGTGAAAGTCAATATTTCTTTATTACTGTAGATATTGTCATATATTTAGTAAACATCATGCCCTTGCCTCTTCTCTACATTGGACCACTGTGGGAGAAACAAAGCTGAGTAATTCCCACAGATTGATTTTAAGATCTCTTTTAAAAAGTGGTTGTGTTTTACTATTACGATATTAATCAATAATAATAAGCAGGAATAAGTAAATACAAAATATTTTAAATGCGAGTGCTGTGTTGACTCGGATTAACCCCACACAGTCTTGTTATTTCTGTAATCTTGAACATTGTTATATCCTTTTTTAGTCGTTATCACATGTTTTTTAAATTGCTCAAATGGAAATTTCAAATCTCCAGAGGTATCTTTTTGTAGTAGAGAATGCACTGACCCTTGAAAGAATTGTTAACCTTCGCGAGTCTAAACCGGGGCGCAACAGTCTGTGATTATTTCTTAGGTTAACATAATAATAAAATAATAAGTTAAAATAATCGCTAAATTTGGAAAATGTTGTAATGTTCTTGCGTACATAGATAATATTTTCCCTACAATAAGATACCGTAGGACACTATGAAAGTAACTAAAAAAGACGCCTAGATGTAGCCCACATCCGTGTTATGTCTGATTTTCCTAACAGCGTAAACCGCAGAACTTAATCTATCACCTAATTTATCTATGTGGGATCCCCACTGCAATTTGCTAATGGTTATTCCAAGAAACTTCGTATCATTTACTAATACTATTTGAAGTGTTGCTGTCTAACATTAAACAGCCTCATTTGTGAGAATTTGATACACTTAGTTTTACCAACTTTGAACAATAAATTATTAACTGCGTACCGACACATCATTAACATCATCAAAATCTTCTTTTTGTCTTTCAATATTGCAAGCCAGTGAAGTATCCTCAGCAAGTTAATTTCTCCATAGAAGGCAGATCGTTATAACGCCCTTTGAAAAGGCAAAAAACTATATAATACATCTAATTTGACACTACATAATTATTTTTTATAATTACCCTGCTAATTTCATCATCCTCTTCATTTTGAGATACAAATATTCAAACTCAAAATTCAAAATTTTCTTTATTTTCTTTACATAAATATATATGTAAAAAAATAAAATGTTATTTTAGTTTAGTGTAGAGTTTTTTGGGCTCTGAGCGAGATATCACCTCTCTCTCTCTTACCCCGCCTACCCCATGCCATAAAGAGAGGTCACCTCAGAGCCAAAGAAAGACGGCGCGGCCTGTACCCCTAGGACCTACCCGCCTGTCTAAATCACCGCCATGTTAATCTAACAACGACTGCGACAAATCCTTACACAATACGTTAGGTTCTTCACCAGCTATCACATTGATTCCTTGCTGAGAGTGTCACAATACCTCCTTTGTATATCAACAATGGCATCTTTTTTCCATTTTTTACCTCAAGAGGCCGAAGTCACCCGACAAAAGACGAAAAAAGGATTACCCGCGGGGCAGAACTGATCCTATTCAGATTAAGCTTAATCCTATGAGATCAGTTTTTCGAGAGAAAGAAACTTTTTTAAATTACCCACGCGTTTTTGAACGTTTCAGGATGGTTATTGTATAGCGGATGAAAGGCACGTTGAGGCAATTTACGAAATAACCACTTCCATAAGCTCGCAGATCTTGACCTATGTCTTGTCTTGTGTGTTCAGCCCTCTTAATTGGGTACTCGTTAGCGTAGCAATAGTGGTCATGTACCCGATTGCTACTGCGAAGTAACGCTACCAAGGTTACCACGTAAGACTGCTACCAAGATATTAACGGCCCAGGCCAAATCACTGCTCTGCGGTGTTGCATCTCAAACATCTGCCACATATAATAATAATAATATAATAATAATAATAATACCTTGGACACTGTTTACACACATTGATCTAGCCCCAAACTAGGATTCCCTGTATCTTGGGTACTAGACAACGATACACATACTTATATCGATAAATATTATACTTAGATAGATAAACAACCATGACTAGGGTTCAAACATCCGTTCTCGTCAAACAAATATTTGCACCCACCGGGACTCGAACCCGGGACCCTTGGCTTCGTAGGCAGGGTCACTGCCGCCTCGGCCATTCGGTCGCCTATCCTATGCTTATCATCATTATGCCAACCTAGGTTGGCGCTACTACTACAACACTGTCTGAATTGGTTTTGTAGGAGTGTAGTTATTCGCACGTTTTAAAGATAAATGTATTTAAAAAAAGTATCATAACTATATTTCAGTCCGTGTGGTATATCCCTGCCCGTCGCCATGATATACCTCATTCCTTTCTCGTGCGTGGCGTCAACGAATGCGTTTGCGCCAACTATTTACGTTATTGTGAAATCATGCCGAAACGTAGTGCCGCTGAGAAGTTAGAGCGGTACCAATGAAAAATTCGCAAGTTAGAAAAAGAAGTTGAAAGACATCTACCGTGTTACCACAAATAATATTAAACAGCGTTTAACCTCAAAACAACATTTAATTTAATTAAAAAAATGTGATAAAATTGACATTTGTGTCAATTTTATTACATTTTTTAGTCTATTTGCATACTCAATCAATTTAATTTTATTTTCCGTTGTACGACATATTCTGTAGTTATAATAATAATAATAATAATAATAATAATAATAATAATACCTTGGACACTATTTACACACATTGATCTAGCCCCAAACTAGGATTCCCTGTATCTTGGGTACTAGACAACGATACACATACTTATATAGATAAATATTATACTTAGATAGATAAACAACCATGACTAGGGTACAAATATCCGTTCTCATTAAACAAATATTTGCCCCCACCGGGACTCGAACCCGGGACCCTTGGCTTCGTGGGCAGGGTCACTGCCGACTCGGCCATTCGGGTTGTCTACTCTGTGGTTCTAGAGTAACTCTCTTTTACGCTTACAGCATAGTCCTATTCCCTTTGAGATCCATTTTTGTTTCCTCAATAGAGAGATTTTTACTTTTATAACTGGAAAACATAATTTATACAACAAAATAAACCAATTGCAAAACTCAGTAAATGCATAATTCGGGTCGTTTGATTCGTATACTTGATTGAATGATAGTGAGCTTAAATGTGTAGCAAACTTAGTCATATTTTCTTTGCAGTAGTCATGCTTTTGTATATGCCAGTGTTTTGTTGTTTAACTTTTGTTAACGGGGCACTGTATTATTTGAGATTTGCAGAGTGATCCGATAAGACGAATTCCAAAAACGTCACTTTTACATCCTCGAATATTGTGAGCATATTGTCAAGACATGTTGCCCTAGCTGGTCGGGTTGGCTATCTTATTTCTATTTCAAGTTAACTAACAATGCTAATTGCTCTAAACTTATACTGTTCTTGTTTTTCTTAAGTATATCGTTATTAAAATCTCCACACAATATAATGTTTCTGTTTCTATCAACTCGGAAATTTCGTCGGCGATACCTGATATGGTAAGGAATTGTGACAAAAAAATCGGAACTGCCCATCGATATAAATACTAAGGATAGGCCTTCCCGTACTAAATTTCTTACCATTTTGAGGCTAAGAAAAATAGCGCCCCTGTCGGAATTCGTCGGAACCAAGACAGTACGAAAAATTGTAACGGCGTCACGGTCGGTCACGTTCCGATTTGTGGTGTATAGACACAATATTAGGAAAGTTGATCTACGGATAACTCTCAAATACCCGGTGACTTTTAATCGGTGATTAGGAGTAGAAATAAAATATATCTAGCTAAAATTTTACTTAAGGGGCGAGGTCTCACGCAATTAGCTCATGTTTAATTAATAAAAAGTTGAAACATAATTAAATAGGCATATTAATTTTTGTCTTTGCCGTTAAATTATGAAAGAGAATGTAAGCTCACAGATACACATTAGTAGAGTGACTTGGAATTTAAGATCTTGATTTTAATTTATAAGTAATAAACTACCTAATCATAGAAAAAGTTATGAATTAGTTAGGGGGGTAACCAAATGACATTACGAATAGTAATCTAATGACATTACGAATAGTAATCTTGACAATACGAATAGAAAAATAACCAAATCGGATCGTTTTTCAAATATAGGAAGCGGGCAGTTTCACTGTGCGTCGCGCGTCGCTACAAAGTTACGTCAGTCGAATGGTTGATTTTCGTTTGAGGATTTTTTCGAGAACAATATTTTATAAATAATCAATTTAAAGCCAATAGTAATTGAAAATATAATATTTACTTGTGATACGACACTCCCTGTTTTTGTGTTTTGCGATTTGGGTATGATTTACACCATTTTACGTCGCAGGTCACCATTTTTGTTTTTGCTGCCGATATGTCGAGCGGAGCGACCTCAGCGCCATCAGAGACAGCCCGTCAATTCACTCTTTTAAAAGTCGTTTAAAGAACACTATCTTTCTCTTCCATGATAAGTAGGTATTAGTATTTATTTCCCCCAGCCCGATCTTGAAGCGTCTGTAGAGATCTCTAGTGTGTATCCTAGGCTTCTCATATGGTTTGATGTGTTGCGATGTTAATTCTCCACCAGTTCAGGTCATCGAGTATGATCCTCGGTAAACGTATTTTGGCTTCGTAGTTATTGTTGTTCTTCAATAACGCCAAATATTTTTCGCGTTCTAAAATATTTGAGTAAATCATGCGGCAGCAAGAACTCTGATGAACTGCGAGAATTCGCGAATTGTGCACCGTGGTAATGATTTATACTTCTGAATTACCTGTGCAATCTTGTTACGTTTCTCAGGGGGTAAGGATATAGATAGTCTCTTAAATTGAATGCAAATCCTAAGTATCTGCAGGTTTGTTGAGGCTTGAACTTTTATCATGATTAATGATAAAGCCTAAATCTTATAATACTCTCAATGTTTCATTAATGGTCTCAGTACATGATTGATAATCGTCTGCGATACATAATATATCATCTAAATATATAACAGGCTTATGACCCTGACCTCTAAGACAAGCGATTACCTCTTTCATGATTTAAGTAAACACTCGAGGTGCTATTGATAGGCCGTACGGCATTGCGGTAAATTCATAAGTAACACACTATTAATTAAATTGCAGGGTGTAAACTGAAACCTTAAGTATTTTCTGTCTCGTTCGGATATTGGTATTAACAGATAGGCCTCTCGAAAGTCTATTGTAGCCATCCAGTGGTATTAATTTTGAGTCCGTGCGGTAATCCTCCAATTTAAAGTGGGTATTCGAAATAAACTTGTTCAATGATTTGAGATTCGAGATGAGAGAGAAAATAAAGTGCTTACCTCCGTTCTGTTTGGGTGCTTAGAAAATCTTAGGTAAGTATTGATCCTTATTAGGTATACATTCTGTTATCGCACCTAGATCTCATAATTTATTGATAGCTAATTGCATATCTTGCGTCTCACTGGGTGAAAAGGTATTTCGAGGTAATATTGTTTGTTTAACCGATTTAAAAAATTAAAGAGACAATGAGACACTCTAAGATGACATTATTAGCCAAGAATTGTAACGTAACGTATTCGACCAGCATGTACCTGAGCTATTGGTGAGTGGGCGCCAATAGATCATGTGGTTGCCGATGTGGTTGCCGATGGGCTATCACCGATGGAGGCCTCCTGTATCCTCCCCGCGGGTTTGGGTTAGAGGTGGATACATCCTTTGGTGTTACCGTTTTGATCTGTAAACCTTGCTTTTCTACGGCTTTGGAAGCCTTGATTTTTTCAACAAAGTCTCGTCTCTGTCGGAAGCTTGCGAACTTATCCAGACTAGGCAAAACAAGCTTCGAATTTCGAATAGTATTCTGCAACTGTCACTAAGATGCTTCATAGCGGTAATCTTATCGTCATGGCACAGAGGAAAAATAAGGACAGAGAGAAAGGTTCCGAAGAGCCTGCAAAATTCATACCTATACTAGTAGGGTTGGCAAAAGAGAAAAAAATCAAATAAACAAAATGTTACAAGCTTTTATTGACCGAGCGAGCGCGAAGCGACCTTACCCAACAACAACTTATCGACTTTGGTACCTATTTGTGTCGGCAGACACTTTAAACAAGCAAGACTAGACACTATACACATTTGAAATTATTAATATTAAGTACCTACGCAATGACAAAGGTTTCTTATTCTTAGGAACTTGGAAAAAATATGGGTTTACAACTTAGTCAGCGCGTGGGCCAGGCAATATTAAATAACTGTATGTCTGGCGCCACATATTCACAAATATTAAACAAAGTGTTGTCATCGCAGTTTTTAGCACCAACCACCCTAATTATTTTAATTGGTAGAAGGGAAAATGTATCTAAAAAACTAATTACTAAATACTTTTCCAAATTAAATTCTTTACAAAATGTAGATAGAATAATCTTGTTTGCGTTTCCCTTCAGCCAATCTTTGTCACAACATGAAAATCATATAAGACATGATTATAATACATTTATACACACATTGACATGTCGTCATACTGAAAAATTTCATTTCATAGACACCAATATTTGTATTGGAAAATATTTTTATTTGACTAAGGATAGGTATTACCTATCTAGGTTTTATACAAAACAGATGAAACGCCTGCTTCTATTGAGCAGTGTAATAATAATGACATGTACTCCTTGGAATCTGTTCCAAGCTCTTTAAATTAACCCATAGGACAACAGAGAGTAACTCTGGCAGTAATATTAATATTTGTATAAATATACCTTCATCTTGCCCATTAAATCAAGTTACTAGTAATGAAAAATGTAAAAGTAAGAATATTTTAAACGTGGTTCATCAAAATATACAGGGCATGTTAAGTAAAGAACTGGAAATTGAGTTATTCATGAACTGTAATAATATTGATATTTTATGTATAACAGAGCACTTTTTAAAGAGTTATCAGTTCATGTTCAACTTTAATAACCACCACGTTGCTAGTTCGTTCAACAGAAAAACAGCTGATCGCGGTGGCTCCTTAATACTTGTAAATAATAGTTTTAAATATAAGGAACGAGTTGACATAGTGAGCCTGTCTGTTGAGCGTACCATGGAAATAGCCTGTATTGAACTTGAACAACTTATTGTAATGAGCATATACAGACCACCAGATTCATCCTTTGATTTAATCGAAAAGAAAATGGATGAAGTGTTGATTAAAATCAGCGATAAAAACAATTTTTTTATAATTTGTGGTGATTTTAATGTTAATCTGTTAGAGGATAATAATATTTGTACTAGATTAAAATCTTTATTTTTATGTCACAACATGAACAATCTGTTTTTGGAGCCTACTAGAATTACTGCAACATCTGCTACCTGCATTGACAATATATTTACTAACATTACGCCCATTTTCAAATCGGTCATCAATAAATTAACCTCTGATCACTCTGATCAGATAGGTATATTCAATATTAAAATAAAAAAGGACCAAAAAGAGGATATTACATGTGTGCCCGTTAGTGACACTCGGCTTGAACACTACAGGAATAATATTTTAGATAAACTATGGGTTATACCATACAGTGACGATCCAAATTTGTTGTACAACTCAGTATTTAACCTTGTCAAAAATAAATATGATACGGTATTTAAATCAAAAACTATAAAAGTTAATAACAAAGCTTTGTTTAGTGATTGGGCGACAGTTGGAATTCATAGGAGCAGACGAATATTATATGAACTCTATGCAGAGAAATCATATAACAAAAATACGGCCTTTCTAGATTATGTTCGTAGTTATTCAAAAATGTTTAAACGCGTTTGTGCCGTAGCTAAATCTAATTTCATTAAAAACAAAATTGAATCTAGTAGCAATGTAATGAAAACGACTTGGCAAATTATAAACAGAGAGACTGGAAAGGCCAAAGCTACACATAATAACTTCAAGCTTAAGATAGATAATCAATTGCTAAGTACAGACCTAGAAGTAGCAAAAGCTTTCGAAAATTTCTTTACGGACATTCCAGTTTCAACAACCAAGTCTTTAAATTCATCTCCCGCTGCTGCTGAATCTATACTTAAACAAAACTTTGAGGAATGTAAAACAGATTTTAAATTTAGGCACGTAAATAATGATGAGGCACGGAATAAATATGAGATATAAGGGTAATACCTGCATCCGTAGTCGATTTACCACTAGTGGAGTTGTTTTGTACGGTTGAAGTGTGAGAGCATTTGATTGAGTATAATCTTTTCAAAAATTTTACTTAGTGCTGGAAGAACCGATATTGGTCTGAAATTTGACGGATCACCCTTGTCTCCCGACTTTAACAGAGGTATAAGTTTACTGTGTTTCATGAGGTCTGGGAAAGCTCCATCATCAACACATTTATTAAATATATAAGCTAGGTGTGGGGCTATAACAAGTATTATTGAACCAATGACTTTGACTGACATACCCCACAGGTCTTCAAGACATTGTAAAAGCGTTTAAATCCCTGGAAATGAAAAAGACAGCTGACGCCCATGGTCTATCAGTAAAAATTATTAGTTCCATTGTAGATTGTATTGCACCTCACCTTTGTTGTATATTTAATCAATGTATAGATAATGGTGTGTTTCCTGACTTGATGAAACTAAGTAAAGTTATACCTTTATTCAAAGCTGGTAGTACATCAGACCCCACCAATTTTAGACCCATATCGATACTACCAACGCTTAGCAAAATATTTGAAAAACTCATACTTAATCAATTGCAAAGTCATTTTTATCTCAATAATTTAATTCATATTGCTCAGTTTGGTTTCACAAAGGGTCGTTCAACAGCCGATGCTGGTGTTGAACTAATCGACAATATTTTTGATGCCTGGGAAGACGCAATGGATGCAATAGGTGTCTTCTGCGATCTATCCAAGGCTTTTGATTGCGTCCATCATGACACTCTTGTCAGGAAGTTACGCCATTATGGTATAAAAGATCACTTGGCCTTCTGGAGTCATATCTAACAGATAGGGTTCAGATGGTCGATGTTAATGGGAAAAGATCACCTGGGTCTTCAATAAGTATGGGCGTACCGCAAGGTTCAATTCTTGGTTCTTTCTTGTTTTTAGTATATATTAATGATTTACCTTACCTTGTTACAGCAAAACATGGGTTAGTATTGTTTGCCGATGATACTTCTTTGATATTTAAAGTTAAAAGACAGCAATCAAATTATGACGAGGTAAACAATGCTATCTCTAGTATAGTGAACTGGTTTACTGTTAACAATTTATTACTTGATGAAAAGAAAACTAAATGTATTAAATTCGTGTTACCCAATGTGAACCCGGTAACTACAGACATATTTATAAAAGGACAAAGATTGGACCTTGTGCAGTCGACTGTCTTTTTGGGCATTACTTTAGACGCCAAACTACAATGGGATCCTCATATAAATAAATTGTCGAACAGACTGAGTTCGGCAGCGGTCGCAGTTAAAAAAATTAGAGCTCTTACCGACGTAGACACCGCTAGACTAGTATACTTTAGTTACTTTCATAGTCTAATGACCTATGGTATTTTATTGTGGGGTCACGCTGCGAATGCTAATAGTATATTTATTCTGCAGAAACGGGCTGTTCGTGCAATTTATAGATTAGGGCCTAGAATGTTACTGAGGGAAAAGTTTAAAGAAATCAATATTCTGACATTTGTGTCTCAATATATCAATGACAATCTTGTGTATGTAAAAAGAAATATAACTAATTTTCAGAAGTACAGTGATATACACAATTTTAATACTAGAAATAAAGACAAGTTGGTTGCTTATGTAAGCCGACTACATAAAATTAGTAATTCTTTTAAAGGCAATGGTATACGCTATTACAATAAGGTCCCTACTGATATTAAAAACTTACCTTTAGACAAGTTTAAAATAATAATAAAACAGAAATTGTATAAAAAAGGTTACTATAGGATATCTGTTTACTTAGAGGACAGATGTCCATGGGAATAGATTGTTTGAGTAACAGGCTATTTCGATATATAATTAGCATTCATTTTGTAATTTGACAATATTTTATTTAAAAAAGGAAACGCAAAAGATGCGACGACTGTGGAGTTTCTTCGGTGAGCTCTTCTCCACAGATTCCGCCATTGTGTTAGTGAACTCACCCAAAAAAATTTAATGACGGATCTAAGTGATGTAACAACATCCTATGGAAATAAATGATTTTTGATTTGTTTTGATTTGATTTAGGGCGGTAAGCGGTAGCAAAATGAACTTAATAAACCATAGATTCTCATGGTAATAAGTTTATTCAAAATGACCCCCGCGATTTTGAATACAAACCTTTATTCTGCGCGGCCAGTCGTCTATCGCAGCACGAACGAGGTCCATGTCAATATCGGCGGCTGCCTTAATCAAGGATGCCTTGAGTGATTCCAAATCAGGATGAGGCTTTGAGCAGGCCTTTTCCTCCAAGTGTTGCCATATCTTGTAATCTAACGGACTCAAATCTGGACTGGAGGAGGGCCAGTCTTCGTGCCGGATGAAGTCGATTTCACGCGCCGCCAGCCAGTCTTGTGTGCTTTTCGCTCTATGAGCTGGCGCAGAATCTTGTTGGAATACCCAGTGCCTGTTATTATACATGGTATGAGAAACAGGTTCCACAAGGTTCTTAAGGACTGTATTTTGATACACAACTGCATTCGTTTTTACGCCTTTCTCACAAAAATGTACCTCAGTTAAGCCCCAATAAGAGACTCCCAACCAAACCATGAGCGAGGATGGAAAATGACCTCGTTGAACACGCGGAATACGGTTGCTCGCTTCTTCACTGCTGCGTGCATACACCTTATCATTTTGTTTGTTGTAGCTCTCTTCCACGGTGAAAATTTTTTCATCCGAAAAAAGAATTTCCTGATGCTTTTTTCCCGCGTACCGCTTCAACAAAGCGCGGCATCTCTTCAGTCTCAGGTCCATTAAACGAGCGTCCAAACGATGTCCTGTTTTTCTTCGATATGCCCTAAGCCCTAAGTCTCCATTTAACACCCTTTTCACCGTGGTCCTGCTTAACCCCATCTGAAGGGCCAACAGTTTCTGCTTACGTATGGGATTTCTTTGAATTCGCGCCTTCACAGCTTTTATCACTGCTGGAGTCCTAACAGAGCGAGGGCGACCACTTCTTGACCTGTCATCTACACTAGAGTCTTCATTGTATCGTTTTATGGTACGATAAACGAATCTTTTGGTTATATTCAAATTTTTCAGTAAGTCGAAATCTGAATTGGCGCGTAACCGCAACGATGCAACGCAATAACTGCGACACGGACTTCTTTAAGTGTCCACTCCATATATAAAAATGAGGAAAATTCTAAAAATTACACATTTTTATTTTCATGAAAAATTCGAAATTCGAATTCAATAAACTTTTTTGTGGCCAGCGTTCTAAATTCAAAAGTTTTTATTGTGTGACAGAACTTATGACCTGACTGTGTATTTCTTCACATGAGGTCACCCACATAAAATCTCAACTAGGTACTCATTATGGAACATCATTAATAGAACAACACCATACTAATCTTGTGATACAAAATACCTGACCAAAGAGACTTAAAACGATACAACAAATCCTATAATCGATTACTTTCGGGTAGGTGACAACAAATAACACGTGGTTTGTGCAGGCCCTCCGTTTGTTCACTGCTCGGCTCGAGACCTCGAGTGCTCGACCGAGCGTAAACCGGTTTTATCCAGTCGCGGCGCGTACGCGACACAGCGTCCAATGTACACTCACACATGCGCAGTATGCTTGTAGTAGGTTACCTACCGACGGCGTGGTGTATGAAGCTTTGTCTCTGTTCCTATTTATTTCCTCTGTGGTCATGGCTCGTGTCAGTGATTCGATTGATCGCCCTAATTCCATATCCGAGCTTTAGTTGGGCAGTTCCGATTTTTTTGTCACAATTCCTTACCATATCAGGTATCGCCGATGAAATTTCCGAGTTGATAGAAACAGAAACATTATATTGTGTGGAGATTTTAATAACGATATACTTAAGAAAAACAAGAACAGTATAAGTTTAGAGCAATTAGCATTGTTAGTTAACTTGAAATAGAAATACGATAGCCAACCCGACCAGCTAGGGCAACATGTCTTGACAATATGCTCACAATATTCGAGGATGTAAAAGTGAGGTTTTTGGAATTCGTCTTATCGGACCACTCTGCAAATCTCAAATAATACAGTGCCCCGTTAACAAAAGTTAAACAATAAAACACTGGCATATACAAAAGCATGACTACTGCAAAGAAAATATGACTAAGTTTGCTACACATTTAAGCTCACTATCATTCAATCAAGTATACGAATCAAACGACCCGAATTATGCATTTACTGAGTTTTGCAATTGGTTTATTTTGTTGTATAAATTATGTTTTCCAGTTATAAAAGTAAAAATCTCTCTATTGAGGAAACAAAAATGGATCTCAAAGGGAATCAGACTATGCTGTAAGCGTAAAAGAGAGTTACTCTGGAGTTACTACAGAATATGTCGTACAACGGAAAATAAAATTAAATTGATTGAGTATGCAAATAGACTAAAAAATGTAATAAAATTGACACCAATGTCAATTTTATCACATTTTTTTAATTAAAATAAATGTTGTTTTGAGGTTAAACGCTGTTTAATATTTTTTGTGGTAACACGGTAGATGTCTTTTAACTTCTTTTTCTAACTTGCGAATTTTTCATTGGTACCGCTCTAACTTCTCAGCGGCACAACGTTTCGGCATGATTTCACAATAACGTAAATAGTTGGCGCAAACGCATTCGTTGACGCCACGCACGAGAAAGGAATGAGGTATATCATGGCGACGGGCAGGGATATACCACACGGACTGAAATATAGTTCTGATACTTTTTTTAAATACATTTATCTTTAAAACGTGCGAATAGGCCTATAGGAGAAGGCGACTACTTGTTTAATAAAATAATATATGAAAAATGAAGCTATGACACCATAATTAACATTAACTTAACTACACTTACACAATGCAAAGATACTCAATGTATCTAAATGTAAAGAGAATTTACAATAAATTGTATGATAATTACATCAACGCAAAGTGGTTGATGCTATCATATTTCGCGAGAATAATGCGGGTGGATTGAAAATTCTAATCAGCACACGGCACCAGAGGCAGAGGCAGGATGCAAAATATAGTGATGGGGTAGCCGGTACCTGTTGTAAGTATCGACACATGGAAGATTTTCGAGTCGTGAATTTCCAATTGATGCTATTCGGATGAGACATATTTTTGTACAAGTAAAAAGATTTAGTTAGGTGGAATGTGAAGTTTTGCACGCATGGACAATTAATTATTTCAGGAAGTTTTTTCAAGTGAGCGTAAAAAGGGGTGTTATATGAAATTTTAAGGGCTTTATTTTGAGTTTCTTGCAGTTTATTGTAGTTGCTCTGATAGGTACTGTTCCAGACTGGTGATGCATGTATGATACATGGGCGTACTAAGGTATAGAAGATTTTTTATTTCCTACTTGGGCTCAGCTCAAGTTGCTACTCCTGTTCAAGACCGGACTTAGGGCATGCTTTGAAACCCTTGACACGAAGTTGGTCGACGTGAGTGGACCAGTTTATTTTTGAGTCAATATCTACTCCTAGATACTGAACAGACTTTTGCCATAAAATCGATTAGTTGTTGATAACCAGTTTGCGAGTTGGTAGTCTTCAGAGAAGTAGAATTGGTAAAAGCGTATACAGTGTCCCATAAAAGAACTACTAACTTTTGTGAGTCTGAATATTGGAAAAGAAAGTTTATGTTTATTTCTAGTTTGCACATTGTGGCGGCTATCAATGGTTTTAAAGCTACTGATATTTCCTCACATACATTATGTTTTCATATATATATTGACTTGCAACTGTTAGGATATTGGTTTTTTGGAGAAATCTTTCAAAGACTCTCTATTACCTAGCTTATAAATAAATCGGATCTCTCTCTTCTGCAAAATGAAGATGGTCTCAATGTCAGCAGCCCGTCCCCATAGTAGTATGCCGTAGGACATAATGCTATGGAAATAACTAAAATATACAAGCCTATCAGTTGCAACGTCAGTCAATTCTCAGATTCTTTCAACTGCATATGCTGCAGAGCTAAGTCAATGTGCTAATTTTACAATATGGGGACCCAACTGTAGTTTGGCATCAATAGTGATGCCGAGAAATACAGTTTCATCTATATTGTTTTTCCCCAATACTATGTTACTCACAACTTGCCTTACATTAGGTAAAGAGAATTTTATGTACTTTGTCTTTTTTGAATTCAGAAGCAAGTTATTGGACGTAAACCAGTCTAATACTCGCAAGAAAGCATTATTAGTTTACTACACTAAAATACAGTTTCATCTACTAGTTTGTCTTTCCCCAATACAATGTTACTCTCAACTTGCCTTACTTTAGGTAAAGTGAATTTTATGCACTTTGTCTTTTTTTATTTCAGAAGCAAGTTATTGGACGAAAACCAGTCTAATACTCGCAAGAGAGCATTATTAGTTTACTGTAAGTCATTTACCTGACTCCTAATTTAAAAAATTAGTGACGTGTCATCTGCAAATAATACTATCTCTGACATGTTTTGTTCCATGAATGGCAAATCATTTACATACACGAGGAAAAGGAACGGACCCAGAATAGATCTCTGTGGGACACCCATCTTCACCTGAGAACCCGACGATTTTGTCCTATTAATGTCAGCTTTTTGAACCCTCCCTTCTAAATACGATCTCATAAGCTTAGAGCTATTGACTTTTATGCCGCAGTGTTTAAGCTTTAAGAGCAATGTTTCGTGGTCTACACAGTCAAATGCCTTGGACAGGTCCCAAAAAACACCTATAGCGTCCCTACGATCTTCCCACGCATTAAAAATATGTTTAACTAACATGACTCCAGCTTCTGTTGTCGACTACCCTTTTGTAAATCCAAACTGCTGGCTATGGAGAATTTGATGCGCATTGAAGTGCGCCAGCAACTGACCCAATATACTCTTCTCAAATATATTACTCAATACGGGTAGAACCGAGACGGGTCTGAAATTTGTGGGCTCACCCCTATCGCCGCTTTTAAATAAAGCCTGTTGTGTTTCATGAGATCAGATAAAGTACTCTCATCTACACATTTATTGAAAATTTTTGAAATGAGGGGTAAGTTCGTCTATCACCGAGCTAATATTTTTTACTGACATGATCATCGGATTTTTCAATTTTAACAACTTAAATGCTTTAATTATGCCATAGGGCTCAATATATGCGAATGAGAAATTTTGATAGCACTTTTGAACATTTTCTTTTAACAATGATGCAGCAAGATTCGGAGACGAGTCTAAAGAAGCCGTAGTAACAATTGGATCATTTGCAAAGAACTGTTCAAATGCGGCCGCGATGTCATCGTTAGATATAATAATATTATCTTCAATCTTAAGTAAAAAGCTACGGTCTTCTGATTTTACCTGCTTCTCTATTTATGATATTCCAAATTGTTTTAGTTTTATTCGACGATGTAAGAATCTTCGTTTTTATGTGTTCGCACTTAGCTTTATGGCAGCGGCCCTAAATAATTTTGAATATAATTTTACATTTTGAATGAAAATTGGGTCATCTGTAGATGTTTTTTGCCATAAAGTGCATAAAGTTTATCCCTACTTTTATGGATTCCTTTTTTTGCCAATTCACTAAACCCTACTTTACTATCGCTTTTTGTAGGTTTATGTAATTTGATTTTTTTCCAAAACTATCTGAAAGTTTATTGAATATATCCGTATAGGATCATTCGCTTTTTGAGTATTATTTTGAGTAGGTAAGCACTTTGAAAGTCTTGTTTAAATGATTCAATTATATTTTTTTGTTGTGATTGGCCTACACAAGACTACTTCCTGTGATTTTGCATCTACTTCTAAGTTCACAAATTGCTCACTGTGATCAGACATTAAACAATTTACTGTATACTTCTCCAAAATTTCGCAATCGCAGAAGACGTTATCAAGGCAGGTTGCGGTAGTTTCAGTTATTCTTGAAGGCTCTGTGAAGATGTTGACTAAATTGAATGATTCAAAAATTAATATTAATTTAGCATGCAACGGGGAGTCCACCAGAAAGTCTATATTGAAGAAACCGCAAATGACTACTCTTTTGTTACTACTAGAACATCAAGACATCCTCCAATACTGATTCAAATATCCCATAATCACTGGTAGGGGGTCTGTATACGCTTACTACAATGTGTCTACCAAGTTCAACACACGATAGTTCTATTACTTTCTCAACAGAAAGTCTGCAAATAACCTTGCGCTCTTTAAATTTAAGGCCATTTTTAACCAGTACGAAGGTTCCTCCGTGTATTGCAGATTTTCTATTGAAGCAGCTGGCTACTTGATAGTTGTATACAGAGAAATTCATTTGAGACTCAAGTAGCCTGTGTTATTCTAGGCAAAGTATGTCTTCTCTGTATAAGAATAGTTCTAGCTCTAGTAATTTGCCAGAAAAGCCGCCTTGTAAGTTCTGATTTACTAAAACCAATTGCTTTGTAGGGGACTTTTCTGTTGTCTACCCTGACAGTTTAAATGAGGAGTCAAAGTTAATTTTCTTACATTCGTCTTGGCTGTTTTTAAAACCTCAGCGTACAAAGGTTTAGTAGAATTATTTCTACATTCGTCATATTTTCTACTGGCACACTAGATATATTCTCAACAATAACAGGGTCATAAACATTTAATGTACTGTGTAAATTAATGGTACATACATTGTATCCCTAGTCAGTATAAAATTTCGTATAAACTTATTCCTATCAAAATATAATACTCGGTCCCGATGACCAAAGGTCAAGTTATACATAAGCCGGTTGAGTCTAGAAATCCGGTAATTTTGTGCCTCTGTTAGAGCTTTGGAATGGGGAAAACCACACAGAATAATATTCTTTGCCTTTGAAATATGAACCTAAGAGATCCAAGGATTTGAACGGATTATCACTAAATCGGAGCCGTTTGATGATGTAAGCTGTAAGAAATTTCTTTTTAGAAAAAATATAAAGAACAATCTGTAAAGGTGAGCTTATTTGCATATTGTTCTTTATATTTTTTCCATTGTATTTTCTGTGTAATAAAGAAGTATTATAATTATTATTATGTAAATCAGAACTGGACTTCAGATCAGTGGCGACATATAATATGGAGCGATGAATCGAAATTTGAGGTCACTGAACAATAAAAGAGCATTAGAAATAAAAGTGAGGCTGATAATTAAGGACTGGATTAAGCGAAAAGTGAAGTTCCCAGCATCAGTAATGACATGGGGTTGAATGTTACCACAGGGTTTTGCTCGGCCACAATTTGTTAAGGGAAATTTTACCAGGTAGATAAGTACCAGGACATTTTTGAAACGAGTCTATTGCCGGCCTTTCAGTGTTTGCAACATCGAGATATTAACACCGAAACGAAATAAGCTTTTTATAATTATTTTATAATAATTATTTGAATAATTTAATAATTGAAGTAAATGCGAGTCGTGCCTTTTCCTAATGCTAAATGTTTTGAGAAAGGGGCCCTGCTGAAAACCAGCGCTGTGCAGCTCATGCTCACAGCATTGCTGAGCTTGGCCCTTTCGCTAAATATTATTGTTTATTATTTTATTCAATGTTTGGCAATAAATGATATTCTTTCTTCCTTTCTAAACATTCATTTTCTAACAAGATGGGCTTCATGTCACACTGCAAGGTCAAAAAAGGCATGACTAAGGTCCCCGATCGAAACTTTATGGTGGTTAATGAAGATAATATTGAGGAAATATCCAAAGCTTCAGGCAGTTTGGGATTCCATCACCCCTGAAGAGCGTGCAGAGCTGATGGCGTCAAGGTACAGTTACATACACTAGTTTATCTACACACATATCATAAGCTCTCTATGATATAGACGGGGACCGCATTTTCGGCCGCCATTGTGGCATTGATCATTGCTCTGCACTTGTTTAGCTTGTTACGTAGTACCAAGTTCACAGACAAACTTTATTGTGTATCAATATTCAGATAAGAAATGAGTTTTTACCAAGTAATATATCATTATGGTGGTCGTCACGTGCAGTTTTTGGACACAGTAAAGAGGGCTTATGATACGTGTGTAGATAAAAGTAGTTATTGAGAGCAGAGGAGACAATACTAAGTAGTAGTGGTGGTGCTTTACTAATTTGGATATATTAGTAAAATGTAATAATAAGGAATTTATTCCTTATCATTACATTTTTAGAAGTCTTCTAACTATTAACTACCTCGACTTAAAACTCCACAGGTCAAGTAGTTATTGAGTTTCGTACAAACCCCTGTTTTTCCTCCTTTAGAGCATAGTTTTGAAAAAATCATTACTAAACTGACGTTTTGCATCGATAAACGAGGTACAAAACCCATGGATGAATGAAACTCTTTGCTTTAGTTACTTACTCTGTGTCAAAACCCGACAAATATCATCTCATAAACCATTAATCTTTTACCATTTGACTTGTTCTTGTGTTTTTGTGAGTAATGCCTAGGAGTTTATTAAGTCTACGTTAAAGACTAAATTCAGCGACTTAAACCGAGAAGTGTCGAGCGGAAAAGAAAAAATAATCGTCTGCCAAGCGAGAAGCGTCTCAGGTCAATATTTTTTTTTATTTCCACACAAAGTTTATTTTCCTGATTGTACCCTTAGGAGGGGGAAATGGTATAAAACAGTTCACAGCTGACGTTGAGAGCCTATATTCTACCTACCGGCAAAATTTCAGCTTCATAGGTCAATTAGTTTTTACTTTTTATATAAACTTTAACTGCTCCATTTATTTTCTTGTCTGGGAGAAATTTCGCAAAATACCTTTTCTAGTATAATGGACCTCCCATACGGAATATAAGAAACCTCCGTACACGCTCCACCGGCTTAGGCTGCACGTTGTCTGTCTAAATATTGCTAATAATAATAAATATGGATTGTTCAGTAATTAATTAACGTATTCGACGTTTTCTTTTCCGGGACCCACGAATGATCTTGCAATATCACATACTTGGCCGCTGCCGCTGCTCTCCATGTAAAAACAGCTAAGGGTGAAAGCATCTTTATAGGCCAATTTGTAGAGAACTTCATGCTTACCTTTTATACCATAAAACTTAAGACGCGGACACATGGGACCTTTGAGACAACATTAAAGTAAAACAAAGGGGTTATTGCCCCGCTGCCATTTTTTTTTTCGAAATCACGGCGCACGATACAAGTTGTATGTATGGGTAGAGGACACATAGACAAACAAAAAAATACATGTAACAGTACCCCAAAGTGTCACATTACCGAGATATTCGGAGGTAAAGATCGACATATGAGTACAACGAAAATCATTAAAAATAGACTTATCACGTTTCTATAGGCGTCAGATTGAATCCAAATAATCGTTCCCAGATTGATTATTATTATTACTATAATAATATATAGTATACATATATACAATACAATACAATACAATAAAATACAATAAAATAAAATACATTATTATAGTAATAATATTAATTACTGTTTATCAGAAGAGAGTAAGGTACATTACATACTACTGTGTGCGCGAGAAAACTGCTACTATAAATAATTATTTATCTACACACGTATCATAAACCCTCTTTACTGTGTCCAAAAACCGCACGTTACCACCAGCATAATGATAAACTTCTTGGTAAAAACTCATTTCTTATCTGAATATTGATAAATTATGACCATAATGTACCAATATTTGTCATATATATTTTTTTATTAATACTTTATTTCAGATAAAAATCCATATATTAGTTACCTACTATTTACACGTAATTTTAATGAAATACATAATTTTAATTATTAATTTAATTTAGTGTGCACCATACAATGGTGCCTCAAAAACGGGCTGTCCATCCTGGCACTTAACACCATCAGGATGCTGTTGGGACTGTCGCGGGTTCTGCGCATCAACGAAGCCACACGATTTCGAATGATTGCCGCGAAACCGTCAACCCTGGCTTCGGCAAACATTCCCGATGCACTGCAGTATCGCGGCAACCCCAACAACATCCTGAAAACATTATTATATTGTACTCGGAGGGCGCCGAGGGCCCGCTGCGTATAACTAACCCATAGGCCACACGTGTACAGAGACTGGCAAAATGCCTTGAAGAGGGTAATCTTTACCTCTCTGGTACATCGGGCAAATCTACGGGATAGCATATTACAGCGGACCGCCAACGCCCTCCTTTCCCTATCAATATCTGCGTCATCCTGCAAACGCTCATTGACCACGTGACCCAGGTACTTAAACTGTGACACTCTAGCGAGAGACGAGCCACATAGCTTGAGGGCCGGCACATCGACAGGTACTTTAGCGCCCGACATGAAAACCATGTATTCGCTCTTATTTGTGTTGTACCTGAGTCCGTGGTCTTCCGCGTATGACTCACACACTGCGAGCATTTTTCTCATGCCACTGACCGAGGGGCTCAGCAGCACCATGTCATCAGCGTAACTTATGTTGTTGATAATTTTCCCATCAATAGAACAGCCGACGTTGGTACTGACGAGCGCCTCGATCAGGCCATTTACATATAGGTTAAACAGCACAGGTGAGCTTAGCCCTCCCTGTCTTACCCCACAATCTAGCCTATATACTTCAGAGTATGATTCCGCCCATTTCACAGTACACAGTCAGGTCATAAGTTCTGTCACACAATAAAAACTTTTGAATTTAGAACGCTGGCCACAAAAAAGTTTATTGAATTCGAATTTCGAATTTTTCATGAAAATAAAAATGTGTTCTTTTTAGAATTTTCCTCATTTTTAAATATGGAGTGGACACTTAAAGAAGACCGTGTCGCAGTTATTGCGTTGCATCATTGCAGTTACGCGCCAATTCAGATTTTAGACTTACTGAAAAATTTGAATATAACCAAAAGATTCGTTTATCGTACCATAAAACGATACAATGAAGACTCTAGTGTAGATGACAGGTCAAGAAGTGGTCGCCCTCGCTCTGTTAGGACTCCAGCAGTGATAAAAGCTGTGAAGGCGCGAATTCAAAGAAATCCCATACGTAAGCAGAAACTGTTGGCCCTTCAGATGGGGTTAAGCAGGACCACGGTGAAAAGGGTGTTAAATGAAGACTTAGGGCTTAGGGCATATCGAAGAAAAACAGGACATCGTTTGGACGCTCGTTTAATGGACCTGAGACTGAAGAGATGCCGCGCTTTGTTGAAGCGGTACGCGGGAAAAAAGCATCGGGAAATTCTTTTTTCGGATGAAAAAATTTTCACCGTGGAAGAGAGCTACAACAAACAAAATGATAAGGTGTACGCACACAGCAGTGAAGAAGCGAGCAACCGTATTCCGCGTGTCCAACGAGGTCATTTTCCATCCTCGCTCATGGTTTGGTTGGGAGTCTCTTATTGGGGCTTAACTGAGTTACATTTTTGTGAGAAAGGCGTAAAAACGAATGCAGTTGTGTATCAAAATACAGTTCTCAAGAACCTTGTGGAACCTGTTTCTCATACCATGTTTAATAACAGGTACTGGGTATTCCAACAAGATTCTGCGCCAGCTCATAAAGAGAAAAGCACACAAGACTGGCTGGCGGCGCGTGAAATCGACTTCATCCGGCACGAAGACTGGCCCTCCTCCAGTCCAGATTTGAGTCCGTTAGATTACAAGATATGGCAACACTTGGAGGAAAAGGCCTGCTCAAAGCCTCATCCTGATTTGGAGTCACTCAAGGCATCCTTGATTAAGGCAGCCGCCGATATTGACATAGACCTCGTTCGTGCTGCGATAGACGACTGGCCGCGCAGAATAAAGGCCTGTATTCAAAATCGCCGGGGTCATTTTGAATAAACTTTATTACCATAAGAATCTATATTTTATTAAGTTCATTTTGCTATATAAATGTTTACATAAATAATAAACATGTCTAAATTATTTCATATTGCACATGTGACAGAACTTATGACCTGACTATGTATTTGTCTGATTCCTATACCAATATTTTAATAATGATATTAACTGTGGAGGAAAATTTGACTCGTGAGACAGTTTATGCCACAAAACATCATAGCATACCGTATCAAATGCCTTAGACAAATCCAGAAAACACGCTAAGACATTAGTTTTTCTATCCGTGTAGTACTTGACAGTTTGCTTGAGGGACAGAATGGCACTTTCTGTCGACAAGCCCGCTCTGAACCCAAATTGTGCATCATGTAGCGAGAGATGCTTGCACAAGCGTCTCTCGAACAAACTGTCAAGCACCTTTGCGATAGTGGTGGCAAGAGAAATTGGCCTATAGTTATTGACATCCGAGATATCGCCCGTCTTGTTCTTTATTATAGGAACAATAACTGTCCTCATAAGGCTGTCGGGGAGATATGAGTGAGCAATGCAAAAGTTAAAAAACATACTCAGTACTCTAGCCAAGTGAAACCCAGCGTACTGCAAGTGCTCAATACTAATACCGTCATGTCCTGGAGACTTTCCCCTTTTCATGTGTTTTATAATCCAGCGGATCTCTTGGGAAGTAAAACGGATGGGGGTTTTGCTATCCTCCAGGACATGACAGCTCTCGCCAGCTGCATCATGTACCTGCCTCATAGGTTGGGCAGGGGGAGCTACTACAAACTGTTTTCTAAACAAATTAGCTATTTCACAGTTATCTGTCACACCATTCACACCTACAGGGAGACTAGACTTCGGAAACAGTTTCTTTGTCTCCTTCCAGAATTTACCAAAATCTTTGGAATGGTGAGTGGATGCTATTATGTCCATTTTTATATGTTCCGCGTTATTTAGGCACCATCGAAGTTTACTTTTAAAAATTTTCCTCGTCTCCGTTATTTTTTCGAAAGTAGGTCCCATCTTGGGCTTGCCAATTTGCATCCATTCACCAAAACAAAGCCTGGCTTCTGCATGGGACTGACTCACATGTTTATTCCAACCCGTGATATACGGTTTCTTTTTTCTACTATTATAGCTAGAATCGGCCAAAGGACTAGATGTAATGGCGGCTTCACTGATTATCTTAATAATATTACTATACATGTTATCTAGCACGAGCTTATGTTCTAACTTATCACAGTATTTATCTTCACAACACTTACTAAATTCACTAGGGAAGTCCACCTCTCTCAGACTATCATTAAAGTAGTTGTTATATCTGTCTATAAGTGCAGCTGGCCTTATACCCCAGATGACCCTGTTTGGAGGCTTACATGTAATATTTCTCTTGGCGGGAATCAGATCTAATTTACAAATTATTTCTAAAGGGATGTGATCAGACCAAAACACGTCATACTTAATTGTGGCACTAATCACAGTACTCCACGCTGCCTGGGTCACCACGCAATGATCCAGCCAGCTATAGCTGCCTATATGTGCATCACTCCTATAGGTATACGAGTCCGAGTTCATGCCCAGCATTCTCACGTCCGCACATTCCCACGACTGTTCGTCACAGAACTGCGATAGTTCAGTATAAAACAGCTCGCCGGGATGCGCGTTAAAGTCACCCAGTATATAAACAGCTTCGACATTATTTTGCTCAATTATCGAGTTAATTTCACCTAGACACTGGATAAGCTCAACTAAGTTGTCATGCGCATCTGTAGGCATATATACCGACACTATCAACACCGATGAGGATGACGTCGTTGCCTTAATAGCTGCGATACGCACACGTGACTGAAAAACACGTTTTCTCCACAGAAGGGCCACTCCGCCGCAGGGTCTTCCTCGTAACACAGTGGTATTGTCTATCGCCGACACGCCAGTATACTCGAAGTCACTGTGTATGGTTCCAAGCAAGGGGATGTCACACGGCAGAAGCCAGGTCTCCTGTAGTGCAACATTATGACATTCAAATTTCGAACTCCGACGCCCGCCTCGTGCCGCCCCTAGCTTGTCTGTGAAGTTGGTACTGACATTCAAATTTCGAACGCCGACGTTCGAAGTTGGTGATACAGAACAAGCTAAACAACTGCAGAGCCACAATGCCGGTCAAACATGCGGTTCCTGAACACATCAAAGAGAGCTTATGATATGTGTGTAGATAAACTAGTGTATGTAACTGTACATAATTAGGCATTAAAACTCTCGAGTGATAATGACCTCCATTATGTAACAGTCACATAAACTAATTATCTACTAGTTCGCATCGCATCGCAATGAAACGCTATATTATGTCAAAGTATCTCGCGCGCTCGGTGTTCTATCCCCGTAAAGCTTTGTACACGTTTCCAGCTTATTCTCTCCGAGACTTTTTTGCTGTAATTAATCAAGATCGCCTTTGTACACTGTATCTTATAAGTTTTCTGAGTATGTTGATTGCAGTACAATAAAGAAATGATGAAAATAATAGGTAACTAGCTCATAGAGTTTTGAACTTTTGAGATCAAATTAATTCAAAATTTTAAAATCTGTCACTCCAAATGCCAATGCCGAGACATCGTTCACAATCAATTTACTGGTACAAGAAAGCCCTTTCACCCTCACTCAAACCTAAAGGTCAGCCATACTCAAAACAGCAAATACCTATCTGCGTCACAACAAGTCACAACTCACTCAAGATGTTTCGTCGGTAATATATGTTGGCCTTTGAAAGAACTCAGTCGTCTGAATGGGTGACAAGTAAGGCATGCAATACCGGTTACCGGTGACAAGAATCACCGGTAACACCGGTTTTTACCGGTTAGATTGATCACATATATTCAAAAAAATCCATGAAGGCTCTGATGAAGGGCAACCTCCCTCTGACACTTAAGCGCAAACTCATCGACATGTGTATTCTGCCTACCCTCACCTACGGCGCTCAGACAAGGTCTCTGACTGAAGTTCAGTAGTCCAAACTCAAGATTTGCCAGCGAGCAATGGAGCGCAGCATCCTTAATGCTCGCAGAACGGATCGCGACAGGAACATACTGCGCTTCTTAACTGGCATCGCTGATGTGGGCGCACAGACCTCCAAGCTAAAGAGGGACTGGGCCGGATACGTGAGTCGTATGCACCCGCACAGGTGGGGGTGGCCGGAGGTGGCACTGAGCCGGGATATGTGGCCTCAAAGGGGGGAGATCTTTGCCTAGCAGTCACAACACTATTGTACAAGCTACATAAAAACAAAACCAACAAATAATGTGCCAAATACGTTTAGTTTGATATGTATTTAATAAATTAAATGACATTTCCAAATGTACTTTTATTTTTTTTATTCTTAATGATTGAGTATTTATGTAACTATAATATTTCGTCCTATTATTGTCTATTATTGTATTGTTTGGTGTGTAACCGGCAGTTCTTGTTTACGGTGTAGAAACGTGGACTTAATCCAAACATTATGTAGGCGGTTGGATGCCTTCGAAAGGTGGGAATACAGGAGAATGTTAAAAATATCTTGAACGGATAGAGTCAGGAACGAAACTGTGTTGCAGCGATTGCACGAGGGTTTGGAGCTACTGAAAACCATAAAGATAAGAAAACTGCAGTACATGGGCCACATAATGCGTGGAAGCAAATACTAACTTCTCCAATTAATCCTGCAGGGAAAAGTGCCAGGCCGCCGAAGATCTAGCAGTAAAGAGGGTTTATGAATTATGATACGTGTGTAGATAAAAACACTAATGAGCGAAACTTTCATTGGTTCCCTGGTAACATTCCCACCCAAGGTTCGACCACACAAAGAGGCTCGACCAAATCACCTGTAAAATCGGTTAACCGGTGAAACCTCATTTTTCACCGGTAATGAAAACGACGGTAAATTGCAAGCCCCAGTGACAAGCACAAGTGATATTTCATGAAAAGTTTCTGAAAATGGCTCAATGATACTTCAATATCTTGATAGGATTCCTTTCGGGCCCCAGTAAAGCTGTAACGTAAAAATCTTACACGTTTATTCAGATATTTCGTCTAAATCGTTCTTTATGATTATTGAAGCAAAGCTAAAAGGTAGAATCACTAGAGTATGTTTTTTTCCTATGGTAACGACTATTACATAGTATGAATAGGATTGAAGGAGTCCGACATTAGAAGCTTTTAACCAGTCAGCCATCCACGATTTCTTCACGCGAATCTTGGCGGCGGGCGGGGCGCGGCGGCTGCTTACTCGATATAAAAGTTTGTTGATGGCCAAGTACTCATATAATTATATACACCGAGGGGCACTTTTACCCGGATACGAGTAAGATTAAGCCATACTCCGCCACGCTGGCTCAGTGCGGGTGTTTTACGACCACTACCACGTAGCGATAGTAGCCGGGGCCTACAACTTAACGTTCGTTAATCCGAAACACTGAATGTCCGATAATGTAGTCAAGATAAACTAATTACCTCATTGGTACATGGTCAGGAATCGAACCTGCATCTCCTGTGTGAGAAGCAAGCGTGAAACCCGTTAGACCACGGAGCTCTTGACCAAGTACTCATGCCAGTATAAGATTAAATGCATTGTTAGAAAGCTGAAGAAATGCATAATTAGTATTGTAATTAATTAATTATTTGTACGATGAACAAAGCGCCAAGAAAGATAAAAAATTGGAGATTCCCGAATTTTCCTCGGATTTTTTTACTGACCGCTTCCAGGAAAGATATTAGTTGAAAACTGGGAAAGTTATAATTGAATCTTGCAGAAAATATCATTACGTTCAATTTGATATGCAATTATCCCTGACTTAAGTAGTAAAACTTACTTCAAGCACAAAACAAATATTTGGCATACCTAACTCTACCTAATTTAGTTTATAGAATAGACTCATTACTCTTGTAATTTTTAATTTGTAATTTCTTTATCGTACTACACAAAACAGACATACAGTTAACTTATAATAAACAAACATGTACAGAGGCGAGCTTATGTCTAACACGAGATTTCTTCCGCAAAACATGATGGGTAGGAAAGAGAATGGTTGAGCGGGGGAAGACCTGCGCAGACAGTAAAAAAAAAACTTACAAACTACGAGTACTACACTACTAACAATTCACACTAATAACCCTAATTGCTAAAAATTTACTGCATACACAATTACTTAAATACAACATACCAAATATATATATATATATATACGAATATATTCTATTAACATATAAAAAAACCGGCTAAAGAAGCACTATCTCTCTCTTTCCAGTTATATATATATAAATATCGAGATCGTCGCCGAGACACTCATATTCTCTCTTATCTTTTCAATATATTGAAAAATCCGCGCTATCCCAGCTACCTTCGAGACCGCTTTGAGTATCTCTTTTCAGGAGATCGGCACCGGAGATCCCACACGGTCTCACTCTTAGCCACTCCAAGGCATAGCACCTCGGCATATGAGCATTCATTCAGGCTGCAGGCGGTTCGACTGTGGAACGCACTACCTAGCACTATAAGAGACTGTCCCTCTCTTGTCTCTTTCAAAAACCGGGTAAAAGAGCACTTCCTTTCTCTTTCGTGAGAGTTATATATAGTATGTATATCATTATAATATATAAACTATATATATGTATTGTATTTAGTAGTCTGGTATGTAAGTATTTTATTTTCCGTATTTTATATTATATATGTATTTTAGTATAGATTAGATATTAGATATTGTACACTGCCTACCCTTTCATGATACATTTCGCTTTCATGCCTTGGTTTGCTGGAAGAAATCTCTTTTTAGAGATAAGCTCGCCTTTGTACATATGATTTCTCCTAATGTAACCTTTTAAATTTAATATGTGTGTGTGCAATAAAGAATTATGAATTATGAAATATAAATATAAATATATATATATATATATATATATATATATATATAGTGCTTCTTATATATATATATATATATATATTTATATATATCTAACTGGAAAGAGAGAGATAGTGCTTCTTTAGCCGGTTTTTTATATGTTAATAGAATATATTCGTCAATTACCTAACTAGTATAGATGTAAATTTTTCAAGAGGCATCAAATCCAAAACTTATTTACGTAGGAAGAATAGAAAGTACCTTCTCATTCACTCATCACAATTTTGCTATAGGTAACGAAACTAAGAATTGTTTAAGGAAAAATATCTATTATTTGGAATCTAGTATGTATATTTTTACATTTTCATCCCAATATCTCTGAAATTTTGAAAAAATCACAAAAACTGAATCAATAAAAATATAATTATCGAACCTGCTTACAAAATTTCACGAGAATCGGTTGAGAAATACGACCTGTAGAGGAAATCCGGACAGAGTCACATGACATGACATTAGTTTCATTACTGTTAAGCAATGTTGGGAAAGTCGTCCTTTATCTGTTATCATTTGTAATGCAATCTAAGTAATATTGAAACAATAATAAAATAAAAAAAAAAACTGCTCAGTTAGTTAGCTAAGTTTTTATTAAATTAGATCAATGTCACTCTCAAATCATTTATTTGTTAGGAGAATAACAGTATATATGTTAAGAGAAATTTGATTAATTGAAAATTAATAATAATTGTCGGTTATTATTAATATTTTTCAAAATTGATGATAATAATTATAAATTATTCACTTTATTATTTTTAATTATTTTATATATTATAAATAATATCATCTTACTGTTATTAAATGCGATTAATTAATAAAACAATCATACGTTATGATCTTTTTTAGCAATAGAAGCAGGTGAGGGTAACGAGAGCTCGCGGGGGGCACTGTTGCAATGAGGCTATCGCTTTTCTAATCAATAATGACCAAAGAAAAGAGTTTCTTATTTAATTATATTTGTATTCCCCTAATGATAAAATCTAACGACTAATTATAGATCTGCTCTTTAATTTGTAGGAAAAAAAACCGTGTACGCTACGAAAAAGCGGAGGGAGCGAAGCGTATTCAAATACAAACAACATTTAACGATATATTTTTTTAATAAAATAATTTGGTGACAGATCTGTTAATTAGGAGACCTGTTTATTATTTAGGTGACCAATCTACTATTTTGGAAGCCATAAACAATTTTTAGGTGACCATTTTTTAATTGTTTAGGGGCGATTGTTCCATCCCATGATAGACAGTCAGGTAACTTTATTTGAAATTTCACACGTACAAATTCTGACAAATTCCTTACAGACAGGCAGATGAATGTTATCTAAAAATCGGCCATTAGTGATAAAAGTTAGGCGACAGATCTATTATTTTAGGAGTTGGATTTTAGTCGCATGCTCATCTAACGACTGGTAGTACTAGGCACAGTAGTCAGACTGAAAGGCGTGGTAGATCGATTTGAGTTGAACAGAACTTATGAAGTCAGCTACAGACGCTCCCCTGTGCGAATTAAACAAAAAAACAGCTCTCATAGTAGACTGGAGAGCAATTGTGAGGCGGGTTACCCAACGAAGCGAAGACCACGACCATTCTGTTCACAGTGACGCGACTAAGAAGGAATATTAACCCAAGAAGTTGTTTACTAGCTGGATTTATTACTTTAATCTTAGACAGTGCTCCATTACGAAAAATAATCAGAAAAAGTGATTAATTTCACAGTACATATTTATCATATTAATCAAATTGAGCAGTAATTATTAATAATCATCGAGAATTATTAACAATTTGCAAAATCACTTTAATCGTTACACATATTCATAGCAACATTATTCAAAAAAAAATCCAAGTCCAGTCTATATATGAAAATGAGATAATATCAGAACTCATAATAATTAAAAATGTATAATTATATATCAGATACTTAATATCAGAACTCATTATAATTACAAATGTATAAAAAACATCCTTTTAAAACTACCATTACCTATTATCAGACTTAATTATTTTAGTTTTAATTTATTAAATCCTCTTGAACGGAGCAAGAAGTTGGTAGATTATAGCAGAATCCCTCCGTTTTTCTGGCATAGATAAGTGGCTCTAATTTGTTTATCTACACACGTATCATAAACCCTCTTTACTGCGTCCAAAATCCGCACGTCACGACCAGCATAATGTCATATTACTTGGTAAAAACTTATAATCTTAATATTGATACATTATTACCGTAACGTATCAATTTTCGACATATTATGGCATTCTAATTTCGAGCGGCGACGCCCGCCTGCGTGCCGCCCCTAGTTTGTCTATGAAGTTGGTACTACCGAACAAGCTAAACAAGTGCAGAGCAATTATTTATCAATGCCACAATGCCGGTCGGTTCCTGAACACATCAAAGAGAGCTTATGATATGTGTGTAGATAAACTAGTGTATGTAACTGTACATAATTAGGCATTAAAACTCTCGAGTGATATTATTATGAACCTCGCCCACTCTCGAGTTTTAATGCCCTCTATTATGTATCAGTCACATAATAGTAGTTTATGAAACTGTTGCATAATGAGAGTAGATAAAGTAGGTACGGTTTCAAGACCCTTGCCTTTCCCAAAAAGAAAAAGAACTGTATCGTTATGGTAAAAAAGTTATTTTATACAATTATCTTTGTATGAGGAGCTATATTATAATTTATTTTTTTAATTTGGTTACGGTATTGCGTTTATAAAGTATATCAATATGAATTCGTTTTGACGTTTATAATTCGAATTTTATGACATGAGAGTAGATAAACTACTATTGATGTTTCTTGAAATGATGTCTCTTTTCTGTCAGCAGTAACACCTCTTGGCATTATACATAGTCAGGTCATAAGTTCTGTCACATGTGCAATATGAAATAATTTAGACATGTTTATTATTTATGTAAACATTTATATAGCAAAATGAACTTAATAAAACATAGATTCCTATTGTAATAAAGTTTATTCAAAATGACCCCCGCGATTTTGAATACAGGCCTTTATTCTGCGCGGCCAGTCGTCTATCGCAGCACGAACGAGGTCCATGTCAATATCGGCGGCTGCCTTAATCAAGGATGCCTTGAGTGACTCCAAATCAGGATGAGGCTTTGAGCAGGCCTTTTCCTCCAAGTGTTGCCATATCTTGTAATCTAACGGACTCAAATCTGGACTGGAGGAGGGCCAGTCTTCGTGCCGGATGAAGTCGATTTCACGCGCCGCCAGCCAGTCTTGTGTGCTTTTCGCTCTATGAGCTGGCGCAGAATCTTGTTGGAATACCCAGTGCCTGTTCTTAAATATGGTATGAGAAACAGGTTCCACAAGGTTCTTGAGGACTGTATTTTGATACACAACTGCATTCGTTTTTACGCCTTTCTCACAAAAATGTACCTTAGTTAAGCCCCAATAAGAGACTCCCAACCGACCGACCGAGAAAATGACCTCGTTGGACACGCGGAATACGGTTGCTCGCTTCTTCACTGCTGTGTGCGTACACCTTATCATTTTGTTTGTTGTAGCTCTCTTCCACGGTGAAAATTTTTTCATCCGAAAATAGAATTTCCCGATGCTTTTTTCCCGCGTACCGCTTCGACAAAGCGCGGCATCTCTTCAGTCTCAGGTCCATTAAACGAGCGTCCAAACGATGTCCTGTTTTTCTTCGATATGCCCTAAACCCTAAGTCTTCATTTAACACCCTTTTCACCGTGGTCCTGCTTAACCCCATCTGAAGGGCCAACAGTTTCTGCTTACGTATGGGATTTCTTTGAATTCGCGCCTTCACAGCTTTTATCACTGCTGGAGTCCTAACAGAGCGAAGGCGACCACTTCTTGACCTGTTATCTACACTAGAGTCTTCATTGTATCGTTTTATGGTACGATAAACGAATCTTTTGGCTATATTCAAATTTTTCAGTAAGTCGAAAATCTGAATTGGCGCGTAACCGCAACGATGCAAAGCAATAACTGCGACACGGTCTTCTTTATGTGTCCACTCCATATTTAAAAATGAGGAAAATTCTAAAAAGTACACATTTTTATTTTCATGAAAATTTCGAAATTCGAATTCAATAAACTTTTTTGTGGCCAGCGTTCTAAATTCAAAAGTTTTTATTGTGTGACAGAACTTATGACTTGTCTGTGTATATGCGCAGTTTCTGAAAAACGTTGTGGCAATTTTTTGTTTGAAAAAAATCCATTCAAACTCAACACCATTGATATTTCATCATAAATAGATCCCCGTTCATCTTTCACAACCGTACTGTTTCTTAAATAAGTTATCCGTTCATTGTCCGGAGATTGTGCTGTGAGTAGTGGTCTCGATTATTATAAAAAAGTGGAAAAGTGCAGGATGAAGGGTTCCGTTGTAGCAAGTAATTATGTGACTGGATGTTTGTGTTGTCACTTTGTTTTTCATAGTGTTTGTATAAATGACAAAGTTATCACTGAGGTTTTTAATAAATGTTTTATATTTTAAAAACCGCTTATTTTATTTTGTTCAAACCAATTTTCTTTGAATGTCTGTATAGAAATACTCAGCAAATATTTTTTGTAGATTTTTCACTCTCTTACTTTAAAAGTTAGAGGGAGGGCGGAAAACATTTTTCCACTTTGGAAGGGTCTGTCTCTTTAACAATTTACTTTGAGGAAAAATAGTTAAAAGTCATTTTAAAGACCTATGGACATGTGTCCATAGGTCATACATATAGGTTTGATGAAAAAAAAATTTTTGTTGGTCTCAGTTCCTTTAATTATTTAATTTTTGTATAAAAATCGTGAAGCGGTTTACAGAATACTTCTATATACCAAGTTTCAACTGTATGGTCCTTATGGTTTCTGCATAAAATTGCTGTGACATACGGACGGACGGACGGACGGACAGACAGGCTTGACGAAACTATAAGGGTTCCTTGTTTCTCTACGGAACCCTAAAAATCAGGTTTGTCCGTCACTTTCACATGTTTTTTTTTAATTAGACATTTTCACGCAATTTACAAAATCCTGAAAGTCGTAGGCTGAGGTAAAAGGAATCTGCGAAATGAAACTATGACCAGGCTCAAAATACTTGATAGTTATTGAGTGTCCCAATCAGATCAATGTTGATACAGTTAAAACGGACCGACTTGAACGCCCAATTTTTATTATTGCTGCAATTTTTATTTTAGCCACAAAATTACATGTTTAACATCCCGGTGGAAGATTTAAAATGCCCGAAAACAGGAAATAGGATCTTCTTGATTTCTTCCGGAAAGAGATTCATTCCAAACAACCGTAAAAGGATCATTCACGCTTGATGTTCCCAGAAGGACACAACTTTCATTAAAAACAAACTCTGGGACAAAATATTGCCAATTTGTATTGCTCCATCCGAAGCGAAATCACAACTTTTTGTAAATCTGATAACAAATTGTCTCGGTAGTGTTTTGACTTACATCACTTTACTTACCTACTAATTTTTTTTATTACTATACGCGAGTTTTGGTGTAGCGAATTTTAGGTGTTTTATAATTCGTTTTATAATATTAGGAAGTGCTGCGTGGTCTAATGGGTTTCACGCAGGAGATTCAGATTCGATTCCTGACCATGTATCAATGAGATAATTAATTTATCTTACGTGCATTATGCGGACGTTCTTACGGTGATGGAAAACATCGTGAGGAAACCATAGCTGCGGCGATGGGCTAGCCCCCTGTCACGTGAAATGAAGTATTGTATTGCTGAAAGTGGGCACAATTGTGCCTCTACCACCCCGTATGTGAAAAGGCGTGTCGCTATGTTATGTTATAATTTGCACATAATTCGCACGTGTCGCTGAATGTATCCGGAGTTTCGTTATCTGTCATGAAATCTGTCGTGCAACTTGAAATATGCGCATTGTTCGCATTCTTCAGGGCCCAGTTGAGCATAGGAAACATTCATGGCATATACCTCCCATATCATATACCTCATATCTCCTGCATCTATCATTACTACGCATAACAACCGTGTGTGGACAAGTGTGGACTTACAGTTCATGTTTAGGATTCGGTTTATAACGGTAAGATAAGATACCATTGTTTTCCATGGTATATAACTACAATAGTGATTATCAATACTAGTCAAAAGCACCGAATATAAAGTTAGATTCAATTTATTTTCGAAAATATAATGTATGTTTGCAAGAACCTTACAACATTTTCCAAACTTGCGATAGCGTAATGTTAACCTAAGAAATAATCACAGACTAGTTGCGACTCGGTTTAGACTCGCGAAGGTTAGCAATTCTTTCAAGGGTCAGTGCATTCTCTACTACAATAAGATATCTCTGGAGATTTTGTAATTGCCATTTGAGCAATTTAAAAAGCATGTTAAAGCGACTTTGTCGAAAAAGGGATATTACAATGTTCAAGATTACTTAAATGGGGGTTAATGTGACTCAATACAGACCTTGCTGTTAATAATTTTGTGATGATTAATTCCTGCTTATTAATTAGAATAATTAATATTGTAATATTTTTATTAGTTAAGAACAAGCAATGTTCAAAAGAGATCTAAATATCAATCTGTGGGTGTCTCTACGCCCTCCTTCTCCCGTAGTGGTCCAATGTGGAGAAGTGGCAAAAAAAATACGTTTGCTAAGTATATGTAAATATCTGAAGTAATAAAGAAAGTTGACTATTGACATGGCTGCAGAAAACAGCCTGTATAACAGTGAAGTTGTTCTCTAATAGTGTAGTATATTCTGAACATTATTGACGCTGAAACACATTCACTATCAAATCTGTTTCACAGTGAAAGTTGTTCATCGTAATCATCAGTCATCAGTTGGTCATCCTTTCAATTACAACACCATAATCACTCAACACACCTTTCTGTTGCAACCAGTATAATGATAGGGTTTTTATGGGCTTCATGAAACCGCGTGGCCCACACACGACCGGACTTCCGTCCGCCACGCGGCCGCAGCCACAGAACATCCGACACAACAACTCCTCACACACGCCGCCACGCGACCCTTGTTGCTTAGCGGTTGACCTTAGAGTCAATGTCAAGGTTGATAAGTCAAGGTTAAAACGAATGAAAGGATCATTGATCTATTAAGCCGCGTGTAAAACATGACGTAATTATACATACATACATATGCTCACGCCTATTTCCCAGAAGAGGGGTAGGCTGAGACCAAAGACACCTGCTACGATCCTGGCATACATCTCTCGCTTCCTCAACATTCATAAGTCTCTTCATGCAAGCTTGCCGGTTACGGGTAATTCGTATTTGCTCCTTCACTAACAAATCGCCGATTTGGTCTTTATAGGACCTTCTTGGGCGAACCCGTCCGACGGCTACTTTCACACCCGCTGTATAAATCTGTTTCGTCAGTCTCCTTTCATTCATCCTTTCAACATGACCAAACCATCTAAGCTGGCCTTTCTCTATCCTTGTCACTATATCTTCTTTCAATCCACAGCGTTCCCTTATAACTTCATTCTTCAATCTATTTTTCAATGTTACTCTACATATACTCCTCAAAGACCTCATTTCTACAGCGTTTATTCGGCTTTCATGCTTCTTCAGCCATACCCAACATAATTGACGTAATTATAAAAAAAACTTAAACACCCGACTGCGGTGCACTACACATAGGGCTGCCATCCGTCCGGGTTTCCCCGGATTTGTCCTAGTTTGGAGGGCGTCCGAGGAGTGTCCGGGCGGGGTTTTTAAAAGTGTCCCCTGACATAAAAAGTGTCTTTTTATGTCAGGGGAAAGCCGATTAACTTCATATAGTGGAATGATTTGCAATATATTACAGCATTTCATAGTTAAAATTCGGAAAGAAAGGGTTATTCTCGTTAGTCACATGCAATGTACGAAGGATAGAAAATCACTAATCGTACACAACACACGGCTCCTTCGCTGATCAAAGTTAAATATAATTACAAGGATCTGAATTGTTCCGACTTTGAACATTGGAAAAGAAAGATATTTTATCAAAAATTGGGAAGACCGAAAAACATCAAAATAAGTAAAAGAATGTATAGTTAATTAAGTACATACAGTATTTATTTATTTCAATAAGAAACAAACAGTCACATTCAAAAATATACGAGTATACAGACATGCTGATCAATTTCTAATTGTAGACTTACAGTTTCCTTAATTCTAAAATTACAAAATAACAAAAGGTGAAATTGCACAAACCTTAACAAACAATTTTAACACACTGACGACAGCCGACATGCAACAACACGAAAATCTCACCCTATTTATGACTATTTATAGAAAGATTTAAATTGTATTTTTATGTAGGTATCAATTTAAATTTTAAGTTAATTTAGTATTTTAATATTTAATAAGACAAAAAAGATGGTGTCAGCCAGACATCGGCAATAAGCTAAACTGGTGTCGGGTAGGTGCAAATAATAACAATTTATAATAAACATTACAGAAATTCAGCTACTTATCCACAACCAAAAAGCTTTAGCTTTAATTTATTCTTAAAGAAATTAATTGAAGTATTGAAAATATCTACGTCCAACAATTCATCATTATATAGTTTACAACTGTGTCTTATGAGACTATTATTGGCATAACAAGTTCTACTTCTTGGAATAACTAATAGAGATTTTTTCTTACAATTACGTTCCCGTGTGCGAGGCACTCGAAAACAAAGTTTATGCAGTAACAAAGATGTATCAACATGGTTATTTTTAATTTTATAAAGCAGAGTTGCATCAATGTAGTCACGGCGGTTAGTGAGTAGACTAATGTTATATTTCTTTGCTGAAGTAATATAATCTATATGTGTAGAACCCGAACGATAGTCGATAAGTTTAATAAATTTCTTTTGTACTCTTTCTATACTGTCTTTGTGTAAGTTGTAGAATGGATACCAGACTGAGCATGCGAACTCCAATTTGCTGCGTACATAACTATTATATATAAAACTTTATAAGTCAATACGTTTTTAAAAAGGTTTACCGACGCGCTATATAAAACCTGTTTTTAGGCTTGAGATAGCATGTTATCTATATGAGGGACAAAAGCTAGTTTAGAATCCATGATGACACCTAGGTCACGGACTTGTGAGACACGATTTAAATCTTTATTACAGAGTCTATAGTTCTGAATGAAGATTTTTTCCTTTTCCGACTAAAGCTGATCACGAAACTTTTGTCAACATTTAAAAATAGTTTATTTGACTCACAGAAATTTTCAAATATATCAAGGTCAGCTTGTAGGCACTGGCAGTCACTTGAGCTACGAACTGTTCTAAAAAATTTGGTTTTTTTTTACATTTTTATACGTAGAATTTAGGTCCCGTTGACTCTAGTACCATGATTTGTACCATGATGGAACTAATGATAATTTTTATCAACAATAGTTCCACTATGAATAGACCTTGAAATAATGGTACTAATGATAACTTCGTTATCACTAGTTCCACTTTAGGTGTTCGATACTTGGCTTTTTTTTACAAATATTTACCTCTTACAAATTTATGTTGTCCTGGTACTTTTACAATTAGATACATGCTAGAAAGTGGTGGTATTTGTAGAGATTTTACTTCAATCATATGAAATTAGCGAATAAGTAAACTGAACAGTGATGCACCAACTCAAAGAAAACTTAAGATTTTGTTTAACTTAAATATGTGTTTTATTCTTAAAATCTTAAGTTTTTTTTGAGTTTCTTTCTAGCATGTATCTAAGTGTAAAAGTACCAAGACAACATAAATTTGTAAGAGGTAAATATTTGTTAAAAAATTCACAAGTTGTCGTATAACGATACGAACCTAACCAGAACCTAACAGAAAACAACCAGGATAAAATTTAGTAGTGACAGTTTATAAGTTATTTACAGTGAAGACTATAGAAAAATGATACGAAGATGAGGATGAATGAGATGAGAACAGGTTTTTATAAAATATAGATTAGGTATAGAAAAAAAAGAAGCGGAGGACACGGAGAGTAGGAAACCGGTGGGGTGATGACCAGGATGCAGGTGTATTTGTTGTTGTAGATGTTGTTGAAATCGTCGTTGTAGGAACGGTAGCGGGCGTATTTGTAGTTACGGCTCGCAGGATCCCGTTGTAGGAAAGGCTCGCAGGATCGGGTCGTAGGCACGGCTCGCAGGATCGCGTTGTAGGGACGGCTCGCAAGATCCCGTTGTAGGAACGGCTCGCAGGATCCCGTTTGTAGGAACGGCTCGCAGGATCGTGTTTGTAGGAACGGCTCGCAGGATCGTGTTTGAAGGAACGGCTCGCAGGATCGTGTTTGAAGGAACGGCTCGCAGGATCTCGTTGTAGGAACGGCTCGCAGGATCCCGGGGTAGTGCGACCCCGGGATAAGGCCTTTAGGTGGTTCTTCTCGCTCAGAAGCTGACGTGAGACTCCAGAATTTCAGAAATGTTCCGCTCTTATACCCTTTTTGGAGAGTTCTAAAAATTATTTAAATTTAACGTAATTTTTGTGAGTAGCCAAGAGAGAAAAAGTATTTTTGTAAAAGTATTGAAGCAAACATATCAGACCGCTAACGAGTTTGAATGGACATCGCCATGACAACCAGATAAACAACGACATCAACATATGTCAAACTTCGGTTTCAGGCTCGTAATACGGAAAACAACAAAAAAAACATGAAGTAAATGAAGTAACAATGAGTATAAAAAGGTAGCGCACCAGCGTGCACGAAGCCCGAGATTGCAGAGTTTTGGAGAAAGCCAAATACAAGGTCACCAAAGGTAAACCCCTTCGCTATCGATTTAGAAGTGCTGATAGTGTGAAAATACAAAGCGAAAATTATTTGTTAATGTGTTCTTATGGTTTAAAACGTTACAGGGTCCTATGAAAATAAAGGTGATACCAAATAACAAGCTGTACAGCTCAGCAAGTATCCAGCTGAAAATCCTGAAAAATGACATGTAAGTAGCATAACACTACATTTTCCCCCCGACCCTGGAAAATTTTTTGACTCAGCAAAAATTTTAATATATACAAAAATAAACCAGAAAAACATAGCTTTGCAGAAACAGACATCACCAGGCAAAATCAGATATACCATCTCATACATTCATCATCTTCATTCAGGTAAGGGTGGAGTTCACATTCAATGACTACCACTCTAAAAGTGTGTTTTCAAAAGGACATTCAGGCTTACTTAAGGAGTTGTCATCCGCTCCTGCGTGGAAAAAAAATAAGTAGAGGTAAAGAGAAACAAATTAATCCTAAGGAAGCTTTAGTCGCTTTGCCTTAAGAAAAGATTAAGAACGGCCAGAGCGGTAGAGCTCGAAGCCAGAGATCAGAAACATCGCCAACGAGATGTGTCTGAAATAAAGAATATACATATATACAAATTAACAGTTAATAGAAGTTAAGAAAATTTATGCTACTTACATGCAAAAATTTTATATAAAGATTCGTATCACCTTCAGGACAGAAGTTTGAGAAACAAGAGGAGGTTCCATGACAGTCGGATCAGCAGGAAGGTCAAGTGATGGAGAGTCATTTGCAGTTGAAGGTGGAGTCAAAGATTCGAATTGTTTAGAAAATTTTACCTCTTTCCATTGTTAAAAATATTAAAGTGATGAAGTGAAGTGAAGTGAAGTGAAGTGAAGTAATGTAAGTTAAATGTAGGCCTAAATATAATCCAGATGAGTTGAAAAACTAGATGAAGTTTTGTTTTAGAATTTGGAAAAGGAATTCGTACTTAATAACCCTTTCCATTGTTAAAAATATTAAAGTGATGAAGTGAAGTGAAGTAATGTTAATTTAATGTAGGCCTAAATATAATCCAGATGAGTTGAAAAACAAGATGAAGTTTTGTTTTAGAATTTGGAAAATGTGAAAAGGATGAATAGATAAAGATTTAAGAGTGAAAGAGAAAGCAAATCAAAGGGAAAGAGACAAGGCGCAGAAAAGGTGAAGAGTGGAGAAGAACTTTTACGTTGGGCGCCAAAATGTCGTATAACGATACGAACCTAACCAGAACCTAACAGAAAACAACCAGGATAAAATTTAGTAGTGACAGTTTATAAGTTATTTACAGTGAAGACTATAGAAAAATGATACGAAGATGAGGATGAATGAGATGAGAACAGGTTTTTATAAAATATAGATTAGGTATAGAAAAAAAAGAAGCGGAGGACACGGAGAGTAGGAAACCGGTGGGGTGATGACCAGGATGCAGGTGTATTTGTTGTTGTAGATGTTGTTGAAATCGTCGTTGTAGGAACGGTAGCGGGCGTATTTGTAGTTACGGCTCGCAGGATCCCGTTGTAGGAAAGGCTCGCAGGATCGCGTCGTAGGCACGGCTCGCAGGATCGCGTTGTAGGGACGGCTCGCAAGATCCCGTTGTAGGAACGGCTCGCAGGATCCCGTTTGTAGGAACGGCTCGCAGGATCGTGTTTGTAGGAACGGCTCGCAGGATCGTGTTTGAAGGAACGGCTCGCAGGATCGTGTTTGAAGGAACGGCTCGCAGGATCGTGTTGTAGGAACGGCTCGCAGGATCCCGGGGTAGTGCGACCCCGGGATAAGGCCTTTAGGTGGTTCGTCTCGCTCAGAAGCTGACGTGAGACTCCAGAATTTCAGAAATGTTCCGCTCTTATACCCTTTTTGGAGAGTTCTAAAATTATTTAAATTAAACGTAATTTTTGTGAGTGGCCAAGACAGAAAAAGTATTTTTGTAAAAGTATTGAAGCAAACATATCAGACCGCTAACGAGTTTGAATGGACATTGCCATGACAACCAGATAAACAACGACATCAACATATGTCAAACTTCGGTTTCAGGCTCGTAATACGGAAAACAACAAAAAAAACCATGAAGTAAATGAAGTAACAATGAATATAAAAAGGTAGCGCACCAGCGCGCACGAAGCCCGAGATTGCAGAGTTTCGGAGAAAGCCAAATACAAGGTCACCAAAGGTAAACCCCTTCGCTATCGATTTAGAAGTGCTGATAGTGTGAAAATACAAAGCGAAAATGACTTGTTAATGTGTTCTTATGGTTTAAAACGTTACAGGGTCCTATGAAAATAAAGGTGATACCAAATAACAAGCTGTACAGCTCAGCAAGTATCCAGCTGAAAATCCTGAAAAATGACATGTAAGTAGCATAACACTACAAAGTATCGAACAACTAAAGTGGAACTAGTGATAACGAAGTTATCATTAGTACCATTATTTCAAGTTCATAGTGGAAATAGTGTTGATTTATAAAACTTTCTTTTCAAAAATTCATAGTGGAACTTATTTTGATGCGAGTGTTAAAGAAAACGTTACATTTTCGTAATACTTTACGTAATAGATCTGCACCTATGCGACCCCATTTGGCGACAATTGACGCACTATTTACCCCCTTACCCGAAGGGTGCCAAACGGGACCCTATTACTACGCCTCCGCTGTCCGTCTGTCCGTCTGTCCATCCGTCAGTGGGCTCTACCAGATCAACCGAAACAGTTATAGAAAGCTGAAGTTTTCACAGAATGTATATTGCTATTGCCGCTATAATAACATATAATGAACCACACGCATTTCCATACAAGAAACATGTTTTCACCTCGCTTGTAATGGAATCTCCTGGTAGCGTTTTCTGAAAAGCCCGTGGGGCACAACGCTGAGCCGCGTTGTGCCCCACGGGCTTTTCAGAATTTCGAACCTCTCGAATAGCCAGAGCGCTACAGCGCAACGCTGCGTTGTACCACACGGGGTTTTTCAGCGCTCACATTTACAATTTATCCTCTGAATCGCCCGTGGCTGCAACTTATCACCGACCGGTGATTTGTGGTCATTTTGTTTTGATGCATTTTTTGTCAGTGTGAAAAGGTGTTTCACACATCTTGATTCTATGAACAATGAGGTAGGTACCTTTTTTATTAGGAAGATACAGTTTGCCATAATTAGCACGGGCTGTATCTATTACTTATATAAGGCATTTAACTGTAAATTAGTTAAGGATAACTCATAAATATACTACAAAGCTGCAGCGATGGGCTAGCCCCCTGTCACTCAAAATTTTGTATTGAATAACTGGCTAAGAGTTTGCTGGGCAATAGTTTAATGTGTGCCATCAAATATACGAATAGAATAAAACACAAAATCATGGTTTCTCACATGCACATCTTTGCTGTCTTTAGTGTACATGAGACAGTATGATTTATTTTGCCTCAATTCATATCATTACTTAAATGACACCTATCATCTGAAATGGTAATTGGATGAAAATAATGAACCTAATCGCTCTAAGTAAGTAAAAGTTTAGGTTGTTAGGTTTCACCACCACTGCATGAGCATCAAGAATAGTCTGTCTGTCTCTCTCGCGCGCGGTCAGAGTTATGAGTATGAAGGAGACAGTTATTGTTTTACATTTGTGTTTCCTTTCTTTTATGATTGTCTCCTCTACAAACCTACATACCTACGTTTTTAAGCTCAAATTGCTAGGAGTAGTGATTTCTGGAGGTTCAGTCTTGGCGGATACTTCTCTTCATTGCATTCTTCACTTCGACTGGGCGATGATGTTTAAGTTGAGTGAGTAATATGTAGTTTTTAATATATCAACTATTAAAATAATATGAGCCTTAAACAGTATTTAGTTGATCAAATAGTATTTTTCGTAGGTTTGCCATTTTAGGACACTTAATTTAACCTCTCAAAAACCGAGGGTAGTTAGGATGGGTCACGATTTTGAACCATATAACATGGTAATAAAATTAATACTTATAACGGAAAAGTGGCGTTATCTAACGCCGGTACTATTCAAAAGGTTAAGATATAAAGCAACTCACTATAAATATTTAATCTGTCAAATATCCATTGAATAAGGGTAGTTCATCATGAAGTAATCCAAAAAATATATTTGGTTGCTATAGAAGAAGGATCACGGCCCATACAAAATTTAACCACATAAACATTTATATAGATTGCTTCTGGTCCCACACCAGAAACAGCAACATCACAGGCAGATAACTTCCATTCCACACATTCCGCAGGTACAAATTCCCAACGTAAACATACATAAAAAAAGATCGTCTGAGGATTTGTACATTGGCCGTAACTTGAACAAAGTTGATCGAAAATAATTATAAATTTTGAATTACAAAAATTAGGAAATACATAGGCGCGTTGTAGCGCTCCGTTTTTTTAACTAGAAGCTTATTCACGAAAAGCCAGAAGGACACAACGCCCCGCAGGCGCTGTACCCTACGGGCTATTCAGACGAAGAATGGTCAATGTGAGCGCTAAAAAACTACTTGTGGTACACAGTACAGCGTTGCACTGTAGCGCTTTGGCTTTTCGAGCGGTTCAAAATACTGAAAAGGCACAACGCGGCCCATTATTTTACTGTTGTGGCTTTTCAGAAGACGCCTCCTGGTACAGGTATTGTAATACTTGTTGTAAACTATTTTCTTTGAAATGAAATAAACAATTTGTATTTTTGTATTTGTATTGTAATACGATTCTACGGCCATGTTCTTCGGTATTTTGTTTTACCCACTCAGATAGAAAACAAAATTTAAATTTCGAATTAGAGCCGGGCACTCCTTTTCTCAGCTCTGTTGGGAAAACTGGCCGCATACGCATCGATAAATAATTAGAGGAAAACCAAATTCAAATATCGAATTCTATAGCGCCCTTCACATCACAAACATTATTAAACTGTACAAAAATTCCAAATGCTTAAATACTTATACAAAAATACAAAAATCGCTATTCTACTATATAGTCTAGTCATTAACAGACAACGCACAGCCTAAGTCGGTGAACCTAAATAAAGTCATGAAACTTTGTCCTTATTATATTTATCTACACTCGTATCATAAACCCTCTTTACTGCGTCTAAAAACCGCACGTTAAAACCAGCATAATGTAAAACTATTTGGTAAAAACTCATTCCTTATCTGAAAATTTGTACATTATTACCATATTATGACCATAATGTACAAAAATTTGTCAAATTATGACATTCAAATTTCGAACGCCAACGCCCGCCTGCGTGCCGCCCCTAGTTTGTATGTGAAGTTGGTACTACAGAACAAGCTAAACAACTGCAGAGCAATGATCAATGCCACAATGCCGGTCGAACATGCAGTTCCTGAACACATCAAAGACAGCTTATGATATGTGTGTAGATAAACTAGTGTATGTAACTCTAATTAGGCATTAAAACTCTCGATTGATATTATTATGAAACTCGCCTTCGGCTCGTTTCATTAACCCACTCTCGAGTATTCAAGCGCTCCATTATCTCTCTCACGTCCATTGCTATGCCACATGGAGGGAAGTGCGGTAAATATTGTAGACAAATCATTTCATAGAAATAATACTTCATTCACGTTTAGAATTTAATTAAAATGTTTAGGAAAACGAATAGCCTTTTCACGGACTTGCAGTGTTTTTTAACAATTTACTGATTTAAAGTATGACTGTTTTAGTATTTTTTCACAATCTTCCTTTTATTTATGTTTCTTAGACTTAAATGATCCGTATGATTAAGCCTTTCGATCGGCAATGTAAAACTAAAGGGATATTTTTGTCCACATTTGGCGGTTCGATTCCCGGTTAATACCGGCGATTTGAAAATAGGTAGGTACCTATTTTTAAATAAATATTAGAATACAGTTTAAATAGTTTTTAACAACAAAATGATGACTTATAACATAATATAATAAAATAGCGTCACTCTTTTTCCCATACGGGGTAGCAGAGGCACAGTTGTGCCCACGTTTAGCCATTTATTCGATACTCCATTTTATACGTGACAGGGGGCTAACCCACCGCCGTGCAGCCATGAAGAATGAAGATTTCCTAACGTGTCTTGGCAAACATAGCCTTGGGAGACCGTAAGTGTTGAAAACTTTGACTTTTGACAGTCAAGTCCACACATATTATACGACATTAATTCGATGGTGCGGCACCCTTCATGTGTGAATTTTACTCGCACTTGACCATTTTATACAGCCATTACTGCTGGGCAAAAGCTTCTCACTTTTCAGTCCACATTCCCTGGTCTGTTTCGCGTCCGGCCACCATGAGCACCAGTGCCATAGATTATATTCAACAAGGTATAATGACCATCCGTTTGCTACACGTGGACACCACTTAACGGTGCCTCTGCCAATCCGTATAGGAAAACGCGTGGCACCATGTTGTTGCTTTTTTCAGAAATAATAATAATAATAATACCTTGGACACTATTTACACACATTGATCTAGCCCCAAACTAGGATACCCTGTATCTTGGGTACTAGACAACGATACACATACTTATATAGATAAATATTATACTTAGATAGATAAACAACCATGACTAGGGTACAAACATCCGTTCCCATCAAACAAATATTTTCCCCCACCGGGACTCGAACCCGGGACCCTTGGCTTCGTAGGCAGGGTCACTGCCGACTCGGCCATTCGGCTCGTCAAAGCAGAAGCAGAAGAAAGAAGCAGATGATGACTACTACTATTATAATATTAACTGTACCAATCCGTGTTTCGGATGACACGAAAAACTGCAGGTCCCGTATACTATCGCTACTCGGTGGTAGTAGTTGTTAAGCTGTGTCAGAGACCCTAATAGGGCAGCTTCATAACTTCTGACCGTCGCTTCGGCCACTAACTCGACACCCGCACTGAGCCATCGTGGTGGAGCATGGCTCAATCTTACTCGTATCATGGTAAGGCCCGTGCCTCTTGGTGGGGACATCAATGGCATAGATTTATTAGTATCATCGATAGATGACTGAATATTTTTTATAGATTTTCAACTTTATTACGAAATCGAGGGCCATTTTTTTAATGGCCCCACAGATGACCGGATGTCATCATAACATTTACGAGTGCTGTGTCCTGGGAACTAGTCAGCGACATCACAAACATATAAACATTAAAGAGCTGTGTTTTTTTCATTCTCAGCCTCAGCAGTTCGCATCCCGAACATGCGCGAGTTCCCCTCCGGCCGTTTTGGCAACCAAGTTTCGCAACCAGTTGTTGAAAAAGAAGTAATACTCCTGTTAAGCAATTAGCTGCCCAAAGAGAAAATCCACTCCTTTTTTACATCTAGTTGCCAATGAAGAATAGGTCTCAGACACATGTAATATGACTAGTTTGTATATAAATTGTTTTCTTATTTAAAATACATATATTTGCCCAAGGCAATAGTATAAATAGGTATAGTATAAAATAGTGATAAAAATAATATAATATGCAATAAAAAATAATAATGACAACATACAAAAAGAGTTGTTTTCTATTTGACAGCAATCATTTATTTCGTTTAAAACAGTTACTCAAACTAAATCATATAACTACTTCTAATCTGACAAAACACAATACTTTGACAAGTTCTGTATCACTGCAAGACAAAGTTACAGATTTCTGAAATAAATCAAATACCTTTCTTTAATATTATCTATTAGAATCCATTAACCAAGGCATGACAAAAGGGCTTATAATTTCTATGCAATGTCTGACAGATTGATGAAGGTACCGATTTATGTTAGGAATACGTTTTCATATTATTATTTGTTCCCAATTCCCACTTCCAACAATACTATCCTTATACCTAATAAATCCCACCTAGTTATGAACGAAAATGCGTACCAGTATCTAGAAAACTCATGCAACAGAGTTGAAAGTATGTATTACTGCCGGATAAATGCAAACCTGCTGGAGTCAAGTCGTAACCCTGATTGTATACACAACTTAATAAGATCTCAGAAAATTTCATCTCAATGTGAATACCACCAAATAAAAGTTAACCGGAACATTTTTGAAAAGATAAGCGATGAATACTATGTACTAATTGGCCACAACCCCACCAATCTCCACCTGCAATGCATCCACGACGAATATCTGAAAATAAATGGTGCGTATTTACTCAGGCTTCCGGAAAACTGCAGCGCCTCAATGGACAAAGTAACTTTCAGGAATGCGTATAATGTTTTCAACGGAATACCCATCAAATTATTTTACTTCAATTCAGAAGCAGCTAAGATCAAGAATCCGCTACAGCCCCTGAAAATAGAAAATGTCAATTTAAAACAACTTCATAATACAATTGATTTTATAGAACGAGAGCAACAAATAATCAATCAAGATGACGTCAACCTGAAACCACACCTGTATTGGACGGCACCGCTATACATTCTTCTATTACTGACGACCACATTCATATTGTACATCAAAATAAGAAAATGTAAGGAAATGAAGCAGATTGCAGGAGACGCTGACACTGCTGCAGAACCTGAACAAAGTGGAGCAACACTTCCGCGGTCTTTCTTCAGATAATCTGCAGAAAGGACCTCTATCTCTGCCGGGAGGTGTTATGTGAACTCTATGCGGCTCTACATTAACTTTTAGTGTTCTCAACTGTTTCCGTGTTAATTTCATATCTAGTTTACCTTAATCATAAGTTTTAGTAATAGACTATAGCTCTTATATTTGCATCGAGGCTACGGTGACGCGGAATGCAGACGCTACGTTATCATTTCTTGCGATAAGCCGCGCTGCACCGGAGCGTTGATGCCTGGGCTGCCGGTTAGTTATACAGAATAACGCGGTCGCGAGCGAAACATGTAATTTGTTTTAATAAATATATTTTAATAAAAGTTTATATTTTTTTTGAGAAAAGTTCTTCCGGGAACTTAACTCGCGAGTCTTACTCTTACTTGGCCGTTTTTATACATAACCAACGCCACCCTCCGGTCCCACGCGCCACCCTACTAACTTATAGATCACTGAAATAAAAATTGTATTTCCTAATTGTTTAGCCTTTTCCTACGCATGCCTGCCACGCGGCCCACTCGGAAATTATAAACTCTCACACAGCCCTAATATCAAATGTAAAACTAACACGAAAGGGCTTAGTTTCCACTGACAAGGAATCGCTGGTCCGTTTACTACAATTCCAATTGCCACGCGGCTCGGATAACCCAACTTCTATCGCATATTCAAAGCCGAAATGACTCTTACTGTACGACTGTAGAGTTCATATTCATACTGTGGACTCTACTAATAAGTTTGCAGACACCACTGCCCTATACTTCGTACACGCGGCAGCGATTCTAAAACCAGCCAAAACAGACACTTTTGAACAACCTTAGCGCTTTGTAATAAGGTTAGAAAACCAGTAAACTGACTGTAATACAAACTTTGTAATTGACAAACGGAAGGCCGTCAGCGCATACGCCAGGGGTGGTGGTACATTACGACCAGTTTACTAAGTTACTTAAAATCATACACCTCACTATGAACAGAGGTATCTTTATTAAGTGGTCTGTCTTTAGGTGACACGCGGCTTTGCTATACTCCAACCAACTTTAATTGCACCTTATAGCGACCTTTTTGGGTAGAAATAAGGGTGATATTGGAGTGAGAGGGGTGTAAAAGGTATTTTGGTGTGATACCATGGGGTGTCCCATAGTGATTCGAGTGCACACTCCTAGACTTGCGTTGGCCACGCGCGCACGTGTTGCCACGACGGTCGATCGTGTGGACGAGGCCTTAAGGAAGTTTCGAGATAAAGAAATTGGACTAATTGAGTTCAACCTTGGACAAGTGGAAAGTGATTCTGATTTTTCTGTTGTGATTTTACGAGAGCTTTTTCTCGTGGTTGCGGTGGCAGTGAAGAAAAATAAACTTTTATCTTTGTAAATTCGTGAAACAGTGACAAATATAGTTTGTACATTTGTAACTCCAAATACTTGACAAAACAAAAAACAACTTTTCTAAGCGCCCAAGTGATTATACGCGATCCAGTTTTAACCAGTTGTCGTGATGGAGTATCATCACCAGCAGCATCCACCACCGCCGCCCCAGCCCGCCCAGTGGGGCTACCAGTGGCCGCCCGCCCAACACCCCGCCCAGGCCCACCCTGCCCAACACCCCGCCCAGGTGCAGCCGGCGCCCGCACAGCCGCCCGCGCCCAGGAGTAAGCGGTCTCACTCAGAGAGCGATGATGATGACTTTTCCGAGTCGAGTAAAGACGCGCAGTGAGTATTCACTTTAACTCACTACAACAGCTCTAGTGCCGTGCAAACGTGGCCTTCGTCAGCTCGATGTCGGTTGTTGCTCTGCCTACCATGCGAAAGGTCCCGGGTTCGATCTCCGCTTGGGTGGTAAAGAAAAAAAATCCCTATGTCTTGGATGTTTATATGCGTGTCATCTCGCTGTTTCTGGTTCATTGGAACCAGAAACAGCGAGATGACACGCATATAAACATATGTAATTGTTTATGTTTACCTGTGGGTACGACCCCTGGCTCTACATTTCTTGGGTTTATTAATTGTAATTTGTAATTTTGCAATTTTGTGTTCCTCTTTATTGTATCGATGAAGTCTGTGGTGTGGCCGAGGCTGAGCTTCCTGAGCGAGCGATCGCGGATTCGAATCCCGGCAGGGGAGAAAAGGACGTCACTGTTTCTGGTTCCCATGACACAGGGTTTCCTAGTGTGGGGCCAGAGGCAATGTATTGCCTGTATGGAAATGTAATATTATGTTATTTGACATACAGAGAACTCATCGTTTATCATAAATAATGTACAAAGGCAGGCTTATCTCTAACAAGTGAATTTATTTTAGCAAACCAAAGACGAGTAGATTGTTGAGCGGGGAAGACCATTTCTTTTTTTATAGAAAACTAATTTAAATCAATGTGTAGATATTCTATATGTTCGTTACCCACAGTTTAATTTTGTTGATTTGCACAAATTATTGTCCACAACTCACTATATTCAAAATTATTAAAAAAGATCTAAAAGTTAATCTGTGGTATTTACTTCGCCGCCTCTCCCACAGTGGTCCTATGTTGGGAAGAGGCAAAACATGACATTTAATAAGTAAATGTAAATATTTAAAACAATAAAGACAGTTTGACTTGACTTTTTGACTTGATTGATTGAGCGAGCGAAGGGCTCCATTTCGACAAGATAGGAGGCCGATTTTGCTTTCGTCTGTCTCTATGTCTGTCAGTTCCGGTCTAGGGGCCACAGTTTTCAAGCGATCCTCACAAAACTTGGCACACGTGTTCCTTGATTTTTTTTTTTTGTTCAGAGCTTTTCTCGATTTTCCTCTTGGGGGGGAGTTATGACGTCATTAACATCTCGACAAGATAGGAGGCCGATTTTGCTTTCGTCTGCCTCTATGTCTGTCAGTTCCGGTCTAGGGGCCACAGTTTTCAAGCGATCCTCACAAAACTTGGCACACGTGTTCCTTGAATTTTTTTTTTTGTTCAGAGCTTTTCTCGATTTTCCCCTTGGGGGGGGAGTTATGACGTCATTAACATCTCGACAAGATAGGAGGCCGATTTTGCTTTCGTCTGCCTCTATGTCTGTCAGTTCCGGTCTAGGGGCCACAGTTTTCAAGCGATCCTCACAAAACTTGGCACACGTGTTCCTTGAATTTTTTTTTTGTTCAGAGCTTTTCTCGATTTTCCCCTTGGGGGGGGAGTTATGACGTCATTAACATCTCGACAAGATAGGAGGCCGATTTTGTTTTTGTCTGTCTCTATGTCTGTCAGTTCCGGTCTAGGGGCCACAGTTTTCAAGCGATCCTCACAAAACTTGGCACACGTGTTCCTTGATTTTTTTTTTTTGTCCAGAGCTTTTCTCGTTTTTCCCCTTGGGGGGGGAGTTATGACGTCATTAACATCTCGACAAGATAGGAGGCCGATTTTGTTTTCGTCTGCCTCTATGTCTGTCAGTTCCGGTCTAGGGGCCACAGTTTTCAAGCGATCCTCACAAAATTTGACACACGTGTTTCTTGAATTAAAATATATATTTTTGTCAAGAGCTTTTCTCGATTTTCCCCTTGGGGGGGGGGGGGGATTTTCATATTCATATTCATATTCTTTATTGCACAGAAATCTTATAGAAATAGTAAGGTAACAAAACATTTTATGAGCAAAGGCGAGCTTATCTCTAAAGAGAGATTTCTACCAGCAAACCTAGGTAGGACAGGAAAAATTGTGCAACAGGAGAGTCCTAGTGCGCAATAAAACTGTACACATCTAATTGTTTACAACTAAAACATAATAATTTAATAAATGATATATACTAAATAAAATACAAAAGCAAAAAATTTTATATATATCAAACATATATTACTTATATACATATATAAAAGTACCTATCACGAAAGAGAAAGGAAATGCTCTTTCCATCTTGTCTTAAAAGTGAAAATTGAGGGACTATCTCTAATAGCGCAGGGAAGTGCGTTCCACAGTCGGATCGCCGTTAACCTAAACGAGTGTTTGTAAGCGGCAGCGTTATGCCGAGGAGTAGAGAGAAGAGACATCGTGTGGGATCTCCGGTTGCTGTGCCTGGAGGAAATAAACTCGAAACGTTCTCGAAGATATGAGGGGTAGCGGGGATTTCGCAAAATGTTGAACAGATAGGAGAGAACGTGCATATCACGACGAAGGCGGATCGGAAGCCACCCCAACTCCTTGCGATACTGTGAGACATGGTCATACTTGCGCAGCCCGAAGACAAACCGAATCCCGAGGTTTTGAAGTTGTTCGAGTTTGTTCAGTTGTTCTTCGTTCACACCGATCCGAGGATTTATGACGTCATTAATTTTTTGTATGGTTTTTTTTTTCTGAAACCTATCGTGTGGGTTATCAAATTAAAGGGCTTCATGAGCCGGTTCTCATAATATACTACAATATTTCCTTTCGGCCACCTGTATTCTAAAAATCCAAGAAATTTTTTCAAAATATACCAAGTTTGGACTCCTCAAAGTAGGAGACGTATTAGTAAAGAGTATCTATACAGACCATGAGAGTGAGTGAAATAGACTACAACTATTTTAGTGAAAAGTCAATAGATTGTATTTTAAATCTCAAAGTTAAAATTAACAAATTTATTGGTGCGGCTACTTTACTGCTTGATTTTGATTGAATCTAAAATACTTACCTAAAAAATGGGTTCACAGTCCCCCCTGTTAGCGAGGTCTACTGCCAACAGGGCCACTAGTTTACAATTGTAGCAGGAACACTGTTAGGTTATCTCAAAAAATAACCCTTCCAGGTCCCCCGGCGGCGACTCCTGCCAGCTGCTGACCCGCAAGCGGAGGCGCGGCGTCATAGAGAAGAAGCGCCGGGATCGCATCAACACCTCGCTCACAGAACTCAAGCGGCTGGTCCCGACGGCTTGCGAGAAGCAAGGCTCGAGCAAGCTGGAGAAAGCCGAGATCTTGCAGCTGACTGTCGATCATTTGAAGATGCTGCATGCCAAAGGTGGGATCACATTTTCCAATTACAATAATAAAATCTTGTACACCATATACACACATTGATCTAGCCCCAAACTTGGATTCCCTGTATCTTGGGTACTAGACAACAAACAAATATTGCCCCCACCGGGACTCGAACCCGGGACCCTTCGTAGGCAGGGTCACTGCCGACTCGGCCATTCGGGTCGTCGGGACATGACACATACTTATGACAAATATTATACTCAGATAGATAAACAACCATGAGTAGGGTACAAACATTCGTTCTCATCAAACAAATATTTGCCCCCACCGGGAATCGAACCCGGGACCCTTGGCTTCGTAGGCAGGGTCACTGCCGACTCGGCCATTCGGGTCTTCAAATTTTCCAAACAAACTAGGCGTACCGCCTTTTCCTATACTGACATTTCTTAGCTGTGCGCACGTTGGGACAGTTATAGAATAGTCCATTTGACGTGGCAAGGGGCTAGCCCATCGCCGCATCTATGGAGTTATGAAGGTTACATTTTCATTGGCATATATATTCAGCCCTCGTTCACCCATTGGTAGACATTAGCTTTTTATTTACAACGCCATATACGTTTTCATTCGTAGAATAGAATAATCGGTCAAGTGCGAGTCGGACCCGCACGCCACACTTGTAGAGACCTATTAAGTATGTATGTTTGTCATGTATGTGGAAAAAGTTTTACCATCACGGGAATCCAGTCAAATTAGATTCATAGCGAAAGCTGTTCAGAATGATGTCCCTAACAACCCTCTAAAACATGACCACACCTTTCTGTTACACTCAGTAAACAAGCACATACTTACCTTGCTTCTGGCGCCACACTAGGATAGCCTGGGTCGATGTCGTGGGAACAGTGACGTCACACACATAAACATCCAAGACCGGGTTTCAGATAATGAATAATTAAATCATCATCATGCACATAAGTCATAGACTGTTTGCTTGCGTGTACGCTGATTGATCAAATATATTGAATGACCAAAAAAAGGAGTCCCCGGCTCCAATTCGAAATTTAAATTTTGTTTTCTATCCGAGGAGGAAAACAAAACCAAACACCAATTACCAAACAACTTGGCTATAGAATTTTATTATAAGCGCTTTGTAAACACTTATCTTATATGGGGACCACTTTTATTGCTTGATAATGCGTAATTAGAAAGAATGAAAGACATTTATTGCACACAAACAAAATAACACAACTCGCATAAATAAAAAAGGCAAAAATAAAACGAGAACAATTTAAATGATCACCAAAATAAATTTTTTCTTACCAAAATGGGTAAATGATCACCAAAAGTTGCAGAAAATATCAGGGCACAATACTGCGGTAGCTTAGGTGAAGAGTAAAGGGGGAGAGCGAAACGAAGCCCCCTTTATCCTTCGTGTTAGATTGAACATGTAAGAACAACAAAAAATACTTAAAACATAAACTTAAGTACACAAAACCTAAAAAGAAGTTTGGTGATCATTTATCCAAACACAATTTGGTGATCATTACCCATTCTGGCAGTCATTTCGAATTTATTGGTGGTAAAATAGGTTTGTGCGTGCCAAATAAAACACAACAACTATACACATAAAAAACACAGTTATTGGCAGTACTTTAGGGTCACGGCACTAACTCAGCATTAATGCCGAGGCGGGAGGCCTCAGCGCTGATTTTTAGTTAGTACTATTATTTGTTCTTGTAGCGACAATAGAAATACACCCTCTGTGAAATTTTCAGCTCTCTACTTATTTCGGTTGATCCGTTAGAGTCCTGTGACGGACAGACGGACAGAAGAGGCTTAGTACTATTACTCCCGTTTGGCACCCTTCGAGTAGGTACGGAACCCTAAAAACAGCAAGCAGATATACCACAAAAGAACTTTCCGTTTTACACGTGTAAAAAAAGTAAAAAGTAACAAGTGAATAACGGAAAGTTGCATATTATACAGGCTTTATTCCCAAAGCGGTATATTTTTTTTTACTTTTCCTGTCTTTACAACTCCAAATTCACCTTTTGGGATGATAAATCGCTCATTTATTCGCCCACCCTATTTCAATAGTTTATTTCCGCTGTTGCTAACCAAAAATAAAAGTAACGGGTATTTAAAATCTTCTAAAAATCGTAAAAAAGATCCCCGTTGCTTTTCCGGTCTATTGAATTTGATTATAGATCTTTTGCCAAAAAAGTAACAGAGTAGGAAAGTTTTGCTTTTTATGTGAAGGTCACTTTCGCTCGTCATGGTATAGCGAACCTCTAAATATTTAACTTATACTGTTCTATGCTTACATTTGATTATACTGAACACGCCACATACACACACACACATACACACACACATGCACACATATATTGTAGTCAGTTAAGGACAAAAAAGTTGAAGAACCTTTAACACGGTGTTTCATGCTAGCTTTAAACTAAACAGAAACCGTGTTACCACAAAAAATATTAAACAGCGTTTAACCTCAAAACAAACGTCAAATTCCATACACTTTTGTTTTTAAACAAGTGTTGAACAGTAGTTTATTTTTTTGTGGTAAGGCCCAAAGTATACTTTGAAGTGGGTACAAAACGCCAAATTAAATCAACTATGGCGGAGAAATTACTAATTGACTCCTAAAATATACAAATTTATACAATAAGTATAGTATAATTTAGCAATAAGTATAAGCATAAGAAAAATGTTTTCCGGATTAACAACTCTGTTGTCAAATAATAAAAGTAATTAAAATATGTACCTGCTTGCGAGATTTTTGAGACTAGTTTGACTGAAATAAAATAAAAAGACCAAGGACTAAATATTCGAAATAAAATTGTACTTAAAACTGTGCTTCTCTGTCAGACCGTATGGGAAAAGCTTACATAAATGTTTACATACCATTGTACACAGAATACGTAAAACGACAGACTTTTGTACGAGTATATATAATTTTTAATAATAAAAGATTAAATACTAGGTAGGACTACATTCAAGGCCGTACATCGAAACATTGATGAATAGTTTTCTGTATGTAGTATGTAAGTATTAAACTATGTACTCAGGTTAACGAAATTCTTTGCTCATTGAAACCGAAAGTGAATAGAAATGCAGTAACTTCTTTACAGAAATAAAATCAAACATGATAAAAAACTTCATATTATTTATGATAATTTGAATGAGCAATTATTAACCATATAATGACAAATAACTAAGCACAAAACTCAATACCTGCAATTAAAAATCTTTTCCGATAAGATCGGGAGAGTCCATTTTTCACCGATAAACAAATAAAACAAAATGGCTAAGAAAATGTCCACACCAGTAATTTCTTCTATGGGTACTTCTTTTAATTCTTGAAAATCGGTATGCTTCATTATTTGTTGCTGTTGCAGCAACAGAAATGCATAGTCTGTGAAAATTTCAGCTCTCTACTTATTTTGGTTGATCCGATAGAGCCCGGTGACGGACGGAGGGACGGACAGACAGACGGACAGCGGAGGCTAGTAATAGGGTCCCGTTTGACACCCTTCGGGTACGGAACCCTAAAAACGGTATAATTCGGTCATTGGCTACTGGCGATAAATAAACTATCAACTGACTGTTCATTGACATCAGCTTGACCCACAAACAGTCCCACGTGGCCAAACCCGCGTGGTCTCCAGCGGGGGCGGTACCGGCCGGCCCCGCGGTCCCCGGAGTTCCCACGCCACGCTTCCGGGGTTAACACGACAGGTGGACGGTCTGTGTTGCGCATCTGGCCTCAGATAAACTTGAATGTAGGTTTGCGGTGTGTTTTCGTTTGCGAGTTGTTTGGCAAACTGTTTTTTGTTTGGTTTTGGAGATTGTTAGGCTGGGGTCGAACTTCAAACTTCAAAATAGATTCTTAGTTTTTGAACGTCATTTGAATCTATATAATGTTAGACAAACTATACTGTTGTTACTAGTGGTGTGGTTGGAGGGAGGAAGTAAGGTGTAGCGTTATATATAGACGGATTTCGTTTTTTTAAATTGAATCGAGGTCTACTGCTCTCACAGAACCACTAGTAGTAATAGTTTACAAATTGATGTAAGTACTAGTACAAATTCTAAGGCAGTGTTATCACTGTCATACGTTATATATGTACAAATATAAATAAGCCACCGAAATTCTTCAAAAACGGTTCATTTGAGCCTGTATCAATGCATCTGATAAATATACATATGTAGTAATTGTATATTGTACATCCGACTCTTCGTAGTTCCCGGCCAATTGAACTCAGACTGCTTCCTTCCGCCGTGAGTGGCTCAATTACAACAAAACCGTTCACGCAAGCGCACCCCTGCGCTACCACTACAAGTTAAAGACACCACTGAAAGGGCATGCTTTTTGGAACTAAAATGACTGTACAATACGGTCTCATCTACTGTGTACAGTAAGATTATTTTTTATTTTCCGCTGAAATTTGTTTTTAATCTCGACTTAGTTAACTCGTATGCATTACTCATCTAATAACACGTGAACTGGACAAATGGTAACAGATTTAAACTATGGTTTATGAGATGGTATTTGTCGGGTTTGAGTTAGTATAGTAAAGAGTTTCATTCATCGTATTGTACCTACGTACCTAGGATTCGTGAAGTCATTACGGCGCCTGAAGCGTTGCGCGCACGGGACTACTCCAATGCGACTCGAGACTCATTCGCGTATCGTACGCGTAGCTCATAAATCGCCGCCATGCAATTGGCTACTAGACTAAATTCACCAAGCTAAAAACTTAAAAAAAAACGACTTCAAGTTCAAGCCCTATTTCTTCCTCCCCGGTCGCGATGCGAATGAAGTCTATCTACAGAAAAAGTCCTCATCGACACTTTTGCTGCACGGAACCACAAACCAAAACGTCTGTGTATATATATTTTTTGTATTTGTAATTTTTTTCAAAAAGCGCTAAATTAATTTTTACAAAAAATATATGGGGCCACCTCTGAAGTATAACCTACCATTCAAAACAAAAATCGTCAAAATCGGTTCATAATTGGCGGAATAATCGCGTAACAAACATACAAACAAAAATTAAGCAGATGAATTGAGAGCTTCCTCCTTTTTCAAGTCGGTTGAAAACAGTTAAAAACACAGAATTTTAACGAATCCGTCACCAATCACCGCAGTTCATAACGCAGCCGGCCGGTTCTATTAATTGGATTGAACTTTCATTCGTATTCAGTGATTGGTTTAATTCCTGAATATTTTAGGCCGGCGTCAGTTGCGGTCGGGGTGGCACGGTTCAGGAGACACCCCGGCTGCTCGGTGGATGCAAAACCGCAAGTAGAAGGATCGCCATCCGTTCCCGGTCGTGATCTTTCTAAATGCCGCTGCGGTTTTACCACTACGATGTATGTATGTATGTTCTAATGTCACTGCGATAAAAGGTTACCTTTTGGGCACAGACTACAAGGGTGGGCATTTATTTATAACTACTGTTGAGAGCAAGTGAAAGGGACCTCAAAAAAATACTATTAATCTTCTCTTCATGGAAGGAGACCGGGTGTAAAATGTATACTTAGTCAAAATGTTTAGGGTATTACGCATTAGGACCATCGATTTATAAACCACTTCGACGACCTCTGTGGAGCAGCGGTTGTGGCTCTGTCTACCATGCGAGAGGTCCCGGTTTCGATCACCGGCTGGGGGTAAAGAAAAAGAAAAAACCCCAAGTCTTGGATGTTTACATGTGTGTGATTTCGCTGTTTCTGGTTCCCACGACACAGGATATCCTAGTGTGGGGCCAAAAGCAATATATGTGGCTGTATATAAACGTATAAAAATGTTTATACCTAGTCAACATTTTCGTAACAATCATTTTGTAAACCACTTGGCTAAGAAACGGATTTAATTAACCAACTGTATTTTTCTATACATTTCCTGCATCCGCAGTCGGTCGGCGGCTCAGTCCAAAACCGTGTAATATCGCAAAGAACAAATAAAAAAATAGGTCAAGTGTGAGTCGTTCTCACACATGAAGGATTCTGTACCATTGTATAAGAAAAATCGCAAAAAATACACGTATCGGGACCACTTTAATGTTTTGAAAATGCGTGTGGTTCATTATTTGTTGTTATAGCGGCAATAGAAATACAACCTCTCTGAAAAATTTCAGCTCTCTACCTATTTCGAATGATCCGGTAGAGGCCGGTGACGGACGGACAGACAGACAGCGGAGGCTTAGTATTAGGATCCCGTTTGGCACCCCTCGGGTACGGAACCCTAAAAAGGCACGACCATACAATCCTTCCAAGTCATCTTCTAATCACTCCGAGTCTCCGACACTGCTCAAAATCGGCACATAGCCATAAGGGGCTAGCCCTAGTAAATAATCGCATCAGTCACTTAGTTCATTATCATCTCACACACGCCGTTTCCTGCTACAGTTTTTTTATATATTGATGCCAGGTGTGTCCGTCCATCCGTCTGTCCTACCTGGTAACTGATGCTACGGCCGTGTGGGTCAATTTTTTCATAGTTATTCCAATGATTGGTAATGATATTTTAATTATCTTTGGGCACCTCTTGAGGAACTTTTACTGTTGTTGTTGGTAAAGATATCAATGATGAAAAAATTTAACTTTCGGATAGAAGGATAGAGCATCACCACCCAGAAATCGTATACTTCCCGTTCTTAGGGTTCCGTACCCAAAGGGTGCCAAACGGGACCCTATTACTAAGCCTCCGCTGTCCGTCCGTCTGTCACCAGGCTTTATCTCAAGAACCTAGCTAGCTAGAGAGTTGAAATTTTCACAGATGATGTATTTCTGTTGGCATAACAACAAATACTAAAAAACAGAATAAAATAAATATGTAAGGGGGCTCCCATACAACAATTCTTTCAATGCCACATATAAACTTATGAATGCACCTGGTTACGTGCATGGAGTATGAAAGTAGCCGCACCAATAACTTTGTGAACAACATTTTGCTATGTAAAATCCAAACTATTCACTCCACACCATCCCTACCATTGTACGGTGGTGCGGAACCCTTCGTGCGCGGGGTCGACTCGCACTTGACCTGTTTTTTCCGTATCGATAGCATAGTACCTACAAGTACTATCTTATCTGTTATTTATTGACGATCGTTATTGTACGCCACTATTACACATCCAACTAATATTATAAATGTGAATGTAGCGATGTTTATGTTTCTGTGTTTGTGCCTCAATCACGCTGAACGGATTTGAATTAAATTTGGCACGGAAATAGTTTATGAGCTAGATTAACATATAGGATACCTACTTTTTGTCCGACTGCACCAGAAAGAGGGTAACCTTATCTCGGTAAATCCAACTAATGTTATAAATTTGAAAGTAGCGATGATTAGATGTTTGGCTGTTTGTGTGTTTGTGTGTTTGTGCCTCACTCACGCTAAAACGGCTGAAAGGATTTAAATGAAATTTGGCACAGAGATAGTTTATGAGCTAGATTAACATATAGGATACTTTTTATCCGACTGCACCAGAAGCAGGGTAACGTTATCTCGGTAAATGATACTTCCTAGGCACATGCAGATGAAGTTGCGGGCAACAGGTAGTTATAGAATTAATAAGATTCAGACTTACTTAAGCTTTTGGCCCGTGGCAACTGGTAAACATTTTTGCAACGCATATTATTACCATCCCCATTAACCTCTCGAGTTCCGACAACAACTGAGCTAATCAGCATATCATCGCTGCGCACGCGTCAATAGCCACATTAACTCACAACTTAACCCTTATCTACCGGTGCAGCCCGCTGATATACCTACATGGCGATGCAAAAAACAGTGCCTGTGAAGTTCTGCCGCAAATCGATTGTATTTTTACCAAACAGTCTTTTACGAGTAAATGCTTATTTCCAAATGTTATAGTAAAGAGACAGATAAGCGACCTAACTCTCAATTCTTCTTATAGCTTTGCAAAAATTAAAAATTAAAAACTCCTTTTCCCATCTCGGTTGGCAGAGGCACAGATGTGTACATTTAACTTTTCATCGTCATCGAATGCACTTTCATGACATAAAGACCACAGTGTAAACCGAACCACCCTGTAGTTACCCTCTTTACATACTCAATATTGACTTGTGCGCGAGGGTACGCGAGGGTCCGCGTGGGAAACGCGCTGTACCCTCTGTCCCACTCTGACCCCCAAAAGCGAAGGGATGATAATACGCCCCCGGCGATTAGCGAATTACGAACCAGCTTTTACATGCCTGGGAAACAAATGTTGGGATTTTTTGGACAAACTTTGTGGGAGTCCTGCACTATCAGGGACAGTCGATCTCTAAATATATTTAAAAACCGGCTAATATCTCTCCCTTTCCAGTTAGATATATATATATATACATATTGGTAGGTATGTATTAGTTTATTATACGGTTTATTCATATTGTTACATTGTATTTAAGTAATTGTGTATGCAGTCTATTTTTAGCAATTTTTTAGCAAGGGTTATCAGTATAATATTCTTTGTAGTATATATTGCTCGTAGTATTTACTAGTATAGAGTTTTATTGTACGCGCAGTACTTCCCCCGCTCAACCATCACCTTTCCTACCATCTTGGTTTGCTGGAAGAAATCTCTTTTGAGGGATAAGCTCGCCTTTGTACATGTTTTTTCTATTATAAGTTATCTGTATCACTGTTTTGTGTAGTACAATAAAGAAATTACGAGTCCTCAAGTTTATTAGTCTTGCAATTCTTAATAGATTCACGAAATACTCGTTCAGTAACATGTCGCTTAAATATGAATCCTATATGTTTATAAGATATTGCCTTTTTAGAAATTTGCTTCGTAATCGTTCGTAATAAGGGCAGGCCTATCGTCATCCAAAAAAACTACTTTTCAATAACAAAGAAACCTGTAATCTGTATTTGCATCAACGCACCACGTGTATCTATGTACCGTCGAACTAATCTACTATTTAACTTATCGCCCTTATCCACTGCTAATAGAGAGCTAGACTACAGCTGCGTAGTTTTGTTCAACCGTACGTTCTGTCTTCTCCTAATAGCAAACGGAAGTATCCTCAAAAGCGTTCGCCTAATTCTAATGTTAAAGGGTTGTCGCACCTGCATTAAAAAAAAGAAAAAAAAGTGAAATAATTGAGAGGAAGGAAAAGGAAGCGGGCACTAAAGAATGCATTTGGGTTAGGAGGACTCAGGGGAAGTGAATTTACAAATAATTTAGATAAAGGTTAGAAAAAATACTATTGCGTGTGTGGTAAGACGCTGACGTTACTACTCAATAGCAGTATTGTCCTTTTAATATTAGTTTATTGTTGGAACTAATATAATTTAGAGTAAGCACGTCGTTACCGCTTTGTTACAGCGCGCTGTAACAACTTCTTTTTGGTTAGTATTTAATCACGCATCAAATATACTGATTTTCACAGCAAAAAAGGATTAACAAAAACACTTTTTTATCTTTTAAGTAATAATAATAATAATAATACCTTGGACACTATTTACACACATTGATCTAGCCCCAAACTAGGATTCCCTGTATCTTGGGTACTAGACAACGATACACATACTGTTCGATTCCAAATCGATATTCGATCGATGGTTTCTGAACGGTCATTTTAATTTGACGTTAGCTGTCAATCTGGCAGTTTTGACAACTGACAGACGAAAGCCCTCGCAATGTAAACGCGTTTTGATTAGGGTGTTGAAATTAAATCGCAGGGAATCTGGAATGTATTCGGGATTCCCTCAGGATTGTTAATATAGCTGAGTGTGCCGTTGTCTCTCGAACCAGATAAAGTTCGGATTTTCGTGCCCGATTTGTATTTACCAGTAGAAAAATAACCTGTGCTGGACACTGTGCTCACCACGCTAGCCCGCCAGTCATACCTGGTTGGCTGAAGAACCTGTCTACCAAGAAGAGCCTAGGGTGCACCCGGGCCTTGCAGAGAGACAGGAGGTTGACGGGACCGAAGCACAGACCAGGTTAGATCTACCCCACATAACATCAGCTCGGTGAATCGCCGACGTTCATCACTTCTTGGCACCTGATCGTCACGCTACCTCGTAGCTCATGGGCCCCTACGAGTTCATTAGGTGCTTATATAGATACATATTATACTTAGATAGATAAACAACCACGACTAGGGTACAAACATCCGTTTTCATCAAACAAATATTTGCCCCCACCGGGACTCGAACCCGGGACCCTTGGCTTCGTAGGCAGGGTCACTGCCGACTCGGCCATTCGGGTCGACTATTGTATTTATGTTGTTGTTACATGTTCAACCTAATACGAAAGATAAAGGGGGCTTCGCTTCGTTCACCCCCTTTACCCTTTACCTAAACTACCGCAGTATTTTGCCCTGATATTTGCTGTAAATATCAGTATATTTGCTGCGCAAATCCGTATTATTGATGTGTGGTTTAATATTTCCCCTTATTTTTTAACCGACTTCAAAAAATAAGGAGGTTCTCAACTCGTTTGTTTTTTTGTGTTTGTCCTAGGATTACTTTGTCAATTATGAACCGATTTTGATAACTCTTTTTCTGATCGGTAGATCACACGTCGGAGTTGGTCCCTAAAATAGAATTTATTCAAAATTGAACTAGCGCTTTTTGAAAAAATCAAGAAATGCAAATTGTATAAACACAGATGACGTTTTGGTTTGTGGTTCCGAGCAGCAAAAATTTTGACGAAGACTTTTTGTGTACAGACTTCATTCGCATCGCGACCGGGGAGGAAGAAATAGGGCTTGAACGTGGAGTCAGTTTTTTACTTGGTTATTGATTATTTTAACTTCCACTAAAATTTTGCTAATACCTACATACTTTGACACATTGTTTTCCAGATTTCATAACAGAGTAGGTACAGAGCCAAGCCGCTTAAGAATGGAAACAGGATTTTACTAGATACCTCAGCAACATTATCGCTAAAATAGTTACCTCATTAAAATTCAGAATATCCAATTGCACAGCAAACTATAGAAACCAGTCTTCATACTCCTTTGTTAACCTCCAATCACCCTTCTTGGCCCGCTGCCCTATTGAAACATCGTCAAATTAAACCTGACCTTGATAACTGAATCAAACGGATCTGATAGGCGGATCTATCGGAACTGGTCGTGCACAGTACTTCGGAAGACATCCGGACTAGGGTGCTACCGTTACAGGCGCCCCTTTTTTTGTCTCTTTTAGTCTTATATGTTTATTTGTTATGTCTATCTCTGTCGATTGCAACTTAACTAGTTGTTTAAGAATAAGGGTCCTTTTTTAAAAAGGAACTTGGACTAGTTTAGGTCTTTTGTGCTCCAATTTCATTCGTAGCAGAGAAAATCAAGCCATCTGTTGAATAATCATAACGATTTTGTGAAAACCTTCCATTTTCAGGCTGGCAGTTTCTGAACAAGTTTTTGAACGTGTCAATCAGAATCTAAACGTACCCGAGTATTTCCATTCCATTGCTGACCCTCCATTTTTCCTTGTCCCCAGGTCTCGACACCTTCGCCTACGACCCGCAGCGTTATGCCATGGACTACCACAACATCGGCTTCCGGGAATGCGCCGCCGAAGTCGCCAGATACTTAGTCAGCTGCGAGGGCCTCGACATCCAAGACCCACTGCGCCTCCGCCTGATGAGCCACCTCCAATGCTTCGCAGCCCAACGAGAGCTCGCCTCCAAGTCGTCCAACTGGGGTTACCCTCAATACCCGACCCAACAGTATGCAGAAGTCAGGCAGGACCCAGCGACATCAACAGCTTCGACAACGGTTGCAGCGCCTACGGCTATAGCAGCCCCTTTATCAGCGCCAGGGTATTACCCTCCCGGCCCGCCTGCCCCTCCAGGTCACCCCGCCCCACACTACCCCGCGCCGTACCCGCATCATCCGGCGCAACAGCAGTACACCCAGAACAGTTCCAAGCCGTATAGACCGTGGGGCGCTGAGTTGGCTTATTAAAGATGGGCAGGACTATTGTCATCTGTCGACCAACGTTTAATAGGTTAGACCTGGGGGTTACCACAACGTCTTATGCCGATTCAGATTAGTTTAAAAACAAGAGAATCACTATGGCAACCATTTCCGTTCCAATACGCCATAATGGGCTTTATTTACCTTGTTTTACGACGGCCATGGTTATTTTGCGAATCAGAAGATTCCTAAACTGAATCGGCATAAGACTTACGAAGTAACTATTATCTAATCTGTGATAAGACGTTGTGGTTACCCCTCAGTAATAATTACGTATCGAATACGTAAGCGTATTGAATTTTCAAAGACTCTCATAATATTTTATAATCTAATGACACAAGCTTCATTTTCATCTGGACTTACTTACGTTTACGATACGTCAAATATTCCTGCTTCCTATACTGTTCTAGCTAGTGTTATTCGAATATGTGGATTCTTCTAGCTAGTGCTATTTGAATATGTGGAGTCTTCTAGCTAGTGTTATTCGAATATGTGGATTCTTCTAGCTAGTGGTAATAGAATATGTAGATTCTTCTAGCTAGTGTTATTCGAATATGTGGATTCCTCTAGCTAGTGTTACTCGAATATGTGGATTCTTCTAGCTATTGTTATTCGAATATGTGGATTCTTCTAGCTAGTGTTTTTCGAATATGTGGATTCTTCTACCTAGTGTAATTCGAATATGTGGATTCTGCATAGTTGGTTGGGACCATAATGACCGGAATACCTACTGTGATCTGTGATCAATTAAAGTTATATTATATATAAAGATATGTAGACTGTTGTATTATACTTAAATGGCATAGGTCATGAAATCATCTTGAAAGTTCTGAGACTGACCCTGATTTCTGCCAAACGGACATTATATGAGACATTTTACTCTAAAGGATTTTTATGATAAAAATAATAATTGAGGAATACATTAATGGGTAGAAGTGTGGATATTTGGAAATTATTTATGTACGCCACATAATATCCTACAGTCTAATAAAATTAAGGTTGTGTGATAGAGCTAATGTATTAGAATTAGAATAGGTTATGAAGAAAGTCACTAGAAAATTATAGGGACCAAATCATTAAGCTTTAAATAAATAATTTATACGAATTCGCCTGAGCACATATCGGAATATTTTCTATTTGTCGTTGAGCCTAATAAAATAGAAATGGTTGTGAATATAAACAATAACCTTAATTTTTAATGATGATGAAGAAGAGCGATGTGTTTGTAAATACATTATATTGTGTACTTAAAGAGGTTTATGCAAATAACAACGAAATAAATTATTTTCGATATATAAACAAGCCTCTATTATTTATTCATTGGATTTTAGCTTTGCTCTGTAAAACACAAAAATAATAGTCTCTATCGGAAGCCTCGTAAACTAGTAATAATATATAATAATAATATATAACTTCCCTGCACTATTAGGGATAGTCCCTCAATTTTCACTTTTAAGAAAAGATTGAAAGCGTATTTCCTTTCTCTTTCGTAATTAGTATCATATTTATGTAAGTATATGTATGATATTTTGTAGTTTATATATGTGCATGCTATCTAGTGTATTATATAGTTGAGATATATATATTTTTATTAGGTATATTTTATTTATATTTTAAAAGTAATTTTCGTACGTATGTATACTGTTTTATTGCGCACTAGGACTGTCCTTTTTCATAAACACTTCGTCTTGCCTAGGTTTGCTGGAAGAAATCTCTTTTTAGAGATAAACTCGCCTTTGCCTATAAAATTTATTGTAACTGTCTGTTTATCTATGTTTTCTGTGCAATAAAGAATATGAATATGAATATGAATATATAATAATAATATCTTGGACACTATTTACACACATTGATCCTAGGATTCCCTGTATCTTGGGTACTAGACAACGATACACATACTTAGATAGATAAATATTATACTTAGATAGAAAAACAATTATGACTAGGGTGCAAACATCCGTTCTCATCAAACGAATATTTGCCCCCACCGGGACTCGAACCCGGGACCCTTGGCTTCGTCAGGCAGGGTCATTGCCGACTTGGCCATTCGGGTCTTTTGTTCTTTCTATCTTGTATCTGACCTCCCTCTCTTTTTCACTCTCACCCCACCTTGTCCTATTTTTGACATCTCACCTTCTGATTCGTACCATTCGTTCAGAGAAAGATATTTTTCGCGGTCTGATACCTACGGCAGGTTTACAGGCTACAGTTTTATACCAAAAAGAGATATCTTTTTGGTTTGCAAGATTTGAAATTGATTGTATGATCTGATCTCTGATATAAACCTCTTGTAAATTGCCATTGCGTTTAGGTAATTTGTTTGCTTGGAAAATCACTTACCACAAATTAAATTAAAATTACATACCACAAATTTATTACACATTTCTACTCATCCATACTGCTAAAAATCGCACATTATTTCAAGCCACCCATACGATTCAAAGACAACAAATATATTGTTTACCAATATATGTTAAATGTTCGCCAAAATCAGTGATCCGAAGTAGTTTTACTGTTGGACGACTAGCTAGAAGGCGGAATAATACTTAACTCGAGAAAACTTCGACAGCTCCATACAAATTTATATGAAGTTGTCAATTCTTTTTTTTTATTCATTTGGAGAAAACAGAGACAGCAATATATGAAAAATAAAGTGGTAACAAATACATGTTTACACTACCACCATAAACATTTCCCGCTAGGTGTTAACAACTAGTTGCTGTAGGGTGCCACAGACAAATGGAAAAAACAAAATATATGCTAGTGCGCGCAAAAAACGCAAAGTACCAGATGTAGGTAGGAATACCAAATGATGAAGGATGTATGTTAAACCAGAACTGTTGCTTTCAGTAGGAGCATACTCAGGTCTCACAGCCCAACCAAGTATATACCTAGTGGCACTTCTGTCCTATTACTAAAGGTAGGGTGTGTTACAACTTTAAAATGCAACTTAGAGCCCAGGCGAAGAGGAGTTTAGTATAAAATAAGGTGTAAAATTTTGGTGAAAAATTAAATTTGGGATAAAAAAAATATACTCCATTTGGTAAACAGTCATAAGCCTAATTCAAATTGGCCCACTTATTAGATTTCCTAAAGATAAGATCTTCCAACAGGTGCGCCGATAAAATGTAAGTACATTTAAAATTACATTTGCAAGTCGCGAACTACCCCAAGCAAATGGACGCGGTCAAAGCATTAAGTACCGCAAATAATCGCACGGCCATACAGAAATAAAATACAATATAACATGGACTTACCACTTCAATGCTCGTATGGGATATCGCCACCCCTACGATTCCCACGGAATGCTCCCTCTCTTTCTGTCCCCAAAGAGAGCATACACCTCTCTCTTTCTCACAGGTTACTTCCGTAGGAAGAAGGGGCGCAAAAAGTGAACTTTTTGTTGCATCGTGTGTGTGCGTGTGTCGAGACCCTAACAGTTGGAGTTATAGTGTGCATAGGACTTTATAATTAGGGATGGGTAAAAACATGCAGAAAAACCGGCAAGGGTATGTGTTGGTCCGTGTTGGAATTTTGTAAATAGAAAAAAAAAGTTCTGTAGGTACTTCATTTATTAGTACGAAAACGGTTTTCAGTGAAGGGTGTGAATACCTAGAAAGCCCCTGTTTTGTATTTTTTTTAGGTTCTCGAAGGATGACTGACAGGACCTTATTATTTTTGATTATTTCACTTGAACAACATGCGCTACACGTGTAGGGAAAGCAAGTACTCAGGGTCCAATTAGCAAACGCTAAAAAATGCAACAAATATAAAGATCACCAAAGTTTTTTTTCTTACCCAAAATGGGTAAATGATCACCAAAAGTTGCAGAAAATATTAGGGCAAAATACTGCAGTAGCTTAGATGAAGGGTAAAGAGGGTGAGCGAAGCGAAACCCCTTTATCCTTCGTGTTAGGTTGAACATGTAAGAACAACAAATTTACTTAAAACATAAAATTAAGTACAGAAAACATAAAAAGAAGTTTGGTGATCATTTACCCAAGCACAATTTGGTGATCATTTACTAATTCTGGCAGTCTTCGAATTTTTTGGTAGTAAATTTTCGAATTTTTTGGTAAACGTTTAAACACAACCCAATAAAATAGGGTCAAATTAATGGTGATCTTCAATCTTCTAACCTGCGGCACTGAGCAATGTAAATAAATCCACTAATGCAGAAATCTTGGCAGATCCACAGTTTAATTCGTCGGGCGACCAAAGCGGCTCCGTTCCAGCTTGGGAAAAAATGCTTTCGGACCGGCTGGTCAACACTAGAGGTCGCTATTCTCAACCGATTCTCGTGAAATTACGTGAGCAGCATCCATAATTAATTTATTTTTTCATTGATACAGTTTTTGAAAAAAAATCTAAATGGGCGGTGAGATGGGGTTAAAAATGTAAAAAACCGCTACAACCAAAACGGCTTGACAGATTTTAACAAATTAAGTCTCTTTGGATTTGTGGAGACCGTGAGATTGTCATTTGTCGTCAAAAGGTTGAATATTAGATCCCAAAATGTAGTTTTCAAGTATTTAGTGCGGCTACTTTCATACTCCATATGCGTAACCAGTATGCGTATTCATTTCATTTTATTATATTAATTTTATGTTTCCAAATTTTCTTGAAAATTTCTGATTACGAAATTGCCATTAGTACAATATATTTAGATACAAAACATCTGTAAAATACACTGTTATTTATCGCAATAAAATGAAATGAAATAAGTTTGTATGTTAAGGTTCCGTTACCCACCAACAGATGGAGTCTACTGTAGCTCACAGAGCCACTAGTGATTAGTATATACAGTCAAATTCGTATTAGTTCAGTATAGATGAGAGAGTTAAGGCAATGGTCTAGATGTCTGACAACCTCTGTGGCGTTGCGGCTGTGGCTCTGCCTACCTATAACCTATAACGCGAAAATGTCAGCTATAGCTGCCCATGGCCCGCGGTCAAGGCGGAGCACCCCGATAGCGGAACTTAGAATTTCAGCTTCAGTTTAATTTAGAGGAAAAGGAATTAAAATGTTAAAAGAGACTGTTAATCGTAGCGTAAAGAGGACTTACAGAGCCACGTTACTTATTTTTTTATAATGATGAAATAAATAATAAGTAAATAAATTCAAATGCGGCGTGCAATTTTGTAAAAAAATAAATAAATGTATGTGTGAAACAGGCTTACTGATAATTTCGGGTGACTTTTCTATTGAGCGAAAATAATCAAATTTCATTTATTAAGTTGGTGAATGCATGCTGAAACTCATGATTAACGAGCTAGTAATATTCATAATTTTGCGTAACTTGATTTACAAAAGACTGTTTTGGCCGAATGCGCCGCCTTAACATGAGTGCAACCCGCGCTCTGTAATCTCTGAAAAGGCGCGAATTTACATATTAATACATATTTGTAAAAGTAAGTGTAAACTACCGAGTACAATCACTTACAAATAGCACGTGTTTATTGTTCCTTTTACAATAGAAATCGCCTCCATACAACGATAAAAATAAAAAAACATTAAATACCTAAAATGCCACAAATGAGTTATTATTATCCTTCAACTTAGAAGGTATGAATGCAGATTTGTCACAATGGAGAGGAAACCTGAAATACCTGTTACACGGAATTGAACAGAGCTCCCTTTGTCAACGATTTGCAAATACGGAAACTTCAATGGACGATGCGAAATATGTATACGTACCTAGTATTTTTATTTGATGTTATGACATTTCAGGCTATTTTAAGAAACAAATTTGAATACTTCGAGTAAAAGATGTCTTATTACATTTAAATAATGTTGCGACACTTAATCAACATTTTTGAATAAAGTCCTGCGAGGTGAGCCCTAAGGGAGAGGGGCACGAATAAGTTACCGTTGTTTTTTTTGCATTCATCTCGAAAATGAGGAATAATAATAATAATAATAATACCTTGGACACTATTTACACACATTGATCTAGCCCCAAACTAGGATACCCTGTATCTTGGGTACTAGACAACGATACACATACTTATATAGATAAATATTCGGAACTCATATCTTAGAATAGGTAAAAATTGTAAAGAATCAGAGATGCAGATAATTTTATCAGCTTCCTATAGGTAGTACATTGACGACCCACATGGCCGAGTCGGCAGTGACTCTGCCTACGAAGCCAAGGGTTCCGGGTTCGAGTCCCGGTGGGGGCAAATATTTGTTTGATGAGAGCGGATGTTTATACCCTAGTCATGGTTGTCTATCTATCTAAGTATAATATTTATCTATATAAGTATTTGTATCGTTGTCTAGTACCCAAGATACAGGGAATCCTAGTTTGGGGCTAGATCAATGTGTGTAAATAGTGTCCAAGGTATTATTAAGCTATTATTATTATTATACCTAACATGGCAGTTTTGCCTCAGATGAACTGTTTTAAAGTAAAAAAGCAATAGATGACAGAAAAAATGAAGTACACACATTTTTTTGGTGCTCATTTCCTAGACAACGATTGGGAACAGGTAATAGTAGTTTATGTGACTGATACATAATGCCTAATTATGTACAATTACATACACTAGTTTATCTACACACATATTGTTCAGGCTTCTCGGCACCCAATGACCTCGCAGGGGCCCATCAGCTACGAGGTAGCGTAGCGATCAGATGCCAAGAAGTGTGAACGTCGGCGATTCACCGAGCTATTAATTATGAATCTATCTGACCTGGTCTGTGCTTCGTTCCCGTCAAACTCCTGTCTCTCTGCAAGGCCCGGGTGCACCCTAGGCTCTTCTTGGTAGACAGGTTCTTCAGCCAACCAGGTATGGCTGGCAGGCCAGCTTCGACGAGCACAGTGTTCCAACACAGGTTATGTTACGTGGGAAAAACCAATCGGCCACGTAAATGCGAACTTTATCTGGTTCGGGGAACCACAATACACTCAGCTATATAGACAATCCTGAGGGGAACCCGAATACAATTCCAGATGGCTTACGATTTAATTTCAATACCCAAATCAATACGCGTTACATTGCGAGGGCTTTCCGTCTGTCAGTTGTCAAAAACTGCTAGGTTGGCAGCAACGTCAAATTCAAAATGGCCGTTCAGAAACCATCGATCGAATATCGATTCGGAATCGAACAATCACCCGCCCGGACAGGCACCCACCTGTCCCTTAATCTACGGGCAGCCGAGACAACGTTGCTACCGCTCGTTTTAGAACCGAGCCTCCTACTAGAACCTCTGCAGACCGGGGGGTCCCGTCCTTGCCAGGGAACAAGTTAACAATGCGCCCCCTGCGCCAACGTAGTGGCGGTAGGTTAGCATTCTTAACCAGAACAAGGTCACCAACACTAGGGGGGCTGGTTTTGTCAGTCCATTTAAGGCGCTGTTGTAAGATATGCAGATACTCGAGCGACCAACGCTTCCAGAAATTCTGAGTAAACTGCTGCAACATCTGATACCTTGACAACCGATACAATTTCACTCCCTCGAAGGGGTGCTCGGGCAACGCGTTAAGTGGCTGTCCTATCAAGAAATGGCCTGGGGTCAGAGCCTCCAGGTCATTTGGATCCGAGCTGAGCGGACACAACGGTCGCGAATTGAGAACGGCCTCGATCTTACAAAACAATGTCGCGAGCTCCTCAAAAGTCAGCGCGGTCTGACCTACTATACGCCCCAAGTGCGTCTTAGCTGACTTAACTACGGCCTCAAAAATCCCACCCCAGTGGGGGCAAATCGGTGGGCTGAAGGTCTACTGTATACCCCGACGGGAGAGGGCCGTTCCAATATCCACTTTATTTACATTCAAAAAGTTGACTATCTCTCGTAAGTATCGTTCCGCACCGACTTAGTTAGTGCCGTTATCAGAGCGGATCAAAGTTGGAAGTCCCCTTCGAGAAACAAACCTATCCAAACAAGCAATGAAAGCCTCTGTCGAGAGATCAGCAACGAGCTCGAGATGTACCGCCTTGGTGGATAAACAAACAAACACACATGAGCTATACCGGTCCAGCAGAAACCCGGCGTCAGGGTCCTCAGCCTTCTGGGTAACATGCACGGCCGCTCTGGGGCCATGATCCGAAGATACTACTACATGGCTGTGGGGCCAGTCCGATTCTCTCCTGGCAAGCCAGGGTGGTCCCCACCACAAATGGTGTCTAACGAGTTCAGGAGCCCGACATCCCCTGGATGCACAATCAGACGGGTTCAATTCTCCTGGTATATGCCTCCAGGTCAGTGGGACCTCAGACGACACAATCTGGGAGACACAGTTCGCAACAAAAACCTCTAAGTTATGGACCGAAGCCTTCAGCCAGCACAAAACAATCTGGCTGTCCGTCCACGCGTACACCGTATCCTCCAAAACCACTGACCCACGCAACACTGTTAGAGTGTGGTTCAAAAGTTTGGTCAAAAGAGCAGCCCCGGACAGTTCCAGTTTTGGAATCGTCATCCTTGTCCGAATAGGCGCTACCTTGCTTTTTGCCAAAACCAAACGCACGTCGACCTCCCCGGTGGAGGTGACGGTTCGCAAATAAACCGCTGCCGCAAACCCTCGTTCAGAGGCATCACAAAACCCGTGAAGGGTTGCCCTGTAATCCCCAGCAGGGACCAATTTCCTCGGCAGCGATACATTATTTATATTGAGGCCCAACCATTTTGCTAAATCATTCGATACAATGCAGCCCTGAGCTCCAGAATCTAATAGGGCGCGAACGTATGTTGTGTTGCCCGCCAAATCCCAAACAAGCACAGAGGCGATCGGTAACACCACCGTCTCCGGTTGGGGGGCAACAAATTGTTGGGCCGCAAATTCCTAGCGAGGGCCCCCGGGGCCCCACTGTGCCTGTAACCGATCAGGTAGGCAGCTATACGCCAGAGGGTCCCATTGTACAAATGGCCCACGCGCCGGTTCCATTGCCACCCTACGACGCCCCCCGAAGGGGGGTGGGCGTGAATTCAACCGTGGCCGCTCCATGAGCGGGGGGGACATCACATGCGACCGACGAGGACGAGGCGACGAGCGGGGCGACAACTGAGGCGGCGTCCGAACCGCATCCGCATAGCTCGAAGGTGTCCCATGCCACCCGCACGTTACGGCCTGCTCAACATACCCAATGTCCCGCTGAGTCGGATGCTGAGTCGCAACCGAAAACTCAGGGCCCCCCATGTGATGACCCTGAGTGCGGCCCTGCACTTCTGGGTGGCTGCGTGCTTGTGGCCCCATTGCCCGCTGAGTCGGATGCTGAGTCGCAACCGAAAACTCAGGGCCCCCCATGTGATGACCCTGAGTGCGGCCCTGCACCCTAGTACCGCCCTGTGCACGTGGGGACATTGGCCCCTGAGTTGCGCTCCGAGTCGCAAACGAATTCTCAGGGCCCCATGCCGTGTCACCCTGGGTACGGCCCTGTGGTGGCTGTTGGCCGGACCGGTTCATGCACAACAGATTGTTGTGGGCCCCACCACAATATCCGCACATTTTGGTACGCGTGCAGTCCCTAGCCATGTGTGGCCCGAGGCACAGGAAACACCAGCTCCGCTGCTTGGCCATCCGGCGCCGTCCCTCAACCCTAAGTTCCCCGAACTTATTGCAATTGGCCACAGCATGGCCAATCTGCCTACAACATGGGCAGGTCTCACTATGTGGGGTTGATGCACTCACAGTCCCATATGACTGCCGGTTGGTGCGGTCCTTCCTCGTCGGAGGGCCCCTACTCACAGCGCTCCCGGCAGCTCTCTGTGGCTCCGAAGGATGGGTGACCGTCAACCCCAAATTCTCTGCCCGTCGAGCCTCCTCTTCCAAGAATCCGACCAAGTCGGAGAAGGCGGGCAGGTCCTCGGCCGACCTCCCGTGAGACTGTTCGAAACGAGTCTGCACGTCAGCGGGTAGGCGGGAAAGTACAATGTACAGCAGTAGGTACGACCATTCACCAACCGGAAGTCCAAGATTCTCTAGAGCCTTGGTGACGGACAACAATGGGTTCAAAACCTCCGTCTGTATGGCCCCGACCTTGTTCACAACCGGGATACTAAACAAACGGTTCAGTTGGGCATCGGCCAACCTCCGTTTGTTATGGTAACGTCTGACCAACAATTGTCTGGCCGTTTCATAGTTACCCTCCGTAACTGTCAAATGAGCGACCAGCTCTCTAGGCTCACCCCTCAATGCTGCCACCAGCTGAGCCATCTTGACAGACTTGGTAATGTCCGATCGCATGTGCACCAAACTGTCGAACAGATTGATGAAGCTCATCCATTCACCGGACACTCCGTCAAAAGTAGGCATAGTTATGGCAGGTAACCTGGACCCCGAACCCTGAAGCGGCAGAGGTGCTTCAATGTCACCACCATGGCTGGACTCGCGCTGTCTACGTATGTCCGCAGCCTTCTGCGTGATAGCAGCTGCCATCTCCATACATTGGTCGACATCCCCTAGCAACCGTGACAGCCTGTCAGGTGCGCAACCATCAACTGATTCCGCCTGCGCGGACAATTCGAGCACCCTATTGTAACGTTCCTTAACGTCCATAGACCGCTCCAATACCACATCATGCCTATCTAAACGGTCTATCAGACCGTGTGCGGAGGAAAACCATCTGAGTTCCTTAGAAACACCCTTCTGGATTTCAGATAACGACATGATCGGAACGATACTTACTCACAATTTGCAGTAGCTCAATTATATTGGACCCTCCAGTCTATAACCCAAACGAGGGAACCCTAAACCACAACTTAAACAATGCTGTTTTCCTTAAACAATAGGAACCGAGTTTTATATCTATATAAATTCTGTAAATAACAATTTAGTTTCCCTTTATCATTATAACACACACAGATAGTCAATATTAGTTCAAGTTATAAATTGCTATAAACTGAAAACAATGTAATAGCCTGCTATCAATAGATGTAACTACCTATGTTAACCAAATATTCATTAGCATTACTAGACCACTAATAGATTGACTAACTGGTACTTCAATGCAAATTTCAATTCACCTACAATGTACCTAGGTTAAGTACCTACTATTCTGAGTCACATCTCAGTACAACTGGTCATTTAGGGAAAACTGTTATATCTGTCTGTCTACTACCAGCAATAGACTTATAGCTTACAATACTACCAATCTATGTGGATACAGGAACAACACCAAGTTAGCTCATAACCGCCTATACCTACAGATTGATAGTCCCAAATCGTGGGTTCCTGGAGCCCTTGACGGCTGCAAATCTCAGGAAACCACGCTCTTGCTACCAAAATTGTTCAGGCTTCTCGGCACCCAATGACCTCGCAGGGGCCCATCAGCTACGAGGTAGCGTAGCGATCAGATGCCAAGAAGTGTGAACGTCGGCGATTCACCGAGCTATTAATTATGAATCTATCTGACCTGGTCTGTGCTTCGTTCCCGTCAAACTCCTGTCTCTCTGCAAGGCCCGGGTGCACCCTAGGCTCTTCTTGGTAGACAGGTTCTTCAGCCAACCAGGTATGGCTGGCAGGCCAGCTTCGACGAGCACAGTGTTCCAACACAGGTTATGTTACGTGGGAAAAACCAATCGGCCACGTAAATGCGAACTTTATCTGGTTCGGGGAACCACAATACACTCAGCTATATAGACAATCCTGAGGGGAACCCGAATACAATTCCAGATGGCTTACGATTTAATTTCAATACCCAAATCAATACGCGTTACATTGCGAGGGCTTTCCGTCTGTCAGTTGTCAAAAACTGCTAGGTTGGCAGCAACGTCAAATTCAAAATGGCCGTTCAGAAACCATCGATCGAATATCGATTCGGAATCGAACACATATCATAAGCTCTCTTTGATGTGTTCAGGAACCGCATGTTTGACCGGCATTGTGACATTGAGTTGTTTAGCTTGTTCTGTAGTACCAACTTCACAGACAAAGTAGGGGCGGCACGCAGGCGGGCGTCGTCGTTCGAAATTTGAATGTCATAATATGTAGAAAATTTACACATTAAGGTCATAATGTTCAATATTCAGATAAGAATTGAGTTTTTACAAAGTAGTTTAACATTATGCTGATCGTAACGTGCGGTTTTCGGACGCAGTAAAGAGGGTTTATGATACGTGTGTAGATAAAAAAATACATAATAAAGTTGTAGAGAATTTTATCAGCTTTCGTTATGTAGTACAACAAAAAATCAAAAATCGGGATGCCCCGTCGTTGTTGACGAGTCCAGTAATATGTTTTGATGAGAATACTGCCATTTATTTTAAGAACACAATTATTGAGAAATGGTTTTCTCAGTTTGATTGACATCTTTGAAAATCTTTTAGATAACGCATTATGATAGACAATGCAACAAATTAAGTGAATCAGCTCAATATATGAATCAGCGACATAAAAATAAAAACACGCGTCCGATAATATGTGCCCAAATTGATATGATCTTTACTCTATGTCATATAACATTGGAAAAAATTATCAGTGGCTGTGAACATTTTTGCAATAAATCAAAATATTAACCCGTCGCGTGCAACGCCCGGCAAAGGAGAAGAGTTCCTTGAGAGCTTGCGCTTTTATGGGATATCATGATATAAATTATAGATGGAAAAGGCAATAATTTATTTACAAAAAAGTGTTAACTTACATTTATTTTACTGAATGTTTTCACTAATGCTTCTTTTTATGTTCTTTTCTGTGTTTTGAATATTTTCTGCGGTGCGGTGAGAAAATCATGCCACATTTTACACGATTGGCTCCAAACAATTCACAGCACTTTAGAATGAAACTTTACACCCACGCGATGTTATTTTCACTGCTACATCAAACCGTTACAACTAATCCACAAATCAATTTTCTTTGCACAAAAACAATCGACACCTTGCGAAAAAAACTTGGCTTGTTGTTGCTTTTTATTATTGAGATAGATAGGTAGGTTTTATAATGTAATGTCTCATCATCATCATAGTCTGTAATGGTTACTTTTTCTTATTAATCAAACTGACATTCTTGATATTTATTATATAGCCTGGATTACTTTGTACTAAGAGAATACTTAATTCAATTAATTAGAAGCATATTTCTCAGTATGTATAACATGTATTTTAAATCACAAATCCCACATTTTAATAGAATACAAATATTCTTTACATATGGAACAAAAATTCTGTTACAACAGACGGCCTTAAAAAACTTACCTTTGTACTCTTGTAAAAAACCTTGGTTTTTGTACTCTTTTAAAATATTTAACACAGTATTGCAAGATATACCTAAAATATGTATTAATACAAGATCTGATTGTCACCGTCTCAACTTATCCGTGACAGTTACATAACAACACAATAGTCCACACTTTTATTTCTTGGGTAGTTTATTCAGATTAGAATAGAATGGAATATCCATTTATTTGCTGTATCAGCTTAAACACATACATATTAAAGAAATACACAAGGAAAAACAGAGATTAAAACAGCAACAGACAAAAACAATAATAATATCATTCATACCATTCCTCTTCTCCATACAGATGCCAACAGGTATTTTCTCCATTCAGGTGGCAAGTGCAAGAAACTACCTAAACTAAAGAAAATACTTAACAAATTATTAAACAAGATATTGCTGTTTGTATACATTTCTGGCCTCAAATTAAAAATCGCAGTATAGTCAAATCAAAACAATCATGGATTGTTTATTTAGTATTTTTTATACAATTATTATGTTATACATAATTATGCAATCAAGACAACACACAATAGTTTAGTTTAAAACAATAGTAGACTTTTTAGTTTACTTACTTTACAGCATAAACGGTCGTAGCTTTCAATAGCGTTAACCTTTTTACCTTTTGGTTGACATTAACATTGATATAAATTTCAGCTTGATACGTCCACGCCTTCTTGATTTAAAAAGTCTTGACACACGGACGGACAGACGGACAGACAGACAGACGGACGGACGGACAACAAAGTGATCCTAGGTTCCTTTTTTTTCCTTTTAAGGATCGGAAAACAAAAAATGGCAAACATTTTAGGACAGGACTTACACATGATAGAAAATGAAGAGAATATCTGGGGACCGAGCTAACAAACACAATATAATATTATAATTCATATTCAACAGACCGCATATATCATCAATTCATCAATCAATATGCTGATCTGTTTTTAAACAGCCTATGCAAACGAGAAGCAAACACGCATTTTGTTTTCCTAATGAGTTTTAGGCAAAGATATTCAATATTTCAGCCTACACGTTGCTTCTCGTTTGCATTGTCTGTTTAAAAACAGAGCAGCATATTGATTGTTAAAACGCAGTCTGATGAATATGAATTATAATATTTTTCAACACACCTGCTCGTAAAGTAGGTCTTATTACAGCGTATTTACACTGATAATGCAGAATATTACCCATGCCGTGCCTTTTACATTACATTATCGCACTAGTGCCTTTTCATTACATATCTTTTTAAATATTAGCAAGAAGTATTAATGTTTCGAAAACAGCTAAGTAGTTATTTGCGTAAATATAAAATTCAATTCAAAATGTGATAAATAATTAAAAAAATTCATGAAACTGCTTGTTAGCTTGTTGGTATTTATATTTTGACGGTGTATTTTTACCTATAAATACCCAATTTCAAAATTTATAAATATGTGGCTGATTAGCTACTTTGCCGGTGCCCTTATCTCAGACTTGCGCGCGCATGCAGCGCTGAGCGCGCGAAAAAATAAAATTACGGCCGCCATCTTTTAAATGGGTTTCTGTTTGTTAAGTTTATTCACAGTATTGCATTTCGTTAGTTTTATTTACTTTTCCTCGCAAGTGTGTTGAAAAACGTCGTATGAAACACGTGAGCATTGGTCATTACACTTCTCGTCTCCATTAAGCCTTCGCCGACGAGTGTAATGACCAACATACCACACTTGTATCATAATGTACTATTACTGTGTTTGTACCAACCAACCGCCGAGCAACGCTCGCTCCCCAGATATTACAAGTACATATTATATAAAGTAGCTAAAGAAGGGAACGTAATGTCTGGTAACGGAACGGTCTGTTGACGAAACGTTCGATGATGAATGGTAGTGTTGACGAAAGGATGATATGCGGCACAATCTGTCGGCGAATTGTTCTGTGGCGCTGTGTTATGTCGGTGAAATAACCAATAGTGAAACATAGTTGTGGAGAAGCGAAAGAAGACCAAATTTTATGTCGACGAATATTCCAAAGTAGAATGACTGTTGGTGATACGTTTCGGAATCATCCAAGAAAGAGAGGTTATACCCTACACGCGGCACACAGACACAGATAAACTTGGCGCGACCTGTACCTACGGGTAAGTTAGGGCATTAAGGGCTGAACAAGGGCCAATTGCATTGAGAATTAGACAAAGAAAACAAATACCCGTCGCATCGCGTCGAAGCAGACTGACGCATGCGCATGAGCCCCGCGGGGCAGCCCGAGCTTCGAGACCGAGAAAATTATAGAAAATATTACTAAAGTCCTGTAATAATAACATTAAAAAAAAAAAAAACAACAAAACATTTTACCTTTTTTTACCTGTTTTTGCGTGTAAGTTTCATATAGGAAACTGATTTCGTCTCCGAGCGCTTGTTCATTTAGTTGAATAATAATGCATTGCGAAAAATATGTTTAAGTATTAAATATAAAAGATATCTGGTAATTGTAAAAGTCCATTCTTATCTCTAATAGACCTTTTATAACATATATTTATCCTACATTTTTAAGTTGTCTAGTTTAGCCTAGAATTGAATCTTAAGATGCATTTCTTTGTTCGCGCCCCCTGGCGCTGGCCATATTTAATCCCCTAAGGAACAGACGAAATCAACGAAGTTTTCTTCCCAAAAGGTCGATATCCCGATAAATCACTCGCGCGTGTGGCCTCTATCTATAAGTAATAGGCACCCAACAGTTTGGAAACCCATTTCTATAATCCAGAGGTAATGAGATAATTCGATAATGTTGATGTAAAGTATCATGGCCCAGGCTTTATAGCCTTATATAAAATATATAACTGAATCACAGAGTAAGTAAGTAATAAAGCAAAGATTTCGTTAATCGGATAAGATTCACCCCAAACAAAACCGAACTGACGAAAATATGTCCACCTTTTGGAAGACCCCATAACGATACGCTCAGGCAACTTTATAGTCGAAATGTATGTGAGGTACTTCGTGGCGACTAGTTTCCGAAATTCGCGTGGAAATCTTGCCGTTTAAGTGTACTGCAATCTGAGAAGAGACTAAATAGAATGAAAAAAGATTGGTCTGGTCAAATCGGCGGTTGTTCCGTATGATGCAAACAACCCTAATATAGTAGTTTATGTGACTGATACATAATGGAGGGCATTCAGTAATGCCAAATTATGTACAGTTACATACACTAGTTTATCTACACATATCATAAGCTCTCTTTGATGTGTTAATGAACCCCATGTTCGACGGGCATGGTGGCATTGATAATTGCTCTGCACTTGTTTAGCTTGTTCAGTAGTACCAACTTCACAGACAAACTAGGGGCGGCACGCAGGTGGGCGTCGGCGTTAGAAATTGAATGTCATAATTTGACAAATTTTGGTACATTATGGTTGTTCGATTCCAAATCGATATTCGATCGATGGTTTCTGAACGGCCATTTTGAATTTGACGTTAGCTGCCAACCTGGCAGTTTTGACAACTGACAGACGAAAGCCCTCGCAATGTAAACGCGTTTTGGTTAGGGTATTGAAATTAAATCGCAGGCCATCTGGAATGTATTCGGGTTTCCCTCAGGATTGTCTATATAGCTGAGTGTGTTGTGGTTCCCCGAACCAGATAAAGTTCGCATTTACGTGGCCGATTGGTTTTTACCACGTAACATAACCTGTGTTGGAACACTGTGCTCATTGAAGCTGGCCCGTCAGTCATAGGAGGTTGGCTGAAGAACCTGTCTACCAAGAAGAGCCTAGGGTGCACCCGGGCCTTGCAGAGAGACAGGAGGTTGACGGGACCGAAGCACAGACCAGGTTAGATCGACCCCAATTACTTCAGCTCGGTGAATCGCCGACGTTCACACTTCTTGGCAACTGATCGTTACGCTACCTCGTAGCTGATGGGCCCCTACGAGGTCATTAGGTGCTGAGAAGCCTGAACATTTTGGTAGCTAGAGCGTGGCTTCCTGAGATTTGCAGCCGTCAAGGGCTCCAGGAAGGCACGATTTGGGAATATCAATCTGTAGGTATAGGCGGTTATTAGGTAACTTGGTTGTGTTCCTATATCCACATAGATTGGTAGTATTGTAAGCTATAGGTCTATTGCTGGTAGTAGATAGACAGATATTGCATTGAAGTACCAGTTAGTCAATCTATTAGTGGTCTAGTAATGCTATTGAATGAATGTTTTGGTTAACATAGGTAGTTACATCTATTGATAGCAGGCTATTACATTGTTTTCAGTTATAGCAATTTATAACTTGAACTAATATTGACTATCTGTGTGTGTTATAATGATAAAGGGAAACTAAATTGTATTTACAGAATTTATATAGATATAAAACTCTGTTCCTATTGTTTAAGGAAAACAACATTGTTTAAGTTGTGGTTTAGGGTTCCCTCGTTTGGGTTGTAGACTGGAGGGTCCAATAAAATTGAGTTACTGCAAATTGTGAGTAAGTATCGTTCCGATCATGTCGTTATCTGAAATCCAGAAGGGTGTTTCTAAGGAACTCAGATGGTTTTCCTCCGCACACGGTCTGATAGACCGTTTAGATAGGCATGATGTGGTATTGGAGCGGTCTATGGACGTTAAGGAACGTTACAATAGGGTGCTCGAATTGTCCGCGCAGGCGGAATCAGTTGATGGTTGCGCACCTGACAGGCTGTCACGGTTGATAGGGGATGTCGACCAATGTATGGAGATGGCAGCTGCTATCACGCAGAAGGCTGCGGACATACGTAGACAGCGCGAGTCCAGCCATGGTGGTGACATTGAAGCACCTCTGCCGCTTCAGGGATCGGGGTCCAGGTTACCTGCCATAACTATGCCTACTTTTGACGGCGTGTCCGGTGAATGGATGAGCTTCATCAATCTGTTCGACAGTTTGGTGCACATGGGATCGGACATTACCAAGTCTGTCAAGATGGCTCAGCTGGTGGCAGCATTGAGGGGTGAGCCTAGGGAGCTGGTCGCTCATTTGACAGTTACGGAGGGTAACTATGAAACGGCCAGACAATTGTTGGTCAGACGTTACCATAACAAACGGAGGTTGGCCGATGCCCAACTGAACCGTTTGTTTAGTATCCCGGTTGTGAGCAAGGTCGGGGCCATACAGACGGAGGTTTTGAACCCATTGTTGTCCGTCACCAAGGCTCTAGAGAATCTTGGACTTCCGGTTGGTGAATGGTCGTACCTACTGTTGTACATTGTACTTTCCCGCCTACCCGCTAACGTGCAGACTCGTTTCGAACAGTCTCACGGGAGGTCGGCCGAGGACCTGCCCGCCTTCTCCGACTTGGTCGGATTCTTGGAAGAGGAGGCTCGACGGGCAGAGAATTTGGGGTTGACGGTCACCCATCCTTCGGAGCCACAGAGAGCTGCCGGGAGCGCTGTGAGTAGGGGCCCTCCGACGAGGAAGGACCGCACCAACCGGCAGTCGTATGGGACTGTGAGTGAATTGACCCCACATGGTGAGACCTGCCCATGTTGTAGGCAGATTGGCCATGCTGTGGCCAATTGCAATAAGTTCGGGGAACTTAGGGTTCAGGGACGGCGCCGGATGGCCAAGCAGCGGAGCTGGTGTTTCCTGTGCCTCGGGCCACACATGGCTAGGGACTGCACGCGCACAAAAATGTGCGGATATTGTGGTGGGGCCCACAACAATCTGTTGTGCATGAACCGGTCCGGCCAACAGCCTCCACAGGGCCGTATCCAGGGTGACACGGCATGGGGCCCTGAGAATTCGTTTGCGACTCGGAGCGCAACTCAGGGGCCAACGTCCCCACGTCCACAGGGCCGTACCCAGGGTGACACGGCATGGGGCCCTGAGAATTCGTTTGCGACTCGGAGCGCAACTCAGGGGCCAACGTCCCCACGTGCACAGGGCAGTACCAGGGTGCAGGGCTGCACTCAGGACCATTACATGGGGGGCCCTGAGTGTTCGGTTGCGACTCAGCATCCGACCCAGCGGGAGATTGGGTGTGTTGAGCAGGCCGTAACGGGCGGGTGGCATGGGACACCTTCGAGCTATGCGGGTGCGGTTCGGACGCCGCCTCAGTTGTCGCCCCGCTCGTCGCCTCATCCTCGTCGGTCACATGTGATGTCCCCCCCGCTCATGGAGCGGCCACGGTTGAATTCACGCCCACCCCCCTTTACGGGGAATCGTAGGTTGGGAATGGAACCGGCGCGTGGGCCATTTGTACAATGGGACCCTCTGGCGTATAGCTGCACACCTGATCGGTTACAGGCACAGTGGGGCCCCGGGGGTCCTCGCTAGGAATTTGCGGCCCAACCATTGGTTGCCCCCCAACCGGAGACGGTGGTGTTACCGATCGCCTCTGTGCTTGTTTGGGATTTGGCGGGCAACCCAACATACGTTCGCGCCCTATTAGATTCTGGAGCTCAGGGCTGCATTGTATCGAATGATTTAGCAAAATGGTTGGGCCTCAAGGTAAATAGGTATAATAAATCAATACGGGGCGTGGGGAATGTTACGGTTACGAATGTAGTTGGTCAATCGGTGATCACGTTCTCCCCACGTTATGACATTTTGACAAAAACATCCGTGCAAGCTTTAGTAATGACGCATGTCATGGGCAGACACCCCTTGGTGAAGTTGAATCCGGCCGTTCGATTCCTGACATCAGGACTCAAGTTGGCGGATCCTGATTTTGACACTCCAGCCCCGGTCGACCTGCTACTGGGAGCAGACGTTCTGGGTAGGTTTCTGTTGTCGGATCAGCGAGTTCTTCAGCCGGAAGGGTTGATTGCTGTGGATACTAAGTTTGGTCACGTGATCATGGGTCCGGCATTGCCAATGGTTAGGCCTGCCGAGTCAGATGGCATACTTATTGGCTCAGCGTTGTCAGACGTTATCCAACGTTTCTGGGAGATAGAGGAACCTCCCACCGTTCGTCGAGTCGACGCAGACGAAGAAGAGTGCGAGTTGTTTTACCAGAATAGTACTGTTCGCCTTCGTTCTGGTCGTTTTGTAACTCGACTGCCTTTCAGGGCCGATCGACCGCCACTAGGAGAATCTAGGAAGATGGCTGAGACGAGATTGATGTCGATGGAGCGTAGGATGACAAGGGACGCCGTATTTAAACAAAAATATGTTGATTTCATGAGGGAGTATGAGTCGTTAGGACACATGTCGGTATCGGGTGTGGACTGGAGATCTGAGGATCATTGTTTCCTTCCACACCATGCCGTCCTACGAACCCCTACCGGCAAGATTCGAGTTGTTTTTGATGGGTCAGCACCTACCTCGAACGGGATGTCCCTGAATCAGTGTCTACATTCGGGACCCAAGTTGAGTCGTGATATTTCGGATATTCTCACGAGCTTTCGGAGGCACCAGATTGTATTTGTCGCAGACATTCGGATGATGTTTAGGCAAACGGTAATTCATCCGGCTGACAGAAGGTATCAGTTGATACTTTGGCGTGAGTCCACGGCCGAGCCAGTCAAGGTCTATGAGTTAAACACGAACACGTATGGGTTACGGTCTAGCCCGTATTTGGCGATGCGTACCCTGCGGGAGTTGGCGTCGCGTGACCGTGTGAGCTATCCTAGAGCCGCCGCTATCCTGGAGCAAGATTTGTACGTCGATGACGTCTGCACAGGGGCAGCCAGTGTAGAGGAAGCTCTGGACCGACGTGACGAGCTCATTCAATTGCTGGAACGAGGCGGCTATGAACTACGCAAGTGGATGTCCAACTCCCCTGAGTTGATGGCTGGTCTCCCAGATGAGTTTCAACAAGACCCGCACGTTTTTGAGAATCCTGACAACCCTAACATGTTGTCAGTGCTTGGAATTCAGTACCGGCCCGTCCATGATGAGTTTACCTATCGGGTGGTTTTAGAAACACCGAAGGCCTGGACGAAGCGGTCAGTACTGTCAACGATTGCGAGAACGTTCGACCCGAATGGATGGATTTCTCCAGTCACCTTTGCTCTCAAATGTTTTATGCAAAGGCTATGGGCGGCTCAGTTGACCTGGGACACCCACCTCTCAGGTGATTTTTTGACTGATTGGACGCGAATGTTCACCTCGCTATCGGACATAAATAATGTATCGCTGCCGAGGAAATTGGTCCCTGCTGGGGATTACAGGGCAACCCTTCACGGGTTTTGTGATGCCTCTGAACGAGGGTTTGCGGCAGCAGTTTATTTTCGAACCGTCACCTCCACCGGGGAGGTCGACGTGCGTTTGGTTTTGGCAAAAAGCAAGGTAGCGCCTATTCGGACAAGGATGACGATTCCAAAACTGGAACTGTCCGGGGCTGCTCTTTTGACCAAACTTTTGAATCACACTCTAACAGTGTTGCGTGGGTCAGTGGTTTTGGAGGATACGGTGTACGCGTGGACGGACAGCCAGATTGTTTTGTGCTGGCTGAAGGCTTCGGTCCATAACTTAGAGGTTTTTGTTGCGAACCGTGTCTCCCAAATTGTGTCGTCTGAGGTCCCACTGACCTGGAGACATGTACCAGGAGAATTGAACCCGTCTGATTGTGCATCCAGGGGATGTCGGGCTCCTGAACTTGTTAGACACCATTTGTGGTGGGGACCACCCTGGCTTGCCAAGAGAGAATCGGACTGGCCCCACAGCCATGTAGTAGTATCTTCGGATCATGGCCCCAGAGCGGCCGTGCATGTTACCCAGAAGGCTGAGGACCCTGACGCCGGGTTTCTGCTGGACCGGTATTGCTCACTTGACAAGTTGATAAACGTGTCCACTTGGATTAGGAGATTCGCTCGAAATTGTCGTACTCCTCGCGATCAGCGAACGTTGAACCCTATTCTGAAGAGCGAAACGAGTCGCTATTGAATTTGGTCCGGTTGGTACAGTCCTCGAAGTTTGGGGCAGAATTGGAGATTATACGAAGTGGACGTTCGAAATTGAAGGGAGCCGTCGCGCGTCTCAACCCCTTTGTTGATTCGACCGGGTTACTTCGGGTAGGAGGAAGATTGCGCAATGCGAATCTGTCGTATTCGGCTCGTCACCCACTTCTGCTCCCCAAGGGGGGACAGTTAGTTGAATTGCTGGTGACTGATCGTCATATTAAAAACGCGCATGCCGGCTGTAACGCGTTGTTGGCCACGCTCCAGCGGGAGTTTTGGATCTTATCTGCCCGCCGTGTCATACGGAACATCGTGTTTCGGTGCATGCCTTGTTATCGACTTAAGGCTGCCACGATGCAACCTCTCATGGGGGACTTGCCCCCTGATCGTGTGAATGAGGTCAGACCGTTTTCAGGTGTTGGTACGGATTTTGCAGGACCGTTTATGGTGAAGAGTTCACGATTGCGTACCGCTAGGCAATACAAGGCGTACCTATGTGTGTTTGTTTGTTTATCCACCAAGGCGGTACATCTCGAGCTCGTTGCTGATCTCTCGACAGAGGCTTTCATTGCTTGTTTGGATAGGTTTGTTTCTCGAAGGGGACTTCCAACTTTGATCCGCTCTGATAACGGCACTAACTACGTCGGTGCGGAACGATACTTACGAGAGATAGTCAACTTTTTGAATGTAAATAAAGTGGATATTGGAACGGCCCTCTCCCGTCGGGGTATACAGTGGACCTTCAGCCCACCGAGTTGCCCCCACTGGGGTGGGATTTTTGAGGCCGTAGTTAAGTCAGCTAAGACGCACTTGGGGCGTATAGTAGGTCAGACCGCGCTGACTTTTGAGGAGCTCGCGACATTGTTTTGTAAGATCGAGGCCGTTCTCAATTCGCGACCGTTGTGTCCGCTCAGCTCGGATCCAAATGACCTGGAGGCTCTGACCCCAGGCCATTTCTTGATAGGACAGCCACTTAACGCGTTGCCCGAGCACCCCTTCGAGGGAGTGAAATTGTATCGGTTGTCAAGGTATCAGATGTTGCAGCAGTTTACTCAGAATTTCTGGAAGCGTTGGTTGCTCGAGTATCTGCATATCTTACAACAGCGCCTTAAGTGGACTGACAAAACTAGCCCCCCTAGTGTTGGTGACCTCGTACTGGTTAAGGATGCTAACCTACCGCCACTACGTTGGCGCAGGGGGCGCATTGTTAACTTGTTCCCTGGCAAGGACGGGACCCCCCGGTCTGCAGAGGTTCTAGTAGGAGGCTCGGTTCTAAAACGAGCGGTAGCAACGTTGTCTCGGCTGCCCGTAGATTAGGGGACAGGTGGGTGCCTGTCCGGGCGGGTGATTGTTCGATTCCAAATCGATATTCGATCGATGGTTTCTGAACGGCCATTTTGAATTTGACGTTAGCTGCCAACCTGGCAGTTTTGACAACTGACAGACGAAAGCCCTCGCAATGTAAACGCGTTTTGGTTAGGGTATTGAAATTAAATCGCAGGCCATCTGGAATGTATTCGGGTTTCCCTCAGGATTGTCTATATAGCTGAGTGTGTTGTGGTTCCCCGAACCAGATAAAGTTCGCATTTACGTGGCCGATTGGTTTTTACCACGTAACATAACCTGTGTTGGAACACTGTGCTCATTGAAGCTGGCCCGCCAGTCATAGGAGGTTGGCTGAAGAACCTGTCTACCAAGAAGAGCCTAGGGTGCACCCGGGCCTTGCAGAGAGACAGGAGGTTGACGGGACCGAAGCACAGACCAGGTTAGATCGACCCCAATTACTTCAGCTCGGTGAATCGCCGACGTTCACACTTCTTGGCAACTGATCGTTACGCTACCTCGTAGCTGATGGGCCCCTACGAGGTCATTAGGTGCTGAGAAGCCTGAACAATGGTCATATTGTATAAATATTCAGATAAGAAATGAGTTTTTACCAAGAAGTTTATCATTACGCTGGTCGTAACGTGTGGTTTTTGGACGCAGTAAAGAGGGTTTATGATACGTGTGTAGATAAATAGTTTTCTAATACAACCTGTATATTTTCGACCGGATATTTATTGAAGACATTCCTTCTCTAAAACGGAATATTCACCTCACTATCAATATCAATTTAGGTCTCACTACGTCAAACAACTTTGTGTGATTACGAGAAGCAAGAACTAACGAACTTCTCCAAATTCTAATCAGGAGACCATTCTTATTAGATTTACGAAAGGCAGTTTTCCCCATATACTATTGCTATAGCAAGGCATTTTTATTAACAGTCATAATAAAGATCGAATGAAGAATGGACAGAATTACGACTGCAAATATTCCTCGATAACATAACTATTCTGCCAAATGTCACTGTCTGCTCTAACATAAATAAATAAACGGTCAAGTGCGAGTTGGACTCGCCCACCAAGGGTTCCGTACATACTTATAATAATACCTTGGACACTATTTACACACATTGATCTAGCCCCAAACTAGGATTCCCTGTATCTTGGGTACTAGACAACGATAATATACTTATATAGAGAAATATTATACTTAGATAGATACCCAAGTAACAAAGAGTCATGTAATTTTAAATTATATCATTAAACAGCCGTTTATACGCTCTACAAGAAGCTGTATGTCACCTAACTATGATGTAATGGAATTTCTGTCACTTTTTAGCTCTATATGCTAATTAGTCATATTAACCAATCATATAATGCCGTATATTATAAATAATAACACAGCTTTAACACTGCGCTATAATAGCTTTCAATGCCAATGTTATATGACAACTTATCTTGTATAAATGTTGTCTTAAACTTGGTTATAAGCCTAAATAGTAATATTAGTTAAAAAAAGACACTTCTATAGTTTAGTGATGTAATAAATGCGGTCTCTACGTCTATAGATCAAGTTAGCGTTATAACAATTCTTCACATAACTTATTGTTACTAATTGGTCACATAAAAGTGTCGCGGTAACTGTTATATCTCTGTTGTTGTATAACAGCTTTGTAAATCATTTTACATCACTAAGTAGCTTCCAGATTGCGGGCCTTGTTCACTTATAGTTCTAAATATGTGTTGTGTTATAAATGTATTAATTGCTGCTGTTATAGTGCTAAACTTTGACATTTTGGCAGCGAGTGCGATACTATATCTCTAATACGTATTATAACAGTTTCATTGGTACTTTTACACAGTCGATGTTTCTCAGAGTCACATCACAGTAAAATTATTACAATTAATAGAGTTAATTATGGATTACAATGATTGGAAACGTTTTAAAAGAAGTGGTAATTATCGGAGGAAAGTATTGAAACGATGCAATGAAAACGGTTTAGCTTCGACTATCAGTTTCAAAAACTCCGACATAAACAAAGCACGTACCTACGAAAGCAGTGAGGGTTCCGTAGGAGCTTCGATTTTTGTAGAACCCAATAAACCAGAAAGCGATACATTTAGTTCTGAAGGGAGTTATTCCGATGACGAGGGCGCCGACAAATTGCAGGAATTCAGTGAGCAGTTGAAGGTTTGGGCAATTGAATACAATATTTCTCACCAAGCACTTAAAAAATTACTGCAAATAATAGACAAACCTCTTCCAAATATTCTGCCGAAAGACCCAAGAACTTTTCTCTGCACGAGTCAGAATATAACTACAAAACCCGTTGGCTCTGGACATTATTGGCATAATGGTCTACAAGCATGCCTAATAGTATATTTACAAAGTCTTCCTGCTTTGCCTACTACAGTTTCACTGAACTTTAATATAGATGGTTTACCAGTCTATAAAAGCTCAAAACTACAACTATGGCCGATATTGTGTAACATTTTTGAGCTGTCGACGCTACCTCCAATTGTGGTTGGTATATATGCTGGTGATAGCAAACCTTCCGACTTGAACAGCTATCTCAGAATGTTTATTGACGATATGAGTTCTTTATTAAGAACCAATCTGGAAATACAGCACATGGACGGTACAAAAACTGCAGTTCAGGTGAAAGTTCGAGCTGTTATTTGCGACTTCCCCGCCAGAGCCATGATCAAAGGTTAGTTGTAGATTACTATTATATTATACCTACAAAATTATAGACCAGAACTACTCTTATATTACCTCCTACTAGCGGCCGCTGCGACTTCGTTCGCATACAATAGATATAAACTTCATTCCTCTGTTTCACCCCCTTAGGGGTTGAATTCCCAAAAATCCATCCTTAGCGAACCATTGCAGCTATCTGCATGCCAATTTCAGCCTGATTAGTTCATTAGTTTGGGCTGTGCCTTGCTAGATTAGTAAATCAGTAACCTTGCGTTTTATATATTAAGACTACTTTTACTGTTCCAATTAACGCACTTCGTGACTTTTACCTTCTATTTACCTATTGCTATTGCCTTTCTGCTCTGCCTATGCCATATCAATGTACATATATGTATAATGTGAAAATGTGTCTACATAAGATTAAGAGCGATATCACACTTGGCGGATTCAAAGCGGAGTAGACACACAACGTCTCCGCTGCGCACCCGCGACGTTTACGCTGCGTGTCCACTCCGCTTTGAATACGCCAAGTGTGATATCGCTCTAAGCTGTCTATTTTACCAATAAACGAAAAATAAAAAAACGCCTTTCCTTTTTTCAGGAGTATGCAATTATAACGGAAAAGACGGCTGCATGAAATGCACAGTAAAGGGAGAATATTCGCATACCACTCACACTGTTGTGTTCCCAAAATTGGATTGTCCTAAACGAAATGACGCAGACTTTCGTGCAAAAAAGTACGGCGGACACCACAAAACAGACTCACCTCTACTTGAATTACCTATAGATATGGTTGAACAATTTATTGTTGCTGATTCACTTCACTCAACAGATTTAGGAATCATGAAACGATTACTTACCGGATGGAGGGATGGTAATTTCGGTAAAAAGGATACGAAATGGTGTGCTCGAGATATAAATATGATATCAACGTTTTTGTTACATTGCAAAATGCCCAAAGAAATACACAGAGCTGTTAGGGGAATAGATGTATTAGCACATTGGAAAGGATCTGAATTCAGAACTTTTTTATATTATTTGAGCATAATTATATTACAGAATATAATGAATGAACATTGCTACCATCATTTCCTGTGCTTCTTCTGTGCTATTACAATTTGTTCCAATGAAAAATATTTTATTTTTTTGGATCTAGCTGATGCTTTGTTAGTTTAATTTGTTCAAAATTTCAAAAAAATATTACGGCGATGGTTACATAACAAGCAATATGCACAATCTCATTCATCTTGTAGATGAAGTGAGAAGGTTTGGTATCTTACAAAGTTTTTCCGCTTATCCTTTTGAAAATAAACTGTACTGTCTCAAAAGAAAAATAAGACATGGTAACAAACCACTGGAGCAAATCGCAAGACGAATATGTGAACAAAATAGAATAGAATTAAAACAATCTAACGGGAACGATTCAAATCTTACGTATCCATGTTTGGAATGTAATTTAAAATCAGGGTCTGTACTGCGGTTTGAATCATATATTTTTACTATAAAGGAGCCAGATAACTTTTTACTAACCAAAGAAAATCAAATTGTTCAAATCACTGGTATGAAACTAGATAATGGAACCATAATGATTGAAGGTAATTGTATTGAAAACCTAGATAATGTTTTTGAAAATCCAATCAATTCTTCCATGCTTAATATATCTAAGTGTTCAGTACCAGCAACAACTACCAATCTGACTATTAATGTTGATTTCATCAAATCTAAACTAGTGTGCATATGTTATGGGTGTGAATGGTTTTTTATACCTTTGTTGCATTCTATAAATTAAGATAAGTTATCTTATAAAAAACCTATGTGGTAGGTATACCTACAATATACTTTTAATATAATTAAAAGTATCATACCATATTTTAAGTAACTAAATGTTGTTGTAAAAAATGTACATAATATGTTGTGGTATGCCCACATTGTTATCACCTCGTATAACCCTTACAAATAAAACACATTTGTTTATTACTCAATTTCTATTTATTTACTTTCACAAAGAATCACAGATAATCAGCCTTTTAATAATACCAAATTATGTCATGATAATTTGACAAACCAGTTTACAAATAAAACACTAACCATTTGAAGATCTTCGCTAAACGTGGTTTGCTTCGTTAATCGTGTCTTTTAATTTAACTTCCATTTACAACGATTATAAAGAAACCCGAAAGGGAAGGGGCGAAAGGGGCTAAGTAAAAAATATTTAAAAAATAACAACAAGTTAAAAACTACGCTACTCTTAACCTACAGTATTAGGCCGGACCTAGTTAAAATTAAACAAAAGCTCAATGCAAAGCGCTACTTTGAGATAGGTATAACCCCTTCTAAAGGCGAAATTATTCTACAGGTGGAGCCGTTAATTGTAGGATACTATGTTGCACAATTAACGTGACCACACCCGATACAATGTTGAGATAATATAAAATGGGTTTCTTTCTAAGGCCACTCCAGCAAAGAAAGGGTAAAATGATCCTTCGTCAGAAAGCAGTCAACATCCATATATATATTTATTACTATGGCACCCTAAAACAAAGACAGATTTATGTTTTAAAAAGTTTAGAAAAATCGTGATAGGTAAGTAAATAAAATTAAAATGTGGTTTTCGTATTTCTGTAAGGAACTCTAATTCATAAACCCAAATCAACCTCCATTTATTCTTCAATCCTTACATTACTAACTAGTCATATAAGAGATGGAAGATGGCAAATCACATTTTTTTGCATAATTTAACTAGTAAATCGACGTCAAAATTAAGGCGCATTTAAAAATAAACACACATATCGTACTAGTTACTCGGTAAAATTTGCACCGCACTTTCTATGACTGTACAATTACACCACAACACCTTTATTCAATACGCAACAATACCTAGCTACGCCATTACGGTAACGTAGAAATATAAAAAACACAACTGTACTCACCTTGGTAGTAGAATCCTTTTATTTTTTCCAGAGGAATAATTAAACTTGTCGTGCGATGCGCTGTTTTCATCTTGTTATGTAAAGTGTTGTATAAAAGTGTTTTGCGCACTGTTATAGGTCTAAGTTGTGATGTAATGTGATCTTTGTAACCATAATAACGCTAAGGAGTGATGTAAAGACGTTTTGATCACTATTATAGGACTTATGAGTGACAAGCTGCGACTTTACATGACTGTTATAGAAGTTATATGAAATTCAATAGAGCTATTACAAAGCTACTACGTCACTCTTTAGTCATGTAAAGTGCGCCTTTTCCTGGGCGTATAAGCGCTTATAGTACTGTTATAGGCCTGATTTCATACATTAAAAGAGGCGCAAACTCGCTTATAGAGCTCTTATATGACGCCTTTTGTTACTTGGGTAAACAACCATGACTAGGGTACAAACATCCGTTCTCATCAAACAAACATTTGCCCCCACCGGGACTCGAATCCGGGACCCTTGGTTTCGTAGGCAGCGTCACTGCCGACTCGGCCATTCGGGTCGTCGAGTAGTAAGTAGTAACTTGTAGATAAGGTTGTGTTTACAATCCACAGATCATACACGGGTGTAATTTTTACTTTGCCGTTAATAATGACTAGCATAATACATGGTGTTACATAACAGCATAAGATTTTTTTAATTCGCCGCGCTTTGTGATGTTTTTTAGGCTAGCCAGACTCTCTAGGCAGAGAAGGCAGGTATATAATTTATTCTTTAGTAAGTCTATAGTAAACAGACTTTCAACGATCTTTTGGCGCGTGAGTAACGTTTACAGGGGGCGCCAGTTCTGCGCAACTTAATGCACCGAAACAGACGAAAAGCATTAGTTCCACCTATTACCGCAAGCCAAAAGATACGCAAAGCTGTACTCACGTTAAGGCTGAAGGCAGAATATTTGAAAAGTAGGCTGAATGATGATAATAGGTAAGCCTAAATGACCGATAAAGTTGCATTGCCTGCATACAGTATCAAGAAACGCCAATCAAAAATAACAGACAGATAGACAGAAATTTACAGTTTTCAGATTTTTCCCTTTATTTGTGCTATAAGACCTTGCTCTGTGCTAAAATTCATGATTCTAGCTCAATGGGAAGTACACATGTAGGTTTTGGTTCCCTTGCGAGTACTATGAAAATCCAACTTTCTTACAGCATAAACGGTATCGTTTGATTGCGTTTACCTAATAGCTTGATTTTTTCACAGCTTTAAAGGACTACCAGACCGACAACGAAGTGATTCTATTAGGGTTCATTTTTTCCTTTTAAGGTACAGAACCCTAAAAAGGCCCTAATTTGCGCGTTTTTTAAGTACAAACACCAAAAGTAACTTCCAAACTAATTGCAAAAAAATAAGTATTTTTTCTCCTTAGCCACTCGTCTGTTAGAGATCAAAAAATGGCCAGCGATTTCGAACCTTATTGCTTTGTTATAAAGTTCCAAACCTATGAAAAATCATTAATCATCTGTCGTTGGCGGCACGGCTGAGTGGACGTCCGGACAATTAATGTCGTTATCTTTCAGACCCTAAGCTATTATTTGTCTCTGGAATAATGCCCTCGGCCATTATGGTGGCAGAAATTTTGTTATGAATAACCTTAGATATTACGTCAGCGGAAAATACGCCAAATATGCGCGGTCCAGTCCAGTCTGTTGGCAAAGACGGCCTTTTTTTCATGGACGAACAATTCAGGCCCCACTTGTATCTTTCCCGGCTCTCTCATGGTTCGTTTGACTGAGAAATATCACGCAGCTGTAGATATGTCACCAGAAGATAGTCCAAAACCGTTAGTTGATCAACTAACGCGGTATTTGATCAACTATCGACAGATAGTAAACCAGACCGACAGGGCTTAGAATTTACGTTTCTTTTGTTCTTACATGTCAACCTAACACGCAGACGATTCGGTCTCTAGTCTTCACCTAAGCTACCGCAGTGTTTGCCCTGGTATTTCGTTTGCAATTCAAGTTAAAACCAGTTTACTATTCAACGGTTTTAACCATTAGTTGATCAACTACCGTGTTATATAATACGCAGTATGCTACAGTTTACTATGTGTCGATGGATGACCAACTTGCGAGAAAAAAACCGTTAGTTGATCAACTGTCGGTTTTGACTATCTTACGGTGACATATATATGTCACCGGAAAATAATACGATCCGCAAGTTTATAAATTTCCTAGGAAATTTATAAACTTCCTTCTAGATTATATTAGGCTAGGTTAGGTAAGGTTAGGTCCTATCCCTGTAGGTCGGGAGAAAGAATACATCTACAGTAATCCCTGCTTGGCGTAAGAGGCCCCTAAAAGGGAACCGGAGTTATGGGCGTTCAGACTTCCAACTCTGAACGCCTATGACTCCAAGACGACGACTGGGAGGGCACCTGAAGCTCTCCCAGGGCGGTCGCTGGCGGTGGCAAGCGGTCGGGGCGGGGGCCCTTGATCGCAACAGTGCGCCGCGAGGAGTTTACGACGGGATTGGTTGTGGCCGTTCCCGCATATTACACCCTCGTGCTTTTTACGTCGCATTTTTTTCAATCTCAGGTGCGAGTTTTTCGCCTACAAACAATGCATATTTTAGTGAAGAGTTTAGCATTAAGTCTAATATAATGATGAAACGATCATCTTTTTAACATTATTTCATTATTATTTCTTTTTGCTACATTTTACCCATTATTTACATATGCAAAGCCTGATTTTTATAAGCTGTTTAGCAATGATGCCCAATAACTGAGCGCGTCAGCGCGTGAAAAAAGAAAAAAGCGCGCCAATTTGCACAAATCTTTGGTAGCGTTTTTGTTGATTAGCTATTTATGTCCTCGCAAGTGAGTTGAAAACTTCGTATGTTACTTGTGTGCATTGATTATTACACCCTTGGCTATCTGGCGGCTCGGGCGTATAATACCGCCTCGTGTTCATTAATCAACTTTCCACACTTGTATCATACGTCTACCAAGTATTTAATATTTTATCATTAAAAATTTAAAACATGTACTCCTACAAAAGACGGGTCCCACGTCCTACTCGCACTTGACCGGTTTTTTTAGTTAGTTAGCTGCTTAGTATAATCATTTTTGTAGGTATGATGTAAATTAAGACTAAAAGCTCGGGTCTATTTTTTTAGATTAAAAATACTCAAGCGAAGTCCTCGAGGCTTGATGAGATAGATATTATGGACTTTTAATTACTTTTACAACTCCGAAAGGGCAAAGCTGGAGCCTTACTTAGTCCCTAAAGAGCTGAACAAATCTAGGGTTTATTTTTTTGTCCCCTTTGATCTAGTAACATTAAATGCGGAATGCCAATGATGATGATGATATTATATTTGCCTAAAAAATGGTGTTCCTTAGAAGATATAATACCTGGGACACTATTTACACACATTGATCTAGCCCCAAACTAGGATTCCCTGTATCTTGGGTACTAGACAACGATACACATACTTATATAGATAAATATTATACTTAGATAGATAAGCAACCATGACTAGGGTACAAACATCCGTTCTCATCAAACAAATATTTGCCCCCACCGGGACTCGAACCCGGGACCCTTGGCCTCGTAGGCAGGGTCACTGCCGACTCGGCCATTCGGCTCATCAAGCTGTACGCAATAACGGAGAAATTTCCATTGAAGCAGGTATGCCTGAAATGTGAAATTGCCATTGAAGCAGGTATGCCTGAAATGTGAAATTGCCATTGAAGCAGGTATGCCTGAAATGTGAAATTGCCATTGAAGCAGGTATGCCTGAAATGTGAAATTGCCATTGAAGCAGGTATGCCTGAAATGTGAAATTGTCTAAGAAGCAGTTAAAAAATGGGGCTTTCTATTTCGCTGCTTTGCCAAGATACATAATTATAAAAGAAGTTAACAAATGGGGCTTTCTATTTTGCTGCTTTACCAAGATACATAATTATAAAAGAAGTTAACAAATGGGGCTTTCTATTTTGCTGCTTTGCCAAGATACATAATTATAAAAGAAGTTAACTATTGGGGCTTTCTATTTTGCTGCTTTGCCAAGATACATAATTATAAAAGAAGTTAACAAATGGGGCTTTCTATTTTGCTGCTTTGCCAAGATACATAATTATAAAAGAAGTTAACAAATGGGGCTTTCTATTTTGCAGCTTTACCAAGATACATAATTATAAAAGAAGTTAACAAATGGGGCTTTCTATTTTGCTGCTTTGCCAAGATACATAATTATAAAAGAAGTTAACAAATGGGGCTTTCTATTTTGCTGCTTTGCCAAGATACATAATTATAAAAGAAGTTAACAAATGGGGCTTTCTATTTTGCTGCTTTGCCAAGATACATAATTATAAAAGAAGTTAACAAATGGGGCTTTCTATTTTGCTGCTTTGCCAAGATACATAATTATAAAAGAAGTTAACAAATGGGGCTTTCTATTTCGCTGCTTTGCCAAGATACATAATTATAAAAGAAGTTAACAAATGGGGCTTTCTATTTTGCTGCTTTACCAAGATACATAATTATAAAAGAAGTTAACAAATGGGGCTTTCTATTTTGCTGCTTTGCCAAGATACATAATTATAAAAGAAGTTAACAAATGGGGCTTTCTATTTTGCTGCTTTGCCAAGATACATAATTATAAAAGAAGTTAACAAATGGGGCTTTCTATTTTGCTGCTTTGCCAAGATACATAATTATAAAAGAAGTTAACAAATGGGGCTTTCTATTTTGCTGCTTTACCAAGATACATAATTATAGAAGAAGGTATCGCGTATAGCTGACAAGGAATTATTCTAAACTCATAAGAATTAGGAATTTTGTGCCAAGTCTTTGAAATTTGATATGGTTTTAGGATTAAGGAAACCACCACAAGCAACTTGTGCGCCTGGTGGCCTGTTTGCTGTAAATACAATATGGCTCCCACCTGTGTCGGTATTTTTTATAGATGGGCTTTTATTGGACCCAACGTCTCAAAATTCTATTCCTTTCTAAGGTCTAATTTGTTTTCAAAATCTTTTTCAACGTTTTTCTTTATAATGCCTAAGTTTTTCTTACTACTCGACAAATTCTAATTTCTGAAACATCGTGGTTATTAATGATCTTTATCTACACACGTTTCATAAACCCTCTTTACTGCGTCCAAAAACCGCACGTTACGATCAACATAATGTTAATTAGCCAATTGTTTTGTTTTGTTTTTAAAAGGTCTTTATTGATAAATAATAGCACTACTAGTAGCAAAACCTCAGTGTGAATGGTAATTCCTGGATTTGACTGACATAAGCTAACAAAGTTTTCAGGTAAATATTGAAGCCTATTGCAACTGCATATTGACAAAGGCAATTGGTGATAAGGAAAGTAAGTTTACACCTGCCTTGCTCGTAAAGACCTACTTACTTACGTTCAAAGAGTGAAAGTAAGTTAGTCTTTACGTCATTCATTCATTGTCTGCATTGAAAACTACGTTCCATTTTCAAATTACTTTGCAGAACAAGCAATGCTTGATATGTAATGGATTTTCATACAACTTTACAGTTCAAGCTATGCAAACCTCCTTGGTCAAAAACTCAACCAACACAAAAAAAATATTGGCGGTAATTCAATCGATATTATTTGAAGTTTGATAAAGTTTATCTCAAATTAATTAACAGACTTATTGGGAACCTCTTTGCAGTCGGTTGACAAAAGGACACCTTTGTTCTAGAATAGAGTGTGCAGCTCCAACCCGTGTTACCAAAGTTGGCGAAAAAATATCTTATCTGCGGCTTAAATTGAATGCCTACCCCAAATAAGCAAGGCAGTTTTTTGATATGAATTTAAATTACATTGTTTTATTTTATTTGTTGTGTTTTATTTTCCTCGCAAGAAAGGTGTAAAATAGTATACTTCTCTCGGGTTGTAAGTAGCTATTGCACCCTCGAACTATATCCAACCTTCCGTCTAAATATCTCGGGTGCACTCGATCCTTAGAGCCCTTTGCGAGCGAAGCTCGCACGGGCACCAAATTGCATCTCGTTCCGTAATAGCTCACTTACTTCCCTTGTAGCGTAAAGTACTATTATAGTGTAGTAATCTCTTACACCCTAATCGGAGTGTAAACACTTCGCTTTATGTGAACTTTATTGTTTTATCTACACACGTATCATAAACCCTCTTTACTGCGTTCAAAAACCGCACGTTACGATCAGCATTATGTTAAACTACTTGGTAAAAACTCGTATCGTATCTGGAAAACTACACATTATGGTCGACGACATTCAAATTTTGAACGCCGCCGCCCGCCTGCATGCCGCCCCTAGTTTGTCTGTGAAGTTGGTACTGACATTCAAATTTAGAACGCCCGAAGTTGGTGCTACAGAACAAGCTAAACGACTGCAGAGCCACAATGCCGGTCAAACATGCGGTTCCTGAACACATCAAAGAGAGCTTATGATATGTGTGTAGATAAACTAGTGTATGTAACTGTACATAATTAGGCATTAAACTCTCGAGTGATATTATTATGAAACTCGCCTTCGGCTCGTTTCATAAACCCACTCTCGAGTTTTAATGCCCTCCATTATGTAGCAGTCACATAAACTACTAATAAAGTGCACATTTATTAACTGATATACATACATAACATACCTTAGGAGTTATACTAAGCATGACGCTAAGCCTTGAATTTATTTAATTAAGTTCGTTGTTATTTCAGTTGTTAAAACCCGGTAACTTTTATCAAAAAAGTTGTGGGTAATCGCGAAAAGAACAGCAGTACATTTGATATGAGTCAGTCAAGTGACGAGTGAGACAAAGAAAGCGAGCGCCAGGACCGGTGCGTGTGTGCGCTGTGGTCAGTCAGCGGCCAGTAAATGGTGATGTGGTAGCTTGGTAATACATTTGTATCGATGATTACGCGTGCCGGTATCATCTGGGTTGATTGATGATTTGGATTGATTTAGGTTGGCGACACGGTAAAAAAATTTGGTGAAGTTTCTGAAAATGGTGGGGGAACTTTATGTTTGCATGTAGTTTTAACAGATTAGTTTTTAATGGGGAATTCTAAGCAAGTTTGAGGGCTTTGTTCTGTCATACTTGTAGCTTATCGTGATTGTAGTGGCGTAGGAAATGCATGGTCTGATAAGAATTGAGTAAGTTGCCTGCTTTGTGAGGTTACTTAGTAACGAGGGGATAAAGTGCAGTTGAGGTTTTTGAACCTTTAAGCCTTAGATGAGTCGCCTGCGCATTCTAGGTAATTTTTTGGTCTTCCATCATTCCTAGGTGTTAGGTACAGTGCTACTCCACGGAATCGAGTAACCATATATTTGCAGATTTCTAAATGGTGTGAATCGGCGGCATTATTAATGCACCACAATATTCAGGTATTTTCGAGCAAAATACTACAAGTTGAATTAATTTTAGAAAAGCATAAAATATTATATTGTTTGTTTGACAGAACATTGGCAAAAAGATTACCAAGTGTTAATAATAGTAGTTTATGTACTTCTGCATAATGGAGGGCATTAAAACTGGCTCGTTTCATATTAATGCCTAATTATGTACAGTTACATACACTAGTTTATCTACACACATATCATAAGCTCTCTTTGATGTGTTCAGGAACCGCATGTTCGAACGGCATTGCGGCACTGAGCTATTAGCAGTAATTGTAATTAAAATAATACCAAAAAATGGGAAAATGAAGTTATTTATGTATTATAATAATAATTATTCACTGTTTGAATGTTACAGTGATTGAAAGTGACTTGTTTAGCTTGTTCGGTAGTGCCAACTTCATCCTCTCTTGTCGATGTAGTTGGCAGGTTGATATTAACAACCTCTTTATTTTGAATGTTTTGTAGAATTTTGTTTGAAATTTCAATCTTATTCTGGATTGAGTCATCAATGTATCCTTCAGCTACAGTAGTAGAACGCCAACCACCATGACGCTTCAGAGCTGTTATGTCACCGCTTGCATCAACTAATATTGTGGCAGAAGTTCTGCGGAAGCAGTGCCCGGTGTACATTTCAGGATTTGATAGATTCAAATATTCAGCAATAGTTTTGCCAAGATATGCAAATTTGTTGAGACCAACTTTTTGTGCTGTACATTTAACAGCTCGATATTTCACAAAAAAACCAGGCACTGTGCATTGACTTGGGCGAAGTTGTATGTATTTCTTAACCACCTGGCAATAATTGCCCGTTATGTTTTTTTTTTTTTTTTTGCCTTGAACTTGTTGTTTTCAGACCCTTTGTCCTTTAAAACTTTGCCTTGGGAGTGGGCGGGACAGGTATTCCCCGCCTCAAATAGTTTATTCACACGTGAGTGCGTGCCCTACCGGGGGAGAGACCCAACCTGGGAGGGTTGTGGTGAAAGAAGTGAACTTGGCAGCCGGGCACAACTAAGGTGTGTCGCTGCGTCTCTGTGTGTCTTGTGCCGGCGTAGAGTGTACGGCGTCATGTGGGGCGTCTGCGGCTTGAGCAGTGTCTGGTGTGGGAAACCCGTTATGGTGAAAGTCCGGTTGATCTTGGTTTTGGTGTTACGAATAGTAACAAATAAGGCTGTTTCAATGTCTTGAACATCGTAGAACATAAGATTGTACAATTCCTGTCTCCGGGAAGCTCCCAAATATCCCAAATATTAATCCAACCTGCAACAATATACAAAGATTAGAATCGGTTAACTTCTAATAGTCAAGAAAATAAGATGCAAATGAAAATTGCTAATGAATATGGAAAACATTTTACCTTTGTCATTAGATATATTGTATCCGGTGCTTCTTTCAAGAATTGGTCGATTTCGTTCGATGAAAACGTCTTGGATTTTTTTACTTTATATCCTTCACTTTTTCGTTTAAGAAACGCAGTTAATTTATAGTATTTTGCAATATCTACGTTGTGTTTGATATTTAGAGTACTTTTGAGCATTGAATAGAAAGTCCACATGCTTGTAGATTTAAATTTAGTGGACAACTCTTCGAAATACGCCAAAAGTACGTTTTCAGACACGGACGATGTAATTTTCCCCATCCTCCACTCCATAAAATCTTGGTAACATTTTTCGTACTGCTTCCTTGACTTAGGTGGTAGCAAGTCATTTTGAATATCCATTGCTCTGTCGCGTAGTTCTGGCGGCGTGTCCGAAATACCTTGATTACTATCTTCACTCATTTTACACTAAAGTATTGCGCTAATAAGTTCGAAACCACAAAACAAACTAATTATGTTGTGAGTTGGTTGGACAAAAATGTTTTTTTTTTTATTCACAAACAAACTAAGGGCGGCACGCGTGTGGGCGTCGGCGTTCGAAATTTTAATGTCATTATATGTAGAAAAACTACACATAATGACCATTATGTGTAGTTTTCCAGATACGAAACGAGTTTTTACCAAGTAGTTTAACATAATGCTGATCGTAACGAGCGGTTTTCGAACGCAGTAAAGAGGGTTTATGATACGTGTGTAGATAAAATATTTTATTGCCAAGTTTTTCAAACGACAGTTCGTTATTCGCGGAGCTTACTTATGATTCTAAAAAACAATATTAAATTCAAAGAACGAAAATACTTCGGTGGACACTCGATTGTAAGATGTATCTTGTGTTGAGTTGGACAGACATGTTGTGGTATGTGTACACAGTCAGGTCATAAGTTCTGTCACACAATAAAAACTTTTGAATTTAGAACGCTGGCCACAAAAAAGTTTATTGAATTCGAATTTCGAATTTTTCATGAAAATATAAATGTGTACTTTTTAGAATTTTCCTCATTTTTAAATATGGAGTGGACACTTAAAGGACCGTGTCGCAGTTATTGCGTTGCATCGTTGCGGTTACGCGCCAATTCAGATTTTCGACTTACTGAAAAATTTGAATAAAACCAAAAGATTCGTTTATCGTACCATAAAACGATACAATGAAGACTCTAGTGTAGATGACAGTTCAAGAAGTGGTCGCCCTCGCTCTGTTAGGACTCCAGCTGTGATAAAAGGCGCGAATTCAAAGAAATCCCATACGTAAGCAGAAACTGTTGGCCCTTCAGATAGGGTTAAGCAGGACCACGGTGAAAAGGGTGTTAAATTAAGACTTCGGGCTTAGGGCATATCGTAGAAAAACAGGACACCGTTTGGACGCTCGTTTAATGGACCTGAGACTGAAGAGATGCCGCACTTTGTTGAAGCGGTACGCGGGAAAAAAGCATCGGGAAATTCTTTTTTCGGATGAAAAAATTTTCACCGTGGAAGAGAGCTACAACAAACAAAATGATAAGGTGTACGCACACAGCAGTGAAGAAGCGAGCAACCGTATTCCGCGTGTCCAACGAGGTCATTTTCCATCCTTGCTCATGGTTTGGTTGGGAGTCTCTTATTGGGGCTTAATTGAGGTACATTTTTGTGAGAAAGGCGTAAAAACGAATGCAGTTGTGTATCAAAATACAGTCCTCAAGAACCTTGTGGAACCTGTTTCTCATACCATGTTTAATAACAGGCACTGGGTATTCCAACAAGATTCTGCGCCAGCTCATAGAGCGAAAAGCACACAAGACTGGCTGGCGGCGCGTGAAATCTACTTCATCCGGCACGAAGACTGGCCCTCCTCCAGTCCAGATTTGAGTCCGTTAGATTACAAGATATGGCAACACTTGGAGGAAAAGGCCTGCTCAAAGCCTCATCCTGATTTGGAGTCACTCAAGGCACCCTTGATCACGGCAGCCGCCGATATTGACATGGACCTCGTTCGTGCTGCGATAGACGACTGGCCGCGCAGAATAAAGGCCTGTATTCAAAATCTCGGGGGTCATTTTGAATAAACTTTATTACCAATAAGAATCTATGTTTTATTAAGTTCATTTGTTTACATAAATAATAAACATGTCTAAATTATTTCATATTGCACATGTGACAGAACTTATGACCTGACTATTATTTCATATTGCACATGCGACAGAACTTATGACCTGACTGTGTATATGTTATTATTTCATATTGCACATGCGACAGAACTTATGATCTGACTATGTATATGTTATTATTTCATATTGCACATGCGACAGAACTTATGACCTGACTATGTATATGTTATTATTTCATATTGCACATGTGACAGAACTTATGACCTGACTATGTATATGTTATTATTTCATATTGCACATGCGACAGAACTTATGACCTGACTATGTATATGTTATTATTTCATATTTCACATGTGACAGAACTTATGACCTGACTAAGTATATAGGGCACCCAATTCTCAAAACGATTCTTTTTTTGTATAAGTGATGGGAGATGTTCTAAAATGAGTTACTAATACAAAGAAAAAGATTATAGTTGTTGGGTTAACTATTCAAAAACCGAGGGTTGTTGGGACGGATCGCGATTTTGAAACATATGCTGTGATAATAATTTAAAACCTATAACGGAAAAGTGGCGTTAGCTAAAGCCGGTGGTAACTGAGAGGTTAATGAAGACATTCTTGAAGAATTTTAATCTAAATAATGTATTTTTCAAACCATCACGAGTTACGTAAACTACTGCTACATATCTTGATAATGTGATAGTGACCCTAAAGAAAAAAGTATTATTAACTCGCTTCAATCAGGTCATAGAGGTCAAAATGTAAAATTTTCTTTCATTAATCATATTCGGAAAATAATAATATAAACCAGACCCATGATTACTAGTCGGCTGGAAAAGTACCAAAATGTTCTACTTGATAAATTGCCTGTTCACAATTATAATTTTAACGACCCGAATAATTCATATCAAGACTTTTTTCTTTAGTAAACGAAGAATCAGAGTTTATACAAAAAAAATATACGAAAGAAATTAATACTAGATTTCATTTCAGTGATTAGGCGACCACAGGTTTGCGGAATAGCAGAGATAGACTTTTTGAACTTTATGAACAAATAAACATAACAAATAAGATTTAAAGAATATCTCAATGATTACTCCAAATCTTTCAACATAGTGTGTCTTAAAGCCAAAACAATTTTCATAAGTAGTAAAATTAAATCTGCCAACGACAAAATAGAAACTCCATACAGTTTTTATTTTGTCGTTCCAAATCTTGAAAGATTTGGAGCATTGAGATATTCTTTAAATCTGTCACTATTTGTCATGTTTATTTGTTATAGCGAAACGGGTAGTACAAAGCCATGCGCGTATAAATTTTCACTTAAGACAGATCGTGGTATTATTAGTGCAAATTTAGAAGTAACTCAGTAATTCGAGACCTTTTTTACTAATAAACCCTTAAAAACTACTGAACCACTAAATTCTTCGTCATCACTTTTAGCTACATTGCTTAAGGAAAAGGTGGATGCCTGCCGAACTGAATTGAAATTTAGTCATGTCCCCATTATATTATAATGACTTTTAAATACATTAAAGTTAAAGGCACTGGAAACTTATGGGGGAAGTCATAAGACATAAGACATAAGATATTTATTCATATTTTTTTCAATTACATGTCATATTTATATAAATAGGTCTACTATCTGTGTAAATTAGCTAACTAGCTACAGTTTAAATAATTAGCTACAGTCATTAAAATCGTGGTCTTAATGAAAATTATAAAAATAAATGCGATCATAACAATTAACTATATTATTAGGTACCTTAGTACCTAATAATATAGTTAATTGTATATACTACTATATTACTATATTATTAGGTACCTTAGTACCTAATAATATAGTAAATTGTACCTTAGTACGTCACAAATTATCCGTTGGAGGTAATAGCGAACTCCTCGTAACTATAGGATGCCAAGTCAATAAGATGGTTTTTATGTTTATATTTGAAGGTGTCTGTACTTGGGGCAATTTTTATGTTGTCGGGGAGTTTGTTATAAATAGTTGGACCCATAACATGGGTCAGTTTGTTGGAATTTTCCAAATTACGCGGTATGCCAGCCAGTTTATGTCCGTTTCGCGTGGCATACTTGGTGAGGTCATTTAGAGTCTTGAACTCGTCTAGGTTTTGCCGAACATACAAAGCAACCTGGAAGATCACTATTGCGGGCACTGTTAAGATGCGAAGTGGTTTGAAGTACGGCCTCGCAGACGTATCTGATGGAACCCGTGCGATGGCTCGTACGGCCCTTTTTTGCATGAACGCGCGCTTCCAATCCGCTGCTCGTCCCCATAGCTCAGCACCATACTGGAGCAGCGAGTGTATAGTGGCGAAGTAGCATGTCCGAACCACTTTGGTTGGAACGCTCCATGCCAGACATCGAAGAGCGAAGCACGCACTTCCCAGCTTCTTGTACAGCTTGTCGATGTGGGCCTCCCAGGTGAGGCCTCTGTCCAGCTCGAAGCCGAGAAATCCTGCGACGTTGACTTGCGCAATGTCCTTCCCATCGATATTGACCGCCATTGGTCTCGGGGGCATGCCTGCTAGTCGGAAATGGAGGAATTGGGTCTTTTTTGTATTAAGGGAGGGAGATCATTGAGCAGCAATGAAAACATTATGTTCGACATGGAAGAGCCTTGAGCGACGCCGATCGTTTTTGGGAGTGCGTCAGATCTTACAGAACCCCGGTCTCCTACCACTATCTGCGTCCTTTCTCGCATAAAACTTGGAAGAAGAGGATGTGATGGGCCGCCTATACCATATATAGTAAAAGTGTGCAACTCAATTGTAGATATATTAGCACCAATTTAACTTTCATATCTGTTGAATGTCTTAACCTCGGCGCGGTGTCTATTCCGATTTAATGAAAAAAAGCAAAGTAGTTCCGCTGTATAAAGCTGGTGACAAAAAAGATCCCAGTAACTATAGGCCTATATTAGTTTTACCGGTACTTAGTAAAGTGTTTGATAATGTCATGCTCAATCACATCCTTTTCCATTTTAATCACACTAATATATTACATAACCAGCAATTCGGCTATACAAAAAGACGTTGTACCACAGATGCTGGTGTTGAACTAATAGTAACATATTTTTAGTGCATGGTATCAATCAAAAGATGCCATTAGTGTCTTTTGTGACCTTCCCATAGCATTTGATTGCGTAGATCATGAAACTTTACTATTACTGAGGAACATTATGGTATTAAAAAAAAACTCCAGAACTTATGAGTTTTTATTTGGATAACAGAATTCAGAAGATTCAGAATAACACAACAAAATCATTAGGATCTTGCGTAAAAATTGGGCTGCCTCAAGGTCCTTTCTTATTTTTGGTCTAGAGTAATGATTTGCCCTGCATGGTTCAGAATTTGTCAAAGATTGTATTATTTGCTGATGATACATCTCTTATATTTAAAGTAGATAGATAATGCTCTTGGACAACTCCTTAATTGGTTTACTGTTAACAATCTAGTCCTAATGCGAAAAAAACTATTGTATAGTGTATAAAATTCACTTTGCCTAATGTTAATTCCTTTAAAAAATATGATATATTATATAATGATAAGTAAGCGTTTACTGATAGCACAGTTTTCCTGGGGATAACACTTGACTCGAAACTACAATGGAGCCCTCACATTACATCTTTATCGGGAAGACTAAGTTCAGCTGCACATGGTGTTAGACAACTCAGACAGCTGACGGATTCAGCTAATGCCAGACTTGTTTACTTTAGTAATTTCCACAGCATTATGTAGTATGGAATTTTGCTATGGGACCGAGTGCTGATATTGACTCAATTTTTGTTCTACAAAAAAGGGCTATTACAGCAATTTATACCTCCGCAGTCGTGACTCCCCTGAGAGAACTGTTCAAACACATTGGCATTATGACTGTAGCGTGTCAATATATTTATGAAAATATCATGTACGTTAGGAAGAACATAAATAGCTTCACTAAAATGTTGACAGGCATAAGCGAAATAATATAAGAAATAAAATTGACCAACCTTACTATAGACTAGCTAAAGATGTTCTATCTTCACTTCATACAATACTTTAACAAAATACCGGAAGAGATCTTAAATTTGTCAGAGAAGAAGTTTAAAGGCATTTTTATAAAAATATATGTTATAATGTTATAAAGCATATTATAGGTTAAATGATTACATTAATGACGAAGAGGTATGGAGCTCTGATTTTTGAGTGCACAAGAACCAAGCACACATTGTAATGTAACGCAAGACCTATTTTGAGAAGAAAAATAAGAAATATAGAAAAGAAAAGTTGGCCGTGTTGCAGTGTACGAGTGTCTTGCGCTGCTTCTTCTCCGCTGGCATAACAGTTTCCGAAGCGGTAGTAGTTTTTTTTTGCATTATATAGATTCAAATGACATTTAAAAAGTGGTCATAATAATCTATTTTGAATAAATAAATTGATGTTTTTGGCTCACCAGTTCCAGGAGCTCACTTTGCTTTCGTCCTACACTATCAGCGTTCCAGTGGATTAAGTGTAAATCATGGTAATTAAACATATTGGCCGAGGTGAGTTAGGGTCAAAACCACTTTGTCAATCATCGTTTTACATGCTATGAATTGAACTCTTATTGTTTTTATTACACCGAGTATCTCTTTATAGTATTGTCTTGATCCACTTGTTGTGCATGGGGTAGTTGTTCAGAAAAACGGATTCATTGCTCTGATGGCCGGGAACCTGATCCTGATACCAAAATTTGCCCAAGATCTTCTAGCTGGAGCATGCACCGGTGTCTTCTGGTTAGACTGAGGTTGTACTGTTTGAGATTTATGAGCTTCATATTCATTTTCTCTAAGACGCTTCACGTAATTCTGGTGTTCAATATGGCGTAGTCCTCAAAATGGGCTGGTAAGCCCTTGATAAGCGCTTTAGGCATCCTTTCATTCTTTCTCGTGAAGGTATGGAAGTATTCTTTTTCAAGCATTAAGCCTTTTTTGATGGTCTGATGGGCTTCAGGGGAGTAACCTTGTATAGATACTCTGTTTCTTTCTTTATATTGCGTGTGGGAATTATTGTTGGATTTTTCGATGACACTCGAGATTGATCCATGTTTCCAGTCATCATTCATTTGAAATATTATTGGAGGCACTCTTTTCGGATTTCTGGATAGTATCCCAGCACATTGGGGCTCAAGTAGCTGGCTCATTTGGTCGACATTGAGACTACTGAATCAGTTAGTCGTCGTGCGGACGGATCTTTCAGACACTAACATATGAGTTGCTATGCATTTAGCTAGTCGCCAATCTTCGTTATCTTCTCTGTCACCCTTGTTGCTAAGGCTGGAGCTTGACGCGGTCCTGATCAGAAACTTTTCCATTGTTGTTAAGAGTTTACGGACAGATCAATTTATCGATAGGTAAAGTCATCGATATCTTCCCAATCCTTGGCTCGTTGACTCGGAGCTGGAAAATTTGCTATCGCACGAGAGCAAAACATACGTGTTGACGGAACGTAAGCCCGACGCTAACTGAATAAATGGCCAATTGCGAGTTGGGAACAAAGGATTATTCTTCTTCTTTTACTTCTTCAGAGGGTCAAAGTGCCTGCACCTGGCCCACTTGAGCGGGGCCTTTGTACATGTCCCCTGCATACAGTCTTCTGATTCAGCCATACTAACTCCTGCACCAGCTGGAGTAGGAGGGTTGGATGTTCGAGGAGCTCTGAGGTGGATGTTGTTTCTCTCAGGATTGCCGTCCTGGTTTCTAACGTTAGGCAAGCAAGTTAAGGTAAGCAGCATTTGCTTAACAGTCTCATCCACTTCGAAGCACCCCCTGCGGGGCTATCTGTTGCACCTGTAATAAACAGCCCCGTAGTTGCCTGATATCAGGCCACTGTGTACTTAACAAACAGCTTTTTTATTTTACTACACGACATCAAGTAGTTTGTGAATTTAGGGCTATATCTATTATAAATATATATAAATAATTGGGTGTATTTGGAGATTTCCCTGCTCGCCCATAATTCATTATGTTGCGCAGCAGTAGTTGATTTGACTCTCTTTTTTATATCATCTATTTATTTGATTACCACAGCATCTCCCAAAACTTTAAAAAATAACACGTTTCTTCTTCTTACTTTACTTCAAATTTGGTCTTGATACGGCCCTATGCGTGTACGTTCCTATCCCTTGCCTCTATACTACCTGTCATTCAGCTTCATTGTTCAAGAAGGTTTTAATCTAAATACATCATCTTACTCCCTTCCCCCTCCCCTCACCCCCTTTTATCTCCTTTCCGGCGTCACAACGCCAAGCAAAGGGGATTTCAGGACAAAATTTTCAGAAATTCCACAAATCCCCTTTTAAATTTATTTACATGGTTTTATTTTTTAAATAAAAAGGTGCGGTATACACTCACTATGTCGCGCTCCTCCAGGGCCATGCCGAACTTCTGCGCCACCAGCATCACGACGTGGCCAAGTGACTCCCCCTCATGCTCAGGCACGCCTGTGACATCGACGTCACTGAGCAGTTCGGTCTCTGTCTCTGTATTCAGCTCTGAGATCTCATCCCGTAGAGCGGACACATCCTGGGACTCGGTGCTCTCGACAACTCGACTGCTCAGATTTTAGGACCTGAAACTGGGTTTTCAGTTTGTCGATTTCTGACTCGATTGCAGTCTGGCGGTTATGCTGGATCACTCCGTTTCCAACTTTACAAAAGCTTGATTAGTTTCCACGCTTAGTGACCGCTTAATGCCTTCAAGTTTGCTGTCTAGTAACATAGCAAACTGCTCAAAGTTTATAGAAGGAGCAGCAGCATTTTTTGTTTCGTCACAAGACATATTTGTGACGTCCGCAGTTGTACCGTCTAGAATTCGGGTTCATCGAACTGGTTGTCGACATAGGGTGCCGTCTGTAAAAAGATCGGGGTCATAAGTATCGAGATGGACGAACAGACCCTAGTACCTACCTCTTAGCATCTTCTCGGTATACATCTCTAAATATCATGATGTAAAGAAAACCAATATCTTTCATGAATATTTACCCACATAACTCTTGAGTAATAAAATACAAGGCAGTTATTTAATAATGTTTTTATTATACAAAAATGGTTTATTGAGTACAGTATAAATAGCTTCACGTATATGAATAAAAATGTATCGGAAAATTTGTTGGTAAGCGCGATACTCGCAAACGGGTAGACCTTTTTGTAGAACTATTTATTGAGGTCTTGGAAAGGTTCTTACGGAGAGAATAAAAAACGAAAGAAACAGCCGAAAAATTTAAAGGATATCGATTATGAGGATTTTCTATGAGAATTCGTGACCGGCGGCGGACGTCGGGGGCGCATCCAATACGAAATTTGATTTATTTCCCTCTAAGATTTGAAGCGGCCTGTTTTCTTTACCGGGAACGATTATACAGGATGTTTTGTGCATCGTTTGCCAAATTAAGATGGCGGATAGAAGGGGTACATTAACAGCCCAGTCCGCCAAAAAAATTCTAAATCAGCGATACGAGCCCTCCCGCCCGATACACAAAGTTGGCAAATTAATGAACTTAGTAATGGTTTTTATGGCATTATTGTACATTCTTAGAAAGAAGATAGACCAGCAAACTTTTTAGAACCTTTCAAGACTTTCAAACACCAAACAAACACAAACCTTTCAAAATAGATTGATTGAGGGTACTTGAAGTAACACGTATTTTTCTGTTCTCTCACTTTAAATCGTTAAATAAATTGGATTTATTATCTATATTAATTCCAAATATCAAAATTCATTTTCAATAGACTTCGAAACTGATTTTGGAATTATATTCATACCTGTATCACATCTCCGGGCACTACTATCTTCGTGTGAATCTGGACACTAACCGCCACCACACCTCACAGTGGACGGGACACCTATTGGATATTATCACCATCATCATACACACGACAGCACTACAAGGTACAACGCTTCCCTATTCAATTACGAAAACTAGTAATTTCACCGACACACGTCCAGCCTTCATAATGCAGTGCTCTCAATGTAAATTGCCTATTTACGACAACGAGGATATCACTTGCACTGCGCATCTATCCCCGAGAACGTCTTTAGGAAAATGAGAAAACCGAAAAAGGGTAGCTGGGTCGGAATGTGTTGTGACGGGACCGAGCGCAAGGAGACTGAGCTGAACCGAGCGGCGGCTCACTGGCGCCGGCGCCTGCAACGACACTGGCTACTAGCGGCCAAACTCGAGACAAAACCAAATCAGTCAACATTTGCACCCAACCTGGTACTACTGAATCATCTTATACTGGCTCCACTCCCCTGACCATCAATACCACTCCCATTGCATCCACCACTCGCATAACTACCAGTCCGATACAAGATCAGGTGTCGGATAAAATACATGCACTTTTAATTCAATCTCTCAATGAGTTCACATTGAAACAAGCCGACTCATTGGACAAATTTAAAGCCGATCTTCTGGGCCAACTTAAGAGCCACCGCGACTTCGTCGAGAATAAGGTCAACAGGTCGTCGCAACTAATCTCCGAGCTGACATCAAAAGTTGACCTCCTAACCACAAAAATCCAGGAACTCAGTGAATCAGCTGACTTCACATCGGAGCGGGTCGACAAACTCGAGGCCCGGGTTTGCAAACTCGAGGGAATGCTGGGTGACATGGATAAAGTAAAAATTGAAAACCGCGAAATGTCCAATATAACGAAGGAACTGAAAGCATGTATTAACAGTATGGAACAAAGGAGTCGGCAGAATAACATCGAGATCTTCGGGGTCCCTGAGCGCAAGTCCGAGTCGGCCCAAACAATTGTCATTTCTATTGCAAAAGCCGTGAGCATCGACTTGAAGACGGATGATGTCTACTCAGCCGTGCGAATATCCACACGCAATACCAGCGGTCTACCCAGACCAATTATTGCCAAACTGCGCTCGACTCTAAAGAAAGACGAGATGATTAGTGCAGTTCGAAGGCGGCGCGGCGTCACCACCTCCGATATCGTCGGATTCCCTGGTAAGAGTCAGAATAAAAGCGTGAACGAGCATCTTACCGCCGAGAATAAGAACTTGCTGAAACAGGCAAAAACTAAAGGCAATGAGTTGGGGTTTCGTTATTCGTGGACACGCAATGCCAAGATATTCCTTCGCCAAGACGACAATTACCCGGCGGTACGCATCGACAGCCTTTCACAACTGAACACCTTAAAAAGATCAAGCAAACCCCCCCGCTTCGACCGCGAAGCCCCACGAACTGAAACGCTTGAGAACCACTGATGTCATAGTTTACTCCCTGGTAATAAATAGGCTTATCCGCTCCTACATTAACCGCACACACACACTCTCACAACAACACCTCACACAACTAGTTCCTTGGTTCCCTTTTTACCCATCTTTGTATTTCTTTGTCGTCACTGCGACTGATTTCATTTCTGAACTGATTGTATTACACATTGTATCTTTTTTTTAAAAGGCCTAATAAAAATATATTTACAAAATTCTCGGGAAGACGTCGGCGGTCGTCCATGGTTTACTTAGGAATGCATATGATGTTATTGGTATTTGCGAAAAGAACTTAATAGATGGCGTGTTCGACTCAGAGGTGAGCGAGCCTCGCTATGACGTCCACCGAGCGGACCGCAATGTATCGGGGGGCGGGGGCGGACGGCGCCCTTCGAGTTATTCAGGCGGGGGAGTGATGCTGCTCACGCGGCGCGAGTTCTCCGCCCGCCGTGCACCGCCACCGCCGGCGCTCGCTGGTTCCCAACTGGAGATCGTTCACGTCACAGTAAACGCGCGTTCAATCCACTCGACTACTGGTTTACACATTATTTGTACCTACTTACCTGGATCGGGCCAGAAACATAACGTTCTCGTTGATAGTTTTTCTGATTATATCCGCCATTGTTGCCCGGACGATCATTACCTTCTGCTTGGCGATTTCAACTTACCCGACATTTCATGGAGATTGCGTTCTTGTGGTTTTGGTTTGAGTCCATTCGGTACTATGAATGACAGTCAGCAGCAACTGGTTGACGAAATGTCTCTAGTAGGCTGGACTCAATATAATAATGTATTGAATGGTAATAACAGACTATTGGAACTAGTTTTTAGCGTCTGCGATGCGACTGTGGTACGAGCGCCGGACCCATTCACTCGCGAAGATATGCCTCATCATCCCGCCCTCGATATTGAACTCCCTGACCTAGGCATAAAGCTGTTGCGTACTCCTCCCATTAAGATTTATAAGTTTAAAAAGGCTAATTCTTCAATGATACATAAAGAACTTACAGCAAAGGATTGGTTTTAAATTTTGAGCACATGCCCGCTCGAGACTGCGCTGGACAACTTCTATAGCACTCTGCACTCAGTAATTGACAAATACGTACAATTTATTTTTGGAAATCCCGAGGGGTACCCGTTCTGGTACTCTAAATCGCTAATAAATATGTCAGCAGAAAAAGCCAAATTTCATAACAAATGGAAGCGATCGGGTAATCCTCGTGATTATGACAGCTTTTCACTGCTCAGGAGACGTCATAAAAGTCTACAGCGGCAGTGCTGGAATGCATACATTCATAGAACAAGAGGTGCTATTGTCAGTGACCCTAAAAAGTTTTGGCGCTTTGCTAAGGGCCTCCGCCGCGACCATGGACTTCCAGCACAGATATCATATGGCGCTAAAACTGCCAATGGTGGGAAGAGGCTTGTGAAGTATTTTTAGACTATTTTTTGTCCGTATATCTTCACCCAAACAACCGTTTATTGCCTGTTTATGTTTCTTTGCCTGATTTGAGCCATGTGGACTCCATTGAGCTTTCAAGCGGCCTAGTCCTTAAGTACCTCAAGGGCATTGACACGAACAAGGGTGCAGGGCACGATAAAATACCGCCCATTTTTATAAGACAGTGTGCCGATCAGCTAGCTGCCCCATTGTGTACACTGTTCCGCAGATCACTCTCAACGAACAGTGCTTTCCTACTCACTGGAAAAAGGCTTTTATTGTACCCATTCACAAGGGTGGTCCTAAAAACTAGACAGAACAATACCGCCCGGTATCAGTGCTGCCAGTTTTTGGTAAACTCCTTGAGCTTATAGTCCATGATCAGGTGTACCCTGTCATCTCTCGTAATATTCCGCCAACTCAGCACGGTTTCATAAGGAAACGTTCGACCACTTCCAATCTGGTTGAATTCGTAGGATCTGTTGCAGGTTTAATGGACAAAGGACATCAGGTCGACGCCGTGTACACCGACTATTCCAAATGTTTTGATCGGCTCACGCATGACATTATACTATTTAAACTGGAGCAAATCGGTGTACATGGCGATCTACTCAGATGGTTTGAGTCTTACCTCCGTAATCGAAGCCAAGCTGTCCGAATTGGGCCTCACCACTCGCGCTTTGCTCACCTGGGGCCACTGCTATTCAATGTCTGTTTGTGTGACATATCCTCGTGCTTCAGATTTGCTAGTTATTTAATTTATGCTGATGGCACAAAGATTTTTTTTCCGATATCTGACTTATCTGATTGTCACAGGCTCCAGGAAGACCTTGATCGTCTTTGCGAGTTTTGCCGTCTCAATAGTTTGGACCTGAATCCTAAAAAATGCCAATCGATCACGTTCTCCAGGAAGTGTTCTAACTTGGACCACCAATATATATGAAATAACCACCCCATCGAACGAGTCACCGAGGTTAGGGATCTCGGTGTCATATTAGATTCAAAACTTACATTCTTATCTCACTATGAAAATATCATCTCGAGAGCGTATAAGATGCTTGGGTTTGTTAATCGTGTTTTGAAACCGCTACGTTCCCCACATGCTCTTAAGCTCCTCTATTTCGCCTACGTTCGCAGCATAGTCGAATACTCTTCACCCGTTTGGTTACCACACTATCAGTCCCACATCACGAGGATTGAGTCTATTCAGAGGAGATTCATGAGGCATTATCAGTCAAAATTGTTTGGTTCACACGCGGGTTACAGGGACGGCCTAACACGACACTCCTTGATGTCACTGGAGGGCAGGAGAATGCTGGCGGATCAGAAACTACTATACGATGTGATCAACAACAGACTGGACAGCTCTTCGCTGGTGAGCTCGGTGCTGCTGAGGGTCGCACCTGCGCGCTCGCGCCGGCACGTCCCGGCGGTGCTTGGACACGCGCACACACGCACCAATTATGCTTTGCAATCGGCACTGAATAGGAGCACATACATATATGAGAAATACTTTGCGGAAGTCGATGTCTTTTGCCTAAGCCGTATTCAATTTATATCCAGGATTTATACAGAAATCGGTCAGATTATACACAACGATCAACATTGATATCCGGGGAACTATTTATTTATCAATCACACTCACGCAAACACACAAACACACTCGCACACTTAAATATCAATTAATTTAAATTTAATGCCAACTTAATTGAATTTAATGTTATGTTATTGTAATTATTATTATTTTATTCCATAATTATTAAATGTATAAGGTTACTTTTCCTCCTACTAACTTTCTTACCGGTTTGTTTCGTAAATGGCATTTCGTATTTATATTAATTATTTTCTGTATTGGTATTTATATGCTGTGAAACAACTAATAATAATAAATAAATAAATAAAAAGACAAAGCCTCGTTTAGTTTTTTTTAATTGCAAGTCAAAGATTTCTTTAAAGAATTTCACTTCTTGAAAAAATATTTGTGTGCCAATGAAAAATAAACTAGATGTTAATTTCCAGTATTTTTGACTATAAAAGAACCGTGCAATATTACACAATCAATAACAGTAAATAATTGCAAGTTTTATTAATAACATTTTTATTTATTCAATTAACGTAGTAATTCTGGGGGATTTTTCAAAAACGTTAAAGATATTAAAATAAAAAATCCGATTGGCCAAAACTTTTTTTGTAAACCAAGGAGATAGCAAATGACCCTTCTATCTGCAATTTTAATTTGGCAACGATGCACCAAACACCCTGTATAACGAAAAACGCTTTTGCGAAATCGCGCCAGCCAGCAGCTACTTTTAAATAAAATTTCAATATAAGTGTGTTATTGCATTTATTAGGAATAAATAACTATATTTCAGAGACATACAGTCGGTTACAGAAGCGGTCTTTAAATTTTAAAGCCCCGCATATATATTTCTAAACGTGGCTCATATATCTGAGTACATAATAATCAAGACAGTATACACGCCTTGAGTTTACTCCCATGAACAGAAACGATTACAGAAACGATTATAAATTTTAAAGCCCAGCAAAACGCTATGCTGGGTTTTTAAAATTTATAATCGTTTCTGTAACTCTGTGAAAGTGGAACAGCCTATGTTCGAGTAAACAAACAATGACGTACAACAATTGCGCACATTTTACAATACATATTTGTGTTAGATTTATTTATCTTTGCATAAAATTAACTACTGTTTTTATAAAGGTATCAAAACAGTACATCTATATCTAATCTAGTAATGATGAGATATGTACCTAATTACTTAATTTAATATCCATTTGTCAAATTTTAAAACAAATACACACTATAAATAAGTAGATGTGGTTTTGTTTAGAATAGAGTAAATAGATTAAAATCAGTTTTGAGATCAACGTCCAGATACTTTTTGTAGATAGATTGTACTCAATTCTACGTTTCACTTTTGTTTAGAATCGTCTATAATTGTCAAAATTTTGCTCCAGACATAGACGCCTCTAAAACTAGAAAGGGTGGTAAAATAAAAGGCATTGTAATCTATCGCTTGTGGCGTCATAATATGAATTTACATATTGTAAGCTTTCTCAAAGGATAAACTACGTCTCAAAGCTTCAAAGGATAACACATTATATTTCGTAATATGCATAAATTACTTGAACCTCGCATACATTAACATATCAATATCACATAAGTTTTTGGTATGTTGTGTTATTAACCTAACTAGATATCTAAATCTATCTTTCTATCTACATACAATTATACTTACGAGTATTATAATTATACTTTACAATTTGTACGAACGGGCTCTAGAACGTGTGCTTCGGCAACACGGTATTTGACTGCTAGTCAAAATAGATACTTTTTAGGAACTGTCGAAACGGTATTTTTGTTCACGAGTTCTATGAAATACTAAAATGTGACGTCATAGTCAAATGCTGTCCTTTTTACCCAAAATTGAAATACAACTGCTGGAAATATACAATTCTGATATTGACAAACGTGTTTGCTGAAATAGGTCCAGCTTGAGACACGTTTCTAGATTTATTGGACTACATTGTCAAATACCGTAATGAAATTAAATTATAAACAAGAAAATAAACTTATCTCACATACAATTACACGATTGTTTGTGGAATTCCTTTACAAAATAAACTTTTCTTTCTCTCACCATTTCCCGAGGAGACGGTAGCACAAATAAAAAATATATAAATAAAAAATGTACCCAAAACCTTAACAAGCCCACCGATTTAAAAATAACGTCTATTCACAACGAACTAACCAACTCAAGACTCTCATTAATAAGATTCTGCGCCCGCGCATCTTCAACAGTTTCCGATGCGTTCTCCTCGTATTCCAAAATAGTGTATTCCGTCTTTATACTGCTGCTATCTTCACTATCATTCACATTAAAATAGGTAATTGTTGCGTAGGACACCGGCGCCCTAGTTGGGCTGCTTCTTGCTGAGTGATAGGCCGAATCGTTGCTGTAACCGTTGGAAGACCTGACGCTGTGGTGGGAGCTGACATAACTGCTGTAACTGCTGTAGAATGAATTGTTTTCGATGGCTTCTGGTATCGGCAGGGGTGGCAAGGAAGCTCGGCAGGCGCAGAATCTGTGCAGGTCTATCTCAGAGCTCGCGTCGACTGTACCATTGTAGGACGGTGACCTCAGGATGGCTGGTGAGACGCGGTTTCGGTTCATCTTCCTTGATTTGGTGCCTTTGAAGAGCTTGAAGGCCTGTGGACAAGAACAAAAGATTCTATAGATACATTTGACGACCCGAATGGACGAGTCGGCAGTGATCCTGCCTACGAAGCCAAGGGTCCCGGGTTCGAGTCCCGGTGGGGGCAATATTTGTTTGATGAGAACAGATGTTTGTACCCTAGACATGGTTGTTTATCTATCTAAGTATAATATTTAAATATATAAGTATGTGTATCGTTGTCTGTACCCAAGATACAGGGAATGCTAGTTTGGGGCTAGATCAATGTGTGGAAATATTTTCCAAGGTATTATCCAAGGTCCAAGGTATTATTCTTCAGATACATATTAAACATGATAATTAAACCTTTACAACTCTATGGCTGCGGCGATAGGCTAGCCCCTTCGTCACGCAAAAATCGAGTATTGAATATTGAATCTCTGCCAACACATATGGGAAAAGGCGTGACAATGTGCTTTGTAATATTGAACATTAAATAAAACAATCCACGATCAATTCTTAGGCATAAGCTCGCCTTGTCTAAGAAAATAGCTACACTTTAGTGACTATTTCCCTAGTGCTTTTCTTTTAAAGGCGTTATAGTAGTTTATGTGACTGATACATAATGGAGGGCATTAAAACTCGAAAGTGCGTTTATGAAACGTGCCGAAGGCATTATGGACATAATGTATCAATATTCAGATTAGAAATTAGTTTCTACCAAATAGTATAACATTATGCTGGTCGTAACGTGCGGTTTTTGGACGCAGTAAAGAGGGTTTATGATACGTGTGTAGATAAAAATAAAAACAAAAACCTGTTGCTTGGTATAAGTTCAATGTCATACATAATAAACTATGTTAGTAGGCATGTATAGATCGCTTACATCTATAATGTAGGTGCAATTAACACAGGTGTGCAAGAATAGCGGCTTAACCATTAATTTTACAAATTCCTATACATGTCACGTTCGCCATAACCACTACAGTTTTAATCTTATGCTCAAGCATTAAAGTCCAGAATTGGTCCAACGTATTATGTATGACGATTAAATGCAGTGACTTGGAACCAAACACCAGTTGCTCTACCAGAATTTATTTTCCGGTTTTTTTTGTAGTTCATAATTTTTTAGGGGAGTTTATGATAATTTGGTAGAAATATCGAATATTGTGTACCTTATACTGTACAGAATCATAAATAGAAAGAATCGCGATTTTGTAGTGTCTCTAACAATTTTGAAACAAAGACAAATAACCTTATTTATTAATTAAAATCCACTATCATACCCGATAATGATGCATGCCGATAATGATATTGATGATTATTAAACAACTAACATAACATAACATTTACATACAGGCACATACGTTGCTTCTGGCCCCACACTAGGATACCCTATGTCGTGTGAACCAGAAACAGCGACGTCACACACATAGACATCCAAGACCTGTTTTTTATCTTACCCCAGCCGGGATTCGAACCCGGGACCGCTCGCTCGGGAAGCAAAGCCTCGACCGCAACACCACAAAGGTCGTCAAATGACTATGCGCACGCGCAACTGTTACCTCACCCTGTACACGAAAGGTGTCACTCAGTGTTTGTTTTTGCTTAGTGAGAAGGCTCTTATCAGGATTGTCGGCATAATAATATTGTTTCCTTAGTATTCTCAGAATTTACCCGGCGCATAATACAAATTCGTATCATACATATTTCTAAACATTCAAGAGTCCTTGTCCCGAGAAAATGTATTTTTATCTTTACATGCCTGCGTTAATATTTACTTAAGTACCCATTTCATATTACTTTCCCGAGAGGTCATCACAGAGGTCCCCTTTAGACAGCACTTCCTTTGCACACTTGGCTTCATTAAAATCTGTCAACAGTATCAGTGTATGCCGTAAACACAACTCACACGCAAAGACAATACCGAGATGTTCGTGTGATTTATTTTGTTCAAGATATGGTATCAATGATTAGTAAATGCTGATACGTACTCACTGCCAGACAGTGCGACGCAGGGGTAATAAATATTGATAGCCGAGGGCATTCAAGGAATTACTTATGTCGAATTATATCAGCGCAGGAAATAGCAATTCTGCTTGGCTTATGTTTTAAACGATTACCAAAAACGAAATTCGAAATAACTGCCAGAATGGATAAATGTCCACCAAATTGTGTTTGGATAAATGATCACCAAACTTCTTTTTATGTTTTGTGTATTTGAGTTTATATTTTAAGTATTTTTTGTTGTTCTTACATGTTCAACCTAACACGAAGGATAAAGGGGCTTCGCTTCGCTCACCCCCTTTACCCTTCACCTAAGCTACCGCAGTATTTTGCCCTGATATTTTTTGCAACTTTTGGTGTTCATTTATCGATTTTGGGTAGGAAAAAAATATTTTGGTGATCATTATATTTGTTGCCATTCCGCTTTGTACAGAAATCAGAGACACCACACCAAATTGCTTAAAAATAAACTACGTTATTTTGTTAAAAAGCTTTTTAAGGAGTATTGCGAATACATAATATCTACATTTTGAACGCAGTTCTACAATTAAATTAGTTAGGATTTCAGAATTACAGAAATATAACTATTTAGAGTTGTTTTCGTAATTAAATTATATCGAGAAAATTTCATCCAACCGCATTTTCCTTTAGTGAAAATCTTAATCAAATACTCAATAGACGTAAACCCAAAAATCAAATCTGTAGATGACTTCATGGTGGAGTAAATGGATTCGAAATAAACCCGTTTTTTTTTCGTAGCACCTTAAATTGGTCGCTTTAATCGAGACGAGTGTTTTGATTTAGATATAATGATGACATTATTGGTAAAGTAACTTGGAGCCATTTGTCTATATTCGCACCCAAACCCTATAAAATATTTTATGATGATAAGGGCAGTTATTTAGTTGTTAAGTTCTAATATTATTATGGACGGTTACACCGGTGCTAATTAAACTCATGGGAGGAATAATGACTCCCTATTACGTCTACTAACAACTCTGATGTACCTTTTTGTGTTAATTCATCCGCACGTTTTTTATTATTAAAAAGAGACTCACACTCCCATAGGCGCCACAACTAAACTATGTTTTAAAATAGATTTTTTTTCATAAACATTGCTAGGATACCATGTGTCGTGGAAACCAGAAACAGCAACGTCACACACATATAAACATAAAAGACATGGGGTGTTTTTTTTTTCTTTACCCCCAGCCGGGGATCGAACCCGGGACCTCTCGCATGGTAGGCAGACCCACAACCGCTGCGCCACAGAGGTCGTCAAAACATAAGAAGTTAGGAACTAGGTATCTCTTGAAATTTCGCGAATCGTTCCAAATTCAATTTAAAGTCGCTATAAATAACAGCTCGTCTGAAATAATCGCGTCCGAGGCTTACCAGAACCTATAGAGATTCAGCTTATGATCCTAAAACAACATTTATCACCATAGCAACCAACTCCATTTCAATACACCTCGGGGATGCCAATTTTCCGTTATAGGTTTTGAATTTTATTACATAAGGGTCAAAATCGCGATGCATCATAACGGGGTTGGGTCGTGGTGAGGTTATTGGGCTTCCACTATGGTGTGCGGGGCCCTAGGCCGAGCCACCTTTACTACTAAGCCAGGAACATTTGTAACTATATAAATCTGTAGGTACCTATATCTATCTATGTTACATGTTTTGAGTTCTCGGAAACGGCGCTAAAGTTTTCGATGAAATTTGCTAAAGGGGTTTTTGGGGTCGAAACATCGATCTAACTAGGATTCATAGCTGGTAAAACCCGTTTTTAGATGCTTCAAGATCAGATCATGCTTTTATGTTTTCCGCACAATCGGGTCGGTAATTTCACTTCATGGCAATGAAAGGCAAAATTTCCAATGAAAAAAAATCCAAGCTGTCGCGAGACTGCTAACTTCACTTTATTTATTTATTTTAGTATAGCTATGGCAGAAATTCTAATGACAATCAAAAAAAAAAAAAAACCCGCCAAATTACGTGACACTATTAGCGCGTCCGAGAAGCCTTGCCAAAAAGTTTCGTTCAAATGAGATCGAATCCAAATAAGAGGACGCCTTCAACCTCCTTGCTGGCAAACATTTAGTCATATGTTTTAAGCACAGGTATTCAATCATTCAGCCAGTATACAGCCTATGATTAGTTGCTGATTAAGTTAAATAGAGTTAAATAGATCGCGACCCTATTTTTCGGCCAGTAAAGTGCGAAGTTGCCCCTTCTCATGTCGCCCACACCCCGCCAACTTAAGCTCTCAAAAACCGAGGGTAGTTGGGACGGGTCGGGGTTATGAACCTTATGCCATGGTAATAAAATTTAAAACCTGTAACAGAAAAGTGGCGTTATCTAAGGCCGATGGTAGTCAAGAGGTTAAGGCTTGCGTGAATAATGCATCTTAGCTTAAATTCTAAGCCATAATACTTAAGTTAGTTAGTTACCAAGTAGTAAGTTACCTAGTTAGGAGAAAAATGTGAGATAAATACATGTTATATAAAGTTTATTAGAGAAGAAATTTCATGGAAAACATAGACTATCTGTTATATTTATAATATAAATCCTTTCCTGATGCATTATTTTCTACTAATTGGAAATTCGCTAAGAGACGAAATCATGTTTTCACAATTTTATTATATTTTTAAAGTTTATATCCAAATAATATTTTAGATAATTTGTCAACGGTGTAATGTTTTCTTGGTAAAATCACAGTACAATGCTCGCAGCCATTGGCGCTTGTTCACCCCATAACTGCCGGCGTATGTAAACGGGCGAGCTTAGTACAGTCCATATTTGCATACAGCAGCGGCGGACTACATATTATGACGTCTCACTCGCCTACGTTTGCATACAGCAGCCGCGGACTACATATTATGACGTCTCACTCGCCTACGTTTGCATACAGCAGCGGCGGACTACATATTATGACGTCTCACTCGCCTACGTTTGCATACAGCAGCGGCGGACTACATATTATGACGTCTCACTCGCCTACGTTTGCATACAGCAGCCGCGGACTACATATTATGACGTCTCACTCGCCTACGTTTGCATACAGCAGCGGCGGACTACATATTATGACGTCTCACTCGCCTACGTTTGCATACAGCAGCCGCGGACTACATATTATGACGTCTCACTCGCCTACGTTTGGACGCTTCTTACTAATTACTACTTATAACTTAACTGCCTGATAATTTAACTCGCTACTGTACTTATTGAAATGTAAATCGGGCTGTGATGGAAGTTTCAGTGATGAACTTAATTCGTAGAAAATATGTGTTTTAATAACAAAAATACAGTTGATTTATATGGAGAAGACCCAGTTTCTAATCGAAAAATGGACGTCGAAGAATCTACGCCGCAATGTCTCCTCCACCAACCAACCTCCGAGCAGCGCTCGATCCCCAGATATGTTTACCTAATACCATCTTGTTTTAAGAGGGTCATGGTAATTTTCCGGATCAGTTTATGATCACTGAATCGCTACAGTATGGAAAAGATAATATGGTTCTTGACGGCGGGTGCCAGTCTTAGCCTGTTAGTGAGGGATGAGTATTGCTTAAAAACATCGATTGCTCAAATGAATCGATATACTCCTCAAATATTTTTTTATTGGATGCAGCGAATTTGGATAGGTTTTGACGTTCTTTTTGCAATTTCGTTTCTCTCCGATTGTCTAGGTAACACCCCTAGTGTTGAAAAAAAGTGGATTTTATGAAGTTTTAGGTTAGCTGTCATATCACTCTGTGGTAACCCCCTATTAGTTAATGGTCAAGCATTAATATGACAGCTATCGGGGTTAATTTCACAGATATACAGAAGAAGTAATAGATCTATAATAAGTTCGTTAGTTAGATAAGACGCCTCCAGAAATCTAGGAACTGTGTTCAATTATGAATATTTTCAGACCTTAGTAGTTTTTTGAGTTTAATCATTGAAAAATTAATAATTTGTTTTTTTTTATAAATAGCTTTACTGCTTTAGGAAAATCGACAAAGGTCTGAAAAATTACAAAGGTATAGCTTGTCATTCTATTTAATTTAGCTGCTATATTGATTAATAATATGACTGTATTATCAGTAACTACCAATACCTATTATGAATGTTGTGGGTGATAATATAATCCACTCAATACCAAATTTCATAATGTCAAGGTACAAAACATCCTGTTGGTAATATAGGTAATTATAGATGGAAATATAATGAAATTCTTAAAACTTGCTAGAAATTCTCCGAGTATTTAGATATCTTGTACAAAACAGGTCCATCTGTCTGTTAACTTTATCTTAAACAAATATTTTACAGGCATCTCACGCACAAGCGACATGTCTAAAAAAATATGTTGACGTTATCTAAGTCAAATAAATAAAGCATGTCTACGTACTCTACATTTACTAACTGGGTAAACCTGACCGTAATTGTGCCTCTGCCATTCCATATGGGAAGACTCGTGACGCTGCTTGGTTTTGAAGACTGAATTAAACCACTAAAGTCGTTATTTTCATACTAGAGCTAAGTAGTAAACAAACACATTTCACGACGTTAGCCACTGAGAAATGCTTTGAATTCTTCTTTTTGACCGAGCAGGCAAAGAGGCGAAGGGTCTCCTTTCAGGATTGGGCAAAAATGATTTCGAATGTCCGTATGTGTGTCCGAAATCCGGATGTGTGTCCGGATATTATCCTCTAGAGGCCGCATTTCTCAATTGATTCTCGTGAATATTTTTGAGTATTTTTGATTCAGTTTTTTGGAAAATTTTCAAAATGGCGGAGATTTTAAAACGGTTTTAAAATTTCAAAAAACCGCTGCTGTCCAAACATTTTAACAAACGAGGTGTTGTTGGATCTGTAGAGACTGATATTGACAGGTTATATAATTTTAGTGAAAAGTCAATAGGTTGGGTTTAAGTCCGAAAAATGTAGTTTACAAATTTATAGGAATGCACCTCATATCCTACTCATATATGATAGATACCAGTTGCATTCAAAAGTGTGAATGTTTTATTAAAAGAAAGTGTCACTCGCGAGGTGTACAGCTCACAGAGCCGTATTATGACGAAATTCCTGCACACAGATCCCCACAGATGGGTTACTCCCAGGCCTCCAAAATCAACTGCTTTAAAATAAAAAACTTAATATTCAGATGATTATTGCCTCCAGAAAAAAACTATTCATTTCCCACCGCCTCCAAAATCTATCAAGTACAGTCAAGTACATCAATAAAAAAAAACATTTAGTAACATATCAATATATTACAGTGCTCTAAAGAGCGTTTGTTTTCTTAGTTGTAGGTATTAAAATGACACATAACGATTCCGCAATTATTGTTTACTACATAGCTCAAGTATGAAAAACCCATGGATGAATTAAATGCTTTACTTTACTTACTTAATCTGTGTCAAAACCCGACAGATATCATTTCATAAACCAGAGTTCAGTTTAGTTTAAATCTGTTGCCATCTGTCTTATTCATGTATTGTGGGGTTTTACAACAAAAAAATTAAATCCTGTTCAACGCTTGTTTGAAGACAAAAATGTATGGGATTTGACGTTGATTTGAGGTTAAACTGTGTTTAACATTTTTTGTAGTACCTAACACCTTTAAGTGTCGAGCGGAAAAATAATCATAAGCGTGCTGTACCTAGGTAAGTAGGCAGGTAGAGTGTAAACAAAGAAATCAAATCAGCTACTAAGTTAAAGATTATTGGAATTCCCCAGGTAGCTTACTTTCGACATACTCTAACTAATGTAGGATTGCCGCTTCGTCATTTTTATTGATCAGAAAAATTTATCAATGAATTTTGTCAATGAATGACGTAGCGTGGAATTGCCTAATGCCCTACGCGATACCTTCTTTAAAAGTATTTAATTTTCATAGGTAGGATCGTGCGTAACAGATCTTATTATTTATGAAAGCTTGGTTACATTAGTGGCAGAGTCGCCTCAGCGCATTCATTACAAAACAACAACTGAAACAAACAAAAACAACAATAAACTCAGCCACCTTTGTTATTTCACACCGCGATATTTCCGCAACCTCCGATTCCACTGTTCCCAAAAAAAAAAGAAAACAGTCTCCCTCACCTTCAACCACCGCCGCCTGGTCTCAGTCAGAAAGTCGGTGAGCACCATTATTCTACACTTGCCACTTATCGTAAACGTAATTTGTAAATTGCAAGAACAAACGCGTGCGAACAATCCACAGGACGAAATACGTCTGATCTCGCAGGAGGGTGACCGCCCGCCGTTTGATTATTCCCCTCCCTCCCGCCCCCGCGACGTCGCACCCCCGCTGACGCCTGCCCTGCCGCTCTAGAGGGTTGAACGAAGCATTTGTTGATACCAAATATAGTATTATACCGGGTGTAACAGGTGTAATTAATTATTTATTTATTTATTGTGCGTGTGGTTCTGCCTACCAAGTGAGAGATCCCGGGTTCGATCCCTGGCTGGGGAAAATGATAAAAAAGCCCCAGTTCTTGGATGTTTATGTGTGTGATATCTCTGTTTCTAAATGTTACAAGTTACTAATGGGACATATTTTTCTAAAACATTTACAATGAAACTGTAATCAGGGCTAGTCCTCGTCTGAACACTTTTCGCTATGGCATTTCTTCGCAGAATTACTTTAGTACATCCAATGCCAAGTTTCTTGGCGCCTGAGTGCCACCTGGTGGGGATAGCGGCGCATGGGAACAAGAGAGATGCATATATGGGCGAGAGAGAGATGGTGGCCTCGCTCAGGTACCAAGGAACTTGGCGTCAGGTACAACAACATAATCGGATGGTGCAATAATACAGGTGTCATTTTTTTTAATCTGCGGTTTCTATTCCCGGCTGGGAAAATATCATGTTTTTCTGAAATCCAATGCAGCAGTTATATTTTTCACCAAAATCGGTCATGGTTCCTTACAGCAAAAAATTCTGTTTAGTTTCTGATTTCACCCAAACGGCCCTTTTAAATGTCAAAAATACTGATTTGCATAGCAAATATCAAGGGAAAATGCGGCTTAGATGAAGGGTAAAGGGGGTGAGCGAAGCGAAGCCCCCTTTATCTTTCGTGTTAGGTTGAACATGCAAGAACACCAAAAAATACTTAAAACATAAACTTGAGTACACATAAAAAATATTTATATTGTATATACATAGTCAGGTCATAAGTTCTGTCACATGTGCAATATGAAATAATTTAGACATGTTTATTATTTATGTAAACATTTATATAGCAAAATGAACTTAATAAAACATAGATTCTTATGGTAATAAAGTTTATTCAAAATGACCCCCGCGATTTTAAATACAGGCCTTTATTCTGCGTGGCCAGTCGTCTATCGCAGCACGAACGAGGTCCATGTCAATATCGGCGGCTGCCTTAATCAAGGATGCCTTGAGTGACTCCAAATCAGGATGAGGCTTTGAGCAGGCCTTTTCCTCCAAGTGTTGCCATATCTTGTAATCTAACGGACTCAAATCTGGACTGGAGGAGGGCCAGTCTTTGTGCCGGATGAAGTCGATTTCACGCGCCGCCAGCCAGTCTTGTGTGCTTTTCGCTCTATGAGCTGGCGCAGAATCTTGTTGGAATACCCAGTGCCTGCTATTAAACGTGGTATGAGAAACAGGTTCCACAAGGTTCTTGAGGACTGTATTTTGATACACAACTGCATTCGTTTTTACGCCTTTCTCACAAAAATGTACCTCAGTTAAGCCCCAATAAGAGACTCCCAACCAAACCATGAGCGAGGATGGAAAATGACCTCGTCGGACACGCGGAATACGGTTGCTCGCTTCTTCACTGCTGTGTGCGTACACCTTATCATTTTGTTTGTTGTAGCTCTCTTCCACGGTGAAAATTTTTTCGTCCGAAAAAAGAATTTCCCGATGCTTTTTTCCCGCGTACCGCTTCAACAAAGCGCGGCATCTCTTCAGTCTCAGGTCCATTAAACGAGCGTCCAAACGATGTCCTGTTTTTCTTCGATATGCCCTAAGCCCTAAGTCTTCATTTAACACCCTTTTCACCGTGGTCATGCTTAACCCCATCTGAAGGGCCAACAGTTTCTGCTTACGTATGGGATTTCTTTGAATTCGCGCCTTCACAGCTTTTATCACTGCTGGAGTCCTAACAGAGCGAGGGCGACCACTTCTTGACCTGTCATCTACACTAGAGTCTTCATTGTATCGTTTTATGGTACGATAAACGAATCTTTTGGTTATATTCAAATTTTTCAGTAAGTCGAAAATCTGAATTGGCGCGTAACCGCAACGATGCAACGCAATTACTGCGACACGGTCTTCAATAAGTGTCCACTCCATATTTAAAAATGAGGAAAATTCTAAAAAGTACACATTTTTATTTTCACGAAAAATTCGAAATTCGAATTCAATAAACTTTTTTGTGGCCAGCGTTCTAAATTCAAAAAGTTTTTATTGTGTGACAGAACTTATGACCTGACTGTGTATGTCTTGTTGCCTAAGAACGTTTAGACAACTCGTTAAACGTTTCGTTCACCCACTTTTCTGACGGAATTTTAGTTACTTGGTTAAACTTCGGTATTTAATTAACGGTCTAGAGAGTTAGTTAAGTGTCTGATTTAACCAACTAACTGCTACATAGATATATTCTGCAACAGTGTTCAATCATTGAGTAAAACTATCATAAGGAGGTTTGAAGCATCTCCTATAATGATGGATGACTCAGTTGATGGTAATGTAGGCGGAGGTATGCGTGAGCACTGAAATATTACTACATTTGTCTGTGGCTTATCTTAAATTTGATTATTTTTTTGTGTTGTCTATCAGTTTGTTAACTATAGCTTGTCAAATTCGTACGTAGCACTCCAATGGTCTGCGGGCGACGGGACGGAAGACGCGGGGGCGGGAAAGAAGAGCGCGGGCGGTTCCTACTACGCGCCCCGCCGCCCGCGCTCTTCTTTCCCGCCCTCGCAGCCCCCGCATCTTTCGTCCCCCGTCGCCCGCAGACCATGGGAGTGCTAAGTGCGAATTTTACAAGCTCTAAATGGGGTTGCTTATTATTAATAATAATAATAACTGTAAGCTTTCCATGAGAATAATAAAATAAATAGATCTACATAGCACAACCGGAAATATCAATGAAAATTAATAAATGACGACCTCCGTGGCGATGTGGTTGTGGCTCTGCCTACCAAGGATCAAAGTTCAAATGTCTTTATTGCTCTAGTAGATATTTACATATACTTGGCAAACGTAATTTTTTGCCTCTTCACTACATTGGACCACTGTGAGAGAAAAATAATACCATGCGTCCCGAGTTCAATCCCTGGCTGGGGCAAAAGGAAAAAAAAAAACAGGTCTTGGATGTTTATATGTGTGTGACGTCACTGTTTCTAGTTCCCACGACACAGAGTGCCCTACTGTGGGGCCAGAAGCAATGTATGTTCAGCATGTAAATGTTCATGGTTATGCTTTCGCTGCGTATTGTAGATATACATATGATTCTAGTCGAGCTCCGTGGTCTAGTGGTTTCACGCTCGCTTCTCACGCTGGAGATGCGGGTTCGGTACCGGTGCTGACCATGTACCAATGGGACAAGGAATTTGTCTGAGGTACATTACACGGACGTTCTAACGGTGGTGGAAAACCTTCAATCTTCATAGCGCGGCGATGGGGTAGCCCCCTGTAAGTTGTATTCTCCGCCACCCCGTTTGGGAAAAGACGTGACGCTATGTTAGTTTTGTATTTTTTTGTTCTGTTTGATTTAGATGTGGTGTACTTTATGGTATACTTGAGTAGCTTCCCACTCAAGTATATTTGATTTATTTATTCCTTGTCGTGTGAGGATACGAACCTAACCAGAACCTAACAGAAAACAACCAGGATAAAATTTAGTAGTAACAGTTTATTAGAAGTATAGTATTTACAGTGAAGACGATAAAAAAATGATACGAAGATGAGAATGAATGAGATGAGAACAGGTTTTATAAAAGACAAATTAAGTATAAAAAGGAAGCGGAGGACACGTAGAGTAGAAGACCGGTGGGGTTAGTGACCAGGATGCAGGTGTATTTGTTGTTGTAGATGTTGAAATCGTCGTTGTAGGAACGGTAGCGGGCGTACTTGTAGTTATGGCTCGCTGGATCCCGTTGTAGAAATCGTCGTTGTAGGAACGGTAGCGGCGTAGGCACGGCTCGCAGGATCCCGTTGTAGAAATCGTCGTTGTAGGAACGGTAGCGGCGTACTTGTAGTTATGGCTCGCTGGATCCCGTTGTAGAAATCGTCGTTGTAGGAACGGTAGCGGCGTAGGCACGGCTCGCAGAATCCCGTTGTAGAAATCTTCGTTGTAGGAACGGTAGCGGCGTAGGCACGGCTCGCAGAATCCCGTTGTTTGAAGATTTATTTGAAGGTTTTGAGGGAGTTTGAAGGCTCGCAGGATCCCAGGGTAGTGCGACCCCGGGATAAGGCCTTTAAGTGATACTTCTTGTTCAGAAGCTGACGTGAGACTCCAGAATTTCAGAAATGTTCCGCTTTTATACCCTTTTTGGAGAGTTCTAAAAATTATTTAAATTAAACGTAATTTTTGTGAGTGGCCAAGAGAGAAAGAGTATTTTTGTAAAAGTATTAAAGCAAACATATCAGACCGCTAACTAGTTTGAATGGGCATTGCCATGACAACCAGATAAACAAAGACGTCAACAAACGTCAAAGTTTAGTTTCAGGCTACGACGATACGATAAACAATAATAAAAACATGAAGTAAATTACATAACAGCGAAAGAAAAAAAAGTAGCGCACCAGCGCGCACGAAGCCCGAGATTGCAGAGTTTCGGAGAAAGCCAAAAACAAGGTCACCAAAGGTAAACCCCTTCCCTATCGATTTACAAGAGCTGATAGTATAAAAATACAAAGCAAAAATGATTTGCTAATGTATTCTTATGGTTTAAAACATTACAGGGTCCTATGGAAATAAAAGTGATGACCAATATCAGACTGTACAGCATGAATGCATGACAGAGCAAGGTACCCTGAAGGACAAACAAAAAAGACTGATGGTGGAGCTGGAGCTGAGGGATAGGAAGCAAGAATAGCATGTAAGTAGCGTAACACTACATCCTTATAATCATAATAATAATAATAATGATAATAAGCGTTTATTTCAGTTAAGGTACCCATAGTAAAATAATAAGCAGTACAATACACAGTCATAATTAGAGTCATAGTATTAAAATTAAAGTTAAAAGAAAATTTATGGCATTTCAAAATGCACTAATAATAATTATATATATACATATAAACTTAAAACTTTAACAAGCCTATTTTCGGTTGGCACTCATGTGCAGTGAGAGCCATTGATTGTTTAGTGAACTGCAGATATCATAACGTTCAGTTCAGCACGCAATATTGCATTTCCAGTGCTTCTCAGGCCCTCCCACGCGGTAGCCTGGACCTCAGGACGGCGAAGAAATCGGGGACTCTCGCGTCATGCTCTTACGCACTACAGAATCGCGGCCGTCTGAGGAGAATGCGGAATGCATCGTTGTATTGAATCCTCAGGGTATTATACGCTTTCTCGTGTAGTTGATCGACGGGTGGCATGTGTACAGATTTTGGCAATATGCCTTAAAAAGGGTGACTTTAACCTCCTGGTTACACCTGTGGAATCTGCGTGCAAGCATGTTGCATCTGACTGAGAGAGCACTCCTTTCCTGTTCAATGCCACCATCATCTCTGAGATCCTCTGTCAGTATGTGGCCAAGATACTTGACTTGAAACGCTCCACAATACGAACCGAAGAACCATTCAGAATAATCTGGGGCACCCTCTCCAGTCCTCTACCCTCCCTAATAATCATCGTGTCCGTGTTTAGGGTTCCGTACCCGAAGGGTGCCAAACGCGAACCTATTACTAAGCCTCCGCTGTCCGTCTGTCAACCGAAATAGGTAGAGAGCTGAAATTTTCACAGAATGCGCATTTCTGTTGCCGCAACAGCAATAAATAATGAAACATGCCGATTTTCAAAAATTAAAAGAAGTGCCCATAGAAGAAATTATTGGTATGGCCATTTTCTTAGCCATTTTGTTTTATTTGTTTATCGGTGAAAGATTTTTAATTGCAGGTATTGAGTTTTGTGCTTATTTAGTTGTCATTATATGATTAATAATTGCTCATTTGAATTATAATAAATAATATTGTTTAATATTTATGCTTCGGAACGCACCTTTTTTCGTTGCGTGACTGATTAAGGGACGAAGTGATTCGGGGATCAATTCGTCGCATTCGGAGAGCGACCCTTCGTGTCGGCAAGCAACACGACGGCGACAGCATCGGGCTTCGACGAGAGTAAGATTCGACTCCTCTCCCCCCACCCTTGTGCTCCTCATCCCGTGTTCCTGCCTCGAATTGAGCTTTCGAATTCCGGTCCACGGCGTCAAAGGTCAGTACTCCTGGTGAAAGCCAACCCTACCAAGACTCCACGCCCTGTCGGTTAAGGCGTGGAATTTAATCATTTTGGTAGCAGGCGCGGTTTCCTAGTAGGAAATCGATTCACGGACGGTTGTAGGGTTGTTTTTTTGCCACATTGTAGTTGGGAGAAAAGGGTATCTCAGATTGGTCGGCAATCAGTTTGTGAGTGAGTCTTGTGGTCGGTATACCACAATTAAAGTTCATTTTCGGTTAGTGAACGTATAATTGACGATTTGGTTAACAATTATTATAAAGTTGTAGTCGGAAACTACTCGGTGTGCATAAGGAACAGTCATTCGGTCGGACTATAGTATTGCAGTCGGGTTCCATAGTATTGCAGTGTTATTTCGGATTACAGAGCAGGGTCAGGCTATTTAAGGGGTATTAAGCTGATTTTGCTGACCTCAAAAGAAGTGTGGGTCATATCGGAGGGGCCACTTCTAGAAAAATAGTTGTTTTTTTATAATACCTTTTTGTGTGTTATTTGTATTGTACCATATGGTGGCATTCTCTAATTGATTTAGAGTGTATAGTTATAAGGTGTATGTCCACAGGGCGACCATATTAAATAATTTTTAGGATTTAATTGTTTTAGTGGTTGCCTTAGTTTTGACAACTTAGTTTTAATTTCTGTGCCCAGCGCTGACGGGCAAGTGCTGGTCTCTGGCTATACTTATTTCGGTAGTGAAGTATAAGACCAGAATCTATTAAATCGGTAAACATGGCATCTTCGCCCTTGACGGTACTGCGGCATGGTGTCCGTGAGGAAATGAGATGTCTCGCCCATACTCATAAGTATGTGGAGCGAACAGATATGGATGATGTCCTGCTCAAGCGTCTGGAGGACGCAATGACACGCGTCGGGAAGGTGTGTCGGCTGGCTGCGGAGGCTGAAGCTCTCGGGCTTACTGATGAAGCCTCGGTGGCTGCAGTGAAACAGCTCTGCGCGGATGCTGACCAAGCGATGGAATGCTTGGGTGACATCGAGCGTCGCGCGGAGAAAATTAAGCGGTCACGAAGGAATGACCGTGGGGAGGGTAACGGAGACCCACCCCCGAAGGGTGTTGTTGGACGGCTGCCACACCTGGAGATTCCGGCCTTCAGTGGGGCAATTGATGAGTGGCCGGCCTTCATCAATTTATTTGATAGCTTGGTCCACGGTCGGGACGACCTGGACAACGCCTACAAGTTGGCCCAACTATTGATGGCTCTGCGGCGTGAACCGAAGGAGTTGGTCGGTCACCTAACGGTCACGGCGGGCAATTATGAGATAGCCAGGTCCATATTGTTTGACCGCTACCAAACCAAACGGCGGTTGGTTGATGCGCAGCTGGGGAAGCTGTTTAGCATCCCTAAAGTAACCCGGGATGTTGACATCCGAGTACAGGTGCTCAACCCTGTGCTGGTGGCCACGAAGGCCCTTCAGAACCTTGGTCTTCCGGTAGACCAATGGTCATACATTGTTTTGTATATGGTTTTGTCACGGTTGCCTGCAGCTGTTCAAAGTCGGTTTGAACAGCTGCATGGGGGCAGTAGCACGGAACTGCCCACGCTCGTCCAATTGACGGATTTTTTGGAGGGTGAATGCAGGCGATGTGACACACTGGACACGGAGGTCAGTGTGCAGCATCAACCTGCGCCGATGCGGGAGGGGCCGCGCCCCCCGCCCCCACGGGGGGGTGGGCGGTCTAAACAATTTGGCGTTTTGAATGCCGCGCCGTCGGGTGACGGCTGTGTGCACTGCGACAGTGCCGGTCATGAAGTGACCAGTTGCGCCAACTTTAAGGCGCTCGGGGTAGCTGCCCTCAGGAAGATAGTCTTCCGCCAACGATTGTGTTTCGGTTGTTTGGGGCCGCACACGCTGAGCGAGTGCTCGCGCGCGTTCCCCTGTGAGTGCTGTGGTGGCAAGCACCACATCGTGTTGTGCCTGAATACGAGTCGCTCGGCCACATGTCGGTTTCGGGTATCGACTGGAAGCGTGAAGACCACTGCTTCCTGCCCCATCACGCGGTCTTGAGGACCCTGGAGGGCAAAATACGGGTAGTGTTCGATGGATCGGCATCAACATCTAACGGCATGAACCTGAACCAGTGTTTGCATTAAGGGCCGAAGTTGAACCATGACATCGCGGATGTTATCACACGGTTCCGTCGACACAATGTTGTGTTTGTAGCTGACATCCGGATGATGTTTAGACAGACGGTCATTCACCCTGACGATAGACGGTATCAGCTGATACTGTGGCGAGAGAGCCCAGATCAGCCCATCAAGGTGTACGAGCTGAACACCAACACGTACGGGCTACGGTCTAGTCCTTATTTGGCGATTCGCACTCTGCGGGAGTTAGCGGATCGAGAACGGTTAAATTTCCCTAGAGGAGCAGCAATCCTGGAGCAGGATCTCTACGTGGACAATATCTGTACCGGTGCTGATTCCGTAGAGGTGGCGCTCGCTCGTCGGGACGAGCTAGTTGAGCTCCTACGGGGTGGAGGTTACGAGCTCCAGAAATGGATGTCGAACTCTCCAGAGTTACTGTCTGGTCTTCCGGATGACTACCAGCAGGATCCCCACATTTTTGAAAACTTGGAAAATCCAAATATGTTGTCGGTATTAGGCGTCCAGTACCAGCCGGTGTCAGACATGTTTTCGTATCGGGTCGAGTTGGACTCCCCGAAGGTTTGGACGAAACGGAACGTCCTTTCAACGGTGGCTAGGACATTTGATCCAAACGGGTGGATCACCCCGGTAACAGTTCAGCTCAAGTGTTTTATGCAGCAATTGTGGTCTGCTGAGCTGAAATGGGACGACCCGATCGGCGGGTCATTGAGCTCAGAGTGGGACTCGTTCTTTTCGACCCTCCCTGGCATCAATCGGATCTCACTGCCACGGAGGTTGGTCCCCACCAAACGATACACCGCCACCCTGCATGGGTTTTGCGACGCCTCGGAGAAGGGCTACGGAGCTGCGGTATATCTGCGTACGGTCGACTCCTCGCGGGAGGTTGATGTGCGGTTGGTCATGGCCAAGAGCAAGGTTGCGCCGTTGCGCACTCGCCTGACCATTCCCAAATTAGAGCTTTCGGGAGCGGCTCTCCTGACTCGTCTGCTCAACCACACGATGACGGTTCTTTGTGGGTCAATAGCGTTAGAAGATACGGTCTACGCTTGGACGGACAGCCAGATCGTGTTATGCTGGCTGAAGGCTTCAGTTCACAAGCTGGAGATTTTTGTGGCGAATCGGGTTTCGCAGATTTTGAATTCGGAGGTTCCCTTAATCTGGAGACATGTTCCAGGGGAAATGAACCCAGCAGACTGTGCGTCTCGTGGGTGTCACGCTCCGGAGTTGGTTGGACATCCCTTGTGGTGGGGTCCAAAATGGTTGACTCAAGCCGAATCGGATTGGCCAATGAGTCCACGCGTTACCTCGGCGAACGGCGCCTTGACAGTCGGTGTCTGTATGACGCAACCAGAGCCGGAAGAGGAGTTCAGCCTGCTGGAACGGTACAGCTCGCTCGACAAGCTGGTCAATGTGACCGCCTGGATCTTCCGATTTGCGCGGAATTGTCGCAATTCTGAGGCGCAACGGGTGCGGATACAGGTCCTGACACCACGGGAACGGAACCATGCGTTGTTTGCATTGGTACGGAACGTGCAGACGGTGCACTTTAAGTCCGAATTGGACATTCTGAGACGCGGACGCGTCCAACTGAAGGGAGCTGTGGCTCGGCTCAACCCGTTTATTGACCCTCAAGGATTGCTGAGGGTAGGAGGTCGGCTGCGGAATGCCAACCTGCCTTATGCGGCTCGCCACCCGTTGTTACTCCCTAGGAAAGGGAAGTTGGTCGAACTGTTGATACAGGATCGACACATTCGGAATGGGCATATCGGATGCCACGCCTTGATGGCGTTTCTCCAGCGCGAGTTCTGGATTCTATCGGGAAGACGCTTAGTGCGTAGCGTCGTATTTCGGTGCCTGCCTTGTTATCGGGCCAAGGCGGCTACGATGCAGCCCCAGATGGGCGATTTGCCCTCGGATAGGGTTAACGAAATCCGGCCCTTTGCGGGTGTCGGAACGGATTTCGCGGCATCATTCATGGTCAAGTCTTCACAGCTACGGAACGCCAGATTAGTGAAGGCATACCTGTGCGTCTTCGTGTGCTTGGCCACGAAGGTAGTCCACTTGGAGGTGGTCAGTGACCTCACTACAGAGGCATTTATCGCATGTCTAGATCGGTTCGTCTCACGAAGGGGCCTCCCGACATTAATCCGTTCGGACAACGGCACAAATTTTGTCGGAGCCAGGCGATATCTGCAGGAGGTCACTCAATTCCTGAACGGCAACCAGGACGCCATCGGTACGGCTTGCTCCCGACGAGGGATTGAATGGGTTTTCAGTCCGCCGGGATGTCCTCATTGGGGAGGAATTTTTGAGGCTGCGGTTAAATCGGCTAAGTCGCACCTGACGAGGATCATCGGTGAGACCTCTCTACACTTTGAAGAGCTTGCGACGCTGTTCTGTACAATTGAAATGACACTGAACTCGCGTCCGTTGTGCCCGCTCAGTTCGGATCCAAATGATTTGGAAGCGTTGACGCCAGGTCACTTTCTGATAGGTCAGCCCCTTAACGCCCTGCCAGAATACCCATTCGGTGATGTTAGGTTAAGTCGGTTAACTAGGTGGCAGATGTTGCAGCAGATGGCTCAAGATTTTTGGAAACGGTGGTCCCTTGAGTACTTGCACATCTTGCAGCAGCGCCTTAAGTGGACTGACCGGACGAGCCACCCTCAAGTCGGTGATTTGGTGCTGATTAAGGATGCGAACCTGCCATCATTGAGATGGAGACGAGGACTGATCGTCAAATTGTACACGGGTCGGGATGGCACGCCTCGATCAGCAGAAGTCAAGGTGGGGGACTCGGTCCTCAAGAGAGCGGTCGCAACACTTTCTCGCCTTCCTATTGATTAGGGACAGGTTCGGCCCTGTCCGGGCGGGTGACTGTTTAATATTTATGCTTCGGAACGCACCTTTTTTCATTGCGTGACTCGGACCGCGAGTGATCGGAACGGAACTAGCAGCTGTCACTTGTATAGAAACGTGATGGCGAGTTAGAGGTTACTTTTTTGCACATGGCATTCGGGCCTTGGCTGTATTTTTATTAGTAATAATTGTCTAACACAGGTGTCGGGCCTGGTCGGAGTGTTAATTTGTAATAATCATCACAGAACAATCGTCCAATCGTCGGGAAATAAGTAGATTCACGTCATCGGAGTGAGTGCTTCGTGTTGTGAAGGGACGAAGTGATTCAGGGATCAATTCGTCGCATTCGGACAGCGACCCTTCGTGTCGGCAATCAACACGACGGCGACAACATCGGGCTACGACGAGAGTAAGATTCGACTCCTCTCCCCTCACCCCCCTTGTGCTCCTCATCCCGTGTTCCTGCCTCGAATTGAGCTTTCGAATTCCGGTCCACGGCGTCAAAGGTCAGTACTCCTGGTGAAAACCAACCCTACCAAGATTCCACGCCCTGTCGGTTAAGGCGTGGAATTTAATCAAATATTAAGATTTTTATCATATTAGATTTGATTTCTTTATATAAGTTATTCAATTTCTATCCACTTCCGGTTTCAATGAGCAAATAGTTTCGTTAACCTGAGTACCTAGTTTAATACTTACATACTACATACATAAAACTATTTTTCAATGTTTCTATTTACGGCCTTGAATGTAGTCCTAGACAGTATTTAATATTTTATTAATAAAAATTAAATAGGTATATGTACCCGTACAAAAGACTGTCATTTTACGTTTTTCCTTGTACAATGGTACGGAACCCTTCATGTGCGGGTCCGATCCTACTCGCACTTGACCGGTTTTATTAAGAGATGAACTTACTACACTCACTGACGCGATGTGATGTGTTTATTCCTACTGGTTGATTATGAGTACAGAACATTCAAACAGCGTAAGGCCAGACAACGACAAGCATCACAAGCATGCGTGGTTTGGGTAACAAGTCCTTTTGGATCCTCCAAGTCCGATTGTATAGAATGGATCATGTCGTGCAAGCGTCTTGTCGTGTCACTCGCCGCCACGTGTATCGCACCGCAGTCCAACACGTGTGTCCCCCCACTCACCTCCACTCGTGTACCGCCAACTACCGAAATAAGTGCTCAGAGAAAAACTCTGTTGTTCTCCGACAAATTAGCTGCAGGACTTGGACCTCTACTATATTACCGGCTTTACCAAAAATTAACGAACATTTGCTGTCCAAATAGTTCATTTGTAGATCTTGTAAATAAAATTAGACGTGGTATCTATGATGGTATCATTATGGTGGGAAATCGTTCAAATGTTAGTTGGAACGATTTGAATAAAAGTGTTGAACACTTCTAGACTTACATATAAGAATGAAATGCAAATTTATAGTATGCAATTTTCCACAGATCAATTTTCCATATGCCTGTCATTTGACAAAACAACAAATCTGTACATAGAATGAATATTCATTTATTTAATTTAACTTGTCATCACAGTGATGCTATTTCATATTTCGACATGAATAATTTTATTCATTACTCCAAAAATTCCAAATGTCTTTATTACTGTAGATATTTACATATGTACTTAGCAATCGTCATTTTTGCCACTTCTCTACATTGGACCACTGTGGGAGTAGAAGGGTGTAGAAACTCCCACAGATTGATTTTTAGATCTCTTTTTAAAAAATTGTTTATGCTTAACTAATACAAAATATAATATTTAGTCATTATCATAATTAATAAGCAGGAATAAATAATTACAAAATTATTAACAGCAAGGTCTGTGTTGAGCCAGATTAACCCCATACAGTCCCATCATTTAAGTAATCTTGAACATTGTAATATCCCTTTTTCGACAAAGTCGCTTTAACATGGTTTTTAAATTGCTCAAATGGCAATTTCAAAATCTCCAGAGGTATCTTGTTGTAGTAGAGAATGCATTGACCCTCGAAAGAATTGCAAACCTTCGCGAGTCTAAACCGGGGCGCAAGTAGTCTGTGATTATTTCTTAGGTTAACATTACAGCTGTCGCTAAGTTTGGGAAATTTTGTAAGGTTCTTGCGAATATACATTATATTTTCGAAAATAAATTGACTACCTACAGTTAGTATGTCAATTTATTTAAAAAGCTCTCTTACCAGTCTGTGCTTTTTAAATTATAAAAAGCTCGAATAGCTCTTTTCTGTAAAATAAAAATAGTTTGAATATCCGCTGCTTTCCCCCACAACAAGATACTGTAAGGTTCGATATTTGTCTATGCGATAATCTTGTATACGGGCCTCTTTAGAGTGGGTGTTCACTTTGACACTGTTACGTAATTTGTAATGAAAAAAAGAAAGAGGCTTGGATGTGAAAAGTCAATGTGACACACTTCACCTTAGGCTTCGGCCAGCGACTGAGCTAAATTATATAGTTAGGATTGGCGTAATGGCTATCGAGCCAGTTTGATCCCTTTTATACAATTTGTGACCATACATGATAAATAAAAACACAAGTCAAGTCAAGTCAAGTCTTTATATTATATATTTCAAGTATAGGTAGTGCTGCGAGAAGTGCTCAAGACCCTACAATACCATAGGACATGACAGTATGAAAGTAATAACTTTAATCTGACTCAGGATTCGTTGTACTTGTCTAATAAAATATAGAAAAATAGTAGCTACATTGTTAGCATATAATATATGCGACGCAGCTATAGTTAGTTTTAACCTAGTTCAACTTTACATCAGCTTTTTTTGTCGAATAGACTAATCAGAAAGCTGCTTATGTTAAGGGTAAGATGACATTCACCCCTATTGGGAATTCAACGGTTAATAATATTTTGCATGCAACATTCGAATCTGTTCCAAGTTATTTAAATTAGTTCCTATGACAATAGAGGAAATCTCTAGCGTACAAGAGCCACTAAATATATCAAAGGGTAAGCCGCACTTAAATATAACCGATCAAAACATCCAGTGGCTACCTGGCAAAGAACTTGAATTATTTATAAAAAAATCTGACATGGATGTTATTTGTGTTACAGAACACTGGTGAAAGGAAAATATGATGTCTTTTAACATAAATAATTACAAAATTGTCAGTTGTTACAATAGAATGACTGCTGATAGAGGTGGTTCTTTAATCTTAGTAAAAAATTATATTAAGGAGAAACAACGGAAAGATATTCTTGCATTTCCCTGAAAACTTTATCATTAAAGCACGTTTACCCATATGCAGAAACAAAACAAACTGCCACTGCGGAGCTTTGGCAAACACTTAGATTATAAAGTACCTCGGCATCATACTCGACCAAAATCTTAATTTCAGAAAACATATTGAGACACTAAGCACCAAAATACGTAAATTAATCTACATTTTCAAAGGTTTGAGACATGTGGCTAAACCTAATCTTCTCAAAAATATCTATATTGCCCTATGTGAATCTCTGCTGCGATATTGCATCACATGTTGGGCACATAAAACAACGATGCTCATCCTAGAACGTGCCCAAAGAGCTGTGCTGAAGGTGTGCACCTTTAAACCCTTTCTTTTCCCTACCTATGAACTCTATAGTTATCGTGAGATTCTGACAGTCAGACAACTTTCTATTCTAAGTTTAATTGTAATGCAACATAAAAATATTGACTTTAAAACTATCTCCAAACGCCGTAAAGACATTGTTTGTGATTTAGTAACCGTTCACACATGTTTTATGAATAGATTTTCCATATTTCTAGAACCCTTCCTATATAACATAATAAACAAAATTCATAATATTTACCCGATCAACCTGTCTCATTGTAAACATGAGGTATCTAACTGGCTGCAATCTAACACCTATGAAGAAACTGAAAACATTCTTCAAACATTATTCTAATAATAGTTATTTTAAAATATTAATTAAATACTGACGATAAGTATTTAGCACACTTTCACTCACTACTCACTACAAAATACATACACTCACTACACCAACCCTCACACAAACATAAACACAACACAACATATTGTTTTTTTTCTTTTCTTTTATTTTATATCCGTGTGTTTACTAATGTTGATAATAACCGTAAATCCGTAAAATAACTTGTTTAATTTCTGGTCATGTGTAATTAGGGAAGAGCGCCCTACTCATTCCAAAACACTGGGTTCACCCTTCTTTGGGGAGTAGAGACTCACCATTTTGTTATTTGTAAGAATCTGTACACGTATTACTGAATAAACTATTATTATTATAATATATTATTATTAATTACTGTTGGAAGACAAATAGAGGTATCCTGTGTTGAGTTAGATAGCCATATTATTGTTTGTGTATACATGCCTCCGAGGGATGAAAAAGGCCATGGCAATTTTTAAATATTTGAGAAAATTATGGAGCAAGCCCTCACTAAACTATGTAATTATTGAAAAAAGTTAATTATTTATGGGGATCTTAATGTAGCTTTGCTTGTAGGAACAACAATGAAACAACGAATAATAGCGTTATTCAAATAATTTAATTTATTTCATGTATTTTTAGAGCCGACTAGAATTACACATACCAACCAAATTTGCTTAGATAACGTTTTTTGTGACTGCGCATTCACAAGTAAAAATAAAAATAACTAACTGCTTACCCTCCGATCACAGTGGTCAAACAGTTTTATTCCCAATTTGTTATAATTGATACATAGATAAAAACTGAACCATTCAAACACACCTTCACATACCCTCTCTCTCACACATACACACAAACACATCCTCGCACACACACACATACACCAGCATGTTAGATTTAAACTAAGTTATAAATAAATTTTTAGCAATTTGTTCAACTGATCTTAAGCTGTGGAAGAGCATGATTCCCTGGCACAGGTATTTCATACTTAAAAGGGGATCCCAGCAAAAGTGTATTTTTAAATGTAAGCATTGTTTGGATGAAAAAATATTTTGTATTGTATCGTATTTTTAGTAAGAATAAGACGGATCCATCATTTTTTAGGCCTATTATATCCCATAGACTATAGACATATACGAAAAACTTAGATATAAATTTGCCAGCACCGGATTTTAATGAAACAAAATCTACTCAGACTTCTTCAACATTATTCGGACAAAATTCAATAAAGTTTTAAATTAAAGAAAGTCAGTGACTACAACGGTAAATCTAAAGTTAATGACTGAGCAACGTTTGGAATTCGTAAAAGTAGAGTTACCTTTATGAACAAAAAACCTATAACATTCATAGAAAATTTCATGACTATGTTTAAAATACTCCAAAACTTTCAAGTTGGTTTGTAGAACTGCAAAAACTTTAAACACCAATAGAAAAATACAAAATTCAAATAATAGAACGAAAACAGTTTGGCAAATAATAAACCGTGAAACTGGCACAGTTATACCAAGGGACAATGATTTCTGTCATCGCCAAGATAGATGATAATGTTGTTAATTAAATCCAACGCTGAGATTGCTTGAGCTTTCGAAACATTCTTCACCAATGTAGCCTTACTCACAACAGAGTGTATTAATTTATTTACCTAAGAAGCAGAGACTTTCTTAAAAACCAACACCTGCGTCAGTAATGTATTTAAAAACTTCATCATGTATATCCCCAGGACATTGTCAAAACGTTTAGATAACCTAATTAAAACATACTGAATACATTTGGGGTATATCAGTCAAAGTTATTGGTTCGGTATTTCTAGTTATAGCCCCCACACTTAGCTTACATATTCAAAAAATGTGTTGACATGTAACACAGTAAACTGATACCTCTGTTCAAGTCGGGAGACTTGAAATTCTTCAAATTTCACACCAATATCTGTTCTTCCAGCACTAAGTAAAATATTTGAAAAGATTATACTCAATCAAATGCTCTCACACTTCAACCGTTCAAAACAACTCCACACCAAACAATACGTTTTCACTAGGGGTAAATCGACTACGGAAGCATGTTTTACCCTTAAATCTCATATTTATTCCGCACAGGATGCTATCGGAGTTTTTGCGATCTGTCGAAGGCATTTGATTGTGCTGATCATAATACGTTTTAATGAAATTAAATCATTACGGAGTTACAAATTTTAAAGACAAAAAGAAGATTTTGATAATGTTAATGGTGTATTGTCTTTAACCTTGAATTGGTTCACAGTTCATAATTTATTGTTAAACGCTGGTAAAACCTCAAGTTCTCACTTCCAAATGTCAGGCAAGTTGAGACCAGTTTAGTGTTAGACAGCAACATGTTAGAAGTAGTAAATGATGCGAAGTTTCTTGGAATAACTATTAACAGCAAATTGCAGTGGGGACCCCACATAGATAGCTAGTAAATTAACTTATGCGGCTTACGCTGTTAGGAACATCAGACAAAACACGGATGTGGCTACATCTAGGCTAGTTATTTAAGTTACTTTCATAGTGCCATGTCCTATTTTTATTTTACAGAAAAGAGCTATTCGAGCAATTTATAATTTAAAACGAACAGAATATTTAAGAGAGTTTTTTAAAGAAATTGACATATTAACTTGAGGCCAGAAATTTAAACAAACAACTGTCATTTTCTAGAACAAAACCGTTGACTTTGACATTAATTTTATACTTTTTGTACTGGAAAATGACAGTTGTTTGTTTAAATTTCTGGCCTCAAATTTAAAATCCTGTCAATTTATTTTCGAAAATATAATTTATTATATATAAAGTATTATAGCCTTACAACATTTTCCAAATTAGGGATAGCTGTAATGTTAACCTACGAAATAATCACAGACTAGTTGCGCCCCGGTTTAGACTCGCGAACTTTAGCAATTCTTTCAAGGAATGTATTCTCTACTACAATAAAATACAAAAAATGACGTTTGCTAAGTATATGTAAATATCTACAGTAATAAAGAACTTTGACTTTGTCTTTGTGTTGTCTTTTCAGTGTGCATCGCCCGTTAGGTGACGGAACAAAAAGCAGAGAAACCACGATATCATGCCCCGCCCCACTCGCCAGCGAGACATCGAGCGTACTTACGACGCGAGTGAGCGTGACAGCGTACCCATTGAATAGTGGAGGGGCGCGCCATGTTATCGTTGAGTATCTCTACCTAGCTATTCATTATCAATGTCCCTTATGACGGCTCATCATCCGCCTAACATGTGTTAACATGTAGTTTGTCATGTAGACAGGTACATGCAGTGAGCGCCAAGCCTCCTTGGCTCTGAGCAAGATGTCACCCCACCTTACCCAATGCGAGAAAGAGAGGTCGCTCGCAAGAGCAAGAGCCAAGAAACTTCGCGCGGATGGTTTATCACTGATAAGTGATAAACAATGCGTAAGATTACAGTCAGTTCGCATTATGTCGGCCCGACAATTTTGCCTCCTCAAGTCGGTTGGGCTTAATGCGTAGAGGATGTTTTTATTATAATTATATGTGTTATTAGAGTACATTCCAAAATGTTTGCTAACATTATTATAAAGATAAGGTCCTAGAAATTTGAAAAATCAATGCATACATTTTGTGCGAACTAATACAAAAGTCCGAAAAAAGTTATCTCTTCTTTTTTTAGAAATGGTGTTATTTTGATATTTATGTGAGGAATTGGTTCTGTGTTGTTTCAGAATGATGCTTTGTTTGAACAGTTGTCTTACAGAAATTATACAACTTAGTTGTAGGGAAATAAAATGGTTTCAATGTACGTAGAAACTTTCAAGACTGCTCTTTCAGCCCGCTTAAGTTGTAGTGGTGTAGTCTTATGTGTGCCTCCCCAACAGGAGGTGCAGTATCGCAAGAGTGATTCGCATAAAGCCACATATCCTTTTCATAAGGCGCGACCCAGCCATATCTGAGTCCTTATAATATATGAATCAGTTTTATAACCTTGGAGCTTAGCGTCTGTATGTGGTTTTGAAAATTAAGGTTACTGTCTAGCATGATACCGAGATATCTGGCTGAGGGAGTTCGTTCAAGGGGCCCACAATTGCAGGGACCAGTAGACAAGTTCAGCACAAGTATGAGCAACAAAGCTGAAATCACTTGATGGTTGAGTCGTGTTGTTAATCGAGAAAGTGATATATTTGGTTTTTGCAGTATTTAGGGTTCACATATTTAGTTGTAGCCAGTCTACAACAATATTGAAACTAGCTTGGGCATACGAATTTAATTCTTCCCAACATGACCCCAAGAAATTAATGCGGTATCATCGGCTATTATTTTGCATTTGGGGTAACTCAAGGCAACAGAGATCATTAATGTAGATAAAGTAGGTCCAAGTACTCTGCCTTGAGGGACACACCAGTAGGTTGGTTGAGTGCTACTTGTGTGTTCACCAATTTTTACACATTGTGACCTATTCCTTAATCTTGGCTCTGGATCTATTGATCAGTCAAAACTGTCTTTCAATTGCCTCATTATCTATATAGGTACATACTCGCATAAGTATTCTCTAGAAGTTGACGCAACTATTATAATCATTTCCCCGAGTAAAGACACGAGTACTACGTGCCGTGCGCCCCGTCAGCCTCATGCATGCATGCCTCTACGTAAATAATCTACAAAAATCCCGAATTATAAATTCCAGTGATCACTAAACTATACGTAATTACTTAATAGAGTTTACTTACACACTGTGTTATCTGCAAAACGTATCAACTTATTTACATCTGCTTTAATTACTAGTTCGCCGCTACCTCGCCGCGTGCGCACCCAACCCCGCAGGCTTGGCGGGGCCTGCCTACAGGCGCTACGACGCGACGCGGCGGCAGATGGTACATTTTGAGCCTGTTTCACAATGTCCGTATAATACTCCCCTGTGTATCAGATAAACCATCTCGTCGACCTCTGTGGCGTTCTGGCTAGAGTCTGCCTCCCAAGCGAGAGCTCCCGGACTCCAATCCCAGCTGGGGAGAAAAAGAAATTACCTTAGGTCAATTTCAATTTCTTAATTAATGGCGGCCTAACAGCTAGGTTAATTTCGCCAGTTTCACGTGTTTTTATAGATTTCTCTGTATTTGGACATGGGTCATTCGAGAACCAGGAAACTTTAGTGTTGATTTGTTGCTCCTTAGCACTACCCGGGAGTACGTGAAGGGCTGCAGGTACCAAGTATCTCCTTCTTTCTTCTCAAGGAAAACCTCAAGGTCTTGGATGTTTATATGTGTGTGATGTCGCTGTTTCTGGTTCTACGACACAATGTAAACTAGTATATGGTCATAAGTAGTGTATGTGCCTTTGTATAGGTAATAATGTTTATCTACAGACGTATCATAGGTTTTAGACCGGGGCATAGCACCACCACAGCACTACTCAAGGTAACTGACGATATCCAACTGGCAATGGATAAGAAGCAGCTGACAGTCCTGACTCTCCTAGACTTTAGCAGCGCCTTCAACTGCGTCGACTTCGATATGCTTGTTGAAATCTTAAAATCGCTTAACGTCTCTTCACACTCGGCTCGCTGGTTTGACTCTTACTTGAGAGACCGCCAGCAGCGCATCAAGTCTGAAGAGGTCACTACAGAATGGTGCAAGCTCTCTACAGGTGTTCCGCAGGGTGGCATCCTTTCCCCTCTTCTCTTCTCAGTTTTCATCCATTCCATCTCGGATGTATTGTCTTCCTCGTATCATCTTTATGCAGATGACCTTCAAATTTATCGGCATTTTCCCCTGTGTGATCTGACTTCGACTGTTGAGGCTTTGAATGCTGACCTCGACAACATCAGGAAATGGTCTCTTTCGTATGGGCTATTAGTCAACCCGGACAAGTCTCAGGTGATGATACTAGGTACACGGCACTTACTTGATTTGTTGCAGAATAAGTCCGTTGATCCCGTTCTATTTGACGGTACCATTGTCAAGTATAGCGAGAAAGCCAAAAATCTTGGCGTTGTTTTTGACAATCTATTATCCTGGTCGCCCCATGTTTGTGAGGTCAGCAGACGAGTCTTTGCATCCTTTCATTCTCTTCGGCGTTTGCAGTTCTTCCTGCCTAGGCAGACTAAAATCATGCTAGCTCAGACCCTTCTTCTGCCTTTAATAGACTACGCCGATGTTTGCTGGGCCAGTGCGAACGAAGTCCTTTTTCGGCTGGCAACCCCAGACCGAATAGCTGACGATGTAAACAGCAAAAAATTGCTTTTCTGCACGAGTAAACTTAATTTAAGTAGTAATTAGTGATTAAATTATGTGTAGATAAGAAACAGCTGTGCAAACATACAAGCTTTGGAAAAAACAAGACCGATTGTACCGGCCGATTGAACTGTCAAAATCAGTTCAAATAGCAACGACGTAAACGGGGGAAGTATCGTTTTATTTCTGTATTTATATCAATAATCTCACCTTTCACACCCGTAACAAACTAAACAAACCTTCATATAAGTGAAACACTTGCCGTACACTCACTCCGGTACCGTTTTGTCTCTCATTACTTGGCAAAAGCGGAAGCAAAGTTGAAGACGCAACATTCTGCCACATTCAACAAAAACACACACTTAACACCTTAATTTTGCAATAAACTCCCTAGTGTTCGCTAGTATTCCACCCGGTCATACACTGACACCTATTCGCGGTTTTTTTTCAGGCGAAAAAGGGTGCAATGCTGACCCGAAGCAAGATGAGCACACGCAATGTGGAGTTGAAGCTGAAAGCGACCTTGCTGGAGCTCAAGAAGAGCCAAGAGCTTTGTGAAATACTTCTACGAGAGCGAGATGAGTGTGAAGAGGAGATAGGAAAGCAAATTAGGAAAAATTCGGTGCTAAAAGAAGAGCTCAGTGAGTTGGACATCCAATGCCAGGATCTCAGTGCCCAGAGAGATGAACTACAACACCAAGTCGACTCATTTTACAAGTGTCATGATGTCCACCACGTAGCATTGCAACACATAAAATCACTTGAACAACAGCTTGCAGAGGCACACCACGAGCTTCAAGTTTTCAGCGAGCGGGAGGAACAGCGAGACAGTGCTACAACCAGGGCCTTGTATAATGAGGTCATGAGCCAAACTGGCATACCAACTATTGACCTAACAGCTTGTGATCTCACGTGTGATAGTCCTAATAGATCGCAATCAGTTACCACTATGAGCTGTAGTAAAAATAAATTAAAGAAATATGTTAAATTGAATAATTATATAAAAAAACACAAAAACTAGCTAATAGAAATAAAATATTTTGTAAAAATGTAAATTGTAGCAAGGAACGTGTCGAATTAATTAAGGAAATCGATGATTGTAGATTATGTTTGGAAAAAACTACAGAAAAGTACGAATGTGACACACGGCGACTCCAGTCAGATATGCATATTTTAAACTCATCATTACAAAGTATTACACGTAAATATGAGTCAGCACAATACGAAATTAAGGAACATGTGTCGGCTATGAATAGTTTGTTGGAGACGTGTAAGTATAATTATGACACTTTCATATCTTTGACCGACAATCACATCTGTGATTGTAAACAAGCTCCAGCGGACTGTTCCGTGCCGACCGTGTGTCCCGCCGAGCAGCCGGCCGAACAGCTGATACTGAGCCAGGCGCCGCCGTCAGTCGACTTGAGTACTAATAGTGTTATCAATAACGCCTCCTCTCGGACAAAGGATAGGTATATAATGTACAGCGATGAACTTGGAAAAAATATGGGTTTACAACTTAGTCAGCGCGTGGGCCAGGCAATATTAAATAACTGTATGCCTGCGCCACATATTCACAAATATTAAACAAAGTGTTGTCATCGCAGTTTTTAGAACCAACCACCCTAATTATTTTAATTGGTAGAAGGGAAAATGTATCTAAAAAACTAATTACTAAATACTTTTCCAAATTAAATTCTTTACAAAATGTAGATAGAATAATCTTGTTTGCGTTTCCCTTCAGCCAATCTTTGTCACAACATGAAAATCATATAAGACATGATTATAATACATTTATACACACATTGACATGTCGTCATACTGAAAAATTTCATTTCATAGACACCAATATTTGTATTGGAAAATGTTTTTATTTGACTAAGGATAGGTATTACCTATCTAGGTTTTATAGAAAACAGATAGCACAGTCACTATCTTATTTTATTTTGAACTCAGTCAAGTTTTTGACTAATGAAACGCCTGCTTCTATTGAGCAGTGTAATAATAATGACATGTACTCCTTGGAATCTGTTCCAAGCTCTTTAAATTAACCCATAGGACAACAGAGAGTAACTCTGGCAGTAATATTAATATTTGTATAAATATACCTTCATCTTGCCCATTAAATCAAGTTACTAGTAATGAAAAATGTAAAAGTAAGAATATTTTAAACGTGGTTCATCAAAATATACAGGGCATGTTAAGTAAAGAACTGGAAATTGAGTTATTCATGAAATGTAATAATATTGATATTTTATGTATAACAGAGCACTTTTTAAAGAGTTATCAGTTTATGTTCAACTTTAATATCCACCACGTTGCTAGTTCGTTCAACAGAAAAACAGCTGATCGCGGTGGCTCCTTAATACTTGTAAATAATAGTTTTAAATATAAGGAACGAGTTGACATAGTGAGCCTGTCTGTTGAGCGTACCATGGAAATAGCCTGTATTGAACTTGAACAACTTATTGTAATGAGCGTATACAGACCACCAGATTCATCCTTTGATTTATTCGAAAAGAAAATGGATGAAGTGTTGATTAAAATCAGCGATAAAAACAATTTTTTTATAATTTGTGGTGATTTTAATGTTAATCTGTTAGAGTATAATAATATTTGTACTAGATTAAAATCTTTATTTTTATGTCACAACATGAACTATCTGTTTTTGGAGCCTACTAGAATTACTGCAACATCTGCTACCTGCATTGACAATATATTTACTAACATTACGCCGATTTTCAAATCGGTCATCAATAAATTAACCTCTGATCACTCTGGTCAGATAGGTATATTCAATATTAAAATAAAAAAGGACCAAAAAGAGGATATTACATGTGTGCCCGTTAGTGACACTCGGCTTGAACACTACAGGAATAATATTTTAGATAAACTATGGGAAATACCATACAGTGACGATCCAAATTTGTTGTACAACTCAGTATTTAACCTTGTCAGAGTGGCGTTTGTGTTGCCGGACCGAACGGACGTGTCCCCCCGAGATCTCCCAAACGCATTTAAACAAACAATAGTTTTCATCCCCGGCGCGCGCCTTTTGTTCTGCCTCCGGAGGCCCGAAAACGAGCCTGGCTTATAGGCTGGCTTATACCGCGTGTTACTGTAAGGGTTACCTGGGGAATCTGCGCGATCCATCTAGGCACCCCATCTATGCAATACCGCGCATTTCAGTGATTGTGATGATACTAGTGCGGTCAAGTGTAATGAATGCCCAGAGAACTGCGCGATACTCTTAGGCATCCCATCTGTGCAAGCCCTAGAATTTATTCTAGGCCAGGTGCACGTCTGAACCACGCAGCGACAGGCCGGCAGCGAGCGACGCCTACGCAACACACCCTCAACGCTACTGCCTCCACCACCACCGCCGCTAAACACACCAACCTGGTGAGATCATTCCGATTAGGACATCATTGATAGTGATTACCTACCTCTAACTTTATTTCTCTCAGCACCACTCGCCGCCTGACAATAATAAACCACCACTTACCTACTGCGGCCGCGGTCGCCCCTATTGACTAAGGCATAATCACATTTATAGGTGCGTCATAGGCAGGATATAACAATTCCCTACCTACGCAATATCAAAATCAACTAATAAAACTTTATTATAGCTACATACATACTTATATTGCTTTGCCTGAAAATAAATTCGAGATAATTCTCCTCGAGATTTATTTTCTCCTCATCTTCGAAAGACCATTCAAAACAGTCATTAACAATAACCATCCACTAAACCCTGAAACTCAGTGAATAAGTCAACCCAAAACTTAACAATCCTAGAATTATTTTTATGTAGCTAAACTGCAAATATACTAAACCCGACAGTAAACAAAAACTAAACAAGTGCATGTCATAAAAAGGCCATCTCACCAAACTCCCAGAAACTAGACAAAACAATTGACTGCTATTTAGGAACAATTGAAAAAGCTTCGAAGCACAAAAGGCTCACAACGTTCCCTCACACATCTGGCACCCATTCTATGGTGTCAGCCCATCTTGGAAATACCGGGAAACATTAGAATAAAAATAGATCGTAAAAAGCCAAACAGCGTCTCTCATCATACCGGCCGTACACCTCTTAGAAACAACCCACACACACACATTCATATTAGCTAAAATACCACGAGGCTTTCTCCTGTAGTAATATCTCACAATGGAAACTCTACCAATGCCCAGAGATGGAAACTGCCTGTTCCATGCAATTGCAGACCAAATCAACCATCTGTTTGGAGCGACATTCAACCATATCCACATCAGAAGAGACTTAGCTAGATACGTGGAAGCTAACAGCAATTATCCACGCATCAAACTTGCGATCGACGCACCAAACGCAGAAGCTTTCACTGAGTACATAAAAAATCTCCACATAACTAAAAGACTCAACATTGATGCGGAATTGACTAACAGAAACATACACATAGCCTATATACAGGAAACAAACATGATACATATGTCAAAACACTATCTCTGGTATCTGTATGCTCGCATCGGACAAGACGCTATAAAGAAATACAGGAAAAAGGGAATTATAGGAACAAACCTCCTTCACAATATTGCACACAAATATTTTAAAAGTTACATCAAAAGAAAATGCATGTACAAGGGCGAGCTTGTCTCTAGAAAGAAATTTCTTCCAGCAAAACAAGGCATTACAGGAATTGCTATCATAAAAGGGTAGGCAGTGCACAATAATTACTATAACTAAAATGCCTAGGAATAAATTAAAATATCTGTAAAATACAGATAGCAAATACGAAATAATTACCGATATATACATAAACCTTACATATAATAAAATAAATACAATAACTTTTACGAAAGAGACATGTAGAGCTCTTTGATATGTTTCTTAAAAGAAAAAAGAGTCGGACTGTCTCTTATAGTGCAAAGAGGTGCGTTCCAGAGTCGGACCGCCCGCGACCTGAAAAAGCGTTTATACGCAGCGCTGCTATGCCGCGGAGTAGCTAAAAGTGAATAATTAAATATCATCGGAGAACTGCTCATGGCTCAACTTCAAAGTAGAAAGACGAAAATTCTTATAAGAGACCCCATAAACAACCAGTGAATTGGACGTAGTTCCAATACGAACCGTAAACGAAATCAAATATCTCGGCACATATATTACGGCAGGACATAGGACACAATAAAAAAGAGGTGCCGGCAAGCCATATGCAATTCCAAGGCCCTAATGCATTTTATAAAGAAATCCAACATGGACTGAATTATAGTGCGCCTGATTTACAAAATGGTCATTGCACTGTTTATAAAATACGGACAAAAAGCGGCAACCCTCACTAAAGCAAACAGTTGACAGTCAGTATATGAATGCCTGATCCTCAGAGACATGTTTGAGAACGCCAGAAGCTATCCAAGATAGCACAAAATTCATGACTGACTACAGGGCAAAACGATAACCAAACGAATCAAAAACCACCGGATATGTTACTATACATATTCTGCGACGCCCACAACAGCACTTACTACACGCTCCATTCAAATACGAAGCAAGGAAGAAGAAAGTCGGCCGACTTATATACACCTGGAAAGATTTCCTTAAGCATGACATCAAATACTACGGTGAAGAACACAGTTACTGGACAGAATCATCACACAACAGGGACGAAGTCAGGATGGCCTAGAGGCAAATATACCGTATCCCAGAAACAGACAGCAAAAGCGAAACTGGAAACTTACCGGATAACCCAAACGAACACGACTCAGGAAACTCAACTATTAACAATAACTGAAAATAGAAGGAAAACAAGAACTTGAAGAAAACAACAGCTGCTCTCCAAATCCCACATCCTCCCCATTCCACATATCCTATATTGGCTTCAGGCTGAAGAGTCGGTCGATTGAATTCACTATCCTTCCCTTCCTACAGAGCAGGTCATTCCGCCCCCCCTCAAAACTTGTGCCCTCTGGTATGCCGGCCGAAAGACCGGAACAGGTTTAGAACCCTGGCTGGAGAAGCACCATTCATTCATTCATTCACATTCATTCATTCATTCATTCATTCATTCAACTCAGTATTTAACCTTGTCAAAAATGAATATGATACGGTATTTAAATCAAAAACTATAAAAGTTAATAACAAAGCTTTGTTTAGTGATTGGGCGACAGTTGGAATTCATAGGAGCAGACGTAGATTATATGAACTCTATTAAGAGAAATCATATAACAAAAATACGGCCTTTCTAGATTATGTTCGTAGTTATTCAAAAATGTTTAAACGCGTTTGTGCCGTAGCTAAATCTAATTTCATTTAAAACAAAATTGAATCTAGTAGCAATGTAATGAAAACGACTTGGCAAATTATAAACAGAGAGACTGGAAAGGCCAAAGCTACACATAATAACTTCAAGCTTAAGATAGATAATCAATTGCTAAGTACAGACCTAGAAGTAGCAAAAGCTTTCGAAAATTTCTTTGCGGACATTCCAGTTTCAACAACCAAGTCTTTAAATTCATCTCCCGCTGCTGCTGAATCTATACTTAAACAAAACTTTGAGGAATGTAAAACAGATTTTAAATTTAGGCACGTAAATAATGAAGACATTGTAAAAGCGTTTAAATCCCTGGAAATGAAAAAGACAGCTGACGCCCATGGTCTATCAGTAAAAATTATTAGTTCCATTGTAGATTGTATTGCACCTCACCTTTGTTGTATATTTAATCAATGTATAGATAATGGTGTGTTTCCTGACTTGATGAAACTAAGTAAAGTTATACCTTTATTCAAAGCTGGTAGTACATCAGACCCCACCAATTTTAGACCCATATCGATACTACCAACGCTTAGCAAAATATTTGAAAAACTCATACTTAATCACTTGCAAAGTCATTTTTATCTCAATAATTTAATTCATATTGCTCAGTTTGGTTTCACAAAGGGTCGTTCAACAGCCGATGCTGGTGTTGAACTAATCGACAATATTTTTGATGCCTGGGAAGACGCAATGGATGCAATAGGTGTCTTCTGCGATCTATCCAAGGCTTTTGATTGCGTCCATCATGACACTCTTGTCAGGAAGTTACGCCATTATGGTGTAAAAGATCAGGCACTTGGCCTTCTGGAGTCATATCTAACAGATAGGGTTCAGATGGTCGATGTTAATGGGAAAAGATCACCTGGGTCTTCAATAAGTATGGGCGTACCGCAAGGTTCAATTCTTGGTCCTTTCTTGTTTTTAGTATATATTAATAATTTACCTTACCTTGTTAAAGCAAAACATGGGTTAGTATTGTTTGCCGATGATACTTCTTTGATATTTAAAGTTGAAAGACAGCAATCAAATTATGACGAGGTAAACAATGCTATCTCTAGTATAGTGAACTGGTTTACTGTTAACAATTTATTACTTAATGAAAAGAAAACTAAATGTATTAAATTCGTGTTACCCAATGTGAACCCGGTAACTACAGACATATTTATAAAAGGACAGAGATTGGAGCTTGTGCAGTCGACTGTCTTTTTGGGCATTACTTTAGACGCCAAACTACAATGGGATCCTCATATAAATAAATTGTCGAACAGACTGAGTTCGGCAGCGTTCGCAGTTAAAAAAATTAGAGCTCTTACCGACGTAGACACCGCTAGACTAGTCTACTTTAGTTACTTTCATAGTCTAATGACCTATGGTATTTTATTGTGGGGTCGCGCTGCGAATGCTAATAGTATATTTATTCTGCAGAAACGGGCTGTTCGTGCAATTTATAGATTAGGGCCTAGAGTGTCACTGAGGGAAAAGTTTAAAGAAATCAATATTCTGACATTTGTGTCTCAATATATCTATGACAATCTTGTGTATGTAAAAAGAAATATAACTAATTTTCAGAAGTACAGTGATATACACAATTTTAATACTAGAAATAAAGACAAGTTGGTTGCTTATGTAAGCCGACTACATAAAATTAGTAATTCTTTTAAAGGCAATTGTATACGCTATTACAATAAGGTCCCTACTGATATTAAAAACTTACCTTTAGACAAGTTTAAAATAATAATAAAACAGAAATTGTATAAAAAAGGTTACTATAGGATATCTGATTATTTAGAGGACAGATGTCCATGGGAATAGATTGTTTGAGTAACAGGCTATTTCGATATATAATTAGCATTCATTTTGTAATTTGACAATATTTTATTTAAAAAAGGAAACGCAAAAGATGCGACGACTGTGGAGTTTCTTCGGTGAGCTCTTCTCAACAGATTCCGCCATTGTGTTAGTGAACTCACCCAAAAAAATGTAATGACGGATCTAAGTGATGTAACAACATCCTATGGAAATAAATGATTTTTATTTTGATTTTGATTTTGAAGATCTACTGAACAAACTCGAGCGACTCCAAAATCTCGGGATTCGGTTTATTTTCGGACTTCGTAAGTACGACCACGTGTCCCAATATCGTAGGGAATTAGGCTGGCTCCCGATCCGACTTCGTCGTGATATGCACATTCTCTCCTTCCTCTTCAATATTTTGAGAAATCCGTGCTACCCTGCATATCTTCGTGAACGTTTTGAGTATCTTTTCTCAGGGGATAGACTTCGGAGATCTCACACGGTGTCACTTTTGTCAATTCCTCAGCACAACACTGTTGCTTACGAGCACTCGTTTAGGTTAAGGGCAATACGTTTGTGGAATGCACTTCCTTGCGCTATAAGGGATTGCAAATCCTTGATCACTTTCAAGAAAGAACTGAAACAGCATCTCCTCTCTTCCGAATAGTGGGTATCTCATAGTATTTATGTATATCTATTTATTTATTGTATTCTATTTATTTATTTTATAGTAATTACGTAGGGTGTATTGTGATTTATTCGATAGTATATTTATTTTATTTATTTCTTTTTACTCTTAATTGTACACTAGGACTACCTCTCTATATTTTATTTTTCTCTTTTCTTCACAGGTTAGCTGTAAGAAATTTCTTTTTAGAAATAAGCTCACCTTTGCATACTGTTTCTGTTATAATTTCCACTGTGTTTTCTGTGCAATAAAGGATTATTATTATGTTATCATAAACCCTCTTTACTGCGTACAAAAAGCGCACGTTACCATCAGCATAATGTTAAACTACTTGGTAAAAACTCATTTCTTATCTGAAAAATTACACATTATAATCATAATGTGTAATTTTTCTACATATTATGACATTTAAATTTCGAACGCCGACGCCCGCCTGCGTACCGCCCCTACTTTGTGAATTTGGTACTACTGTACAAGCTAAACAAGGGAATTATCAATGCCACCATGCCGGTCGAACATGCGGTTCCTGAACACATCAAAGAGAGCTTATGATATGTGTGTAGATAAACTAGTGTATGTAACTGTACATAAGTAGGCATTATGTAGCAGTCACATAAACTACTATTAAGTCTATCATTATTTGGTCCGTAAAACGTTATTGTGAGCTGCGTGGTCTAATGGGTTTCACGCTTGCTTCTCACACAGGAGATGCAGGTTCGATTCCTGACCATGTATAAATGCGATAATTCATTTAACGGACGTTCTAACGGTGATGGAAAACATCGTGTGGAAACCTTCATTACTCCATAACTGCGGCGATGGGCTAGCCCCCTGTCACGCAAAATGGAGTATTGAATAACTGTCTCAAAGTGGGCACAATTCTGCCTCTGCCGCCCCGTATGGGAAAAGGCGTGACGCTATGTTAATCTTATGCTATAGGACTTATCCAGACATGGTTGCAGTTTAAGGATCTGCCTCCCAAGCGACAGGTTCTGTGAACAATCCCAGCGGCGGGGGAGGAGGAAAAAATACCCTAGGGTATTGGATGTGTGTGCGACGTCGCTATATCTGGTTCCCACGACACAGGGTATCCTAGTGTGGGGCCAGAAGCAATGCACCTATATGTGCCTGTATATAAATGCTTATGTATATATGTAAACATTGATAAACAGGCCATTAACACCTGCCCATAGAGTTATTATGTAGAGAGAGAGAAGGCTATTTCAATGATTAAACTTTTGCCAAAGGGTCGTGAAAGGCCAAATGGGTGTACGCCTTTGCCAAAGAGGCAAAGCGGTCTGGGGTGTGGTCAAATTTGGGAATTTGTCATTATGAACCTTGTCATAAAGAGGACTTGTCGAATCGGAAGTGGTCACGGACCCGGAGGCCTGCGTATAGACAACTTCTGCATGAAATAACTATTTAGCAAGTTTCTTGTTTATATTTACTATAATAATAAATGTCAGACGAAATGGAAAATTGAATACCTACAATTCATACAATCTTAGAAGTGATATGACCGACAGACGGTAGAAGAATATAAATTGAAAAAGAAATGACAAAATCTATCAAATTTGCTGCATTCAATTCACAAATTCTGACGACCTCGAGATGCGAGAGGTACGGGTTCGATCCCCGGCTGGGGATAAAAAAAAACAGTTCAAGGATGGTTATATGTGTGCGACGTCGATGTTTTTAGTTCCCACAACACAGTCTATCCTAGTGTGAGGCCAGAAGCAATGCCTGTGTGTAAATGTTTTTGTTTATGTGTTTTTTTAAATACATAGTCAGGTCATAAGTTCTGTCACATGTGCAATATGAAATAATTTAGACATGTTTATTATTTATGTTAACATTTATATAGCAAAATGAACTTATTAAAACATAGATTCTTATGGTAATAAAGTTTATTCATAATGACCCCCGCGATTTCGAATACAGGCCTTTATTCTGCGCAGCCCGTCGTCTATCGCAGCACGAACGAGGTCCATGTCAATATCGGCGGCTGCCTTAATCAAGGATGACTTGAGTGACTCCAAATCTGGATGAGGCTTTGAGTAGGCATTTTCCTTTAAGTGTTGCCATATCTTGTAATCTAACGGACTCAAATCTGGACTAGAGGAGGGCCAGTCTTCGTGCCGGATGAAGTCGATTTCACGCGCTGCCAGCCAGTCTTGTGTGCTTTTCGCTCTATGAGCTGGCGCAGAATCTTGTTGGAATACCCAGTGCCTGTTATTAAACATGGTATGAGAAACAGGTTCCACAAGGTTCTTGAGGACTGCATTTTGATACACAACTGCATTCGTTTTTACGCCTTTCTCACAAAAATGTACCTCAGTTAAGCCCCAATAAGAGACACCCAACCAAACCATGAGCGAGGATGGAAAATGACCTCGTTGGACACGCGGAATACGGTTGCTCGCTTCTTCACTGCTGTGTGCGTATACCTTATCATTTTGTTTGTTGTAGCTCTCTTCCACGGTGAAAATTTTTTCATCCGAAAAAAGAATTTCCCGATGCTTTTTTACCGCGTACCGCTTCAACAACGCGCGGCATCTCTTCAGTCTCACAGGTCCATTAAACGAGCGTCCAAACGATGTCCTGTTTTTCTTCGATATGCCCTAAGCCCCAAGTCTTCATTTAACACCCTTTTCACCGTGGTCCTGCTTAACCCCATCTGAAGGGCCAACAGTTTCTGCTTACGTATGGGATTTCTTTGAATTCGCGCCTTCACAGCTTTTATCACTGCTGGAGTCCTAACAAAGCGAGGGCGACCACTTCTTGACCTGTCATCTACACTAGAGTCTTCATTGTATCGTTTTATGGTACGATAAACGAATCTTTTGGTTATATTCAAATTTTTCAATAAGTCAAAAATCTGAATTGGCGCGTAACCGCAACGATGCAACGCAATAACTGCGACACGGTCTTCTTTAAGTGTCCACTCCATATTTAAAAATGAGGAAAATTCTAAAAAGTACACATTTTTATTTTCATGAAAAATTTGAAATTCGAATTCAATAAACTTTTTTTGTGGCCAGCGTTCTAAACTCAAAAGTTTTAATTGTGTGACAGAACTTATGACCACTGTGTATAATCGCGCCTCTGCCACTCCGTATGGGCAATGGCGTGACGCTAAGTTATTTATATTATGAGTATATCTAAAAAACTCTACATAGCAAGTACTTACGAAGGCCTGACCCATTGAACTCGTTGACAGAAGCCCATTAGCGTAGAGCATCTCTTGTAAATTCTAATTTGCAATTGTGAAGAGAGCGCACTATCGTCTTTTGGCTCTCTCAGTCTCAGTCTCAATAACTAGGCCAACCGAGCAAGGCTAGCAAATATGAGATAAATCATATGAATGTTCATGATACCGCAGAACTATCTAAATCTATCTATAGGCACTTAAAAATAAGAATACATTTCACATCATGGCGTTAAGCTTGGTACTCTTCAGCTTCTTCTTCTTATATGGCGTGCTAACCTCTTTTGAGGTCCGATTTGACAGTGACAAGTGTATTTGAAGAAAGACCACAATTTGATCAGATTCTCTATCGAAAAATTTACGTCCTTAAAACTTGTTGCTCCTTAGCTCTTAGCTCACTACCCGGGAGGACGTGAAGGGCTGTAGGTACCAAGTATTTCCTTCGGACGTGAGCAGTGAGCGCAGACTTCAAGTTTCAAAATAAATCTCTTATCCAGCGTTTTCTTTTTGTTGGAAGGGAAAAAATGGAATTACCCATGCCCGGGAGTCAGACACCTCCCTGCTATGTCCGGGTCCCCACATATTGAGCGGCCATCAGCTCGTGTGGTATATGGATGGTAAAAATAACCGCTTTGTTGTGTTGTGTGACAGTTATCGATAAAATCGATTCCACTGTGAGCCATAGAGCCATCCATTGCTTGATAGCGATGTGTCAAAATTGTATGGAAGCAAAACAGTTGAGCGGCCGCGTGTTGTCCGCCAGGTAATGAGACCAGAGCCTGACTAGCATAATTAGTCATCATCATCATTGGCTTATCATCTTTTCAGATGTTTATTATAGCATAATGAGTATATCTCCTATTAATGGCGTACTACATGGCAAAGTTAATTTGGAACCTCGCTCTGATGACGTCCGTCACTGTACTACGACACGGAATTGTTGTACTAAGGAGGTAAATAAAAGAGGTACTTTGAAATAAGACGAAATACTGATAACATATTTTTCAAAGCATTTGCTAGAAAAGAGCGTTCTGCAAGCAGCCAAATCGTGCAGAAGTACCACTTTTCTCGCTAGCGCTTTTTACTATTCAGTTTTTTTATAATCTTTGACGCAGTCGTCAGCCCGACGCAAGGAGTTTTTATTATTTGAGTAAACTTTTTCAAATCAGTCAAGTACAGATTATCATTCACATAAAAGTTACAATAAAACTAATTGCCCGAGCGACGAAGCGGCTCCGTTTCAAATTGGGCAAAAATGCTTTCGTTTGTACGGATTTCGGGATTTGCGGCTGTTTTCCTCTGCAGGTCGCATTTCTCGACCGATTCTCGTGAAATTTTGTGAGCAGGTTAGATAATAGCATGTTTTTAGGGCCCCGTACCTTAAAATAAAAAAAAATAAACCCTTATAGGATCACTTCGTTGTCCGTCTGTCTGTCTATCTCTATGTGCGTCTATCTGTCCTTTGTTAAAGTTGTAAAAAAATCAAACTTATAGGTCAAAGCAATTAAAAGATATTTTATGTCACAATCTTGCTGATCTTGCTTGAAACTCGCAAGGAAATCAAAACCTCGTAGAACATGGATTATTGATATCAAAACTTGAAGCAAATGGCATAAGAGGCGTAGCACGTAACTGGCTACAGACTTACATAGACAATAGAGTGCAAAGTGTAGAAATTAGTCGTCTCAATGAAAAAAATGAGGTAAAATGTAATAAATCTGAGCTTAAATGCAACCACAGTCAAATAGTCAAATAGTCAAAGTACTTTATTACTGTAGATATTTACATATACTTAGCAAACGTCATTTTTTGCCTCTTCTCTACATTGGACCACTGTGGGAGAAGAAGGGCGTAGAAACTCCCACAGATTTATTTTTAGATCTCTTTTAAAAATAGGTTGTGCATAACTAATACAAATATGAAAAATTTAATTGTTATGATTAATAAGCAGGAATAAATAATTACAAAATTATTAACAGCAAGGTCTGTGTTGAGCCAGATTAACCCCATACAGTCCTGTCATTTAAGTAATCTTGAACATTGTAATATCCGTTTTTCGACAAAGTCGCTTTAACATGCTTTTTAAATTGCTCAAGTGGCAATTTCAAAATCTCCAGAGGTATCTTATTGTAGTAGAGAATGCACTGACCCTTGAAAGAATTGCTAACCTTCGCGAGTCTAAAACGGGGCGCACATAGTCTGTGATTATTTCTTAGGTTAACATTACAGCTATCGCTAAGTTTGGAAAATGTTGTAAGGTTCTTGCGTACATACATTATATTTTCGAAAATAAATTGACTAGCTACTGTTAGTATGTCAATTTCTTTAAAAAGCTCTCTTAAGGAGTCTGTTCTTTTTAAATTATAAATTGCTCGAATAGCTCTTTTCTGTAAAATAAAAATAGTTTGAATATCCGCTGCTTTCCCCCACAACAAGATACCATAGGACATCACACTATGAAAGTAACTAAAATATACTAGCCTAGATGTAGCCACATCCGTGCTTTGTCTGATGTTCCTAACAGCGTAAGCCGCAGAACTTAATTTACCAGCCAATTTATCTATGTGGGGTCCCCACTGCAATTTGCTATCAATGGTTATTCCAAGAAACTTCGTATCATTTACTAATTCTAACGTGCTGTTGTCTAGCACTAAACTGGTCTCAACTTGCCTGACATTTGGAAGTGAGAATTTGATACACTTGGTTTTACCAGCGTTTAACAATAAATTATTAACTGTGAACCAATTCAAGGTTAAAGACAATACACCATTAACATCATCAAATTCTCCTTTTTGTCTTTCAATTTTGAAGACCAGTGAAGTAGGTATCATCAGCAACAACACAGTGTACTTTAGATAAGAAAATGAACTGACGGAAGTAACTAATCAAAGCTGCATTCATTTCGCCCATGATATAACGATAAATGTATCTTGTGTAATTCATGTATTGGACATTAATATAACTATTGCTTCTATAATTAATTGGTTAAATAGTAATAACTTCCAGGTTTTAATAACTTTGACAAATATAATAGAGACATTAAATATAAATCATAGTGGACAAATTCTAGAGGAGGCTGATAGTGTGACATATTTAGGTATAGTAATTGATCAACATTTGAATTGTAAATAACACAGATAAATAGATTTGTTTTGTAATACCTCAGTCGTTTGCATAAAGCAGCCTCACTCATTGCATATCATGGCTATGTTGAATCTGTCATAAAATATGATCTTATACTTTGGGGTAACGGTATAAAAGGAGTCTTCATTGCCCAAAAAAAATGAGTGCGTGCTATTTGTGATATGGCCCCGTATGAGTCTTGTAAACAAACATTTAAAAAAAATATAATATTACCGGTACCCTTTCTTTATGTAAGTACTTGAAGTCCGTAATTTGTTACATCGAATCCTGAGCTTTTTGTAAAAGCTCAATATTTCGAGGAACACAAGAAATAATAATTGGCTTGTCTTCAATCACACACGGAGAACAGCATTGTATATTAACCATTGGTCTGTCACGTAATCAAATATGATCGCGTAAAAAATAATTTAAAGGATTTTTAATTTTTATCCATGTATAAAAGTCATATGGTCATAATGTATCTATATTCATATAAGAAATTAGTTTTTAACAAGTAGGTAGTATATCATTATGCTGGTCGTAACGTGCGGTTGTTGGACGCAGTAAAGAGGGTTTATGATGCGTGTGTAGATAAAAATATTAAAAAAATACATGCTACAATCTAATAGCTGAATAAGGCGTACTTTTATATTTTTATCAACTTTATATCCACTCACCCTTATCATTGCAAATAAATGTCTTATATTATATTTCTTACCTATAGCATACTTTCCATTGACCTAGAATCATGAAATTTGGCACGAAGCAAGGTATATATTATAGCACAATATATGAAAACCGTAAATTGGTAGTACCTTCTCCAAAAAAAATGCGATTTGGGCGAAACCCTCGGTGCGCGGCTCCAACTCGCACTTGGCCGTTTATTTTTTTTGGTTGATACAGTATTTGGATATTTTTCATAATGGTGAAGACAATAAATGAGGTGTCGTTGGATTAGTGGAGACCGTGAGACATATGTTATAACATATAAATATATAAATATAATTTTCGTGAAAAGTCAATAAGTTGGATTTTAGATCGCAAAATGTAGTTTACAATGTTATTGGTGCGGTCACATTCATACTCCATGAATATTACCAGTTCATGGAGTAAGTTTGTATGTAAGAAGTTCAGTTTTCCACAAACAGACGAGCGAGTTCTAGTCACGAATCTGACCACAAAAAAAATCCTGTTCAACGCTTGTTTAAAAACAAAAATGTATAGAATTTGACATTTGTTTGAGGTCAAACGATGTGTAACATTTTTTTGTAGTAACAAGTTTTGATTTAGATATTGGTCAAAAAATAAATTTTTAAGCCGCCATTTTGCTAGCGTAATCGGGCCCCAAGTTCCTATTGGGGGAAACGAGACGGATTTCGGTGAATTGTATTAAACCAAAGGGAGGGATGGATGTTGTCAACAAATAATTTGACATGTCAATAACATTGTCTAAATAATAGAAAGGTTATTCATAAGTTAAGGAACAAACATAAACAAAACAGCGTCACACCTTTTCCCATACGGGGAGGCAGAAGCCCGCAGAAGCAGTTGTTCCCACGTAAGGATTAATTTTAAGAAAAACATACTTAGTGGAGATTGGACGTCAAGGAGGTCGTAAGTACTGTACGTAAGCATTACTTTCAGAACAAGAAGCTACATGACAGGTGTGAGGTTGTGGTATGTCAACCTTATTTCGTTTCATTTATTTCTTTTTTCTCCATTTAGTTTATGATTTTGAGTCTGACTTGCTTTGACTTTTCTACGCTTGAGTGACGACCACAGACATATAATAAGATACGTGACGACGAATTTTGTGACAGACGCGAAAATTATTTGATTCCATATATGATTCCATCACAGACTTTATTAATGGATTCCATTTATTATTTTAACATTCTTGGCGTCTTTTCACAATAAGTATTCGTGGTTTCATCTGGGTAAGTTATTTATTTCTCCAATTCTAAATCTTGTAGATGGACTTCCGCTATTTTTGTTTCTATGTAGTTATATATTTCTCTTTTGCTACATGAACACCCTACCGGGTTTTAACCCTGGGCTATTTTACGAACACTCTACCGGGTTCAACCCCAGGGTCTAATTCACCCAAACTTCCCGGGTTAAAACCCCAACGAGACCTGAATTAATCAACCTTCTATTAGCATAAATCCTCACCTACTATTGGATAACTAATTTTGTGCTCTTTTTTATCTTTATATTTTAAGTTTCTATTTTAAACTACTTTTTTATAATCACCTTTGATTTGGCCGACCCTTCTGAATAACTAATATATTCTCTTTCTTAGTTTTTTATGGTTCTATTTCGTTTTCTTTTACTTCTCTTTGTTGACCTTTGGGACTGACTAACCCTCAAATGTCACACTGGATTTTATAGGAAGAAAAAAAAAGTACGTAACTAGTTTCTTAGCAAGAAAAATAATTCTACATACGTAACTGGTTACGTAGCGTTGGTTTCGTAGGCGTGCGAAGGGGATTTTAAGTTCAATAGTGGATATTTGTTTTTTTTCTGAGTGATAGTCTGAGGATTCAACTCATCATCATCGTTATCATTCTCAGCCCTCATCGGTCCAGTGCTGCGCATGCGCCTCTTCTCTAGTATAGCGCCTACCGCACCTAGCGCGATTCCGTCGACTTGACGATATCGTCGGACATACCCCAACAAGTTTCAAAATGTTTGGATAAATCATAATTCTTTATTTCATTATTCTTTATTGCACAAAGATAAATAAAAAGTTACATTTGTTGAAAACATATGTACAATCGAACCAACTGAATCATGACCCATTTGCCTGATAATTTGTTTGAAACTTTCAAACTTGTAAGATCTATGTAAATGTCAGTGTCTAATCAAATGATAACAAGTTCGTTACCAAGGAAATAAACCTTCAAGCGAATTTCGACCTACTTGCATTTAAGGGGTTTAGCAAAATAAGCTTATGGTGGGACATGATTCAGATGGTTCGATTGTACAAAGGCGAGCTTTGCACGAGCTTTTAGCTTTGACACTAGGCAGTGCACGATATCAAATAACTTATCTATAATAAATAATTTGAATATCTATATACCAAAATACTAAATAAGTACCAATAGATACATAAACCTGTACATATAGTAATAATATACATACTATAACTACTATCATGAAAGAGAGAGGAAATGCTCTTTTACCCGGTTTTTGTAAGCGAAAAGAGTGGGACTGTCTCTTATCTTGCAAGGAAGTGCGTTCCACAGTCGGACCGCCTGCAACCTGAAGGTGTGCTCATACGCCGAGGTGTTGTGCCTTGGTGTGGCTAAGAGTGAGACCGTGTGAGATGTCCGGTGCCGATCTCCTGAAAAGAGATACTCAAAGTTTATCTTACCTAGGGAATTACGTTTATTTGCGTACGAAATGTATGATTTATTTTTATCAGATGGGGTTTATCCGCACATTTTGAAACAAACCAATCCCACCAAAAACATTTTCATGTAAAATTTTGCCAAGACGAGACACTGTCAAAAAGTTATCAGATCTCATGTAGAGCCAAGCATCTAACTCTAGACGCCCTAACTTCACAAACTCTACACCTTAGTCAAAATATATCGCTTGTCCAGTATAACCATAAATTTACGAATTACTTAATGAGACTGCCACGCAGTAAAATAAAAATACTAACAAGCCTTATTACATGCCATTGTACACTAAACAAACACTTGACAATTGCAGGTGCAACGGATAGCCCCCTGTGCAGGGGGTGCATGGAAGTGAATGAAACAGTAGAGCATATGCTACTGGCATGTCCATCCACAACAGAAATCAGGATGGCTATCCTAGGAGACACAACAAACACCCACGAGCTCCTAGAACACCCAGGCCTCCTTCTCCAGCTGGTGCAGGAGTTGGGATGGCTGAAGCAGATGTGCAGGCGAAGGGGACATGCACAAAGGCCCCGCTCAAGTGGGCCAGGTGCAGGCACTACAACCCCCTTGTAGAAGATAGAAGATAGATATAGCTTGTCCGTTTCGCTGCCGTCAAATGGGCGTAAGGTGAAACATGTTTCAGGCGTTTTGCGCGTGGTTATATCCATCCCCTAATTTAAAGCGTGGCGGATAATTTACTAAAAATGCTAAAACATGTCCTTTTTATTATTTCTAAAAAGGCGTTCCTAAATCAGTTTTCAAAATTTGCCAGTCTCATACAAACTTCCATCCCCTAGTTACCCCACCAACCCCTTCTGGTGGGGTAAAAGTTCCACATTTTAGCTTTTTTTTTTGTATGCTAATACTAGCTTAAATATTCAACTTTCTAGGACTTCAGGAACTGCCCTAAGAATTTTGATGATTATTAGTGAGCCAGTGACGAAATCGGGGTATTTTAGATATCAATGAAATCTAAAGTATACAAGCTAAGCAATTGAAACTTCATGGGTCTTACCACAAAAAAAAATCCTGTTCAACAGTTGTTTGAAAAAAAAAAGGAATAGGATTTGACCTTTGTTTTTGTACTAACATGGATGGGATTTGACGTTTGTTTTGAGGTTAAACTGTGTGTAACATTTTTGTAGTAGCATTGTTTATGTTTGTATTGTATATGTCTGCTAGCGAATTTTGTTTGAAATGAAAATGAAAATGAAAACTATTTTACATGACATAAGTTGCACAAGTCCCACACTAGGTCTCCCTGTATCGTGGGTACTCGGCTCAACCATAAATAATATAATTCAACCATAAATAACATTACTTGCACAAAATAAAGATGCTTGTAAGTAATATTTAACTATCTTAACCTAACTTAGGTAAGACAGGTGTATTTTACATTGTGATGGACAATTGCCTAGCATGACATACTTGTAATTAAATAATACATGCTGTAAAATAAAATAATATAACCCTCTCATTCATAATTATCTGATATAAGTTATAGTTAGTTAAATAAATTTCAAAAAATCTGATATAATCCAAACCCAAGTTATGAGGGATCAAAAAAACGACAAAGAAAAAAGGTAACAGTCAGTGCCTTTGTGCTTCTCTCAATTTTTTATTAAATATGATAAACGTCTTAACCAAACCTTCTCTATACAGATTTCCCGGACTTCTTGAGGCCAGCCCTTAATCTCACGATGACAGCATAAGATCACTTTTTTTACCGCACTATCTCGCTTCTGAGGACCACGCGCCTGTCCCCGTGACCGGAAAATCCACTGGAATATTACCATTGTTCTCAAGTGGCAGACCATCCAGCCACGTTTTATTTCCAAGGCTACGTGAAAAGGTTGTCTCTCATTGACATGATTGATCACACGACGTTCAGCTTTGTCAATAACGTTGTTCAATTTCGAAATATGACTTCTATTTGTTTGTCATTTATTTTTATTGAACCGTGGCTAGAGGTTGTATTGTAAGGGCATTTTAAATGTTATTTTTGTCATTGCGACGAGGCCTACGCCGCGAGCGTTACGAGCTACGCACGCTCGTAGCATATCGCTACTAATAGGGCAGTGCTACGTAAGGAACATTTTATCACTGGTTTTGTTTTTGCAAGATTATGATCGCACATGAGCTCTTTTCTGCTTATTCGTGTATTACGTGCGTGGGGTGCCACTGTGTAAATATACACACTAATGTATAATCACAAAAAGAGTGTCTCGTTATTTGAAAGACAATAGAACGAGGTTCAATATCTACTTTGAACTTCGTGTCCTTGGTTTCATTTGTTGGCAAGTGATCTACAAACAGATAATGGCCAAATCAAAGCCAACAAAAGATCTTTATCAACCGGTCAACGACTATACGATTATCGGCATTTCTCTCGTATAACATTCGTGCCAAAAACGCTGTTACCATACAATGGGGGATATTTTTAAAGGGATACTTTTCACTGACACTTGAAAAGTATCAATACCGTGAAATCGTCCCTATTCACCCCATTTTACGGTATGTTTTTTTATGTTTAATCATGGTCATTTTAGTTTGCGATTTCTGTTAGTTAGTATCCTTAGCTTTTTTTCTAGACGCCTTGTTTTGCTCTAATGTAACTTAATTCAAATTCAAATTAATTACTATCGTGAGATCAAATACTAATCACTCAACGGAATAATCTGACTGTAGAAGCGCAGTGCTCTGAACTAACGAAGTCCTTTTATGACTTTGTGTGATTTAATAAGTGCGCACGCGGCGGCGTTGAGTATAAATAGTAATTGAGTATGAAGAGAAAAGGGAAAAAGTAATATTTGCACTTAGACTGCACGTGACCGCTTGACAAATAATAGTTTGAGATCGGATCGAATTGAGTCAAGTTTCGGGCTTGTATTTTAACACAATAAATTATTTGTACAACGATGTGTTATATATTTTATCTACACACGTATCATAAACCCTCTTTACTGCGTACAAAAATCGCACGTTACGATCAGCATAATGTTAAACTAATTGGTAAAAACTCATTTCTTATCTGAAAAATTACACATTATGACCCTAATGTGTAATTTTTCTACATATTATGACATTCGACATGACGACGACGACATTCAAATTTCGAACACCGACGCCCGCCTGCGTGCCGCCCCTAGTTTGTCTGTGAAGTTGGTACTACTGAACAACCTAAACAACTGCAGAGCCACAATGCCGGTCAAACATGCAGTTCCTGAACACATCAAAGAGAGCTTATGATATGTGTGTAGATAAACTAGTGTATGTAACTGTACATAATTAGGCATTATGTAGCAGTCACATAAACTACTATAAAACGATAGTGTATTCCGATTTGTTATGTTATCGACGTTATCTGTCTGTAAACCAAGGCTTACACACCCAAAAAAAGCCCTGGGTAAAGCCCGAAATATCACCGAAATCAATATGGATTCGTAGTTCATCCGAATAAACCAAAATAACATTATAGTATAAACCTAAGTGCTGGGTAATGTTAGGTGTTGAGTTGGTTTTAAACGTTAATTTCAATAGAAATACGCTTGAAAATCGCATATCACAAGGTGCCTAGTATTTTTGCTTGCTCACCTACTTTACAAACCGACTGGCGTCAGACTCCACGCTCCAGCCTCCTTGCACGTGGGAACGAATGCTCTCTCACGAGTGGCACGTGTCATATCATGGCTCGAACGCGCCCGATGACAGGCAGGGGTGGTTGGCGCGAAATGTTAAACTATAAGTTTTAACTTAAAACCTCAAGCAAGTACTAGGAAAAAAGATATTTCGATAGTTAAATTCGGTTTTGAGCGTTGATTGTTAGCGGGTGAAGATATGTGCCAAAATCGCTAAAAATAAATGGGTGGAAGGGGGGCAGTTTCACAAACAAAATAAAGTATATGTATATATCTTTTATTGTTTTTTTTTCTTGATTAATGGCGGTCTAACATTTTAGGTTAATATCACCAATGTCGCGTGTTTTATTTATATATTTAATTGTACTTGTTTAAACGTTAATATAATCTAAATGGAGTTAGCTTGCGTTTGTTTCAATGAGTTTTTTTTTAATAATGAAACAGGAACTGAAGTCATCATTATATGAGAAAAACTGGAGACAAAAAATGTACTCTAGCAAATATAATTCCTTTAAACACCAGCCACTAATAAGGCGCGAGTTTGATACCAAGCTATAAGTTTGAAAATTTTGTGAGAATAATAGTTCCCTTAAACTGAATTTATGTACTGACCTCAACATTCTTTTGACGAAAATATAGATAGATGTACTCAAGTAATGGAAAGAGATAACGATGAGCCAAAAAACAATTTACATGATGTTTGCTCATTACTTGACAAAACACTACAAAGGATGAATGTTTAAATACATTCGCGCGTGTCAGTCACGTGGCACTGGGTATATAACCTGTTTTTTTTTCCTATAATCCTCTAATAACAAAGTACATATAATGTACTCGTGCTCTTTAGTGGGTATTTAGTGGTCTGTGATACTAATAAAGATATTTTATTATCAAGGAAAACAGACAACAGGCATATTTGTTCGTAGACAATACAGTTATGTTATGTTCTTGAAAAATGACTTCACAGGCTATATGTAGTTAGGTTTGGCAAAAAAAAAAAAAAAAAAAAAGACAGGTCCCACCGAGATTTGAACTCGGATCGCTGGATTCAGAGTCCAGAGTGCTAACCATTACACCATGGGACCATTGGAAAATCGGCTGGAAATAGGGGTGGTATTTCTGCACCCTATTTCTAGCCTTCCCGGAGATTTTCCGGGACCACTTTATTTTCTTCCTAGCGTATTAATGCCTCGAGTCAATAGATGAATGTCTATATGAAACTGTATATATTACCAAATAAAATAAATTTATAACAGTATTTTAACTCGACTTATCAGATTATAAGTTTGAAATTTCTATAGGCCCAATTAAACTACAAAGGCGTTAGGGTTTGGGGTGCAAGATGAGCCAGCCTTCGATTTCTCGATTTATGATTGTCATTTAAATCGAGTTATTGGCGATATGTTACCATCGATCATGTAACTCGACAGGCAATCGAGGAAGAGGTTAGCAAACTGGAAAACCAATATGCTGTGAATGTGATTGCAATACATTTGATTATTAAATATATCTAACTAATCAATATAAAGTTACATACCTACTTAATATCATATGCATAATTATTATTTTTGGTAATAATAATTAATAGCAAGTGTTTATCGGTATATTTATAACAGATTCCGAAAACAATTTCCATGCCAGATTAGAAGGGTAGGTAATAATAATATCTCATCTCGTCGACACTTTCCATTGAGCGCTATGTATGAGTTATGTTCGCAAACATTTTGAATGCCTAAAAGTTATTACAATTTCAATAGCACGTGCTATTGACACATCGGGCAGAATGGTATTGTTGCAAACTGACCGATAGTGTCCACGACCACAACGCGGTTGAATACACTCCGTTATAGATTATTGGAGGGTAAAAACGTGTTTTGGATTTATGAAGACTCACCTACTTGTGTTGATATTTAGACGTAAAGTATTATATCGACAGTGATTCGGAGAATAATACCCAAAAGCTGTGAAGCTGCCCCTGCCTTGTGAATAAATCTACTCATTACTTAAAAACTAAATACTGTAAGAAAAGGAACTACCTGCGCTGCGCTGCAAGCTCATTTAAGGCTGGTATTAAATCGCACATCAAAAATACTGATTTGCGCACCAAAAAAGGATCAGCAAAAACAGTTTTTATGTTTTAAATATTAAATGAGTACCTGAGTTTATGTTTTAAGGATTTTTGTTGTTCTTACATGTTGAACCTAACACGAAGGAAAAAGGCTTTCGCTTCGCTCACCCCCTTTACCCATCACCTAAGCTACCGTAGCAAATATAAGGGATATTTGCTGTGCAAATCAGTATTTTTGAGGTGCAGTTTAATATTTCCATTTAGTCAACGCTACAACCGTTGCTTGGCGGGAAACTAATAAAAATGGCCGCACGGTCAATTATTTATACGTGCCGTTATCAAATGGAGCATGGCCATATAACTCGGATTCGATCTAATTCCGTACTCCACATAATCTATATTATATTAGAAAATGAAACTGGACAACTCCTTCACTCTATTGTGATGCAAGAGTCTACCCACATTGCATTTGTTTAATTGAAATAGCATTGGCCACGAACGCTCGCTTGGTTGGGGGCTTGGGGGTGACCATACGGCTTTATTGCTCAACAATTAGTTACATAATGCAACAATGAAACTGCATACACTCAATAAAACCATACAAACTCCCTATTATAGACCCATCGCCCATATCACGTTGCGATAAGACACAATGTCGTCTAATCAGTCGGTAAATTGTATTGTTGTGTTCGGCGACGTCCAGTCAATTGTTTATTTAGTGTGATGACCACGCAACTGACCAAACCAAATATCTAGTTGCTAAAGAAAATAAAGTTCACTCAAGTAGATTACTTAATTCGATTATGTGTATGTTTGGGCAAGTTGTAAGCCAACGAACGCGTCGCCGCTTGTTTGAAATAGATACCGTCCTTCATATAGTCAGACGTATTCGGCAGACCATGTTTTTAAATGCATAGTCAGGTGTCAGGTATAATGCGCGGCGTATAAGTTGACCCACAATGGCGGCGTCTGCGCAGGTAAAAACTACTGTTTTGCTACATTTTACCCTGCGCAGACGCCGCCGTCGTAGCTCAACTTATACGCCGGGTACTGTATTTTTTTTAGTTACCTACTTTAGTAGAGACTCGCGCCACGAGCTATGAGCGGTGGCTTTGAATGCGCAGTAGTCACATTTCAATACCTGTAGGTATATATGCGCAGTAATTCCCGCCAACGTCGCCCAGCGCTCTTAATTCGAGCCGCGAGGTATACCCTCGTAATATTTTAATAAACTCTCCCTAAAACTAGTGTAGCTTTGAGTTCCAAGCTTCGAATCAAAGGCATTGTGTTCAGTTGGTTTATTAATCTCCTGGCCACAGGCCAGTGCGAAATCTATGACCATTAAACTGATGTAATAAATATTCAAGTCTACATCAAATTGTAAATCAAGACTCGTTATAATTCTGTGACGCATCTGACTGTTAGATAGAATTTATAACCGACAACATGTCGTAAAATTCATAATCCCATTTAGGGGTTAGGCAGGATCGACAGGTTCTATTATATAATCGAATTACTACCTATACTTACTTCCCTTTGAATTGGAACTAACTAATTTGGCCCAGCGGTCGTTCATCAACCCCAATTTAAAAATGTTTCGTCCTTATTCTTTGAGCTTGTAGGTAGATGGACTTTTTTCTGTGATTTAATGGGTTTTTTTTACAAATTTAAGTTATATTTTTTGAAATATTCGAGTCAGTGTTACTTAGTACGTTTTTAAGATATATACTACTGTGGTCACCTAATATCTTTACTGTTATTTAAAAAGTTATTTTACACTTTTGATTTATGATCATAAACCGCATAAATAATCAATTCAAACATTCAGTTTAGATTAATGAACGAAGTAGAAACAAGTGGTCCAATTAAAATTAATTTAGTTCCACAATACACAATATAATGTATTCATCCCTCACGCACGCGACAAGTCAAGTCGTCACGTTTTTCTGTTGACAAGCGTGAAAAAGGCGTTGAATTATTTTTAATTTTATTTAAATGTTGTGTCTAACTTTGAGTGGTTGATGCGTTTCGAATCGTTTTTAATTTTTCCCTAGGCTGACTTCGAATTACGACTAATGTCATTGTAGGTGAATGTTATTAATATAAATCCTTTCCCGTTAGAGTTAGAGGCACCCCACATACAACACATATAAATTTTTTTTCAGTATAATTAAATTAAATTACCACAAATCTACTTTAATAAAAGAACATCCTGATAACGAAAAATGTATGTAGCCATTTCGGAATATACTGAAATAGGTCCTTTCGTATTTGAATACCAGTAGCGCCACCTCGTGAGTGATTTGCCAAACCATGCTCACGTCAAAAACAAGAAACTCCATTGTATGACGCAAGATGGCAGCTGTGTACATTTTGACGTTTGTTTTGTTTTGTTTGACAACAGCCGCGTAAATACGGATTCCGCGGATCGATTAAAATTGCAAAAAATAATACTTTAGCCGAGTCTTCTCGGCAAGTTTGGATGGAAACTACCCTCACCACGATGTCTACACAATCCAAAGCAGTGCCAGTGCTAGATTTAAAGATGTATGTGAAGGTTGTGGCCGCTGTTTTTTCGGTAAGCATAATGTACTTGTAATTAAATCCTATAGGATAGTGATACTCTACTCCAGTTTCCTTATTGTAATGGGGGCTTGTCAGCGACACTCACATCCGATTCCATTGTCTTTGAAGGCTAATGTTTTGGAGATTATCCAGCAGTTTCACGTAAAAATCTTCCATAACATTAGCCGGAAATCTTTCAAATTATACTACCCATATTCAGTGCTTCGATTTCCCTCATTATTTCTTTCTCGGACTGATAATTCGCGGCAGTATATTGTGTTTTTGTCCTCAGATATCATCAGCAACTGCTTTCATCATGGCATTGCTTCGTCTCCTGAAGCCTGAGTTATACTATGATGATATCCTACTTGGCAGTGACTTGGGTATGTATACTTTTCTTAACTAGGTACTATCGAACCATCTGAATCATGACCCACCATAAGCTTATTTTGCTAAACCCCTTAAATGCAAGTAGGTCGAAATTCGTATGAAGGTTTATTTCCTTGGTAACGAACTTGTTATCATTTGATTAGACACTGACATTACGATAGATCTTACAAGTTTGAAAGTTTCAAACGAATTATCAGGCAAATGGGTCATGATTCAGTTGGTTCGATTGTACATTGTGACAAGGCTCTCGATACAGTGTTCACACCATTATTGTTATTTATTAGATACAATTAGGTAGTTTAATAGAAGATGCAGAAAATGTTGCACCTTATAGCATTAGTGCTGTTGCCAGTTGGTGGGCGGAGGCCAGATATAAGTGCTCTCAAGATTATTTTGTGTTCTTGGTTTTCATTTCATACTAAATGGATAATGTGAGGAAGGGCACAATAAATGTACTCCGACTGGATTAAATTGGAACAAATTGATAATACTATTGACCTAATCCTGTTCAATTCAACTAACTTCTATTCTTATTAGCCATATGACAAAATAAATAAATACTACTAGCATATTTGTACAAAGTTCAAGGTTCAAATCTTATCCCTTCCTAATAAAAGCATGTATTATTTTTACAGCAATATGTTATAGCAATATTTTTCTAAAATAAAGGTTGTATTCCAGTATATAAATAAATTCCACACAAGAATTGACCGCAGGGAGATTGCAAGATCTCTTGTCAAGGATAAGCTCGCTTTTGTACACTATTTCTATGTTATACTAGCATTTTCTTGCATGTTAATTGTGTGCAATATAAAATGTGTTATTGTTTTAGGCATACACTACTTCATATCCGGCTTGATGGTGCTATCAAGTGCAATTGGGTTCCTCAACAGTTGTGTTGTCATGAACCGCACACCGGCCCAGAACACTGGCCGGAACATCACCACATGGCTGCTGTTCGACTCGGTGTTTGAAACAAGTAGAGTGGTGTATGTGTTTGTATGTGAAGTTGTGTTGAAAGGAACTGGGGGCTTGCAGTTGTATGAGCTGTTGATCAGTGGTGCTCAGTATTGTGAGTTTATTTTTTGTGTAAATTATTATGATTTAATTTAATATTAGCCATGTTTTACACACAAATAATGTGTGTAGCACATTTACATAGGATCACACTGTCATTTATAAATAAATAAAAATAATAATAATTTTATCTATGATACAATATCATTAACATTCTTACATAACTCATATAGGTGATAGAGAAACAACTATGATAGTATAGATAGATAGATAGATAATTTATTATGGCAATTTAATACTCCACATATATCATGTGTTATACAAATATTACAAACTAGATTACATCAACCCAGCATCAATCATTGCCAGACCAGACAATGTTGAGGCCAAGTTTGAGACAACTTAATAATATGCCCAATTCCATTTTGCTTAAAGCACCAAGCACAAACTCAATGCAAATTACAAAACAAATCATCAATCTTCCTGCTCAGTCCACGTCAACCCACTGCTGGGCACAGGGCTCTTCTCTTTAGCCCCAATCCTCACAGTCCTGTGTCAACCTCATCCAGAGAGATCCCGTCGACTTGATGATATACTCGCCAATTTTGTTGCCCTCTAAATACGATGCTGTGCATGGGTACAAGAGATTATGGGCATGGGCTTTTGCTTCCATAATATAATAATTGTAATATTTCCTTTCCAGTGCTGGACAGCTTTCTGTATTGCCAAATGATACTCAGGCACTAGTATTTGCACCGCCTCAGAAGCTACCACCGAAGATCTTCAACAAACATCTGTGCCTGTAAATATTTTATTTATTTTTATCACAGACAATAAAATATGGATTTTTGCGCCTAAGCATATTTAAACATAATATGAACAAAGACAAATAAGGCCGCTCCATAGATAGAATCTCCTCGATTTGTCTGAAATAATATTCACAGGTTGTAATATAATTACAGGTTGTAGTAGAATATATACAGGTAAAGGTATAATATTTACAGGTTATGTTTGGTACCTATTAGTATTTATATCCTGGGGATGTGTTCTGTATTATTGCCCCACGTCTACAAAGGCTATGATTATTATTATTTAACTTGTAGATTTATAAAGTTTTGTTTTATACTACTATACTGGGTGCAACTGAATTGTGACGTCATTTTAGGATACATAATTATGTAAGGGATACTTTACTAAACTACATAGACCATAGTGTCTTCACCTTTCGGTTGCAGCTCGATAATGTAAGTAAAATGTTTATGGATTATATGAATATCTGCAATAACATTCCATACTTAGCTAATAAGTGAATTGATTTTATGAAGTTAGAGAGAAGGCAATGTTATTATTGGCTGGTGATACTCAACCAGTATATAGTCTAGAAGACGAGACTTGAGAAATATGTTTGTGTGAGTGCTTCCATCTGTTCAAGACTTACACGAAGTGTGAGACGAGCTCATATAAGTTTCAACAGTTTAGAGTACACTTTCCCGGCCGTGAGCACGCACATAATCGCAATTCTTAGGTCTCGCCTTCTTGCCTGTGTATCTTTAGAGTTAGTCTACCAAGCCATTATGTTTACATTCATCATCAATAGGGCCCTAGGCACTTTCAGAATACCAACCTCTTCTGGGATACAAATGATTCTATTAGTGATGTTAGCAAACTGATGTCTCGACCGATTTAGGGGATTAGAGTAGAGCTCTTATTCAGTAGAATCTTAGCTTGCCAAAGTTCCACTGCACCGCATTGCAGTCCACATCAGTCATCATTCCGTTCCGGACCCTGACCACTTTCAGAATAACTCCTAACAACGCGATGACAGCGCCCCCTACACAGATTTCAACAGTAAAACTGAGCTTCCATCGAGTGCCACTAGATGTCACTATCCAAATCCCTACATCGCGCTGTTGAGGTTTTCTCGCTGACAATGACTACCGCGGGGTGCTATAGCGAAATCATACTTAATTACACAGTGTTCCAATACGGAAATTTTTTGAGCTAGGTTTAGCTTTAAATGAACTTGGTCAGCTTCAAAAAAGTCGGTTTAGCTTCTTAGCTCTACTTTCTACAAGTTTTAGCTCTTTTTCTTTAGTCAGTTAAATTTAGTAAAAACTAAATCCAGAATCAGATTGGGCATAGCTATGTCTAATCGGGATTGAGAAGAATTAAATACAGCTGCCATGAATACGAGCTTCCCAAAGATGTCCTTAACAGAATTGGGACCGTTTTAATGTACAGAGAAATGACGATGGAGCTGGTTGTAGTGGCCTACAAACATCTGAGTCGGAGTCATCATTGATTAATTGATTGAATTAAAGAGACTAATTAAGTAATACCTTATTTTTATTGATATAGTAATAAATAATGCAAACAAAAAATTTGGCTCTTTTTTACTAAAAAAAATTAGCTCTTTTTTAGCTTTTTTTCAGAGATGATCTGGCTCCCTTTAAAAATCTGAGTTGGCAACACTGCTTACCTGGCGTAGGGGATACCGTGATCATGAAGGCGGTTCCCCCAGGGCGAGGCCTTTCCATTGCACTGCGGTCGGGCTGACCCCTGCGAATATCCCTAATGTGGATATCTCGGGCGCGTAATTTTTGGTAGTGGGGACTGCGTACGCGCTGTCCCCCCATAGTTGTAATGTAGTGTATTGTATGTATCGTTAAAAATATCAATCGTACGTCATAGAGATAGAGATGAGATGAGACTCATGATTAAATTGTATCCATCCATGTATGCTGTAAAATGATCGGAATTAGTCATATTTAGAATAGATTTCGTCACAAATGACATTTACGCCAACTGCAGGCAATAAATGATTGAACCAATTTGGTAAATCAAGAGCAATCTCAGTTCTACCTCAGAGCTTTAATTATTAGGATAATCTAACACTGTTGATACTCAAGCACTTAAATAAATCAGCATTTCCCTCAATTGTAAACAATACATTGTAGAATTACTAAAATACGCAAATTCAAAATTATATACGATCTAGTCAATTTTATTATGCTGTGAATTGCGATGTTTTAAATATACCTATTTCCGAATATGTAGTAAGTCCTTATGTGTGCTAATTACATGGTACCTATTGTTTATTGGTTCGTTTTTAATTTAATGACGGAGACTTGTATCACGTTTTGATACTTTTAAGTGTACAGTACCTTAAAAAGGACAAACAGAACCATTTAACGATCACTCTTGTGTCTGTCCTGGGTATTAAAAGTAATATAAAACGACCGCATTCTGTACCGATTAAGTTGAAATTTGCTATTTATGTGACCTCGTGAACTTTCGAAACTAATAACCCAAAAATTTTGAAAAAATAGGTAATGTAGGCCTTTATTTAAATATTACTTATAAGTGTACAGTACCTTAAAAAGGACAAACAGAACCATTTAACGATCACTCTTGTGTCTGTCCTGGGTATTAAAAGTAATATAAAACGACCGCATTCTGTACCGATTAAGTTGAAATTTGCTATTTATGTGACCTCGTGAACTTTCGAAACTAATAACCCAAAAATTTTGAAAAAATAGGTAATGTAGGCCTTTATTTAAATATAAGTAAAAAAAATGTAAATTTATGGTCCAAATATCGGCAAATCAGATTTTTTTTTTAAGTTTTCCAAACCGTATTTGACCTTTTGAATTCTGTTCAAATCGATCGCACAGGGATTACAACTTACCATTTGCTAACTCACTTGGTAGACGCAACTATGTACATACAAAGACTTAAAAAACAGAAATATATGTATTAAAATTAAATAAATACTCTCTGATATTATCTTGAATTGTATCGCACTGATAAACTATCTGGGCTTCCAATTTCTAACACAATTTCTTACACAGACCAAGATTGCTGTCTCATGGATATGATAGTGTTTTAACATTCTTAATAACTTCTCTAATAAATAACGTATTTATCCGAGTTATTAGAGACGTTGTTTGACAGTCATGTGTTTAATATTATCTTTGTAACTTTCAGTGTGAATGAAACTGAAGGCCCATTCACACGCTGAGTTGTGGTTAACAAGTTAAGTTTATTGACAATGATCTATGCACAGTACATACAACACACTGCTATACCTATTAAATTAAAAACAATCTAAAAACGAACAATTTCACTTCGAATAGAGAAAAGCATATATTTTTTGTAAATAGGCCGAAGTTCAAATCAGCTGACAACTAGGTATGTCAAAAATGTTAAAATAAATTATGGCTTGGTATATGACAGTTTTTATTGATTCCAGACAGAACCAAAATAGCACAGAACCGCAACAAAAATATGTTTGTTTTGATATGGTGGCACAGACATACTAACATGTTGTGCACTTACTTTCCTGAAGTGAATGCTGTTTTACAACTCAAGTTTTTTTAAATAGCTATGATATCCCGTAGCATTTTCCACAGCCTTCTGCTGTCATTTCAATATTTGAGTTTCAAAACATATCTAACTTCAACTAGTTACAGTGTAATAATATAACTAGTTGAAGTTTTATTTACACCGCATCATAAGTATGGGTACTTAAGTCTACGTATTTTAAACGACAATACAAACGGGGTGGCAGAGGCACAGAAGTTGGAAATGTAAGCTGTAGATTCTACAGCTTACATTTCCAACTTCTGTGCCTCTGCCGTGTAGATAGTATACGTCATATAAAAATATATTGTTCCTTTTCCAGTGCTGGACAGCTCTCTGTATTGCCAAATGATCAGAAGGTATCACCGAAGATCTTCAACTGATATCTGTTCCTGTTTAATTATATAATGTACCTATTTAATTATTTTTTATCAAAGTCAAACATGTTGAATTATGGGCCTACGCATATGTAAATTGTTAAACATTATATGAAAAACTAGCGAGGCCGCTCCAGAGATAGAATCTCCTCGGTTTATGTGAGAAAGTTGTAAATAATATTTACAGGTTTTAATATAATTATACAGGTTATACAGACGACCGAGAGGTCCCGGGTTCGAATCCCGACTTGGGAGGTAGAAATGAATAAATTCCACACGTCTTGGGTGTTCACATAGTCGCTGTTTCTGGTTCCCACGACACAGTATCCTAGTGTGGGGCCAGAAGCAATGTATGTGAATGTGTAATATAATATTGAATTGAACAATAGGTAAAGGTATAATATTAACAGGTTATGTGTAGTAACTTTTAGTTAGGGTTTATATCCTGGAAATGTGATAGTTATTATTTAATTTGTGGATTTATATCGTTTTGTGTCAATACTGGGTGTAACTGAATGTGACGCCATTTTAGAATGCATAATTATCTTAGGGATACTTTACCATGCTCTTCACCTTTCAGTTACGGCTTGATAATTAATGGTAACATATTTAAGGATTATATAAATATCTGCAATTACATTCCATAAAGTTGTGATTTAACTTTGCGAATTGTGTTTAATGTAGTAAGAGATAATGTTATCATCATAGAGTTAAATTATTAACTAGTGATACAGTGTGTCCCAAAAGTAATTGCCTATTTGAAAAATCAATAAAAAAAAAACTAAACCACTTAGACGAAATATGTTTAATTATTTATAAAGTATAGTCTTGGAGTATTTATTTCTTAAAAATAACTTCATCTAAATGTCGGCCCTCGCGGTCACGGCACTCACTTGTCCAAACACTGAAATTTTACATGACGGCCCGGCACGTAGTCACTTCGATGGCTCTCATTTCGTGACGGATATTTTGCTTCAAATGCTCCAGAGAAGTTGGTCCACTGGCATAAACTTTAGACTTGAGATAACCCCACAGGAAAAAGTCCATTGGTGTTAAATCAGGACTACGTGGAGGCAAATTCATGTCACCTCTGTTGGAAATCAGTTTTCGGGGGAAAATTTCAACAACTCGTGGCAGAGACACGTTGGAGGTGTGTGACGTTGCTCCGTCCTGCAGGAACAATGTTCTTTGGTTGTAGCCATTAAAGTTCTGCAATTCAGGCACGAAAAAGTTGTCTAACATCTCTACATAACGCACCGAGTTCACTGCAATGGCTTTTCCTCTTCCATCTTCAAAAAAGTAAGGGCCAATAATTCCTTGCGCCGACATCGCAGCCCATACGGCCACTAGGTGAATGTAGGTGTCTCTCATGTTTTTTTTGGGTTCTCCGTACTCCAGTAGCGGCAATTCTGCTTGTTGACGTATCCATTAAGATGAAAATGGGCTTCATCGGAAAACAAGATTTTGGTAAATGTCGAAAACCGCTCAATTGCCTGGTTTGCATTGCAAGTCAAGCCTTTTACGGGCATCCTCTGGCTTCAATTCCTGTACCAGTTGGATTTTATAGGGGTGCAGCTTCAGTTCTTTGCGCATAATACGGTGTAACGATGACGTAGGCACACCTAGATTACTTGAGCGCTTCCGAAGTGAAAGCATTGGATCGTCACTAACAGACCGGTTAACAGAGTCCACGGTGTCAGGCGTTCTCGATGATCTCGGTCGCCCGATTTTAGTTGTTCTAGTGTTGAACCGGTCTCCTCGAAGTTCTTCACCCAGCTCCGAATGATGTTTAAGCTTGGCGCCAATTTTAAGTGACGAATTCCACGACTTTTGCACAATTTTCTACGCGCTGCAATCGCAGTTCGCAATCGCGTTTTTGTAAAATTAGCGCACGGTCCGCTCCCGAGAAACGCTCCCTAATAATGTACTCTGTGAAACGCTCCATAGCGACTAAATACTCAAGAGCTAGGCTACCGATTGCAATATCCCCCGCGCCCCTCGGACATGTTGCTTTCACGCAGGAAGCAAAACAAATAAGGAATTGCTTTTGTGACACACTCTACTATAACAGTATACAGTGTCCAACCAGAAGGGAAGACTTGAGAAATACCTTTGTGTGAGTGCTGTCATCCTCGACGAAGTATGAGTGTTTAGTTTCATAAATATAGTGTACACGGCCCTGAGAATGCAAACAATCGTAATCGTCAGGTCTCACATTAATGACTTTGAGGCGTTGAGGCGTGTCAAGGGTGGCTCTATTCGGAGCTTGAGGAGGGCAAACGTAAGCCTGGCAAAATACTCTCAGGTACTAAATCCTTTCTTTTCTTTTTCAATTATTTATGTGCTGAAGTGGCATATGAGGAATTACGGCATTGAGTCTTCTCAGCGAGAGAAACAGTATCCAAAAGACCAGAGTGGAGGGCTTTGGTTCATACCAAAGTACGTGATTTTGAAATTCTCCGGCGCGCTGAGAATGATGCCAAACGCGAGAGTTAAAAGCCCGACCACCTGCGCATAAAACTTTTTAACTATACGGCTTGCTCAGATGCCTCCAGTGTGCGAGGATCTTCACAAGGAAGATTGGCTACGTAAGCCACATGCGAGCCCACGAGCGACCTCTACAGACGATAAGTTGGAGCAGTCGCCGTGACCGGAATCGGTCGGTCCACATCATCACCAAGCCATTGTATAGTATTTTACATCCATCGTCATTGGGCCTTGAGCACTTTCGAAATAACTACCTCTTCTGGGGTCCTCATGGTTTCATTTGGAGATGTCAGCACTCTGACGTCTCGATTGATTTCAAGGATTAGAGCCTTATTCTGTAGAATCGTTAGCGTCCCGAAGTTCTATAACAGTCCACATCAATCATCATTCCGTTCCGAACCCCCGACGACTCAGAATTATTCCTGACAGCGCCCCCTACACAGATTTCAATAGTAAAACTGAGCTTCCACCCAGTGCCACTAGATGTCACTATCCAGATCCCTACATCGCGCTGTTGAGATTTTCTCGCTGACAATGACTACCGCGGGGTGCTATCTTATCTTCTACGCGTCCCGCGGTCCCTGCGGAAGAATCCCGACCGTGCCCCCGGTGCAGTATATGAGATCTCAGAGCTCATGTACATGCCGGGGGTGAAGATCGAGGCTTGGCGCTCCAAGCAGGGCCCGGCCCAGTGCCACAGGTGGCAACAGTTCCGGCACTCGTCGCATATGTGCCACCGCCCCCTGGCGTGCGTGCGTTGCGGCGGTCCCCACTCGGCGCGGGAGTGCCCCCGCCCGAAAGACCAGCCGCCGACGTGCGCCAACTGCGGTGGCCCGCATACGGCCAATAACGCGACGTGCCCCGTGTTCCGCCAGGAGGCGCGGAACAAGAAGGCCGGCACTGTGGCGCTCACTAATGCGCCTGGGCCCAAGAAGATGCAGCCCCCCCCTCCGCCACGTCCTGATCTGCAGGAAGAAACGGCGCCCGCCTCGCTTATGGCGCAGGCGAACGACGGAGTCCCCAGGCAGAAGACGAAGCGGGGGGGGAAGAAGAAGAAGGCGACGGCTCCACCTGCCGCCGGTGCCGCGGCGGCTACTCTCGCCGCTAGCGAGACTGCGGCCGCCACTCCGGCTGCGGCGATAGGGCAGCAGGACTTGGGGCACCTCACAGCCCTGCTCGCCCTCCTCAGCGACCCCACTGCCCTGGGCAGACTCACCGCTCTGCTCCGCAATGCATGAGCCGCTCAGGGTCGTCCACTGGAACGCGCAGTCGCTGACAGGGAAGAAGCGGCTGCTCCACGTGTTCCTGAGGGACTACCGCGTCGACGTGATGCTCATAAGCGAGACATTCCTAGCCGGAAGCGACAAGCTGTCGCTGCCCGGCTATATCGTCTACCGCAAGGACGAGAAGTCCACCAGCGGCCGGGCCTTTCGAGGCTTGGCAGTCATCGTCGGCAGGAAGATCGTCCACCAGCTCGTTGACGCCCAGGAGTATATCCCTGTATGCTTTGGGCGTCGACCTCCAGGTCGCCGGCCAGGTATTGCGACTCTACGCCGCCTACAAGCCCCCCAGTACACCAATCCGCACCGCCGAGCTACGGGGGTTGCTACAGTCGCCGCATCCGACACTCGTCGCTGGCGACCTCAACGCCAAGTACACCGTCTGGAACTCCACCAGGGTGTGCCCAGCTGGACGCGCCATCCTTGCCGACTCCGTGAGCCATAACTACGATGTCATCGGTCCCGACGAGCCCACCCACTTCGATTCGCGGGCCGGTTGGGACACCATCGACGTCGTAGTCGTCAGAGGTCTCCGGACTCCGCCGAGCCAGGAGGTTCTCCCTGACCTCCCATCGGACCACAGGCCAGTACTTCTCGTCCTGGCGGACCTGCCCACCCGGGTCTCTCCGCCAGCATCACGCCGACGATACCAGTGGGGCGCCTTCACCGCCGCCCTCGACCAGTCTTCGACCACATGTCCAGTCAACCAGCCGGAAGACGTTGACCGCCTGGCATCGCTGCTAACCACCCAGATCCGAGACGCGCTCGACCTATCATCGCACACCGTAGCTCGCGGGGGGAAGCCCAATCCTCTTCCTGCTGAGCTACGCGCACTCATCCGCGATAAGCGCGCTCTCCGGAAGCAGTGGCAGCAAACCCGCTGCCCATCGATGAAGACCAGGCTCAACGCCATGACGGCAGAGCTGAAGCGCCGACTTGATCTCCACGCCGAAGAATCTTGGGAACGCCACGTCGAGTCCATGGGCGACCACGTCCCCTCCGTGCATCGCCTATGCCGGGATTTGTCGACTACTCCAACTCCCGTCCGACCAATCCTGGGCAGCGACGGCCTATCAAGATTTCGAGCCCAAGACCGTGCAGAGATCTTCGCCGAATGCCTCGAGAAGCAGTTCAAGCCGAACCCTACGGATGATGTGGAGCACGTCGCAGCAGTCGAGAGACACCTGCGAGAGTACTTCGCCTCGCCGATAGCTCCCGAAGAGGACCCCACCGTCGTCACGCCCGGCCAGATCATGCGTGCATTCAGACGTACCAAGCCCAGGAAAGCCCCGGGCGCAGACCGCATACCTAACATGGCGCTGCTACATTTGCCGCCACGTACTGTGGCGGCCGTTACGCGCCTGTTTAACGGTATCTTGCGCACGGGCCACTTCCCAACCCAATGGAAGGAGGGCTTGGTCATCATGTTGCCCAAGCCGGGCAAGGACTCCAAGCTGCCTGAGAGCTATCGGCCGATGACTCTACTGAGTACCATCTCAAAGGTGTTTGAGAAACTCCTGCTGGCGAAGCTACTGCCCCACATCCAGCCGCGCCCAGAACAGTTCGGCTTCAGGCCCGAGCATTCTACGACGCTTCAGCTCACCAGAGTACTGAATGACATGACGGTTTGTTTAAACAAGAAGGAATACACTGTCGCAGTACTCCTGGACATGGAGAAGGCATTTGACAGAGTATGGCACGAGGGGTTGCTGTACAAATTGTCGACGTCTCCAGCCCCAAGAAGACTGGTCCAGATCATCGCCTCCTTCCTGAAGAATCGCCGCTTCCGAGTGATGGTGGAAGACGCCGTCTCCGAGGAACACCCCGTTGCAGCCGGCGTCCCTCAGGGGTCCTGCCTGTCTCCAGCCTGTTACTCCCAATATACGGACGACATCCCCGTCGGGCCGGGTGCCCAGCTGGCACTCTTCGCCGACGACGCTGCCTACTACGCGTCGTCTATCCAGGCACGGCACGCTGCCGTCAAACTGCAGCGCACCCTGGACATCTTGCCCGACTGGCTCGCCAAGTGGCGGTTGTCCGTCAACGTTGGGAAGACGCAGGCGCTCATCACAGGCCAGTCCCCCCTTCCACCACCACTCCAGCTCCATGGACGGGACATCGCGTGGTCTCCGCAGGTGAAGTACCTGGGAGTGACCATCGATCGCCGGCTCACCATGAAGCAACATGTCGACAACGTCGTCAACCAGGTCAAGGTGGCACGCGCCAAGCTGCGTCCACTTCTCGACTCCAGCCTCCCTCTGAGGGCGAAGCTCGGGATCTACAAGTGCTACGTGAGATCCCGCCTCACCTACGCGGCCCCGGCATGGTACGCCCTGTGCTCGGAGACGAACAAACGGAGACTCCGAGCCCAAGAGAACCTCTCTTTGCGTACCATCGTCGACGCCCCCCGCTACGTGAGGAATGCGACGATCCAGAGGGACCTCAGATGGGAACCAGTGGACCAGTTTGTCCAGAGGCTGGCGAAGGGCATGTTCGCGCGTGCGGATAGCTCTCAACATCCGCATATCCGCGACATGGCGCCGCACCACGCGCGCCCGCCCGACCGCCGCCGCCTGCCACGCGACCTGGTTGCCTAGCCGGCGATCATCCAATGGAACACCCCTCGTGAGAAGATCTCCACCGCCCGCGAGGGCCCCCCGATGACCTGTCCATAGGAGTGGACAGAGGCGCTTCTTCAGGAAGAGATCCGATGATCTGACCCTGACTCCCCACGCCCCAGAATGGGTGCGTGAGATGATTTCTTGATTGATTATCTTTCCCCTGTCTGTATCTACCGCAAGGACGAGAAGTCCACCAGCGGCCGGGCCTTTCGAGGCTTGGCAGTCATCGTCGGCAGGAAGATCGTCCACCAGCTCGTTGACGCCCAGGAGTATACATCCCTGTATGCTTTGGGCGTCGACCTCCAGGTCGCCGGCCAGGTGCTGCGGCTGTACGCCGTGTACAAGCCCTCCAGTATCCCAATCCGCACCTCTGAACTACGGGGGTTGCTCAATGATGGGCGATTGTGAATGACTCCAATATTCGAATGGTTTGATACTACTAATATTAAGATTCGAATCCAAAAACAATCGATAACTAGTTTTCAAATTCGAATGAAATCGCTAGTTCATTCATTCACTTTGCCATACAAAATTGAGCATTAGTCTCGGACGATACAGTCTACTTTTATTTGATATTCGTATAAGTAGTTACTGATTTGCGAACCGCTAGTTCATTAAATCAGTTTTAGCAAACTGAATTAATGAACTAGCGGTTTGTATAGCTACAATTGAGAATTTACTTGTAATTAAGGTTTACTTTTAGTTGTTGTTGTTACTTGTAGTTATAGCTATAACTACTTATTCGCGTCACTGTGTAACCATAGTAACGTGGTGGCGCCATTCTAAATCGTGTGCATGCATGCACTTTGTCACTCTCTGTCCCCTGCTACCCCCACCCCGCCAGCACACGCTAATCGTGTCCTAGAGTACAGTCGCGTAAAAAAGTTATTTAACGTCCGTCGTCGTGCGAAACCAGGTCCCGGTCGATGAAATTACGGATGAATGAGTTTAAAGACATCAGTGATTCTGAATCGGGTTTTTCTTCTGACACGGGAAAGGGTTTCGCAACTCCTGGCCCAAATTTTGCTCCCATCCCACCATGTAGAAATGAAATCCTTTTTAGGGTTCCGTACCCGAAGGGTTCCAAACGGGACCCTATTACTAAGACTTCGCTGTCCGTCCGTCCGTCCGTCCGTCCGTCTGTCACCAGGCTGTATCTCAAGAACCTAGCTAGCTAGAGAGTTGAAATTTTCACAGATTATGTATTTCTGTTGCCGCTATAACAACAAATACTAAAAAACAGGATAAAATAAATATTTAAGGGGGCTCCCATACAAACAATACCACATACAAACTTATGGATGCACCTGGTTACGTACATGGAGTGTGAAAGTAACCGCACCAATAACTTTGTAAACAATATTTTGCTGTGTGAAATCCAAACTATTCACTCCACACCATCGCTTCCATTGAACGGTGGTACGGAACCCTTCGTGCGCGATTTAGACTCGCACTTGACCGGTTTTTTATGTTTACTTTGAAACTTATATTTTAGATTGACTTCATATCTGGATGTTTTTTATTATTTCGAAAAAAAAAAAACAATTCCAGCTACGAATATTTTGGTGGGCATCTGACGAGGAACTGATATTTTATTGACGTGACAGATCTACTATTTAGTTGACAAATATATTATTTAGGGGATCACAGTTAGGAACTTCGCGGGTAATCGCGTTAACTGTGAGCTCTGTGAGGTCTTATGCGTTTTACACTTGCTTCTCACACAGGAAATGCAGGTTCGAATCGTGACCATGTAACAATGAGACAATTAATCTTTCTTAAGTATATAATACGTTCTAACGGTGATGGAAAAACATCATGAGGAAACCTTCATTACTCCATAGCTGCGGCGATGGGCTAGCCCCCTATAACGCAAAATGGAGTATTGAATAACTGGCTCAAAATGAGCACAATTGTGCCTCTGCCCCCCATATGGGAAAAGGCGTGACGCTATATTATGTTATCGCGTTAACACTTTTGTCTAACATTATACTGCGCAGATTATTAAATATAGCAATCTACTGTTACCTTGCGCGTAGCGCGTCGCGTCATAATCATAATCATCATAATCATAATCATTTATTCATTAAACAACATAGTTGTATGTGAACATTAATACACAAGAGACTTATCTACTACTTACAACACTTAAATTTAATATATTAGTAGAAGTAAAATTATTATATCATAAATAATGTCGATTATAAAATTCATTCACAGAATAAAAGCAGTTTTCTAATAAATATTTTTTTAGTTCAGTCTTAAATTTTGTGCTGTTGTCAATTAATTTATAAGACATAGGCAAGGAATTATACAGCTTTACGGCTTGATACCTGGGACTATGCTCTGCAATTCGCATAGTTGGCCGAATTGTATCGACACGAACGTCCTGACGTCTAGTTTTTAATCTTTTTATTTTAGCATCTGCTGTTTCTAGATTAGATAAATGTTTAGCAAGGTCAGATAGCAGCAATTTCTTATCGTAAATAAAAAAAAAAAAAAAAGGTCAGATAGCAGAACATATATATATAGAGATGGAACTGTCAATAGTCCTAGCTGTTTAAGGTGATCCTTACACGATTCCCATTGCGGTATTCTAACTATAGTTCTTATAGCTCTCTTTTGTAAAACAAACGCTCTGTTTACATTATATTGGAAACCGTTTCCCCAAAATTGTATACTGTAGCGCAGTCTAGACTCAACAAGAGCAAAATATACAGAGATAAGATGTTTTTGGGACACTTCATCTCTCAAACTTCTTAGAGCGTAACAGGAAGAGCTTAAGTATTCGTCGATAGCCGCTAATTCTGCTTTCCGATTTAATCTAGAATCTAAAGTAATACCAAGAAATTTCATCTGTTTACTTCATCAATTGCGCTACCATTAAGTGTTATCTGAAGCTTGTCACCCTCTCTTGCTGTTGATTTAAATAACATAACATTGGTTTTTTGAGTGTTAAGTTTGAGATTATTAATAATAAACCAAGAGTTGAAGGCTAAAAGAGCAGTTTGTACTTTGTCATTTAAGTCCGATAAATTGTCTGCATGTATAATAGCGTTAGTGTCATCAGCAAATAAGACTACATTTATGCCTGGAATTTTAATATTCATATACTCTACTAAATCGTTCACGAAAATTGTGAATAGAGTCGGTCCTAATATAGAGCCTTGAGGGACTCCAAGCTTGACTAAAGTGACGCTAGAACGCGCAATATGTTCACTGCCTTCTCTATTACTTTTCATCTCGACATATTGCCTCCTGTGTGATAAGTAACTTTCCATCAGTTCAAGTGAAGCATTTCTCACTCCATAAAATTCAAATTTTCCTAATAATATGTCATGATCGACAGTGTCAAATGCAGAACTGAGATCAAGGAAAAGTGCTGCCACCTTTTTTCTCTCTGCTAAATGTCTAAGTGTGTCATCAATTAATGCATCCACTGCTTCCGACGTCCCAACGCCTTTCCTGTATCCGAATTGTCTTCTACTTAGGATTTTATTTAAAGCAAGATGTGTGTTTAGCCTATGTTGAATCAGCTTCTCGAGTATCTTGGAAAGAGTAGGAAGAAGAGAGATCGGCCGGTACATTTTAGGGTCAGTTTTTGAACCCTTTTTAAAGATTGGTAACACCCTTGCTAACTTAAACTGATCAGGAAATTGTTTGCTGGCAAGGCAGTTGTTGAAAATTCTGTCAATGGTAAGGCCAGAAGATCAAGATTTTCCTTAATTATATTGATAGACATCTCGTCCCAACCCGCCGAGTTTTTGTTGTCCATAGACAAAACTAATTTAATGATCTCTGGTAGTGTCACAAATCTAAGCTCCATGTCATTATAAACTACTTCAAAGTGATTTTTTAGAAGTTCTAAGGCGACAGCTGGTTCTGTTGATGCATCTCCTATATTATGTAAATTAAAGTTTCCGGAAAATATGGGTACAATATCATTAGGGTCATTGATGATTTTACAGTTACATTTTAAAATCACATCACCTGATTTAGTACAATTTTTATTTCTGTGTTTGTTAACTATTTTCCAAATCGCTTTTGTACTGTCCCTGGCTTGTAATAACTCTTTTTCTATAGTAAGTTTCTTCATTTGTCTAATAACTTTACGATAACGTTGTAAATATGAAGCTTTATATTCTTTAATTGTATCGTCTGACATCACAATTAAAGTTAAAGTTAAGCCGCATCCGACACTCGTCGCGGGCGACCTCAACGCCAAGCACACCGTCTGGAACTCCACCAGGGTGTGCCCAGCTGGACGCGCCATCCTTGCCGACTCCGTGAGCCACAACTACGATGTCATCGGTCCCGACGAGCCCACCCACTTCGATTCGCGGGCCGGTTAGGACACCATCGACGTCGTAGTCGTCAGAGGTCTCCGGACTCCGCCGAGCCAGGAGGTTCTCCCTGACCTCCCATCGGACCATATGCCAGTACTTCTCGTCCTGGCGGACCTGCCCACCCGGGTCTCTCCGCCAGCATCACGCCGACGCTACCAGTGGGGCGCCTTCACCGCCGCCCTCGACCAGTCTTCGACCACATGTCCAGTCAACCAGCCGGAAGACGTTGACCCTCTGGCATCGCTGCTAACCACCCAGATCCGAGACGCGCTCGACCTATCATCGCACACCGTAGCTCGCGGGGGGAAGCCCAATCCTCTTCCTGCTGAGCTACGTGCACTCATCCGCGATAAGCGCGCTCTCCGGAAGCAGTGGCAGCAAACCCGCTGCCCAACGATGAAGACCAGGCTCAACGCCATGACGGCAGAGCTGAAGCGACGACTTGATCTCCACGCCGAAGAATCTTGGGAACGCCACGTCGAGTCCATGGGCGACCACGTCCCCTCCGTGCATCGTCTATGCCGGGATTTGTCGACTACTCCAACTCCCGTCCGACCAATCCTGGGCAGCGACGGCCTACCAAGATTTCGAGCCCAAGACCGTGCGGAGATCTTCGCCGAATGCCTCGAGAAGCAGTTCAAGCCGAACCCTACGGATGATGTGGAGCACGTCGCAGCAGTCGAGAGACACCTGCGAGAGTACTTCGCCTCGCCGATAGCTCCCGAAGAGGACCCCACCGTCGTCACGCCCGGCCAGATCATGCGTGCACTCAGACGTACCAAGCCCAGGAAAGCCCCGGGCGCAGACCGCATACCTAACATGGCGCTGCTACATTTGCCGCCACGTACTGTGGCGGCCGTTACGCGCCTGTTTAACGGTATCTTGCGCACGGGCCACTTCCCAACCCAATAGAAGGAGGGCTTGGTCATCATGTTGCCCAAGCCGGGCAAGGACTCCAAGCTGCCTGAGAGCTATCGGCCGATAACTCTACTGAGTACCATCTCAAAGGTGTTTGAGAAACTCCTGCTGGCGAAGCTACTGCCCCACATCCAGCCGCGCCCAGAACAGTTTGGCTTCAGGCCCGAGCATTCTACGACGCTTCAGCTCACCAGAGTACTGAATGACATGACGGTTTGTTTAAACAAGAAGGAATACACTGTCGCAGTACTCCTGGACATGGAGAAGGCGTTTGACAGAGTATGGCACGAGGGGTTGCTGTACAAATTGTCGACGTCTTCAGCCCCAAGAAGACTGGTCCAGATCATCGCCTCCTTCCTGAAGAATCGCCGCTTCCGAGTGATGGTGGAAGACGCCGTCTCCGAGGAACACCCCGTTGCAGCCGGCGTCCCTCAGGGGTCCTGCCTGTCTCCAGCCTGTTACTCCCAATATACGGACGACATCCCCGTCGGGCCGGGTGCCCAGCTGGCACTCTTGTAACGTACTACCTCCTTGACCATATTGGCTACTGGCGGATTAGCCAGTTAAAAACTAAAACTATATAAATTCGGAAATTCGGATCTGGAATCTCGTCTGGCAGCTGATTGTTTTTTTTGAGGCAGACATTGTTTGAGCTCTGAAACGTGAGGTTGTATCTTCTGCATCAATAATTTTTAAGTCACGCCTTTAGTTGCGGCGATGGGCTAGTCCCTTTAGTACTGTAATGGAGCTGAATGTTTAGTTGCTGTAAAGTGCAGTAATTGATACGAAACTTCCCTACTATCCCCAATCCATGGGTAAGCATTGGTTCGTAGTTAGTCTTTCTTATTTTCGTGTATTTTATACTCTCTATGTATTTCCCTTTTCTATACAGTGTCTATTGGACTGCGGCACTCTTAGATCCTAATTACCCTAGGGCCCTCGTCGGAAGTTGCCGTGTGGGGAGCCGTCGCCTGATAGCTGGGCGCTGTAGCGCTTTTGTATTCCTATCATTCACACTGGTCTCTTTCCAGGGTTCCACGCCGAGGAGTAATATCCTTCTGGCGCTAACCGCATAATCACTTGTTGACGTCTGGAGAAGTGGACCAGTTGGATTGAGTCTACCAAGGAGCTGAAGTCTACAAATTCCCGGCGAGTCCCTATCCAGCGTTTCAACTATATCACCAATATTCGACTCACGACCCTGTGATTAATAAACATATCTTGAGCCTGCCAATAATCTCTTTTGGTCAGGTTAGAGTCACACTGTTTCAATGGCGCCCGGATTAAGGGAATATTGGTGATAGAGTTTTATGTCTGGTCAGAGTAGTTAGGCCATAAGATCGCCGTAGAACGCTAGATTTCTTTCGTAGCTTGTATATTTTGTTGTGTTTATTTTTGTCTGACAGGAGTATATTTGATCGTTTATCTGGGTACCTACCTCATTTCTACATTATTTATGGTCGCAGTCTGACGGCTGTTGTCATATTATAATTGTTGATAAATATTTTCCTCCAAATTCTCAGTACGAAAAATAAATTAATAAATTGTGAAGATTTTAGTAGGGAAACTTTTCGGATTATTAAATAATAAATAAGGTTAGTGTTTAACGGCCGATTTCTCGTACATTTAATCTGTTGTTGACAGTCCTTTATCAATTTCAGCTGTCAAAACGGTAGATCAATGGCTTGATTTTGTACCAGAAACCGGGCGTTAGTCGTGTACTCTGCTTACTTTCATGTAAATTTGTACAGTTTACTAGATAGGTAGTAAACATGACGTTTCCTATAAAATATCTGTCGCCGAGCGATCTGTGTCCGTCTGAGAGCACCTTCTGTCTGAAGATAGGCTGCGACAGCGTTCTGTCTTATTCAATAGTAGTTAACGATTCCTTTATGTATGTAATAAGTATTTTGACCCTTGTATTCTAAAAACCATCTATATCTACAGCTATGTAAAAGTTCTTTATTGTGTAACGTTACTCTGCAATGTCTGTTACTTTAGCTTATGGCCTCTTGAACTATAATTCTCTACTTTTTTACTCTTTGTTGTAGAATAGATATTCTACTCTATTATTATTTTCTGTACCCACTAACGGTGCAGGAAGTCTTGAACACTTGAGGGAGCTGTCCCTCATGGTGTTATTCTGCGTTACGATAGTAGCTAAGCTATCGGGGCGTTTATGTACTAAGGTTCTTATTTTAGTTCAAGGGATCTTGCTTATTTTTCAACTACTGACAGTTAGTCTGGGTGTGCATTTGGCTATAATAATGGCACCCTGTGTGTAAGGCTGTGTTTACACGATGTAAGTGTGAACTCTTGTATGAACTTAGTATGAATTCTGATGTCTGATTGTTGGTACGAATGTGTGATGTTTGTATGTAGTTGAGCTAGACTGTTAGTTATATATTTCTCTGACATTGTAGATGGCGAGCTTTAGAGAATTTTATCTTAAGTAGTTAATTTGGTAAGTTAGTTTAGTTTAGTTAATATCTTAGAGGATTTTATCAGGTAAAATCCTACCCAAACAAGACGGGTATGTAACGTACTACCTCCTTGACCATATTGGCTACTGGCGGATTAGCCAGTTAAAAACTAAAACTATATAAATTCGGAAATTCGGATCTGGAATCTCGTCTGGCAGCTGATTGTTTTTTTTGAGGCAGACATTGTTTGAGCTCTGAAACGTGAGGTTGTATCTTCTGCATCAATAATTTTTAAGTCACGCCTTTAGTTGCGGCGATGGGCTAGTCCCTTTAGTACTGTAATGGAGCTGAATGTTTAGTTGCTGTAAAGTGCAGTAATTGATACGAAACTTCCCTACTATCCCCAATCCATGGGTAAGCATTGGTTCGTAGTTAGTCTTTCTTATTTTCGTGTATTTTATACTCTCTATGTATTTCCCTTTTCTATACAGTGTCTATTGGACTGCGGCACTCTTAGATCCTAATTACCCTAGGGCCCTCGTCGGAAGTCGCCGTGTGGGGAGCCGTCGCCTGATAGCTGGGCGCTGTAGCGCTTTTGTATTCCTATCATTCACACTGGTCTCTTTCCAGGGTTCCACGCCGAGGAGTAATATCCTTCTGGCGCTAACCGCATAATCACTTGTTGACGTCTGGAGAAGTGGACCAGTTGGATTGAGTCTACCAAGGAGCTGAAGTCTACAAATTCCCGGCGAGTCCCTATCCAGCGTTTCAACTATATCACCAATATTTAACTCACGACCCTGTGATTAATAAATGTATCTTGAGCCTGCCAACAATCTCTTTTGGTCAGGTTAGAGTCTTACTGTTTCACTCTTCGCCGACGACGCTGCCTACTACGCGTCGTCGATCCAGGCACGGCACGCTGCCGTCAAACTGCAGCGCACCCTGGACATCTTGCCCGACTGGCTCGCCAAGTGGCGGTTGTCCGTCAACGTTGGAAAGACGCAGGCGCTCATCACAGGCCAGTCCCCCCTTCCACCACCACTCCAGCTCCAAGGACAGGACATCGCGTGGTCTCCGCAGGTGAAGTACCTGGGAGTGACCATCGATCGCCGGCTCACCATGAAGCAACATGTCGACAACGTCGTCAAACAGGTCAAGGTGGCACGCGCCAAGCTGCGTCCACTTCTCGACTCCAGCCTCCCTCTGAGGGCGAAGCTCGGGATCTACAAGTGCTACGTGAGATCCCGCCTCACCTACGCGGCCCCGGCATGGTACGCCCTGTGCTCGGAGACGAACAAACGGAGACTCCGAGCCCAAGAGAACCTTTCTTTGCGTATCATCGTCGACGCCCCCCGCTACGTGAGGAATGCGACGATCCAGAGGGACCTCAGATGGGAACCAGTGGACCAGTTTGTCCAGAGGCTGGCGAAGGGCATGTTCGCGCGTGCGGATAGCTCACAACATCCGCATATCCGCGACATGGCGCCGTACCACGCGCGCCCGCCCGACCGCCGCCGCCTGCCACGCGACCTGGTTGCCTAGCCGGCGATCATCCAACGGAACAACCCTTTGAGAAGATCTCCACCGCCCGCGAGGGCCCCCCGATGACCTGTCCATAGGAGTGGACAGAGGCGCTTCTTCAGGAAGAGATCCGATGATCTGACCCTGACTCCCCACGCCCCAGAATGGGTGCGTGAGATGAATTCTTGATTGATTTCCCCTGTAAGGACTAAGGAGCATACATCCCTGTATGCTTTGGGCGTCGACCTCCAGGTCGCCGCCCGCCGGCCAGGTGCTGCGACTGTACGCCGTGTACAAGCCCCCCAGTACCCCAAAACGCACCTTTGAGCTACGGCGGTTGTTACTAGGGATGGGCAAATGAAATTCATATATCGATATATATTGTATCGATATTAATCAAAGCTATCGATATATATCTTGTAAAGATATCGATATTTTGATATATCGAAATATTTGCACATTGTCAAAGTATTAGTGTATCGAAAATTAAATACGAATTGGTAGTCATGTAGTTTAATTTATTCAAAACATTACAATACAATCATCAAGAGTTTAGTCAAACCAATAATTGTCAGATATCGACATGAGAAGTACTCTGTGTTTTATGTGCTCCCCTGTCAATCTGCTCCTATTGTCTGGCACTGCCAAGTTAATAGCAGACGCACGCCTTTCTGACGGGTCGGTCTCTAACGGTCTTGAACACAATATGACTACATGTGATGTTTGACTAGAACTTAAAGTTACTATAACTTTATGGGTCTAGAACTTAAATCTACCAAAGCATAAATTGACTAGAGCTGAAACAACCTACAATAGATTTTGACTACAGTTGTCTTTTGTTTTCGAATGTACAGTCGGTACAAAATGATCATACAAGGTAACATAAGCAAAATTTATTTTTTTGAGCAAATCAAAATTTACAGACACTTCTGGTGAACATACAACATACCTAACCTAATAATAATGTAACATAACATGTGGCGCTTGGCCGTTTTTTACTTCAACATTCGCTTAATGTCCACAATAGCTTTCAAGAAATCCAATGTAGTGATTTCTTCAGTATTTAAATTATTCAACTCAGCGCCATATCTTTTGTTGAAAAGAATATCTTTCTTCTTCTTATTTTCGTGTTTAAAAAAAGCACCAGCCATAGCGATGCCTTGATATTGGGCTTCCTTCTTCAGCTTAAAAATAAATTTTATGAGGGTGGGGTTTCTGTTTAAGCGTACTCCTAGACGGCGATGCCACGCTTCTAGCATATTCGTAGTCCTGTGCCTTTTCTTGCAACAGGATATCAATGAAATATTCTTTAGCCATTGCTTTTGGAAATAAGTAACAAAGGCATTCATTTCTTCGCTTTTAGGTCCGTGCTCAACTATTTTCTCCCAGCCTTGATGGATAAGGTTAGCTGGTAAGAAAGGCAAGTTGAGGGTTAGTGCTATTATGCCCTTCCCCTCTTGTGTTGCAGTCAACCCTTTTTTTTCTGCATTGTCACACACCGCCTTACAGAAATGGAAATAGCATCCTGAAACGTTTCCATGTGGGTAAACCGTTTTAAAGGCAATTATCTGGGCCAATTCGTAGTCGCACTTGTAAATCTTGATATTTACCTTCAGAACATCTCTCACGATTGTAAAGAAAGCACTATAAGTGCTTGTGCTCCTATTTGGCAATAACGCATAAATTGCTGGTCTTACATTGCTTGAATAATTACAACTGTTAAGATCCACATGTAAAGTAAACAGTATTAATAAGTTTCTCTATGGTAAACAGTTGACAAAAGGGCTGCGGCACCACCTTAAATGTCCCGTCCCCAAATACCATTTTATTTTCTTTGGCGTTTAACTGCATTACTTTTTGTGAGGATCTTTGGCAAAATATCAACATTTTGTTGTCGGAATCTATTTCATACTCGCTTACGAGAAAAAAATTAGCAATCATTTCCGGTAACATGACATCAATGGATTTTGAAAATTCAGTTTTCACCACATCCAAGTACCTACTTCAATCGCGTTCTACGTAGATTTTCTCGCACTGTTTCAAATTGTTGAAATTGCACTTGACAAGAAGGGTTACCTTCAATAAATTCCGTCATGGCTTTTTCATATATTTTTTTCAGGGAAGACATGTTTTGACATACCAGAGTTTAAGCATTTTCGAGGACATATTCTCTATACATTTCGTCAATATTCTGCTCGCACGCATGTAGAGATGGTCTCTTGCGGGATATTACTTCATCATTTTCGTTAATGGTAACAGACGCACTGCACTCATTTCGCTTCGAGCATCTCCAAAATGTGTTGCCGGTTTTATTTGTAGATACAAAATTGTACCGGAAGCCATCGCGCCAAAAAATTGTTCTGTTACTTAGAAATATCTTATTTATATCCATTTTCCAAATAACCGAAATTGTCGTGAAACGGCCACACAAACTGTTTGACGTAAATTATATACTCTTTGTGTTTGACATACAGCGTATAAGTGGCCATCTATTACTATAGAGGCCGTATGTTCCTACTATCAAAAGAGGTTTTATTATTATATATTGTGCAATGTTTGAATCTCAATTTTATTATTAATTATTTAAATTACATGCAGGATGAGTTAGGGACCAAGGTTTTCCAGTCATTTAGTTCAAAAACTTATACTTAATAGAAACATTGTCTTCTATACCTGACTGTCCAGGCAGTTTGTGTTCATGTCACTATGCAATGTGGACAAAATACACACTAGTCAATTTGTCTTTTGGTAGATTTAAGTTCTAACATTTAAAAGTTTCTCATGTCTGGACCAGATAGAAGACTCGGTCTGTTCTGATGCTATTTGTATTTGTACAGGTCTTGTTTCTGGATAACGTTGCCCTCTACGCCTGTGTTCTGCACGAATGTCATTGCTAATTTTAGAAATTGCGTGTGCCACGTCAATTGGAGAAGTGAAGTGGATACGCTTAAACCGAAGGTCCAAAATGGTAGCAACTGAAAAAAAAGTTTTTTTTTGTAATGGTGCTAGTATATCTTCGATTTTTTTAAGCAAGGCCTGTTGTATAGTTATCCCTAAAGTGGTCGAAGGTGTAGCTTGATCTGTTACTTGACGAAGTAAATTTAAAACAGGAATGGCTAGACTCGCAGTCGCGTAGTTCGCACCGCTGATTTCTTCCGTGCCTTCTTTGAACGGACCAAGAAGGCCAATGAGATCGCGTATGATATTGAGTTGCGACGATGTGATCATGGCTGGGGTATTTCTACCAGTTTTGGTAGTTAAAATTTTTGCTACAAGTGCAGACAGTTTAACAAATCGCTCCAACATATCAAAACACGAGTTCCATCTGGTACTGACAGCTTGTGTCAATGTCAACACCTCACCTTCTTTTTTTCCACAGTCTACCTGTTCAGATCGTAGCTGGTCCATTGCATTGACAGACTTCTTGAAAAACGTCACAATTCCTTTGACATGATCGCAAACTTCTGAAAATTCTTTAATTTCTTTTAGAACCCCATCAGCCACAAGATTTAAGCAATGAGCCATACAGGGAATTCTGCGATCATCAGCTAATAATAATCGCACCGCTGCCACTATATTTGCGCCTCCATCGGTGGTAATGGATACTATTTTATTCTTGTCAATATTAAACTCTTCACAGATTTCTTCCCAACATTCTTTGATGTACTGTCCCGTATGACCCTAAAAAGGCGTGCATATATTTTTACGTTGTATATATAAATAATTGTGGAGATAAGATAATGTTGATCTTATGAATTTCAAAGTAGATCAAATAATTATACCTGTGATAGTTTCTGTGCACATAGATTTATATTCTGAAGAACAGGCGATCCATTTAAGGTGTCAATGAAGTGAACCGTCAATACTAAGAAACTCCTTGTTGAATTAGTGATTGTGAGTGTGTCACTGGTGAAACATAAGAAAGTTATCTCATTTAGAGTTTTTATTATAACCTCCTTTGTAGTGTTGATCTGTTTTCTATCAATTGTGTTACCTGAAATAAACAACAAGTAGTAGTTGTTTAGTTTAACATTGATCTGAATTTGTATAATATAAATTAAAATATATTTTAGAAATAGAAACCTTTTTTCTACAAGGCAATTTATAAAGAGGACAAGCGGTTCGACAAAAATTTTGTAAGCCCTTTTTTTTAACACATGGTAGTGGTAAATTGTCCTTGCATACCATGTAAATTAATGCCTGTGTAATTTCACTATGCTTTTGTCCACCTTCTGAAAGAAAGAAGATAAAGAATAAAGATAAGTCAGAAAAAGGAATTAGTATCGAGTCATCTGCTACTATCGATATTTTCGCAAATTGATTGGTGTACATCACTAAAATGTTGTGTTGAATAACTTTTATTAATAATTTTACTGTGTAAACAATTATTTCGAGTGTTGTTGAATCAAAAGGAAGTAGGCTTGTTTTTTACAACCCACCTTCGAAACTTAATCCTCTTCCCAAAACTCAAACTCAAACTCAAACTCAAAAGTACTTTATTACTGTAGATATTTACATATACTTAGCAAACTTCATTTTTTGCCTCTTCTCTACATTGGACCACTGTGGGAGAAGAAGGGCGTAGAAACTCCTACAGATTGATTTTTAGATCTCTTTTAAAAATAGGTTGTGCTTAACTAATACAATTATGATTTATTTTTATTTAATAAGCTAGAATAAATAATTACAAAATTATTAACAGCAAGGTCTGTGTTGAGCCAGATTAACCCCATACAGTCCTGTCATTTAAGTAATCTTGAACATTGTAATATCCCTTTTTCGACAAAGTCGCTTTAACATGCTTTTTAAATTGCTCAAATGGCAATTTCAAAATCTCCAGAGGTATCTTATTGTAGTAGAGAATGCACTGACCCTTGAAAGAATTGCTAACCTTCGTGAGTCTAAAACGGGGTGCACATAGTCTGTGATTATTTCTTAGGTAAACATTACAGCTATCGCTAAGTTTGGAAAATGTTGTAAGGTTCTTGCGTACATACATTATATTTTCGAAAATAAATTGACTAGCTACTGTTTGTATGTCAATTTCTTTAAAAAGCTCTCTTAAGGAGTCTGTTCGTTTTAAATTATAAATTGCTCGAATAGCTCTTTTCTGTAAAATAAAAATAGTTTGAATATCCGCTGCTTTCCCCCACAACAAGATACCATAGGACATCACACTATGAAAGTAACTAAAATATACTAGCCTAGATGTAGCCACATCCGTGCTTTGTCTGATGTTCCTAACAGCGTAAGCCGCAGAACTTAACCTACCAGCCAATTTATCTATGTGGGGTCCCCACTGCAATTTGCTATCAATGGTTATTCCAAGAAACTTCGTATCATTTACTAATTCTAACGTGCTGTTGTCTAACACTAAACTGGTCTCAACTTGCCTGACATTTGGAAGTGAGAATTTGATACACTTGGTTTTACCAGCGTTTAACAACAAATTATTAACTGTGAACCAATTCAAGGTTAAAGACAATACACCATTAACATCATCAAATTCTCCTTTTTGTCTTTCAATTTTGAAGACCAGTGAAGTATCATCAGCAAACAACACTATGTCAGTTAATTTCTCCACCATGAAAGGCAGATCATTAATATATACCAGGAATAAGAAAGGGCCTAATATGGAACCTTGTGGAACGCCCATTTTAACACCCGATCCATCAGATTTTACGCCGTTAACTTCTGCCTTTTGAATTCTATTGCTTAGGTATGATCTTAGTAGATACAACGCTTTATTTCTAACTCCGTAATGAATTAATTTAATTAATAGCGTATTATGATCAACACAATCAAACGCCTTCGACAGGTCGCAAAAAACTCCGATAGCATCCTGTGCGGCCTCCCATGCAGAATAAATATGAGATATAAGGGTAATACCTGCATCCGTAGTCGATTTATCCCTAGTGAAACCGTGTTGTTTGGCGTGGAGTTGTTTTGTACGGTTGAAGTGTGAGAGCATTTGATTGAGTATAGTCTTTTCAAATATTTTACTTAGTGTTGGAAGAACAGATATTGGTCTGAAATTTGAAGGATCACCCTTATCTCCCGACTTGAACAGAGGTATCAGTTTACTGTGTTTCATGAGGTCTGGGAAAGCCCCATCGTCAACACATTTATTGAATATATAAGCTAAGTGTGGGGCTATAACTAGAATTACTGAACCAATGACTTTGACTGATATACCCCAAAGTTCTTCCGTATTTTTTAAGTTAAGTAATTTAAACGTTTTGACAATGTCCTGGGGATATACATGATGAAATTTTAAATATACATTACTGGCGCTAGTGTTATTTTTCAATAAAGTCTCTGCTTCATATGGAGATTAATTTATACGGTCTGTTGTGAGTAAGGGTACATTGGTGAAGAATGTTTCAAAAGATCGAACAACATCAGCGCTGAATTTAACAACATCATCACCTATCTTTAGGCAGAAATCATTGTCCCTTGGTATAACTTTGCCAGTTTCGCGGTTTATTATTTGCCAAACTGTTTTCATTCTATTATTTGAATTTTGAATTTTTCTATTAAAGTGTAAAGTTTTTACAGTTCTACAAACCAACTTGAAAGTTTTGGAATATTTTTTAACGTAGTCATGAAATTTTCGATCAAAGTTATAGGTTTTTTGTTCATAAAGGTCATATAAGATAACTCTACTTTTACGAATTCCAAACGTTGCCCAGGCATTAAATTTAGATTTACCGTTGTAGTCACTGACTTTCTTTAATTTAAAACTTTATTGAATTCTGTCTGAATAATGCTGAAGAAGTCTGAGTAGATTTTGTTTGGGTTCTGTTCATCAAAATCCGATACTGGCAAATTTATATCTAACTTTTTCATATACGTCTCTAGTCTATGGGATGTAATAGGCCTATAAAATGATGGATCAGTCCTATTTTTACTGGCAATTGGGAATGAAACTGTTTGACCACTGTGATCGGAGGGTAAGCAGTTAATTACATTTTTACTTGTGAATGCACAGTCACAAAATACGTTATCTAAGCAAGTTTGGCTGGTAAGTGTAATTCTAGTCGGCTCTAGAAATATATGACATAAATTAAATGATTTGAACAGAGTTATTAATCGTTGTTTCAATGTTGTATCTACAAGCAAATCTACATTAAAATCGCCACAAATAATTAACTTTTTTCTGCTATTACAAAGTATGATGAGGGCATCCTCCATAATTTTCTCGAACATTTCAAAATTGCCATGGCCGTTTTCATCTCTCGGAGGTCTGTAGACACAAACAATAATATGGCTATCCAACTCAACACAGGATACCTCTATTTGTCTTTCTACAGTAAGTGCAAGAATATCTTTCCGTTGTTTCACCTTAATATTATTTTTTACTAAAATTAAAGAACCACCTCTATCGGCAGTCTTTCTATTGTAACAACTGACAATTTTGTAATTATTTATGTTAAAAGACATCATATTTTCCTTTAACCAGTGTTCTGTAATACAAATAACATCGGTGTCTGAATGATTAAGAAATAATTCTAATACAAGTTCTTTGCCAGGTAGCCCCTGCATGTTTTGATGGGAAATATTTAAGTGGGGCTTACCCTTTGTCCTAGTATTTTTCATTTGATTGCCAGAAAACCCCTGCTTATTTTGTAAAATTTTCTTACGTTTTGAGGGGTCCTCTTTTGTCGAACTATCTAGTTTAAAACACTACTATTAGTACTAATACTAACTAAAACTGAAGGCGACTACGTTATAGTATTTACAACTGGGTCGCATATATTATACGCTAACAATGTAGCTACTCGTTTTTTTGTTTTATGAGACAGGTACATAGTATCCTGAGTCAAAGTAAAGTTATGAATAAAATTATTCATGTCGAAATATAAAATAGCATCACTATGATGACACGTTATATTGTATAGATGCATGTTCATTCTATGTACACTTTTATTTTGTTTCCCCGATAAATTAGTGAATAAAGTGGGCTGCTTTCTTTTTTTTGTGGAGAACTGAGTCTCGGACACGGGAGATGCAGGATTATCTGTAATTTCTTTTGTACTTGTACTTGGAGCCACCTGGAAATATATGGTAGTATGTAGTTAGTAAGAAAACATCAACAAAAGATAAACTCATACTTACATAACCTAATAAAATTATAGTATTGAAATATTGATATACTTACATCTACACTTGTTACATCTTACTACTGTTGTCAATGTCTACCGACATAGCATCTTCGGGTTCATTCTCATTGCCAGATTTTGTTGACTTCTGCATGTTAAGTAATTTCAAATAAGCAAAATGATGTTTTACTTTGAGATGAGTAGCTAAATTTGTGGTATTCCCGCATGTTTTATATGACTTGTTGCACAAATTGCACGTCACGGGTTCAAATCAAATCAAATCAAATCAAATATATTTTATTTCAAAAATAAATGTACAGTAAGCAAACAAAGTCAAACAAATACATAATAGACCTTTTAGTACATTTAGTATGTGAGACCAGCTGGTATCCTAGCTAGATTATGTAATAATCTGTATTAAGGAATACCAGGCCCAGCCCCTTACATAGGGTGATTAGAATGTTTTAAAACGTATATTATTTTAAACCTCCTTTGTTTATTTTAATATTTATGTTTACTTACGATTTTACTTTTATTTTTGTTTATTATAACTTTAACAATAACCATAGATTACAAATTTAACTTATTATAATTTAACAGATTTTGTTTTATACAAGGTAAGCTTGAGTGTGTGTATGTGTGTGTGTGTGTGTGTGTGTGGGTGTGTGAGAGGGTGTATGTGTATGTTGGTGAGTGTGTGTGTTTGGATGTGTGTGCATTCGGTAGTGTATGTAGTGTGGATGATCTATTTAAAAGGTGTATAATAATAATATAAGTTAAGTTAAGTTGACAAGAAAAGACTGGACTTTTTGCCGACAATTTGTTTGGGCGAGCCCGTATACAGGTAAGCATGAGTTTATTTTGTTGTAAAGAAATGGACCGAGGTATGTTGTATTATTGTAAATTTGGCATTATTGGTTCTTGGTTATCCTTTTTTTTTAAAGAACTTCCACACTGCCGACATTGCCGATGGATGGCAAAAACAAAACTGATACAATTGTATTCACAACACAAAATGAACCGCAGTCCGCCCGCACGCTCGTTATGCAAATAAAAGTTATGTCAATGTTATTTATGTTTTAGGCAAAGGGAGCAGAGCCCATACAACCGATTTACTCATTCATTCATTGCCTTCTTTTTAGGCCGCGTTCGCAAAAATTCCCTCGGTAAAGTGTAAAGTGAAGGATAGCTTTATGCAAAACATTAATGTGTGACTGAAACAGACTACTGTCAGGTAATAATTAACTTGGTTTGCGAACGCGGCCCTAATCGAGAACGGGAGCTCATAAAAAAAAATCGAATTTGATATCCGGAAAAAAATATCGATTATTGATATATCGAGATTTAAAATATCGACGATAATTATCGATTATTTATTGAATTAATATCGATATTTTGACATATCGATATTTTTTACCCAAGCCTAGTTGTTACAGTCGCCGCATCCGACACTCGTCGCTGGCGACCTCAACGCCAAGCACACCGTCTGGAACTCCACCAGGGTGTGCCAGTGCCGGATTTATATTTTTTATGAGTGTAGTCCACTTTATTTTCGCCGCCCGATGTAGGTACCTTACTAAAATAATAATTTCCGTTTATAGGAAGGTAGGCATTTGAGTTAAATAAACGAATGAATAAGTCAATAAGGAGCGTAAAAAGAAACAAGAGTTACATTTTTTTACGGGACTTTTTAATAGCAAAATCATCTATAAGGTCATCATAGTTTAAGGTGTTCATTATCTCTGCTTTTATGTAGAAAAGAGATAAAGAATTCATTTTTTCTTGAGACAATGAAGACCTTTGATAGTTTTTCACGCGTTTTAAACAGGAAAAACTCCTTTCACCATAACAATTTGTAGCTGGAGTGGAAAGTGCGATGCGGAGAGCTATATCCAAGTTAGAGTAAACATTCGATAGTGATTTTCACTGCACACTCGCGCAGTTTTATTACAGGAAATGTGACCATGAAAATGCACACATTCTTGAACCAAATCGTCTTCTAAATCATTGGTATAATATTTCACGAGACACTGGGCTTTTTCTGTTACTCTTTGTGTTGAAAGTTCATTTAGTTTTGTTAAAAGTGAAAATTTTTCTTTAAAGTTTAAGTAAGCATTATGCCTTCTCTGTAATTCAGCTCTCAGTCTATCAAGAATGACCAAAAAGGTGTTCAATGTGAAATAATCTCTGGAGCCGGAGGGTATTTCAGGTTCTTCATTCGATGTTTCATCCGCCATTTTTTTTCTTTTAGGCTGCCTCTTCATTTCACCTTGATATTGCTCAAGTGCGCTCATCGCAATTGCTTTTTCTTCGAAATAGTCAAAGTTTTCTCGCTCTGCTATTGTAAACTCTACTAGACTTCCATAGAGATCAGATATCGTCAACACATCTACAGATGAGCTCTGAATCACTCACTTTATTTAACCTTTCCAAAATAGCGTTCCAAAATACAACCATGAACGCAGATTCAAGTTTTTCTAATTTGGCGCGAATTCCCTTTGCCTCATTTCGCGGGACGGGTTTCTCTGTAGTGTCATTTTCAATCATTTTTAAAACTGTAATGACTTCATCCCAGGAATCTCTTAGACTACCACAAGCTGCTCTAGCCGATCAACGAGTGAGGTTCACTCTCTTGAGTTTCTTTCCTCTTCCTATCTCATTCGTTAATTTTTTCCAACGTTCGGTTGACTTCTCGAAAAAAGCATATACTTCTTCTAGCAACAGGAAAAAGTGGCAGGCTTCTGTACAAGACTCAGCCGCCGAGGTTCCCACCAAATTCAACGAATGAGCTGCACAAGGAACAAACATAGCAAATGGTGCTTATTCTTGAATGTTAGCTTGTAAACCATTGTAAATCCCTGACACGTTAGAGGCATTATCATAAGACTGACCACGGCAGTCTTTGAGATTAATGTTTAACTTTTCCAGCTCTATAGTAATGGCATAAAACATATCTTGAGCCTTGTGTCCTACAGAAGGTAAGAATTTGAGAAATTTCTCACATGGTTCTCCGTTATCTAAAGCATATCGAATCACAAGTGTTAGCTGATCAATATGTGCTGCATCTGGTGTAGAATCCACAATTAAAGAAAAGTACTTTGCCTTTTTTATCTCATCGCTAATGTATATCAGTACTTTTCAGCCATTAAATAAATGAATTCGTCGCAGACAGTTTTCGATAGGTAGCTAGTTGTTCCTGATCCCTGGTTTGCATATATTTCAATGTGTTTGGCCAGTAATGGGTCAAACTCTGCTATTAATTCCAAAAGCATAATGTAATTTCCACTTTGCTGGTCACCAAATTTTTCATTACTTCCTCTTAAAGCTAGACCTCTAGAAGCTAATCCTTTTATTACAGCTACAACCCTCTTTAAAATATTCTTCCAGTAAGAAATTTCTTCATTAAGTTGGGCAGTTAAGGAAGATTGGATATTGCCATGAATCATACCTCTTAAAGCGAGAATGCAGGTTTTATGATTTTGAGAGATTTCGTGTTGAGCCACTCGAACTTCTGCATTCTTCCAATCATTGAATCCTTGCTCGTCAAACTGTGGATTTGTTTTGTTCGAAACCATTTCTTGCAATAATATCTCTCGTTAAATCGTTTATTTCCCATAAGGCTGGATCTATGTTTAGTTTTGTGGTTGATTGAATTTCAGTAAATGTCGCAACTATAGCCACTTCTTCGCTGTCTGACTTTAAATTACTGCCACTTGTCGAAGGTATTTTTTCAGTGTCAGAATCAGGAGGATGAGCAGGATTTACTGAACACGACTGATCTGACTGATTGCGATGGTACAGACTCTTCGCCTCAATCGGAATAGAACCTTGTTCATATTGATTTTCCTTATAACTACAAGTCCCAGAGTTGTCTTGTGCAATACGTAAACCTTCGTAGCTGTTTTCACTTTTAAAAAAAGCTTCTATTTTCCTGGTCTTCTGAAGTGCATTTTCTTGCTCATCTTTTTTAGTTTTGGCCTTTTTCCTATACTCAGCGCCACTTAGTCTCTTTCTTCCATCACTCATATTACGTCAGTTTGAGAACGTTAAATATTAACAATCTGTAAAAGAAAAAAAAGTGTGAATTGACTGGGCGGGGCGGCACAAGACAGGAAAGAGTGGTCTAAAATAGGGGAGGCATTTGCCCAACAGTGGGACGCAACTGAGGCTAAGTAAAAAAATGTTTCAAAACCCACTCGTGAGTGTCGCCGCGTAACCCACAATTATGCTTTTCAAAATGGTCTCATCCTTAACCTATAAGCTACCTACCATTTAGCGAAAACTCGAAGTGTCTAGGTGGTCTAGGGGCCGAGATCTCGAACATAGAGTCAGACAAACGGACGGACGGACGCAAGGACGGAAACACGGGCATATATATACCTCAACTATGTAGTTGTGGGTTACGCTAAAATGTGAAAAATCTATCATATATCTAATCCCACTGTAGCACTTAACTATCAATAGAAACTGAAGCTATCTGAACAACAATAGTACATTGTTCACCGAGAGGAAAAAGTGACCGATTACCGTCGAGGGTGTCGTTTGAAGCCCGAGCCGTAGGCGAGGGCTTTAAAACACCAGAGATCGGGAATCGCACTTTCTCTCGAGTGATACATAGTGCTTTATACTACACCTACGATGAAAATAAAAAACTAAATCTTTACTAATTGAAATTTATATTGAAATTGTTGCAGTTAGTGAAGCTTAATGTAACACTTTTTCCATTAATGTGTGTTTGAGATGTTTGCGACAATGTAGGAGGAATAACTGGCTGTGCTGTTGGCACTGCGCTCGTAGAAGGCTGTGGTGCCAAAGGGGCAACTGGCTGCTGAAGGGCATCTGGCATCGCCGCGCTCGTTGATGGTTGAGGAGATGAGTCTTGATGCACATTAATCGATCTCGATATTTGGTTATTTATTCGTGTTTTGTTTTCTACGGAATTCGCTATGTAACTTTCTGCAACAGCGGACGATTTCCAACCACCGTGACGTTTTATTGTGGTTAAATCAGCACCAGTATCGGCAAGAATAGTCGCTGAAGTTCTGCGAAAGCAGTGGCCAGTGTATTCTAGTGGATTGAGTAAATTAAGGTAGGAAGCTATTTCTCTTGGCACAGTACTTATTTTGTTTTTCCCAATTACTTGTTTCGTACATTTTTCGTTTTTATATTGTAGTAAAAACCGATTGGTTTTGGGGTCACTGGGGCGAATTTCGTTATATTTCTTCACTATCTCATAAAATAAGCCCGATATAACAAATGATCGCTGAATTTTGGTTTTTGTGTTAGGAATATTGACGACTATTCCATTTTCGAGGATTTCGATATCGTCTGTTGTTATATCCACAAGTTCTTGCGCACGACAGGCCCCATTTACTCCTAAAATCAAAATAACCTGTAAACAAAAATATCAAACATGAAAACCTAGTAGATTTCTACTCATAAATAGGTACGTAATAAATCATAAACCAGTGCATTTTGTTCATAAACTTACCTTTTTCAACAAATATTTGTCATCTGGAGCATTCTGCAAAAAGGAATAAACATCCATTGTAGTAAGCACTTTTGATTTATTACTACGGAATCCCTCCGACTTTCTTTTCAGAAATGCTGTAAGTTTTTTGTATTCTTGAATATTTATGTCGTTTTTTGTCAATATAGTACTTTTCAACATTGAGTACATAGACCATAACGTACTTGGTTTGTATTTTTGCGCTTTTTCACTGAAATAAGCTAGCAAAACAGTTTCAGAAAAAGATGCCGCATTTTTTTCAGTTTTCCATTGCAAAAAACCGTCATAAGTTTTATTATATTTTTTAATTGATTTCTGTGGTAAAAGGTTATCAATCAGTATTTTTGCTGTTTCCTTCAACTGCGGCGGAGTTAAAAAATCTTCATCATCACTATCACTACTTATCATTTTGATAGTTTTATTTTACTTTCTACGAAAACTGAATCCTCAAACAACACACAAATTGAAAATGGCGCCAATGGCGTCTGCAATTTTCACATGTTCTTTTTTCAAATTGTTTGACACCATCCAACACACAGCTAGTGGCCAGTGTCATTTTGCGAGCTTGGAGATAAAAACTCACTGTAATAACTTTTTGGCTTTTGATATTTAGGTTACCGGCGCATAGTCTTACCCAAAATAAAAAAAAAAAAAAAAAACACGTAAGAAATGGAATTTCATACACTTTTCTCTCCCGCTCAGATGCGTTTTCTCCCCGCATATTTGTTCGATATGCAATGACGTACTTTCTACCGTAAATTTGATAAAGTATCAAGGTACTTTCCGAGCAGGTGTAGTATAATAGTACATTGAGAATCACTGTGATTTTTTCTTTTGTAGTCGTTACGTATTTTGTTTAGGTAAGTAGATATTCGAAGACGTGGCGACTCGACTGTAATGTAACGTGTGCGAGCGAACGATGCTTGCAAAACACTGCCGCTCTGTGCTTTGTCGGCGCGTGCGGCGGGCGGCGGTGGTGGGGTGGGGGCGGCGCGGGCGCAGGGGCGGAGTGCGGGCGGCTCGGTGCAGTGAGTGAGTGCCGTTATGCCGCCCCGCCGCCGCCGCCGCGCAGCCGTTCTCATCCGTCAGCCATCACTCACGCAGTAATATGTATAGTATACCTAAAAAATTGGTACAATAATAATACTAGGTACCTACATAGGATTGATAAACGATAGGAATGAGTTTCTATAGGGATTTAACGTATAAAAAACCATGAGAAACACCAGTGAACTTTTTTGACTTAACCTCTGAAATCGAGTGAGCATCCTCTGAAATCTGCCGCCCCTAGGACGTCGCCGCCCCTAGGCAATGGCCTATATTGCCTATTTACAAATCCAGGACTGGGGTGTGCCCAGCTGGACGCGCCATCCTTGCCGACTCCGTGAGCCACAACTACGATGTCATCGGAATCCACTTCTCGACTCCAGCCTCCCTCTGAGGGCGAAGCTCGGGATCTACAAGTGCTACGTGAGATCCCGCCTCACCTACGCGGCCCCGGCATGGTACGCCCTGTGCTCGGAGACGAACAAACGGAGACTCCGAGCCCAAGAGAACCTCTCTTTGCGTACTGTTATACCCCATCTTAGCTACCCTTCTGGCTGACAATACCTTAATTTCTATCCGTCATCAAATTCTATTCTAGACTCTTTTACTCGTTGCTAATGGCAGGCAGTCTACGTTGGTCACTCTGAGGGTTAAGACCTTTCCCTTCATAAAGGATTTCTAAGTTTAATTATTACGGAATTTGTGTTAAATTCACAATATATTAATTCTAATAAAAACTAATTATCGTCAATAAAGTTTTGATATTTTTTTTTAAAAACCTTCTGACGCAGCGCGTCATAACATTTGGTGGCAGCGTAAAGGGATTTTAAGAAATTATCCCTGGTGTAACGTCTCCGTTTATAAACACTGTTTTCTCTGTTTTAAAAAAAGTGCTCTTTGTGACTGTGCAAATTACAGTGTGACCCGTAGCTCAACTCTGTTTTTAATCTAACTCTGTGTTTTGTGTCTCCGTCCCTTCACTGCGTCAAGCTAAGGGTAGCAAACCCTTAAGCTCATCATAATTTTGTGTTTCCATTTCATCACTGCGTCGAGCTTAGGGTAGTGAACCCTTGAGCTCATCATCGGCCCGACTCCGTCTCTTCGTTGTGCCGAGTTTAGGGTAGTTAACCCTTGAACCCGTCACCCTGACTCCGTTACTCCACTGCCTTAAACCTTGGGAAGGTTTATCTCCACGTCGTTGTAAACCTTGCAACCTGCAAAGGTTTACCCGTACTGCAAACTCGCCGTGGGCGAGCTGTATCTACGAGTTCATCGCGTTGCAATTTATTTATTTTATTTATTTATTTATTTATTATATTAGGTACACAAAACAGCACTAGAGATAATACATCAAATTACAGCAACAAAAAAAGTACAAAAGGGGCTGTCTCTAGCGCCAAAAGTATGTGTACACAGCATGGTGTAAGGTAAATCTAGAACTAACTAAACAAAAACTACATACAATGGAAAGATTACCTACTTAACTATTGGAAAAACTTAATTTATTTTTCTACACTTAAGAGATGAAATTGAACTAAAAAAACTAAATAAAAAACAATTTAAAAACATAAATAAATGATGATCGATATCTGGTACAATCAATGATTTATCATACCTGCTTAAGGATTTTGCGCATTTTATATTTAAAGCAAGGCAACGAGACGTGGTAGATGTCAGGAACATCATCTTCGGTGGCCACAACTTCATTGTAGCGACGACACATTCGAAGCATGGGGTTATTAGCGCTGATGTTCGACCTGCATGTTGGGATGAAGAAAGGACGCGGTATTCTGACTGACCTGCTTGGTACTTGAAAGTTGATTTCTGAGAGAGTAGAAGTTACTATTGCTCCATTTATTATTTTATGAAGATGGATCAGATCCTGGAGTCTACGACGCGACTCTAAGGATTCCAGTGAGCAACGTTCGCATCTTTTATCGTAAGACTTCACCGCGCGACGAAGACCGAGACGCGCGCAGAGCATGCGTAGGAAGCGCTTCTGGACTGACTCAACATGATCGATGTGGGTTTTGTAAAATGGTGACCAAATGACAGACGCATATTCCAATCTGGAGCGGACAAGGGCATTATACAACAGAATGTGCTCTCTGGTTTCTTAAAGGAATTAGTTACTCTTGAAATGAATCCAAGAAGTTGGTTACATTTTTTTACTAGGGCTGAGCAGTGTTGATTAAGACTTAGTTTTTCGTCGAAAATAACGCCTAAGTCACGGGCTTCGTGTTTTCTTTGCAGCGTTACATCCCCTATGGTATAATCGGACAGGACAGGATTGTGGTTACGGGTCATCGTAATTACGAAGCACTTGTCAGCAGCCAAAAACATGCGGTTTTCTGCGCACATGTGGAACAGTGTGTTCAAGTCTTCCTGAAGGGCTGTGCAGTCGCGTTGTGTACGGACACGTGTAAAGACTTTGAGGTCGTCAGCGTATAACAAGCAAGGACTATTGAATTTTATCACCAGGTCATTGATAAAAATTATGAAGAATAAAGGCCCTAGTAGAGATCCTTGCGGAATACCAGAGGGGATTCCAGCTGGAGACGATAAGTGCCCTTTCAGCGCTATTATTTGGCTACGGTTTTTGATATATGATTCCACCCAGCGCAGAAAGTTTCCGTGCACCCCATATAGTGATAGTTTGCAACAAAGAATACGATGGTTTACTTTATCAAAAGCTTTACGAAAATCTGTGTAGATTGTGTCCACTTGGCAGCGGTCGTTGAACGCCGTACACAGGTAGTTTGTGTACTCGAGCAGATTGGAGACAGTTGATTTTCCCTTGACAAAGCCGTGCTGCTCAGGTACAATACGTGGCTTGACATGGCTATAGAGCACATCGAAGACGAACGACTCAAGCACCTTAGCGAAGCATGATAATATGCTGATGGGGCGATAGTTACCACAATTGCTAATATCACCCGATTTATGGATAGGCACAACATACGCCAATTTCCAATTATTTGGAAAAGTGCTCGTGCTGAACGACTTGTTGAAGATGATCGTAAGAGGTATAGATAGAGCACCGGCACATGATTGAATGAAGTAGGGGGGAATCCCGTCAGGACCAGCTCCCTTATTGACATTTACAGTCAGCAACTTTCTACGAACTGCATCTTGAGGTATAGTCATATTGGCTAGGGTATTGTTACATTCACCGACGTTGGTTAAGTCTTCACAGTCACCATCGTGATCGATGTCGTCCTTCTCAAAAACTGACGCAAAATATTCGGAGAACAAATTACACACCTCTAGCCCACCGCGTGCGGATTTGTTGCCGAAGTACATAGTTTCAGGGAGAGAGTTGTTTGCTTTTTTAGACTTGACGAAGGTAAAAAATAATTTTGTCGTGTCACACAAGGAGTTTTCGACACTACTCAGAAACGATTTGTAGCAGTCCTTAATAAGTTTTTTGGATCTGGTTCGTAGCATTTGGAACTCATCATAATCCCGGGGATTCTGATATTTTTTGTACCGTCTGTGAACTTTATTTTTCTCATCGATACAAGCTTTTAGAGATTCTGAAAACCAGAGGGGGTGCCTATTGTCACCAACTCTTTTAAGGGGGGTATTTTGTTTAATTATGTCATTCAAAGTGGTATAGAATGTCGCTAGGTCTACGTTTACATCAGAGTTACTTAATACCATGGGCCAGTCAATGCAATCAAGGGCTTGGTTACACTTAGCTATGTCGCATTTGCGGTAGTTAAGTGTTTTTTTTTGGCATTGAGACTAAGGGCTTGGGTACATCCAGCAGTTCAGCCACGAATGCCGGGTGGTGCCTGTCAACTCGCGATACGGCGTCACATTCAGTCAGGGTCAAGTTAGGGTAATCTGTTAAGAATAGGTCCAGTATCCTATTGTTGGCGTTGCATATGTTGTTACATTGGCTTAAGTTACCAAGTGCCATTAGATTGAACAGCAGCTCGGATTTGGAGTCAAGTGGGGCTGTGTTGATCAAGCTGTACGAGGAGGCTGGGTCAGGTGACCATTGCAAGTTAGGAAGGTTGAAATCGCCTAGAATTATGGTTTTAGTTCTAAAGTCGCTAATGTCCGCAAGCAGGTTATTGGAACATTGATCGATCCAAGTCCTAAACTCATCAATTTTGAGGTAGTCTGGCAGGTAAACGAGACAAATTGCGAGGGAAAGTCCGGCCTTGCCAGTCCTCATCGTTGTCCAGAGATCTTCAAGAGAGGTCTCCATATCCTGATGCCTCGTGACATGAAAGTGCTTTTTTATTGCAAGTAATACGCCACCACCGGACTGTTTCGAAGAGGTAGTGGATTCGCGGTCCCTACGGAAAACAACGTACCTATCATCTATCACCTCGCTCGTGTAAATGCCGCTATCAAAGTTGGTTTCGGTCAAGCAGACTATGTCATAGTCATCATTAAGCAGACTGAGATAAACATCGTTTAGTTTAGATCTTATTCTATTGACATTTTGATAAAATATACGCATGGAAGAGAAAACTGATATCAATTAGCTAAAGTAACATATACGAGTAATTAGAGTAGATAAGGTTTACCTATATATAGGCAGCTTTTCAAGAGCTGACTTGTCCTTTATATGTATATGTGGTGACTGTTCGTCTTTTCTGACATAAACTCTTCCAAATTTCACCCATACAAATTTATAACCAAGGGCCTTGTATTTTCTCGCAGCTGCGTGTAGGTCTTTACCCTCCGGCGACAGGTGTTCCGCGACGAAGATCGACTCGTCTGCTCCTGATACGCCAATCAAGTTCGAGCTGATGTGAGCTTGGGGGTGATCCTTGTTATATTTCTTCACCGCGGATATTATGTTGTCACGGTGACGCTCGGACGGCAAGGTAATCAGTATAGTGCGGGGTCTGGGTGAAGTACTGTCCAGTTTTGCAATTCTTCGGCATGATCTAATTTCGTGTTCAGTAATCGGAGCATTGATCACCTCGCACAGGTCTTTGAAAAGCCGCACGATATTTTCGTTGTTGCGCTCGGGTACTGCGTGAAGCTCTAGATTGAGGCTCCGGGAGAGTTTTTCTGATGCCACCACACGATGCTGTAGTTTTCCGATGTCCTGCTGGAGCTGGATGATTTGTTTTTCGAGCTCAACGCATTTTTTGCTAGAAGCTAGCTGCTCGTTCTTACACTCTTCTTGCCCAGCAGCCAGGAAGTCGGTTGTGGCGCTAAACTCATCCTTAAGCGATTCTATAGCTTCTTTAATTTCCGAGGACACAGCAGCCTTTATTTGATTGTGGATATTGGCGAGGGCCGCATTGATATCAGACTTCCAATCATTGCGTAACGCTTCAAATTTAGCGTCGAAATATGAGGTTAATGCAGCGGAATCGACATTTATCATGGAGGCATGGCTAGGTGAGTCTATAGCTGTTACCACGGGGGAGGCCGACCGTGCAAGTGCCGGTGGTGGGGTGACGTATTTTTTTAGTGATTTACACTCAGCGCATTTTCATTTGCCTTTATTCATAGGCAATATACGTTTAAAATCAAATTCAGACATTCCAGCACATTTGAAATGGAAAGCGCACTGGCAGGCAACGCATTTCATTAATTCCATCGTGGCGATGTCAAGATTACATATTGTGCATGCCATCGTGAGATACTAGTGCCCTCCGTGATCAAGATTTATAAACTCGGAGGTGGTCAGCGTGGTGGAGTACCAGGGCCGGAGCGAGGTATAGGAGATGGCTAGCCGGCTTCGGTCATGCACGCACGAGACTCACGAGCAGTGATCAGTGTCGCCCCACGCAGCCTGTTTAGTCAATGCGACGACGGCAAGGTACCAGGGCCGCAGCAATCAGCAGGTGGTTGCGTGCGATGTGATATGATGAATGAGGTCCACGTGGGTGGGTGGGGCCTGCGTACTACCCGGCGCGTACGATCAGTAAGTGCGTAGCTGCTGGAGTAGTGGCGCTGCAGTTGTACTCACGCGCAGGAGACGTTGCTTCGTCCGTGAATGAGATCCTCGTAGGTGGGTGGGGCTTGCGTACTACTGGTGACTGTGAACACGGACGCGCGGCGGGAGTTGTGGCGCGCGAATTTGTATCAGCGGAGAGCACTTTGGAGTTATGCGCTCCTAATATTTTGATAGGATTTAAATTGTTTTAAATCGATTTAAATATAAGAATTTGATTTAATGCAGTTTTTATAGACGACTGCTCACTATGAGATCCGGGGGGGAAAAAAAAATTCCGAGAAGCATCATGGTAACAAGTAGTGCGATTGCATACATGTAAGTTTTGTGAACGTGACAATCATATCCCGTTGCAAGTACAGTGATTATTATATTACGCTGAGTTTTATAACTTTAGTCGCCCACCGTGTTGGTCGATGTTATTGTTCGTTCATTATTAAGCTGTGTATTATTTTATGAACATTATACTTTGTTATGACTGAAGATAAGCCGGTCGCGACACTTCCTATAGATAATCCAAGTGGGAGCACAACTGCTATATTTACAATGTCGTCAATTTACTTAAACATTTTAATCAAATTTGTGCCGAGATTCGATGGCACTAGGGAAAAACTTAATGCATTCCTGAATAATTGTAGTAATGCTATAAAATTAGCATCTACAACACAGCAAGATGTGCTGTTTAAATACATACTAAGTCAGTTAGAAGGGCGCGCCGAAGCCGCGTGCACTATCAAAGAATTTGAAAACTGGGTTCAGTTAGAACAGTTTTTAAAGGCCCAGTTCGGTGAGCGAAAACATTACGCTCACTTATTGTCGGATTTACAGGATTGCCGACAAAATAACGAGACTGTCAACCAATTCGCTCTCCGTTTAGAGTCTTGTCTGGCTCAGTTGTTGACTGAAATCAACATTAGCATTCCCACTAAAAAGAAAGGCGAATTGGCTGGCCGGCTCGCGGCAATGCAAGACCTTGCCATGCATACATTTGTGATAGGCTTAAAACCTAAGCTTTCTATGGTTGTATGATGTCAAAATCCAGAAACCCTGAATGAAGCTATTAATCTAGCTGTTTCCGAAGAAAAGTTACTTCAAAGTGCTTTTAATAGGGGTCATGCTGCAAATTGTCCCCTCACTCAGAGTCGTCCATCGTGGTAGAAAAAGAAAGAGGATCATTTTAAACCACAGGTCCATACTATGTCCACTTCCATTGCGTCCTCACAACGAGCATCCTCTTCAAAGAACTACGAATCCAAAAACATTTCTTGCAAATATTGCAAATCCGTTGGTCACAGCATTGACCAATGTATAAAATTAGCTCATAAGAAGAAGAATGAAAACTTTTCTTCCAAGAGTCCTAGGGCCTATGTCAACTTTGCCGGTGAAGACACCACCGACAACGCGTCATGTCAAGATGACGATGACATCAATCAGTCAAACGATTGTACTGATGATGATAATTGCAATTGCGATTTAAACTAAACCCGGTCCCAAGTAGACGTCGTACGGGACCTGCAAATATACAATCCGGCGTCCTAAATTTAAAAAACACTGCGTCACACACTGAGTCCAACACCGCGTCACATACTAAGTCCCTCACTGAGTCGAACACTGCGTCTAACACTGAGTCCAACACTGCGTCTCACACTGCGTCACACACTGAGTCCCACATTGAGTCCAACACTGCGTCAAATACTAAGTCCCTAACTGAGTCCAACACTGCGTTCAACACTGAGTCCAACACTGAGTTCAATACTAAGTCAAACTCTGCATTACACATCAAGACAACTGATTTAAACGTCTTTGAGGTTTCTTCTAACACTTCGAAGAGATACTTACCTCATGTCTCGTTGCAGACAAAACTGTCCAAACGAAGACTGTTGTTTTTGATTGATACTGGTGCATCCTTTAGTCTTATCAAGAAAGGTTCTATAGAATTAATGCCAGACTTAACGAAGGAAGTCATCGAATTCAAAGGCATTGATAATGTCGAATCATCGACAACATTAGGTCATTTTCAATTAGAAATGTTCCCTGACATTAACTCTGTCATTTCACACACATTTCACGTTGTAGACGATGTATTCTTACCCTACGACGGTATTATGGGGAACGACCTCTTCGAATACCACGAGTGTAATATCGACTATATTAGCAATACCCTCAATTTCAAAACCATCGTCTTGAAAATGAAATTTAACGAACCCATTTATACAATACCCCCTCGCACTGAAACTGTGATTGAATGTCCCGTTTCTGACCCTGCGCTAAAAGAGGGTCTGATACTTGACCAACACCCTTCCGAACACTTACTCATTGCAAACTGTTTGGTCAAAGTTAAAGAGAACTCAAGAGTAAATATCACAGTTATAAATACTTCAGAAGATCCTGTTACGGTGAATTCCAACCTCGTGTTGCATATTATCCCTGTACATTTATATAATGTCTATAGATATTCACCCAAATCCACGACTAAGAAACACGATTCGGTAAATACTACAGATAATAAAAACCATAAATACCCTAGTTCAGTACACCGAACACAAGAAGTACTTGAACAACTACGTACTTCGCATCTTAATAGCGAAGAAGATGAAGCCCTCCGCGAAATCTGTTCAGATTTTTCCGACATTTTTCATCTCCCTGGAGACACACACTAATGCAATCAGTCATGAAGTCAAAACGTCTACTAATATTCCCATCCACACAAAAACCTATAGATTTCCGGAATGTCATAAGAAAGAAGTAGAAACCCAAATGAACAAAATGTTGAACGAAAACATTATTAAACCTTCAACATCCCCTTGGTCCGCCCCTATCTGGGTAGTCCCAAAGAAACTGGACGCCTCTGGACAACGTAAATGGCGTGTAGTCATTGACTACAGAAAGTTAAACGATATCACAATCGGTGACTCTTACCCGATTCCAAACATCTCCGAAATCCTGGACCAACTTGGAAAATGCAAGTATTTCAGCACTCTAGACCTAGCGTCAGGCTTCCATCAGATCCCAATGTCAGCTAAAGATTCTCAAAAGACAGCCTTTTCAATTCCCCAGGGTCATTTTGAGTTCAACCGCATGCCCTTCGGCTTAAAAAACGCCCCCTCGACTTTTCAAAGACTGATGAACTCTGCCCTCTCAGGCCTTCAAGGCATTAAATGTTTTGTATATCTAGATGATATTGTCATCTATTCCTATGACCTGCAATCCCACATCAACAACATTTCCGAAATCTTTCAAAGACTTCGTGATTTCAACCTGAAACTCCAAACAGACAAGTGTGAGTTTCTAAGACGTGAAGTCGCATATCTTGGACATCTTATAACAGAAGAGGGAGTAAAACCAAACCCAGAAAAGATTAAAGCCGTTACGGAGTTTCCCACACCCAAATGTCCCAAAGACATTAAATCTTTCCTTGGACTTGTTTCCTATTACTGGCGCTTCATCGCAGATTTCTCAAAAATCGCTAAATCTCTCACTTCTCTCCTGATAAAGGATATTCCATTCAAATGGGAAACCAACAACAAATCGCATTCGACTCATTAAAACAAAAACTAGTTTGTGCCCCAATACTGAAATATCCCGACTTCACTCAGCCTTTCATACTGTCAACCGATGCATCTAATTACGCTATTGGCACTGTTCTTTCCCAAGGCACCGTTGGAAAAGATAATCCGATTGCCTATGCCTCTAGAACACTGAATAAAAACGAAATTAACTATAGCACCACGGAAAAAGAATTATTGGCAATAATTTTCGCATGCAAAACCTTCAGACCATACATATATGGGCGTAAATTCCTGATTAAATGGCTTTTCAATCACAAAGACCCAAGCAGCAAAATGCAACGATGGCGTCTACTTCTCGAAGAGTTTGAATATGAAATTGTCTATCGTAAAGGAAAACTCAACTCCGTAGCAGATGCATTATCCCGGTTTCCAGTCCACCCAGTCAATACTTCAGATCCAGATGATGGCCTGGTTGATCTTAGTTCCCTAGAATTAAGCCCGTACAATGACAACCTTAGCCCAGACTTCGATGCTCTTAATGTGCCGTCACCCCCTCAAATAGAGAATAACCCAGGTTCTTCCCCAACTGGACCTTTAGATCCATTATCCACATTAGATGGTTTACACCAAGAGGAATATCCTCAATTCCTCAAGTCAATAACCGATAAAAACAAAAACTTCAATACAAACTTGAGAGAGCATAACGCTAAACTGACAAGCAGCGCCTGTAAAACAATTCTTGTCCCAACGTCCATTGATCTCGATGAGTCCAATCCATATATACATGAAATCATTGGTAATTTGGACGACTCTGATCAACTGATCCAAGGTGAGAAACAACTGTATTCATTTCACAAAATCGAAACAAATAACAAGACATACTATCTTCTATTTTCTAAGGTCCATCACTTTGACGAATGTTCATATCCTGAAATCTTTAACACTCTCAAAGCAGTTAGGAATGAACTACTAATCCAATCCACCGAAACAACTGAAAATGGTATATCCGATTTTAGAAACCCATTCGACAAACACTCCTTTATCAAGATGTACAACATACTAAACTACCTATTCCATAATACCAATATTGTTGTCAATATCTACCACAATACTATCATGTACCCATCTTTGAGCGAAATTAACAAAATTCTCCAAGAGAATCACGATTTACCTGTTGTCGGACACTTAGGTGCTGTCAGAATGCTGAAAAGAATCCAAGAAAAATATTTTTGGAAAGGCATGCGCAGTGACGTTGAGAACTATGTGAGGCAATGTACATCTTGCCAACAAAACAAAGCCCTTAGGAAAACCAATAGAGCTCCTATGCAAATCACATCTACATCGACATCTCCCTTTCAACGTGTAGCATTGGACATTGTCGGACCATTACCGGAGTCTGGCACTGCTAAACTCAGATTCATCCTTACCATTCAAGACGATCTCACGAAATTTTCTGTTGCTTACCCAATCCGCAGCACAACTGCTGAAGAATCAAGCGATTGTCTCATCCACTTCGTCTCCTTATTTGGAATACCCAAGACCATTCTGACAGAACAGGGCACTAATTTCACAGCTGACTTGTTCAGGAAAACATGTGATTTCCTGAAAATAAAACAACTATGGTCCTCTCCCTACCACCCTCAGACCCAAGGTGCACTTGAACGAAGCCATTCCACCTTGAAAGAATATCTCAAATCTTTCATTAACGAACATCAAGATAACTGGCCTCGTTATGTTTACACTGCAATGCTGTCATACAACACCAGCATACACTGCACTACGATTTACACTCCTTACGAATTGTTATTCGCTCACAAACCACATCTTCCAGATTCCATATACAGTACTCCACCTGATGCGTCATACCCCGAATATGTGAAAATGCTACAACACAGATTACAACATTCCAGACAAAGAGCTATAGAAAATATGCTCAAGTCTAAAGAAAACTCCAAATCATATTATGACAACCGAACTCGTCCTATTCAATATAAAGTAGGTGACTTGGTCTATCTAAAGAACCACCAACGTCTCAGAAAAGCCTTATCACCGATTTGGAAAGGCCCTTATAAAGTAGTGAAAAATCATGGTAACAATACCTTATCCCTCCTAATCAATCGTAAATACATAAAACATCACTATGATGAAGTGAAATTGGCCTCACTCTAAATCACTTATTTTCAGGCTGATAATGCCGCTCTCAATCATAGCGATGCCTACTGAAGATTTCATTGAACCCCTGCACAAAAGCCCTGGAGTTTACTTCGATCCGGTCGGTACAATGAAACTCATAAATGACTACCTGCACGTTGTCATCCCTATAGACATTAGATACATTAAGCCTCACATAGACAACATCAATGGCGTTTTCGGAACAGCTCGATATTTGTGTCAACAGAGTGACGCTTTGGAAGATGTAGAATGTCACAATATCATCCAACCTCTTAAGGCTCTATACGATGGTGTTGTGAGAGACTATAGCTCTATATCTCACTTCATTCCTACGAGATCTAAAAGATCCGCTTGGTTTTCAGGAGTAGGCACTGTTCTGAAACACGTTTTTGGCACGATGGACGACAATGATGCGAATAAGTACAACGACGCTATTCAGAACTTACAAAATAACGATAAACAATTGACCTCTTTATTGAAGCAAAACATCATTATGTCCACAGCAGCAATTTCAAAGGTCAATGAAACCATTCATTTTATTGCACAAAATGAAGGTCGTCTGAATGACGCTGTTGATACACTAGTTTCATCTTTGAAGAATGTTACGGATGAAACACATTCTATGCAGTATAAAAATAAGTTAACTAATGTTTTTAATGTCCTTAATGCCAATCTATTGACTCTGACCTTCCAATTGGAGGATATCACTAACTCTATTTTGTTCTCAAAAACAAACACCCTTCATTCTGCGGTTATCACTCCAACTGAATTGTACAATGATCTTGTGTCTAGTATTAAGTACTTACCTAAGTTAAGAGAGTTTCCGACTCCTTTAGATTTAAGTAATATTCATGTCATAACTAATTTGTCAGAATTAGTGTCATGTATTTTAGATTCTAAGTTGATATTTGTTTTAAGGATACCTCTTGTTTATCACATCGAGTTTGATTTTTATAAAACCATTCCGGTCCCGATACCACATGACACAGAAAAGCCAGATAGCTATGCTATGATAATTCCTACAAAACCATACATTGCACTCAGCAAAGACAAATCGAACTATTGTAGTTTTGAAGACCTGAATATTTGTAAACATGCTTTAAAACACACCTACATATGTGACTTACCTAGTTCATCCTCGACAGTTGTAGATCCGATATGTGAAATAGAAATAATTAATAAAGTTGTCAAAACACTTCCACCCCAGTGCAAAACTAAATTTTTGAATGGTAAAATAGATATTTGGCAAAATGTTAACCACAACAAATGGATTTTTGTACAATCCGAATTAACTAAGATAACCCTTGACTGTGAGTACTTTGTCAGAGAACTCACAATATCCGGTACAGGTGTACTTAACATGCAACCACAGTGCATTGCCTTCTGCAAAAACATTAAACTATTTTCCCGATCTGACATTGTAGTAAATGTAAGTAGGATTAGTTCAGATTTCAATCTGATTAATGATAGTTGTTGTAATATTAACACTTTTCAAAAAGCTACAATTCATGTACCTGCCATGAATATTTCCAATATAAACCTCGAATACTTTCAAAATTATGAAGACTCCTCAAAAGAAACTGTTAAGAAATTAGATTCACTTTTGGATAATTATAACATTGTTTCCAACCATGCTAGTTTTCCAATCATTACCGTTATTGTGTTACTTCTATTTTTAATTTTTATTATTTACTATTTTTGTAATGGGAAACGTTTTAACCCAATTTCAATCAAATCTTTTAGAATAACAACAGTCCCTGAAACAGAAACTTCTGATTCTAATAATGATCAAGACCCCATTCCATTACCGCGTCTCAGAATCGATTAATTTTGTACTAATTCTTCGTAAACTTACTCTTCCACCCCTAAGTTTACTCATTTTCGGAGGGCTGTTATACCCCGTCTTAGCTACCCTTCTGGCTGACAATACCTTAATTTCTATCCGTCATCAAATTCTATTCTAGACTCTTTTACTCGTTGCTAATGGCAGGCAGTCTACGTTGGTCACTCTGAGGGTTAAGACCTTTCCCTTCATAAAGGATTTCTAAGTATAATTATTACGGAATTTGTGTTAAATTCACAATATATTAATTCTAATAACAACTAATTATCGTCAATATAGGTTTGATATATTTTTTTTAAAACCTTCTGACGCAGCGCGTCATAGCAGTACCATCGTCGAAGCCCCCCGCTACGTGAGGAATGCGGCGATCCAGAGGGACCTCAGATGGGAAACAGTGGACCAGTTTGTCCAGAGGCTGGCGAAGGGCATGTTCGCACGTGCGGATACCTCACAACATCCGCAAATCCGCGACAAGGCGCCGTACCACGCGCGCCCGCCCGACCGCCGCCGCCTGCCACGCGACCTGGTTGCCTAGCCGGCGATCATCCAATGGAACACCCCAATTGAGAAGATCTCCACCGCCCGCGAGGGCCCCCCGATGACCTGTCCATAGGAGTGGACAGAGGCGCTTCCTCAGGAAGAGATCCGATGATCTGACCCTGACTCCCCACGCCCCAGAATGGGTGCGTGAGAAGATTGCTTGATTGATTTCCCCTGTAAATTCACCGTCCTTCAAATTCAATGAGGAAACTCATTTCACCCCCGTCATCTCTAAAAACAAAAAGCGGAAGAACCGGTCTTCCGAGAGCCCCGAGGCCAAACAGATCAGGCCATTCAGTCCACCCGAATCCCCAAGTCTGATCCCCAGGGGATCCTGGTGAACTCAGAAGTTCATCAGAATCCCTTTGTAACTATGAAAAGATGCATTCACATGGCGGCAATAGTGTCGTTGGTCAGAGAGGAAAAAATGAACATTTACTGTAAAGAGTATCTTGTTGATTGTTGTTTTAGTAGATAAACTTTATTGACCTAGCTAACTGTAGCAACTGAAATGCAATCTTGTCAATCAAATGTCATTAGATTAGTGAAAAATGCGATACGAGCTTTCTTTCTGTGCCAAATGTCGGAAAACGGTAGTAATATGGAAAATGTACGATATATTGGAAAAGTGATACTATTTGACGGGCGAAAATATCATAAGATAAAAGAAAATAAAACAAAGGGAACAGTTTTATCGCGGTGCGCCAACTGGCGAAAATTGAAGTGCAGAGGCTATTTGACTGTCGATGTAAGTAAAATATTCTCGGTCATTAGCACTTTTTGAACTTCGTTGACACTATAATAATATATGTCGTAGTGTACGAATTGAGCTATAGCTATAGCGTAAGGCAGTAGAGATAGATAGAGATAGAGTACGGTGACACAAGGGATATGTGCATTCGCTTAGGTTGGGCCAATAATGGAGAGGTTAGGTGTGTATGCTATAAAAAGGGCGTGCGCGCCAGTCAGCGGGTTATACCATGGCTCACAGTTAATTCTTAATAAGACAACTGTAAACACAAAGGGGTTGTTTTTAGTCCGTATACCACACGAGCTGATGCCCGCTCAATATGTGGGGACCCGGACATAGCAGGGAGGTCTGACTCCTGGGCATGGGTAATTCCATTTTTTTCCCCTCCAACAAAAAAAAAAACAGCGGGTTAGTCTGTATCGAGCAATCGTACGGAGCGTACCTCCTCCCACATTATTGGACTAGCCAGTCCCCGTGTCGAGTGTGGTTATTATGTATCTAGTACTCCCCGTGTTTAGTGTGACTGTAACTAGTGTTCCCAGTGTCAATTGTCATTATTCTGTGTCTAGTACATGATTCGTGCCCTCGGTCATGGCCCTTCTGCGACATATATATAATACCATGATTTGTATGTACGTACCATGATTTTTTAAGATTAAAAAACATGTACAATCAATAAAAATGTATAAACTATAAGAGCCGGCGCAGAAGAAGCCCCGAAGAAGACTTTTGGCCCCGGGAAACAAAAATCTCTCTGTCTCCGCTAAACCCAAAACCCACACCGCGTTCAACAAATTCCCCCGCCCCCCCCGCGGCCCGAACTCTGATCCTTCAGAGCCCTCCATCTCCCACCGGTACCGCGAATACCGTAGCCCCACCGAACCCCGCGCCCCTCGCTCGCCCCCAACCACCAGTAATAGTCCGTGACGAAACCGCCTGGACTCGGGTATCGATCCATTTACAAAGAAATGGCATTAAATATACATCCGGGCTTACATCAGCCGGAACCCGCGTCCAGGTGGCAGAGTCCAAAAGCCACCGCGCCATAACTAAATTCTTGAGGGCGAACCATATCGCCTTTCATACTTACTCTCTCCCCGAGGAGAAGACTTTCCGATTCCGCCCCGTCCCCACAAATCTCCCCACATCCGTTAAATCCCTCTGCGGCCTCAAAGACATCAGCGTCGAAAGCCCCAAATCCAACAATAGCATTTCACAGTGTTATAACTGTCAAATGTATGGTCATGCCCAAAGCAGATGCTTTGCCCCCCCCCCCCCCATGCGTGAAATGCGCAGTCAATCACGCCACCTCCGTCTGTGGGAAGGACGCGGCAACCCCTCCCACCTGCGTGTTGTGCGGGCAGACCGGCCATCCAGCCAACTATGGCGGATGTCCGGCAGCCCCAGGCGCAAGTCGCAGGTGGGAACAGAGCCAGAGTTCTTCCCAACAAGCGCCCTCTCAACGCCCCCTAAATTTTCCTAAGCCCCTTATTCCACCCCACACCACCTACCCCCTTGGATAAGGCTTCGGGCCACGGCCCCATTTCCTCCAACGGCACCTTAAGCGCCGCCAGTTTCATAAACTTACCCCCACCTAGGGCTTTCATCCCAAGCCTACTTGACCTCCCCACACTATATCCCCCAAATATTGCCTCTATTGCCTCACCAACCCACCCTTTATAACTAAATTCTCATCATGTATAGTACGCCCATATTAATAAACTCGACAAACGGACGGACAAAGCTCCACAGTCTAACTTTAGCGCTCTATAACGCTGACAGTCTCCTTAAACAGAGAGAAGTCGCCGATCTTCTCAATAGACTTAAATAGATATCCTCGCGGTCCAATAAACTTACCTCAAACCCAAACATAGGCGCTTTAATATAGCCAAATATAGTCTCCTCCGTACTGACCGCTTACCGACTCAGGACCGACCCAAAAATCTATTATAAAAAATCTTTGCACGTTTCTCCTATAGTCACCCCCCAACTAGATAATTGCGAAGCAACTGCCATCCGCATTGCAATGTCAGGTCACGATCCCATAGTCATAGCATCAGTCTATCTGCCGGCCGGACAGAAGATGATAGCAAATGATATCAAAGCCCTCTTAGAACTAGGTAGTACAGTTATCCTAGCTGGTGACGTCAACAGCAAGCACCAGCAATGGACTGTAATGAGACAAATACCAACGAACGGACCGTACACAGACTTCTCGAATCTCTCGATGACTGCGAAGTCATAGCTCCCTATGCCCCGACCCATTACCCCTACACAGCTGTCCACAGACCAGACATTCTCTCCTACTGTATTTTCAAAAACATTAGCCTCCCAGTCAGGGACATAAGTGTACTTAGCGAGCTTCACTCGGATCATAGACCGGTCTTATACTATCTCGGCAGGCCATTCAACCAACCGACTGAAACCAGGACCGTTATTAACAACCGTAAATTCAAACAAGCTCTCAGCAAACTGAACCCAAGATTAGATATCACATCAGAAATTGACAATAGAGCCCAACTAGAAGCCAAAATCTCTGACATAGGCAAGAGTCTCAACGAAGCCCTGACCGGAACCTCTAGCGAGGTCCCGGTACAGGCCAACCATCGCTTCGAACTCCCAGAGGACTTGAGACTGCTGCTTAGTTCAAAGAATGCGGCACAGAGAGATTACGATAACTGCCCCTCAGACAATCACAATTCAAATGCGTCGCCTCCAACGAAAGGTTACCAGTATCAGTAAGTATCAGTAACAGTAACAGTATCAGTAAATACCTCAAATCCGATGACATTGTTCCTATGCCCCCTCTAAAACTGGATAACCAACCCGCAGCCTTTGATAACGACGAAAAGGCCGAATGTCTTGCCAATAGCCTAGAAACCCAGTGCAATCCCTCCTCTCAACCAATAGACCCCGATCATCTTAACATGGTCAACTCTGAAGTTGATCATAAAAGCTCTCTCCCTCCCATTGACTCCCTTCCCGAGATCACCCTTGAGGAAGTGCAAAAAGTAATAAAAGAACTCAAACCTAAGAAAGCCCCGGGGCTTGATAAAATCACTAATATGGCAATTAAATCCTTCCCTCTCAGACTCCTAACAACCCTTACGGTAATTTTCAATGCCTCCCTCCGTCCTCCCTCTGGCCGCCGCACGCCACACGGCTAAACAGTGTTACTCGCGCGTTCCGTGTATTTTATTAAAATTCTATCATTCAAAGTGACTATCTAAAATTTAATTCGACAAAAATACCCAACAAATAATAAAGTTAATTGATTAATGTGATAAACAATACAAATTATAGTGAATAAACGCAGTAAATATCGATACAAATCTGTGAGTTGGAATATTTCTTCAACGTCAAACAGCTGATCAAGGTCGACCGGTCTACGAGAGGTGAATCACCGGCCGATGACGACGCGCATCTACGCATCTCACTCAGGCGCACGGAATATTCTATCTGTCTCTGTTCTGCGGTCGTTCACCTGAGCCGATCGTTGCTGTTGTTGCGGAAATATGGCATTGTTTTGTGATAAATGTAATAATGCAATCAAAGAAAGGCACTTTTTGACGTGTTCTTCCTGCAAAGAGTCTTACCATTTGGACTGTTGCTCCATATATATCCTATAATTTTACCTGCTTATTAAAGACAAAACAACCTGGAGATGTGTACCGTGCAAAAATGCACGCACACATATTGAAAACCCCGAAACTTCGACTGACAACATCACTCGCCGAAATTATAGGCCAATGGTTGCAGTACGTAACTCCTTCCACGAATTGTCTAGTTTGATGATGGATGAAGAGGTTGATTCAAGTAGCTATTTCCAAAGCCCGTGTATGGATCCGTGTAATAGAAGCTGCCCTGAAAGGACAATAGTATATGCGAAATGTGAAGAATTAGACAAGCGTGTCTTGGAATTGGAGAGCAAACTATTAGCGGCTGAAAATGAAATTGAAAATCTTCTTTCTGAAAATACGAAACTTAAAGATGAAATTAAACGTCAGGATAACAAAATAATACAATTAACAACCTGTAAAACAACGCCATCAAGACATATGAGTACCCGTTCAAGAGAAATAAGTAACAAACAGAAAATGAACCAGAGCATAATCAACACAGTAGATTCAACTCAAACGAATACCAGGCTTACACCTAGATCAATTCACACTCCGAGACCAAAAAAGCAAAATTGTCGTAAAAAATACTTAAATAGTACGCCAAATACATCTCATGTGGATGGAGTAATTCTGGAGGAAAACTGTTCGTCTCCTATCCTGAGTGGTATCGAGCCAGGGAAGACTTCTGTTTATATTTTTGGTGACGAAAGAGTGCGTGGACTATCTACGAGAGTGATCCATAAGTTGGGTGAGAGTAGTGACTCCATAAAAGTGTCTGCTTTAATAAAACCTCATGCGCAAAGTGAAAAAATTCTGAAAGAACTAGACGGTATGAAAAATAGAATTACAAAAAACGACGTAATCGTTATATCAGTAGGACGCAGCGATAGAGATCCTTATGCTCTGCTTACTAACCTATGTAATACATTGCACAATTTTGCTGAAAATAAAATATTATTATTAAATGTTAGTAATTACAGGTACCTTAACACGCATGTACTTAAAAATGAAATGAGAAAATTTTCAAACCAATATGAAAACTGTAAGTTGCTAGATATCTACAATAGTAACCATGTAAGTGCCTACTCGCCAAACACTTTAAACTACATGGCTTCTGAAATAATGAGAGTTGGATCCTTCACGTAAAAACACTGCAAAATATTTTCGTTGATGTGGTTGGTACTGTTGGCCTGGTATCTAGTAAGGAGACCATACAAATAGTTAATTGTGATAGTGTTTTAATATTCAACCAAAACATACAAGGTATTGGCAAGAAATTAGAGATTTTACAGATTTCACTACAAGATCTAAGGGTTAACGGAAGGGACGTTGATATAGTATGTCTTAGTGAAAAGTTTGTGAAGAAAGGCTCCGAATCAAACATTAAGATAAATGGCTATAAATTAGTTTCAACTTAAATTGTCGTAAAAAAAGTAGAGGCGGGTGTGCAATTCTAGCAAAAAAATATTTTGAATGTAAGGAAATACATATTGAATTAGCAAACGATTTTTATTTTGAGTGTTGTGGTATTGAAGTTATTGGGATAGGGCTAATACTAATTAATATTTATAGAATACCAAAGAAAACTAAGTCGCATATAGGTGTATTTATGTATAAATAAGAAAAATTGTTAGAGTCATTAACTTTAAAATATAAAAATAAAAAAAATTGTTCTATGTGGAGACTGGAACATTGACCTACTAAAACAGGATAACTATTCAAAGGAGTTACAAAATTTGTTTTCAAATTATAATTTTCAATTGCACATAAGGTCTCTTACAAGTCAAAATGCATGTATTGATCAAATAGCGAGCAATATAAAATCCGCGAAGGCAGATGTATTGAAACTGGGTCTATCTGATCACGAGACGGCCCAAATATTGAAGTTTGACATAAAGAAGCTTAAAGCTTTTAACACCTGGTTCGACTTCAAAAGAGACTATAACACTCAAAATATAAAAAAATCTGCGAATGTATCAGTGCTTTGTCTTTTTCAGACGTATTGGAATGTGAAGTTGCCGCGGAAGCTTTTGACCTATTTTATGACTTAATATGTTTATTATATAATCTATGTTTTCCTATAATTAAAGTTAAAAACAATAACCGAGCTAAAGATATAGGGTGGGTAACAAAAGGTATAAAGAAATCTTGTAAAACAAAACGATCTCTATACTTAAAATACAGACAAACAAAAACGAATAAACAGACAAATAAGATTATATTCAAAAATTATGATAATATCCTCAAACGGTGTTTAAACAAAGCTCAGAAATTACATAAGTATAAATACATAAAGAACCATGAAAATAAATGTAAAGCTACTTGGAATATAATCACGTCGTCAATTTCAAATGAAATAAAAAATCATAATAATATTAATAAAATCAAACTAAATGACATAGAATTTTCTAATCCCAATGACATTTGTAATATTTTGAATGATTATTTTATAAACCTGACATGTCCCCATAATAATTTAATCAATAATAATAATATCTCATCAATTAATAGCACAGAACAAATCAATCAAAATACAATATTTATAAGACCAGTTTCGGAAACAGAAATATATAACATTATTATGTCCCTAAAAAACAGTAAGGCAAGTGGCTTCGACGAAATTATTACAAAAATTATAAAAGGTTGTGCATATAAGATCTGCTATCCTCTAACACATTTAATAAATCTCTCGTTTGTTGAAGGGTATTTCCCCGAAAAGCTAAAGGTAAGTGTGATTAAACCCCTGTTTAAAAAAGGTGACCAACTAGATCCCAGCAATTATAGACCTATCTCTTTGGTTCCAATTTTTTCAAAAGTATTTGAAAAAGCGATGCAATCTAGGTTGAACAAATTTCTAGAAAGACACAAAATACTCCGTCCTGAACAATATAGTTTCCGTAAAGGTTCATCAACGATTCATGCTTGTTTTGACTTAGTACGTTTAGCAACTCAAAACTTAAATAAAAATATACCAACAATAGCTTTGTTTCTTGATATGAGCAAAGCATTTGATTTTGTTAACCATTCATTGCTCTTAGAAAAACTAAATTCTTTCGGAATTCGAGGCGTAGCGCTAAACTGGCTAAGAAGTTTTCTGGAAAATAGACAACAATGCACTGAAACAAGCAAAATTCAGGAAAACAACGGCATCGCCACAAAGCAAATTTATAGATCCCATTTTAAGATAAATAACTCAGGAGTACCACAAGGAAGTGTCTTAGGACCATTACTGTTCCTACTAAATGTTAATGATCTCCCAAAATCCACCCCACATGACTGCTTGCAATTTGCTGATGACACCACGTTAATAATACAGTGCAAAAAACCAGATAACTCTGAAAACGTAATTAATACTGCACTTGGGGACATTATAAAGTGGCTACAATCATATAATTTACAAATTAATATTAACAAAACCAAATTTATGCAATTTCTCTCCTATAATTCAAATGCGCATCCTATTTCTATTGTATATAATAATGAAACAATCTCCGAAGTTGACAATTTTAAATTCCTAGGCATCACAATCGACAAAAATCTAAATTGGAAAAAACACGTAGAATCGGTATGTAACAAAATAAATCGCTTTGTGTACGCTTTGTACCAACTGAGGCAAACTGTCTCTATCGAAGCCGCTCTAATGGCCTACCACGGTTACGTCTCCTCTGTACTCAGCTATGGTCTGATCCTGTGGGGAAATTCGGTGGAGGTGGAAAGGGCTTTCAAAATTCAAAGAAAGTGCATAAGAGCGATCTGTAAGGTTAAATTCGATCAAACATGTAAACCACTTTTTAAAAAACTTAATATTTTACCTCTACCATGTGCATACATTAGAGATGTTGATGTTTTTGTTGCCTCTCATCGAGAAAACTGGAGATCCAGGAATGAAGGACAACAGAGACAAATAAGAGCAAAATACACGAACCTACTATATCAACCTCCTGGATTTAAGGACATTTATAGGAAGAATATATACAATATGTGTATTATTTTGTTTAACAAGCTGCCTGATGACTTTAAAGTACTGACTAGCAAGTCCTTAAAAAATAATCTTACTAAGTGGCTACAACAACACTGTTTTTATAGCATTAAAGAATATTTAGAATATAGAAACTAAACATTTATAAATATAAGATTTTACAAACGGACATTTTAAATTTGAATTATATAACTAAATCAGAATTAAATTAAAACGATTTACTATAATATTGCGCTATTTCATAAATTATAACCATAACTATTTTGCATGCTTATACATAAGCTGAAAACACTGCACATACTTTAAATTTAAGATCATCTTATTACTGTTTTCTGGCAAATAAAAATAATTTCATTTCATTTCATTTCATTTCATTTAATTTCTTTGTGCCTTTCCAACCGCATGGAAAGAAGCTGACGTTATTGGCTTTCACAAACCCCGGAAAGATCGAACCGACCCCACTTGCTATCGCCCCATTAGCTTACTCTCTTCAATAGGCAAAGTCTATGAACGGCTTATTCTCAACCGACTCAAAGACATTTGCATAGATAAAACCTCATACCCAATGATCAGTTTGGCTTTAGACCCAAACACTCGTGCGTCCAACAGGTGCACCGCATAACGGAGCACATTTACAAAGGGTTCCACACAATGGCAAAGTCCAAAGATACCGGTGCCATATTCTTTGACGTCGCAAAAGCTTTTGACAAAGTTTGGCACAGTGGTCTTATTTATAAACTTTACCAACTCAACCTCCCCGATAGGGAAGGTTGAGTTGGTAAAGTTTATAAACTATCAACTCATTATCAAAGACTACCTCACTGAGCGCAGTTTTTGCTATCGAGTAGAAAAATCGCCCACCCCATAGCCGCCGGAGTCCCGCAAGGCTCAGTTCTCTCCCCCACCCTCTTTTCACTTTACGTCTAAGACGTCCCCCGCACGCCATACGTCGAGCTAGCCCTTTACGCTGACGGTACGGCGCTCTATTACACCAGTAGAAAGAGGGCGCGCGTTTGTCAAGTACTCCAGAAAGCAGTAACCGACCTTGGTGAATGGGCTCGCAAATGGAGAATAGAGATGAACCCCGAGAAAAGCGCAACCGTGCTTTTCTCAAGGGGTAAGACTCGAGCTGACCGCGCGTCCTCTTCACTACCCGAAATCACCCTCTTTGACCGCCCTATCCCCTGGGAAAATAAAGTGAAGTATTTAGGCGTGACATTAGACTCCCGACTAAACTTCAAATCCCACATTAAAACGGTCCGCGAAAAATCAGCCTTCTACATGAGTAGGCTTCACCCGCTCATGAGAAGTAAAAGCAAACTCCCATTGCGCTGCAAAATAACTCTATTTAAAACTTGCATCCGTCCGGTATTCACGTATGCAAGACCAGTCTTTGCACACCGAGGATAAAGATTAAGATAAAGATATTTATTGTTTGGTGAAGCATAGGTTTGTAGGATGGTTGTAATATAACAGGCAAGTGTATCACTATGATCTGCCGTGAGGCGTTCAAACATTTGTTTTGAATTCTAAAATTAGACTTATATAATACAGAACACATGCATGCACACACAAAATTAAAAGTTATTAATGAGTAATGTCAAGCTTCATAAAATGTCAGAAAGAAAATCATTGAGTGTGTAGTATGCCTTTACAATAAGTATTTTTTTAAGATTACATTTAAAGATATTTATGTTGTTAGTAGCTCTTAATGTATTCGGTAGTTTATTGTATATTCTGGTGGTCATGCCCAATGTACTTTTATCATAGTATAATAATAGTATGCAGTTTTTCGTGGCTTAGCGCTCAGTTTGTCTTGATTGCGTTTGCCCTTCATGAAATAAAAAAGATGAAGATTGGATTTTACAAACACTGCCGTTTCAAATATGTATAGCGATGGTACTGTTAAGATCTTAAGATTAATAAAATGGTCCTTACAGGTATCTGTACTAATAAGTTTACACATTGCACGTACACATTTCTTTTGTGCTTTAAATACATATAACATCTTTTTTTGTGGCATTTCTCCAGAACATTGTGCCATAACGTAATGATGACTCGACAAATCCATAATATGCCGTTTAAACAGCGTCCCTGTTGACCTTTTTAGAAAGCATATATAGAGCATATGAAAATTTACTTAGTTTATTGCTCAGTAAGTCTATGTGTGTATTCCATGACAAGTTGTTGTCAATGTGAAGCCCTAAGAATTTCGTTGTCTCAGTCTATTTGTCTACCCTCATAGTTAATGTTTAATTTCAGTTGTTTTTTATGTCCATTCTTAAATTTCATTAATTTTGTTTTGTTAATATTAATTAGAAGATTATTGTTATTTAGCCAGTCAATTATACTTATTAGAGAATTATTAATGTCACTTTCATATGTATTTAGATTATTTCCTATAAATGTAATGGTGCTATCATCAGCGAAGTGTACCATGGGATGATTCACACATTTTGGAATGTCATTGATGTATACAAGAAACAACAATGGACCCATAACACTTCCTTGTGGAACACCACAATTTATGTCCCTAGTGTCAGATGGATATGTCAATTCCATTTTTGATTCAGTGCATATTTGTGTGATTTGAGTCAATTGCTTCCTATTACTTAAATAAGATTTGATAAGATCATGTGCGTTACCCCGAATACCATATGCGTATAGTTTACCTAAGAGTAAATTGTGGTCCACATAATCAAAAAGCCTTGGTTAGGTCCATAAATAGGGACGTGACTGGTTTATCATTATCGACATTCGTCATGATTTTACTTAAAAAGTCGTATATTGCCATGTTAATATTTTTACTTTTCCTGAAACCCTTTTGTTCATTTACCAATATTTTATGTTTTTCAAAGAATTTGTATAGCCTGTCATAAATCGCCATCTCAACTATTTTGGAGAATATTGGTATCAGTGCTATGGGTCTATAGCAGTTAATATCTTCCCTATCGTCTTTTTTAAAAACTAGTTTTACTATGGAAGTCTTGAGGCGATCAGGAAAGGTTCCGTGTTGTAAGCATAAGTTAGTCAAATGAGAGAGAATCGGTGCAATACTACTACTCACAGCTTTGATAATCTTTGTGGCTATACCATCGTCACCAGTACTGTTGGTGTTCTTAAGGGCTTTTATATATTCAAGAATGTCAAGGGAAGATGTGGGAGTCAGAAATATAGAATTATTTAGTAATGTCATAGTTAGTTTACCTGTTTTAGTAGTGTTAGTATTTGGTTGGACACGGTCAATGAAATGATTATTAAAGGCATGTGCTATTTGTTGAGGTTCTTTTATCGCTACTCCATTGCTTTGTATTATCGTTATGTTGTTTTGTGGTATATTGTTTTTGGCTTTATTAATTACACTCCATGTTGCCTTACATTTATTATTTGACGTTTTGATGAGGTAATCATTTTGGGACTTTTGTGTTAGGTTGATGACTCGTTTTAATCGTTTTGTGTACTGTTTGAATTTATTTTTATCATCAGCAGTTGGGTTGAGTCTATATATCCATAATAGTTCACGTTTTCTTTTGCAACAACGTTTGATGCCCTTAGTAATCCACTTAGAATTAACGAGGATATGTTTTTTCCTCTTTTGAACAGGGAAGCAAAGGTTATAAAATTACACGAAGATATCGTGAAATAAGTTAAAGGCTTCATCAGGATCATTACATTCAAATGCTTCAGAAAAGCCAAGTTGAGTTATACAGGTTACAAAATTATGTAGGTTTTCATCACTATAGTCTCTTCTTTTGATGAAATAGTGATGTAGGAGACAACTTTTTTTGACTGGGCATCTGAGGATCTGTGCAGAGTGGTCTGACATTGCAAGTTCTATGACTTGACCTACACTTCTTTGCACGTTGTGGGCAAAATTATCTAGGCACGTTCCACTGTCTGGACGAGTTGGTTCTTTAAACTGTAGTTTTAGATTGTAAGCTGATAGGAGTTGTATAAAAGTGTTCGCAGCATAAGAGTTTATTAACGTGTCAATGTTAAAGCCCCCGCCACTATAACCTTCTTGTTTCTATAACATGTTTGCCTCAGAACTATGTCTAGTGTTTCAAAAGACCTATCCAAACATTCCTTTCTCTTTTTTTGCTAGGAACCCTGTATATAGATATAATTTTAATGCCATGTTCTATTATTTCTATTCCACAACATTCGACAATATTAGGTAGACTGCATTTCTGGATATCTTTGATTTCTCTGAATTTGTGAAATTTACTTATAATAATACAAGACCCTCCATTTCTTTTTTTCCTACTGAAGTGTGCGGCCAAGATATAGTTAGGTATATTTATTTGAGTGTCCGCCGGTATCATATTATGCTCGGTGATACAAATCACATCTATCTGACTATGTATACTTTTCAATTCATCTAATTGCACTGTAAGATAATCAGACTTGTTTATTAACCCATTTATGTTTTGGTGCAGAATATTTATGTTCTTATACACGAAAAAGATTGTTATTGTTCGTGTATGTACTTACGTATGTCAATCCTATTCAAATCATTATTTATCTCATTTAAGTCATTATTCGCATTAATTAAGTGATTATTACTATCGTTAATATTAAATAATCTATAGCAACCATCATTATTATTAGTTATGTCAGTAATTGTGCCAACATCAATTGTGTTCAAAATTGTGTCAGTCTGAGGTTGTTCTGTTTGCACGTATTTATCTTGCATTTGCTTGCCATGTGTGTGGGTTTCGTACGAAGCTACTGAGTGTTTGTATGTAGTTATTTGTGTGGCGTACTCAAGTTGCAGTAGTCTTCTCAGTAGCTGCCTACTCAAGACTCTCGTGAAATGAAGTCCCCTCGGGAGAGATTTGTCGTAATCCATATTCAAGAAGGATACATATTTGTACTTGCTACATATAAATCTATGCTTATAATTAAGTTTGCGTTCTTGTATTTTGTTATTGTATGGTATTTCGCAAACGATTTCGTTAACATCTTTGTTTGATTGTAGCCACACTATTAAGCCCGATGTGAACTGGAATGGATCAGCTTCATTGATACCACCCATTAGTACAACGTAGTCGTTCTTGGTAAGTTTTGAGATTTCAGCCTTTTCTGCCGTAGTTACGTCACTGAGTCTTGCACCTTGTTTCCAGAAGCTTGTGACTAGGTATTTGGGTCCCACCAGTATTTGAAGAGCGTTTCTGATGCCTCTTGCCTGTTGATCTCCGATTAGTAAAATTTGTCGTCTTGTTGCTTCAGAATCGCGTAGGCTGTCATGTGAGTATTTTCTGTCTTTCTTTGTGTTGCTAATACTTTGCTCCTCTGTTGATTCATTTTTATTATCTGATGTTTTCCCTGATTCGATAACCCCTATGTCTTGGTCAATTTGTTTATTTGTGTTATCTTCTTCATTGATTTTGTCTGTGTTATCGTCGCTGCGATGTTGATATTGTACAATGCCTTTCATTTCCGTGTTATTGTATTCTAATTCCGTTATAATTTTATTATCTGGTGATTTGTCTGATTCGATAACCTCTATGTCTTGGTCAAATTGTTTAGTTTCGTATATTTCGTATATATTTATTGCACATAAAACAACATAAGATATAATAAACAGAAAGGACATCTACAAAGGCATGCTTACCTCTAAATAGAGATCTCTTCCAGCAAACCCAAGGTTGATAAGAATAATTTAATATACAGGATAGACCTATGTGCCAGAGCACATAGGTCTATCCTGATATGATACATACATATATTACTGAACTTTTGAACTAACTGCTATAACCACTACTTAGACAAGTACATAAATATTAGATAAAAATATAAATACACCTAAATAAACTAATATATACAAAGCTCAAATCTAGAATAGAGTGGTATCTTCTTCATTAATTTTGTCAGTGTTATCGGTACTGTGATGTTGACAGAGTCCAATGCCTTTCATTTCTGTGTTATTGTATTAGCTACTGCTCCCACTCCCTTAAGCCCCTTCAGGTTTTACAAAACCGCTTCATGCGAAAAGCTGTAGGTGCCCCGTGGTACATGCGCAACGTAGGCCTCCATAGTGACATTAGACTCCCCACAGTAAAGCAATATATGAAAGATGCGTCCGAACGCTTCTTCATTAATGCATCTAGCCACCCAAACCCGCTTATAGAACAAGCATCCCTTTATGATCCGACCCCAGATATAAATAAGAAACACCTTTTCAAAAGGTGCCCCAAAGACGTCCTCCTAGAACCGGAGGACGATATCACGAAAGCTCTTAAAGCCCAACCACCCTCCGCCCCTCAGGCACATCAACTTGACGAAGGCTGTGTTCCCGAAGCACTACAGCGGATTGAAAGAGATCGCCGTCTTGATTCGACGAACACACAATCACCCCCTTCCCCTTTAAACCTCCTTGACTGAGGTCAGTTTTATCAACTAACGGTTTTGACTATCTTACGGTAAAATCCATACTTATATGTAATCAGTTCTTAATTGTGCTTATTTTATGGTGAACCTAATGTTTGTTGGGTATTCCTTAATATAAATGACGAAAACATTGTATTTGAGGGGTGTAGTAGGGTGCTCCAGGGTTTGCAGCCGACCCGTAGGGTAGGCAAATCGTACTGGTAGGCATTCTACAAACTCTCACCGGTGGCTCCAAGTAGTCGTTGTGCACACGTCGGCCACACCCCGGTACACCACGTCGGCTCGTGGGCTAAACCCAGTGAGGTGGCCTGGTAGGCTTCGGCAGACAGGTTTCTACGCAGATACCTCCCGCACGTGTCTAACTCGGCGGGGAAGGCAGCTCATGCTGATAAGCACCGAGTCCTGGCGGACCCGGCGAGTTAGCAAGGCAATGTTGATGGCCTAGGGCGGCAGTTGAGGTCCGAAGTGACTGCTGGCTAGAGACTGCATCTCGCGCTATGACGTAGACTGCTATCAGGGAAGCACATCTCGCTGACGAAGGAGAGCTGGTGGAGAACGGTGGCGGATACACTTTGTTCTGGAAAGGACTCGCAGCCTCCGAATCGCGACGGTCAGGCGTGGGCTTTGCGATCAAGAATCTGCTTGTTAAACAGCTGCAAGAGTTACCGGTGCACATCTCAGACCGAATTACAACTTTGCGCCTACAACTCGACAATAATAACCACCTTAATGTCATTAGTGTCTATGCTCCTACGCTAGACAAATCTGATGACATTAAGGAACAATTTTACGAGGAGTTGACTCACTGTATTGAACACGTATATACGTCCAAGGGAACAGATCCTCTTACTAGGGGACTTTAATGCCAGAGTAAGTCAGGATTTTGCAGCCTGGCCTAAGGTCCTGGGCAGACACGGAGTAGGCAACATGAACGAAAAGGTCACTTTCTACTCAATCTTTGTGCAAAACTCGACCTGGCGATCACGAACACTGTGTTCAGACCCCAAGCACAAAAATACGTTGATGCACCCAAGATCTAAACACTGGCATCTCATAGACTACGCTATTGTGAGGCAAACAGATGTTTCCCAGGTCCAAATCACCCGTGTCATGCGTGGAGCACACTGTTAAACGGATCATCGGCTTGTAGTCACTAAACTGCGTCTTCGCCTCCGACGTCCTTGTAGGGCTGCCAAGTCAAAGCCGCCAAGTATAAACTTTGATGGGCTAAAGTATCTCGGGACGAGGGTAAAATACGTCGAAGCCGCACACCGACACGGAGGTCGGTGATGTTGATGCTGACTGGGGGACTCTTCTCACATATCAGACACCGCCTTGAACACTTTGGGTTTAAAAGTCCATAAGAATTGTGGTCCGTAAGACCTGTGGGATCAAACAAGGCTGCGTTCTCGCGCCTACATTGTTCGCGTTGTATTTTGCGGTCGTAGTACGGGAGGTCTTACGGGCCTCTCAAAAAGGTATCCACATCCGTTTTTTGCACCGATGGCAGCGTGTTTAATCTGGCGAGGCTAAAAGCCCGCACAAAAGTCACACACGCGATGGTTACTGAGATCATCTTCGCGGATGACCTATGCTTCTTGACAGAATCCCCAGACAGCCTGCAACAGCTCATGTCCGATTTAGACAAATCTTGCCGTAAATTTAGCCTAATAATCAGCGTCAAAAAGACGGAGGTGATGTCTTTAGACATTGACGGTCACGAGGCGCTGAAAATCAAACTTGGCGAGGACGAGCTGAAACAGGTCGATAAGTTTCGCTACCTGGGGAGCACTCTAACATCCGAGTGCAACCTTGATGCAGAGATCAACAGCAGGATCGGAGCTGCAGCTGCAGCATTCGGCAAGCTGGATACCAAGGTCTTCTGCTCACACGACAAAAAGCTAAGTACGAAGATCTCAGTATACATGGCGGTCGTTCTGCCTAACATCCTGTATGCTGCGGAAACTTGGACTGTGTACCGTCGTCACATCCGCATGCTAGACCGATTCCACCTAAGATGACTGCGTAAAATTATGAACGTCAGATGGTCTGATCGCCTGCGGAATACTGAAAAATTTGGCAGATAGGGTGTTTAAAGACCTATTATTTGAGCAATATTTTTTTTAAAATTCAGCCCCCACAAGCGGGAATAGGAGGGGTTAGAGTTTATTTTATCCCACTAGATATTTTTTTTGGGAACTTTAGATTAGAACAATTTTTAACATTTCCACCAATATTTATTTAGCTTGACATTTCAAAAGTCCGGGTAAGGCGATTTTTATTCTTTAATTTTCCTGCACTATATGTAATGACCACAGTGTAATTATATCCTTTTTTAATGGGAGGCAGTTAATCACGTCCACCCGGGTAGTGCTAAGGAGTACCAAATCTACACTGACTAAACATTTGCAGGTTCTCGAAAGAGACCGGTCCAAATACAGTGAAATGTATAAGACACGTGACATTTGCGAAATTAACCTAGTTGTTAAGAATCTGCTTGATCATTATCTCATGTTAAATTTGCACCGCATCAGTGCACATATACAAAAGTTTAGGCCTTGTACAAAGCTTACTGATTATTTGCTATTATTAGACGCATAAATAAGGTTTCAATATTCTTCATAAATATAAAGTTTAAATAAGTTTTTTTATGAAATATGCGAAGTTTCCCTTGAGATCTACGTTAAAATAAGGAACTAAAGAAATGCCAAATAATATTTTTGTTTTTAATAATATGGCTCTGTTTCGCAATGTCCGGATAAGCGTGACAGAAGAATCATGAATTTTGTGAAGAATCATAAATGTCACATAGGATTTGTAGGGAAATTTTGCACAGAGATAGTTTATGAGATGAGCTAAGTTCAAAAACCTAGAACACTTTTTATCCGTTTCACTAGAAGGACGGTAAGTAACGTTATCTCGGTAAATGATAATTCCTAGGAACACGCAGATGAAGCAGGGCATCAGCTAGTTCTGTTTAATCTTTAGCGTGCTAGTTCTTCGACAACTTTCTACTCCTAACATCGCAATGACAGCGCCCCCTACACAGATTTCAACAATAAAACTGAACTTCCATCGAGTGCCACCAGATGTCACTATCCAGTTCCCTACATCGCGCTGTTGTGATTTTCTCGATGACAATGACTACCGCGGGGTGCTGTAGCGAAATCATACTTACCTGGCGTAGGGGATACCGTGATCATGAAGGCGGTTCCCCCAGGGCGAGGCCTTTCCATTGCACTGCGGTTGGGCTGACCCCTGCGAATATCCCTAATGTGGATATCTCGGGCGCGTAATTTTTGGTAGTGGGGACTGCGTACGCGCTGTCCCCCCCATTTAAGTTGTCCTTATCAATCAATTTCGAAAACAATCAATTGTAGGTACTCATGGTGCAGTAAAATGATCAGAATTAGTCACATTTAGAAAGATTTCGTCACAAATGAATGACACTTACGCTAACTGCTGCTGCAGGCAGTAAATGAATGAAGCAATTTATCTTATTCAATGTATAGTTATATAGTACACGAGGTTTTCACTTAAGCTAAATATAAATACATTTTCCTTTTGACAAACAGAAAGGACAAAATTAAAAGAAGTATTTTTTTTTAATAATCGGTCCGCGCTATAAAGGCGGTCCTTCGGTCTCAGCCTTTTTTTCAGCTTTTCCACCAAAGACTGCAATGCTGACTGCGCTGTTTAGGCGGTGCTGAGCTACACTGCACTTTCGGCCACCAACAGTGCTGTCGCGTGTTTCCGTAATATACAAGGCCATTACCCAGGGGTCTGTAAATTATCGCGTATACTTTGGAACGCAATATTTTCACTTACATCTTCCGAACTATACATCAGCATTACGCCGCAATCATGTATACTTTGGAATGGTCTACGCCAATTTTATGGTTCCGTTATGTATACTGCGCTATTGCCCAATGTTGTGTTTTTAAATAAATATTTAATGTGTATTTAAGTTTATATATCAGCGATTAATATCAGAGTTTAAGGGAAATATTAAACCGCACATCAAAAATACTGATTTTCACAGCAAATATCAGGGAAAACACTGCGGTAGCTTAGGTGAAGGGTAAAGGGGACGAGCGAAGTGAAGCCCCTTTATCTTTCGTGTTAGGTTGAACATATAAGAACAACAAAAAATACGTAATACAAACTTAAGGACAAATAAAATATTTAAAGTGTTTTTATTGAACCTTTTTTGCTGTGCAAATCAGTATTTTTGATGTGCTATTAAATAACACCTTTGATAGCGTGCGTAAGAGACACTGTATAGTTTGGAACTAAACTTTCTTACGCATTCATTACAAACTCTACACGCAAAATTCGCAAAATTCTTGTATATTTTGTAGTGGCAGATGTGAGTATCAGCATTACGAAATATACACGAGCAGTACGTCATGGGATTGTAATGGCCTTGCATACAACGGAAATACGCAGTGCTGTCATTCATTATAGACCGCGGCAGTAATGCATTATTATTATTTATGCGATGAAAAATGTACATATTTCCTAACATGTATTCAGTTCTTATTTGTGCTTATTTTATGGTAGGTACCTAATGTTTGTTGGGTATTCTTTAATGTAAATGACGAAGACATTGTATGCGGGTTTATAATCTTTAATCAGTGAGTCCTCTGTCAAAAAATATAATACAATGATAGCTATCAACACTTTCAACAGGCTACATAACTTACAAAGTGCACTTCCATCACTTTAGATTACTAAGAACAATGTAAAACTACTCTAAGTTACATAGCTATACAGTACTCAGCGTTACTACAGCTGACTAAAACAAGTTAAGTTAGCACTTGGTAATATCTATGTAAGTCATGTCAGTATGCTATTAAGCTGACTGAATTAGAATAATATCATAGAAATGATTTTAAATCCGTCGACCTTTTAGATAGAAGTGCTCACCATTTGCTAACTAACTTGGTAGATGCAAGCACATAAAAAGACTAAAAAAACAGTAACACTTGTATTGAACTTAAATAAATATTTAATGATATAATCTTGAATTGTATAGCATTGGTAATGGTAACTTATTTGAATTTTCAACACAAAAGACCCATTTCCACAGACCAAGATTGCTGACTCATGGCTACGATAATGTTAAATAATTACATGTTATTATAGAAGTCATTTGTCAGTCATATGTATTATCGTTTTAACATTCAGTGTGAACGGGCCTTCAGTTGTAGTTACTTCTTATGCGAACTTCATTGAACACTCAAAATAAATGTTTTGTTATAACAATGATCTTTGTACTGTACATACAACACACTGATATATCTATTAAACTAAAAACAAACTCAAAACGAACAATTTGACTGCAAATTTCATCCCACACAACTTTTATCCTGTACGTTTAAAAGAGAAAAACATATTTTTTGTACATAGGCCGGATTTCAAATCAATTTACAACTACGCCGAAAATGTTAAAATAAATATAGCTTGGTATGACAAATCTGTTTTACTTGATTCCAGACAGAACCAAAATGGCACAAAATGTAATTCCATCAAAAAGATCGGTATGTTGTATGGAAATATATTTATTTCCTATGATGGCACATTCATACTAACATTTTGTGCACTTAATTTCCCAAAGTGAATGCAATTTTAGAATCTTATGTTTTTAATGGCCTTAATATCTTGTAGCGTTTTCCGCAGCCTGTTCAATGCCTTCTCCTGCCATTTCATTCAAATATTTTAATTGCAAAACATAATCGTAAATGCAGGAAAATTAAACATTAAAGAAATATCATAAATTTGGCAGATAGGGTGGTTCAAATACCTGTTATTTCGGCTTTTTTTTTCAAAATACAGCCCCCACGAGCGAGAATAGGAGGGGTTAAAGTTTATATTTCCCCCCTAGATGTTATTTTTTTGGAAACTTTAGAACTATTTTGAATTTATTACATTTCCACCAGTATTTATTTAGCTTGACGTTTCAAATGTCCGGGTCCGGGATTTTTTTTCTTTAATTTTCCTGCACTATATGTAATGCACACAGTGTAATTATATTTTTTTTAATGGGAGGCAGTTATTCACGTGCACCCAGGTACCTAGTGCTAAGGAGCAACAAATCGACACTAAACATTTGCAGGTTCTCGAAAGAGACCGGTCCAAATACAGTGAGATTTCATTGTATTTGGAAAACACACTGTAAAACATCCGCCATCAATTATGAATTTGATTGATTATTTCATGTTTAATTTGTACCGCATCACCAATATACAAAAGTTTAGGCCTTGTACAAAGCTTACTTGATTATTTGCTAATATTAGATGCATTAGGTTTCAATATTAGTCTAAATTTTGAGTAAACACAAACGCAGGCAGAACAGAATGGCAAAACGTGTAAATTGCGCCTCTTCGGCTACATCAGAGACAAGTATAGCGGTGATTTTATTATATGTATATTCTTACCCAAGCGTGAAGCTCACAACCCATTCCGTTCCCAATTTGTATCATTTGTATAATTTAGTTTAAATATTAATTTATGAAATATGCGAAGTTTCCCTTGAGATCTACGTGAAAATAAGGAACTAAAGAAATGCAAAATAATATTTTTCATGTTCTTAACATTATGGCTCTGTTTCGCAATGTCCGGATAAGCGTGACAGTAGAATCATAAGTTTTGCACGAAAAATGCCACATAGGATTTGTAGGGACATTGTGGAACAGGCCGTAATAATATATAACAATACGCAATAATACATAACAAGGTCAATAACCCACATATTTTGTGATATCCTTTGATAATTATTCACAAGCTTAATTTCAGAATATAAGATTAACAAACGAAGATTACATAATGTATATCTACTCGATGTTAATATAAATAGCACTGTTAATGGCGCCAGCTAGATTCGCAGGTCATACTTTCAATTGAGTTGACTGTGCAGCGTGCATCCGTGGCACACACCGTGCGACTCGCGGTTATCGCGCGTGATACGTTTGAGAAAGTGTCATTGAGTCGCGAATTTTGACATTTAAATACGCTAAAAAACGGGACGTGCTACGGATGCTGGGATGCGAAACAAGGTATCATGGTGGTAGATACATGCCCGTATCTTTCAGAGCGTTTAAACTTGCCTTATTGTTATTTAAATCGCAAAGTATTATGTTATCTTACATCAAAATATTTTACACACGATACGATAAAACTACAACTTTTATAGTTTCTGAGAGCTATCAATCCACTTTGTACACTAGATTTTTGTTTAGAATATTGTCATGGACTATCGCCGCTATTAACCTAACTGGTTATACCCAAATTGAGACAAAACTACGATACTAAAGGCGCCGTGCCCACCTACGTGACGTGCTCGACATGCTTCTGACAAAAGGCCACTTTGCACGGCTTGCCCTTTTGTGTAACCGATCCTGCAATGCCCTGAGGTGGGCACGGCGCCAAAGAGCATAAAGACTTACTGTATAATAAACTGGCACAGACTACTGCTGGAACGAATGGGCCTTATACAAGGATGCCATCAGCCGCATTCAGCAATGGTCACCTTGCAGAAGCGAGTCCAACTACACGGCATCCAGCAAGGCAAGCGTAGGGAGGATGTCTTGGCATGTTTAATATTAAATGGCGTATATAAAATATCCCACGATGGCATGGGCGCATGGCATACTTTAAATAACCCATGCGTTTTTTTATGAGCATGATTCAGATGATAAGTCATAAAGGCAAGGTGAGTCTCTGTACAATTCGAGAAGTTTCGTCTATGTTCACTATTTAGCTCGAGCCATTTTGTGTACAGAGCGACGTGTGCGTCTGCGCGCGCCGCCTGCAGCTGCAGAAGCACGACGATTGTTCGTGGCTGACAGCAAGCGACTACACTGCAGTTCACTGCACCCGACCAATGCGGCTGCCAGCTTGCTGACAACGCATGCATGCCTCCCTGCCAAGGGCGTTTAAAGGTCATACGAAGTTTGGCTGGAAGCCAACGCGTACTCCACTGCTGTAATCGGAATTAGCGAGAGACAGAGACATCATCATGACTTTTGAGGGTCCGTCAATCGAGAAGCATAGAATCAAAAGACACTAAAACGCCTATAAAATTTTCTTCGGTTTCGGACTTTTTTACCAATGTATAAGGTTGAAAATTAAAACACCCACTTAGCTGCATTTGATTATTTCTATACCCCTCTCCCTGAGATCGTTTGTACATACTGGCCTAAGAGTGAAGATATGCAATGAACTACATAGAGGCTTAAATGCGTAACAATTTCTATACAGAGCGATGGTAAAGCAATAATAGTTTATGGGACTGAAACATAATGGAGGGCATTAAAACTCGAGAGTGGGTTTAGGAAACGAGCCGAAGGCGACTTTCATAATAATGTAACTCGAGAGTTATAATGCCTAATTTTTTACAGTTACATACACTAGATTATCTGCACACTTATCATAAGCTCTCTTTGATGTGTTCAGGAACCGCATGATCGACCGGCATCGGCATTGTAGCATTGATAATTGCTCTGCAGTTGTTTAGCTTGTTCAGTAGTAACAACTTCACAGACAGACTAGGGGCGGCACGCAGGCGGGCGTCGGCGTTCGAAATTTAAATGTCATAATTTATCGAAAATTTATACATTATGGTCATATGACATTATGGTCATAATGTATCAACATTAAGATAAGAAATTAGTTTTTACCAGGTAGTAAAATATTATGCTGGTCGTAACGAGCGGTTTTTGGACGCAACAAAGAGGGTTTATGATACGTGTGTAGATAATAGTAGTTTATGTGACTGCTGCATAATGGAGGGCATTAAAACTCGAGAGTGGGTTTATGAAACGAGCCGAAGGCGAGTTTCATAATAATATCACTCGAGAGTTTTAATGTCTAATTATGTACAGTTACATACACTAGTTTATCTACACACATATCATAAGCTCTCTTTGATGTGTTCAGGAACCGCATGTTTGACCGGCATTGTGGTTCTGCAATTGTTTAGCTTGTTCTGTAGTACCAATTTCACGCAGGCGGGCGTCGGCGTTCGAAATTTGAATGTCAGTACCAACTTCACAGACAAACTAGGGACGGCACGCGGGTGGGCGTCGGCGTTCGAAATTTGAATGTCATTATATGTATAAAAACTACACATAATGACCATTATGTGTAGTTTTCCAGATACGAAACGAGTTTTACCAAGTAGTTTAACATAATGCTGATCGTAACGTGCGGTTTTTGTACGCAGTAAAGAGGGTTTATGATAGGTGTGTAGATAAAATATTTTAAAGGTATGAACAACTTGTACTATGCACCTTTCTACGCAAATTACAACTATTTAATGCAAAAAATAAACACTTTGTTCTTAGTGCATAAATAAAATGTACAAAGTATTTAAAGAGACTTGAAACTAGTTTAGAGTTCACTGGGTTGACGTACATACTAGTTCATTCAATTTCAGACTATACTTACCTATTTGCTGTAAATACAGGCAGATATGTTTCACCTTCTTACAAAAAAATATTACTCCATCTAAAACACTACATACGTTTTAATTTAACATTATGTGATGGAGCATTTAATCACTATCGGTTTTCGTATTGTATTGTATTCAGAGGCAAAGTACACCAATGTGATTGGTATTAGTATCTTTCATGTTTACGTTCTGGCCTCCGTAAAAAAATATTTCGTTCATTCCAAAAAATGGCCCGGCAACATTCCCAAATTAATACAGTGACAGTAATGCGGTTATGTTGATTCCCTTTGCAATTGCACATTCATTACGCTGCTCATTTTTTTTCATTGACGCATTTCCTGCATTTTTCAGTCAATAAAGCGCCAGATAATCACACTAATACGAGCACTCATTGCATCTATGTACCCTATTCAGACTTTCCACTGATCCAAGTCATTCCGTTCTTCCCTTAACAAGTAGCAATGACTATAGTTCTAAGGAGCCTCGCTTATTGCTAACATCCAAGCTATTCGGTTGCAGCTTGACCGACGTGGACTCGACCCCCGCGATGCTCCGCGGGAGCCTTGTGTCCGCTGCACATAAGATTATTTTCGCGTATCACAGGTATCCAGTTTACGGCGGTCCAGCTGTAGACTAATCAAGGAGAAGTGCATACTTCGCAGTTGGTTACACGCAGTGGGACACGCCTAATAAGCCGACATGTGAGTCGCACAGCGAGCGAACCAACGATGTATCTTGTACACAAGCATAGCTCCTGGCTTACATCTAGGCTCGTATACAGTGGCCTCGTCTCAAAAGCTCTATAGACCTAAAAGTTCTGTTGTCGCTTCCTCTTCACATCGATAGCGTCCACGATCGGCTGCCGCTTCAGTTGGTACCTCGTGCGTAACTCTTCGATCTCAAGCTCCATCTCAGCGTTGAGCCGCGCCATACGGGCTTCGAGCTCGCTGGCTGAGAGGCACTTAAGCTGGAACGAGATGAACTGCTGATGACGCTGCTGGATGATGATTTTAAATCAATTTAAAGAGTGTCGGGATACCTAGTTAAATAACACAACTGCGGCGATGGGCAAGCCCCATTTCAAATGGAGTAGACTGGCTAAACATGGGCAGAATTGGGCCTCTGCCACTCCGTAAGGGAAATGGCGTTTTAAAGCTTGTTAGATGAGAACTGTGCAACTTTCTTCGTTTCCAAAATAAGCAATTAGTATTATATCTAAAAAAAAAAACTAAACATCTGCTATGTCACATGCCATTATTTTACAAACACGAAATATAAAACTACTGAAATATTCACGCATCATGGAATGTTTAGTTTAAGCACGTTTTAATGAGTTAAGCCATCACTGACATATTCCTCCACCAGAAGGATTAACTCTCTCGAGTATCCTGCGGCAGAAATGACAGCCTTACGCAATAGTCTTGAGTTTGGATGATGATGGTGATGGTGATGATGATGAAGACTCCTGAATCTTGTCATGCAGCAGTAATTTAACTGGTTACGCCTGTCAATCCAAGTCTGTCGGTACTACACACGAGGCATGATATTAACGCTGACTTTTAAATTATCTGTCCAAACAAATATCTGAACTTATTATGAACAACTTTCCGAGTGTTAACAAAAGAAATAATACCAACTAAACTAAAACTAATTACATTAGTTTACCGCCATATTTAAGGCGCCATACAACTTATATCTCTTTCGACCAATGAGGAAAGTTTTACATAGTTATGTCGACTTGTACCGCTCTTTTTGACAGCCGGTAAACACTGTTTAAATACAACACAGTCAATAACTTTAATGTTCTTTATTGCCTGTCAGCCATGTTCCCAGTTAACTGGGCCTTGTTGTAATTAACTTGTATTTAAACTAAAGATGGAACGAATATTTGGTAACTATACCGTATTCGGCTAAATGTTGCAAAGTATTCGGCCGAATACCGAATAGCAAATGTGAAAATAAAAACCGTTTTAATAATTCGTCAGAAATAAATTACTGCGAAGGTAGGTAACTAATATTAAAAAATAACAAATCATAAGCTTTTTAAATGGTGGCATCGTTTGCTTTGAGCGAACCACATGTGTTTTTAAAACTATTAGTAACACAATATGACAGAACAATGAAGAAAATATGCGAGTCTAGACAAGATCAGCTCGGGAATAAAAATATATAGGGGTTGGCAATGAATCTTTCACCCACGACATATAAAACTATCTACATTTTTAAGTGTATATTCACACCGAATATTTGGTATTTCGGCCAAGGACGTGGCCGGCTATTCGGTACTCGGACAAATCACTATTCATTGTATCTCTTATTTAAACTGTATATATCGGCTGGCAATAACTTCGGTAACTTTGGCCAGCTAACTAATTAGCTGGCCAAAGTGCCATTGAATGTCCACTCGCACGCCATGCCCTAGCCCCTAACGGCAGACTTACACGGCTTGCAGTCTAGTGACAGTAGAGTGACCACGTGAAGTTGACTTACGAATTCGAAGTTCCCCTCGTCGACGAACGCTCGCTGGAAGTCCATCGACGTGTCGCCGTCGGCGGTCGGGGTGACTTGCTCGCTGGAATCGGATACCAAGATATTAGGGGCAGTAGCTCCAGTATCTATGAAGGCATCTCAAATCAAATCAATTCAAAATCAAAATATTTATTATCCAAATACGGTAGCTCCCACACTAGGCGCAGCCTGTGTCGTGGGCGCTTGTAGGCAGAATCACCATTTGATTGGCAGTTTGTGTAAATTCGCACACAATTTTATAAAACAAAAGCAATTAAACTTACACTTACGAGAAATACAATTTTATAAAAAATAAAATTTATGAAAAAGAGAAAAAAAAAAGTAGTCAGTTACTGTTCTTCATAGGCGTATTTTGTGATATCATAATATTTTTTAATAACATTAAAGTATTTGGAATGTAGATTATGAAGTATAAATTTTTATAGTATAGTAAAAAGTATATAAGTATAATACATATTTGTAATATATATAAATATATAAGTATATAATGTAGACGTAGTGTTAGTTACCTTAATATTTTAATGGACATTTTGAAGGATAGTAGTCGCCTTCAGAGCATATTGTGATTGCGATTGCCATAGAAGAACCATACAGGTAGGTATACCCAAGAAGCCGAAGGACGAATTCACGATTCGTTATCTTATCACGCCTGTGTAAGAATGTAAATCACACTCTCTCTTTATAACATGGCGTGATGACCAGTGATAGGAATAGGTAGGGCTTATTAACCTAAACTTCAAGGAACAGAAGCGTAAAGTGGAGTCGTTAGAGCTTTTATTTTTTGGGACAATAATTTGTCCAAGTTTTGGGGCAAAGTTTGAATGCATTAAAATAAATCTCGTAGCGTGCTAAGATATTTTTGAGAGAATATGTAATAAATTTACAGTAAAATGATAAAATTATATTTCGTATTTTTTCTGTCAATATTGATAATAAGGTGAAATTAATTTTTTGGCTAATCGGTAAAGAGAAAACATTTTTACAGATATCATTGTTATAGCAAGAAACGTGACACAAACAGAAAAAATAACTTACACGTGGATTCCGAAACCGAAATATAATTTTATTATTTTACTGTAAATTTATTACATATTCTCTCAAAAAATATCTTAGCACACTACGAGATTTATTTTAATACATTCAAACCTTGCCCCAAAAGTAGGACAAATAATTGTCCCAAAAAATAAAAGCTCTAACGACGACTCCACTTTTCGCTTCTGTTCCTCGAAGTTTAGGTTAATAAGCCCTACCTATTCCTATCACTGGTGATGACGTACCGTGAATTGTTCCTTGCGCTTCTTGACTATACCTGTATTGTTCTACTATGGCAATTGCGACGGATCTTTTAATTCGCCGATTTCTCCATTTTTACGGCTCCGGTTTCTTGTCCTTCAGCCGGAATTGATATTTTAAGGATTTGAATGAACTAAATCGCATGTTTGACAGTTGACATTCAAAAATTAAAAATCCAACCGTCCTACGAGACCGTTTTCAATTTGTTTCTTCCAGCAGGCCTCAGAGGACCTACGGAGTTTCCATGCTCACGACCCCACAACTAACACCGCATCCTACGAGCACGGGTTTAGACTCCGGGCCATTCGGTTGTGGAATGCACTCCCCTGCACCATCAGGGATAGTCCTACTCTCAATATCTTTAAAAGTCGCGTGAAGAAGTATTTCCTATCTCTTTAGATATATAGGTAGTCTTTATGTATTTATAATTTATATATTTAATATTTATTTATATTTAGGATGTATATTTTATGCATGTAGTTTATTGAGTTGTAAATTAAGGTTTGTCGTACACATAGGTTTACGCGTGCTCTGCGATTATACATCGTATCTCTCCCGAAGATGATTACTATTACATGCAGCAGTACACGAGATGTTGCTGTCCTATCACACCTTTAAAGACAAAAAATAAATTAAGATTTTACATATATTCCCCACATTCATCCTTTTCCTCCGCTCGCTGGCAACCCTGCCACCCGCTCACGCCACGTCATTACGCGATTTTGTGTTGTCCGAATCACACCGTATTTTGTATTTTTAATTTTAATTAGTGTTACGAACAAAATAAGTGGATACCGGCCAACATCATGGGTAAAAGAAAGCGTTCTAAGGATAGGAGCAGTGATTTAATGGAGTCAATCATGAAGAAAGTGAAAAAGATGGTGAAGAATCAACGAAGGATTTCTTCGTCGTCATCGGATGACCGAGAAGTTGTGGACCAGGTCCCAGTCAGGGAAACAACGCCGGAACTCGGTCTAATGAGTGACCTAGAAATATAAGGTAAATTTCGGTGTATTGAAGATTCATTTTAATCAATAAAGTCCAGTTAGGTCTGTTAACAAATACCTACCCTCAAATTTTTATTAATAACTTTTCTACGTATATCGTATGGAAGCAGTACACGAGATGTTGCTGTCCCATCACACCTTTAAAGTCAAAAAATAAATTAAGATTTGACATATATTCCCCACATTCATCCTTTTCCTCCGCTCGCTGGCAACCCTGCCACCCGCTCACGCCGCGTCATTACGCGATTTTGTCTTGTCCGAATCACACCGTATTTTGTATTTTTAATTTTAATTAGTGTTACGAACAAAATAAGTGGATATCGGCCAACATCATGGGTAAAAGAAAGCGTTCTAAGGATAGGAGCAGTGATTTAATGGAGTCAATCATGAAGAAAGTGAAAAAGATGGTGAAGAATCAACGAAGGATTTCTTCGTCGTCATTGGATGACCGAGAAGTTGTGGACCAGGTCCCAGTCAGGGAAACAACGCCGGAACTCGGTCTAATGAGTGACCTAGAAATATAAGGTAAATTTCGGTGTATTGAAGATTCATTTTAATCAAAAAGTCCAGTTAGGTCTGTTAACAAATACCTACCCTCAAATTTTTATTAATAACTTTTCTACGTATATCGTATGGAAAGGTAATAAGGTCGTCTTTTTCGACGAAACTGTATCACGTCCCGGCGTATATCGTGTGTGGATTGTGTTTCATAAAGTACCTAGTCGACCCTTGGTCTGACGATTGTTATCCCGACGTATATCGTGTGTGGATAAGGCGGCGCTCACATCTATACATTTATGCTCACACTTGAATGTGTAATTGTCAGTAAGTATGGCAACATATCCTTACTAATGGTTTACCAAATGAGGATAAACACGACCTGGCAAAAACTTATCTCCCTGCTGAAAACTGCCCTCTGATGAGGGCTCCTAAGCTGAACCTTGAGGTGAAATCAGCTCTCACGGACCAAAACCTTAAAAAGGACTCGTATAATGAGCAGCACTTGTCTCGCAGCGATTGGTCATGCTCTGAACCTGGCTTTATCCCTCACTGATAAGATCCCGCAAGAGCTAAGTACGAAGATCTCAGTATACATGGCGGTCGTTCTGCCTAACATCCTGTATGCTGCGGAAACTTGGACTGTGTACCGTCGTCACATCCGCATGCTAGACCGATTCCACCTAAGATGACTGCGTAAAATTATGAACGTCAGATGGTATGATCGCCTGCGGAATACTGAAAAATTTGGCAGATAGGGTGTTTAAAGACCTGTTATTTGAGCAATATTTTTTTCAAAATTCAGCCCCCACAAGTGGGAATAGGAGGGGTTAGAGTTTATTTTATCCCACTAGATGCTTTTTTGGGAACTTTAGCTTAGAACTATTTTTAACATTTCCACCAATATTTATTTAGCTTGACGTTTCAAATGTCCGGGTCCGGGATTTTTTTTCTTTTATTTTACTGCACTATATGTAATGACCACAGTGTAATTATATCCTTTTTTAATGGGAGGCAGTTATTCACGTCCACCCGGGTAGTGCTAAGGAGTACCAAATCTACACTGACTAAACATTTGCAGGTTCTCGAAAGAGACCGGTCCAAATACAGTGAAATGTATAAGACACGTGACATTTGCGAAATTAACCTAGTTGTTAAGAATCAGCTTGATCATTATCTCATGTTAAATTTGCACCGCATCAGTGCCCATATACAAAAGTTTAGGCCTTGTACAAAGCTTACTGATTTGCTAATATTAGATGCATAAATAAGGTTTCAATATTCTTCATAAATATAAAGTTTAAATAAGTTTTTTTATGAAATATGCGAAGTTTCCCTTGAGATCTACGTTAAAATAAGGAACTAAAGAAATGCCAAATAATATTTTTGTTTTTAATAATATGGCTCTGTTTCGCAATGTCCGGATAAGCGTGACAGAAGAATCATGAATTTTGTGAGGAATCATAAATGTCACATAGGATTTGTAGGGAAATTTTGCACAGAGAAAGTTTATGAGATGAGCTAAGTTCAAAAACCTAGAATACTTTTTATCCGATTTCACTAGAAGGAGGGTAAGTAACGTTATCTCGGTAAATGATAATTCCTAGGAACACGCAGATGAAGCAGGGCATCAGCTAGTTCTGTTTAATCTTTAGCGTGCTAGTTCTTCGACAACTTTCTACTCCTAACATCGCAATGACAGCGCCCCCTACACAGATTTCAACAATAAAACTGAACTTCCATCGAGTGCCACCAGATGTCACTATCCAGTTCCCTACATCGCGCTGTTGTGATTTTCTCGATGACAATGACTACCGCGGGGTGCTGTAGCGAAATCATACTTACCTGGCGTAGGGGATACCGTGATCATGAAGGCGGTTCCCCCAGGGCGAGGCTTTTCCATTGCACTGCGGTCGGGCTGACCCCTGCGAATATCCCTAATGTGGATATCTCGGGCGCGTAATTTTTGGTAGTGGGGACTGCGTACGCGCTGTCCCCCCCATCTAAGTTGTCCTTATCAATCAATTTCGAAAACAGTGGAGGAACACCTGCGGTACTACTTCGCGACGCCGATAGCTCCTGAAGAGGACCCCATCTTCTTCTCGCCCGGCCAAGTCCTGCGAACGATCAGGCGCACCAAGCCCAGGAAAGCCCCGGGCGCAGACCAAATCACCAACATGGCGCTGCGCAACTTGCCGCTACCGACTGTGGCGGCTATGACGCGCCTGTTTAACGGCATCATGCGCACGGGGCACTTCCCTACTACATGGAAGGAAGGCCTGGTCATAATGCTCCCCAAGCCGGGCAAGAATGTCAAGAAGCCCGAGAGCTATCGGCCCATCACCCTCCTGAGCACCATGTCAAAGGTGTTCGAGAAGCTGCTGCTAGGAAGACTGCTGCCACATATCCAAGCTCGCCCGGAACAGTTCGGCTTCAGGCCAGAGCATTCGACGACGCTCCAGCTCACCAGGGTACTGAACGACATGACGGTCTGTCGGAATAAGAAAGAATACACCGTCGCAGTACTCCTGGACATGGAGAAGGCGTTCGACAGAGTATGGCACGAGGGGTTGCTGTACAAGCTGTCGACGTCCCCAGCTCCACGACGAATCACCCGCGTCGTGGCCTCGTTCCTACGGAGTCGCCACTACAGAGTGGTGGTGGAAGACGCCGTGTCAGAAGCCCGCCCTATCGAAGCCGGCGTCCCACAAGGTTCCTGTCTTTCACCCGCCTGCTACTCCCGATACACGGATGACATCCCAGTTGGCCCTGGTGTACAGCTGGCCCTCTTCGCTGACGACGCAGCATACTATGCGTCGTCCTACAAAGCACCCCACGCCGCCGTCAAAATGCAACGCACGCTGGACACCCTGCCTAAATGGCTGGCCAAATGGAGGCTCTCCATCAACGTCGGGAAGACGCAGGCGATGATCACCGGCCAGAGCAACCTGCCACCACCACTCCAACTCCAAGGGAAGGACATTGGGTGGCTGCACCAAGTGAAGTATCTGGGGGTCACCATAGACCGCCGGCTCACGATGAAGACCCACGTCGACAACGTCGTAAACCAGGTCCGGGCTGCACGGGCAAAACTTCGTCCACTCCTGGACTCCGACCTCCCCCTGCGGTCGAAGCTCGGGATCTATAAAACGTACATCAGGTCCCGCCTCACGTATGCCTCGCCGGCATGGTACGCCCTCTGCTCGGAGTCCAACAAGAAGAGACTCCGGGCCCAAGAAAACCTCTCCTTGCGTACCATCGTCGGCGCGCCTCGCTACGTGAGAAACGCAACGATCGCAAGGGACCTAGGATTGGAGACACTGGACAAGTTCGTCCAGAGGCTGGCAACGAACATGTTCGCACGAGCGGACGGCTCTCAACACCCGCTCGTGCGAGACCTGGCGCCATACCACGCGCGCCCGCCTGACCGTCGCCGCCTACCCCGAGACCTGGTTGCCGAGCCGGCAACACCCCTGGATTGAGGCCACACAACCCGAAGAAGAACACCTCAGCCACCAAATGACCTGGCCGTAGTCACGGCCAGCGGAAGACTCCGCGGAAGGGGGCCATTGCCCCGGGACCGCAACCCCGCACCCTGGAAGGGGTGTGAGAAGATCACCAAGCCGAGCGAAATCATACTTACCTGGCGTAGGGGATACCGTGATCATGAAGGCGGTTCCCCCAGGGCGAGGCCTTTCCATTGCACTGCGGTCGGGCTGACCCCTGCGAATATCCCTAATGTGGATATCTCGGGCGCGTAATTTTTGGTAGTGGGGACTGCGTACGCGCTGTCCCCCCCATATAAGTTATCATTATCACTTTCGATAACAATCATTTGTACTCATTGTGCAGTAAAATGATCAGAATTAAGATTTCGTCACAAATGAATGACTCTTACGCCAACTGCTGCTGCAGTCAGTAAATGAATGAAGCAATTTGTCTTATTCAATGTATAGTTATATACTACACGAGGTTTTCACTTAAGCTAAATATAAATACATTTTCCTTTTGACAAACCGAAAGAACAAAATTTAAAGAAGTATTTTTTTTTAATAATCGGTCATCGCTATATAGGCGGTCCTTCGGTCTCGGCCTTTTTTTCAGCTTTTCCACCAAAGACTGACCGCGCTGATTAGGCGGTGCTGAGCTACACTGCACTTTCGGCCACCAACAGTGCTGTCGCATATTTCCGTAATATACAAGGCCATTACCCAGGGGTCTGTAAATTATCGCGTATACCTACTTTGAAACGCAATATTTTCACTTACGTCTTCCGAACAATACATCAGCATTACGCCGCAATCGTGTATACTTCGGAATGGTCTACGCCAATTTTATGGTTCCGTTATGTATACTGCGCTATTGCCCAATGTCGTGTTATTAAATAAATATTTAATGTGTATTTAAGTTTATATATCAGCGATTAATATCAGAGTTTAAGGGAAATATTAAACCGCACATAAAAAATACTGATTTTCACAGCAAATATCAGGGAAAACACTGCGGTAGCTTAGGTAAAGGGTAAAGGGGACGAGCGAAGCGAAGCCCCTTTATCTTTCGTGTTAGGTTCAACGTGTAAGAACAACAAACAATACGTAATACAAACTTAAGGACAAATAAAATATTTAAAGTGTCTTTATTGAACCTTTTTTTTGCTGTGCAAATAAGTATTTTTGATCTGCTATTAAATAATACCTTTGATAGCGTGCGTAAGAGACACTGTATAGTTTGGAACTAAACTTTCTTACGCATTTATTACAAACTCTACACGAGTAGTTCGCAAAATTCTTGTATATTTTGTAGTTGCAGATGTGAGTATCAGCATTCCGAAAGCAGTACGTTATGGGAGCGTAATGGCCTAGTATACAACGGAAATACGCAGTGCTGACAGCAATGCTGTCATTATAGACAGCGGCAGTAATGCAATATTATTTATGCTATGAAAAATGTTCATATTTCCTAACATGTATTCAGTTCTTATTTGTGCTTATTTTATGGTAAGTACCTGATGTTTGTTGGGTATTCTTTAATATAAATGACGAAGACATTATATTCGGGTCTATAATCTTTAATCAGTGAGTCCTCTGTCAAAAAATATAATACATTGATAGCTATCAACACTTTCAAAAACACTTACAAAATTTAGAAAATGCAGTTCCATCACTTTAGATTACTTAGAACAATGTAAAACTACTCTAAGTTACATAGCTAAAGCTATACAGTACTCGGCGTTACTACAGCTGACTATAACAAGGTAAGTTAGCACTTGGTAATATCGATGTAAGTCATGTCTGTATGCTATATGTATTAAGCTGACTGAATTAGAATAATATCATAGAAATGATTTTAAATCCGTCGACCTTTTAGATAGAAGTGCTCACCATTTGCTAACTAACTTGGTAGATGCAAGCACATAAAAAGACTAAAAAAACAGTAACACTTGTATTGAACTTAAATAAATATTTTATGGTATAATCTTGAATTGTATAGCATTGGTAATGGTAACATGGTAACTTATCTGAATTTTCAACACAAAAGACCCATTTCCACAGACCAAGATTGCTGACTCATGGCTACGATAATGTTAAATACATGTTATTATAGAGGTTATTTGTCAGTCATGTGTGTTAATATTATCATATTAACGTTGTGAGTGAACGGGCCCTAAGTTGTGTTATTCTAATGCCAACTTCATTGAACACTTAAAAATAAATGTTTTTTTTTATAACAATGATCGCTGTACTGTACATACAACACACTGATAATCTATTAAACTAAAAACAAACTCAAAACGAACAATTTAACTGCAAATTTCATCCAACACAACTTTTACCCTGTACGTTTAAAAGAGAAAAACATATTTTTTTATATAGGGCGAATTTTAAATCAGTTTACAATTACGCCGAAAATTTTAAAAATAAATATGGCTTGGTATGACAAATCTGTTTTTATTGATTCCAGACAGAAATGTTGTATGAAAATATATTTGTTTTCCTATGATGGCACATTCATGTTGTGCACTTAATTCCCAAAGTGAATGCGGTTTTATAATCTCATGATTTTCAATGGCCTTGATATCCTGTAACGTTTTCCGCAGCTTGTTCACTGCCTTCTCCTGCCCCATTTTCTTCAAATATTTTAATTTGAAAACATAATCGTAAATGCAGGAAAATTTAACTTTGACTTGGATGTAGAATATACACTATTCTAGAATCAGAAATTTGGCAGATAGCGTGTTTAAAGAACTGTTATTTGAGCAATATTTTTTTCAAAATTCAGCCCCCACAAAAGGGAATAGGAGGGGTTAGAGTTTATTTTATCCCACTAGATGTTTTTTGGGAACTTTAGCTTAGAACTATTTTTAACATTTCCACCAATATTTATTTAGCTTGACGTTTCAAATGTCCGGGTCCGGGATTTTTTTTCTTTAATTTTACTGCACTATATGTAATGACCACAGTGTAATTATATCCTTTTTTAATGGGAGGCAGTTATTCACGTCCACCCGGGTAGTGCTAAGGAGTACCAAATCTACACTGACTAAACATTTGCAGGTTCTCGAAAGAGACCGGTCCAAATACAGTGAAATGTATAAGACACGTGACATTTGCGAAATTAAACTAGTTGTTAAGAATCTGCTTGATCATTATCTCATGTTAAATTTGCACCGCATCAGTGCCCATATACAAAAGTTTAGGCCTTGTACAAAGCTTACTGATTATTTGCTAATATTAGATGCATTAGGTTTCAATATTCTTCATGAATATAAAGTTTAAATATGTTTTTTTATGAAATAAGCTAAGTTTCCCTTGAGATCTACGTTAAAATAAGGAACTAAAGAAATGCCAAATAATATTTTTTATGTTTTGAATAACATGGCTCTGTTTCGCAATGTCCGGATAAGCGCGACAGAAGAATCATAAATTTTGTGAAGAATCATAAATGTCACATAGGATTTGTAGGGAAATTTTGCACAGAGATAGTTTATGAGATGAGCTAAGTTAAAATCTAGAATACTTTTTATCCGACTTCACTAGAAGGAGGGTAACGTTATCTCGGTAAATGATAATTCCTAGGAACACGCAGATGAAGCAGGGCATCAGCTGGTTCTGTAAAATCTTTAGAGTGCAAGTTCTACCACAGTCACACCGCATTCCAGTGCGTTTCAATGTCATTTTCCATTCCGGATCACCGACCACTTTCAACTCCTATGACAGCGCCGCGCCCCCTACATAGATTTCAACAGTAAAACTGAACTTCCATCGAGTGCCACCAGATGTCACTATCCAGTTCCCTACATCGCGCTGTTGAGATTTTCTCGATGACAATGACTACCGCGGGGTGCTGTAGCCAAATCATCGCACGCCACGGCACCCGCGATAGGGCCCGCCCGACCAATGCCGCCCGCCCGCCCAACGCCGCCTGCCACTGCCGCCGGTCAAACCGCAGCCGCGATTGCCACCGCCACCGCCGCCCCGTCGGGAGGCGCTGCGCCACAGCAGCCCCGCCAGCCGCGCTATCCGCCCCTTATTGTGGAGGTCCTACCCAACTGGGCCGACCACTTCAGGGCGATAGCCAGCGAGCTCGGCCGGGCTCCCAGCGCGCGCGCCTACCAAAAGGGTGTGCGCTTCACCCCCACGGCCGACGACGAGTACCGGCTTGTACAGCGCTATCTGTGCAGGCTGGAGAAGGACCACGGAGTTCGGTGGTTCTCCTACTCGCTGCCGGCCGACAAGACCCAGAAGGTGGCGATCCGCGGGCTGCCTTCAAACACCACGCCGGAAGAGATCGTCGCGGCACTTGCGGAACTCGGTGTGGAGGCCGAGTACTGCAAGCAGATCCGGGCGCGCAAGGGGCGCCCCGGTTGCATCTTCTTCGCCAGCCTGAAGAAGAATCCCGACCGTGCCCCCGGCGCTGTGTACGAGATCACGGAGCTCTTGTACATGCCGGGGGTGAAGATCGAGGCCTGGCGCTCGAAGCAGGGCCCGGCCCAGTGCCACAGGTGCCAGCAATTCCGGCACTCGTCGCATATGTGCCACCGCCCCCTAGCGTGCGTACGTTGCGGCGGTCCCCACTCGGCGCGGGAATGCCCCCGCCCGAAAGACCAGCCGCCGACGTGCGCCAACTGCGGTGGACCGCACACGGCAAACAATGCGACGTGCCCCGTGTTCCGCCAGGAGGCGCGGAACAAGAAGGCCGGCACTGTGGCGCTCACCAACGCGCCCGGGCCCAAGAAGGTGCAGCCTCCCCCTCTGCCTCGTCCCGATCTGCAGGAACCAACGGCGCCCGCCTCGCTTATGGCGCAGGCGAACGACGGAGCCCCCAGGCAGAAGACGAAGCGGGGGGGGAAGAAGAAGAAGAAGGCGACGGCTCCACCTGCCGCCGGCGCCGCGGCGGCTACTCTCGCCGCCAGCGAGACTGCGGCCGCCGCTGGCGCCGCCACTCCGGCTGCGGCGATAGGGCAGCAGGACTTGGGGCACCTCACAGCCCTGCTCGCCCTCCTCAGCGACCCCACTGCCCTGGGCAGACTCACCGCTCTGCTCCGCAATGCATGAGCCGCTCAGGGTCGTCCACTGGAACGCGCAGTCGCTGACAGGGAAGAAGCGGCTGCTCCACGTGTTCCTGAGGGACTACCGCGTCGACGTGATGCTCATCAGCGAGACATTCCTAGCCGGAAGCGACAAGCTGTCGCTGCCCGGCTACTTCGTCTATCGCAAGGACGAGAAGTCCACCAGCGGCCGGGCCTTTCGAGGCTTGGCAGTCATCGTCGGCAGGAAGATCGTCCACCAGCTCGTTGACGCCCAGGAGTATACATCCCTGTATGCTTTGGGCGTCGACCTCCAGGTCGCCGGCCAGGTGCTGCGACTCTACGCCGCCTACAAGCCCCCCAGTACACCAATCCGCACCGCCGAGCTACGGGGGTTGCTACAGTCGCCGCATCCGACACTCGTCGCTGGCGACCTCAACGCCAAGCACACCGTCTGGAACTCCACCAGGGTGTGCCCAGCTGGACGCGCCATCCTTGCCGACTCCGTGAGCCACAACTACGATGTCATCGGTCCCGACGAGCCCACCCACTTCGATTCGCGGGCCGGTTGGGACACCATCGACGTCGCAGTCGTCAGAGGTCTCCGGACTCCGCCGAGCCAGGAGGTTCTCCCTGACCTCCCATCGGACCACAGGCCAGTACTTCTCGTCCTGGCGGACCTGCCCACCCGGGTCTCTCCGCCAGCATCACGCCGACGCTACCAGTGGGGCGCCTTCACCGCCGCCCTCGACCAGTCTTCGACCACATGTCCAGTCAACCAGCCGGAAGACGTTGACCGCCTGGCATCGCTGCTAACAACCCAGATCCGAGACGCGCTCGACCTATCATCGCACACCGTAGCTCGCGGGGGGAAGCCCAATCCTCTTCCTGCTGAGCTACGCGCACTCATCCGCGATAAGCGCGCTCTCCGGAAGCAGTGGCAGCAAACCCGCTGCCCAACGATGAAGACCAGGCTCAACGCCATGACGGCAGAGCTGAAGCGCCGACTTGATCTCCACGCCGAAGAATCTTGGGAACGCCACGTCGAGTCCATGGGCGACCACGTCCCCTCCGTGCATCGCCTATGCCGGGATTTGTCGACTACTCCAACTCCCGTCCGACCAATCCTGGGCAGCGACGGCCTACCAAGATTTCGAGCCCAAGACCGTGCGGAGATCTTCGCCGAATGCCTCGAGAAGCAGTTCAAGCCGAACCCTACGGATGATGTGGAGCACGTCGCAGCAGTCGAGAGACACCTGCGAGAGTACTTCGCCTCGCCGATAGCTCCCGAAGAGGACCCAACCGTCGTCACGCCCGGCCAGATCATGCGTGCATTCAGACGTACCAAGCCCAGGAAAGCCCCGGGCGCAGACCGCATACCTAACATGGCGCTGCTACATTTGCCGCCACGTACTGTGGCGGCCGTTACGCGCCTGTTTAACGGTATCTTGCGCACGGGCCACTTCCCAACCCAATGGAAGGAGGGCTTGGTCATCATGTTGCCCAAGCCGGGCAAGGACTCCAAGCTGCCTGAGAGCTATCGGCCGATAACTCTACTGAGTACCATCTCAAAGGTGTTTGAGAAACTCCTGCTGGCGAAGCTACTGCCCCACATCCAGCCGCGCCCAGAACAGTTCGGCTTCAGGCCCGAGCATTCTACGACGCTTCAGCTCACCAGAGTACTGAATGACATGACGGTTTGTTTAAACAAGAAGGAATACACTGTCGCAGTACTCCTGGACATGGAGAAGGCGTTTGACAGAGTATGGCACGAGGGGTTGCTGTACAAATTGTCGACGTCTCCAGCCCCAAGAAGACTGGTCCAGATCATCGCCTCCTTCCTGAAGAATCGCCGCTTCCGAGTGATGGTGGAAGACGCCGTCTCCGAGGAACACCCCGTTGCAGCCGGCGTCCCTCAGGGGTCCTGCCTGTCTCCAGCCTGTTACTCCCAATATACGGACGACATCCCCGTCGGGCCGGGTGCCCAGCTGGCACTCTTCGCCGACGACGCTGCCTACTACGCGTCGTCGATCCAGGCACGGCACGCTGCCGTCAAACTGCAGCGCACCCTGGACATCTTGCCCGACTGGCTCGCCAAGTGGCGGTTGTCCGTCAACGTTGGGAAGACGCAGGCGCTCATCACAGGCCAGTCCCCCCTTCCACCACCACTCCAGCTCCAAGGACAGGACATCGCTTGGTCTCCGCAGGTGAAGTACCTGGGAGTGACCATCGATCGCCGGCTCACCATGAAGCAACATGTCGACAACGTCGTCAACCAGGTCAAGGTGGCACGCGCCAAGCTGCGTCCACTTCTCGACTCCAGCCTCCCTCTGAGGGCGAAGCTCGGGATCTACAAGTGCTACGTGAGATCCCGCCTCACCTACGCGGCCCCGGCATGGTACGCCCTGTGCTCAGAGACGAACAAACGGAGACTCCGAGCCCAAGAGAACCTCTCTTTGCGTACCATCGTCGACGCCCCCCGCTACGTGAGGAATGCGACGATCCAGAGGGACCTCAGATGGGAACCAGTGGACCAGTTTGTCCAGAGGCTGGCGAAGGGCATGTTCGCGCGTGCGGATAGCTCTCATCATCCGCACATCCGCGACATGGCGCCGTACCACGCGCGCCCGCCCGACCGCCGCCGCCTGCCACGCGACCTGGTTGCCTAGCCGGCGATCATCAAAAGGAACACCCCTCGTGAGAACATCTCCACCGCCCGCGAGGGCCCCCCGATGACCTGTCCATAGGAGTGGACAGAGGCGCTTCTTCAGGAAGAGATCCGATGATCTGACCCTGACTCCCCACGCCCCAGAATGGGTGCGTGAGAAGAATGCTTGTTTGATTGCCAAATCATACTTACCTGGCGTAGGGGATACCGTGATCATGAAGGCGGTTCCCCCAGGGCGAGGCCTTTCCATTGCACTGCGGTCGGGCTGACCCCTGCGAATATCCCTAATGTGGATATCTCGGGCGCGTAATTTTTGGTAGTGGGGACTGCGTACGCGCTGTCCCCCCCATTTAAGTTGTCCTTATCAATCAATTTCGAAAACAATCAATTGTAGGTACTCATGGTGCAGTAAAATGATCAGAATTAGTCACATTTAGAAAGATTTCGTCACAAATGAATGACACTTACGCCAACTGCTGCTGCAGGCAGTAAATGAATGAAGCAATTTGTCTTATTCAATGTATAGTTATATAGTACACGAGGTTGTCAAGCTAAATATAAATACATTTTCTTTTTGACAAACCGAAAGAACAAAATTTAAAGAAGTATTTTTTTTAATAATCGGTCCGCGCTATAAAGGCGGTCCTTCGGTCTCAGCCTTTTTTTCAGCTTTTCCACCAAAGACTGCAATGCTGACTGCGCTGTTTACGCGGTGCTGAGCTACACTGCACTTTCGGCCACCAACAGTGCTGTCGCGTGTTTCCGTAATATACAAGGCCATTACCCAGGGGTCTGTAAATTATCGCGTATACTTTGGAACGCAATATTTTCACTTACATCTTCCGAACTATACATCAGCATTACGCCGCAATCATGTATACTTTGGAATGGTCTACGCCAATTTTATGGTTCCGTTATGTATACTGCGCTATTGCCCAATGTTGTGTTGTTAAATAAATATTTAATGTGTATTTAAGTTTATATATCAGCGATTAATATCAGAGTTTAAGGGAAATATTAAATCGCACAACAAAAATACTGATTTTCACAGCAAATATCAGGGAAAACACTGCGGTAGCTTAGGTGAAGGGTAAAGGGGACGAGCGAAGTGAAGCCCTTTTATCTTTCGTGTTAGGTTGAACATATAAGAACAACAAAAAATACGTAATACAAACTTAAGGACAAATAAAATATTTAAAGTGTTTTTATTGAACCTTTTTTGCTGTGCAAATCAGTATTTTTGATGTGCTATTAAATAACACCTTTGATAGCGTGCGTAAGCGACACTGTATAGTTTGGAACTAAACTTTCGTACGCATTCATTACAAACTATACACGAGAAGTTCGCAAAATTCTTGTATATTTTGTAGTGGCAGATGTGAGTATCAGCATTCCGAAATATACACGAGCAGTACGTCATGGGATTGTAACGGCCTTGCATACAACGGAAATACGCAGTGCTGTCATTCATAATAGACAGCGGCAGTAATGCAATATTATTTATGCTATGAAAAATGTTCATATTTTCTAACATGTATTCAGTTCTTATTTGTGCTTATTTTATGGTAAGTACCTGATGTTTGTTGGGTATTCTTTAATATAAATGACGAAGACATTGTATTCGGGTCTAAAATCTTTAATCAGTGAGTCCTCTGTCAAAAAATATAATACATTGATAGCTATCAACACTTTCAACAGGCTACAAAACTTACGTGCACTTCCATCTCTTTAGATTACTTAGAACAATATAAAACTACTCTAAGTTACATAGCTTTACAGTACTCAGCGTTACTACAGCTGACTATAACAAGTTAAGTTAGCACTTGGTAATATCGAAGTAAGTCATGTCAGTATGCTATTAAGCTGACTGAATTAGAATAATATCATAGAAATGATTTTAAATCCGTCGACCTTTTAGATAGAAGTGCTCACAATTTGGTAACTAACTAAGATGCAAGCACATAAAAAGACTAAAAAAACAGTAACACTTGTATTGAACTTAAATAAATATTTAATGATATAATCTTGAATTGTATAGCATTGGTAATGGTAACTTATTTGAATTTTCAACACAAAAGACCCATTTCCACAGACCAAGATTGCTGACTCATGGCTACGATAATGTTAAATAATTACATGTTATTATAGAAGTCATTTGTCAGTCATATGTATTATCGTTTTAACATTCAGTGTGAACGGGCCTTCAGTTGTAGTTACTTCTTATGCGAACTTCATTGAACACTCAAAATAAATGTTTTGTTATAACAATGATCTTTGTACTGTACATACAACACACTGATATATCTATTAAACTAAAAACAAACTCAAAACGAACAATTTGACTGCAAATTTCATCCCACACAACTTTTACCCTGTACGTTTAAAAGAGAAAAACATATTTTTTGTACATAGGCCGGATTTCAAATCAATTTACAACTACGCCGAAAATGTTAAAATAAATATGGATTGGTATGACAAATCTGTTTTATTTGATTCCAGACAGAACCAAAATGGCACCAAATGTAATTCCATCAAAAAGATCGGTATGTTGTATGGAAATATATTTATTTCCTATGATGGCACATTCATACTAACATGTTGTGCACTTAATTTCCCAAAGTGAATGCAATTTTATAATCTTATGTTTTTAATGGCCTTGATATCTTGTAGCGTTTTCCGCAGCCTGTTCAATGCCTTCTCCTGCCATTTCATTCAAATATTTTAATTGCAAAACATAATCGTAAATGCAGGAAAATTAAACATTAAAGAAATATCATAAATTTGGCAGATAGGGTGGTTCAAATACCTGTTATTTCGGCTTTTTTTTTCAAAATACAGCCCCCACGAGCGAGAATAGGAGGGGTTAAAGTTTATATTTCCCCCTAGATATTTTTTTTTTGGAAACTTTAGAACTATTTTGAATTTATTACATTTCCACCAGTATTTATTTAGCTTGACGTTTCAAATGTCCGGGTCCGGGATTTTTTTTCTTTAATTTTCCTGCACTATATGTAATGCACACAGTGTAATTATATTATTTTTTTAATGGGAGGCAGTTATTCACGTGCACCCAGGTACCTAGTGCTAAGGAGCAACAAATCGACACTAAACATTTGCAGGTTCTCGAAAGAGACCGGTCCAAATACAGTGAGATTTCATTGCATTTTCGAAAACACACTGTAAAACATCCGCCATCAATTATGAATTTGATTGATTATTTCATGTTTAATTTGTACCGCATCACCAATATACAAAAGTTTAGGCCTTGTACAAAGCTTACTTGATTATTTGCTAATATTAGATGCATTAGGTTTCAATATTAGTCTAAATTTTGAGTAAACACAAACGCAGGCAGAACAGAATGGCAAAACGTGTAAATTGCGCCTCTTCGGCTACATCAGAGACAAGTATAGCGGTGATTTTATTATATGTATATTCTTACCCAAGCGTGAAGCTCACAACCCATTCCGTTCCCAATTTGTATCATTTGTATAATTTAGTTTAAATATTAATTTATGAAATATGCGAAGTTTCCCTTGAGATCTACGTGAAAATAAGGAACTAAAGAAATGCAAAATAATATTTTTCATGTTCTTAACATTATGGCTCTGTTTCGCAATGTCCGGATAAGCGTGACAGTAGAATCATAAGTTTTGTATGAAAAATGCCACATAGGATTTGTAGGGACATTGTGGAACAGGCCGTAATAATATATAACAATACGCAATAATACATAACAAGGTCAATAACCCACATATTTTGTGATATCCTTTGATAATTATTCACAAGCTTAATTTCAGAATATAAGATTAACAAACGAAGATTACATAATGTATATCTACTCGATGTTAATATAAATAGCACTGTTAATGGCGCCAGCTAGATTCGCAGGTCATACTTTCAATTGAGTTGACTGTGCAGTGTGCATCCGTGGCACACACCGTGCGACTCGCGGTTATCGCGCGTGATACGTTTGAGAAAGTGTCATTGAGTCGCGAATTTTGACATTTAAATACGCTAAAATACGGGACGTGCTACGGATGCTGGGATGCGAAACAAGGAATCATGGTGGTAGATACATGCCCGTATCTTTCAGAGCGTTTAAACTTGCCTTATTGTTATTTAAATCGCAAAGTATTATGTTATCTTACATCAAAATATTTTACACGCACACGATAAATCTACAACTTTTATAGTTTCTGAGAGCTATCAATCCACTTTGTACACTAGATTTTTGTTTAGAATATTGTCATGGACTATCGCCGTTATTTACCTCACTGGTTATACCCAAATTGAGACAAAACTACGATACTAAAGGCGCCGTGCACACCTACGTGACGTGCTCGACATGCTTCTGACAAAAGGCCACTTTGCACGGCCTGCCCTTTTGTGTAACCGATCCTGCAATGCCCTGAGGTGGGCACGGCGCCAAAGAGCATAAAGACTTACTGTATAATGAACTGGCACAGACTACTGCTGGAACGAATGGGCCTTATACAAGGATGCCATCAGCCGCATTCAGCAATGGTCACCTTGGAGAAGCGAGTCCAACTACACGGCATCCAGCAAGGCAAGCGTAGGGAGGATGTCTTGGCATGTTTAATATTAAATGGCGTATATAAAATATCCCACGATGGCATGGGCGCATGGCATACTTTAAATAACCCATGCGTTTTTTTATGAGCATGATTCAGATGATAAGTCATAAAGGCAAGGTGAGTCTCTGTACAATTCGAGAAGTTTCGTCTATGTTCACTATTAGCTCGAGCCATTTTGTGTACAGAGCGATGTGTGCATCTGCGCGCGCCGCCTGCAGCTGCAGAAGCACGACGATTGTTCGTGGCTGACAGCAAGCGACTACACTGCAGTTCACTGCACCCGACCAATGCGGCTGCCAGCTTGCTGACAACGCATGCATGCCTCCCTGCCAAGGGCGTTTAAAGGTCATACGAAGTTTGGCTGGAAGCCAACGCGTACTCCACTGCTGTAATCGGAATTAGCGAGAGACAGAGACATCATCATGACTTTTGAGGGTCCGTCAATCGAGAAGCATAGAATCAAAAGACACTAAAACGCCTATAAAATTTTCTTCGGTTTCGGACTTTTTTACCAATGTATAAGGTTGAAAATTAAAACACCCACTTAGCTGCATTTGATTATTTCTATACCCCTCTCCCTGAGATCGTTTGTACATACTGGCCTAAGAGTGAAGATATGCAATGAACTACATAGAGGCTTAAATGCGTAACAATTTCTATACAGAGCGATGGTAAAGCAATAATAGTTTATGGGACTGAAACATAATGGAGGGTGTTCAGGCTTCTCGGCACCTAATGACCTCGTAGGGGCCCATCAGCTACGAGGTAGCGTAACGATCAGTTGCCAAGAAGTGTGAACGTCGGCGATTCACCGAGCTGAAGTAATTGGGGTCGATCTAACCTGGTCTGTGCTTCGGTCCCGTCAACCTCCTGTCTCTCTGCAAGGCCCGGGTGCACCCTAGGCTCTTCTTGGTAGACAGGTTCTTCAGCCAACCTCCTATGACTGGCGGGCCAGCTTCAATGAGCACAGTGTTCCAACACAGGTTATGTTACGTGGTAAAAACCAATCGGCCACGTAAATGCGAACTTTATCTGGTTCGGGGAACCACAACACACTCAGCTATATAGACAATCCTGAGGGAAACCCGAATACATTCCAGATGGCCTGCGATTTAATTTCAATACCCTAACCAAAACGCGTTTACATTGCGAGGGCTTTCGTCCGTCAGTTGTCAAACTGCCAGGTTGGCAGCTAACGTCAAATTCAAAATGGCCGTTCAGAAACCATCGATCAAATATCTTTTGGAATCGAACAATCACCCGCCCGGACAGGCACCCACCTGTCCCCTAATCTACGGGCAGCCGAGACAACGTTGCTACCGCTCGTTTTAGAACCGAGCCTCCTACTAGAACCTCTGCAGACCGGGGGGTCCCGTCCTTGCCAGGGAACAAGTTAACAATGCGCCCCCTGCGCCAACGTAGTGGCGGTAGGTTAGCATCCTTAACCAGAACGAGGTCACCAACACTAGGGGGGCTAGTTTTGTCAGTCCACTTAAGGCGCTGTTGTAAGATATGCAGATACTCGAGCGACCAACGCTTCCAGAAATTCTGAGTAAACTGCTGCAACATCTGATACCTTGACAACCGATACAATTTCACTGCCTCGAAGGGGTGCTCGGGCAACGCGTTAAGTGGCTGTCCTATCAAGAAATGGCCTGGGGTCAGAGCCTCCAGGTCATTTGGATCCGAGCTGAGCGGACACAACGGTCGCGAATTGAGAACGGCCTCGATCTTACAAAACAATGTCGCGAGCTCCTCAAAAGTCAGCGCGGTCTGACCTACTATACGCCCCAAGTGCGTCTTAGCTGACTTAACTACGGCCTCAAAAATCCCACCCCAGTGGGGGCAAATCGGTGGGCTGAAGGTCCACTGTATACCCCGACGGGAGAGGGCCGTTCCAATATCCACTTTATTTACATTCAAAAAGTTGACTATCTCTCGTAAGTATCGTTCCGCACCGACGTAGTTAGTGCCGTTATCAGAGCGGATCAAAGTTGGAAGTCCCCTTCGAGAAACAAACCTATCCAAACAAGCAATGAAAGCCTCTGTCGAGAGATCAGCAACGAGCTCGAGATGTACCGCCTTGGTGGATAAACAAACAAACACACATAGGTACGCCTTGTATTGCTTAGCGGTACGCAATCGTGAACTCTTCACCATAAACGGTCCTGCAAAATCCGTACCAACACCTGAAAACGGTCTGACCTCATTCACACGATCAGGGGGCAAGTCCCCCATGAGAGGTTGCATCGTGGCAGCCTTAAGTCGATAACAAGGCATGCACCGAAACACGATGTTCCGTATGACACGGCGGGCAGATAAGATCCAAAACTCCCGCTGGAGCGTGGCCAACAACGCGTTACAGCCGGCATGCGCGTTTTTAATATGACGATCAGTCACCAGCAATTCAACTAACTGTCCCCCCTTAGGGAGCAGAAGTGGGTGACGAGCCGAATACGACAGATTCGCATTGCGCAATCTCCCTCCTACCCGAAGTAACCCGGTCGAATCAACAAAGGGGTTGAGACGCGCGACGGCTCCCTTCAATTTCGAACGTCCACTTCGTATAATCTCCAATTCTGCCCCAAACTTCGAGGACTGTACCAACCGGACCAAATTCAACAGCGACTCGTTTCGCTCTGCCGGAGTCAGAATAGGGTTCAACGTTCGCTGATCGCGAGGAGTACGACAATTTCGAGCGAATCTCCTAATCCAAGTGGACACGTTTATCAACTTGTCAAGTGAGCTATACCGGTCCAGCAGAAACCCGGCGTCAGGGTCCTCAGCCTTCTGGGTAACATGCACGGCCGCTCTGGGGCCATGATCCGAAGATACTACTACATGGCTGTGGGGCCAGTCCGATTCTCTCCTGGCAAGCCAGGGTGGTCCCCACCACAAATGGTGTCTAACGAGTTCAGGAGCCCGACATCCCCTGGATGCACAATCAGACGGGTTCAATTCTCCTGGTACATGTCTCCAGGTCAGTGGGACCTCAGACGACACAATCTGGGAGACACGGTTCGCAACAAAAACCTCTAAGTTATGGACCGAAGCCTTCAGCCAGCACAAAACAATTTGGCTGTCCGTCCACGCGTACACCGTATCCTCCAAAACCACTGACCCACGCAACACTGTTAGAGTGTGATTCAAAAGTTTGGTCAAAAGAGCAGCCCCGGACAGTTCCAGTTTTGGAATCGTCATCCTTGTCCGAATAGGCGCTACCTTGCTTTTTGCCAAAACCAAACGCACGTCGACCTCCCCGGTGGAGGTGACGGTTCGCAAATAAACCGCTGCCGCAAACCCTCGTTCAGAGGCATCACAAAACCCGTGAAGGGTTGCCCTGTAATCCCCAGCAGGGACCAATTTCCTCGGCAGCGATACATTATTTATGTCCGATAGCGAGGTGAACATTCGCGTCCAATCAGTCAACAAATCACCTGAGAGGTGGGTGTCCCAGGTCAACTGAGCCGCCCATAGCCTTTGCATAAAACATTTGAGAGCAAAGGTGACTGGAGAAATCCATCCATTCGGGTCGAACGTTCTCGCAATCGTTGACAGTACTGACCGCTTCGTCCAGGCCTTCGGTGTTTCTAAAACCACCCGATAGGTAAACTCATCATGGACGGGCCGGTACTGAATTCCAAGTACTGACAACATGTTAGGGTTGTCAGGATTCTCAAAAACGTGCGGGTCTTGTTGAAACTCATCTGGGAGACCAGCCATCAACTCAGGGGAGCTGGACATCCACTTACGTAGTTCATAGCCGCCTCGTTCCAGCAATTGAATGAGCTCGTCACGTCGGTCCAGAGCTTCCTCTACACTGGCTGCCCCTGTGCAGACGTCATCGACGTACAAATCTTGCTCCAGGATAGCGGCGGCTCTAAGATAGCTCACACGGTCACGCGACGCCAACTCCCGCAGGGTACGCATCGCCAAATACGGGCTAGACCGTAACCCATACGTGTTCGTGTTTAACTCATAGACCTTGACTGGCTCGGCCGTGGACTCACGCCAAAGTATCAACTGATACCTTCTGTCAGCCGGATGAATTACCGTTTGCCTAAACATCATCCGAATGTCTGCGACAAATACAATCTGGTGCCTCCGAAAGCTCGTGAGAATATCCGAAATATCACGACTCAACTTGGGTCCCGAATGTAGACACTGATTCAGGGACATCCCGTTCGAGGTAGGTGCTGACCCATCAAAAACAACTCGAGTCTTGCCGGTAGGGGTTCGTAGGACAGCATGGTGTGGAAGGAAACAATGATCCTCAGATCTCCAGTCCACACCCGATACCGACATGTGTCCTAACGACTCATACTCCCTCATGAAATCGACGTATTTTTGTTTAAATACGGCGTCCCTTGACATCCTACGCTCCATCGACATCAATCTCGTCTCAGCCATCTTCCTAGATTCTCCTAGTGGCGGTCGATCGGCCCTGAAAGGCAGTCGAGTTACAAAACGACCAGAACGAAGGCGACCAGTACTATTCTGGTAAAACAACTCGCACTCTTCTTCGTCTGCGTCGACTCGACGAACGGTGGGAGGTTCCTCTATCTCCCAGAAACGTTGGATAACGTCTGACAACGCTGAGCCAATAAGTATGCCATCTGACTCGGCAGGCCTAACCATTGGCAATGCCGGACCCATGATCACGTGACCAAACTTAGTATCCACAGCAATCAACCCGTCCGGCTGAAGAACTCGCCGATCCGACAACAGAAACCTACCCAGAACGTCTGCTCCCAGTAGCAGGTCGACCGGGGCTGGAGTGTCAAAATCGGGATCCGCCAACTTGAGTCCTGATGTCAGGAATCGAACGGCCGGATTCAACTTCACCAAGGGGTGTCTGCCCATGACATGCGTCATTACTAAAGCTTGCACGGATGTTTTTGTCAAAATGTCATAACGTGGAGAGAACGTGATCACCGATTGACCAACTACATTCGTAACCGTAACATTCCCCACGCCCCGTATTGATTTATTATACCTATTTACCTTGAGGCCCAACCATTTTGCTAAATCATTCGATACAATGCAGCCCTGAGCTCCAGAATCTAATAGGGCGCGAACGTATGTTGGGTTGCCCGCCAAATCCCAAACAAGCACAGAGGCGATCGGTAACACCACCGTCTCCGGTTGGGGGGCAACAAATGGTTGGGCCGCAAATTCCTAGCGAGGACCCCCGGGGCACCACTGTGCCTGTAACCGATCAGGTATGCAGCTATACGCCAGAGGGTCCCATTGTACAAATGGCCCACGCGCCGGTTCCATTCCCAACCTACGATTCCCCGTAAAGGGGGGTGGGCGTGAATTCAACCGTGGCCGCTCCATGAGCGGGGGGGACATCACATGTGACCGACGAGGACGAGGCGACGAGCGGGGCGACAACTGAGGCGGCGTCCGAACCGCACCCGCATAGCTCGAAGGTGTCCCATGCCACCCGCCCGTTACGGCCTGCTCAACACACCCAATGTCCCGCTGGGTCGGATGCTGAGTCGCAACCGAAAACTCAGGGCCCCCCATGTAATGGTCCTGAGTGCGGCCCTGCACCCTGGTACTGCCCTGTGCACGTGGGGACGTTGGCCCCTGAGTTGCGCTCCGAGTCGCAAATGAATTCTCAGGGCCCCATGCCGTGTCACCCTGGGTACGGCCCTGTGGAGGGTGTTGGCCGGACCGGTTCATGCACAACAGATTGTTGTGGGCCCCACCACAATATCCGCACATTTTTGTGCGCGTGCAGTCCCTAGCCATGTGTGGCCCGAGGCACAGGAAACACCAGCTCCGCTGCTTGGCCATCCGGCGCCGTCCCTGAACCCTAAGTTCCCCGAACTTATTGCAATTGGCCACAGCATGGCCAATCTGCCTACAACATGGGCAGGTCTCACCATGTGGGGTCAATTCACTCACAGTCCCATACGACTGCCGGTTGGTGCGGTCCTTCCTCGTCGGAGGGCCCCTACTCACAGCGCTCCCGGCAGCTCTCTGTGGCTCCGAAGGATGGGTGACCGTCAACCCCAAATTCTCTGCCCGTCGAGCCTCCTCTTCCAAGAATCCGACCAAGTCGGAGAAGGCGGGCAGGTCCTCGGCCGACCTCCCGTGAGACTGTTCGAAACGAGTCTGCACGTCAGCGGGTAGGCGGGAAAGTACAATGTACAACAGTAGGTACGACCATTCACCAACCGGAAGTCCAAGATTCTCTAGAGCCTTGGTGACGGACAACAATGGGTTCAAAACCTCCGTCTGTATGGCCCCGACCTTGTTCACAACCGGGATACTAAACAAACGGTTCAGTTGGGCATCGGCCAACCTTTGGTTTGTTATGGTGAAGCTCATCCATTCACCGGACACGCCGTCAAAAGTAGGCATAGTTATGGCAGGTAACCTGGACCCCGATCCCTGAAGCGGCAGAGGTGCTTTAATGTCACTACCATGGCTGGACTCGCGCTGTCTACGTATGTCCGCAGCCTTCTGCGTGATAGCAGCTGCCATCTCCATACATTGGTCGACATCCCCTATCAACCGTGACAGCCTGTCAGGTGCGCAACCATCAACTGATTCCGCCTGCGCGGACAATTCGAGCACCCTATTGTAACGTTCCTTAACGTCCATAGACCGCTCCAATACCACATCATGCCTATCTAAACGGTCTATCAGACCGTGTGCGGAGGAAAACCACCTGAGTTCCTTAGAAACACCCTTCTGGATTTCAGATAACGACATGATCGGAACGTAAGGTGGTAACGAAGGTAGGTTACTAATATTAAATAATAACAAATCATAAGCTTTTTAAATGGTGGCATCGTTTGCTTTGAGCGAACCATATGTGTTTTTAAAACTATTAGTAACACAATATGACAGAACAATGAAGAAAATATGCGTGACTAGACAAGATCAGCTCGGGAATAAAAATATATAGGGGTTGGCAATGAATCTTTCACCCACGACATATAAAACTATCTACATTTTTAAGTGTATATTCACACCGAATATTTGGTATTTCGGCCAAGGACGTGGCCGGCTATTCGGTACTCGGAAAAATCACTATTCATTGTATCTCTTATTTAAACTGTATATATCGGCTGGCAATAAGTTCGGTAACTTTGGCCAGCTAACTAATTAGCTGGCCAAAGTGCCATTGAATGTCCACTCGCACGCCATGCCCTAGCTCCTAACGGCAGACTTACACGGCTTGCAGTCTAGTGACAGTAGAGTGTTCGAAGTTCCCCTCGTCGACGAACGCTCGCTGGAAGTCCATCGACGTGTCGCCGTCGGCGGTCGGGGTGACTTGCTCGCTGGAATCGGATACCAAGATATTAGGGGCAGTAGCTCCAGTATCTATGAAGGCATCTCAAATCAAATCAAATCAAAATCAAAATGTTTATTATCCAAAAACACAATTGTACAGTAGTTTTTACGGTAGCTCCCACACTAGGCGCAGCCTGTGTCGTGGGCGCTTGTAGGCAGAATTACCATTTGATTGGCAGTTTGTGTAAATTCGCACACAATTTTATAAAACAAAAGCAATTAAACCTACACTTACGAGAAATACAATTTTATAAAAAATAAAATTTATGAAAAAGAGAAAAAAAAAAAGTAGTCAGTTACTGTTCTTAATAGGCGTATTTTGTGATATCATAATATTTTTTAATAACATCAAAGTATTTGGAATGTAGATTATGAAGTATAAATTTTTATAGTATAGTAAAAAGTATATAAGTATAATACATATTTGTAATATATATAAATATATAAGTATATAATGTAGACGTAGTGTTAGTTACCTTAATATTTTAATGGACATTTTGAAGGATAGTAGTCGCCTTCAGAGCATATTTTGATTGCGATTGCCATAGAAGAACCATACAGGTAGGTATACCCAAGAAGCCGAAGGACGAATTCACGATTCGTTATCTTATCACGCCTGTGTAAGAATGTAAATCACACTCTCTCTTTATAACATGGCGTGATGACCAGTGATAGGAATAGGTAGGGCTTATTAACCTAAACTTCAAGGAACAGAAGCGTAAAGTGGAGTCGTTAGAGCTTTTATTTTTTGGGACAATAATTTGTCCAAGTTTTGGGGCAAAGTTTGAATGCATTAAAATAAATCTCGTAGCGTGCTAAGATATTTTTGAGAGAATATGTAATAAATTTACAGTAAAATGATAAAATTATATTTCGTATTTTTTCTGTCAATATTGATAATAAGGTGAAATTAATTTTTTGGCTAATCGGTAAAGAGAAAATATTTTTACAGATATCATTGTTATAGCAAGAAACGTGACACAAACATAAAAAATAAGTGTGTAAAAAACAGTGAGGCACCCGGTGCCGCCAACCGCGCGTCCGCCCGCCCCGTCGGCGACCACGTCGCGAGTGCCCGCCCGCCCCACGCGCTCCGCCGCTGCGCCCGCGATAGTGCCCGCCCGCCCTACGCGCCCCGCCGCCGCGCCCGCGAACCCGCCCACCGCCGCGACTGTGCCCGCCCGCCCTACGCGTCCCGCCGCTGTGCCTGCGAACCCGCACGCCGCCGAACCCGCGAAAGGGCCCGCCCGCCCAATGCCGCCCGCCCGCCCAACGCCGCCTGCCGCTGCCGCCGCCCAAACCGCAGCCGCGATCGCCACCACCACCGCCGCCCCATCGGGAGGCGCTGCGCCACAGCAGCCCCGCCAACCGCGCTATCCGCCCCTTATTGTGGAGGTCCTTCCCAATTGGGCCGACCACTTCAGGGCGATAGCCAGCGAGCTCGGCCGGGCTCCCAGCGCGCGCGCCTACCAAAAGGGTGTGCGCTTCACCCCCACGGCCGAAGACGAGTACCGGCTTGTACAGCGCTATCTGTGCAGGCTGGAGAAGGACCACGGAGTTCGGTGGTTCTCTTACTCGCTGCCGGCCGACAAGACCCAGAAGGTGGCGATCCGCGGGCTGCCTTCCAACACCACGCCGGAAGAGATCGTCGCGGCACTTGCAGAACTCGGTGTGGAGGCCGAGTACTGCAAGCAGATCCGGGCGCGCAGGGGGCGCCCCGTTTGCATCTTCTACGCGTCCCTGCGGAAGAATCCCGACCGTGCCCCCGGTGCAGTATATGAGATCTCAGAGCTCATGTTCATGCCGGGGGTGAAGATCGAGGCTTGGCGCTCCAAGCAGGGCCCGGCCCAATGCCACAGGTGCCAACAGTTCCGGCACTCGTCGCATATGTGCCACCGCCCCCTGGCGTGCGTGCGTTGCGGCGGTCCCCACTCGGCGCGGGAGTGCCCCCGCCCGAAAGACCAGCTGCCGACGTGCGCCAACTGCGGTGGCCCGCACACGGCCAATAACGCGACGTGCCCCGTGTTCCGCCAGGAGGCGCGGAACAAGAAGGCCGGCACTGTGGCGCTCACTAATGCGCCTGGGCCCAAGAAGATGCAGCCCCCCCCTCCGCCACGTCCTGATCTGCAGGAATAAACGGCGCCCGCCTCGCTTATGGCGCAGGCGAACGACGGAGTCCCCAGGCAGAAGACGAAGCGGGGGGGGAAGAAGAAGAAGGCGACGGCTCCACCTGCCGCCGGCGCCGCGGCGGCTACTCTCGCCGCTAGCGAGACTGCGGCCGCCGCTGGCGCCGCCACTCCGGCTGCGGCGATAGGGCAGCAGGACTTGGGGCACCTCACAGCCCTGCTCGCCCTTCTCAGCGACCCCACTGCCCTGGGCAGACTCACCGCTCTGCTCCGCAATGCATGAGCCGCTCAGGGTCGTCCACTGGAACGCGCAGTCGCTGACAGGGAAGAAGCGGCTGCTCCACGTGTTCCTGTGGGACTACCGCGTCGACGTGATGCTCATCAGCGAGACATTCCTAGCCGAAAGCGACAAGCTGTCGCTGCCCGGCTACTTCGTCTACCGCAAGGACGAGAAGTCCACCAGCGGCCGGGCCTTTCGAGGCTTGGCAGTCATCGTCGGCAGGAAAATCGTCCACCAGCTCGTTGACGCCCAGGAGTATACATCCCTGTATGCTTTGGGCGTCGACCTCCAGGTCGCCGGCCAGGTGCTGCGACTGTACGCCGTGTACAAGCCCCCCAGTACCCCAATCCGCACCTCTGAACTACGGGGGTTGCTGCAATCGCCGCATCCGACACTCGTCGCTGGCGACCTCAACGCCAAGCACACCGTCTGGAACTCCACCAGGGTGTGCCCAGCTGGACGCGCCATCCTTGCCGACTCCTTGAGCCACAACTACGATGTCATCGGTCCCGACGAGCCCACCCACTTCGATTCGCGGGCCGGTTGGGACACCATCGACGTCGTAGTCGTCAGAGGTCTCCGGACTCCGCCGAGCCAGGAGGTTCTCCCTGACCTCCCATCGGACCACAGGCCAGTACTTCTCGTCCTGGTGGACCTGCCCACCCGGGTCTCTCCGCCAGCATCACGCCGACGCTACCAGTGGGGGGCCTTCACCGCCGCCCTCGACCAGTCTTCGACCACATGTCCAGTCAACCAGCTGGAAGACGTTGACCGCCTGGCATCGCTGCTAACCACCCAGATCCGAGACGCGCTCGACCTATCATCGCACACCGTAGCTCGCGGGGGGAAGCCCAATCCTCTTCCTGCTGAGCTACGCGCACTCATCCGCGATAAGCGCGCTCTCCGGAAGCAGTGGCAGCAAACCCGCTGCCCAACGATGAAGACCAGGCTCAACGCCATGACGGCAGAGCTGAAGCGCCGACTTGATCTCCACGCCGAAGAATCTTGGGAACGCCACGTCGAGTCCATGGGCGACCACGTCCCCTCCGTGCATCGCCTATGCCGGGATTTGTCGACTACTCCAACTCCCGTCCGACCAATCCTGGGCAGCGACGGCCTACCAAGATTTCGAGCCCAAGACCGTGCGGAGATCTTCGCCGAATGCCTCGAGAAGCAGTTCAAGCCGAACCCTACGGATGATGTGGAGCACGTCGCAACAGTCGAGAGACACCTGCGAGAGTACTTCGCCTCGCCGATAGCTCCCGAAGAGGACCCCACCGTCGTCACGCCCGGCCAGATCATGCGTGCATTCAGACGTACCAAGCCCAGGAAAGCCCCGGGCGCAGACCGCATACCTAACATGGCGCTGCTACATTTGCCGCCACGTACTGTGGCGGCCGTTACGCGCCTGTTTAACGGTATCTTGCGCACGGGCCACTTCCCAACCCAATGGAAGGAGGGCTTGGTCATCATGTTGCCCAAGCCGGGCAAGGACTCCAAGCTGCCTGAGAGCTATCGGCCGATAACTCTACTGAGTACCATCTCAAAGGTGTTTGAGAAACTCCTGCTGGCGAAGCTACTGCCCCACATCCAGCCGCGCCCAGAACAGTTCGGCTTCAGGCCCGAGCATTCTACGACGCTTCAGCTCACCAGAGTACTGAATGACATGACGGTTTGTTTAAACAAGAAGGAATACACTGTCGCAGTACTCCTGGACATGGAGAAGGCGTTTGACAGAGTATGGCACGAGGGGTTGCTGTACAAATTGTCGACGTCTCCAGCCCCAAGAAGACTGGTCCAGATCATCGCCTCCTTCCTGAAGAATCGCCGCTTCCGAGTGATGGTGGAAGACGCCGTCTCCGAGGAACACTTCGTTGCAGCCGGCGTCCCTCAGGGGTCCTGCCTGTCTCCAGCCTGTTACTCCCAATATACGGACGACATCTCCGTCGGGCCGGGTGCCCAGCTGGCACTCTTCGCCGACGACGCTGCCTACTACGCGTCGTCGATCCAGGCACGGCACGCTGCCGTCAAACTGCAGCGCACCCTGGACATCTTGCCCGACTGGCTCGCCAAGTGGCGGTTGTCCGTCAACGTTGGGAAGACGCAGGCGCTCATCACAGGCCAGTCCCCCCTTCCACCACTACTCCAGCTCCAAGGACAGGACATCGCGTGGTCTCCGCAGGTGAAGTACCTGGGAGTGACCATCGATCGCCGGCTCACCATGAAGCAACATGTCGACAACGTCGTCAACCAGGTCAAGGTGGCACGCGCCAAGCTGCGTCCACTTCTCGACTCCAGCCTCCCTCTGAGGGCAAAGCTCGGGATCTACAAGTGCTACGTGAGATCCCGCCTCACCTACGCGGCCCCGGCATGGTACGCCCTGTGCTCGGAGACGAACAAACGGAGACTCCGAGCCCAAGAGAACCTCTCTTTGCGTACCATCGTCGACGCCCTACCTCAGATGGGAACCAGTGGACCAGTTTGTCCAGAGGCTGGCGAAGGGCATGTTCGCGCGTGCGGATAGCTCACAACATCCGCATATCCGCGACATGGCGCCGTACCACGCGCGCCCGCCCGACCGCCGCCGCCTGCCACGCGACCTGGTTGCCTAGCCGGCGATCATCCAACGGAACACCCCTCGTGAGAAGATCTCCAACGCCCGCGAGGGCCCCCCGATGACCTGTCCATAGGAGTGGACAGAGGCGCTTCCTCAGGAAGAGATCCGATGATCTGACCCTGACTCCCCACGCCCCAGAATGGGTGCGTGAGATGAATACTTGATTGATTGCGAAATCATACTTACCTGGCGTAGGGGATACCGTGATCATGAAGGCGGTTCCCCCAGGGCGAGGCCTTTCCATTGCACTGCGGTCGGGCTGACCCCTGCGAATATCCCTAATGTGGATATCTCGGGCGCGTAATTTTTGGTAGTGGGGACTGCGAACGCGCTGTCCCCCCCATATAAGTTATCATTATCTATCACTTTCGATAACAATCATTTGTACTCATTGTGCAGTAAAATGATCAGAATTATCACATTTAGAAAGATTTCGTGATTTCGTCACAAATGAATGACTCTTGCGCCAACTGCTGCTGCAGGCAGTAAATGAATGAAGCAATTTGTCTTATTCAATGTATAGTTATATACTACACGAGGTTTTCACTAAAGCTAAATATAAATACATTTTCCTTTTGACAAACCGAAAGAACAAAATTTAAAGAAGTATTTTTTTTAATTAATCGGTCATCGCTATAAAGGCGGTCCTTCGGTCTCGGCCTTTTTTTCAGCTTTTCCACCAAAGACTGACCGCGCTGATTAGGCGGTGCTGAGCTACACTGCAATTTCGGCCACCAACAGTGCTGTCGCATATTTCCGTAATATACAAGGCCCAGGGGTCTGTAAATTATCGCGTATACCTACCTACCTACTTTGGAACGTAATATTTTCACTTACGTCTTCCGAACTATACATCAGCATTACGCCGCAATCGTGTATACTTCGGAATGGTCTACGCCAATTTTATGGTTCCGTTATGTATACTGCGCTATTGCCCAATGTCGTGTTATTAAATAAATATTTAATGTGTATTTAAGTTTATATATCAGCGATTAATATCAGAGTTTAAGGGAAATATAAAACCGCACATCAAAAATACTGATTTTCACAGCAAATATCAGGGAAAACACTGCGGTAGCTTAGGTGAAGGGTAAAGGGGACGAGCAAAGCGAAGCCCCTTTATCTTTCGTGTTAGGTTCAACGTGTAAGAACAACAAAAAATACGTAATACAAACTTAAGGACAAATAAAATATTTAAAGTGTCTTTATTGAACCTTTTTTTTGCTGTGCAAATCAGTATTTTTGATCTGCTATTAAATAATACCTTTGATAGCGTGCGTAAGAGACACTGTATAGTTTGGAACTAAACTTTCTTACGCATTCATTACAAACTCTACACGAGTAGTTCGCAAAATTCTTGTATATTTTGTAGTTGCAGATGTGAGTATCAGCATTCCGAAAGCAGTACGTTATGGGAGCGTAATGGCCTAGTATACAACGGAAATACGCAGTGCTGACAGAAATGCTGTCATTATAGACAGCGGCAGTAATGCAATATTATTTATGCTATGAAAAATGTTCATATTTCCTAACATGTATTCAGTTCTTATTTGTGCTTATTTTATGGTAAGTACCTGATGTTTGTTGGGTATTCTTTAATATAAATGACGAGGACATTGTATTCGGGTCTATAATCTTTAATCAGTGAGTTCTCTGTCAAAAAATATAATACATTGATAGCTATCAACACTTTCAAAAACACTTACAAAATTTAGAAAGTGCAGTTCCATCACTTTAGATTACTTAGAACAATGTAAAACTACTCTAAGTTACATAGCTAAAGCTATACAGTACTCAGCGTTACTACAGCTGACTATAACAAGGTAAGTTAGCACTTGGTAATATCGATGTAAGTCAAGTCTGTATGCTATTAAGCTGACTGAATTAGAATAATATCATAGAAATGATTTTATGTCCGTCGACCTTTTGAATTATGTTAAGATAGAAGTGCTCACCATTTGCTAACTAACTTGGTAGATGCAAGCACATAAAAAGACTAAAAAAACAGTTACACTTGTATTGAACTTAAATAAATATTTTATGGTATAATCTTGAATTGTATAGCATTGGTAATGGTAACATGGTAACTTATCTGAATTTTTAACACAAAAGACCCATTTCCACAGACCAAGATTGCTGACTCATGGCTACGATAATGTTAAATACATGTTATTATAGAGGTTATTTGTCAGTCATGTGTGTTAATATTATCATTTTAACGTTGTGAGTGAACGGGCCCTAAGTTGTGTTATTCTAATGCCAACTTCATTGAACACTTAAAAATAAATGTTTTTTTTTATAACAATGATCGCTGTACTGTACATACAACACACTGATAATCTATTAAACTAAAAACAAACTCAAAACGAACAATTTAACTGCAAATTTCATCCAACACAACTTTTACCCTGTACGTTTAAAAGAGAAAAACATATTTTTTTATATAGGGCGAATTTTAAATCAGTTTACAATTACGCCGAAAATTTTAAATATAAATATGTCTTGGTATGACAAATCTGTTTTTATTGATTCCAGACAAAAATGTTGTATGAAAATATATTTGTTTTCCTATGATGGCACATTCATGTTGTGCACTTAATTCCCAAAGTGAATGCGGTTTTATAATCTCATGATTTTCAATGGCCTTGATATCCTGTAACGTTTTCCGCAGCTTGTTCACTGCCTTCTCCTGCCCCATTTTCTTCAAATATTTTAATTTGAAAACATAATCGTAGATGCAGGAAAATTTAACTTTGACTTGGATGTAGAATATACACTATTCTAGAATCAGAAATTTGGCAGATAGCGTGTTTAAAGACCTGTTATTTGAGCAATATTTTTTTCAAAATTCAGCCCCCACAAGCGGGAATAGGAGGGGTTAGAGTTTATTTTATCCCACTAGATGTTTTTTGGGAACTTTAGCTTAGAACTATTTTTAACATTTCCACCAATATTTATTTAGCTTGACGTTTCAAATGTCCGGCTCCGGGATTTTTTTTCTTTAATTTTACTGCACTATATGTAATGACCACAGTGTAATTATATCCTTTTTTAATGGAAGGCAGTTATTCACGTCCACCCGGGTAGTGCTAAGGAGTACCAAATCTACACTGACTAAACATTTGCAGGTTCTCGAAAGAGACCGGTCCAAATACAGTGAAATGTATAAGACACGTGACATTTGCGAAATTAACCTAGTTGTTAAGAATCTGCTTGATCATTATCTCATGGTAAATTTGCACCGCATCAGTGCCCATATACAAAAGTTTAGGCCTTGTACAAAGCTTACTGATTATTTGCTAATATTAGATGCATTAGGTTTCAATATTCTTCATGAATATAAAGTTTAAATATGTTTTTTTATGAAATAAGCTAAGTTTCCCTTGAGATCTACGTTAAAATAAGGAACTAAAGAAATGCCAAATAATATTTTTTTATGTTTTGAATAACATGGCTCTGTTTCGCAATGTCCGGATAAGCGTGACAGAAGAATCATAAATTTTGTGAAGAATCTAAATGTCACATAGGATTTGTAGGGAAATTTTGCACAGAGATAGTTTATGAGATGAGCTAAGTTAAAATCTAGAATACTTTTTATCCGACTTCACTAGAAGGGGGGTAACGTTATCTCGGTAAATGATAATTCCTAGGAACACGCAGATGAAGCAGGGCATCAGCTGGTTCTGTATAATCTTTAGAGTGCAAGTTCTACCACAGTCACACCGCATTCCAGTGCGTTTCAATGTCATTTTCCATTCCGGATCACCGACCACTTTCAACTCCTATGACAGCGCCGCGCCCCCTACATAGATTTCAACAGTAAAACTGAACTTCCATCGAGTGCCACCAGATGTCACTATCCAGTTCCCTACATCGCGCTGTTGAGATTTTCTCGATGACAATAACTACCGCGGGGTGCTGTAGCGTAATCATACTTACCTGGCGTAGGGGATACCGTGATCATGAAGGCGGTTCCCCCAGGGCGAGGCCTTTCCATTGCACTGCGGTCGGGCTGACCCCTGCGAATATCCCTAATGTGGATATCTCGGGCGCGTAATTTTTGGTAGTGGGGACTGCGTACGCGCTGTCCCCCCCATTTAAGTTTTCCTTATCAATCAATCTCGAAAACAATCAATTGTGTACTCATGGTGCAGTAAAATGATCAGAATTAGTCACATTTAGAAAGATTTCGTCACAAATGAATGACACTTACGCCAACTGCTGCTGCAGGCAGTAAATTAATGAAGCAATTTATCTTATTCAATGTATAGTTATATAGTACACGAGGTTTTCACTTAAGCTAAATACAATACATTTTTGAACAGCATTACGCCGCAATCATGTATACTTTGGAATGGTCTACGCCAATTTTATGGTTCCGTTATGTATACTGCGCTATTGCCCAATGTTGTGTTATTAAATAAATATTTAATGTGTATTTAAGTTTATATATCAGCGATTAATATCAGAGTTTAAGGGAAATATTAAACCGCACATCAAAAATACTGATTTTCACAGCAAATATCAGGGAAAACACTGCGGTAGCTTAGGTGAAGGGTAAAGGGGACGAGCGAAGTGAAGCCCTTTTATCTTTCGTGTTAGGTTGAACATATAAGAACAACAAAAAATACGTAATACAAACTTAAGGACAAATAAAATATTTAAAGTGTTTTTATTGAACCTTTTTTGCTGTGCAAATCAGTATTTTTGATGTGCTATTAAATAACACCTTTGATAGCGTGCGTAAGAGACACTGTATAGTTTGGAACTAAACTTTCGTACGCATTCATTACAAACTATACACGAGTAGTTCGCAAAATTCTTGTATATTTTGTAGTGGCAGATGTGAGTATCAGCATTCCGAAATATACACGAGCAGTACGTCATGGGATTGTAATGGCCTTGCATACAACGGAAATACGCAGTGCTGTCATTCATTATAGACCGCGGCAGTAATGCATTATTATTATTTATGCTATGAAAAATGTACATATTTCCTAACATGTATTCAGTTCTTATTTGTGCTTATTTTATGGTAGGTACCTAATGTTTGTTGGGTATTCTTTAATGTAAATAACGAAGACATTGTATTCGGGTTTATAATCTTTAATCAGTGAGTCCTCTGTCAAAAAATATAATACATTGATAGCTATCAACACTTTCAACAGGCTACAAAACTTACAAACTGCACTTCCATCACTTTAGATTACTTAGAACAATGTAAAACTACTCTAAGTTACATAGCTATACAGTACTCAGCGTTACTACAGCTGACTATAACAAGTTAAGTTAGCACTTGGTAATATCTATGTAAGTCATGTCAGTATGCTATTAAGCTGACTGAATTAGAATAATATCATAGAAATTATTTTAAATCCGTCGACCTTTTAGATAGAAGTGCTCACCATTTGCTAACTAACTAAGATGCAAGCACATAAAAAGACTAAAAAAACAGTAACACTTGTATTGAACTTAAATAAATATTTAATGATATAATCTTGAATTGTATAGCATTGGTAATGGTAACTTATTTGAATTTTCAACACAAAAGACCCATTTCCACAGACCAAGATTGCTGACTCATGGCTACGATAATGTTAAATAATTACATGTTATTATAGAAGTCATTTGTCAGTCATATGTATTATCGTTTTAACATTCAGTGTGAACGGGCCTTCAGTTGTAGTTACTTCTTATGCGAACTTCATTGAACACTCAAAATAAATGTTTTGTTATAACAATGATCTTTGTACTGTACATACAACACACTGATATATCTATTAAACTAAAAACAAACTCAAAACGAACAATTTGACTGCAAATTTCATCCCACACAACTTTTACCCTGTACGTTTAAAAGAGAAAAACATATTTTTTGTACATAGGCCGGATTTCAAATCAATTTACAACTACGCCGAAAATGTTAAAATAAATATGGATTGGTATGACAAATCTGTTTTATTTGATTCCAGACAGAACCAAAATGGCACCAAATGTAATTCCATCAAAAAGATCGGTATGTTGTATGGAAATATATTTATTTCCTATGATGGCACATTCATACTAACATGTTGTGCACTTAATTTCCCAAAGTGAATGCAATTTTATAATCTTATGTTTTTAATGGCCTTGATATCTTGTAGCGTTTTCCGCAGCCTGTTCAATGCCTTCTCCTGCCATTTCATTCAAATATTTTAATTGCAAAACATAATCGTAAATGCAGGAAAATTAAACATTAAAGAAATATCATAAATTTGGCAGATAGGGTGGTTCAAATACCTGTTATTTCAGCTTTTTTTTTTCAAAATACAGCCCCCACGAGCGATAATAGGAGGGGATAAAGTTTATATTTCCCCCCTAGATGTTTTTTTTTTTTGGAAACTTTAGAACTATTTTGAATTTATTACATTTCCACCAGTATTTATTTAGCTTGACGTTCCAAATGTCCGGGTCCGGGATTTTTTTTCTTTAATTTTCCTGCACTATATGTAATGCACACAGTGTAATTATATATTTTTTTTACCTAGTACCCAGTGCTAAGGAGCAACAAATCGACACTAAACATTTGCAGGTTCTCGAAAGAGACCGGTCCAAATACAGTGAGATTTCATTGTATTTGGAAAACACACTGTAAAACATCCGCCATCAATTATGAATTTGATTGATTATTTCATGTTTAATTTGTACCGCATCACCAATATACAAAAGTTTAGGCCTTGTACAAAGCTTACTTGATTATTTGCTAATATTAGATGCATTAGGTTTCAATATTAGTCTAAATTTTGAGTAAACACAAACGCAGGCAGAACAGAATGGCAAAACGTGTAAATTGCGCCTCTTCGGCTACATCAGAGACAAGTATAGCGGTGATTTTATTATATGTATATTCTTACCCAAGCGTGAAGCTCACAACCCATTCCGTTCCCAATTTGTATCATTTGTATAATTTAGTTTAAATATTAATTTATGAAATATGCGAAGTTTCCCTTGAGATCTACGTGAAAATAAGGAACTAAAGAAATGCAAAATAATATTTTTCATGTTCTTAACATTATGGCTCTGTTTCGCAATGTCCGGATAAGCGTGACAGTAGAATCATAAGTTTTGTACGAAAAATGCCACATAGGATTTGTAGGGACATTGTGGAACAGGCCGTAATAATATATAACAATACGCAATAATACATAACAAGGTCAATAACCCACATATTTTGTGATATCCTTTGATAATTATTCACAAGCTTAATTTCAGAATATAAGATTAACAAACGAAGATTACATAATGTATATCTACTCGATGTTAATATAAATAGCACTGTTAATGGCGCCAGCTAGATTCGCAGGTCATACTTTCAATTGAGTTGACTGTGCAGCGTGCATCCGTGGCACACACCGTGCGACTCGCGGTTATCGCGCGTGATACGTTTGAGAAAGTGTCATTGAGTCGCGAATTTTGACATTTAAATACGCTAAAAAACGGGACGTGCTACGGATGCTGGGATGCGAAACAAGGTATCATGGTGGTAGATACATGCCCGTATCTTTCAGAGCGTTTAAACTTGCCTTATTGTTATTTAAATCGCAAAGTATTATGTTATCTTACATCAAAATATTTTACACACGATACGATAAAACTACAACTTTTATAGTTTCTGAGAGCTATCAATCCACTTTGTACACTAGATTTTTGTTTAGAATATTGTCATGGACTATCGCCGCTATTAACCTAACTGGTTATACCCAAATTGAGACAAAACTACGATACTAAAGGCGCCGTGCCCACCTACGTGACGTGCTCGACATGCTTCTGACAAAAGGCCACTTTGCACGGCTTGCCCTTTTGTGTAACCGATCCTGCAATGCCCTGAGGTGGGCACGGCGCCAAAGAGCATAAAGACTTACTGTATAATAAACTGGCACAGACTACTGCTGGAACGAATGGGCCTTATACAAGGATGCCATCAGCCGCATTCAGCAATGGTCACCTTGCAGAAGCGAGTCCAACTACACGGCATCCAGCAAGGCAAGCGTAGGGAGGATGTCTTGGTATGTTTAATATTAAATGGCGTATATAAAATATCCCACGATGGCATGGGCGCATGGCATACTTTAAATAACCCATGCGTTTTTTTATGAGCATGATTCAGATGATAAGTCATAAAGGCAAGGTGAGTCTCTGTACAATTCGAGAAGTTTCGTCTATGTTCACTATTTAGCTCGAGCCATTTTGTGTACAGAGCGACGTGTGCGTCTGCGCGCGCCGCCTGCAGCTGCAGAAGCACGACGATTGTTCGTGGCTGACAGCAAGCGACTACACTGCAGTTCACTGCACCCGACCAATGCGGCTGCCAGCTTGCTGACAACGCATGCATGCCTCCCTGCCAAGGGCGTTTAAAGGTCATACGAAGTTTGGCTGGAAGCCAACGCGTACTCCACTGCTGTAATCGGAATTAGCGAGAGACAGAGACATCATCATGACTTTTGAGGGTCCGTCAATCGAGAAGCATAGAATCAAAAGACACTAAAACGCCTATAAAATTTTCTTCGGTTTCGGACTTTTTTACCAATGTATAAGGTTGAAAATTAAAACACCCACTTAGCTGCATTTGATTATTTCTATACCCCTCTCCCTGAGATCGTTGGTACATACTGGCCTAAGAGTGAAGATATGCAATGAACTACATAGAGGCTTAAATGCGTAACAATTTCTATACAGAGCGATGGTAAAGCAATAATAGTTTATGGGACTGAAACATAATGGAGGGCATTAAAACTCGAGAGTGGGTTTAGGAAACGAGCCGAAGGCGACTTTCATAATAATGTAACTCGAGAGTTATAATGCCTAATTTTTTACAGTTACATACACTAGATTATCTGCACACTTATCATAAGCTCTCTTTGATGTGTTCAGGAACCGCATGATCGACCGGCATCGGCATTGTAGCATTGATAATTGCTCTGCAGTTGTTTAGCTTGTTCAGTAGTAACAACTTCACAGACAGACTAGGGGCGGCACGCAGGCGGGCGTCGGCGTTCGAAATTTAAATGTCATAATTTATCGAAAATTTATACATTATGGTCATATGACATTATGGTCATAATGTATCAACATTAAGATAAGAAATTAGTTTTTACCAGGTAGTAAAATATTATGCTGGTCGTAACGAGCGGTTTTTGGACGCAACAAAGAGGGTTTATGATACGTGTGTAGATAATAGTAGTTTATGTGACTGCTGCATAATGGAGGGCATTAAAACTCGAGAGTGGGTTTATGAAACGAGCCGAAGGCGAGTTTCATAATAATATCACTCGAGAGTTTTAATGTCTAATTATGTACAGTTACATACACTAGTTTATCTACACACATATCATAAGCTCTCTTTGATGTGTTCAGGAACCGCATGTTTGACCGGCATTGTGGTTCTGCAATTGTTTAGCTTGTTCTGTAGTACCAATTTCACGCAGGCGGGCGTCGGCGTTCGAAATTTGAATGTCAGTACCAACTTCACAGACAAACTAGGGACGGCACGCGGGTGGGCGTCGGCGTTCGAAATTTGAATGTCATTATATGTAGAAAAACTACACATAATGACCATTATGTGTAGTTTTCCAGATACGAAACGAGTTTTACCAAGTAGTTTAACATAATGCTGATCGTAACGTGCGGTTTTTGTACGCAGTAAAGAGGGTTTATGATAGGTGTGTAGATAAAATATTTTAAAGGTATGAACAACTTGTACTATGCACCTTTCTACGCAAATTACAACTATTTAATGCAAAAAATAAACACTTTGTTCTTAGTGCATAAATAAAATGTACAAAGTATTTAAAGAGACTTGAAACTAGTTTAGAGTTCACTGGGTTGACGTACATACTAGTTCATTCAATTTCAGACTATACTTACCTATTTGCTGTAAATACAGGCAGATATGTTTCACCTTCTTACAAAAAAATATTACTCCATCTAAAACACTACATACGTTTTAATTTAACATTATGTGATGGAGCATTTAATCACTATCGGTTTTCGTATTGTATTGTATTCAGAGGCAAAGTACACCAATGTGATTGGTATTAGTATCTTTCATGTTTACGTTCTGGCCTCCGTAAAAAAATATTTCGTTCATTCCAAAAAATGGCCCGGCAACATTCCCAAATTAATACAGTGACAGTAATGCGGTTATGTTGATTCCCTTTGCAATTGCACATTCATTACGCTGCTCATTTTTTTTCATTGACGCATTTCCTGCATTTTTCAGTCAATAAAGCGCCAGATAATCACACTAATACGAGCACTCATTGCATCTATGTACCCTATTCAGACTTTCCACTGATCCAAGTCATTCCGTTCTTCCCTTAACAAGTAGCAATGACTATAGTTCTAAGGAGCCTCGCTTATTGCTAACATCCAAGGTTGCAGCTTGACCGACGTGGACTCGACCCCCGCGATGCTCCGCGGGAGCCTTGTGTCCGCTGCACATAAGATTATTTTCGCGTATCACAGGTATCCAGTTTACGGCGGTCCAGCTGTAGACTAATCAAGGAGAAGTGCATACTTCGCAGTTGGTTACACGCAGTGGGACACGCCTAATAAGCCGACATGTGAGTCGCACAGCGAGCGAACCAACGATGTATCTTGTACACAAGCATAGCTCCTGGCTTACATCTAGGCTCGTATACAGTGGCCTCGTCTCAAAAGCTCTATAGACCTAAAAGTTCTGTTGTCGCTTCCTCTTCACATCGATAGCGTCCACGATCGGCTGCCGCTTCAGTTGGTACCTCGTGCGTAACTCTTCGATCTCAAGCTCCATCTCAGCGTCGAGCCGCGCCATACGGGCTTCGAGCTCGCTGGCTGAGAGGCACTTAAGCTGGAACGAGATGAACTGCTGATGACGCTGCTGGATGATGATTTTAAATCAATTTAAAGAGTGTCGGGATACCTAGTTAAATAACACAACTGCGGCGATGGGCAAGCCCCATTTCAAATGGAGTAGACTGGCTAAACATGGGCAGAATTGGGCCTCTGCCACTCCGTAAGGGAAATGGCGTTTTAAAGCTTGTTAGATGAGAACTGTGCAACTTTCTTCGTTTCCAAAATAAGCAATTAGTATTATATCTAAAAAAAAAAACTAAACATCTGCTATGTCACATGCCATTATTTTACAAACACGAAATATAAAACTACTGAAATATTCACGCATCATGGAATGTTTAGTTTAAGCACGTTTTAATGAGTTAAGCCATCACTGACATATTCCTCCACCAGAAGGATTAACTCTCTCGAGTATCCTGCGGCAGAAATGACAGCCTTACGCAATAGTCTTGAGTTTGGATGATGATGGTGATGGTGATGATGATGAAGACTCCTGAATCTTGTCATGCAGCAGTAATTTAACTGGTTACGCCTGTCAATCCAAGTCTGTCGGTACTACACACGAGGCATGATATTAACGCTGACTTTTAAATTATCTGTCCAAACAAATATCTGTACTTATTATGAACAACTTTCCGAGTGTTAACAAAAGAAATAATACCAACTAAACTAAAACTAATTACATTAGTTTACCGCCATATTTAAGGCGCCATACAACTTATATCTCTTTCGACCAATGAGGAAAGTTTTACATAGTTATGTCGACTTGTACCGCTCTTTTTGACAGCCGGTAAACACTGTTTAAATACAACACAGTCAATAACTTTAATGTTCTTTATTGCCTGTCAGCCATGTTCCCAGTTAACTGGGCCTTGTTGTAATTAACTTGTATTTAAACTAAAGATGGAACGAATATTTGGTAACTATACCGTATTCGGCTAAATGTTGCAAAGTATTCGGCCGAATACCGAATAGCAAATGTGAAAATAAAAACCGTTTTAATAATTCGTCAGAAATAAATTACTGCGAAGGTAGGTAACTAATATTAAAAAATAACAAATCATAAGCTTTTTAAATGGTGGCATCGTTTGCTTTGAGCGAACCACATGTGTTTTTAAAACTATTAGTAACACAATATGACAGAACAATGAAGAAAATATGCGAGTCTAGACAAGATCAGCTCGGGAATAAAAATATATAGGGGTTGGCAATGAATCTTTCACCCACGACATATAAAACTATCTACATTTTTAAGTGTATATTCACACCGAATATTTGGTATTTCGGCCAAGGACGTGGCCGGCTATTCGGTACTCGGACAAATCACTATTCATTGTATCTCTTATTTAAACTGTATATATCGGCTGGCAATAACTTCGGTAACTTTGGCCAGCTAACTAATTAGCTGGCCAAAGTGCCATTGAATGTCCACTCGCACGCCATGCCCTAGCCCCTAACGGCAGACTTACACGGCTTGCAGTCTAGTGACAGTAGAGTGACCACGTGAAGTTGACTTACGAATTCGAAGTTCCCCTCGTCGACGAACGCTCGCTGGAAGTCCATCGACGTGTCGCCGTCGGCGGTCGGGGTGACTTGCTCGCTGGAATCGGATACCAAGATATTAGGGGCAGTAGCTCCAGTATCTATGAAGGCATCTCAAATCAAATCAATTCAAAATCAAAATATTTATTATCCAAATACGGTAGCTCCCACACTAGGCGCAGCCTGTGTCGTGGGCGCTTGTAGGCAGAATCACCATTTGATTGGCAGTTTGTGTAAATTCGCACACAATTTTATAAAACAAAAGCAATTAAACTTACACTTACGAGAAATACAATTTTATAAAAAATAAAATTTATGAAAAAGAGAAAAAAAAAAGTAGTCAGTTACTGTTCTTAATAGGCGTATTTTGTGATATCATAATATTTTTTAATAACATTAAAGTATTTGGAATGTAGATTATGAAGTATAAATTTTTATGTATAGTAAAAAGTATATAAGTATAATACATATTTGTAATATATATAAATATATAAGTATATAATGTAGACGTAGTGTTAGTTACCTTAATATTTTAATGGACATTTTGAAGGATAGTAGTCGCCTTCAGAGCATATTGTGATTGCGATTGCCATAGAAGAACCATACAGGTAGGTATACCCAAGAAGCCGAAGGACGAATTCACGATTCGTTATCTTATCACGCCTGTGTAAGAATGTAAATCACACTCTCTCTTTATAACATGGCGTGATGACCAGTGATAGGAATAGGTAGGGCTTATTAACCTAAACTTCAAGGAACAGAAGCGTAAAGTGGAGTCGTTAGAGCTTTTATTTTTTGGGACAATAATTTGTCCAAGTTTTGGGGCAAAGTTTGAATGCATTAAAATAAATCTCGTAGCGTGCTAAGATATTTTTGAGAGAATATGTAATAAATTTACAGTAAAATGATAAAATTATATTTCGTATTTTTTCTGTCAATATTGATAATAAGGTGAAATTAATTTTTTGGCTAATCGGTAAAGAGAAAACATTTTTACAGATATCATTGTTATAGCAAGAAACGTGACACAAACAGAAAAAATAACTTACACGTGGATTCCGAAACCGAAATATAATTTTATTATTTTACTGTAAATTTATTACATATTCTCTCAAAAAATATCTTAGCACACTACGAGATTTATTTTAATACATTCAAACCTTGCCCCAAAAGTAGGACAAATAATTGTCCCAAAAAATAAAAGCTCTAACGACGACTCCACTTTTCGCTTCTGTTCCTCGAAGTTTAGGTTAATAAGCCCTACCTATTCCTATCACTGGTGATGACGTACCGTGAATTGTTCCTTGCGCTTCTTGACTATAACTGTATTGTTCTACTATGGCAATTGCGACGGATCTTTTAATTCGCCGATTTCTCCATTTTTACGGCTCCGGTTTCTTGTCCTTCAGCCGGAATTGATATTTTAAGGATTTGAATGAACTAAATCGCATGTTTGACAGTTGACATTCAAAAATTAAAAATCCAACCGTCCTACGAGACCGTTTTCAATTTGTTTCTTCCAGCAGGCCTCGGAGGACCCACGGAGTTTCCATGCTCACGACCCCACAACTAACACCGCATCCTACGAGCACGGGTTTAGACTCCGGGCCATTCGGTTGTGGAATGCACTCCCCTGCACCATCAGGGATAGTCCTACTCTCAATATCTTTAAAAGTCGCGTGAAGAAGTATTTCCTATCTCTTTAGATATATAGGTAGTCTTTATGTATTTATAATTTATATATTTAATATTTATTTATATTTAGGATGTATATTTTATGCATGTAGTTTATTGAGTTGTAAATTAAGGTTTGTCGTACACATAGGTTTACGCGTGCTCTGCGATTATACATCGTATCTCCCCGAAGATGATTACTATTACATGCAGCAGTACACGAGATGTTGCTGTCCTATCACACCTTTAAAGACAAAAAATAAATTAAGATTTTACATATATTCCCCACATTCATCCTTTTCCTCCGCTCGCTGGCAACCCTGCCACCCGCTCACGCCACGTCATTACGCGATTTTGTGTTGTCCGAATCACACCGTATTTTGTATTTTTAATTTTAATTAGTGTTACGAACAAAATAAGTGGATACCGGCCAACATCATGGGTAAAAGAAAGCGTTCTAAGGATAGGAGCAGTGATTTAATGGAGTCAATCATGAAGAAAGTGAAAAAGATGGTGAAGAATCAACGAAGGATTTCTTCGTCGTCATCGGATGACCGAGAAGTTGTGGACCAGGTCCCAGTCAGGGAAACAACGCCGGAACTCGGTCTAATGAGTGACCTAGAAATATAAGGTAAATTTCGGTGTATTGAAGATTCATTTTAATCAATAAAGTCCAGTTAGGTCTGTTAACAAATACCTACCCTCAAATTTTTATTAATAACTTTTCTACGTATATCGTATGGAAGCAGTACACGAGATGTTGCTGTCCCATCACACCTTTAAAGTCAAAAAATAAATTAAGATTTTACATATATTCCCCACATTCATCCTTTTCCTCCGCTCGCTGGCAACCCTGCCACCCGCTCACGCGCGTCATTACGCGATTTTGTGTTGTCCGAATCACACCGTATTTTGTATTTTTAATTTTAATTAGTGTTACGAACAAAATAAGTGGATACCGGCCAACATCATGGGTAAAAGAAAGCGTTCTAAGGATAGGAGCAGTGATTTAATGGAGTCAATCATGAAGAAAGTGAAAAAGATGGTGAAGAATCAACGAAGGATTTCTTCGTCGTCATTGGATGACCGAGAAGTTGTGGACCAGGTCCCAGTCAGGGAAACAACGCCGGAACTCGGTCTAATGAGTGACCTAGAAATATAAGGTAAATTTCGGTGTATTGAAGATTCATTTTAATCAAAAAGTCCAGTTAGGTCTGTTAACAAATACCTACCCTCAAATTTTTATTAATAACTTTTCTACGTATATCGTATGGAAAGGTAATAAGGTCGTCTTTTTCGACGAAACTGTATCACGTCCCGGCGTATATCGTGTGTGGATTGTGTTTCATAAAGTACCTAGTCGACCCTTGGTCTGACGATTGTTATCCCGACGTATATCGTGTGTGGATAAGGCGGCGCTCACATCTATACATTTATGCTCACACTTGAATGTGTAATTGTCAGTAAGTATGGCAACATATCCTTACTAATGGTTTACCAAATGAGGATAAACACGACCTGGCAAAAACTTATCTCCCTGCTGAAAACTGCCCTCTGATGAGGGCTCCTAAGCTGAACCTTGAGGTGAAATCAGCTCTCACGGACCAAAACCTTAAAAAGGACTCGTATAATGAGCAGCACTTGTCTCGCAGCGATTGGTCATGCTCTGAACCTGGCTTTATCCCTCACTGATAAGATCCCGCAAGAGCTAAGTACGAAGATCTCAGTATACATGGCGGTCGTTCTGCCTAACATCCTGTATGCTGCGGAAACTTGGACTGTGTACCGTCGTCACATCCGCATGCTAGACCGATTCCACCTAAGATGACTGCGTAAAATTATGAACGTCAGATGGTATGATCGCCTGCGGAATACTGAAAAATTTGGCAGATAGGGTGTTTAAAGACCTGTTATTTGAGCAATATTTTTTTCAAAATTCAGCCCCCACAAGTGGGAATAGGAGGGGTTAGAGTTTATTTTATCCCACTAGATGCTTTTTTGGGAACTTTAGCTTAGAACTATTTTTAACATTTCCACCAATATTTATTTAGCTTGACGTTTCAAATGTCCGGGTCCGGGATTTTTTTTCTTTTATTTTACTGCACTATATGTAATGACCACAGTGTAATTATATCCTTTTTTAATGGGAGGCAGTTATTCACGTCCACCCGGGTAGTGCTAAGGAGTACCAAATCTACACTGACTAAACATTTGCAGGTTCTCGAAAGAGACCGGTCCAAATACAGTGAAATGTATAAGACACGTGACATTTGCGAAATTAACCTAGTTGTTAAGAATCAGCTTGATCATTATCTCATGTTAAATTTGCACCGCATCAGTGCCCATATACAAAAGTTTAGGCCTTGTACAAAGCTTACTGATTTGCTAATATTAGATGCATAAATAAGGTTTCAATATTCTTCATAAATATAAAGTTTAAATAAGTTTTTTTATGAAATATGCGAAGTTTCCCTTGAGATCTACGTTAAAATAAGGAACTAAAGAAATGCCAAATAATATTTTTGTTTTTAATAATATGGCTCTGTTTCGCAATGTCCGGATAAGCGTGACAGAAGAATCATGAATTTTGTGAGGAATCATAAATGTCACATAGGATTTGTAGGGAAATTTTGCACAGAGAAAGTTTATGAGATGAGCTAAGTTCAAAAACCTAGAATACTTTTTATCCGATTTCACTAGAAGGAGGGTAAGTAACGTTATCTCGGTAAATGATAATTCCTAGGAACACGCAGATGAAGCAGGGCATCAGCTAGTTCTGTTTAATCTTTAGCGTGCTAGTTCTTCGACAACTTTCTACTCCTAACATCGCAATGACAGCGCCCCCTACACAGATTTCAACAATAAAACTGAACTTCCATCGAGTGCCACCAGATGTCACTATCCAGTTCCCTACATCGCGCTGTTGTGATTTTCTCGATGACAATGACTACCGCGGGGTGCTGTAGCGAAATCATACTTACCTGGCGTAGGGGATACCGTGATCATGAAGGCGGTTCCCCCAGGGCGAGGCCTTTCCATTGCACTGCGGTCGGGCTGACCCCTGCGAATATCCCTAATGTGGATATCTCGGGCGCGTAATTTTTGGTAGTGGGGACTGCGTACGCGCTGTCCCCCCCATCTAAGTTGTCCTTATCAATCAATTTCGAAAACAGTGGAGGAACACCTGCGGCACTACTTCGCGACGCCGATAGCTCCTGAAGAGGACCCCATCTTCTTCTCGCCCGGCCAAGTCCTGCGAACGATCAGGCGCACCAAGCCCAGGAAAGCCCCGGGCGCAGACCAAATCACCAACACGGCGCTGCGCAACTTGCCGCTACCGACTGTGGCGGCTATGACGCGCCTGTTTAACGGCATCATGCGCACGGGGCACTTCCCTACTACATGGAAGGAAGGCCTGGTCATAATGCTCCCCAAGCCGGGCAAGAATGTCAAGAAGCCCGAGAGCTATCGGCCCATCACCCTCCTGAGCACCATGTCAAAGGTGTTCGAGAAGCTGCTGCTAGGAAGACTGCTGCCACATATCCAAGCTCGCCCGGAACAGTTCGGCTTCAGGCCAGAGCATTCGACGACGCTCCAGCTCACCAGGGTACTGAACGACATGACGGTCTGTCGGAATAAGAAAGAATACACCGTCGCAGTACTCCTGGACATGGAGAAGGCGTTCGACAGAGTATGGCACGAGGGGTTGCTGTACAAGCTGTCGACGTCCCCAGCTCCACGACGAATCACCCGCGTCGTGGCCTCGTTCCTACGGAGTCGCCACTACAGAGTGGTGGTGGAAGACGCCGTGTCAGAAGCCCGCCCCATCGAAGCCGGCGTCCCACAAGGTTCCTGTCTTTCACCCGCCTGCTACTCCCGATACACGGATGACATCCCAGTTGGCCATGGTGTACAGCTGGCCCTCTTCGCTGACGACGCAGCATACTATGCGTCGTCCTACAAAGCACCCCACGCCGCCGTCAAAATGCAACGCACGCTGGACACCCTGCCTAAATGGCTGGCCAAATGGAGGCTCTTCGTCAACGTCGGGAAGACGCAGGCGATGATCACCGGCCAGAGCAACCTGCCACCACCACTCCAACTCCAAGGGAAGGACATTGGGTGGCTGCACCAAGTGGAGTATCTGGGGGTCACCATAGACCGCCGGCTCACGATGAAGACCCACGTCGACAACGTCGTAAACCAGGTCCGGGCTGCACGGGCAAAACTTCGTCCACTCCTGGACTCCGGCCTACCCCTGCGGTCGAAGCTCGGGATCTATAAAACGTACATCAGGTCCCGCCTCACGTATGCCTCGCCGGCATGGTACGCCCTCTGCTCGGAGTCCAACAAGAAGAGACTCCGGGCCCAAGAAAACCTCTCCTTGCGTACCATCGTCGGCGCGCCTCGCTACGTGAGAAACGCAACGATCGCAAGGGACCTAGGATTGGAGACACTGGACAAGTTCGTCCAGAGGCTGGCAACGAACATGTTCGCACGAGCGGACGGCTCTCAACACCCGCTCGTGCGAGACCTGGCGCCATACCACGCGCGCCCGCCTGACCGTCGCCGCCTACCCCGAGACCTGGTTGCCGAGCCGGCAGCACCCCTGGATTGAGGCCACACAACCCGAAGAAGAACACCTCAGCCACCAAATGACCTGGCCGTAGTCACGGCCAGCGGAAGACTCCGCGGAAGGGGGCCATTGCCCCGGGACCGCAACCCCGCACCCTGGAAGGGGTGTGAGAAGATCACCAAGCCGAGCGAAATCATACTTACCTGGCGTAGGGGATACCGTGATCATGAAGGCGGTTCCCCCAGGGCGAGGCCTTTCCATTGCACTGCGGTCGGGCTGACCCCTGCGAATATCCCTAATGTGGATATCTCGGGCGCGTAATTTTTGGTAGTGGGGACTGCGTACGCGCTGTCCCCCCCATTTAAGTTGTCCTTATCAATCAATTTCGAAAACAATCAATTGTAGGTACTCATGGTGCAGTAAAATGATCAGAATTAGTCACATTTAGAAAGATTTCGTCACAAATGAATGACACTTACGCCAACTGCTGCTGCAGGCAGTAAATGAATGAAGCAATTTGTCTTATTCAATGTATAGTTATATAGTACACGAGGTTGTCAAGCTAAATATAAATACATTTTCCTTTTGACAAACCGAAAGAACAAAATTTAAAGAAGTATTTTTTTTAATAATCGGTCCGCGCTATAAAGGCGGTCCTTCGGTCTCAGCCTTTTTTTCACCTTTTCCACCAAAGACTGCAATGCTGACTGCGCTGTTTACGCGGTGCTGAGCTACACTGCACTTTCGGCCACCAACAGTGCTGTCGCGTGTTTCCGTAATATACAAGGCCATTACCCAGGGGTCTGTAAATTATCGCGTATACTTTGGAACGCAATATTTTCACTTACATCTTCCGAACTATACATCAGCATTACGCCGCAATCATGTATACTTTGGAATGGTCTACGCCAATTTTATGGTTCCGTTATGTATACTGCGCTATTGCCCAATGTTGTGTTGTTAAATAAATATTTAATGTGTATTTAAGTTTATATATCAGCGATTAATATCAGAGTTTAAGGGAAATATTAAATCGCACAACAAAAATACTGATTTTCACAGCAAATATCAGGGAAAACACTGCGGTAGCTTAGGTGAAGGGTAAAGGGGACGAGCGAAGTGAAGCCCCTTTATCTTTCGTGTTAGGTTGAACATATAAGAACAACAAAAAATACGTAATACAAACTTAAGGACAAATAAAATATTTAAAGTGTTTTTATTGAACCTTTTTTGCTGTGCAAATCAGTATTTTTGATGTGCTATTAAATAACACCTTTGATAGCGTGCGTAAGCGACACTGTATAGTTTGGAACTAAACTTTCGTACGCATTCATTACAAACTATACACGAGAAGTTCGCAAAATTCTTGTATATTTTGTAGTGGCAGATGTGAGTATCAGCATTCCGAAATATACACGAGCAGTACGTCATGGGATTGTAACGGCCTTGCATACAACGGAAATACGCAGTGCTGTCATTCATAATAGACAGCGGCAGTAATGCAATATTATTTATGCTATGAAAAATGTTCATATTTTCTAACATGTATTCAGTTCTTATTTGTGCTTATTTTATGGTAAGTACCTGATGTTTGTTGGGTATTCTTTAATATAAATGACGAAGACATTGTATTCGGGTCTAAAATCTTTAATCAGTGAGTCCTCTGTCAGAAAATATAATACATTGATAGCTATCAACACTTTCAACAGGCTACAAAACTTACGTGCACTTCCATCTCTTTAGATTACTTAGAACAATATAAAACTACTCTAAGTTACATAGCTTTACAGTACTCAGCGTTACTACAGCTGACTATAACAAGTTAAGTTAGCACTTGGTAATATCGAAGTAAGTCATGTCAGTATGCTATTAAGCTGACTGAATTAGAATAATATCATAGAAATGATTTTAATCCGTCGACCTTTTAGATAGAAGTGCTCACAATTTGGTAACTAACTAAGATGCAAGCACATAAAAAGACTAAAAAAACAGTAACACTTGTATTGAACTTAAATAAATATTTAATGATATAATCTTGAATTGTATAGCATTGGTAATGGTAACTTATTTGAATTTTCAACACAAAAGACCCATTTCCACAGACCAAGATTGCTGACTCATGGCTACGATAATGTTAAATAATTACATGTTATTATAGAAGTCATTTGTCAGTCATATGTATTATCGTTTTAACATTCAGTGTGAACGGGCCTTCAGTTGTAGTTACTTCTTATGCGAACTTCATTGAACACTCAAAATAAATGTTTTGTTATAACAATGATCTTTGTACTGTACATACAACACACTGATATATCTATTAAACTAAAAACAAACTCAAAACGAACAATTTGACTGCAAATTTCATCCCACACAACTTTTACCCTGTACGTTTAAAAGAGAAAAACATATTTTTTGTACATAGGCCGGATTTCAAATCAATTTACAACTACGCCGAAAATGTTAAAATAAATATGGATTGGTATGACAAATCTGTTTTATTTGATTCCAGACAGAACCAAAATGGCACCAAATGTAATTCCATCAAAAAGATCGGTATGTTGTATGGAAATATATTTATTTCCTATGATGGCACATTCATACTAACATGTTGTGCACTTAATTTCCCAAAGTGAATGCAATTTTATAATCTTATGTTTTTAATGGCCTTGATATCTTGTAGCGTTTTCCGCAGCCTGTTCAATGCCTTCTCCTGCCATTTCATTCAAATATTTTAATTGCAAAACATAATCGTAAATGCAGGAAAATTAAACATTAAAGAAATATCATAAATTTGGCAGATAGGGTGGTTCAAATACCTGTTATTTCGGCTTTTTTTTTTCAAAATACAGCCCCCACGAGCGAGAATAGGAGGGGTTAAAGTTTATATTTCCCCCCTAGATATTTTTTTTTTGGAAACTTTAGAACTATTTTGAATTTATTACATTTCCACCAGTATTTATTTAGCTTGACGTTTCAAATGTCCGGGTCCGGGATTTTTTTTCTTTAATTTTCCTGCACTATATGTAATGCACACAGTGTAATTATATTATTTTTTTAATGGGAGGCAGTTATTCACGTGCACCCAGGTACCTAGTGATAAGGAGCAACAAATCGACACTAAACATTTGCAGGTTCTCGAAAGAGACCGGTCCAAATACAGTGAGATTTCATTGCATTTTCGAAAACACACTGTAAAACATCCGCCATCAATTATGAATTTGATTGATTATTTCATGTTTAATTTGTACCGCATCACCAATATACAAAAGTTTAGGCCTTGTACAAAGCTTTCTTGATTATTTGCTAATATTAGATGCATTAGGTTTCAATATTAGTCTAAATTTTGAGTAAACACAAACGCAGGCAGAACAGAATGGCAAAACGTGTAAATTGCGCCTCTTCGGCTACATCAGAGACAAGTATAGCGGTGATTTTATTATATGTATATTCTTACCCAAGCGTGAAGCTCACAACCCATTCCGTTCCCAATTTGTATCATTTGTATAATTTAGTTTAAATATTAATTTATGAAATATGCGAAGTTTCCCTTGAGATCTACGTGAAAATAAGGAACTAAAGAAATGCAAAATAATATTTTTCATGTTCTTAACATTATGGCTCTGTTTCGCAATGTCCGGATAAGCGTGACAGTAGAATCATAAGTTTTGTACGAAAAATGCCACATAGGATTTGTAGGGACATTGTGGAACAGGCCGTAATAATATATAACAATACGCAATAATACATAACAAGGTCAATAACCCACATATTTTGTGATATCCTTTGATAATTATTCACAAGCTTAATTTCAGAATATAAGATTAACAAACGAAGATTACATAATGTATATCTACTCGATGTTAATATAAATAGCACTGTTAATGGCGCCAGCTAGATTCGCAGGTCATACTTTCAATTGAGTTGACTGTGCAGTGTGCATCCGTGGCACACACCGTGCGACTCGCGGTTATCGCGCGTGATACGTTTGAGAAAGTGTCATTGAGTCGCGAATTTTGACATTTAAATACGCTAAAATACGGGACGTGCTACGGATGCTGGGATGCGAAACAAGGAATCATGGTGGTAGATACATGCCCGTATCTTTCAGAGCGTTTAAACTTGCCTTATTGTTATTTAAATCGCAAAGTATTATGTTATCTTACATCAAAATATTTTACACGCACACGATAAATCTACAACTTTTATAGTTTCTGAGAGCTATCAATCCACTTTGTACACTAGATTTTTGTTTAGAATATTGTCATGGACTATCGCCGTTATTTACCTCACTGGTTATACCCAAATTGAGACAAAACTACGATACTAAAGGCGCCGTGCACACCTACGTGACGTGCTCGACATGCTTCTGACAAAAGGCCACTTTGCACGGCTTGCCCTTTTGTGTAACCGATCCTGCAATGCCCTGAGGTGGGCACGGCGCCAAAGAGCATAAAGACTTACTGTATAATGAACTGGCACAGACTACTGCTGGAACGAATGGGCCTTATACAAGGATGCCATCAGCCGCATTCAGCAATGGTCACCTTGGAGAAGCGAGTCCAACTACACGGCATCCAGCAAGGCAAGCGTAGGGAGGATGTCTTGGCATGTTTAATATTAAATGGCGTATATAAAATATCCCACGATGGCATGGGCGCATGGCATACTTTAAATAACCCATGCGTTTTTTTATGAGCATGATTCAGATGATAAGTCATAAAGGCAAGGTGAGTCTCTGTACAATTCGAGAAGTTTCGTCTATGTTCACTATTAGCTCGAGCCATTTTGTGTACAGAGCGATGTGTGCGTCTGCGCGCGCCGCCTGCAGCTGCAGAAGCACGACGATTGTTCGTGGCTGACAGCAAGCGACTACACTGCAGTTCACTGCACCCGACCAATGCGGCTGCCAGCTTGCTGACAACGCATGCATGCCTCCCTGCCAAGGGCGTTTAAAGGTCATACGAAGTTTGGCTGGAAGCCAACGCGTACTCCACTGCTGTAATCGGAATTAGCGAGAGACAGAGACATCATCATGACTTTTGAGGGTCCGTCAATCGAGAAGCATAGAATCAAAAGACACTAAAACGCCTATAAAATTTTCTTCGGTTTCGGACTTTTTTACCAATGTATAAGGTTGAAAATTAAAACACCCACTTAGCTGCATTTGATTATTTCTATACCCCTCTCCCTGAGATCGTTTGTACATACTGGCCTAAGAGTGAAGATATGCAATGAACTACATAGAGGCTTAAATGCGTAACAATTTCTATACAGAGCGATGGTAAAGCAATAATAGTTTATGGGACTGAAACATAATGGAGGGTGTTCAGGCTTCTCGGCACCTAATGACCTCGTAGGGGCCCATCAGCTACGAGGTAGCGTAACGATCAGTTGCCAAGAAGTGTGAACGTCGGCGATTCACCGAGCTGAAGTAATTGGGGTCGATCTAACCTGGTCTGTGCTTCGGTCCCGTCAACCTCCTGTCTCTCTGCAAGGCCCGGGTGCACCCTAGGCTCTTCTTGGTAGACAGGTTCTTCAGCCAACCTCCTATGACTGGCGGGCCAGCTTCAATGAGCACAGTGTTCCAACACAGGTTATGTTACGTGGTAAAAACCAATCGGCCACGTAAATGCGAACTTTATCTGGTTCGGGGAACCACAACACACTCAGCTATATAGACAATCCTGAGGGAAACCCGAATACATTCCAGATGGCCTGCGATTTAATTTCAATACCCTAACCAAAACGCGTTTACATTGCGAGGGCTTTCGTCCGTCAGTTGTCAAACTGCCAGGTTGGCAGCTAACGTCAAATTCAAAATGGCCGTTCAGAAACCATCGATCGAATATCTTTTGGAATCGAACAATCACCCGCCCGGACAGGCACCCACCTGTCCCCTAATCTACGGGCAGCCGAGACAACGTTGCTACCGCTCGTTTTAGAACCGAGCCTCCTACTAGAACCTCTGCAGACCGGGGGGTCCCGTCCTTGCCAGGGAACAAGTTAACAATGCGCCCCCTGCGCCAACGTAGTGGCGGTAGGTTAGCATCCTTAACCAGAACGAGGTCACCAACACTAGGGGGGCTAGTTTTGTCAGTCCACTTAAGGCGCTGTTGTAAGATATGCAGATACTCGAGCGACCAACGCTTCCAGAAATTCTGAGTAAACTGCTGCAACATCTGATACCTTGACAACCGATACAATTTCACTGCCTCGAAGGGGTGCTCGGGCAACGCGTTAAGTGGCTGTCCTATCAAGAAATGGCCTGGGGTCAGAGCCTCCAGGTCATTTGGATCCGAGCTGAGCGGACACAACGGTCGCGAATTGAGAACGGCCTCGATCTTACAAAACAATGTCGCGAGCTCCTCAAAAGTCAGCGCGGTCTGACCTACTATACGCCCCAAGTGCGTCTTAGCTGACTTAACTACGGCCTCAAAAATCCCACCCCAGTGGGGGCAAATCGGTGGGCTGAAGGTCCACTGTATACCCCGACGGGAGAGGGCCGTTCCAATATCCACTTTATTTACATTCAAAAAGTTGACTATCTCTCGTAAGTATCGTTCCGCACCGACGTAGTTAGTGCCGTTATCAGAGCGGATCAAAGTTGGAAGTCCCCTTCGAGAAACAAACCTATCCAAACAAGCAATGAAAGCCTCTGTCGAGAGATCAGCAACGAGCTCGAGATGTACCACCTTGGTGGATAAACAAACAAACACACATAGGTACGCCTTGTATTGCTTAGCGGTACGCAATCGTGAACTCTTCACCATAAACGGTCCTGCAAAATCCGTACCAACACCTGAAAACGGTCTGACCTCATTCACACGATCAGGGGGCAAGTCCCCCATGAGAGGTTGCATCGTGGCAGCCTTAAGTCGATAACAAGGCATGCACCGAAACACGATGTTCCGTATGACACGGCGGGCAGATAAGATCCAAAACTCCCGCTGGAGCGTGGCCAACAACGCGTTACAGCCGGCATGCGCGTTTTTAATATGACGATCAGTCACCAGCAATTCAACTAACTGTCCCCCCTTAGGGAGCAGAAGTGGGTGACGAGCCGAATACGACAGATTCGCATTGCGCAATCTCCCTCCTACCCGAAGTAACCCGGTCGAATCAACAAAGGGGTTGAGACGCGCGACGGCTCCCTTCAATTTCGAACGTCCACTTCGTATAATCTCCAATTCTGCCCCAAACTTCGAGGACTGTACCAACCGGACCAAATTCAACAGCGACTCGTTTCGCTCTGCCGGAGTCAGAATAGGGTTCAACGTTCGCTGATCGCGAGGAGTACGACAATTTCGAGCGAATCTCCTAATCCAAGTGGACACGTTTATCAACTTGTCAAGTGAGCTATACCGGTCCAGCAGAAACCCGGCGTCAGGGTCCTCAGCCTTCTGGGTAACATGCACGGCCGCTCTGGGGCCATGATCCGAAGATACTACTACATGGCTGTGGGGCCAGTCCGATTCTCTCTTGGCAAGCCAGGGTGGTCCCCACCACAAATGGTGTCTAACGAGTTCAGGAGCCCGACATCCCCTGGATGCACAATCAGACGGGTTCAATTCTCCTGGTACATGTCTCCAGGTCAGTGGGACCTCAGACGACACAATCTGGGAGACACGGTTCGCAACAAAAACCTCTAAGTTATGGACCGAAGCCTTCAGCCAGCACAAAACAATTTGGCTGTCCGTCCACGCGTACACCGTATCCTCCAAAACCACTGACCCACGCAACACTGTTAGAGTGTGATTCAAAAGTTTGGTCAAAAGAGCAGCCCCGGACAGTTCCAGTTTTGAAATCGTCATCCTTGTCCGAATAGGCGCTACCTTGCTTTTTGCCAAAACCAAACGCACGTCGACCTCCCCGGTGGAGGTGACGGTTCGCAAATAAACCGCTGCCGCAAACCCTCGTTCAGAGGCATCACAAAACCCGTGAAGGGTTGCCCTGTAATCCCCAGCAGGGACCAATTTCCTCGGCAGCGATACATTATTTATGTCCGATAGCGAGGTGAACATTCGCGTCCAATCAGTCAACAAATCACCTGAGAGGTGGGTGTCCCAGGTCAACTGAGCCGCCCATAGCCTTTGCATAAAACATTTGAGAGCAAAGGTGACTGGAGAAATCCATCCATTCGGGTCGAACGTTCTCGCAATCGTTGACAGTACTGACCGCTTCGTCCAGGCCTTCGGTGTTTCTAAAACCACCCGATAGGTAAACTCATCATGGACGGGCCGGTACTGAATTCCAAGTACTGACAACATGTTAGGGTTGTCAGGATTCTCAAAAACGTGCGGGTCTTGTTGAAACTCATCTGGGAGACCAGCCATCAACTCAGGGGAGCTGGACATCCACTTACGTAGTTCATAGCCGCCTCGTTCCAGCAATTGAATGAGCTCGTCACGTCGGTCCAGAGCTTCCTCTACACTGGCTGCCCCTGTGCAGACGTCATCGACGTACAAATCTTGCTCCAGGATAGCGGCGGCTCTAAGATAGCTCACACGGTCACGCGACGCCAACTCCCGCAGGGTACGCATCGCCAAATACGGGCTAGACCGTAACCCATACGTGTTCGTGTTTAACTCATAGACCTTGACTGGCTCGGCCGTGGACTCACGCCAAAGTATCAACTGATACCTTCTGTCAGCCGGATGAATTACCGTTTGCCTAAACATCATCCGAATGTCTGCGACAAATACAATCTGGTGCCTCCGAAAGCTCGTGAGAATATCCGAAATATCACGACTCAACTTGGGTCCCGAATGTAGACACTGATTCAGGGACATCCCGTTCGAGGTAGGTGCTGACCCATCAAAAACAACTCGAGTCTTGCCGGTAGGGGTTCGTAGGACAGCATGGTGTGGAAGGAAACAATGATCCTCAGATCTCCAGTCCACACCCGATACCGACATGTGTCCTAACGACTCATACTCCCTCATGAAATCGACGTATTTTTGTTTAAATACGGCGTCCCTTGACATCCTACGCTCCATCGACATCAATCTCGTCTCAGCCATCTTCCTAGATTCTCCTAGTGGCGGTCGATCGGCCCTGAAAGGCAGTCGAGTTACAAAACGACCAGAACGAAGGCGACCAGTACTATTCTGGTAAAACAACTCGCACTCTTCTTCGTCTGCGTCGACTCGACGAACGGTGGGAGGTTCCTCTATCTCCCAGAAACGTTGGATAACGTCTGACAACGCTGAGCCAATAAGTATGCCATCTGACTCGGCAGGCCTAACCATTGGCAATGCCGGACCCATGATCACGTGACCAAACTTAGTATCCACAGCAATCAACCCGTCCGGCTGAAGAACTCGCCGATCCGACAACAGAAACCTACCCAGAACGTCTGCTCCCAGTAGCAGGTCGACCGGGGCTGGAGTGTCAAAATCGGGATCCGCCAACTTGAGTCCTGATGTCAGGAATCGAACGGCCGGATTCAACTTCACCAAGGGGTGTCTGCCCATGACATGCGTCATTACTAAAGCTTGCACGGATGTTTTTGTCAAAATGTCATAACGTGGAGAGAACGTGATCACCGATTGACCAACTACATTCGTAACCGTAACATTCCCCACGCCCCGTATTGATTTATTATACCTATTTACCTTGAGGCCCAACCATTTTGCTAAATCATTCGATACAATGCAGCCCTGAGCTCCAGAATCTAATAGGGCGCGAACGTATGTTGGGTTGCCCGCCAAATCCCAAACAAGCACAGAGGCGATCGGTAACACCACCGTCTCCGGTTGGGGGGCAACAAATGGTTGGGCCGCAAATTCCTAGCGAGGACCCCCGGGGCACCACTGTGCCTGTAACTGATCAGGTATGCAGCTATACGCCAGAGGGTCCCATTGTACAAATGGCCCACGTGCCGGTTCCATTCCCAACCTACGATTCCCCGTAAAGGGGGGTGGGCGTGAATTCAACCGTGGCCGCTCCATGAGCGGGGGGGACATCACATGTGACCGACGAGGACGAGGCGACGAGCGGGGCGACAACTGAGGCGGCGTCCGAACCGCACCCGCATAGCTCGAAGGTGTCCCATGCCACCCGCCCGTTACGGCCTGCTCAACACACCCAATGTCCCGCTGGGTCGGATGCTGAGTCGCAACCGAAAACTCAGGGCCCCCCATGTAATGGTCCTGAGTGCGGCCCTGCACCCTGGTACTGCCCTGTGCACGTGGGGACGTTGGCCCCTGAGTTGCGCTCCGAGTCGCAAATGAATTCTCAGGGCCCCATGCCGTGTCACCCTGGGTACGGCCCTGTGGAGGGTGTTGGCCGGACCGGTTCATGCACAACAGATTGTTGTGGGCCCCACCACAATATCCGCACATTTTTGTGCGCGTGCAGTCCCTAGCCATGTGTGGCCCGAGGCACAGGAAACACCAGCTCCGCTGCTTGGCCATCCGGCGCCGTCCCTGAACCCTAAGTTCCCCGAACTTATTGCAATTGGCCACAGCATGGCCAATCTGCCTACAACATGGGCAGGTCTCACCATGTGGGGTCAATTCACTCACAGTCCCATACGACTGCCGGTTGGTGCGGTCCTTCCTCGTCGGAGGGCCCCTACTCACAGCGCTCCCGGCAGCTCTCTGTGGCTCCGAAGGATGGGTGACCGTCAACCCCAAATTCTCTGCCCGTCGAGCCTCCTCTTCCAAGAATCCGACCAAGTCGGAGAAGGCGGGCAGGTCCTCGGCCGACCTCCCGTGAGACTGTTCGAAACGAGTCTGCACGTCAGCGGGTAGGCGGGAAAGTACAATGTACAACAGTAGGTACGACCATTCACCAACCGGAAGTCCAAGATTCTCTAGAGCCTTGGTGACGGACAACAATGGGTTCAAAACCTCCGTCTGTATGGCCCCGACCTTGTTCACAACCGGGATACTAAACAAACGGTTCAGTTGGGCATCGGCCAACCTTTGGTTTGTTATGGTAACGTCTGACCAACAATTGCCTGGCCGTTTCATAGTTACCCTCCGTAACTGTCAAATGAGCGACCAGCTCCCTAGGTTCACCCCTCAATGCTGCCACCAGCTGAGCCATCTTGACAGACTTGGTAATGTCCGATCGCATGTGCACCAAACTGTCGAACAGATTGATGAAGCTCATCCATTCACCGGACACGCCGTCAAAAGTAGGCATAGTTATGGCAGGTAACCTGGACCCCGATCCCTGAAGCGGCAGAGGTGCTTTAATGTCACTACCATGGCTGGACTCGCGCTGTCTACGTATGTCCGCAGCCTTCTGCGTGATAGCAGCTGCCATCTCCATACATTGGTCGACATCCCCTATCAACCGTGACAGCCTGTCAGGTGCGCAACCATCAACTGATTCCGCCTGCGCGGACAATTCGAGCACCCTATTGTAACGTTCCTTAACGTCCATAGACCGCTCCAATACCACATCATGCCTATCTAAACGGTCTATCAGACCGTGTGCGGAGGAAAACCATCTGAGTTCCTTAGAAACACCCTTCTGGATTTCAGATAACGACATGATCGGAACGTAAGGTGGTAACGAAGGTAGGTTACTAATATTAAAAAATAACAAATCATAAGCTTTTTAAATGGTGGCATCGTTTGCTTTGAGCGAACCATATGTGTTTTTAAAACTATTAGTAACACAATATGACAGAACAATGAAGAAAATATGCGTGACTAGACAAGATCAGCTCGGGAATAAAAATATATAGGGGTTGGCAATGAATCTTTCACCCACGACATATAAAACTATCTACATTTTTAAGTGTATATTCACACCGAATATTTGGTATTTCGGCCAAGGACGTGGCCGGCTATTCGGTACTCGGAAAAATCACTATTCATTGTATCTCTTATTTAAACTGTATATATCGGCTGGCAATAAGTTCGGTAACTTTGGCCAGCTAACTAATTAGCTGGCCAAAGTGCCATTGAATGTCCACTCGCACGCCATGCCCTAGCCCCTAACGGCAGACTTACACGGCTTGCAGTCTAGTGACAGTAGAGTGTTCGAAGTTCCCCTCGTCGACGAACGCTCGCTGGAAGTCCATCGACGTGTCGCCGTCGGCGGTCGGGGTGACTTGCTCGCTGGAATCGGATACCAAGATATTAGGGGCAGTAGCTCCAGTATCTATGAAGGCATCTCAAATCAAATCAAATCAAAATCAAAATGTTTATTATCCAAAAACACAATTGTACAGTAGTTTTTACGGTAGCTCCCACACTAGGCGCAGCCTGTGTCGTGGGCGCTTGTAGGCAGAATTACCATTTGATTGGCAGTTTGTGTAAATTCGCACACAATTTTATAAAACAAAAGCAATTAAACTTACACTTACGAGAAATACAATTTTATAAAAAATAAAATTTATGAAAAAGAGAAAAAAAAAAGTAGTCAGTTACTGTTCTTAATAGGCGTATTTTGTGATATCATAATATTTTTTAATAACATCAAAGTATTTGGAATGTAGATTATGAAGTATAAATTTTTATAGTATAGTAAAAAGTATATAAGTATAATACATATTTGTAATATATATAAATATATAAGTATATAATGTAGACGTAGTGTTAGTTACCTTAATATTTTAATGGACATTTTGAAGGATAGTAGTCGCCTTCAGAGCATATTTTGATTGCGATTGCCATAGAAGAACCATACAGGTAGGTATACCCAAGAAGCCGAAGGACGAATTCACGATTCGTTATCTTATCACGCCTGTGTAAGAATGTAAATCACACTCTCTCTTTATAACATGGCGTGATGACCAGTGATAGGAATAGGTAGGGCTTATTAACCTAAACTTCAAGGAACAGAAGCGTAAAGTGGAGTCGTTAGAGCTTTTATTTTTTGGGACAATAATTTGTCCAAGTTTTGGGGCAAAGTTTGAACGCATTAAAATAAATCTCGTAGCGTGCTAAGATATTTTTGAGAGAATATGTAATAAATTTACAGTAAAATGATAAAATTATATTTCGTATTTTTTCTGTCAATATTGATAATAAGGTGAAATTAATTTTTTGGCTAATCGGTAAAGAGAAAATATTTTTACAGATATCATTGTTATAGCAAGAAACGTGACACAAACATAAAAAATAAGTGTGTAAAAAACAGTGAGGCACCCGGTGCCGCCAACCGCGCGTCCGCCCGCCCCGTCGGCGACCACGTCGCGAGTGCCCGCCCGCCCCACGCGCTCCGCCGCTGCGCCCGCGATAGTGCCCGCCCGCCCTACGCGCCCCGCCGCCGCGCCCGCGAACCCGCCCACCGCCGCGACTGTGCCCGCCCGCCCTACGCGTCCCGCCGCTGTGCCTGCGAACCCGCACGCCGCCGAACCCGCGAAAGGGCCCGCCCGCCCAATGCCGCCCGCCCGCCCAACGCCGCCTGCCGCTGCCGCCGCCCAAACCGCAGCCGCGATCGCCACCACCACCGCCGCCCCATCGGGAGGCGCTGCGCCACAGCAGCCCCGCCAACCGCGCTATCCGCCCCTTATTGTGGAGGTCCTTCCCAATTGGGCCGACCACTTCAGGGCGATAGCCAGCGAGCTCGGCCGGGCTCCCAGCGCGCGCGCCTACCAAAAGGGTGTGCGCTTCACCCCCACGGCCGAAGACGAGTACCGGCTTGTACAGCGCTATCTGTGCAGGCTGGAGAAGGACCACGGAGTTCGGTGGTTCTCTTACTCGCTGCCGGCCGACAAGACCCAGAAGGTGGCGATCCGCGGGCTGCCTTCCAACACCACGCCGGAAGAGATCGTCGCGGCACTTGCAGAACTCGGTGTGGAGGCCGAGTACTGCAAGCAGATCCGGGCGCGCAGGGGGCGCCCCGTTTGCATCTTCTACGCGTCCCTGCGGAAGAATCCCGACCGTGCCCCCGGTGCAGTATATGAGATCTCAGAGCTCATGTTCATGCCGGGGGTGAAGATCGAGGCTTGGCGCTCCAAGCAGGGCCCGGCCCAATGCCACAGGTGCCAACAGTTCCGGCACTCGTCGCATATGTGCCACCGCCCCCTGGCGTGCGTGCGTTGCGGCGGTCCCCACTCGGCGCGGGAGTGCCCCCGCCCGAAAGACCAGCCGCCGACGTGCGCCAACTGCGGTGACCCGCACACGGCCAATAACGCGACGTGCCCCGTGTTCCGCCAGGAGGCGCGGAACAAGAAGGCCGGCACTGTGGCGCTCACTAATGCGCCTGGGCCCAAGAAGATGCAGCCCCCCCCTCCGCCACGTCCTGATCTGCAGGAATAAACGGCGCCCGCCTCGCTTATGGCGCAGGCGAACGACGGAGTCCCCAGGCAGAAGACGAAGCGGGGGGGGAAGAAGAAGAAGGCGACGGCTCCACCTGCCGCCGGCGCCGCGGCGGCTACTCTCGCCGCTAGCGAGACTGCGGCCGCCGCTGGCGCCGCCACTCCAGCTGCGGCGATAGGGCAGCAGGACTTGGGGCACCTCACAGCCCTGCTCGCCCTTCTCAGCGACCCCACTGCCCTGGGCAGACTCACCGCTCTGCTCCGCAATGCATGAGCCGCTCAGGGTCGTCCACTGGAACGCGCAGTCGCTGACAGGGAAGAAGCGGCTGCTCCACGTGTTCCTGTGGGACTACCGCGTCGACGTGATGCTCATCAGCGAGACATTCCTAGCCGAAAGCGACAAGCTGTCGCTGCCCGGCTACTTCGTCTACCGCAAGGACGAGAAGTCCACCAGCGGCCGGGCCTTTCGAGGCTTGGCAGTCATCGTCGGCAGGAAAATCGTCCACCAGCTCGTTGACGCCCAGGAGTATACATCCCTGTATACTTTGGGCGTCGACCTCCAGGTCGCCGGCCAGGTGCTGCGACTGTACGCCGTGTACAAGCCCCCCAGTACCCCAATCCGCACCTCTGAACTACGGGGGTTGCTGCAATCGCCGCATCCGACACTCGTCGCTGGCGACCTCAACGCCAAGCACACCGTCTGGAACTCCACCAGGGTGTGCCCAGCTGGACGCGCCATCCTTGCCGACTCCTTGAGCCACAACTACGATGTCATCGGTCCCGACGAGCCCACCCACTTCGATTCGCGGGCCGGTTGGGACACCATCGACGTCGTAGTCGTCAGAGGTCTCCGGACTCCGCCGAGCCAGGAGGTTCTCCCTGACCTCCCATCGGACCACAGGCCAGTACTTCTCGTCCTGGTGGACCTGCCCACCCGGGTCTCTCCGCCAGCATCACGCCGACGCTACCAGTGGGGGGCCTTCACCGCCGCCCTCGACCAGTCTTCGACCACATGTCCAGTCAACCAGCTGGAAGACGTTGACCGCCTGGCATCGCTGCTAACCACCCAGATCCGAGACGCGCTCGACCTATCATCGCACACCGTTGCTCGCGGGGGGAAGCCCAATCCTCTTCCTGCTGAGCTACGCGCACTCATCCGCGATAAGCGCGCTCTCCGGAAGCAGTGGCAGCAAACCCGCTGCCCAACGATGAAGACCAGGCTCAACGCCATGACGGCAGAGCTGAAGCGCCGACTTGATCTCCACGCCGAAGAATCTTGGGAACGCCACGTCGAGTCCATGGGCGACCACGTCCCCTCCGTGCATCGCCTATGCCGGGATTTGTCGACTACTCCAACTCCCGTCCGACCAATCCTGGGCAGCGACGGCCTACCAAGATTTCGAGCCCAAGACCGTGCGGAGATCTTCGCCGAATGCCTCGAGAAGCAGTTCAAGCCGAACCCTACGGATGATGTGGAGCACGTCGCAACAGTCGAGAGACACCTGCGAGAGTACTTCGCCTCGCCGATAGCTCCCGAAGAGGACCCCACCGTCGTCACGCCCGGCCAGATCATGCGTGCATTCAGACGTACCAAGCCCAGGAAAGCCCCGGGCGCAGACCGCATACCTAACATGGCGCTGCTACATTTGCCGCCACGTACTGTGGCGGCCGTTACGCGCCTGTTTAACGGTATCTTGCGCACGGGCCACTTCCCAACCCAATGGAAGGAGGGCTTGGTCATCATGTTGCCCAAGCCGGGCAAGGACTCCAAGCTGCCTGAGAGCTATCGGCCGATAACTCTACTGAGTACCATCTCAAAGGTGTTTGAGAAACTCCTGCTGGCGAAGCTACTGCCCCACATCCAGCCGCGCCCAGAACAGTTCGGCTTCAGGCCCGAGCATTCTACGACGCTTCAGCTCACCAGAGTACTGAATGACATGACGGTTTGTTTAAACAAGAAGGAATACACTGTCGCAGTACTCCTGGACATGGAGAAGGCGTTTGACAGAGTATGGCACGAGGGGTTGCTGTACAAATTGTCGACGTCTCCAGCCCCAAGAAGACTGGTCCAGATCATCGCCTCCTTCCTGAAGAATCGCCGCTTCCGAGTGATGGTGGAAGACGCCGTCTCCGAGGAACACTTCGTTGCAGCCGGCGTCCCTCAGGGGTCCTGCCTGTCTCCAGCCTGTTACTCCCAATATACGGACGACATCTCCGTCGGGCCGGGTGCCCAGCTGGCACTCTTCGCCGACGACGCTGCCTACTACGCGTCGTCGATCCAGGCACGGCACGCTGCCGTCAAACTGCAGCGCACCCTGGACATCTTGCCCGACTGGCTCGCCAAGTGGCGGTTGTCCGTCAACGTTGGGAAGACGCAGGCGCTCATCACAGGCCAGTCCCCCCTTCCACCACTACTCCAGCTCCAAGGACAGGACATCGCGTGGTCTCCGCAGGTGAAGTACCTGGGAGTGACCATCGATCGCCGGCTCACCATGAAGCAACATGTCGACAACGTCGTCAACCAGGTCAAGGTGGCACGCGCCAAGCTGCGTCCACTTCTCGACTCCAGCCTCCCTCTGAGGGCAAAGCTCGGGATCTACAAGTGCTACGTGAGATCCCGCCTCACCTACGCGGCCCCGGCATGGTACGCCCTGTGCTCGGAGACGAACAAACGGAGACTCCGAGCCCAAGAGAACCTCTCTTTGCGTACCATCGTCGACGCCCTACCTCAGATGGGAACCAGTGGACCAGTTTGTCCAGAGGCTGGCGAAGGGCATGTTCGCGCGTGCGGATAGCTCACAACATCCGCATATCCGCGACATGGCGCCGTACCACGCGCGCCCGCCCGACCGCCGCCGCCTGCCACGCGACCTGGTTGCCTAGCCGGCGATCATCCAACGGAACACCCCTCGTGAGAAGATCTCCAACGACCGCGAGGGCCCCCCGATGACCTGTCCATAGGAGTGGACAGAGGCGCTTCCTCAGGAAGAGATCCGATGATCTGACCCTGACTCCCCACGCCCCAGAATGGGTGCGTGAGATGAATACTTGATTGATTGCGAAATCATACTTACCTGGCGTAGGGGATACCGTGATCGTGAAGGCGGTTCCCCCAGGGCGAGGCCTTTCCATTGCACTGCGGTCGGGCTGACCCCTGCGAATATCCCTAATGTGGATATCTCGGGCGCGTAATTTTTGGTAGTGGGGACTGCGAACGCGCTGTCCCCCCCATATAAGTTATCATTATCTATCACTTTCGATAACAATCATTTGTACTCATTGTGCAGTAAAATGATCAGAATTATCACATTTAGAAAGATTTCGTGATTTCGTCACAAATGAATGACTCTTGCGCCAACTGCTGCTGCAGGCAGTAAATGAATGAAGCAATTTGTCTTATTCAATGTATAGTTATATACACGAGGTTTTCACTAAAGCTAAATATAAATACATTTTCCTTTTGACAAACCGAAAGAACAAAATTTAAAGAAGTATTTTTTTTAATTAATCGGTCATCGCTATAAAGGCGGTCCTTCGGTCTCGGCCTTTTTTTCAGCTTTTCCACCAAAGACTGACCGCGCTGATTAGGCGGTGCTGAGCTACACTGCAATTTCGGCCACCAACAGTGCTGTCGCATATTTCCGTAATATACAAGGCCCAGGGGTCTGTAAATTATCGCGTATACCTACTTTGGAACGCAATATTTTCACTTACGTCTTCCGAACTATACATCAGCATTACGCCGCAATCGTGTATACTTCGGAATGGTCTACGCCAATTTTATGGTTCCGTTATGTATACTGCGCTATTGCCCAATGTCGTGTTATTAAATAAATATTTAATGTGTATTTAAGTTTATATATCAGCGATTAATATCAGAGTTTAAGGGAAATATAAAACCGCACATCAAAAATACTGATTTTCACAGCAAATATCAGGGAAAACACTGCGGTAGCTTAGGTGAAGGGTAAAGGGGACGAGCAAAGCGAAGCCCCTTTATCTTTCGTGTTAGGTTCAACGTGTAAGAACAACAAAAAATACGTAATACAAACTTAAGGACAAATAAAATATTTAAAGTGTCTTTATTGAACCTTTTTTTTGCTGTGCAAATCAGTATTTTTGATCTGCTATTAAATAATACCTTTGATAGCGTGCGTAAGAGACACTGTATAGTTTGGAACTAAACTTTCTTACGCATTCATTACAAACTCTACACGAGTAGTTCGCAAAATTCTTGTATATTTTGTAGTTGCAGATGTGAGTATCAGCATTCCGAAAGCAGTACGTTATGGGAGCGTAATGGCCTAGTATACAACGGAAGTACGCAGTGCTGACAGCAATGCTGTCATTATAGACAGCGGCAGTAATGCAATATTATTTATGCTATGAAAAATGTTCATATTTCCTAACATGTATTCAGTTCTTATTTGTGCTTATTTTATGGTAAGTACCTGATGTTTGTTGGGTATTCTTTAATATAAATGACGAAGACATTGTATTCGGGTCTATAATCTTTAATCAGTGAGTTCTCTGTCAAAAAATATAATACATTGATAGCTATCAACACTTTCAAAAACACTTACAAAATTTAGAAAGTGCAGTTCCATCACTTTAGATTACTTAGAACAATGTAAAACTACTCTAAGTTACATAGCTAAAGCTATACAGTACTCAGCGTTACTACAGCTGACTATAACAAGGTAAGTTAGCACTTGGTAATATCGATGTAAGTCAAGTCTGTATGCTATTAAGCTGACTGAATTAGAATAATATCATAGAAATGATTTTATGTCCGTCGACCTTTTGAATTATGTTAAGATAGAAGTGCTCACCATTTGCTAACTAACTTGGTAGATGCAAGCACATAAAAAGACTAAAAAAACAGTTACACTTGTATTGAACTTAAATAAATATTTTATGGTATAATCTTGAATTGTATAGCATTGGTAATGGTAACATGGTAACTTATCTGAATTTTTAACACAAAAGACCCATTTCCACAGACCAAGATTGCTGACTCATGGCTACGATAATGTTAAATACATGTTATTATAGAGGTTATTTGTCAGTCATGTGTGTTAATATTATCATTTTAACGTTGTGAGTGAACGGGCCCTAAGTTGTGTTATTCTAATGCCAACTTCATTGAACACTTAAAAATAAATGTTTTTTTTTATAACAATGATCGCTGTACTGTACATACAACACACTGATAATCTATTAAACTAAAAACAAACTCAAAACGAACAATTTAACTGCAAATTTCATCCAACACAACTTTTACCCTGTACGTTTAAAAGAGAAAAACATATTTTTTTATATAGGGCGAATTTTAAATCAGTTTACAATTACGCCGAAAATTTTAAATATAAATATGTCTTGGTATGACAAATCTGTTTTTATTGATTCCAGACAAAAATGTTGTATGAAAATATATTTGTTTTCCTATGATGGCACATTCATGTTGTGCACTTAATTCCCAAAGTGAATGCGGTTTTATAATCTCATGATTTTCAATGGCCTTGATATCCTGTAACGTTTTCCGCAGCTTGTTCACTGCCTTCTCCTGCCCCATTTTCTTCAAATATTTTAATTTGAAAACATAATCGTAGATGCAGGAAAATTTAACTTTGACTTGGATGTAGAATATACACTATTCTAGAATCAGAAATTTGGCAGATAGCGTGTTTAAAGACCTGTTATTTGAGCAATATTTTTTTCAAAATTCAGCCCCCACAAGCGGGAATAGGAGGGGTTAGAGTTTATTTTATCCCACTAGATGTTTTTTGGGAACTTTAGCTTAGAACTATTTTTAACATTTCCACCAATATTTATTTAGCTTGACGTTTCAAATGTCCGGCTCCGGGATTTTTTTTCTTTAATTTTACTGCACTATATGTAATGACCACAGTGTAATTATATCCTTTTTTAATGGAAGGCAGTTATTCACGTCCACCCGGGTAGTGCTAAGGAGTACCAAATCTACACTGACTAAACATTTGCAGGTTCTCGAAAGAGACCGGTCCAAATACAGTGAAATGTATAAGACACGTGACATTTGCGAAATTAACCTAGTTGTTAAGAATCTGCTTGATCATTATCTCATGGTAAATTTGCACCGCATCAGTGCCCATATACAAAAGTTTAGGCCTTGTACAAAGCTTACTGATTATTTGCTAATATTAGATGCATTAGGTTTCAATATTCTTCATGAATATAAAGTTTAAATATGTTTTTTTATGAAATAAGCTAAGTTTCCCTTGAGATCTACGTTAAAATAAGGAACTAAAGAAATGCCAAATAATATTTTTTTATGTTTTGAATAACATGGCTCTGTTTCGCAATGTCCGGATAAGCGTGACAGAAGAATCATAAATTTTGTGAAGAATCTAAATGTCACATAGGATTTGTAGGGAAGTTTTGCACAGAGATAGTTTATGAGATGAGCTAAGTTAAAATCTAGAATACTTTTTATCCGACTTCACTAGAAGGGGGGTAACGTTATCTCGGTAAATGATAATTCCTAGGAACACGCAGATGAAGCAGGGCATCAGCTGGTTCTGTATAATCTTTAGAGTGCAAGTTCTACCACAGTCACACCGCATTCCAGTGCGTTTCAATGTCATTTTCCATTCCGGATCACCGACCACTTTCAACTCCTATGACAGCGCCGCGCCCCCTACATAGATTTCAACAGTAAAACTGAACTTCCATCGAGTGCCACCAGATGTCACTATCCAGTTCCCTACATCGCGCTGTTGAGATTTTCTCGATGACAATGACTACCGCGGGGTGCTGTAGCGTAATCATACTTACCTGGCGTAGGGGATACCGTGATCATGAAGGCGGTTCCCCCAGGGCGAGGCCTTTCCATTGCACTGCGGTCGGGCTGACCCCTGCGAATATCCCTAATGTGGATATCTCGGGCGCGTAATTTTTGGTAGTGGGGACTGCGTACGCGCTGTCCCCCCCATTTAAGTTTTCCTTATCAATCAATCTCGAAAACAATCAATTGTGTACTCATGGTGCAGTAAAATGATCAGAATTAGTCACATTTAGAAAGATTTCGTCACAAATGAATGACACTTACGCCAACTGCTGCTGCAGGCAGTAAATTAATGAAGCAATTTATCTTATTCAATGTATAGTTATATAGTACACGAGGTTTTCACTTAAGCTAAATACAATACATTTTTGAACAGCATTACGCCGCAATCATGTATACTTTGGAATGGTCTACGCCAATTTTATGGTTCCGTTATGTATACTGCGCTATTGCCCAATGTTGTGTTATTAAATAAATATTTAATGTGTATTTAAGTTTATATATCAGCGATTAATATCAGAGTTTAAGGGAAATATTAAACCGCACATCAAAAATACTGATTTTCACAGCAAATATCAGGGAAAACACTGCGGTAGCTTAGGTGAAGGGTAAAGGGGACGAGCGAAGTGAAGCCCCTTTATCTTTCGTGTTAGGTTGAACATATAAGAACAACAAAAAATACGTAATACAAACTTAAGGACAAATAAAATATTTAAAGTGTTTTTATTGAACCTTTTTTGCTGTGCAAATCAGTATTTTTGATGTGCTATTAAATAACACCTTTGATAGCGTGCGTAAGAGACACTGTATAGTTTGGAACTAAACTTTCGTACGCATTCATTACAAACTATACACGAGTAGTTCGCAAAATTCTTGTATATTTTGTAGTGGCAGATGTGAGTATCAGCATTCCGAAATATACACGAGCAGTACGTCATGGGATTGTAATGGCCTTGCATACAACGGAAATACGCAGTGCTGTCATTCATTATAGACCGCGGCAGTAATGCATTATTATTATTTATGCTATGAAAAATGTACATATTTCCTAACATGTATTCAGTTCTTATTTGTGCTTATTTTATGGTAGGTACCTAATGTTTGTTGGGTATTCTTTAATGTAAATAACGAAGACATTGTATTCGGGTTTATAATCTTTAATCAGTGAGTCCTCTGTCAAAAAATATAATACATTGATAGCTATCAACACTTTCAACAGGCTACAAAACTTACAAAGTGCACTTCCATCACTTTAGATTACTTAGAACAATGTAAAACTACTCTAAGTTACATAGCTATACAGTACTCAGCGTTACTACAGCTGACTATAACAAGTTAAGTTAGCACTTGGTAATATCTATGTAAGTCATGTCAGTATGCTATTAAGCTGACTGAATTAGAATAATATCATAGAAATTATTTTAAATCCGTCGACCTTTTAGATAGAAGTGCTCACCATTTGCTAACTAACTAAGATGCAAGCACATAAAAAGACTAAAAAAACAGTAACACTTGTATTGAACTTAAATAAATATTTAATGATATAATCTTGAATTGTATAGCATTGGTAATGGTAACTTATTTGAATTTTCAACACAAAAGACCCATTTCCACAGACCAAGATTGCTGACTCATGGCTACGATAATGTTAAATAATTACATGTTATTATAGAAGTCATTTGTCAGTCATATGTATTATCGTTTTAAAATTCAGTGTGAACGGGCCTTCAGTTGTAGTTACTTCTTATGCGAACTTCATTGAACACTCAAAATAAATGTTTTGTTATAACAATGATCTTTGTACTGTACATACAACACACTGATATATCTATTAAACTAAAAACAAACTCAAAACGAACAATTTGACTGCAAATTTCATCCCACACAACTTTTACCCTGTACGTTTAAAAGAGAAAAACATATTTTTTGTACATAGGCCGGATTTCAAATCAATTTACAACTACGCCGAAAATGTTAAAATAAATATAGCTTGGTATGACAAATCTGTTTTATTTGATTCCAGACAGAACCAAAATGGCACAAAATGTAATTCCATCAAAAAGATCGGTATGTTGTATGGAAATATATTTATTTCCTATGATGGCACATTCATACTAACATGTTGTGCACTTAATTTCCCAAAGTGAATGCAATTTTATAATCTTATGTTTTTAATGGCCTTGATATCTTGTAGCGTTTTCCGCAGCCTGTTCAATGCCTTCTCCTGCCATTTCATTCAAATATTTTAATTGCAAAACATAATCGTAAATGCAGGAAAATTAAACATTAAAGAAATATCATAAATTTGGCAGATAGGGTGGTTCAAATACTGTTATTTCGGCTTTTTTTTTTTTCAAAATACAGCCCCCACGAGCGAGAATAGGAGGGGTTAAAGTTTATATTTCCCCCCTAGATGTTTTTTTTTTGGAAACTTTAGAACTATTTTGAATTTATTACATTTCCACCAGTATTTATTTAGCTTGACGTTTCAAATGTCCGGGTCCGGGATTTTTTTTCTTTAATTTTCCTGCACTATATGTAATGAACACAGTGTAATTATATTATTTTTTTAATGGGAGGCAGTTATTCACGTGCACCCAGGTACCTAGTGCTAAGGAGCTACAAATCGACACTAAACATTTGCAGGTTCTCGAAAGAGACCGGTCCAAATACAGTGAGATTTCATTGTCTTTGGAAAACACACTGTAAAACATCCGCCATCAATTATGAATTTGATTGATTATTTCATGTTTAATTTGTACCGCATCACCAATATACAAAAGTTTAGGCCTTGTACAAAGCTTACTTGATTATTTGCTAATATTAGATGCATTAGGTTTCAATATTAGTCTAAATTTTGAGTAAACACAAACGCAGGCAGAACAGAATGGCAAAACGTGTAAATTGCGCCTCTTCGGCTACATCAGAGACAAGTATAGCGGTGATTTTATTATATGTATATTCTTACCCAAGCGTGAAGCTCACAACCCATTCCGTTCCCAATTTGTATCATTTGTATAATTTAGTTTAAATATTAATTTATGAAATATGCGAAGTTTCCCTTGAGATCTACGTGAAAATAAGGAACTAAAGAAATGCAAAATAATATTTTTCATGTTCTTAACATTATGGCTCTGTTTCGCAATGTCCGGATAAGCGTGACAGTAGAATCATAAGTTTTGTACGAAAAATGACACATAGGATTTGTAGGGACATTGTGGAACAGGCCGTAATAATATATAACAATACGCAATAATACATAACAAGGTCAATAACCCACATATTTTGTGATATCCTTTGATAATTATTCACAAGCTTAATTTCAGAATATAAGATTAACAAACGAAGATTACATAATGTATATCTACTCGATGTTAATATAAATAGCACTGTTAATGGCGCCAGCTAGATTCGCAGGTCATACTTGCAATTGAGTTGACTGTGCAGTGTGCATCCGTGGCACACACCGTGCGACTCGCGGGTATCGCGCGTGATACGTTTGAGAAAGTGTCATTGAGTCGCGAATTTTGACATTTAAATACGCTAAAATAAGGGACGTGCTACGGATGCTGGGATGCGAAACAAGGTATCATGGTGGTAGATACATGCCCGTATCTTTCAGAGCGTTTAAACTTGCCTTATTGTTATTTAAATCGCAAAGTATTATGTTATCTTACATCAAAATATTTTACACACGATACGATAAATCTACAACTTTTATAGTTTCTGAGAGCTATCAATCCACTTTGTACACTAGATTTTTGTTTAGAATATTGTCATGGACTATCGCCGCTATTTACCTCACTGGTTATACCCAAATTGAGACAAAACTACGATACTAAAGGCGCCGTGCCCACCTACGTGACGTGCTCGACATGCTTCTGACAAAAGGCCACTTTTCACGGCTTGCCCTTTTGTGTAACCGATCCTGCAATGCCCTGAGGTGGGCACGGCGCCAAAGAGCATAAAGACTTACTGTATAATGAACTGGCACAGACTACTGCTGGAACGAATGGGCCTTATACAAGGATGCCATCAGCCGCATTCAGCAATGGTCACCTTGGAGAAGCGAGTCCAACTACACGGCATCCAGCAAGGCTAGCGTAGGGAGGATGTCTTGGCATGTTTAATATTAAATGGCGTATATAAAATATCCCACGATGGCATGGGCGCATGGCATACTTTAAATAACCCATGCGTTTTTTTATGAGCATGATTCAGATGATAAGTCATAAAGGCAAGGTGAGTCTCTGTACAATTCGAGAAGTTTCGTCTATGTTCACTATTAGCTCGAGCCATTTTGTGTACAGAGCGACGCGTGCGTCTGCGCGCGCCGCCGGCAGCTGCAGAAGCACGACGATTGTTCGTGGCTGACAGCAAGCGACTACACTGCAGTTCACTGCACCCGACCAATGCGGCTGCCAGCTTGCTGACAACGCATGCATGCCTCCCTGCCAAGGGCGTTTAAAGGTCATACGAAGTTTGGCTGGAAGCCAACGCGTACTCCACTGATGTAATCGGAATTAGCGAGAGACAGAGACATCATCATGACTTTTGAGGGTCCGTCAATCGAGAAGCATAGAATCAAGACACTAAAACGCCTATAAAATTTTCTTCGGTTTCGGACTTTTTTACCAATGTATAAGGTTGAAAATTAAAACACCCACTTAGCTGCATTTGATTATTTCTATACCCCTCTCCCTGAGATCGTTTGTACATACTGGCCTAAGAGTGAAGATATGCAATGAACTACATAGAGGCTTAAATGCGTAACAATTTCTATACAGAGCGATGGTAAAGCAATAGTTTATGGGACTGAAACATAATGGTGGGCATTAAAACTCGAGAGTGGGTTTAGGAAACGAGCCGAAGGCGACTTTCATAATAATGTAACTCGAGAGTTATAATGCCTAATTTTTTACAGTTACATACACTAGATTATCTGCACACTTATCATAAGCTCTCTTCGATGTGTTCAGGAACCGCATGATCGACCGGCATCGGCATTGTAGCATTGATAATTGCTCTGCAGTTGTTTAGCTTGTTCAGTAGTAACAACTTCACAGACAAACTAGGGGCGGCACGCAGGCGGGCGTCGGCGTTCGAAATTTAAATGTCATAATTTATCGAAAATTTATACATTATGGTCATATGACATTATGGTCATAATGTATCAATATTAAGATAAGAAATTAGTTTTTACCAGGTAGTAAAATATTATGCTGGTCGTAACGAGCGGTTTTTGGACGCAATAAAGAGGGTTTATGATACGTGTGTAGATAATAGTAGTTTATGTGACTGCTGCATAATGGAGGGCATTTAAACTCGAGAGTGGGTTTATGAAACGAGCCGAAGGCGAGTTTCATAATAATATCATTCGAGAGTTTTAATGTCTAATTATGTACAGTTACATACACTAGTTTATCTACACACATATCATAAGCTCTCTTTGATGTGTTCAGGAACCGCATGTTTGACCGGCATTGTGGTTCTGCAATTGTTTAGCTTGTTCTTTAGTACCAACTTCACGCAGGCGGGCGTCGGCGTTCGAAATTTGAATGTCAGTACCAACTTCACAGACAAACTAGGGACGGCACGCGAGTGGGCGTCGGCGTTCGAAATTTGAATGTCATTATATGTAGAAAAACTACACATAATGACCATTATGTGTAGTTTTCCAGATACGAAACGAGTTTTTACCAAGTAGTTTAACATAATGCTGATCGTAACGTGCGGTTTTTGTACGCAGTAAAGAGGGTTTATGATACGTGTGTAGATAAAATATTTTAAAGGTATGAACAACTTGTACTATGCACCTTTCTACGCAAATTACAACTATTAAATGCAAAAAATAAACACTTTGTTCTTAGTGCATAAATAAAATGTACAAAGTATCTAAAGAGACTTGAAACTAGTTTAGAGTTCACTGGGTTGACGTACTTACTAGTTCATTCAATTTCAGACTATACTTACCTATTTGCTGTAAATACAGGCAGATATGTTTCACCTTCTTACAAAAAAATATTACTCCATCTAAAACACTACATACGTTTTAATTTAACATTATGTGATGGAGCATTTAATCACTATCGGTTTTCGTATTGTATTGTATTCAGAGGCAAAGTACACAAATGTGATTGGTATTAGTATCTGTCATGTTTACGTTCTGGCCTCCGTAAAAAAATATTTATTTAGTTCATTCCAAAAAATGGCTCGGCAACATTCCCAAATTAATACAGTGACAGTAATGCGGTTATGTTGATTGCCTTTGCAATTGCACATTCATTACGCTGCTCATTTTTTTTCATTGACGCATATCCTGCATTTTTCAGTCAATAAAGCGCCAGATAATCACACTAATACGAGCACTCATTGCATCTATGTACCCTATTCAGACTTTCCACTGATCCAAGTCATTCCGTTCTTCCCTTAACAAATAGCAATGACTATAGTTAAGGCCACGTTCTAAGGAGCCTCGCTTATTGCTAACATCCAAGCTATTCGGTTGCAGCTTGACCGACGTGGACTCGACCCCCGCGATGCTCCGCGGGAGCCTTGTGTCCGCTGCACATAAGATTATTTTCGCGTATCACAGGTATCCAGTTTACGGCGGTCCAGCTGTAGACTAATCAAGGAGAAGTGCATACTTCGCAGTTGGTTACACGCAGTGGGACACGCCTAATAAGCCGACATGTGAGTCGCACAGCGAGCGAACCAACGATGTATCTTGTACACAAGCATAGCTCCTGGCTTACATCTAGGCTCGTATACAGTGGCCTCGTCTCAAAAGCTCTATAGACCTAAAAGTTCTGTTGTCGCTTCCTCTTCACATCGATAGCGTCCACGATCGGCTGCCGCTTCAGTTGGTACCTCGTGCGTAACTCTTCGATCTCAAGCTCCATCTCAGCGTCGAGCCGCGCCATACGGGCTTCGAGCTCGCTGGCTGAGAGGCACTTAAGCTGGAACGAGATGAACTGCTGATGACGCTGCTGGATGATGATTTTAAATCAATTTTAAGAGTGTCGGGATACCTTGTTAAATAACACAACTGCGGCGATGGGCAAGCCCCATTTCAAATGGAGTAGACTGGCTAAACATGGGCAAAATTGGGCCTCTGCCACTCCGTAAGGGAAATGGCGTTTTAAAGATTGTTAGATGAGAACTGTGCAACTTTCTTCGTTTCCAAAATAAGCAATTAGTATTATATCTAAAAAAAAAACTAAACATCTGCTATGTCACATGCCATTATTTTACAAACACGAAATATAAAACTACTGAAATATTCACGCATCATGGAATGTTTAGTTTAAGCACGTTTTAATGAGTTAAGCCATCACTGACATATTCCTCCACCAGAAGGATTAACTCTCTCGAGTATCCTGCGGCAGAAATGACAGCCTTACGCAATAGTCTTGAGTTTGGATGATGATGGTGATGGTGATGATGATGAAGACTCCTGAATCTTGTCGTGCAGCAGTAATTTTACTGGTTACGCCGGTCAATCCAAGTCTGTCGGTACTACACACGAGGCATGATATTAACGCTGACTTTTAAATTATCTGTCCAAACAAATATCTGTACTTATTATGAACAACTTTCCGAGTGTTAACAAAAGAAATAATACCAACTAAACTTAAACTAATTACATTAGTTTACCGCCATATTTAAGGCGCCATACAACTTATATCTCTTTCGACCAATGAGGAAAGTTTTACATAGTTATGTCGACTTGTACCGCTCTTTTTGACAGCCGGTAAACACTGTTTAAATACAACACAGTCAATAACTTTAATGTTCTTTATTGCCTGTCAGCCATGTTCCCAGTTAACTGGGCCTTGTTGTAATTAACTTGTATTTAAACTAAAGATGGAACGAATATTTGGTAACTATACCGTATTCGGCTAAATGTTGCAAAGTATTCGGCCGAATACCGAATAGCAAATGTGAAAATAAAAACTGTTTTAATAATTCGTCAGAAATAAATTACTGCGAAGGTAGGTAACTAATATTAAAAAATAACAAATCATAAGCTTTTTAAATGGTGGCATCGTTTGCTTTGAGCGAACCACATGTGTTTTTAAAACTATTAGTAACACAATATGACAGAACAATGAAGAAAATATGCGTGTCTAGACAAGATCAGCTCGGGAATAAAAATATATAGGGGTTGGCAATGAATCTTTCACCCACGACATATAAAACTATCTACATTTTTAAGTGTATATTCACACCGAATATTTGGTATTTCGGCCAAGGACGTGGCCGGCTATTCGGTACTCGGACAAATCACTATTCATTGTATCTCTTATTTAAACTGTATATATCGGCTGGCAATAAGTTCGGTAACTTTGGCCAGCTAACTAATTAGCTGGCCAAAGTGCCATTGAATGTCCACTCGCACGCCATGCCCTAGCCCCTAACGGCAGACTTACACGGCTTGCAGTCTAGTGACAGTAGAGTGACCACGTGAAGTTGACTTACGAATTCGAAGTTCCCCTCGTCGACGAACGCTCGCTGGAAGTCCATCGACGTGTCGCCGTCGGCGGTCGGGGTGACTTGCTCGCTGGAATCGGATACCAAGATATTAGGGGCAGTAGCTCCAGTATCTATGAAGGCATCTCAAATCAAATCAAATCAAATCAAAATCAAAATGATTATTATCCAAAAACACAATTGTACAGTAGTTTTTACGGTAGCTCCCACACTAGGCGCGGCCTGTGTCGTGGGCGCTTGTAGGCAGAATTACCATTTGATTGGCAGTTTGTGTAAATTCGCACACAATTTTATAAAACATAAGCAATTAAACTTACACTTACGAGAAATACAATTTTATAAAAAATAAAATTTATGAAAAAGAGAAAAAAAAAAAGTAGTCAGTTACTGTTCCTAATAGGCGTATTTTGCGATATCATAATATTTTTTAATAACATTAAAGTATTTGGAATGTAGATTATGAAGTATTAATTTTTATAGTATAGTAAAAAGTATATACATATTTGTAATATATATAAATATATAAGTATATAATGTAGACGTAGTGTTAGTTACCTTAATATTTTAATGGACATTTTGAAGGATAGTAGTCGCCTTCAGAGCATATTTTGATTGCGATTGCCATAGAAGAACCATACAGGTAGGTATACCCAAGAAGCCGAAGGACGAATTCACGATTCGTTATCTTATCACGCCTGTGTAAGAATGTAAATCACACTCTCTCTTTATAACATGGCGTGATGACCAGTGGTAGGAATAGGTAGGGCTTATTAACCTAAACTTCAAGGAACAGAAGCGTAAAGTGGAGTCGTTAGAGCTTTTATTTTTTGGGACAATAATTTGTCCAAGTTTTGGGGCAAAGTTTGAATGCATTAAAATAAATCTCGTAGCGTGCTAAGATATTTTTGAGAGAATATGTAATAAATTTACAGTAAAATGATAAAATTATATTTCGTAGTTTTTCTGTCAATATTGATAAGGTGAAATTATTTTTTTGGCTAATCGGTAAAGAGAAAACATTTTTACAGATATCATTGTTATAGCAAGAAACGTGACACAAACAGAAAAAATAACTTACACGTGGATTCCGAAACAGAAATATAATTTTATTATTTTACTGTAAATTTATTACATATTCTCTCAAAAAATATCATAGCACACTACGAGATTTATTTTAATACATTCAAACCTTGCCCCAAAAGTAGGACAAATAATTGTCCCAAAAAATAAAAGCTCTAACGACGACTCCACTTTTCGCTTCTGTTCCTCGAAGTTTAGGTTAATAAGCCCTACCTATTCCTATCACTGGTGATGACGTACCGTGAATTGTTCCTTGCGCTTCTTGACTATACCTGTATTGTTCTACTACGGCAATTGCGACGGATCTTTTAATTCGCCGATTTCTCCATTTTTACGGCTCCGGTTTCTTGTCCTTCAGCCGGAACTGATATTTTAAGGAATTGAATGAACTAAATCGCATGTTTGACAGTTGACATTCAAAAATTAAAAATCCAACCGTCCTACGAGACCGTTTTCAATTTGTTTCTTCCAGCAGGCCTCGGAGGACCCACGCAGATTCCATGCTCACGACCCCACAACATAACACCGCATCCTACGAGCACGGGTTTAGACTCCGGGCCATTCGGTTGTGGAATGCACTCCCCTGCACCATCAGGGATAGTCCTACTCTCAATATCTTTAAAAGTCGCGTGAAGAAGTATTTCCTATCTCTTTAGATATATAGGTAGTCTTTATGTATTTATAATTTATATATTTAATATTTATTTATATTTAGGATGTATATTTTATGCATGTAGTTTATTGAGTTGTAAATTAAGGTTTGTCGTACACATAGGTTTACGCGTGCTCTGCGATTATACATCGTATCTCTCCCGAAGATGATTACTATTACATGCAGCAGTACACGAGATGTTGCTATCCTATCACACCTTTAAAGTCAAAAAATAAATAAAGATTTTACATATATTCCCCACATTCATCCTTTTCCTCCGCTCGCTGGCAACCCTGCCACCCGCTCACGCCGCGTCATTACGCGATTTTGTGTTGTCCGAATCACACCGTATTTTGTATTTTTTATTTTAATTAGTGTTACGAACAAAATAAGTGGATACCGGCCAACATCATGGGTAAAAGAAAGCGTTCTAAGGATAGGAGCAGTGGTTTAATGGAGTCAATCATGAAGAAAGTGAAAAAGATGGTGAAGAATCAACGAAGGATTTCTTCGTCGTCATCGGATGACCGAGAAGTTGTGGACCAGGTCCCAGTCAGGGAACCAACGCCGGAACTCGGTCTAATGAGTGACCTAGAAATATAAGGTAAATTTCGGTGTATTGAAGATTCATGTTAATCAATAAAGTCCAGTTAGGTCTGTTAACAAATACCTACCCTCAAATTTTTATTAATAACTTTTCTACGTATATCGTATGGAAAAGTAATAAGGTAAGGTATATCGTGTGTGGATAAGGCGGCGCTCACATCTATACTTTTATGCTCACACTTGAATGTGTAATTGTCAGTAAGTATGGCAACATATCCTTACTAATGGTTCACCAAATGAGGATAAACAGGACCTGGCAAAAACTTATCTCCCTGCTGAAAACTGCCCTCTGATGAGGGCTCCTAAGCTGAACCTTGAGGTGAAATCAGCTCACACGGACCAAAACCTTAAAAAGGACTCGTATAATGAGCAGCACTTGTCTCGCAGCGATTGGTCATGCTCTGAACCTGGCTTTATCCCTCACTGATAAGATCCCGCAAGAGGTATTAAAACCCATAAGCGATGCAGGTAGATTGCTCTGCGATATACATTATCGGGAATCAGCATCCAGGAGGTATGTTATCATGAATACCTTAGTCAAGGCCAAGAGAGATGTACTTAAAATTACCAGAATTGGAGAATTTTTGTTTGGCTCCGACCTGTCCGAACAATTGCGATCGGCAAAAGCGATCGATAGAACGAGTTCCGAACTGAGGTACAGACAACAGCCGCAGCCAGGCCCATCCGGCGTGACGCGCCATACTGCTTTAAACGCGAGGGGCCCTCAACGGAGCTATGTCGCCGATCCGCGAGCGAACCCCGGGCCATCTCGGAGACCGCCGCCGCCGCCGCCAGCGCAGCGCTACCCGCCGCCGCCGCCGCCGCGCGACCAGCGGCCGCCGGGACCGAGCAGGCAGGGACCAGCCTACCGGCATTACCAGACGAGGAGGCGCTGACTACTTGCAGTTCTAATTTGTCAGAGGTATGCATGTCCAGCATACCTATTGCGGACTTCGTTACTTTTTCATGAATGGTTAAAGTTAACTAACGATAAAACTATTTTATCCTGGATAAAAGGCTACAAAATTCCTTTTAAGGCCGTACCATGTCAACGCCGTAGTATGTGTGATAGATCATTTTCAGATTGTGAAAAGGAGGTAATATATATAATAGAGATAACTGCATTATGAGTTTATTAGAGTCGGGGTTCACATCGCCTTGTACTCCAGCAAAAGAACAGTTTATTTCACCGATATTTACAATTCCAAAAGCTAATGGAAAACATCGCTTTATACTAAATCTGAAGGAATTAAATAAGTTCATAGATGTGAGTCACTTTACAATGGAGGACTATAGGACGGCCTTAAAAATATTAGACTATAAAGAAATGAAAATTATTGACATTAAGGATGCATATTTCCTATTATCGATTCGAAAAACTGATAGAATTTGGCTTCGTTTCGTGTGGAATTCGAATTTATTCGAGTTCAATATTCTACCATTTGGATTATGCACTGCGCCCTTCGTTTTTACGAAGCTAATAAAAGCAGCGCTTCACTACCTGCGATCATTAGGATATCTTTCCACGGTGTACGGAGTGTATGGAAAATGCGTTGGTAACAAATTGGTTTCGTTATCAAAGAAGAGAAAAGTAACCTCTGCCCGGACACAACCTGCACATTTCTAGGGTTCATCTTTGATTCAAGGAGGTTAGTCTTAACGTTACCCATGGAAAAAAAATACGGATAAAAGAGACGGCCAGTAAATTTCTTAAGTTGAAGAAATGTTCGGTGAGGCAATGTGCTCAGTTCCTAGGCCTGCTGACGTCAGCTTGCCCAGCTGTAAAGTACGGGTGGCTCTATACTAAGTTATTGGAACGTGAAACATTTTTGGCTCTTGGTTATACAGATAATTATAACAGGCAAATGCTTATTTCAGAAAATCTAAAATCTGACTTATTATGGTAGATAGATAACATCGATTCCAAGAGGAATCGATGTTATATATAATATATTCGTTGGAAATATTTAGTGACGCTTCGACCACGGGTTGGGGTTTGGCATGTAACGGAACCAGTGCTAACGGCCACTGGAAAGCCGAGCAGGCATCGTTACACATTAATACTCTGGAGTTATTAGCAGCGCTCTACGGGCTTAAGACATTCGCTTCCCAAATGAGGAATTGCAACATTTTATTGAGAATAGATAACACCACTGCCATTGCTTACATCAACCGCATGGGCGGGGTACAACTTACCCACTTAAACAACATAGCTCGGGACATATGGCAGTGGTGTGAGGCAAGAAACATATTCGTGTTCGCTTCTTATATTAAATCTTCCGTGAATGTGCTCGCCGATCGTGCATCCCGTCAAACAACAAAAAATATCGAAAACAAAAACAAATATCGATACCGAATGGGAGTTGGCGGATTACGCTTTTAGTAAAATCACATACATGCTAGGTGTTCCAGAATTTGACTTATTTGCTTCGGCACAAAATAGTAAATGCGTAAGATATGCGTCGTGGAAGTTAGATCCTAATTCGGAAATTGTAGACGCGTTTACCTTTAGTTGGAAAGATTTACGATTTTATGCTTTTCCACCATTCAGCTTAGTATCCAAATTTTTGCATAAAATTAAGTCCGATAAAGCAGAAAGAATTGTGGTAGTGCCCTATAGGCCTACCCAGCCATGGTTTCCGTTATGGTCTAGGTTATTGGTTTCGGAAGAAATCTTTTTTGAGCCCAATGTACAACTATTGCACTCCCTTTTCAGGGATGTGCATCCTCTGCACAGCAGCCTTATCCTGTTGGCCGGGAGATTATCAAGCAGGCGCTGATGCAACGCGGGGTTCCGTGCAATTCCGTAGACATTGTATTGGCCTCACTCGCCCCAAATACTTTGAGGCAATATGATTCGTCAATTAAGGCTTGGTGGCAATTTTATTTTACAAATAATATCGTTTTTTATGAAGCAAATTGTATGCAATTTATAGAATTCCTTACTGAGAAATTTAATGCTTGAACTAGTTTTAGTAGTTTAAACTGTATTCGGTCCGCAGTAGCTTTAGTATTAGGTGAAAAAATGTCCTCAAATGATTGTATAACTCGTTTTTTCAAAAGCGTTTACCGTTTAACCCCTCCAGCGCCTAAGTATAGCACGACGACGACCGGTCTCTATCAAATGAGAGTCTTTCTCTTCAACAGTTGTCATTTAAGACAGTGTCACTAATTGCTCTTGCTTTGGCACAGCGAATGCAGACACTTAGTCTTATCAAGTTAGATACTATTATTTATGAAAGTGAAAAGATCCTCATTAAAATTGATGAATTAATTAAAACCTCGAGGCCCGGAGCTTTCCAGTCACTCGTTGTCTTGCCATATGTATTAGAGAGTCCTCAAGTTTGTCCGGCCCGGGCCCTAAAGTCCTACATTGAGAGATCAAGGGAGATCCGCTCCTCCACAGATAAATATCTCTTTATAAGCTATCAGAAACCCCACAAGAAAGTCGGATCTCAGACTTTGGGCCACTGGGTAAAAAAGATCCTTAAAGATAGCGGTATTGACATATCATTGTACGGTGCGCACAGCACTCGCCATGCGTCGACGTCGGCAGCGCGCCGCGCGGGCGTCAACCTGGAAGTGGTGAGGAAAGCTGCGGGCTGGTCTCAGTCCTCACATGTGTTCTATAAATACTATATTAGAGATGTAACTACCTGTAATAGGAATGATTTTGTTAATGCTGTTTTTCAAAGCTAATAGCAGTTAAAAAGTTAATTTGTTAATTAATTAGGACTATCCTTTTTCATAAACACTCCTGTCTTGCCTAGGTTTGCTGGAAGAAATCTCTTTTTAGAGATAAGCTCGCCTTTGCCTATAAAATTTATTGTAACTGTCTCTTTATCTATGTTTTCTGTGCATTATAGAATATGAAATATGAATATGAAATATTAATTTAAGTTCTTTTTTGTGGGATGGCAAATATATTTCCCTTTTTTGTAACTTATATTGAAGAACTTTCTTTTACAATCAGTTTTTCAACGCTTCTCTAAACATCTGCATGTAATAGTAATCATCATCGGGAGAGATACGATGTATAATTAAGAATCAAACGAACTTACCTTGTGATGTTTGATATCTAATTATGCGAGTATCTTGACCGAAGATGATTACGGTCCCTCCCACCCTATAAGACCCGGAATCGTTGAAAAAACTTAAATCTCTAAAATAATGACGCGGCGTGAGCGGGTGGCAGGGTTGCCAGCGAGCGGAGGAAAAGGATGAATGTGGGGAATATATGTAAAATCTTAATTTATTTTTTTGACTTTAAAGGTGTGATAGGACAGCAACATCTCGTGTACTGCTGCATGTAATAGTAATCATCTTCGGTCAAGATACTCGCATAATTAGATATCAAACATCACAAGGTAAGTTCGTTTGATTCTTAATTAACCTATCTCATCCTGACATGGTTTGCTGGAAGAGATCTCTTGATAGAGATAAGCTCGCCTTCGTACACTATTATAATGTATATCTTGTTAATTTTATTATTTGTGTGCAATAAAGAAATTATGAATTATGAAATCGCAATCAAATTCCAAGTCGCAATACCTGTGTGCTGTAAATTCGATTCAGTATCTCTTGATATTTATCGATCGCTTTCAAATTGACGTTCATCAATCACAATCGCTTTAAAAGACAGCTCGTGTTAAATAATCACGTTCTAATTGTTCAAACTTCAAGTTGAAGTTGGCAAACAGCCTTCAATTTATCAATTGCAAATTGAAACTTCGATTAATCAGAACGCGATTATTTTACAAGAGCTGCTTTTTCTAGCGATGTGATTGGTAAAACTGTTAATTTGAATGTTATTGCGATTGGTGTTGGCGATACATAATAAGGCTGTAGAATAGAGCGGATGTTTATGTTAACCCCTGACGAAAGAAGAGAGGATTTCGAAGTTTAACCTGTTGGCTTGGTTGTCAGAGCCCAACCGTGCCACTCAATGGCTGACTCCGATAGAATGTAATATTTGTATTAGTTAAGCACACTACGCCCTACTTCTCCCACAGTGGTCCAATGAAGAGAAAAGGCAAAAAATGACGTTTGCTAAGTATACTTACTTTACTTTATGCTTTATTGCACAAAAACAGAAGATACAGATACATCAAAATGGAAACTAGGTGAACAAAGGCGAGCTTATCTCTAAAAAGAGATTTCTTCCAGCAAACCTAATATGGACAGAATACATGAAATAACAGGTAGACCTATGTGCACAACGTTAAAAATAATAAACTAATTACTAATATTTACATAAAGTATATGAAATAAGTATATGAAAATATCTATTATAATAAAGAAATTTTACTTTGACTCGACGATGTTTGCTAAGTGAGGGATTACTTGAAAACTAATGAGAATTATAAAGTGAAGTAATAATAATAATAATAGTAATGCCTTTGTTTTATTTGGCAATCCTTTGCCTTATGTATTAGGTTCTCAAAGATATCATTCACCTTAAGATAATGAAAGCAGCATTATAATGCCACTATATCCAAAAGAATTTGCTGTCTCTGTCTCACATATTTATAGGACTTCAAAATACAGTTAGTCAGAAAAAAGAAAAGCGCGAGTTTCCAAACAAAGTCTCTCTATCAGAGTCAGCGGGATAGAATATAATGCGTACCGCTCATATCGAAAGTCTCTCTATCAGAGCCAGGGGGTGTGACTATTAATTTTATTTTCTCGTATGGAGTCTCTCTTTCAGAGCCCACAGGTTAAAATGTGTATTTGAGCCTGTGGTAGCTAACTACCGATTAACCTACCTAACAGATAAACCGATTTGGATTGACCAAAATCCAAATCGGCTGCTCATAGCCTTCACGTGTCATGGTCGGATCATTGAGTTCTTGCAGCTACAGCTATCCCTTATCGGAAATATAGCCGATGAAATTTAGACATATAAAACACAGAACACAATAACCATATGGGTTGAAGATAAGACCTTACTCCGACAATTTATCCATGTCAAACCGTTAGATTGTGACCTGGCACACGAAATATCAGGGCGAAGTGGTGGGTAGGTGAAGGCTAAATTTCCCTTTATCATTCTTATTAGGTTGACATGTTAGAACAACAGAAATAATGTTTCATGTCCGAGTAGTGTCTTGTCGAAGTAACATCCTGTCGGAATAGTGTTTTACGTTCCAACCATACTTTAGGAGGCTATAAACTACTACACTGGTTTATAGTATTAAGACGCTATATTGCATTCAATGTTGAAGATTTGAAGGATGGTGATGCCTTCAGAGCACATTTTAATTGCTATTGCGACAAATTTTTTAAGGATTTGAATGAACAAAATCTCAAGTTCGACAGTTGACATTTCAAAATTGCAATCAAATACCAAGTCGCAATATCTGTCAGAGATTAAGTATCTAACTGGCCTGTACCCAAATTCGAGAAAGATTGAGCCAAACTCCACCGAGCTGACTCAGAAGAAAAAAAAAAGAATTATTCACACTTTTTATAGGCAGATGTCGCGCTCACCTCTCTCCGTCGTCTGTGGGCGAGGCGATCTGTCGAGTTAGGGTACCGTTGGTCCCGCCGATATTGAGGTGGTTCAGTTCCTTCTTGTCGAAGTGTTCTAGGAACAGAGGCCGGTACTTCGGTCGGTTGGTGTCCATAGGGTCTGTGTCGTGCCCTGGGAATGGGGGAAGAAAACTTTCAAAGGAGTTCGACGTAGAGTGCGCTAAAAGTTAGTACAAACACAGAGTAAGTAAGCAAAGAGTTTCGTTAATCTGAGGTTACTTACAAGTGAATCACAGAGTAACGGCCGGTTTCCTGGGCGCTGATTAAGTTAACAAATAGGTTAAACTGATTTGAGCGAATCACGTGCCGCTAATATTCAAAATAGCGGCACGCCATTGGATGAAATCAGTTTAACCAATTTGTTAACTTAACCAGCGACCAGGAAACCGGCCGTAAGAGTTTCGTTATTCAGATATATGAATCGTTACTATCCAGATATCCATAGAACCTCAGATGAATGAAATTCTTTGTTGCTGTTGACAAAGCTTATCAAGTGACAAACCTCAGATGAATAGAACTCTTTGTTGGTTACAAGCATACCAAAAAGTGTTGCTTAATCATCACCATTGGGATGTGGCATTTTACATCATGTGTTTCCGGCCGTGGCCTAGCGGATCTGACACATTCTACCTAAGCTGAAGGTCCTGGGTTAGAATCATGGTAAGGGCAAATATTTGTGTGATGAGCATGAATATTTGTTTCTTAGTCTTGGATGTTTTCTATGTATTAACATAAGTATTTATCTGAATTAAATATATCGTCGTCTAGACCCATAATACAAGCCTTGTTGAGATTACTATGGGGCCTAGTTCGATTTCTCGCAGCCACGGTAACTGGATGAGAGGCTGAATATGGACTGTTGTTTCGAACGCTTCCATGTTAGTCGGGAGGACTACTAGCCCTGGACTGAGCCAGTGAGATGGGCCTCGATCTCAAATGCGTTCAAAAACCGCAAATCACTACAGCTTAAAGATGAACTGTTTTATTAGAACACGAAAATGAGAAAAAAAATGACATCAAAGTGAGCTTATATGTATTATGTTCCTAGATAAAGCAATACAACAAGTGAGGGGTATAGATGCAAAAGCGCCTCTATCCCAATTTTAAGCTTAGGATGTTTTATTATTACTGGTAACCCACTTCTACTTGTCTTTGATTTTGTTAATAAAACTAGAGCAAATGCGCCTCTATTCTATATTAAAATTACATGTGAAGTATGGAGTTAGCTGCAAAACCGCCTCTATTTATTTGTAAGAAGCAAAAGCGCCACTAGTACGGCTCAGCCAATCACAGCAAAGTATTTTGTTTGGAACCGTAATGGCCGTTAATGGCGTCCGGCTGTTGTTGTGCTTCACTGTGTGGTACATTTTTCCTGTTTTTAATTAGAAAAAGTGTAGAAAATGGAAATCAATATCGCCCCAGTACAAGGAAATAAGTCAAGAAAAATGATTAGAAATGAAAATCAGTGGAAGCGCAACGTACAAAAGCGTCAAAGGCAAGTTTATTCATGCATGAGAATTGGCCGTGTTTATGCCACAGTTCCGACCCGGATAGTAACCTATTACCAATTTGTCAGTGTAATTTAAAATATATCGTCATTATTAGGAGTCCAATGTTCAATTACTAAGCCTTTACTGAATGTACCTCTCAGTGAAAGTCAGTCCGTCTGTCGGTGTATCTGTCTGTCTGTTAGATATATTTTTTGTACTATTTCAGGTACAATGCTAAGAGGCCACCAAATATATCGAGTGTCAAAAGTTGCGTGCATAAGAAATGTAAGAAATTGAAATGCAGTACTCTTAATCCTCAAGATATAAGAAAATTTCACGAAGCATTCTACGCCACATCAGAAAAAACCTTCCAAGACAATTTCATATTGAAATACATGAAAGTCCATTCACCGAAACGTCGAAGACGTCAAGTGGGAAGTAGAGCAGAATCAAAAACTTACACGAAGTTTTATATGCGAACATACACTAAACCATACAAGCTAATAAGAGTTTGTCAACAAGCCTTTTCGAAGGCTCTCAGCGTTGGTGTTCATAGACTTCGTAATATATCCAAAAAATTCTTATTAAATGGGACCATGCCACAAGAAAATCGAGGCGGTGATAGGGTTTCGAGAAAGAATTCCGCTAAAAAGAAAAATGTGATGCAATTCATTGAATCATTCAAATGCATTGAGTCACATTATTGCAGATCAGCTACTGCCGAAAGAAAATATGTATCATCTGATTTAAACATTCGTAAAATATGGAGAATGTATCAGGATAAGCAAGAGAATGAAGATCTCAAAGTTCGAGAATGTTTCTTTAGAAACATTTTCAATACAAAGTATAACATTGGATTCAAAACACCAAGAGTAGACGTTTGCTCCAAATGTATGGAACTGACAGGTAAAATTAAAAAGGCACAGAATGAAGAAAAAGTCCCATTAATGGCTTTATTGCGCGTCCACAAATTAAAAGCTCAATGTTTTTATTCATTTCTGCGAGAACATGATGAACAAATGTTTTCAATATCATTCGACTGCCAAAAAAATCAAGTATTGCCGAAAGTTCCCGACCAGATTGCTTATTATTCAAGACAACTTTATATTTATAATTTCACTATTGTAATCGGCGCAAGTACAAACCAATTTCCAAAGGAAAATGTCCGCATATATACTTGGAGTGAGGATGTACATGCTAAGTCATCGAACGAGATTGCATCAGCTGTCTTCGATTTACTTTCGAAGACTGATTTGTCTGGCAAAAAGAAGGTGCGCATGATGGCAGACGGATGCGGCTCACAAAATAAGAACAGTACAATGATTGCTATGGTTGGTTACTGGTTAACAAATTGTGCCCCGACGAATGTCAAGAGCGTCGAAATAATTTTTCCTGTGCCTGGACACTCGTTCATGCCGGCTGATCGTGTTTTCGGACATATCGAAAAAGTGATCAAAAACAAAGAAGTGATTGTAGATCCAATCGAGTACAGAGAAGTGTATGATAGTTTTGGCATGGTTTACAAATTGGGCGAAAATTGTATGGTAAAAGATTGGAAAGCCTATGCGAGTGAAACTATTACACCCCCTGGCCAATTCCATTTCAAATTTGCAGAGTGCAAGAGGTACTATGTGACTCGAGTCAAGAACAAGCCTGGACGGTTTCTTCTTAGGGGAGAAGTGCATTATAAAAGTGACACAGGAGTTGCTAAAAGCGTTATGAAACGAGGCGTTCATTCAACCGCAATGTTTGGCATCAGAGAAGTGCTTCCATTTCAAACAAGCGTATCTCCTTTGAAACTTGCTGATGTTAATAAACTATTGTCAAAACATTTTGGCGAAGATTGGAAATCAGAATTAGGGTCTAATAAGCTTCTTTATTACAAAAATGTTTTAGAAAAAACATTTATTGATGCGCCTGAAGAGCAAGAGCAATGTGAATATCTTGAAGAGGTTGGAATTTCTATATAATTTTAAGAAAATATCTTAGTACTTAATGTTAAACATATCTAATAAGTTAAGTAGTGTAAAAGAAGACATTAAAATATACTTAAGCACAGTTTTGAGTTTTTTATAACATTACTTTTTTATATCGGGCGAACTCATAGTGGACTTTTACTACAAATAAAACCTTTAATATATTATTGTTTAACCTGAAATATTTGTGCATAAAACCATCCACGCAATATATTGAGGACCAAAACCACTACTATCCTATTGTTGCAGGTGCAAAACCGCCTTTATCTACTGTTTAGATTCAGAATGGGCTCTATCCAAATTTCAATGTTTATTTAAAAAAAGTGCGCTGTTTTAAGGACTAAATAAACCTTATTATTTGAAATAGTATTAATTTGCCATGATTCCTAATTTAATTGAGGGATTTTCCATAATGTTTAGATAGTTAAATTGGTTTTTGTGGAATATTGGCTAATTAAAAAAAGTGGATACAAGCGCTTTTGCATCTATACCCCTCAAGTAGGCATTAGAACACTCGTGTAATCTTAAAGGCCTTTCACTACGTAAAAGGCACTTATTAGTAGTTTATCTACGCACGTATCATAAACCCTCTTTACTGCGTCCAAAAACCGCACGTTACGACCAGCTTAATGATATACTACTTGGTAAAAACTCATTTGTTTTCACCAAGTACGACCATGGCGAGTTGGTACCTGAAATACAGGACTACCTAGTTAGCAAAAACAAATTGATCAGTAATATTAATTATGCTTAATTTTGTAAAAACAAATAAAAAGTTCAAAGTTCAATTTATTATCTGCACACACCCGCCTGCGTGCCGGCCCTAGTTTGTCTGTGAAGTTGGTACTACTGAACAAGCTAAACAAGTGCAGAGCAATGATCAATGCCACAATGCCGGTCGAACATGCGGTTCCTGAACACATCAAAGAGAGCTTATGATATGTGTTTAGATAAACTAGTGTATGTAACTGTACATAATTAGGCATTGAAACTCTCGAGTGATATTATTATGAAACTCGCCGAACTCGTTTTAATGCTCTTCATTATGTATCAGTCACATGTCATAACGTACGGTTTTTGGACGTAGTAAAGAGGGTTTATGATGTGTGTACATTAATTACTTTAAAGTTATTTGTTATACTAGAAGTGTCCGTGGCTTAGCGGTATCGGACGCAACATCAGGCCGAGACGGGTACTGGATGGGTGTCCGTTTCTAGGAGTCATTTCTTTCGGACGTTTCCGTGTTTCGGATGACACGTAGGTCCCGGCTACTATCGCTACTCTGTGGTTGTAGTCGTAAAGCTGTGTTAGAGGCCCTAGTAGAGCAGTTTGATAACTTATGTGAGTATCCCGCCATAAACCCGCACTGAGCCAGAGTTGTGAAATAATATAGCGCAATCTTACTCGGATCCGGGTAAAGGCATGTGCACCTCGGTGGGGAAATTAATGGGTTACATCTGTCATATATCAAAGGTGTAAATGAGTGAAGGAACCCGTAATAGATGCCCGAGAGATGTCCAAGACACGGTCTCAGCTCACCACGACGACTACAGATTACTCACGTTTCATGGTGTGCATCTCAGCGGGTTCATTAATGACCATCGTGCCGAGGTCAGCAGCCAGCTCCAGGGTTCCGTGGTCGCGGTGCGGGACCAAGGTTCCGTCGTCGCGCTGTTTCATCGTCGTCTCTGAGTAGCCGGAACCCTGCAAGAGACAAGAAGTAAGCTAGAAAAGACTCGGTCCATATAAATCTGTTGTGAGTGGTGTTTCTTTCAAGAGTTATACGAAGGACTCCCTAAAATATTTAAATTTTAAAGCTTCACAAAACGCTAATGGCGACACGCCAATAAATTGGTTAAATTTAATCGCACAGCAAATATACTGATTTTCACAGCAGAAACACTTTTTATGTTTGAAGTATTTTTGTTGTTCTTACATGTTCAACCTAATACGAACGATAAGGAGGGCTTCGCTTCGCTCACACCCTTTACCCTTCACTTAAGCTACAGCAGTATTTTGCCCTGATATTTGCTGTAAAAATCAGTATTAATGATGTGCAGTTTAATGTTTCCCCGTTAAATTTCCATAAAATTTTGTGGGTTGGTTTACCAACACGAACTCATTCGTATGAAGTTGAGGGGGGGAAGGGAGGGAGGGGGGGGGGAGGAAGTAACCCCCCTCTAAAATATCCAGTCTAGGAAATGTATGGTTTTTTTGTTATGAATTTTCAAAAATCCATTTTGTGGTGGAATGGATTTTTGAAATATATAAATATATAAAGTTTAAATAAGTTTATTTATGAAATATGCGAAGTTTCCCTTGAGATCTACGTTAAAATAAGGAACTAAAGAAATGCCAAATAATATTTTTTGTTTTTAATAATATGGCTCTGTTTCGCAATAAGCGTGACAGAAGAATCATGAAATATGTGAAGAATCATAAATGTCACATAGGATTTGTAGGGAAATTTTGCACAGAGATAGTTTATGAGATGAGCTAAGTTCAAAAACCTAGAATACTTTTTATCCGACTTCACTAGAAGGAGGGTAAGTAACGTTATCTCGGTAAATGATAATTCCTAGGAACACGCAGATGAAGCAGGGCATCAGCTAGTTTTAAATCTTTAGCGTGCTAGTTCTTCGACAACTTTCTACTCCTAACATCGCAATGACAGCGCCCCCTACACAGATTTCAACAATAAAACTGAACTTCCATCGAGTGCCACCAGATGTCACTATCCAGTTCCCTACATCGCGCTGTGATGATTTTCTCCATGAAAATGACTACCGCGGGGTGCTGTAGCGAAATCATACTTACCTGGCGTAGGGGATACCGTGATCATGAAGGCGGTTCCCCCAGGGCGAGGCCTTTCCATTGCACTGCGGTCGGGCTGACCCCTGCGAATATCCCTAATGTGGATATCTCGGGCGCGTAATTTTTGGTAGTGGGGACTGCGTACGCGCTGTCCCCCCCATTTAAGTTGTCCTTATCAATCAATTTCGAAAACAATCAATTGTTGGTACTCATGGTGCAGTAAAATGATCAGAATTAGTCACATTTAGAAAGATTTCGTCACAAATGAATGACACTTACGCCAACTGCTGCTGCAGGCAGTAAATGAATGAAGCAATTTGTCTTATTCAATGTATAGTTATATAGTACACGAGGTTGTCAAGCTAAATATAAATACATTTTCATTTTGACAAACCGAAAGAACAAAATTTAAAGAAGTATTTTTTTTTAAATAATCGGTCATCGCTATAAAGGCGGTCCTTCGGTCTCGGCCTTTTTTTCAGCTTTTCCACCAAAGACTGACCGCGCTGATTAGGCGGTGCTGAGCTACACTGCACTTTCGGCCACCAACAGTGCTGTCGCATATTTCCGTAATATACAAGGCCATTACCCAGGGGTCTGTAAATTATCGCGTATACCTACTTTGGAACGCAATATTTTCACTTACGTCTTCCGAACTATACATCAGCATTACGCCGCAATCGTGTATACTTCGGAATGGTCTACGCCAATTTTATGGTTCCGTTATGTATACTGCGCTATTGCCCAATGTCGTGTTATTAAATAAGTATTTAATGTGTATTTAAGTTTATATATCAGCGATTAATATCAGAGTTTAAGGGAAATATTAAACCGCACATCAAAAATACTGATTTTCACAGCAAATATCAGGGAAAACACTGCGGTAGCTTAGGTGAAGGGTACAGGGGACGAGCGAAGCGAAGCCCCTTTATCTTTCGTGTTAGGTTCAACGTGTAAGAACAACAAAAAATACGTAATACAAACTTAAGGACAAATAAAATATTTAAAGTGTCGTTATTGAACCTTTTTTTTGCTGTGCAAATCAGTGTTTTTGATCTGCTATTAAATAATACCTTTGATAGCGTGCGTAAGAGACACTGTATAGTTTGGAACTAAACTTTCGTACGCATTCATTACAAACTATACACGAGTAGTTCGCAAAATTCTTGTATATTTTGTAGCTGCAGAATCAGCATTCCGAAAGCAGTACGTTATGGGAGCGTAATGGCCTAGTATACAACGGAAATACGCAGTGCTGACAGCAATGCTGTCATTATAGACAGCGGCAGTAATGCAATATTATTTATGCTATGAAAAATGTTCATATTTCCTAACATGTATTCAGTTCATATTTGTGCTTATTTTATGGTTAGTACCTGATGTTTGTTGGGTATTCTTTAATATAAATGACGAAGACATTGTATTCGGGTCTATAATCTTTAATCAGTGAGTCCTCTGTCAAAAAATATAATACATTGATAGCTATCAACACTTTCAAAAACACTTACAAAATTTAGAAAGTGCAGTTCCATCACTTTAGATTACTTAGAACAATGTAAAACTACTCCAAGTTACATAGCTATACAGTACTCAGCGTTACTACAGCTGACTATAACAAGGTAAGTTAGCACTTGGTAATATCGATGTAAGTCATGTCTGTATGCTATTAAGCTGACTGAATTAGGATAATATCATAGAAATGATTGTATGTCCGTCGACCTTTTGAATTATGTTAATATAGAAGTGCTCACCATTTGCTAACTAACTTGGTAGATGCAAGCACATAAAAAGACTAAAAAAACAGTAACACTTGTATTGAACTTAAATAAATATTTTAGATATAATCTTGAATTGTATAGCATTGGTAATGGTAACTTATCTGAATTTTTAACACAAAAGACCCATTTCCACAGACCAAGATTGCTGACTCATGGCTACGATAATGTTAAATACATGTTATTATAGAGGTTATTTGTCAGTCATGTATGTTAATATTATCATTTTAACGTTGAGAGTGAATGGGGCCTCAGTTGTAGTTATTCTAATGCCAACTTCATTGAACACTCAAAAATAAATGTTTTTTTTATAACAATGATCGTTGTACTGTACATACAACACACTGATAATCTATTAAACTAAAAACAAACTCAAAACGAACAATTTAACTGCAAATTTCATCCAACACAACTTTTACCCTGTACGTTTAAAAGAGAAAAACATATTTTTTTATATAGGGCGAATTTTAAATCAGTTTACAATTACGCCGAAAATTTTAAAAATAAATATGGCTTGGTATGACAAATCTGTTTTTATTGATTCCAGACAGAAATGTTGTATGAAAATATATTTGTTTTCCTATGATGGCAAATTCATGTTGTGCACTTAATTCCCAAAGTGAATGCGGTTTTATAATCTCATGATTTTCAATGGCCTTGATATCCTGTACCGTTTTCCGCAGCTTTCACTGCCTTCTCCTGCCCCATTTTCTTCAAATATTTTAATTTGAAAACATAATCGTAAATGCAGGAAAATTTAACTTTGACTTGGATGTAGAATATACACTATTCTAGAATCAGAAATTTGGCAGATAGCGTGTTTAAAGACCTGTTATTTGAGCAATATTTTTTTCAAAATTCAGCCCCCACAAGCGGGAATAGGAGGGGTTAGAGTTTATTTTATCCCACTAGATGTTTTTTTGGGATCTTTAGATAAGAACTATTTTTAACATTTCCACCAATATTTATTTAGCTTGACGTTTCAAATGTCCGGGTCCGGGATTTTTTTTCTTTAATTTTCCTGCACTATATGTAATGAACACAGTGTAATTATATCATTTTTTTAATGGGAGGCAGTTATTCACGTGCACCCAGGTAGTGCTAAGGAGCAACAAATCGACACTAAACATTTGCAGGTTCTCGAAAGAGACCAGTCCAAATACAGTGAAATCTATAAGACACGTGACATTTGCGAAATTAACCTAGTTGTTAAAAATCTGCTTGATCCTTATCTCATGTTAAATTTGCACCGCATCAGTGCCCATATACAAAAGTTTAGGCCTTGTACAAAGCTTACTGATTTGCTAATATTAGATGCATAAATAAGGTTTCAATATTCTTCATAAATATAAAGTTTAAATAAGTTTTTTTATGAAATATGCGAAGTTTCCCTTTAGATCTACGTTAAAATAAGGAACTAAAGAAATGCCAAATAATATTTTTTGTTTTTAATAATATGGCTCTGTTTCGCAATGTCCGGATAAGCGTGACAGAAGAATCATGAATTTTGTGAAGAATCATAAATGTCACATAGGATTTGTAGGGAAATTTTGCACAGAGATAGTTTATGAGATGAGCTAAGTTCAAAAACCTAGAATACTTTTTATCCGACTTCACTAGAAGGAGGGTAAGTAACGTTATCTCGGTAAATGATAATTCCTAGGAACACGCAGATGAAGCAGGGCATCAGCTAGTTCTGTTTAATCTTTAGCGTGCTAGTTCTTCGACAACTTTCTACTCCTAACATCGCAATGACAGCGCCCCCTACACAGATTTCAACAATAAAACTGAACTTCCATCGAGTGCCAACAGATGTCACTATCCAGTTCCCTACATACTTTTTTTTTTTTAAGTTGGACACTATTTACACACATTGATCTATTCCCAAACTAGGATTCCCTGTATCTTGGGTACTAGACAACGATACACATACTTATATAGATAAATATTATACTTAGATAGATAAACAACCATGACTAGGGTACAAATATCCGTTCTCATCAAACAAATATTTGACCCCACCGGGACTCGAACCCGGGACCCTTAGCTTCGTAGGCAGGGTCACTGCCGACTCGGCCATTCGGCTCGTCACTCGGCCATTCGGCTCGTCGCGCTGTTGTGATTTTCTCGATGACAATGACTACCGCGGGGTGCTCTAGCGAAATCATAGGGGATTGCCTACAGAGGTCTGGCTATCCTGGTTAAAAGGAGTATCGTCCACCAACCCATCGACTTCTAGGAGCACACTACAATCTACGTCCTTGGCGTCGAAGTACAGGTCGCCGGCAACGTTGTGCGACTCTATGCCGCCTATCACCCCCCGGTGAGAGACTCAATCCCAGGGAGCTCCGGGGACTGCTGGAGTCGCCGCAACCGACTCTCATCGCCGGAGACCTCAACGCCAAGCACCCACACTGGAACTCCTCGAAAGTGTGCGCCGCCGGACGCGCACTCCTCGCCGACTCCGTGAGACACGACTACGATGTCATCGGACCCTATGAGCCGACTCACTACAACCCGGACGGCTCTGGGGACATCATCGACATCGTAGTCTACAAAGGAATCCGGACCCAGCCAAGCCAGGAAGTCCTGCCAGACCTCCCCTTGGATCACAGACCCATTCTCCTCGTCCTTGCGGATCTGCCAACAAGAGTCTCGCCACCAGCGCCTCGTCGACGGTACAACTGGGCTTCCTTCTCGGCCGCACTCGCCGAAAACCCCACCACCCGGACAGCCACACAGCCAGAAGACGTCGAAGCACTGACTTCAGAGTTGACTAGCAAGATCCAGGACGCGCTCGACACATCCTCGCACACCGTCTCTAGCCGAAGGAAACCCCAACCCCTCCCGGCGAAGATTCAGGCACTCATCTGCGAACAGCGCCGTCTCCGGAAGCTATGGCAACAAACCCGGTGCCCAACTCTGAAGTCCCGCCTCAACGCCATGACGGCCACCATCAAAAGATGCCTTGCCGACCACGCCGAAGAATCTTGGGAACGCCACATCGAGTCCGTAGGCGATCACGTCCCCTCCGTACATCGCTTATGCCGGCAGCTGTCGGCCACCCCGGCTCCTGTTCGACCGCTGCTGGGCAGCGACGGCTTCCCGAGATTCAGAGCAAAAGACCGAGCTGAAATTTTCGCTGAATGCCTGGAGAGGCAGTTCAAGCCGAACCCCACCGACGACGCCGAACACGCAGCAGCAGTGGAGGAACACCTGCGGCACTACTTCGCGACGCCGATAGCTCCTGAAGAGGACCCCATCTTCTTCTCGCCCGGCCAAATCCTGCGAACGATCAGGCGCACCAAGCCCAGGGAAGCCCCGGGCGCAGACCGAATCACCAACATGGCGCTGCGCAACTTGCCACCACCGACTGTGGCGGCTATGACGCGCCTGTTTAACGGCATCATGCGCACGGGGCACTTACCTACTACATGGAAGGAAGGCCTGGTCATAATGCTCCCCAAGCCGGGCAAGAATGTCAAGAAGCCCGAGAGCTATCGGCCCATCACCCTCCTGAGCACCATGTCAAAGGTGTTCGAGAAGCTGCTGCTAGGAAGACTGCTGCCAAACATCCAAGCTCGCCCGGAACAGTTCGGCTTCAGGACAGAGCATTCGACGACGCTCCAGCTCACCAGGGTACTGAACGACATGACGGTCTGTCGGAATAAGAAAGAATACACCGTCGCAGTACTCCTGGACATGGAGAAGGCGTTCGACAGAGTATGGCACGAGGGGTTGCTGTACAAGCTGTCGACGTCCCCAGCTCCACAAAGAATCACCCGCGTCGTGGCCTCGTTCCTGCGGAGTCGCCACTACAGAGTGGTGGTGGAAGACGCCGTGTCAGAAGCCCGCCCTATCGAAGCCGGCGTCCCACAAGGTTCCTGTCTTTCACCCGCCTGCTACTCCCGATACACGGATGACATCCCAGTTGGCCCTGGTGTACAGCTGGCCCTCTTCGCTGACGACGCAGCATACTATGCGTCGTCCTACAAAGCACCCCACGCCGCCGTCAAAATGCAACGCACGCTGGACACCCTGCCTAAATGGCTGGCCAAATGGAGGCTCTCCGTCAACGTCGGGAAGACGCAGGCGATGATCACCGGCCAGAGCAACCTGCCACCACCACTCCAACTCCAAGGGAAGGACATTGGGTGGCTGCACCAAGTGAAGTATCTGGGGGTCACCATAGACCGCCGGCTCACGATGAAGACCCACGTCGACAACGTCGTAAACCAGGTCCGGGCTGCACGGGCAAAACTTCGTCCACTCCTGGACTCCGGCCTCCCCCTGCGGTCGAAGCTCGGGATCTATAAAACGTACATCAGGTCCCGCCTCACGTATGCCTCGCCGGCATGGTACGCCCTCTGCTCGGAGTCCAACAAGAAGAGACTCCGGGCCCAAGAAAACCTCTCCTTGCGTACCATCGTCGGCGCGCCTCGCTACGTGAGAAACGCAACGATCGCAAGGGACCTAGGATTGGAGACACTGGACAAGTTCGTCCAGAGGCTGGCAACGAACATGTTCGCACGAGCGGACGGCTCTCAACACCCGCTCGTGCGAGACCTGGCGCCATACCACGCGCGCCCGCCTGACCGTCGCCGCCTACCCCGAGACCTGGTTGCAGAGCCGGCAGCACCCCTGGATTAAGGCCACACAACCCGACGAACACCTCAGCCACCCAATGACCTGGCCGTAGTCACGGCCAGCGGAAGACTCCGCGGAAGGGGGCCATTGCCCCGGGACCGGAACCCCGCACCCTGGAAGGGGTGTGAGAAGATCACCAAGCAAGCGAAATCATACTTACCTGGCGTAGGGGATACCGTGATCATGAAGGCGGTTCCCCCAGGGCGAGGCCTTTCCATTGCACTGCGGTCGGGCTGACCCCTGCGAATATCCCTAATGTGGATATCTCGGGCGCGTAATTTTTGGTAGTGGGGACTGCGTACGCGCTGTCCCCCCCATTCAAGTTGTCCTTATCAATCAATTTCGAAAACAATCAATTGTTGGTACTCATGGTGCAGTAAAATGATCAGAATTAGTCACATTTAGAAAGATTTCGTCACAAATGAATGACACTTACGCCAACTGCTGCTGCAGGCAGTAAATGAATGAAGCAATTTGTCTTATTCAATGTATAGTTATATAGTACACGAGGTTGTCAAGCTAAATATAAATACATTTTCCTTTTGACAAACCGAAAGAACAAAATTTAAAGAAGTATTTTTTTTAAATAATCGGTCATCGCTATAAAGGCGGTCCTTCGGTCTCGGCCTTTTATTCAGCTTTCCACAAGACTCTATCTCTATTTTATGGTAGGAACCTAATGTTTGTTGGGTATTCTTTAATATAAATGACGAAGATATTGTATTCGGGTAATCTTTAATCAGTGAGTCCTCGGTTAAAAAATATAATACATTGATAGCTATCAACACTTTCAACAGGCTACAAAATTTACAATGTGCAGTTCCATCAATTTAGATTACTTAGAACAATGTAAAACTACACTAAGTTACATAGCTATACAGTACTCAGCGTTACTACAGCTGACTATAACAAGGTAAGTTAGCACTTGGTAATATCGATGTAAGTCATGTCTGTATGCTATTAAGCTGACTGAATTAGAATAATATCATAGAAATGATTTTAAATCCGTCGACCTTTTGAATTATGTTTAGATAGAAGTGCTCACCATTTGCTAACTAACTTGGTAGATGCAAGCACATAAAAAGACTAAAAAAACAGTTACACTTGTATTGAACTTAAATAAATATTTTATGGTATAATCTTGAATTGTATAGCATTGGTAATGGTAACATGGTAACTTATCTGAATTTTTAACACAAAAGACCCATTTCCACAGACCAAGATTGCTGACTCATGACTACGATAATGTTAAATACATGTTATTATAGAGGTTATTTGTCAGTCATGTGTGTTAATATTATCATTTTAACGTTGAGAGTGAACGGGCCCTCAGTTGTAGTTATTCTAATGCCAACTTCATTGAACACTTAAAAATAAATGGTTTTTTTTATAACAATGATCGTTGTACTGTACATACAACACACTGATAATCTATTAAACTAAAACCAAACTCAAAACGAATAATTTAACTGCAAATTTCATCCAACACAACTTCTACCCTGTACGTTTAAAAGAGAAAAACATATTTTTTTATATAGGGCGAATTTTAAATCAGTTTACAATTACGCCGTAAATTTTAAAAATAAATATGGCTTGGTATGACAAATCTGTTTTTATTGATTCCAGACAGAAATGTTGTATGAAAATATATTTGTTTTCCTATGATGGCACATTCATGTTGTGCACTTAATTCCCAAAGTGAATGCGGTTTTATAATCTCATGATTTTCAATGGCCTTGATATCCTGTAACGTTTTCCGCAGCTTGTTCACTGCCTTCTCCTGCCCAATTTTCTTCAAATATTTTAATTTGAAAACATAATCGTAAATGCAGGAAAATTTAACTTTGACTTGGACATAGAATATACACTATTCTAGAATCAGAAATTTGGCAGATAGCGTGTTTCAAGACCTGTTATTTGAGCAATATTTTTTTCAAAATTCAGCCCCCACAAGCGGGAATAGGAGGGGTTAGAGTTTATTTTATCCCACTAGATGTTTTTTTGGGAACTTTAGCTTAGAACTATTTTTAACATTTCCACCAATATTTATTTAGCTTGACGTTTCAAATGTCCGGGTCCGGGATTTTTTTTCTTTAATTTTACTGCACTATATGTAATGAACACAGTGTAATTATATCATTTTTTTAATGGGAGGCAGTTATTCATGTGCACTCAGGTAGTGCTAAGGAGCAACATATCGACACTAAACATTTGCAGGTTCTCGAAAGAGACCGGTCCAAATACAGTGAAATCTATAAGATACGTGACATTTGCGAAATTAACCTAGTTATTAAGAATCTGCTTGATCATTATTTCATGTTTAATTTGCACCGCTTCACCCATATACAAAAGTTTAGGCCTTGTACAAAGCTTACTGATTATTTGCTAATATTAGATGCATTAGGTTTCAATATTCTTCATGAATATAAAGTTTAAATATGTTTTTTTATGAAATATGCGAAGTTTCCCTTGAGATCTACGTTAAAATAAGGAACTAAAGAAATGCCAAATAATATTTTTTTATGCCTAATAAGTGCTCTCCTACAGTGTCGTTTGCCGCGGCGGCCGCGACCGCATCCACCGTGTCTGGGGCACCGCGCCCCAGCACCGCGTCCCCCCCCCGTTCAGTGAGGCACCCGGTGCCGCCAACCGCGCGTCCGCCCGCCCCGTCGGCGACCACGTCGCGAGTGCCCGCCCGCCCCACGCGTTATAATACGCCCGCGATAGTGCCCGCCCGCCCTACGCGCCCCGCCGCCGCGCCCGCGAACCCGCCCACCGCCGCGACTGTGCCCGCCCGCCCTACGCGCCCCGCCGCTGCGCCTGCGAACCCGCACGCCTCCGCACCCGCAAAAGGGCCCGCCCGCCCAACGCCGCCTGCCACTGCCGCCGGCCAAACCGCAGCCGCGACTGCCACCGCCACCGCCGCCCCGTCGGGAGGCGCTGCGCCACAGCAGCCCCGCCAGCCGCGCTATCCGCCCCTTATTGTGGAGGTCCTACCCAACTGGGCCGACCACTTCAGGGCGATAGCCAGCGAGCTCGGCCGGGCTCCCAGCGCGCGCGCCTACCAAAAGGGTGTGCGCTTCACCCCCACGGCCGACGACGAGTACCGGCTTGTACAGCGCTATCTGTGCAGGCTGGAGAAGGACCACGGAGTTCGGTGGTTCTCTTACTCGTTGCCGGCCGACAAGACCCAGAAGGTGGCGATCCGCGGGCTGCCTTCAAACACCACGCCGGAAGAGATCGTCGCGGCACTTGCGGAACTCGGTGTGGAGGCCGAGTACTGCAAGCAGATCCGGGCGCGCAAGGGGCGCCCCGGTTGCATCTTCTTCGCCAGCCTGAAGAAGAATCCCGACCGTGCCCCCGGCGCTGTGTACGAGATCACGGAGCTCTTGTACATGCCGGGGGTGAAGATCGAGGCCTGGCGCTCGAAGCAGGGCCCGGCCCAGTGCCACAGGTGCCAGCAATTCCGGCACTCGTCGCATATGTGCCACCGCCCCCTAGCGTGCGTACGTTGCGGCGGTCCCCACTCGGCGCGGGAATGTCCCCGCCCGAAAGACCAGCCGCCGACGTGCGCCAACTGTGGTGGACCGCACACGGCAAATAATGCGACGTGCCCCGTGTTCCGCCAGGAGGCGCGGAACAAGAAGGCCGGCACTGTGGCGCTCACCAACGCGCCCGGGCCCAAGAAGGTGCAGCCTCCCCCTCTGCCTCGTCCCGATCTGCAGGAACCAACGGCGCCCGCCTCGCTTATGGCGCAGGCGAACGACGGAGCCCCCAGGCAGAAGACGAAGCGGGGGGGGAAGAAGAAGAAGGCGACGGCTCCACCTGCCGCCGGCGCCGCGGCGGCTACTCTCGCCGCCAGCGAGACTGCGGCCGCCGCTGGCGCCGCCACTCCGGCTGCGGCGATAGGGCAGCAGGACTTGGGGCACCTCACAGCCCTGCTCGCCCTCCTCAGCGACCCCACTGCCCTGGGCAGACTCACCGCTCTGCTCCGCAATGCATGAGCCGCTCAGGGTCGTCCACTGGAACGCGCAGTCGCTGACAGGGAAGAAGCGGCTGCTCCACGTGTTCCTGAGGGACTACCGCGTCGACGTGATGCTCATCAGCGAGACATTCCTAGCCGGAAGCGACAAGCTGTCGCTGCCCGGCTACTTCGTCTATCGCAAGGACGAGAAGTCCACCAACGGCCGGGCCTTTCGAGGCTTGGCAGTCATCGTCGGCAGGAAGATCGTCCACCAGCTCGTTGACGCCCAGGAGTATACATCCCTGTATGCTTTGGGCGTCGACCTCCAGGTCGCCGGCCAGGTGCTGCGACTCTACGCCGCCTACAAGCCCCCCAGTACACCAATCCGCACCGCCGAGCTACGGGGGTTGCTACAGTCGCCGCATCCGACACTCGTCGCTGGCGACCTCAACGCCAAGCACACCGTCTGGAACTCCACCAGGGTGTGCCCAGCTGGACGCGCCATCCTTGCCGACTCCGTGAGCCACAACTACGATGTCATCGGTCCCGACGAGCCCACCCACTTCGATTCGCGGGCCGGTTGGGACACCATCGACGTCGTAGTCGTCAGAGGTCTCCGGACTCCGCCGAGCCAGGAGGTTCTCCCTGACCTCCCATCGGACCACAGGCCAGTACTTCTCGTCCTGGCGGACCTGCCCACCCGGGTCTCTCCGCCAGCATCACGCCGACGCTACCAGTGGGGCGCCTTCACCGCCGCCCTCGACCAGTCTTCGACCACATGTCCAGTCAACCAGCCGGAAGACGTTGACCGCCTGGCATCGCTGCTAACAACCCAGATCCGAGACGCGCTCGACCTATCATCGCACACCGTAGCTTGCGGGGGGAAGCCCAATCCTCTTCCTGCTGAGCTACGCGCACTCATCCGCGATAAGCGCGCTCTCCGGAAGCAGTGGCAGCAAACCCGCTGCCCAACGATGAAGACCAGGCTCAACGCCATGACGGCAGAGCTGAAGCGCCGACTTGATCTCCACGCCGAAGAATCTTGGGAACGCCACGTCGAGTCCATGGGCGACCACGTCCCCTCCGTGCATCGCCTATGCCGGGATTTGTCGACTACTCCAACTCCCGTCCGACCAATCCTGGGCAGCGACGGCCTACCAAGATTTCGAGCCCAAGACCGTGCGGAGATCTTCGCCGAATGCCTCGAGAAGCAGTTCAAGCCGAACCCTACGGATGATGTGGAACACGTCGCAGCAGTCGAGAGACACCTGCGAGAGTACTTCGCCTCGCCGATAGCTCCCGAAGAGGACCCAACCGTCGTCACGCCCGGCCAGATCATGCGTGCATTCAGACGTACCAAGCCCAGGAAAGCCCCGGGCGCAGACCGCATACCTAACATGGCGCTGCTACATTTGCCGCCACGTACTGTGGCGGCCGTTACGCGCCTGTTTAACGGTATCTTGCGCACGGGCCACTTCCCAACCCAATGGAAGGAGGGCTTGGTCATCATGTTGCCCAAGCCGGGCAAGGACTCCAAGCTGCCTGAGAGCTATCGGCCGATAACTCTACTGAGTACCATCTCAAAGGTGTTTGAGAAACTCCTGCTGGCGAAGCTACTGCCCCACATCCAGCCGCGCCCAGAACAGTTCGGCTTCAGGCCCGAGCATTCTACGACGCTTCAGCTCACCAGAGTACTGAATGACATGACGGTTTGTTTAAACAAGAAGGAATACACTGTCGCAGTACTCCTGGACATGGAGAAGGCGTTTGACGGAGTATGGCACGAGGGGTTGCTGTACAAATTGTCGACGTCTCCAGCCCCAAGAAGACTGGTCCAGATCATCGCCTCCTTCCTGAAGAATCGCCGCTTCCGAGTGATGGTGGAAGACGCCGTCTCCGAGGAACACCCCGTTGCAGCCGGCGTCCCTCAGGGGTCCTGCCTGTCTCCAGCCTGTTACTCCCAATATACGGACGACATCCCCGTCGGGCCGGGTGCCCAGCTGGCACTCTTCGCCGACGACGCTGCCTACTACGCGTCGTCGATCCAGGCACGGCACGCTGCCGTCAAACTGCAGCGCACCCTGGACATCTTGCCCGACTGGCTCGCCAAGTGGCGGTTGTCCGTCAACGTTGGGAAGACGCAGGCGCTCATCACAGGCCAGTCCCCCCTTCCACCACCACTCCAGCTCCAAGGACAGGACATCGCGTGGTCTCCGCAGGTGAAGTACCTGGGAGTGACCATCGATCGCCGGCTCACCATGAAGCAACATGTCGACAACGTCGTCAACCAGGTCAAGGTGGCACGCGCCAAGCTGCGTCCACTTCTCGACTCCAGCCTCCCTCTGAGGGCGAAGCTCGGGATCTACAAGTGCTACGTGAGATCCCGCCTCACCTACGCGGCCCCGGCATGGTACGCCCTGTGCTCGGAGACGAACAAACGGAGACTCCGAGCCCAAGAGAACCTCTCTTTGCGTACCATCGTCGACGCCCCCCGCTACGTGAGGAATGCGACGATCCAGAGGGACCTCAGATGGGAACCAGTGGACCAGTTTGTCCAGAGGCTGGCGAAGGGCATGTTCGCGCGTGCGGATAGCTCACATCATCCGCACATCCGCGACATGGCGCCGTACCACGCGCGCCCGCCCGACCGCCGCCGCCTGCCACGCGACCTGGTTGCCTAGCCGGCGATCATCCAAAGGAACACCCCTCGTGAGAACATCTCCAACGCCCGCGAGGGCCCCCCGATGACCTGTCCATAGGAGTGGACAGAGGCGCTTCTTCAGGAAGAGATCCGATGATCTGACCCTGACTCCCCACGCCCCAGAATGGGTGCGTGAGAAGATTACTTGACCTGACCGAAATCATACTTACCTGGCGTAGGGGATACCGTGATCTTGAAGGCGGTTCCCCCAGGGCGAGGCCTTTCCATTGCACTGCGGTCGGGCTGACCCCTGCGAATATCCCTAATGTGGATATCTCGGGCGCGTAATTTTTGGTAGTGGGGACTGCGTACGCGCTGTCCCCCCCATTTAAGTTGTCCTTATCAATCAATTTCGAAAACAATCAATTGTTGGTACTCATGGTGCAGTAAAATGATCAGAATTAGTCACATTTAGAAAGATTTCGTCACAAATGAATGACACTTACGCCAACTGCTGCTGCAGGCAGTAAATGAATGAAGCAATTTGTCTTATTCAATGTATAGTTATATAGTACACGAGGTTGTCAAGCTAAATATAAATACATTTTCATTTTGACAAACCGAAAGAACAAAATTTAAAGAAGTATTTTTTTTTAAATAATCGGTCATCGCTATAAAGGCGGTCCTTCGGTCTCGGCCTTTTTTTCAGCTTTTCCACCAAAGACTGACCGCGCTGATTAGGCGGTGCTGAGCTACACTGCACTTTCGGCCACCAACAGTGCTGTCGCGTGTTTCCGTAATATACAAGGCCAATACCCAGGGGTCTGTAAATTATCGCGTATACTTTGGAACGCAATATTTTCACTTACATCTTCCGAACTATACATCAGCATTACGCCGCAATCATGTATACTTTGGAATGGTCTACGCCAATTTTATGGTTCCGTTATGTATACTGCGCTATTGCCCAATGTTGTGTTATTAAATAAATATTTAATGTGTATTTAAGTTTATATATCAGCGATTAATATCAGAGTTTAAGGGAAATATTAAACCGCACATCAAAAATACTGATTTTCACAGCAAATATCAGGGAAAACACTGCGGTAGCTTAGGTGAAGGGTAAAGGGGACGAGCGAAGTGAAGCCCCTTTATCTTTCGTGTTAGGTTGAACATATAAGAACAACAAAAAATACGTAATACAAACTTAAGGACAAATAAAATATTTAAAGTGTTTTTATTGAACCTTTTTTGCTGTGCAAATCAGTATTTTTGATGTGCTATTAAATAACACCTTTGATAGCGTGCGTAAGAGACACTGTATAGTTTGGAACTAAACTTTCTTACGCATTCATTACAAACTCTACACGAGTAGTTCGCAAAATTCTTGTATATTTTGTAGTGGCAGATGTGAGTATCAGCATTCCGAAATATACACGAGCAGTACGTCATGGGATTGTAATGGCCTTGCATACAACGGAAATACGCAGTGCTGTCATTCATTATAGACCGCGGCAGTAATGCATTATTATTATTTATGCTATGAAAAATGTACATATTTCCTAACATGTATTCAGTTCTTATTTGTGCTTATTTTATGGTAGGTACCTAATGTTTGTTGGGTATTCTTTAATGTAAATGACGAAGACATTGTATTCGGGTTTATAATCTTTAATCAGTGAGTCCTCTGTCAAAAAATATAATACATTGATAGCTATCAACACTTTTAACAGGCTACAAAACTTACAAAGTGCACTTCCATCACTTTAGATTACGTAGAACAATGTAAAACTACTCTAAGTTACATAGCTATACAGTACTCAGCGTTACTACAGCTGACTATAACAAGTTAAGTTAGCACTTGGTAATATCTATGTAAGTCATGTCAGTATGCTATTAAGCTGACTGAATTAGAATAATATCATAGAAATTATTTTTAATCTGTCGACCTTTTAGATAGAAGTGCTCACCATTTGCTAACTAACTAAGATGCAAGCACATAAAAAGACTAAAAAAACAGTAACACTTGTATTGAACTTAAATAAATATTTAATGATATAATCTTGAATTGTCATTGGTAATGGTAACTTATTTGAATTTTCAACACAAAAGACCCATTTCCACAGACCAAGATTGCTGACTCATGGCTACGATAATGTTAAATAATTACATGTTATTATAGAAGTCATTTGTCAGTCATATGTATTATCGTTTTAACATTCAGTGTGAACGGGCCTTCAGTTGTAGTTACTTCTTATGCGAACTTCATTGAACACTCAAAATAAATGTTTTGTTATAACAATGATCTTTGTACTGTACATACAACACACTGATATATCTATTAAACTAAAAACAAACTCAAAACGAACAATTTGACTGCAAATTTCATCCCACACAACTTTTACCCTGTACGTTTAAAAGAGAAAAACATATTTTTTGTACATAGGCCGGATTTCAAATCAATTTACAACTACGCCGAAAATGTTAAAATAAATATAGCTTGGTATGACAAATCTGTTTTATTTGATTCCAGACAGAACCAAAATGGCACAAAATGTAATTCCATCAAAAAGATCGGTATGTTGTATGGAAATATATTTATTTCCTATGATGGCACATTCATACTAACATGTTGTGCACTTAATTTCCCAAAGTGAATGCAATTTTATAATCTTATGTTTTTAATGGCCTTGATATCTTGTAGCGTTTTCCGCAGCCTGTTCAATGCCTTCTCCTGCCATTTCATTCAAATATTTTAATTGCAAAACATAATCGTAAATGCAGGAAAATTAAACATTAAAGAAATATCATAAATTTGGCAGATAGGGTGGTTCAAATACCTGTTATTTCGGCTTTTTTTTTTCAAAATACAGCCCCCACGAGCGATAATAGGAGGGGATAAAGTTTATATTTCCCCCCTAGATGTTTTTTTTTTTTTGAAACTTTAGAACTATTTTGAATTTATTACATTTCCACCAGTATTTATTTAGCTTGACGTTTCAAATGTCCGGGTCCGGGATTTTTTTTCTTTAATTTTCCTGCACTATATGTAATGAACACAGTGTAATTATATTATTTTTTTAATGGGAGGCAGTTATTCACGTGCACCCAGGTACCTAGTGCTAAGGAGCTACAAATCGACACTAAACATTTGCAGGTTCTCGAAAGAGACCGGTCCAAATACAGTGAGATTTCATTGTATTTGGAAAACACACTGTAAAACATCCGCCATCAATTATGAATTTGATTGATTATTTCATGTTTAATTTGTACCGCATCACCAATATACAAAAGTTTAGGCCTTGTACAAAGCTTACTTGATTATTTGCTAATATTAGATGCATTAGGTTTCAATATTAGTCTAAATTTTGAGTAAACACAAACGCAGGCAGAACAGAATGGCAAAACGTGTAAATTGCGCCTCTTCGGCTACATCAGAGACAAGTATAGCGGTGATTTTATTATATGTATATTCTTACCCAAGCGTGAAGCTCACAACCCATTCCGTTCCCAATTTGTATCATTAGTATAATTTAGTTTAAATATTAATTTATGAAATATGCGAAGTTTCCCTTGAGATCTACGTGAAAATAAGGAACTAAAGAAATGCAAAATAATATTTTTCATGTTCTTAACATTATGGCTCTGTTTCGCAATGTCCGGATAAGCGTGACAGTAGAATCATAAGTTTTGCACGAAAAATGCCACATAGGATTTGTAGGGACATTGTGGAACAGGCCGTAATAATATATAACAATACGCAATAATACATAACAAGGTCAATAACCCACATATTTTGTGATATCCTTTGATAATTATTCACAAGCTTAATTTCAGAATATAAGATTAACAAACGAAGATTACATAATGTATATCTACTCGATGTTAATATAAATAGCACTGTTAATGGCGCCAGCTAGATTCGCAGGTCATACTTTCAATTGAGTTGACTGTGCAGTGTGCATCCGTGGCACACACCGTGCGACTCGCGGTTATCGCGCGTGATACGTTTGAGAAAGTGTCATTGAGTCGCGAATTTTGACATTTAAATACGCTAAAATACGGGACGTGCTACGGATGCTGGGATGCGAAACAAGGTATCATGGTGGTAGATACATGCCCGTATCTTTCAGAGCGTTTAAACTTGCCTTATTGTTATTTAAATCGCAAAGTATTATGTTATCTTACATCAAAATATTTTACACACGATACGATAAATCTACAACTTTTATAGTTTCTGAGAGCTATCAATCCACTTTGTACACTAGATTTTTGTTTAGAATATTGTCATGGACTATCGCCGCTATTTACCTCACTGGTTATACCCAAATTGAGACAAAACTACGATACTAAAGGCGCCGTGCCCACCTACGTGACGTGCTCGACATGCTTCTGACAAAAGGCCACTTTGCACGGCTTGCCCTTTTGTGTAACCGATCCTGCAATGCCCTGAGGTGGCCACGGCGCCAAAGAGCATAAAGCCTTACTGTATAATGAACTGGCACAGACTACCTGCTGGAACGAATGGGCTTTATACAAGGATGCCATCAGCCGCATTCAGCAATGGTCACCTTGGAGAAGCGAGTCCAACTACACGGCATCCAGCAAGGCAAGCGTAGGGAGGATGCTTGGCATGTTTAATATTAAATGGCGTATATAAAATATCCCACGATGGCATGGGCGCATGGCATACTTTAAATAACCCATGCGTTTTTTTATGAGCATGATTCAGATGATAAGTCATAAAGGCAAGGTGAGTCTCTGTACAATTCGAGAAGTTTCGTCTATGTTCACTATTTAGCTCGAGCCATTTTGTGTACAGAGCGACGTGTGCGTCTGCGCGCGCCGCCTGCAGCTGCAGAAGCACGACGATTGTTCGTGGCTGACAGCAAGCGACTACACTGCAGTTCACTGCACCCGACCAATGCGGCTGCCAGCTTGCTGACAACGCATGCATGCCTCCCTGCCAAGGGCGTTTAAAGGTCATACGAAGTTTGGCTGGAAGCCAACGCGTACTCCACTGCTGTAATCGGAATTAGCGAGAGACAGAGACATCATCATGACTTTTGCGGGTCCGTCAATCGAGAAGCATAGAATCAAAAGACACTAAAACGCCTATAAAATTTTCTTCGGTTTCGGACTTTTTTACCAATGTATAAGGTTGAAAATTAAAACACCCACTTAGCTGCATTTGATTATTTCTATACCCCTCTCCCTGAGATCGTTTGTACATACTGGCCTAAGAGTGAAGATATGAAGATATGCAATGAACTACATAGAGGCTTAAATGCGTAACAATTTCTATACAGAGCGATGGTAAAGCAATAGTTTATGGGACTGAAACATAATGGAGGGCATTAAAACTCGAGAGTGGGTTTAGGAAACGAGCCGAAGGCGACTTTCATAATAATGTAACTCGAGAGTTATAATGCCTAATTTTTTACAGTTACATACACTAGATTATCTGCACACTTATCATAAGCTCTCTTTGATGTGTTCAGGAACCGCATGATCGACCGGCATCGGCATTGTAGCATTGATAATTGCTCTGCAGTTGTTTAGCTTGTTCAGTAGTTACAACTTCACAGACAAACTAGGGGCGGCACGCAGGCGGGCGTCGGCGTTCGAAATTTAAATGTCATAATTTATCGAAAATTTATACATTATGGTCATATGACATTATGGTCATAATGTATCAATATTAAGATAAGAAATTAGTTTTTAACAGGTAGTAAAATATTATGCTGGTCGTAACGAGCGGTTTTTGGACGCAATAAAGAGGGTTTATGATACGTGTGTAGATAATAGTAGTTTATGTGACTGCTGCATAATGGAGGGCATTTAAACTCGAGAGTGGGTTTATGAAACGAGCCGAAGGCGAGTTTCATAATAATATCATTCGAGAGTTTTAATGTCTAATTATGTACAGTTACATACACTAGTTTATCTACACACATATCATAAGCTCTCTTTGATGTGTTCAGGAACCGCATGTTTGACCGGCATTGTGGTTCTGCAATTGTTTAGCTTGTTCTTTAGTACCAACTTCACGCAGACGGGCGTCGGCGCGCGGCGTTCGAAATTTGAATGTCAGTACCAACTTCACAGACAAACTAGGGACGGCACGCGGGTGGGCGTCGGCGTTCGAAATTTGAATGTCATTATATGTAGAAAAACTACACATAATGACCATTATGTGTAGTTTTCCAGATACGAAACGAGTTTTTACCAAGTAGTTTAACATAATGCTGATCGTAACGTGCGGTTTTTGTACGCAGTAAAGGGGGTTTATGATACGTGTGTAGATAAAATATTTTAAAGGTATGAACAACTTGTACTATGCACCTTTCTACGCAAATTACAACTATTAAATGCAAAAAATAAACACTTTGTTCTTAGTGCATAAATAAAATGTACAAAGTATCTAAAGAGACTTGAAACTAGTTTAGAGTTCACTGGGTTGACGTACTTACTAGTTCATTCAATTTCAGACTATACTTACCTATTTGCTGTAAATATAGGCAGATATGTTTCACCTTCTTACAAAAAAATATTACTCCATCTAAAACACTACATACGTTTTAATTTAACATTATGTGATGGAGCATTTAATCACTATCGGTTTTCGTATTGTATTGTATTCAGAGGCAAAGTACACAAATGTGATTGGTATTAGTATCTGTCATGTTTACGTTCTGGCCTCCGTAAAAAAATATTTATTTAGTTCATTCCAAAAAATGGCTCTGCAACATTCCCAAATTAATACAGTGACAGTAATGCGGTTATGTTGATTCCCTTTGCAATGGCACATTCATTACGCTGCTCATTTTTTTTCATTGACGCATATCCTGCATTTTTCAGTCAATAAAGCGCCAGATAATCACACTAATACGAGCACTCATTGCATCTATGTACCCTATTCAGACTTTCCACTGATCCAAGTCATTCCGTTCTTCCCTTAACAAGCAGCAATGACTATAGTTAAGGCCACGTTCTAAGGAGCCTCGCTTATTGCTAACATCCAAGCTATTCGGTTGCAGCTTGACCGACGTGGACTCGACCCCCGCGATGCTCCGCGGGAGCCTTGTGTCCGCTGCACATAAGATTATTTTCGCGTATCACAGGTATCCAGTTTACGGCGGTCCAGCTGTAGACTAATCAAGGAGAAGTGCAAATACTTCGCAGTTGGTTATTATTTTACTGTAAATTTATTACATATTCTCTCAAAAAATATCTTAGCACACTACGAGATTTATTTTAATACATTCAAACCTTGCCCCAAAAGTAGGACAAATAATTGTCCCAAAAAATAAAAGCTCTAACGACGACTCCACTTTTCGCTTCTGTTCCTCGAAGTTTAGGTTAATAAGCCCTACCTATTCCTATCACTGGTGATGACGTACCGTGAATTGTTCCTTGCGCTTCTTGACTATACCTGTATTGTTCTACTATGGCAATTGCGACGGATCTTTTAATTCGCCGATTTCTCCATTTTTACGGCTCCGGTTTCTTGTCCTTCAGCCGGAACTGATATTTTAAGGATTTGAATGAACTAAATCGCATGTTTGACAGTTGACATTCAAAAATTAAAAATCCAACCGTCCTACGAGACCGTTTTCAATTTGTTTCTTCCAGCAGGCCTCGGAGGACCCACGCAGTTTCCATGCTCACGACCCCACAACATAACACCGCATCCTACGAGCACGGGTTTAGACTCCGGGCCATTCGGTTGTGGAATGCACTCCCCTGCACCATCAGAGATAGTCCTACTCTCAATATCTTTAAAAGTCGCGTGAAGAAGTATTTCCTATCTCTTTAGATATATAGGTAGTCTTTATGTATTTATAATTTATATATTTAATATTTATTTATATTTAGGATGTATATTTTATGCATGTAGTTTATTGAGTTGTAAATTAAGGTTTGTCGTACACATAGGTTTACGCGTGCTCTGCGATTATACATCGTATCTCTCCCGAAGATGATTACTATTACATGCAGCAGTACACGAGATGTTGCTGTCCTATCACACCTTTAAAGTCAAAAAATAAATTAAGATTTTACATATATTCCCCACATTCATCCTTTTCCTCCGCTCGCTGGCAACCCTGCCACCCGCTCACGCCGCGTCATTACGCGATTTTGTGCTGTCCGAATCACACCGTATTTTGTATTTTTAATTTTAATTAGTGTAACGAACAAAATAAGTGGATACCGGCCAACATCATGGGTAAAAGAAAGCGTTCTAAGGATAGGAGCAGTGATTTAATGGAGTCAATCATGAAGAAAGTGAAAAAGATGGTGAAGAATCAACGAAGGATTTCTTCGTCGTCATCGGATGACCGAGAAGTTGTGGACCAGTTCCCAGTCAGGGAACCAACGCCGGAACTCGGTCTAATGAGAGACCTAGAAATATTAGGTAAATTTCGGTGTATTGAAGATTCATGTTAATCAATAAAGTCCAGTTAGGTCTGTTAACAAATCCCTACCCTCAAATTTTTATTAATAACTTTTTTACGTATATCGTATGGAAAGGTAATAAGGTCGTCTTTTTCGACGAATCTGTATCACGTCCCGGCGTATATCGTGTGTGGATTGTGTTTCATAAAGTACCTAGTCGACCCTTGGTCTGACGATTGTTATCCCGACGTATATCGTGTGTGGATAAGGCGGCACTCACATCTATACTTTTATGCTCACACTTGAATGTGTAATTGTCAGTAAGTATAGCAACATATCCTTACTAATGGTTTACCAAATGAGGATAAACAGGACCTGGCAAAAACTTATCTCCCTGCTGAAAACTGCCCTCTGATGAGGGCTCCTAAGCTGAACCTTGAGGTGAAATCAGCTCTCACGGACCAAAACCTTAAAAAGGACTCGTATAATGAGCAGCACTTGTCTCGCAGCGATTGGTCATGCTCTGAACCTGGCTTTATCCCTCACTGATAAGATCCCGCAAGAGGTATTAAAACCCATAAGCGATGCAGGTAGATTGCTCTGCGATATACATTATCGGGAATCAGCATCCAGGAGGTATGTTATCATGAATACCTTAGTCAAGGCCAAGAGAGATGTACTTAAAATTACCAGAATTGGAGAATTTTTGTTTGGCTCCGACCTGTCCGAACAATTGCGATCGGCAAAAGCGATCGATAGAACGAGTTCCGAACTGAGGTACAGACAACAGCCGCAGCCAGGCCCATCCGGCGTGACGCGCCATACTGCTTTAAACGCGAGGGGCCCTCAACGGAGCTATGTCGCCGATCCGCGAGCGAACCCCGGGCCATCTCGGAGACCGCCGCCGCCGCCGCCAGCGCAGCGCTACCCGCCGCCGCCGCCGCCGCGCGACCAGCGGCCGCCGGGACCGAGCAGGCAGGGACCAGCCTACCGGCATTACCAGACGAGGAGGCGCTGACTACTTGCAGTTCTAATTTGTCAGAGGTATGCATGTCCAGCATACCTATTGCGGACTTCGTTACTTTTTCATGAATGGTTAAAGTTAACTAACGATAAAACTATTTTATCCTGGATAAAAGGCTACAAAATTCCTTTTAAGGCCGTACCATGTCAACGCCGTAGTATGTGTGATAGATCATTTTCAGATTGTGAAAAGGAGGTAATATATATAATAGAGATAACTGCATTATGAGTTTATTAGAGTCGGGGTTCACATCGCCTTGTACTCCAGCAAAAGAACAGTTTATTTCACCGATATTTACAATTCCAAAAGCTAATGGAAAACATCGCTTTATACTAAATCTGAAGGAATTAAATAAGTTCATAGATGTGAGTCACTTTACAATGGAGGACTATAGGACGGCCTTAAAAATATTAGACTATAAAGAAATGAAAATTATTGACATTAAGGATGCATATTTCCTATTATCGATTCGAAAAACTGATAGAATTTGGCTTCGTTTCGTGTGGAATTCGAATTTATTCGAGTTCAATATTCTACCATTTGGATTATGCACTGCGCCCTTCGTTTTTACGAAGCTAATAAAAGCAGCGCTTCACTACCTGCGATCATTAGGATATCTTTCCACGGTGTACGGAGTGTATGGAAAATGCGTTGGTAACAAATTGGTTTCGTTATCAAAGAAGAGAAAAGTAACCTCTGCCCGGACACAACCTGCACATTTCTAGGGTTCATCTTTGATTCAAGGAGGTTAGTCTTAACGTTACCCATGGAAAAAAAATACGGATAAAAGAGACGGCCAGTAAATTTCTTAAGTTGAAGAAATGTTCGGTGAGGCAATGTGCTCAGTTCCTAGGCCTGTTGACGTCAGCTTGCCCAGCTGTGAAGTACGGGTGGCTCTATACTAAGTTATTGGAACGTGAAACATTTTTGGCTCTTGGTTATACAGATAATTATAACAGGCAAATGCTTATTTCAGAAAATCTAAAATCTGACTTATTATGGTGGATAGATAACATCGATTCCAAGAGGAATCGATGTTATATATAATATATTCGTTGGAAATATTTAGTGACGCTTCGACCACGGGTTGGGGTTTGGAATGTAACGGAACCAGTGCTAACGGCCACTGGAAAGCCGAGCAGGCATCGTTACACATTAATACTCTGGAGTTATTAGCAGCGCTCTACGGGCTTAAGACATTCGCTTCCCAAATGAGGAATTGCAACATTTTATTGAGAATAGATAACACCACTGCCATTGCTTACATCAACCGCATGGCGGGGTACAACTTACCCACTTAAACAACATAGCTCGGGACATATGGCAGTGGTGTGAGGCAAGAAACATATTCGTGTTCGCTTCTTATATTAAATCTTCCGTGAATGTGCTCGCCGATCGTGCATCCCGTCAAACAACCAAAAATATCGAAAACAAAAACAAATATCGATACCGAATGGGAGTTGGCGGATTACGCTTTTAGTAAAATCACATACATGCTAGGTGTTCCAGATTTTGACTTATTTGCTTCGGCACAAAATAGTAAATGCGTAAGATAAAATTCGGAAATTGTAGACGCGTTTACCTTTAGTTGGAATGATTTACGATTTTATGCTTTTCCACCATTCAGCTTAGTATCCAAATTTTTGCATAAAATTAAGTCCGATAAAGCAGAAAGAATTGTGGTAGTGCCCTATAGGCCTACCCAGCCATGGTTTCCGTTATGGTCTAGGTTATTGGTTTCGGAAGAAATCTTTTTTGAGCCCAATGTACAACTATTGCACTCCCCTTTCAGGGATGTGCATCCTCTGCACAGCAGCCTTATCCTGTTGGCCTGGAGATTATCAAGCAGGCGCTGATGCAACCCGGGGTTCCGTGCAATTCCGTAGACATTGTATTGGCCTCACTCGCCCCAAATACTTTGAGGCAATATGATTCGTCAATTAAGGCCTGGTGGCAATTTTATTTTACAAATAATATCGTTTTTTATGAAGCAAATTGTATGCAATTTATAGAATTCCTTACTGAGAAATTTAATGCTTGAACTAGTTTTAGTAGTTTAAACTGTATTCGGTCCGCAGTAGCTTTAGTATTAGGTGAAAAAATGTCCTCAAATGATTGTATAACTCGTTTTTTCAAAAGCGTTTACCGTTTAACCCCTCCAGCGCCTAAGTATAGCACGACGACGACCGGTCTCTATCAAATGAGAGTCTTTCTCTTCAACAGTTGTCATTTAAGACAGTGTCACTAATTGCTCTTGCTTTGGCACAGCGAATGCAGACACTTAGTCTTATCAAGATAGATACTATTATTTATGAAAGTGAAAAGATCCTCATTAAAATTGATGAATTAATTAAAACCTCGAGGCCCGGAGCTTTCCAGTCACTCGTTGTCTTGCCATATGTATTAGAGAGTCCTCAAGTTTGTCCGGCCCGGGCCCTAAAGTCCTACATTGAGAGATCAAGGGAGATCCGCTCCTCCACAGATAAATATCTCTTTATAAGCTATCAGAAACCCCACAAGAAAGTCGGATCTCAGACTTTGGGCCACTGGGTAAAAAAGATCCTTAAAGATAGCGGTATTGACATATCATTGTACGGTGCGCACAGCACTCGCCATGCGTCGACGTCGGCAGCGCGCCGCGCGGGCGTCAACCTGGAAGTGGTGAGGAAAGCTGCGGGCTGGTCTCAGTCCTCACATGTGTTCTATAAATACTATATTAGAGATGTAACTACCTGTAATAGGAATGATTTTGTTAATGCTGTTTTTCAAAGCTAATAGCAGTTAAAAAGTTAATTTGTTAATTAATTAGGACTATCCTTTTTCATAAACACTCCTGTCTTGCCTAGGTTTGCTGGAAGAAATCTCTTTTTAGAGATAAGCTCGCCTTTGCCTATAAAATTTATTGTAACTGTCTCTTTATCTGTGTTTTCTGTGCATTATAGAATATGAAATATGAATATGAAATATTAATTTAAGTTCTTTTTTGTGGGATGGCAAATATATTTCCCTTTTTTGTAACTTATATTGAAGAACTTTCTTTTACAATCAGTTTTTCAACGCTTCTCTAAACATCTGCATGTAATAGTAATCATCATCGGGAGAGATACGATGTATAATTAAGAATCAAACGAACTTACCTTGTGATGTTTGATATCTAATTATGCGAGTATCTTGACCGAAGATGATTACGGTCCCTCCCACCCTATAAGACCCGGAATCGTTGAAAAAACTTAAATCTCTAAAATAATGACGCGGCGTGAGCGGGTGGCAGGGTTGCCAGCGAGCGGAGGAAAAGGATGAATGTGGGGAATATATGTAAAATCTTAATTTATTTTTTGACTTTAAAGGTGTGATAGGACAGCAACATCTCGTGTACTGCTGCATGTAATAGTAATCATCTTCGGTCAAGATACTCGCATAATTAGATATCAAACATCACAAGGTAAGTTCGTTTGATTCTTAATTAACCTATCTCATCCTGACATGGTTTGCTGGAAGAGATCTCTTGATAGAGATAAGCTCGCCTTCGTACACTATTATAATGTATATCTTGTTAATTTTATTATTTGTGTGCAATAAAGAAATTATGAATTATGAAATCGCAATCAAATTCCAAGTCGCAATACCTGTGTGCTGTAAATTCGATTCAGTATCTCTTGATATTTATCGATCGCTTTCAAATTGACGTTCATCAATCACAATCGCTTTAAAAGACAGCTCGTGTTAAATAATCACGTTCTAATTGTTCAAACTTCAAGTTGAAGTTGGCAAACAGCCTTCAATTTATCAATTGCAAATTGAAACTTCGATTAATCAGAACGCGATTATTTTACAAGAGCTGCTTTTTCTAGCGATGTGATTGGTAAAACTGTTAATTTGAATGTTATTGCGATTGGTGTTGGCGATACATAATAAGGCTGTAGAATAGAGCGGATGTTTATGTTAACCCCTGACGAAAGAAGAGAGGATTTCGAAGTTTAACCTGTTGGCTTGGTTGTCAGAGCCCAACCGTGCCACTCAATGGCTGACTCCGATAGAATGTAATATTTGTATTAGTTAAGCACACTACGCCCTACTTCTCCCACAGTGGTCCAATGAAGAGAAAAGGCAAAAAATGACGTTTGCTAAGTATACTTACTTTACTTTATGCTTTATTGCACAAAAACAGAAGATACAGATACATCAAAATGGAAACTAGGTGAACAAAGGCGAGCTTATCTCTAAAAAGAGATTTCTTCCAGCAAACCTAATATGGACAGAATACATGAAATAACAGGTAGACCTATGTGCACAACGTTAAAAATAATAAACTAATTACTAATATAGACATAAAGTATATGAAATAAGTATATGAAAATATCTATTATAATAAAGAAATTTTACTTTGACTCGACGATGTTTGCTAAGTGAGGGATTACTTGAAAACTAATGAGAATTATAAAGTGAAGTAATAATAATAATAATAGTAATGCCTTTGTTTTATTTGGCAATCCTTTGCCTTATGTATTAGGTTCTCAAAGATATCATTCACCTTAAGATAATGAAAGCAGCATTATATGCCACTAAATCCAAAAGAATTTGCTGTCTCTGTCTCACATATTTATAGGGCTTCAAAATACAGTTAGTCAGAAAAAAGAAAAGCGCGAGTTTCCAAACAAAGTCTCTCTATCAGAGTCAGCGGGATAGAATATAATGCGTACCGCTCATATCGAAAGTCTCTCTATCAGAGCCAGGGAGTGTGACTATTAATTTTATTTTCTCGTATGGAGTCTCTCTTTCAGAGCCCACAGGTTAAAATGTGTATTTGAGCCTGTGGTAGCTAACTACCGATTAACCTACCTAACAGATAAACCGATTTGGATTGACCAAAATCCAAATCGGCTGCTCATAGCCTTCACGTGTCATGGTCGGATCATTGAGTTCTTGCAGCTACAGCTATCCCTTATCGGAAATATAGCCGATGAAATTTAGACATATAAAACACAGAACACAATAACCATATGGGTTGAAGATAAGACCTTACTCCGACAATTTATCCATGTCAAACCGTTAGATTGTGACCTGGCACACGAAATATCAGGGCGAAGTGGTGGGTAGGTGAAAGCTAAATTTCCCTTTATCATTCTTATTAGGTTGACATGTTAGAACAACAGAAATAATGTTTCATGTCCGAGTAGTGTCTTGTCGAAGTAACATCCTGTCGGAATAGTGTTTTACGTTCCAACCATACTTTAGGAGGCTATAAACTACTACACTGGTTTATAGTATTAAGACGCTATATTGCATTCAATGTTGAAGATTTGAAGGATGGTGATGCCTTCAGAGCACATTTTAATTGCTATTGCGACAAATTTTTTAAGGATTTGAATGAACAAAATCTCAAGTTCGACAGTTGACATTTCAAAATTGCAATCAAATACCAAGTCGCAATATCTGTCAGAGATTAAGTATCTAACTGGCCTGTACCCAAATTCGAGAAAGATTGAGCCAAACTCCACCGAGCTGACTCAGAAGAAAAAAAAAAGAATTATTCACACTTTTTATAGGCAGATGTCGCGCTCACCTCTCTCCGTCGTCTGTGGGCGAGGCGATCTGTCGAGTTAGGGTACCGTTGGTCCCGCCGATATTGAGGTGGTTCAGTTCCTTCTTGTCGAAGTGTTCTAGGAACAGAGGCCGGTACTTCGGTCGGTTGGTGTCCATAGGGTCTGTGTCGTGCCCTGGGAATGGGGGAAGAAAACTTTCAAAGGAGTTCGACGTAGAGTGCGCTAAAAGTTAGTACAAACACAGAGTAAGTAAGCAAAGAGTTTCGTTAATCTGAGGTTACTTACAAGTGAATCACAGAGTAACGGCCGGTTTCCTGGGCGCTGATTAAGTTAACAAATAGGTTAAACTGATTTGAGCGAATCACGTGCCGCTAATATTCAAAATAGCGGCACGCCATTGGATGAAATCAGTTTAACCAATTTGTTAACTTAACCAGCGACCAGGAAACCGGCCGTAAGAGTTTCGTTATTCAGATATATGAATCGTTACTATCCAGATATCCATAGAACCTCAGATGAATGAAATTCTTTGTTGCTGTTGACAAAGCTTATCAAGTGACAAACCTCAGATGAATAGAACTCTTTGTTGGTTACAAGCATACCAAAAAGTGTTGCTTAATCATCACCATTGGGATGTGGCATTTTACATCATGTGTTTCCGGCCGTGGCCTAGCGGATCTGACACATTCTACCTAAGCTGAAGGTCCTGGGTTAGAATCATGGTAAGGGCAAATATTTGTGTGATGAGCATGAATATTTGTTTCTTAGTCTTGGATGTTTTCTATGTATTAACATAAGTATTTATCTGAATTAAATATATCGTCGTCTAGACCCATAATACAAGCCTTGTTGAGATTACTATGGGGCCTAGTTCGATTTCTCGCAGCCACGGTAACTGGATGAGAGGCTGAATATGGACTGTTGTTTCGAACGCTTCCATGTTAGTCGGGAGGACTACTAGCCCTGGACTGAGCCAGTGAGATGGGCCTCGATCTCAAATGCGTTCAAAAACCGCAAATCACTACAGCTTAAAGATGAACTGTTTTATTAGAACACATTTCTTATTTGTGAAAATGAGAAAAAAAATGACATCAAAGTGAGCTTATATGTATTATGTTCCTAGATAAAGCAATACAACAAGTGAGGGGTATAGATGCAAAAGCGCCTCTATCCCAATTTTAAGCTTAGGATGTTTTATTATTACTGGTAACCCACTTCTACTTGTCTTTGATTTTGTTAATAAAACTAGAGCAAATGCGCCTCTATTCTATATTAAAATTACATGTGAAGTATGGAGTTAGCTGCAAAACCGCCTCTATTTATTTGTAAGAAGCAAAAGCGCCACTAGTACGGCTCAGCCAATCACAGCAAAGTATTTTGTTTGGAACCGTAATGGCCGTTAATGGCGTCCGGCTGTTGTTGTGCTTCACTGTGTGGTACATTTTTCCTGTTTTTAATTAGAAAAAGTGTAGAAAATGGAAATCAATATCGCCCCAGTACAAGGAAATAAGTCAAGAAAAATGATTAGAAATGAAAATCAGTGGAAGCGCAACGTACAAAAGCGTCAAAGGCAAGTTTATTCATGCATGAGAATTGGCCGTGTTTATGCCACAGTTCCGACCCGGATAGTAACCTATTACCAATTTGTCAGTGTAATTTAAAATATATCGTCATTATTAGGAGTCCAATGTTCAATTACTAAGCCTTTACTGAATGTACCTCTCAGTGAAAGTCAGTCCGTCTGTCGGTGTATCTGTCTGTCTGTTAGATATATTTTTTGTACTATTTCAGGTACAATGCTAAGAGGCCACCAAATATATCGAGTGTCAAAAGTTGCGTGCATAAGAAATGTAAGAAATTGAAATGCAGTACTCTTAATCCTCAAGATATAAGAAAATTTCACGAAGCATTCTACGCCACATCAGAAAAAACCTTCCAAGACAATTTCATATTGAAATACATGAAAGTCCATTCACCGAAACGTCGAAGACGTCAAGTGGGAAGTAGAGCAGAATCAAAAACTTACACGAAGTTTTATATGCGAACATACACTAAACCATACAAGCTAATAAGAGTTTGTCAACAAGCCTTTTCGAAGGCTCTCAGCGTTGGTGTTCATAGACTTCGTAATATATCCAAAAAATTCTTATTAAATGGGACCATGCCACAAGAAAATCGAGGCGGTGATAGGGTTTCGAGAAAGAATTCCGCTAAAAAGAAAAATGTGATGCAATTCATTGAATCATTCAAATGCATTGAGTCACATTATTGCAGATCAGCTACTGCCGAAAGAAAATATGTATCATCTGATTTAAACATTCGTAAAATATGGAGAATGTATCAGGATAAGCAAGAGAATGAAGATCTCAAAGTTCGAGAATGTTTCTTTAGAAACATTTTCAATACAAAGTATAACATTGGATTCAAAACACCAAGAGTAGACGTTTGCTCCAAATGTATGGAACTGACAGGTAAAATTAAAAAGGCACAGAATGAAGAAAAAGTCCCATTAATGGCTTTATTGCGCGTCCACAAATTAAAAGCTCAATGTTTTTATTCATTTCTGCGAGAACATGATGAACAAATGTTTTCAATATCATTCGACTGCCAAAAAAATCAAGTATTGCCGAAAGTTCCCGACCAGATTGCTTATTATTCAAGACAACTTTATATTTATAATTTCACTATTGTAATCGGCGCAAGTACAAACCAATTTCCAAAGGAAAATGTCCGCATATATACTTGGAGTGAGGATGTACATGCTAAGTCATCGAACGAGATTGCATCAGCTGTCTTCGATTTACTTTCGAAGACTGATTTGTCTGGCAAAAAGAAGGTGCGCATGATGGCAGACGGATGCGGCTCACAAAATAAGAACATTACAATGATTGCTATGGTTGGTTACTGGTTAACAAATTGTGTCCCGACGAATGTCAAGAGCGTCGAAATAATTTTTCCTGTGCCTGGACACTCGTTCATGCCGGCTGATCGTGTTTTCGGACATATCGAAAAAGTGATCAAAAACAAAGAAGTGATTGTAGATCCAATCGAGTACAGAGAAGTGTATGATAGTTTTGGCATGGTTTACAAATTGGGCGAAAATTGTATGGTAAAAGATTGGAAAGCCTATGCGAGTGAAACTATTACACCCCCTGGCCAATTCCATTTCAAATTTGCAGAGTGCAAGAGGTACTATGTGACTCGAGTCAAGAACAAGCCTGGACGGTTTCTTCTTAGGGGAGAAGTGCATTATAAAAGTGACACAGGAGTTGCTAAAAGCGTTATGAAACGAGGCGTTCATTCAACCGCAATGTTTGGCATCAGAGAAGTGCTTCCATTTCAAACAAGCGTATCTCCTTTGAAACTTGCTGATGTTAACAAACTATTGTCAAAACATTTTGGCGAAGATTGGAAATCAGAATTAGGGTCTAATAAGCTTCTTTATTACAAAAATGTTTTAGAAAAAACATTTATTGATGCGCCTGAAGAGCAAGAGCAATGTGAATATCTTGAAGAGGTTGGAATTTCTATATAATTTTAAGAAAATATCTTAGTACTTAATGTTAAACATATCTAATAAGTTAAGTAGTGTAAAAGAAGACATTAAAATATACTTAAGCACAGTTTTGAGTTTTTTATAACATTACTTTTTTATATCGGGCGAACTCATAGTGGACTTTTACTACAAATAAAACCTTTAATATATTATTGTTTAACCTGAAATATTTGTGCATAAAACCATCCACGCAATATATTGAGGACCAAAACCACTACTATCCTATTGTTGCAGGTGCAAAACCGCCTTTATCTACTGTTTAGATTCAGAATGGGCTCTATCCAAATTTCAATGTTTATTTAAAAAAAGTGCGCTGTTTTAAGGACTAAATAAACCTTATTATTTGAAATAGTATTAATTTGCCATGATTCCTAATTTAATTGAGGGATTTTCCATAATGTTTAGATAGTTAAATTGGTTTTTGTGGAATATTGGCTAATTAAAAAAAGTGGATACAAGCGCTTTTGCATCTATACCCCTCAAGTAGGCATTAGAACACTCGTGTAATCTTAAAGGCCTTTCACTACGTAAAAGGCACTTATTAGTAGTTTATCTACGCACGTATCATAAACCCTCTTTACTGCGTCCAAAAACCGCACGTTACGACCAGCTTAATGATATACTACTTGGTAAAAACTCATTTGTTTTCACCAAGTACGACCATGGCGAGTTGGTACCTGAAATACAGGACTACCTAGTTAGCAAAAACAAATTGATCAGTATTTGTAATATTAATTATGCTTAATTTTGTAAAAACAAATAAAAAGTTCAAAGTTCAATTTATTATCTGCACACACCCGCCTGCGTGCCGGCCCTAGTTTGTCTGTGAAGTTGGTACTACTGAACAAGCTAAACAAGTGCAGAGCAATGATCAATGCCACAATGCCGGTCGAACATGCGGTTCCTGAACACATCAAAGAGAGCTTATGATATGTGTTTAGATAAACTAGTGTATGTAACTGTACATAATTAGGCATTGAAACTCTCGAGTGATATTATTATGAAACTCGCCGAACTCGTTTTAATGCTCTTCATTATGTATCAGTCACATGTCATAACGTACGGTTTTTGGACGTAGTAAAGAGGGTTTATGATGTGTGTACATTAATTACTTTAAAGTTATTTGTTATACTAGAAGTGTCCGTGGCTTAGCGGTATCGGACGCAACATCAGGCCGAGACGGGTACTGGATGGGTGTCCGTTTCTAGGAGTCATTTCTTTCGGACGTTTCCGTGTTTCGGATGACACGTAGGTCCCGGCTACTATCGCTACTCTGTGGTTGTAGTCGTAAAGCTGTGTTAGAGGCCCTAGTAGAGCAGTTTGATAACTTATGTGAGTATCCCGCCATAAACCCGCACTGAGCCAGAGTTGTGAAATAATATAGCGCAATCTTACTCGGATCCGGGTAAAGGCATGTGCACCTCGGTGGGGAAATTAATGGGTTACATCTGTCATATATCAAAGGTGTAAATGAGTGAAGGAACCCGTAATAGATGCCCGAGAGATGTCCAAGACACGGTCTCAGCTCACCACGACGACTACAGATTACTCACGTTTCATGGTGTGCATCTCAGCGGGTTCATTAATGACCATCGTGCCGAGGTCAGCAGCCAGCTCCAGGGTTCCGTGGTCGCGGTGCGGGACCAAGGTTCCGTCGTCGCGCTGTTTCATCGTCGTCTCTGAGTAGCCGGAACCCTGCAAGAGACAAGAAGTAAGCTAGAAAAGACTCGGTCCATATAAATCTGTTGTGAGTGGTGTTTCTTTCAAGAGTTATACGAAGGACTCCCTAAAATATTTAAATTTTAAAGCTTCACAAAACGCTAATGGCGACACGCCAATAAATTGGTTAAATTTAATCGCACAGCAAATATACTGATTTTCACAGCAGAAACACTTTTTATGTTTGAAGTATTTTTGTTGTTCTTACATGTTCAACCTAATACGAACGATAAAGAGGGCTTCGCTTCGCTCACACCCTTTACCCTTCACTTAAGCTACAGCAGTATTTTGCCCTGATATTTGCTGTAAAAATCAGTATTAATGATGTGCAGTTTAATGTTTCCCCGTTAAATTTCCATAAAATTTTGTGGGTTGGTTTTCCAACACGAACTCATTCGTATGAAGTTGAGGGGGGGAAGGGAGGGAGGGGGGGGGGGGGAGGAAGTAACCCCCCTCTAAAATATCCAGTCTAGGAAATGTATGGTTTTTTTGTTATGAATTTTCAAAAATCCATTTTGTGGTGGAATGGATTTTTGAAATATAAATATATAAAGTTTAAATAAGTTTATTTATGAAATATGCGAAGTTTCCCTTGAGATCTACGTTAAAATAAGGAACTAAAGAAATGCCAAATAATATTTTTTGTTTTTAATAATATGGCTCTGTTTCGCAATAAGCGTGACAGAAGAATCATGAATTTTGTGAAGAATCATAAATGTCACATAGGATTTGTAGGGAAATTTTGCACAGAGATAGTTTATGAGATGAGCTAAGTTCAAAAACCTAGAATACTTTTTATCCGACTTCACTAGAAGGAGGGTAAGTAACGTTATCTCAGTAAATGATAATTCCTAGGAACACGCAGATGAAGCAGGGCATCAGCTAGTTTTAAATCTTTAGCGTGCTAGTTCTTCGACAACTTTCTACTCCTAACATCGCAATGACAGCGCCCCCTACACAGATTTCAACAATAAAACTGAACTTCCATCGAGTGCCACCAGATGTCACTATCCAGTTCCCTACATCGCGCTGTGATGATTTTCTCCATGAAAATGACTACCGCGGGGTGCTGTAGCGAAATCATACTTACCTGGCGTAGGGGATAGTGGATACCGTGATCATGAAGGCGGTTCCCCCAGGGCGAGGCCTTTCCATTGCACTGCGGTCGGGCTGACCCCTGCGAATATCCCTAATGTGGATATCTCGGGCGCGTAATTTTTGGTAGTGGGGACTGCGTACGCGCTGTCCCCCCCATTTAAGTTGTCCTTATCAATCAATTTCGAAAAAAATCAATTGTTGGTACTCATGGTGCAGTAAAATGATCAGAATTAGTCACATTTAGAAAGATTTCGTCACAAATGAATGACACTTACGCCAACTGCTGCTGCAGGCAGTAAATGAATGAAGCAATTTGTCTTATTCAATGTATAGTTATATAGTACACGAGGTTGTCAAGCTAAATATAAATACATTTTCCTTTTGACAAACCGAAAGAACAAAATTTAAAGAAGTATTTTTTTTTAAATAATCGGTCATCGCTATAAAGGCGGTCCTTCGGTCTCGGCCTTTTTTTCAGCTTTTCCACCAAAGACTGACCGCGCTGATTAGGCGGTGCTGAGCTACACTGCACTTTCGGCCACCAACAGTGCTGTCGCATATTTCCGTAATATACAAGGCCATTACCCAGGGGACTGTAAATTATCGCGTATACCTACTTTGGAACGCAATATTTTCACTTACGTCTTCCGAACTATACATCAGCATTACGCCGCAATCGTGTATACTTCGGAATGGTCTACGCCAATTTTATGGTTCCGTTATGTATACTGCGCTATTGCCCAATGTCGTGTTATTAAATAAGTATTTAATGTGTATTTAAGTTTATATATCAGCGATTAATATCAGAGTTTAAGGGAAATATTAAACCGCACATCAAAAATACTGATTTTCACAGCAAATATCAGGGAAAACACTGCGGTAGCTTAGGTGAAGGGTACAGGGGACGAGCGAAGCGAAGCCCCTTTATCTTTCGTGTTAGGTTCAACGTGTAAGAACAACAAAAAATACGTAATACAAACTTAAGGACAAATAAAATATTTAAAGTGTCGTTATTGAACCTTTTTTTTGCTGTGCAAATCAGTGTTTTTGATCTGCTATTAAATAATACCTTTGATAGCGTGCGTAAGAGACACTGTATAGTTTGGAACTAAACTTTCGTACGCATTCATTACAAACTATACACGAGTAGTTCGCAAAATTCTTGTATATTTTGTAGTTGCAGAATCAGCATTCCGAAAGCAGTACGTTATGGGAGCGTAATGGCCTAGTATACAACGGAAATACGCAGTGCTGACAGCAATGCTGTCATTATAGACAGCGGCAGTAATGCAATATTATTTATGCTATGAAAAATGTTCATATTTCCTAACATGTATTCAGTTCATATTTGTGCTTATTTTATGGTTAGTACCTGATGTTTGTTGGGTATTCTTTAATATAAATGACGAAGACATTGTATTCGGGTCTATAATCTTTAATCAGTGAGTCCTCTGTCAAAAAATATAATACATTGATAGCTATCAACACTTTCAAAAACACTTACAAAATTTAGAAAGTGCAGTTCCATCACTTTAGATTACTTAGAACAATGTAAAACTACTCCAAGTTACATAGCTATACAGTACTCAGCGTTACTACAGCTGACTATAACAAGGTAAGTTAGCACTTGGTAATATCGATGTAAGTCATGTCTGTATGCTATTAAGCTGACTGAATTAGGATAATATCATAGAAATGATTGTATGTCCGTCGACCTTTTGAATTATGTTAATATAGAAGTGCTCACCATTTGCTAACTAACTTGGTAGATGCAAGCACATAAAAAGACTAAAAAAACAGTAACACTTGTATTGAACTTAAATAAATATTTTAGATATAATCTTGAATTGTATAGCATTGGTAATGGTAACTTATCTGAATTTTTAACACAAAAGCCCATTTCCACAGACCAAGATTGCTGACTCATGGCTACGATAATGTTAAATACATGTTATTATAGAGGTTATTTGTCAGTCATGTATGTTAATATTATCATTTTAACGTTGAGAGTGAATGGGGCCTCAGTTGTAGTTATTCTAATGCCAACTTCATTGAACACTCAAAAATAAATGTTTTTTTTATAACAATGATCGTTGTACTGTACATACAACACACTGATAATCTATTAAACTAAAAACAAACTCAAAACGAACAATTTAACTGCAAATTTCATCCAACACAACTTTTACCCTGTACGTTTAAAAGAGAAAAACATATTTTTTTATATAGGGCGAATTTTAAATCAGTTTACAATTACGCCGAAAATTTTAAAAATAAATATGGCTTGGTATGACAAATCTGTTTTTATTGATTCCAGACAGAAATGTTGTATGAAAATATATTTGTTTTCCTATGATGGCAAATTCATGTTGTGCACTTAATTCCCAAAGTGAATGCGGTTTTATAATCTCATGATTTTCAATGGCCTTGATATCCTGTACCGTTTTCCGCAGCTTTCACTGCCTTCTCCTGCCCCATTTTCTTCAAATATTTTAATTTGAAAACATAATCGTAAATGCAGGAAAATTTAACTTTGACTTGGATGTAGAATATACACTATTCTAGAATCAGAAATTTGGCAGATAGCGTGTTTAAAGACCTGTTATTTGAGCAATATTTTTTTCAAAATTCAGCCCCCACAAGCGGGAATAGGAGGGGTTAGAGTTTATTTTATCCCACTAGATGTTTTTTTGGGATCTTTAGATAAGAACTATTTTTAACATTTCCACCAATATTTATTTAGCTTGACGTTTCAAATGTCCGGGTCCGGGATTTTTTTTCTTTAATTTTCCTGCACTATATGTAATGAACACAGTGTAATTATATCATTTTTTTAATGGGAGGCAGTTATTCACGTGCACCCAGGTAGTGCTAAGGAGCAACAAATCGACACTAAACATTTGCAGGTTCTCGAAAGAGACCAGTCCAAATACAGTGAAATCTATAAGACACGTGACATTTGCGAAATTAACCTAGTTGTTAAAAATCTGCTTGATCCTTATCTCATGTTAAATTTGCACCGCATCAGTGCCCATATACAAAAGTTTAGGCCTTGTACAAAGCTTACTGATTTGCTAATATTAGATGCATAAATAAGGTTTCAATATTCTTCATAAATATAAAGTTTAAATAAGTTTTTTTATGAAATATGCGAAGTTTCCCTTTAGATCTACGTTAAAATAAGGAACTAAAGAAATGCCAAATAATATTTTTTGTTTTTAATAATATGGCTCTGTTTCGCAATGTCCGGATAAGCGTGACAGAAGAATCATGAATTTTGTGAAGAATCATAAATGTCACATAGGATTTGTAGGGAAATTTTGCACAGAGATAGTTTATGAGATGAGCTAAGTTCAAAAACCTAGAATACTTTTTATCCGACTTCACTAGAAGGAGGGTAAGTAACGTTATCTCGGTAAATGATAATTCCTAGGAACACGCAGATGAAGCAGGGCATCAGCTAGTTCTGTTTAATCTTTAGCGTGCTAGTTCTTCGACAACTTTCTACTCCTAACATCGCAATGACAGCGCCCCCTACACAGATTTCAACAATAAAACTGAACTTCCATCGAGTGCCACCAGATGTCACTATCCAGTTCCCTACATACTTTTTTTTTTTTTAAGTTGGACACTATTTACACACATTGATCTATTCCCAAACTAGGATTCCCTGTATCTTGGGTACTAGACAACGATACACATACTTATATAGATAAATATTATACTTAGATAGATAAACAACCATGACTAGGGTACAAATATCCGTTCTCATCAAACAAATATTTGACCCCACCGGGACTCGAACCCGGGACCCTTAGCTTCGTAGGCAGGGTCACTGCCGACTCGGCCATTCGGCTCGTCACTCGGCCATTCGGCTCGTCGCGCTGTTGTGATTTTCTCGATGACAATGACTACCGCGGGGTGCTCTAGCGAAATCATAGGGGATTGCCTACAGAGGTCTGGCTATCCTGGTTAAAAGGAGTATCGTCCACCAACCCATCGACTTCTAGGAGCACACTACAATCTACGTCCTTGGCGTCGAAGTACAGGTCGCCGGCAACGTTGTGCGACTCTATGCCGCCTATCACCCCCCGGTGAGAGACTCAATCCCAGGGAGCTCCGGGGACTGCTGGAGTCGCCGCAACCGACTCTCATCGCCGGAGACCTCAACGCCAAGCACCCACACTGGAACTCCTCGAAAGTGTGCGCCGCCGGACGCGCACTCCTCGCCGACTCCGTGAGACACGACTACGATGTCATCGGACCCTATGAGCCGACTCACTACAACCCGGACGGCTCTGGGGACATCATCGACATCGTAGTCTACAAAGGAATCCGGACCCAGCCAAGCCAGGAAGTCCTGCCAGACCTCCCCTTGGATCACAGACCCATTCTCCTCGTCCTTGCGGATCTGCCAACAAGAGTCTCGCCACCAGCGCCTCGTCGACGGTACAACTGGGCTTCCTTCTCGGCCGCACTCGCCGAAAACCCCACCACCCGGACAGCCACACAGCCAGAAGACGTCGAAGCACTGACTTCAGAGTTGACTAGCAAGATCCAGGACGCGCTCGACACATCCTCGCACACCGTCTCTAGCCGGAGGAAACCCCAACCCCTCCCGGCGAAGATTCAGGCACTCATCTGCGAACAGCGCCGTCTCCGGAAGCTATGGCAACAAACCCGGTGCCCAACTCTGAAGTCCCGCCTCAACGCCATGACGGCCACCACCAAAAGATGCCTTGCCGACCACGCCGAAGAATCTTGGGAACGCCACATCGAGTCCGTAGGCGATCACGTCCCCTCCGTACATCGCTTATGCCGGCAGCTGTCGGCCACCCCGGCTCCTGTTCGACCGCTGCTGGGCAGCGACGGCTTCCCGAGATTCAGAGCAAAAGACCGAGCTGAAATTTTCGCTGAATGCCTGGAGAGGCAGTTCAAGCCGAACCCCACCGACGACGCCGAACACGCAGCAGCAGTGGAGGAACACCTGCGGCACTACTTCGCGACGCCGATAGCTCCTGAAGAGGACCCCATCTTCTTCTCGCCCGGCCAAATCCTGCGAACGATCAGGCGCACCAAGCCCAGGAAAGCCCCGGGCGCAGACCGAATCACCAACATGGCGCTGCGCAACTTGCCACCACCGACTGTGGCGGCTATGACGCGCCTGTTTAACGGCATCATGCGCACGGGGCACTTACCTACTACATGGAAGGAAGGCCTGGTCATAATGCTCCCCAAGCCGGGCAAGAATGTCAAGAAGCCCGAGAGCTATCGGCCCATCACCCTCCTGAGCACCATGTCAAAGGTGTTCGAGAAGCTGCTGCTAGGAAGACTGCTGCCACACATCCAAGCTCGCCCGGAACAGTTCGGCTTCAGGACAGAGCATTCGACGACGCTCCAGCTCACCAGGGTACTGAACGACATGACGGTCTGTCGGAATAAGAAAGAATACACCGTCGCAGTACTCCTGGACATGGAGAAGGCGTTCGACAGAGTATGGCACGAGGGGTTGCTGTACAAGCTGTCGACGTCCCCAGCTCCACAAAGAATCACCCGCGTCGTGGCCTCGTTCCTGCGGAGTCGCCACTACAGAGTGGTGGTGGAAGACGCCGTGTCAGAAGCCCGCCCTATCGAAGCCGGCGTCCCACAAGGTTCCTGTCTTTCACCCGCCTGCTACTCCCGATACACGGATGACATCCCAGTTGGCCCTGGTGTACAGCTGGCCCTCTTCGCTGACGACGCAGCATACTATGCGTCGTCCTACAAAGCACCCCACGCCGCCGTCAAAATGCAACGCACGCTGGACACCCTGCCTAAATGGCTGGCCAAATGGAGGCTCTCCGTCAACGTCGGGAAGACGCAGGCGATGATCACCGGCCAGAGCAACCTGCCACCACCACTCCAACTCCAAGGGAAGGACATTGGGTGGCTGCACCAAGTGAAGTATCTGGGGGTCACCATAGACCGCCGGCTCACGATGAAGACCCACGTCGACAACGTCGTAAACCAGGTCCGGGCTGCACGGGCAAAACTTCGTCCACTCCTGGACTCCGGCCTCCCCCTGCGGTCGAAGCTCGGGATCTATAAAACGTACATCAGGTCCCGCCTCACGTATGCCTCGCCGGCATGGTACGCCCTCTGCTCGGAGTCCAACAAGAAGAGACTCCGGGCCCAAGAAAACCTCTCCTTGCGTACCATCGTCGGCGCGCCTCGCTACGTGAGAAACGCAACGATCGCAAGGGACCTAGGATTGGAGACACTGGACAAGTTCGTCCAGAGGCTGGCAACGAACATGTTCGCACGAGCGGACGGCTCTCAACACCCGCTCGTGCGAGACCTGGCGCCATACCACGCGCGCCCGCCTGACCGTCGCCGCCTACCCCGAGACCTGGTTGCAGAGCCGGCAGCACCCCTGGATTAAGGCCACACAACCCGACGAACACCTCAGCCACCCAATGACCTGGCCGTAGTCACGGCCAGCGGAAGACTCCGCGGAAGGGGGCCATTGCCCCGGGACCGGAACCCCGCACCCTGGAAGGGGTGTGAGAAGATCACCAAGCAAGCGAAATCATACTTACCTGGCGTAGGGGATACCGTGATCATGAAGGCGGTTCCCCCAGGGCGAGGCCTTTCCATTGCACTGCGGTCGGGCTGACCCCTGCGAATATCCCTAATATGGATATCTCGGGCGCGTAATTTTTGGTAGTGGGGACTGCGTACGCGCTGTCCTCCCCATTTAAGTTGTCCTTATCAATCAATTTCGAAAACAATCAATTGTTGGTACTCATGGTGCAGTAAAATGATCAGAATTATTCATATTCATATTCTTTATTGCACAGAAATCTTATAGAAATAGTAAGGTAACAAAACATTTTATGAGCAAAGGCGAGCTTATCTCTAAAGAGAGATTTCTACCAGCAAACCTAGGTAGGACAGGAAAAATTGTGCAACAGGAGAGTCCTAGTGCGCAATAAAACTGTACATCTAATTGTTTACAACTAAAACATAATAATTTAATACATGATATATACTAAATAAAATACAAAAGCAAAAATTTTTATATATATCAAACATATACTACTTATATATACATATATAAAAGTACCTATCACGAAAGAGAAAGGAAATGCTCTTTCAATCTTGTCTTAAAAGTGAAAATTGAGGGACTATCTCTAATAGCGCAGGGAAGTGCGTTCCACAGTCGGATCGCCGTTAACCTAAACGAGTGTTTGTAAGCGGCAGTGTTATGCCGAGGAGTAGAGAGAAGAGACATCGTATGGGATCTCCGGTTGCTATGCCTGGAGGAAATAAACTCGAAACGTTCTCGAAGATATGAGGGGTAGCGGGGGTTTCGCAAAATGTTGAACAGATAGGAGAGAACGTGCATATCACGACGAAGGCGGATCGGAAGCCACCCCAACTCCTTGCGATACTGTGAGACATGGTCATACTTGCGCAGCCCGAAGACAAACCGAATCCCGAGGTTTTGAAGTCGTTCGAGTTTGTTCAGTTGTTCTTCGTCGCACCGATCCAGCAAACATCTGCATAGTCGATTAAAGGTAGTAGGAGGGACTGGGCAAGGGTGATTTTAGTCTGCTGTGGCAGGAAGTGCTGCAATCTCCGTAGGGAGTGAAATGACGCAAAGACTCGTCTGCTGACCTCACAAACATGGGGCGACCAGGACAACAATTTATCAAATACAACCCCAAGATTCTTGGCCTTCTCGATGTATGAGATTATGTTACCATCATACACTATAGGGTCGACGGGCATTTTCTGAACTAGGTTATGAGAGTGACGAGTACCCAAAATCATGGCCTGCGATTTGCCCGGGTTGACAAGCAGACCATAAGAGGTAGCCCATTTCCTGATGTTATCGAAATCAGCATTCAACGCCTCTACTGTCAGATTCACATCACACGGAGAGAAGTGCCGATATATTTGAAGGTCATCTGCGTACAGATGATAAGAAGAGGTAAGAACGTCAGAGATGGAGTTAATGAATACCGAGAAGAGGAGAGGAGAAAGGATGCCTCCCTGCGGAACACCTGCGGAGAGATCACACCAGTCCGTTGAGATCTCCTCAGACTTAATGCGTTGCTGGCGGTCTCTCAGGTAGGAGTCAAACCAGCGAGCAGAGTGCGAGGAGACATTAAGTGACTTTAAAATTTCAACTAGTATATCGAAATCGACGCAGTTAAAGGCGCTACTGAAATCAAGCAGTGTAAGGACCGTAAGCTGCTTTTGATCCATAGCTAATTGAATGTCGTCAGTGACTTTGAGCAGTGCTGTGGTAGTGCTGTGACCCGGCCTGAAACCTGATTGGTGGGGATTCAGTAACATTTTTGAGGAAAGGTAGGAGGAGAGTTGGGAGTGGACAATTGATTCCAGGACTTTGGAGAGGATAGGCAGAATAGAAATGGGACGGAAATCTTTAAAGAAGGCGGGATTAGACGTTTTGGGGAGGGGAATCACAAGTGCCAATTTCCACTGGCTGGGGTAGCAACATTGGTCAAGCGACACATTAATTATGTGGGTGATGAGAGGTAACAGTACATCAATGATAGTTGTTATCATCTGCGAACATATCTTGTCCTCACCTATGGCCTTCGACGAGATTGCCAGTATTGCCCTCCTTACTGCGCCGATTCCGACAGGGATGAAGTTAAATGCTGAGGTGAGGGATGATGCCTTGGACCGTAGGTTACGAAGGGTTGCATCCTTGACGAGGGAGTCTATCGCGACAGGGGGAGTTGCAAAGAAACTATTGAGACCACGGAGATCGACATTTCCGGCTGCCAATTCCTGTGACTTACCAACACCAAGGGTCTTCAGGAACTTCCAGACCTGTGCTGGAGTATAGCTCTCGATACATTCGTAGATATGACGGCGTTTAGAATCACGACACAGGCGAGTGCAACGATTACGGAGGCGTTTGAAAATTAAAAGATTCTCGTCGGTCGGATCCCTCTTATATCTAGACTTGGCACGGTTTCTCTTAGCCATCAGACCCTTAATGGTGTCAGTAAGCCACATTTTTTACAAATTAGTCACATTTAGAAAGATTTCGTCACAAATGAATGACACTTACGCCAACTGCTGCTGCAGGCAGTAAATGAATGAAGCAATTTGTCTTATTCAATGTATAGTTATATAGTACACGAGGTTGTCAAGCTAAATATAAATACATTTTCCTTTTGACAAACCGAAAGAACAAAATTTAAAGAAGTATTTTTTTTAAATAATCGGTCATCGCTATAAAGGCGGTCCTTCGGTCTCGGCCTTTTATTCAGCTTTCCACAAGACTCTATCTCTATTTTATGGTAGGAACCTAATGTTTGTTGGGTATTCTTTAATATAAATGACGAAGATATTGTATTCGGGTAATCTTTAATCAGTGAGTCCTCGGTTAAAAAATATAATACATTGATAGCTATCAACACTTTCAACAGGCTACAAAATTTACAATGTGCAGTTCCATCACTTTAGATTACTTAGAACAATGTAAAACTACACTAAGTTACATAGCTATACAGTACTCAGCGTTACTACAGCTGACTATAACAAGGTAAGTTAGCACTTGGTAATATCGATGTAAGTCATGTCTGTATGCTATTAAGCTGACTGAATTAGAATAATATCATAGAAATGATTTTAAATCCGTCGACCTTTTGAATTATGTTTAGATAGAAGTGCTCACCATTTGCTAACTAACTTGGTAGATGCAAGCACATAAAAAGACTAAAAAAACAGTTACACTTGTATTGAACTTAAATAAATATTTTATGGTATAATCTTGAATTGTATAGCATTGGTAATGGTAACATGGTAACTTATCTGAATTTTTAACACAAAAGACCCATTTCCACAGACCAAGATTGCTGACTCATGACTACGATAATGTTAAATACATGTTATTATAGAGGTTATTTGTCAGTCATGTGTGTTAATATTATCATTTTAACGTTGAGAGTGAACGGGCCCTCAGTTGTAGTTATTCTAATGCCAACTTCATTGAACACTTAAAAATAAATGGTTTTTTTTATAACAATGATCGTTGTACTGTACATACAACACACTGATAATCTATTAAACTAAAACCAAACTCAAAACTAATAATTTAACTGCAAATTTCATCCAACACAACTTCTACCCTGTACGTTTAAAAGAGAAAAACATATTTTTTTATATAGGGCGAATTTTAAATCAGTTTACAATTACGCCGTAAATTTTAAAAATAAATATGGCTTGGTATGACAAATCTGTTTTTATTGATTCCAGACAGAAATGTTGTATGAAAATATATTTGTTTTCCTATGATGGCACATTCATGTTGTGCACTTAATTCCCAAAGTGAATGCGGTTTTATAATCTCATGATTTTCAATGGCCTTGATATCCTGTAACGTTTTCCGCAGCTTGTTCACTGCCTTCTCCTGCCCAATTTTCTTCAAATATTTTAATTTGAAAACATAATCGTAAATGCAGGAAAATTTAACTTTGACTTGGACATAGAATATACACTATTCTAGAATCAGAAATTTGGCAGATAGCGTGTTTCAAGACCTGTTATTTGAGCAATATTTTTTTCAAAATTCAGCCCCCACAAGCGGGAATAGGAGGGGTTAGAGTTTATTTTATCCCACTAGATGTTTTTTTGGGAACTTTAGCTTAGAACTATTTTTAACATTTCCACCAATATTTATTTAGCTTGACGTTTCAAATGTCCGGGTCCGGGATTTTTTTTCTTTAATTTTACTGCACTATATGTAATGAACACAGTGTAATTATATCATTTTTTTAATGGGAGGCAGTTATTCATGTGCACTCAGGTAGTGCTAAGGAGCAACATATCGACACTAAACATTTGCAGGTTCTCGAAAGAGACCGGTCCAAATACAGTGAAATCTATAAGATACGTGACATTTGCGAAATTAACCTAGTTATTAAGAATCTGCTTGATCATTATTTCATGTTTAATTTGCACCGCTTCACCCATATACAAAAGTTTAGGCCTTGTACAAAGCTTACTGATTATTTGCTAATATTAGATGCATTAGGTTTCAATATTCTTCATGAATATAAAGTTTAAATATGTTTTTTTATGAAATATGCGAAGTTTCCCTTGAGATCTACGTTAAAATAAGGAACTAAAGAAATGCCAAATAATATTTTTTTATGTTTTTAATAACATGGCTCTGTTTCGCAATGTCCGGATAAGCGTGACAGAAGAATCATAAATTTTGTGAAGAATCATAAATGTCACATAGGATTTGTAGGGAAATTTTGCACAGAGATAGTTTATGAGATGAGCTAAGTTAAAATCTAGAATACTTTTTATCCGACTTCACTAGAAGGAGGGTAACGTTATCTCGGTAAATGATAATTCCTAGGAACACGCAGATGAAGCAGGGCATCAGCTGGTTCTGTATAATCTTTAGAGTGCAAGTTCTACCACAGTCACACCGCATTCCAGTGCGTTTCAATGTCATTTTCCATTCCGGATCACCGACCACTTTCAACTCCTATGACAGCGCCGCGCCCCCTACATAGATTTCAACAGTAAAACTGAACTTCCATCGAGTGCCACCAGATGTCACTATCCAGTTCCCTACATCGCGCTGTTGAGATTTTCTCGATGACAATGACTACCGCGGGGTGCTGTACCGAAATCATACTTACCTGGCGTAGGGGATACCGTGATCATGAAGGCGGTTCCCCCAGGGCGAGGCCTTTCCATTGCACTGCGGTCGGGCTGACCCCTGCGAATATCCCTAATGTGGATATCTCGGGCGCGTAATTTTTGGTAGTGGGGACTGCGTACGCGCTGTCCCCCCCATTTAAGTTGTCCTTATCAATCAATTTCGAAAACAATCAATTGTTGGTACTCATGGTGCAGTAAAATGATCAGAATTAGTCACATTTAGAATGATTTCGTCACAAATGAATGACACTTACGCCAACTGCTGCTGCAGGCAGTAAATGAATGAAGCAATTTGTCTTATTCAATGTATAGTTATATAGTACACGAGGTTGTCAAGCTAAATATAAATACATTTTCCTTTTGACAAACCGAAAGAACAAAATTTAAAGAAGTATTTTTTTTTAAATAATCGGTCATCGCTATAAAGGCGGTCCTTCGGTCTCGGCCTTTTTTTCAGCTTTTCCACCAAAGACTGACCGCGCTGATTAGGCGGTGCTGAGCTACACTGCACTTTCGGCCACCAACAGTGCTGTCGCGTGTTTCCGTAATATACAAGGCCAATACCCAGGGGTCTGTAAATTATCGCGTATACTTTGGAACGCAATATTTTCACTTACATCTTCCGAACTATACATCAGCATTACGCCGCAATCATGTATACTTTGGAATGGTCTACGCCAATTTTATGGTTCCGTTATGTATACTGCGCTATTGCCCAATGTTGTGTTATTAAATAAATATTTAATGTGTATTTAAGTTTATATATCAGCGATTAATATCAGAGTTTAAGGGAAATATTAAACCGCACATCAAAAATACTGATTTTCACAGCAAATATCAGGGAAAACACTGCGGTAGCTTAGGTGAAGGGTAAAGGGGACGAGCGAAGTGAAGCCCCTTTATCTTTCGTGTTAGGTTGAACATATAAGAACAACAAAAAATACGTAATACAAACTTAAGGACAAATAAAATATTTAAAGTGTTTTTATTGAACCTTTTTTGCTGTGCAAATCAGTATTTTTGATGTGCTATTAAATAACACCTTTGATAGCGTGCGTAAGAGACACTGTATAGTTTGGAACTAAACTTTCTTACGCATTCATTACAAACTCTACACGAGTAGTTCGCAAAATTCTTGTATATTTTGTAGTGGCAGATGTGAGTATCAGCATTCCGAAATATACACGAGCAGTACGTCATGGGATTGTAATGGCCTTGCATACAACGGAAATACTCAGTGCTGTCATTCATTATAGACCGCGGCAGTAATGCATTATTATTATTTATGCTATGAAAAATGTACATATTTCCTAACATGTATTCAGTTCTTATTTGTGCTTATTTTATGGTAGGTACCTAATGTTTGTTGGGTATTCTTTAATGTAAATGACGAAGACATTGTATTCGGGTTTATAATCTTTAATCAGTGAGTCCTCTGTCAAAAAATATAATACATTGATAGCTATCAACACTTTTAACAGGCTACAAAACTTACAAAGTGCACTTCCATCACTTTAGATTACTTAGAACAATGTAAAACTACTCTAAGTTACATAGCTATACAGTACTCAGCGTTACTACAGCTGACTATAACAAGTTAAGTTAGCACTTGGTAATATCTATGTAAGTCATGTCAGTATGCTATTAAGCTGACTGAATTAGAATAATATCATAGAAATTATTTTAAATCTGTCGACCTTTTAGATAGAAGTGCTCACCATTTGCTAACTAACTAAGATGCAAGCACATAAAAAGACTAAAAAAACAGTAACACTTGTATTGAACTTAAATAAATATTTAATGATATAATCTTGAATTGTCATTGGTAATGGTAACTTATTTGAATTTTCAACACAAAAGACCCATTTCCACAGACCAAGATTGCTGACTCATGGCTACGATAATGTTAAATAATTACATGTTATTATAGAAGTCATTTGTCAGTCATATGTATTATCGTTTTAACATTCAGTGTGAACGGGCCTTCAGTTGTAGTTACTTCTTATGCGAACTTCATTGAACACTCAAAATAAATGTTTTGTTATAACAATGATCTTTGTACTGTACATACAACACACTGATATATCTATTAAACTAAAAACAAACTCAAAACGAACAATTTGACTGCAAATTTCATCCCACACAACTTTTACCCTGTACGTTTAAAAGAGAAAAACATATTTTTTGTACATAGGCCGGATTTCAAATCAATTTACAACTACGCCGAAAATGTTAAAATAAATATAGCTTGGTATGACAAATCTGTTTTATTTGATTCCAGACAGAACCAAAATGGCACAAAATGTAATTCCATCAAAAAGATCGGTATGTTGTATGGAAATATATTTATTTCCTATGATGGCACATTCATACTAACATGTTGTGCACTTAATTTCCCAAAGTGAATGCAATTTTAGAATCTTATGTTTTTAATGGCCTTGATATCTTGTAGCGTTTTCCGCAGCCTGTTCAATGCCTTCTCCTGCCATTTCATTCAAATATTTTAATTGCAAAACATAATCGTAAATGCAGGAAAATTAAACATTAAAGAAATATCATAAATTTGGCAGATAGGGTGGTTCAAATACCTGTTATTTCGGCTTTTTTTTTTTCAAAATACAGCCCCCACGAGCGATAATAGGAGGGGATAAAGTTTATATTTCCCCCCTAGATGTTTTTTTTTTTTTTTTAAACTTTAGAACTATTTTGAATTTATTACATTTCCACCAGTATTTATTTAGCTTGACGTTTCAAATGTCCGGGTCCGGGATTTTTTTTCTTTAATTTTCCTGCACTATATGTAATGCACACAGTGTAATTATATATTTTTTTTAATGGGAGGCAGTTATTCACGTGCACCCAGGTACCTAGTGCTAAGGAGCTACAAATCGACACTAAACATTTGCAGGTTCTCGAAAGAGACCGGTCCAAATACAGTGAGATTTCATTGTATTTGGAAAACACACTGTAAAACATCCGCCATCAATTATGAATTTGATTGATTATTTCATGTTTAATTTGTACCGCATCACCAATATACAAAAGTTTAGGCCTTGTACAAAGCTTACTTGATTATTTGCTAATATTAGATGCATTAGGTTTCAATATTAGTCTAAATTTTGAGTAAACACAAACGCAGGCAGAACAGAATGGCAAAACGTGTAAATTGCGCCTCTTCGGCTACATCAGAGACAAGTATAGCGGTGATTTTATTATATGTATATTCTTACCCAAGCGTGAAGCTCACAACCCATTCCGTTCCCAATTTGTATCATTTGTATAATTTAGTTTAAATATTAATTTATGAAATATGCGAAGTTTCCCTTGAGATCTACGTGAAAATAAGGAACTAAAGAAATGCAAAATAATATTTTTCATGTTCTTAACATTATGGCTCTGTTTCGCAATGTCCGGATAAGCGTGACAGTAGAATCATAAGTTTTGCACGAAAAATGCCACATAGGATTTGTAGGGACATTGTGGAACAGGCCGTAATAATATATAACAATACGCAATAATACATAACAAGGTCAATAACCCACATATTTTGTGATATCCTTTGATAATTATTCACAAGCTTAATTTCAGAATATAAGATTAACAAACGAAGATTACATAATGTATATCTACTCGATGTTAATATAAATAGCACTGTTAATGGCGCCAGCTAGATTCGCAGGTCATACTTTCAATTGAGTTGACTGTGCAGTGTGCATCCGTGGCACACACCGTGCGACTCGCGGTTATCGCGCGTGATACGTTTGAGAAAGTGTCATTGAGTCGCGAATTTTGACATTTAAATACGCTAAAATACGGGACGTGCTACGGATGCTGGGATGCGAAACAAGGTATCATGGTGGTAGATACATGCCCGTATCTTTCAGAGCGTTTAAACTTGCCTTATTGTTATTTAAATCGCAAAGTATTATGTTATCTTACATCAAAATATTTTACACACGATACGATAAATCTACAACTTTTATAGTTTCTGAGAGCTATCAATCCACTTTGTACACTAGATTTTTGTTTAGAATATTGTCATGGACTATCGCCGCTATTTACCTCACTGGTTATACCCAAATTGAGACAAAACTACGATACTAAAGGCGCCGTGCCCACCTACGTGACGTGCTCGACATGCTTCTGACAAAAGGCCACTTTGCACGGCTTGCCCTTTTGTGTAACCGATCCTGCAATGCCCTGAGGTGGGCACGGCGCCAAAGAGCATAAAGACTTACTGTATAATGAACTGGCACAGACTACTGCTGGAACGAATGGGCCTTATACAAGGATGCCATCAGCCGCATTCAGCAATGGTCACCTTGGAGAAGCGAGTCCAACTACACGGCATCCAGCAAGGCAAGCGTAGGGAGGATGTCTTGGCATGTTTAATATTAAATATCCCACGATGGCATGGGCGCATGGCATACTTTAAATAACCCATACGTTTTTTTATGAGCATGATTCAGATGATAAGTCAAAAAGGCAAGGTGAGTCTCTGTACAATTCGAGAAGTTTCGTCTATGTTCACTATTAGCTCGAGCCATTTTGTGTACAGAGCGACGTGTGCGTCTGCGCGCGCCGCCTGCAGCTGCAGAAGCACGACGATTGTTCGTGGCTGACAGCAAGCGACTACACTGCAGTTCACTGCACCCGACCAATGCGGCTGCCAGCTTGCTGACAACGCATGCATGCCTCCCTGCCAAGGGCGTTTAAAGGTCATACGAAGTTTGGCTGGAAGCCAACGCGTACTCCACTGCTGTAATCGGAATTAGCGAGAGACAGAGACATCATCATGACTTTTGAGGGTCCGTCAATCGAGAAGCATAGAATCAAAAGACACTAAAACGCCTATAAAATTTTCTTCGGTTTCGGACTTTTTTACCAATGTATAAGGTTGAAAATTAAAACACCCACTTAGCTGCATTTGATTATTTCTATACCCCTCTCCCTGAGATCGTTTGTACATACTGGCCTAAGAGTGAAGATATGCAATGAACTACATAGAGGCTTAAATGCGTAACAATTTCTATACAGAGCGATGGTAAAGCAATAGTTTATGGGACTGAAACATAATGGAGGGCATTAAAACTCGAGAGTGGGTTTAGGAAACGAGCCGAAGGCGACTTTCATAATAATGTAACTCGAGAGTTATAATGCCTAATTATGTACAGTTACATACACTAGATTATCTGCACACTTATCATAAGCTCTCTTTGATGTGTTCAGGAACCGCATGATCGACCGGCATCGGCATTGTAGCATTGATAATTGCTCTGCAGTTGTTTAGCTTGTTCAGTAGTAACAACTTCATAGACAAACTAGGGGCGGCACGCAGGCGGGCGTCGGCGTTCGAAATTTAAATAATAATTTATCGAAAATTTATACATTATGGTCATATGACATTATGGTCATAATGTATCAATATTAAGATAAGAAATTAGTTTTTACCAGGTAGTAAAATATTATGCTGGTCGTAACGAGCGGTTTTTGGACGCAATAAAGAGGGTTTATGATACGTGTGTAGATAATAGTAGTTTATGTGACTGCTGCATAATGGAGGGCATTAAAACTCGAGAGTGGGTTTATGAAACGAGCCGAAGGAGAGTTTCATAATAATATCACTCGAGTTTTAATGTCTAATTATGTACAGTTACATACACTAGTTTATCTACACACATATCATAAGCTCTCTTTGATGTGTTCAGGAACCGCATGTTTGACCGGCATTGTGGTTCTGCAATTGTTTAGCTTGTTCTTTAGTACCAACTTCACGCAGGCGGGCGTCGGCGTTCGAAATTTGAAAGTCAGTACCAACTTCACAGACAAACTAGGGACGGCACGCGGGTGGGCGTCGGCGTTCGAAATTTGAATGTCATTATATGTAGAAAAACTACACATAATGACCATTATGTGTAGTTTTCCAGATACGAAACGAGTTTTTACCAAGTAGTTTAACATAACGCTGATCGTAACGTGCGGTTTTTGTACGCAGTAAAGAGGGTTTATGATACGTGTGTAGATAAAATATTTTAAAGGTATGAACAACTTGTACTATGCACCTTTCTACGCAAATTACAACTATTAAATGCAAAAAATAAACACTTTGTTCTTAGTGCATAAATAAAATGTACAAAGTATCTAAAGAGACTTGAAACTAGTTTAGAGTTCACTGGGTTGACGTACATACTAGTTCATTCAATTTCAGACTATACTTACCTATTTGCTGTAAATACAGGCAGATATGTTTCACCTTCTTACAAAAAAATATTACTCCATCTAAAACACTACATACGTTTTAATTTAACATTATGTGATGGAGCATTTAATCACTATCGGTTTTCGTATTGTATTGTATTCAGAGGCAAAGTACACAAATGTGATTGGTATTAGTATCTGTCATGTTTACGTTCTGGCCTCCGTAAAAAAATATTTATTTCGTTCATTCCAAAAAATGGCTCGGCAACATTCCCAAATTAATACAGTGACAGTAATGCGGTTATGTTGATTCCCTTTGCAATGGCACATTCATTACGCTGCTCATTTTTTTTCATTGACGCATTTCCTGCATTTTTCAGTCAATAAAGCGCCAGATAATCACACTAATACGAGCACTCATTGCATCTATGTACCCTATTCAGACTTTCCACTGATCCAAGTCATTCCGTTCTTCCCTTAACAAGTAGCAATGACTATAGTTAAGGCCACGTTCTAAGGAGCCTCGTTTATTGCTAACATCCAAGCTATTCGGTTGCAGCTTGACCGACGTGGACTCGACCCCCGCGATGCTCCGCGGGAGCCTTGTGTCCGCTGCACATAAGATTATTTTCGCGTATCACAGGTATCCAGTTTACGGCGGTCCAGCTGTAGACTAATCAAGGAGAAGTGCATACTTCGCAGTTGGTTACACGCAGTGGGACACGCCTAATAAGCCGACATGTGAGTCGCACAGCGAGCGAACCAACGGCAGATGTATGTGACACATTGTGTATCTTGTACACAAGCATAGCTCCTGGCTTACATCTAGGCTCGTATACAGTGGCCTCGTCTCAAAAGCTCTATAGACCTAAAAGTTCTGTTGTCGCTTCCTCTTCACATCGATAGCGTCCACGATCGGCTGCCGCTTCAGTTGGTACCTCGTGCGTAACTCTTCGATCTCAAGCTCCATCTCAGCGTCGAGCCGCGCCATACGGGCTTCGAGCTCGCTGGCTGAGAGGCACTTAAGCTGGAACGAGATGAACTGCTGATGACGCTGCTGGATGATGATTTTAAATCAATTTAAAGAGTGTCGGGATACCTAGTTAAATAACACAACTGCGGCGATGGGCAAGCCCCATTTCAAATGGAGTAGACTGGCTAAACATGGGCAGAATTGGGCCTCTGCCACTCCGTAAGGGAAATGGCGTTTTAAAGCTTGTTAGATGAGAACTGTGCAACTTTCTTCGTTTCCAAAATAAGCAATTAGTATTATATCTAAAAAAAAAAACTAAACATCTGCTATGTCACATGCCATTATTTTACAAACACGAAATATAAAACTACTGAAATATTCACGCATCATGGAATGTTTAGTTTAAGCACGTTTTAATGAGTTAAGCCATCACTGACATATTCCTCCACCAGAAGGATTAACTCTCTCGAGTATCCTGCGGCAGAAATGACAGCCTTACGCAATAGTCTTGAGTTTGGATGATGATGGTGATGGTGATGATGATGAAGACTCCTGAATCTTGTCATGCAGCAATAATTTTACTGGTTACGCCTGTCAATCCAAGTCTGTCGGTACTACACACGAGGCATGATATTAACGCTGACTTTTAAATTATCTGTCCAAACAAATATCTGTACTTATTATGAACAACTTTCCGAGTGTTAACAAAAGAAATAATACCAACTAAACTAAAACTAATTACATTAGTTTACCGCCATATTTAAGGCGCCATACAACTTATATCTCTTTCGACCAATGAGGAAAGTTTTACATAGTAATGTCGACTTGTACCGCTCTTTTTGACAGCCGGTAAACACTGTTTAAATACAACACAGTCAATAACTTTAATGTTCTTTATTGCCTGTCAGCCATGTTCCCAGTTAACTGGGCCTTGTTGTAATTAACTTGTATTTAAACTAAAGATGGAACGAATATTTGGTAACTATACCGTATTCGGCTAAATGTTGCAAAGTATTCGGCCGAATACCGAATAGCAAATGTGAAAATAAAAACCGTTTTAATAATTCGTCAGAAATAAATTACTGCGAAGGTAGGTAACTAATATTAAAAAATAACAAATCATAAGCTTTTTAAATGGTGGCATCGTTTGCTTTGAGCGAACCATATGTGTTTTTAAAACTATTAGTAACACAATATGACAGAACAATGAAGAAAATATGCGTGTCTAGACAAGATCAGCTCGGGAATAAAAATATATAGGGGTTGGCAATGAATCTTTCACCCACGACATATAAAACTATCTACATTTTTAAGTGTATATTCACACCGAATATTTGGTATTTCGGCCAAGGACGTGGCCGGCTATTCGGTACTCGGACAAATCACTATTCATTGTATCTCTTATTTAAACTGTATATATCGGCTGGCAATAAGTTCGGTAACTTTGGCCAGCTAACTAATTAGCTGGCCAAAGTGCCATTGTATGTCCACTCGCACGCCATGCCCTAGCCCCTAACGGCAGACTTACACGGCTTGCAGTCTAGTGACAGTAGAGTGACCACGTGAAGTTGACTTACGAATTCGAAGTTCCCCTCGTCGACGAACGCTCGCTGGAAGTCCATCGACGTGTCGCCGTCGGCGGTCGGGGTGACTTGCTCGCTGGAATCGGATACCAAGATATTAGGGGCAGTAGCTCCAGTATCTATGAAGGCATCTCAAATCAAATCAAAATCAAAATGTTTATTATCCAAAAACACAATTGTACAGTAGTTTTTACGGTAGCTCCCACACTAGGCGCAGCCTATGTCGTGGGCGCTTGTAGGCAGAATTACCATTTGATTGGCAGTTTGTGTAAATTCGCACACAATTTTATAAAACAAAAGCAATTAAACTTACACTTACGAGAAATACAATTTTATAAAAAATAAAATTTATGAAAAAGAAAAAAAAAAAGTAGTAAGTTACTGTTCTTAATAGGCGTATTTTGTGATATCATAATATTTTTTAATAAAAAAAAATAAAAAAAAATAAAAAATTCTTTATTTTTAACATAATACAATTGTCTTAAATCTACAGTAACCCTGAAGCCTGTGGTAGTATACACTGTGTTACAGGCTTCAGTATTTACTTAACTCAGTTACATAGATCGTTTGTAAACATGTTAGCGTAAAGAAAACACGAAAATAAGGTAAGTATTTACAAAAATATGTTAAGTAAAAATAAAGTTATTAAGGCTCCTTATGTGACCTGCGTGTGTATATGCATGAGGGTGTGTGTGTGTGTGTGTGAGGGTGAGGGTGTGTGTGTGTGTGTGTGTGTGTAAGGGTGAGTGCGTGTGTGTGAGTGTGTGCGTGATCGTGAAATGTAAAGATTTAAGATGCATAGTTAAATAATTGCTCAATTGCTTCATAGTCAAACTCCTTAAACCAGTTGTGTACATATATTTTAAGTGTATAAATATTATGTCGTCTTATGGAGTTGCTTTTGTTTAGTTTGTTATAAATACGTGGTGCATTGTATAAGAAATGTCTTCTAGCAAAGGCAGACCTAAAGTTGGGTAATGGGACTATATCTACCCTTTTTCCAATGTGATCAGGAATTGGATGGATATTACGGTGAAATCTGCAAACACATTGGAGAATGTATAACTTCCTGACTGTAAGTTGTTTGGACTCTTTGTATAATGTAGTCGTAGGGTAGCGAAAAGGTAATCTTTTCATTACCTTAAGAAGAGCCCGTTGTGCACGCTCAACCTCTATCAAATGTGTCTTTGCAGCACCCCCCCAAGAAGTAATACAGTAGGTGAGAACAGATACAGCCAGCGCCTTGTAAGTACGTATTAACATATCCTGACTAAGAACATCCCTAAGACTCTTAAAAACGTATATAAGTTTCCTAGTACGACCGGCAACAGAATTTATTTGCGGAATCCAGGATAACTTATCATCTACCACAACCCCAAGGTACTTAGTGGTGCTTGAACGTTCTAGAATAGGACAATCACAGGAAGGTAATACTGGTAATTCACGCGCACACCTATTACAAGGATAAGTATGAATTTTCAATTTGAAATTTTTATCTGGATTTGTAGCATCAGTTTTCCGAAAACATAAATATTTGGTCTTGGAGGTGTTAAGAGACAACAAGCTATCCTCAAGCCATGCCGTCACATGCTTCAAACCAACTTCTGCCATTTCAAAAACATCTTTCCAGGTTTTAGCACTGTATAATAAAACGGTATCATCCGCAAACATTAAAATGTCCGCTCCTATTAACTTATTATCACAAAGACTGTTTATGTAGGTGAGAAAGAGAGTAGGCCCTAACGTACTTCCCTGGGGAACACCATAAGTGCAAGCGTCAGGATTACTCTCCTCACCCTCTACACGTACAGTCTGGCTCCTTCCATTAAGATAATTTGTGAACCACAGCAAAGGGAGGCCCCGTATTCCGAGATTTTCTAGACTAGAGAGTAATATTGGGATGGAGACAGTGTCAAACGCCTTCTTCAGATCTAAGAACACGCCCAGACATTTGTCCCCCCTTTCTAGTCGATTAACTATAATAGATGTAAGGTGCAGAACAGCATCTTCAGTAGATCTATTCTTACGAAATCCAAATTGTCCCTCAACTAGGAGATCATTATTTTCCAAAAACGTGACAAGTCTTTTATTTGCAATCTTCTCCATCACTTTAGACAGACAGGATAGTAGAGAAATGGGTCTATAATTAGTTGGCTGTAATTTATCACCTGTTTTATAAACTGGGGTAACAACAGCTTTCTTAAAGATTGTTGGGAAAATTCCAGTATCAAAACTTAAGTTACAAAGGAATGTAATGGGCTTAGCAAGGATATCATCATTATCTTTTATTATCTTTGTCGGAATGTTATCCACTCCTGGCGCACTGCTTGATTTAAGGCTATTAATCGTGTGTCTAACCTCTACTTCATCAGTGGAGAACATAGATAATGAGTTGACGGGTGTTTTATTAGATCTAGCCTTGGAGGCCAATGCAGAGTCTGTTGTTCTGAGTTTGTTTAGAGTTTCATCAGCTAGTTTTTTGCCAATAGTACTAAAGTACTTATTAGTAATATCTAGTGATTCTGTTTTGGATTCTGTAATTTTTAATAAATTGTGAGCAGGTATATTGGTAGAACTAATATTTCCAACCTCTTTAATAAGCTTCCATGTCATTTTTTTATCTTTAGAGTAAATTTCAAATTTTGTATCATAGTATTGTTTTTTTAATTTTTTTATCATAAAATTACACGTATTTCTATATTGTTTATATTCGTTGTTAAGGTTGTTGTCGTTAGGAGTTTTCTTTTGTTTGAGCTGTAACTTGTTCCTTTTTCTTAGAGATTTTAGTACACCGGGGGTAATCCATGGTTTCAATGGCCGTTTCCTGCAGGAATTTTTTATAGTTTTTGTGCAGTTACCAACTATGTCCTTTAGTTTTCCCACAATATACTCCGCAGCCACATTAGCATCAGAAAGGGAAAAATATTCATCCCAGTTTTGAAGGGCAAGTGCTTCTCTGATAGCATTGTAATCCACACAAAGTTTGTCTTTAGATTTAGCTTGCCTGGTATGCGAGTTATCAATAATTAATAAAATTGGAGAGTGATCAGTGAACCTGTCAAACACAAATGTCCACCATTTGTGTCTGGACTTAATCATATAGTGATCAATGCATCTGGTATATCTAGTGGGTATATTAATTCCAGGAAGAAGACCGTGATAAGCCATTTGAGTCAGGTAATTGGCAGTATGATTTAATATTTGTCCCGGCAAAATGTCCATATTTAAGTCACCTGCTAAGATAACGTTTGGACACTTAATATCTTCAAGAAGAACATTTAGAGAGTCTATGTAACCAGAAGGGTTCGGAGAAGCATGGTGGACGGTAAGTACAAATAATTTTAGTATCAACACTAAGTAGATGTAGAATAAGGCAGTTACCTTGAAATAAGTTATGTTCTTGAGCATTTGATTCAAGGTCGTTACTAACATAGGCAACGACACCATCATTCTGATTAATACTTGACTTAGTGTAATACGTTTTGTAACCTGTTATATTTGGAGGCACTCTCTGTTCAGATGTCCAACACTCTGTCAAGACCAGGACATCAATAGGACAATTGAGGCCAGCCACAAACAGAAGAAATCGGTCTAGATTTGAAAAAATGCTTTGTACGTTAACAGTAATTACCGAGATTCCATTTCCAAAAGTCTCGTTTTTCGCATATCGAGAAAAACTGGTTGCATCACTTAGTTTAATACATTTAGGATTATTCGTATCGTCGGACTGCACTATATTATGGGGAGTGAATTTTAAAAATAATGATTATACGAATCAGGTTCAGTAGCTTTAGGTTAATAGTAGTGGTAACAAGTGTGAGGGAAGTAATATCTGATAATACGTAAAAATTGTAGAAATTTGTTGTAACATAATTATTTAAATTCAGTAATTGTTTATGCTTTGGGTAATGTATTGTGACAATGCTTTTGTGTTTAGGTGTAATATTTTTGATTATATGTTGATAGATTTTTAGGGTGTAATTGTCAGTGTAAGATTTTGATTTCGTTTGTGTGTATGTGTATTTTGTGAAAGAGCTGTAGTTGCTTATGGGGTAAATGTGTATTGAACATGAAGTGGAGTCATCAGTTACAAATGGAACTAGGCAAAACTTATAATAAATCCAAACATATGAATAGAAAATTAGAAACATTACTTCAAAAAATTCTAGGAAAAAAACAAGTATAATTTTAAATATGATGATTGCTAGTCACTTAGGGTGTTCCAGAGAACGAATATCCATTTCTGAGTTAATACGAATCAGTGGAAGGCCTTCGCCTTTCCGCAGAAGGACCTTTCCGAAAGAAGTCCAGCAATATTTGTAATCATGAGAGGCAGCGAACTCACGTGCCAAAAAGAACAGTTTCTTGTTCATAGGAGTAAGATTATCAGAAACAAAAACCGGAAGTTTCGGTCCATGAATATGTAGGTGCTTTGTGTTAAGTTTCTCATCTTTGCTATGGACTTTATTGAATTCCTTTAAAGACCTAACAATATTCTCTTTAGCGATTACAGTAGTCAGTTCAGCTATAATGGTTTTGTTCTGCTGTGATTTAGACTTGATGCGAAAAATGTCTTTGACCTCAGTTGGTAGAATGGGCACGTCAATGGCTTTTCCCAATTTGACTAAAGTATTAACCAAATCTTGTTTGGTTTCCGATTCATGAGTTGGAATATTTCTGATCTCAATACTTGTAGAACGAATTTGACGCTCCAGTTGTTCGATTTTCTCCTCCATCAAACGAATCTGCTTACGATCCTCCTTTTTCTCTAATTGGAGCTGCTCTAGTTTATTTAAAAACTCATCATATTTGGCCGCATTAAACTCGACAGTTTGCTTAAGCTCAGCGTTTTGTTTTTTCAGATCGTCAATTTTTCCATTAAGTTCGCCAAATTGCAGTTTTTGATCTTCTTTGAATTCCCTAAACATGCTTTGGAGCTCCATTTTGAAGTCGGGAGAACCCAGGACTTCAAGCCTTTTTCTTTTGGAATATCGCATTGTAATATTGGAATCCAGGTCAGACTCTGAGCAAAGATTAGGGACAGAAGAACATTGGCTACCGGTTGTCATACTGAGTCGAAGCTGAGATGTAGAATCCTTAACGGGCGGGCGGTCAACTGGCATCTCCACTAATTAATTCTAATAAATGTCACTTTCAGGATCTTAGTAATAAAGTTGATAGTAGATACAGCAGATCGAATTTTGAGTTTGCCAAAAGCGCCTGTGCAAAAAATGTTAGCAATGTTCGTACGCAAATTAGCGTTAGTGCCTGTGTTATAGATCAGGAGCAGAGTATTTCAACAAGTCAGCCGATACAGCCAAGGGAGGTGACTCACCGCAGCGAGCGTCTGCAAGTTGTCGTAGGTCAGGGGTACATCGCCAACAGAAGATTTTGAAACAAAAATGCTTTGTTTATCCTTAATATCGGTCACTATTTTTGCTTCACTTTACACAATCTTGCGCAGCTTTTTGTAGGCTTTACAGTGATTCTAAATTCTATTGTAACTTTTCACTTTTTGTACGGATTTTGAATATTATTAAACACGATGTCGGACAAAGGTGTTTACGCTAACACGTTCCACGCAGGAGAGATTAATAACATTAAAGTATTTGGAATGTAGATTATGAAGTATTAGTTTTTATAGTATAGTAAAAAGTATATACATATTTGTAATATATATAAATATATAAGTATATAATGTAGACGTAGTGTTAGTTACCTTAATATTTTAATGGACATTTTGAAGGATAGTAGTCGCCTTCAGAGCATATTTTGATTGCGATTGCCATAGAAGAACCATACAGGTAGGTATACCCAAGAAGCCGAAGGACGAATTCACGATTCGTTATCTTATCACGCCTGTGTAAGAATGTAAATCACACTCTCTCTTTATAACATGGCGTGATGACCAGTGATAGGAATAGGTAGGGCTTATTAACCTAAACTTCAAGGAACAGAAGCGTAAAGTGGAGTCGTTAGAGCTTTTATTTTTTGGGACAATAATTTGTCCAAGTTTTGGGGCAAAGGTTGAATGCATTAAAATAAATCTCGTAGCGTGCTAAGATATTTTTGAGAGAATATGTAATAAATTTACAGTAAAATGATAAAATTATATTTCGTAGTTTTTCTGTCAATATTGATAAGGTGAAATTATTTTTTTGGCTAATCGGTAAAGAGAAAACATTTTTACAGATATCATTGTTATAGCAAGAAACGTGACACAAACAGAAAAAATAACTTACACGTGGATTCCGAAACAGAAATATAATTTTATTATTTTACTGTAAATTTATTACATATTCTCTCAAAAAATATCATAGCACACTACGAGATTTATTTTAATACATTCAAACCTTGCCCCAAAAGTAGGACAAATAATTGTCCCAAAAAATAAAAGCTCTAACGACGACTCCACTTTTCGCTTCTGTTCCTCGAAGTTTAGGTTAATAAGCCCTACCTATTCCTATCACTGGTGATGACGTACCGTGAATTGTTCCTTGCGCTTCTTGACTATACCTGTATTGTTCTACTATGGCAATTGCGACGGATCTTTTAATTCGCCGATTTCTCCATTTTTACGGCTCCGGTTTCTTGTCCTTCAGCCGGAACTGATATTTTAAGGATTTGAATGAACTAAATCGCATGTTTGACAGTTGACATTCAAAAATTAAAAATCCAACCGTCCTACGAGACCGTGTTCAATTTGTTTCTTCCAGCAGGCCTCGGAGGACCTACACAGTTTCTATACTCACGACCTCACAACATAACACCGCATCCTACGAGCACGGGTTTAGACTCCGGGCCATTCGGTTGTGGAATGCACTCCCCTGCACCATCAGGGATAGTCCTACTCTCAATATCTTTAAAAGTCGCGTGAAGAAGTATTTCCTATCTCTTTAGATATATAGGTAGTCTTTATGTATTTATAATTTATATATTTAATATTTATTTATATTTAGGATGTATATTTTATGCATGTAGTTTATTGAGTTGTAAATTAAGGTTTGTCGTACACATAGGTTTACGCGTGCTCTGCGATTATACATCGTATCTCTCCCGAAGATGATTACTATTACATGCAGCAGTACACGAGATGTTGCTATCCTATCACACCTTTAAAGTCAAAAAATAAATAAAGATTTTACATATATTCCCCACATTCATCCTTTTCCTCCGCTCGCTGGCAACCCTGCCACCCGCTCACGCCGCGTCATTACGCGATTTTGTGTTGTCCGAATCACACCGTATTTTGTATTTTTTATTTTAATTAGTGTTACGAACAAAATAAGTGGATACCGGCCAACATCATGGGTAAAAGAAAGCGTTCTAAGGATAGGAGCAGTGGTTTAATGGAGTCAATCATGAAGAAAGTGAAAAAGATGGTGAAGAATCAACGAAGGATTTCTTCGTCGTCATCGGATGACCGAGAAGTTGTGGACCAGTTCCCAGTCAGGGAACCAACGCCGGAACTCGGTCTAATGAGTGACCTAGAAATATAAGGTAAATTTCGGTGTATTGAAGATTCATGTTAATCAATAAAGTCCAGTTAGGTCTGTTAACAAATACCTACCCTCAAATTTTTATTAATAACTTTTCTACGTATATCGTATGGAAAAGTAATAAGGTAAGGTATAACGTGTGTGGATAAGGCGGCGCTCACATCTATACTTTTATGCTCACACTTGAATGTGTAATTGTCAGTAAGTATGGCAACATATCCTTACTAATGGTTCACCAAATGAGGATAAACAGGACCTGGCAAAAACTTATCTCCCTGCTGAAAACTGCCCTCTGATGAGGGCTCCTAAGCTGAACCTTGAGGTGAAATCAGCTCTCACGGACCAAAACCTTAAAAAGGACTCGTATAATGAGCAGCACTTGTCTCGCAGCGATTGGTCATGCTCTGAACCTGGCTTTATCCCTCACTGATAAGATCCCGCAAGAGGTATTAAAACCCATAAGCGATGCAGGTAGATTGCTCTGCGATATACATTATCGGGAATCAGCATCCAGGAGGTATGTTATCATGAATACCTTAGTCAAGGCCAAGAGAGATGTACTTAAAATTACCAGAATTGGAGAATTTTTGTTTGGCTCCGACCTGTCCGAACAATTGCGATCGGCAAAAGCGATCGATAGAACGAGTTCCGAACTGAGGTACAGACAACAGCCGCAGCCAGGCCCATCCGGCGTGACGCGCCATACTGCTTTAAACGCGAGGGGCCCTCAACGGAGATATGTCGCCGATCCGCGAGCGAACCCCGGGCCATCTCGGAGACCGCCGCCGCCGCCGCCAGCGCAGCGCTACCCGCCGCCGCCGCCGCCGCGCGACCAGCGGCCGCCGGGACCGAGCAGGCAGGGACCAGCCTACCGGCATTACCAGACGAGGAGGCGCTGACTACTTGCAGTTCTAATTTGTCAGAGGTATGCATGTCCAGCATACCTATTGCGGACTTCGTTACTTTTTCATGAATGGTTAAAGTTAACTAACGATAAAACTATTTTATCCTGGATAAAAGGCTACAAAATTCCTTTTAAGGCCGTACCATGTCAACGCCGTAGTATGTGTGATAGATCATTTTCAGATTGTGAAAAGGAGGTAATATATATAATAGAGATAACTGCATTATGAGTTTATTAGAGTCGGGGTTCATATCGCCTTCTACTCCAGCAAAAGAACAGTTTATTTCACCGATATTTACAATTCCAAAAGCTAATGGAAAACATCGCTTTATACTAAATCTGAAGGAATTAAATAAGTTCATAGATGTGAGTCACTTTAAAATGGAGGACTATAGGACGGCCTTAAAACTATTAGACTATAAAGAAATGAAAATTATTGACATTAAGGATGCATATTTCCTATTATCGATTCGAAAAACTGATAGAATTTGGCTTCGTTTCGTGTGGAATTCGAATTTATTCGAGTTCAATATTCTACCATTTGGATTATGCACTGCGCCCTTCGTTTTTACGAAGCTAATTAAAGCAGCGCTTCACTACCTGCGATCATTAGGATATCTTTCCACGGTGTACGGAGTGTATGGAAAATGCGTTGGTAACAAATTGGTTTCGTTATCAAAGAAGAGAAAAGTAACCTCTGCCCGGACACAACCTGCACATTTCTAGGGTTCATCTTTGATTCAAGGAGGTTAGTCTTAACGTTACCCATGGAAAAAAAATACGGATAAAAGAGACGGCCAGTAAATTTCTTAAGTTGAAGAAATGTTCGGTGAGGCAATGTGCTCAGTTCCTAGGCCTGCTGACGTCAGCTTGCCCAGCTGTGAAGTACGGGTGGCTCTATACTAAGTTATTGGAACGTGAAACATTTTTGGCTCTTGGTTATACAGATAATTATAACAGGCAAATGCTTATTTCAGAAAATCTAAAATCTGACTTATTATGGTGGATATATAACATCGATTCCAAGAGGAATCGATGTTATATATAATATATTCGTTGGAAATATTTAGTGACGCTTCGACCACGGGTTGGGGTTTGGCATGTAACGGAACCAGTGCTAACGGCCACTGGAAAGCCGAGCAGGCATCGTTACACATTAATACTCTGGAGTTATTAGCAGCGTTCCACGGGCTTAAGACATTCGCTTCCCAAATGAGGAATTGCAACATTTTATTGAGAATAAATAACACCACTGCCATTGTTTACATCAACCGCTTGGGCGTGGTACAACTTACCCAATTAAATGGCAGTGGTGTGAGGCAAGAAAAATATTCGTGTTCGCTTCTTATATTAAATCTTCCGTGAATGTGCTCGCCGATCGTGCATCCCGTCAAACAACAAAAAATATCGAAAACAAAAACAAATATCGATACCGAATGGAAGTTGGCGGATTACGCTTTTAGTAAAATCACATACATGCTAGGTGTTCCAGATTTTGACTTATTTGCTTCGGCACAAAATAGTAAATGCGTAAGATAAAATTCGGAAATTGTAGACGCGTTTACCTTTAGTTGGAAAGATTTACGATTTTATGCTTTTCCACCATTCAGCTTAGTATACAAATTTTTGCATAAAATTAAGTCCGATAAAGCAGAAAGAATTGTGGTAGTGCCCTATTGGCCTACCCAGCCATGGTTTCCGTTATGTTCTAGGTTATTGGTTTCGGAAGAAATCTTTTTTGAGCCCAATGTACAACTATTGCACTCCCCTTTCAGGGATGTGCATCCTCTGCACAGCAGCCTTATCCTGTTGGCCGGGAGATTATCAAGCAGGCGCTGATGCAACGCGGGGTTCCGTGCAATTCCGTAGACATTGTATTGGCCTCACTCGCCCCAAATACTTTGAGGCAATATGATTCGTCAATGATATGATCGTCGCCTGGTGGCAATTTTATTTTACAAATAATATCGTTTTTTATGAAGCAAATTGTATGCAATTTATAGAATTCCTTACTGAGAAATTTAATGCTGGAACTAGTTTTAGTAGTTTAAACTGTATTCGGTCCGCAGTAGCTTTAGTATTAGGTGAAAAAATGTCCTCAAATGATTGTATAACTCGTTTTTTCAAAAGCGTTTACCGTTTAACCCCTCCAGCGCCTAAGTATAGCACGACGACGACCGGTCTCTATCAAATGAGAGTCTTTCTCTTCAACAGTTGTCATTTAAGACAGTGTCACTAATTGCTCTTGCTTTGGCACAGCGAATGCAGACACTTAGTCTTATCAAGATAGATACTATTATTTATGAAAGTGAAAAGATCCTCATTAAAATTGATGAATTAATTAAAACCTCGAGGAAACCGGAGCTTTCCAGTCACTCGTTGTCTTGCCATATGTATTAGAGAGTCCTCAAGTTTGTCCGGCCCGGGCCCTAAAGTCCTACATTGAGAGATCAAGGGAGATCCGCTCCTCCACAGATAAATATCTCTTTATAAGCTATCAGAAACCCCACAAGAAAGTCGGATCTCAGACTTTGGGCCACTGGGTAAAAAAGATCCTTAAAGATAGCGGTATTGACATATCATTGTACGGTGCGCACAGCACTCGCCATGCGTCGACGTCGGCAGCGCGCCGCGCGGGCGTCAACCTGGAAGTGGTGAGGAAAGCTGCGGGCTGGTCTCAGTCCTCACATGTGTTCTATAAATACTATATTAGAGATGTAACTACCTGTAATAGGAATGATTTTGTTAATGCTGTTTTTCAAAGCTAATAGCAGTTAAAAAGTTAATTTGTTAATTAATTAGGACTATCCTTTTTCATAAACACTCCTGTCTTGCCTAGGTTTGCTGGAAGAAATCTCTTTTTAGAGATAAGCTCGCCTTTGCCTATAAAATTTATTGTAACTGTCTCTTTATCTATGTTTTCTGTGCATTATAGAATATGAAATATGAATATGAAATATTAATTTAAGTTCTTTTTTGTGGGATGGCAAATATATTTCCCTTTTTTGTAACTTATATTGAAGAACTTTCTTTTACAATCAGTTTTTCAACGCTTCTCTAAACATCTGCATGTAATAATAATCATCATCGGGAGAGATACGATGTATAATTAAGAATCAAACGAACTTACCTTGTGATGTTTGATATCTAATTATGCGAGTATCTTGACCGAAGATGATTACGGTCCCTCCCACCCTATAAGACCCGGAATCGTTGAAAAAACTTAAATCTCTAAAATAATGACGCGGCGTGAGCGGGTGGCAGGGTTGCCAGCGAGCGGAGGAAAAGGATGAATGTGGGGAATATATGTAAAATCTTAATTTATTTTTTGACTTTAAAGGTGTGATAGGACAGCAACATCTCGTGTACTGCTGCATGTAATAGTAATCATCTTCGGTCAAGATACTCGCATAATTAGATATCAAACATCACAAGGTAAGTTCGTTTGATTCTTAATTAACCTATCTCATCCTGACATGGTTTGCTGGAAGAGATCTCTTGATAGAGATAAGCTCGCCTTCGTACACTATTATAATGTATATCTTGTTAATTTTATTATTTGTGTGCAATAAAGAAATTATGAATTATGAAATCGCAATCAAATTCCAAGTCGCAATACCTGTGTGCTGTAAATTCGATTCAGTATCTCTTGATATTTATCGATCGCTTTCAAATTGACGTTCATCAATCACAATCGCTTTAAAAGACAGCTCGTGTTAAATAATCACGTTCTAATTGTTCAAACTTCAAGTTGAAGTTGGCAAACAGCCTTCAATTTATCAATTGCAAATTGAAACTTCGATTAATCAGAACGCGATTATTTTACAAGAGCTGCTTTTTCTAGCGATGTGATTGGTAAAACTGTTAATTTGAATGTTATTGCGATTGGTGTTGGCGATACATAATAAGGCTGTAGAATAGAGCGGATGTTTATGTTAACCCCTGACGAAAGAAGAGAGGATTTCGAAGTTTAACCTGTTGGCTTGGTTGTCAGAGCCCAACCGTGCCACTCAATGGCTGACTCCGATAGAATGTAATATTTGTATTAGTTAAGCACACTACGCCCTACTTCTCCCACAGTGGTCCAATGAAGAGAAAAGGCAAAAAATGACGTTTGCTAAGTATACTTACTTTACTTTATGCTTTATTGTACAAAAACAGAAGATACAGATACATCAAAATGGAAACTAGGTGAACAAAGGCGAGCTTATCTCTAAAAAGAGATTTCTTCCAGCAAACCTAATATGGACAGAATACATGAAGTAACAGGTAGACCTATGTGCACAACGTTAAAAATAATAAACTAATTACTAATATTTACATAAAGTATATGAAATAAGTATATGAAAATATCTATAATAATAAAGAAATTTTACTTTGACTCGACGATGTTTGCTAAGTGAGGGATTACTTGAAAACTAATGAGAATTATAAAGTGAAGTAATAATAATAATAATAATAGTAATGCCTTTGTTTTATTTGGCAATCCTTTGCCTTATGTATTAGGTTCTCAAAGATATCATTCACCTTAAGATAATGAAAGCAGCATTATAATGCCACTATATCCAAAAGAATTTGCTGTCTCTGTCTCACATATTTATAGGCCTTCAAAATACAGTTAGTCAGAAAAAAGAAAAGCGCGAGTTTCCAAACAAAGTCTCTCTATCAGAGTCAGCGGGATAGAATATAATGCGTACCGCTCATATCGAAAGTCTCTCTATCAGAGACAGGGGGTGTGACTATTAATTTTATTTTCTCGTATGGAGTCTCTCTTTCAGAGCCCACAGGTTAAAATGTGTATTTGAGCCTGTGGTAGCTAACTACCGATTAACCTACCTAACAGATAAACCGATTTGGATTGACCAAAATCCAAATCGGCTGCTCATAGCCTTCACGTGTCATGGTCGGATCATTGAGTTCTTGCAGCTACAGCTATCCCTTATCGGAAATATAGCCGATGAAATTTAGACATATAAAACACAGAACACAATAACCATATGGGTTGAAGATAAGACCTTACTCCGACAATTTATCCATGTCAAACCGTTAGATTGTGACCTGGCACACGAAATATCAGGGCGAAGTGGTGGGTAGGTGAAGGCTAAATTTCCCTTTATCATTCTTATTAGGTTGACATGTTAGAACAACAGAAATAATGTTTCATGTCCGAGTAGTGTCTTGTCGGAGTAACATGCTGTCGGAATAGTGTTTTACGTTCCAACCATACTTTAGGAGGCTATAAACTACTACACTGGTTTATAGTATTAAGACGCTATATTGCATTCAATGTTGAAGATTTGAAGGATGGTGATGCCTTCAGAGCACATTTTGATTGCTATTGCGACAGATTTTTTAAGGATTTGAATGAACAAAATCTCAAGTTCGACAGTTGACATTTCAAAATTGCAATCAAATACCAAGTCGCAATATCTGTCAGAGATTAAGTATCTAACTGGCCTGTACCCAAATTCGAGAAAGATTGAGCCAAACTCCACCGAGCTGACTCAGAAGAAAAAAAAAGAATTATTCACACTTTTTATAGGCAGATGTCGCGCTCACCTCTCTCCGTCGTCTGTGGGCGAGGCGATCTGTCGAGTTAGGGTACCGTTGGTCCCGCCGATATTGAGGTGGTTCAGTTCCTTCTTGTCGAAGTGTTCTAGGAACAGAGGCCGGTACTTCGGTCGGTTGGTGTCCATAGGGTCTGTGTCGTGCCCTGGGAATGGGGGAAGAAAACTTTCAAAGGAGTTCGACGTAGAGTGCGCTAAAAGTTAGTACAAACACAGAGTAATGTCAATTGTAAGACGGGCTGGTTTCCGCAACTCGACGACGAAAGCGCCTATTTTGCGTGTGGGTGGGAATGCGAATCATTCGAGCCAACCCAACTCCTCCAGGAACGCCAGTTAAACACAGAGTAAGTAAGCAAAGAGTTTCGTTAATCTGAGGTTACTTACAAGTGAATCACAGAGTAACGGCCGGTTTCCTGGGCGCTGATTAAGTTAACAAATAGGTTAAACTGATTTGAGCGAATCACGTGCCGCTAATATTCAAAATAGCGGCACGCCATTGGATGAAATCAGTTTAACCAATTTGTTAACTTAACCAGCGACCAGGAAACCGGCCGTAAGAGTTTCGTTATTCAGATATATGAATCGTTACTATCCAGATATCCATAGAACCTCAGATGAATGAAATTCTTTGTTGCTGTTGACAAAGCTTATCAAGTGACAAACCTCAGATGAATAGAACTCTTTGTTGGTTAGAAGCATACCAAAAAGTGTTGCTTAATCATCACCATTGGGATGTGGCATTTTACATCATGTGTTTCCGGCCGTGGCCTAGCGGATCTGACACATTCTACCTAAGCTGAAGGTCCTGGGTTAGAATCATGGTAAGGGCAAATATTTGTGTGATGAGCATGAATATTTGTTTCTTAGTCTTGGATGTTTTCTATGTATTAACATAAGTATTTATCTGAATTAAATATATCGTCGTCTAGACCCATAATACAAGCCTTGTTGAGATTACTATGGGGCCTAGTTCGATTTCTCGCAGCCACGGTAACTGGATGAGAAGCCGAATATGGACTGTTGTTTCGAGCGCTTCCATGTGTTGAATGAAACCAAATTAGTCGGGAGGACTACTAGCCCTGGACTGAGCCAGTGAGATGGGCCTCGATCTCAAATGCGTTCAAAAACCGCAAATCACTACAGCTTAAAGATGAACTGTTTTATTAGAACACATTTCTTATTTGTGAAAATGAGAAAAAAAATGACATCAAAGTGAGCTTATATGTATTATGTTCCTAGATAAAGCAATACAACAAGTAGGCATTAGAACACTCGTGTAATCTTAAAGGCCTTTCACTACGTAAAAGGCACATAATAGTAGTTTATCTACGCACGTATCATAAACCCTCTTTCTGCGTCCAAAAACCGCACGTTACGACCAGCTTAATGATATACTACTTGGTAAAAACTCATTTGTTTTCACCAAGTACGACCATGGCGAGTTGGTACCTGAAATACAGGACTACCTAGTTAGCAAAAACAAATTGATCAGTATTTGTAATATTAATTATGCTTAATTTTGTAAAAACAAATAAAAAGTTCAAAGTTCAATTTATTATCTGCACACACCCGCCTGCGTGCCGGCCCTAGTTTGTCTGTGAAGTTGGTACTACTGAACAAGCTAAACAAGTGCAGAGCAATGATCAATGCCACAATGCCGGTCGAACATGCGGTTCCTGAACACATCAAAGAGAGCTTATGATATGTGTTTAGATAAACTAGTGTATGTAACTGTACATAATTAGGCATTGAAACTCTCGAGTGATATTATTATGAAACTCGCCGAATAGTTTTAATGCTCTTCATTATGTATCAGTCACATGTCATAACGTACGGTTTTTGGACGTAGTAAAGAGGGTTTATGATGTGTGTACACTAATTACTTTAAAGTTATTTGTTATACTAGAAGTGTCCGTGGCTTAGCGGTATCGGACGCAACATCAGGCCGAGACGGGTACTGGATGGGTGTCCGTTTCTAGGAGTCATTTCTTTCGGACGTTTCCGTGTTTCGGATGACACGTAGGTCCCGGCTACTATCGCTACTCTGTGGTTGTAGTCGTAAAGCTGTGTTAGAGGCCCTAGTAGAGCAGTTTGATAACTTATGTGAGTATCCCGCCATAAACCCGCACTGAGCCAGAGTTGTGAAATAATATAGCGCAATCTTACTCGGATCCGGGTAAAGGCATGTGCACCTCGGTGGGGAAATTAATGGGTTACATCTGTCATATATCAAAGGTGTAAATGAGTGAAGGAACCCGTAATAGATGCCCGAGAGATGTCCAAGACACGGTCTCAGCTCACCACGACGACTACAGATTACTCACGTTTCATGGTGTGCATCTCAGCGGGTTCATTAATGACCATCGTGCCGAGGTCAGCAGCCAGCTCCAGGGTTCCGTGGTCGCGGTGCGGGACCAGGGTTCCGTCGTCGCGCTGTTTCATCGTCGTCTCTGAGTAGCCGGAACCCTGCAAGAGACAAGAAGTAATCTAGAAAAGACTCGGTCCATATAAATCTGTTGTGAGTGGTGTTTCTTTCAAGAGTTATACGAAGGACTCCCTAAAATATTTAAATTTTAAAGCTTCACAAAACGCTAATGGCGACACGCCAATAAATTGGTTAAATTTAATCGCACAGCAAATATACTGATTTTCACAGCAGAAACACTTTTTATGTTTGAAGTATTTTTGTTGTTCTTACATGTTCAACCTAATACGAACGATAAAGAGGGCTTCGCTTCGCTCACACCCTTTACCCTTCACTTAAGCTACAGCAGTATTTTGCCCTGATATTTGCTGTAAAAATCAGTATTAATGATGTGCAGTTTAATGTTTCCCCGTTAAATTTCCATAAAATTTTGTTATTTTGATAAAACATGGCTCTGAGAACATAATGTTGGTAACAGTTTCCACGCCTTGACTTTGCGCCCATTAGCGTTTTGTGCGGGGCTTTAAAATTTAAAGATGGTTTTTGCGGCTCAGTGTTAGTCCTTTAAATTAGAAGGCTCGAGACCCTCAGATCGGTACAACAGGGGCTGCAGAGGTTGACTGCTCATCTCATATACTACAAAAGTGTAAACGAACGAAACTATCCAAGTGTCTTTTGTGTCAATTATTAGAGTCGCCGTGATGTCTGTGGCTGAAGGAGTTGCAATTGACAGACAGGACTAGTGCGTAATCACCGTGTTACATAAAAGACTGGGGTGTATCGAGGGTAACCACACCGTGGTTACGTAACAGGCCGAGGGTGTACACTCAGTGGTTACGTAACACACTGAGAGTGTAGCGAGGGTAACCACTCAGTGATTACGTAACATACGGGGGTGTATCGAGGGTAACCACACCGTGGTTACGTAACACACCAAGGGGGTATCGAGGGTAAGCACTGAGTGGTTACGAACGTACCAGACTAAGGGTGTCACAAGGGTAGCCACACAGTGGTTACGTAACAGACCGACTGGGTATCGAGGTTCACCATACAGTGGTTACGTAACAGACCGAGTGGGTATCGAGGTTAACCATTCAGTGGTTACGTATCTAGAGGTAGAGTAGGTCTGTTCACCTGTGCGAACTTATTGTTGGAAGCGAGGTGCGCCAGCCGGAACGCCTGGCTCTCACGGATCTCGCGAGCTTCCGCTATCATGCTGCTGAGTATCGTCGGGTGCTTTGCATTACCTGCAATGTTGCAGACATAATGTAGGTTAATATATTTGGCTTCTCACTTTTACAACACATAATATAATATACTAAAGTAGGGCCATTACGACAGGTCACATTTGGCACTTCATCAAAATTCAACAACCTTAACTTGTGACGAAGGGCACACAATAATATTTTTTCCAAATTTGCCTGCACATTTTCAGTTAAAATCCATATTTATTGTAATAATGACAAAAGGAGGCAACTTCACGATTTACTTTGACTACTTTACCATTCTAAAAGTAATAAACATTTTTTGTTATAAAAAACTGAACATCGTTACAAGGTTACGTCGGTGAACCCTGTTTCTTTTTAAACTCTAGGGAAGTTACCCGAAAAAACCATCGATCGATCGATCAAAAATAATGGAATGCAATGATAAGTCACTCGATTCACACATGTTTGAAGTCCTTATATATTAATACAATTTAATCGATGTTTTTAAGCTTTTTTCACCTCACTTTGAAGCTAAGACGCCAAAATGTGACCTGTTAAAATGTTCCTACTTTAATACAGTAGACCGTGTTGCAGTGAACGAGTTTCTTGCGCCGCTTCTTCTCCGCTGCCATAACACTTTCCGAAGCAGTAGTAGTTTTTCTTGCATTATATAGATCAAATTAATATTTTGAATAAAAAATTGAAGTTTGACACTCCTACACACCGGCAGAGTTGGCTAAACTTGCGCGCAACTGTGCCACTGCCACCCCGTATGGGAAAAGGCGTGACGCTATGTATCAATTCCATTTTGCACGACGGGGACTAGCCTCTCGCCGCAACTGTGGAGGTCTGAAGGTTTCCTCACGATGTCTTCCATCTTATTGACTAAACTGTGCCACTGCCACCCCGTATCAGTTAGTCACACTCCACCAAGACATCTAGAATCCTGTCAGGCATCTTCCGTCTCATGTAACACACGCCTTGAAGCATGTTTTGGTTCACGTGTGTATGTCTAGTTTTAGCTCTAGCTAGGTGGTAGTATCCACACCACACTCGCCTATAAACTCGTGTGCTAGTAGGAACTCCGCCGTCGCTCTTTCTTCAGGGTTCTTGATGAGGCACTGGCTCACGAAGTCAATGAACTCCGGCGACCACTGGTCCGGCTCTCTGGGAACAGAAAGATTTACATAAACAGTCTGACCCCACACTAGGGTACCCGTGCCGGGGGAAACGGAATAAATAACTTCACAAACATAAAACAGACTTGGAAATTTTGCTTCCCGGCCGGTATTAGGACCTTCAGTTTGTGAGTCGGCCGCTACGCCAATAGAGGTCGATAATTGCCAGTGGTCGGAATGGGTAGAGCTGTTTTGCTTCATTGACGTCAAACATAGATGTTAATATGGACATGCCCCGGAATTCTGACTAAAATTTTGTAAAATTTTTGTCTAATGATACTCGCGCATCGGAAACGATCATGCGGGTTAAGCAACATCTGACCGAGTCGGGTACTAACGATATAGTTGTTCTGATCAAATTGGTTTCATAGTGAAAGTCGTTCAGAATGATGTCCAACAACCCCCTAAAATACTTACGTATGGTTACACCTTTCTTTTACAACCTGTATAAATGTTAATATATCTAAATAGATTCCCGGAATCTCCATATTATTACCACAAATCTCAAGATTGATAACCGAACTACAGCAAAATCGGTTCAGTCGCAAACTATCTACAGAAATTGTTTTATACCTGAAGGAAGGCGGCGGTTTGGTGGGTATCATGAAGATCGCTCGCATGGGGTGTATGTCTCCGTAGGGCGGTTTGCCTTCTGCCATTTCTAGAGCCGTTATACCTGGACACAAGAGAAGTCTGTTAGAGAACCAGATAACATTATAACAGCGTTACGGGCTGTAATAAGTGGTGGGTCGGGAGGAGGACGATTTCGCTAAGACGCTGCAGTCTAACTGCAGATTTCGTAAAGACTGAGGAAATCGGATGGCAACTGTTCACCTGTCGTTTAAAATCCTACGCACCGGTATTTCGAACAGTCAGTCAGTGAATTAATTACTGACGGAGCGAGCGAAGCGTTTCCGTTCAGCTTGGGCAAAAATGAGTTTGTATGTTGTTCTCCTCCTCTACAGGTCGCATTTCTCAACAGATTCTCGTGAAATTTTGTAAGCAGGTTCATAATTTCATAATTTCTTTATTGCACACAAATAATTATATTGACAAGATATATATTAATATAGTGTACAAAGGCGAGCTTATCTCTAACAAGAGACCTCTTCCAGCAAACCATGTCAGGATGAGATAGGTTAATCACAGAGCACGGGTTCGATAATTATATGGATTTTTTTGTCGATTCGGTTTTCAAAAATCAAAATCAAAATCAAAAATCATTTATTTCCATAGGATGTTGTTACATCACTTAGATCCGTCATTACATTTTTTTGGGTGAGTTCACTAACCCAATGGCGGAATCTGTGGAGAAGAGCTCACCGAAGAAACTCCACAGTCGTCGCATCTTTTGCGTTTCCTTTTTTAAATAAAATATTGTCAAATTACAAAATGAATGCTAATTTTATATCGAAACAGCCTGTTACTCAAACAATCTATTCCCATGGACATCTGTCCTCTAAGTAATCAGATATCCTGTAGTAACCTTTTTTATACAATTTCTGTTTTATTATTATTTTAAACTTGTCTAAAGGTAAGTTTTTAATATCAGTAGGGACCTTATTGTAATAGCGTATACAATTGCCTTTAAAAGAATTACTAATTTTATGTAGTCGGCTTACATAAGCAACCAACTTGTCTTTATTTCTAGTATTAAAATTGTGTATATCACTGTACTTCTGAAAATTGATTTCTTTAAACTTTTCCCTCAGTGACACTCTAGGCCCTAATCTATAAATTGCACGAACAGCCCGTTTCTGCAGAATAAATATACTATTAGCATTCGCAGCGTGACCCCACAATAAAATACCATAGGTCATTAGACTATGAAAGTAACTAAAGTAGACTAGTCTAGCGGTGTCTACGTCGGTAAGAGCTCTAATTTTTTTAACTGCGAACGCTGCCGAACTCAGTCTGTTCGACAATTTATTTATATGAGGATTTTGGGAAAGTTTCTCAATGGCGGAGATATGCTGTTGAAAATGTGAAAAATCCGCTACAGCCCAAACGGCTCGACAGATTTTAACTAATTATGTGTCTTTGGATTTGTAGAGTTCGTTAGATTGACATAGGCTTCATAATTTTAGTGAATAGTCAATAGGTTGAATTTTAGATTGCAAAATGTAGTTTACAAAGTTATTGGTGCGGCTACTTTTATACTCCATGTAAGTAACCAGGTGAATTAATAAGTTTGTTTGATAGTAGTTCAGCTCATGGGCTCATCACTCCTCTATACTGTGATTCCTTAGCTTTGTGAGCATGAAATTAGTGCTGACCAAGCCCTGCAGATGTCACTTGTCAAATAATTATTTCGTGAAATGGTATCACTTTTATTTTTCCAGTAGAGAAACACCACCACCAAACGTTCCGTTTCATGCTATGAACTTTTTACATAAAGATGGAATAAATGTGAATACTTTTAATAAAAAAACTAGGAAAGCTTTAAAATTTATAAATCTAACTGCAAACTATTATAAATTATATGAGAAATTGACAAGAGCTTATAATATCACGTCTACAAATATTCATATATTTTATTCCCTACAATTAAGTTAGTGAATTGGAACGTACCCCGCCGACCGGCATATTTGACATTTGTTGGTTTTCGGTGTTTGTTTGTTGTGGTGTGTGCGCGAATTTTCTCCCTCTTTCTTAATATTCTGACTGACCTAAGCAATTTCCTTGGACAACCGATCCCGCTTCAAATTTTGACCATCGCAAGGAATACGGACGCTGCCAATCTTTTGACCTGAGCAATTTCCCTGGACAACCGATCCCGCCTCAAATTTCGACCATCGCAAGGAGCACGGATGTTGCTAATCTCTTTGGTTTGGTTTCTCTTCGAAATGTCGGACAAACGGTGTTGTGTTGCTAGTTGTGACGTAACTCGTAAGTAGCTAACTTATTTTCTGATTTCCCATTGAGTAGGTACTTGCTTACTATCTACCTAATTGTATCTAATCTCATAAAAATATCATTTCTGAAACAGGTGCGGACAAGGTGCCGTGGTTGGAGTGTAGATAAGGGGGCGCCAAGGAAAAAAAAACCTTGTCGACACTCTGACCGAAGTAATAGGTCTGGAAAATGCCTATATTTTCAAACGCCGCAAAGTGTGTCATAAACATTTTGAAGCCAAATATCACACTTGGGTAAACACCCTCACCGTCGATGCTGTGCCGACTTTGCAAATACCAGGTAGATATTTTGATAATTTAGTTCTGCACAAGTAGGTAATTAATTACACAAATATATTTTTTTACATTCATTTAAAAATAATCTTTTTTACAGCTATATCTTACGTGAAAAAGCCATTGGCGGATATGACAAACATTGATAAACAAAATGAAAATGAACCTTCAACCTCATGTAAGTATTATGTTCAGTTAATTTAAATCATTTTGAGCGCAGACACATTTTAGATACACATATAGGTATATATTTTTATATTCATTTAGACATTTGCTTTTTTACAGCTATATCTTACGTGAGAAAGCCATTGGCTGATATAACAAACATTGATAAACAAAATGAAAATGAACCTTCAACCTCGTGTAAGTATTATGTTCAGTTAATTTAAATCATTTTGAGCGCAGACACATTTTAGATACACATATAGGTATATATTTTTATATTCATTTAGACATTTGCTTTTTTACAGCTATATCTTACGTGAGAAAGCCATTGGCTGATATAACAAACATTGATAAACAAAATGAAAATGAACCTTCAACCACATGTAAGTATTTTGTACAGTTAATATAATTTTGAGTGCTTTCATGATTGTGCATATAATCATAAATTTCATGATGCTAGGCCTACGGGAAGTACCCTATAGGTTTTGGGTCCATTGCAATTACTATGAAAATCCAACAATATTACAGCATAAACGGTTGTATAGTTCGATTGCGTTGACCTAGAAAATTGATTTTTTCACAACTTCAGGCGACCGCAAACCCTCAATTGATATAAATTTCAGTTTGATAAATCCACGCATTTTTGATATAATGGTCTTGATACACGGACAGACAGACAGACAGACGGGCGGACAACATAGTAATCCTAATAGGGTTCAATTTTTTTCCTTTTAACCGGTCGTTGCCCCCGAGGTCAAAATAACCAGTTATAGCCTGTTATGCGAGCATCTTAAGATGCTTGGGGCAATGTGAGGTGGATCGGGACCCTAAAAATAAAAATGGTTAGCAGTTACTAGCCAGGAAAACAAGTCAATTGACCAATAAGTCAAGCACTACCTACTGAAAGTTCCTGGTTATTATAATGAAAATAAATAAAAATCATTCTTTTTTATTACAGGTGAACCCAAAAGCAATCAGCAAAATGAAAGAAAGAGAATTAATTTAAAACAAGAATCAAGCTCTCTAAGTGAATTAAAAACGAAAGTGAGAAAACTGAAGAAATGTAATGACAGTTATTCAGAAAGATTAAAAAGAGCCTTGAAACCTCAGAAAATGTTACATTTCAGAAATGCCTAAAGCAATTCACAACTCTTGCTGCACTTTTCACTGTGATGCAATTTCGAGATGTAAAGAAGCCAAAAATGGGACGTAGATTTACTCTCGATGAAAAACTCATGGCACTGAGTTTATATAAACAAGGCCCCAGAGCATACAGATGGCTTAGCAAAATAAACGCCATTGACCCTCAGCCGTCTCATTTCAAAAGCCGGTATTAAACCCGGAATCAATCAAAATATATTAAAACTTTTGAAGAAAAAAGCAGGCAAAATGAAAGAATATGAAAGACTATGCACCATATTATTTGACGTCAATAGTCAAAGTACTTTATTACTGTAGATATTTACATATACTTAGCAAACGTCATTTTTTGCCTCTTCTCTACATTGGACCACTGTGGGAGAAGAAGGGCGTAGAAACTCCCACAGATTTATTTTTAGATCTCTTTTAAAAATAGGTTGTGCTTAACTAATACAAATATGAAAAATTTAATTGTTATGATTAATAAGCAGGAATAAATAATTACAAAATTATTAACAGCAAGGTCTGTGTTGAGCCAGATTAACCCCATACAGTCCTGTCATTTAAGTAATCTTGAACATTGTAATATCCCTTTTTCGACAAAGTCGCTTTAACATGCTTTTTAAATTGCTCAAATGGCAATTTCAAAATCTCCAGAGGTATCTTATTGTAGTAGAGAATGCACTGACCCTTGAAAGAATTGCTAACCTTCGCGAGTCTAAAACGGGGCGCACATAGTCTGTGATTATTTCTTAGGTTAACATTACAGCTGTCGCTAAGTTTGGAAAATGTTGTAAGGTTCTTGCGTACATACATTATATTTTCGAAAATAAATTGACTAGCTACTGTTAGTATGTCAATTTCTTTAAAAAGCTCTCTTAAGGAGTCTGTTCGTTTTAAATTATAAATTGCTCGAATAGCTCTTTTCTGTAAAATAAAAATAGTTTGAATATCCGCTGCTTTCCCCCACAACAAGATACCATAGGACATCACACTATGAAAGTAACTAAAATATACTAGCCTAGATGTAGCCACATCCGTGCTTTGTCTGATGTTCCTAACAGCGTAAGCCGCAGAACTTAATTTACCAGCCAATTTATCTATGTGGGGTCCCCACTGCAATTTACTATCAATGGTTATTCCAAGAAACTTCGTATCATTTACCAATTCTAACGTGCTGTTGTCTAACACCAAACTGGTCTCAACTTGCCTGACATTTGGAAGTGAGAATTTGATACACTTGGTTTTACCAGCGTTTAACAATAAATTATTAACTGTGAACCAATTCAAGGTTAAAGACAATACACCATTAACATCATCAAAATCTCCTTTTTGTCTTTCAATTTTGAAGACCATTGAAGTATCATCAGCAAACAACACTATGTCAGTTAATTTCTCCACCATGAAAGGCAGATCATTAATATATACCAGGAATAAGAAAGGGCCTAATATGGAACCTTGTGGAACGCCAATTTTAACACCCGATCCATCAGATTTTACGCCGTTAACTTCTGCCTTTTGAATTCTATTGCTTAGGTATGATCTTAGTAGATCCAGCGCTTTATTTCTAACTCCGTAATGATTTAATTTAATTAATAGCGTATTATGATCAACACAATCAAACGCCTTCGACAGGTCGCAAAAAACTCCGATAGCATCCTGTGCGGCCTCCCATGCAGAATAAATATGAGATACAAGGGAAATACCTGCATCCGTAGTCGATTTACCCCTAGTGAAACCATATTGTTTAGCGTGGAGTTGTTTTGTACGGTTGAAGTGTGAGAGCATTTGATTGAGTATAATCTTTTCAAATATTTTACTTAGTGTTGGAAGAACAGATATTGGTCTGAAATTTGAAGGATCGCCCTTATCTCCCGATTTGAACAGCGGTATAAGTTTACTGTGTTTCATGAGGTCTGGAAAATCCCCATCGTCAACACATTTATTGAATATATAAGCTAAGTGTGGGGCTATAACTAGAATTACTGAACCAATGACTTTGACTGATATACCCCACAGGTCTTCCGTATTTTTTAAGTTAAGTAATTTAAACGTTTTGACAATGTCCTGGGGATATACATGATGAAATTTTAAATATACATTACTGACGCTAGTGTTATTTTTTAATAAAGTCTCTGCTTCAAATGGAGATGAATTTAGACTGTCCGTTGTGAGTACGGGTACATTGGTGAAGAATGTTTCAAAAGCTCGAGCAACATCAGCGTTGGATTTAACAACATCATCACCTATCTTTAGGCAGAAATCACTGTCCCTTGGTATAACTTTGCCAGTTTCGCGGTTTATTATTTGCCAAACTGTTTTCATTCTATTATTTGAATTTTTAATTTTTCTATTAATGTGTAAAGTTTTTGCAGTTCTACAAACCAACTTGAAAGTTTTGGAATATTTTTTAACATAGTCATGAAATTTTCGATCAAAGTTATAGGTTTTTTGATCATAAAGGTCATACAAGATAACTCTACTTTTACGAATTCCAAACGTTGCGACGAAATAGCTCTCACACCTCATTTCGATTATAACAGAAAAAAAGATATCATCAAAGGTTTTGTTGACACCGGATTCGAGCGAAAAAGAATAATTGCAGACCATGCTATGGTTTTCATGATAAGGGGAGTGATAAAGAATTATAAATCAGCAGTGATATATTCTTTTTGTAAAGGAACCACATCAACTGAGAGTTTGGGGTTGCAATTAAAAAATGTTATAAATGAGCTTCAAAAATGTGTCTTGGCTACAATTTGTGATCAAGGGTCAACAAACCTAAGTACAATAAAATCATTAATTAAACAAACTAAACAAGAGTATCAAAACAATAAGAAGACTTGGAGTAATGACACTTTTGAAATTAATGGGCAAGAAATCATACCTCTGTACGATACACCACACCTAATGAAGGGCATAAGAAATAATCTGATTTCGAAAAATCTACATTATACTCTAAATGAAAAAGAAAAAGTAGCCAAATGGGATCACATCCAGCAATTATATCAAGAGAACCCGGGATATAAGGGCATTCGACTAATAAAAAAACTTACGGAGGTCCATGTAAACCTAAAGAAAATGGCGAAAATGAAAGTCAAATATGCCACTCAGCTGTTCAGCAAAAGTGTTGGAACTAACATGGGATATTTGGCTGGTGATTATCTTGACCCGACTTTAAGTAATATGTGTTCTGTAAGTATGTTTGTTCAACAAGGAACTGTACAATTTTCATCAAAATCAGTTCAGTCATTTTAAACTTGATAAACTATACATTTTGTATTACTTTAACTTACTAATGCTTAGCTAAATATTGACACTTTTATTCTGCGGACCACATGCACAGAGCCATAAATATCTCTAATGTTTTACTTTTCTTTTTACAGATAAGGGTATATTACCTGAAGAAAGCAAAGATACAGCAGATATATTACTATTTTTTGATGATTTGTTTGATTCTTTGAATGGTAGTTACAATAATTCAAGAAAAAAAAGTGGAAAGAAATTATTGGGGTCTGTCACTTCTACTTCAGAGCACTCTGTGATTTGGAAAAATGCAAAAAATATTATGAAATCAATGTAATTTGTAACAAAAGAAGGAAGGATAGGTACGGTACCATCAATATGTAACTGGATACATACTCTTAACATGGAGCTTTTAACAAATAAAATAATTAATGAATATAATTTTAAGTCAATCTGGATGAGACATTTGAATCAGGATCCTATTGAAAATTTCTTCGGATCAATCAGAAGCCATGGTTGTAGGAATAATTCCCCAACCCCTACTGGCTTCGAACACGCATTTGCGTCACTTTTAGTAAATAATTTAAGTAACCAATCGAGGGGATCTAATTGTGAAGAAGATGCATGTGAAATTATTGATTGTATGTCAAAGGAGATGTGTACTTTTTCCAAGAGAGTTGGTACTTTATTCGAAATAGTCATGAACCAAGTTAAAACCGTATTTATATGAAAGAATATAATTTAAAGGTTCTAAATACATATCGTGAACATTTTTGAAAACCGCCGTTTTTTTGTTACTGTGATTTTAAAATAATTATTATTTTAAATAAAACAGCCACCCAGAACAATAATTTATTATGGCAACACTGTTCTGTCACGTCATTGTCAAGAACCCCCTGTTCCGAGTCACGCCACAATCATCTACGAAGCCGTTCCGATTTAGCTTTGGCGATACAAAACGATGGCATCGTAGACGCTGTAATCGATTATTGTGTGACTCGGAACATGGGGAAAGTGTCAAAAATGACAATTGAATGAATTAGTTTTTTTTTTTGCTGCAAAGTTAAGCAAAGGATGCAGGTTATAAATCCTACCCATACAAATCATTTTTTCAAAATTAATAAAGAATGGCGGTTTTAATAAAATAAATAATTTCGTAGGCTTTATTTATACTCGTTTCCCTACCAGAAAAACCGCATATGATTATGGTTCAAAAATCAGTACCGAAAAAATACATCTCCTTTATTCGAAATAAATGATTCTGATAATAAACAAATTATTACAGAAATTGATGTTGATGATCTAAACTATGAAGTTGATTTTAATGAAAACAAAAATAATCCTAAAATCATTGCCACATTAAGCTATGTATCTGGTTACATATTAAGACAAACCAAAAATAAAATTTTCAAAAATTGTTTAGAATGTAAGGAAACTATGTGTGATTCAAAAAACCCTAATGATTATTTGATTCAACGTGAATATTTAAAATTTCAAAAATGCCTTACTTATCCTTCCGAATAGATGATTATATTATTATCTGATTTACAAGATCTGATTACAAACATAATTGAAAAAAAAAAAGTGAAATATCTGATTTAAAATCATATTGTAAAACAATGATTTTAGTCCAAATTAATTTTGATTGTTTAAAATGCCAAAATCATAAATCAATGATAGCTGATTTTATTTCTGATTTATGTTGTCGATTTTTTATCTATAATTGGTGCCGCGATGTTAATAAGATTTTGAACGGCACCAGATCTGATTATAATTGTGATGATTCTATACAAGTATTAGCTAATAAGATATATGTAAGAAAAAATAAACACTCTTGATTAAACTTGCATTTTTATACATGTTATTTTATTTTAATCAATAAATTAAAGCTACTATTACTAATCTCCAAATAAAGTTTTCATGGCTGTCCACTTAAAATAAATGGACATTCATACAAATAGTTTGGCGATTGATGACTGTAGACTTCAAGTATAACTTTCGGAATATAACTTGACCAGTGTTTGCTGTATGTGTCTCTCTCTCTCTCAAAGACAGACTTTGTGAGAGAGCGAGACACACAGCAAACGCTGGTCAAGTTATATTCCGAAAGTTATACTTGAAGTCTACAGTCATCAATCGCCAAAATATTTCCGGGAGTTTTATAGCTATATGTACGTACGTACGAGTAGTTTGTACATGTAGTTATACGTATGTTTTAGTTTGCCATAGTTCCGGCAATGACCGTCAGAGGCGCTGGCCGTCAAGGAAGACTGATGTCTCTTGTCTACAGTATTAATAAGTTTAATAAGTTTCTCTATGGTTCAGCTTCCAACAGACTCGCGAGGTCTACAGCTAACAGAGCCACTAGTATTATGTTGTTCCTAACTTTGGCTGCTGTCCTTATAGGGAATCAGGAGAACACCTTAAGAATGGAAAAAAAAATCGGTCAAGTACGGGTCGGACACGAACACGAAGGGTTCCGTACCATCGTACAAGATAACTTAAGGACTATAAAAATATACAAAATGAACAAAAAAAAATAAAAATTTGGTTTCGATACCAGTCCCTACAGTTTGCGAATCCGAAGTCAAAGCAATTGCGTTTTCGGTCGGTTATATGAATGATGATGGATTTATTTGTTATTAAAGTCCACTTAAAAGTGATATATTTTTGATCTTAGACTTTTTTGTTTGTCGCGTTTTTTTGTTTTGTTTATTACTTTTTTTTAATTATCGCATCCGGAAGTACACTTAAAAATAATGCTTTTGTTCTTACTTTTGCGGCTACGGACTGTGCTAGTCTTGGGGAGCAAAAAATGTCCTATGACTTGGTGGCGGGAGACGCACCGTTTTCGAGCTATGCGACTTTGAAAAAAAAACTCTTGAAATTCGAGTACTGAGCCCTACAAAAGTAATCTTTACCTAATGACCAGATATCAGCAACGCAGTCGTAACCTATTTCTTGTATGACTTCTGGCGCCATCCAGAATGGCGTCCCGATCACTGTGTTTCGTTTCGCCATTGTGTCCTGGAAAAATAAAGTTAATATTGATTATAAGTGGTTAAACTCCTAGGCCCCTGATCTGAAAAGCTGATTTATTGCAACCAGAAGGTCGTTAGTAATTTGCCAAAACTTAAAGCATATCACGCTTTTTCTCTAAACACTTTGACTGCCGGCCTCCGAAGACAAGCGAACCTGTGGTGTCGGGTTTTTATTCTCTTTTTTACCTATTATACACATTTTCAAACGCAAATAAAAACATAACTGTTAGCGATAAGAAAAAGCGGCAAAGACCTAACGGATTACTGAAAATCCAAGCGGAATTCCGCCAAAAAAACTGAGTTCCTTGTCCAATGCCGGCCAAGTTCACTCCGTATGCTTTACAAGGAGAGACCACACACCGACGCGTCGCCGGCCTCCCGTTTAGTAAATTACGCACCGGTGCGTGCGTGGCATTCAGAGTGTTAAAGAGAACGAGAGAACGAGACTGCGCGAATTGGAGGTAAAAAGGGAAGGCCCATGTCCGGTGCCATGGCCATAACCGGTGGACAAAAACATGCTGAAAAGAAGAAATATGGGAAAAATCTCACCGTCAACTGTCCAGCCACGCCAAAATCAGCCAATTTCGCATGACCCTCGGTATTCAACAGTATATTCCCGGCTTTGATGTCCCTATGTATCTTCCTCCGCTGGTGAAGGTACTCCAATCCTTTGAGTGTGTCGCACAGTATCGTCGCGATTTCGTCTTCTGACAGCGTCTTTTTGCGTAATCGCATGATGTCTGACACGGAGCCGGCTCCGCAGTATTCCATGACGATCTAGAACGAGACAGGTACGTAAGTTCTGAACAACAGTCACTATGAAACAGATTTGATCAGACCAAGGAAATATCAAAAAACGTGAAGGATTAAGGAAAATGATGGATGGACTCATTGACGCCAAAACTACTGAACCGGTTTTGCAGGAATTTTGGCCTACGTTACGTTGAATTTAAGGACTGCAGCTCAAAATAGGTGCCGCTTAAAAGCCATACGGGCGCTGAATGACGAATTCTGTGGCGTTGCGGTTCGAGGTTCGGCATACCAAGCGAGAGGTCCCGGCTTTGAATCCCGGCTGGAGAGAAAGAAATAAAACAGGTCTTGGAAGTTTATATTGTGTGTGACGACGCTGTTTTCGGATTCCACGACACAGGCGATCCTAGTGTGGGGCCAGAAGTCTATGTGTCTGAATATTAATGTACTTACAAATGTAATGTAGGTAAATTAAATATCCGTCAAACGTACCCATAAGTCGGTATTCTTGAAGTAACTCCCGTAATACTTGACGACGTATGGGCTGTCACATTGCTGCATGATGGATATCTCCTTGATGATCTCCTGAAGGTCCGTGTCGACCGGCACCTGCTTGATGGCCAGGACTTGGCCGCTTTCCTTGTGAAGTGCCTGGAATAGGAAGCCATATGGAGCATAAAAATATTTTTTTTAATTTTCACTCCCAAATATCCCAAAAAAACATAGCTTTTGAACTTTATACTCAAGCAAAAAGCTTCAAAATCGCGGGCCATTTTAAATAGCCGCACTGCTTACTGGATATGCTAAATGTTCACCAAATTTAATGCCCCCACGTAGTGTTTCAGAACCGTATCGGTTGGTATAGCTCACTTTCTGTCAGGACACAGTTAGGTTAGGTTAGGCCACAACTTAAGTACCGCTGGAGCCGACGCGAGCCCAGGTAGTTTTGTATAAAATAGGTAAACATTTAGTAAAATTGGGATGTTTTTTTTTTTTTTTGATGTAACGTTTTTAGTCAATTTGGCAATGTGGATTATGTTTAGCTAACTAAACATAATCCACACACATAACATAACACAGCATCACGCCTTTTCCCATACGGGGTGGCAGAGGCACAATTGTGCCCACTTTGAGCCAGTTATTCAATACTCCATTTTGCATGACAGGGGGCTTGCCCATCGCCGCAGCTGTGGAGTAATGAAGGTTTCCTCACGATGTTTTTCATCACCGTTAGAAAGTCCGTATAATGTACTTAAGATGGTCAGGAATCGAACCTGCATTTCCTATGTGAGAAGCAAGCGTGAAACCCATTAGACCATGGATCTCTAAAAAAATATAAAAAAGACATAAATATCTAGATGGTTATTTAGGTGGGTTAAGTGTTGAAATAGCAACAGATTTTATACCCTAAGTATATACTTACCTTAAACCTAGTAAAAATAATAATCTTTCAATGGCCTTGCATGGCCCATGTTTAGGGACTAAACCTTATTTTGTCGTCTTTGTACCACTTGCAAGCAATGAATAAATGATTTTGATTATGGAATGATTAAGCCTTGAATAACTGGCTGATCGTGTCTCTGCCCCCCCGTATGGGTAAAGCGGTGACACTATGTTAGTTTGTTTTGTCACAGATGTCGCCAGAATGCGATTCAGGAAGTTGATATTGAAAGACAATGAAGTGGAGAGAAGAGAAAACTAAAGAGTTGAACACAAAGGGAGGAAACTGGCAACTTTATTTTGACGCTATAGTAAATTTGTAGGGTCTTACCACAAAACAATTAACTCCTGTTTAACACTTGTTTAAAAACAAAAATGTATGGGATTTGACGTTTGTTTTGAGGTTAAAAGGTGTTTAATATTTTTTGTGGTAACACGGGTAATACCTGTGATTATTTATATAATTATTTAATGAGCTCCTTCACGCCTTCACGCTTGCTTCTCACACAGGAGATGCAGGTTCGAAACCTGACCATGTACCAATGCGATAATAAATTTATCTTAAGTACAGTATCGGACGTTCAGTTTTCGGATGATCACGTTTACTATCGCTACGTGGTAAAACCATCCATCCACCCGCACTGAGCCAGCGTGGTGGAGTATGGCTTAATATTACTCGTATCTGGGTAAAGGCCTGTGCCCCTCTATGGGGACATTAATGGGCTACATTTATTTATTATGTATGTAAAACAGATGATAATAACTTAATATACATAAAATATTAAATTCGACATTCAGTACAAACTATTGTCGTCCAAAAAATACACACACCTGAGATCAATCACATACACAGACTTAAAACTAAACACAATATAATAACATCTTGTTTTAGCAGTTTATATGACTGCTACATAATGGAAGGCATGAAAACTCGATTCGGCTCGTTTCATAATAATATCACTCGCGAGTTTAGCTTAGCTTAAGTGTGAGCACTTAGAGAAAACAAATCGAGGAACCTATCCATCCTATTGTGAGACCAGAGTACTATCTAAGCTTTACTACGAATTTTCTAGGGGAGCAATCAGGCAAACCACAACATAATGGGTACCTTACCTTGTACACACTGCCATAGCTTCCTTCGCCAAGTTTGCAGATAATATCGAAAACTTCTTCTGGTTGTCGCGTTAAACTCTCCTCCGAGAGTTTCTTCAGCTCACTGAAACAATAATAATGACGTTAAATAATCTATAAAGATTCTCAAGATACGAATAAAAGCACTCTTCAATGTGAACAAAGTTTCCCGATGGAAGGAGAAAATATCGACCTAGTCTAGTGTTTCTCAGACATCACCTTGGATGGATGGGGAGAGAACATAATATGATGACCAACCAAATTGACACTTCCTTTTTTATTAGTCAAGCGACATTATTTGGTCACTATTGTCACAGTAGAAAAAGCCTACAAGCGTGAATGAAATAAAGACATCGTAATATGACAAATAAATAAATGTAGCTCATTAATGTCGCCACCAAGATTGAGCCATTTAATATGGCTCAACCAGCATGGTGGGGTATGGCCCATTCTTCACCACGCTGGGTCAGTGCGGGTTGGTGGAGGGGTTTTACGACTTTTACTACTACTACTACCAAGGAGCGATAGTATCACATGGACCGTCAGATTATGTCCTTAAGGTGCTACGAAAAAGAAATTGGGTTTTTTTCGAAACCATTTACTCCACCATGAAGTCATCTACAGATTTCATTTTTGGGTTAACGTTTATTGAGTATTTGATTAAGATTTTCACTAAAGGAAAACGCGATTGGGTGAAATTTTCTCGGTAGAATTTAATTGCGAAAACACCTCTAAATTGTTTTATTTTTTCCTGTAATTCTGAAATCCTAACTAATTTCATTGTGGAACTGCATTCAAAATGTAGATATTATGTATTCGCAAAATCGCCTTAAAACACTTTTTAACAAAATAGCGTAGTTTATTTTTAAACAATTATTATGTGGTTTAGCGCAACGGTTTTTCATTTTTTCCCGATTCCGTCCCACTCACACTACGGGTCTTTCCGCCTGGAGTAACGGGGACCTTTGCACGGACGAGGTATCGCCTTAAGAAAAAAAACTTATCTCATTGGTACACGGTCTGCACCGGATTCGAAAGTGCATCCCCTGCGTGAGAAGCTAGCGTGCAAGCTCTTTTTTATGACGCCTTCCTTGTCGTGATAAGAAACGGACAATAAATTAAAACTCCATCGACAATATGTATGACATAACTGTCCCCGAGTCATTGACCTCTTATCAAGATGGTGGCCCCGCCCGCCCCCCCGCTGCTTGCGGGTGTGCCCTATTTTTTATGACTTTGTAGTGAGTTCGGGCATGTTTGGGGGAATGTTTAGCTTTCGTTAACATAATATTTATTTGGCCATTACTTACAAAAAGTGACGGCGATAACTTTCTGACGCTTAGATAGTATCTTTGATGAAGGTAATAATCTGTCTGCCTCACAAAGCAAGAATTTAGTGTTTTCTACATTATATTATTTTGTTTTTTCTACATTATATTATCAATGCCTTTAGAAATCTGCTGATTTTTTACTGCAAAGAAAATTGATGAGCTGACGACACGACGTAATTTAACGATGTCTCGTAGAAATGTTTAATGTTTCAGCATAACTGTCCAAACTATACCGACAGTAAACAATGCTGTTGTCATGAGCTAATTATGTTTCCTTTCCAACATTACAATTCATGAAAATTGTCAACAAGGAGACATGTTGGTTATTTCTGTATCAAGGAGCATTAGTAATCCAAGGGTTTTCCTTGTAGATGAAGTACTAACCAACACGAAAACGGAGTTTGTTTTTATTTATGTCAGTAAATACAAAGAGTATCGAGTACAAAGAAGGTCCCGTATTTTGGATTATTGCTTATACATGAGCTTGAAACAACAATTATAGGAAATCTTGTCTAGTTTATTTAGAGATACTGTTTTATAGTTAAACAAGCCGAAAAGGAGATATTGTCCAAATGGTTGCAAAGTACCTAGAAATTTGGAAAAAGCACATCAAAATCTATAAACTCCCGCAAATCATTCTAGGTCGCCATACATCGGTCGCACGCACCAAATGACTGGGTCAGTATCCTAGTGTGGGGCCAGAAACAATGTATGTTTGTTTATGATTATCTTTACAGAGACAATCCCAGCATGAGGAATAAAATTAATTAAAAAGTACTCAAAGAACATAATGGTCTTCCTTGTGTTCCATTGTGCAAACAACGTATTGAGAAGATCACAAAATCTCATCGTTAGTTTGATTACATCATTGAAGAACAATGAACTACCGTATTTATATTTAAATCTCAATCGCTACCGGAAACATGTAGCGTTTTCATCAGAATTTTGAACTACCAAACATCCAGAGAAATGGATGCTGACGTACCAACAGATAGATAATATCATTGCCCTAGATTTTCGATATTTTTCTGTGGACAATTGTCATTCCGTATTGTCTTTTAGGGATTTTCATTTTATTGTTATTTCACTGGGATTGCCCAGCAGTGGGATCTCGTAATTAGTAATAAAAAATAATAAAATTATTTCAACCTTTTGGTTTTGTAAACAGAAGGGTCATCTGGCTAGTCAAGCAACTGGTTGATACTAACTATTAGAAGGTTTTCTCGAATAATTTATGTGGTAGAATAGTGTTTAGATAAGAAATAGTAAAAATATATAACTAGCTTTAGAAAACCAATTGGAATTCAACAAGAGTACCAATTACCAACCCTTGCGGGCGCCCTTGCGAGACGCTCATCCTGCCTTCGCGACGCTTCTTGCAGGTGCCGCAAGACAGAGTAGGTGCTTCGCCCTCCCAAAGACCAACCTTCCAGTAGACTAAGCGGCCATCAGAGTCCATAAAACTTGGGCACTTGTATCATTGAAAGAGCACTGGGATTTTTTATGTCTCAGCGTGGTTAAAAAAGTGCTGGAATATCACTTTAATATTCACAGCATATCCATCCATAAGACCTGGCTTCAAACCACTTTATTTGAAAACCACTGCGAAAGTTTAGCCTCAGTCAGCATTATAGGATATTGAGATATCACTTTAGTATATCACAGATTGTAAACGTTTACAGCTAAACAACCACGTCACCATCTCAAAATCTAGACACTTAAACAATCTGGAGTAATCTGCAGAAAAAATGACACAAACCGCATCAAAACAAACCGAAATCTACTGAAATAATCTAATTTAACCACGATTTGAGGCATTTACGTAACCCGCCCACGCGCATCCAAATAAGATTAACAAAAGTCAACTCCACAAATAAACGTAGCCTTCCACGAGTGTTATAATATAACTACTCCGGATGTGTGGACGACACGACCGGTCACGGTGCCGGCTGAAACGTGACTGACTGGAGCCTGAAGATTGTGATGAGAAAAATCTGATGACCGATAATGGTGGATAGCAATTAGGATCCCTTTGTAATTAAGTCCTTGAGTTTAAATCTGCGTAGGAAAAAAACCTTATAAAAGTCATTTTCTGAATCAGTTTGCTGAATATGATAGTGAGAGGTTGGCTGATAGTGTTCTGGGTAAAAAAATATCTTCTTGAGGTACATTTTTGAACCCTTGCCAATTCACATCGGCAGGATTTCCTATCTAATTATAATAATACTAGCTGATCCCCGCAACTTCATCTGCGTGTTTATAGGAATTATCATTAACCGAGATAACGTTACGCTCCTTCTAGTGCAGTCGGATAAAAAGTATCCTATATGTTGATCTAGCTCATAAACTATCTCTGTGCTAAATTTCATTTAAATCTGTTCAGCCGTTTTAGCGTGATTGAGGCACAAACACACAAACATCTAAACATCCAAACATCCTAACATAGCTACTTTCACATTTATAATATTAGTTAGATAAATTAGAACAGGGAAAATACTCGTATGCAGCATAAATACACCAATGATGTCACCACCATTCGAAATGTTATCATCACAACACCCAACGTTAGCTACTGTTTTCAAACATTCTCGACTCTTATCTCAAAGGACTTAAGTCCTACTGTCCTTATTCATTTACAGTGTCCAGATGTAAAAGTATGGGACATTTCGAGCGCATCATATGTGGACGGCTCGGGTTGGTCTCTAGAAAAATAGAACCGCGTGTTGGTCTAGTCTAAAAATAACAGACTTTGAATACGTTACAGACTTGTTTCATTTTATGCGACTGGCCTAAATTAACGAGATCATCGGGATGACTTGATCGATACTTAAACATATGTACATGTAGGTACTGATTTTAACTGGTCTACCATATTGAATTTTGTTTAAAACAGATAATATAAAACGGAAGTTATGGAATTTAAAGCGTGGAAAGGAAGCCTTGTTCGTTTGAATCCAAAGGACAGACGGACCAAAGAAAATATACTGAAAAGATTCAAATCTGAATATTGAAATTCTGCAAAACCTTGCAAAATTATAATAAATGGGCAAGAGCGAGTCGGACTCACACACGAAGGGTTCCGTACCATAGTATAATAAAAACCACAAATAAATTGATACTTTATGTTTTTTAATGCTGTTATTTAAATATTCTAAATATAAGAAAATAAACAGTTGAACCCATCAATTTATTACATTACACAATTTATATGAATAACCGAGCGACGAAGCGTCTCCGTTCAGCTTGGACAAAAATGCTTTCGTAAGTCTGGATTTCTGTCCGACAGTTCTCCTCTACAGGTCGCATTTCTCAACAGATTCTCGTGAAATTTTGTGACCAGGTTCGATAATTATATGGTTATTTTTTGACGATTCAGCTTTTGGATTCGGCTTCACATATTGTAACAAATTAGTTGTCGTTGGATTTGTGTAGACCGTGAGACTAACATGTAGGCTATATAATTTTAGTAAACAGTCCATAGGTTGGTTTTAGGATCGAAAATCGTAGTTTACAAAGTTATTGGTTGGTTACTTTCATACTCCATGAATGTAACCAGTAGAATTCATGAGTTATTAGTTTATTACGTTAGAAGTTCAGCTTTCCATCAACAGAATCGCGAGGAATATAGCTCACAGAGCAATAGTTTAGAAGCTTGTTGCGAGATTTATTTTTGTAGATGTATTTACTTATTTTTAAAATACATATCTTTCTCTCTCGTAGATTTACTTGTATGACAAGATCAAGTTAAATATTGACCGAGCGAGCGCGAAACGCGACGAAACGTCTCCATTCAGCTGGTAAAAAGGCTTTCATAAGTTTGTCCGGATTTCCGGCTGTTCTCTCTACAGGTCGCTTTTCTCAACCGATTCTTGTGAGATTTCTTAAGCAGGTCTGATAATTAAATGGATTTTGTTATGGCGATTCAGTTTTTTGTTTTTTTCAAAATGGCGGAGATATAGCGTTAAAAATGTAAAAAATACATATTTATAAATACCTTGACGGTTTTCATCAAATGCGGTGTCGTTGGATTCGTGGAAACAGCGAGAGTGATATAGGCAAAATGTATTTTAAAAAGTTATTAGTGAGGCTACTTGTGTACTCCAAGTAGGTAACCAGGTGCATTCATAAGTTTGTTTCTTGGAAGTTGTTTCAGACTCACGAGGTCTACAGCTCACGGAGCCACTAGTTATTTATCTACACAAATAAATTTTGCCACAAGCTTTTATATCATATAGTACTTGTCAAGACGAATCCTACGAGCCCAAATAAAACTTGATGGGGTTGCGCCGTTTTGTTACGGAGTTCCCATGGCTACCTACCGGCTCCTCTATGTCATAAAAATATTGTGTTGTCATCCGACTTATAGACATATGCATGCAAAAATTCACCTCAATCGGAAATCGGGAAGTTGGTCAAATTTGACCCGAACATACACACTTTAACTTGCATTGCAAGTTAAAAAAAAACTTTCTAGTTTCGAAATTACGTGCTGTATATTACGTGTTGCTTAGCGGAAACAGTACGGTTCATGAGATACAGCCCGCTGAAGGACAGACGGACGGACAGCGGAAGCTTAGTATTATGGTCCCGTTTGGAACCCTTCGGGTAGCGGAACCCTAAAGACGACCACGCAAAACTTCGTCAAAACAAATAATTGCTACGATGATATATCCGTAAATATGTCGCCACATACCGTTGTATCTAAGTGACACTATTTTCGGTTTCCGGTCGCGAGACATTCTGCGTTGCGTACGCGCATCGTGGTACAACGACCTGAGGACAACACAAATTGTGTTTGTGGACGACATAACTGGTAGAGCAGAGTGATAGTATGGAGGCGGAGGAAAATCCATGAGTCATCAGATAGTTTACACCGACCTGTCGAAAATCTCTTTCCTCACTTGATCAGATTATGACTGCCACTACATCACTGCAGAAGATGGTCACCGAGTAGGAAAATAGATTTTCTGGACCCCAAATAGGAATTTCAGGGCTAGTTTTTAGAAAGTTCTAGCTACTGCGGCGAAATTTAGCACATGAGATCAGGAAACTAAATATCGCTCAGACAGAATAATCAATTTTCAGATCTTATCTTTCTATTTCTTATTTTATCACTTTTTTCATACCTATCTCCTAGAGACGGCGTTTTTGGACCAAGTTACGTCATTTGCTATCGAGAAGGGGTTAGAAAACGCGTATGTGAGTCACTTAAGGCCTCAGGCCTTAAGATCGACAACCTAGTAACCACACAAATCAAACGTTTCTACTTCATTAAATGTGCCCTGAACAAAATCGGAGGATTTGAGCGTTTATTGCTACGTGTTCTGCTGACATGCTCAAAATACAGATAAACATGAAATATGCTACCACCGGAACGGTTGACTAAATCGACATTCCTCGGGACTTGGAGAGGCTTACCAAGACAAGCCAGTAGTCAGTCTGAAAATGATGTTTGCAAACTCTTTGACATATTATATAATTATCCATCGTGCTGTTACCAGTGGTATAAACTCATGTTTTTAAAATAACTCTGTGTTCTCGTGGTATTCTCTAGCCTCTCTTAGCATTTCTTATGTCAAGAAGTATTGTCGAAACCGGACTGAATCAACACACATAGATTAAAGCAACAATCGATCCCCATCAAAGTTAAAGTTCGTTGTTCATTAATCACTTGCATTTGCATTACCAACATCCGTTTCAAAGCCTTATTGGTTCGGACGACGATGGTTCTAACAATAATATTAGACCATAATAGGTAGTTTGGTTATGGGCTTGCGCCAATAAACATTGCGAATTTTGAATTAGCTAGGGTAAATAATTTTATCTACACACGTATCATAAACCCTCTTTACTGCGTACAAAAACCGCACGTTACGATCAGCATAATGTTAAACTACTTGGTAAAAACTAATTTCTTATCTGAAAAATTACACATAATGACTATAATGTGTAGTTTTTCTGCATATTATGACATTCAAATTTCGAACGCTGACGCCTGCATGCGAGCCGCCCCTAGTTTGTCTGAAAGTTTGTGAAGTTGGTACTGACATTCAAATTTCGAACGCCGACGCCGGCCTGCAGCACGTTGGTACTACAGAACAAGCTAAACAATAACTGCAGAGCCACAATGCCGGTCAAACATGCGGTTCCTGAACACATCAAAGAGAGCTTATGATATGTGTGTAGATAAACTAGTGTTTGTAACTGTACATAATTAGGCATTAAAACTATCGAGTATTAATGCCCTCCATTATGTAGCAGTCACATAAACTACTATAATCTAATTGATCTTGCAGCGATAATGGAAAACTACCTAGGTACGTAGGGTTTTTACTAAAACATGATGTGAGGTTCAAATATGGTAATAATTTTGAAGGAATGTTAGTTATATATAATAGATAGATTTTGTCCTTATGAAAATGTGTTGTAAGAAGCTGACTAATAATTATTAAATTCGGTGATATGGCAAGATAAGTGCTCTATATTTCACTACCTACCTGCATCTGGTAGGCATTACTTACCACGGATGTGGTAACTGGTAACTTAGCACCAAACGCAAGGATGATTATGTTTCAAGATTATAAACCGTGTTTCGAACAGGCGGGTCAGCAGGTCGTTGACCCCGATCGTGCGAAATGACGCGGAATCTTTGAGTCATACATACGATGCATATCTTCGGCGAAAAGAAAGGGACCAAGCCACTGACTGGCTTTCATTAATTATACCTACTAAGTAATGGAATCGTATTGGCAAACTCTGTGTTTCCGATTTTATTAATAAATTCAAGATAGGTAGGGTTTAACATTAATGGGTTGGTCCAATAATCCATGTGGTTATTGTTTTATAATTTATTATTTTATTTTGTAGCAACCTGGGGCCCATTTCCGCTTGCAAGTAGCAAGGTAGCAAGGTAGCTCAGTGGCGTCAATGTGTCTACTTTATTCCCATGTAAACCTAATACCTCCCACTGTGATCTTGGAGGATGACAGGGAAGCCACAACTAACTTAAATCATGATTTATCATGCCTTCCCGAGTGCCATCCCAACTTGACGCGAACTATACATTATATACCTATTATGTTACCGGCAATCTGTATAATCCCTACCTAGGCAATAAATAAAATACCTAAAACGTGCAGGTAATGTATGAAATATTATTTATTTTATACTTTGTCTAGGCATTATATATAATAACCCAATGCGCAGCCGGTAATGTATGTAAAAGCGTAAAAGACTGTGGTAGCTTACGTGAAGGGTAAAGGGGGTGAGCGAAGCGAATGAACAACCTAACACAAAATATACTTAAAACTAAGTATTTTTTGTTGTTCTTACATGTTCAACCTAACATGAAGGATGAAGAGGGCTTTGCTTCGCTCACCCTTTAACCTTCACTTAAGCTACCGCAGTGTTTTGCCAGTTCTGTCACATGTGCAATATGAAATAATTTAGACATGTTTATTATTTATGTAAACATTTATATAGCAAAATGAACTTAATAAAACATAGATTCTTATGGTAATAAAGTTTATTCAAAATGACCCCCGCGATTTTGAATACAGGCCTTTATTCTGCGCGGCCAGTCGTCTATCGCAGCACGAACGAGGTGCATGTCAATATCGGCGGCTGCCTTAATCAAGGATGCCTTGAGTGACTCCAAATCAGGATGAGGCTTTGAGCAGGCCTTTTCCTCCAAGTGTTGCCATATCTTGTAATCTAACGGACTCAAATTTGGACTGGAGGAGGGCCAGTCTTCGTGCCGGATGAAGTCGATTTCACTCGCCGCCAGCCAGTCTTGTGTGCTTTTCGCTCTATGAGCTGGCGCAGAATCTTGTTGGAATACCCAGTGCCTGTTATTAAACATGGTATGAGAAACAGGTTCCACAAGGTTCTTGAGGACTGTATTTTGGTACACAACTGCATTCGTTTTTACGCCTTTCTCACAAAATGTACCTCAGTTAAGCCCCAATAAGAGACTCCCAACCACACCATGAGCGAGGATGGAAAATGACCTCGTTGGACACGCGGAATATGGTTGCTCGCTTCTTCACTGCTGTGTGCGTACACCTTATCATTTTGTTTGTTGTAGCTCTCTTCCACGGTGAAAATTTTTTCATCCGAAAAAAGAATTTCCCGATGCTTTTTTCCCGCGTACCGCTTCAACAAAGCGCGGCATCTCTTCAGTCTCAGGTCCATTAAACGAGCGTCCAAACGATGTCCTGTTTTTCTTCGATATGCCCTAAGCCCTAAGTCTTCATTTAACACCCTTTTCACCGTGGTCCTGCTTAACCCCATCTGAAGGGCCAACAGTTTCTGCTTACGTATGGGATTTCTTTGAATTCGCGCCTTTACAGCTTTTATCACTGCTGGAGTCCTAACAGAGCGAGGGCGACCACTTCTTGACCTGTCATCTACACTAGAGTCTTCATTGTATCGTTTTATGGTACGATAAACGAATCTTTTGGTTATATTCAAATTTTTCAGTAAGTCGAAAATCTGAATTGGCGCGTAACCGCAACGATGCAACGCAATAACTGCGACACGGTCTTCTTTAAGTGTCCACTCCATATTTAAAAATGAGGAAAATTCTAAAAAGTACACATTTTTATTTTCATGAAAAATTCGAAATTCGAATTCAATAAACTTTTTTGTGGCCAGCGTTCTAAATTCAAAAGTTTTTATTGTGTGACAGAACTTATGACCTCGGTATATTAACTAGGTAATGTAATGGAAATTAATATTAATAATACATTGCACGAGCACCCCAGATATTATATACATTGGCAAGATATTATATAGAATAACTGCATTATACAGATTACGGTAACATATACATACCAGTCAAACAAAATTTTAGGATCAATAGTTTCGGAGATAAGAGGGGGAAGTGAGTTTTTAAGACAAGTATCTTAAAAAAATGAGATCCTTGCCATTTCATTAAAGAGTGCAGATTTTTTTACCCCATAAGCTCCTTTTGGCTTTGCTATAGTCTGGTAATCAACATTAAATGTAAGCCATTAATCTCCCAACCAAGAGGCACACACCCTCACCCGGAAAGAATTTAAGGATATTCATCAAAAGGAAAATATTAGGTCCCTACATATGAAATTGGCGTCTTGTATGGAGAAATTGAAGTTAACTCAATTTTCGGTACAAACATTTTTGTATTTTTTTTAGGAATGACAGATCCTAATTTTATAAAGTGCGTATGAATGAGACAACATTTAGCTAACAGAAAATTTTATGTAATTTTTGAAAAGTGTCAGCTGTAAAAAAATATTACGAATATTATCATGAAAATTGATGACATTTAGGAGGCACTGATTTTGAAGATAACATTTTAGTTATCAAACTGAAAATTAAAAGAAAATTTAATAATTAGATGTAAAATATTGAAATTATTCGATTCGATTGAATTACTCGAATTATGAACTCCTGAATCTGTAAGAAAAATTCGCCAATTTCATAGGTAAGCACCCAATATTACTGTGGAGTTTGTCATTGTGATGCTATTATATTAGCTGAATCTGGTTCCAATTGTAAGGGTAACCAAAAAATAAATAAATTCCTAAATACCCGAAGTGGCCAGATGGTAATTTGTTGTTATGTTAATAGATAGGTTTCAGAGGAAGGTATTATGTCGACCTCTGTGGCACTGCAGTTGTGGCTTTGCCTACCATGCGAGAGGTTGCGGGTTCAATACCCGGCTGGGGATAAAAAAGAGAATCCCCAGGTCTTGTATGTTATATAAGAGTGATGTCGCTGTTTCTGGTTCCCACGACAGAGGATATCCTAGTGTGGAGTCAGAAACAATACATGTGAATATATATAAATGTTTATATTTATCTAAATCTCTGTGTAGTCTATATTGTAAATCTACGTTGTAACGTTGTAAGTTGCCGTTGTCTTCACTCTATCATTAACTGGTCTTATTTTAAATTTAAGTAGTAATTCTCTTAATAAAACTACCAAATGAGGCTAGTAATCACAGTATTAATTTTCACGCGCTGTACTAGCAACATTCCACTGTTGACAACTCACTCGCTCTGCTATGATTGGCCCGTTTTAAACTAACTAGCCGTGACCGCAACTTGACTTTGCGGCGCCGGCGTCATTCCGAAAACTCACTCAGCACTATACGCACGTCCGTCCTACTGGCGCTCTGTAACGGTCCCTTTTTACCGTACGCCGACGAACGACTCTAAACAGTAATTACTTACGTTTAATCATAACGTACTACTAGTAGTTACGTTTTAGTTTTTAGGTTGTGGTTATGTTGTTAGAGGATTTCAGCCAAACTGACTATGATTATCGTCTACTTTCTGAAATTAGGGCTCGCACTCAGGGCGAATCAGAAACGATAACCATTTATCTTTCCATAATGGCAGGAATGTTTTCGCGCTTATCGAAACAATTATCCGAAGAGGACAAATTAGAGATACTATTGCACAATATCCGGCCATGTTATGCGAGTACGTTGGCCTCGGCAACTCAGATTGTGGATATTGGGGTATTGAGAACGTTGTGCAAAAATTACGAAAATATACAAACCCGTATGTCACACTTTCGCGAGCCACCAACGATTACCACACACACACTAGCACCCGAATTTGCTTACAAGCCATGTAAGACTAAATCTGACAACCATGTCTCTGCGATCGCTCCTGCAACAACTGTAAAGTCAAATAACTTTTGTCTAAGATGCCGCTCTAACACTCACGATCTTCGTCAGTGTAAGGTTAGTCGTGACGTCATCGTCTGTTTTGGGTGCGGTAATAAAGGTGTAAAGAAACCTGAATGCCCTAAATGTACTCCTACCGTTCAAAAAAACTAATTAGCCAGAATTGGGACGGTTCTAAGGGTCATTTCGATAGAGTAGATTTTGAAAAATGGCTACAAACCCTTAGAAACTTCTTCTCTAGTTTCAGAGTCGCCTCAATTCTGGATAGTAAACCAACAAAGGACAGTAGACCCTATATTTCCGTTAGAATCGGGGACATCCCTGCTTCTGGTCTACTCGATTCTGGATCTGCTGTCACTATTCTCGGCAATGATTCTCATAAATTATTGTCGGACCATGGTCTAAAAGTATTTACCGATGATTGTATCTCCGTGACTGCTGCTGGAGGCCAGTCCCTTCAAAGTATTGGCTACATCAATCTTCCCATTCACTTTGAAGAACAATTCCACATTATTAAGGGTTACGTGTTACCAAATGTGGACAGCCCACTTATCCTAGGCATTGACTTTTGGCGGATTTTCAATATTTGTCCCAAATACTTAGGTAGCATCACCTTGTCCAACTCTTCTTTGGCAGAAATAAGTATCGACAAAAATGAGACTTTTATACAGTCTTACGATAATCTCTCTGATTCACAAAAGTCCACAGCCGATTCAATTGTCAGTCAATTCCAGGAAATCTCCACTGACAGTATGGGCCTTGGTAGAACTAGTCTTATAACTCACCATATCGATACTGGTGACTCTCAACCTATAAGACAACGTTACTATCGAATGTCACCTGAGAAGCAGCGAATTTTGGTAGAGCAAGTCGACGAAATGCTAGCGTTAGATGTAGTTGAACCTTGCGAGAGCGCTTGGTCGTCCCCTGTCCTCATTGTCTATAAAAAGAATGGACAACCCCGCTTTTGCCTCGACAGCCGTAAACTGAATTCGGTCACAAAAAAGGACGCATATAACCTACCCTATATAACTGAAATATTAGACAACCTACGCGATGCAAAATTCTTATCTAGCGTAGATTTGTCGAAAGCGTTCTGGCAAATTCCAATAGCTCCAGAAGATCAAGACAAAACTGCATTCTATGTTCCAGGCAGAGGAACTCTCCGTTTTAAGACCACTGCTTTCGGTCTCACCAATGCCCCTGCCACTCAACAAAGGCTTGTCGATCTTCTGTTCGGGAATTTTGATCTAAAGGCGTTCGCATATTTAGATGATATTATTATCATCAGCAGCAGCTTTGAGGAACACGTGTCCTTACTACTAGGCGTGCTGCATAAATTAAAACAAGCGAACTTATCCATCAACCTTGAAAAATGCAAGTTCTTCAGAAATGAGTTGAAGTACTTGGGTTATGTTGTGGATGCGCATGGCCTTCGCACTGATCCTGAAAAAGTCGAGGCTATCCTTAATTTCCCAACACCCACAAAAAAAAAAGATCTTAAACGCTTCCTTGGAACAGCCACGTGGTACCGCCGTTTCGTCCCCAACTTTAGCACTATTGCCGGACCACTCAACCAGCTGACTTCAAGTAAGAAGAACGCACCCAAGTTTCAGTGGACAACTGAAGCTGATGATGCTTTTAATAAGCTAAAAGAGTGTCTTGTATCAGCCCCGGTTCTCTCTTGTCCCAATTACGATTTACCGTTCGAAGTACACACTGATGCGAGCAATTTTGGGATTGGTGCCATGCTCACACAAACGATTGATGGTAAAGAACATCCGATTGCATACATGAGTAGGGCGTTGTCGGGATCTGAGAAGAACTACAGTATAACCGAGAGGGAGACGCTAGCAGTTTTAACCGCTCTAGAACACTGGCGGTGTTACTTGGAAAACGGAAAAACCTTTACCGTTTACACCGACCACTCCGCGCTCAAATGGTTCTTGTCACTGGACAACCCTACCGGAAGACTAGCACGCTGGTGTGTGAGGTTGTCTGCCTTTAATTTCGAACTTAAACATCGTCGTGGGGTCGATAATGTCATTCCAGATGCACTATCTCGTGCTTTCCCATGTGCTTCTATCAGTACGGTCAACTCTAATTTGACTACTACTGACACATGGTACAAAAACATTTATAACGGTTGTTTAGAAAAGCCGAACCTCTTTCCTAACTACTTGATCGAAGGTGGTGCTCTCTATCGCCACTCCAAAAATAAGTGCGAAATGATTTCGGAGTTTTCCTGGAAGGAAGTGGTGCCGAAAGAATTGCGTGACAGCGTCATAGAGGAGAATCATGCTGACCCTACTGCTGCTCACTTGGGTATTTTCAAGACCTATCGACGCTTACTTCTTCGATACTACTGGCCGGGCATGCACCAAGACGTCGTACGTTTTGTTGGTTCTTGTTCAAAATGTCTCACTTACAAACCACAAAACCATCCGACGCTGGGTACGATGGGTCGACCTAAACAATGCTCACGGCCGTTTCAAATGATATCCATTGATTTCATAGGTCCACTTCCGGTCAGTCGAAAGCAGAATAGTTATATTTTGGTCGTAACATGTTGCTTCTCAAAATATTGCCTTATTTTTCCCATGCGACGCGCTACTTCGGAAGCTGTCGTCAAGGCTCTGGAGGACTCTGTGTTTCTGGTCCACGGAATCCCACAGACAATATTCCTTGACAATGGTACCCAGTTTATTAGCTCGGTAACAAATACCCTCTTTAAGAAATACAAGATACCTAACGTATTCTTCTCTCCGAGATATACTCCGCAAGTAAACACTGTCGAGCGCTATAACAAAACAATAGTTACATGTATTTCCACCTACGTGGACAATGACCACAGAACCTGGGACACTAATATTCCCAAAATACAGTATGCCATTAACAACTCCGTCAATGAAGCAACTGGCTACACTCCATCGTTCCTCGTGTACGGACGAGAAACGGTTACTTGTGGTTCTCATTATACAGATAACGATCTGGGTGAGGAACTACTATTTCTGCCACGCGACATTTACGCTGAAAATCTGGGTCACCTGTCAAAATATTTTGATAAGGTACAGGCATCTCTTTGGCACGCACATAAAAAAAATACGGCGCACTATAATCTTAGGCGGAAAGAGGCAGAATTCAGCGTAGGCGACATTGTCCTAAAACGTGCTTATGTCTTGAGTGATAAAGACAAGTACTTTAGTAAAAAGTTAGCGCCCAAATATACCAAATGTCGCGTCTCCGCTAAGAAATCACCCTTGGTATACATTTTAGAGGATATGACGGGAAAGGACTTAGGCACCTGGCATGTTAAGGATCTAAAACTAGTTAAGAATATTTAGAATTAGGTTTTGGATTTTCATTACGTATGAAAACCCTTTACTGGGCGAGGGGGTATTGTAACGTTGTAAGTTGCCGTTGTCTTCACTCTATCATTAACTGGTCTTATTTTAAATTTAAGTAGTAATTCTCTTAATAAAACTACCAAATGAGGCTAGTAATCACAGTATTAATTTTCACGCGCTGTACTACCAACATTCCACTGTTGACAACTCACTCGCTCTGCTATGATTGGCCCGTTTTAAACTAACTAGCCGTGACCGCAACTTGACTTTGCGGCGCCGGCGTCATTCCGAAAACTCACTCAGCACTATACGCACGTCCGTCCTACTGGCGCTCTGTAACGGTCCCTTTTTACCGTACGCCGACGAACGACTCTAAACAGTAATTACTTACGTTTAATCATAACGTACTACTAGTAGTTACGTTTTAGTTTTGTCTGTGCTTCATATTAACCCCGATTGAGGTGAGTGGTGAAAGATACTGTTTTAAAATCATCTTACCGTTAGGTACTTTCGGGCTTACTCATTTGTGTCCAGAATCATCTCATTTCATTTATTGCTTGTTGCGTTTTATTCCTTTTAGACTCGCTAATTATTATTTCGCGATATTCACATCGCATTGTAACGCAAATTGCTACCCGCTTTTAGACACGCGTTAGTGTGTCTTGGCTTCTTATAGAATGTCTGGAAAATATGTTCAGCTTACTAAATTATACTAGCTACCTTTTTGTGTGGAAATTGTTGATTGTTACCGGCAGATTTCATATTTGGGCATTTCATAAAATGTCCGGATTGTTTGCATAATGTCCCAAGTGAGGTCTGCCGATAAACAAATAAATATCCTTTTTTCATATATAGAAATAATTAATGTTACCGGCAGATTGCACATTTGGACATTTTGTAGAATGTCCGATTATTTGTAAAATGTCCCAAGTGGGGTCTGCCGATAACAAATATGAATGCTTGCTTGTTTTTATTCCTAGCACTGTATTTTCCTTTGTATATGTAACTCCGTTCTGATTGTTACCACCACGACAACACTATTCTTTTCTTGGCGGGTGGAGCATTCGGACGGAGTGCAGTAACAGATGTTAAAGGAGGAACGGTTTCGAATTCCAGTTCGGGGTTCCTGGCACCTCTTCGGGATCACCGCTTTTCCTCGCTACCCTACGGTTTCCCGGTTCCTGACACCGCTTCGGGCTAACCTGCTTCCCTGCTCCGGCTGCATTCGGACCGTTACTTCTCCGACGTCAGCGGCACTCCGACTACGGCAAAACCCGCAGGGAAGATTCGTTGCTGCGTAACCAGGGTCAGACTACATTTGGAGAACCCACGTTAAATAAAATTTCTTGTTGGCTACCTATTTGGAATCTTTTTATTCCTCTCCAAGTAGGGACGTCACAACGTAAATTGTAGTTAGGGTAGACCTTCTGTATAAAAACAGAGCTACTGTATAGATACTAAACTGGTTCGTAACTTAGGTAACTGATCATGGACGTATAAAAAAAGTAGGACGTAGTCTCGCTTACAACACAAGTGTGTCGCTCAGAGTCGGCCAGCTCGCTGTACGTACACGCCGACAAGCACACATTCACAGATTAGTCGGCCATTATGCGCGTAAGCGTCAACAAAGCTGGTATGTTACGCGGAGAAATAAAAAGCTAAACAGCATGTCTTGCGTGGTAAAGTGGTGTAAAAACCGAAGTGTCCGGAGGAAAAAACATCCTGAAATCACGTTTCATAGGTAAATGAATAAATAATCACTTATTTCAAGTAAAACATTAAAAGCGATCTTCATTCACAAGAACAAAATAATTCATCACAAGTCCAGTGCTGTCAATATTCACATGAGCAAAATTACCCAAAATATGGGAAAATACGGTATTATTAAGTTCAAATTATAATTCGATTATTTATTTAAGCGAAGCTATTTTTGGCAGCTCTTAATTGGTCGCGAAGTTGTTAGACGGTCAGTTGACTAAATAAATTGGCAGTTCTTAAATTTTTCGTCAAATGAAAATTTGAACTTCGGATTTACTGGTCCGATTTTATTCACAATCGATATCTGGGGCTCTGGTTGGAATCCAAACATGATTCTGAAGTCAGATTTTGGCCGCCATTTTGAACTTCGTATTGACTGGTCCGATTTGCTTCAAAATCAATATCTAAGGAACTGGTTGGAGTCCAATTATGATTCTGAAGTCGGATTTTGAAAAAGTGGTGCCTTTTTAACTTCGTAGTTACTGGTTCGATTTGCTTCAAAATAGATGTCTGGCGATCCGGCTGGAATCCAATAATGATTTGAAGTTGGATTTTGAAAAAATTACCGCCTTTGTAACTTCGTAGTTACTGGTCTAATTTGCTCTGATTTCAAAATCTGACTTCAGAATCATGATTATAGTCCAACCGGATTCCCAGATATCGATTTTGAAGTAAATCGAACCAGGAATTATAAAGTTCAATAAACACCACCGCTTTACATAACATCCTAAACACCTATACAGCAGGGCCTCGATGATCCGAACACCGAAAATTTATACCCTGTTCGGATGCACGAAGCGTTCGGATTATAGTATGTTAAAATTTTGAAAGGGATTTTTCGAAATAAAACAAAAATATTTTATGTTTATTGAAGTATGTACGTTAGATGTATGTTAGATACAATGCTATTAATCACACTTTTTTAAAGAATTCCAATATAGTGCTTTGACGAGTAGTATTTAGTGACATAGAAAATGCTTTATCCCTTAATTTACGTAACAGCATTTTTTCCGTTCGTCGGATTATAGAGGCGTTCGGACGAGCTGGGGTACGGATTATCAAGGCCTTGCTGTATTTGCAAATAAATAATTGCCTTTGACAGAGTTTGACTTTAATTTATAGCCTTTATTTAATAGTTTCTATCATTTAATATTAATTTTACTAGTTTTTCTAAAGATAATGAAGTTTGACGAAATGACTGGATTCAAATAACAAGAAATTTTAATGCTGAAAAATAATGGATTCCAAACAAATACAGAGCCATTTGCAGCATCAATTTTGAAGCCAAGGACTTATATACAACTAAAAGTTCCAGCACAGTATATATGTATACTGTGGTTCCGGCGTGTTGTTACTTATGCAGTAACTCAAAAGATACATTAACATCCTAAGCTAACATCGCATTTTTTAATGTAACGACAAATAAGTTCTACAACTTATTTGTCGTTACATTAAAAAATGTTGTCTCCAGTACGTTATTTGTTTTTAGTTTTTATATGAGTCAACCCTCATGGCATAGGAAAAACCTGTTGCTATACTCTTTCTTGCCAGTGCTTCACAAGAGGTGAAATAAAATAAATAAATATTATTTTCAATAAAAATATATATCAATATATCAATAATCATAATATTTTATGTTTGACAAGCGAACGTCGCGCCGCTATTTTGAATTTTCTGAACTCATCCGTAAATAAATTGACAACCAAAAATAAACAATTTATTTTTATCGAAATTCCTTAATTTAATGAGAAACCCAAATCGGTCCGCCGTCCTCGAGTAAAATGGTAATACGAAAGATTATAAAAGAATTCATCACATTATACAACGAAAGGCAACATAAATATATTCTCACTAACATTTTTGAAAAAATTGTTGGCACTGAAAGTGTTTTTATGAACTTAAGACTCTGAACAGACTTTCGCCGGGACAGAACATAAAATAAATCTTATTAAATATATAGCGAAAAAATATTTAACGAATCGGCTTCACCACATGTCAAAATTAGAAGATATATCAAGAAACTCTCTATTCCATAGTGTGAGATGTCATTGGATAGATGTTTTAAAAATAATATCAATATGACCATTTTTCGATTTATAGACCTGTTTGAGAAAAGAACCGCAAGAACCCACCACAACACCATCTGTTGGACTTTGTGGAACAGTGTTTTTTTCTTCTCTCTCATTAAAATATTTTTATTTTTTGACTGTGGTTTATTAGTGTAAAAATTTGGCTAACTTGGCAACCCTAAATTAAATTCACTCACTCATAGATATCCGCCACCATTATGGTTCCTCAGTTTTGTCTTAGCGAGACTATGTCCGACTTTTTTATATGTCCATGTTACTGATATATACATTCTAATATAAGGGGCTTCCGCCTCTTTATTGACACTCTGACCAATCAGTCCTCAACCAGAAGCACCGTGCGTGGTGTCAGAGGTAATTGAACAGGAAGTGACTCCAAGTAAACTATACTAGGATTTTTAATTTGAGGCCAAACATGTAAACAAAAGTGTGAGCATTAGAGAAAATGCATGCTTGATCAATGGATGCTACTGATTAATATCAGTAGTTCTCTATCTATTGGCTTCAGTACTGGCACTACACTAGTAGGGGCATCCAAGGAGATTTTAATATTTTCATTATGTCTATGGTAGCATCATGACAGCTTCAGATTTAGCAAATGCCAACCTCCTTCCATAATAAATGTTGACAAGTATCATGTAAACACAATGTCATAATTTGATAGTTTGTTTTTTATTGTAGTTGTAATAGTTTCATCATTATTCAGTATATTAGTATTATTCAGTGAAAATAATACTGAAATGAATGTCTGCGCTATCAAGTTAACGATTATCGATAATTGCAAAAACTTGTTTACTCTGTGAAAATTGCACTTACACCTCCTCACGCCGAAATCTCACGAGTCCGTCGAAATTTAAAAATACTTAAAGCCCTCAGGTAAATATTTATGAAATCAAGATATAAATCTAAAGACCATACCTTTTTGACTCGCTCATTTTTGCTGCATTTACGTCTGTATATCACTCAGTAGGGCAAATTATTATATTTTTTATCTCCCGTATAATCATTTAGCGGATATTTTATCGTAGACTGACAATTATTTTCACTATTTTTCAGTTTTCAGAGATTCAGCGTTCAATTCTTTTATAAAAACTAGCACCACTCCAATGAAATGAACGCATTTGCCAATTTGCCAGTTGTATACTGTCAGTCACCAGTCACAGTCAGTCAGTTTTTTTTTTTGAACGGATAGGCGTGTTAGTTTTATTTCAATGCGTGAATGAAAATCACACGATACTTCTCCTAACTTCTAAGTTCTTCTTACTTCTTTTCAGTCTTTTTCTTAGTAGACACATTTATAATAATGAGCGCTATTTAGAGAAATATGTTTGCGATATCCGTTTTCTTTCTCCGCAAAAGTTTCTTCCCAAGCCCTAGCCAATATTGGAACGCACCTTGCTCTGTAACCATAGCAACTGCTACCCCAAATGAAAACAAATCGTTGGCCAACTGGCCAATGCCCGTCCGTGTGAACAAATTTCTGTGTATCTGCTGTCATTTTCTAATGCAACAACGAAATTATTTTCCGTATCGATCAAACTGTTTCAGTGGGTTCTAGATCATTTAGTCTAAATGTACCGCATCGTGCTGCCGCAGAAGTCTGCAAGATGTTCAAAAACACGTTCCAATCTGGCTTCCTCTCGATCCTTTACAGCATAGGCAGCAAGCCCCTGCAGATTTGGGACAAGAAAGTACGCAATGGGCACATAAAGAGGATCACAGACAACGACATACAGAGTCTGGTGCTAGAAATAGTCGGGTCTAATGTCAGCACAACCTATATTACATGCCCTGCCGACCCAAAAAAAACCCTCGGAATAAAGCTTCCCTTCCTGGTTATGATTATCAAGAACCTAAAGAAATACTTCACATTTGAAGTTCAAGTGAGTGTCCAAAGTATTGTATTACAAAAACAGTGCTGATCACATTATGCAGTTGACAAAAGTGGGGTTATGTTTGTGATAACACTCGGTCAGAGTGTCGATGAGGAGGCGGAAGCCCAGGTTGTCTAAAAGCAAAAAAAAACTAAGTTATTTTTCCTTGGCGCCCCCTTATCTACACTCCAACCTAATACTCTCTTCAGTGACAGAAAAAGATGTCGCCACCACTAATGTCTGATAAAGGGATTCAATGTCATTATTTAAAATTTTCTTTACAGGTCTTGGATGACAAAAATGTACGAAGAAGGTTTCGAGCCAGTAACTACCAGTCTACAACGAGGGTGAAACCCTTCATATGCACCATGCCGATGAGGCTGGATGAGGGATGGAATCAAATCCAATTCAACCTGGCCGACTTTACCCGTCGAGCCTATGGCACAAACTATGTGGAGACCCTGAGGGTACAGATCCATGCCAACTGTCGAATCAGACGAGTTTACTTCTCTGACAGATTGTATTCAGAGGATGAGCTGCCAGCAGAATTCAAACTATTCCTACCCATTCAAAACAAGACAAAAACTGCAGTAGCAACTTGATAACTTAGTCCAAATATGTAACTTAATGTCAGCTTGTCTTACATAGTAAAACTATTTGTAAGTCTATTTTTGTTATTCTTTTTCTACGTCCATTGTATATTTTCCTCTTGTAGCTTAGCTATTGATTTACTGTGAAAATATTAATGCGCATGAAATTGTGTTTTTTTACGGAATTTAGGTGACTTTGTACTGTTAAACAGTACACTTTCATCTAAAGCAAGTCTATTAACATGTGCAAGAGTGATCAAATAAAATATAATAGGGATGTTATGATTAAAAAGAGAAGAAGGTCTGAACCTTTCTTAATAAAATATTGAATGCCTATCTCAGTTAAAAGAAACGCTTTGCTTAAATAGATGTAGAGCCAATTTTGGATTGTGTACCCTTTTGTTGATGGTTAGGTTTATTTTTACTCTACAGAATTAGGTAATACTCGCCATCTGTATAGTTAAACTATACAGATAGCGAATATTACCTATAAACATTCATAGTATAAACTAACAAGCAACAACAAACTCTTCAATCGCATCGAACAGTATCTGTCAGAGTCATCTTAACATAAAAAAAGACTGAATAATTTCAAATCGTAACCTTCGGGAAAACGTTATTTTGATTTAAGTGGTCTATCAGTGAGAAAAATTATAAAATTGCATTAGAAAGTCATTCACCATACAGTGTGCTTTATAGAGTTAAATTTACGTGAGAAATCATAAAAACTCAGGCGAATTCATCAGCTACCACAGGTAAATATTATGTATAATATAGGTACCTATAATAAAATGTACCTATAAAATACAAGAAAACATAGGTATTGATGTTATTTCAAGCCAACAAAATACAAGTCTTTATAATTGCTGAGAGGTGGTTAGGATCACTACATTAGTATTGAAGGCACTAGGAGCACTACATTGGCGGAGGCGCCAAACGAGCCGGAGGAATTAGAAGACTGCTTCAGTAGGAAGGTGACGTCATAAGAAGTGACGCAATAGAAGAGGATAGTGATCGTCGATCCAGACCTTGCAGAATCGAGGAAGGATCGAATGTGCATTGGGAAGTATATTTCTGTACTTAAGTTTTTATTTAGGAATTACCTCGACCTGCCAAGCGAGTGAAGAATCGAATAGAGAAATATTGTGGGAAGATTTTTATAGCGGCGGACATTTTGTGAAAATTTTTATGAAATTATTTCATGATGGAGGAGTTGTCAACTTGTTTTTCGGGGAGTCCTCAGGAGTCCTTTGAAGACTTTCTAGAAGACTTCAGAGATGCTGCATCGAGGAAGAAATTCATATCGTCGGAGGAATTAAAATTATTATTTCCTTCTTATTTAAAAGGTGGAGCCTTATATTTTTTTAGGGAAATTAGGGGCAGTGCCCAGACATTTGACGAGGTGGTGAATAAATTTAATGAGGAGTTTGGAAGCACAGACTTTGCAGAGAAGTTCTACAGTGCCAAGCAAGAGAAAAGAAGTTTGTTGGACTACTTCCATTATTTAGGGGACCTGGCGAGGAAGGCTAGAGTTACCAAAGATGACATTTTTATAACGCAATTTTTAAGAGGATTGCAAAACCATCTTAGAAATAAATTAATGTTAAGCCATTTTGTAGATAAGAAGGCGCTAAGGGCGGTACTGGTACAGATGGAGAAATTAAGTCCGGGAAGTGATGATAATGTGAATGTGTTTAGGAACCCGGCAACTTTTGGACCGAATTTGGCACATAGGTAGCAATAGGGGGGAGACAGGCCGAATGTTTCTAGTACCAATAATTATAATTTGCGTCCTAGTCAAGCGGATTTTGCAACACGTCGTCGCTAGAGCCCGATAGCGGTGACCAGGCTGACCGGTGGAATGAGGGCCTCAGACGAGCTCAGCAGCGTGGCACAGAAGCGAAACGACCTATGGGGAAGATCGTCGCAGTCGAGGCGGATCAGCAGGTCAGACCATTAGTTTTATTAAATTCTTCGGGAGTAAATGTGGTAGCTCTTTTAGATACAGGCGCTACGGCTTCATGCATCAGCCCAGCCGTTGCAGGTCAAGTGGGTGCGAGATGTATGCAAGAAGAGAAGAGACGGGTTAAGACGGTGAATGGAAGTTTGCTGCAAAGTGTAGGGAAATGTGTTATAGATTTTAGTTTGGACAATTTTGGCTTTTCACAGGAATTTTTAGTAATAACTGATTTAAATTATAGCATAATTTTAGGGGTGGATTTTTTAATAAAGAACGGTATGAATATTGATTTTGTTCATTCGTGTATGTGTTTTTTCCAGGGAAAAATACCGTTTTTCAATAATTTCCATACGAAACAAAACACGACGCCGGTAAAACGAAATGTCATGTGCGTAGGGATTCTTTCAAAACAAAAGATAGGGTCGGACTTTCTAGACGGTTCTAGAAGGAAACAAGTGAACTTCGGGGAAACCACGGTTATCGAGGATCGTGACGTGATAAATTCTATCGACTTTCAGGAGTTAAGAAAGGGCGATTACGTTTATTTCTCGGGGTTATCGGATTCGTGCGAATTTGCGTTTGGGGTAGAAGATAAACGTTTTATCGTAAATGAGAATTTATGTGAGAATGATAAGCGGGTATTATTGGCGTTGTTGGATAGGAATGCGGATAGATTTGCGTTTGCAACTGACCAGTTAGGTAGGTCGGAGATAGTGTCGGTCGATAGAGCCGGTTCATTGTCACCCGTATCGCGTTTCGCCGGTGCAACGGGAAATTATTGAGGAGCAGGTCGCGGAGATGTTGAAACTAGGTGTTATTAGGGAATCCACTAGTTCTTATGCTGCGCCCGTTGTGTTAATTAAAAAGCTCGATGATTCATGGAGGTTTTGTATAGATTATCGGAAATTAAACAAGAAAATTTGTAGGGATAGTTATCCTATTCCGCGGATAGAAGACATTGTCGATAGTTTGGCCGGGGCCAAGTATTTTGCGGAGTTAGATCTCAATTCAGGTTATTGGCAGACGGTTATTACGGAAGGCAGGCATAAAACGGCTTTCGTCACGTCCACGGGTCTTTATGAATTTAATGTTGTTCCGTTCGGTTTGCCAACGAGTCAAGTGGTTTTCCAACGGATGATGGATAAAGTTTTAGCGGATTTAAGATTTAAAGGGGTTATGTTTTACGTAGACAATGTAATTGTGTATGGTAGAACGTTCGAGGAGTTTACCGATACGTTGCAGAAAGATTTTGGGCGGTTTAGAGAAGCGAACTTGACCTTCAAGCCATCCAAATGTAAATTCGGTTTTTGCGAGATTGAGATGCTAGGTTATCTAATCTCGAATGAAGGAGTAAAACCTAGTGAGAAAAAGCTGAAGGCTATGATGCAACAGGTTCCAACTCCCACATCTACGAAGGATATGAAACAATTATTAGGTTTATTTTCTTATTATAGAAAATTTGTATCGAATTTTGCGAGAACCTCTCACTAAATTATTGAAAAAGGGGGTAAAGTTTCAATGGAATGAAGAATTGCAGAATTCGTTCGAGTATATTAAGAAGGTTATGTGTAGTGCGCCAATACTTTCCTATTATTCGGGGAATAAGTCGGTTACTACGAGAGTTTATGTGGATGCGTCTAAGGAGGCGTTGGGTGCAGTATTGATGCATGGCGTTGAAATAATGAGTCCGGTTGCCTATGCGTCTAGGAAGTTAACGGATGCAGAGAAAAAATATAGTACGACGGAGAAAGAGTGTCTGGGGTTAGTATGGGCATTAAGGCACTATAGGCATTATCTTTGGGGATCGTATTTTCAGGTTGTTACAGACCATAGCGCGTTATGTTGGTTACAGTCGAAAAAAGATATGTCTGGTAGGTTAGCGCGATGGGCGTTAGCGATACAAGAATGGGATTTCGAGATAGTTCATTGCTCGGGGAAAAGCAACGTAGTGGCAGATTTTTTGAGTAGGAATCCGCTAATGGAAGAAGGGAAACGGGAAACAGAAGGACCTCAGTCTTCTTCTCGTTCTGAACCTGATGATGATGGTTTGGAAGTTTTCAGTATTAATGTAGAGTCGTTACAGGCGGATCAAGAGAACGATTCATTTTGTAGTAGATGGTTAACGCGGTTGAGCGAACGTCCGGAAGCGTGGCGTAGCGGTTTTTGTTTGAGAAATAATTTATTATATAAAAGCGTACGTAGAGATGGAGAAATTAGGGAGGTATTAGTATTGCCTAGGTCGTTGTGTCGAAATGTAATGAACGAATTACATGATGGGGCGTGGACAGGAGGTCATTTGGGTCTCGCAAAGACGTTGAAGAGGTTTCGGTCGAAATACTTCATGCCGAAAGCCGATAAGGAGATAGAGCGTTATATAGCTTCGTGCGTGCCGTGTCAAGAAAGGAAATTAGGTAGGTAATATTTTTAAAATTTTAAGACTGACCTGCGGGTGAAATAAATTCTCTGAATAGCCCGGGAGGCCACTCGGTTATTTTGCGAGTTACTCGAGCGCGTCATTTAATATAGGGGTAGGCTGCTGACTAAGGTGTTAGGAAATATTGCGAACGCACAGCGTGTACAAAAGCGGTATTATGATATGAGATCAAAACCCAGATCGTTCCGGGTGAATGACTTAGTTTTGTTATACGTACCAAGGCGGATAACGGGAAGTGAATGGAGTTGGCACGACTGTATCAAGGACCATACAAGGTCATTGAGATCGTTGGGAGGTCTAATGTGCTGATTCGTCGTCTGAACTCACGGTCACGGGGCGTAATGGTTAACACAAATCGTTTAAAACGCTTTGTGCTGCGTTGAGGGGTTCGTCTGATATTAAATAATTATACATTAGGACATTAAATAATTATAGGATTAGGATAGGAACATTAGGATATTAAATAATTATACAATATGAGTATAATACAATTTTATCCCGGTTGATGGTTTGTGGTTTGTGTATGCGGTAGTGTTATTAATTGTTTATTAACCGGTGTTTCTTTTCATGTTGTTGCTGAACTATGATGTCTGATGAGGACCGTACACCAAAGACCCAAGAAATATCTGGAACATAAAAGATAAAAAAAAAGATAAAGATATTTTATTTGTGAATGTGGGTTACAGGGTTGTTAAATAAATATTGTTCTTGCCACACTCTACCTTAAAGGCGTACAAATATTAATTTAAATTAAATTATATTTAGATTAAATTTAAATTACATAACAATACATTATATTACATGTCCGTTTGATTATTCAAATACTGCAAATTGCATAGATCCTTAATAAACATACGCTACCTTCCACCCATTAAACAATCTTTCAGTCACCATTGAGGAAATCTTGTACGCTATAGTAGGCTTTATTAAGCTAATGTTCTTTAAGCTTTAATTTAAATAAATTAAATGATTCTATTTCTCTGATACATTTTGGAATATTGTTACAAATTTTTGGTATCATCCCAAACACATTTTTTTGAAATAGTGCGGTCAAGTGCCGCGTTATGCTTAACATAATGTTTCTTTTTGAATTTATTTTTTTAAAGCGATCCCAATTATTTCTTACATAAACGGCCATTTCATAGATATATAACGATGGTAGAGTTAAAATTCTTAATTTTTTGAAATGTGGCTGACATCTTTCTATTTGTTTTAAATGACATATCGCCCTTAAACATCTTTTTTGTGCTTTAAAGGCTCTGTCCTTATCCGTTGAGTTGCCCCAGAATATAACACCATATTTGAGAGTCGAAGCCACATAAGCATGGTATGCTGATAGCAAGGTAGTGACTCTAGCTACCTTAGCAAGCATAAATAGTGCATACGAGAAATGGCTTAACTTTGTGCAGACATTATCAATATTTGTTTTCCATGTTAAGTGGGAGTCAATTGTTAAACCTAAAAATTTGGTGTCATGAATTTCCTCAATTATTTTTGTACCATAGTGGATGTCAATTTTATTATTAATATTATTGTAATTATTTGTGAATGTCATTATATTAGTTTTATTTAAATTAATTACAAGATTATTTTGTCCGAGCCATTCAATAATATTTTTTAGGGAATTATTTATGTCAGATTCATAAGTATTAATATTTCGACCTTCTGCTATCATTCTGCTATCATCAGCAAACATTACGATTGGGAAATTGACCGCATCAGGTAAATCATTTATATATATTATAAATAACAGTGGTCCCAAAACGCTACCTTGTGGTACTCCATATTGCACTGTCCTTGAATCTGAATAATAATTATATTCTGTTTTAGTTGTCTTGTCTACTCTGGACATTTGAGTCAGTTGTTGTCGGTTGCACAGATAGCATTTAATAAGATCAAGAACGTTACCTCGGACGCCATACATGTATAGTTTGTTTATCAGGATGGAATGATCCACATAATCAAAAGCTTTGGTCATGTCCATATACAATGCAGACACAGGAATTTTATTATCTAAGCTGGTTACTACACTTAAGAGGAAATCATAGATTGCTTGATCTATGGTCTTATTTTTTCGAAATCCTTTTTGTTCTTTTCTAAATATGTTGTTGCTTTCAAAATAGGCGTTTATGGCATTATAAACGACCTTTTCGACTACTTTGGAGAGTATAGGAATGAGTGCGACTGGTCTATAGAAGGACATGTTTTCTCTGTCATCTTTTTTGAACATTGGTTTGATAATTGTGGTCTTAAGCTTTTCAGGGAAAACACCCTGTTCTACACACAGATTTATGATGTGACTTAAGACTGGTGATATGATCAATGCTACATGCTTTATTACTGTTGTACAAATGTTGTCATATCCCGTACTATTTGTATTTATGAGAGCGTTTATTATTTGATATACTTCAAACGGTGTGGTAGGTTTAAAGAATAGAGATTTTGGAAATGACTTCAGTTTTGTTCTGTTGCTAGTTGCCTCTGCTTTTTGTTGTTGCTCAACTTGATCAATGTAAAAATTGTTAAAAGCTTGGGCTATCTCCTCAGGATCGCTAATAACCCGATTGTCCAATTTTATTTGTTTAATGCTTTCTTTTGGTACGTTTTTTTATTATTCAAGTTGTTATTTATTATTTTCCATGTAGCTCGACATTTATTGTTTGAAGTTTGTATAAAATAATCGTTCTGGGATTTTTGTGTGAGTTTTATTATTCTTTTAAGTCTTTTAGCATATGTTTTGAAATTATATTTATTGTTTTAATTTGGAGCGCGTCTGTATGTCCATAACAACTCCATTTTTCTTTTTAAACATCTTCGTATTCCCTTAGAGATCCACCGAGGTCGCACGCTGCTAGTACATTTTATTTTTATTACCGGGAAGCATAGGTCATACATCAACACAAATATTTCATGAAATTCATTATAGGCAAGGTTGGCATCAGAACTGGTTAAACACTCAGAAAAACTCAGATTTGAAATACACTCTTTGAATTTGTCAAGGTTATCTTTATGGTAATCCCGTTTTTTTACAAACCAATAGTCTAGTGTACAGTATTTTTTTACAGGGCATTCTAGTAACTGTCCAGTATGATCCGAAAGCGCTAACTCTATTATTCGGCCTTTGCATTCTCTAATGTTTTGAATAAAATTGTCAAGACAGGTCCCACTACTCAGACGTGTGGGTTCGTTGAATGTAAGTCTTAAGTTGTAATGTAGTAGTAACTGTTCAAAATATACTGCATACTTGTCCCGATGAAGCCGGTCTATATTAAAATCCCCACATATTATAGTCTTACGTCTACCACGGCAAAGTTTCGACAATAGCTTATCTAAGTTTTCGAAAAATATATCGTAAGACGCTACATCATATTTACATTTCCTATATATACATATTACTTTTAAATTATGCTCTGAAAGTATTATACCACAACACTCTATTGCATTAGGAATGTTACAGTCGGTTATGTCAAGAATTTGAAATTTAAGTCCACTTTTCACAATTATAGCTGTACCACCACTCCTTGTGCTTCTGGCGGAGTAGGTAGCCAGTGAATAATTTACAATATTAAGTGCCTTTATGTCGTTTTTTATCATATTATGCTCTGTTATACCTATTACATCTATTGAAGTCCCGCTATTTCTAAGTTCATCTAAGTAAATGGATAACATGTCTGATTTAGATATAAGTCCATCAATATTTTGATGAAATAGATTTATAACGTTATTTACGAAAAAAGTCAGAATTGTTACAGTATTCTCTTCCATTTGTATTGCTACCAGTTACTTCAGATTCAATATGATTATCATTGTTTTGTTGAGAGTTTGTGTTATCACTGCTATTTTGTACATATGTAGAGTCAGTTTGAGTACACTTATCTTCGTTCTTTCTTGACTTGATGTGGCCTTGCTTTGCTGTGTGAATATGAGCATCAAACTTTATTTTATAGTCTATACGCAGAATTTCCCTGAGGACTGATTGGGACATAAATACTGACCTCAGTACGTGCACATTATTCTTTAGTGGCAGATCGGTACAGTTTTTAAATGCGCTCGCAATGAATCTGATTTCATAATTTAGCCTATTTTCGTTAAGGTAGAGACTATGTAATACCTTTGGTATGATTATGACTTGTAATACATTTGTATTTTGTACTTTTTGCAACCAGGCCCTAAGTTCAAATTGGAACTCACAGGGGTTACGATCATTCATCCCACACAACAGGACTACAAAGTCATCCATGGTCAGTTTTAATATTTCATGTCTTTCTGCGTCAATAATATTTGCGAGCTTTGCTTGCGGTTTAAAAAAGCAGGTGACAAGGAATTCATGTCCAAGTAGCTGCTGTAACGCCTTTTGTAGGTGCCTTCCTTGTTGATCACCTAGAATAATCACCTTACGCCTTAATGTCTTAGTTTTAGTTTCCTCTGTACATGGCTGCTGATTTCTGCTGACAGATTGCTGCGAAGTTACTGGGTTTGTAGAGGTGAGATTCTCTACAACTACTTTTTCAAGATGTGGCTCTTTGTTTGATTGTTTCCTGTACTCTACATTTGTCTCTATGTTATGAGCCTCTACACCAGTCTCGATAATATTCTCTATTATGGTCTCTACATTATCATGTGGCTCTATATGCCTAGCCATTTCTGGCTCTTCAATAGCTTCAATGTTTGTCTCGACATTGGTCTCTACATTTTTCTCCTCACTTGTCTGATTTCTGGGTCCGTTGCTAAGGTCCATACGTTCTATCACTCTGGTTGTAAATTCTCGTGGTGACTTGCGTGGGTATCCGATTTGAATAACGCTGGGGTCAATTTTACGATATTGCGGAGAGAAAAACCTAGGTGATGAGGTTACGCCTCTGTTTACTCCAGATCCCGTAAATCCTAGCGTTTTGAGGAAGTCATTCTTTGTCTTGTAGTCTGCTAAGGAAGCCCTTAGAGTAGCCATTTCTAAATTTAGACTATCTACCTCGGCGTTTGCAGAGTCTAGTTCAACGCGCAGTTTTTTGTTGGTGTCCCTTAAATCGCGGAGTTCCTGAATATTAGCTCCTACATTAGGTAAGCTCTGGTAGCTCAGGTCTAGGATCGATTGACTATTATCTTCATCAGTTATTAACTGGCGCGGCCGTCGTTTAGTGACATATGTAGTTGAGATAGGGGAGCATGGCGCACTGTGGCTGGTGTCATCATGTAATAGAGAGGACTGGTCTTGTAATAGTGAGTCACGATGTAGCTGTATATCTTGGCATGTTGGGCACAGAAATGTGTTCTTTGGTTCAATAACATTTCCCTGATATTTAGCCGTCGTTATATTAACGCAATTGTGGTGATATGTGTCATGGCAGCTATTACATGCAATAATTTCTGTAGAAAGGACATACTAGATTTCCGTGGTAGATTACCTTTATATGAGAAACTTTTATAAACGACAGTTCGAATAATTGTTTGAACCGATCGCCTGGTTTTATCTTTGAGAGCAGTATGACGAGGCAATAGCTATTCATCATAGGGTTCTGTTTTGGTTCCCGCGTTCTTAAAGTATAGAGTTGGGATGATTTGGTAAGGGGAGACTATGTGTTGTATAACGAAGTTGGTAACGAAGGTTTCTCAATGAAAGTAATTTTCTGATGTGGGATAACTCAATATTCGATACACATTCGAGATTCTTTGTAGTGTCTTTACTTGGGTAATTGGTTGCAACTCACGGCGATTATCTTAAACTGTTAATAGTAAAAGATAGTTTACTGAATTCCAATGGATTATTTAGGATGATTGTAAATTGTAGTATAGATTAATCCTGTTAATATGGTTGACGTTTCCTATATTTGAAAATAATATTTTTTTTTCTTTGATCTTTGCCTGCGTTAATTTTTGAAATATTTCCATTCGGTTGAAAGAGATTACAATGTGTTTACAATTGTCTATGCAAAGATCGAGTTATTTTAAATTTAGGAACGGAGGTATTATGGTTGTCTGATAAGTTTTTCGCTAGTTTTTATTGTCAGAAAGTTTGTCGAATGATAACCATTCGAGAAGCTAAATCTTAGCTAGATTCAGCTGTTTGCCTTCGTATTGTAATTGAGAGTTTTCTAGCGTTAGGTAGGTTAGTGTTAAGCCGCGAATAATTGTATGATGGGATCATAGGGTGTTATAATTTAAGTTTTTTAAGGTGCATAGCCTACACCTTAAGTGTAGTTTGGTTTTGTTATTTAATGTTTAATTTAGTAGGTTAAATGGGATGGTTGGACAGATAATTTAGGGTACTTGATGTTATTTAAAATTATGCTTGCGGCATATTTACTGTTTTTTAGATTTCAAGCATAGCAAACTAACTTAATGTTAACATTTAATGTTTTTTAGATTTTAGACTTTGAGATAGGGTTGTCATTTTAGATTTTAGACTTTAAGTTAGGGTTGCCACTTAAAAAAAAAAAAGTTTCCGTTGGAATCTTTTTTTTGAAGGGAGGGGGGAATGTTTGTAAGGTTCGATATTTGTTTATGCGATTATTGTATACGGGCCTCACTTTGGGTGTCACTTTGACACTGTTACTTATTTTGTAATTTTAAAAAGAAAGAGGATTGGTTGTGAGAAGTCAATGTGACACACTTCACCGTAGGCTTCAGCCAGTGACTGATCTAAATTTTATAGTTAGGAAAGCTTAATGGCTATCGAGCCAGTCGTGGATCCCTTTTATACAAAAGTGTAAATAAACTAACTATTCATGATGAATAAAATAAAACACAAGCCAACAAAATACAAGTCTTTATAATTGCTGAGAGGTGGTTAGGATCACTACATTAGTGCTAGGAGCACTACAGTAACATTGATATGTAAAATTTGATGTTTCATTCAATATTACTTACCCTTTTCATTTTAGATTTCCTAGTGAAACACTATTGCTAAATGTGTGGATTGCACTATCTTGCGGGTCTGGCTGGACGACAAAAATACGCGCGAATTCCCAAGAAGATTTTAATGCAGAATGATTTTACCAGCAATAAAAAAAATCGCCGGCTAATACAAACTTCTTTACCAACACTATTATCCCGCTCACATCTGTTATTAGAGTAAGAGCTCATTCACACCGGATCTGACATTCACAATTCGTTAAAATATCCCAATATACATTATAATAAGGAAACAAATATAATCAAAAATCAAAATCAAAAATGTTTATTGTTTAACCATGAGTATTATTTAACATAGTGTAAGCTGAAGCCGTCTTTTAAGTATGAAAATACCTGTGTCAGACGATTTCGCTCTCTGACCCAAGTCTTATTATGTCATAAGTTAAACAATTAGAAATAGATTAAATAATAAAAAAGTTAAATTTTACTTTAAGGTTACTATTTAACAACAATTCAAATTAGTTAAATGAAGTATTAAAATAATAAATATACATTAAACATTCAGTATACAGGTTATTTGTGTGTGAGTGTGTGTGTGTGTGTGTGCGTGGGTGTGTGTGTGTGAGAGAGAGAGAGAGAGAGAGAGAGTGTGTGTGTGTGTGTGTGTGTGTGTGTGTGTGTGTGTGTGTGTGTGTGTGTGTGTGTGTGTGTGTGTGTGTGTGTGTGTGTGTGTGTGTGTGTGTGTGTGTGTGTGTGTGTGTGTGTGTGTATGCGTGTGTATCATGGTGTCTGTGTGTGAGTAATTTGAAAGGTGTCTACCAGTTTGGAATTATTTATGTTATCAGTAACTACTTATATATCAATATTGGGTGTGAAATTATCTACTTATTTTAATTATTAAGTTCTCTGTTTCTTCGTATGTTTTAGAATATATAATTTCAGTCAAGGCTTTTTTACATTCTTTTTTGTTTTTCGAGTATAAGTCAAGGCTTTTATTTAAATGGTTGTATAGGTGTGCTGACTGATATTTAAACTGCCTGCGAGCGAACATAGATTTGTAATTAGGCAAATTGATTATTACATGTTTCCTTCTTTTATTTGCAAAGTTTGGGTCAAAGGTGAGGTCAAATTGTGAGTTTTTAGTACTGAGTTAATAATATATAATTTTCTTACGGTTAGAAGTTTACTCAGGGAGTAAAGTTCCTCTGTCGGAAATTTAAACGGCTTAAAATACATCACCTTTATTAAAGCTCTCTGAGCTCTTTCTATTTCTATAAATTTAGTTTTTGCAGCTCCCCCCCATATTGTAATACAGTAGCTTATTACTGATTGCGCCAGTGCCACGTATATTTTGTTGCATAGTAACGGTGTAGTGATATGTCTTAATGATTTAAAGATCCAGATTAAACGTCTCACTCTAGTGCTAACCATATCTATGTGTGGGAACCAAGATAGCCGCTGATCAATAATTACGCCGAGATATTTAGTTGTTGATATTTTAGAGATAGAGGGGCAGTTACAGTTTTGTTGGTCAGTACAGTCAGTATGGATTTAAATATCAAAGTGGTCAGGTGGTTGAGTTCGATCATACTTTGCAAAACAAATATAATTCGTTTTAGCCGCATTGAGAGTTAGAAGATTAGAGTTCAGCCAGCGCGCAACTGTGGACAGACCTGCCTCTGCATTTATACGAGTTAAATCCCAATTCGTATTTGAGAAAACAAGAGTGGTATCGTCCGCGTATGAGACAATTTTTGTGTTTTCTATATTAAGGTTGCATAAATTGTTTATGTACACAAGGAACAATGTAGGTCCTAAAACACTGCCCTGTGGGACTCCATAGGATATTTCAACTTCGTCGCTAATATATTGACCCACTTTAACCTTCTGTTTCCTGTCTGATAGGTAGTCTTTAAGGAGCCTAAGCGAGATGTCCCTTATGCCTATTCTCTCTAGTTTTTGTACTAGGATGGGGATACAAACTGTATTAAAAGCTTTTTTTAAGTCTAAGAACACAGCCAAACACTTCTTACCAGAGTCAACTTGTTCAATAATATGTGTTGTTAGGGCTTTTACGGCATCGTCAGTTGACCGGCCATCTCTAAAACCATATTGTGCTTTAGACAATATATTAAACCTATTTAAATAGTTAATAAGTCTAATATTTATTACTTTCTCTATTATTTTAGAGATGGACGGCAGAACCGAGATTGGTCTGTAATTATTAACGTCAATCTTCTCTCCACTTTTGTGTACAGGAGTTATAACCGATTTTTTTTAAGATTTGTGGGAAAATACCTTGTGAAAAGCAAAGATTTGTAAGATGGCAGATAATAGGTATTAGTTCACACTTAGCCATTTTTAGAAAGCGAGAAGGTATACAGTCGTGTCCTGGCGCACTATCAGATTTCAGTCCCATAAGTACTGCGTTAATTTCAACCTCATCTGTTTTTAAAAGTACAAAGGAATTAGGTTGGTTTTCTTGAGTATTGTCCTTATTATTATAAGTTTGAGTTTGGTTTCCCATTATAATTTCAGCCAGCTCTTTACCAATATTCGAAAATTAGTTATTTACGTAGTTAATATATTCTTTATTGCAAGATTTAATATTAAGTAGTTTTAAGTTATCTGTTTTATTGCCTTTAGAACTCTAAGTGTTTATGGGATAGTGATTTTATACTATCCCATAAACACTTAGAGTTCTTTGTTGATTCAGCTAATTTGTTTCTAGCATAATTACGCTTTAGTTTTTTAATAAGATTATTACAAAAATTACGATATCTTCTGTATGTTATTTTAATTATGTCATTGTCAGGTTTTAGTTTACATTGGTTTTGAAGTTTATTTCTGTGTCTAATACATTTTAAAATACCTGTTGTCATCCATGGTTTCAATGTTCTTTTGTTCTTGGGTATATTTACAGTTTTTGTATTATCTCTTAAAGTTTCAGATATTGTATCAACAAGCATCTCCACAATATAATTTGGATTATCACTTATTAAAAGCCGCGTTAAACTCTTTTCTGCCAGATCTAGCAAGGCATTATTAAAATCTGTGACGGTTTTAACCTTTGTGGAACTTTTAATATAATTTTGATCAGATAAATTTAGAAATATCATAGAATGATTTGTGATCGTTGTGTTAATGACTGCAATTTGCGCTGCCTTTTTAGGTTTGTCAAGCTTCAGCATGAAGTGGTCGAGGCAGCTTTCCATCCTAGTGGGTATGGTGTGACCTGTCACAATGCCATGTATACACAACATATTTAGATAGTTTTGTCTATTACTAATTTCATAATTTTGTTCCTTATCATTCGGGATTAGATCTATGTTAATGTCTCCTGTTATAATTATATTTTTGCATGTTTTTATGGATTCTAATTGTGTATTTAGTGAGTTAATAAACTGATCAGCATTCGTAATAGATGGGGAACGGTATATGCCCAGGATGGCGGTGTTGTATGTATCTATCTGTAGGCATGATGCATGATCTAGTCTAATCTCCCGAATATTAGTTACAACTATGTATCTTTTAACATAGATCACAACACCATCACTTTGATTCAGGTGTAGGGTTGAGTTAAAAGAGACACAATTGTCTAGGACTGGAATTGGCTTAGCTGAATTAAGGCGGCATTTTAAGATATTTAAGCTAAGGTGTAGGTCATCAATATTTCTATACACACTTCTCATGTTTTGGCAAATAATTTTCAAGTCTTTTTCTTTGAGCGGGATATATTGTGAGAGATAGTCAATTTCACAGCGGACTGAGTGAGCCTCTTGCATGTTATCTATGTCCTCTATAGCATTATTTGTGTTATCCATTTATGTATAGAAAGAATCCAAAGGTGTACCATAGTGACTTTACAGCTGATTTTCTAATAATAATGTAGATATATGTTATGTACCTATTGATTTTTATTATATAATTATAAACTGGCAGTCCTGAAATACTCGTGTGTGTAAGTGAAGTAAGAGTTATAATATGTATACTATAGTGTGTTTGGTGTCATGTGTGTGTGTGGTGGCTCCTGCTGTGTTCCTATAATCTCAGCTAAGAAATACGCAACTGGGGCGGTGCATTCCGTGCGTAGCAGCGACCAGTACAGACCGCGGGACGTAAGAGGCGGCGGCGTGCGGGTGACATGCCGCCGCTCGCGCACGTGCGTCGTGCAGTTGTGTACCGATCGCTGCCATCACAGGACCCGTGCAGCCCTGTCTCATACCAGTCATTCGTCTCCTACTCGCTTTATTGTATGTTTTTATTATTGTTTTGCAGGAGTTGCAGGACCCACCTGTGTTTGTGCACGTGAACTTGTACAAGATGTAATTAGTTATCAGAATAGACCACAGTATTATCATTAGTAGAACACAACAACAACCTATAACAATACACAGTCGGAGTTCGGTTAGTCACTTGTTCATGAGACGTTGAACCTGCTCCTCACTAGTGATAGTAATAAACGGTGAAACTTCATTCCTTCTGATGTTCACTTTACCATAGGCAGTCCAACAGAATTTGTAGCCCCGAGATTTGGCGAGATCCCGAGCTAGGAAATATAGTCGCGCGGCCTTAGGTGTAAGTTGCTCAGCAATAAAGACTGGTTCGTCAGGTTTTTCAAGTATTCCTAGGTGCTTAGCACATAGCTTTGCCGTTTTGTTTTTGATGTTATATCTCTTTGTGGCGGTTAGTATATCCTTTTTCATTATGCTTGACTGTAGCTCCACTATCACAGTTTTGTTGTGTTCCTTCTTTTTCACTCGAAATATATCTCTTACGTCCGTCTTGGAAAATTGTTCAATACTTGCAGGAGTCTTATCTACTTCAATAGTCTTAGAGAGTTCCTCTGTCATTTTTATCAGGTCGTCCTGCGTCTCATCTTTTTTGTAAGGGATGTTTCTCAATTCAATGCAGGTTTTTCTATAATGATCACCAAAATATTTTTTTCCTACCCAAAATGGATAAATGAACACCAAAAGTTGCAAAAAATATCAGGGAAAAATACTGCGGTAGCTTAGGTGAAGGGTAAAGGGGGTGAGCGAAGCGAAGCCCCCTTTCTCCTTCGTGTTAGGTTGAACATGTAATAACAACAAAAAATACTTAAAACATAAACTTAAGTACACAAAACATAAAAAGAATGAAGTGATCATTTATCCAAACACAATTTGGTGGACATTTATCCATTCTGGCAGTCATTTCGAATTTATTGGTAGTAAAATAGGTGCGTTTTTGGTAATCGTTTAAACACAAGCCTTATAATAATAGATGCCTGCTGATATTTTTCAATATATTGTACTTATATTTTACTTCGTGACGGTATGTAAAGGGTATTGTAGAATTTAATCATGATTAGTGATCTATATTATTTTATGGTGTGTAAATGAAAATGAGAGTTTAATTTGTTGATTGCTATATGTTATTGACTTTATTATGTGTTTTTTATTGATTTTATATTTTTTTAATAATAATATTTTATTTCGGGGCACAAAAGGATCCATATTTTGTTTGTAACAGACAAAAAACTTAATCACACTCAATTCAGTCTGTTGCTTATAAATAGGCATGCCTGTGGCACGGCTCTGTTTTCCACGCACTGTCACAATCAGTCATACCACTCACCCAGTGTTTGAGTATTGAGCCATCGAGCCGACCTGCAATGACCTCTAGTATACTGTTGGTGCTGCCACGCGTTCTGCTTTAGTAGGATGCCGTTCTCTTACATATGATGGCATGGAATCCATCAGTACGTGCCTCAAAAACATTCCAGATGCACTACAGTAGTGTGGCAGTGGCAGCCCCAGTAATAATCTTATACTGGACGAGCAGGGCATTCTGTGGCAGGGCTTTAAAAGTATTTTGGGTACAGTTGACCCATAGGCTGCACGTGTAGATTGATTTACAGTATGCCTTGAAGAGTGAGATTTGTACTAGCTTTTTACAATGTGCAATCCTACAAGCCAACATATTAGCCGAAACGGCTAAAGCGCTGCGCTCCCACTTTATGACTAGGTCATCCCCAAGGTCCTCACTCACTGTAAGACCTAGGCATTTGAAATTGGTTATTGAGGGTATGTAAATAAATTATCACTTCAACTTTGATTATCGATATTATTTAAACAGTGATCATTAGCTCATAGGCAAATACCAGTCTTCTAAAATATCGGTAAACTGTCTATCATTTTTGTCGATAGCCGTTCTTATATCGATACTTAGCCCATCGCTGGTTATCACTAAGGTACGCGACTATATCGGTTTCATTCATACAAAGTAAAACGGTCGTATGAGTAAAGAGTGTCGATGTACGGTTCACACTTGACCGTACTTACTGCGGCCTCACGCGCGTTCTACTTAATTGGTCTAACGTCAGCTATGTTATTTCCTTAGCGAGTTTAGGTTATCGATTTAATTGTGCATTTTAGTTAGAATACAATCAACTCTCCACGTAACAATAACTAACCTGAAATTAGTCTCCATAATCTCTTATGTACCTTTTGCGTTCGAATAAACTTTGATTGGACTTCTCATCTTTTACTCATCTGTCGTCAACTACAATAACGGAGAACCATCTTAAGACACACACTACGGGGTGGCCCATACATCTTTGGTCCTTCGACAAACAGCCACTTGGTTCTGCTTCGTCCGTCTGTCTCCTGCAGCTATTGAGAAGGTGCACATAACGTATGGAGTGTGGAGCTTTACTGAGTGAAGGGAAGATTCGTCGACCTACATCCTCGATCTTCGTGAACCAGCGCCTGCGTTACGTAACTACACCTCAGTGCAAAGAGCTACTACACCATTACATCCAAAATGTCTACCATTGGTTAAATCATCGACCGCCAATAGGTAGCTTTTGAGAACATCAAGCAAATCTGGACCAACTACAAGAAAGACAGCGCTTCGAGAAAAACGACTGAATACTTACGGAAGCGGATCCAAGCGCTGGAAACTCATTGGTCCGAGTTTGAACAAAACTATATCCTCATCGAACAAAAGGGCGAGAAGGATATTCAATACTTCAAAGACGATGTCTACAACAAAATGAGAGACATGTACAAATCAACATTGAACGACATGATACGTGCACGGGAAGAAAAAACTGCTACGTTCCTAACTCCAACCTCGTTGAACCAAGTACGAGCGTTGCAGTCGCACCATTCAACCTAGCCGTTTCTAAAATCAATTTGGAAACGATGAATGAAAAATGGGGTTTGGAAGATAATCTCAACACTGTAAAAGATAGATGGGAGAATGGGAGACTATCGAAATATTTCACTGGCAGATTAAGCTGAAAGGATCTGACAGGAACTACGACCAATAATACTACAGCTGTGAAGAAACCTTCGATCAAATTAGAAATGAGATAAACAAGAAAATATGGGCCAACATACATTACGAAAAATCAACACATACCATCAAGCTTCCGGTGTTCACCGGAAACTACAACCAAAAGCTACGGGACTTGTTCATTGAGCTCATCCAGTCCAACCCTATGCTGCCGAAGGCTCAGAAGATATCGCCTGAAGTCCAAGCTCAAAGGCGATGTGTGACGTGAAACAACGCCCATCACACCCTACTCCCAGAAGAAAAATATAATAAATAAAATATAACCCCCCTGGTATGACACACCAAGCCCTCGGTCTTCGCAAGGCCAAGGACCCTCAAACAGGTCGACAAACCACGTCCGGGACAGCCCTGCTAAAGGTCCAAAATCAAGCGGAAGAGCGGCTGCGGGCTCTTCTGGACCAAGTATCCCAGGTGTCACTTATCACCGAAAAAGTTGCGCAAAGACTACACCGCAAACTGCAACGCAAAAAGATGAGCGCCACCGTATCTGGGGTAGGTGTATCAATGGGAAACTGCAAAGGCCTTCTCAGCCTAAACTGCAAATCCCTTAACACTGACTACACAATCGACGTGCAAGCTCTAATAATGAAGAAGCTTATTAGAAACTTGCCAAACACAAAATTTGAGAAGTCAAACTGGAGTCATTTGGAAACGCTGAAACTCGCCGATCCAGAATTTAACGTATCAAACCCAGTTAACCTCCTCTTGGGGATGATGTCTACTCCGACATCATCCTCGATGGACTTCTGAGAGGAGAAACCAACACACCCGTCGCTCAACAAACGAAACTGGGATGGATTCTGTGCGGAAACATCAAGACCTTTAACTGCTTAGTTACGCTACACTAGCTAGGAGACTTATCGCGATTCTGGGAAAAAGAAGAAATAAGTAACAACGACGACAGCGACCTATCAACGGAGTATTACTGCGAAAAGAAGATAAATTGTGAAAATGCCCATGAAAGAAAATTATGAAGAACAACCCGACGTCAATGACCAACAGATTTTCCGTATATCTACCACACCGTGGGGTTCTACGTGAAAGTTCCTCTACGACTAGACTAAGGGTGGTCTACAATGCTAGCATGAAGACAACTACGCGACTCAGTCTAAATGACGTCATCTATCACTGTCCATAAACAGACACGGAAGAATAGTTATGGTGAAAACACAATCGTCTTTAATAGCGATTAACTTTAGAAAGAACACCTACGTCAGCATGGAAGGAGAAGATCTATAATAATGTCCCATAATGGACGAAGGCAACTTCATCTGCACTACAATTTATACCATATACAACGAAAACGCTCCGTGTGAAGCAATAATATTCAGTCAAAGGGGATCCCTGCCATGCGAGACTACAGCGATAAATTGCAGAAACAACTGGATCAAATTACATAAACAGAATATCTGACTCTATGGCTGTTGTGACGTATGCATGCTACGTTTTATTTGCGGCGATCAGATGACTTCAAACACGATAAGCGGTACCAGCTCAATTGTTATGACTCAACAATGCACAGTTCAGAGAAAGAAGTCTACTATCTACTCTCAGAACTATTTTGGAAGCCAAAGGAAGACATGAATATATCACAGCTACTTTCGTCATCGGTGAACATCAAGGCGAACCGGTCTTTTCCGAATCTTCAACTACAAACCGGAAGAAAGGAATCCTCTGAAGAACATACCGAAATAGAGCAACAGATTCGCTACCAAAAGAACCACGAGAAGTTACCAGAACCTATCCACTCACACGATGTACACCAGTACATAGTGATGTACTTACTGGTAGCAGCAGCACTAGTCACCATGTTAGTGTTCTGCATAAAGCGACGAAGACAAGCAGCCAGGCCTACAACTACGCAGCTCATGGACCAAAGTATCCAGAGCATCGAGATGGGAGTCGTAGATAAGCACGAGGACAGACGATAACCAGCGAGGGCGTCGTCAGATTTCGAAACGATTTTGATTTTATCGAGGTTTAATTATTTTTACGTGTAGTTGCGATTATTATTTTTTACTTTTTATATGTGCTGGTAACACATTTCTCAAGATGTGGTTACTTTTATTTTTGAGATCCTATTATCTTATGTTAATTTTATTTTCTTTACGAATTTTTGGGGTTGGGAGTACCAGCATAACTTAACATTACACTTAAGAATTTCTTTTCAAAATATTTTTATTTTTAACGTTTGTTCTTTTAGTTGTTGGGAGCATGTAAGGTTCAGACTTGACCGTACTCACCGTGCCCTCACGCGCGTTCCACTTAATTGGTCTAACGTCAGCTATGTTATTTCCTTAGCGAGTTTAGGTTATCGATTTAATTAGGCATGTTAGCGTTGGAATATACTTTGATTGGACTTCTCATCTTTCACTTCATCTCTCGTCAACTACAAAAACGGGGAATCATCTCAAAAAACACACTACGGCGGGGTGGCCCATACATCTTTGATCGTCGGTATATTAACTTATGGTCATGGAAAATAGCCCTCCCTATATTTACTTACTTACTCTGTGATGCCTATAGTAGAGTTACGTCAATCAAGCAGATTATCTAAAATATTGATGTGCTTTGTTTGAATTAGTCGATAAATGCCTCATTCTATAAATGACTAACAGTCTATTAATACCTAATTCTAGAAATGCCTAATTCTACCAATTCAGAATTCAAAAAATTCTCAATTCTTCAAATGCCTAATTCAAAAAATGCCTATTTCTACAAATGCCCAATTCGGAAAATCCCAATTCCCTTTGGGCGCAGCAAGCCAGATTCCACTTATGGCAGTTGAGGCTATAGTCGAAATCGGAAGAAATTTTATTCGTTTCGTCGCGTTTGGTCCACTTATCATTTGGTCCACTGAACGAAATGACCTTTTCTCAAAATTTTCACTTCGCAAAAGGTCCATTTTTCAGAAACTTTTTCTCGTTTCTCAGACGGGGTGGCAGAGGCACCATAGCTCCTTCCCCCTCGGATCTCATTATGAGCAGACGTGCCTAGAATCTATATTATTTTGAAACTTTAAATTTTAATCAAATTGTGTCGCCTAAAATCAACTAGAATAATAGGATAGCATAAGTCACAAGTGCTACGCCCTATTAGATGAGACGCACGCATCACATCCGTCATCACAGTCGCACGATAGTACATTAGCACCGCCTCCAACCACTACTTCATTCATACGGATGGACGAAGAACTGCCCCTGCGCGTGAGTACAGCGAATCACCTTGCACCTCACAATCACGCGTCTGACGGATGCGAGGACCCTCTGCTGCGCTCTGCTCGCCTGGCACTTTTGAAGCGGCACACATCGATCAACTCAACTGGTGTAATAAAGCAAAAAATGTAATACGAAACTGGTTCCTAAAGCAAAATTATGAACAAACTGAAAAAATCTAGAAATTGTTGTGTAGAAAATTCTGACTCAACTTTATTTCTTTAAAACAAAACCCAAAATTGTAGATTATCTATACATTTATATCTATATATTATTTATTATTATTATTATTATATATATACATACAAATATTTTTAAACATACCATATAATATACACATTCACGTCGTCACATCTTTTAACAGGTGACACGAATAACAATATTTGTAATCATGAATATTATAAAGAACAAGTCCTGACTGATTCATCATCGCATGACCAAAACGGCTACAGCTAGAAGGCTGAAATTTGGAGGGTGGCTTCCTTTCATGACGTAGGGATCCACTAAGAAACAGTTTTACAGAAATTGGACCCTTAGTGGGTCAAAAGGACCTTTAAAGTTTGTAATTTTGTATGGGAAGTTTACATGGGCTCACTGAACACACTGGGATGTGTTCCTTTTTTCACATTCGTCCATGAATGGACTTTGCACGCAGTAGTGCGCTAAAATAATATACGCTAACCTCACAAAAGTGCCCCATAAACTCAATATTTATTTGCTTACGTAACACGTACTCGTCTGGCTTACTTATGTATTATGTCAATACATAAGTATATGGTTCCGTTTTTTCCTTTTACGATACGGAACCCTAAAAAGGTACTCTGATGGGATCACTTCATTGTCCGTCTTTTTACCCGACTACGGCGACCGCCAAAAGGAAGGGTAATGATTTTGGCAGTCTATGTATGTATGTGGGTGGGTATGTATGTATGTCCACTCGTAGCGCCTAAACTACTGAACCGATTTTAGTAAATGAGGTGTCAATAGATTTGTAATAATTTTGCGGGTGACATAGGCTATGTAGATCTGATGTGGCGCCCTCTAGCGGCCATGAAAAACTCTGTTTAGTTAGGTAAATGTTTGGTACTCATGAACTATGATAGCTAGAGAGTTGAAATTTTCACAGATGATGTGTTTCTGTTGCCGCTATAACAACAAATACTAAAAACAATAAAAAAAAATATAAGTAAAAAAAAACTATAACCCGACTACGTGAGTTAAGAGGTTTAAAAAGTGCGAAACAAGGAAATAATTCAAAAAGAAGTCAAGAAATGCGAAGGTACAAAAATGGTCGAGGTAGAGCCGTGGTCGCACCTACTGTATTCTCATTCTCCACGAGACCACGGCTCTACCTCGACCATTTTTGTACCTTCGCATTTCTTGACTTCTTTCTGAATTATTTCCTTGTTTCGCACTTTTTAAACCTCTTAACTCACGTAGTCGGGTTATAGTTTTTTTTTACTTATATTTTTTTTAAGAATATCTCCATACACTTTGGGCCGGGCAATCAAGGGTTGATTTAATGGAGACGTGAAAAGTAAAGTTGCTCTGATCAAATCGGTTTAAGGGCTTTTAAGGACATCATTTTGAACAACTTATTATGACACGAATTTGACCAGTGCAATTTCCTTCCTTCCTCTGTACGCGCGGTCAGCTGATTTCTATGGCGAAGTTTAAAAAAATTGCTCTGATCAAATCAGTGTCATAGTAAATGTTGTTTACAATGATGTCTCTAACAACCCCCGTATATGAGTACACATTTATATTACACACCGTAGATGAAACATATTTGAGCAAATAAAAATATACTACTCTTTTAATTAAATATCATATAAATAAAACCTCCTTCACGTTGAAGGCCCGGCGGCGTAAAGAGGTTTGTATTGGATAGATGCTCAGAGTAAGCAAGTAGCCTCGTTCATCTGAAGATGATTGCGAGTTACACGTTATACGTTTGCGTATTTATTGTCAGTGTAACTCTGAACAAATAAAACAATAGAAGAAATAATGATCACGTGACAGCGTACTTTTTTTAAATTTTATATGCTAACTGAATAACCATCAAATTAGGATGGTCACAGTAGTTTAATTGTTCTGAGGTGTAACTGGACAGTATATTTTTTATGCCTTCTTTTAAAAAACCTGTGCAATTTTTCATTTGCTGCGACTCGCTTTGTGACTTTTCGGATACGAGCTGGTCTTTTGAGATTCTAGAAATACTATTTGGTTTTGTTTGGTGCCTATTTTCAGTTTGCAAGTTCGTTAATTCTCAATTCTGGTTTGTTTTCTTTGTATTGGTCGTTAGTTTCTCTGATACTTCGCATTTCCGCTGATATTACCTCTGCTACGTAAATAACGTAGAAAATAAATGAAATAAATTTCTATTTGTTTTGTTTATTTCCTAATTTGGTCTATTCATATTAGTCAATCCACTTTTTGAATAGGTTTATAGTGTTGTGCATATGAGAGAAACTTTACGGAAGTCGATGTCTTTTGTCTGAGCCGCCCTCAATTTATGTCTAGGATTTGTACAGAGATCGGTCAGATTCTTCAAAGCGATCAACATTGATATCCGGGGATTTATCAGGGTAAGTTTTCCAACAGTGACAGTTTCGTACGAGGTTGGGAGGGGGGGGGGGGGGGGGGGGATTTTGAATTTTCAAAAATCCATTTTGAGGTTTTTTTTACCATAGGATTTTTACAAAAAGTAATTGTTTGTAGTATTGATGTTCGAAATTGCCTTAGCTCCGGCTACTAGGGCTCGTAAAAGAGGCAAGTATTTAATTGCACATCAAAAATACTGATTTTCACAGCAAAAAAGGATCAGCAAACACTTATTATGTTTTAAGTATTTTTGTTGTCTTACATGTACAAACTAATACGAAGGATAAAGATATACCCTTCACCTAAGCTACCGCAGTATTTTGCCCTCCAGTCTTTGCCCTGCAGTCCAAAAACACAGCAAAAGTCGTCGAAATAGCACAAAACAAGCAAGAGAGAACATTCACGCAACTCGAAGAAAAACGGAATGACTTGACACACACACACACACACACACTAACCCAGCAACGTTTTTTTTACGTTCAAACAGCGACGTTACGTTCCGTTCCACACATTCTAAGTCTAATTGACATTCATCTTAGCCAAAATTTTACGAAAAACGTTTCGTTTCTCCTGCTAATATTCGTAAGTTTAATTAATTCATAATTAATTAAATACTTAACTCCTAATATTAAAAACTGGATAAATGGTTCAAGGTAAACCCCATATACCCCCTAGTAACCAATTTTACTAAGTATCAAATTGTCAGTGTTGGAAAACCAACCCATATAACACACTCACGCAAACACATACACACACACACCCTCACACACAAACAAGCTGATCATATGGTATTTGACAAGGTATCCCAATAAATCTAGAAACGTTGAATCTATTTCAACAAAAACGTTTGACGATATCAGAATTGTATATTTCCAGCAGTTGTATTTTATAAACACAGTTTTGTGACAGCATTTGACTATGACGTCACATGCTAGTATTGTATTTCATAGTACAAAATTACCGTTTTGACATTTCCAAAAAAGTATTTATTTGACTTCCAGTCAAATACTATTGCCCAAAGCCCAGTTTTTTTGTGACAGTTGCCAGGCACTTAGTCTTGTGCCTGCTCGGTCATCAGAGAGAGCGCTCCGTACTAGTACATTTCAGTCAGTGTACTAGTACACTCTAACAGCTCTATTAGTACTATTTGGACGTTGGATCTTATGAATAAAAAAATATGCCTGCTCGGTCATCACATCAGAGAGCGTTCCGTACTAAGACATTTCAGTCAGTGTACCAGTAAGATCTAACAGCTTTATTAGTACTATTATGTATGACGTAGGATCGCATAAAAAATGGAGCTATTAGATTAACCTTTCCTTTCGTGCAGAGCAGAAACTTGAGGAATATTATACTCTGATAATATTAACATATTTATACAATTCTATGTATTTGTTTGCATAGCAGAAATAAAAAGTTAAATAATATTTGATTTCCCTTCATTCTTAAACAGGCTTAGGACTGTCATTCTAGTTAAGATGTCAATGCCGTGTCTCTGTGTGCGAGAGCGAGTCAGCATGGCTCGATGCCTCCCGCCCGCCGCGCCGCCGCTCTCTCGGAGCGATGTCCTAATAGTCCTAATAGACCGAATGTCCGATTAGCGTAGGGAAATGCTTCTTTTCGTTCATTGCACAGTAACGTTTCCTATTCGTTCTTCGTACATAAGAATAAGAATAAGAATAAGAATAATTTATTTATCAATTTAGGTTTTACATTATATGTTTGTTACTGTTACCTAAACTAGGCTTAAGACTTGTAAGATAGGCAACAGCTTCTGTACTATTGTTGACAAAATATTGAATTGGTGTACATACACATAACTGTTAGTAACCAAGATAATTACTCTTAAATAACAACAATAAACTAATAAAAAGAGACTAAAGGATAATCAAAAAGAAAAAGTTATAACTATAAGTTACACTTCTGGAATACATTGGTATAAGTGAGTAGTGTGGATGTATCGTTGCATCTAGATGTGTGCGCATGTGCATATGTAAGTGTGTGTGTGTGCGTATGTGTATGTGTGTGTGTATGTGTGTGTGTGTGTGAGCGTGTATGTATGTAAGTGCGAGGGTGTATTTGTGTGTGTTTAGGGAGTGTGTGAGTGTATATATGATGTGTGTGTGTGTTTATGTGTGGTGTGTGAGGGTCTATGTGTGTTTGCTTATTTGTGGTTTAGGTGTTATATAAAGTAATGTTGATGTTACCCGACCACATTCAAAAGTTCTTCGGTTTGATCGTAGTCAAGTAACATCAGCCACTTCATAAGTGCATGTTTTAATTCATACCTATTTTTCGTATACATTTCTAATGCTTTACTTATTTTATTGTATAAATGGGGACCAAGAAAGCACATAAACCTATTAGCAAAAAATGTTTTTAACCTTACAGTTTCAAAAACCAAATCCTTACGACGGATTCCATCTAGATTTAGTTTAGTCATTAAATTCAGCTCCTTATGCTTTTGGGAAATGGCTTGGGAAATGAAAAGCTGCCTAACGGTGAGCACCTGACAATCTTGGTATAGTTGTGTCGTTGGATAGAGGTATGGTAGGGAGAAGCTCACCTTCAGCACAGCTCTTTGGGCCCTTTCTAGTGGCAGTAATATAGATTTACACGCTCCACCCCATGTAGTTATACAGTATGTTAGTAAAGACTGGCACAGGGAGATATACAACATCTTAATAATAGGCGTGCTAGCTATATGTCTTATGTTTTTAAACAATGCGATCAGTCTACGAATGCGTTGGGTTTGCAGTTTAATGTGTAGCTTAAAAGAGAGGTGATCATCTATAATAATACCTAGATATTTGATGTGTGAAACCCTTTCAAGTTTTGAGCAGTCGCAATAGTTTGTCACATTTTGTAGGTGCTGCGAGTTAGACGGACAATCCATATGCACTTTTATATCCCTAGACTCAAATGACACTTTTGTATTACGTATACTAAATGCTAGATATTTGGTTTTGTCAGAATTTAGCGTCAGCAGATTATTTCTAAGCCAATCATTGATTTTGTCAAAACCTATCTGAGCCGATTGAAACACTTTGTCCCAGGTTGCCTCGCGAAATAATAATGCTGTGTCATCTGCAAATGTTATAATTTTGCCATTCTTGAGGGATGATTGACACAAGTCATTTATATATACAAGAAACAGCGTCGGTCCGAGGATGCTTCCTTGTGGAACTCCATAGTTAATCGGTAAGGGATCACTAACATACTCGCCAATTTTAACACTCTGTGTTCTCTCACTGAGGTAACTTGTGAAGAGTTTAAGTGGCAGACCTCGGACACCCATGTTCTCAAGCTTGTCTAGTAGTAGCGGGACCGAAACGGTATCGAAGGCTTTGGCCAAATCCAGGAATATTGTTAGACATTTTTTTCCTGTATCTAAGCCATCTACTATGTAGTTTGTGAGTTGTGACACCGCATCGGTCGTGTTCTTTCCTGTCCTGAAGCCAAATTGGTTTTCTGATATTAGTTTATTTTTCTCAAGGAAATCTATCAACGATCTATTTATTATACGCTCAAGAACTTTAGACAAAATAGGCAGAATTGAGATGGGTCTATAGTTATTTACAACTGTTTTCTCACCGCTCTTATGAATTGGGATTATAACTGATTTTTTAAAAGCTGCGGGAAATATTCCTGTTGTTATAGAGAGATTGCATACATGGGAGATAGGAAGAGCCAGCAAAAGTTTATTGTCCTTTATAATTCGCGTAGAGATTCCATCCCAACCAGTTGAAGTATCAATTTTTAAGGAGTTTATTATTTTGATGATGTCAGCCTCATCTACCTTCCGGATGAACAATGATTGACATACACTCCCAGTAATTATGTTTTTAGATTGTGAGCTTAGTGGTTTGATTTTCTGTGCAAGGTCTCTACCTATGTTTGCAAAATAACTATTTACCTTGTTGACAGACTGTTTCGGAACATCAGACGGCACCAGAAGATCAGTAGACGGTGGATCTTTTATTTTAAAGTTGGTTATTTGACTAATAACTTGCCATGTTTTTTTAATGTTTGATTTAGCCTTTTCCAGTTCATTTCGCTCAAATTGTCGTTTAGCTATTTTTAATAAGTGATTGCAAAAATTTCTGTAGCGAATGTATGTTGTCTTTAATATATTATTGTCTGGATTTTTCCTTAGTTTCAGATGCATTTTATCTCTGTTTCGCATACACCGCAAAAGCCCAGGTGTAATCCAAGGTTTGATAATTATTTTTCGCCTCGAAACAATCTGTTGAGCGGTATGATTCTTAACAATATTGGAGGTTATGTTAATAAATTGGTTCGTAGCCTCATTACAGTCATTAGATTGAAGAACTATACTATAATCTTGTTTTTTAATTTCTTCATAGATGGACTTATAGTCAACTTTTGATATTGTTTTAGGAGGTTTATTTAGACAGTTATCAGTTTCCAGACAAAAGAAGGGTGCATAGTGATCTGTTAATGAATGTTTAATGACATATGTGTTGGCTAGAAGCTTTGACTTTAGCAATACATGGTCAAGGCAGTTATTGTTTCTTGTCGCCAGAGTATGAGCCGGAAGTAGACCATGAGAAGATGTCAAGTCCAGGTAATCTGACAAGTGAGAATCAGTTGAGTCTGGTTTAATATCAATGTTTATGTCGCCAACTAATATTATGTTATTTGAATTTGGTATAGAATTCAGGAGCGAGTTCAGTGAATTTAAGAATTTGTCTATCTTTTTATAAGAGGGTGATCTGTAAATAGATATAACTGTAGTGGTTTTATTCACTACTGTAACTAGGCAATTTGCATCTGAGAATGTAGGTTCATGAGTGTTAGATTCAATATTGTTTTTTATGTAAACTACCACTCCATCATTTTGAATCGGATTATGCGAGGTTTTTGTCGAACTATAGTTACTGATGGACGGTAGATTGCTCGTTTGGGATAACCAGCATTCAGTTAGCACAATGATGTCCGGTTCAGTTTCAATTCTAGCTAAGAGTGTGTGAAATCCTGACATGTTGCAAGATATGCTCCTAATATTTTGGGACAAAATCTTCATCTGGGTATTAGCACCTGCGATTAAGCTAGAACAGTCTTCAGGATTACAGAACTGGGATTTTGACAGCGAGATTTCGTCTATTTTATCCATGTTTATAATAATATCGTTATTTAACATCGCGAAGGAGATAAAAATAATGCTCAGAAAGAATGATGTGGCAATATACGAGTATTGGCATGAAATATTTTAAGGAATGTTGGGTATGGAAAATTGCACAAGTAAGCAGTTTATCGTGAAATGTTAATTGTGTGTTGAAGGTGGTAGTTTTTGAACCCATAATTACAGGCAACGTGACAGTTAGGGTATATAATTGGTTTGTGTTTAGTTGAGTCCAGGTAGAGTAGCGGGTAATATGTATGATTTGTGTATTGGTGTTTTTTGATGGGAGATTATATATCAGGTATGTGTGTATTTCATATGTATGTGTGTATATATGACTAGTAACAATTACAATTTTGTTAGTACCTAGTCACAGAGCCTTTTTACCATCAGTTTTAAGCTTTTCTAGCTGGGCTTCGCTCTTGATCAGGATATAGGGTTCTGAAGTGTCCTTGCGCAGGTAGATTCGCCCGTTGGAAGACCAGCAAAATTTATAGTTTTCAGACTTTGCAACCCCACGAGCCAAATAGAATAGTCTTCTCATCTTTGCGGAGAGTTCCTCCGAGATGTAGATTGGCGTTTCTGGGTCGTTGAATCCTAGATGTGATGCATTGAGCTTGTCTTTCTTCGGTCGGTCCTTGTTAAACTTGCGTACTGCCTCAATAATGTTTTCTTTCATTAAGGTATTTGATACTTCCAGTTGTATAGGACTTATCTTACTCTCCTTTTTGCTTGGGAGTCGTCTGACGTCTCTTATATCTGTCTTTAATGAAAAGTCCTGTTTAAGATGAACAAGTAGCGTTTCGATAGTACCATACAAGTCTGCCTTTGATTCATTTGTTCGTTTGGGCACGTTTCTCAACTCTAAGCTTGTCTTTAGTGAGACACTTTCGAGATAATCAACTTTATCCTCCAAAAGTTCTATGTCCTTGCGAAGCTGTAACCTCTCTGTGTCAAAGCAGCTTATTTTCTTTTCAAAAGCAGCAAGCTGGTCAGACATGTAGTTCATAGCTTTTTCAATTTCAAGGTTCGTACTACGAATGATCTGGTTTGAAGTTATTATTTCTTTTATATGTCCCTCCATAGTATTCAATCTCTCAGTTTGTGACAACATGAGTTCGCTAATCATCTCTTTCAATTCAGTTTTAAGTAGATTAAAGTCATCTTTAAGTTCTTCACCGGAGTTTCTGCGTCGTTTAGAGTTGCGTACATTAGTAGTCTCTGAAGTTTCTCCCGCTGTTTGGTCCATAAGATTAATGTTGGAGTCTGATGCGGATCTATTCGCGTTCGGTGGGCTACGCATTAAACCTCCACGTTTACCTCCCATCATTACGTTCTCTGAGATAGCAAAATCGTGTGATCCTAGCGCCCTCTGTGATCAACTCGGAGGCGGCAAGAAGCACCAGGGCTAAAGCAATATACAGGAGATCACTAACCAGCTTCGGTTACGAGCAGTGATCAGTGGCGCCCCGCGCGCCCAGTTCGTAAATGTGACGACGCGACGGCAGGGTACCAGGACGGCAGCGACCAGCAGGCAGTTGCGTGCGATGAATGAGGTCCACGTGGGGGGCGGAGCCTGCCTACAACTGGGCGTGCGCGATCACTGAGTGCGTAGCTGCTGGAGTAGTAGCACTGCAGTTGTACTCACGCGCAGGATACGGTGTTTCGTCCAAATGAATGGAGTCCTCGTACGTGGGTGGGGCTTGCGTACTACCGGTGACTTCGATCACGGACAGCGTGGCGGGAGTTGTGGCGCGTGAGTTTGAATCGCGGAGAGCACTTTGGAGTTATGCGCTCCTAATATTTTGGTTGTATTAAAAATGTTTAAATTGATTTAAATATTAGAATTAAATTAGTACAGGTTCTTTAGACGACTGCTCACAGTGAGATCCGGGGGGGGAAACATGACCGACACAAGACTACAGGCACTACAGCCAACTCAACCGCCAAAGAAATTACTACTCACAATGAAAGAATGAAACCGAAAAGTACACCACAGAGTACGATGCGATGTACACAGAGTACTATTTTTAATAACCGCCCGCACTACCTAGATATATTAAAAAATAAATACTTAAAAATATGGCCGCTGTCATCATTTGTGATAAATTGTGTTTTTTTATATTATTTTCCTTGGTATTACTAAATAAATGCAACGGAAATGATATTCTAGGATGTGGCGGTTTTATCAAAAGCCATGCAAGTTTAGATTTCTCAAAAATTGAGATCGGACTGTAAGTTAACCTATAACTGCACCCTGTAACTTAAATATCTAATCTAATTAGAAACAATTACCTCTATAATTCTTCACAAAAATCTCTAAACATATTCTATCTTTTCGCTCAGTACTTAAACTGCTGGACATTAATTTAAAAGAAACTCAAAAAACCCTTTTCAGTTATACCAAGGGAGGCATCCTAAAAGAGAAGACAGAATGCGCACCGACAAATGGGTACTACTTTCTGCCGATCTACGAGAAAGGTGATTATGTCCTGAAAGTCCATCCACCAGCTGGCTGGTCCTTCGAACCCTCAACAGTCGAAGTCTCCGTTGATGGCACCACGGACCAATGCTCCACTGGACAAGACTTAAACTTTGTATTCAACGGATTTGGTATCACTGGAAAGGTGATCACAGCTGGCAAAACTCATGGGCCGAGAGGTGTTACAGTGGAGTTAGTAGATGAGACAGGCGGAAAAAGGGAGACGGTCACAACTACTGGAGGAGACTTTCATTTCACACCAGTCATTCCAGGGAAATACATGCTGAAAGCCTCTCATTCCAAGTAAGTGCATATTGGTTTTTAGGGTTCTGTAGCCTAAGGGTGCCTACCGTAATAAGAAGAAAGTTGAAATTTTGTGCATTTCTGTTGCCACTACAGCAACAAATGTATTAGATGAAATTTTATAAATTAATTGTGCCACAAGTACAAGAGATGTGTTGTGACACCTCTCACCATATAACAAACTATATCATGATTCAAATAAGATCCTAGATTTCACAGCTTATGACATGGTTGTTGTGGCGCAATTGGTTTGATAGCTGTTGTGATTCCACAGCCACCACCAACAGAAATAGGCACTCATTCTGTGTAAATTACAACTCTCTACAGGTCCATGCTATAGAGCCCACTGATGGGCAGCCAGACTGACAGATGGAAGGATAGCAGAGGCAATAGGGTCCAGTTTGGCACCCTTCGAGTATGGAACCCTAAAAATGAATGATCAGTGGAATCTAATTTGTGGTCACTTGTAAAGAAAAATATTTTGTACCCTACTGAGAGCCCAAGCTGATATTGATTATGATGATTGCACATATCATTAAAAAGTTTTTGTACATCTCAGATGGAAGCTGACACCGGCTCAAGCCACGGTTGAAGTCAAGGAAGGCAATACTGCTCTGCCCCTGGGAGTGTTGGCTGTGAAGGGTTACAATGTTCGCGGCTCTGTCATCTCGAGCGGCAAACCTATAGCAGGACTACATGTGCTGCTATATTCTAAAGAAGTTAGTAGTAATATTAGAAAGACAGAGATAGATGATGAGGTGGGAAGCCTGCTGAACACAGTTGGCTGAGAGATAGATGATGATAGGTGATGATCCGTCTTCTATTGTGCCTATTTCAGTGTTGCAGCACTGGTTCAGCCAAATTTCCTTGTTCTTTTAGTGTATTCTAGTATGTCGCTGAGTTTTAGGTTTGCAAAGTCTTCTTCCACCCCTAGTGTTCATCATCTGATGTTGCAATATATGACGCAAAATATGCTTTTTGTTCATAATTAGTCAAACAGATTGTTGTTTTCAATGAAGTGTTTTTATAAAAGTTTTTCCTATCTTCTTCTATCTTCTACAAGGGGGTTGTAGTGCCTGCACCTGTTTTTTCTAAGAAATGCTAACTATTTAGAGTATCATCTTTTACCAGTCCCAAGTTCCGAAGGCTCATAGCTCCAGCAATAAATAAGTGAAGATTCAAATATAAACAGCAAAGATTTCTTTCTAAACTTAATTCTGAAAGCAAATTTCCTATATATAAGGTCCTTACATATGAAATTAGCGTTTCGCCGTACTGGCCACTTTGATCTCAAATATCTCCTCTATGGTTAGCAATTCCAAATTCAAATTTATACAGCTATTTACTCATGTATTTGTGTTTCTAAAATTATAATTCATTTGTTTTTTCCTCAATAATTTTTTTTCTTCCATCACTCAGCTTTCAAAATGGAAAACTTGAAATATCGCGTTATTTACGAGTATGAGTTCTACCGTGGCACCACTGCTGCAGAAACGGCTCGAAGGATTAATGATGTGTATGGCGACGGTTTTTGGTTCCAACGTTTTCGTTCTGGAAATTTCGACCTGCAGAACAAGCCCCGTGGACGGCCGGAGACCAAAGTTGATAATGAAGAATTGAAGGCTATTGTGGGAGCGGATCCATCGCAAACCACGTCCGAGTTAGCTGCAGGCTGCGGTGTTAGTGATAAAACTGTTTTAATCCACTTGAAGCAAATTGGGAAGGTGAACAAGCTTGAAAGGTGGGTATATCACGAACTGAGTAAAGCAAATCAACGAACGCGCGTTGACTGCTGCGTTGCATTACTCATCCGGCACAATAATGAAAGGATTTTAAATCGAATCATTACCTGTGATGAAAAGTGGATCCTGTACGATAATCGGAAGCGCTCATCGCAATGGCTGAACCCTGCCGAAGTAGCCAAACCATGGCCCAAGCGAAAATTGACTCCAAAAAAGTTACTTGTGAGCGTTTGGTGGACTAGTGCTGGTGTCGTTTACTACAGCTGTCTTAAATCTGGCCAGACGATTACGGCAGATGTCTATTGTCAGCAACTGCAAATCATGATGGAAAAGCTAGCTGCTAAACAACCGAGGCTGGTCAATCGCTCTAGGCCACTGCTGCTTCATGATAACGCTAGACCACACACTGCACAACAGACAGCTACCATATTAGAGGAGCTTCAATTGGAATGTCTAAGACATTCACCATACTCTCCGGACCTTGCTCCAACAGATTACCATTTTTTTCGAATATTGGATAATTTCTTGAAAGTGAAAAAATTCAACTCCGATGGGGCAGTCCAAACCCCCTTTAAAGATTTTATTGATTCCCGTCCGAATGTTTTTTTTAGTAAAGGGATCGAAGAACTACCTATGAGATGGCAAATGTGTATAGATAGCAATGGTACATACTTTGATTAAATAAATATATTATATAAAAAAAAATACGACTGTTCCTCCCATGCAAAACGCCAATTTCATATGTAAGGACCTAATTTAATATGCTATCATTGAGGGTCCAGGAATTTATGAAAACGATTCTATCTACTCTGAAATTAAATGTCTACTTACTTGATAATTTGCAGTTTAATGTATGAATAAATATTCCATAACGTTTATTCATTGAATTAAATAATGCAAAAAGACAAAAATTCAAAATCCGCTATCTGTCGCCAGGGCTTAGTCAAAAGTCGCCATTTCTAGCGACCAAGTCACTAAATTAGCAACACTAATTAGGATAAGTTAGCCGCGACGCCCGCTAGTGTAAAACCCTTGCCCCTTGGGCACATAAGCTAACTAGTGACGTGGGAATCCACTTAATTGCGTAGTTTGGTATTGGGCGCGTTTGGAACACGCACAAGGCACACATAACACGGCGCTGCGGTTGTGGCTCTGCTTACCATACAGAGCTCCCGCATGCCTAATCCTCCCGCAAAAAAAGTTGCGGATCCCGTGTTTACGGTATTGGATTCCCTACTCATAATAGAGGACACATCTGGCAAACCAACTTGTTTAGGCACAATTTGGTGAACTATTTAGTAACTTACTTTTCCCACACCACTCCACTCAGTGCTTTCTTGAATACAAGTTAACTGATGTAGCACATTTGTTCTCTTTTATCAGAGCCAATTTATTTTTATTACTTCAAATTCCTTCATAGCATCATCAGTCAACAGTTTCAAAAATAGACTTGACAACTTTATAAAACAAGTGCAGTGAAATGTGGACTCAGCTCGGCTCCGCTTTATGCTGCCTGTGCATTATAAAAAATAATAATAGTTTAATCCTCATTCATTAGTTTTGTAAACTTTCTCTCATTTATTGTGAATGATTAATTGAATCATTAAGGATTTATCTCTAGAATTCTTCTCTAATTACAGGAAAACCCGAAACTCCGTGTCGAAGGCTGCACAACAGCTCTACTCCAAGGCGTCCCGGACTCACCCATCTGCTACGCCGTCACTGATGCTGCGGGAGAGTTCAGCTTCGGCCTGGTCCCAGCCGGAGACTACAAGCTGCTGGCACTGGCTAAGCAGCCCGGGCAGGCCACTGTCAGCTATAACATCAAGCCGGATAGCTTACAGTTTACTGTACAGCACGACAGCCAGTATATCAAGAAGGCTTTTGAGGTGAGATCTTTGTATGGTTCCCTACCCGAAGGTTCCAAACCAAACGGAACCCTATTGATGTCACTCACATCTCCGTCCGTCCATCCTTCGTCTGTCACACAGGTTTTACAGCCAAACGGTCAAAGCTAGACTTTAAATTTTCACAGTATATACATCTTGTTGACCCAAAGCCATACAAAAATGTTTACATGTCTAACTATCCGGTCTGTTAGGTCAGATTCTTATATTGTACTGAGCAATAAAGGGGGCTACTGTAACGTATGTATTTTGGGAGATAAATAATACAAATATATTCCGACACACACACACAACGCCCGAACGCAAGCCGGTCGAGTAATGACAGGTAGCACCCCGCTCCCCTCTCCTTACCCCGCGCCACCGTCCGAGCATTATGTGTATTATTTATTTATATGTCGTCATCACATCTCTTTTTTATCAAAAAGATTGAAAATCAGAATATAATCAATCACTGATCAAGCAGGGACCAGGGTATAATTGTTATCTCATCTGCAATTAATTTAATTTAATAATTTTACATGAAGTACATAAGTAAGTACCTTGACTGTTCTTTATTATTATAAATTAGGTTCTATGAGTTTAATGTATTTTCTTTTATATTAAGTATTTGTCTTATTATTATTTAAATTATATTATTTATTTATTTATAATTATTATCACGGTTACACCTATCAATTGTAATCCGAAACATTTTCATTTTTAGATTCTTTTTCATCGGTCCCGTCACAAACTTTCCACTGTCCTTCTACTTTCTTTAAGTGAACAATGTTCCTTCGATACTGCTGTCCCGTATCTTCATTTCTTACCTCAATATCTGTTCCCTCTTTGCTGACAACAGTATGAGGAGTGCTATTAAATTCGGATGTTAACTTATTTTCTTTTATTACATTTTTTACATAAACTCTTTCTCCTATACCTATACTACTTTCTGAAGCCCTTCTTTTACTATCTGCATACTCTTTCCCTTTCATTTTCATTTCTGTATCTTTATCTCTTACTTCCATGTCGAATCCAGTATTTTCTAAATCTATGACCGATGGTAGTTTGTCCCTAAATTTCCTTTGGTAAAACAACTCTGAGGGTGTTTTGCCTGTGGTTGAGTGGGGAGTGCCATTATACATCATATATCTTAAAAGGTCATCAGGTATCTTAAAAGGTCATCTTTCCAGTTGGATTTATTGCCTTGACTTATTTTTAACCTCTTAAGTATGTCGCGATTCTGTCGTTCCACTTCACCATTTTGCTGTGCCAATAGGTTATACTGTGAAATAGTTTAATGCCGAATTCATTGCAAAACCGTTTAAATTCATCACTTGTCAATTGCCTTCCGTTATCCGCTGTTATACTAACAGGTATGCCTAACCTTGAGAAAATTTCTTTTAACATGCCAACCGTATCAGACGTCGCGATTTTTTTCGTTATTTTAATCTCTTTATAACGACTGTAATAGTCGAGTATTACAAATAGGTAATGTCCGCTAGGTAAGGGCCCAAGATAGTCCACTGCTACATCTATCCAGGCTTGCAAAGGTAATTCGCGTCTTTTCAATGGGTTTGGAGGGTTAGGTGCGGAAACCAAAGTACAGCCCTTACAAGACTTAACATAATTTTCAGCGTCTTTGTCAATTTTGGGCCACCAAACCTTAGAACGCAGCCTAGACTTCATCGCCACGATCCCGGGATGACCTTCGTGAGCTGCTGATAAAACCCCTTCTCTCAACTTGGTGGGGATCACAATTTTGTTTCCTCGCAGTATTATTTCATCTTGGAAACAAAATTCATGTTCAAATGGCTTGTAAGCGTTAACACTTTGGTTCCATTTATTGTCATGGAGACTTTGTTTGACTATCTTAATATCCTGATCAAGTTCACTGGTGTTTTTATTTCAGTCAACGACACTGCCACCGGACAGGCTTGAGCAACCACCAAATGAACGTAATTTTCATTATCGAATGGAACTGGATCACTAATAGAGCATAATCTTGAAAGAGGGTCGGCGATATTCGTTTTTCTCGGCTTATAAACTATCTTATAGTTAAAAGATTGAAGCCTTAGTACCCAACGCTCGATACGCGCACAAGGTCTACCTTTCATGATACATTTCCCTTTCATGCCTTGGTTTGCTGGAAGAAATCTCTTTTTAGAGATAAGCTCGCCTTTGTACATATGATATCTCCTAATGTTACCTTTTAAATTGAATATGTGTGTGCAATAAAGAATTATGAATTATGAAAAGGTTTGGAATTGGTACCAAATATTACCTCTAAGGGTCTGTGGTCACTTACCAATTCAAAAGTTTCCTTGCCATATAAGTACATTCGAAAATGTTCTACCGCCCAAACTAAAGCTAGAGCTTCTTTCTCTGTTTGACAATAGCGTTTTTCGCATTCTGTTAGACTCTTATTGCCAAAAGCGATGATCCGTTTCCCATTAGAGTCATATTGTATAAGAACTGCTCCCAGAGCGACAGGACTTGCGTCAGCTACCACTTGGGTCCTATCATTTGGATCGTAATATCCTGGAGTTGGTATATTACTCAAAGCCAATTTAATATTATTGAAGGATTCAGACTGTTCAGTCTTCCAGCTTTGTGTAATATTAGCGTTTTACCCTAACTTAAGCCTCAACAACTGTCGAATTGGTTCTGTTAAAGTTGCTATGTTAGGCAACCATTTACCCACAAAATTTACAAGACCTAAAAAGCTTTGAACCTCTTCTATTGTTGACGGTGGCCTGAAGGTTTCTATCGCTCTAACATATTTGTCTAGGGGCTTAACGCCATCACGAGACAATTCATGACCTAAGAAATGGATGAGTCCTACTTTGTATATACATTTGTTATCGTTTAGGAGCACATCATTTTCTTTGAGAACGTTAAGTGTTTTTTTGAGCCTAGTATCGTGCTCTGCCTCATTACGTCCAAATACAACGATATCGTCAATGAAATTGACTACACCATCGCATGGCTACAACATAATCTCTAATATTTTTTGAAAATACTCGGGCGCACATGAGATGCCAAACATTAGTCTTTTGTACCGGTAAAGACCCCGACTGGTATTGAATGTTATTATGAACCTACAACTCTCGCTTATTTCAATCTGATGAAACGCATTTTTGATATCAAGTTTCGAAAATATACGGGCCTTCCTGAACTTGGGGATGAGTTGTTCCATGGTTGGAAGTGGATGATTCTCTAATTATTGCTTTATTGGCACGTCTCATATCAATGCATATTCGAACATCCCCATCACTTTTATGAACCGGGACCATAGGGGAGACCCATGATAGTGGGCTATCAACTGGTTCAATAATATCCGACGATAGTAGTTCATGTATTTTTGTTTCGATTTTCTCTTCTAACGGTATGGGAACTCGGCGATACGGTTGACAAACTGGTCTAACTGTCGGATCGATAGGTATATCGATCGTCACATTTTTGAATTTTGGAAAAACCGCGTTATCATTAACTGAATTAATATCCAGCCCTATTCTCAAAACGCCTAAAGCTATGACAGTATCCTTGCCTAGCAAATTCCTTGTGCCATTTTTAACAACATAGAATTTTGCAATTTCAGACTTGGCACCAACCTTTATGTTTGCATCGAATGCTCCTAAAACTATCAATGGGTTTGTACTCCCATAGGCTTTAAAAGTCTTGTCTGGATTTTTTTCCTGGTTAGAAACAGTCACCTTACATCTCTTTAAGTCATTCCAAGTAGTGTCATTTATTATGTTACTTTTGCTGCCGGAGTCTATCAGGATGTCAATGTTTACTCCTCCCAGATTGCATGCTATAGCTTCGTCACAGTCGATATTAAAGATGTAATCTACATTGCTATGCTTCTTAGCAGTTTCGTGGGAATCATTGTTAGGCTTTTTAAATTTATGGTTTGTGATAATTGGGACGGGGCCGATTTTCCTTTTGGACGGTCTAGTTTTACATTGTAAACGGAAATGTCCTTCAAATCCACATTTCGAACATGTTTTGCTGCGAGCTAGGCATTTATTGAATGGATGGTTTTTGTTACCACAGCGAGTGCAGATACCACGCACAGAATCGGTATTGTTTGTATTCGCTGTATAGTATGACTCTGGATTTTGGTTGAATCGAAATCGCAAATTTGTCTTTTAACAGCCTCTAAAGCATTTGCTTCAGTAATGATCAGGTCAAGTGTTACGGTATCTCCAAGTGTAAGTATTTTCTTGCGTAGTTTTGACGACTCGCACTTTTCAGTTATTTGATCAATCATATTTTCTTCCTCATTAGAAAACTGACATTTCTGACACTGTTTGCGTAATCTAATCAAAAATTTGTCAAACTTTTCTTCAGGCTCCTGCTTCAATAACCTGAACAAATGTCTTTCATAGACACGGCTTTGTTTTGGAGCAAAATACTCATTCAATTTTTCAATTGCAGTTGTGTAGAAATCTTCTGGGAATATAGTCTCATCTATATTCGCACCAGGAATATTACAGAAGATCTCCTGAAACGGCAATCCACCTGAATGTAAAAGTGCTGCCCGTTTTTGTACTGGTGTATTAATATTTGTCACCAACAAATATATGTCGAAAGCTCGTTTCCATTTTTCCCAACGCAGACCAACGGAAACGGGGTCGCCTTCGCAGTCAAACACTTCCAAAGGAGCAATTTGAGGGTGAGACATTTTGGGCTACCTGTGAACATAAATATCTATATTGCGTGTCTAAATAAACTAAAATTTACAGATTGAATTGCCCTCTGCTACGTGTGAACTGTGTAAGTACATATTTGGTATTAAGATTATTTGTTAATAAATTGGATTGAAAATAAACATGATTTAATTGTTTTAATTAGTTTAGAGAAATATTTTTATTAGTTTTATTATTAGATGAAACTATTGCCGTTTCGCTAAGAGGGACTTCATCTGTGGAGAAGAAACGGCAGAAGAAACTCCACAGGCACGCACGCTATGAGTGATAAAACGATTTTTAACTAGAACCCCTGTCTCATGATATTAGCGTAACTATGGGTAATTAAGCTACATTTTACCTAAAAAACAGTTTCTGTTTGACTTTTGACAAACTACTGTATCTTCATAATTTCTTCGTGATTTCTTTATGTACTCACATGACAAACAGATATCTTAATATAGAAAAATCGTGTAAAATGCGAGCTTATCTCCAATAAGAGATTTCTTCCAGCAAACTATATTCTATCTCAATTTATTTGTTTTGTTTTGTTTGCACTTTGTACAGCTCAAATACTGTTCGACTTTTGACGAACGATATAGTTGCTTATCTAGCAATCGAAATGCTAGGCATAGGTAGGTAGGTACGCAATATCACACTTTGGTCGTGTGCCACGTCACACCTACCACCTCTTCAGTTGACAATCAACATGTCCAGTTACGGATCACGGCATTTTTCGATTTTTGACGAACTGCCACATAGTTGCTTATCTAGCAATCGAGATGCTAGGCATAGGTAGACAATAAATCATACGACAACTACCCTTTAAGAGTTTGACTAACGATATTGAAGCCGTCTCGTATAATAAACTACCACTTCTTTTTTCAATTACAATGACATGGTCGTTTGACCTACAATCCAAGATTGGGTATCAGGAACAATGTCCTAGTTTGAACTATTTCTCAATTTACTTGAACAAATGGGGCCAAAAAACCTGTAATCACAATGATCAGGCAGATAAAAAAAAAATATAGTTTCATGGTACCAAGAATTGGAAATGAATTGTTTACTTAGCCGTTGCTTGGCTTATCTCAAGATTCGGTCAGTTATTTACTGCATCTAAGTAATAGACCCTATCGAGCAAATTTGCAACAATGTTGTTTGAGAAATATGTAGGTCAAGGTCAAATCGGCTCAGGCGCACGGGCGTATAGGTATGTGCAGCGATTTATTGAAAATATTTGCACGCGTTTGTTTTAGTTTTGTATTACATAAAAATAAATAAGAATTCTAGGGAATATGACTCTGAGAATATTGTAGTATAATAACGTTGTTACTTAAGCCAATAGTTAGCCTAGTAACACGTTGAAATATTCCTTTTTTATTTTTGAAAATATGCAGTCATAATTTATAATTAAATCAAAATACACAACATATAAAGAAAGAATGTCTTGTACATACATTAATCCTCGTCGCCACTTGCAACGTCTGTATTTTGGGAGATAAATAATACAAATATATTCCGACACACACACACAACGCCCGAACGCAAGCCGGTCGAGTAATGACAGGTAGCACCCCGCTCCCCTCTCCTTACCCCGCGCCACCGTCCGTGCATTATGTGTATTATTTATTTATATGTCGTCATCACAGCTACCATAAATCTAAAGGTGAAAAACCTTTTTTTCTACCTCATTTACCTACCCCATCGAGTGGGGAGTTGTTGTTTAGATCTCCTTGTGTAGATAAATACTGTATTTTTTGGTTTATAAATATTGGAAAACAAAGGAATGAGAAGACACCAAATTCAGCTTTTTTTATAAAATTTGGTGATAATGTTATTACGTATATTTTACTGACCAACTGATAAATCAGATTTTTTCTTTGAATACCCCTCATTTTTCAACTGACTACAAAAAGGTTCTTTTTGTGTCTGTTACACGACTATCGCAGACCTTAGACTTGGCACGACTTTGTCTAGATTTCATTACTTTTTAGAGATAAACAAGCAGCTCCATCGAGACTTGGCTGGTTTTTTACAGAATGTTTTTGGTGGGATATGTTTTACTGACCAACTGATAAATCAGATTTTTTCTTCGCATACCCCTCATTTTTCAACTGACTTCAAAAAGGTTTTTTTTTGTGTCTGTTACACGATTACTGTCAATTATGAACCGATGATGACTCTTGTTTTGATTGGTAGGTTATACTTCAGTTGTGGTCCTATACACATTTTATCAAAATTGATTTAGCGCTTTTTGAAAAATCAACAAATACAAAAAAACCGGTCAAGTGCGAGTCTAAATCGCGCACGAAGGGTTCCGTACCACCGTTCAATGGAAGCGATGGTGTGGAGTGAATAGTTTGGATTTTACACAGCAAAATATTGTTTACAAAGTTATTGGTGCGGTTACTTTCACACTCCATGTACGTAACCAGGTGCATCCATAAGTTTGTATGTGGTATTGTTGTATGGGAGCCCCCTTAAATATTTATTTTATCCTGTTTTTTAGTGTTTGTTGTTATAGCTGCAACAGAAATACATAATCTGTGAAAATTTCAACTCTCTAGCTAGCTAGGTTCTTGAGATACAGCCTGGTGACAGACGGACGGACGGACGGACAGCGGAGTCTTAGTAATAGGGTTCCGTTCTTACCCGTTGGGTACGGAACCCTAAAAAATAAACACAGACGACGTTTTGGTTTGTGGTTCCTTGCAGCAAAAGTTTTGATGAGCACTTTTCAGTACACTGACTTCATTCGCATCCCGAGCGGGGAGGATAAAATACGGCTTGATCTTAAATTGGTTTTTTTAAGTTTTTAACTTGGTGGATTGAACTTAAAGTCGGTTTTTTTAAGTTTTTAACTTGGTGGATGTGACCCTAAATGAGCGATGTCCGACACGCACTTGGCCGGTTTTTTATTCATCGACAATGATTATGAAATATTCCCATGTTTTTATAGTGGGGGAAACTTGTAATGTATAAAGTTAATTAACCCCTTAAGTCCTGATGACGCCACTGTGGTGCTGCAGATAAATATACCAAAAAAGATTGTATAGTTGTGCCCATATTACCTATATGGGCATCATATCTAGGTCATCATACTTCAACGAAATCACTGATTGAATATACAAGATACTCCAAATATTCGGGTTCTGAGGAGGTGGAAAAAAAAAACCCTAGTTCTTGGATGTTTATATGTTTCTGGTTCTGGTGCCTGTATTTAACTGATTTTTAAATCAGTGATACCTCAAAGTGGCTTCAGAGGCAATACTGCTGATTCCCAGAGGCATCACATCACAGCAAAACGAATTAGAAAACCAGTTTTATTTATATAGAGCTTTTGGCAACTGGACAGTGCTCTCGGATTTTCAACTGTCAGTTTAGTTACACCACGTTTTTGTTTATCGACAGGTGACGGGCTTCACAGTCCGCGGCGCCATCACGAAGGCGCCGGGCGGGCCGGGCGTCGCGGGCGCGCGGGTCTCACTCGACGGACGCGCGGTCGGCTCGACGGACCAAGACGGCGGGTATACGTTGCCGGCGCTGCTGCCGGGGGCGTATACGGTTGGCTTCGCTCACGGTGAGTATTGCTGGATATTATTATTAAGGCGCATGTATCGGTAAAATTTGCTAGTCGATTCGTGGTGGTGGGATATCATTATTAAGGCGCGTGTATCGGTAAAAGGGCAATGCCCATCCCCCATAGTAACTTAGGCCCAGGGTGCCCACTCCTGAAAATATGCAGATATGATTTATTGTATCCTTATTGAAGTATTCACTACCATCTTGGTTCAAAAAAAACTTGGGGTTTTCAAGTTATTAACGATTTTTATAAAAAAATATGGCATTTTTACAATCACTTTTTAACAGATTAATAACACTATTTTAACTGGATTGTTGACCGGCCGGCTGTGTACTTGGTTGGCCGGAGTTTTCATTATTCGCGCTGGGTTCGTCGTCGTGAGAAGCAGTTGCCGAATCCGTGTTCATGCCTGGGTCGTAGTGTAAAGCGGGTGTTGGTACCGTATGCAAGCCGTGGCCGTCACTAGAAGTGGATTCGGAATCCATTTGCAAGCCGTGGCCGTCACTAGAAGTGGAGTCGGAATCCATTTGCAAGCCGTGGCCGTCACTAGAAGTGGAGTCGGAATCCATTTGCAAGCCGTGGCCGTCACTAGAAGTGGAGTCGGAATCCATTTGCAAGCCGTGGCCGTCACTAGAAGTGGATTCGGAATCCATTTGCAAGCCGTGGCCGTCACTAGAAGTGGAGTCGGAATCCATTTGCAAGCCGTGACCGTCACTAGAAGTGGAGTCGGAATCCATTTGCAAGCCGTGGCCGTCACTAGAAGTGGAGTCGGAATCCATTTGCAAGCCGTGGCCGTCACTAGAAGTGGAGTCGGAATCCATTTGCAAGCCGTGGCCGTCACTAGAAGTGGAGTCGGAATCCATTTGCAAGCCGTGGCCGTCACTAGAAGTGGAGTCGGAATCCATTTGCAAGCCGTGGCCGTCACTAGAAGTGGAGTCGGAATCCATTTGCAAGCCGTGGCCGTCACTAGAAGTGGAGTCGGAATCCATTTGCAAGCCGTGGCCGTCACTAGAAGTGGATTCGGAATCCATTTGCAAGCCGTGGCCGTCACTAGAAGTGGAGTCGGAATCCATTTGCAAGCCGTGACCGTCACTAGAAGTGGAGTCGGAATCCATTTGCAAGCCGTGGCCGTCACTAGAAGTGGAGTCGGAATCCATTTGCAAGCCGTGGCCGTCACTAGAAGTGGAGTCGGAATCCATTTGCAAGCCGTGGCCGTCACTAGAAGTGGAGTCGGAATCCATTTGCAAGCCGTGGCCGTCACTAGAAGTGGAGTCGGAATCCATTTGCAAGCCGTGGCCGTCACTAGAAGTGGAGTCGGAATCCATGTGCAAGCCGTGGTCGTCAGAGTAAGAGGGGTTATCCGGGTTCATTGCTAAGCAGAGTCGTCGATTTTAATAGCTTTTAATAGAAAATGAAACAAGATTCAAGAGTTTCAAGACACACAAATGACACTTATAATAACAATACTTGCCACAGAGCAATTAAAGTAATACATACTGTGACAAAGAGTTTGCATCCTCCTTTCTGCCTGGGTACTATGACATACGCCTGCGATTTGGGAGGCAACACGAACTACGAGACAGACGCATGGATGGAAGGACAGGCGAGTGATCCTGTAAGGGTCCTTCCTTTAAAAAACATGTATTTATCGAACCTCACGAGAATCGGTGGAGAAATGCGACCTGTACAAGAAAACAGCCCGAAATCCGGACATTTGAAATCATTAATGCCAAAACTGAAAACGGTGACGCGTCAGCCGTGCTAAGCGCTCGCTCGGTCAATAAAGTTCATAACAGCTCACACTGTAACACACTTTAAAGTGACTTCAAGCTTTGCGCAGGTATGATTTTTGATGCACATTTTGGCTATTGCAGCCGTCTACTGCACAGTAATGACGTGACGTGATCACTTCCGTTGTCGTCCCTCTTCCGTACGTACGTGCGCTCATGCAAGCAGCCGGCGGCTGTGATAGTGTGCTCCCGGGAGCACGCGAGCGAGTAGCCAAATAACTCACGACCTTATGAGACACTCAGTATGAGAAAAACCGTGACGCTATCGACGACCTCTTCGCCGCTGCGGTAGTTGCTCTGCCTAACATGCGAGAGGTCCGCCACAGAAACAGCGACGTCACACACATATAAACATCCAAGACCTGTGGATTGCAAACCACTTTTCAAAGTAAATAAGATACTCACACTTCCCTGTCTATACATATTTGAAACATGCAAGTTTGTCAGGAAACATTTAGAACTATTTAAGCAACGGGACAACACTAATAGACGAACAGCGACACAAAGACCACTTGAAGTGCCTAGACCACGCCTAGAACTATTTAGGAGAAATAGTGTTTATATGGCAGCACAGATATACAATAGTGTTCCCAAAAGTATTCAGGCTCTACCAACAAAATCTTTCTCCACAAATTTATATACCTGGCTCGCTACTGAAGCATTTTACTCCGTAAATGAATATTTTATGAAATGCAAATAATATTAAACTTAATAAATTATAAATTACATTTTGCAATACAATTTTTCTTAGGTTTTAATTGACATTTAATGTTTTATTGGTTAATTGATTTATATGATTAGTTTTAAGGTTATGAATTTAATTATTTTATTGTAAATATTTGTGTACCTATGTTTTGCATGCCAATATCCGGCTAAATGTGCTGTACTTGTTAATTATACCAGCTGATGTAACCACATTTACGCAAATAAATGAAATCTGAAAACTGAAATCTGATTTATTTTTCTCTCCCGCAGCCCGGAATCGAACCCGGGACCTCTCGCATGGTTCCCACGACACAGGGTATCCTAGTTTGGGGCCAGAAGCAATGTATGTGCCTGTCTATAAATGTTTATGTTTGTGCTATGTTTGTTTATCTTGTTCTGATTTGAAACTGGACGGTGTTGTTTCCAGAGCAATGCGAGTTCGAGGATGTGAAGCTAACGATCACCGCGGCTGGAGCCGTCACATTGAATAATGCATTCGTAGCCAGATGGAAGGTGAGTCTTACTATCTATACATCTCTCCGTTCGTCACAGGCAATGGGCCAATGGCATAGCGAAGGAAGCACAAAAACTATGTACGCGGGTTGCACAGGACCGAGTTTAATGGCGTGTACAGCCCGCGCCAGGTTGCTCGGCCTCTGAGACAGCTGTCACCTCTCTCTGGCGCATGCGCCGCTACCCCCTCCAGGAGGCATCCAGAAGCCAACACAATTGGCGATACGGGTACGTGAGGCTCAAATTAAACATGTTCAGATTCCTATTCCATTCCAGACATGTGTCTCTTATTGACCAAGCGATAGGCTTGTCCCCTGTCACGCAAAATGGAGTACTGAATAACTGGCTTAACATAGGAGCAACTACTTTTGCCAACCCATCGTTACCGTCGTAACTTTAAAAGCGGATGTTAGAGTTACTGATCTGATGCTGCCGATTTTTGTTGCCAGGTTTGCGGAGTGGTGACTCCCAGTGATCCGCGTGACGTCACGCTGACCGCCGAGCGTAGCAGCCTTGTCAAGACTGCCACCATTGCCCGTGACAGCCAAGGTAGGGCCAGGCTCATAAGTTTAATCTACATCGTACTAGATTCCCTCGTGACTCGTGTCTTGATGATATCGTCGTCAGTCCATCGGGCAGGTCTGCTGTAGTACACTGTACAATAATGAAATAAGTAAAAATCTGCAGAGTCTACAGGTTTTCTTTTAGTAACTTTACTATTTATATTACATACGCTAAATTTGATTCACTGGCTAGACTAAACGATAGTGAAAGTCGCCGCCCATGCCATGCCACTATGTAGGTAATTCCCCAAGTTAAAAACCGACTCCTAGTTCTTCCCTTGTCGGGATGAGAATGAAGCCTCTGTCCTCATCAAAACTTTTGCTGCACGAAACCTAGAACCTAAACGTTATCTGTGTATATATATTTTTTAAATGCGTTGAATCAATTTTGATTAAATTTATACGGGGCCACCTCTGAAGTATGACTTACCAATCAAAACAAGAATCATCAAAATCGTTTCATAATTGATAGAATATTCGCGTAACAAAATATATAAATAAAACAGGTTAAGTGCGAGTAGGACGTCGGACCCGCACATGAAAACGGCAGTATTTTGTACGACGTTTGTATACCTTTTTAATTTTTAATTATACAATATAAAATACATAGAAACATTGAAAAAGAGTTTTGTGTACGTAGTATGTAAGTATTGAACTATATGGACATACTCAAATCAAAGAAACTCTTTTCTGATAGAAACCGGAAGTAGATAGAAATTGAGTAGGTAACTTATTTACAGAAATCAAATTAAATATGATAAAAAAGTTAACATAATTTATAATAATTCGAATGAGTAATTGCTAATCTTATAATGACAAATAATTAAGAATAAAACTCAATACCCGCAATTAAAGATCTCTTCCGATAATATCGGGAGAATCCATGTTCACCGATAAACAAATAAAACAAAATGGCTAAGAAAATGGACATACAAATAATCACTTGTATGGGTACTACTTTTAGTTCTTAAAAAATCGTATTTTTGATTATTTGTTGTTTTAGCGACAATACAAATGCACATTCTGTGAAAATTTCAGCTCTCTACCTATTTCGGTTGATCCAATAGAGCCCGGTGACCGACGGACGGACTGACAGACAAATGGACAGCGGAGGCTTAGTAATAGGGTTCCGTTTGGCACCCTTCATGTACGGAACCCTAAAAAAGCAGTCGAATTGAGAACCCTCCCCCTTTTTTAAGTCGGTTGAAAAGAAATGACTATGTAAGCAATTTTATATATTTATAGATATTATACAAAGGTTCGGGCAGAGCGATGATGAGCTTTGAATGATTCTGATGACCTCTGTGGCGCAACGTTTGTGGCTCTGGGTACCATGCCAGAAGTCCCGGGTTCGATCCCCGGCTGAGGGTGAAGAAAAATAAAAACCCCCGGTCTTGGATGTTTATATGTGTGTGACGTCCCTGTTTCTGGTTCCCACAACACTGGGTATCCTAGTGTGGGGCCAGAAGCAATGTATGTGCCTGTATGTAAATGTTTATATTTTATGATTTGATATAATGTTAAGTTCTCTGTCTCAAACCTAATACGTGAGTTGATCACATTAAACTATTTTCACTGCTTTCCACAGGTAAATGGTGTACGTTCCTGCCCGTCGGACAATACACAGCGAGAGTGGAAGTCTCCGAGAGAGAACAGAGCGAGGGCTTGCAGTGAGTACCGTGATATTTTGAGAGATAAGATAAGATATAATTAGCCAGTTGTATAATACGGTCACATTATCTGTGCACCTCGCTGTAATGCAATAACCTGCCGTAATGTTATTACTAGCATAGATACAACATAATATTTACATACATTGCTTCTGGCTCCCACACTAGGATAATCTGCCATTATGGGCACCAGAAACAGCGACGTCACGAACATATAAACATCCAAGACGCTCGACCGCAACACCAGAGGTCTATTGTGCCCATGTTGTATAGTTAAAATCTCGTATCTGTATAAGCATTAACATCAAGGTCGACATCTGTGGCGGAGCGGGCGAGGCTCTGCCTCTCAAGCTAGATGTCCCTGGTTCAAATCCCGGCCGGAGAGCTAGAGGAGATGGCCTAACATGGATAACTGTATTGTGAGTTTGTGAGCCCTATACCCCCGTTTCGTCCTAACGGAAATGGAAAACATCGTGAGGAAACATTCATTAATCCATAGCTGCAGCGATAGGCTTGGCTCCTGTCACGCAAAAAGGAGTTTTGAATAACTGGCTAAAAGTGGACACAATTGTGCCTCTGCCGCCCCGTATGGGAAAAGGTGTGACGCTATGTCATGTCATTTCAAAATGACAAGAGTACATGGTGTTATTCTAACTCAACCCAGAACTCTTAATAATTTTAAATTATTTATTTTTGCTTGTATAATAATATATGTTTTCACTCCACTGCTGGGAAACGTGGCGAAAGTGACTTAGTAATGGGGCCGCAAAACAATGAATAGTTAACCAGGACAACAAAAACTTTTCTGGCCTGTTTTATCAGGCCATAAAAACATTGTTGGCTTGTTTGTTATGATTCTGTCACATGTCAACAGATGGCGCTTCATGCCGTGTTCATGAGGCAGTTATTGTTCTAATTTTGCTACTGTTTATTAATATAGAGCGGTATTTTTGCATTCGTGTCACGTGTTACGATATCATCTATCGCCCATCACCATGTACTCGTACTCATCGTCACTTCGGACCACCCATGAAATGCTGACATTGCTGGAATTTTCCCGAACATCACGCCACGCCACCCAAAAGCCCTGATGGCGCATTTTCATTTTCCTTCATGGGATCCGCGACCAAGTTTCTCGACGCCTTTACGCTTCAATCGCGATAGCGAGAGGACATTCGTTTAGTCGATCAATCGAGATCAAGATTTGTAATTTATTTTAAGTAACTTTTTGTAACTTCATAATTAAAGTCATAAATAAGGAAAATCATATCGTTCTCCTTTTTTAAAATCCCCTCCGACGGCCAGTACACGTAATTCACGTGTCAATCGACGCGCGTTATTGTGATTGCTTAGGTATTTCGAGGTTAGGATAAAATCATGAATTTTTAGGGTTCCGTACCCCAAGGGTGCCAAACGGGACCGTATTACAAAGCCTCCGCTGTCCGTCTGTCCGTCTGTCACCGGGCTCTACCGGGTCAACCAAAATAGCTGAAATTTTCACATAGGGTGTATTTCTATTGCCGCTATAAGAACAAATAATGAAACATGCCGGTTTTTAAGAATAACAAGAAGTAACCATACAAGAAATTATTGGTATGGCCATTTTCTTAGTCATTTTGTTTTATTTCTTTATCGGTGAAAACTGGACTCTTCCAATGTTATCGGAAAAGATCTTTAATTGCAGATATTGAGTTTTGTGCTTAGTCATTTGTCATTTTACAATTAATAATTGCTCATTCGAATTATATATATTTAATCATATTTGATTTTATTTCTGTAAATGAGTTACTCAATTTCTATCCACTTCTGGTTTCAATGAGCAAAGAGTTTTGAAAATACAGAGTACATTGTTCAATACTTACATACTACATACACAAAACTCTATTCTATGTTTCGATGTACGGCCTTTAATGTTGTCCTATCTTTTCTTTAAATATTTTATTATCAAAAATTAAAAAGGTGTACTCGTACAAAAGACTGTCGTTTTACGTTTTCCCGTGTACGCTGTTGGAACATTTCGTGTGCGGGTCCGACGTCCTGCTCACACTCGACCGGTTTTATTAACCCGTCAGACGTCCTATGCGCTACTAAGCGCATAACTTTTTTGGGCGGCTAGCGTCCTGTGCGCTGCATAAGCGCATAGAAAGTATTGCAAACTTCGATGTTTTATGAATATTCACCAAGTTTCTGAACGTTCCCGGAAGTAGTCTTAGATTATGAGTAGTTTAGTTGGCAACCGTGTGATATGATTGGAACTGACATTGAGACAGCCAAATCAGATCAAAATAAATAAAATACCAAGCCATGTCGCCATTTTGAGCAGGCGACCGGCCGCAGACTTACATTTTATGTTTGTCAATATTTATTTATTGTGAAGTAATTACTGTGTTTTGTAATAAAATAATACATCTTATCGCTGGAGAAATTAATAGTGGTGATGTGAAAAATGGAAAATAGTGTAAGTTTTGTTTTTGGCCCGTAAGAACGAAATGTAATTAGAGGTGTCGGTGTCAAATAATGGATTCTGCAAACAATCGATGAAAAGCCTTATCAACTTTATTATCACATGTGAGTACTATACACACAAGATAGGTAATTTCATAAACTTTATTATGGTAAATAACATGTTAGGAAACTAATAAAATAACCTAACAAACTTATCAAATTCCTTACGCAAGTCGATTGAAAGTTCATTTTCGCCAGAACCTTGGACGCGTTAGGGTCCACGAGATTCGCTGTACAGGGAAATTCCAGAGGTTAAACATACTGTACAGTGAAATTGCATTAGTGTGAGTATTGTGAATGTGCCGGCTTTAGTTAACCGATCTGTAGATGGCGGACTCCGCCAGGCGGGGTTTCAAACTTTATTTATCTAAAAAAAAAAAAAACTGTAATTTATTTTATTTTCTCGCTGTAGTCATGAAAAGTACTATGAAATATCTCGGCCAAAAGGGCAATAGATGAACTCGTCTCAAACTTACTCGTCCATCTATTTATTACAGCCCTCTCATTTAGTATTTACAGAAAATAAAGCAATTATGATTTGGATGAAAATGTATGGATGTAAATGTTTTCCCGTTTGACCCCAGGTTCTACCCTCTGACGCGACAGGTCACCGTCGCCCACGGTCCGGTCACCGACGTCACGTTCTCTCAGCTCAAGGCGCAGTTATCAGGGAAGGTACGTGCCAACAGGAATGAAAAATCTCGACCCTTTAGTGTTTGGAAGCTTCTGATCCTTATAAAAATGCGTTTTTTATTTGTTTGTTCAGACATATGGCATTCAAAAGTGCTAGTATTGAATCGCACATTAAATATACTGATATTCACAGCAAAAAAGGATCAATAATATAGCAATTTAACCTGAAAATAAAATTGTTATTATACATACTTACCTGGCTTTAAGCCTAATATTGAGAGTAGCATACTTGACTTCCTTTCCGGTGCGACGAAATTAGCCCCAAATAGCTCACTTCCTGTTTAAACTCCTAAAATACATGTCATATCCGTTTTGAACCTCAGCAACATTGCGCGCGTAAAGTTTCAGAAATGGCGGCAATTGAAGCCAGCGTTATTGCGCGCGCTCAATTTTCAGGTCATTGGCAACTCAATAAAGAGCTGATCGTGTCTAAGAATGTGTCACGATCATGCAATGCACAGTAATGTGCACAGCAGGCAGCGATTTACCTAGGCTTAAAGCCAGGTAAGTATGTATAATAACAATTTTATTTTCAGGTAAAATTGCTATATTATACCTGACGTTACCTGGCTTTAAGCTTAATATTGAGTAGTGTTTGGTATCGACTGCTGAGTTAAAAACGCCAATGTGATATGACTAGGAGTTCATTTATGGAAACATTTTATAAATTATGAAACAGAATGTTTATGCATCGTCGTGTACGTGATGCAAAGATAGGCTGCGCAAATGCAACTCAAAAATAAGGCCAATAGATGGAAACAAACACAAACTTAAGAAAGGTCTGATGAAGTCATCTTTTGCAGCCAGCCGAGTTTCGGGCTGGCTAGGTTAGACTTAGTTTCTGGCTATTAAGACTCATCTGATCTACTATATGAATCTAAGAATATGCAAAGCTTTACCTCCGCTAGGTTTTCACTTCAGTCAGCACTTACGTACAAGTTCACCGAGATTGGTGCTCGGTGGTTGGTTGCTAGCTCGCCATTCACCTCGACGTCTACCAAGACTGCAGTTGTGAGGTCAGGATATCAGGTCGGTCACCTGACCTACGAAACTCGGAGCTAGAGACGTAGGCGTGCCGAATCGAATACATGTGAAAATGAGTTATTATAATTTGAACCTTGCAGACAGGGCCAATCTGATTTTAACACAAAACATTGATAAAATTAGTGATTAGCAGTAGGTATAATCAAATTACAATTGCTGTATTTTGAATTGGGAGTGCGCCTCCTGGATGCCCTACCATTGATTATGTGCTTCCACATATGACTGGTCTTTGCAAAAGACTGGCGAACAAGTCTGTAATGTGACTTTAATAATAAAGTTACTCAATTAATCTAAGTACCTTTTCGTATCACTTCTGAGAAGAATAGCTAGATTTGGCTGATTCTATTACAGGAGCTAGTGTGGCTATCTGGCTCTACTGAAGATGCTTCTACAGTGGGCAAGCATAGAGAAAAAGACAAGTTTACGCGTAATAAGCATATTTGTCTATAGTGATAAAGAAGTTTAGTATCATTGATCAGATACCTAATACAAGTATCTGAACGCGTTTTCATTATTACCCGCAGCTGTGTAGATAATATTACTGAAACCATGTTACCTAGGACTGTACCATAAAACTCATACATATACATGCTTCAGTGGAATAATCCAGCGTAGTCATAACATTCAATAAAATAATAATGTAGGTAGATGGTTATAAAAGTTTTTCAATACTGTCATTAAGCTAGTTCACTGGTAGAAATACCAGGTTGGTGTCCTTACATAACATAGCGTCACGTCTTTTCCCATACGGGGCGGCAGAGGCACAATAAAAGTTATGCAATACTGTCCCATACGGGGCGGCAGAGGCACGATGGGCCCACGCTCAATATATACTAATGCACGCTAATCTATATCATGCTCAGTCCGATATTCAATGCTCCATTGCTACTCACATTATATGTAATTATTATTCCTCTACTATGTAGGTACTCCACGGAACAGCTGTAGAAATATTAAGGAATTCTGCTTGTGGGCTGTATGCCGCACCGGCCACATCCAAGACACATTACGCTTAAATTGTCTCTATTTCGTCGATTTGGTTAAAGCTGCCTCTGCTGTTCGCTTGGGATATGTCGAAGTAAGGCGACTATTGAGAAACAACCAAATAAATAGTGGAGATGTGAAAAAAAATCTCGATCTAAAATTTATGTTAATGTCCTGAGAGACTCGAGGACTGTCATCAGCTCCTTTTGGCTAATATACTGAAAAGTGAATTCTTACAGCCGCTTGCCTAGTGAATTATGAAGACCTGCGCGGTCCAGTGACACGTAGGTCATTTGTGAGAAGTAATGTAGATAGCTTCTCTATATGGCTCCGACAATATCCTGGTGAATGACTGTCGGAATAATATTAACAGACTATATCTTTGGATAGTGAATCTGAAAGGTGACTGCTACAATGATAATTGTCTGAAGCACTGAAGTAGGCATATTTTCGACCATATCCTGCCGGATTGAGGAAAGTAGTCGGGTTGAAAAACGACGGCTCTGTTGTTAGATTGTAACGCGTTGTTATATTAGGGGTTGGAGTTAATCATCTAGGTAGGTACTCAAAGTTCCTTAACAATGTGGTTTAACTTATTAAAGGTAAGTCCAACACCACAATAAGAGTAGTTTATGACTACTCTTTTACCCTTTGAGTATCGTATTATATAGATAGCCGGTCCTCCAGCCGCAGACCTAATGTTTAGAACTCCCTTTTAATCCCTTAAAAGCAGCAGTGCTGAAATGGAAATTATTGATTTCAAAGTAAAGAAAGTTACTTAAAGTAATTTGTATAAATGGATATAAAATAGTGTTGATTTTATATTTCTTCGTCAGTGGCTTAAAAAGGGTTAAGATATCACGTAAATGATTAAAACGTTACAATAAAACTGTAGGAAAATTGTTTGCCTCCACTCTGTCCGCCTCGTTCTACCCACGTCATGCGATGTTTCTGTATGAAAATGTCGCTTTGAACCTTGTACAGATGGAAACGTTGCAGAGACTGAGCTAGATCTCAAGTTTCGCCGGGATACAAGAAATACACGACAACCAGCCATCAGATATCTACATCTTTGAGCAAGATGTTCAATTGAACCGTCTCGCATAGACTGATTCATTTCATACTCACACGAGCGTTTAGTAGCGATGTCCCCTTACGCGCAGGCACTACCGGCATAACCGCGAATGGCTGACGTAACTGCATGTCAATGTCGCTTTAAACCTTGCGCAGGTGGACTTAGTTGCAGAATCTGTATCAGCGGTATATTACCATCAAAGATTGATCAACAGGTCATCTTCACGCGGGACTTGTAATTTCTTTGTAGCCAAGCCGCGCTGATTGATGTTCTACGGCACTCAGACTGGGCTCCGGCACCAACACGTCGCTGCGTCTCGTAGCCGCCGTATCGTCATTCTCCTCCTGCCTCCCCTCCGCGGACGCACCAGCCTTGCGCAGGCTGGCGGCCCGGAGCGCTCGCCGTATACCGGCTCCGGGCGGCGGGGGCGCGTCACCGCTGCGCGCGGGCGCGGGCTAAGTGTAGCGGGCAGCCAGCAGCGCAAGGGCTCACCTTCTCTACTCGCCTTGCTCTGGAGGTCGAACTCACAAAAATTCACGCAGTCGCCGTGTCGTCGTTTGTCTCCTGCTTCCCCTCCGCGCGCGCGCCAGCCTTGCGCAGGCTGGCGGCCCGTAGCGCTAGCCGGGCTCCGGGCGGCGGGGGCGCGACACCGCTGCGCGCGGGCGCGGGCTAACAGTTGCGGGGAGCCCTTTGCGCAAGGGCTTACCTCCTCTATTTGCCTTGCTCTGGAGGTCAAATCAACGAAAAATCTCCAGGTTTCTCCTTCCTCGGACATAAAATCTGTAAAACTGGGATTAGTTATGGAATATCCACCGAGGGCGGAATCTTGCACGAGGTTACTATTACGCGACGGTCGTGAATGTATTAAGTATAGATTCGCGACGCTGCGGACGAGATCCACTCGTCCAACGTCAATAGTTCGCAATTGATAAGAATCGATTTTATTATATTCCCCCTCGGAAGACATCTCGTTGATTGTATTACATACCTTATCCCTGTAGCCGGAATCTGCTTGGTGCTCAAAGCCAAGACATGACCGTCGAAAATATCCCTTTTTTTGCGCCTCCTTCTGCTTGATCAAACCATGTGGTATAACCATGGGCGGTCACTACGTTCCCGCCAAGTATGATTGCCATCGAAGGACTCGGCGCACTCGAGTTCAATGAACCCCAGGACAGAAAAATAAAATTTATAACTCATGCGAATGGCAAATACCTAACCTGATTGGATTGGATTTACTTATGATTTTCTCGGCGTGAGATTCGGATGAGTGCAATGTTTGTACTTTCGAGGGTAGTTACAATTAGCTACTTACTAATATCACTCCTATATCAAAGGGCGCGATATTCCTGTCAAATGCAATGTCATAATCAAACATATCATCATATTGCGAGATTGTGTAAGTTACTAAACATTGCATCACTCGATCTGTTCACCATAGGATAATGCATTGCCGAGACTTTACTAGCTGAATCTTGGAAAGATTTTTCCATTTCACTTGTCCTTGAATTCTTTCTTACTCCCCCGATGTCTTCTCCTCCGGCTGCTCCTCCGCTCCGGAGACGTGGAAGTGGAACTGCTGTAGCGATCACTCCTCGATCATTCACTACGCGGGGCTATTTACCGCGATTTTTATTAAACAGATTATTTTTTGCTGTTACACTGAACAATTAACACTATAACCGTAACAAAATTCCAAGGATATTTCGAAGAATAACTAGGAATATTTTTAATTTTGTTGAACGCGTGCGCACGGAAAGAAATCCAAAACGCCAATGACCTGAAAATTGAGCGCGCGCATTAACGCTGGCTTCAATTGCCGCCATTTCTGAAACTTTACGCGCGCAATGTTGCTGAGGTTCAAAACGGATATGACATGTATTTTAGGAGTTTTAAACAGGAAGTGAGCTATTTGGGGCTAATTTCGTCGCACCGGAAAGGAAGTCAAGTATGCTACTCTCAATATTAGGCTTAAAGCCAGGTAACGTCAGGTATAATATCACTTTTTATGTTTTAAATATTTTATGTGTACTTATGTTTATGTTTTAAGTATTTTTTGGTGTTCTTACATGTTCAACCTAACACGATGGATAAAGGGGGCTTCGCTTCGCTCACTCCCTTTTACTTCACCTAAGTAAGCTACCGCAGCATTTTGCCCTGGTATTTGCACAGCAAATCAGTATTTTTGATGTGCAGTTTAATATTTCCCTTTCAAAATTAAAGTTCCTTGACGGCTATATTCTCCTAATTCCGTCATGCCATTCTCCGCGACTATGATGGCTGTATAAATAGCTTGGAGCACAAAATAAATAGGTACAGAAATCAATCTACATACAAGCGCGCTCGAGCAACGCACACATAGACACTGCTCACGGACACGATATCTCAGAGCAGTTCAAACCAGTGCGAGCGTGACTGCCATCCGCTTGACACGCGCGTCTGTTAATGCAAATAATGCAACAATGGAGCAACGGAAAAAAATATATTATAACTGTTCAGTGGACGGTTGTTTAAATTCAACATTAAACTATGAATTGGTGTTTTTTAAGCTACCAGTGGTTTCGGAAAGTAGCTATCTGCCTGTATTTCGATGGTTCGTTTTAAGGTTATATGAATAGAACAGTTAGGTAGGTAAGGTCCCCGAATAATATATCTAAGATCGATTTAAATAAATAACAGTTGCCTTTTTTCAATCAGTATAATAAAATAAGTATTAACAAAATTTTTGTTAGGTAAATTCACGCCACCTTACTTACGTAAGTTAAAAACATGTTTTTTTGTTTGTGTAGATATTGTGTTGTTTTTCATGTCATTTGACAGGTGCAGGTCTAAAACGTACAGAGCAATATAAATTTTGTAACTCGGGTAGTCCGTTTAGAAGTTATCAGGGATTTTCGATAGTGAAAATTGACAAACGTAAAATTGTGTAGCTATTTTTCTGATCTGTAAACCTTTTGTATTGTAATACTAGTGTAATGTTTTCATTCTTATCGTTTCATTCTTCATAATAAATCATTTAACTAGATAGGAGCGCCAGTGCCACGATAGTTTTTCGCAAATAAGCCGTAGTTGATAGCCCTAGAAAACCATAAGTCGTAGTTGATAACCCTAGAACCCTAACGTAGCTATGAAAAGTGAAGTACATACATGTGGTTGACTTCTGTACCTATTTATTTTGTGCCTGGAGTCTCCATCACTCATCGGCGGCAATCAACTCAACGGCCTATTGACATGTTGACGATGAAGTCAGTAAGCAGGCCTTAATAAAATAATCTGGCCATTTCAGCGCCCGTAGCACGTACACCCCCGCGCGGTGTAGCGACGCGAGAAAAAGAGAGATAGAGCATGCGCTATTAATAGCTCTCTCCCTTACAATCACGGGTCGCGACACCCCCCCAACGTTAACGTGCTACCGGCGCAGGGCAATGAAATATTCTTTCATTTAAGCTATTTCAGGGCTAGCGAAGATTATTTTGTAAACATGGATATTTCTTAAGGTGGTGTGCAACGCGCCGCAATGCAAGGGCCTCAAAGTGACTCTCCGCTCTGAAAGTGGACTCACAAGGACTGCAGATGTAGTAGGTAAGTGAAGTGTTAACTAAACCCACCTAATTCTAGTTCATCCAACCCGTCGCACGCAACTATATAGATAAAGTTTCCCCGCGATGTTGCGTGGCGACGTTATATCATGAAGTCTGTGTGCGACGGGTATTGTCAATATGAATGTTCCGCAGACGGCGCGTACACATTCACGGACGTTCTCCCCGGGACGGTGGAGGTGAGCGTCCCGGACACGGCGCTGTGCTGGGCCGCCGCCGCGCACCGCGTGTCCGTGGCCGCCGCGCAGGAGACCGCGCCCGCGCTCACGCAAGTCGGGCTGCCGCTGCGCGTGCGCAGCACTCACGACGCTCAGGTACGGGAATCTTCCTATTCCTCATCTTCCTATCAATCGTCGTCATCCTCTCTCTCTCTTGCACTTCCTACTCCTGTTTATATTCTTGTTTTTCTCGCTCTTTATCTTCTTCTTTCTCGTCATCTTCCTTATTCTTCTTCTTTTTCTAATTTCGTCTCCCTGGCCTCTGCCATGATTCTTCCCATTGTGTGTCACTTGTTGTCACTTCCCAGATTTCCAGTCTATATAATATTTTATCTACACACGTATCATAAACCCTCTTTACTGCGTACAAAAACCGCACGTTACGATCAGCATAATGTTAAACTACTTGGTAAAAACTCATTTCTTATCTGCAAAATTACACATTATACATAATGTGTAATTTTTCTGCATATTATGACATTCAAATTTGAAACGCCGACACCCGCCTGCGTGCACCCCTAGTTTGTCTGTGAAGTTGGTTCTACTGAACAAGCTAAACAAGTGCAAAGGAATTATCAATGCCACCATGCCGAACATTTAAATCTCGAACGCCGACGCCCGCCTGCGGCACGTTGGTACTACAGAACAAGCTAAACAACTGCAGAGCCACAATGCCGGTCAAACATGCGGTTCCTGAACACATCAAAGAGAGCTTATGATATGTGTGTAGATAAACTAGTGTATGTAACTGTACATAATTAGGCATTAAAACTCTCGAGTGATATTATTATGAAACTCGCCTTCGGCTCGTTTCATAAAGCCACTCTCGAGTATTAATGCCCTCCATTATGTAGCAGTCACATAAACTACTATCAAAGAACAATTAAAACTTAAGAAAAAAACGATTGCAATTAGAGTAGTAGTATTATCATCATCAGTTACACTTCACCAAATCATGCTTCCCGAGAGCTGGAGCTTCCAACTGCACCACGAGTTACAATAAAAAAATACCCGAATAGCTGTATGTCTTTATTATCATAGAGTTCATGCTTCTGTCAACAGATGGCGTTAGTAGTCGAAGACAAAACGACGTCTGTTGTGTCAGCTAGTAGGCTAATAACAAACTGTCGCAAACTAGTCTGTGTTTATTTCTTAGGTAAGCATTCGCTAATTTCGCTAATTTTGGGAAATGTTTTAACATACAAAAATTATATTTTCGAAAATAAATTGTCTAGCCTCTGTTAGTATCTTAATTCATTTAAAAAGTTATCTAAGGCAGTCTGTATTTTTTAAATTATAAATTGCTTGAATATAAAAATAGTTTCAAAAAAATAAAAATAAAAAATATGTCTCGCCAACGACATCTAGTGACAAATTTGGAACTACTTTATTTTATTTTTTATGAGCTGCCAGAAAATTGGCCATTGTCAGTATCCAGATATTCATAGAACCTCAGATGAATGAAACTCTTTGTTACTCTTGTTTTTTTTTTATCAAGTTGCAAACCCCAGACGAATGAAACTCTTTGTTTTACAAACATGTCCTCTACCAAAAAGTTTTGCGTAATCTTCCCCATTGGTAACATAATTTCATAATTTCTTTATTGCACACAAATCATACAAAAAACAAGAGTTACATAAAAGAAGTGTACAAAGGCGAGCTTATCTCTAATAAGAGATCTCTTCCAGCAAACCAGGCAAACAAGGGAAAAGTTGATGGTTGAGCAGGGGTAGACCTATGTGTACAATATATAAAATAATAAATAAAATAAATTAAATAATAACTATAATAATATACTAAATACTTATTATATACTACAAATACTATTTTATACACTATACTAATACATACTCACATGCATACCACCTATAACTCTAAAGGGAGAGGTAATGTTTCTTCACACGACTTTTAAAGATATTCAGATTAGGACTGTCCCTGATGGTGCAGGGGAGTGCATTCCACAACCGAATGGCCCGGGCTCTAAACCCGTTCTCATAGTAAGCGGTGTTATGCTGTGGAGTTGTGAGCATGGAAACTGCGTGAGTTCTCCGAGGTCTGCTGGAAGAAAGAAATTGAAAACTGTCTCGTAAGAAAGTTGGGTAGCGTGGATTACGTAAAATGTTGTAGAGGAAATTGAGGATGTGTGAATCCCGACGAAGACGAATCGGCAGCCACTTCAACTCCCTGCGATGTTGTGACACATGGTCGTATTTGCGCAGCCCGAAGATAAACCATCCATAACATCCATGTTTACTTCGCAGGTTGACTACATCAGCGCGTCCGGCGGCGACCGCGGCACCGTCTCCATACAGCCGGGGGAGAACCGGCTGTGCGTGGCGAGCGCTGACCAGTACACGCTGACGCCGCGCGGCTGCCACAAGTGGGCGCCGAACACGCTGCAAGCCAGGCCCGGGACCGATAAGGTGACGGTTTTGCTATTACACTTGTATTATACACTCATGGGAAACTGCATCTTTGTGCCTCTTGCGCTCGAGACTACTGGGGTTTGGGGACACAAGGGAAAATATTTATTAAGGATCTGGGGCGCCGTCTAAGGGATAGAGGATTTGACAACCGCTCTGGGGCATTTCTGATGCAAAGGATCTCCCTGGCGGTGCAGTATGCAGCGGGGAGATGCTGCAAGCGTCGTGGGAACCTTAGCCTCGGCAATGTCCCGGGGTGGTTTATTCGCGTAGTTGTTTCTTTTAGTGTTTCTATTTTATTTTTAATTAATGATGATGATTATGATGATTCCGACGGATTTCGGTCATGGCGACCACTTCTACTCCTAGTCGGCCATGGCTTATGTAGCCGATCTTCGCAGCGAAACTTCTCTTTAATTCATATATGTATAATAATAATGTCAACTAAAAAATTTCTGTGATGTATGAAAAAATTCAGGGTTAAAGACAATTACATCATTAACTTATATTATAAATGTGAAAGTAACGATGTTTTGATGGATGCTTTTGGCTCAATAACGCTGAAATGACTAAACAAATTTGAATGATATTTAGTACACAGATAGTTTATGAGTCAGATTAACTTAAAGGATACTTTTTATCCGACTGCTCTAGAAGTACACGCACAAGAAGTTGCGGGCACCAGCTAGGCACAGAGCGATGTAGCTTTCCCTGTGTGGTATCTCTCTCGTTGACCGCGTGCCAAGTGTCAACATTCGACGAAGGACGAAGGTCGAGGAATTTAATGCGGGACTAAGATGAAGATGGGGTAGTTGGCTAGACGGGATGACTGACTGTGGACTAAAGCAGTCACTGACAGAGCAGATACACCACAAGGTGGTACAAACAGCGAAGGATGATGGGTATCTCTCAGTGACTGCTTTAGTTTAGTAGAAGTGGGAAAAAATACTGTCAAATTGGCTACACGTACAAGGCGCTAAATGTCTTAAACCAACACAGATTAAGGGCGGGCGCGCACGAGTGACAGTTTTGTCACTGCCACGTCACGATAAACCTTCAGGCAGCACACCAATCTTGTCACTGTTACGTCGCTTCGTGCTCGCGCCTCCATACATATCCATCGACGTAATAGGGTGACGAGACAGTCACGGTGACACAAAGTCAGCCGTGCGCGCCGCCCTAAGAAAGCAAAGAGTTTCGTTCATTCGAGGATACAAATGAAGCAAGTTATCAAAGAGTTTCGTTATAAGGTTACAAATTAATCACAGAGTAAGTAAGTAAAACAAGTTTAAGCAAAGGGTTTCATTAATAAAAGAAATACGTTGTCAATATCCATATATCAAGGTTTTGCTGCTGACAATGTCTGACAAGTACCAGACACAACCTTCATGCCTCCATTGCGCTGATAGGCTAGCCCCCTGACACCCAGAACGGAGTTTGAAATAACTGGCTAAAAGTGGGCACAACTGTGCCTCTGCCGCCCTATATGAAGAAATGCGTGACGCCGTTAACTTGCTGGGTGAATTCTAAGCGTTATAACTCTCCCCACAGCCGCTGTCCCTGGTCGCCGTGGCACACTCTGTCGAGCTGAAGGTGCTCTCTCCGGTGCAAGTTTCCGACCTGATGCTGCGGATCGAGGGGCGGGACACGGCGACGGTCGGGCCGCTTCCGTCCGTCCAGGAGGCCGGACAGTTTGTGTACACGCACGTGCTGTTTATGGCGGAGGTTGGTGACATTGGCTACGATTCCCCTGCTGAAAATAGAATAGAATAGAATAAATAGAATGCCATTTATTTACTGTATCAGCATAAACACATAAAACTCATAAAAAATAATAAAATAAAAGTAACACAATGCAAAACACAGACATAAAATCAACAAAAACAAGACAAAAAATATAATTAATTACAAATTCATAACAATATTAGGAAAATAAACAACGTACACACTAAGCTAAATAAATGTGTAAGTAAATAAAACAAATTAAAATAAAATACTTATCGTGCACTCACTGTTTGGCAATATGCTTGACACCTGTCAAAATTATGGTACTTGTCAAAATTATGGCACCTGTCAAAATGATGACACCTGTCTTACTGCAACACCTGTTAAAACGACGATCTGTTGTTGCGGATCGAGGGGCGGGGGCGGGACACGGCGACGGCCGGACCGTTGCCGTCCGTTCAGGAGGCCGGACAGTTTGTGCATATGCGCATGCTTTTATGGCGGAGGATGGTGACGTCATTTGTATCATATCGGGTTATACCACTTTTGCCACAGTTTTAATTTGAATAATTTATATATTTTATATACTATACGATATGAAAGGATATGCCAAAAATATGTGGCAAAAACAGACTGCGGTAAAAGTGGAAAAACCCGTTGTATCAGCATTAAATCACCTATCTACAAGGCTGTCCCTTAAGTCACAGGTCACAACGTCAACCTTAGATGCGTCGAATAAGCTTAACATGACCTCAGTGAAAGTTGCATGTAAAAGTTGCATTCATTTGAGGTTAGGTTCAAAAACCCGTCGACCCGAATGGTCGAGTCGGCAGTGACCCTGCCTACGAAGCCAAGGGTCCCGGGTTCGAGTTCCGGCGGGGGCCAATATTTGTTTGATGAGAACTATATAAGTATGGTACCCAAGATACAGGGAATCCTAGTTTGGGGCTGGATCAATGTGCGTAAATAGTGTCCAAGGTATTATTATTATTATTAAAACACGTCACGTGATCTTTCAAATACACTTGACACTGTCAAAATTAACCTGAAATGCCGTTATCACGCCATATATTATAAGAAGAAGTAAATAGAATTTGACAACTTTGACAGATAGACAGCCTCCAACTACGACGACACTGGGTATTGACAGTCCGACAGACAAACGGACAACGAAGTGATCTTATAAAGGTCCATTTTTTATTTTCAGATACAGAACCCTAAAAATAAAAAGAGAGGGTTTACAAGAAATTGCTGGCACCAACAGTGTAAAAAATGGGCAATTATAATAAAACCTTAAAACCAACGATATCTCGAAATACATGCAACTTTCACTGAGGTCATGTTAGGCTTATTTGATGCATCTAAGGCAGAAGAAGGCTTAAGGCATAAGGCGCAAGAGACGTTGGATCTTCGCCGCGTTCGCAAAAAGAACGCGGCGAAGATCAAACGTACGTTACGCCTCATGCCTTACGCCGTCTTTTGTCTGCGTAATGCTTAAGGCAGCAGGCCTACTTTCAGTGTCGCAGTAACGAATGACTAATGGGATAACCTGTATATCAGACTGGGCAGAGCTAAAGCGGGTGGCCCAAGATTTCACCAAAAGGAAAACTACTGAGAGCCTACTAAACTACTATGCCTTTGCTATGCTGCCATGATGATGCTGCTTTAAGCAAAGGGCAACAACTAAGTAGGTTCTTGCAGTATGGAAGTGGCGCAAGAAGAGGAAGAATATGTTGTAGTGAAGAATACATACATACATATGCTCACGCCCTGTTCCCGGAAGAGGGGAAGGTAGTACTAGGCATAGACAAAAGAGCAATTGCTACGATCCTGGCATACATCTGTCGCTTCCTCGCCATTCATAAGTTTCTTCGTACAAGCTCGCCGGTTACGGGTACTTCTAATTTGCCACTTCACTAATAAATTGCCGATTTGGAATACACATTCTCCAAAATATTATAAAGGAGTGAGAGGTTGAAAGCTTAGCTTTCAACCTCAAGTACCTTCGGTAAAATAATTTTAAAAAAGGTTGCACCACTATTGACAAATAATTGTTTGCAGGGCGAGACCGCCACGGTCGCCGCCTCCTCTGCGTCCCTGCTGTTCACGCCGCCGGGCCCGCGCCAGGTGGCGGGCGCCGCGCGCTGCCTGCCCGACGCGCTGCTGCTGCGTGCGCGCCGCGGCATCACTCGCCGGGGCAGGGTCGTGCCCCCTGTGGAGGGGGTCACGGTGACGCTGAGCGGCGGTGAGTGCTACTGTTTGTGCTCTGTGCTCTGTAACCTGTGACCTGTGACGACCTTTACCTCCCGGGCGAGAGGCGCAGGGTTCGGATAACGGCTGGAGAGGAAAAAAACAGGTCTTGGACGTTTTTATGTGTGTGACGTCGCTGTTTCTAGATATCATGACATAGACTATTCTAGTGTGGGGCTAGAAGCAATGTATGTGCCTTTATATAATAGTTTATGGTTATGCTGTGTTGTTTGTATTAATCAGCACACATTTGCCATCTGGGTTGGGTAAAAGCCTCTTTTTGAGGTTCCATACCTAATAAGGAAAAGAAGGAACTGTTATAGGATCACTTCGTTGACCATATGTCGAGACGCTTTTTCTCAGGAACGCATGGAGGTATTGCGCTGAAATTTATATCAAACTGCCTCTTAAGGTTTTTTTCTAACTCCGCAGCCACTGCCTTAGATAAACATAAACTTTTATTTACAGGCACATACCTATATTGCTTCTGGCCCCACACTAGGATACCCTGTGTCGTGGGAACCAGGCACAGCAACTACACACACACACATAAATTCCAAGTCCTGTTTTTTTTTCTTTTGATACATTTTTATGACGAATTATATGCACCTTTACTTGCCACTACATTACATACTTCTCCCACAGCTGTCCAATTTGGAGGATAGACAATTAATGACGTTTTCTAAATATATATTAATATTTACAGAAAATAAATAAATTATGATTTTGATTTACCTTGCCATATGTGGCCACCGAAAGATATTTATCCCATAAGTGAAATTTTCCAACCCTTCCTTCTGCAGAGGACCTGACTCTAACACACGTGACCGGCCCCGACGGTACCTACAGCTTCGGGCCGCTGGACGCGTCACTACACTACACCATCACGGCCGTCAAGGAGTCGTACGTCATGGGAGAAACGCTGGAGAATGGAGACATACCCGCGCATAAGCTGGCTGAGATAGTTCTGGCGCTGACAGACGAGGAGACTGGGGCACCGCTACAGGTATGAAATTGTATTAGCCTCCATATCTCTGTTGAGTTGGCGGTAGACCCCCGTCTAGCAAAATCGAGTATTCGTTTTTAATATAATATCATTCATATTATTCATTGAATTTATTTATTTTTACTTAAGCTCATAGGCCTCCCTGTTATGCTTTTTAAATTATTATTTTCCATTCTGGATTTGCTGGGAGACATAAGCTTGCTTTTGTACGAAAAAATATGGAACTATTGAATACATTAAGATTCATTCATTTATTCATTCCGTGAAGATGCCATAAAATCTTCGCAAAGACGCCATGGTGACCAAATTAGTGAATTATTAGTCTTCACTAATAAGTCACTAATTTGGTGAACTAATTAGGCAAATATGAAGTACCCGTAAACGGCGAACTTGTATGAAGATACTTATGAATGTTGAAAAAGTGAGAGATGTATGCCAGGATCATAGCAAGTGTAGGTCTTTAGTCTCTGCCTACCCCTCTTCGCGACAGGTTGGAATGGCAATCGGGAAAGACTTGGTACAAGTGTTTTTGTTGCATCCCATTGCCTATCGGAGTACCCGTTCATTTGCATGTAAACTCACTAATACATCGCGCTGTGATCTTTGAGTACGATAGGGAAGCCCCAATCTATTTTAATTACAATTTATCCAGTCTTCCCGATTTCCATCCGAATATATGTGAATGTGCCGCTAACTATATGTGAAGACGCTTTGTTATGTTGTTTTCTTTAATTCACCACATTCCAGGGCGCGCTGGTGTCAGTGAGCGGCGGGTCCTACCGGCGCAACCAGCTGTCAGGCGCGGACGGCGCGCTGAGCTTCACCTCACTCGCGCCGGGCGAGTACTATGTGAAGCCGCTCATGAAGGAGTACAAGTTCGCGCCGCCGCACACGCTGCTCGACGTGCCGTCGGGAACCACGCAGAAACGATCTCTAAGGTAAGAGTATTGTCAACGTGCCGTCGGGAACCACGCAGAAACGATCTATAAGGTAAGCGTATTGTCAACGTGCCGTCGGGAACCACGCAGAAACGATCTCTAAGGTAAGCGTATTGTCAACGTCCCGTCTGGAACCACGCAGAAACGATCTATAAGGTAAGCGTATTGTCAACGTGCCGTCGGGAACCACGCAGAAACGATCTATAAGGTAAGCGTATTGTCAACGTGCCGTCGGGAACCACGCAGAAACGATCTCTAAGGTAAGCGTATTGTCAACGTCCCGTCTGGAACCACGCAGAAACGATCTATAAGGTAAGCGTATTGTCAACGTGCCGTCGGGAACCACGCAGAAACGATCTCTAACGTAAGCGTTTTGTTATTTAAGCTTAGCTAAGCTAAGGCCCCACCCGCCATGGGATTTTCGTCTAATATCTTCGTATAATGCAAAAGACGGTCGAATTACCTTAACATGTCCTCTCACTAAACTGTATATGACGTAAACCTCGCAGAAAGTTCTCCCCGAATTTGACGGTCCCGGTAATTACCGGTGGCGATTTTATATCCTATGAAATACTTATTGTATTCATTTGGGCCTATTTAATTCTAATTCAAACTTCACTCTTTAAAATACGACTAGTCCAAATCCAGAGCCATATGCTTCTCTGTTACGCATCGTAGAGCAAAGATCTGGTCCGTACATACCATTCATCTTCTGAATCCCCCTTTCACATCCCAGATATATTGCTCCGTTTTATTCATCACTCGTTCAATCAATATTTTTGCATACAATTCACCGACGATGCTGCCTAGACTGATACCGCGGTAGCTTTTACTGTCATGCTGTGAACCCTTCCCCTTATATAGCGGGACGATAGCAGCCTTGTACAAGTCTCCTGGCACCCGACCGATCGTCCAGCATATATTGAAGAGTCGGTACAGCTGACTAGCCACGACGCCATCTCCTCCCCTCAGCATCTTTAAAGATACTCTATCATACCCTGCCGCTTTACCGGTTTTCATACTTTTCACCGCAGATACTATTTCTTTCATGCTTATATTATCACTTTCATTCTCAACTTCAGTCAATGTCGTATCCTCAGCGACAGCTGCGGGTACGGGCGGCATCTACTAGGGGTGAGGAGGATGTGCTTGCAGCTACACGTCCAGTCCCCTCACGTTCGAAAATTCTTTCAAAATATTCCTTCAATCGATCCAGGACATTTTCTTCCTCATTCAAAATATCACCATTTTCACTTCTAATTAGATTCAAATTAGTTTTTTTCTGACTTTCTTAGGGCATCCTTCACCAATTTCCAAAACATCTTGATGTTGGACCGGAAATTGTCAGAAAATCTTTTATCAAATCGCTCTATTATCTGTTCTTTCTTTCTTTCTCGATCATCCACACCTTTCTTACTTCATCATCCCACCAGATAACTTGTTCTGGTCTTTTTCCTTTACTTCACCACCTACTTCACTTGCAGACTCTATCACTCTATTTTTAATTATTAATCAAAACTGTTCCATGTCAAGGTCACAATCTCCTTTCAAATTAATCTTCTCAAAGTGTACAGCCAGTATCTTCTTATATTCTACTTTCACAACCTCTTCTCGTAATTTCTCTAATTTTATACGTTCCAACTCTGTTGTTTGCATTTGAGGGTGATAACGCCATCGTTTGAACAGACCATTTACTGGCTTATCACCAGAAAATGATCCGATCCTAGGTTAGCGCCCCGCCGTACTCTCGTGTCGACAACGTTGTTTCTCAGTCTTTCATCAACAATTATAAAATCAATCATGCTCCTTACTTGCGTCTCTGCCAAGTATACATGCGAATATTTTTGTGACAAAACAAAGTTTTCGTCACACAAAGATTATTTTCCAGACACACTTCGAGAAGACCTAAGCCGTTCCCGTTCACCCTTTCGTCACCAAACTTACCCAGCACTTGATCATAACCATCTTGCTTCACTCCTACCCATGCATTAAAATCCCCTAGCATTATGATCCGCTCGTTTGCATCGCACTTAATTAATACCGCTCGCATATTTTCTCAATACTCCTCTCGAACCCTCTGCGTCTGACCCATATCTGGGGCGTACACACCTACTACAAATAGTCGTATAAGCCCCACCCTGAGTCTGTCCCAGAGGATTCTTGGGTCTTCACATTCATACTCACAAACACACTGTGCCTTACGTTGGGAGAGGACAATCCCTACCCACTTACGTCCTACCTCGGCCTCTGTAACCCCGGAACAGTAGGCTGTAAAAGGGCCCTGGGTAGTTAAGACGGACTACTATGGCAAAAGCCGTCACTTATGCTGGTCATACCGAATCGAAATCCTCGAGATCTTTAAACCCTTCTGAAAGGCACAGAATTTTGTTTATTTCTCAATAACAGTCCGGAAAAAACACACATACACGCGAAAAAATTGGTCTCGGAAACCTGTTGAAACTAGTCGGCATTCAATAAACGACCGTTAATTCACAGTTTATAACTTCAATGACTATACTTATTTTTACCCACTACGGACGGAACGGAACACAGGCATGCGTTCATACAGTACATGCGTCTGGGCATAGAGGTTGTTTGTGTGTTGCCATTTCCCTTGAAAACTATTGGACTGATTTTAGGCGGTGCAGGTTCTTAGAACTGTTTAACGGTTGTAGACACCAGGGGGCGCTGCAGCAGCCAGGATGGGTGACGTTGAGGGCTTCTCAGAAACTTTAGCCATTTTCGTTGCGCTTTTTGCATTATATAGTTATTGTTTTTATCTGTAATTATTAAACTATATTTTGTTTCCTGCCAGCAATAACTAACGACACGTATGTTATGATTTGTAGCGGCAAGCGCGTGGCGTGGTCCGTGTCGGGGGCGCTGCTGTCGCTGGGCGGCGTGGGCTGGGCGGGCGCGACCCTGCAGGCGCACAGCGAGCACCATGCGGAGCTGGCCGAGACGACGGCGAGCGGGGAATTCAGGTACCGCATCCACCATCGGATACGAGTGAGATTGAGCCATACTCTACCACGGTGGCTCACTACTACTATAATGAACAGGAAATATTAGTATGATTGTTTGTATCTTTTGAGATCTCAAGCACTGCTCAAATTCATATATTTTATTGTAAATTCAAACTGTAAACTATAACTGCCTTAACGATTTCGACTATATTTGCTGTATAGGGATTTTGGGGGCGAAAAATATAACCAGGTTTTAGCTCTGGGAAAATGAGTAATCCTTACTATTTCCTCTCTTTTCCGCACAATGAGATCATGCATTTTAAATTGCTTGAACTTTTACTGTGGTAGTATGCGGCAGAAGGTCGAATATTTTTTCGATTCCCGGCCCTTGCTCAGTCTATTAAGTCTTGTACTGCAACCCAGTGGCGCACACAGAACTTGTTTCTGGAAAATCAATCAGAAGATCAAGTCTAAAAATAAAAATAGTATATAAAATAAAATAATAGTTTGTATGAAAAATTTTACCCCCTTCCCTGGCGTCATGTATATTTTAATCATTGTTATTTTTTTTATCATTTTTTATTGCTAGACTTGACAGCAAAAATTCCAAATCATGCAACCTATAACACGTTGGTACTAAATATAACTGAAACACTTCTTACTCAAGGATCCGAGGGCTTCTACCAAACGTGGAATATCAACTGCAGCTGAAGGAATCCAGCAACCCAGAATTGGCTGGCTTGAAGCTCGCCACGCAACCGCCCACTGTACTGGTAAGTTTTTCAACTCATATTATAAATATTTATGTTTGTGAGTTTGCCTATTTGTTACACGATCAGGCAAAAACGGCTGAACGGATTCGAATTAAATTAAGAACACGGTTAGTTTGATCTCTATTAATGTATGATACTTTTTGCCCCGGTAAATAATCCCTAAGACCGCGCAGACGAAGTTAACAGAAGTTGGCAGCAGCCATTTTGTTAATAAATTAAGATTATTAAGTTAACAATCAATGTAAAAAATATTGATCTAATTTTGACGTGTGTGTTATATACTTAAAATATACATATATACTCTATATATGCTATTGATGAGATTTTGATTTACATAAATACTTACATATTCTCCTGCCTGTTTAGTGGTAGGTAGAGGGGCAATGTTTTATTTAATTTTATCTTTTCTTTCTTTCCCCAGATAAAAGAGAACAAAGACATCGAAGGCATCAGCCTCATCGCCATCCAACCGCAACAAATCACCGATGCCAACGTTCTAATCTACACGCCCAACGTTGACCACTACAAGACATTACGCCTGAAACTAACACTAGAAGACTCGCCTAAAGCACCCCTGTACTACACCAAGTTAGACCCAGCTGGTTACAGCACTAACCTAAACCCAGGTCTAATGTATGTCCTGCCCCGTCTGCCAGCGGATAACAAGACTTACAAGGTGGTGTTAGAGTCGACTTTGTCGAAGGCGTCTCATAGTTATGACATCGACCCGCTTTATTTCAACTCGGATGGCCGTTTCAAGTCGTTTACGATTGAGTTTTTGCCTAAGGTGAGTTGAGTTCAGCTTATTATGTGAAGATGTTTTACATGGGAATTACACAAAATCCATAAAATAAAATTTTAAAACGTAAAAATTTAATACAATAAAATACAATGTCATAAATCCGCCAAACGTTTCGACCAAGAGAGTTTTACCAATATATTCCTGTGGCGCCATGAGGTAGTATCCATGTTAGCGACTCTGCGGCTGGCTCGGATTTCATTTTCGTTTATTGGAGTATCTAAGGAGTGGCACAACTTCTTAAAAGAGTCCGCGCTGCTCAGCGATATTGATCGGTTGTCTTTCGTGTGTGAGCCGGAGCGCTGCGCAAGTGCGCACGCGCATCAATAAACAATTCCATCACGCGAGTGAATAACGACGGCGAGTAGCCCTATTATTGACGAATTCATGACATTTGTACAAAATAAATATAACGTGCTTGATGAGCTGAGTATTGTTCAGATATGAGGTTCCAACTTTACTGACAAGGAGATAGAGAGTGGGAAGTCTCTTCTATTTACTGCTGTTTCGGACGGAGCCCGTGCTATCACACGTAAGGGTGAAGACAAGAATAAAAAGAACATAAGAGATGTGATAAAACTCCTTAAAGAGACCGACCCATCCACGCACCCCGTGTTTGTTGCAAAGGATTTAAACCGTTTGCCCCCTGTATCATTCGATCATGTGGACGTGACCCGTCTTCTGAAAGATATTACGTATCTAAAGACCGAACTTCAAACGTTACGGGCTGATGCAGTTTCCAAATCGGAGCTTCAGGAGCTTAAGACCACGTTACTCAGACAGTTACGTTCTTCGGAAACCCAAGCCGTAAGGAGCGAGTCGCCTGAGCATTCACATGTATGTGCAAATATGCAAAGTAAGCCCTTGATGGTCTTATCAAACAGCAACCGTCGAGATAGTGGCAGAGCCGGCCTGGTAACAGCGCTCCGACCAACCGCGCCCGGGTGGAGAAAACCGGTTTCATAGCGCCGGCCGCGGCGTCAGCTGGGCATGGCGACTTTGTTGCTAATAAGCCTGTCTACAGGGATATCTTGCTATCATCACAGACAAAGACGCGTAAGCGATGCGATGATGATATAGATACGAGGAGTATTGTTGACGACAGCGATTTCACTATTGTTACGAATCGGAAAAAGAAACATCGACAGAAAAATATGCATGGTACATTGGAAGGCGGTAGTGATCGGTTGGAGGCTGCGGAATCACACAGCTATATCTATGTATCGCGACTAAAGAAGCATATAACTGTAAACCACATTAAAGGACACATAGAAGATATGAATGAGAGCTGCATAGCTGTTGAACAATTGACACAGAAAAAGTCAATTCCTTCAAAGTAACTGTTCTGAGCAGCAAGGTTGAGCATTTTCTGAGTGGCAGCTTCTGGAAGAAGGGTCTTGTTTACCGCCGTTATCGTGAGCGCTCAAGCTCTGCCGCTGCATCACAAAAAGTCAATGGATAGCACGACCACAACTAGAATTGTTATGACCACTTTTAATTGCCAATCAATTAAAAGATCTGTACACCACATAAGGGAACTTTGTAAGCAGTCTGACATCATTGCGCTTCAGGAGACTTGGCTGCTACCTCATGACCTGAATTTTGTGAACGAGGTTAACGATGATTTTGGGTGTGTTGCGAAGTCTTCGGTCGATACATCTGTTGGAGTGTTGCGGGGGCGTCCGTATAGTGGCGTTGCGTTGCTGTGGCGGAAATCGTTATTCTCCAGTGTGACCGTCATTTATTGTGAAAGTGATAGACTGGCTGCAGTCCGAATCGAATTAGGTTATTGAACCTGTATATGCCATGTGAGTGTTCGGACAACCTACCTGAATTTACGGACACCCTAGCGCAGTTGTATGCAATAATAGATGACAGTGGTGTAGAAGCGGCTTATGTGTCAGGCGACTTCAATGCGGACACGGGTAGGAGTTTCGGAGCGGAAATGTTGTATTTTTGTTCGGAACAACAAATTACGTGTGCGGCATAGACATCCTTGGTGTGGACTCTTACACATATACATCTCTTAGTGCAGCCCACGGTACGACCAGCTGGTTGGACCATTGCCTGGTTACACAAGCGGCGCCGGCGCGTAGCACAATAGTATCTGCTGAGGTGAACTGTGACGTAAAGTGGTCAGACCACCTGCCATTATCCATTGTATGCATACTACAGGGACATATATTGGCTATGCCTTGTTGTTCAGACAAAAATGTAATTAATAATGTAAAGTGGGGCCATCGTGGCGTAGAACAGATTGAACAATACTGTAATGACTGTGATATTCACTTGGATAATGTTACCTATAAGACTGATTGTACTGACTGTGATATTTTTAACTGTACTCAACATTTATATTTAATCGATGAATTTTATTTTAAATTATTAAAAAAAAAATATTTTAAATTAAACGTCACGGAGTATCGCAGGGAGTTGAAATGGCTCCCGATTCGCCTTCGACGGGATTCCCATATCCTCATTTGCCTCTTCAATATTTTATGTAATCCTCGCTATCCTGGCTTCTTACGGGATTGTTTCGTTTTTCTGTCTTCGGATAGGCCACGGAGATCTCACACTCGGTCAATGCTTACAACTCCGCAACATAACACTGCCGCTTATGAGAATGGGTTCAGACTACGTGCTATCAGTCTCTGGAACAAACTCCCCAGCGCCATCAGAGACAGTCCGTCAATTCACACTTTTAAAAGTAGTTTGAAAGAACACTATCTATCTCTTCCATGATAAGTATTAGTATTTATTTGTATCTACTATTTATGTATATGTAACATATTTATATATAGCATTTTTTTAGTATTATGTAGATATTGGTAAGTAGTTTATTATTTTTATTAACATTTTTATTGTTGTGCATATATAGGTAGTTCTACCTTTAGTTTCTTTTTTTATCTCCACCTAGGTTTGCTGGAAGAAATCTCTTGTTAGAGATAAGCTCGCCTTTGTACATGTTCTTTCCTTTATATTTGTTTGTTATCACTGTTTTGTGCAATAAAGTATAAATAAAAAATATAGAAAATAAATATAGCCAAATCGTTCTCGGTGCGATTTTCTGGCACGGCTTGAAGCTCCAAGTTCAGGTCACGAGACATTTTCTCAATGTTGGCGAGACGGCCAATCAGGCGGGGCGTATTTAAAGTTGTAGCTCAGAGTTGTCAGCTTCTAGTCTACAATCGTTTTGTTCCGCAGATAGAAATACGTAGTTTCAGTAAAATAATTCTTCACCTCCTGAATGGCAGCACTTATCTCGGCAGATACCATAGAATGAATATCAGGCTTCTGCGCTTCGCGGACACTCAGCATAAATGACGAGGAGGGGGTCAGTTTCCGATCCAGGCCATTTTGTTCAAGGGTAACAGAAAGCGAAGGTGGTGAGCCATCATTTAGTAGTCGGCGCTTCTTACGTTTTTGCGAGTTGACATGTTTATCAATGCCAATAGAGATCAAGCCCGGCTCAGATAGTACTTGGGGATTATCAGTTTCGCCCAGAGAAGAAAATTTATCCTCGGGTGAAAGCGTGTCTGCTGGTTTCTTCGGAGAGTGAGTCATAATCTCGTTGAAGCACCCAATACAGTGCCAAGCGAAGCTATAACTCGAGCCACCAATAGCGTTTTACCTAGTAGTGTGCGTAGCACGTAGTTGCAGAGATGACGTAATGCGGCGCGATTCACGTACCATTCCACGCAGTGGTACACGTAGCGCTCACTCACGGACTTACCGGCCGGATCAATTCGTCGATGATGTTATGTGGTTCAAGGACCTCTTGGTCGATTTTGAAACACAACCAAGCAATGGCAGAAAAAAAAGTTTTGTTGGGGGGGTAGATTTCGAAAAAGCTTATTTCAATTGGTTTATTAGTATGCACTTTTTGTTATGTTGAACTTCGTATTGCACTGAGATAACACTCCTACAATAGATTTATCACTTTCGAGTACATTTTTAGTATGAAACTGTAGATGGAAATGATTTTGATAATTTAATGTTCGGGAGCACAAACGCACTTGTTGACAGTTTTACATGGAAAATTGTATACCTACATAAGTATCCTAATCGCTCCATTTCGCTCCACAGGTAAAAACCTCAGAACAAGAGCTCCGCCAGACCTCGCTCCTAGTCGTGCCCTTCATCGCGCTCATCACCCTGTTGTTCCTCTACCGGCGCCCGCTGCTGCAGCTCGCGGCGCGTGTGGCGGCCGGCGCGGCACCCGGCGGCGGGGGCGGCGGGGGCGGGGGCGGGGGCGGCGGCGGGGGGGCCAGGCAGCGCGCGCACGAGCGGGACACGCACCGCGCCGACATACTGGACAAGGCCAGCATACAGCACATCCTCAACACGGTCAACCCGCCCAGCGGGAAGCGGCGGCCGGTTAGGGATAATTAGGCTGATGCCGAGTTCAGTTACCGAGATAACGTTACCCTCCTTCTAGCGCAGTCGGATAAAAAAGTATCCTGCATGTTAATCTTCTAGCCCATAAACTATCTCAGTGTTAAATTTCATTCAAATCCATTAAGCCAATTAAGCGTGATTGAGGCACAAACACACAAACATCCATACATTGCATCCAAAGATTGCAGGAGGACTGCTTGAGCCATCCTAGGTTTTTCACAAAATTGTTAAAACTGTGGCTCAAGCAGGAATAATTAGCAGAGTGAAAAAGTCTTCGAGTTCAGATAAAATGAACCTTATGCCATTCTACATAAGAGTCCCTTACACTTCGATTCGCATAGTTTTTCGACGCCGTATTATTCCTGCTTATCGCCTAACACGAAAAGTGTAGGCACTTTTCGTGTTAGGGCGTCACTTTAGTAAAAATTGGGCTGCAAACTAAGCGACGTTTTGTGGTGCGTGTGCGCCGAGGCTTATTCTATTCAGATGTCGCTCAGACTCGACCAAAAGACGTACTATTCCAAAAATACCATAGGCTCTACGATCAATACTTACTACAGTTATTCTTACAGGTGGTTAGGGATAATTAGGAAATAGGCTGGGATAAAACAAAAACAACAACAATGGATCGGGTTTTTTAACTTTTTTTTGTAAAGGGTTCTTTCTTTTGAATGGGTACTCCGAGGTCCTGCACAACTGTCTTATACCGTTTCTAGAACTGTAAATTCATGGTTAAGTTCACTTATGCTGTGATGATTCCGGAATTTTGAATGTGTTTGAAATATCGAGTTATATATTTAGCCCTGTATGTATGTATGTACTAAGGCATTTTAGTGCTAGTGGGTATTAACATGCTAGAAGATTTGTTCGAATAAGGAAGGAAGGTTCCGCACTTAGAACTCCGCGACGAAGCGACTGCGACGAAACTCTTATGCCCATATAAATAACGCTTCAAACAATTTTCTTGCAACTCAAATGCCACTGGGGAGGCTCAGTAGAGTCGTCATCGCGGAGCCCCATGTGAGGATGGCCTTATGGTAATTGGAATATGGTTCTAATTCAGAACCTTAGCATGCTGAAATTTGTCACAAATTCGGTCTTTAAATGGGGAGGCAGTTGCAGATGGCATCACAATTGACTAAACTTATTGAAGCTCACCTCGCGATTCATCCAAATGACGTCACACCAATGGTCGCAATACAGTCGGCAAAAGATATACCTGTGAGCACGCAAGATACTCACATATCACTACACATCATCAACAACTAAAAATATGTTCACAGTCTCAAAATGTTGTCATAATTTTGACATTTTTGTCTGTAGATATGAGATTTTTGACTCTTTCTGTAGCTTGCGTGCTCACATTATACCTGATGCTTACAGTACAAAAGTACATTATAGCCTGTTCAGTTCTGTCATAGTGGTCTTACCACTCACGTTTTTATTTACTTTGCTAAGACAAAATGTAAATAATATCTCGTGCTATTTGTACTGCCACCACACGCCCCAATATACACACTTAACACAAGGAATATTTGCAGATCCGCATCGAATTGTTCTAATGAGTGTAACGGACAACTCCTGTATAGTCCGGTTTTTACTGAAAAAAAACCGGAAATATCTCTATTACGAGGATGACGCAGAAAATTTGCCAATTGCGGCAGACTAAATTGTTACTAAGTTTTGGGCGTATTGTATTGTTTCTTTATGGAATTACAAGATCCTACACGAGGTCCATTTATTTTCAATCAGAAACATTTTATAGTTCTTAGATATTTATATAGCAGAAGTCTGAAATGATCAATATATTGCCAAACTGTATGTGAACTATGAATTGTGAATTATTTTGATTTTTATAAAAGTTGATATTTTGTTTGAATTATGTTGCATTTATGTTGGAATTGTCAACAATGAAAGAAAGAATGAGAGTTATTATTCCTATATTAAAAGTAACTTATAATACATATTATTGAATAAATACATTGAGGATTGTTACATGTAAAGATATTCGTTTTAGTTTCAAGTGACTTTCTCCCTACAAAATAGTAGTTTATGTGACTGCTACATAATGGAGGGCATTAACACTCGAGAGTGGGTTTATGAAACGAGCCGAAGGCGAGTTTCATAATAATATCACTGGAGAGTTTTAATGCCTAATTATGTACAGTTACATACACTAGTTTATCTACACACATATCATAAGCTCTCTTTGATGTGTTCAGGAACCGCATGTTCGACCGGCATTGTGGCTCTGCAGTTGTTTAACTTGTTCTGTAGTACCAACTTCACGCAGGCGGGCGTCGGCGTTCGAGATTTGAATGTCAGTACCAACTTCACAGACGAACTAGGGGCGGCGCGCAGTCGGGCGTCGGCGTTCGAAATTTAAATGTCATAATATGTAGAAAAACTACATCATAATGTGTAATTTTTCAGATAAAAAATGAGTTTTTACCAAGTAGTTTAACATTATGCTGATCGTAACGTGCGGTTTTTGTACGCAGTAAAGACGGTTTATGATACGTGTGTAGATAAATATATTTCTAAATAAACTTAAGCTTGAACGTAACACAACAATGTACTATTTGTAAAAAGTATGCTGTTATATCTCCACACGTACTAAACTACTAATATAACGCCTGAATGCACAACTGCCAACGTAAAGTTTAACTGACTCTGACTGAGTCATGCTGTTAAAACAGTTATCTAACTTGAGCAGCAGTTTTGCATTCGGCTATTAGACTTCTAAACATGATTAGATATCATGGGATATGCTTAAAAGAGTTTCAGAAGATTCAGAAGTATCAGCTCAGACTGTGGATATATCAGTATAGAAATACCAAAATATTACAAAAGGGAAACAACCACAACGGAAGGTAGGCAACCGATGTTTTTCAGATTCCTTAGATCATATCTAATCCCGCATCAAAATCGCGATCCCTCAAGGCTGCGGGTTGGAGGTCATCGATCGGGATTTGCGGGATTAAGTTTTTTTTATTGTTTTAGTGTGAGTCTCTAGTTTGAGAACTAACCGCGCAAAGGTAAATTCCCGTGTCGTGGGGGAACCCTAGTTGAAGAATAATTGAATAAACATTGATAAGGTTCCGTTTCGATACAAGATAGCACACAACAAAAAATAGAAATTTAAATTTTATTTAACTGATAGGTGAAAACCTAAAAACAAAATATTTTTTTAACTTGCTGTGAAAACCTAACCAAAATACTTAATTGTGTCGCACCTTTTCACATCAACCTTCCGTGATAATTAACCGCACGCGATGTTAAATCCCCGTGCTGTGTGTGAGTTGTAGTTAGTCATAGAGTACTTGAAGTAACAATTATTACGTTCCGATACAATACAGGATTAACACAACATAGAAATAGAAATCTGAATTTATTTAGAAGTGAAACATGAAAGTTTTTCGTGTTCTTGTTTTATTACCTCCATTGAAAGCTTAGGGTTTTATCAAAAGAAAACAGCTACAATTTATATTATTTAACAGCATCGGCATCAGTTTGGGCAGGAAACCCAGGTGCAATAAATCAATATTAATATTTATGTTAGCTAACATATTATCTTACTCCTTGAATAACGGATGAGGTTGATTTTCCACCAGAACCGTATCTCAGACTAAACGTATGCCATCTTGAGCCGGGTACTCGTTGTAACATAACTGTAATCGAACAGATACAGTAACAAGCAAGGCTCCAACGTGTACGGCGTTGATAAACTTCACTCATCAGCTCGCTGCTAGCAAGCTTGCGGCAGACTCGAGCAACGGTTACGTTACGGCTGGCTAGCGAGTACCCGGCTTATGTTGCGTCTAACTTGTGCAGCACTTTATACATTCCTGTTTATCCCATTGATCTAGCTCTAGAAACTCTTTCGTCTCTGTTTTAGCTGTACGGTACGAGGAAAAGACAAGGACAAATATAATGGTAACGAATGAAAGAGTGGAAACCTGGCGCGAAATCAATTATATATTCAACCTCTTTGTTTTATTCGTAGTCATCAACGAACTCGTTGGTCTCCTTTTGTGCTTCGGCGGCCGGCGCAGGGTTTTGGTCGCTATGGCAGTCACCGTAGAGTCGTTCGCATTCAGCCAGGCGATGCGCGTGGTGGTCCCATTGCCGTGCGTTCTCTTTGCTGCGGTTAACAAGACAATCATGAAAATAAGACTAGGCTGACTCTGGGTGCCACAGGACGGATACGGGCGTAGGGGCAGGGCTAAACGGAGATGGCGGGACGGCCGGCCGCCCCGGCAACGGTAGTGATTATATTCTCCTGCCGGGGCCAAAGAGAATATAATGCCGTATTTCATTGGAGTCTGACTGCCAAACCCGGCATTTTGCGCTCTTGGGAGCAATCGATAGACTATTGCTATTCATGTTTCATAAGAGACCAGGGCCCCAGATCCCGCGCAGCTTGGTGGAGGCCAGCCGATAACAATATATGTAGATTGGAGTATGGGCCCAATTCTGCTAGTAAGTTGCGGTTCTGTAATACTGACGTGATAACGGCAGTCCTTTTTGAGTATTCAATAGACAAAAATATAAGCGAGTTAGTTATTCATCGCAGCGAAAATCAGATTATGAATAGCTTATGTTTTAACGATTACCAATAACGCACCTATTTTACTACCAATAAATTCGAAATGACTGCCAGAATGGATAAATGTCCACCAAATTGTGTTTGGATAAATGATCACCAAACTTCTTTTTATGTTTTGTGTACTTAAGTTTGTTTTAAGTATTTTTTGTTAATCTTACATGTTCAACCTTACACGAAGGATAAAGAGGGCTTCGCTTCGCTCACCCCCTTTACCCTTCACCTAAGCTACCGCAGTATTTTGCCCTGATATTTTTGGCAACTTTTTGTGTTCATTTATCCATTTTGGGTAGGAAAAAAATATTTTGGTGATCGTTAAATTTGTTGCCATAATTAATACCTGAAGTGACGTCATTTCGTTAGATGATGTTCTGTTTGGTCGTGGAGTTGTAAAACCTGCACTAGGGCTGATGTTAACAACCTCAACCATTTTAGGTACTCACTTGACAAAGTACAGTTCGTAAGCCGCCAGGAAGTTGCCGTTGGACTCGGCATGCAACTTGCACAGTTTCAGTTTTAGGTACTCACTTGACAAAGTACAGTTCGTAAGCCGCCAGGAAGTTGCCGTTGGACTCGGCATGCAACTTGCACAGTTACAGTTTTAGGTACTCACTTGACAAAGTACAGTTCGTAAGCCGCCAGGAAGTTGCCGTTGGACTCGGCATGCAACTTGCACAGTTTCAGTTTTAGGTACTCACTTGACAAAGTACAGTTCGTAAGCCGCCAGGAAGTTGCCGTTGGACTCGGCATGCAACTTGCACAGTTTCAGTTTTTCGCACTCGTCGTCTTTCTCACTGTAACAATAATATTGTCAGTCTACTAAGGGATAAGCTCGTATTTGCATCAATCCCCAAATTCGGGAATTGTGGCGACTGCACTTGGGAGATAATAATATCTATGTATAGGTGAAACAGAAACAGTGAGGTCTATAAAGCCGTTTGTGCTGGGCAAAAGCCTCCCCATTTGCACCGAAATCCCTATCTTGAGCCACGTCCGTCTACCTTTTTTAATTCATAGACTTTTTTTTTTCTTTTTATTTATTACTGTAGATATTTACATATACTTAGAAATTCCCACAGTTGTACTAAAAAGACAATTGTACTAAGATTAATGTATAGTTCATGCTTATGTTAAACCCTATAAATATTTTCGAGAGGGTGGTTTAGTTACGATTATAAGCTAACCAAGGATAATTTTATTCAGACATGAGCCAGCTGATATAATTTCCCTAGAAAAAGTTATTTTGAGATTTTCATCATCCTAAGCATATCTCTTACCCTCTCCTGGTCCTCATCTTCGGCAGTCCAGAGGCAGTGAAGTCGCCCAAAGTGAAAGAGGGATTGATGAACCTCTTCCACAATCGCGGCCTGACCGCCACATGACCTTGACCTACAGTGCATACCACATACCAGTTATTTTTTATATCATAGTAAGGTTATGCGTTTAATTATTGACACGTGTACAACGTGTCAATGACTTATCAAGATGTACGTACATTACATCTTGATAAATTAACTGGTTGTTGTTTTGTACAGTAACGCCCGACCCAGGGACGATAGTTTACGTATCGGCTGTAACAATAAAATTGTGATATGTTTTCCTCGCATAAAGTTGTCCTGAAATACCAGCAACGACGTGCGGACACGCGACACCGACATACACGAGTGTCCGATATTGCGAACGAGGTACCAAGCGATAGAAGTAAGGTCACAATTTAATGATTTCTAGGTATTTGTCACTGTTTTTTTGCTGCAGTGTAGTGTAAATAACCATTCCTGAGTTGGCGTAACTGTACAAAATAATAATCTGTAGATACAAACAATGCGATTACGACAAACCAAAGCTTGAAACGGAAAAAAATATAAATACCTACCTGCGAGTATATGTAAGCTTTTCTTACCTACCTGAGTGAGAGTTATAGTCATCCAAAGGATTACAAATCACCACACCTAAGACACACAACGGTAAGAACACATTAAGCAACCCCATATTTTGGTCAAATCACGTAAACTTTGCAACGAAAATATCTTAGCGTTTCATGAATCTTCTGAAGGAACTGAAATATTTTGTCTGGGGGGGCACATTTTATATTGTTTCCGCGTGAATCTTACATTTAGTACCTATATTGCATGACGCCTTTCACACCCCAATAACGACAATGGCAAATATTAGCTATTTATTATTAGACATCAGTGGATTGAACTGGTGCAGTGAAAAGTGTTTCCGTAGGGAACGGTTTTATCTATATGTAAGATTTGAAGTTTTGGTAATTTATATAGGGCTTGTAATTGTGCGTTAGAATCTTTATCTGTTATTCTGTAATATGTCTGTCGCAATTGGTTCGTTAAATCAGACACTTAACTAACTCTCTAGACCGTTAATTAAATACCGACGTTTAACCAAGTCTATAAAATTCCGTCAGACAAGTGAATGATCGAAACTTTTAACAAGTTGTCTAATCGTTCATAGGCAACAAGACATATACAATATAAATAATTTTGCATGTGTACTTCAGTTTATGTTTTAAGTATTTTTGTTGTTCTTAAATGTTCAACCTAACACGAAAGATAAAGGGTACCCCCTTTATCTTTTAAAGGGAGATAAACATAAAGGTTCGCTTCACTCACCCCCTTTACCCTTCACCTAAGCTACCTTAATGTTTTGCCCTGATATAAGCGGTGCAAATCAGCTGTTGTCGTGACGCCATCTTGTTTTTTAACACGCCGGCTTTCGGTAAGGCAGATTGTTAAACGTTTTTGACGATACTTTATTTAAATCAAAATGCTAGTGACTTGGTTAAACGTCGGTATTTAATTAACGGTCTAGAGAGTTAGTTAAGTGTCTGCTTTAACCAACCAACTGCGACATGTCTATACTTAATACTTATTTGTTGAAACGTTATGTTGGACCAGAATGAACTAGCGCTCCTAAACATTATGGCAAATAAGATACACCTATCTTAACCGTTGCGTTTACCACAAAATTTTCAATCTCATGGCTTGAGGTTAGACCGGTTCAACGGTTTTCTGTGCATAAGTTATAAAACTTATGAGTGTACATGTAAGTATAGTATGTGTAAATATGTTTGTATTTTTTACAACAAAATACTTGTAAAAGATTGGGCAAAAATGCTTTTGTATGTCCGGATGTGTGTCCGCATGTTCTCCTCTACAAGCCGCATTTTTTAACTGATTCTTGTGAATTTTTGTGAGCAGCTTCGATAAATCAATAGATTTTTTTTCGATTCAGTTTTTTTTTTTTAACTGGTGGATATATGGGGTTGAAAATGTAAAAAATATAGTATTTAAACGCAGTCCATTAATGCCCCCACCCAGGGGCACGGATCTTAACGAGCAAGGTTGAGCCATACTTCACCACGCTGGCTCAGTGCGGGTTGATGAAGGGTATCAGCACAGTACACTTATAATGTGCCGGGATTTTTTTTCGGGTGCGTCGGGTATTTCCAACCCGACTGTCAGAAGTTATCAAGCTGCCCTATATATTAGGGCCTCGGATACAGCTTTACGGCTCCTACCACCGAATCCCTATTGGTGTCGTTGCTGTGTGTAGTAGCCGGGACCTACAGCTAAACGTGTCATCCGAAACACGGAAGCGCCCGATACAAATGTCACATAGAAACGGCCACCCATCCAGCACCCGACTCGTCTAGATGTTCCTAACCGCACGAACACTTCCGATGTGCGAATACCGGGCTACGGACGCTTCTTGCTCGTCGCTTCCAATGGGTAAATAAAAATAGAATATTAGTATGTAAAGCGTAAATATTCCGCTGACCCTGACAAATAAATACGTTGGCAGGATTTGTGGAAATATTTTAACGCTATATAAATATTTATTTGGGTTATAAGCATGAGATTTGGAAAATTACATCTAGCAACTAATACGACGACCTCTGTGGCGCAGCGGTTGTGACTCTGCCTACCAAGCGAGAGGTTCCGGGTTCGATTCCCGGCTGGGGTTAAAAAAAAACCCCAGGCCTTGGATGTTTATATGTGTGTGATGTCGCTGCTTCTAGCTCCCACAAACAGGCAGTGTGGGGCCAGAAGCAATGTATGTGCCTATATGTAAATGTTTATGTTTAATGGTTTGTTTTAATTTATTATTTATTTGATAATTTCACTGTTTCTAGGCTGCAGCAACAACTCTTGTTTACAATTAAAATATTGAACCTTAAGGAATTCTACGTAGTAAATATACGTAGTACTTTTTATTCTATATTTTTTTTTAATATTAATGACTGATTTAAATATTTCTAGTAATATAGTCTAACTCTTCACTAATGATGGACTAATCACATTGTTTTACAGTGTTTACGTATATTAAGCACAGGTCCAAAATAATATTAGTTATAAAACTATAGACTATAAAAGATAACTTTAAAGAACATAAGCAAAAGGGACTAATTCCGACGACACAGGGAATCCAAGTGTAGGGTCTATAGACACCATAAAAAAGTTGAAAGCTTATGTCAATAAATAATAATAATTATTTATTATTATAGAAAACTCACGATGTATGTTGCCGAAATGTTAAAGGTTCAAGGTGGCTTATTGTTCTTCCTGTGTAGACCTTGACCCTAAAAAACTAAAAACCTACAATAACTATATTTGTAGGAAAAAAACATTATATGTATGTCAATGCAATCATAAGATAGTTTATCTACACACGTATCATAAACCCTCTTTACTGCGCTCAAAAACTGCACGTTACGATCAGCATTATGTTAAACTACTTGGTAAAAACTCGTTTCGTATCTGAAAAACTACACATAATGGTCATTATGTGTAGTTTTTCTACATATCATGACATTCAAATTTCGAACGCCGACGCCCACCCGCGTGCCGTCCCTAGTTTGTCTGTGAAGTTGGTACTGACTTTCAAATTTCGAACGCCGACGCCCGTCTGCGTGAAGTTGGTACTAAAGAACAAGCTAAACTATTGCAGAACCACAATGCCGGTCAAACATGCGGTTCCTGAACACATCAAAGAGAGCTTATGATATGTGTGTAGATAAACTAGTGTATGTAACTGTACATAATTAATTAGGCATTAAAACTCTCGAGTGATATTATTATGAAACTCGCCTTCGGCTCGTTTCATAAACCCACTCTCGAGTTTTGGTGCCCTCCATTATGCAGCAGTCACATAAACTACTATTACGTCACAACTTTGGCTTGAAGCAGTCTTATAGCACAATTAGACGAACAATCTGAAAAGCGTCAATTTGTAGTTCCTTTACAAAAAATGCGATTGTTGCGAAACCCTCAGTGCTGTGTCCAACTCGCACTTGGCCGGTTTATTTTAAATTATAATATTAGGTACCTATTTGGTATCAATTAAATTAAATTAATTTATTTTGTAATCATGATCTAATTCATGATGATATCTTTAGTTTATGTTCCCAACCATTATATTAAAAGCATTTTCGAGAGTGAAGTACCGTACACACTAAATTAAATAACAATGGCAACCTATTAAGCAACACTTACAACTAACAAGCCTCAGTAATAGCATTAGTAATTTCTTCAGACTCAGATACCAGCTTTCTCCATTGTATTGGGTTTAAAGATATGCCTTTTTTGCCTGGTAAAAGTTGCCCATTTTTCTCATACATTTCCCTAATATCTACATATCGATATCGAGATTTAAGATTATAATGCAGAACATAGACATATAGGTATTATTATTTAATAAATCACCAAGTTAAAAACTTAAAAAAACTACTTCAGATACTACAAAACCTGTCTACTTAATACAATACGAATATACGGCACATTAGTGAAAAAAATGTCAGATTGCATCTCATCTGAAGATAAAAAAACCCACTTCGAATACCTACTTCGGGATCTGAATGTCATCGTCTATATGTATATTATACACACGTAAACGATACTACAAAACCTGTCTACTCAATACAATATGAATATTCGGCACATAAGTAATAAAAAATCCAGATAGCATCTCATTTTATGATAAAGAACGTAAACACCACTTAAACACTCACCAAGTTAAAAACTTAAAAAAAAAACCGGTCAAGTGCGAGTCTAAATCGCGCACGAAGGGTTCCGTACCACCGTTCAATGGAAGCGATGGTGTGGAGTGAATAGTTTGGATTTTACACAGCAAAATATTGTTTACAAAGTTATTGGTGCGGTTACTTTCACACTCCATGTACGTAACCAGGTGCATCCATAAGTTTGTATGTGGTATTGAAAGAATTGTTGTATGGGAGCCCCCTTATATATTTCTTTTATCCAGTTTTTTAGTATTTGTTGTTATAGCGGCAACATAAATACATAATCTGTGAAAATTTCAACTCTCTAGCTAGCTAGGTTCTTGAGATACAGCCTGGTGACAGACGGACGGACGGACGGACGGACGGACAGCGGAGTCTTAGTAATAGGGTCCCGTTTGGAACCCTTCGGGTACGGAACCCTAAAAACAGGACTTTTTCTTTCTTACCGGTCGGTATGCGAATGTTGTCAAAGTACGCGAAAACAAGGCTATGAAATCTGTGTCTGACAGTCAAGTCCACATATATTACGCGACATAAACGAATATACGGTAGGACACCAAGCTGCCTGAGAGCTATCGGCCGATCACCCTATTGTGCACCATCTCAAAGGTGTTTGAGAAGCTCTTGTTAGCGAAGTTACTGCCCCACATCCAGCCGCGCCCGGAACAGTTCGGCTTCAGGCCCGAGCATTCTACGACGCTTCAGCTCACCAGAGTACTGAATGACATGACGGTCTGTTTGAACAATAAAGAATACACTGTCGCAGTACTTCTGGATATGGAGAAGGCGTTCGACAGAGTATGGCACGAGGGGTTGCTGTACAAGCTGTCGACGTCCCCTGCCCCAAGAAGAACGGTCAAGACAATCGCCTCTTTCCTGAAGAATCGCCGCTTCCGAGTGATGGTGGAAGACGCCGTCTCCGAGGAACATCCCGTCGCAGCCTGCGTCCCCCAGGGCTCTTGCCTGTCTCCCGCCTGCTACGCCCGATACACGGACGACATCCCCGTCGGGCCGGGTGCCCAGCTGGCACTCTTTGCAGACGACGCAGCCTACTATGCGTCGCGCCAAGCTGCGTCCACTTTTCGACTCCAGCCTCCCTCTGAGGGCGAAGCTCGGGATCTACAAGACCTATGTGAGATCCCGCCTCACCTACGCGGCTCCGGCATGGTACGCCCTGTGCTCGGAGACGAACAAACGGAGACTCCGAGCCCAAGAGAACCTCTCTCTGCGTACCATAGTCGGCGCCCCCCGCTACGTGAGGAACGCGACAATCCAGAGGGACCTAAGATGGGAAACCGTGGACCAGTTTGTCCAGAGGCTGGCGAAGGGCATGTTCGCGCGTGCGGATGCATCACACCTTCCGCACATCGCCGAACTGGCGCCGCACCACGCGCGCCCGCCCGACCGCCGCCGCCTGCCACGCGACCTGGTTGCCTAGCCGGCGATCACCCACTGCATACCAGCGCCACAAGAAGACCACCGCCCGCAGGGGCCATCCGATGACCTGTCCACAGGAGTGGACAGAGGCGATTCTTCGGGAAGAAGTCCGTCGACCTGACCCCGACTCCCCACGCCCTAGAAGGGGTGCGTGAGATGACTATGGAGAGAGAATATACGGTACTTATACAGAATTCATCTTATGACAAAGACCTTAAACACCGCTGATAAGTCACAGTAAAGCAATAATACTAAATTTTTATAATGTCGTTTTTTGTCATTGTCGTCGTAAGTTTTTAAGTTGGCGAATCATGTGTGGTGTTTACATTCTTTGTTTGCATTTTCACTTAAATGCCATATATTCGTATTGTATTAAGCTCACTTTTCACTGTGGGATATAATATGTACCTAGGTTATTACATTATATCCCATAGTGAAAAGTCAGCGTTTATTATATTATTGATTATCGGAAGCCAGATTTCGTGTCTCGTAATTTCCGATAACGATCTGTCATCTTGTAGTCGATTTAATTATTTGTTGGCTTCTAAATGGTTGACTCTGCTTAACGCAACATATATTTGTCCTTTAGCATTTTTTTGCTAAGGTCAATCACAGCTCTTTCCAGGGTTCATAAACTACAGGGTACATCCTGTAGACCCTGTAGTTTATGAACTGTTACCGCCCAGCTTAATATAAGTGTCAACATACGATGTTTCACATCTCCAACACGCTTTGTTGCCTGAAACATACTTAGTACTTGATGGTGGTATGGGTGTGCAACCGTTTCTGTCTTTTAGCCTCAAACCAATAGTTTCATCATCATCTTGTAGGTACAAAGACATTCGCATCCAGAGAGGGGAGGAGGAAATAGGGCTTGAACATATTGTCGGTTTTTTATGTTTTAACTTGGCGATTATATTGGTAAAAGTAGGGTTGCACTGGCTACACGTCAGCACGCCATTTTGGTAGTGGAACTGTATTGCGGTAGGTATCCTGCCTCATCTGGCTTGACATAAAGAAGTAGCTCTTCGTTGGGCCTTGAAATCGAAGATCATTGTGTACACCGGGTGTAGCCTTTTGGCATTGTCTTCCGTGAGCCCCTCCCACGCGAAATGGTCAATACCATAACCATACCTGCACGTCTTTGGGCCTCAAGAACTGGCCGCCTTGTTTCCGTTTTCCGTTCTTTAGTTCGCAGTATAATATACGTTTTGTAACTCCTCTGGCATCCGTCACACGTGGTCACACCAATGCAGTTGACGCCTCATCACCTCATCGGATAAGCTTCAATCCCGCCAATGTTAGAACGACGTAATATTTCTGTATTCCTGATACGGTCAGACCACTTGACGTTCAAAATGTTTCGAAGTCTCCTTAGATGGAATCTGTCTAATGCGCGGATACGTTTACAGTATGGACACCAGGTCTCGGCAGAGTAGAGAATGTTCGGAGTAAAACTTTGCGCTCCAATCTTCTAAAAGCTGCAGCAGCATCGCCAATTCATCCGTTCAATTCTGGATTAAGATCGCATTTCGCCAATCCTCCGCTGAGTCTACCAGATCTATCGGATCAACTATGCGAATCAACAGAAGAATTTCAGGAATTAAAAATAGAATTCTTATATTAGAGACGCAACTAGAAAGTGCACATATTGAAATTGACTCATTGTCGACAGAGAACAATTTATTAAAAAACAACTACTAGATCGTCAGAAGAAAACCAATTTGCTGAAAAGGATTTGTTCTGAAACGCCTACCAAATATAGAACCCCAAGATCAAGCCACAGGAAAAGAAAACTCACACCGAAACGCCTTATAATTGGTAATACATGGACACCAGGTGGACGAGACTACGAGGAACAACAAAAATGTGAAGATGGAACAGATTTTACAGATCATCCACAAAACCTCTCAGAACCAGCAAAAATAGAAGAAATAGACCTAAAAACCAAACAACATGAAGAACAAAAATCGAGACAAGAGTATGAAATTAAACCTAATCAAGATGAAAACCTAAATTTAAAACGAAGTGATAACCTAAAAAGTACAGAAACCCCAAGGACCAATGGGAAGCACAGGGTTATGCTGTTTGCAGATGAAAGAGGACATGGTATCAGAGAATCTATTCAAGATCTTCTGGGACAGGATTTCACCGTTACATCACTGATAAAGACAAATGCAACATCCGATCAGGTGGTATCTTCCTGTTTGGAGATATGTAGGGACTATACCGAAGAAGATTATGTAGTATTTCTTCTAGGTACAAATGACAAAAACCCTATCAAAATGCAGTCGCATCTGTACCACATCATGAGTTTATTAAGGACAAATGTTTTACTTGGTACAATCTGTTGGACTAGGTTTCTTAATGAGAAAATGATGAACAAAATGTTCAAATTCTTGTGCACCCAATTTGACCATGCGACCTTTGCAGACTTAACACAACAAGAAAACAATGTAGGTGGTATGACTAGAATCCCTAGACGATTAACTATAAGTAGACAGATTTTAAGGGAAATATTGCGTATAACTAATAATACAAATCATAGGAGCTTTTTAATAAAATCTAAACAGAACAAACAAAGTGTCACACCACATCTACATGCGGGGAACATACCAATTAGTAGCCCAATATACAACAATAATTCCTGCTCCCACCAGCCAGCCATTTTGCAAAAGGGCACCATTCCTTACTTCTTCCAGAGAAACACTCAGAAGAAAGCCGTTGTAGATCACAAAATAGTAATCACACAATCAGATCTACCCAAAATGGGCACCATTCCATATTATTTTACAAATAAGACGAAAGCCAGCCTCACACCAAATAACACACAGTTTTTTCGTTCCTAACATCGAGAAATCAGATAAATGTATAGGTATACCCTCTACAAGTACCCTTTCCACTGATAGAAAAGCTAGTAATATGGCAAAAATTAACATTTTTCATCAAAATGTGTGTGGAATCACCAAAAAAAAGGATGAATTAGAGATGTACATAGATAGTTTTCAAGAACATTGTCATTACATCGGTATTACTGAACATTTTCTAAACGAACACAAGGCATCATTATTTCAAATAGAAAATTATAAGATGGCTGCTTATAATACTAGAGTATCAATGAAACGGGGTGGTTCACTTATTTTAGGACATGCGCAAAAAGGTTATGACGAAATAGCAATTTGTAAGAAACTGTGTAAAGATAAGTGTTTCGAGGTATGTGGTATCAGAGATAAAGATACAAATTTGTGTATTATCTGTTGCTATCGAAATCCGGACTATGACACGTATGATGAGTTCATGGTGTGCCTAGAAAAGCTATTAGAGCATCATTTCACAAAAACCTGTATAATTTGTGGGGATTTCAACATGGACACCCTTAGTGATAATAATAGACTCAACAAATTTTTGGCCATGTTGAAATGCTACAATTTTAGATATTTGATAGATACACCAACCTTTATCAGAAATGATGCTCGCGCATCATGCCTCGACAACTTTCTGACAAATGTGCCGGAAGAGTATTGAAGGTACGGATGAGGATCATAACGGTATTTCAGATGGTCATGCAGCAATCTTTTGTAACCTTAAACTGCCGAATCTAAGTTTAGCACACAAGGAAAACCATACTCTCCTAATAGAACGCAGACAGTATTCAGAAAGCAGTAATGAACGGTTTAGATCCGAAGTTATAAGAGGAAACCTAAATGACAAAGGAATAAATGGTTTTATTTCAAGTTTTGGTAAAATTTTCCATAGTTGCTTTGTAAAAAAGAAGAAAAAAATAGCGTTAGGAAAGTCAGGCAAAATTAAATGGCTTACACCAGGCCTAAAAGTCTCAAGTAAAATGAAGAGGGTTTTAGCCAATACGAATAGCTGTAACGAGAGTATCAAGCATTACCGCAGTGAGTATATTAGGATATACAGGAGAGTACTAACACAAGCCAAAAAGCTTGCAGTTCGGTCGGAACTAAATAAAGCAAAATGCTCTACCAAAGCCTTGTGGAAAGTAGTGAACAAACACAGAAATAAGAAAAGGATCTCGGTTACAGAAAAGTTATTGCTAAAAGTAAATAAAAAAATAATTCACAAACCAATCGAAATAGTAGACGTCTTCGCAGACCAATTTGAGGTTAAATCCGTAGGAATTATAAACGGCTCTCAGCAAGCAGTAGATCTGCTAAAAATTAACTGTCCGAGAGTCACAGGCGAGATGGACTTTAGACAGACGTGTATGACTGAAATCAAAAAGATAGTCCAACTTTTTGAAAGCAAGCCATCATGCGGTTACGATGACATGCCAATCACAGTTATCAAAAACAACATTGATATTTTAGCAGAGCCACTCACAATTTTCTTTAATAACTGTTTAAATATGGCAATTTTCCCAGATCAATTTAAGATCGCCCGTGTATTGCCAGTTCATAAAAAAGGAACAAAAGAAAATCCGTCCCACTACAGACCTATTTCATTATTGCCAGTCATATCGAAGATATTTTAGAAAATTATCAAGGCAAGATTTCTAGCGCACTTGGTAATTTATAAAATACTTAGTGACAGACAGTTCGGTTATCGGAGAGGTTTGGGTACATCTGATGCTGTTGATACATTGGTAGATGACGTTGTAGGTAAACTAGACGAGAAAATGAAAGTTGCTGCACTTTTTCTAGACTTGAGCTCGGCGTTTGATTTTGTTGACCATGACATTTTAATAGATAAGCTGGAACATTATGGTGTAAGAGGGAAATGCCTGAATTTAATGAAATCTTAACTTCAAAATAGGAAGCAGTTTGTTGAACTGTGCTCGACTGATAGTGGATGTCAAATGATACACAGGTCCAGATTAGTTCATTTGACTAGAGGAGTGCCGCAGGGTTCTATTTTGGGTCCAATCTTCTTTATTGTTTTCACTAACGACCTGTTTGAGTATATTGGTAGGGAAATACCTGATAGTCAACTTGTAGTTTATGCGGATGACACAAATGCTGTCGTTTCAGACAAGGATATACTATCACTCGAATCTAAAGTTAATGTTATTCTAAAACTGTTTGATTCTTGGTTTACCAACAATAACCTGAAAATCAACACCACTAAAACTAATCTACTCTTATTCAAGACCACCGCACGAAATAATGATAAAATAAAGGCTACCCTAAACGGGGACGCAGTGGCGACAGTCAATGTAGTTAGGTTTTTGGGTGTTAATATTGATGCCTCTCTCAACTGGAAGCCCGAACTTACTGTCCCGGAAGGTAGTATTGGCTCAGCGTGCTATGCCCTGAGAAGTCTTAGGGACGTAGTAACTGAAGGACACCTGAAAATGGTTTATTATGCTCTGGTTGAGTCCAAGTTGCGCTATAGCATCAAGTTGTGGGGAAATAGCTATGAATATAATATTTTAAAAGCATTCGTGTTACAAAAAAGGGCAATCCGCACGATAGCTCGTATCCAACAGACGGAATCGTGCAGGCCGCACTTCATCAGGTTGGGTATACTGACAGTTCCGGCGCTTTACTTGTTTGTGCTGATGGATGTTCTAGTTAAGAATATTCACAAAATAGAAAACCAGGAACAGAGACATAAACGAGAGAATTCGCGTAGAAAGGACTTCCCGATAGTATCTGCACCTAGGTTAGAAGTAGCAAGACATTCAGCGGGTTATCAGTCACTCAGGTTATTTAACCAGCTCCCGACAGAGCTTAAGCTCATGGTTACGCACAGCAGTTTTAAGGACAAGCTAAGAACATTCTTATTGGAAATGAGTCCATACAGTATTGACGAATTCTGCAATCAATCAAAATAACATTATACAATTTTTATTTATGACATGATATTTTATTCCTTGTATTTATGAATTTATTTATTTATTGTGACATGCGCATGATTAATTTTAGTTTTGAAGTTTAATTAGACGTACTTCACTTATGATTACTAATAACTGTTATGCCAGGTATGTGTTTTGTATTTGTATTGAATAATTTATTTTGACATGTCAAAGTATTTTGTTTGTCTACCTATCATTTAATTTAATTTCAATTAAGTTATATTTTATTATATTTCTGGCTTATAATGATTTCACTTGTATAGAATTGTTATACCATTTAAATTTCAGACACAATTGTACTATTGTTCATGAATAAATACTATTGAACTATTTTTTATTTATTTATTTATTTATTTATTTATTTATTTATTTAGAAGACCAACAAATGATACACTTGTAACATACATCTAGACTTAAAATAGAATACTAGACAAAGTGTTCACTTAATTATAGGTACTTACAGCTATCTTTATAACGAGGAGACATTGAAAGAACATATCTAAACTAAACTAAATTAAACTTTTTTACATAAGTTTAGGTAGGTACTAATAACATTAGTAAACATTATAAATTGAAACAAAAAATTTAAAATTTTATGTATAAATAAAAAACTTACAAGTGAAAATTAAGTGGTGTTAATATGCTTTTTCAAGTTTTGTTTGAAGGACCTCAACGCATCGTGAAATATGTAAAATTCGCTTTTAGGTAGTGCATTATAGATTTGTTTCATTCTAAACAAGGGTGAGTTACTGCCAAGGTTGGACTTGCAAGGACGCTGCCTAAATAACTTGAATACGTTGGATCTGGGCAATCTATTGGGGACAGTTATTTCAATTCTACTTAATAGTTGAGGGCAGTTGATTCTGTTCCTAAGAATACCATGCAAAAACGTAAGATCCAATAGTTTTCTCCTATTCGTGAGCGACATGATACCATAATGTTTTAATCGAGCCTCATATGAACTTAAATAACGAGCCCGTCCATCGCCATATGCAAGGTGATAAAGAAATTTTTTCTGCACTCTTTCGATTCGATCTTTGTGGACCTGATAAAAAGGGTACCAGACCTGAGAGCAATATTCCAGGTTGCATCTTACCAGAGCGTTAAAAAGAGCAATTTTACTTTGTGTATGTCTAAAGGGCTTTGAGTTTCTGAGCATGAACCCTAACATTTTAGAGGCTTTGGAAATAATAATATCTACGTGTTTAATAAAGGTTAGTTTGCTGTCAATATGAACTCCCAGATCCCGTATCAAATCAACTTTCTTTAAATCAGTGTCACCAACTCTGTACTGCGTTGGAATTACATTTTTGTTGCGAGTAAAAGATATCTGATAGCACTTATCTGCACTAAGTTTCATTCTATTATGAACACACCATTCATTCAGTCTATCAACGTCGTCCTGCAATTGCTGGGCCTCGTGAGTATTCGAAACTGTTTTGATAATCTTGAGATCGTCCGCAAACATAAAAGGTTCGGAATAGGCAAAACAATCGACAATGTTATTTATGAAAAGCAGGAAAAATAGTGGTCCAAGATGGGATCCCTGAGGAACTCCTGATGTGCACTCAAATGTTGCGGACTGATCCCCATTAACAACTACGTGAGAGTATCGACCGTGTAAATATGACGAAGCCCACTTAAGAACAGATCCTGACATGCCAAATAGAGCAATTTTTTCCAAAAGTAAACTGTGGTCGACCCTATCAAACGCCTTGCTGAAGTCCGTGTAGACTACGTCTACCTGAGTTCGCGCATCCACAGACTCAGCAAGACTGTCAACAAATGAAACAAGATTTGTATTAGTGGAACGTCCGCGCAGGAAGCCATGTTGTTTTTCAGATAGCTGGTGGTAAACAAGATTGTTAAACTCTGGGTACACAAGAACCTCGAACAGCTTAGCAAAGACTGAAAGCAGTGTAATCGGTCTGAATTCTGTGATATCCTTGCTCACACCTTCTTTAGGTATCGGAATGATCTTTCCAATTTTCCAGTATGTTGGAAATATACCAGATTGAAGTGATTTGTTAAAAATCATAGTTAGTGGCTTTGACATAGGTTCGGCACATAGTTTAATAAAGATAGGGGGAAGATCATCAGCACCCGCACCCTTATGCACATCAAGTCTTTTTAGTTTCTGATAAACCATAGACTCGCTTATATTCATTCTGCTTAGAGACCAAGAACAACTTGAACGTGATTCCATTTCGGCAAGTTCATCATCAGCTACCCTGCAACCCGTTCCAGGCCCATATGTTGAGGAAAAATGTTTCGCGAAAAGATCACAGATCTCCTGACTGCCACATCCAATCTCAGAATTCAAGTGCATCGAAGACGGTAGATGACTTCTGTTCTGGCGTTTTTGCTTTAAGTATGCCCAAAAGTATTTGGGATCCTTACACAAACTAGACTCGACCCTTTCAATGTATTTTGAATAACACTCATTAGTTAAATTTTTGCACCTTTTACTCAACATATCTAAAGCCAATTTGTCCATAGGATTTTTGTATTGTTTCACCTTTATTCTTACTTTGTACTTTTCTTTGAGAAGTCTAATTAGACCGCACGAGAACCAAGGTGGGTGAGTTGTTTTGCGTTTACTGGTCAGGGGTACGTTTTTTTTAATAGTAATCCTTAGAATTTCATAAAATTTATCGACCATTTCGTTGACATTTGAACAATATTTGAAGCCTTCGGCCCAATTTACACTATTCAGATCGTTTAAAATCGCACAGTAGTCCGCCTTATAATAATTTAATCTCTTTTGTGTAGTGGCCGGCAAGGTAGTCTCACTAGTAAGGCGAACTTCAAATTCTAAGGGGGGATGCTGAGGATCCACAGTGCTGAGGCTATCGTCAGATAAATTAACCAAAATTTTGCCAATATTGGAAAGAACAAGATCTAGGACTTTGTTATTATTGTTTGTAACACTGTTGAACTGATGTAAGTCGTAAAAGAGCCATAAATTCTGTCAAACTAGTATACAAATGACCCGAGCCCGAAGGAATAAGGACAGAACTGTCATCGACGCCACTAGACCAATCGAAACTGGATAGGTTAAAGTCACCCAGAATTAAACAATCGCATGAGTCAGAGGAGTCAAGAATAAGTGTACCAGCATTCTCTAGAAACTGTTTATAATCGTCGCGTTTAATAGGTGGGGAAACATAAACTACGCAGATACATATTTTTTTAGATACTTTTCCATCTTTGTGATCAAGAATAACCCATAGATCTTCAATACTGTTGCCGTTATGTTGACAAATTTTATACGAACTGAATTTGGTTTTAATGGCAATCAGTACTCCACCTCCTGTTTTTTTGGATCCGCGTCGGTCAATATCTCTATCACATCGATAAACGTTGTAACGATCATCAAACAATTCTCTATCCGTAACACCACCCTGAATCCATGACTCAGTTAGTACAATTATATCATAGTTATTGCATAAAACACTTTTAGAAAAGTTCAGGGTTTTAGTGTTTAGGCCTCTGACATTTTGGTAGTAACAATTTAACATACTGAATTCTGATGATATAAAATATAGACTCATGCTATAACAGTGACAACCTAAATCTAAATCATATTAAAAGATTCCTTATCCCTAATGTAGAATATTTTAGAAGATTCGGATTTTCGCATGAAGACACGACCTCCCTTGATCCAAACAAATTTGAATTGTTTTACCTTCGCTGTCTGCCTGGCTAGGATATGCAGTTCTCGGTTGCGAGGAGACAGGTGTTCGGAAACAAAGATATCTTTTTTATCTCCCGCCAAACCAATATGTTTTGAACAGAGTTTGTCGGAGGAATTGGCGTTGTTAAATTTCTTCACCGCGGCGAGGAGAGTATCTCGTTGCAAGGGAGAGCTCAGCTTAACCACTATATTACGCGGGCGAGCACTATCAGGTTTGGACTTCGCGGTCCTAGTGCACAGCTGAATATCGTGTTCCTTCAGACTACATGAGACTATTTGGGCAAGTTGTTGAACTACTGAGACCAAATTCTCTGAACGATATTCAGGAACTCCCTGAATCTCAATGTTAGAAGCTCGAGCGTGCAATTCCATTTCATCAACTTTGTTGCTCAGGTCTTTCAAGGAAGCGCGGAGCTCTTCATTGTCTTTCTGGATGGTACGTATTTCTTGTGTCTTTACAGATGCATCGGCGCGAAAATCTTCGTACTGTTGATTAATAAAATCCATAGATTCTCTCATCGAAGCAATCTCCGCTTTAACAGCGCCAAACTCAGTTTTAAGAAGCTTCCATTCGGTATTCATAGTCTGCTTGATCACCTCGGCGATATCATTACTCAAAAAACTGCGCAGCTCAGACTGGATGATATCTCTGATATCTTTCTGTGTCAGGGTTTCGTTTTCAGCTTCCCGGACATAAACAAGTGAGCTATCATCCAATACTGTAGACCTTGATTTTGTGTTGACCCAGGAAGATGACGGCGGAGATTTAGCCTCATGATTAGTGCCTGGATTGCGAACCGGAGTATGGTCACCTTTCTCCCTTCTGGTAACAATGCAGCATGAGCGGCACAGCCAATCCGCCATCGTAATTTTTTTATGGAAATCGGACTTTGTCATACGTAGGCACTTATAGTGATATATTTTTCGACATTTTGTGCAGCCAATATTATCATCATTACGTGTAGACAAGTTGCATGCAGCACATAGGGTCATTTTGTATGTAAAAAAAATAATATTGCGAGGATTGAAACGCAATGACCACTTTACTACACTGCGAGCCGCGAGCCCGAAGCGTTCGTACTGCTATAGCGAGGATCGGAACGTTGAATTCCACCTTACTACACTGCGAGCCGAACTGACCGGTATCGGTAGGTAAATGTCAATTTATAATTTCAGGACTAAATTACACAAAAAGTACACCAGTTCCTAAAGCACCAATAACTGAGTCACTTAATTGGAAATTAAACTTTGTTTTTTGCTAGGTTCCAAGTCCAATACACATTAGTTTGTTGAAATAACTTTAGATTTTAGACAGATGATTTTGTAAACAATGTTTCTTCGTTGGCGGTACGTTCCGTTCAGTCTACTATTGAACTATTGGAACTGTTATACCCCACTTCAGTTACCCTTCTGGCCTACGCTACTTTAATTCCGTCTCTCCATCAAATTTGCTTCTAGACCAACCTTCTTATATCAATTAACGCCAGTCTACGTCGGTGACTCCAAGAGTTAATTAATAACTTTCCCTTTAAAACATTTCATTGTTTTAAAATACTTTATTATATCATATCGTGTTAATTTCAAAATAATAATAAATAATAAGTTTTGTTATTTTTAAAAAACCTTCTGACCCAGCACATCATAACATTTGGTGGCAGCGTAAAGGTATTTTAAAAAGTGATAATTGATACCTGGTGAAACGTCTCCGTTTAAACACTGTTTTCTCCGTTTAACTCTGTTTTAAGAAGTGTTGACCGTGCAAAGTGTTGTGCCTCGTGGCTCAACTCTGTTTTACTCTGTGTTTCGTCTCCGTATCTAAACTTTATCTAGGTTGGGGTTGCAAACCCTTGAGCTCATAAAAATCGTGTCTCCGTTTCATCACTGCGTCGAACTTAGGGTAGGTAGTGAATCCTTGAGCTCTTCGTTGCCCCGACTCCGCCTCTTTATTGTACCGAGTTTGGGTTAGTTAACCCTTGAACTTGTCACCCTGACTCCGTTTTTCCACTGCGATAGACCTTGGGAAGGTTTATCTCCACCTTGTTGTAGAACTTGCAAACCGCAAAGGTTTACCTTCACTGCAAATCGCCTTGGGCGAGCTGTATCTATAAATTCATGGCGTCTCGATTTTCGAGAAGAACCATGATAAACAAGTATTGTCATTGCTTACATGTACCTAAGTGTTTTGACTTATAACTTTTGTGAACGTGACAATCGTATCCAGTTGTAAGTGCAGTGATTATTTTATTACGTTGAGTTCTAACTTTTAATCGCCCACCGTGTTGGTCGATATTATTGTTCGTGCATTAATTAACTGTGTCTTATTCTTACGTTTAGGATACTTTGTTATGACTGAAGATAAGAATACGAGCGAGTCGCTTCCTCTGAATAATACAAGCGAGTCGCATCTTCTGATGAATAATCCAAGTATGAGTAAATCCACCGTGCTTACAATATCGTCAGATGAATTAAACATTTTAATCAAATTTGTGCCTAAATTCGATGGCATTAGGGAAAAACTTAACGCTTTCCTAAATAATTGTACATACCCTATAAAATTAGCATCTTTATTGAAGCAAGATGTGCTGTTTAGATACATATTCTTAGTCAGATAGAAGGGCGCGCCGAAGCCGCGTCCTCTATTAAAGAGTTCGAAAACTGGCATTAAAACAGTTTTTAAAAGCCCAGTTCAGTGAACGTAAACACTAAGCTCACTTATTGTCATATTTACAGGATTTCCGACAAAATAATACGACTGTCAGCCAATTCGCTCTGCATTTACAGTCTTGTCTGGCTCAGTTGTTGACTGAAATCAAAATGAGCATTCCCACTAAAAATAAAGGCGAAATGGCTGGCCGGCTCGCAGCAACGCAATACCTTGCCATGTATATATTGTTATAGGATTAAAACCTAAGCTTTCTATGGTTGTAAGATGTCAATATACGGAAACTCTGAATGAAGCTATTAATCTAGCTATTTTCGAAGAGAAGCTACTTCAAAGGACTTTCAATAGGGGTCATGCCTCAAATTGTTCCTACACTCAGAGTCGTTCATCGTGGCAGAAAAAGAAAGAGGATCATTATAAACCACAAGTCCATGCTATGTCCACTTCCACTGCGTCCCCACAAAGAGCATCCTCTTCGAAGAATTATGATCCCCAAAATCTTTCTTGCAAATATTGCAAATCGATTTTGATTGACCAATGTATAAAGTTAGCTCATAATAAGAAGAATGAAAACCCTTCTACTAAGTGTCCAAGTCCAAACCATTATACCGGTGAAGAAACTACCGAAAACGCATCATGTCAAGATGACGACGGCATCGATCATTCAAACGATTGTATTGACGATGATAATTGCAATTGCGATTTAAACTAAAACCGGTCCTGAGTAGACGTTGCATGGGATCAGCAAATATACAAGCCAGCGTCCTAAACTTTAAAAATACTGCGTCAAACACTGAGTCCAACACTGCGTCCAACACTGAGTCCAACACTGCTTCCAATACTGCGTCACACACTGAGTCCAACACTGCGTCTAACACTGCGTCAAATACTAAGTCCAACACTGCGTCACACTCTGAGTCTCACACTGAGTACAACACTACGTCCAACGCTGAGTCCCACATTGAGTCCAACACTACGTCCAACACTGAGTCCCATATCAAGTCCAATAATAAGTAACACATTAAATCCAACACTGCGTCAAACTCTGCGTCCCACACCAAGACCACTGATTCAAACATCTTTGAGATTTCGTCTAACACGTCGAAAAGATACTTAACTCACGTCTCGTTGAAAACAAAACTATCCAAACCAATTTTTTTTTTGGCTGATATATGTAGATAGACTAAATGCCAGATATACCGAAAGAAGTGATCAATTTCAAAAGCGTTGACAATGTTGAATCATTGACAGCGTTAGGTCACTTTCAATAAGAAATGTTCCCTGACGTCAACTATATAATTTCACACACATTTCATGTTGTGGATGATGTGTTTCTACCTTATGATGGTATTGTGGGTAACGACCTCTTCGAATACTATGAATGTAGTATCGACTATATTGGTAGCACTCTAAATTTCAAAACCATCATCTTGCAAATGAAATTCAATGATCCCGTCTATACTATACCCCTGAGATTGTGATTGAATGTCTCATTTTTGATCCTGCACTAAAAGAGCGGCTGATACTTGATCAACACCCTTCCGAAAACTGACTCATTGCAAACAGATCAAGAGTAAAAAAAAAATCACTCATAAAATTAAAACGTCTACTAATGTTCCCAACCATACAAAAACCTGTAGAGTTCCGGAATTCCATAATAAATAAGTAGAAACCCAAATTAATAAAGTGTTGAGTGAAGTTATCATTAAACCTTCAATTTCCCCTTGGTCCTCGCCTATTTGGGTATTCCCAAAGAAACTCGACGCCTCTGGACAACGCAACTTTTTGTTAACTTAAAAAAAAAGCTTCTGACGCAGCGTGTTATAACGCATGCTCCCGAAATATTTGAGTCTGCACCGAGCTTTATATCGAGGGACATATTGTTGACTACTTCAGTCCATCGCCGTAACTTCTGTCTTGCCGACACTGATTTTGAGTCCATATTTGCGACACACCTCGTGGTACGTCATGATCGACTGTTGCAGTCCCTCCACAGAGTCTGACACAAAGTAAAGATGAGACGTACCTGATCTTTCTAATCGTATCATAGGATGTCTTATTGCGTGCTTTCAATCAATCGGGCAAGGTTGAATAACTTTTTATCTGTTCTAAAGCGGATGATATACCAGATGCTGATTCGTTAATCGATTATTTACGACTGCCGAAAAGTATAGAGAGAGCAAATAAAGTCGGTGCCAATATGTAATCTTGCTTCGGTCCACAGGTGAAGAAATCTGAATTGGTCACCATTATAGCTGACACAATACTTCATAATGTCGTGCAGTAGTTGTATACTACGTACAAATTTTTCATGGTATCCCAACTTACTCAGCATCATCCAGAGAGCTTCACAATAAAAAGCCTTCCCTAGGTTAATGCAGAGAAACAGAGGTTGTCTTTGTTCCAGACTTTTCTCCTGAAGTTGGCGCACAGGAAGATAGCTTCACAAGTGCCTCTCTCCGGGCGGCAGCCAAACTGGTTTTCTGGCAAGTAGGATTTTAGAAACAGGGATGAGGCTGTATCCCCAGCAGAAGATAATACAGAGATTCCTCGGTAAACATAACCGTCGCATCGGTCGCCCTTGTGCTTGTGTAGGGCTCAGATACGCGAAGCAATGAAGACATCTGGGATGCTATCTTCGTTCCACATCTGGGCCCCGATGCTTCTAACCACAAGCTTCACATAAGCCTATCGCAGGCTCGGAAGTCACGTTTATCGAGTAGGGAGAGAGAGAGATGAGGCTTGTGTGAGGCTTGTGCTTAGTAGCATAGAGGGTCTGTACAAATTGCTTCCAGAGTATGCTATGAAGCTCTTCATTTCCATATTTAAGTCCGGTCAATATTATTTTATTTTGCTGGTGTATACCGTTGATCACTTCACTAAGGGTTGGCGGTTCTTCCAGCTCAGGCATTTCATTTATATTTACATTACATCAAGGCTCGGCGTAGCCCGGATATGCTCTAGATCTGCTGAACGATATACGCTGAGTAAGTTGTTGAAGTGTTCAGCAAAGCGTTGAAGAACCTCGCCCTTTGATGTCAGTCTCTACGTGCTAAAGAGTGATCGTAAAGACTCATTGACATGTTCAGTAGATGTTCCATGAGCTTCCGGACTTCATTGTAAAATTAGCCAATTTGTGTACCGTTAGCAAGCATTCGAATATGGCGTGCTGTGTCTTTCTAACATTTGTCCTTGGTCTCTCGTGTGAGTTTCCACTGTTCCCGGGTACCAATTTTTATTTTCTCTTGGATAGGTCTTGGATAGGATTTGTACTTGAGGTAGGTATTGTTGACGTACGAGAGTGTAGTGATAAGGTGCCAGTGCTTAGACCTTAGATGTTTCCATGTCGTTTTGTACTTGGCTGGCAATCCGAAGCAGGTGTTAGTAATGGCCACCTCATATTGAGCACACAAGCTTAACAGGAGATTTCCGTTGCTGTGCATGGTGACTATGCCGTGTCTTCCAAATATCTTGGGCCACGCTTTATGGATCTCATCCAACGCGTGCGTTAAAATCGCCAAGGATGAACACCTGCTCTCGGGCAACGATAGCAATTCTCCGCTCCGGGCATCGATAGCAATTCTCCGCTCCGGGCATAGGTTGGTGTCACGGACGAGTAAAGTGTATATTTCACCGGAAGATAGTCAAAACCGTTAGTTGATAAACTAGCGCGGTAGTTGATCAACTATCGACAGATAGTAGACCAGACCGACAGGATTTAGAATTTACGTTTCTTTTGTTCTTACATGTCAACCTAACACGAAGGCTATTCGGGGGCTTCGCTGCGCTCGCCCCCTCTAGTCTTCGCCTAAGCTACCGCAGTGTTTGCCCTGGTATTTCGTTTGCTTTTCTACATCCCATTTGGGTTAGGATAAACATTTGTTTGGGGCACCTTTCCTAGCCCCCTCCACGGCTCGGCGTGGAAAGCAGCGTTCTCCTGAATAGGGCTGCTTCGTCACACAGAGTGCTGCCGATTCCACGCAGTTATCCCTTATTCTACGCAGAAGCGACCAGTCTCTCTGAGCCACCTGTGTCAAGATTAACCAAAGCCCGGCTTACATCGAAACCGAACCTCTCTGCCTCTCATTGCCGCCACAGGGCTTAATGTTAGTCGGAGTCCATTATATGCTGAAACAGTCAAATGCGCAGGATATATTTTGGTGCCTAAACGGGCAGGCTTACGCAGATGCACCCTATCATCCTCGCCCTCATTGGAACATTGGAACAAAGAATTGATACGATTGGAGGAGGATTTGGATGCAGTTTGTGACCGCCAGTTGCCTTGTCCCATACTGCCACCCTGGGCATCATACGTTGCCTTGCTACCTCGCCGTCTCCGCCAAGCCACTGTCGCATCTATCGCACTATCAGCAGTCGGGTTGCCTTTGCCACCGAGCAATTCTTCAGGAATTACGCGTGAGGATCCCACCTCCTTCCGGTCTGTAACCTGTCCACCCAACGGTATTCCAGATCCGTTGTCTCTTCCGCCAGCATTGCCGTACCAAAAACCGCCTTCTAAGCCTCTGCTGCCGCTAAGGTATTCATCTGTAACCCTGGGCAAGGAGCCTGTTGATAGGTGGGAGGTATTTTATTTTTCTCGAGGTTTTCTAAGGGCAATGTTGATCACCCCCTATCCGATCCGATCCGCCACAGGGGGCGGGTTCCCTAGGGATGAGGCTTCCCCGAGAAATTTCAGCCATTACTGGGTTCTCAATAGGTCTAACTTAGTCTATTTAATGTAAAGTATCTATGTTCGTAATAGTCCGGGAAGTGCCTAGGCTATTTCGTGAGTTACTTGAGCGCGTCAGATTAAGATAGTGGAGAGATCTTACACCTTGTAACTCCACCAAATTCTCTCTTCCCATCTGGAGTTGCACCGTTAGCTTCGACGTACGCGAGCTCGCGTCAAGTACACAACAAATCTTAGTCGCTCTTGTGTTTTTTAATTATTTAATCTGTCTTTTTAAACATTTTAATCTTACAAAGTATACAGTATTATACGTTACTTAAATCTAGACACTATTGGTGAAGTTTTACAGTTGTGTGATATAGTGAAAATGGTGTTTAGCGCGATAATCTAAATAATTATTTCGCATAAATCTTGAAATCGCCGTGTCAGTTACCGGCTAATCGTCTGAATTCAAGGTCGACGGGTCTACGCCGGTCAACGATACACATCGTGCAACTCGCTCGGGCGCCCACCGGTCGCTGACCGAGCGTCTGTGTCACACACACATACAGGCACTAGCCTAGACAAACAACAACTGACGAGAGTGTTATTGCCTGTATCGAACTATTACCGGTACGAATATAATGAAGTGCACTGCCCGCGATTTACCTGTAGACTCCACTAGCCTACTGCAATGTCGTCCCTGCAATGCCTCATACCATTATGAGTGTCTGGGTATGAAGGCCGAGTACTACACAACTAACTTAATAAAGCTCCGGCTTAACTGGCATTGCCCGTCGTGCCTGAATGTCACCCGCCGGCCCAGAACAGACGGCACCCCCACCCGCAATCAATTTGAAGTACCAGAGTTCTTACTTGATGAAACAGCAGCTGACGTCACCAATATGTCTTGTAACGAAATAAAAAACTCTCCGTCCATAAACTTTGAGCAGTTCTCAACGTTACTCGACACGAAGCTTGATGGCATTAAGCGGTCATTAAGTATAGAAATTAATCAGGCATTTTTGAAATTGCACTCGGAGCTATCTAGTTTGACCGCCCGTCTTACAGCTGTTGAGTCCGAAAACGAAAAACTCAAATCACAGATGGAGGAAATGCAATGTATGCCGAGCTTACCCAACGAATCTGGGGAAGTGTCCGCGCTGCGAGAAGCGATGACCGAGCAAAATCAAAAATCTAAATCAAAAATCACTTATTTCCATAGGATGTTGTTACATCACTTAGATCCGTCATTACATTTTTTTGGGTGAGTTCACTAACACAATGGCGGAATCTGTGGAGAAGAGCTCACCGAAAAAACTCCACAGTCGTCGCATCTTTTGCGTTTCCTTTTTTAAATAAAATATTGTCAAATTACAAAATGAATGCTAATTATATATCGAAACAGCCTGTTACTCAAACAATCTATTCCCATGGACATCTGTCCTCTAAGTAATCAAATATCCTATAGTAACCTTTTTTATACAATTTCTGTTTTATTATTATTTTAAACTTGTCTAAAGGTAAGTTTTTAATATCAGTAGGGACCTTATTGTAATAGCGTATACAATTTCCTTTAAAAGGATTACTAATTTTATGTAGTCGGCTTACATAAGCAACCAACTTGTCTTTATTTCTAGTATTTAAATTGTGTATATCACTGTACTTCTGAAAATTAGTTATATTTCTTTTTACATACACAAGATTGTCATAGATATATTGAGACACAAATGTCAGAATATTGATTTCTTTAAACTTTTCCCTCAGTGACACTCTAGGCCCTAATCTATAAATTGCACGAACAGCCCGTTTCTGCAGAATAAATATACCATTAGCATTCGCAGCGTGATCCCACAATAAAATACCATAGGTCATTAGACTATGAAAGTAACTAAAGTAGACTAGTCTAGCGGTGTCTACGTCGGTAAGAGCCCTATTTTTTTTAACTGCAAACGCTGCTGAACTCAGTCTGTTCGACAATTTATTTATATGAGGATCCCATTGTAGTTTGGCGTCTAAAGTAATGCCCAAAAAGACAGTCGACTGCACAAGGTCCAATCTCTGTCCTTTTATAAATATGTCTGTAGTTACCGGGTTCACATTGGGTAACACGAATTTAATACATTTAGTTTTCTTTTCATTAAGTAATAAATTGTTAACAGTAAACCAGTTCACTATACTAGAGATAGCATTGTTTACCTCGTCATAATTTGATTGCTGTCTTTTAACTTTAAATATCAAAGAAGTATCATCGGCAAACAATACTAACCCATGTTTTGCTTTAACAAGGTAAGGTAAATCATTAATATATACTAAAAACAAGAAAGGACCAAGAATTGAACCTTGCGGTACGCCCATACTTATTGAAGACCCAGGTGATCTTTTCCCATTAACATCGACCATCTGAATCCTATCTGTTAGATATGACTCCAGAAGGCCAAGAGCCTGATCTTTTACACCATAATGGCGTAACTTCCTGACAAAAGTGTCATGATGGACGCAATCAAAAGCCTTGGATAGATCGCAGGAGACACCTATTGCATCCATTGCGCCTTCCCAGGCATCAAAAATGTTGTCGATTAGTTCAACACCAGCATCGGCTGTTGAACGACCCTTTGTGAAACCAAACTGAGCAATATGAATTAAATTATTGAGATAAAAATGACTTTGCAATTGAATAGGTATGAGTTTTTCAAATATTTTGCTAAGCGTTGGTAGTATCAATATGGGTCTAAAATTGGTGGGGTCTGATGTACTACCAGCTTTGAATAAAGGTATAACTTTAATTAGTTTCATCAAGTCAGGAAACACACCATTATCTATACATTGATTAAATATACAACAAAGGTGAGGTGCAATACAATCTACAATGGGACTAATAATTTTTACTGATAGACCATGGGCGTCAGCTGTCTTTTTCATTTCCAGGGATTTAAACGCTTTTACAATGTCTTCATTATTTACGTGCCTAAATTTAAAATCTGTTTTACATTCCTCAAAGTTTTGTTTAAGTATAGATTCAGCAGCAGCGGGAGATGAATTTAAAGACTTGGTTGTTGAAACTGGAATGTCCGTAAAGAAATTTTCGAAAGCTTTTGCTACTTCTAGGTCTGTACTTAGCAATTGATTATCTATCTTAAGCTTGAAGTTATTATGTGTAGCTTTGGCCTTTCCAGTCTCTCTGTTTATAATTTGCCAAGTCGTTTTCATTACATTGCTACTAGATTCAATTTTGTTTTTAATGAAATTAGATTTAGCTACGGCACAAACGCGTTTAAACATTTTTGAATAACTACGAACATAATCTAGAAAGGCCGTATTTTTGTTATATGATTTCTCTTCATAGAGTTCATATAATCTTCGTCTGCTCCTATGAATTCCAACTGTCGCCCAATCACTAAACAAAGCTTTGTTATTAACTTTTATAGTTTTTGATTTAAATACCGTATCATATTCATTTTTGACTAAGTTAAATACTGAGTTGTACAACAAATTTGGATCGTCACTGTATGGTAATTCCCATAGTTTATCTAAAATATTATTCCTGTAGTGTTCAAGCCGAGTGTCACTAACGGGCACACATGTAATATCCTCTTTTTGGTCCTTTTTTATTTTATTTATTTATTTATTTATTTATTTATTTATTTATTTATCTACACACACACATATCATTACAGGTGAGAAGCCTAATTCGATAGTGTAGTTATCCAAAGTACATAACATTATAATTATAAGTAGCTAACATAATTAATTCAATTATATTGATTTAATACTTAATGTGAACATCACAATCCATAACTTATAATGCATAATGCCACCCTTGTAAATTCAGTCAGAGCGCAGGAGAACATGTCTATTTCCTCCGCTATCATATTAAGAGTTCGGAGTGTGCGCGTGAACGGCGCTTTGCCTAGCAAGTGTGTGCGCGCGCGCGGCACGTGCAGCAACCCCGGGCGTCGGCGCCGATACACGTAGCCGTCCGGCAGACATAAACAGATTCTACGCAGGATGTCCGCTGCGTAGATTTTTCCACGTAGTAGTTTGAATAGGTAAGTGGCTAACGCCAAATCCCTCCTCACTCTTAGTTCGTTGTATCCAATCATGCCTAAGGTAAACAAGGTTGGGTACATTAATGGGTACAACGGATAGACCCCATACTGTTTTAAATATAAATATCTAATAAATTTATTCTGGATTCTCTCCAACATATCAATATATTTATTTTCGTATGGAGCCCAAATTACCGCGTTACATTCGAAATGGCTTCTCACCAACGCGTTATATAAAACTTTAATCGCTTTGATGTTTTCAAAATGTTGTACCCGTCTTAGTATAAAACCTAGGTTCCTGTACGCTTTTTTACAGCTTTTAATTATATGATCTTTAAATGTCAAATCAGTCCTAAGTGTGATTCTTGCAGTTTCCCAGCATCCTCTAAATTATTTATTGTAAGTGACAGTTTGAGGTCGTCTGCGAACAACAAACATTTAGAGTTCTGTACCACTTTAGGTAGATCATTAATCATTAAAATGAATTGTAGCGGTCCCAGATTACTCCCTTGGCTTACTCCTGATCTCGAAAAGTATGGATATACCATTGTATTCTACATACTGCTGCCTCTCACTCATAAAACTAACAAAGAATCTAAGTAGGTGAGGAGTGAAACCAAAGCCAGCAAGCTTCCTCAATAAAACGTCGTTGTCGACCAAATCGAAAGCCTTTTTGAAATCAAAGTACGCCGCATCAACTTGCAATCCGCTATCTACTGCTGGAACTATTTCCGTCATGTAGCTAAGGAGGTTGCTGGTGGTACTTCTCTCCGGGCGGAACCCATGTTGAGCCTCAGACAACTGCTGGCTGACCTGTGCAAATAGTGATTGGTGGATAGCTGCTTCTAATACTTTTGCTGGAGTTGATAGTACAGCTACAGGTCTGTACTCCTCCACATTCGATCCCGCTCGTCCCTTAGGGACAGGTACCACTCGTGTTGTCTTCCATCTGGCTGGGAATACGGCTTCGCTTAAACTCAGATTGTATATGTGAAGTAGAGGCTTAGCTAATACTAATCGACAATCTCTCACGACGTAAGGCGGGATGCCGTCTGGTCCTGCTGATTTCTTAGGTTTCATTTCTCGCAATGCGCGCTTAGTTTCACCCAAAGTCAGTCTATCCAGATGTACCCTCGCTGCCCCATTTTCGTCGCCAGCTTCTGCCACTGCTGCGTCCACATCCAAAACCGCTGAATTTGTGCTATATACAAAGTAAAAATATTTGGCATACTCTTTTACGCACTGTTCCCCGGTTAGAACTTCTCCCTGTTGCAAAATAGTTTGCGCATTACGTGTCCCTTGTTTAGATTTAATAAAGTTCCAGAAAGATTTTGGATCCTTTAGTACGTTCAGTTCTACTTTTCTTTGATACTGGTTTAGGTTAATCTTAATCAAACTATTAACTCTAGCCCTACATTGAGAAAAGCGATCATAATCCTCTCTTGACTTGATTTAAACTTTTTATGTAACCGTGCCTTTAGCCTTATATCCCGAATTAATTCGATAGTATACCACTCGGGATAACTGTACCTTGGGCTTGCTCTATCTCGCTTTTTTTGGGGAATGCAATCATCAAATATTGTATAAAGCTTTTCATAAAAAAAATTCAAACTCGATTCTAAGTCTAGGCTGTATATTTGATTCCAGTCTATAGTTTCAATCGATGAATATAGCCTGGGAAAATCCGCTTTATTAAAGTTCCAATCCGTCGAGCGAGTTCCGCCTGCCGCGGTCGCCGGCGCCGGGCCGTCGTCGTGTTGGAGCGTTGTCGCGGGCACGCACTCGACGTCGCTGCGCGAGCGCAGGCGCAGCGTGATCTCGAGCGGCGGATGGTACGCGTCAACCGGCAGTAGCGGCTGATCCGCCGCACACACGCACACCTCCGAGTTACCCGGTGTACTCAGCACCAAATCTAACGTCTTATCATTGCAATTTTTAACTCCGTTACTCTGACTGATTCCTCAGTATGTTAGCAAATATTCATAGTAATTAATTGTATTAGAAGAACAAGAACATAAATTAAAATCACCTATTATTAAAATTTCGCTATACCTATTACAAAGTTGTTCAATTAATTCAAACAATATCATGTACTCACAGTCTTTACTATTAGGCGGTATGTGTACTACACAAATCAACACCAAAAATCTATTACGTAGGTACGCCGCTGCGCATACGACTTCGAACACACGATCGTCTATTATGACGTCACTCGGGACAGGCACTCGACGCAGCTCGAATCGCGGTGTGGCCACTAAAAGTGCTCCGCCCTGTTTACGGCCGTCCGCTCGATCACAGCGCACGATGCTGTAACCAGGTGGGACTAATTCCGCGTCGTGAATGGAATCAATACATCCTGTCTCTGTTATAGTGAACAGATCGGCAGATGATGTTGCCACACTTGTATAAAAGGAGTCCAGTTTGGTTCGTAAACCTCTGACATGTTGGTAGTAGATTTCTAGGGGGGTATTATCCTTTTTGTGGTTTGTTGTTTGAGTTGCGAAACCAAATCCACTCACAATATTCAATGTTTACATCCCAAGCATTTTTATGGCTTAGTTTGTCGTATTGACTCTCGGGTACTCCGATGATAAATGACAAATAGTCCCGCGCTATTTTATGTTTGATTGCCTCGATTTTGATAGGAACACTATCTCCTAGTATGGATTGAACGTGTTTTTGTAACTTTTCAACGGTAACCTCTTTTTTTACTCGCCAGATATGCAAAAATTTCTGTTTTTCCATTCCTTGTATTTCTCCTGCACTACTGTTTCCTCCTCTTTTTACTTCTGAATTAGGAAATTTCCTTTGTTTCTTTTGAACCAATGTCCAATTATCCTCCTTTTTCTTCTCTATATTGACTTCTGTACTTAAATATTTTTCGTTTAACTCCAACGAATCCGATGTCACCTGTGGAACGCTTGCTTGTTTCGTGGCCGCAACCTTTTTCTTAGCCCTCATCGGAATGTTTATATTGGCTACACTCGCAAACGATGCTCTCGGTGGTTCTGGTGGCATTTTTGATGAAGCTTCCAGCTGTGCATTCCTCTTAATTAAATCTGCATTTTGTGCCCGTAACATCTCACCTTCGTCTGCTTTTTCTTGAAATACCCTCAAAGTATTTTTTAATTCACGCAACTCTGTAACTGCAGAATCTCTTCTCCAACTGTGTATAATATTTCTTCTGATTATCAAATCGTGATTCTATTTCCCGGCGGAACTCCCTCATCTCCTCCAACACTTTTTTATCGGTATCTACTATTGACTCATTCGTGTAGGTACGCTCTTCGTCGCCGCAGGCACCGCCGCCGCCTCCTCGTTCCTTGTTCACGTAGTCTAAGCGGCTCGGTGTGTAGGTTTCGTTCATCCCCATGTTTCGGATTGGTGTATTCGAATTATTGCCCGCCCTGGGAGCAAGGCGCACGCAGTCTGGACATATCCAACCGTCTTTTTCTGCCTGTGTAAGATTCTCGAACCGCTCCTTCGACATGGACAGACACTTGCAGTGATACAGCTTCTTGCACGATTCTTTACAACACTCCATGAATGAAACATCGTAAATATCACCCGTACACCCACTACACTTTGTCCCCATCACACTTGGCTAACGACCACTGTTGTTATCGTAGGTAATTTAATATTTCCGTATTATCCGTTTGACAACACGTCCGTCAGCTACGACGGTCTCGGACGGTCTTTTAATATAGAATATACCTATCTGACCAGAGTGATCAGAGGTTAATTTACTGATGACCGATTTGAAAATGGGCGTAATGTTAGTAAATATATTGTCAATGCAGGTAGCAGATGTTGCAGTAATTCTAGTAGGCTCCAAAAACAGATAGTTCATGTTGTGACATAAAAATAAAGATTTTAATCTAGTACAAATATTATTATCCTCTAACAGATTAACATTAAAATCACCACAAATTATAAAAAAATTATTTTTATCGCTGATTTTAATCAACACTTCATCCATTTTCTTTTCGAATAAATCAAAGGATGAATCTGGTGGTCTGTATACGCTCATTACAATAAGTTGTTCAAGTTCAATACAGGCTATTTCCATGGTACGCTCAACAGACAGGCTCACTATGTCAACTCGTTCCTTATATTTAAAACTATTATTTACAAGTATTAAGGAGCCACCGCGATCAGCTGTTTTTCTGTTGAACGAACTAGCAACGTGGTGGTTATTAAAGTTGAACATGAACTGATAACTCTTTAAAAAGTGCTCTGTTATACATAAAATATCAATATTATTACAGTTCATGAATAACTCAATTTCCAGTTCTTTACTTAACATGCCATGTATATTTTGATGAACCACGTTTAAAATATTCTTACTTTTACATTTTTCATTACTAGCTTGATTTAATGGGCAAGATGAAGGTATATTTATACAAATATTAATATTACTGCCAGAGTTACTCTCTGTTGTCCTATGGGTTAATTTAAAGAGCTTGGAACAGATTCCAAGGAGTACATGTCATTATTATTACACTGCTCAATAGAAGCAGGCGTTTCATTAGTCAAAAACATGACTGAGTTCAAAATAAAATAAGATAGTGACTGTGCTATCTGTTTTGTACAAAACCTAGAAAGGTAATACCTATCCTTAGTCAAATAAAAATATTTTCCAATACAAATATTGGTGTCTATGAAATGAAATTTTTTAGTATGACGACATGTCAATGTGTGTATAAATGTATTATAATCATGTCTTATATGATTTTCATGTTGTGACAAAGATTGGCTGAAGGGAAACGCAAACAAGATTATTCTATCTACATTTTGTAAAGAATTTAATTTGGAAAAGTATTTAGTAATTAGTTTTGAAAGCACAAACAAAAACCAGGCCCTAGTCCCCGGCGGCCCCGCTATTCCTGGCTACGGTAGCGGCCACGGTAACGGCGGGGCAGGGGGTGCTATAAATCTCCGGAAGAGATCTGGCTACCACCCCCAAAGACGATGGACCGACGACCTGGTGAGGATCGCTGGATCTCGTTGGATGCAGGTGGCTACGGACCGGTCACGCTGGAGTGCGATTGGAGAGGGCTATGTTCAGCAGTGGATGTTAACAGGCTGAAATGATGAATTAGTTATTTAGATACATTTTCCCTTCTACCAATTAAAATAATTAGGGTGGTTGGTTCTAAAAACTGCGATGACAACACTTTGTTTAATATTTGTGAATATGTGGCGCCAGGCATACAGTTATTTAATATTGCCTGGCCCACGCGCTGACTAAGTTGTAAACCCATATTTTTTCCAAGTTCATCGCTGTACATTATATACCTATCCTTTGTCCGAGAGAAGGAGGCGTTATTGATAACACTATTAGTACTCAAGTCGACTGACGGCGGCGCCTGGGTCAGTATCAGCTGTTCGGCCGGCTGGTCGGCGGGACACACGGTCGGCACGGAACAGTCCGCTGGAGCTTGTTTACAATCACAGATGTGATTGTCGGTCAAAGATATGAAAGTGTCATAATTATACTTACACGTCTCCAACAAACTATTCATAGCCGACACATGTTCCTTAATTTCGTATTGTGCTGACTCATATTTACGTGTAATACTTTGTAATTATGAGTTTAAAATATGCATATCTGACTGGAGTCGCCGTGTGTCACATTCGTACTTTTCTGTAGTTTTTTCCAAACATAATCTACAATCATCGATTTCGTTAATTAATTCGACACGTTCCTTGCTACAATTTACATTTTTACAAAATATTTTATTTCTATTAGCTAGTTTTTGTGTTTTTTTTTATATAATTATTCAGTTTAACATATTTCTTTAATTTATTTTTACTACAGCTCATAGTGGTTACTGATTGCGATCTATTAGGACTATCACACGTGAGATCAATTGTCACAGTTGAATTTTGATCTATGGGTGAGATGACAGAAGCTACAGGTGGAGTGATCAGCTCCTCAAAGAGTGACTGGTTCTGCCCCGACCTGAGGCTATCGTTTGCAGTTTGTAGTGCAGAAATTTCGTTACGTGCGTCGCGAAGCTCCTTCTCCAGGACAGCAATACGCCTCAGGGCATCTTCGAACGCACTGCCACTCCGGTCGAAGCCATCTACCAGGTGCTGAAGCCGATCCCTATCTCCCGTCACATCAAGGAACTTGTTGTGCAACTCTGCCATCTCACTTTTTAATTTTAAGTTCTTATTAACAATAAGCAACACCTCCTTCTCACTTTCATCCCTTTCAGTAAGCAACTGCTCATTGGTTACCTTACACTGTTTTAATTAATATAAAGCTAATTTTAAGTTATCTTCTAGTTGACGGGCTGCCTCACTTCTGGTTGTTGGCATTTTAAACAAAATAAAACAACAGTAAAAAGCAAGATTGAAGCACGGCTGTAGCACAGCTGATAAGCAGTCACTTAAATTGAGGTTATGATTAACGAAATGTGCAAAAAAATAAGCTATTCAACAAAAAACAAAGTAATTCCAAATCAAATTACGTGCCTAAGTAATTAGTTATATTGAAAATATCGTTAATTATAGCCCAGTAGCAAATTATTTCAAATAAAATACTCAACCGTCAACGTTACGTTTTTTAAATACACAAAATAGGATAACTATTAGAATTTTATACACTTATGCACCAGTTAACACAAAATACACTTAATTAATACGTATAACAAATGCGATAAACTTGGAAAATTGTATTAAAGTATTTTTAAATCAATAAAATGTATCTAATCTTTTGTTTACAACCTATTCGCCAGTGTTGCCAGCGCAATCCCAAGCTCAAGACTGAGCTTCAGGACAGGGACCGGACAGACCTGCTCAGCGATGTCGACATCACCGGCGTGCCTGAGTATGAGGGGGAGTCGCTCGGCCACGTCGTGACGCTGGTGGCGCTGAAGTTTGGTATGGCCCTGGAGGATCGCGACCTGGTGAGCGTGTACCGTGCCGGCCCCAAGCGCTTCCCGGGCGCCGGGGGGGCGCCTCCCCGCCCGCGACCCATCGTGGTTCGGCTGGGGCGACGCTCGCTGCGGGAGGATTTCCTCAAGAACGCCCGCGTCCGCCGTGGTGCCACCACTGCAGATCTTGGACTAACGCCCCACGACCCTATGAAGCTGTTCGTGAATGAGAGGCTATCGAAGCTTAACAGGGCACTATTTGGGAAGGCGCGTAAGCTAGGTGATGAGCAGAAGTGGAAGTTCGTCTGGACTAAAGAGGGCAGGGTATATGCCCGGCATCATGTTGGCGCCGTGGGTTGCCCGATCAAGACTGAAGCTGGACAAAGTTTTTGGGGTGAGCCAAGGTTCGGTGCAATAGACTATTCCAAAACAATTTATACTCGTTCTTTTGATTTGCAGCTGGCTTTGATACTGTGCTGCTTATTGTTTTTTGCATGTTATGAATATGTGTTATTAATTTGTGATGTAAATGTAATGATAAATGATAATCTACTGATAATTGTGAGACAAACCGCTACCACTTATTGCATACTGGCTCTGTTGTTATGCTGCCTTTTGCTTTTTGCGTGTTATAAATATGTTTTATTTGTAATTTGTGTTGCAATAATGAATTTACTGTTATTAGCTATGATTGAAATGATTGATTTGTGTGGGTATAGATTGCTGTGTGGTTGTATGATCGACTGCGACAATGTTTGACGAACAACTGGTTTTTGTGTACACAATGCGCTATTGTTTATTACTTTAGTATTGGTACCTTTCCGCCCCTACTTACTTTTACTTTTGATTTCAATACCATCACTATCCCGCGTAATGGTTAACAGTAAATTTTTTAAAGTTGGCTTCTTTAACGCGGGTTCACTTAGCACTAATCACGTAGAATTTATAGGTGCACTAATGAGGGAGATGCCTGATGTGATTGCGATAAACGAAACTTGGCTCCGGGTTGGTCAGGAAGGTATCGCGCCAAAGGTTCCGGGTTACAGACTTAGGCATGTACCGCGCCCGCTGCACATAAGGCAAGGGCGGGGGGGGGGGAGGTGTAGGTTTTTATGTACGGTGCGGGGTGGCTGCGCGCACGTGTCCACACCCAACTCCAACCGCTCACATTGAACAACTGTGGATTTCAGTAAATGTCAAGTCGACTAGGGTCATTATTGGCACTGCTTATCGTCCAGAATGGGTTAGGGTGGATGATTTGCTCGACGCTCTCACGGATTCTATTACAGCCTTTTCTAATTACGATAGGATAGTGCTTTTAGGTGATTGTAATATAGATTTTTTTAATACTACTGATAGTGCAACGCGACGTCTGAATGATTTTCTGAAAATCATGAATATCACAAATGTTGTCTCTGAACCAACGCATTTCACATCTCATAGTGCCACGCTGCTCGACCTGGTCTGCACAAATGCGTCTGTATCGAATGTTTCCTTACTAAATATTCCTCAACAGGGTCACGTAATGGTTATTGTAACTCTGAAAATCAAAAAGGAAAAAATTTAAGACGCGGTATAGCGCGGTCAGGCCTATTGGTAGAATAAATTTAGTTGACTTTAATTCTGATGTCGATCTCGTTAACTGGGAGATGGATGTCTTGTCATGCACATCAGTTGATGAAATGGTCGAACGCTTTGGAAGGCACCTCCTAGTTCTTTTCGATAAACACGCTCCTATAACTAGGACTAGGATTGGGGGAAAATCCACACCGTGGCTTACTAGTAACATACTTTTGATGATGCGGCTGCGTGATCAAGCGCATACTTGTTTGCGTGAATCAAAATCGGAGCAGGATAGGGAGTACTACAAGTCATTGAAGCATCTTGTTAACGCAGCTGTATACGGTGAGAAGAAGGCATATTTTGAGCAGCATATTAACAAGATTGTTAAAAACTCAACAAAATTGTGGAAAAATCTTAAGGATACGATTCTACCAAACTTTTAAAATAATAGTGACTTGCCGGAACATTTTAATGATCCAGATAAAATTAACGCGAACTTTTTAAATGTTCCTGGTGCTAGTACGGTCTCCCTGTCGCGTCTTACCCATTTTGAGTTTATTAGCTTAGAGTATATGTACTGTCAGGCAGAGTTCTCGTTGAACCAGGTAGATGAGAACTATATAGCAAAAACGATCCTTTCTTTGAGTTCAAATTAAAGAGGCGCAGATGGGATAACTGAGGATATGATCTTGCTGACCCTGCCTCGTACTCTTAAGGTAATAACGGCAATTATTAATAAGTCTATTGCCTCTTCCACTTTTCCTGCCCAATGGAAGTCTGCAAATGCCCGTCCCATCCCTAAAATAGATAATCCAGTAAATTTTAAGGACCTACGGGCAATAAGCATCTTACCCTACCTATCTAAAATTTTGGAAAGAGTCAAATACAACCAGGTCTACAAGTACTGTGAGAGTAATGATATCCTGCCTCAGCGTCAATCTGGGTTTAGGAAGGGGCGTAGTACCGCATCAGCACTGTTGGACGTAGTGGATAATGTTCTGTCCTCTCAGGATCAGGGCAGGGGCACCATACGTGCTCTCCTGGACTTTTCTAGGGCTTTCGATGCACTGAATATTCCCATTCTGTTGTCTAAGCTGGCTTTCTATGGCTTTGACATTTCCGCCATAAACTGGTTCAATAGCTATCTTAGCAATCGGAGTCAACGGGTTATCCTGGAGAGGGCAGACAGATCTCAGTTTCAGTCACAGCTAGCCACACTGGATAGGGGAGTCCCATAGGATCTATACTTGGCCCGCTTCTTTTTATAATTTACAGCGCTGATATCACTGGTTGCATACTTAACAGTAATTTTCACCTGTATGCTGATGATCTGCAAATTTATATCTCGGTTGACAGTGATCCTCGTATAGGAGTGGAAGCTTTGAACGAGGATCTGGGCTGAATATCGCAGTGGTCGTCCAATAATACTTTAGTCCTTAACCCAACTAAGTCGAAGTTTATGATATTCGGCTCAAAAAATCAGATACAGTCAATAGAAATGCATGATCCACAGGTCTTGGTGAATGGCCTCGCTATCACACGAGTCCGCGAAGCTCGAAACCTTGGTCTTCTTATGGATGATAAACTGCGATTCGAGGGGCATGTACTTGAAGTTGTTAGGAACTGCTTCTATAGACTTAAAGTTCTGTATAGAATCCGTGATCTTCTCAGCATTGACCTGCGTATACAGTTAAGTGAAGCCTTAGTACACTCCAAGCTAAACAATTGTATCACAGTGTATGGATCTTGTCTGTTTGAGAAATCGCAAAAACTCATACAAAGAGTACAGAATGCATGTGCTAGGTTTTGCTTTGTAATTGCTCCTAGAACGCACGTCACTCCATTTCTTAACAAGGCAAACCTTTTAAAAATGAAATCCAGACAGGACTTGTATTTCGCAACATTACTGTTTGAGGTTATACGGACGAGGAGACCTTTTTATCTGTATGAAAAACTCACCTGGCGTGTGTCCCAGAGGGTAGCTCCTTTCCTCTCAATGACCCCACATAAGAGTGCAGCTTTCCGTGGTAGTTTCAAGTAGAGGGCCACAAAATGCTGGAACAATATCCCACCTCCTCAATAACCAGCCTTACTCGTCAGAGACCGAAGTCTCTGACGAGTAAGGCTGGTTTCAGAAGTGCTTATAGAAGATTTTTGACATTACAGCAAAAGGCCGAGGTAACATCACGCTGCTAACTTTCTCATGCATTAATGAATGCAATACGGTTTCAACTCAATCCTCTTTATTTCGCTTTAATAATTTTCTGCCCTCACTGACATCCATTTTACTTCATTTATTTTTTTATGAGCGTAACAGAGATTAATTACTTTTGAAAATTTTGTATTTCAATTGACATATTCGGTATTCGGCATTTAATTTCATTATTTAAATATCCTAATTATTAAAACTCTGACATTAAATTTAATACAATTTTATTTTATAATTTAATTATTTTTCTTTTCTTTTTATCTAATTGGTCTTATATCAATAATATTTGTTTTGTGTACTTGAGCATATTGTTGTCTCGTCCGTTTTTGGTTCTGGCAGAATACCAGCGTCACAGATTCGTCTGTGACATTGCTGAGTCAGGGCCAATTCATTGTCGCGGTACATTCACAGTACCACATAGTGATCTCTACCGTACCCCAATGTTTGTTTAGTATTTCTTTGTTTTTTTTTTTTTTTTTTTTTTTTCACTGTGTTAATTTTGCTTTATGTCATAATTTGATTTCACTTTTTAGTTTTGATTTTTAATTATGTGTCTGTGTGTGTACCATGATTTTAATTGTAGGTAACTTACATATAAAGATATAAATACACATATTTATTTATGACACACAAAACTACATACACACATATTATTTCATAATTCACAAGCAAAGCCGGGCGATATCCGTAGTATGCGGCGGGCCGTATGTTTCACAACTCGCAGCGCCTGTATACTTACATAGCTAGATGTACACGCTGCGCTCGAGTGTCGAGTCCTCGATCGGCCGACCGGCGACGCCCGCCGCCAGTCGCAAATTATCAGAGCCACGCGAAGCCCGCATCGCTCGCTGTACTACCGCGCACTATCGCGTCTTTGTTTCGTATATGTTTTACGCATTTAACTTCTGTTTGTATCGTTGCTTCGATCTTTCTTCTTCTACTATTCCTGTGCTATCTCTCCTTCTATAAACTGCTTGTGCTAGCTGTATATAAACTGTGGTGCTTGTGAATACAAACGTATCTGCTTGTTTGCTATTTCGTTGTTTCCTTACAACAAATCTTCACACCATCTACAACATATCGCTAAACTGGTGACCCCGACGAACACAAAACGAAGGCAGGAATGTCAGACACGGAAGCAAATGTAACCGTACGTACAAAAAAAAAACCCGATAAAATGGTCGACTCCGAGTTTGTGGACGCAGCGACCGCGCCCATAGCGCCAACGCCTACACCGCCTGTGCATATGCGAATACCTCCATTCTGGCCGGAAAAACCAGCAATTTGGTTCGCTCAGGTGGAGGGACAGTTTGCAATAATGCGGATTACCGAAGATGCAACAAAATTTTATCATGTACTGGCGACACTCGATAGACAATATGCAGCAGAGGTGGAGGACATACTGACCGGTCCGGCTGACTACGTCCGCCTCAAGTCAGAACTTATCAAGCGATTATCTGTCTCACGCGAAAACAAGGTGAAACAATTGCTCATGCATAAACAATTAGGAAACAGGAAACCATCGCAATTTTTGCGGCACCTGCAACACCTCGCCGGACCAGCCATTCCTGAGGACTTCTTGCGCACGATATGGACGAGCCGTTTGCCCGCGGGAATGCAGCCTATCGTCGCGTCGCAACCATCGTTGTCATTGGATGACCTCGCCGAACTTGCCGATCGTATAAATGATATTGCGACGCCGTCACAGCAAGTAGCCGCCGTATCACCGCCGTCATCAGCGATCGACCAACTGACGCGCCAAATGACCGAATTGGCGAAACAAGTAAGCGCTCTCTCAACCCAAGTTAACGCAAGGCAGTCCCGTCATCGTGAGCGACACCAAAGGCATCGGTCACGTAGCCAGTCATCGTCGCGCACCCGATCGCAATCAAACTATCGGCGTTTCCCAGTATGCTGGTATCATCACAAACACGGGGCAAAAGCGAGTAACTGCGTGAAACCCTGTGACTTCAACTCCAAGTCGGGAAACAATCCAGGCAGTCAGTGATGGCGACCGATGACTGCCAGAACTCCACCGGCCGCCTCTTCGTCATGGATCGTGCAACAAAAAGAAACTTTCTAATAGACACCGGAAGTGATATTTGTGTATATCCTGTTGCCGCGCTCAATGAACTTAGAAATAGAACCGATTATCAACTTAGCGCCGCCAATGGTTCGGCTATCGACACATATGGCTATACTCAGTTAAATTTGAACTTAGGTTTACGCCGTAATTATCCTTGGCGATTTGTGGTTGCCGACGTCACGAAACCGATCATTGGCGTAGATTTTTTGTCATTTTACCAACTTATCGTTGACGTAGGCAATCAAAAACTCGTCGATAGCCTAACCAATGTCAGTGCAATTACTACTGTAGCCACACCTGATTGTCTTGTATCTAGCGTGAAAATTTCGACTGGTGGCAATAGTAGGTATCATGAAATTTTATCTGATTTTCCGGAAATAACACGACCCGCTGGTATTCCGGATATCGTCAAACACAATACTACACACCACATACGAACAACACCAGGTCATCCAGTATCATGCTCACCTCGCCGTTTAGCTCCCGACAAACTTAAAATAGCCAAACACGAGTTTGACGCTATGCTAGCTAACGGCATAGCACGTCCGTCAGACAGTCAGTGGGCATCACCCCTACACCTTGCAGCGAAAAGGGACAACGGGTGGCGCCCTTGCGGTGACTATAGGTTATTAAACGCTAGGACAATACCAGACCAATATCCGATTCGCCATATACACGATTTTTCACACTCCCTTGCAGGATGTAAGTACTTTTCTGTGGTAGATTTGGTGAAAGCCTATCATTTCATCCCAGTGGCAAATGACGATATGCCAAAGACCGCAATAACCACCCCATTCGGTTTATACGAATTTCCCTATATGACTTTCGGGTTACGAAACGCGGGAGCAACATTCCAACGATTTGTCGACGAGATGACCCGAGGCTTCGAATTTTGCTACCCATACTTGGACGACTTTCTGATATTTAGTAAAACCCAGGCCGAGCACGAAGATCACTTGCGTCAACTATTTACTCGTATGAGAAATTATGGCGTACTCGTCAACACAAAAAGTGTGTCTTCGGAGTCTCCGAGGTCACATTTCTCGGTTACCAAATATCAGAAGCTGGCACAAAACCTTTGGAGAGCAAAGTAGAAGCTATCTCCAAATTCCCTTTGCCCAAAACAGTCAGAGAGCTTAGAAGATTTCTGGGCATGGTAAATTTTTACAGGCGATTTATGCCCAATGCTGCCCAGATACAAGCGCCTCTAAATGCCTTACTGACTGGATCAGTAAAAGCCTTTCATCCCGTCAACATCACGGGACAGTCCCTCGAAGCTTTTGAAGCTTGCAAGAAAAACCTTTTCGATGCAGCTCTTTTGTCACATCCTGATACACATGCTAAGTTAGGACTTGTCACTGACGCCTCTGACACGGCGATAGGTGGGGTCCTCCAGCAACAAAAAGACGGACATTGGCAAACATTAGCGTTTTTCTCACGAAAGTTGAGCCCGTCGCAATCGAAATACTCTCCGTACGATCGTGAGCTCCTTGCCATATACGAGAGCATAAAATATTTTCGCCAAATGCTTCAGGCCACTGATTTCACTATCTTTACTGACCACAAGCCACTTTGTTACGCTTTTCACGAGCGCAAGAGTAACTGCTCACCTCGTCAGTACAGGCACTTAGATTTTATTTCGCAGTTCACAACGGACGTGCGTCACATTTCGGGAAAAGACAATGTCGTTGCCGATACGCTTTCCCGTATTTGTGAACTGCAGAAACCAGTCGATTTAGAAATCATGGCCAAGCTACAAGCCACTGATCCTGATCTAGCTGAGCATCTCCAAGGCGATAGTGCACTCCGTCTTACAAAGATGTTGGTACCTGGGAGTAGTACCGAAATGTACTGTGATATCAGTACATCAACCCCCAGACCTTTCGTCCCCATGGAACTGCGTCGGAAGGTATTTAACTGCCTTCACTCACTCAGCCATCCAGGAGCTAACGCAACAGCCAAGCTCGTCGCACAACGCTTCGCTTGGCCACTGATGCGTAAAAACTGTCGCGAATGGTCTAAGGCATGTTTGGCGTGCCAGCGCTCGAAGGTAAATAGACACGTAACATCACCTATTGGTACCCTAAATTTGCCTTCAGCGCGTTTCAAACATGTACACCTAGACCTCATCGGACCATTACCTCCAGATGGTGAATATCGGTACTGTCTTACACTTGTCGATCGCTTCACGCGATGGCCAGAAGTGGTGCCAATCACCGATATCACTGCTGAAACAGTGGCCAAAGCTTTCATTTCTTGCTGGGTGTCTCGCTATGGTTGTCCCATCGAGGTCGTAACCGACCGCGGACGACAGTTCAATTCAGCGCTATTTCAGCAGCTGTCCAGATCGATTGGGTTCGATCATCGGAAGACAACGGCGTACCACCCGCAATGTAACGGCTTAGTGGAGCGTTTCCATCGGCAGCTGAAGGCAGCCATAATCTGTCACGCAGACGCGAAATGGACCGAGACGTTGCCATTAGTACTCCTCGGTATCAGGAGTGCCATTAAAGAAGACCTGCAAACTTCGTCGGCCGAGCTCGTCTATGGCGAGCCACTTCGCCTACCCGGCGAATTTTTCGGCAACAATTTTTCTTGGTACACAACAGATATAACGGATTTTTCAGCCCGCTTGAAGTCTTTCGCAGAAACCGTACGTCCAGTACCAACCCAGCATCACTCGGCACACAAAACCTTCGTTTACAAAGATCTCGCCACATGTAGCCACGTATTCCTACGGGAAGACATGCTACGTGGCTCACTTCAGCCTGCATACACAGGGCCACACGAAGTGTTAAAACGAGGTGCCAAATATTTTACTATACGCCTAAAAGGGAAAGACAATACAGTAAGCGTAGACCGCCTTAAACCAGCCTACATACTGTCTGATGACGTATCCCCATCAAATCCTGATATCATTTCAACATACACTCAACAGTCACAGTCACGGGATCCGCCTAACATCCCTGACGTCCCCGACACTCCCGACATACGAACAACTCGTTCAGGAAGGAAAGTACATTTTCCTGACTACTATCGCCCGTAGACACGGTCTCTCGAGGGGAGTGATGTAGGTAACTTACATATAAATATATAAATACACATATTTATTTATGACACACAAAACTACATACACACATATTATTTCATAATTCACAAGCAAAGCCGGGCGATATCCGTAGTATGCGGCGGGCCGTATGTTTCACAACTCGCAGCGCCTGTATACTTACATAGCTGTACACGCTGCGCTCGAGTGTCGAGTCCTCGATCGGCCGACCGGCGACCAGTGTGACCAGATTCAGTATTTTAATACTTTTTCAGTATATTTCATCGATTTTTCCGAACATCAGTATATTTTCAGGTATATTGCTGGGAGTCAGTATTTTTGGGTATATTATGGTTGACGTTATGGCAACACCGTAGTGAGTGATCGTCCTTGGGACAATGTTTGCGGAATTCCCCGGAACGCGAACATTGGCTGGGGGCTTTCCCGGATTTAGTTTATACATGTTATCTATGAGCAAAGATGAGTAAGTTACAGATATGACAAGAAAGACGGCCGTCGCCGGCGTTGTAGTATTGTAATACTACCTATACAATTATCAATCAATACGTAGTATAAATCAGAGTTGCACAATGTATGTTCGCCTAAAACTTTACAACTGCTGGACCGATTTTAATGCGGTTTGCAACATTAGATATAGTGTAATTTCCAGATTTCATACATTCAAATCCGTTTGTTTCATGAATATCAGTCTACCCGGACGAATTCGGGACGGACCGCTAGTTTATCTATAATTTTCAAAACAACGTCTAGTTTTTAAGTTTTCAGTTGCATGAATAGGTAGTAGTTAGACATAAAAGATACTTAATTACTAGTATTAAATCGTCTAATACGGTTCAAGTGAAATGATTGTCTCTTCTGCACTCGACTTAATCTTTGAGGACTTTCTTTCGATAATTCGGGAATTTCCCCAAAATAGGAGATGTTTTTGTCATCATATAAATAGATTGCGATTTTCGTTATTTTTATTTACTTAGTTGCATCCATCCGGACAGCATGTCTAGTTTTCAGCAAAGTTATTTAGCTAAGTGGGAACAAATTCCGGAATTTTCTTCGTGGCTTTCACGTTATAAAGATGATGAGTTCACCGCATTTTGTAAAGCATGCAATGCGAAACTGCAAAGTAGATTAGCATCTATAAAACAGCATGCAAATACTGAAAAGCATAAATCGAACTTGATAAAATATAAAGGACAGTCAAAGGTAAGCATAACTCGCTTTACTTACCTAGTTCAAGGAGTTTTGATATATTTTAATTCAAAGTTAATCATCCTGGTTTTGTTTCCAAAATAACCAAGTATTTTTTCATTTAATTTTCAGGTTGATACATTTTTCAAAAAGGCCCCACTGAAAGACGAAGTCAAGAAAGCTGAGCTGCGTTTATGCAGTTTTCTGTCGGAACACAATATCCCATTTAGAGCTATGGACCATCTTAGTGAAGTTCTAGTGAAGTGTTTTACCGATTCCGATATTGCGAAAGAATTTTCCTGCAAGAGAACCAAAGCAGCTGCTATAACTTATAATGTTTTAGGACCCGAATTCGAAAAAGATATGATTGAGGACATACTTCGTACTGCATCTCCTTCAGGTAAACCAGTATATTCAATTATAATCGATGAGAGTACAGATGTTGCGACAGTCAAAGTATTGGCGATAGTAATTAAATACTTCTCTGAAACTAAATGTACTGTACAAACCAAATTCCTTGATTTAGTTGATTTAAGTGGTGAGACCGCAGGTCATTTATTTAATTCGTTGTCATCAAAATTATCCGAATTAGGTTTAGAAATAAAAGACGTAATAGGATTCGCTGCTGATACTACGAATGTGATGTTTGGTCAACACTCTGGCATTGTTGCAAAAATTAAAGAAGTAAACCCAAAGTGCTTTTTCATAAAATGTGTTTGTCACTCTGCAGCATTAAGTGTTAGCCACGCCTGTAAAATACTGCCTAGAAATTTAGAACAAATAGTAAAAGAAGTATATGGATATTTTTCTCAAAGCAGCAAGCGTCAAAGAGAATTTGCTGAGTTCCAAAATTTCACAGACACTGAAAATCACAGAATCTTGCGTCATTACGACATAAGGTGGCTTTCACTTCATGCCTGTATTAGTAGAATAATTGAGCAGTGGAGGGCATTGCAATTGTTCTTTCAAGACCAATACTTGAGTGATCGCAATATGTCATCAGAATTTTTATATAATTCTTTTACCACTGATATAAACAAATTGTACTTTCACTTTTTGGACTACATTTTGCCGATTGTAAACAAATTTAACGTAATTTTTCAAGGCGACTATCCGTGCATTGATAGACTGTATGATGATGCATCTAGTATGTACTTGTCGATTTTGGGTTGCTTCATGAAAACTAATTACATCAAACATACAGAAAATGTATTTACCTTAGACCCAAAGTCACATGTAAATTATTTGCCATTGAAAGATATGTACTTAGGTATTCAAGTGGGCCAAGAATTAATCAAACACAGGGGAAATGTAAACATGAAAGAACAGATTGCTGAGTTTTTCAGAAGGTGCCAATCATTTTTAATTGAGCTAAGCACGCAATTGAAATCACGTTTGCCTTTTGAAAATCCAGTTTTTAAAGAACTAAAATTTCTTGACCCACACACTGCCGTGCATAAAGAATTTCGCAGTTTACGAAATGTAATAGAAACTTTCCCATGCGAAGTACAGCCAGAACAAATGCAGTTAATCGACGAAGAATATAGAACCCTAAAGTTTGATCGCGAAGTAAGTGATTTGTTACAATCTTCGAGCACTGGCTCACCCATCTCATGTGAACAATTTTGGGTGGAAGTTGGGAAAATTTCTAACAGTGATGGCATGTTAAAATACAAAAATATAACTAGTTTTAGTAAATCTCTGCTATGTATACCGGTATCGAATGCTGCATGCGAGCGCATATTTTCACAGATAAATTTAATAAAAACGGACCAAAGAAATAGATTTGTAAACAAAAATGTGTCAGCAATTTTAAAAACAAAGCAAGGTGTTAAGGATGAAGGAGGTTGTGTAAAATTTAATCCTTCGAAAAAGATGTTAAAATATAACTCTAACATTTATTGTGAAAATGAATAAATAAAACCTGTTAAGAAAATCAGTATTTTTATTGGTATATCTGTCCTATGTAAATCGGTATATTTCAGTATTTTTTTGAGGTGCCTCGGTATTTTCGTAAAATTTAATCTGGTCACACTGCCGGCGACGCCCGCCGCCAGTCGCAAATTATCAGAGCCACGCGAAGCCCGCATCGCTCGCTGTACTACCGCGCACTATCGCGTCTTTGTTTCGTATATGTTTTACGCATTTTAACTTCTGTTTGTATCGTTGCTTCGATCTTTCTTCTTCTACTATTCCTGTGCTATCTCTCCTTCTATAAACTGCTTGTGCTAGCTGTATATAAACTGTGGTGCTTGTGAATACAAACGTATCTGCTTGTTTGCTATTTCGTTTTTTCCTTACAACAACTCTTCACACCATCTACAACATATCGCTAAATTAACAATAAATAAACAAATTTATCTATCTATCTATCTATCGTTAGGGACACAAAAAATAAGTCCATACAAATGGGATTTACTCGAGCGCATTAGACTTAGATATGGTGAGTTAATGGAATGCTGATAAGTGTACATTTCAATAAATCTGACAGATGGAGCGTAACGTGAGGGACTTTTTTATGATTATTTTTTTTTTCTTATCCTAATTGGACGCGCTCGAGTTTCTCACGGATTCCCCTCCTAGCCTCCCCTACTATAAACATCTGAATGAATGCATAAGGCAATTCACACACAATTCAAAATAAAATTGATTTAATTTAAAAGTTCCGTCGCACCAGGAAAGTCGGGCACCTGCAGTTTAAGTCGTTTCACGCCAACTTTTTACATAAAGATTGTCCTAGGTGGCCATTTAGCAAACTCTTGATATGAATCGCCAGTGTCATAGATATGACTTTGAAAATAAGTATTAAAATATTGCAGAAATTACATACTCAAGGACGTGGAATTATGCTACAGCGTGGCAGGCATCAAACCATTCCATATCAAGCCGAAGAAATTATCTTCGGCTTGATATGGAAATGCTTGAAGCCTGCCACACATATGCCCGACATTTTCTCTACTCATTTCATGAAATCTATAAGAGATTAACTGAATTAAAGCATAGGACCTTTGCCACCACCACCGAAGTCACTCTGAGTTGCAGAATCGATCTTCAAATTTTAAATCCCCGCAAAAAGCCAATGGGCATGACGTCATGTGTGAGCGTGTGAACTGTCATGAACATCATGTTCTTAGACTTATTCTTATTAGCCATTTATTATAAAATAAAACCGGTCAAGAGCGAGTAGGATGTCGGACCCGCACACGAAGGGTTCCATACCATTGTATACGGGAAATCGTAAAACGATAGTCTGTACGAGTATACCTTTATTATTTTTTATCTACAGACATATCATAGACCCTCTTTACTGCGTCCAAATACCGCACGTTACGATCAGCATAATGTTATGTAAATACTCATTTCTTATCTGAATATTGAACATTATGACCATAATGTGTAAATTTTCTACATATTAAGACATTCAAATTTCGAACGCCGACGCCCGCCTGCGTGCTGCCCCTACTTTGTCTGTGAAGTTGGTACTACTGAACAAGCTAAACAACTCAAAGCCACAATGCCGGTCAAACATGCGGTTCCTGAACACATCAAAGAGAGCTTATGATATGTGTGTAGATAAAGTAGTGTATGTAACTGTATATAATTAGGCATTTAAACTCTCGATTGAAATTATTATGAAACTCGCCTTAATGCCCTCCATTATGTATCAGTCACATAAACTACTATTATAATAAATACTATTAAATAAATACTAGGTAGAACTACATTCAAGGCCGTATATGTATAGTAACATGGAAAAAGAGTTTTATGTATGTAGTATGTATTGAATTATTGATCGTCAGGTCGAACGTTCAGAACGAAACTCTTTGCACGTTTAAACCGGAAGTGGATAGAAATTGAATAACTTATTAACAGAAATAAATACAAATATGATAAAAAACTTACTATTATTAATTTTAATTCGCATGAGTAATTATTAATCGTACAATGCTAAATAACAGCACAAAACTCAATACCTGCAATTAAAGATCTTTTCCGATAAGATCGGGGGAGTCCAGTTTTCACCGATACACAAATAAAACAAAATGGCTAAGAAAATGGCCATACCAATAATTTCTTGTATGGGTACTTCTTTTAATTCTAAAAAACCGGTATTTTTCACTATTTGTTGTTATAGCGGCAATATATAATATGTGACCGTCAAATAGTCAAAACAGTTAGTTGATAAACTAACGTTTTTTCTCTCGTAAGGTGGTCAACTATCGACAGATAGTAAACTGTAGCGTACTGCTTACTGTAGGACGCGTTAGTTAATCAACTAACGGTTAAAACCTTTAAATAGTAAACTGGTTTAAACTTGAATTTCAAACGAAATGCCAGGGCAAACACTGCGGTAGCTTAGGTGAAGACTAGAGGGGGCGAGCTCTAGGGGGCTAGTCTTCGTGTTAGGTTGACATGTCAGAACAAAATATGAACAGAACTGTTGGTCTGGTTTGCTATCTGTCGATAGTTGATCAACTACCGCGTTAGTTTATCCATTAACGGTTTTGACTATCTTTCGGTGACATATACACCCTCTGTGAAAATTTCAGCTTTCTACCTATTTCGGTTGATCCGGTAGAGCCCGGTGACAAACGGACGGACGAACGGACAGTGGAGGCTTAGTTTGGCAGTCTTCAGGTACAGAATCCTAAAAATAAAAATGTTTTAGAACGCATAAGCCATTTATATTTCTATTTCTGTAACTGGTCAATCAATCATTTATTGAATCATTAATCCGATTCAAAATTTGAATTTCCTATGGAAATCTTCACTTAAGTCATTATTAATTAATGGATCACTAAACTACCCATAATAACTGGCTCAAAGTGGGCACAATTGTGCCTCTGCCATATGGGAAAAGGCGTGACGCTATGTTATGTTATGTTAGTAGGTATTGTTAGGCAGTAGGTATCTATCTACCTACTGTCAGTAAGAAAATCAGCGGCATACATTTATATTCACTTATGTATCGCACAAAGTAATTAATGTAGTGTGTTTTATTGACCAAGCGAGCGAAGCGTCCAGTTTCGAGGTTGGCCAAAAATTTCTTTGTCCGTCTGTCTGTTCTCGCCTACAGGTCGCATTTTTCAACCGATTTTGACAAAAATCGGCACTCAACTTCCTTGTTTTTTTTTTAGTTGATCGCAATTTTTGATTGGTGGGAATATATGGGGGAAGTTTGCTGTAGTGTTATTTATCGACGGGTTTCAGTCAAAATTGAGAGGCACACTTGGGACTTTATTTTAAACAAGAAGTTGCGAAAATAATAAAAAAGGGGGGAATGGAGCGGAAGGATGTTCGAAGTACATATTTCCAACCTGAATTTTCTGTGACTAATAGGCCACAACACATACAGGCAAATTCCTAAAATTCAGTCAATTGGAACTAATAGATTGGAAACTAAAGCCGTTCAAAGTTCCGTCATTTTGTCACTGACTTACTCATTACCGATCAGCAAAATTCTAAAACACTTCCAGCAGACCTACAAGCTTGAAATTTTGAACAAGCGAGGTCTACTGTTCTCACAGAACTACTAGTATTATTTGACGTAGGTACTTACGAATATTATACACCAACACCAGTCACATTTTAATTCAGAGTACGTAGGTACCAATGCCTCGAGAAGTGTATATTCGAGTAAGCAAATCGTATATGCAAATCAGTGGCTTGCATGACATGTGTGGGGTGTGTTATCCTGATTTTAACCAAATATGGGGTTTCAGTTCCTGTCGACTTTACAGTCGCGTTCACCAGTTAATTCTTCTGGGAGCATGTTGGAGGCTGAGTCCCTTTCGCTCGCCGACCCTAAAAAAATCATCGCGGATTTCCAACCTTATGCCACAATAGCGAGCAAAACCCATGAAAAGTCCATTGTAATGAGGGTGTCCTTACCCGAGCGAAGGTTACTAAGGAGTTTTGTACCCAGCAATGATGTAACCATAGTTACCACAGACCCTGACGTATCTATCCCAATATTTCCAATTACTAATATGGTCAGCGGACGTGGACAATGTTTCGGTAAAAATACAGAGTAAACAAGTTGTGAATGAGGATTGACGGTAATTGGAATTTATCGGACGGGAGTGACACAGAAGCGGACGGCACGGGAGGAAGGTTGATTTGGTTGGACTATGGATGCGGCTGACAAAAAAATGAACTACTTCAACTAGAACACTTTTATAAGGTAAAGTGTGGTCTGTGACCTTGGCCCACGTAGTTTGAAATTCCATAAATATTTAAGCCCGGCAGATGGAACGCTCTAGTAAACTTCGAGTAAACTTTGACAACTTCATATTTTGTTTGCACTTGAGAAGTTTAGTGTTAAGGGGATACTTCGTCCATGCAATGGTCCCAGTTGCTCCGCGCGGAAAGACCCGCAGTGTGAGAAGTACGGCATCTGGGAAAAATTATAAAAAGGGACCCTGGAATGCTTATTAGATCCGACTTATCAATACCTTCTAATATCAACTGGGTGTTTATTTAGTATTTAAGGCCCAGTTCTGGCTGTTGAGGTAAGGGGCGCCGCATTTGCCCATCGTCTTCCGGCGGGGTAGCGGAACTGGCGGGGTAGCTTGCGGCGCGGAATAGCATCGGGCCGCCCGGATACTTTATAAAATAGGTGTTTTTTCGAATTTACTGAAAAACGGAAATAAGCTAATTGATAAAATTTAAGGTTTAATACGGAACTCTAAAAGAGGAAAATCTAGGTATAAAAATTATGAGAAAAATCAGTAATTTTATATTAAAATTATTGAATATCCTTTTAAATATAGACTATGTTCAGGATTATTTACGATCGAGCCAAATTTATCCAATCGCGTAACGACATAGTATTTAAACTAGATTATCTCTCTGTGAACAACATACAATTTTTTGAGATCTATGAATTTATTGTTTTTTTTTTTGCCAAAGCTCTCTGCAGTGGTTTTGTGTGATCTTGGGCCTTAAACTATTATACGTATACTTACTGATTCCTCTCCGGTTTTCTTCTTACATCCCTGCCGAGGCGACGACTCGGGTTCAGTAGGAAGAGTACAGGGCTCCCTGTTTCTGGGACGGAAACCCTCGTCACCGTGAGTTTTATAACAAAAAAGTTTACGGATAATCACTGAATGCATAATTTAACGCTTAATGCCATATACATGGTTGTGTTAGAAATTCTCGTTAAGGCGATACCAAAAAAAATGCCTTTTTTTCGAATCCATTTACTCCACTATAAATTCATCTACAGATTTGATTTTTGGGTTAACATTTATTGAGTGTATAATTAAAATTCTCACTGAATGAATTCGCGATTGGATGAAATTTTCTCGATAAAATTTAATTTTTTCGTGTATTTCTAAAATCCTAAATAACTTGGGAAATCATTGAAATTGTGGATATAATGTATTCGTAAGCTCTCCTTGTTTTTTTTGGACAAAATAGCGTAGTTTATTTTTAAACTATTTTTATGCGCTTTGTTATTTTAGTTTGAGTCGAGCGCATTATTAGCGCTCTCTTTTATTTCTTATGTGGAAGTAATTGACGCTGTCACTTTCATTTCATGCAGCTCAAAAGTGAAATCACAGATTATCAACTTTATCCAATTCTGTAACGGTAAGCAACTAAATGTTACACCTAATTCTTATGGAGGGATTCTTGATTATGTAATCACAAATATTAAATCAGAGCAAGTACTAGTTTCAGCTGATGTTGAACCGTTGGTTCCCGCAGACCTGTATCACCCACCCCTGGAGATAATGCTAACCATGCCTAGCTCAAAACATTCTTTACCCTCCTACATAACCTCAAAACCTCCCCCGAACGCTGATAGGCAGCCCCCTAAATGGAATTTTCACAAAGCTGATCTAAGCAAACTATATCTTGAACTATCTCGCGTTGATTGGACTAATGTATTGAGTTTGAGGGACAGCAATGCTGCTCTACATGCCTTCTATGATGAACTTTACCTTGTTCTTGATGAAAATGTGCCATTAAAAAGTAGTACGCAAATCAACTATAGACGCTATCCACCTTGGTTTACGGATGAAATTAAATCAAAATTGAAGATCAAGTACTTTCACCTAAAAAAGTATAAGCAGTTGGGTCTGGATTTCAATCATCAGGTTTATAAGTACTATCGAAGTCTTATAAAATCACTAATAGACATGGCGTACCGCCGCTATATGAAAACAGTTGAACGTAATATATATGAAGACCCCAATAAATTCTGGCAGTATGTTAAAAGCTTGCGGAGTCCCAGGAGCTCGAGCCAAGAATACATCCACAAGGGTAAATGTGTAGGCAACCAGAAAGCGGTTGATGCATTTGCAACTCACTTTCACTCTGTATTCTTAGACACTATTCCAAATCTTAGCGCAGAGGATGCTGAACAGTGTTCTGGAGGTTGCTTAGACGCTCTCAACATTTCTATAACTGACATAACATTTCAAGAAGTCAAGCGCGCCATCCAGAGCATGAAAGTTACAGCTGCCACAGGCCCTGACTCAATACCAGCTTTCTTGATAAAAGATTGTTAATATGTGCTAATTAAGCCGCTTCAGCATATATTTGGCCTCTCTATAAAGCAATGTAAATTTCCCAGTAAATGGAAGAGATCGAGAGTTACGCCGGTGCCTAAATCTAGCTCTATTGATGTGACTGAGTTTAGGCCTATTGCTGTCTTGTCAGGTTTTTGTAAAGTCTTTGAACATATACTTAATGCGCAAATAACTCGACAGGTAGAGATTCGTCTTGCAGACGCACAGCATGGTTTTCGTGCAGGGCGATCTACCACAACGAACCATATTAACTTCGTTGGCTACACTCTTTGTCAAATGGACACAGGTTGTCAAGTTGACTTTGCATTTTTTGACTTTCGGAAGGCTTTTGATACTCTTGATAATGATATACTCCTACGTAAGCTATCTGGCTTTGGTCTCACACCCAAACTTCTAAAATTTATTGCCAGTTACTTGAGTGATCGTGTCCAGTATGTCCAGCTTCAAAAATACTGTTCTGTCGACTACTACACTAGATCTGGGGTAATCCAGGGTAGCACACTCGGACCGACGTTGTTCGCGCTCATGATAAATGATCTCCCTGACGTTGTGAAGGGGTGTAGATGTCTCATGTTTGCTGATGACTTAAAATTGTTCACACCTTGTAGAGTTGCTGCCGATGGTCAAAGAATGCAGGATGATGTAAACGCTGTAGCTAGGTGGAGCAAATCAAATAAACTTGATTTGAATATTGCAAAGTGTAAAGTCATCACGTTTTCTAGGCAACGCGCACCTGCAATAAATCTATACACGCTAGACGGACAAGTCATGGAAAGGGTTGACAAGATCCGTGATCTGGGGATAATGTTGGACCAAAAATTAACCTTTAGCGATCACATTAAAACCACTTGCAAAAATGCCAGCAGGACTTTAGGGTTCATCATGCGGACTGCTTCTCATTTTAGAGATCCGAAAGTTGCTATTATGCTCTACAACGCATTTGTTCGTAGTAGGCTGGAGTTTGACGCTATAGTTTGGGATCCTCGCGAGGATAAATACACTATTATGATTGAGCGAATACAAAGGAAGTTTGCTAGATACCTCTACAAACGAATGTATGGTTATTATCCTTTCCTTTTCCCCTCCCTATTTGTGGTGGGTATGGTTGGCCTGTATACTCTAGAGCTTAGAAGAAAGCTGGCCCTATTTGTCCACTATATCAGTACATTGCGAAACACGGTAAACAATCCAAGCGTTTTGCACAGCATCTCTATAATAGTCCCCAAATTGCGATCTGGTATGCTTCGGCGGCGGCCACCACTATTGGCTTCGGCCCATCATTTTCGCAGCCTGCGCGGTGAAAACGCGCCTACCCCAAGAGCTATAGCTCTCATAAATGAACTGGTCAGGGTGGGTCAGCTGGTTGATATATTCTCTGATACAATCCCAAAGTTAACAAACGATCTGACTCTACTATTTAGTTTCTACAGATAAATGATAAGTGTTGCTTTTTGTTACTAATTATCTAGCAATAAGTGCAATTTGGTAAATAATTACTGTAAGCCTTATTGTAAACTATTGAATAAATAAATAAATAAATAAATTTATATTCGTATTCCTTTTTATACTTTGGTATCACCTTAAGTCCTTCTGATAAGTATCTTTATACCTTTTCCTATACGATGTGGCACAGGCACATTTGCACCAAAGTTTTCTTCTTGCAGTTGTAGTTGCATCATCGTTCTTGCTTGTAATGTACTCGAATAACCCCCCAACCCTATTTCATAAGAACAACGAAGTAACAATAGACAATAAACGGTTAATTCCAAACTTGAAGTTCAACAAAATAACAATGTACAGCGACGGCTCAAAAACTGATTGTCACACAGGGGGGGCATCGATGCAACCAAACTGAACATAAAATGATAAAACATCCGCTGTACTCTTAAGACGAGCGAATGGCGACAGAACTCGGCGCGAGTAGGTATTTACCAAAATACAAGCTATCTCAGAGCTATAAGTGCGCAATTGCCTAAATTTTCGGCTGAATTATGCTTTTGGGCGGTAACGTTTTTCTACCCCTAAACCTTTATGGAATAAGACAAATTTGGTCTCATTCGTTTCTGCACATCATAAGCAATGCTTATAGTTTTTATTTTTTTTTGAAAATCTGGCTTGATTGGTTAAAAATAAATAAAATGCTGGAGGGTTTTTTTTGGTAAAAAAGTGAATGTTTAGGTACTTATATTTACTAAAATACAAAATATTTCAAAAAAAACAAAAAGCACGAGCATAGTTTTTCATAGTATCTCAAACATGTGAAAAAATTGTGAAAATGGACAAGGTTTAAGGGGTGAAAAAGGTTACCGCTTATTGTATGGAAGCTCGCGCCCACACGATTCTCTTAACACACACTTGAACTTGAAGCACTACAGGTGCTGCAGATAGCCCCCTATACAGAGGGTTCATGGAAGTGGAGACGGTGGAGCACATGCTGCTTGCGTATCCATCCAGCATAGAAACCAAGATGACAATTCTGGCAGAAGCAACGAGGAACACCTCGAACATCCAGGCCTCCTACTAAGAGTAGGCGCACGGGACATGCACAAAGGCTTCGCTCAAGTGGGCCAGGTGCAGGCACTTTAACCCCCTTGAGAAGAAGAGGAACCCCCTTACTAAAGGATTGCGCGCTCGTCATTTGCAAGAACTTTACGTTCAATCTGACATCAAACAAACCCAGACGGGTTTAAATAAAGCACTGTTGTTGAAATGACGGTGATTATTCGACAAATGGCGACGATACTGGAATAACAAGATTTTGTGCAGGCTCCGGCCTGTCTGTACATTCATCCGAGAATCTGCGGATGTGGCATTCACTCTTGGCCTCTATTAACTAAAATAATGGCAATAGGATCGCAGCATAACCTCAATAACTACTCATTCGTGCCAGTTGAGTCCGAAAACAACTAAAATAAATGTATTGGTGATTCAGATTAACAGATATATTATTTATAATACTTATCAGGCAATTTCTGAGATAGCTTTAAAACCTGCAAACAGTGACGCTATGATGTTTTATGTAGAGCCTCAAGGCGAAGAAGTAGGCTGTCATACCTTTTGTAAATCTCAAGTTCGTAAAATAGCAGTATTATAACAGTTGCTTCTTTATAAGTACTAGCTTGGTGGCCATGAGTGTCAGCAGAGATTCGTGAACGTCTCAACTTAATTTGCTTATTTTTGTTCGATATCCCCCGAAGTTATCACAAAATTAGTTTTTCACTATATATATTTTTACAATTTCGCACCGGATTGGAACTTGTCATTTATTCAATCGCTTAAAAACATAATATGTGATGTAGCTCCGTTAATGCTCTGAAGTGAAGAGCCTTTTTTAACATTTGAATTATATTTTTCTAAAAGGTGAAATTTTAAGTTTCGCTGTCGGGGTGCCCAAACTTTATAGATGAAGTCAAAACTACCTGCCCCCTTATTAAGTAAATAAAATACCACACGACGTAATCAATTTCGAATGGACGTTTAGTGTGTGGCCCATACTATATGACCATTTATTTTTTCGTCGCAGAGGGACGCATGCGGACATTTAAAGAAAAAAAACAAAAAAAACGGCCAAGTGCGAGTCGGACTCGCTCACCAAGGGTTTCGCACAAATCGCATTATTGTGAAGAAACTCTAAATTTACGTTTTTAGATTTACGGATTTGTCCTTTACTTAGTCTTGTACAATTTATTATACATTACTTGTTGCCAAATTTCATGATTCTACGTGCCCGTTAAAATTTCATGATTCTACGTGACCATACGTCCCGCCCACTATGGTCACTATGGGAGACTGATACTTTTATACGACCAATGTCCATTTGTCAGCCTAAGGCCCACTAGCTATAAGGCGGATTAGCACTATTCTCCGATTAACTTTGACAACTCCATACAAATTTGTATGGAGTTGTCAAAGTTAATCGGAGAATAGTGCTAATCTGCTTTATAGCTAGTGGCACTAAGTCTCGATGTTTTCCATCACCGTCAGAACGTCCGTATAGTACAAACATCCTTGCATTTTTATCTCCAGGTCCTTGATACCTCTCCGCCAAAGTATAATGGTGGCTAAACTTGTCCGTTATCTTACACAATTTGCGCCAATGTAAACACAAATAAACAAACGAGTATTTGCATAAATTCACCCTTCGGACCGACTAATAGATTGTGTAAAGATTTACGCCTCCAGTATTTCGGCTGTTGCTTTACACTTTCACGTTTGAGTTTGGATTCAAGGTGCCTGCCTAAATGTTTTATGGGCTTGTACTGCTTGGGTAATATTCGGAATTAGAAGAATATTGCCTGGATCGTTCTCAGAAACGTCAAAATTATATGTATCGACATATGCCTACTTGACTCACACTTAAGGCTCGAACATGCGCCAATGACCTTGAGTATTTAAACGACATGCATTGCTTCTGGCCCCACAATAGGATACCCTGAGTCGTGGGAACCAGAAACAGCGACGTCACACACATATAAACATCCAAGACCTGTTTTTTTTTCTTGACCCCAGCGGGGGATCGAACCCGGAACCTCTCGCATGGTAGGCACATTCACAACCGCTGCGCCACAGAGATGATTTGACCTTCAAGTTAATAAGTTGTAATTAATCCATGTAATCAGTCGAGCCCGGGCGCTTGTCACGATCAGTCGCACACGCGAATATCTGCACCTACGTTTACTATTCGCGCGACTTTAACCCGTCCGTACTTCTTACATAGGGCTCACGTTGCATTACTTCTATAACAATCAACATAATGTTTTGTGCTAAGTGTAAAGACGTTGTTACTGACTTTGTTACGTGTCAAGGATCACAGTGCAATGGTCGTTTTCATTACGGTTGTGCCGGAATTGCGGAAACCACGTACAGGAAGATGGGACCGGAAAAAAAAGCGGCCTGGCGCTGTCCAACCTGCAGGGTAGATTCGGAAAAAAGCGCGTCACCATCGCTTTCGGAATTGATGAATGAACTCAAAGAATTTAGGAGTGAATTTCACTCTATGAAGTCTGATATATCATCAATTAAGTCCGAATTTCAAAGCACCTCTCAATACATGCAAGACTTATCTTCTAAGCTGTGCAACCTCGATTCGCGTTTCACTAAAATGGAGGAACGTGTGGGGGCTGGGGGATCCTGGGGCTGCGAGCTTGGGGTGCAGAAAAACTACCAAGTTACTCAGAACAAAATGGCGGCTTGGGCGTGGGCGAGGCGAGTAGGCGAGGTGCGTGGTGTGTTGACTCGACGACGTTCGGGCGTGGAAAAAAGAAAGAGATCGAACCAACGCGGTGGCTCGCTTTTATAGCGACGCGGGCAGGCACGCACCTATTTCACCTCCCCTCACCCCCGCTTTAGCTAAAATCTTTATTTCCTTAAAATTGGCTACATACATGGCTATTTACACCTGCCGTGTTTATATACACTATCATCATTTACAAATTCTAATTAGAATCCTTACTATTAGAACTAAAATTCTCGTTTACGACGCCCCGCTAGCCTCCGGACGCGCGCTTCCCCGCTTCCTCACCCCCTCACGTAAATACGGAGGGTTTTGGAAATCGCGCTCCAGAAGCCAGCGAGACGCCGTAGCGATAACATCGTGTACTCTAGGGCATAACTATGCGTAAACTACCTCTACACCGAGTTACAGACAAATCGGTTGTTACCTACTAAAATGTTGCTATGACATACTGTCTGAGTGACTACGTCTCTATTTACTTTCCTATCTGCTATCTTTACTCATTTCCTGACAGTAACAACAACAGAAGCGGACTCTTTATTTATCAGCCTATCTCTATAGGGGGTAGGTACATCTTATTACACGTTATAACAATTACTAAATATTTACGAATTATTTACATTACAGAGCTATAAGGTACTTAGGTATTGCACACATTTATTTAAGTTTTGTCGCACATCACGGAGGGGTCATCGTGAACATTCTCCCGCCGTCGCTGCAGGCGATCCCGTCGGCAGAACGATGACTTTCTTGGTCGGCCGCCGGAGTACTCGTCCGCTGCTGGTGGTGACATCGACGACTCGCACCTCGCCATCCTTGCCGGGGTAGACTCGTGTTACTCGTCCCCGGGGCCATGTGTTGCGGGGCAGGTTCGAATCGCAGATCACCACGACGTCGCCAATCTTGGGTGGAGCCCCGGTAGCGTGGGGCTCCCGCCGGTGTTGGAGTAGGGGCATGTACTCCTTCACCCAGCGCCGCCAGAAGATGTCGGCAAGGCGCTGGGCGCGCCTCCAGTGTGTGCGCGCGGCGGTCTCGTCCTCTTCGTACGCGCAGGGGGCCGGTATGTGGCAGTCGGGCCCAAGCAGGATGGAGTTGGGTGTCAGCGCGGGTGGGTCTTCCGGCGTGACAGGTACATGCGTCAGAGGGCGGGAGTTGACTGTGGCTTCAACTTCCGCGAGCAGCGTGGCGAGTGTCTCATCGCTCGGGCGTTGCTCGTGCAGGGTGACTCGTAGGGCTTCTTTTACTGTCCGCACCATGCGTTCCCACACGCCAGCCATGAAGGGGGCGCTCGGGGGCAGGAAACGCCAGTTGATGCGGCGTCGCGACGCCTCGTCTTCTAGGGCGCGCCACGCCTCCGCGAGTTCGCGGTCGGCGGCGCGGAAGCAGGTTGCATTGTCCGACCATAGCTCGGTCGGGCAGCCCCGGCGCGCAATCATGCGGCGCAGGGCGTGGATGGCGGAGTCGGCGCTCAGCGACGCGACGACTTCCAGGTGTACGGCGCGCGACGTCATACAGGTGAAAAGCGCGACGTAACGCTTTTCGCGGCGCCGGCCCACAGTGACTTCCAGCGGGCCGAAATAGTCGAGACCTGAGAACGTAAAGGGGCGGTTATGGTGTGCGAGGCGCGCCGACGGCAGGTCGCCCGTGCTCGGTTGGGCCGGCTTGGCCCTCTTCAGGCGGCAGGGCGGGCAGCTCTTCAGGACTTCTTTCACCGTCGGTCGAATTCGCGCCATCCATACTCGCTGTCGTAATTCGTTTACGACTATCTCGACGCCGCCGTGGTGTAGTCGCTCGTGGGTGTGCTGCACGTATAGTCGCGTGTAGCGGTGTTTGCCATCCAGAATGATGGGGTTGGCCGCCTCGAAGCTCACGTCGTTGGCCTCTCGTATGCGTCCACGTAGTCGTAGGACGCCATCTGGATCTGTAAACACGCTGAGATCGGCGAGGGGGCTGTCCTTGTTCGTTGCCCTCGACATGTCTCGCTGCGATGTTCGGACGAGTAACATTTCCGCCGCATATAGATGGCGCGCGGGTAGTGGGATGTACTCGCGGGGGGCAGCGACGATCGGGGGGGGCCTTTTGGCCGCCTTATTGTTGGCGGGACGTTTTCTCCAGTCGTCATCGCCTTCAATCTTCTTCGTACGCTTGCGGCGCGCGGCGTTCGACAGGTGGCGCTGCCGGCATAGCTCTATGAACTGCAACGCGCGGGCTGTGGCGCGCAACAGTCGGTTCCACTTTGAGAAGCGGTCGACGTCGATGGGCGGGGCCACGTTTGCAGCTACGGGGAGCGCGATGACCGCTGCTCGTTCCTCTCCTGTTGTAGGTACCTCTTTCTTGTCCTCTCGCGGCCACTCCTCGGGGTCGCTGCGCAGGAACTCGGGGCCGGTAAACCAGCGGTGTTGCGGCGACATGTCAGCTGGGGTGGCACGCGTGGAGTCATCGGCGACGTTCACAGCGGTGGGGACCCACCGCCACTCGTCTTTCTTGGTTAAATCTTCTATTTCAGCGAGGCGGTGTGCTACGAACGTTTTGTAGGTACGTGGCTCGTCGCGGATCCAATGCAGTGCGGTGCGCGAGTCACTCCAGTACGTGCGGCGGGCGAAGTCGAAGTTGTGGCCCTCCTGTACCGACCGTGCGAGGCGTGCACCCAGTAGCGCTGCTTGTAGCTCGAGGCGTGGCACGGAGATGGGTTTCGTGGGCGTGACGCGACTCTTTGCGGCTGCTATGCTTACTTGTATGGACCCGTCGGCGCGCTGTATACGGATGTATACGACCGCTGCGTATGCCTCCTCGCTCGCATCGACGAATGTGTGTAGCTCGTACTCAGCTGCCGGCTCCTTGTCGTAGCATCTCGGGATTTGTAGTGTGTGTAGCTCACGTAGACCCATGAGCCACGACTGCCATCTGTCGTGAAGCGCCTGCGGGATGGGGTCATCCCACCCGGTTTTATACTTCCACGTATCCTGCATTATCCGCTTCGCTGGAGTGGTTATGGGCGAGATTAGACCCAGTGGGTCGAAAATCGACATAATGAGGCTGAGCGCCTCCCTCTTGGTCGGTTCGCGCAGGCCGCTGAGTACATCGGGATGGACACGTCGCTGGTTCACACGGAACCCTAATAAATCTTCTTTGACATACCATAACAGGCCCAACGTTTTTTCGTAGTCGTTGCCGCCGATTTCAACCGTGTCGCTATGTGCGCTGTCCAGCCGCGGCGCGAAGTGTCGTATGGCCGCCTCGTCGTTCGACGTCCAGCCGCGTAGCTCGAAACCAGCTCGACGATGTATGCGGTCGACGGCGGTGGTGATGTGGGCGGCTTCCTCGGTGGTGTCGAAACTGTGGAGGTAATCGTCCATGTAATGGTTGTTTACTATTGCGTCCGCGGCGGCTGGACATTCATGCGCGTTTTCTTCTGCGTTCCTATTTTTGATATAGAGGGCGCTGCAGGGGGACGACGAGGCCCCGAAGATGATTGATGTCATCCTATATTCTTCGGGCGGGGCGGCGGCGTCGCGGCGTGTTCCCCTCCACAGGAAGCGAAGCGCGTCGCGGTCTTCTTCACGTACCTTCACTTGCATGAACATCTCCTTTATGTCGGATGTTACTGCCACTCGATGTTGACGAAACTTCATTATTACGGCCGGCAGGGACTGTAGCAAGTCGGGGCCGGGTAGCAGCATGTCATTCAGCGAGACGCCGCGCGCCTTCGCAGCGGCGTCGTGCACGACGCGGATCTTCTTTTTGTCGGGGTTTACTACGGCGAAGTGCGGGAGATACCATACTCTCCCGCCGATAGGGGGCGCTGGCGCGCGCTCGGCGTAGCCCGACGTTAGCAAGTTCTCTATCCGCTCGCTGTACTGCAGTTTCAAATCTTCGTTCTTGTCGAGTTTTCGTTCCAAACTCACCAGTCTCTTTTTGGCGTCTTCGTACCCGGTATGGCGGATGGGGGCGCTGGGATCGCGCCACAACATGCCGGTCTCGAAGTGGCCGTCGGGCAGACGGCGGCTTTTCTCCTTTAAAATACTTAGGGCGCGTTCTTCGGGGTCGCTGGCTTGGCGGCGCGGTGCTACTCCCAACGATTCTAACTCGAAGTGTCGGCGCATGAGGCCCTCCAGCTTGTCTTCCTCGGGGGCGGCGTCTAGGCGCCCGCAGAATACCATAGGGTAGGTGGTTGTCGTCCTGCAGCCGTGCAGAACCCAGCCGAGGTGAGTGCGTGATGCCACGGGTTGGTGGCGGGGTCCGCTACGTACCTCACGCGATACAATCAACTCCCAGTTGTCCTGGCCTACTAGTATTGTGGGCGTGGCGCTGTCGTAGAGCAGCTGCGTCTTCACGTCGTCGAGGTGGGTGCAGTTCTCTATGTCGCAGGGGCGGACGGACTGTGTGAACGAGTTCATGTCCCCGAAGGTTCGCGCGTCGTTCATTTCGTGGGTCTCCGTCTCGTATCTGCCTTTGATGTGCGCCGTGACTCGCTTACTGTCTGCGTGTGTTGTTACCTTTCCGCTAACGCCTTGCACCTTCATAACTTCGGTGGGGCCCTCGAGGCCTACTGCGTCCGCCAACTGCTGGTCGATGATCGTCACGGTGCTGCCCTCGTCTAGGAGCGCATACGTGTCACGACTCCCCTTGGGTCCTATTAGCGTTACCTGTGCGACCTTTAGGTAGGCGCGGCGCCGCGTCTGGGCCGCGTTCGCAATCTCGGTGCCGATGGCCGACGCGTGTATTTCTTCGGTCTGCGGCGGTGGCGGCGCGATCGGCAGCTCTCGTCGCTTGTAGTGCAGCAGTCGGTGGTGGCGCAGCGTGCAGCCTGCCTCGCCGCATACGCGTGCACGGCAGGAGTCTCTCCGGTGGGTGCTGCGTAGGCAGCGGAAACATACCTTGTTCTTCTTGGTTACTTCCCACCTCTTCTCTACGTCGGCCTCGATGAAACGTTTGCAATCGGGGAGTGCGTGCGGACGGGCGCACATCGGGCACTCGTCCTTCGTGTCTTCGGTCACGAAGGTGCGTTCCATCTTCTTCTGCCTGGCCGGGTTACGGGGCGCCTCGGGCTTCGTCTCCAGCTCCGGGGGCGCGTAGGGGGCGCGCATGTCTGCCTGGTGGTTTAGAAATTCTGTTAGTGTGATCAACTCGGGGCGACCGCTGCGGTCGCTAGCGGCGCATTCATACCATTTATCGCGTAGTAATGGCGGCAGCTTCTCGACTGCCGCTCGCAGCATTTCTGGACTGTGTAGATAGTGCGGTTTGTGCAAAACTTCTATGGTCCGCACTATGTTATTCAGTTTGTTTGCGAACACGCACACTTCGCGTGGCGTGTCGCTGACTCGCGGCAGCGTCCTTAGCTTCTCCATTTCTGCCATCACTAACGCGTCGGGCCTACCGAAGCGCCGCTCCAGCGCGCGCATTATCTCCTCTGGCGCCGACTGGGTGATAAGTAGCGAGGTTATTGCTTCTAGCGCGGGCCCCCGGAGACTGTGACGTAGGCGCGCCACGTTCTCGCCAGGTGCGAAGCGATCGCACGTCTGTTCGAAAGTAGCTTTGAACAACAGCCACTCCTCTGCCCGGCCCCCGTAGCTGGGCAGCTCTGTTATGTAGTGCGGCGCGCGCCGCGCATTCACCTGCGACGCTACCTGCGCCGCGAGCGCGTCTATTTGGGCGTGGGCGGGCGCCGCCGGGCGCGGTTGGTTATCACTTAATATGGGCATAGTTACATACCTCGTACTTTGGTACTCATGGTTTTCTCGGGGGCGCGGCGGCGGCTCTGCGACCGACGCTGGCGCCGTGATGGCCCTCGCGGGGGGCCGGGGAGGAGAGGGGGGACGCTCAGCTTCCGCGGGCGTCGGCTGCTGCTCGAACCACTGGTCCACGCGGCGCTCCATAAGCTCCTCCTCTTCATGGGCTTCGTCTTCGGACGATGCTTCTTCTAACCTGCATTTTTCCATTTTTGCGCGCTCTATCCGGGCCGCAATCTGGAATTCTCGAAGTTCCAGCGCGGCGAGCTTCTCTTCCATCTCTGCTCTCATCATCCTTTTCTTACGGGACGCTGCACTGCGGGCGATGGACGCGGGAGGCCGCGGCGGCGGCCTGGGTCGATCGGGGCGCAGCGTCTGTGGCGGCATCGGCGGCGGCGGGCCTATAGGGGAGGTCGGAGGCGCGAATGGCAGCCTCTGGGCGACCTCTGGGTTCGGGGGCGCAGCACCCGGCGAGTGGGAGGAGACGATGGTCTCCGCGGTGCCGGACGTGGCCGTGGTGCCCGTCGACGCGCTCGATGTCGCTGTGGTGCCCGTAGCCGTCGAGTCGGTGGCGGTGCGCATCGTCGCGTCTGATGCGCTACCGCTGGGAATGTCACACTCACTTGAGGTTCGGCGTCCCTTGCTCCTGGTGACCCTGGCGTTCTTCTCGCTCATCTTCGCAGGATCCGGCTCGAAGGACCATAAATGTGGGGGCTGGGGGATCCTGGGGCTGCGAGCTTGGGGTGCAGAAAAACTACCAAGTTACTCAGAACAAAATGGCGGCTTGGGCGTGGGCGAGGCGAGTAGGCGAGGTGCGTGGTGTGTTGACTCGACGACGTTCGGGCGTGGAAAAAAGAAAGAGATCGAACCAACGCGGTGGCTCGCTTTTATAGCGACGCGGGCAGGCACGCACCTATTTCACCTCCCCTCACCCCCGCTTTAGCTAAAATCTTTATTTCCTTAAAATTGGCTACATACATGGCTATTTACACCTGCCGTGTTTATATACACTATCATCATTTACAAATTCTAATTAGAATCCTTACTATTAGAACTAAAATTCTCGTTTACGACGCCCCGCTAGCCTCCGGACGCGCGCTTCCCCGCTTCCTCACCCCCTCACGTAAATACGGAGGGTTTTGGAAATCGCGCTCCAGAAGCCAGCGAGACGCCGTAGCGATAACATCGTGTACTCTAGGGCATAACTATGCGTAAACTACCTCTACACCGAGTTACAGACAAATCGGTTGTTACCTACTAAAATGTTGCTATGACATACTGTCTGAGTGACTACGTCTCTATTTACTTTCCTATCTGCTATCTTTACTCATTTCCTGACAGTAACAACAACAGAAGCGGACTCTTTATTTATCAGCCTATCTCTATAGGGGGTAGGTACATCTTATTACACGTTATAACAATTACTAAATATTTACGAATTATTTACATTACAGAGCTATAAGGTACTTAGGTATTGCACACATTTATTTAAGTTTTGTCGCACATCACGGAGGGGTCATCGTGAACAGAACGGTTGGCACTCGTTGAAGCTAAAACCGCAACACTGGCTACTCTTCAGCAGAGTCTTACCACCGCCGAGCATACTATAGCACAGCTTCAAAAAGAAAGTAACCAACAAAATCAGTTTTCACGCTTGAATAATCTAGAAATAGTGGGCGTCCCGGAAAGAAACGGCGAAAACATCACTTCCATATTACGAGATATCTGCAATAAAGTGGGTTTCTCACTCGCGGAAACCGACGTTGACACTATTCACCGAGTTCGTCCTTTCAATGATATTAACAATAAGAGCATTATACCGACACGTCATCCGTCGATAATTGTGCGCTTCACCCAACGTCATCGCAGAAACCAGTTGTTAGCGGCGGTGCGCGCGCGCCGCGGCCTCACCTCAGCTGACATCGGCCTGCCTGGCGCGGCCTACCCGCTTTATGTCAACGAGCACCTGACACCCACTAACAAACTGCTGCTAAAGAAGTCTCGCGAACGAAAAGTAGAACTTAACTACTCTTATCTTTGGATCAGAGACTGCAAGATCTTGCTTCGGAAAAATGATAAATCTAAAGTGTTGCGCGTTAGTGATGAATCTGATTTATTAAAACTTCAATGACTAACATCAAAGCTGAAAGACTATCGACTTTTTGGATTTTTTTTTATTATAATTGCCTGCCCCATTAATTACATAGTTACATATAAACACACATGTATTTTGAGCGTTAAACTTATTGTTGAGATTAAATCGTATGCGTTTGAGGAATACTACAATTGTAAAAGCTTTATAACTATTCGGCCACGTACTTATTTTTGTTTATCTAAAAATGTTACTGTAAGTTATATATGTTATTTTCCGGTCAACAATGATTCAATTAAGTAGTTTAAATATTTATTACCAGAACGTGAGGGGACTGCGCACTAAATCCCATGACTTCTTATCAAATGTTTTAAAATGTAATTATGATATTATATGTTTGTCTGAAACGTGGCTGACTCCAAATTTTACCGATGCTGAGTATTTTTACCACAACTATAATGTGTTTAGGCGGGACCGAGGTAGTGGAGACGTACGGGGGGGAGGGGTTCTAATAGCCGTACGCAGCGAACTGTGCGCGCGCCGCCGCGATGATCTGTGCAGCGCGCCTTCAGCCGAGGAGCTGTGGTTGAGCATCGAGCTGGCTCCCGCCGCCGCTGCCACCGCCGCCCCGCCGCGCGCTCGACCTACCCGCCTGCGCCCGCCCGTCGCCGCCGGCCCGTGCGCTGCACGTACACTATACATCGCCTGCTCATACTTTCCGCACGGGCCCCTTCACGCCACCCAACTTCAATCGTTCTTTGACTCCGTTTCGAATATAGTAGAACAAAAGAATAGCGACTCTTTCCTATTATTGGGTGATTTTAATATTTCGCATGCTTCGTGGGTTCATGGTAACAATACTTTATTATCGATCCAAGTCAATAGCGATCCTATAGCCACCATGTTATCAGAGTTTATGGATCTAACGGGTCTTCAGCAATTTAATTGGTGCACTAATGTTAACGACCGTATTTTAGATTTAATAATTAGCAATTCGACATGTGTAGTTGCGCCGTGTGATTCACCTCTCACTGCCGAAGACCCCCACCATATAGCGCTCGACTTAACTTTCAGCTTAGATTACAGTATCCAGCTTGTATCTAATGATAGCTATAAGTATTTATTTCATGCAGCCGATTTCGATAATATTGGAAAATCCTTGTCCGAAACTAACTGGGATGTTCTTAATGACATGGACACAGAAACAGCCGTCACATATTTCTACTGCACTCTGCATAAGTTAATTGATAAATATGTACCTAAACGCAAAGTTTCTGTTAACTCCAGATATCCTCCCTGGTATTCCCGAGCACTTGTTAAACTTATTCGTGAAAAATTGAAAGTTCATACGAAATGGAAGATTTATCAGGATCCCCTCGATTATCAGGAATTTCAGATATTAAGAGCGCGGGAAAAGAAGGTCGAATCGGAATGTTATACAAAATACATTAATTTAGCTGAAGATAAAATCACAATTTCACCTAAATTCTTTTGGAGTTTCATTAAGTCTAAGTTTAATTCAAATAACATACCAGATCACATGACCTATGACGGGGAAACGTCCACTGATGGCGAAGCCATCACAAACATGTTCAATGATTATTTCCATTCTGTGTTTTCCTTACCTGACACGAACCATACAACTGTCAATATCGATGTAGTCCCTGACACATCAGTCGTGAACTTATCAACAATTAACGTCTCAGAAGAGTTAGTTATGAAACACCTAAGGAATACTGATGTTAACAAGGGTGCCGGTGTGGATGAAGTGCACCCCTTATTAATTAATAAACTCGCTAAAGTACTAACGGTTCCTATCACTAAGCTATATAAAAAATCGTTGTCGGAAGGTTGTTTCCCAAACGTCTGGAAACAAGCCTTGATAACCCCAATATTTAAAAGTGGAGATAGACACGATGTGAGACAATATAGGCCCATATCTAAATTATGTATATTTGGTAAAATTTTAGAGAAAATTGTGACTAATGAATTAAATTCACTATTGTGTAGGCATGTTTCCCCCTACCAGCATGGTTTTCTCAGGGGACGTAGTGTGGACACAAATCTAGTAACGTATACTGATTTTCTTCTTAATGCACTTGATTCTGGATTTCAGGTGGACGCCGTGTATACCGATTTTTCCAAAGCCTTTGACAAGATAAATCATTCAACTTTGCTACGGAAATTACTGAAACTCGGTATACACGGCGACCTCCTAAGATGGCTGAATTCTTATATTAATAACCGAAGCCAAGCTGTGGCGCTCAAAGGGTACACTTCAAAATTCCTAAATATTACATCTGGAATCCCCCAGGGTTCGCATTTAGGTCCGTTCTTGTTTACGCTTTATATAAATGACATCGAATCAACCTTCGTTCACTCATGTCATCTGTTATATGCCGATGATACTAAAATTTTTAAGATAGTCTCATCGATATCTGATTGCGAGGATCTACAAAATGATCTGTTAAAGTTTGATCACTACTGTAAGAAAAACCAATTAATTCTCAATTCTGACAAGTGTTACATTATTACTTTCTCCCGCAAACACAATCCCATTTCATTTAATTACACTTTGTCTAGTAAAATTATTACTCGCGTTAAGTCAATCAGAGATCTTGGCTTGACGTTAGATGATAAACTAAATTTTAACATTCATATAGACAACATTATATCTCGGGCGTATAAGCAGCTTGGTTTGATTCTACGTTTATCCAAACCTTTTAGACGACCTTTCACTTTCAAAATCTTATATTACACCTTTGTCCGCAGTATACTTGAGTTTGGTAGTGTTATATGGAACCCGCAATATGCAGTCCACATCTCACGCATAGAAAAAATTCAAAATAAATTTCTGAAATCATTGGATTTTAGAACAGGTCATTGTTTCCAGGATTACCATACCTCTGCTTTAAGGCATGGTTTAGATCCTTTAGATAGGAGGCGTTCCTATCTTGATGCTAGTTTCCTATATAAAATATTACACAACGTTATCGATTCATCTCATCTTTTGGAGTCAATAACTTTCAGAGTAAAACGCATTTCCTCACGTTCAAACGCCATTTTTCACATCCCTAAGTGCAACACGAGATATGCTAGTAACTCTTTCATAAGGCGTTCTTGTAACTTTTATAATACGCATTTATCAGATGTCGATATTTTCTCAGACTCTATTTATCAATTTAAAAATAATATTAGAAAATTGTTATTAGTTAATAGCTGTAGTAGTCGTAACGATTCTTAATTTGTAATTCTAAATTCTAAATTCTCTTCCAAATTTTGTATTTCCTTGTATTTTCTTTTCCATAGTATTGTATGAAGTAATGCCGCTTAAGACCATTGTAAAAATATATTTATAAAATATGGAGCTCTAGGTCTATTAGTATTTAAAATTTCTAATTTTTAATATTTGTGTACGACTGTATGTTTCCTGAATAAACGAAAATAAAAAAAAAAAATAAAAGTAATATCCAGGGTCTGATGATGGAGCCGGAAGGTGGCCATGGGATCTCTGTAATAAAACGACGCAACCCCGTAGAGTTTGGGTTCCTTGGATTCGTCTTGACTAGTACTCTGGTGCCAGATGATATCCAGGATCTGATGGTTGAGCCAGACGGTGGCCATGGGAAATCTTTAATATAATTGTTTAGAAGTAAAAGGGCCTATTTGCGGTTTCATCACGACTAGTGTAAATCGGAACGCACCCTACGTTTTGGTCTGTGATAAATCAAAAATGGAATCTGACTTCCATCCGTCAGTTTGAGAAGTGTGAGATGAAAAAATATGAAGATCATGTAGCTTATTGCTTTTCCCGTGAAAAATTCGCGAGGGTTTTCCTGCGTAGGGATCCGGGAGTTCGTGAGAAACGGGTCTTCCAACCGCGAGTTTTGTTCGCTGACAGCCAGCGCCGCGGGCAGGTCGTAGGGGACTGAACAATATTTCGGGACTAGCCAGAAGGTTTCCCTCCTCGTGTATTGAAGGGCTGAAGGCCCCCCGGAATGTTTAGTGTGGTTACCATAAACCTTGCACTGAGAAACATTCGATCGGGGCGCGGGAACTGCAAGAGCAAGAAATCTGAACGGTAGCACGTTCGTTTGAAACCTTGCTGGGAGGTACCATGCGTTAAGAATTAAGTGGAACAGTGTGTCACTGCTGCAAAGAACCCCCTTCAGCGAAGAATTGGGAATTATCGAGACACCCGCGTCCGGTATCTAGCTGGGAAGGAGGTCAACATTACAGCCGGACACACACCAGGTATCTTTAGTCAGTAAGATTTATTGCACGGTGGAACACCGTCAGTTTGGACCCCCCTACGGCGGTGAGCCAGATTCCAGCTGTCTATGGGCCGCCTTCTATGCCTTGGTAGGCAGAGCGTGATTCATTCTCGTGACGATTGAGAAGAAAGAAAGAAAGAAGTTTATTTGTAACAGGAAACAAAAAAAGAAGTCAATATTGAACAACTAGGTACATAAGAATATTTCCTGTCACAAGCCGGCCTCAACTTAGCATATGCTGAATGCGAACAATCAGCGCTGGTCTTCCGTTGTGACCGACGGGTGACAACACGCACAACAATGTGCACTTTTGTGTAAACATTTATAAACACAGGCAGAAGGAAAAACATTTTAAAAGAGAAACATAGTTAGACATGAATATTCAGACTTTATAGTAGGTAACAGGTTAGTTAAAGGTATAAAATAAATCTATATCAATATAAAACAGTATTAATATTAAGGTCACAATTTCATATGATATATAGTCAGTTATATTGCGCTAGTATCATTTCGTATAGACTCTTCGAATTTTTGATGCTCAAAAATGAATTTTCTCAACGTGCATTTAAATCCGTGTAAACAACGCAGGTTCCTGATTGGTGGAGGGATATTATTCCAACACTTGGTCGCAGCATAGCGGAAGCTCCCTCTAAAGGCAGCAGAGCTGTGCCGCTCTGTAGCGAGCTGCGTTGAGCATTGGCGGGACACATGGTGCCTCGACTTAAATGAAAGTTTCTCAAAAAGATAACTTGGCTCCTTATATTTCATCACCCCGAACTAAAGACACGCCAAGTGAAGCTTTCGACGATGATGCAATTTTAAAATTGTATGTTTATTTAGGTAGGGGTCACGTGATACCTTAACGGAATATCAAAATTGAATCGCGCGCAAGCATTCTGTACGCGTTGCACTAACTTTTTAGTTTTTGCTAAAAGTCACGGACCAATAACCGTATCCATGTAATTCAGTTTAGACAGAACCAGTGGCTCAGTCAATTGTATGCGCAACGTTAACCCCAAATACGGCCTTATCTTGTACAGAATCTTCAACCTATAAAAACAGTCTCGCACACAATGGCTCACGTTTCAAAACGTAAGCCACTGTCCATGATAAGTCCTAGGTTTCTGGCTTCGTACACTCTTTCGATAGGCTCTCCCATGAGCTCAACACATGTCGTTGGGTTTATATTGCCCTCTGGGGTGTGCAAGAATGCATTAGCTGCCACTGTTAAGCTCGGGTAGGTAATGGTATGATTCCTCTATCCACAGTAGGTAAAGACCAGCATATTCATTGAAGAAAATAAGTCCTTAAAGGTGAACCTTTAAGTGATTTGATGAGCTTATTTCCTATAATACAATATTCACGTCATTGAACTCTGAACTTTGATTTACCTCACAATGCAGTTGTGTTGTCTGAGAGATAGCTCTCACAGCTGATATTGCAATATTGTGGGGGTTATTATATGTTATGAAGGTTTGAGTGAAATTTCAGTATTGTTTGAATCATAAGTGAACTTGGAAGCCTTATGAAGAGTGTTCAACTGAAACAGTAGATCACTTTAGTTATATATCAAATATGAACGCAGGGTTCAATTTTGTATTGATTTGACTAGAACATTATAATACTGTGTTCTATTGAAATTAGAATAGTGTACTTAGGATTGTTGAATATTGACACTTAATTTTAATTATTTCTCGGACCCCAAATTATTTTGGGTTCAAATCAGGGTTTCGTTCTACGGAACATTTATTGTAGGGTTCTGTAAATTATGTTTTTTATAAATTGTACGTATCGTTGCACAAAATGTCCCTGTCAGAGCTTCAGAGAGAGGTTATGAGGGAACTTAGGTGGTTTTCATCATCTCATGCCGTGGTGGCTCGCAAGGATAGGAGTGACATTGTGTTGGAACGTGCGTTGGAGCTAAGGGATCGCTCCAACATTGAGTTGTGTGCCAAGACGGATTCCATTGAGAATTCTCCACAACTCAACTACTCAAGTTTGACAAACTAATAGCGTACTACCATCACCTAGACAGCCGCAGACATACGACGACTGCGCAGGGCTGTTCGTTTTGCTGAGAGTAATGGCCCCCCTCAAAGTGAGTGTCTAGATTGCTGGCTGTAGAGCTGACTCACTTTGGCAGATTGCATTACAAATTATTGGGTCAGTTTCATCAATTTATTTGATAGCTTGGTACGTTTGCGAACGGACTTACCCGAGGCCTATAAGATGGCTTTATGGGGCGAAGCTAAGGAACTGAATATTGTATCTGGATTTTACGGAAGCTAATTACTATATAGCCAACCAGTTGTTGATAAGGCGATTTCACAATAAACGGAGATTGGTTGACGCTCAGTTTCAGCGATTGTTCAACATTCCATCGGAGACAGGGATTAGCGCCTAAAATATATATCTCAATTATATAAAATACAATAGATAGCATGCACTTCTACAAAATATAAAATATCATGCATATACTTAGATAAATATGATACCTATTACGGAAGAGAAAGGAAATACGCTTTCAATCTTTTCTTAAAAGTGAAAATTGAGGTTCTATCCCTAATAGTGCAGGGAAGTGCGTTCCAAAGTCGGATTGCCCTTAACCTAAATAAGTGTTTGTAAGCGGCAGTGTTATGCCGAGGAGTTGAGAGGAGATACACCGTGTGGGATCTCCGATTACTATCCCTGGGGACAAGAAACTCAAAACGTTCTCGAAGAAAAGACGGATCGGAAGCCACCCCAGCTCCTTGCGATACTGGGAGACATGGTTATACTTGCACAGCCAGTAGACAAACCGAATCCCAAGGTTTTGAAGTCGCTCGAGTTTATTCAGTTGCTCTTTGTTCGCACTGACCCAACAAGCATCCGCGTAGTCTATTAAAGGTAGTAGAAGGAACTGAGCAAGGGTGATTTTAGTCTGCCGCAGCAGGAAGAACTGCAATCTCCGGAGGGAGTATCAAATATAACCCCAATATTCTTAGCTTTCTCGCTGTAAGTGATTATCGTACGCTCATACATTACAGGATCGACGGGCATATTTTGTATTGAGTTAATTGAGCGCCGTGTACCCAAAATCATGGCTTGAGATTATCCCGGGTTGACAAGCGGCCCGTATGAATTTGCCCATTAACTGATGTTATCCAGGTTAGCATTCAACGCCTCTACAGTCAGATTTACATCATTAAGAGAGAAGTGCCGATATATTTGGAGGTCATCTGCATAGAGATGATAAAAAGGAGTAAGAATGTTTGAGATGGAGTTAATGAATACTGAGAAGAGGAGAGGAGAAAGGATACCACCCTGCGGAACCCCCGCGGCGAGATCACACCAGTCCGTCGATATCTCCTCAGACTTACTGCCAGTTTCCTGGGCGCTGATTAAGTTAACAAATTGGTAAAACTGATTTGAGCCAATCACGTGCCGCTAATATTCAAAATAGCGGCACGTGGTTGGCTGAAATCAGTTTAACCAATTTGTTAACTTACCCAGCGCCCAGGAAACCGGCCGTTAATGCACTGCTGGCGGTCTCTCAGGTAGGAATCAAACCAGACAGCCGAGTGCGAGGAGACTCTGAGCGACCTTAGAATTTCAACCAGGATATCGAATTCGACACAGTTGAAGGCGCTACTGAAATCAAGCTGTGTGAGAACCGTAAGCTGCTTCTGATCCATGGCTAATTTAATTTCGTCAGTGACAGTAGCAATGCCGTGGTAGTACTATGACCCGGCCTGAAACCTGGTTGATAGGGATTTAATAAGTTTCTAGAGGAAAGGTACGAGGAGAGCTGACAGTGAACAATTGATTCTAGGACTTTGGAGAGGATAGGCAGAATAGATATGGGACGAAAATATTTAAAGGAGACGGGATTGGACGATTTAGGTAGGGGAATAACAAGTGCCTTTTCCACTGAGAGGGGAAGCAACATTGTCAGCAGAAGACAGTCCAAATGGTAACTTAGCGATTTTATTTCTCTGTGATTTTTGCTTATTATATTATATAAATTTAATTCTATGGCGACCCTCGATGACTAGTTACCCTGCTCAAAACCTTAGGGAAGAGAGATAGGCTGAAAATCAGCGCTACACGGAGTCCCGATTCCGTGTCAGCAGGAGCTGAGCCACTTCCTATTGTCTCAGGCAAATCTTGCATGTATCAAAAAACTGTATTCTTTATGGCAATAAACGAATATTATTATTATTATTATACTGTTCAAGCGATACATTAATTATGTGGGTGATGATCGGTAACAGCTCCTCAATGATGCTGGTTATCATCTGAGAATAGATCTTGTCCTCACTTATGGCTTTCGACGAGATCGCTAATATTGCCCTCCTTACTGCGCCGATTCCGACACCGTTGCAGTTGAAGAGTGAGTTGTGGGTTACGAAGGGTAGTTTCCTTAATGAGGGGGTCCATCACAACTGGGGGATTAGAAAAATGATTGTTGAGACCGTTGAGGTTGACATTTCCAGCAGCCAAGTCCTGGGACTTACCAACACCAAGAGTCTTCGGGAATTTCCAAACCTGTACTAGAGTATAACTCTCAATACACTCTTAGATATGGCCATCAGACTCTTAATGGTGTCAGTAAGCCACGGCGCAGGAAGGTGCTTAACCTTATCCCGGTCAAGAGGGATAAGGTTAAGCACCTTCCTGCGCCGTCTATAGATAGATAGATAGATATAATAGATCTTGTCCTCACTTATGGCTTTCGACGAGATCGCTAATATTGCCCTCCTTACTGCGCCGATTCCGACACCGTTGCAGTTGAAGAGTGAGTTGTGGGTTACGAAGGGTAGTTTCCTTAATGAGGGGGTCCATCACAACTGGGGGATTAGAAAAATGATTGTTGAGACCGTTGAGGTTGACATTTCCAGCAGCCAAGTCCTGGGACTTACCAACACCAAGAGTCTTCGGGAATTTCCAAACCTGTACTAGAGTATAACTCTCAATACACTCTTAGATATGGCCATCAGACTCTTAATGGTGTCAGTAAGCCACGGCGCAGGAAGGTGCTTAACCTTATCCCTCTTGACCGGAGTGTGCTTATCAAACAAGCTCAGGACAACAGAGTTAAAGTTTTGGACTATGTCGGCCTCGCTACCAACAATAGGGGACTAGTCGACAGAGGTGGCATCCGATTTAAGGGAGTTAAGATCCATGCCCTTGAATTTAGCTGCACGCTTGGGAGGCCTTAACTTGAATGAGAGGTTAATCAAATCGTGATAGGAGAAGGGGGCGTTAAGTTGGCCATGCACAGCAACCTTGGATATATTAGAAGTAATCATCAGATCTAGAAGAGAGGGGGTGCAGTGTGGTTGAAAGTGGGTGGCACCCAGGGGAAGGATGAATAAGTTTAATGAACTAACAAGAGATTTGATCTTAGCTGAGGGAACGTTTTTTTTGTGAAGGCAAGAGATAAAGTCTCCGCGAATCAGGGTGTCACTATAAAGAGGAGTCAGATCATTGAGAAGGGTTTCAAATGAGTTAAAATAGTCAATGCGAAAAGAGGGGCTATAATAGACACCCAGGAGGACTTTATTGTGACGCAAGCAGATCTCCAAGAACAGTTGTTCAGCGGTACCAGAGAACAGGCTTGGCGACTGGCTGATGACTTTTCATGGAATATCGGCACGTAGGTATATAGCTACACCGTCATCAGCCTTGCCTGTTCTATCGTTCTGGTAGAGACTAAGCCCTAGCAGAGCATATGTGGCAGAAGGAAGTGATGGTTTCAGAAAAGACTCCGAAACGAGAATACCATGTGTGTTCTGATCGCTAAAAGTAACAAGGAGGTCAGCATAGCTGGTGTGAATGCTTTGTGCATTAATATGCACAACGTTAAAGTTTGTACTCAGGTTTGAAAACACCCGCTTCAAGTTGTAGGGTACCGAGTCATCCGCTGATGATGACCCAACACGTGCGGTAACGCACTAACGGAAATATCACTATAATTCGTTCGTTGTGTCGATTACAATGTGAGTGGTGGTTTGTGTAATTTGTGCCCTGAAACGTTTGAATTCATAGAAAACAAATATTTGAGATTTCTCTTTGAAAGAGCAGGCCAAGAATTACCGGAAGCTGATGACACAATTCGCACTATTGTCATAAGAAAAAAAACTAATTGAGGATCGAAATACAGAGCTTGTTGAAAGATGGCCACAAATTTTCCATATTTTGACGAAAGGACCGTGACGATTTGTATAAAGCTTAAGCAACAAGCATACTATGTATGTATATGATAGCGTAAAGCCATGAGATCAAGCATAAAAAAAAACTATTTTTCACACTTAAACTTATATTTTGTTAAATTTTAATAACTATGATTTGCCAAAAAGTTGCTGGAACCAAAAGTACCGAAATTACCGGAAACATCCCGGTTCCTCTGATGATGAGTATCGAAATTCCCGGTTCTCGAAAAATCCAGGTTTTTAGATACCCTACGAGTCTATCTAAGTTTCGTACTCTGGTCATGTAGCCCATTGGCCGGCCCTGTGTTCACACAATCACAATTCTCAGGTCCCGCCTTCTTGCCTGTTCAGATTAACCAAAAGTGAGAAGTAGATTTAGTAAAATGTTTATTTTTTTTACATGAATGTAGTGGGCAAAGGGAACTTGCCATTTTCGTTTTTTTGTTGTTATTTTGATTTTCTCGTATATTTCATATTTTTTTGATGATTCCTTATTAGTGGACGTAACTTCACGTCAAATAATCTTCTTTATAATCAATATTTTGGACTGTCTAATGAATATTTTTTTTTAGATTTGAATTTGTTTCCTTCGGCATTTCAAATATCTTGGATGCTATAGTTCACTTTCTGGTATTCGGACACTACATTTAGGTTGTGTTTGGTCACAACTTTATGAACAACTTGTAGCGAAGCGAAGCATAGTGCAAGGCCACACTATAGCTTGTCAAATTCGTACGTAGCACTCCCATGGTCTGCCGGCGACGGGGGACGAAATATGCGGGGGCTGCGAGGGCGGGAAAGAAGAGCGCAGGCGGCGGGGCGCGTAGTAGGAACCGCCCGCGCTCTTCATTCCCGCCCCCGCGTCTTTCATCCCCCGTCGTCGCCCGCAGACCATGGGAGTGCTACGTACGAATTTGACAAGCTATAGCGAAAAAGTTCCACTCCGTAGTTAGTAAAAGTGTCAACAAAGTCGAAAATTGGTACCAGGTATATGAAAGGATTTCGTCTCCGAGCGCTTGAAGATTGGGTCGAAAATAATGCAACAGGAAGAAAGGTCATTATATTATAAATATAACAGACGGCTGTGCTATTTGTCATGTTAGTTCTTCTCTAATATATTTTACATTACTTATCCCACATTTTTCTGCCAACTAGTTTAGCCTAGAATTGAAGCTAAAGATGCATTATTTTATTCGCGCCAGGCTCTTTTGAACTCAAACTCAAATAAAGTATTGTCAGTAGGCAAAGATAATGCACTTTTACAAGTCAAACACTTACACATGGAGAAAAATAAATTAAATGTGATCAACTAAACCAATCAGTAAGTGATTATGGTTTGAGTTTGAAAAAGGAAATTTCCCTTTTAAGCAGTGATTCATGGCTGAATCTCGCACAGGAACAGGAAACTCATTTAACTCTACCAGTGCTTCGGAAATACACCCGTCAGAGAAGATGACGCCAAGAAATGCCACAATGTACAATATAAGAATAATCTAATCTGAAAATGAAAATGAAAATGAAAAAATATTTATTTAGCACAAAAAGGTACGGCGTAATGGAACTTAGCATCTAACATTCAGTGCATAGCTTAAACAAAATAAACAAATTTCCAGGGGTCCCCAAACTAGGCTAGGCCTGTATCTTGGGGAACCAATTACTATTTAAACTTGTGAAAATAAACTTTACTAAAATAAACAAAGATAAACAAAACAAAACGAAGCAGCTTTTGGGTAGTGAGCGAAATAGGGTTATACTATTTAAAAGAAACTGCTTCACAATAACAAAAGGAAACAGCTTCTGGGTATAAAGTATTAGTCTAATATTAGTATCTGTGGTATAAAGAGAATAACAAGGTTTTAAAATTTAAAAGAAACAGCTTCTAGGCTTCAAGACAAAAACAATAAAAATTACAAATATATTAACAGCATACTATTCTAGATTAGAAACTGCTCTGTACTTTGGTAATCCAGTGTGAGAAGAAACTTTGTTATGGTTTTTTTAGCTTCCGTGATTGTGTTGGTTTTAATATCGCAGTGTTTTAATAAATTGTTGTAGATATGTGCGCTGATGAAGTTACCAAATCTACGGGCAAAAGTTGTGTTTGTACTTAGAGTAGGAATTCTAAAAACTCGCTTGCTTAGAAGGTGGTTGTACTCAGGGCTGTTCAAAGTCTTTCTGTGTGTGCTAAGACAGGTTTTTAATATAAAAAGCTTACGGACTGAGAGAACTTGCGAATCTGTGTAAAGATCGCTGGTTGGATATCTGTAGGGTTTCTTTAACATAACCTTAAGTACCGATCTCTGGGCTCTTTCTACATCAATAAGAATTGTTTTAGCCGCACTACCCCATATTGTAATACAGTAGGTCAAAAGAGATTGGCAAATGGCAGTATATGTAGACCTGAGTAAGGATTTGTTTACTGGCAGAATTACGAAGCTTTTTCATAACTCCAATGATTTTACGGACCCTCTTTGCTAAACCAAGTACGTGTTCTTTAAAATTAAGATTCTCATCTATGCTAACGCCAAGATATTTCATAGTATGTACTCGCTCTATTTGATCGCAAGAACAGTTATTTAGTAGGATATTATTACAGGAGTGTACTTTAAATGTAAAGTTAGTTGATGGCTTTGATGCTGCGGTTTTGTGAAAGCATAAATATTTTGTCTTTCCACTGTTTAGTATAAGGAGATTATTTCGAAGCCATTCAGATATTTGAGACACACCTTTTTCTGCAGCACTGATAGTACTGTCCCAACCTTTACCACTATATAAGAGCACTGTATCGTCTGCGTAACATATGATTTCGCTATTACTAGTGCTGTAGTCATGTAAATCGTTCATATATATTATGAAGAGGGTTGGTCCAAGAATGCTTCCCTGTGGAACTCCGTAATTAACTTGTGTTCTATCACTGGTGAAAGACTCAACTTTAACCAATTGTTTCCTTTGGGAAAGGTAGCTGGTGAACCACGATAGCGGTAGCCCTCTGATGCCAATTATTTCCATTTTTTTAAGTAATAATGGGATTGACACTGTGTCGAATGCTTTCGCTAGATCAAGGAAGACACCGACACAGCTGAGCCCATTATCTAGATATTTAGATATAAAGTTGGTTAAAAGAGTAACAGCGTCCTCTGTTGACTGTCTCTGCCTGAAACCAAATTGCCTATCAGAGAGCAAGCCATATGATTCCAGAAAACTTACTAAGCGTTTGTTTACCAGCTTCTCTAGGAGTTTTGATAAATTACTAAGTAGGGAGATTGGTCTGTAGTTGCCAGGATTAGTTTTGGGGCCAGATTTATGGATCGGTGATACAGAGGCTACTTTCCAACAATCTGGGAAACAGCTTTGAATAAATATGTGTACTAAGGGGTGAATAATTAAAAGTTTTGTGCTTTTTATTAGTTGGTTGTTCAGGCCATCCAACCCGGGTGCACTGACCTGTTTAAGTTGCCTAATTATGCCATCCAACTCTATTGCGTCAGTTGGTTGCATAAAAAATGAGTTTGGGGTGATGTTGTTAAGTTTGGTTTTACGTATAGAAGCTTCCTCGGTATTGCCTGAGTTCTCCATGATTGTGCTGGCGAGATTCTGTCCAACTGTAGCAAAGTAAGTGTTGCATTCGTTCAGGGCGTCAACTGGGTCGTTACCGGCTGTTATCAAATCAAGCGCCTGAGTATTTTTAGTCTGAAAGTTACATATATTCCTAATCGTGTTCCATAGTCCCTTTGGGTTTTTGGAATTTGCTTCAAGTTGACTGCTTTCATAAGAAATTTTCAGCTTTTTTAAAAGTTCGTTGCAAAAGTTTCTGTACCGGCAAAATGTGAGCCTCAAGACTTCGTCTTTTGGAAAACGCCTTAGCTTTGAGTGTAGCCTATCACGATGTCGCATGCATCTCATCAAGCCCGGTGTAATCCACGGTTGGATGGTGAATTTCGATTTACTAACCTTTTTGTGTTTAGTGTTGCCCACGATTGTTTTAGTTAGAGTGTCAGTGAAGCTTTCTGCTGCATGGTTCACGTCAGTAGACTCAAAGACTGGCGTCCAGTCAACCGATTCCAGCTCTTTTGCAATTCCCTCGTAATTTATAATAGGTTTAATTCTGCTTATGTTTGCCTTTGCTTTTTTATACTCAAAACCTATTAAAACTGTTTTATGATCCGTTAATTCGGTGTTACATACTCCTCCTATGCTACGAGAATTACTTTTTATGAAAATGTGATCGAGGCATGCGTTCAGTCTAGTGGGAATAGTTATTGCAGGTATGAGATCGTGTTCGGCGAGGAGACATAAATATTCTGTTGGGTTAATTCTTCTTGTTTCAGATTGAAGTATGTCGATATTAAGATCTCCAGCCATTATAATGTTCTTTCTGTCTCTAAAGAGTTTGAGTGTTGTGTCTAGTGACTGTAAGAATAGGTCAATGTTACTTACATTGTTAAAAGATGGAGATCTATATATGCCGAGAATTGTGGCATGATTTGGGATTTCTATAGCAAGACAGCTCGCTTCATCGAAATGCAGCTCGGAGGTAGTAGCATTCCAGGAGTTTTTGATGTAGGCTACTACACCTCCGTTTTTGTTTATATTATTTTTGGTGTGATGTGGAGTGTAGCCTGGAATGCCATCAATAATAGTTGTCTCGTTAAGCCAACACTCTGTTAGTATTATAACGTCAAACTGAACACTCATTCTGTGTAGACAAACTAAAAAGGCATAAAATTTTTTATTAATACTTCTCACATTAAAAGCTATTAGTTTGAAATTATAGTTAGACGTTAGAACACTTCTACAGAGCTCTGGGGTTTCAAATTTTTTGCATTGTATATCCAGAAATGAGTCAATTTGTAGTTCTAGGTTGTTGTTAGCCATTTATGATGTGAGGGAGGTATCCAAATTGTTTTTCCTTTTTAATTGGGTGTGATAATACAGCCAGTAATTGTAATTGTAGTTTAGCTTTGAAGGCGAGTTGTTTTAGTTTGAGCACATGTTTAGTTTTAGTTTTATGGTTGAGTTTTTTTGTTGAGTGTTTTATAAAATGTATATATTGAACGAAATTTTCACAATTTGTTTTTTGGAAGCTTATTAGAGCGCTTACGGCTAATTTGGATAAAGATAACGAAATACAGAGCATAATTGCGATACTAAGATTAGGAACACTTCTTGCGCTCCGGTTTTGCAGAAGGCTCGGACTGACACTCAACCTGAGTTGGCTGAGAGTTTCCCGCCAGATTGTCCAGGATAGATTCAGACTCTACACGTACAACGGAGCTTGTGTCAGAACGGCGCATAAGGATTCTTCCATTTTTTGTCCAGACGTACTTAAAGCCGAGTCGAGCTCCAAGCGATCGAGCCTTGCTGAAAAGGATTCTGTTTTCTTTTGTCAGGTGCTCGTTAATAAACACGCGGCGCGATGTTCCAGCGATGTCAAGGGAATCACTTGTCAGGCCACGTCGCACTCTTGCAGCATGGATCATATGGTCACGAGGGGCTCGACGCGTCAACGTCAGCACCACTGGCCGCGGGCGCGCTTCACCCCCCTCTCCACCACCGAATAAGCCTACACGTCGCACGTCATCTACATCTCGTGGGTCTAGTTCAACGCCCAGTTTAGTGGACAATACGTTGACGATATGTTGAAGGTTCTCGCCCTTGTGTTCGGTCAGTCCGGTAATTTCAACGTCTTTGCGAAGGCTTCGTTGCTTCTTGGTAGACAATCCTTGGCGTAGCTCGGCTACTTTCGCTCGTAGAGTTTTCACCTCCGACTTGTAACGGTCCAACTCTTTTAATTGTGACTTCATATCTGTAATTTCCTCACGAAACTCGACAATGTCCAGCGAGGTGGAGTTGAGCGATACTGTAAAAGCATTCATTTCTTCTTTCATCGACTTGAACACTCCCTGCATCTGGCTTAGCGCCTCAGTAAATGACGCCATGAGCTGTGCTGGAGTTGGCGTGGTATTGGGGGCGCTGATCGCGCTTAGGAAGTTGGGTTCGAGGTCATGCACCTGGACAGTTTTTCCTGGAGTGTGGATGGGAGTAGAGTCGTCTCGCATTGTTCTAGTTTTTGTTTTGCATCGGGGGCATATAAACTGCTTACTGTTTGTTCTGATAAGTCTGTGCACGTCCCGAGACAGTGTAAGGCATGAAATGTGGTATCTGGCCGTACAGGTCGAGCAACCGGCGTCAGAACCATCCTCGCCGAAAATGGGTTTGTTACATGTTCCGCACAGCATCGTCGCTTATTTGTATTTAGTGCCCTCTGTGTTTCAAGCGTGCCAACAGCTACTAGTCGTTAGATGTTGTTTTGCACCTAGCGCTCTCTATGTTGAGATTTAGCAACAGCTACTCAACGTTAGATGTCGCTAGTAAGTTACCGCCCTCTGTGCTTGGGTTTCCGTAGGAGCCACTCGTCACTAGATGTCGCTAAAAGGTTCGATATTTGCGATCTATGTTTCAAATTCTATTTATAATGTGCATGGAAACACAAATGGCAGTCACTGAGCACGGATTTATAGGATTACTTAATGAAGAAGCACCAATACGTGTTCATAGGTGTTTTATTACACAGATAAACGGTGTCCAGAATTCAACCGGCGACCGTTAGGAGCACTGGGTTTTTGTGATTTTACTGCACTGGTTGCCGTTATTAAGTCCGGATAACAATCTCACTGAATCTACGGTGTGTGATCTTAAAGTAAAACTTCACTTTACATTGGAAAACGTTGAAAAATATAGCGAAAACGAAAATATACTACGGAGCTGTTCAAGATGTTTGTTTACGTTATAAGCGCCACCTGGCGATTTCTTGATTGTCATATGATCTAATGACAATATTAAAATATCCTATCTACAAGTGCCAATAAGATGTCTCAAAATAACAATTTTACATAGGAAATAAATAAGAACCAACGAATGCTGTAATGAACATAACTTATGAGAAACCAGACTGGAGCAGACCCCCCAAGCAGCACCCGTTCACGAGTGTATGACTTGTACACCAGCCGTGATCTGTGACCAGCCATCACCCCCCTCGCCATATTTGAGGGAGAGGAGCAACCCGCTACACAGAGTCACCGCAAGCAAAGACTTTTTAGTGAGCATGACCATAAACTCTGGTTTGTTGGTAACGGTCTTGTATTCTACGTTAAAACTAATCAATTGTTATGAGTAGCACAAAGCACTTCTGTACACTTAATTTTATTACAAGACTATTAAATTACATTATTGCATTTGTAAAAGTTACGTTAATTATTATTATTATCCTTATCATATTCATGGATCTTAGGCCATGTATTTTTATTTATAACATGTTTATTTTTTCAAAAATACGGTACTACAAACGTGTGCGTGGTTCTTGCGCTGCGCTGGAATAACAAATTTAATCCTTAACGCCGGTTCCGGTGACCGGGCGTCGCCGCTTGCCTCGAACAATACAATGGCACATGAATGTCATTTTATACTGTTTCTAATTTGGCCACCCGGTCAGATTGAGATGGTTTAATTTCCTGATCATATTAATGTGGACAATTTTTTTTGGGATAAACCCCTCGATGTTATCTAAGTTAAAACCTCATAAAGTCATGATTCGTTTTGCAATTGCAAGCATGTTAATCAAGCTCAGGAGACTCAGATTCATATCGTTGTTTCTATGTAGTTTTGTGATTTCACATTTTTCCTCTCATAAATACCCTTATCAATATAGGTACATAAAGATATCGCCGATTCTAGACCCCTGGATGCCGCCTGGAGGGGGTAGCGGCGCATAGGTACTGTCGCGCACGAACTTGTTATCCCTACAAATAAACACTAGTGGCCCTGTGGGCAGTAGACCTCGCTAACAGGGGGGACTGAGAACCAATTTATAGGTGAGTATTTTAGATTCAATCAAAATCAAGTATTAAAGTCCACCAATCTTTGTAAACTACATTTTGCGATTTAAAATACAATTTATTGACTTTTCACTAAAATAGTTGTAGTCTATTTCACTCACTCTCATGGTCTGTATAGATCCTCTTTACTAATCCGTCTCCTACTTCGAGGAGTCCAAACTTGGTATGTTTTGAAAATATTTCTTGGATTTTTAGAAAACAGGCGGCCGAAAGGTAATGGTGTAGTAAATTTTTAGAATCGGCTCATGAAGCCCTTTAATTTAATACCCCACACGATAGGTTTCAGAAAAAAAAAAAAAAACCCATACACGTCATAACACCCGCAGCCCCCCGCGCGTCCCGCACATCACATCCGCTCACCTGATGCGCCTCTCTGGGACAGGGCACTACAAACCCAACACTAGCTTTACTATTACCACAAGTACTACACCACAAAGTCAACTTGCCACCCGCGAGGAATGCGTTTCCCTTCCCTCTGTCACTCGCTCTCGCCCTCTACGCGTCAGGAGGACAAAGACAACGCTATGGCGTTATCAGAGCGAATTTGTCAGTTGTCTTTCGCGTTTTGCACATAGTTTTGCACAAAACACCGACTATTTGTCAAAGTGACGTGACGTCTGTTTGTGAGATTTATCGATCCCCGCTCTTCCCGCCTCACCCCTCCACCCCCCGGCCTCTGCACGAAGAGATGTGATTTTGACGATAAATGGTCCCACTCTACACCATTTTAAAAAGTGGAATAGAGAAAATGTGTTTTATAGTAACTTTTATAGTAGTTTATGTGACTGCTACATAATGCCTAATTATTTACAGTTACATACACTAGTTTATCTACACACATATCATAAGCTCTCTTTGATGTGTTCAGGAACCGCATGCACAGATTAATTGACCGGCATTGTGGCTCTGCAGTTGTTTAGCTTGTTCTGTAGTACCAACTTCACGCAGGCGGGCGTCGGCGTTCGAAATTTGAATGTCAGTACCAACTTCACAGACAAACTAGGGGCGGCGCGCAGTCGGGCGTCGGCGTTCGAAATTTAATAATAATAATAATAATAATAATAATAATAATACCTTGGACACTATTTACACACATTGATCTAGCCCCAAACTAGGATTCCCTGTAACTTGGGTGCTAGACAACGATACACGTACTTATATAGATAAATATTATACTTAGATAGATAAACAACCATGACTAGGGTACAAACATCCGTTCTCATCAAACAAATATTTACCCCCACCGGGGCTCGAACCCGGGACCCTTGGTTTCGTAGGCAGGGTCACTGCCGACTCGGCCATTCGGGTCGTCATTTGAATGTCATAATGTGAGAAAAACTACACATTACGGTCATAATGTGTAATTTTTCAGATAAGAAATGAGTTTTTACCAAGTAGTTTAACATTATGCTGATCGTAACGTGCGGTTTTTGTACGCAGTAAAGAGGGTTTATGATACGTGTGTAGATAAAAACTTTTTCAAACAAGTATTTTTATACCAATAGCGCTTAACCGAGGGGTTTCCGCGGTAATGGAGAGGCGAGGTAGGGGGGGGGGGGGTATCATAAAAGAGCTCGTAGGTAGCAAAAGCAAAAAATGCATTTATTGACCGAGCGAGCCAAGCGTCTTCGTTTCAGGATTGGGCAGGTTCGATAATTACATATATTTTTGTCGATTCAGTTTTAGAAAAATTTTCAAAATGGCTTTTATTTTAATTCTCAAAATTAAAAAAAAACCGCTGCAGTCCAAACAGCTTGACAGATTTTATCAAATGAGGTGTCGTTGTATTTGTAGAGACCGTGAGAGTAACAGGCTAGATAATTTTGATGAAAAGTCAATAGGTTAGGTTTAACCTCTTGAATACCAGCGGCGCCACTTTTCCGTTATAGGTTTTAAATTGTATTACCATGGCATAAGGTTCAAAATCGTGATCCGTCCCAACTACCCTCGGTTTTTGAGAGGAAGACCGCAAAATGTAGTTTACAAAGTTATTGGTGCGGCTTCTTTCATACTCCATGTACGTAACCAGGTGCGTTCAAAGTTTGTGTGTGTTATCATGGACGAATACAACTAGAGGACTGACAACGTCATATAAAAAACGTACCCTGCTAGAAAGCTAAAATCCTGTATTATTTCTAGATTTTGCTGTACCACGCAATAGATGATGGGTGCTTAGGGTGACGGCGTAGTATAATCCATAGTAATATCGACGAAAAATCAGAGATGGCGTAAGCGTAAGCCTTGTTTCTTCTTAGGAAATTAAGGCTTATACAGCCATCTTTCCTAAATTAAGCGCGCCACCACGATACCACCTATACTAGAAAGAACTTTTGAACTAGTAGCTCTATCTAGCAATATACATTTGAACTAAAAATCGAATTACGCTTCAAAGTACATTGGGGGAAACAACTATCTATGGATCCAGTTGGAGAAGTATGATGTTGAAATTGGAGTTATTTACAATCCTGGATACACGAATTTTGATGACTTTCTGGAAGTATATGAATCACAACTAGAACACAGACGGAGAGCCATAGTCTTTGGAGATTTCAATATAGACTTATTAACTAAGAACAAACAAACAAAACAATAAAAGGAAATGCTTAAAGGCTCTGGATATAAACTTGTAAATAAAATTGGTAAAAAGTACTGCACGAGATCAGGAGCCACCAAAGATTCTATACTGGATCATGTCAGCACTAACTTAACAACAAAGACTATAGGACACTCGAAGCAGAAATACAACTTTGCACGGAATACAGTAAAAGCACGAAAACGAAATTTCTAAATCCACCACAACAAGACTGGATAAACAAAGAGATAATTAAGGAAATAAACGAAAGAAACTTACTATGGGCAGAACACAAGAAAAATCCAGACGAGACCTCAATAAAAGGAGAATTTAAGAAGAAAAGAGTACACGTAACTAAACTTATACAGGACACAAAAGATTCATACTATTACAAGGAATTCAACAAATACCTAAACAAACCAAAGAAAATGTGGAACCTTATCAATACTCTGGCCACCAATAAGACTAAACAGTGTAGTGCTATTACAAAACTTGTTGTTAACTCTCAAGAGGTGACAGACCCGAATCAGATATGTCAAATATTCAACGAATATTTTTCGAGTATAGGCCCACTATTGGCAGATGAAATACCAAAACAATTTCATGATAACTTCTCCTACGTTCTGCCACATTCCACCTCGTTCGAGTCTATATCGTCTTTTGAACCGTGTACTGAACAAGAAATTTCTAACATCATAAAAAAGCTCGATCCAAATTGTAGTGCTGGGCTAGATGGAATTAGTACGAAAGTCATAAAATGTATAGCAAATCTTATAACTAGTAAATTGTCCCAATGCATTAACAAATTACTCGAGGATGGTAGTTTCCCGGATACGTTGAAAGTTGCGAAAGTAACTCCTATATATAAATCCGGGTCAACAACAGACCCGGGCAATTACCGGCCTGTCTCTGTGCTACCAGTCTTATCAAAAATTGTGGAAAAAGTCATACATAAAAGACTAGAAAAATATTTGGATGAAATAAATTATATTTCTGACAAACAGTATGGTTTTAGACCTAAAAGTAATACACTTACAGCCACTATCGACCTTGTTACCCAAATAAACCGAAATATAGACCAAAAATATATAGGACTAGGTATCTTCGTAGATTTGAAAAAAGCTTTCGATACTATAAGTCACAAACTACTCATTAAAAAACTAGAAACCATCGGAATTTCGGGTACAGCCATTCAAATCATTGAATCATATCTAACTCATAGGTCCCAAATAGTTAAAACTAACAACAATAATAAAAGTACCTAGTAATAATAATAGTAGTAATAGTAATAATAAAAGTAGCACTACCAACTTGCGGAATCCCTCAGGGTTCTATTTTGGGCCCCCTGCTTTTTGTGACTTTTATTAACAATATACAAGACCTGAAACTACATGGCCGAATTAGCCTGTATGCGGATGACACCTGTTTATTCTACTTTGGTCCATCTATACATGACCTGGTTGCACAGGCACAAGAAGATCTGAACACCCTGTATAACTGGCTTAGAAGCAATTTACTCACCATCAACATCTCGAAAACTTGCTATGTCTTATTTAAAGCCAAAAATAAACCCATACCTTCGCACCCTCCACTTACCATAGACAATGTACCCCTCCAACAGAAAACTCATGAAAAATATCTCGGCCTGTATCTTGACAGCCAATTAACCTGGAATATTCACATTGAGCATATAATTACCAAACAGCGTCAACAAAATAAAATAATTAAATTACTTTTCAATTATAATTATTACACACCGACAAAACAAGTATATGCAGAAACAAAATTAATGCATATCAAAAATCTTTACAAGTATAGCGTATGTATGTTTATTCGAAAATCCCTCAACAGTAGTATCCATACTAACATAACGTTCACCCAGCGAAAACAAGTTATAGGCGGCCGCTGTACGCGGCGAGGAAGCTTCCTAGTCATACCCAGACATCGAACTAATTACGGCAAAACGATGATAACTACTGACGGAGCGCGACTTTATAACCAACTACCCTCATCTAGAAACGCTCAAACAATGTATGCATTCAAAAGACTATTAACTCAACATATTTTATCGACAAGTGGGAATGTAACCATACGTCCTTCGATACTTACATAGTTACTTCGATAATTTTTTTGACATACCTACCCGAACTGTACTGGCTGTCACCTCGTATTGTACTTATTAGAACTATGTCGACGACGGACATTTAAATGTATTTTTATCTATGTTATCACTTAAGTGACCTATGTCTTTAGTGACAATAAATTTCATTAAACCTTAAAAAAACCTTAAGTACTACGGTTGTCTCTACTTTTATCCGTCCATGGTGTTATTAAAAGAAAGTGTCACCCGCGATATAAGCTACCATTAATAGTAGTTCAATGACTCGCGAGGTCCACAGCTCACAGAGCCAATAGTCTACATATTATCTATCACAATAACTAAAAGCATGGTCAGAGTTCTCCATGTTTTACCCAGAAGAATCAGTTCATAATTTTCATTCATTCGCTATTGATACAATTCAGCTGAATTTCAAGTTTCAAGCTTAAATCGGAAGCGGTCGAAGCATGCCTATGACATGTCCCATTTGCGTCACAGGACAACATTTCAAATTCATTGACACCGACTAATCCGAATAGCTAACTATGTATCATCGCCAAAATTCACCCATCCCCCTCCGGACTCTGTTGCCTAGGGGTAAATGCGAAAAGCCGACGTTCGTTTGTTTTTCGACCGTACCTATAGTAGGAAAGCGCTCACTAACATGACACAAATTAAATGGATGGTGTTATTCCCTTGTCACTTGTAATGGAAAATGTTAGTTGAATTGTCCTGAATCGAAGGTACAGTGACGCACACGACACTCCAACGTCCAAGTTACCCGTGGAGGTGCCATCATAGCCCTATGACGCACGCAATAAGAACATTACAAGGTTCAAAATGTGTTGCTTGACAAGAATGTTGCTGTGGGTAACACATCAATTTGGGTAATCTTCTTGGGGATGTTAGTAGTAGAACGAGGAAATAGAAAATTCATGTTTCCATGGTTGCAGCAAACCGCGATTATAAGTGAGTGAAGACGGTCCCTGGGCGCCCAAAAAACATCATTGTGAAACTGAGGCAGCGCTTACACAAGGATGAAATAATGTCCGGCCTGCGAAAGACTAAAGGCGTAACAAGTTCGGACATTGGATTTGCTGGAGAAGCCAGAAAAGTCTATGTCCATGATCACCTTACACCGACTAATAAAAACCTGCTTAAGGACTGTAAAGACTGGTGTCAAAAACTTAATTACACTTATGTTTGGGTTAAGCATTGCAATATTTACGTCCGAAAAGCTATTAATTGTCCTCAGATACATATAAGAAGCTCAAGGGATTTTGTCAAAATAGTATGATCAGCTATTTATTTCTAGGTCAAAATATTTCTTTTACCGAAAATTATACCCACCAACTCACTACACTTTCATACACACAACCACCACTCCTTACACATCCTTATACAACACACACAAACCCATCCGTCTCACACCCCTCCCATCTAATTAATTATACTACGACGACAAACGAGTATTTCCAGCAATTACCTGACTCCATCTATACTATAATCTTTGTTCTATATATACCAACTTATATTCAATTCTAATCTCAATATTTACTATCAAAATACTCGTGGACTTAGAAGTAAACTACATACCCTTTACCAAAACATTCTAAGCGATGATTTCGACATTATCTCCATTACCGAGACCTGGTTATTAGATAGCATTCTAGATACAGAAATCTGCGATAGTAGATACGACGTATTTAGAATCGATAGAAACCGCACTCTCTGTGGAAAACAAGATGGAGGCGGAGTTATGATCTTGGTCCGGTCTTCGCTAGGCGCCAAAGCTCGCCCAGAGTGGTCACAGGATGGAGTTGAATGTCTCTGGGTGACGATTCCGGCCGACAACCTGCGAATGCACGCTGGTAGCATCGACTCTGCTATCTCCAATCAGGATCTACACATGTGTACCGCATATGCCCCACCTGATTCGCGGTTCTCTAAAACTTTAGCGAATGATTTACGTCAAATCAATTTACTACTAAATAAGGTTCTCTCTCAATCCCCTAATGCACATATTTTAATAACTGGCGACTTTAATATGCCCAACATTGTGTGGAGCTCGGACGGCTACACCACACAACTTCATCAAGGTTCCGTAGAGATTCAAGATGCCAGTGCCAGTCTTTTAGAGACATTCTCTATCTGGAACCTACAACAATCAAACTTCATTAAAAATTCCAGTGGCAATATCTTGGATCTGATTGTTTCTAGTTTTCCGGCAGATGTCAAGACTTCTCAAAACCCTCTTAGCAGGGTTGATAAATATCACCCGCCACTTGAAATCACAATTAAGGACATCTTTGCTGGACCACTGGTGGAATCGAATTGCACTAAATATAGATTTCGCAAAGGTAACTATGATGAAGTCAACAGGTTGCTAATGGATGTTGACTGGGATAAATCACTCTGTGTTTCTGACTTGGACCACGCTATATCCATTTTTAACGACAAACTTACCGATATTATTACAAAATGTATACCGTTAGACACTCGTCATAAGAAATGTAACTATCCAGTTTGGTATAGCACACCGTTACTTAAAATAATACACGAGAAAAGCAGAGCTCACGCAAAATGGAAACGTTTCGGCAATCCCCGTGATTACGACGAATTCTCTTTGCTTCGGAGTCGACAAAAGTTCTTTCACGATCAATGCTTTAAAAAGTATATCGCATCAATTCAACAGAACATAAAATCCGACCCGAAACAACTATGGGCGTACGTCAGAGCACGTCGTGGCAGTTCGGCCTATCCGAAGAAATTCGAGCACAACAACAGCACTTACGAAAAGGGTGAAGACATATGTGCCGGGTTTAACAATTTCTTCTCTTCAGTATTTATCAAACCTGCAGCCACTTACGTGGATAAAGAGTTAGATCCTCCTTATTGTGATGATGGTAGTATTGTGAGCACCATACAAAGTACACCCGAATCGGTGGTAAAATACTTGTCACTCTTAGATCCCAACGGTGGGGCCGGTAGTGATGGAATCCCCCCATATTTTATTGTCAGGTCCGCCAAGAGTCTCTCCATTCCACTTAACATTCTATTTAACATTTCCATTAAAAAGGGTACATTCCCAACCAAGTGGAAAGAGGCTCTTGTGGTACCTATACATAAGAAAGGTTCTAAGCTACCTATTTCAAATTATCGCCCCATCTCAATTCTTAACATATTCGGTAAGGTGTTTGAGAGAATTGTTTATGACACTATCTATGGAACATTAGCAAAAGGAATTCCCCCGCAACAGCATGGCTTTTTGAAGGGCCGTTCTACCGTCTCGAATCTTGCAGAATTTGTACATTATGTCCTCCGAGCAATGGATGGCAGGATGCAGGTTGACGTGGTCTACACGGACTTTGAAAAAGCTTTTGATCGTGTGGACCACGTCATCCTGCTCCGTAAGCTTTATAGGTTGGGTCTTCGTGGAGATATTTACAGGTGGGTCTCGTCCTATGTGTCTAATAGATGTCAAGCGGTTGTGCTTGGTGGTTTCAGGTCAGATTTTGTGAGCGTTTCTTCTGGTGTTCCACAAGGATCACATCTGGGTCCGTTATTTTATAATGCATACCTATACGATATATATACAGTATTTAAAAATTGCCAATTTATAATGTATGCTGATGACAAAAAGATATTTGCTAAAATACGTAGCGTTAATGACTGCATTGGATTGCAGGACGATCTGGACCGGCTCTCTGAGTATTACTTCAACAATCGCATTAATGTCAACATCTCCAAGTGCCTTCAGATCTCCTTCACTCGCAGTCCAAACCCAATTGTCCATACATACTGCTTTAAGGATCAAGTAATAGCACGCGTTAACACTGTCCGCGACTTGGGCGTGACCCTCGACGCTAAACTTACTTTCGATCAACACATAGACGACATCGCCAACCGCGCCTACAGAAATCTGGGATTTATATTTCGTACGTGTGCTGCGTTCAATGATATTACATGCATAAGGGTCCTCTATTTTGCCTACGTGCGTAGTATTTTGGAATACGCCAGCGCTGTTTGGTGCCCACAATACATTACACACAAAGATCGATTGGAGGGTATCCAGAGAAAATTTGTCCGTTATTTGGACTACCGAACTAAACGTAAAAACTGCGACTACCTTACCTCCTGTAAATATCATCATGTGATGGATCTTAATAATCGTAGAATGGCTCTCGATATGTCTGTCCTGCACGACATTCTCAGCGGTCGTATTGATAGTACCACCCTTGTCGAATTGGTTGGCTATCGCGCTGCCACCACACGCACGCGCCACTCGGTAAACTTAATGTTCCACACACCCAACGTTAATACTAAATACGCCCAAAACTCCCCTTTACTTCGTATCCTAAACTTATACAATAAACGGTTCAGTTCTATTGACCCATTTGATTGTACAAGGAACACATTCAAGAGTCGAACTATGAAGTTACTCAGTCACTCAAGCACTTAATATTATAATCCCCATCCCTTTCCCTCCCCTCCTCCCCTTCCTCAACATTCAAAATCACTAGGGCTACATATCTCACTATCTTTCTCCAATACACCATCACATACACTCCACATATCACACATCACACTCGTCCAACACTCTAATTCTAATCTTACTTAATTATATTTTGTTTTGTTTCTCCTCAATAACCAAATTTATACATTGTTCGTGCTTTCACTATCATTATATAAATACATGTTTAAACCTTTAACCTTATAAATTGCAAACGTTTTAGTTCCTAAACTTATATATATTTGTATATCGGTGGACATCTGTTATTGGCCTGCTTCACTGTACTGTTTTGTATTGTTATATTTTTACTGTAATGTGCTGTTGATGTCCCAAATAAAATAAATAAATAAATAAATAAATAAATAAATAAATAAGACTAATTGACAAATATTGTAAGTACCTAGATATTGTTTTAGGGTTTCTGAGTATTCAATTTACTGCTACTAAGACAGCATCGTTCAAGTACCTACACATGCTAAACTAACAAAACACTACTACAATCTAACCAACAATGAAAAAATCTATGGAAACTTGGAGTTCCATTTATTTATATTTGTGTATGAAACTGTAGGGTCAAGCGCAGACTTGACTAATTGACTCTCAAAGACATTGCTAGTTATATCTACTCATAGCAGTAGCTTTTTTCGCTTAGCATGCACGTTTTGACTCTCTGTCGACGTCGAGTGAGAGACTTAGGGGTTCTTGCCACGTCTCAAGTGCGAGCATGGCACACGGGACTCAAGATATCAAATAGTATGCGGCATTGTATAGCAAAAAGTAGTTATTGATGTTTTAAATAGGTGTTTTATTATTGTCTAGCAATATTGTAAATTTTGTTAGATATCTATTTACCAAAGAGTTGAAATGTTTACATAGGAACTAGTTTACAATTAATTACTAACATAACACAAGTGTCCGAATATTATCAACTCGGCAAGTGATATAGTAGTTTATGTGACTGCTACATAATGGAGGGCATTAATACTCGAGAGAAGGGTTTATGAAACAAGCCGCAAGCGAGTTTAATAATAATATCACTCGAGAGTTTTAATGCCTAATTATGTACAGTTACATGCACTAGTTTATCTACACACATATCATAAGCTCTCTTTAATGTGTTCAGGAACCGCATTTTCGACCGTCATGGTGGCTTGATAATTCCTTTGCACTTGTTTAGCTTGTTCAGTAGTACCAACTTCACAAACAAAGTAGGGGCCGCACGCAGGCGGGCGTCGGTGTTCGAAATTTGAATGTCATAATTTGTAGAAAAATTACACATTATGGTCATAATGTGTAATTTTTCAGATAAGAAATGAGTTTTTACCACGTAGTTTAACATTATGCTGATCGTAACATGCGGTTTTTGTACGCAGTAAAGAGGGTTTATGATACGTGTGTAGATAAAATATTTTATGCACTAGGTATAGTATACATATATCAACAAACGAAAATCTAAAATGTCTATTTTTCCTCTCGAATCTATGCTCTCGAGGCCCCACCTCCATGGGTACCAGACATGTGGCATATGTCAAATTTATTGTCTAACAAGGCCAAAATCATCTCGGCAATGCCGCCATGCTACCGGTTGTAGACAACTCTCGGTGGTCTCTATCTCTGTCACGGGAGACATCTCGCGCTCGACAGAGAAAAGAGAAAATGCTCGAGTAATGGCTTTGTCTGTGCATTTTTTCATAGACAAGGCCATTACTCGAGCATGGCATGCTAAGCATACTGGTAGTCATCTGCCTACGCTTTAGTACTTGATAATTTCACCATAACTTCGGTTGTGTTTTGAAACAAACTCACTCATAGTATCTGTGCTTCTAGGGACATATTCAATTTATCCCACCGCACTACAAAAGCGTTGATATTACGCAACACTCTGTATTTTATTATAAAATAATGACTCCTTACCATATATTATAGTCCGCACCGTCCAGAGACGTGGAATCAGTAACTCATTAATATCGGTCACCGGTCCACCGGTCAACGAATACCGATCAAGGCTGACCGGTCAATTGCGTGCGCGCAGGTATCCGACCAGTTCCCAAGCCAAAGCCGGCCGATGCACGCGTGATCATGGCTGCCACCAAAAAGTTCACGAGAAAAGAGATCGAATCAAGAAACCAGAAGCAAGACGCAGTTTTTGTTATCGACAACGTGGTTTACAATGTTACGGAGTTTCTAGAAGATCATCCGGGCGGTGTGGAGGTACTGATCGACAATGCTGGGAAAGATGCCTCGCAATGTTTCCACGATATTGGACATAGCCAAGATGCTAAGGCCTTGATGAAGCAGTTCGTGATAGGAGAGGTGGTGGATGAAGAAATCCGGGAGGTGATCAAGAAGGACTACAGCTGGCAAGGGTCTCATGAAGGAGATACGTTCCAGGGTTTAGTCAGCGCCTGGTTGCCACCTATAGCACTGGCTGCTTTGGCTATACTTATGTATATGTACCTGTTCGGATAATTTAGTGAAATGTGGGGAGTGATGTCATTGGTGTTGGATACTGGATAGTTGCGTGCGGTAACTGGGCTCCCATAATCTTCGGAGGATGAGCAATCACGAAGATTTTAGTCTACCCAGCCATTCCATTGTGATGTGTCGTGGAAACTTTACTGTTGTAGATTCAATTAAACATGTAATTTAAAAAAAAATAGAGCTACTTACTAAAAATAAACTGTATATATTTGTCTGACTTGAGAGGTTTTGTGTTATTAATTTGCTTCTGAATTAAAAGAGTGCAACCTAGAATAGATGTACCCGTTTACCCGGTTATTATTACATCACTTTTAATAAGCTAGTATTTAATCGCACATCAAAAATACTGATTTGCACAGCAAAAAAGGATCAACAAAAACACTTTTTATGTTTTAAATATTTTATGTGTACTTCAGTTTGTGTTTTAAGTATTTTTTGTTGTTCTTTCATGTCCAACCTAACACGAAGGGTATATAGGGTGTGAGCGAAGCTAAGCCCCCTTTATCCTTCACCTAAGGCTACCGCAGCATTTTGCCCTTATATTTGCTGTGCAAATCAGTATTTTTGATGTGCTGTTTAATATTTTCCTTTTAAAAATACTCATTGGTACATATATAAAGGCTTATGTTTAAAAGATTACCAAAAACGCACCTATTATACTACCAATAAATTCGAAATGACTGCCAGAATGGATAAATGTCCACCAAATTGTGTTTGGATAAATGATCACCAAACTTCTTTTTATGTTTTGTGTACTTAAGTTTATGTTTAAAGTATTTTTTGTTGTCCTTACATGTTCAACCTTACACGAAGGATAAAGTGGGCTTCGCTTCGCTCACCCCCTTTACCATTCACCTAAGCTACCGCAGTATTTTGCCCTGATATTTTTTGCAAATGTTGGTGTTAATTTATCCATTTTGGGTAGGAAAAAAATATTTTGGTGATCATTATATTTGTTGCCATATATTAATCACTTAACTCTTGGCATTTGGGGTGGGGGCATGCAGAAGGGGTTTGAATCTACATTTTGAACTCCTTTTTTATCACTATTGATCCAAAACGATTATTTTTTTATCCCACGATATAACTATGTAGGTATCTGTCGTTTTCTACGTCATGTTTAAATTGACTCTCGGGTCAAGTAGTACAAGTACGTAGTAGGCAAGACAATAGGCAATACTTACCTATATTTGTATAAAGAAAAGAGCAACTTGTTGTTTCTAAAAATGAGAATGAAACCAAGTCAAATGTTTTTCGCAACCTGTTTTTGATGAACACTATCGAAAGAAGTTATTCACGGTTTAAATTTTACTGTGTTTTGTCTTGCTCTGACATTTGACATTTACTCGATGTATGAAAAGGACAAAACACTGTATAAGTTAAACCGTGAATAACTTTTTTTATTAGTAAGGCTGTATGGGGGTAAGTGGTGGCAATTGTTACTTTATCTTACCTTACCTTACCCGATGAAAGCCCTACTTTTACTCGGTTCCTGGAAGTTAATTAAGAGTAATTTTGTATGTAATATCCAATTACTGGCAACGGGCACTACTGTGTAAGTTTGTTGAGTACAATAAGCAATATACAGATGATTTTTTATTTGATTCGAGATTATTTCTAGATCAAGAAATGTATAATGATGATGACAATTTAATTTTAAAACCAATTAAGATTATATTTCACTTTTTTTAACGGTACTTTCATAAACATAAACATTTATATACAGGCACAGGCATTGCTTCTGGCCCCACACTAGGATACCCTGTGTCGTGGGAAACAGAAACAGCGACGTCACACAAATATAACCATCCAAGAGCTGGGGATATATCAACTTTTTCCCCCAGCGGTTATTCAAAGCCGGTATCTCCACTTGGGAGGCGGGGCCTGGAACCGCAATGCCACAGAGGTCATTAACCATACTATTTTCTATTGAATCATTATACTCGTAGTTTGCTAAGCACAATAATATAATATGGTCCAAATGGTTATAAGTTTGAAGACCGCTGAGTTCCCTAGCATTCCCTAGTATGTACAGTAAGAAGCGGAATTAGATGAGCCGGGCAGCGTACTAATTTGGCATGTAGAGTGCATTTCAGTTTTCCCTTCGCCGTTAAGTTGGCAGCAAAGAAAACAGTGATGATAGAATTTTAAAATGTGTTGCGAAAAATTTAGGGAGAATGCGGAAAGTAGGTGACTGCCGACATGTGACATTTTTATTCACGAGCGAGCGAAGTGGCTGAGTCGACAAGAGTCGGAAATCATCTTACGCACGTGTATCATACAATGTTTACTATACAGTGTGCGAGGCAATAACAAAATGAATTAAACAAATAATTTGTAAATTGGCGGGCATATTTAAAAAAAATGCGTTCACCATATCTATAGGGTTATAGGGTTATTTTTCGACCAAGCTAAAAGTAAATATGATTTATGGAATGAAAAAAAATGGTAAAAATAACAACAACTTTTCCTTTTTCAAATCCACATTTTACGGTACTTAGTAGGTAAATCCTAAATTTCTAGGCGCGTTCGGTCACCCTCGCGCTCATCGCGCCGCTAGCCGCGCGAGCGACCGAGAATAAAAATAATCTGCGGGCGGTCGCGGATGGTCGCGGTGCGCGAGGTGAAGAAACGAGTAAGTAACCATAATTTTAATTTGTTTTAGGACTAGTTGGCGAAAAAAATAAAAAAATATTGTTTTAATTTCATAAATTGTTGTACTCTTGCAGTACTAAGAGGTGAAAAAAATTGGGTAGGGGTCTTAAAATAACCCTGCATAGTCCAGGCCACCACTCACTCATGTTTTGCGACGGAAAGTGGATCTAACTACCTTAATCTCACTGACAGGAGGACATGGTGGCGCCGCGGCTATAGACTTGAGTGGTGGCGGGGACTCTTCTCAGCGCATGTGAAAATAGCTGCTCGTTCGTATCGCAAAAAGGTACGGAGTAAAGAGTTTCGTTCATCTGAGCAAAAAGGAAACTAGCAAAATACATATGCGTTCAGTTGTTATTTAATGAATATTTAGAATTAATTTATGGAAATATTAAACTGCACATCAAAAATACTGATTTCATCAGGCGAAAATGCTGCAGTAGCTCAGGAGAAGGGTAAAGGGGGTGTGCGAAGCGAAGGCCCCTTTATCCTTCGTGTTAGGTTGAACATGTAAGAACAACAAAAAATACTTAAACATAAACTTGAGTACACATAAAATATTTTATCTACACACGTATCATAAACCCTCTTTACTGCGTACAAAAACCGCACGTTACGATCAGCATAATGTTAAACTACTTGGTAAAAACTCATATCTTATCTGAAAAATTACACATTATGACTATAATGTGTAATTTTTCTACATATTATGACATTAAAATTTCGAACGCCGACGCCCGCCTGCTTGTCGCCCCTAGTTTGTCTGTGTAGTTGGTACTGACATTCAAATTTCGGACGCCGACGCCCGCCTGCGTGAAGTTGGTACTACAGAACAAGCTAAATAACTGCAGAGCCACAATGCCGGTCAAACATGCGGTTCCTGAACACATCAAAGAGAGCTTATGATATGTGTGTAGATAAACTAGTATATGTAACTGTACATAATTAGGCATTAAAACTCTCGAGTGATATTATACTCGCCTTCGGCTCGTTTCATAAACCCACTCTCGAGTATTAATGCCCTACATTATGTAGCAGTCACAAAAACTACTATAAAAGAGAAAAAGTGTTTTTGATGATCCTTTTTTGCTGTGCAAATCAGTATTTTGATGTGCGATTAAATAAATAAATAGCCTTAATTTATTTACCAAAACTTAAATCTAAACAAATTAATATCGCGTTCAATGAAGTTTTGTTGTGTCTTTAATATGAATGACATTCCCTCACCCATCTGGCCGGAAAAAAAAAACATAACACGAAAATTAAGACGTATTTTTTTTTCAATATTGCTAATGCTCATTTTGTTGCTGAGAATTTGCAGTTGTGCACTAGAGACAACTTAAAGGCGAAGGGAATTTAAAGCTGAAATTCACTATAGGCCGGCACAGCTCCACAGTGCCTCCCTTATTGTACGCAGCTACATTGTATAGACATGGTATACAGAATGTCCAAAAAACAATGGTCAACCACGGAGCCCTTGATAGGCCTCATAATTCTGAACAACTTTTACTATGAAACCGACTTGATCAGAGCAACATAATTTTTCACTTCTCCGTACAAGTCAGCTGACCCCCCGGCCCAAAATGAATGCAGATCTCAAAAATAAAGTTGCACTGATCAAATCAGTTTATAGTACAAGTTGTACATAATGATAAGGCCTACCAATAGCGCTGGGGATATCCATTGTTTACGGGACACTCTATATAGGAAGATAACATATTACCAGCTGACAGGAAAATGCCATTACCGTAGCTCGTCGGACAAATTACCTGTGAATGTGCTTAGGAATATTAGCCAATGATAGTGATTTGACGTTGTGTGATATTGGTGCACCTGGTTGATATTACAAAACGCTTTACAATTGCTGTGAAAATAATTCTTGTTAGGAAATGTTTGTATCAATTTCTAAGACAAATCGTGAGAGAGAGTCTTCATATGTGCACAGTGGCGGCGATGGGTTAGCTCGTAAAACTACTACTGGACTACTGAATATCAGCGCAACTGTGACTTAGCCACTCCAAATAGGAATATGGCGTGACGCCGTGTTTTTTTTTTTCCGTCAGGGTCTAATACACGGCTTCCAGCAAAGGTCACCTTGGAGAAGCGAGTCCAGCATCCAGCAAGCAACGAACGAACGAGGATATGTATATATGCATGTATGGCATAACATAAAATGGCGTATATGAACAGTCCCGAAAGCAGGGAAAGTCTCTGTACAACTTTAGAAGTTCTGTAAGCTCTCTATGTTCACTTTTAGCTCGAGCCTTATTGTGCGCAGAGCAACGCGTGCGTCTACGCACGCCGCCTGCAGATGCGTCACTGTTGTTCGCGTGGCTGACAATAAGCGAGTGACTACACTGCATCCTGCATCCAACCAATGCGGCTGCCAGCTTGTTGGAAATGTATGCCTCCCTGCCGAGGGCGTTTAAAGGAAATACGAAATTTGGCTGGAGGCTACGTACAATACACTGCAGTAATCCTTTCCAGGCAGCCGTTGCTGGCAGCCGTGTATTTGGCCCTTTAGGATTGCCCTATAGTACCATTTTTCTCTCGCGGTCCCCGCAGCAGGTCGGGTCATAAGGTCTGAGCAAGACAAGTTAAATATCTCCTTTTAGAGGCAAGGTCGCCTTTGTTAAAATGTTTTCCATTATCGCAACTTTTTAATATCTGTGTGCATTAAAGAATTATGAATATGTCGTGGCCTAGAATTGATCATTTCATGAAATGGCTAACCAAAGTTGAATTAGAACTTTGAAGAACTTAGAATTAGAAGAGGATATCTTTTAGGGTAAAACCCTGCGGTAGCTTGGGTGAAGACTAAATTTTTCGTGTTAGTTCGACGAGTATAACACAACACACCAAGTATTTCTGAATAAAAATGCTTTTAAAATACATGTTTTCATGAAATTCAACCGATTCTGACCATTTCATGAAATTTTCCGCCGGATCGGATTTGAAATGATCGATCCATGGTTGGCCATTTTATGAAACGATAAATTATATGATATGGCCACGACATATACACATTTACACACATGACGCGTTCTCTCGCACTCATCATACCTATATAACCCGTCTCGCTCAGGTTTAACGATCCCACTTGCGGCGAGAGAAAGAATGCTGCCCATGGCTGCTCAGACTAACCAAACGATAAAGAAACAAAAGGTATTTGGTTCTGAACGAGTAGCGATCTCTCTTTCTCGCATAGGTAAGAGTCGACATCTTACCAAGAGTCAAAAAACCTGGCGCGGCCTTAAGGTGGGTCCAGACATATTCTTTTGTCCGTAACTCCGTATCGTATCACATCTTTAAACACTTGTAAGGATATATCTATTTGTGACACTTTTTTATTATTATTATTTTCATTCACATTCACATTCAGATGTAACTGCTGAGTCTCCGCGTCTCCTAGGTGAGGGCTGAAAACCAGTACTGCTCGTAATGAGCAATAAACACTGAGCTTTGACCTTTTCGCGTCAATGCAGCGCGCCTACATACCTACATATATTCTTCTTTATATTTTATGTAATATATTCTTATGTATTTTTGTTTTATTACTTTGCTATCATTTAAGTTCTTTTATAGTTGCACCTCCGTATCACTTTTAATTTGTATGTGTGCTGCTTTGATGGAATACACGTTAATCTATCTATCTATCTATCTATCAGCGTCGCGATCGATCGCGATCCAAGAACGCTATTTTGGACGCCCCCGGATCGGCTGCGATCGAGACGCGCCGGGCCACCCCGTTCCGTACCGTACGTTGGCGTTCTTGGAAACGCGACGTACGCGTACCTGCGAGGTACGGAGGTACCTTAGTGCCTAGTCGGAACAAGAACGTTCTTGATCGTCTTGGAAGATTATGGACATGTTGTTGGAAGTTTGCAGAGATTGTAGAGCATCTTTGCTGTGCCAAATAATAATATCTTGATTATACCATGGACGAATAATAGCATCGCGTGACTCAATACTATAAATAGTTTGTTTGAATCGACTTAGATAGGTACTGGTAAAAATATAACAGAAAGGTGTTGCTTTTCACCTGTTTTTGGTCAATTTGGTTTCATAGTGAAAGTTCTTCAAAATGATATCCCTTATAATTCCTTATAGGCCAATTCTGTTCTTTGTCAAAACAGCACAACCAGTAACAGTAATATTGTTACTGTTACTGGTAGGTAGTTTAAAAACTACAAACACGCATGTATTTGCCACGTTAAAACAAATTAAACGAATCCAAACGAGGGGTTTACTTTACAAGCAGCCGTTGAAGAGTTCCGCTATCCACCTTCAGTCCCATCATCAGATCAGCTCGATATCTTCACTAATCCATCACCACTACAAACCTAGACGATTCTAAAGAACCGAAACTCGGTAGAATTGCGTTATTTTATTACAGAGTTCCTGTGACCATCATCCGGCTCCAATATGAGATCAGCTCGATGGTATCATAATATTGCATTGTCACCGAACTTACATGATTGTTCCAAATTTTTGCTCAATCGGAAACCGGAAAGTGGGTTAAATTTAACTTACAATATTTGTTTATATAGTTACTTTATTACCTACTTACTTCCTTACTTACGATGAACCAAACCAAAAGAGAGTTCAAAAGCAGAGCAAAAACTCAAACCAAATGTTGCTGCATTATTACAAGCAGGCGCTTATGAATGCAATTGTATTTTGTGGTTAGTGGTAGGTAGTGCTGACGATGCCTTGGCCACCCATTGTTGAGTCTGCTGTCGGGTTCTCGGACAACACAATTATGAATATTATTTCGTGCATCACAGAAAAGCCACGTTCGCCCTGCCACGCACAATACAACTATATTTAAACGAGACTGTGCTTAAAAATAGGTTAAGTTAGAGTCGGATCACAAAGAAAGGGTTCATGTACCCTTCGACCTTAACGGTCTCAATCATTTTTTTTCTGTCCCCCCCGTCCAGATGGATCCATCTGTCAAGGATGCCACACTCCGTAACTTGCTTTCCAGGACTATCTCCTGCCACTCTCCTTTCCATCTACGTCATGTTGGAATCGCTGCAGTCAGTGCAGTGAAAGCAGTGCTAGCAATCTCATCAAAAGTAGTGGGCAATGACAAAATCTGCTCTCAAATGCTAACAAGTGTTCTTGGCGAATTGCTGCCGGTTATCACTCACATAATTGTGCTTCACTCTCTGACTGTCACTTTCCTAGTCAGTGGAAACGTGCTCTCGTGATCCCTCTGTCTCCTCTCATGCCGCCCTCTGGTTTGACTCCTATCTCAGAGATCGACAACAACGCATCAAGTCTGAGGAGACATCCACCGATTGGTGCGATCTATTCACTGGGGTTCCTCAGGGTTGCATCCTTTCACCCCTTCTGTTCTCGCCCCCACCCCCACTCAATCTCTGATGTACTTACTTCTTCATATCATCTTTACGCAGATGACCTCCAAATATACCGGCATTTTTCTCCGCGTGATGTGACTCCAGCTGTGGAGGCTCTGAATGCTGACCTCGAGAATATCCGGAAGTGGGCCCTCTCGTATGGGCTTCTGGTCAACCCGAGCAAGTTGTAGGCCTTGATCTTGGGAACACGATGCTCTCTTAACCTGTTACAACAACTTCAAATCGCTCCTCTAATATTTGACGGAACCGTAATCAAATACAGCGATAAAGCTAAAAATCTCGGAGTTGTATTCGATAACATGCTGTCTTGGTCGCCCCAAGTCTCCGAGGTCAGCAGACGAGTTTTTGCATCGTTTCACTCTCTTGGAGATTACAATAGTTCCTTCCACGGCATACTAAAGTCACTCTAGCCCAGTCCCTTCTACTTCCTTTTATTGACTATGCCGATGCTTGCTGGGTGAATGCAAACGAAGAACAACTGAATAAACTCGAACGACTTCAGAACCTCGGGATTCGGTTCGTCTTCGGGCTGCGCAAGTATGACCACGTCTCGCAGTATCGCAATGAACTGGGTTGGCTCCCGATTCGTCTTCGCCGTGATTTCCACATATTAGCTTTACTCTTTAACATCTTGAGAAATCCCAGATATCCTTCCTACCTTCGTGAACGTTTTGAGTTCATTTTCTCCAGAGGCAAGGAGCGGAGATCTCACACGGTGTCTCTTCTATGTATTCCGCAGCATAACACCGTCGCCTACGAGCACTCGTTCAGGCTGAGGGCCATTCGGCTGTGGAACGCACTTCCCTGCACTATTAGGGACAGTCCCACTCTCTTCTCCTATAAGAATCGCTTGAAAGAGCACTTACTTTCTCTTTCATCATAGGTATTGTATATATAAGTATGTAATTGTTTTTATCTGTTTATTATTATTATTTGTTTATTTTTATTTTGTCTTCTATTTCTTTTATTGTATGTATTTTTATAGTAAGTATTATATTTTATTGGTATTTAGTAATTTTATTATTGCACTAGACTACCCTTTTCAGTTTATATGTATCCTATCCTGATGGGGTTGCTGGAAGAAATCTCTGTTGAGAGATAAGCTCGCCTTTGCCTTTTAATTTCTTGTAAAATGTTTTTTTTGTAATGTTCTGTGCAATAAAGAATTGTGAATGTACCATCGTATAAACGCAAAAAACAACGCCTTTTGTATGGGAACCCCATTAATTTTTAAAACTGCGTGTAGTTCATTACTTGCTGGTGTAGCGGGATTAGAAATAGATATTCAGTGAAAATTTCAACTCTATACTATTACTCCTTAGGATACGGATCCTGACTAACACCAAGCCAACTAGGCGTTCAGGTGGAATGCTTCCCCGCCCGCACACCAGGCGCCCGAAAACATGTCAGGGTGGCGACACAGTTGGCTTGGTGGCGTAGCAAAAACGAGACAATAAACTATACTGTTAAAACACTGATAACTATACAAGGCAAAACGCACAACGAATACTGAATAATATAAAGACTTAGCTAAATATAGCTTCCTATGCAAACAATACATTTGTGCGTTAAGTTACAGCTTGCTTAAACATTTGAATAAGGAGCAATAAATGGCTTATTCCATTCGAGTTGTCATTAATATTTCTAACTTAAGATAAAACTAGGTTGGGGTTACTCACAGATATCGAGGGTTACTATTTAACCTGAACCACGTACAAAAGTAGATAATTGTAGTAGAGTAGGTAGTACAATATTTTTTCAAGCAAATTATTGGACATGATTTTATTATGTACCTACCTACATTATATATAATCATGTCTTATGTTTTGCCACGATAACACGAGCAGAATAAACTAGCTTATCATCGTTACAAGATATAAAACAACAATCCCGAGCGCTAAAAGATGACAGCGAAGTTTTGGCCGAGAGATAAACATGCTAATATCTACCTGCCTATTGCATGCTCATTAAATACAGAGACGCGTGAATGAATACATAACACTTTTGCACCCACCCAGCCATAAAGTTAGTATCGAATCGCCCGCCGAGTCAGTTGCTCGCTCGCTCGCGCCTAAATTATTTAAAACAAAATGGCCGCCGAAAAACGGTTCACCAGAAAAGAGATCGAAGAGGACACGAGCAAAGACACAGTTTTCGTCATCGAAAACATGGTGTACAATGTGTCAAGTTTCTTAGATGAGCATCCCGGTGGACACGAGGTACTGCAAAAGGTCGCAAGGAAAGATGCAACAGAAGATTTCAACGATATTGGACACAGCCTGGATGCCAAGGAGCTGATGAAGAAATTTAGAGTGGGTGAACTGATTGAGGCTGATAAGGTGCAAGTTGCGAAGAGGACACTAGAGTGGAGTGACGACAAAAACGAGGAGACCACTTTTATGAGCTCTTGGAAGTTTCCAGTGGCTTTGGGCATCCTCATCACTGTACTCTACACATACCTGTTTGGTTAGTTTAAGATAACGTGCGTGTTTTGTGTATTACATAACCGACGAATGGACTCGTAGACCCGGCGTCGACGCCGGGCGAAAATTACACCCTGGGCTACTAGATATAGAGATTGTATTTCAATAGTCGAAAATGAGGATAGCAAAGACCGGTTCGTAAAATCTGTCAAGTATCGTTTAATTCGCAGATTGTGAATGTGTATTTGCCATATTGAGAATGTTTGTAAGATTTACCACTTTTGTGTAGAGTGCAATAAATTTAACCATTCTGCTGTCTAGTTAAGTCAGAAACTTGACAATGTAACAATATCCTTATCTTTATGTTTGTGCTGATTAACAAGAAGATCTACATTATAAGTATAGGTAGGTATTTTAAATGGTTTCGACACGTGTTCGTTGTCGTGTCGATGTTTCGAGAATATTAAGATAATATGTTTATCAATTAATTGTTTTGAACACTTAATTATAAGGAGGTATCTTAGATATACACCCGATTTATCTCTCGACCTTCGAAACTTGTAACGTAGAGTTTCGTAATCGCATACAAAAAGTCAACGAGTAACGGGCTGTTGTTGACATAAAAAGTATTTTGCAATTAAGTTTGTTCCTCTACTATTAATATAAGATTAGTTTTACGCACATCTTGACTGGGACACCTGTTATAAATATGGGTATATGGGTATATAACTTAAGTATGATAAATTTTATACTTAATAAATAATTTTGTTTTAACACTAATCTTTATTTATGAACAAATAAAATACCCAGGTCTTGGATGTTTGCGACATCGCTATTTATGGCTCCCACAACACGGGTTATCCTAGTGTGGGGCCAGAAGCATTGTTTATACCTGTATCTGAATATAAATAACATGCAATAATTCATAGATCACGATTAGCTCCCGAAGTGCTTGAAGCAAGCCCATGGATCTATTGAGTGCATTCTTCTCATCTTCATTATTCCTCAGCTAAGGAGCCCTTAAGTGAGGGATTACCACATCCTTTATAGCGATTCAGATTTGGTTCAAAACAACAATATTACCATGGCAACCATTTCAATTCAAATTCGCTAATGGTATTTATTTATGTAAAACCAAGACTTGTATAATGACGGTCATGGCAATTTTTCGGTTCCAGCTTAGGTTCCAGAGAATAGGTATGAGACATTTTTTTTATTAGAGGACAATCTTATACAAATCGAACCAGTTTCAAACTAAACTCAACAAGGATTGTGTTATGGGTACTATACGATGATATATTTAATATAGATAAATACTTATGTAGATACATAGAAAACATCCAAGGCTTAGAAACAAATATTCATACTCATCACACAAATATTTGCCCTTACCGGGATTCGGGCCCTGCACCGTCAGCTTTGTAGGCAGGCTACGTTAAACCGGTCGTCTTGTTATTTTTTCTCCCCAGGTTTGACTGACGCGCAAAAGTTCAAACTCGGGGTTTGCCAGAGATTGAATGGGTTTGAATTTGGAGCGCAGCATTAACAGAGTCTTGCTTTGTATACCTTGTGCGTTTCAAAACAAAATAATAGTCGTATGAAGGCTGCCCAAATGAGTTAGGTTCTCGTCGGTTACATTGCGCGAAAATTCGAACTGTTGGACCAATAGAGCCTCTGTGAGTTCCATTAATGCAAAGAGAAAGCGTTGTTTTGATAGGTACCTAGTGAGTAAAGAGTGCACCGGTAGTGAACAAACATGTAGATGTTTCAAGGGAGATTCCATACCTCCACACCTTACGACCAGCAGTAATATCTCGGCCGGTTTGCGACCGAAATAGTTATGAATTAGGATCGTTAGAATAGCATTTTTTTGATTTTCAACGGAGATAAGCAGTTTCCCTTCTGATATTTTGATCACGGAGATGATCTCCACACCAGAATTGACCTCCTGCAGGAAGAGATGGGGGAATCAGTTACGGCTTTGGGATGAAAACTGATGGACGATTGCTCGGGATCGCCAAGAGTGATTAGAATATAGAGGTGATGGGTTCAAAATAATAAGTATAGCGTCACGTCATTTCCCATACGACGAGGCACAGTTGTCGCTGTGTGTCAAAATAATAATGTTATTATCTTATCTTTATTGAAAAATAAAATATGTTTGTAAAATTATTCTGCAGACATCATTGTTTGTCCTGTTTCAATGACAATAGGACTTTATCAAAACGTAAATATTTAATATACAGTTAAATATGCCATACGAATAACTAATCAATACATATAAATATGAAATATTAATTATTGACTGGTGCCATCATCATTATGAATTAAACATTAAACAAATAGTGAATTCATTCAATTTAAAAATTTACACAGCCGCAGAATCGTTTTATACACGGTTGCAGAACTAATGAGTGTATTGTCGTAATGCAAAAACTGCTATTTAAGTTAAGTGCTGCTTAAACATAGTATAACGAGAATCACCGCTAGCCATCCTAGTTCGCGATTATGGAATATGAATTATGATCCAATCAGAATCTTTCTAGAATTTCCAGTTGAACTCTTCCACAATATTGATGTCGGGTTAAGATCATGTCCTTGTTTATATTCATAGAATTGATGTTAGTCTCGCTTTACCATAATCTTACGATAGTCATTTGACAATAGTCAAAAATCAAAAGTCGAAAATGGCGATACCTGCGCATACGCGCTAGGTATCGCCATTTTGAACCTTAAGCCATGGTAATAAAATTAAAATAAATATCATGGTAGGTGAGTGCTTAAATCTTAGTTATGGTCAGTTTTTGCGTAATTCCTAAAAAATAAAAAATAAACAGGTTTATGTTTTTTTTGTCTATTTTATCAAATATTTATTTTATTTTAATGTAAGCATTTCAAGTTTTCAAATAAAATATATTTGTGATCGTCACAAAAAACTCTTAAATTTGACAGGTCACTCAATACAGTTTGAAAACTTTTTAAAATTTTCTTGTTTGCCACCCAAATTACCCCGAAAATTCAAAATGTATTTGCCTACGTAGCACGATGGTGTTTTGGTCAAATAAAAATACTTAAGTGTACCAGAATAAACTTAATCGGATCTTAATTCGGTCATTTAATATTTATTTCACACCCTTAGGACTGACCAGACACTAGTGTACTGATCATAACTTTACTCTGACACAGGATTTATTGTACCTGTCTAATAAATATAGAAAATTAGTAGCTACATTGTTAGCTTATAATATATGCGACGCAGCTATAGTTGGTTTAACCAAGTTCAACTTGACATCAGCTTATGTTAAGAGTAATATGACATGCACCCCTATTGGGAATTCACCTGTTAATTATACTTTGCATGCAACATTGGAATCTGTTCCAAGTAATTTAAATTAGTTCATAAGACAATAGAGGAAACAAGAGCCACTAAATATTTCAAAATGTAAGCCCCAGTTAAATATTGCCCATCAAAACATCCAACCTGGCAAAGAACTTGTATTAGAATATTTCTAAAAAATTCTGACATTGATATTATTTGTGTTACAGAACACTGGTTGAAGGACAATATGATGTCTTTTAACATAAATAATTACAAAATTGTCAGTTGTTACAATGGAAAGACTGCTGATAGAGGTGGTTCTTTAATCTTAGTGAAAAATAATATTAAGGTGAAACAACGGAAAGATATTCTTGCACTTACTGTTGAAAGACAAATAGAGGTATCCTGTGTTGAGTTAGATAGCCATATTATTGTTTGTGTCTACAGGCCACCGATGGATGAAAAAGGCCATGGCAATTTCGAAATATTTCAGAAAATTATGGAGGAAGCCCTCACTAAACTATGTAATAACAGAAAAAAGTTAATTATTTGTGGCGATCTTAATGTAGATTTGCTTGTAGGAACAACAATGAAACAACGATTAATAACTTTATTCAAATCGTTTATTTATGTCATGTATTTTTAGAGCCGACTGGATTTACTCTTACCAGCCAAACTTGCTTAGATAACTTTTTTTTGACTGTGCATTCACAAGTAAAAGTGTAATTAACTGCTTACCTTCCGATCACAGTGATCAAACAGTTTCATTCCCAATTGCTATTCAGAATAAGACTGGTCCATCGTTTTATAGGCCTATTACATCCCATAGACTAGAGAAATATACGAAAAACTTAGATATAAATTTGCCAGTACTGGATTTTAATGAAAAGAACCCAAACAAAATCTACTCAGACTTCTTCAACATTATTCAGACGGAATTCAATAAAGTTTTCAAATAAAAGAAAGTCAGTGACTACAACGGTAAATCTAAATTTAATGACTGGGCAACGTTTGGAATTCGTAAAAGTAGAGTTATCTTGTATGACCTTTATGATCAAAAAACCTATAACTTTGATCGAAAATTTCATGACTATGTTAAAAAATATTCCAAAACTTTCAAGTTGGTTTGTAGAACTGCAAAAACTTTACACATTAAACGAAAAATTCAAATAATAGAATGAAAACAGTTTGGCAAATAATAAACCGCGAAACTGGCAAAGTTATACCAAGAGACAATGATTTCTGCCTAAAGATAGGTGATGATGTTGTTAAATCCAGCGCTGATGTTGCTCGAGCTTTTGAAACATTCTTCAGCAATGTACCCGTACTCACAATAGACCGTATAAATTCATCTCCATATGAAGCAGAGACTTTATTAAAAAATAACACTAGCGTCAGTAATGTATATTTAAAATTTCATCATGTATATCCCCAGGACATTTTCAAAACGTTTAAATTACTTAACTTAAAAAATACGGAAGACCTGTGGGATATTTCAGTCAAAGTCATTGGTTCAGTAATTCTAGTTATAGCCCCACACTTAGCTTATATATTCAATAAATGTGTTGACGATGGGGCTTTTCCAGACCTCATGAAACACAGTAAACTGATACCTCTGTTCAAGTCGGGAGATAAGGGCGATCCTTCAAATTTCAGACCAATATCTGTTCTTCCAACACTAAGTAAAATATTTGAAAAGATTAAACTCAATCAAATGCTCTCACACTTCAACCGTACAAAACAACTCCACGCTAAACAATATGGTTTCACTAGGGATAAATCGACTACGGATGCAGGTATTACCCTTGTATCTCATATTTATTCTGCATGGGAGGCCGCACAGGATGCTATCGGAGTTTTTTGCGACCTGTCGAAGGCGTTTGATTGTGTTGATCATAATACGCTATTAATTAAATTAAATCATTACGGAGTTAGAAATAAAGCGTTGTATCTACTAAGATCATACCTAAGCAATAGAATTCAAATGGCAGAAGTTAACGGCGTAAAATCTGATGGATCGGGTGTTAAAATTGGCGTTCCGAAAGGTTCCATATTAGGCCCTTTCTTATTCCTGGTATATATTAATAATCTGCCTTTCATGGTGGAGAAATTAACTGACATAGTATTGTTTGCTGATGATACTTCAATAGTCTTCAAAATTGAAAGACAAAAAGGGAGATTTTGATGATGTTAATGGTGTATTGTCTTTAACCTTGAATGGGTTCACAGTTAATAATTTATTGTTAAACGCTGGTAAAACCAAGTGTATCAAATTCTCACTTCCAAATGTCAGGCAAGTTGAGACCAGTTTAGTGTTAGACAACAGCATGTTAGAATTAGTGAATGATACGAAGTGTCTTGGAATAACAATTGATAGCAAATTGCAGTGGGGACCCCACATAGATAAATTGGCTGGTAAATTAGTTTCTGCGGCTTACGCTGTTAGGAACATCAGGCAAAGCACGGATGTGGCTACATCTAGGCTAGTATATTTTAGTTACTTTCATAGTGTGATGTCCTATGGTATCTTGTTGTGGGGGAAAGCAGCGGATATTCAAACTATTTTTATTATACAGGAAAGATTTCGAGCAATTTATAATTTAAAACGCACAAACTCCTCAAGAGAGCTTTTTAAAGAAATTGACATACTAACTGTAGCTAGTCAATTTATTTTTGAAAACATAATGTATGTAAGCAAGAACATTACAACATTTTCCAAACTTAGCGATAGCTGTAATATTAACCTAAGAAATAATCACAGACTATGTGCGCCCCGTTTTAGACTCGCGAAGGTTAGCAATTCTTTCAAGGGTCAGTGCATTCTCTACAATAAGATACCTCTGGAGATTTTGAAATTGCCATTTGAGCAATTTAAAAAGCATGTTAAATATGGTATGGGGTTAATCTGGCTCAACACAGATCTTGCTGTTAATAATTTTGTAATTATTTATTCCTGCTTATTAAACATAACAATTAAATTTTTCATATTTGTATTAGTTAAGCACAACCTATTTTTAAAAGAGATCTAAAAATCAATCTGTGGGAGTTTCTACGCCCTTCTTCTCCCACAGTGGTCCAATGTAGAGAAGAGGCAAAAAATGACGTTTGATAAGTATATGTAAATATCTACGGTAATAGAGTACTTTGACTTGACTTGACTTGATCCTATAATGCTTCCGTTTTTCGGTACGGAACCCTAAATAATGACAAAATAAATCAACATAAACAGCAATCCGCCATGTTATTTTGAACACCATCAGAGCGGAAATTACGTTAGGTGTGCCCTAACCATAGGTTATTTATAGAGTTCATGTTTATGCAGAGTTTCGATAATCGTTTACAATGACGTCACAAGCGACGCGACGCCGTAACCTCCGGAGTGTTTTCGGCGGAAGAAGATTTAACTAGAAAAATGTAATGTCGTTTTTTATTAAACCTGTTTACTAAAATGTAATTAAATTGGTAATGCATAATATTAATAATACCTAATTATTATTTTATTTTTTTCTAACTTAACCTAATTTGGTGCAAAATTTTGTGGTTGCAACATAATGTAACAAATTCAAATTAAAAGTCAAGAGATTTACAAAAATACTAGTTATATATATGTATGTTGTAGCCATATAATAGAATTAATTGATCATTTCATGAAATGGCAAACCATTCCATGCTCTAGCCGACCATTTCTTGAAATAGTCAGAAAGGGTTGAATTTGATGAAACACATCTTTTTAAAAGCATTTTTATTCAGTACTATCCAATTTTTTTGTGATATGCTTGTCGAACTAACACGAAGCCTATTCGGGGGCTTCGCTGCGCTCGCCTTAACCGCAGTGTTTTTCCTTAAAAGATTTCTGTCTTGACTATTGTTTGCTTATTGCGTTCGCTGAGACCGTGTCAGAAGCTATTCACCCGGGCCTGAGTTAAGTAAGTAAGTAAATACTTAATTGGTATAGAGCCCGGCCTAGCTAATTCAGTTTCTTGCTGTACCTACCCGTTTTCTCTTACCGATGTACAATATTTACCGCCGGTGGAATAATTTATTGAACACATTGACACAGAGCAAACGAGAGGGAAATTACACCAGCCTCAATTCTGCGGCAAAAATAAAATGCAAGTTTTACGTCCTACCCGCCTGTGGGTTTATAAAAACCTATAAAAACGGATTAACAGTACGCAGGCTGTCGTAAAAAGGCACCTGGTATAAACAGGGGTCTCCATGACCCCCAATAACAGCTTGTTTTATGTGCCCATGGTAAAACAGTAAAAAGTTAGCATTTATAAATTAACCCTATAGGCAAGCGTGTTTGTGGTGTGTACGACATTTCTTTTAGTCCTTTATTGTTTGCTGTAAGTTACATTTTGTTGGTTGGCCCTGAGCTGCAGGAGCCCAAATCTTGAAATGTGAAACACGAAATAGCAATAGTGTATCGGTTGCAAACAAAAAAGGTGCCGCCGACAAGCCAAATACAGAATTTTGCGCTCTCGTGAGAAATTTATATGTCGCAGTAATGTTGAGATACACGAAGGCTTACAAGTTTTCTAGGAAACTTGCAAGTGTCCGGAAATTTGTCTGGCGGCTTTAAAATTGACAACTGGCAGATTTCAGGAAATTGTAAATGTCATCGGAAAATAGTCAAAATCTTTAGTTGATAAACTAACGCGGTAATTAATCAACTATTGGCAAATAGTAAACCAGACCGACAGGGTTTAGAATTTACGTTTCTTTTGTTCTTACATGTTAACCTAATCCAAAGCTAACGCAGTGTTTGCCCTGGTATTTCGTTTACAATTCAAGTTTAAACCTGTTTACTATTTAACCGTTTTAACCGTTAGTTGATCAACTTACGCGTCATATAGTAAGCAGTACGCTACAGTTTACTATCTGTAGATAGTTGACCAACTTAGGAGAAAAAAAACGTTAGTTTATCAACGTTTGTTTTGACTATGTTTCGGTGACATAAACAAGATTATCTTTTGACAATTATCCGACTTTAATTATCTGTTTTTACGGAAACTTGTAACTTATTGCCGGGTTGTAAGCAGGAAAGTTGTGAACGCATACCCCCTGTTTTAACATAGGAGTTAACATCATTTTGACCCTTTCGCTGTGTAGATATTTCTGGTTTGTTAGGATGGATTTAAGTAGCTTGCGTGCTCATATATATCTGATGCTGACTGTACCAGTGTACTAAAGCATTTTCCTATGAAAGATTCATTATATTAGATTTCTTTATCGCTGCGAAGTCGCGCCGCTGGCAGCCAGTAAGTTATAAAGTGAGTTTAAGTTTCTATACTTTACTATGATTTATATTACGACCCGAATGGCCGAGTCGGCAGTGACGCTCCCTACGAAACCAAGGGTCCCAGGTTCGAGTCCCGGTGGGGGCAAATATTTGTTTGATGAGAACGGATGTTTGTACCCTAGTCATGGTTGTATATCTATCTAAGTATAATTTATCTATATAAGTATGTGTATCGTTGTCTAGTACCCAAGATACAGGGAATTCTAGTTTGGGGCTAGATCAATGTTTGTAAATAGTGTCCAAGGTATTATTATTATTATTATATTACAAATAATTGTTGAAATGGACTTCATGATTTTCTTAAGTCTAACCTTTAAACATATACAATTACGGTCATTCATAACACAAACACACTTTACAAAATTGACCCGACGGCAAAAACATAGATTTTCAAAAAGGAAAAATGGCAAAAACAAACTCATCTTACAAGTGTTATGAGGTGGATCCGTCTCATCTTACAAGTTTCCTGAAATCTGCCAGGAAATATGTCAATTTAAATGATGAAATGATGATGAAATGATGATGATGAAATGATGATGATGTTTATTTGCTTGAAATGTGGTACAATATATGGTGGTAAATGTAAAAAATGTAAAAATGCTCAGCACATTTCACCTGTCCAGGTATGCAATTTTTTTTTACCTAAATCTAAAATATGTCATTTGAAGTCTATTTACATTATATTAATATGTCATTCCTTAGATATCAATAATTTTAAGATTAAGGTATTCATCTACATTATAGAAACATTCCTTCAAGAGCCATCTTTGTAGTGTGGACTTAAATAGTGTCAATGGAAACGTTTTAATTGACTGCGGGACTTTATTGTATATTTTTATTAACATTCTGTAACAACTTCTATCGCAAAATTCGGTCCTGCATAGTGGGGTTACAATTTTATCTGGATATCTTGTGTTAAATGTGAATGCATCCTTGTTTTTTTTTTATATTTGGTTGACTGTGAGCAAAACATGCCAATTCAAATATGGAGAGACTTGGCAACGACAATATTTTAAGTTTAATGAATAGAGGTTTACATGACTAAGGGATGTGCATGGCAGATTGCTCTAATGCATCTTTTTTGTAAAATAAAAACTTTTTTAAACTCTCTTGCGTTACCCCATAGAATTAGGCCGTATCTAGAGGCCACATAACCGTGGTATGCCATCAAGGCTGAATGCACGTCAGAGGTTCTTTGTAGCCTGTGTGGAGCGTATACATATTTGTTCAGTTTTTTACACACTTTTTCATTGAAAAAGTGTGTAAAAAACTGAACATATTTGGCTGAACATGGCTACCACATATTGATGTGGTAGCCATGAACAGTGCTCATCTACGACGATACCTAGGAAAGTAGTGGATGATCGATATCATATTTTTCGGACATCGATATTTTTAATGTCATTTTATTATTTCTAAATTGTATATATTTTGTTTTATTCTCATTCACCAGTAGATTATTTGCTTCCAACCATTCTGAGACCTTTTTTTATGCCAGTATTGACATCTGATTCAAACCTGTTGTCGTCGATGCATTTAATTGTTATTGAGATATCGTCAGCGAATAATACTCATTTGTTTTTAGTAATCTCTGGGAGGTCATTTATATATAATATGAAAGGTAACGGTGATAGGATACTGCCTTGAGGAACTCCATAGGTATTTATCTCAGAAGGAGATCTATGTATTTCTAATTCATTGTCATGTGAGAGTGAACATATTTCCACCATTAAAACCCGTCTGATAAATTTACAGACGCTTGCAAGTTTCCTCGGAAACCTGTAAATCTACGGATATTACAACATTGGTGCGGCATAAACACTTTTGATATTCGTGTTTCATAAGATACTCGGGCCCCAGGTCTGTAGTGTAGCTTAGATCCTTATTCATTAAATTGAATTGACCGAAAACAACAATTAACAAACATATGACGACCTCTGTGGCGCCGCAGTTGTGGCCCTGCCTACCATGCGAGAGGTCCCGGGTTCGATCCCCGACTGGGGATAAAGAAAAAAAAAGTTGGGAGTTTATATGTGTTTGATGTCACTGTTTCTGGTTGCCACGACTCAGGGTATCCTAGTGTGGAGCCAGAAGCAAAGTATGTGCCTGTATACATCGTAGCTACGGCGACCATCTCATGATATAGTCAATGATTTCACGAGATTATCAGAAATTGTTTAATTTCACGAAAACATGTCTTTTTAAAAGTATTTGTATCAAGTACTACGTAGTGTTCTTTGTGTTTTACATGGCGAACTAACACAAAGACTATTCGGGGGCTTCGCTCGCCCCCTTTAGTCTTTACCTAAGCCCCCGCATGTTTTTCCTTAAAATAGTTCTTCGTTCAATGAAAGTTTTAATTCAACCGTGGTTGGCTATTTCATGATAAGGTTAATTCTAAGATATGGTTACGACTTATATAATGTATATGTTTATAGCGTCACGCCTTTTCCTATACGGGGTGCAAAGGCATAATGGAACCCACGTTCCATTATTCCTTTCCATGTCCCACGACTGGAAACGAGCACTATGGGTAGTGTGTAGTTGAACTATGAACTTTATCTATATGATGATAGTGATATTTATAGTTACATCATCTTCAAAAGTGTAACTATCAAACCCCGTTTTACCAAAACTCTATTCAATGCTCCTACAATCTCATCTTTACGGCGGCGTCTAAACAGGTTCACATAGAACTCATCCAACAAAGATTTCTTACCTACAAACTTTAAAGGTAAGAAATCTTTGTGGGACAGACTAACAAACCTTCAATGTAAATTATTATTTAACAACCACGTGCAGGGCTTTCAATCGGCTAAGAAAATGGCGACTCAATGACAGTGACCTGATAATGGCACTTCACATTAAGTTATGGAATGGAATGGTTATGGAATGTTTCCGTAATAATTTTGATGAATAATATTTTTATTTATTAGAATTTATTCTAAAGCTAGGGCAATGGGTCCCCTTGTCATGCTAAAGAAGGTCCCAGATGTATGCTTGCCACAAATAATTTTCGATGCCGCAGCCAGCTTATAGCTCAAACAAACAAAATACACACAAACAACAGAAACATATTTCGAGAAAAACCTGAATAAAATTACGAAAATTTTGTAATTAAAGTGATCTATTAAAAGAGGAGTTCAGCGGCTTGCGACGGTGGGGCTCAAACTGAAAACAATATGATATGAATGAAATATAAAGTCCTCAATCTGTCAAAATATAATCTTAGATGTAATAATAATAAAACATTTAGATCCATATATCGTAAGTATTACCAAATTAATTTAATTGTGGCTATGCTAGTTTCTTAATACTATACACAATAATATACAGAAAACCAAAAAACCTTAATTCATATAAATGGGCCTATCTGTGGCCCGCCACATTTTCCCACATACTGTCAGAGTCCCTATGACGACACTCACCCAGTGTTTAAGAATTGGGCCATCGAGCCGTCTTGCAATGACCTGCAGGACGCTATTGGTGCTGCCACGCGTTCTGCTGAGTGAGGAGGCCGTTCTCTTACGTATGATGGCATGCAATCCATCAGTACGTGCCTCAACAAACATGCCCGATGAACTGCAGTAGCACGGCAGCTCCAGCAACATCCTGAAAGCAATGTTGTACTGGACGCGCAGGGCATTATAATAATAATAATAATCATCTTTATTTCAGGTTACAAAAACCCATATCTATACATACCTTAAGACTTAAGATACATAATTTATTAAATAAACACAAAATATTATCTAGCCTAGCTAGGGATTTTCTTCCTAGGTTTCGCTTCCCTTCAGCGTCGGAAAAGGATGCCCTCTGGCCAATAACCTTTGGCCAGGAACATCGTCTTCAGGTCCGCGGGCACCCGAAGTTTGAAGGATAGGAAGTCCTTGGGACTTTCTGACTCCAAAATCTCAATCTCTACATTCAACTCCTTGAAACCAGACGGCGGATTTTTCTTCAGCCTTTCCAGGATGTGGCGCTCAAAGTCCTCGCAGGTCATTTTCACGTCGATTCTGGAAAGGTATATCTGTGCAGCAGTAAGTATATTGACAGTCTTTTGGGTATAGTTGACCCATAGGCTGCACGTGTAAAATGATTGCTAATAAGCCTTAATATATTCTCTATGGTTCCAGAATACCCAAATCGGTGTCACCGAATGAATGTGACTCTGATTGCCATTTTAATTTCGACAACCCGTTTGTGAGGTAATTTCCTGACTTTTATTTTCACGTTTTATTTGAATTATGGCGTAACAAAGAAAGGTAAGTTGTGCAATTTTAATATGTTGTAGATTTTGTTTTTTTTTTTATGTGACTTACATTATTTCTAGTGGTTTTCTTGCGACATTTTTAATGGAGTGTCTTTTTCCTGTGCGAGATTCAGCCATGAATCACCATTTGAAGTAGAAATTTCATTTATCAAACTCAAACCACAATCAGTTATGTACTTAGTTGATAAAATTTGTTTTTTTTTTATTTTTTTTCCATACATATGAGACTTAAGTAAGTGTTTGACTTATAAAAGTGCATTATTTTGCCTACTTGCAATAGATGATTTGAGTTTTCAGTTTTTTTTTTAGTCTTAAATTGGGTACCACAAACTCAACATTCATTATTGATGGGTACCTAAAGTTTGTTGTCGTCGCGCTAACGCCACTGAGCCGCCATTTTGCTAACATCACCGGGCCCCAGGCGTCTCTAGTACGAGTCTTGACCCCTGACCTTGTTTGTCGAAGGACTGAGGTGACTGTCAGTCACGCGCCGAAGCCTGTAGGGCCTGTTTATTGGCTTTGTTATTCTACTACAAATGTAAGGTATTCAGAGTTTCTCTGAGTTTCCAGGTGATTTTTATCGCGTAAGCAAATCGGACTTACTATTAAGGGCTGAAAAATCTCGGTGAATCTCAAATAACAGCGTAAAATTGCGAGTAAAATTGGGTTTATGAAAGTAAAAAAATGTTTTCTGAGTAAAATATATCAAAAGGTAGTTTTTAATAGTAGTTTCCATTTGAATTAATTTAAAAAAAACACTGTGATTCTAGATTACGATGTAATAATTCCTAAATACTAGATTTTAATAGAAATAATGAAGCAAATTGAGTATTATTTAGAAAATTTAGAAAAATCTTAAGGAGTCACCAGAAAATTGTCCAAAACGCCTCACGAAATTAATGGACGCCCCGTTTCGGGTCCTTGAAGAAGAGGATTACATATTTGGATAGACGAAAAGGTCAATACTTTGACTACGGCAACAAGTTTGACTTGTTGTTAAAAAACAACAAGTCAAACTTTAGAAACAACAGACTTCAATGAAACCCGATTTGATTAGCAATCGTATCCCAACGCTTTAAATTACTAGAATTGAGTCTTAGAGAAATCGCAAAAGGTAAAGAAAAACATATAAAAAAACCGGTCAAGTGCGAGTCTAAATCGCGCACGAAGGGTTCCGTACCACCGTTCAATGGAAGCGATGGTGTGGAGTGAATAGTTTGGATTTTACACAGCAAAATATTGTTTACAAAGTTATTGGTGCGGTTACTTTCACACTCCATGTACGTAACCAGGTGCATCCATAAGTTTGTATGTGGTATTGAAAGAATTGTTGTATGGGAGCCCCCTTAAATATTTCTTTTATCCTGTTTTTTAGTATTTGTTGTTATAGCGGCAACATAAATACATAATCTGTGAAAATTTCAACTCTCTAGCTAGCTAGGTTCTTGAGATACAGCCTGGTGACAGACGGACGGACGGAGAGCGGAGTCTTAGTAATAGGGTCCCGTTTGGAACCCTTCGGGTACGGAACCCTAATGAAAAACGCCCCTACGAATTGAGAACCTCCCTCCTTTTTAGGGTTCCGTACTCGAATCGTGGCCTATTACTAAGCCTCCGCTGTCCGTCTGTCCGTTCCGTCTGTCACCGGGTTCAACCGGATCAACCAAATCAGGTACAGAGCTGACATTTCCACAGAGGGTTTATTTCTATTGCCGCTATAACAACAAATAATGAAACATACGCGGTTTTTAAGAATTAAAAGTAGTACCCATACTAGAGATTATTTCTTAGCCATTTTGTATGATTTATAATAAATAAATAATATTTGTATGAAAATATCTTTAATTGTGGTTATCGAGTTTTGTGCTCAGTCATTTATCATTTTACGATCAATAATTGCTCATTCGAATTAGATATATTCTTATTTTATCACAATTGATTTTATTTCTGTAAATAAGTTACTCAATTTCTATCCACTGAGTACATAGTTCAATACTTACATACTACATACACAAAACTCTTTTTCACTGTTTCGATGTAAGACCTTGAACTACCTAGTATTTACTACCTAGTTACAATCGTTCCGGAGCGTTCCAGATCTAAAGGACCTCACTCGCCGTGCAGCGCGGTAATGCTGCCAGTGTGATGGGTACCTTTGGGTCGGGCATGTCCTGGGGCGGATTATTTGTTTAGTATTTTGTTTTTTATTATGATCAGTTTTGTGTGTGTGTAGTTTTTAATTATTTGGTAATTTTAAATTCTTAGCTTATTTTAATTGACGATGCACTTTGCGGATTTTTGCTGTCTGTTCGTTTCCATTATTATAAAGTAAATAAAAAATGCTGTCCTAGTATTTAATATTTTATTATAAATCAAACCGGTCAAGTGCGAGTAGAACGTCGGACTCGCATACGAAGGGTTCCATATCGTACATGGAAAAACGTAAAACAACAGTCTTTTGTACGAATATACATTTTTAATTTTTAATAATAAAATATTAACTACTACATTCAAAGCCGTACATCGAAAAATAAAAAAGAGTTTTGTGTATGTAGTATGCAAGTATTGAACTATAATAATAATAATAATACCTTGGACACTATTGACACACATTGATCTAGCCCCAAACTAGGATTCCCTGTATCTTGGGTACTAGACAACGATACACATACTTACTTATATAGATAAATATTATACTTAGATATATAAACAACCATGACTAGGGTACAAACATCCGTTCTCATCAAACAAATATTTGCCCCCACCGGGACTCGAACCTGGGACCCTTGGTTTCGTAGGGAGCGTCACTGCCGACTCGGCCATTCGGGTCGTAATATAAATTATAGTAAAGTATAGAAACTTAAACTCACTTTATAACTTACTGGCTGCCAGCGGCGCGACTTCGCAGCGATAAAGAAATCTAAAATAATGAATCTTTCATAGGAAAATGCTTTAGTACACTGGTACAGTCAGCATCAGATATATAGAGCCCGGTGACCCACGGACAGACGGAGGACAGCGGAGGCTTAGTAATAGGGTCCCGTTTGGCACCCTACGGGTACGGAACCCTAAACATTAAAAGGGTTTGCTCGTATGAAATACTGTCGTTTTTCGTTTTTCCGTGTACAATGGTATGGAACCCTTCGTGTATGGGTCCGACGTCCCACTTTCACTTGACCGGTTTTTTTATGTTAAAAAGGCATGATTTTGAGTAGCCATCCTTTTGATTTGACGTTTATGGATGTGGCCGAGCAGGTTCTTGTTCTCGCGTTAGTCTTCTTGCTGCTCAAACGAACATTCCAGAATATAAATGATTATATCATAGTCACCATGACGAGCAGATTATGTTATGAAAACAAAAACTTCTTATCAAAATAAGAACTTGGTACATAATATTCATATCAACGATTTACCGTGACGATGACTCTATAGCGATCGCTGTGTGTTTTTGCTACATGTTTTGTCATAACTTTTATTACAATAATTAGAACAATTCTTTATTTTACATATAACATAGATATTAGAGTATATAAAGATATAGAGCTTACAAACGCTCGTTTAGGTTAACGGCGATCCGACTGTGGAACGCACTTCCCTGTCGTATTAGAGATAGTCCCTCAATTTTCACTTTTAAGACAAGATTCAAAACATCATTTCCTTTCTCATTCGTGATATGTACTTTTATATCAAAGTCAAAGTCAAAGTACTTTAATATTGTAAATATTTACATATACTTAGCAAACGTCATTTTTTGCCTCTTCTCTACATTGGACCACTGTGGGAGAAGAAGGGCGTAGAAACTCCCACACATTGATTTTTAGATCTCTTTTAAAAATAGGTTGTGCTTAACTAATACAATTATGTTTTTTTTTATTTTAATTTTAATTAATAAGCAGGCAATAATAAATAATTACAAAATTATTAACAGCGAGGTCTGTGTTGAACTAGATTAACCCCATACCTATGTATCCATATAAATGTATGTATAAGTAGTATATGTTTGATATATATATATTATTTTTGTGCTTTTGTATTTTATTTAGTATATATCTTTTATCACATTATTATGTTTTAGTTGTAAACAATTAGATGTGTACAGTTTTATTGCGCACTAGGACTCTCCTGTTGCACAATTTTTCCTGTCCTGCCTAGGTTTGTTGGTAGAAATCTCTCTTTAGATATAAGCTCGCCTTTGCACATAAAATGTTTTGTTACCTTACTATTAAGATTTCTGTGCAATAAAGAATATGAATATGAGATATACAGACATTAAATCAATGTTACAATAAAAATAAAACAATGTTCCGCATCCGACGAACTGCAGCGTCAAATAAATATGTAAAATGTCACACACACACATACATACACAAAAACACACTAAGAAAATAAATAAAAAATTAGCGTTATGTAACATTAACTTAGCAGCCTGGCAACTGCGACTTTACAATATTTAAAACAGATTGAAAAAATATGAATGTTGGAGGGCAATCTTTCATTGCTACTGAAGCGCAAACACGTTGGCATGTGTTTCCCGGTTATCCTCGCTCATGTGGTCGCTGACGGAGAACCTGCAGTCCAAACTCAAGGTTTGTCAAAGAGCGATAGAGCGCAGTATAACCGGTATTAGGAACACGACGCTGCGCTCCATCACCAGGATTGCTGACGTTGGCGCAAAGATCGCTAGGCTGAAGTGGGACTGGACCAGTCAGTTTTGCCGCATGCACCCCCACATGTGGGCCAGACTTACAGCCGAATGGCTGCCCACCGAAGGACACCGGCGTAGAGGTAGGCCAGACGTCTATGGCGGGACGACCTGGACATGTTTTTGCCGGACTGGGCTGGCGCGGCACAGGATAGGGAAGAGTGGTCTGCCCAGTAGCGGGACACAACAACGCTACATTAAAATAAAAAAACGGACAAGTGCGATTCGAACTCGCGCACGAAGGGTTCCGTACCACAGTACAATGGTAGGGATGGTATGGAGTGAATAGTTTGGATTTAAATAGCAAAATGTTGTTTACAAAGTTATTGGTGTGGCTACTTTCACACTCCATGTACGTAACCAGGTGCATCCATAAGTTTGTATGTGGTATTGAAAGAATTGTTGTATGGGAGCCCCCTTAAATATTTCTTTTATCCTGTTTTTTAGTATTTGTTGTTATAGCGGCAACAGAAATACATCATCTGTGAAATTTTCAACTGTCTCACTATCACGGTTCATGAGATACAGCCTGGTGACAGACAGACAGACGGACAGGCAGCGGAGGCTTAGTAATAGGGTCCCGTTTGACACCCTTCGGGTATGGAACAATAAATAAGAAAAAAAAAATGAAATGTAATATCGTGTATAAAGTTCGCCCCTTATACCCAAGTAGAGGAAATTATCACGAAATCATTGGAGCTGAGGTCTCCAAATAATCGGTTTTCTATGTTAATAATTATCGCTGCTTTATGTGGGATACCACGACTATAAAGTACCAATGTGGCAATACCAGGAGAACCGGAACAAATAGGTACATTCAAACATGTGCCTATTATAGCAGTCTCTACCTCCATTTATCTAAATTGTCATGTCATGCATGACTACAAGTATTTGTATAATGTACAACATTGTTTAAAAACTTAAACACCGGTTGGATTAGATAGACAAGGTCAAGGTGAAAAACAATTTTTACCTACAACGACGTTCGGAACGGAACGGAGGTGGCAAATGAGTTTGGGGTTAGAGGTTGGTTTAGGGTTACGTACCCGAAGGGTCTTAAAAGAGCCCTATTGCTCTCACTCAGGTTTGTTGTCCGTTCGTCCGTCGTCTGTTGCTCAGGTTTTACAGCCAAACGGTTAAATACACAAATTTTCACAGTATAAACATCTTGTTGACCCAAAGCTATACAATGTGTCAAAAATATTTTTAAATGTTTTAAGGGGGGCCACCGTACAGATAAAAACATGGTACAGTTGCACACCACCAGGGGGCGCAGGTGTGCAACTAGGATGGTTGAAGCTTGAGGGAATCTCAGAAACTAGTTAACCATTTTCGATGCGTTTTGTTGCATATAATAATCTGCATAAAATAATCTCTTAAACCGTGTGCAAAAACCAAAGCTTTTGGGCCCTAAAAATAATGAGATCTCTTGAAGAGAAAAGTTACTTACTCTACAAAGGCCTAAGTTTAGAAACCGTAACTCTAACAGCTGCCAATAACTTGGAAAAAAAATATGATCGCTTCATTGTTTACTTGAGCGTTTCGAATTATTTACTTGAGCGTGTGCAACGGCCAAAAAATCGAATCCAAAACCCATTGTTGCAGACGTGAGACTGGTTTGTTGAGATCTTTTACCTATTTCGTGTTGAATACATGCGTTCTTCCTCATCTGCGGGTACGGCGGTGCCCCCGCCAAGACGAGCAAAGCGAAGCGCAAGAGCACTACTACCTTTTTTCGGAGCGCTACGTCGTTTTTTGAACCCTCACAACTTGGGTTTGATTATACCCACAGATCTGGTCTGTGATTATACCAGATAACCAAATTTCTCAGGATATGATGTCAATAGTGAACTTATGAAATATATTAAGTTTTAATTGCATAACTCTTATACTTCAGATTTTATTGTTATCTAAAAATCCCCGATTTCATCACTGACTTACTGAAAATTATTCAAAATTCTTCGGGTACTTCCTGAAGCCCTAGAAAGCTGAAATTACACAAACAACAGAAAAATCTAAAACTTGGATCTTTTAATTCTATTCCCTTAATGTTGCTTGTTAAAAGGTACCTCCACTGCATACAACTTTATCTACGCCAAGGCGAATATGCCTCTTGAAGCGCAATAAAAGGCTTCACAAACTACAATCGTACAACCGTAACTAAAAGAGCGACTTGCGTGCACAAACCTCAATACAACCGTACGTATCACAATTCGGTTCGTATCTAAAACCTTAATTACAGCTCGGTGAGGTTTATTTTTGCTAGCACGAAGTGAACGGGTAAGTTGCTGAAGATTTCAGGCCGTTGTAAATGTCGGTTCCGCCGCCAACGCCCCCTTCCGGATGGTGTGGTCAACTTTCATCGCCTTGTATGAAGTAGGCTGTAGAACGGAGGCGCCAAGTGTTATAACTGAAGAATAAACAACTCTTGCACCATGCCCTATCAATAACTTTGTCACCAGCATCGTTTACGATCAATATTTAATTTCATTTTATTCCCGTACGAACGATGCCACACCCATGTTGAGCCAGTTATTCAATCCTCCATTTTGCAACCGGAGGCTAGCCCATCGCACCCTATATAAGAATTAGTTTGCAACTATTCCTTGTTACCTTGTCCCCCACATCCACAACAAAGGCGGTTCCAGTGTTTCCGAACCTCCTATCTGTGGATCGGCCATACACAACTGAAAAACGCGATGTTTGCCACGCCCTCTGGTGGTTAGATTAAAAGATTAGTGATTTCAGTTCGGTGAATGTTTAAAACAAAGCATTGGCTGTTTATTATTAGGTAAAAAATATATTTATTATCTCCCGATGATCAAGAGGGATAGACACGAACATTTGTAGTTTCCAAAGTGAGTAGGTAGTAACGGACCAAGATGAAACTTGAAGCGCTTGAAATTGAGCTCCGTGGTCTAATGTGTTTCACGCTTCCTACTCAGACGGGAGATGCAGGTTCGAAACCTGACCATGTAAGAATGAGATAATTGATAAATCTTACGTACAGTATCAGACGTTCAGTGTTTCGGATGACACGCTAAGCTGCAGGCCCCGGGTACTATCGCTGCGTGGTCGTAAAACCCCCCATCAATCCGAACTGAGCCAGCGTGATGGAGTATGGCTTAATCTGAGTTGTATGCGGGTAAAAGCCTGTGCCCTTCGGTGGGGACATTAAGTCCGCGCTGAGACGCGATGAGATCAGGTTGTCGATTGTGCGTGCTTAGCTGCGCGAGCGCCGCGCGTGCGTAGAACGTTATGATATCCTGTTAAAGTTAAATATGACGGAGAATACAAACATTATTGTAAACGAGTCCTTGACATTTGTCCAGAACAAAATTGATGTGCTTGACGAGCTCAGTATTGTGCAAATCTGCAATTCTAACTTTAGTGACGATGAAGTCGAAGCTGGGAAATCAGTGTTGTTCAAGGCGGTGACTGACGGATCGAGTTCAAACTCGAGACTTGTGACAAGAAAAGGAGAAGATAAGAGAAAAAAGAACATTAAAGATGTTATGAAGCTATTCAAAGAAACTGAACCCGACTCCCACCCCGTTTTTGTGGCGAGGGACCTAAGCCGACTGCCGCCGGTTACTTTCGACCACGTTGACGTGTCTCGGCTACTAAAGGACATCACAACACTCAAAACGGAGATTCAACAACTGCGCAGTGACAGCAGCTCTAAATCGGAGTTTCAAGACTTCGAAAAAAAAGTTCTTGACCAATTAATCGAGATACGGACACAGCGTACCCAGGCAGTGGCCTCGGTTCAGCCGCTCAGCAGCGGTGGCGCGCATAGCAACCAGGCGAGCCCCGCTAAGTCCGGCCCGAGGAGAAACGGTTTGTCGCCGGCGGAGGCGAGCTCAGCTGACGACCGGCGAGTGATTACGCAAACAATGAACAAGGTAAGACTTGCTTCTAGCCCTAAACTGAGACCAAACCCTACCTATAGGGATATGATCCTTACCAAACCTCCACTAATGACTAGACGCGAAAGCGAAGACTTTAATAGTGACGTTAGAAGCATCATCGACGAGGCAGAATTCACTGTGGTACAAAAACGAAAGAAGCAACCTAGAAAGATAGCAACTACAAAGACTACTAAGTCCAGGAATATGCACGGCACCCTAGAATCTAATAGTAGCTGTATTGAGGCGGCAGAAAGCTACGGTGCGATTTATGTATCTCGCTTGAAGAAACATATTACGATAGAAAATATTAAGGCTCATATAGAGGAGCGTGGCGAATCATGTATTAGTGTTGAGCTACTGAAACAAAACCGTGAAACTAATTTCAACTCTTTTAAAGTTGTTGTACCGAGTTCTAAAATAAAGATTTTCTTGGAGAACAATTTCTGGCCAGTACGTATTGTATACCGTCGCTTCTGGGAGCGAAAGAAGTTGACAATGACGTCACGGGATAACACCATCGCAAAACAACATGATTAGTACATCTAACAAGAATAATAACACCCCGCATTCTGACATGAGAAATGTTACTATGGCCTCGTTTAATTGTAAATCCATTAAACCTGCCATAGAACACATACGACATATATGCAGATCAGCTGACATCGTTGTTCTTCAGGAGACGTGAGTAGGTGTATAATGACAGTTTAAATTCACTTCACGATCGTTCGGGCCTACGGGCTCGACAGATGGATCGAAAAACCTATCGACAGATGGATCGAAAAACCTATTGACAGTTCAAAAATGACAGATCAAATTCATTCAAGAACCTTTAGGTCTACGGACTCAACAGATGTGTTGAACGCTAGATATTTTCAGATCGCAATGTATTAGTGTTTGTTAACCTCAATATATTATGTTTAGGTCCAAAATATTCATTAGTCTAACACTGATTCTCGATTGCAGCATACCTACAGCAGCATGAAGTTTTTAAAACAGAAAAGTTCATTACATGTAGACAATCTCTGTTCTTTAGAAGCGTCAAATAAAATATTTCGCCACGGAAACCTTTTGCCAAATTCAATAAGATGCCTTATTTGCGGACCATCAAACTGTGGGAAAACTAACCTTATGATCGGTCTTCTATTGCATGAAAATGGACTACACTTTCAGAATGTTTATGTTTATTCAAAAACGTTACATCAACCAAAATACGTTTTTCTTGAAAAAGTTTTGGGTTTAGTGCCAGGCGTATCCTTCCATAAATTTAACGCAAACCAGCAAGTACTTAGTCCAGAAGAAGCAAAGTCAAATTCAGTGATGATTTTTGATGACGTCGCATGTGAAAATCAAAACAACATACGTGACTATTTTGCAATGGGCAGACACAATAATATTGATAGTTTTTATTTGAACCAGACTTACAGTAAAATTCCAAAACAACTTGTGAGAGACAACGCAAATCTAATTGTACTTTTCAAACAGGATGATATTAATTTGCGTCATGTATATGATGAACATGTTAATACAGACATGACTTGGTACGAATTCAGAAAAATGTGCTCTAAAATATGGACCGATCCTTACAGCTACTTGGTCATAAACAAAGACTGTGAAAAAAATAAAGGTTGCTATCGAAAACAATTTGACACATTCGTTGTGTTTACTTCGTAAATCTATATAAGTCTGGGTGAATGCAAAAACACTGCATTTGACCGTGCAAAGGAAGAGCATACAATACAAAGTCTAGCTATGGAAAAAAACTTAAAGCAAATTGTCACTGTCGCTGAAGCTGTAAAGAAAAAGTTTAAAAAAATGCGCAACGTTGAATCAGAATACGATAAAGCTCTAGGAAATGTTTTCAAGCCAGTTATCAGTCCACTTAATCAACTCACATATACAATAAAACGAACAGAAAATAAAGAAGTACTGACACCTATCAAGAAAGAAGAAATGAAGTTTGACAAAGACGATGAACCTATTAAATGGGATGCAGGAAATGTTACTACAAAAAATAAGCGAAAAAGTGATAATTTTATGACACCTACTGCGTCTGCTATAAATACAGAAGAAGACATTTCTGAAAATGAATCTGATGATGAAAGTGACACGTCAGAAAAGTCGACTACACACACTCCAGATTATTCTTCATGGTCAATGTCAGAATATCGCTTAAAAGATACTCCTTTTGGAATAAGACATGATGGACGAAAGCTTATGATGGGGTCAGCTAATGTTACTATCACTGAAAATAAAATTACGGTGGGCAGTCGTCAATACAATAAAACTCCTGGTTTGATGGAGCTAATAAGCAAAGGATCGCCTGACTTAAAAGTTATAACCGAGGAAGACATCGCGAACTACAAGTTGATGCTGTTAGAGACGAATGCGCATAGACGAGAATATGATCCAAGCAAACCAATAAAGAGCAATAAAGGAAGAAAGTACTTAAATATAATTAAACCTCTTTTTAATAAACATGACGATCGAAGCAGTGAAGTTCAAGGTTCGGGATTACCGCTATTAAAAAAATGGAAGAAAAATGTAGACTATATCTACTGGGATGATCCAAACGAGCTTGTGGATAGGTTGAAATTACTAATAGCATCTCGAGATGCTGGAAACACTGGACTTGATAATGAAATTATATCCATTATAGAAGAACTGCGGGAAAGTGACTTGATTGATTAGAATAAATAAAACTGCTTGAAATGTTTTTATTTATTTCATTGTTAACCTCTAAACCAATAACTTGAGTAACCTAGCTCAGTGCTATGAATATTGATAAATTCGGTCATCATGTTCATAAGCGTTTACGTTTATCTGAATTGTTTGATTTTACTGACAATGCGCTGACCAAAAACGAAGAGGGACATTTTGATCTTCAATCGTCACGATTAAAAGGTTTAAAGGCGCCTCAAGAGTCAGACGATGCCGTCAACAAGGAGTACGTTGATATGAAGAGTAATGATTTACGGGAATATGCTAAATTTCTACTGAATGAAGCAATGAATGATGTACAAAGAGTGATGAATGACTTTATAAAGGATGTTTATACGAAGAGAGAATTAGATATTATCATAAGGTCGTTGGCGAAAGATGAAGCAGCAGGTGGTAAACGAAATCCATAAAAATGCAAGAAAAAATTTTGTTCGTCGTTCAGTGGTTCTCAAGGGAATTGATGATTTGTGGCAGGCAGATTTGATCGACTTTATATCATTGAAAATTTACAATAAAGGTTATAAGTTTATTCTTGTCGTAATTGATTGCTTCTCTAAATATGCATGGGCTATACCTCTTAAAACGAAGTCAAAAGTAGAAGTTTGTCAAGCCTTAGCTAACATTCTGAAGAAAAGTAGAAGACGACCGCACAATTTACAAACAGATATGGGCACCGAATTTTATAATGATGAATTCAAAAAACTTTTAAAGCAATACAATATCAATCATTATTCTACATATTCGGTTAAAAAAGCTTCTATGGTAGAAAGATTAATCAGAACATTAAAAACAAATCTATATAAGTATTTCAATCTCAAAGGTAGTTATAAGTGGGTGGCGGAACCGTTGGAATATGTTGTTAATTCTTACAATCAAACAAAACATCGTGTAACGCAGCACGAGCCCGTAAAAGTAAATAAGTTAAATGAAAGTAACGTATCAGATAATATAAAGAAATTTCAGACTAAAAGTATTATTTCAAGGAAACCAAAATTTCGTGTGGGTGATCATGTAAGAATAAGTAAGTACAAAGGATGTTTTAAAAAAGGCTATACTCCTAATTGGTCAACAGAAATATTTGTTATCAAGAAGGTGAACAGAACTATTCCTACAACTTATTTGATAGAAGATTATCGCAGACAACCGATTTTAGGATGCTTCTATGATCAAGAACTCCAGATGACTAAATACCCTAATGTTTATTTAATCGAAAAAATTATCAGGAAAAAAGGAAATAAATTATATGTAAAATGGCTGGGTTTGAATGAAACTGAAAATAGCTGGATCGATAAAAAGGCACTTGTGTAAAATATATCATTAGTCTTCAAACAGTTATGCAAGGTGGAGGTATAGTTAACAGTTTCATAAATAATTTACCGTTTGAGTTACATCTACCTGGCTATAATTACTGTGGGCCTGGAACGAAGCTGGTGAAACGATTAGCCCGCGGGGATAGAGGCATCAACCCATTGGACGACGCGTGTATGGTTCACGACATAGCATATACAAAGTTCCAGGACTTGGATAATAGGCATAAAGCTGATTTGGATTTATTAAATATGGCGAAACAAAGACTTCGATCGAAAGAAGCCAAAAGTGGTGAAAAGATTGCATCATGGCTGGTCAATAAAGTGATGAAGAGGAAACTGAAAACAGGCGCAGGAATGAAACATTTTAAAGCTATGGTATCAAAAATAAAGGGTGACCTTAAAAAGCTAAAACCAAAAAGTAATAACAGAGCTATTAAATTAGCATATTCTGCTGCCAAGAAAATAGTTTCTGCTGGTACCAAACACGATACAAAGATACCGCGAATTATTCCTCTACCTAAAAGTGGAGGGATTCTTCCATTGCTACCAATATTTGCTGGGCTGTCCGCTTTAGGAACTCTTGCTGGAGGAGCTGCTGGAATAGCGAAAAGTGTTAATGATTATAAAGCAGCCCAAGAAAGTTTACGAGAATCTCAACATCATAACAAAGCGATGGAATCAATTGCATTGGGTAAAGGTTTATACATAAAACCTTACAAAAAGGGTAGTGGGTTATTTATAACACCTTCAAAAAACTGTTAAAGAGGCTACCTAAGCGTGCTCTAACGAATGTGGATTTAATGAAATATGCAAAAGTAATACCTTACTTTCGTGGGGTCTACATGAAAGATGCTCTGCCAAGAAAACCAAGAAGTATAGAATGTGGCATAATAAATTTGGACGATTCTTACAAGGAAGGAACGCACTGGGTAGCCTACATAAAATTTAATGACTATTATGAATACTTTGATAGTTTCGGAGACTTGAAACCACCCGTTGAAGTTGTAAAATATCTAAATACTCCTAACTTATATTATAACTATACCCGTTATCAAACTTACAATAGCACAAACTGTGGACATTTATGTTTAAAGTTTTTGTTCGATTTTTGGAATAAACATGATGTATAAAAAAGATGTCAGCGTTTATTTTACACCATTGTTACAATGTCCTTCACCCTATCCATAACTGGCAATGAGTCACTTTTGACGACTACATATTCCCCTACGCTAGAACTAGATGGTGAATATGAGTGCGCTCTGCTATATTTATCTACATTTAACTCCATCCCAAACATTGATACCAAAAATAACAAGTTTTACTATGGTGAAAATGGTAGTATAGAAATTCCTGAAGGGGTTTACGAGTTGCAGGATATAAACGATTTTTTGAAAGGAAAACTGAACGATGTAAACTTTAATTTAACGTGCAATAATAATACATTAAGAACACATATTATTGGCACGAAAGATATTCATTTTGAGAAAAAAAATAGTTTAGGTAATTTATTAGGATTCGGTAGACAGTTGCTCAAAGCGAATGTACTACATGAATCACAACATCCTGTCAACATTCTTTCAACTACTGTGGTCAGGGTAGAGTGTGATGTAGTGAGCGGATCATATATAAATGGCATGTCAAGTCACATTATACATGAGTTTGCACCTAACGTCCCTCCAGGTTATAGATTAATTGAAATACCTAAGAATATTATTTATTTCCCAGTGAATCAAAATAACATAAGCAGCATAAATATAAGATTATTGGATATAAATAATAACTTGATTAATTTACGTGGTGAAGAAATTCAGTTGTATTTACATATTAAAAGAAAATGATCGAATTTAATAAAACCTTACCACCGCAATCCAAAATCATTAGTCACACTCCAATCGCTCCCAAGGAAAGAACTTTAAAGAAGAAAAGACTAACATCAAAAAATAAAAAATTCCTGAAACTAATCGGACTGTTAAAATGAGTAATATACTAGATATTTTGAGTACACCTGTTTATGATAATACCATCGACGGTGTCGAGATTCATTCGTATAAGCCATACGTGACTAGTTTTAACAGGAATGACGAAATTCGTATACCGATCAATCAACAAGATCTGTATGTACTCCCGTCAGCTAGCACTTTATATTTGGAAGGCGCTGTTAATGTGTTCAAGAAAGACCCAAGGCAGCAGGCTGCCAGTGTACATTTTACAAATAATCCACTGCTGTTCTTTTTTCAAGATATACGATATGAACTAAATGGAGTCGAAATAGACAAAATTAAAAACGCTGGCATAACTACCACTATGAAATCATTGCTATCTATGAATGAGAGTGAGTCGAAAATGTCAAAAGTTTGGGGTTGGGATATTAATGGAACAAAAAATAGTCAGTCAGGAAAATTTTCAGCATCTATACCACTAAGTAATATTCTCGGATTCGCGGAGGACTACAAAAAAGTCATAATCAACTGTAAACATGAACTTGTTCTGCTGCGCAGTAACACTAACCTCAATGCATTGAAATTAAGTACAGGAGAAGTCGTGGAAGATGTAGTAATTCATAAAATTGTATGGAGAGTTCCTCATATAAAAGTTTCTGATGTAGAAAGAATCAACCTTCTTCGGTTGTTAGAAAAAGACAGATCCATTCAAGTAGCATTTAGAAATTGGGATTTATATGAATATCCATTGTTGCCAAGAACTACGAAGCATACATGGTCCATCAAAACATCATCTCAAATAGAAAAACCTCGATACGTCATTCTAGGTTTACAAACGAACAGGAAAAATAATGCTACTACTGACATGTCGCAATTTGATCACTGCAATTTACGTGACGTCAAAGTGTATCTGAACTCTACTTACTTTCCTTACGACAATATGAATGCGAGCTTTTCGAACGACAATATTGCTATATTATACGAACAATACACTCGATTTCAACAGTCTTATTACGGCAGAAGAACTGAACCATTGTTGAATGCAAAAGAGTTCAAGGAATTAACACCACTGTTTGTGATAGACTGTTCGAGGCAAAGCGATAATCTTAAATCTGGGCCGGTAGTCAATGTGCGGCTTGAACTGGAGAGTGAAGCAGAAATACCTGATCAAACCTCAGCTTATTGTCTCATACTGAACGACTGTTTGTTTGAATATAAACCGCTGAGCAATATTGTTCGAAAATTATCATGAATAGCACAAATGCATTGTTCGTGGATTTACAAGGATTTAAAAACGATAATAATGGCTTCATTGTTAAAGAACTTGCGTTAGCAACGAATGAGTACACTCAAATTTTTCTCATAAAACCTCCATTCCCATATCGATGTTTAACTAGTTCTGAAAAAAAATGCGTCAAATGGATTGAGAATAACCTTGGATATAGATGGGCTGATGGACACATTGATTTCATACAGTTCAAGAGGATAATAGTACCATACCTAGAAAATAAACTTGTATTCGTTAAAGGTTTAGAAAAATCGAAGTGGATTAAAGACCTCTGTGACATTTGTACTGTAAAGAATATAGAAGATATCGGATGTCCAAGTTTAATGCAGCTATTTAAAACTTACAACTCGCAGTTTATTGATTTTAGTTGTGTAACGCATAAGACTAATTACTGTGCTTTGAGGAACGTTTTGTGTATCAAAAAATGGTTCAAAAATAATCAGCATCCAAATGTATGATAGTATTCCTACCAATTAATAATTAACTGATTGACTTAGCGAGATTAAAGAATATTTTCAATACTTTTTTGTTTTATTTCACTTTTTGATAGATTACACAAGAGAAATGAATCTGGGTCGCTTATAAAAGTCGGAAACTTAAGAATGCTAGCTTAAAGAAATGAATGAATGAATGAATGAATGAAATATTTATATATTTCGTAGTTTGATTAAGACAATTAATTACTCCTTAAAGGAAGGTATTGTATTTTATTATATTGTCTATTAAACAAAATTAGTTTTCAAGATTTATATTTAACTGACTCGAATCCATTACTCTCGAGTGTATTATATGAATAGATTACCTTCACCAGTACCGAAATCACTTTACCAAACCATAATTATTTTATTTAAGTAAGTAACTAAATTTCATGTTTTTATTTTACTTTATGCAGGACATAAATGAAGTAATAAAAATACCAAATAATATCCATGTAAGAAAATTTATTTTAAACACTTGAATCATCACAGATTTTTTTACAAATTTTCTTTATTAGGTTTTCGGACATGTCCATTATTTCGTCCACTACATCACACACAATATACTGCGCACTGACCGCTACATCATTCGACGGGGTTGATGATCCAGTCTGTGCGTTCAAATCAATTATTTCAATTTTAATCTTGTGATGTCCCTTTCTCGGCACTTTCGTAATTATAAATGATGATGTAGCTTTTCGTTTTTTCTGGAATTTTCTTCTGTTGCTAGCTTGTCTTGCTTCCACTGAAGCGGCAACCTCATCAAAGTCCTCCAATTGTTGTTGGGCATGCGGAAACCACAGGTCCGAAGGGTCCATTATCTGTAAACCAAATAGCAATGATTAGAACAAAATAATAATAATAATAATACTACAAAACACTAAATCATATTATGTAGTAGGTAGCGTAATACTCACGTAATAATTTGATTGAGAGCGGTACTGGTCCTATAGTGCGCTCGCCTGCTGGCCTAATGAATAATTAACATTTTCTTTGAGTCTATTTAAGCAAAAGCGAAAATGCAAGTATCATTGTATTTCAATTTGAATTCCTTGAACGCGACACGTGTTATATTCACGTTGCGACAGGTCATCGTAATTGTTTCATGGTCATCACTTTCATGCAATATGATCTATCTTTTCGAAAACCTTTCTAAAATAAACTCTATATACAAATCCATTCTGGCTGGTATCTGACGAATATACAGTCAGCTGCAGAAAAATTTAACCCTCAGTGGGGTGATTGATATACGGGTGATACTTTTATGGTGAGGATATTTTTCTCTGCAGCTGGCTGTACCTAGGTACATTTAGTAGGGTATGTTGTAAAATAAGCTTAAAAGAAACACGAAAAATAGTCCGACAACACATTACTTTATTTCAATATACCAATATTCGCTTACAAGCTATAGTTTAAAGACTAATTATATTATATTATTTACATCTCAAAACGCTGATTTATGGCCCCATGAAAGAGTTGATATGTTATCTTTAAGGATGATGCGTTTGTCGTCCTTACATGATAGAGCTATTTTATTAAGCGATTGTGTAAACATTTCATGTTTTAATGACCTAAATACCGTATTTCTTTTCCTAACTAAATTATTATCTAATAACACACGTTTATAGTCCTTAAAACTCATTGTTTTTACAACAGGTTTTTTGGTACCTTTAGCTTTTTTTATTTCAGTATTTTCGGTTTTTATACAATAAAGTTTAGATCGTAGGCCTACAAACTCAACTATGAGCTGACCTCCTAACTCATCTTTAAATAACCCAGGCACTTTTTTATTTTGCCTCCTTATACCGTATATATTATTAACAGCGTAGTTACTAGTATCGAAGTATTGAGCAAAATTGTATTTTATATCTTTATAAACATCTTTCGTTGCTATGGAATACAGAAAACTGTCAGTGTCTGTGTAACACATTTTTATATTAGGACCATAAAAAGGTTTCATAACAGAATAGTGAAAATCGTACATGTGACTCTTAGATATTTCCAAAACAGAAAAACCAATGTAAATCGGTTTATCGAGAGTAATTTTTTCAGGATTCATCTGGACCGCTACAAAGTTTTCTGTAAATACAGTTGAGCTGTGGTAATTAGGTCTGGCTATTAGTTGCTCTGCGCCTAGACGTTTTTTCGTTTTGTTGTTTTTATCGGACCACTGATTTACTAACTTAACGCTTAACCTTTTTTCGGTATCCTCTAAGGTTTTGCCAAAAATGCTATTATTCAATAATTTAAAAAAGTCTTGTTCAAATTGAGATTTCGCTTTTTGCCTCAATCTCGTATTTAAATCAATATATTGTTTTAAATATGGACCTTGCTTAAATTTAATAACTCTGTGTATGCTTCTTAATTTCAGTCCATGTTTGAGACACGTTTTCAAATGAATATAGTGTATAACATAATTATATTTATCATACAAATTCGGTATCAGTTTACATGTTTTCGATCCAGGCGGTACATATTTTTGCGGGCAGAAAGGTAAATCGTTATGATGATCATGCAGGGATTCCGGATATTCTAGATCGACTTCTAAAATGTAACCTACATCTGAATTGTCTTGTAAAGAGAGAATGTCAGAAACTTGAAACATAGGATTTTCGATCATTTCAAAGTCAGAATGCGGTAAATAACTACTTAAACCGAAACCATAAAGATTGTTCGCGTCAGCATAAATCAAGTATCTATCAGGCTCCGAGGGATTGTAGTCCGAGAGGTACTTATTATTAGCACTGGCATAGCGGGTAGAACATAAACAGACGCCTCCGCGAATACCTTTTTGTATCATCCGAATAATTTCCAAATCATGTATTAGTTCTAATTTCACTTCTGTTTTCAACAGCATTGCATCAAAACTTAAACTGGGAGCCGTTATGTAAAAAGCTGGGTCTAACCTATAATTATTTTTACACGTCTTTCTAAAACTCTCAAAAATATCCGTCAACAGCATTACATCTGATTTCAAGTATAGATCGGTATATTGACCAAGGTTCGACAAACGGAATACACGCCAAACACAATGAGCATGAGCATAATCTGACTCTGAAACATTCTCATCAGTTAAGCTGCTGTAGAAACACTCAGGCGGCGGTAATTTATTTTCATCATAACGTTTCCACTTATTCATGTACTCGTAAGGATAAACACCTTTACGTCTCAATAAGTCGAATTCCTGTTTATCTGGGTAGCAACGAGAGAGATGAATAAAATCTTCAACTATTAAATTTTCTGCAATTTTTTCTAAACTAGTACCTAAAAATGCAAACGAGTCAACAAAACGAACAGCCATATACTTATTATTGCTAACAGGAAAGAACTTTGTAAAAGACACATAATTTTCTTTTGTTTTTGCTATAACATTTATGTTTCCATGCATTTCACCTAGCTCTCGTATAAACAAATGACAGTCATAGCCTGACAGATTATGGAAAAAAATAGGGACAAATGATTTGGGGAGCTTAAATCGAAGGTTACAATACTCATGTGCTGCTCCGCGGTAGCGCCCAGTCAAATGGCAATGATCTCTCACCTTTCCTTCGAATATTAACTTATTACAGAGGTAACAATATTTGGACTCCAAAAAGTTTTTCAGCTCATTTTCAGTGAGGGGTAACATGTCGATTGGATCGTTAAGAATTTTACTTATCATTTCAACATCATCGCCTAATATTTTCAAAAACTGTTGAACACAATCAGGACCTCGGTACGATCGATACCGATTTAAAGACGTATCATAGGAGCAAACAATATAATATCCGAACGCTACTGGAATATGTTTTTGAATCGTTTCCGTAAAATTCGAGTTTTTCTCCGACCGAGGTTGTAGCATAGACTCAAAATCTGCGTAAATGACAAATGGCATATCATGCATGCGTTCAAAATGTTTGAACTGTATCAATGTCCCTTTATCAGGCAACGATGTTTTCACACCACTGCACACGTGATCATTACGTTTTTTGTCACTAGAAAAAAATAACAAGCAATCATCACAGAAAAAAATTCTACCATCATGTTTAGTTATCTGAGATCTTACAAGCCTACTCAAATCCTTAATAAGACAATAATGTGTTAGCGCACCCGATTCCAAAAACAATAAATTTATACGATGCTTCCGCCCCTTGTGAACAGATTTGTACAAAGGTCCTACAACATCAGACTTTTCACTGAGACCATAAATATTAATACTTATGGTATCATTGTTCTTTTCAAAGATCTTAACATCCCTGAAACCTGCCGGAAACGTCATGTTTTTCGTGTTAAGCACAGTATCGAAATGAGGATATGAACTCGTTCGGTGTGAATTTTGCTGTGCGGGAAATAAAGCTGCCATTATGCACCATAGAAAACAAAAGTTATCTGTATTCTGAATGTTGATACATGCACGTTTATATTTAATAGGTCTAGGAAGATCGATAAACCCTGAACCTCGCAGAGGATTATATTTGTTGATATTGACCTCCAGATATGAATTTGCTACAAAACTCCAACCACTGTCTCTCTCCTGAAATTCATCGATTTTTGCAAGTATTAAACTTACAGCGTTATTGTAAATATCTTTAAAATCATAATTTTTGCGGATGACTATATTGGGCGTAGCGAACGATTTAATCTCCCTCTCATCATTCTTAGGTAACGAAAACTCTGCAAACAGTTCAAAATTTACTTTGACGCTATTAAAGGAGCCGATCCGCGCCTCTATCAGGTCACGTACGCGTGACCGCAGCGAGCGCAGGTAGATGCTCGGAAGGCAAGCGTTAGAGCCCGCGCCGTCCGCCGCCGCGACCATATCCGACGCTGCGCCTGGGTTGCTTATTCTGTACGATGCGATCCGACTGCGGAAAGCACTAGAAATCTTCTCAAGACCGTCACCCTTAATAACAACATTGTTGTTTTTATGTACAGTGCTACGCAAATGAGCTGAAAAACTTTTACTTTTTACAGACACATCACATGATGTACAATATACTAATCTATTATTATTCAACATCTTAATTATATGTAAGGATCAATCAAACCTGACAAATGATAATTAAACCTATCTACCTAAGTTACACCTAATTTTTTACTACCTGCCTATATGAAAAATAATACCTACCTACGAATTAAACTTATGAAACAAAATTAATACCTATATGAAATCAGCCTATATAAATCTACAAGCACAGTAACGCTCAATACAAGTCACCTCAGTTCAATACTTTAAAATTTTTATAAAGGTGACTAGACGTGAGCGCGACTGTACTTGTCTACCTAACACCTAAAATAATAAAAATACTCTTTCATGGGACACCACACCACCTAACAGCAAAACATGAAATGAAAAGCAAAATATCTAGTTATTTTATTATAGTTGTAAATTTTGGCTCACACGGTCGTTAAAAAACATCCCCTCCTCTGGGAACTTCAACTTCGAACGTTTCAGCAGCTGCCTCAAAGCTGCAAATTCTGGCGATTCGTGATCGCCTTGGAGCTTAAGCGCCAACACAGCCTTCTCCCAGCGCTTCAACGGGTGAACGTTTTTTATATCAGCCACCTGATAAATCTTGAGGTCTAAATATAGCTCTCCTGGAAGATATCCTGAGCGACGCACGACTCCGTCCGCGACCCTCTTAGAATAACTGGACAACAAGCGCAGTGGTTGTTTTGCGACGTCCCCGTCGCTCTCCGAGTCTAGCGTCCTCCACTCTTCTGACTTCGGAGGCTGCTTTCGCTTGGCTTGCGTCGCTTTGCGTCTGTAAATAAAACGAATTAGTTATATTACACTGTGAATGATATCGAAAATACATGGATTACGGGGACTTGTATACACAAGATAAGTGAATTAAGTCATTTTTTTTTTTTTTTTTTTTTTTTTTTTGTTTTGCGATGAATAGAATCGTAAAACATATTTACCTAGACACCGATTCCTCGTCGTCCGACTCCTGACGACGTCGCTTCGACGGTGGCGGTGGCTTGGCGGACGTGGCCTTGGGCTTGGGCGATGCGGTCTTCTTGTTGAGAACTGATTTCGGTGTTGGCACGTACCCGGGTGGTTGAGCACTTTTCAAACTGAAACAGGAAAAAACATTTAGACACACATATTATAAATACACACTCCTGTATAATTATAATAAGGCATAATGAAAAGAAACTTCCAAATAAAGGAAACATACTTCTCAAAATATTCCTCTTCAGAATCTCCGAAGAGCTCCTGCTGTCGTCGTTTTGCCGCTGTCACCTTGGTGGTGTGAGTGGTAGATTCGTTGTCAGACCTGAAATATCACAACACTTATTAATGATGAAGTCCATCAATATAGAAATTGATAGTCGATCAAAATGAAGATTAAGATTCATTCACGAAGGCACATGACGTAGTTAAAAATTAGCCTCTTTGTCTTTCATACGACAGCCGGTGACAACTCTGAATGGAAAGGAAAGACGCATATCGACGTTTCAAAGGTAAAAGGGCATAAGCAACACTTGTTGGCGGTATTGAGTAAGAGCCAGTAAGTAAGTGCCATCGTGGAGAGTGAAACACTTACGTACATTATTTCCAGATTCCTCGTTGGCTGGCGATGGCGATGGCAAGTAGAGGTGCTGGTGAAGTAGTAGGCGTAGTAGCTTCCAAAGAGAAGTGATAATTTTTAATTGCATTTCAGTCGTTTATAAATAAAAATACTGATGACTCTGAAAAAAGGATGTGTATGTGTGGTCGTATGATCACAAGCCCTGACAACGTACACTTACATAGGTTCAGCGGAAACAACTCAGTGTGCAAAATAATATCGCAAAAATAAAATTACCGAATGCAACCCAATACGCTTGACCTCATTAAGAAAACTTACACGTGTTTTTACTTTCCTAGATGGGATGCCAGAAACACAAATACTTATATGAATGTACGTGGGCATAGTTTTGCCACCCCGTATGGGAACGCTGTGATGCTATGTTAGTTTTTGTTTTTAATATCTTGCGAGACGAGATGACCGATGCACACAGTTTGCATCTTTTAGCCATTGAGTTTATTTTTTCTTAGAGAGAAGAGACAAGCTCATCGCCGCTCAGGACAAACATCAGCCGCATTAACACCCATATTGTAGGTATCATGGGGAAAGTCTATCGCCGAACTATCATAAGCCCAACAAATACGTACAACGTCCCCACCGAAGGATCAGGCCTTTACTCGAAATAGTACTAAGTAATGATTTAATGGGTATATACTCGTACATAGATGTTTTTTCCTAGCTAGAACGAGGTGAGCTATTTATCAATTCCATTTAAAAGTAGTACCTATACATGAATTGATTTGTAGGTACAGTTTATAGTGGCTCGATCCCGAGCGGCGATGGGCTAGTCCCTCTCCGCAAAACGGAGTATAAATACCAGCTGCATGCAGGCAAAGTTCTGTCCCGTATGGAAAAGTCATGATGCTGTGTACACAATTTACACACATTGGTCTAGATATTGAGGGAAACTAGGATTCCCTGTATCTTGGGTACTAGGCAACTGAATACATACTTTTGTAGGGATAAATATTATACTTAGATAAAAAACCATGACTCGGAAACAAACATCCACGCTCATCACGCAAATATTTGTCCCACCGGGACTCGAACCCAGGACCTCTGGCGTTGTAGGCAGGGTACTACCGACTCGACCATTCGGATGGTCAATTTGGTTATAACATTAATCCAATGTAATTCATGCTTACTAGGGAGCAATCTCATCGCCGAACTATGTTATGTTATGATATCATCAACCGAAATAGAGTACCTAGATCGGTTTTATTTATTAATGTTAGCAGTTAGTGGCAGAAACACAATTGAAAGTGTGTGTGTGTGTTCACGCGCTGCGGCAATGTAGGTATTGAAAACACAACTATGCAAGAAATAAAATTAAATTGAACACGCGTGACCTGATTAGAATGCTACTTATACTTACGATGGGTTTTGCGTTCAACACATCTGTTGAGTCCGTAGACCTAAAGGTTCTTGAATGAATTTGATCTGTCATTTTTGAACTGTCAATAGGTTTTTCGATCCATCTATCGATAGGTTTTTCGATCCATCTGTCGAGCCCGTAGGCCCGAACGATCGTGAAGTGAATTTAAACTGTCATTATACACCTACTGACGTGGCTGCTTCAGCATGACCTCAATTTCATACACGAAATTGACGACGAGTTCGGCGCCTTCTCGAAATCTTCGGTGGATAGCTCGGCGGGGATACTGCGTGGGCGTCCTTATGGTGGATTGGCAATGATGTGGCGAAAATCAGTTTTCAAAGATGTGTCGATAGTGGACTGTGCCAGTGACCGGTTGGCGGCAATTCGAATTGAGTTCGGGGGTCGTCAACTTATAGTGTTTTCTGTGTACATGCCCTGCGATGACATAGACAACCTGTCGGAGTTTACTGATATACTGGCCAACATGAGTGCAGCCATTGAAGAAAGTGATGTACAGGCGGTCTACATGTTGGGTGACTACAACGCGCATCCTAATTCTTTTTTTGGAAAGGAGATGTTGTCTTTTTGTGAGGACCAATTGTGGTCCCGTGCGGACATCAACATTCTGGGTACAGATTCCGGGACTTACACATATGTCAGTGAAGCACACGGAACCTGTAGATGGCTCGACCACTGTCTGACGACAGATGCAGCGCGTGATACAATCTTAAGAGTGAGAGTTGACTACAATGTATTATGGTCGGATCATTTTCCTTTGTATATTGAATGTGATTTGCAATATGTTGTGGATAAAACATTTACAAACTTAAATGATAATGATAATCTCAAAATAAAATGGGGCCAACGTGATACTGACCAAATAGAGCTGTACAACAAAATATGCACTAAACAGCTATCACTTTTACCAGATCCTAGTCAGCTATTAAACTTTGATACTAAAGAGAACAATAAACATATAACTAATTATATAGATAATTTATACTCTAGTACTATTAAAGTGTTGCAAAAAGCTTCGATATCTAGTCATAGTTTTAACTGTAGCTCTTTTGGTGCACGCAAGCACAAGAAACGACAGATCGCCGGTTGGAATCACCATGTCAAATACCTTCATGGACGAGCTAGACTGCATTTTCAATACTGGCAACTTTGGGGCAAGCCAACCATGGGAGATATTTACAATAACATGGTTAACAGTCGCAAGCTGTTTAAAAACAAGTTGAAGTGGTGCCAGAATAATCAAGATAAGATCAAAATGAATATTCTGGCACTACACCAAAGAAGTAAGAACTTTGTTAAGTTCTGAAAGGCAACAAAGAAGTTTAATCACAAGCAAAGCTTGCCAGTCAGTGTCAACGGTGCACATGACCCAAAGCAAATAGCTGATTCGTTCATGAACCACTTCAGAGTCAAGCCGCTTCAGGTCGTTGGGGGTGTGATCGACACTGAGACCGTGGCCAGTCCTGAGACTAACAAGATTCCCCCTTGTCAAATAAATATCGCGCCTAAGGATGTTTTTACCGCCATCAGGAAGATGACCCGGGGCAAGTCACCCGGTCATGACGGTCTCAGTGTGGAGCACCTACTTTACGCCGGGAATGCAGTTTTTACAGTCCTATCAACTTTATTTAATTTATGTATAGAACATAGCTATTTACCAGAAGGTCTCATGAAAGCTATAGTAGTCCCTATTGTTAAAAATAGGACTGGCGATCTGTCGAGCTTGTCTAACTACAGACCCATATCTCTTGGGACAATAACGGGCAAGGTGCTTGAAAGGCTTTTGCAGCCCGAACTGATGAGAAATGTCAGACTTAGTGATGCGTAGTTTGGGTTTCGTCCCGGTCTCTCAACGGACTCTGCGATACTTTGTCTAAAAAACACCGTTAACTACTACAAGAACAGAAACACGTCGATATACGCGTGTTTCTTAGACCTCAGTAAAGCTTTTGATCTAGTAAACTATAATATACTCTGGAACAAGATGTCAAAAGCTAAGGTACCGCAGAGTATCGTGGACTTGTTGAAATTCTGGTACGAGAACCAAACAAACAATTTAAGATGGGGTGACACAGAATCTAGTAAATATAGACTAGATTGTGGTGTTCGTCAAGGTGGGCTGACCTCTCCGGACCTCTTTAACCTATATGTTAATGGCTTGATCGAGGAGCTCAGGAGTGCAGGGGTCGGATGCTCGTTCAACGATGTATGCTTCAATAACCTAAGTTACGCTGACGATATGGTGCTCCTCTGCCCCTCGATCAAGGGATTAAGAAAACTACTCACCATATGTGAAGATTTTGCTAGGCAAAATGGTATGAAATATAACATCCTCAAAACAGAAATGTTAGTTTTCAAAGCAGGGAAGGGTCCGGAGACGGTGCCTCCAGTATATTTGTACGGCTCACCGGTTCGGGTTGTGCGGCAATTCAGGTACCTTGGTCATATCCTAGACGAGAACCTGTGTGATGACGCCGATATTGAAAGAGAGCGCAGGGCCATGGCTGTGCGGGCGAACATGCTCGCACGTCGCTTCGGGAAGTGCTCTGAGGATGTTAAAATTACTTTATTTAGGGCCTATTGCCTCTGCTTTTACACCTGCCAACTCTGGACTAGCTACTCCAGACGGTCATATAACATCCTCAGAGTACAATATAACAACGCCTTCCGTATACTGCTGCAACTGCCACGTCACTGCAGTGCATCGGGCATGTTCGCCGGCGCCAGGGTCCCTGACTACTTCGCTGTCATCAGGTCACGGATAGCCTCGTTCTGGGAAAGAGTGAGAACTGCCAGTAACGAGCTCATTAATGTTCTTAACGAAAACCCATACGAGAGTGGGATCATTAAACACTGGCTCCGCGTGCACCAGGAAAGCAACAGAAAATAATATTCTATTGTTCAAGTACCTTATTTTGAGTCTTACTTACTTTTACTATTATTGTATTTTTATGGGTTTTTTATTGCCTGAAATAAACAAATTATTATTATTATTATTATTATTATTATATTTTTATGAATTTTTCATTTCACTCTTGTAATAAAGAGGTTCTGATACACGGGCTTACGCCAAGTGCTTATCTACTAAAGATCACGGTCCTTGCCCATGAATTTCCGTACAATTCTACATGTATTTAGTATTGTTGCTTTTTGAAGAAGTATGTGTGTGGATCTGGGTATATTTAATGTTTTGAGACTAGTGTGTAATGTGTATGGGATGACTCCTGTGGATGAGATGACTATTGGGATGGTTTTGACATTATTATTATTATTATTAATGGGCTATATTTATTTATTTTTATTTTATGATAAAAAACCAATCATATGATAGTCCCTATAGCACTTAGGGTGAAGGTCTACGTCACATTTCAGGCATATGGATTAAGCTTATCCCCCGCATTTATTTGCACAGCAGCGTTCTGTGCGTATGGGTACAATCCAATACTCTTTGCCATCATACCGGGTGATGGACAAAGATTTGGCTGGCTTTTATCCTTGACTAGCTGCCCGTGGCGCGGCTTCGCAATGCTGTTTTCGTATTCTCATAGATCGCCGTCATAGAACTATTCGTTTATCATTTTAGAGGCACCTTCGCAGGTTTCTGAAATCCTTATCGACATTATCGGCTCGTTGTTTCGCGTCAGACCTCAGATTAACGAAACTCGTTGCTAACAAACTTTATGCATCGCAATGTCAAACATATGTTCCACTACCAACAAAGAGATAGAATGCTGTAAATTAGTTAATCAACGACGAAGGAGTTTGAGTGATTCTAGATCTGTGACTACCAAAGCCATCTACAGATATAGTGAATAATCCTTTCCTATCGGCAAAACTCGGAACAACGATAACACCCGAATGGTGCCGATGTGTCTATGAATTACTGTATTATTAAATTACGTGTAGGTATCAAATAAATCGCATACTTTATTTATCAATGTCAAATGTCAAATTGCCCGTTTGACGTATATTACACTGAGATGTTAAAACCACCACGATAATATATATATATATACCATATAAAGAATTCGTTAGGTAAACAAAAATATAACTAGTTACTGAGGACGTTTTATTTCAATTCAACGCACTGATAAAAACCAAATTCCGTTGGGATCCAGTTGGGATGATCTAATGATTCTATAAGGATTGGAACCCCAAAAGTCTAACTATAAGTCGAAACTACAGTAGGATTTTGCAGACCTTTTTTATAACAATAAATTTTTGTAATTAATTAAAAATACTATGACATAACAAAAAAGACACCTCAACATAAAACAAAACAAACCAGCAGAGAAATTAATATAAATAAATATGATTTTCTGATTGGATGAACGACTTCGATTATGACAGCGGGATAAGAGGAGGAGGAGCAGGGTGGACAGTGTGATGCGAAACAATACTTCCAACTTCCATATCACAGTCAGAATCAGAACTATTTTCTGGTGTATCATCGTCAGAGTTTTCATGAACGGTGATTACAAAACTAGCCAAAATATTTTCCAACTCAGGTTCGTGTTTTCGGTACTCGTTTTCGCATTTGATGGCGTGGTCACATACTTTGGCCCAAACATCGGAACCAATCATATTAACCTTTTCCTGTACCAATTGTTTCACAGTAGTCATATTCATACTGATGTTTCTTTTGGATACGTATCCCTTTATTTGAGACCATATGTTTTCAATCGGATTGAAATTAGGATGATATGGTGGCAATTTTAGTACGCTGTGTCCATATTCGTTCATAAGTTTATCTATAGAGTATTCTACAAAGTCTTGTTTGTACTTGCAAATAATTTCATATATTTCAAGTTTTGTTAATGACGGATCAATCGGAACGTTATGTTTGGATGGCCAATCAATCATGTCTTGCTTCCTGATATTTGAATTAGGAGGTTTTTCTACGTACTTATTATGATATGCAGCATTATCTACTACTAGTACCGAATGTGGAGCTAAGTTTGGAATGAGTTGATTACGAAGCCATTTTTCATAGTTTTCATTGTTCATCGCGTTGTGATAGTCACCTGTTTTATCTGTAGACTGATACATTAACAATGCCCCAGGTATAAACCCCTTTCTACTACCAGCGTGCACTATTAAAAGACGTTGTCCTTTAGAAATTAACTGTTTCACTCCGTTTTCTGACGAGTCAGCCCAGCTTTTACCTGCCAAATGTGAGGTATGGATGTATGTTTCATCCATATAAACAATCTCTTTCCCTTGCAATCTGTACTTTTTTATCGCGGCTAAAAACTTTACTATTTTTAAACGAACATCATCTTTCTCGATAAATAATTTTCTGTTGTTTTCAACTTTTCTATACCGAAATCCCATTTTTCTAAGAATTTTTCTTAGCGTAAAGTCACATCCCTTAAAATTTATGGCTTCGGATAACTTGAACTTCAGGGCTTTAATTGTAGGTACTTGTTTGTATATCAAATGGAAATTATACACTAATCGGCGTATAACGTTGTAGTCAAAATCGTCAAGACATAGACAAAATAATTGATTTGGTCTACCCAACTTTGCCGACTTCGGACTATTGGAGGTGGATTGATTTATGTATTCTTTTTGCAATATTTTATTTACTGTTCGTTGAGAAATTCCAATGGCCTCCGAAACTCGTTTTTGGACTTTACAAAAGTAAGCAGTATAGTTGGTATGTTTGAATTTATCATTTTCAGTTAAGAAATATAAATAAATATTGAAAATAACTTCGCAGGCTTGCCGATCTAAACGTTTCCCTTTTCTTAGTGCTTTCGGCATGTCTGTTATAAATTGTTAATGTGGATCGAATAAAATCAATGTTTATAATTTACAAAAATGACAGACAAGAGTGAAATGTAAAGACAAAAAAATAAAAATATAGGTGGCCTGCATTAATACACGAGTCCATGAAGTGTATCACAAAATCTAACATAAATATCAACAAAATATTTCTGTGGTATTAACTACTCTATATAGATACTTCCTCTTGCAATGCGACCGTTCCCTACGTTGTCTCGATGGGTACTGAGTGCGCATAGATAAAAATGTATAGTGCGGATGAAGTAGTAAGACAAAAACGAACATTTCCGAGAAAATACGAAAGGAAAGGATTATTCACTACATCTGTAGCTGAACGTATTTATATTTTTCGATTTTTTGGCTGTTTATTCGCGTTTTCGTAATTTTATTGGCATATTAACCCCCTGGAGTAAGGGGTGGAGTTCCATGTGTTGCCTATCAGGGTCTATCGGGTTTGTAAAATAAAACTTTGGACAATACCCCTCTTGCAATGCTGGGAAGGTTATTAATTAAAAAAGCCACGGTTCTTGAGAAAATGTATAATGTATACATATTTTTTCCTACGAAAGTGACCTATTTCGCATTATTACTTCGAAATCACCTTAGATAACAGTCGGCCATCAATTTTTTTGTGAGGCCTCGTACAGTTAAAAGAATAAACAAATGCAAATCTTAAATAAACAAACAAAGTCAAATTTTGCAATGCCTGTCAATGAATACAAATTAATGCAGTATTGCAATACCTTACACTATAGTAAACGAAATAAATTTTCTATACTTAACCTAGGAAAGATTATCCATTATATATTATTTTAATCAGGTGTTTACCTGAGTATCAGAGGTGTCCTAAATCCTGCTAATGTATGTTACATTAGCAGGACCAGGGGTGTCCAATATAATAATTTAGAAGGACCAGGGATGTCCAAAATATTAATTTAGCCGGACCAGGGATGTCCAGAGTGGCAAAACAATAGGGGTGTCCATTAGGATCAGGGACGTCCAAAATACTAATTTAGCTGGATCAGGGATTTCCAGAGTCACAAATCAATAGGAACAGGGGTGTCCAGCAGGACCATGGATGTCCAAAGTATTAACCTATTACTTAGTTACACTTTGATCGAACGCAAAGGTAACAAATCGCGTTAAACACGGCAATTTTATGTTTCCTCTTCGGTGGAATCACTAGAGCTTTTCATATCATCATCATGTTGTCTGCTTTAACTCAGCCAGGGTTTAATCTTGTCGATAGCTTCAACGGTAGAAAACCTTCGGCCCTTCTTTTGTATTAATGGAGTGTCTGCTACTTGAAAAAGGTCATAATCGATTATTACGGAGATCTTGTAAATACCTTGGTATTTTGGTATAAGCTTTTTGATTTGTCCGGTTGCGGATACCTGCTGTTCCACCCTTACTAGATCGCCACCTTCGAATTTTTAAGGCTCGCAAAGTCGTTTATGAAATGATGTTTTCTGGTATTGTTGATTACTTTATATAAATGTGAGTCTCTTGGCGCATATCCGATCGATCTTGGTCTAGTGACTTATTAATGGTAGCCGTATCAGACAGTTCCGCCAGTATCTTACTATTGCTGGAACCGGGTGGCCTGATTCCATAAAGCAATTCAGATGGAGCTCGATTAAGCCGTTAAAGCATCAACATTACTTTGTTGTACCGTTCTTCCTGTTCGTTTGCCCGGGTAGTAGCAACGGCATGAAGAACATGTTTAATTCCCTTTTCTTACATAAACTTTTTGAAAGAAGTACTGGTGAAAGAAGTCCCCCTGTCAGAAATCAGCCTACGGGGTATCTGAAACATGCTAATAAAATCTTTAGTGACCTTGATGCTTGAAGACGATTTATTTTTTCGAACCGCTTTAAGATAGATATATTTTGTGTAAGCATCAATTGTTACGAAAATATGCATTGCTCTGCTGCTCAAGACAAACGGACCGACATGGTCAATGTGTAGTTTCAAAAGGTACATCAACCTTTTCAATTAGGACCATCGAAGAGACACATTCAAGACAAGAGATACCGTATTTCTTAACGAAATGTCGCATTTTGGAAAACCAGTACGACGATTTGATTTTTTCCAATGTCTTATCTACTAAAAAGTGTCCAATGTCGTCGGGGTTTAACTTAACCACCTGCCATAGGACTCCTTTGGGTACGACCCAGCTATCACCATCCGACGTCACCCTAAACAGTTTGTTTTCCTTGATTTTATAATTGGTTTTAATCTTTACGATATCGACAAGTTTCGGGTCCTTGAGAGTCGTAATGGTGCGCTGTATCTCTGCGTCAGCGTTTTGTACTGTAGCGAGACAATCCTCATTACCAACACTTCTAACATCAATAACACGAGAATCTAAAGGGATGGGATTTCGGCTGAGCGCGTCTACGTGAGCCATAGATGCGCCTGCTCGGTACTCTATGCCGAATTATATTACTGCATTTCTCCCACCATCTGACCTTCGATTTTCACCTTCTGAAATGTGTTGCAGTCGGTTAAACTTTGAATTTTAGCCCAATAAGGTAAATTCGAAACTTTTGAAGAGAGGATACACCGCGAGTGTCTGTAGATTAGACGTAGGAGGTGTAATTTTGTTCTTCAGGGGTGGTTTGACGGCGAAAATACGCGACAGGCTTAAGCGCACCAGCCTCATTACGCTGCGTTAATATGCCAGCCACACCAATCTTGCATGCCCCTCAATAGAGTTTGAATACATAGGATTGATGCTATTTGACGCCATATATTTTTTTTTTTTATAGTTTTACCTCAGAACTAACAAATAAACCCGAATAGCTTAGTATATAATCATACCCTACGTACATCATTGTATCTTAAGAATTTTCCTGCAATGTGCCTTAAGAAATTTTAACAAAATCATCTGACAGAATTATCAAATAATAAGTTTAAATCCGAACTCTTTAAATGGTTGCGACATAAATGTTGTTATTCAGTAGATGAATATATTGAATACAGCTGATGCCCGCTACCTCATCTGCGTGTTACTAGGAAGTATCATTTACCGAGATAACGTTACCCTCCCTCTGGTGCAGTCGGATAAAAAGTATCATACATAGTCAGGTCATAAGTTCTGTCACATGTGCGATATGAAATAATTTAGACATGTTTATTATTTATGTAAACATTTATATAGCAAAATGAACTTAATAAAACATAGATTCTTATGGTAATAAAGTTTATTCAAAATGACCCCCGCGATTTTGAATACAGGCCTTTATTCTGCGCGGCCAGTCGTCTATCGCAGCACGAACGAGGTACATGTCAATATCGGCGGCTGCCTTAATCAAGGATGCCTTGAGTGACTCCAAATCAGGATGAGGCTTTGAGCAGGCCTTTTCCCCCAAGTGTTGCCATATCTTGTAATCTAACGGACTCAAATCTGGACTGGAGGAGGGCCAGTCTTCGTGCCGGATGAAGTCGATTTCACGCGCCGCCAGCCAGTCTTGTGTGCTTTTCGCTCTATGAGCTGGCGCAGAATCTTGTTGGAATACCCAGTGCCTGTTATTAAACATGGTATGAGAAACAGGTTCCACAAGGTTCTTGAGGACTGTATTTTGATACACAACTGCATTCGTTTTTACGCCTTTCTCACAAAAATGTACCTCAGTTAAGCCCCAATAAGAGACTCCCAACCAAACCATGAGCGAGGATGGAAAATGAACTCGTTGGATACTCGGAATACGGTTGCTCGCTTCTTCACTGCTGTGTGCGTACACCTTATCATTTTGTTTGTTGTAGCTCTCTTCCACGGTGAAAATTTTTTCGTCCGAAAAAAGAATTTCCCGATGCTTTTTTCCCGCGTACCGCTTCAACAAAGCGCGGCATCTCTTCAGTCTCAGGCCCATTAAACGAGCGTCCAAACGATGTCCTGTTTTTCTTCGATATGCCCTTAGCCCTAAGTCTTCATTTCACACCCTTTTCACCGCGGTCCTGCTTAACCCCATCTGAAGGGCCAACAGTTTCTTCTTACGTATGGGATTTCTTTGAATTCGCGCCTTCACAGCTTTTATCACTGCTGGAGTCCTAACAGAGCGAGGGCGACCACTTCTTGACCTGTCATCTACACTAGAGTCTTCATTGTATCGTTTTATGGTACGATAAACGAATCTTTTGGTTATATTCAAATTTTTCAGTAAGTCGACAATCTGAATTGGAGCGTAACCGCAACGATGCAACGCAATAACTGCGATACGGTCTTCTTTAAGTGTCCACTCCATATTTAAAAATGAGGAAAATTCTAAAAAGTACACATTTTTATTTTCATGAAAAATTCGAAATTCGAATTCAATAAACTTTTTTGTGGCCAGCGTTCTAAATTCAAAAGTTTTTATTGTGTGACAGAACTTATGACCTGACTGTGTATATGTTAATTTAGCTCATAAAATATCTCGATGCTAAATTTCATTCAAATCCGTACAGGCGTTTTAGCGTTATTGTGGCACAAACACACAAACATCCCAACATCGCTACTTTCACATTTATAATATTAGTTGGATATAGCGTGTAACTTGTAAGTAAAATTATCATAAGCTACAAGTAATAGTAATAGTAAGATTTATTGCTCCCCGTGTATTGTGTAAAGAAGACTATTTCATATTTTCATGCTAAAATGAATAGCTGTCATGGTGTTATTACAATACAATTGACCATCGACTGCCTACCCTTATCTCAGACAAAAAAAAAATATCTTTAACGTCAAATCCCATATTTTCTTGTCTTTAAACAATTGTTGTACAGGAGGTTATTTTTTTGTAGTAAGAGACCCTTCGTTTGAGTTATTTGTAATACGGTTCATAGTTTATCCCAAGGGTAGACACACCATTTTGAATTCTCAAAATGAGAATAAATTTTCAGAAAGATAATAATAATAATAATAATAATAATAATAATAAAAAGCAACAATACTAAATACATGTAGAATTGTACGGAAATTCATGGGCAAGGACCGTGATCTTTAGTAGATAAGCACTTGGCGTAAGCCCGTGTATCAGAACCTCTTTATTACAAGAGTGAAATGAAAAATTCATAAAAATATAATAATAATAATAATAATAATAATAATAATAATAATAATAATACCTTGGACACTATTTACACACATTGATCTAGCCCCAAACTAGAATTCCCTGTATCTTGGGTACTAGACAACGATACACATACTTATATAGATAAATATTATACATAGATAGATAAACAACCATGACTAGGGTACAAACATCTGTTCTCATCAAACAAGTATTTGCCCCCACCGGGACTCGAACCCGGGACCGGGATGGCAACACCATTCCGTTACACTCTGTACCACTTATAATATTCATTTAGGCTTTAGACAAAACAACCTCTGATATACCTCGCGTCACGAATTAAGAGCGCTGGGCGACGTTGGCGGGAATTACTGCGCATATGTACAGGTATTGAAAAGTGACTACTGCGCATTCAAGGCCACCGCTCATAACGTGTGGCGCGACGTATACTGCCCTGCTTTAGCTAAAAGGTCGTTAAGCCACAAAACCTAGTTTTGAGATATGAGCGAAAAACGCGGGAAAAATTAAGAATTCATGCAATTTGATAGCTATTGTTCGCATAAAAAAGTGGAAATGTAGTAAGATAGCTCTTTTGATTTGCTATCAAATAAAGAATATCTTGATTTCTAATTACTAGTTTTAAATAGGGAAAAGACACTTTTGGCTTTCTAGCAGTGTAAAATTTGGTTCTTATACCATAAAATAATTTACTAAAAGGTCACTAAGTATACCTTAGCGACTATATAGTTTAGGATTTACACATAAACATGTAGCTAGATTTTTATATTTTAAAATTAAATGCAATTCTTACACTAAAAAGGCGCTAAGGTACATAACGGCTATATAGTCAAGCATTGACCATCAGTTTTATTTCCGTCAAACCTTACCTTATAGATCACTACACGCAAAACCTTGTCATTAGTTTCTTTGTACCCTAAAGTAGTCAAAAAAAATATTTTGCACACCTCGAATGTAGTTCCACCCCTTGTGTAGAGTCTAAAAGATCTTTTTTGGTTTCTCTTTGGCACGCTGGTAGTTTTCCTTTTTGGTATTGCTGTTTCAATTCTTGATATGACATACAGTCGTCTTTGTTCCCACGTTAGGGCCCAATACTCTTCATTCAGATTAACGCGGTCTTGTTCATTAAAATTTTTAAAGCATTTCTTCTGACATCTTTCCTTGCATCCTGGTTTCACGGTATACTCCATCCTCTTTCTATATTTTTTCTCTGTTTTTCGTTGAGCCAAACTAGTTTCGTATCTTCTTCTCTTGGAGGCCTGTTGATTATTTTCGTTCTCGGTTTCTTCGTTGCTATTTGATTCCTTTTCTTTTCTTTGTACTATAAAATCGTATGTGTTCCTTCGTTTTCGTGATATCTTTTCGGATACTACTGTGCATCTCATTTCGCTGAAATCGACGGTTCGGCGTCTTTTCTTGGTAAGATTCTCTTCTGCAGTTCTAAGTGGCGGCTGGAGTGTAGTGTACGGAGCAGATACGATGTTGTTGTCGATAAGTGTTTTTTTGACCGAGCCAGTTGGTTATCCTCGGAATCGTCACCTGAATCGGGAAGCACATACTCTGGCACGATGGATTTTGCTGTCGATAAGTGTTTTTTTGATCGAGCCGGTTGGTCATCCTCGGAATCGTCACTTGAATCACACGGCACATAATTTTTGTCTAAAACAGAGTCGACAGAATCATAATCAAGTGAAGCTAACACAGTAATTGGTACTGGTGATCCTGGCATCGTATTATCTTCACTCTGTTCATCATTATCGAGAACAAGCATTAAGTTCAAGCTGATGTTGTTCTTGAGGTGTAGGCACAATTTCTTCATGACAGGTCAAGTTCATCGGTCCACATGAAATACCAGACAAAGGAGTGATGACGTCACGGATTTGGGAAGATGACGCTACAAAGTCACCAGTAATGTTTTCTTTTGGAGATTTCGGAAAATTCTTATTCAGAATGACTAAATGGCTTTCCAGCTCGTGGAAATGGTGAGGAGATAATGTGTTTTGAGTTTCACAAAAATTCTCAAATACGGTTGATGTCATGGAGTATGGCCGTGAATATAGTCCATTTATACTTTGTCGTTTTGTCGGATGTATTTCCTTTTAATTCTTATTATTTGTTGATGTAATTGACTGATGATCATTGACAGATCTCTGCTGGAGATCTGTGCTTATGGTAGCAGAAGTTTCTGCTACCATACTAAGCATTTTCTTTGCTCGCTGAGAAGTCATCGGTAGTCTGCAAAAAACACAAGGTAGGTACAATAAGCAACTCAATAACGTTGGATCTGAATACAAACAAAGCTAAAATAACTAACTGTGAGTCGTCTTAGTTCTAACTCCTGTCCCACTATTTAGTAAAATGTTTTACTTATTCAAATAAATTTGTGCATGCCACCCTGCCCTTGTACTAACTTTCTCGCACGATGCTTTCGGTGATTTAAGATGAAGTTTACGAACTCCTTTCTACTTTATTCCCCCGCACTATGAGCTTCATCCTCCCAGTATTTCCTATGCAAAATTACATGTTAAACTCATAGGTATTAAAGTATTATTATTATTATAATTATTATTAATTTAATTTTATGGGTGTTTTTTTAATAAACTTAATAACTGTGTTTGATTTGTATGACAGGTACCTTAAATAATAAAGTTATCCTAAATCCAAAAAAAAACTAGATATCCTAGATATTTACAAAATAATATAATAACCCCCAATACAAAATGAAATACAATTAAATTCAATGGTTTAGGCTCTAGAACTAACGACGGAAAACAGACATACATATACTTCGCGTATTGTAAAAAGATCACGTCTGAAGCTAGGCAAACCCTTTTACGCGCAAAAAGCAACCGTAACGCGACTGCATAATGCAAAACTCGCTTGCAGCTACCTTCAGACGTGATCTTTTTACAAAACGCGAACTATAGATACACACACATTTGTTTTATTTATACTTTTTCGGACTCAGTTAACGATAGAGAACCCATCCCCATCAAAATCTCGTTCAAATTATGGCAAAAATTTAGTAAACTTACCGCGCAGGTGTCTTCCCATCCAGCACGAAAATTTGGCGGGAACGCTCCTGCCTAGCAACGCGTGTCCACTCTCAACAACGGCCCGGGAGACAATAAGGAACGCGATGCGGGGGCCTGCGGGGCTCACCCCGCGAGATCAGATTGCGCCTTTTTAGCTTAATATTTATCTTAACGTCCTTCTAGTTAAGGAGTTGGATGCAAAATATTATCCCTCATCAGTATTTAAAGTCCGATAGTGCTTTTGAGAAAGTAAATGACCTCAGTTTATTTCAATCATCCTACGCTATAAAGTCGTTAAGAGTGTTTAACGCCCGTAAAGTGTAGTATTTAAGTAGAACTGCTTTATAGCGTAGGATATCAGCAAAATATAGATAGATGAACTGCGGCATAAATATCGCGAAAATATCCTAACGCCTTTTTAGTGTAGAACAATCAAATAACGTGTTTTTAGCTAAGCAAAGTTTGAAATAATTTCGGTACAATGATGGCGTTAAGGGCTTTATGTGGCCATTTACCTAAGTATTGATGTTTGAAGTCATTTTAGCTGTGTAAAACATAGCTTTTATCGTATTTAAGGTCTTTTTTACTAGACCCATCTCCTGATCTAGAAAAGTTGTATAAACGACTCTAGGACAGATCGATAGAGATTTTTTTCCTAAGTATGATGTCATTTATAACTAAAAATCGACCCCATGTGCCTTAACGACCATTTAGCTAAAGGAGGGCAGTATACAATAGTAGTTTATGTGACTGCTGCATAATGCCTAATTATGTACAGTTACATACACTAGTTTATCTACACACATATCATAAGCTCTCTTTGATGTGTTCAGGAACCGCATGTTTGACCGGCATTGTGGTTCTGCAATTGTTTAACTTGTTCTTTAGTACCAACTTCACGCAGACGGGCGTCGGCGTTCGAAATTTGAATGTCAGTACCAACTTCACAGACAAACTAGGGACGGCACGCGGATGGGCGTCGGAGTTCGAAATTTGAATGTCATTATATGTAGAAAAACTACACATAATGACCATTATGTGTAGTTTTCCAGATACGAAACGAGTTTTTACCAAGTAGTTAACATAATGCTGATCGCAACGTGCGGTTTTTGAACGCAGTAAAGAGGGTTTATGATACGTGTGTAGATAAAATGCTATAAAGAACTATTCAATTGCCATTATATGTATTTTTACACGGAAATGTGCGAATTGGTCAAGATTCATAGCCGTATCTTAAATATCTTTCGTTGTAGGAAATACGTGCGTTATTTGTGTGTATTTGTTAGTATTTGGGTCACGACAAGGAAAAATCAGTAGAAAAATATAAAAGACAAATGATGAAATGATTCAATTGTTGTAACTATGTCAAGTCTGTCGTGCATGGAACCGTTGTGCCACGCTTTTTCAATATTGAAGGTATATTAAATAACTAGCCGTTGCCAATATTGCGTTATTACGACTCGTAGTTGGCTATTTCAACGTATTATATTTTTTGCGTTTAAATAGCCAAGTGCGAGTCGTATTTAAACACAGAGTTGCTTTGCGTATCTACCAAATTTACATAACACTTACCTACCTATTTGTCTGATAACAACAGCATCTCCGAAGACGTTGAAAGAAACACGTTTCTTGATCCTTCACTTTTAACTTTGTGTATGGGCCCAGAATTTGGAAACAAATTATCTGCCTGCCAATTTAATTTAATTTTCATAAATGTGCTAATTTTTTATTTTATTTTCATACGAAGTCCGTATCAAAGCTTTTGCTGCACGAAACCACAGACCAAAAAATCAACAAAAGGCCTTTTGTTGATTAAAAAAAATATATAAATTTTTGATGGGACCACTTTTTAAGTATGACCTAACAATCAAAACAAGAATCATCAAAATTGATTCATGATTGCGGAATAATCGCGTAACAAATGGGGTTTTAAAAAAAATAAAGATTGTTTCTGCATCTGGCTATTAGTCATTTTAATTGTGATTAACATAAGTCAACTAATCTACGAGTATGTCTTACCCTGGTGTCAACAAAACAAATATCCTTTATCATCACATTATTCGAAACAATCTTCTAAAATATCAATTAATCGTACCACTTCACCCCATTCAATAAATTAGGGAATGAATGGATTCCGCCGCGTTGACTAAACACTTTTATTCATGCACCAGCAATATTCTACCGAGCTCTGCTGGGTCTTGGAAAGGGCGCGAACTAAAACCGCCATATTCTGTTGTCTTTTTACTTGAATTACCTTGTAATATTCATCGAAATTCACTAAAAAAGCCCGTTAGACAAAGGTTTTTATCAGGGCCCGTGGACCAGATGCAATTCACCAATATCACTTGCTAAGAAAATTATGCGATTGGATATTTCGAAACGAAAATGTCAAGTGACCTTTCGTTTCGACACAAAAAATGTATGCCATTAATAGTCACGTGGATTTTATTAGAGAGTGTCTATTGCTATTTCTGGAAATCATACAGTATTTTATTATGAATTGTGCGAGGAAATAAAAAAGAACTACTTAAAAAGGTAATTAATAAAATGGCGGGCTTATTTTAAAAACATTGGCGCTCACCATATCTATGCTCCGCGCCACCACTCATGTCCTGCGACGGAAAGTGGAATTCAAAATACGCAAATTTCACTGGCAAGATGACACGGTGGCGTCGCGGCTATCGGACTTGAGTGATGGAGAGGACTACTGCGCATGTGCTAATAACTGCCCCGTCGTGATATCCCAAAAAAGCACAGAGTAAAGAGTTTCGTTCATCTGAGCAAAAAGCTTTTTTTCTTCGAGTTAGGTCGACATGTATACCACAAAAAACACCACTTAGTACTGAGTACTGAGTACTGAATACTGAGTACTGAATGCTCTTAAAAAGACACGTATTCGTGAAATTCAACCCTTTCTGATGATTTCCTAAAATAATTGACTGTATCATGAAATGGTTGGCCATTTCATGAATTAGTCAAATTCTACGATAAAGCTACGACACCCATAATGTGTCGAGGCTCGGCGGCAGCGCACCGAAGTTATGTGCCTATGTTTACTAAATTATGGATGTTATGTCTAGCTTTGAAAAAAAAAAGGTGAACACATATATATTGATGCTTTTATCTGATTTTATGACCTTATATCGCATCCGACTATGTCTCTCTCTGTTGTAGGTAGTCAAAGTAGGAAAAATCGACGTTTCATGGTAGTATTTGATTATTATTTCTAACACTGATGTTAATTGTATATCAAAATGATGTCAAAGTCAAATTCAAAGTTCTTTATTACTGTATATATTTACATATACTTAGCGAACGGACGACAAAACCGACATGTGATGAATTTGAGATGATGGCAAGATGGTGACGGGAGTGGACGCGGCCGATGCGTTCGCAACTTACTTCCAGTCAGTGGTCTTACCCAACAGACCCGCACTTAACGCTGACGCCACTGAGAGGAGAGCTGGACCGGGCAATAGCTCGTCGCGGATAGCGATTGACTACATTACTGTAACAGACATACGACGCGCAGGGCGACGACTCAAACCTAGGTCTTCTATAGGGCCAAAGACTGTCTATCCATACTTGAATTACCACTTGGATACCTTTACAATTTAGCCCTAAAATCTGCAGTCTACCCAAGGCGCTGGAAAACGTCTCGAGTTATGCCTGTGCTCAAGGATGGATCCAAGTCGGAAGTAGAAAATTACAGACCTATAGCTGTTCTCTCGGCATTCGGAAAGGTATTTGAATCAATTCTCAACAATCGGATTACATACTTCACAAATTCGCGGCCTGCTATCTGATTGTCAACACGGTTTGCGCTCTAGCCGCTCAACGTTGACCAATCACATGAACTTTGTGAACTATGTAACAGGTGCCCTTGACAAGTCCACACAGGTCGATGTGACGTTCTTCGATTTCGAGAAGGCGTTTGATAGGGTAGATAATGATGTCCTGCTGGAGAAATTAGCTTTGATAGGGCTCACCCCAAATCTGGTTCGCCTGTTTGCGAACTATTTTGCAAATAGGGTACAGTATGTGGTCCTGAGCGGAAAAAGTTCTGAGCCCTATGAAACCTGCTCAGGTGTTAGCCAGGGTAGTACTCTGGGCCCTACCCAATTTATGGTAATGATCAACGATCTCCCCGATGTCGTGAGGACGGCTGAATGTTTGATGTTCGCGGATGACTTGAAGCTATTCACGCGTATTGGTTTCAATGACGATATTGGTTGCCTGCAGAGCGATGTTGATAGGGTGGTAGAGTGGAGTGAACGCAACCACTTGGCTTTTGACGGGTCAAAGTGCAAAACCATGACTTTTACACGATCTCGGTCGCCACTCTATCACGACTACAATATCGCGGGGGTTAAGTTTGTGAGGGTTACCCAAATTCGCGACTTAGGACTATTGATGGACTCTGAGCTTACTTTTAACGACCACATTCGGGAGACTTTTAGGAGAGCCTACAAATCTCTTTGATTCGTAATGCGACAGGCGACTCGGTTTAGGGACATGTCCATGTTGATCTCATTGTACAACGCATTTGTCCAGAGTAAATTAGAATATAACGCAATCATCTGGGACCCACTTGAGGCTAAATACACACTCATGCTGGAAAAGGCCCAACGTAGATTTGCTAGACTTTTATACAAAGTGAAATGTGGGTATTATCCCTACTTATTCCCGTCTCTATTTGTGGCAGAGATGGTGGGGGTAGACATCCTAGAGCTGAGGCGGAAGGTATCCCTGTTGGTCCACTTCTATCTACTCCTTCTTAACAAAGTAGATAACCCGGTCGCACTACAAAGTGTTGCCCTTAGCGCGCCGGCTCGGTACACGATGTTACGGTCGCGGTCGCTCTTCGCTGCGGGTGATGTTCCTATAGAGCATGCTCGTTACGCAACCACTTTTCAGGCACTGATCCTACTCAATGCCTGTGTCGCCCAGCACTCAGAGTTGGACGTTTTTCATATGCCCCTATTTATGTTTTTTAAGACTGTGTATATGTTTTTAAATAATTATATTAAATGATATGTTAAAGTATATATTGTTCCTCTGTTTGTCTGTATAATTTTGTTTTGTTTCGTTGTGTACTTTTGTTTTGTTGTTTAATTTTGTTTTATTTTTCTGTGTACTTTTTTTTAATTTTATCTCTATACTTATGTTTTGTTTGTTCGTGACGGTCACACGTTTTGGTCGAAAGACTGTAAGTGTGACAAAGTAGTTGTGAATAAATCTTTTAATCTTTTAATCTTCCACATAAGAAAGAAAAGAGACCGCAAGCAATGCGCCCGACCCAAATTAAATAATGTAGCGCCAAACCACATAAATTTGGTTGTTAAATTGTTTAAAAATAAACTACGCTATTTTGTCAAAGAGTTTTCAAGGAGAGTTTATGAATACACAATATCTACATATTGAATGATGAAATTAGTTACGATTTCAGAATTACAGAAAAAAAATAAACAATTTAGAGGACTTTTCGTAATTAAATTCTATCGAGAAAATTTCATTCATTCATAATTATTTATTGGACACAGTAATTTAAAAAGATACATTAAAAGAAAACTTATATACAAAGGCGAGCTTATCTCAAAAAAAGAGATTGCTTCTAGAAAACCAAGGCTTGATAGAAAAAAATATTATTAAAGGTAGGCAGTGTTGTGCACTGCCTACCTTTAATAATATTTTTTTTAATTAATAATATTTATCTAATTAATAAAATACATATAATTAAATTCAATATCTATAAAATACGGAAAATGAAAAACAGATAACTACTAAATAAGTACCAATACATACATGAACCTGTACATAGAGTTCACATATAATAATAATAATATACATATACATAATACAACTATCAGGAAAGATAGAGGAAGTGCTCTTTTACCCGTTTTTTGAAAGAGAAAAGAATGGGACTGTTTCATATAGTACAAGGAAGTGCGTTCCACAGTCGCACCGCCTGCAACCTGAATGAGTGCTCATATGCGGAGGTGTTATGCCTTGAAGTGGCTAAGAGTGAGACCGTGTGAGATCTCCGGTGCCGAGGTAGCTCGGGTAGCGCGGATTTTTCAATATATTGAAAAGATAAGAAAGAATATAAGAGCCTCGGTGACGACGAATTGGAAGCCACCCCAACTCTTTGCGATATTGAGAAATATGGTTGAACTTGCGCAGGCCGACGATAATCCAAATTCCAAGATTCTGAAGTCGTTCAAGTTTGTCCAGTAGATCTTCGTTCGCGCTCGCCCAACAGACATCGGCTTAGTCTATTAGTTGCAGGAGAAGTGACTGAGCAAGGGTGTTTTTGGTCTGCCGCGGCAAGAAGAACTGCAGACGCCTGAGGGAGTGAAAAACGCAAAGACCCGTCTGCTGACCTCGCTGACATGTGGAGACCAAGACAGCTGGTTGTCAAAATAACCCCAAGGTTTTTCGCCTTGTCTGTGTACTCTATTCTCCCATTATATGATAGAGGAACGATGTGTTTTTGTAACAAGGAAAGCGTGTGCCTGTTTCCTAAAATCAGGACTTGTGATTTGGTCGTGATTACCAACAGCACATATGATGAGGCGCAGTCTTTCACATTCTCGAGGTCAGCATTCTTTATACTTTATTGCACAGAAACGGAATTTACAGATACATCAAAATGGAAACTAGATGTACAAAGGCGAGATTATCTCTAAAAAGAGATTTCTTCCAGCAAACTTAGTATGGACGGAATACTAGAAAGAACAGGTAGACCTATATGCACAACGTCAAAATATTACAATAATAAACTATTTACTAATATGTACATAAATACATAATATCAATATAAATAGACAAAAATATGCCGCAGAATATATATCAAAGCACTATATACATATACTTACTTAAGTCTAGTATGGAAGATAAAGATAGTGTTATTTTAAGCGACTTTTAAAAATAGAAAGTGACGGGCGTCTCTGATGGCGCTAGGAAGTTTGTTCCAGATTCAGTGCATTTACGGTTAAAACTACGATCACTTAGGGAAAAGTGGCGATGAATTTGTAGATCATCTGCGTACAGATGATACGAAGAAAAAGAAGAGAGGACTTCGGAGATTGAGTTGATAAAGACTGAAAAAAGAAGAAGAGAGAATACCTCCTTGAGGCTCTCTTGAGGAAAGATCATACGATTGAGTTTCGATCAATTCAGATTTAATACGTTGCTGACGACCTCTCAGCTATGAGTCGAACCAGCCAGCAGCGTGGAAGGATTTCATCCAATCGCGTTTTACTTCTGTGAAAATCTTTATCAGATATCAATTCAAATATGAAAATCAAATCAGTAAACGATAACCCAAAAATCAATGTCTCAGCTATGAGTCGAATCAGCCAGCAGCGTGGGAGGATTTCATCCAATCGCGTTTTCCTTCTGTGAAAATCTTAATCAAATATCAATTCAAATATGAAAATCAAATCAGTATACGTTACATAACCCAAAAATCTAATCTGTACATGAATTTGTAGAGGAGTAAATTCTAAAAAAAACCTATTTACTTTTCGTATCACCTCAAATATTTTTATTTAATTTAATTGTCACTCGCTATGTAACCAGAATCAGGGCTCGCTATTAAATCAGCGCCCACCCGCGCCGCCGCTCTCTGCAGATAAACGAAAACAATTCCTTCGAGAGATTTATTTGATCCTGTAATTACATTAAATACTTCCTCCTCACTTGGACCCCCTTTCAGCTAACGCAATGGTTTTGTGACCAAAGTCACCTTTTGATGGTAAATGTTTTGAGAAAATAAGTTAAAGATTCGTACAAGTACTGCCCTGAAGAAATTAACCGGAAATTGAAACCTTATAGGTAGATAACCTTATAGGTATAGACTTTGAAGATTGCCGACATTCATTGATAGATATGGCACTGCAAGAAGAAGTAGCTGATTAAGATTCCTTTATATCATTTCTTTTGCTTACGCAACAAAACAGGCTCTAAAGGTTAAAGTAACATAATATAGGTCTCGGAGCCATGAATGATTACGCAAACAGATAGGTTCATAATGAGGTATCGATGGGAAAAAAGATGAATGACGAACGAACGAATGACGTCTGCATAATTAAAAGAAATAGAAGTATGTCTCTACGAGGAGCTGAGGAGTGATTAGATTACGGTAAATGTGATTTGAAATGCCCTAACAAAAAACGGTAAATATGAAGGTACGTAATATGGCAATACATTTGCATTGCAGCACATTAATAATTTACATTAATTTGTACATGACGCGTAATTTTCACAAGTGCTGTCCGATATGACATCCGCCTCCGCGTAATTGAACTCGTATGAAATATAAATAAAATTATTGAATTGGAACTTGATTTCCAATTTATCGATGTTTTTGCTGACTGCAGTACCAGGCTTTATCTGCTATTTGAGATAAGCTTGCCTTTGCATATGTATTGACTGCATTTGTTTTGTGATTAAGACTGTTCTATGCGACAAATTATGTATATATTTAGGCAGTTACGGGCATTTATATTATCTATATCCCCTCCTGTGTATACACCTCAACAATCTGGGATTAAGTATTGTACTTAAATTTATATAATATGTCACCGTAAGATTGTCAAAACCGTTAGTTTTTTTCTCGTTAGTTGGTCAACTATCGACAGATAGTAAACTGTAGCGTACTGCTTACTATATGACGCGTTAGTTGATAAACTAACGGATAAAAATATTAAACTGGTTTAAACTTGAATCAAAAACGAAATACCAGGGCAAACACTACGGTAGCTTAGGTGAAGACTAGAGGCGGCGAGCGCAGCGAAGCCCCCGAATAGTCTTCGTGTTAGGTTGACACGTAAGAACAAAAGAAGCTTAAATTCTAAAACGTGTCGGTCTGTCTGGTTTACTATCTGTCGATAGTTGATCGACTAACACGTTAGTTTATCGACTAACGCGTTAGTTTATCAACTAACGGTTTTGACTATCTTACGGTGACATATATATTAAATACGTGACAGGGGGCTATCCCATCGCAGTATCAATGCAGATATGAAGGTTTCATCCTCAGAGTAAGTAAATAATAGTCCAACGGAAAGACCTGAAGAATATCTGATCTGCATTGTATGTTGGGCTTGGTGACAGGTGTAGTGAATTCTCCATTATTACTCAACTTATACATATTCAGAAAACCTCGGGGGAAATCTTCTGAGCGGGTTGGGGTCGTGTTACGAATTTACAATGCAATTACTATGGACTATGGAGCCCTCATTCCGAAACCACATTGTCACACTTAGTTTAAATTCCACTTTATTATTTAACTACGCTCGCTCGTGGCTCCTGTCTGCGCTCCCAACCTTTTCTCGGAGTCTAGCCTAACTAATAAGATTGATTTTGAACATATTATGGTCTAACGGCTGTGGTGGGAAATCGGCACTAAAGTGAAACCATTCTGGAAGTCGCATTTGGCACCTGGGTCAGGCCGCAGTTTTTCCACATTTTGTAACCCTCTCCGCTACATTTTTTTCTAACGAAATACGTCCTAAACATTTTTCAATCACAGCATTGTATTCCTGAAGAAAGAGTGATCCACAACCACTTTGAATACGTTCATAAACTTATACTTTCATGAACATAATTTATACGATGTTATTCTTCCAAAAATGGCGACAATTTCTTAAAAAACACAAATCTGCTTCGGTAAGGGTGCACTTTGAGCTTCGGTAAAAATAATAAAAATAAGTATATTTGATGATCTGTTTAATTTGACGTAATGAAATAATAGATAACAATAGGCACCCTTCGGGTACGGAACCCTGAAAAGGCGGCTACTTTTCAGGGTTCCGTACCCGAAGGGTGCCAACCGGGAACCTACTACTAAGCCTTCGCTGTCCGTCCGTCCATCTGTACGTCTGTCATCGGTCTCTACCTGATCAACCAAAATAGGTAGAGAGCTGAAATTTTCACAGAGAGTGTATTTATATTGCCGCTATAAAAGCAAATAATGGAACAAACCAGTTTTAAAGAATTAAAAGAAGTACCCATACAATAAATTATTGGTATGGCCGTTTTGTAAGCCATTTTGTGCTATTTGTTTATCGTTGAAAACTGTGTCTTTCCTGCTGTTATCGGGAAAGATCTTTAATTGCAGGTATTGAGTTTTATGCTTAGTTTTTTGATTTGTCAATATACGATTAATAATTGCTCATTCGAATTATAATCAATATTATTAAAGATTTTTCATATTTGAATTTATTTCTATAAATAAGTTCAATTTCTATCCACTTCCGGTTTCAATGAGCGAAGAGTTTTGTTAACTGGAGTACATTGTTCAATACATACATACTACATACACATAAAACTATTTTTCAATGTTTCGATGTACGACCTTGAATGTAGTCCTACCTAGTATTTAATATTACATTATTAAAAAATTAAAAAGGTGTACACGTACAAAAGACTGTCGTTTTACGTTTTTCCGTGTACAATGGTATGGTAACTTTCGTGTGCGGGTCTGACTTCCTTCTCACACTTGACCGGTTTAATAAATATTAAACGTGTTTCCTAAGAATAGTATTTCGCTCATAGAATAAAATATTAAATTAAAATGTAAACAGGGTAAAAGCGGGGAACAAGTGGTCACACTTAAACCTGTCAAGGATTGAGTGGCCACCTAAGTAATGTTAAGAACACTTATAATTTGTTATGAATAAATAAATAAAAAAAAAATGAGGAAAAAACATTAAATTTACTTCATTAAAAAAAAAACTAAACAAAGTCAGTTTTTTAACTATTTGTCTTACGCAATAATTATTTGCCCATTTTGTGGGAAAAACATTAGCAGGATTTGTATCTGAGTAGTGGGAACACCAAAGTAACTTAATAGATTTACCGGAGGAATCTCATGGCAAATGGGAAATTAAAAAATAATAAGAAATTCGATTAAACGATCCTGATAAGTACTGTTTAATATTTCTTAATGAATTTTCTTAATAAACATGAAGTTTATTTGGGAGGTGTATGAAAAATGTTGTTATAAAACGGGTTCTTAATATAGGAAAATATGTCATGAAAAATAAATAAATCGTATATATAAATAAATACCGAATAGCTGAATAACTATTAAAATATCAGAAAATTCACAAAAAATATGCAGAAAAATATTTAATAAATAAATTAGGTTTGGAACTCCGCCATCTTCCGCAATTGACAAGTCACTCATCAAAGGATCAAAGGAGGTACGAAGGTCGCGGGTCAGATAGTTTATTATAAACCATTTAAATCATACTAGTAGCTTAACATCCCATTCAGAACGAGAAAAATATTCCAAGAACGACACTTGCATTTCTTGTTCTTCATCAGAAGATGAAGATAAAGCGGTTTTATTATAAATCGCTCTTCCAGATTTTCAATTATTATCCCTTAGAAGCCGAGAGAGAGAAAGAAAGAAGCTCTCCCCTCCTCTTCATTGGTGACCATGACGTGATCACGTGCCCGTCTGAAAGACCCGACTGGAGCTCATCTCGGAAGACTACGCCACAACTACCTCAACATGAAGACTGCAAATTAAACTTCGAACTAATGTATCCGTACGAAATGATAACTAGCATAATCCATAACAATTAGTGAAGTGAATTAAGGTCTTGTTACGTTTGGAATTAATTTCTCTTACACCCATTTTGTAAAATTGTTCTTATTCATATCGTGGTGATAGTCAGCAGATACACCTGTACACCAGACAACATTTTGTTCTTATGGGTGAGATTATCACTTAATATTTTTTCGAAAAGGCTTTTTACGAACCTCGCTAGGACCCTCGCCTTCGGCTCGCGCCGTAAACTTCTCGGTTCGTGAATTCGCCTTTGCGAACTTGTGGGAAATGTACTATTTCCGCCTTCTAACCTCAAAATAGCACCTTTGCCGCTTGATTTTGGGTTCTCAGCCGTAAAAATTCTATACTTAACTCGTTCGAAAAGGCTTCTATATGAACCTCGCTACGACCCACGCCTTCGGCGTTAATATTCGTAGTACAGCTATTTATTTTTGATTCCATTGCTGTTAAGGTACATTATTAGGGTTGGGTTTCATCTGATATATATTTGACTATATTATTGAACCTTTATCTCATAGTTGACTATATTATTGAACCTTTTATCGTAGCCTTAATTGTCGGAAACTTGTTTTGTATTTATAATACCTAAAACAAAATATTACTTTGTATGCCTAAAAATGGAACGCAATTTTTACTCTTTCCATACGTATTTCATGATAGATGTCAAAAACATATTGTTAAGTTGGGTGAAATGGAACGTGGAATAAAGTGGTGTACATAGTATAGCAAACTTGGCTGTTTTATTTGACTGATTTTGAAATCTGACTCAGGGCGCCCTACTTAATAAGTAGTCTTGTGGCTACTATTAGGTTAGTATTGGTACCAAAGCGACATCTGGGCAGTCCTTCCTGGGCAGTCTTGTGGCTATTCCCTAGAGGGTTTTTATGAGCCTGAGGCACGGAGGGGCGAAGGCGACCGCGCACTGCCGCGCACCGAGCGAGACGGAGCGGCCGTGGCTGGTCGGCCAGCAAGCCGAGGCTGCGGAGGCGAGCGTGGGTGTGCTGCAGTGTGGGGGCACCGCTGTAGCGCTGTAGTAGCCGGAGCTACGCGATTCCGAACATCAATACTACAAACAATGACTTTTTGTAAAAATCCTATAGTAAAAAATAACCTCAAAATGCTATTTTTGAAAATTCATAACAAAAAAACCCTGGTTTCCGACAATTGAGACTTAGGGGGGAGGTCCCGTCGCCCCTTCCTGCCCCCTTTCACCCTCCCCTCCCCCAAATTCAGGTGTCCGTGGTCAAAACCTTTACCCAATATTATTACAGACCAGGACCCAGAACTACCACCCAGAACTAGCACCCAGCAGCAGCCACCGCAGCCGATTGTATTGAATAGAATTTAACCCAGAACTTGTCGTGTAAAGATATTAACCTAACCAGAACCTAACAGAAAACAACCAGGATAAAATTTAGAAATGATAGTTTATTAGGATTATATACTTACGATGAATTAATTTAAAAAAAAGAAAGGAAGATGAGGATGAATGAGGTGGGACAGGTTTTATAAAATACAGATGTCTAGATAATAAAAAAGGAAGCGGAGGACACGGAGAGTAGGAGATCGATGAAGCCGTAGGCGTCTGGTGGACCGGTCAGTGAAGGCACTGGTGGGCGATGTAGGAGTTGCTGTCGGAGAGTGTGGCCGGGGGCTTATCGATCATCAGACCCCGACGAGCAGCAGGAGTAGGGGCCCTGGTAACGTGTCGGCCTGAAGTCACTTGATAAGCAGGTGTAGCCGAGGACGGGCAGGTGAAGTGGAGACTTCAACGAAGCGCTGATCAGGGTGCAGGTGTAGCCGAGAACGGGCAGGTGAAGTGAAGACTCAACGAAGCGCTGACCAGGGTTGAGACTCGCCGAGTCAGAAAGCGTTGCAGTAGCGGCTCGCAGGATCCCGGGGCAGTGCGACCCCGGAATAAGGCCTTTAGGCGATTCTTCTTATTCGAGAACTGAAGTGAGACTCCAGAATTCTCTCTTGATAATCTTCTCACGCACCCTTTCTGGGGCGTGGGGAGTCGGGGTCAGGTCGACGGACCTCTTCCCGAAGAATCGCCTCTGTCCACTCCTGTGGACAGGTCATCGGATGGCCCCTGCGGGCGGTGGTCTTGATGTGGCGCTGGTGTGCAGTGGGTGATCGCCGGCTAGGCAACCAGGTCGCGTGGCAGGCGGCGGCGGTCGGGCGGGCGCGCGTGGTGCGGCGCCAGTTCGGCGATGTGCGGAAGATGTGAAGCATCCGCACGCGCGAACATGCCCTTCGCCAGCCTCTGGACAAACTGGTCCACGGTTTCCCATCTTAGGTCCCTCTGGATTGTCGCGTTCCTCACGTAGCGGGGGGCACCGACGATGGTACGCAGAGAGAGGTTCTCTTGGGCTCGGAGTCTCCGTTTGTTCGTCTCCGAGCACAGGGCGTACCATGCCGGAGCCGCGTAGGTGAGGCGGGATCTCACGTAGGTCTTGTAGATCCCGAGCTTCGCCCTCAGAGGGAGGCTGGAGTCGAAAAGTGGACGCAGCTTGGCGCGTGCCACCTTGACCTGGCTGACGACGTTGTCAACGTGTTGCTTCATGGTGAGCCGGCGATCAATGGTCACTCCCAGGTACTTCACCTGCGAAGACCACTCGATTTGCTGTCCTTGGAGCTGGAGCGATGGTGGAAGGAGACTCTGGCCTGTGATGAGCGCCTGCGTTTTCCCAACATTGACGGACAGTCGCCACTTGGTGAGCCAGTCGGGCAAGATGTCCAGGGTGCGCTGCAGTTTGATGGCAGCGTGCGGAGCCTGGAACGACGACGCGTAGTAGGCTGCGTCGTCTGCGAAGAGTGCCAGCTGGGCACCCGGCCCGACGGGGATGTCGTCCGTATATCGGGCGTAGCAGGCGGGAGACAGGCAGGAGCCCTGGGGGACGCCGGCTGCGACGGGATGTTCCTCGGAGACGGCGTCTTCCACCATCACTCGGAAGCGGCGATTCTTCAGGAAAGAGGCGATTGTCTTGACCGTTCTTCTTGGGGCAGGGGACGTCGTCAGCTTGTACAGCAACCCCTCGTGCCATACTCTGTCGAACGCCTTCTCCATATCCAGAAGTACTGCGACAGTGTATTCTTTTTTGTTCAAACAAACTGTCATGTCATTCAGTACTCTGGTGAGCTGAAGCGTCGTAGAATGCTCGGGCCTGAAGCCGAACTGTTCCGGGCGCGGCTGGATGTGGGGCAGTAACTTCGCTAACAGGAGCTTCTCAAACACCTTTGAGATGGTGCTCAGTAGGGTGATCGGCCGATAGCTCTCAGGCAGCTTGGTGTCCTTGCCCGGCTTGGGCAACATGATAACCAAGCCCTCCTTCCATTGGGTTGGAAAGTGACCCGTGCGCAAGATACCGTTAAACAGGCGCGCAACGGCCGCCACAGTGCGTGGCGGCAAATGTAACAGCGCCGTGTTGGGTATTCGGTCTGCGCCCGGGGCTTTCCTGGGCTTGGTACGTCGGAATGCACGCACAATCTGGCCGGGCGTGACGACGATGGGGTCCTCTTCGGGAGCTATCGGCGTGGCGAAGTACTCTCGCAGGTGTCTCTCGACTGTTGCGACGTGCTCCACATCATCCGTTGGGTTCGGCTTGAATTGCTTCTCGAGGCATTCGGCGAAGATCTCCGCACGGTCTTGGGCTCGGAATCTTGGTAGGCCGTCGCTGCCCAGGATTGGTCGAACAGGAGCAGGAGTGGTCGACAAAGCCCGGCACAGGCGATGCACGGAGGGGACGTGGTCGCCTATGGACTCGACGTGGCGTTCCCAAGATTCTTCAGCGTGGCGATCAAGTTGGCGCTTCAGCTCTGCCGTCATGGCGTTGAGCCTGGTCTTCATCGTGGGGCAGCGGGTTTGCTGCCACTGCTTCCGGAGAGCGCGCTTATCGCAGATGAGTGCGCGTAGCTCAGCAGGAAGAGGATTGGGCTTCCCCCCGCGAGCTACGGTGTGCGATGATAGGTCGAGCGCGTCTCGGATCTGGGTAGTTAGCAGCGATGCCAGGCGGTCAACGTCTTCCGGCTGGTTGACGGGGCAACTGGTGGAGGGTTGGTCTAGGGCGGCGGTGAAGGCGCCCCACTGGTAGCGGCGACGTGATGCTGGCGGAGATACCCGGGTGGGCAGGTCCGCCAGGACGAGAAGAACAGGCCTGTGGTCCGAAGGGAGGTCAGGGAGAACCTCCTGGCTCGGCGGTGTCCGGAGGCCTCTGACGACCACGACGTCGATGATGTCCCATCCGGCCCGCGTGTCGAATTGGGTGGGCTCGTCGGGACCGATGACGTCGTAGTTGTGGCTCACGGAGTCGGCATGGATGGCGCGTCCAGCTGGGCACACCCTGGTAGAGTTCCAGGCGGTGTGCTTGGCGTTGAGGTCGCCGGCGACAAGTGTCGGGTGCGGCGACTGTAGCAGCCCCCGTAGCTCGGCGGTGCGGATTGGTGTACTGGGGGGCTTGTAGGCGGCGTAGAGTCGCAGCACCTCGCCGGCGACCTGGAGGTCAACGCCCAAAGCATATATGGATGAATACTCCTGGGCGTCGACGAGCTGGTGGACGATCTTCCTGCCGACGATGACTGCCAAGCCTCGAAAGGTCCGGCCGCTGGAGGTCTTCTCGTCCTTGCGGTAGACGAAGTAGCCGGGCAGCGACAGCTTGTCGCTTCCGGCTAGGTGTGTCTCGCTGATGAGCATCACGTCGACGCGGTAGTCCCTCAGGAACACGTGGAGCAGCCGCTTCTTCCCTGTCAGCGACTGCGCGTTCCAGTGGACGACCCAGAGCGGCTCATGCATTGCGGAGCAGAGCGGTGAGTCTGCCCAGGGCAGTGGGGTCGCTGAGGAGGGCGAGCAGGGCTGTGAGGTGCCCCAAGTCCTGCTGCCCTATCGCCGCAGCCAGAGTGGCGGCGCCAGCGGCGGCCGCAGTCTCGCTGGCGGCGAGAGTAGCCGCCGCGGCGCCGGCGGCAGGTGGAGCCGTCGCCTTCTTCTTCTTCTTCCCCCCCCGCTTCGTCTTCTGCCTGGGGGCTCCGTCGTTCGCCTGCGCCATAAGCGAGGCGGGCGCCGTTGGTTCCTGCAGATCGGGACGAGGCAGAGGGGGAGGCTGCACCTTCTTGGGCCCGGGCGCGTTGGTGAGCGCCACAGTGCCGGCCTTCTTGTTCCGCGCCTCCTGGCGGAACACGGGGCACGTCGCATTGTTTGCCGTGTGCGGGCCACCGCAGTTGGCGCACGTCGGCGGCTGGTCTTTCGGGCGGGGGCATTCCCGCGCCGAGTGGGGACCGCCGCAACGTACGCACGCTAGGGGGCGGTGGCACATATGCGACGAGTGCCGGAATTGCTGGCACCTGTGGCACTGGGCCGGGCCCTGTTTCGAGCGCCAGGCCTCAATCTTCACCCCCGGCATGTACAAGAGCTCCGTGATCTCGTACACAGCGCCGGGGGCACGGTCTGGGTTCTTCTTCAGGTTGGCGAAGAAGATGCAGCCGGGTCGTCCTTTGCGCGCCCGGATCTGCTTACAGTACTCGGCCTCCACACCAAGTTCTGCAAGCGCCGCGACTATCTCCTCCGGCGCGGTGTTAGAAGGCAGCCCGCGGATCGCCACCTTCTGGGTCTTGTCGGCCGGCAGCGAGTAAGAGAACCACCGAACTCCGTGGTCCTTCTCCAGCCTGCACAGATAGCGCTGAACAAGCCGGTACTCGTCTTCGGCCGTGGGGGTGAAGCGCACACCCTTTTGGTAGGCGCGCGCGCTGGGAGCCCGGCCGAGCTCGCTGGCTATCGCCCTGAAGTGGTCGGCCCAGTTGGGAAGGACCTCCACAATAAGGGGCGGATAGCGCGGCTGGCGGGGCTGCTGTGGCGCAGCGCCTCCCGACGGGGCGGCGGTGGTGGTGGCGATCGCGGCTGCGGTTTGGGCGGCGGCAGCGGCAGGCGGCGTTGGGCGGGCGGGCGGCATTGGGCGGGCGGGTTCGCAGGCACAGCGGCGGGACGCGTAGGGCGGGCGGGCACAGTCGCGGCGGTGGGCGGGTTCGCGGGCGCGGCGGCGGGGCGCGTAGGGCGGGCGGGCACTATCGCGGGCGCAGCGGCGGAGCGCGTGGGGCGGGCGGGCACTCGCGACGTGGTCGCCGACGGGGCGGGCGGACGCGCGGTTGGCGGCACCGGGTGCTTCACTGATCGGGGGGGGGGGGGCGCGGTGCTGGGGCGCGGTGCCTCAGACACGGGAATTGCGGTCGCGGCCGCCGCGGCAAACGACACTGCGGGAGAGCACTTATTAGTTGAAACACTCGTACCTGTCATTTGTGTTGTAGCACTCTCACTGTCTCTTTCACACGCGGCGGTCGGTCCAGGGGCGGCGGCGCCAGACCCGGATGCCTGGGGCTCGCCCAGCAGGGGCGACAACCTCGGCATGTCCAGTCCGGTCTTCCTGGGTGCAGGCGGGCGGGGCGGCGGGGACGGTGAATCAGCGAGCAAGGCCCGCTTCCCACTACCCCGTAGCAGTTCGTCTGACGGGCTTTCACTGCGCGCCCGCCTCATCCCACGGGGCGGGGGCGGCAGGATAAGCGGCTGCTCACGCGCCTGCTCTAGCAGTCTCGCGTCGAGGGTTTCTTCGCCGATGCTAGCCGCAGGCGTACCCTCCAGGGCCGCGCGGCTATCAGCGATGTAGGCCTCCATGGCGCGTAACAGTCCCGGCGAGAATAGTTTGGCTTGAGCGGCCCGGATTAAATATAATCCGTCCAACTCAAGCTCCGCTCTCGGCGAAACCGGACGGCGCACCATTGGGGACCCATATTCCGTCGACGTTGAGACGGGGAGCAGGCGGTCCAGGGATGCCGATGTGGTGAGGCGACTACGGCGCGGGGTGATCCCCAGCGGCGGGCTGCCTGTCACATCGGCTTGGCGGTCACTTTCACTGACACTGACACTTTCACTGTCACTGTCACTGACACTGTAGCCCTTAGAAGGGCTTTTAGGCTCGTCCATAGCGGCGGGCTATGGACGAGTTGGCTGCCCGAAAGGGTACCTACCAGGCACGACCTTAGGCGAAGCCGGCGTCCGTTCCTAGCAGATAATCCCCTCCGTGCAGCTCACTCGCGACGGCGAAGTCGCGACGCGCACGGGCGCGTGTTGCGCACGTACGCTTTCTACGAAGCGGCGTGCGAACTGCGGTGGAACGGCGATCACTATAGGTCCGTGTGCGCGACGGTCGAAACACTCCTTAAGACTCCAGAATTTCAGAAATGTTCCGCTCTTATACCCTTTTTGGAGAGTTCTAAAAATTATTTAAATTAAAAGCAATTTTTGTGAGTGGCCAAGAGAGAAAAAGTATTTTTGTAAAAGTATTGAAGCAAACATATCAGACCGCTAACGAGTTTGAATGGACATTGCCATGACAACCAGATAAACAACAACATAACAAATGTCAGATTTTGGTTTCAGGCTCGTAATAGAAAAATGAACAATTTCACATAGCCAAAATTACATAACAGCGAAAAATAAAAGGGTAGCGCACCAGCGCGCACGAAGCCCGAGATTGCAGAGTTTCGGAGAAAGCCAAATACAAGGTCACCAAAGGTAAACCCCTTCGCTATCGATTTAGAAGTGCTGATAGTGTGAAAATATGAAGCGAAAATGATTTGTTAATGTGTTCTTATGGTTTAAAACGTTACAGGGTCCTATGGAAATAAAGGTGAACAAAATATACGGCTATGCAGCTCAGCAAGTATCCAGCTGAACATCCTGGAAAATGACATGTAAGTAGCATAACACTACATTTTCCCCCCGACCCTGGAAAAATTTTTGACTCAGCAAAAATTTTGATATGTACAAAAATAAACCATAAAAACACAGCTTTGCAGAAACAGACATCACCAGGCAAAATCAGATATACCATCTCTTACATTCATCATCTTCATTCAGGTAAGGGTGGAGTTCACATTCAATGACTACCACTCTAAAAGTGTGTTTTCAAAAGGACATTCAGGCTTACTTAAGGAGTTGTCATCCGCTCCTGCGTGGGAAAAAAAAATAAGTGGAGGTAAAGAGAAACAAATTAATCCTAAGGTAGCTTTAGTCGCTACGACTTAAGACAAGATTAAGAACGGCCAGAGCGGTAGAGCTCGAAGCCAGAGATCAGCCACATCACCAACGAGATGTGTCTGAAATAAAGATAAAAAAATAGGTGAAGAATAACTAACGAAAATTCGAGGTCCTAAAGTAAAATGTGTTGAAGAACACTGAATTAAAGGAAGAAATAAAAATAATAAGGTGAAAATGATGGTGATATTTATACATATATACAAATTAACAGTTAATAGAAGTTAAGAAAATTTAATATTTAATGTCTTTAATGTGCCACTTGCCTCTAACTCCGTTAGGGTCTTCTAGAATGTATACTAATGGTGAAAGTTTGGTTATTATTTTACACTTAATGAATTTAGGGGCAAGTTTAGCATTAAAATATGCGCCAGCATTGCTTAAAACATGGTTTTTACGCCAAACATTATCTACCACATTAAATTCTTTAAAAGACCGGCAAAGATCATAGCGAGCGCTATTTTTAGCGTGAGCTATGTGAAGTTAATAAGTGCATGTCTATCTTGCGGCAGTGGAACTTCTTTCCAAATAAAGTCGTCGTTTAGACGATCGGGAGAATGGATGCAGCGGTAAAGTTTGTTATCCCTGATAGTGTAGTTGGGATATGCGTCTGGGTTGGTGGAGCATCCGAGAAAAATCTTGTTGTAGTGCTCAAGTTCACGATCAGGTGGTTCTTCAATCGTAATAGGATGTACGCCTTGAGGTGAAGTTTCTCGTGTATCAGGACGTTCTTTATTCTTATGTCTTGATAATAAATCAGGAACAACGTTATCCTTTCCTTTTTTATGTTTCAGGACAAAACTAAAACATGATAAGCGTAGAGTCCAGCGAGCAAGTCTTCCAGATGGATTCGATAAGTTCTGAAACCATTTAAGTGCAGCGTGGTCAGTATATATTGTAAATTCCTTACCATTGTCTAGGTAACATCTCCAATGTTCTAGCGCAGTTATTACAGCTAATGTTTCTCTTTCAGTAGTTGAATAGCTTTGTTGATTTTTGTTTAGTGCTTTACTCATGTAAGCAATCACGACTTCTTTGTCATCTTGATGTTGAGTAAGCATTGCTCCTATGCCATAATTTGATGCATCACAATGTACAGAGAAGGGTAGTTCGAAGTCAGGGCAAGCAAGGACAGGAGCAGTTACCAAAGCTTCTTTAAGTTTCTGGAAAGCAGCTGCAGCCATGGAATTCCATAAAAATTTAGGAGCGTTCTTCCCGGAACAGGTTAGTTGGTTGAGTGGAGAGGCAATAGTGCTGAAGTTTGGAATGAATCTTCTAAACCAGCTGCAGGTGCCTATGAATCTTCGAACTTCTTTTCTGCGAGTAGGTACAGGATATTCTAGAATAGCCTTTATTTTATCTGGATCAGCACGTAGACCATACTCGTCCACTAGAAAACAAAGGTATTTCAGTTCTTTCCTGAAGAATTGACTCTTTTCAAAGTTAATAGTCAGATTAGCATATGAAAGTTTTTCAAGAACTTTCATGAGAAGCGATATGTGCTCATCAAAAGTCTCGCTAATAATAACGATGTCATCCAGATAGCAAAATACCTTGTTCTCAAATTCAGGAGTAAATAGCGTATCCATTAATCTTTGTTGAGTTGCAAATGAGTTAGCGAGACCAAAAGGCATTACTTTGAATCTGAACATACCTCTTCCAGGAACATAAAATGCTGTCTTATCTCTATCAGCAGGATTCAAGGGAATCTCCCAAAATGCTTTCGCAATGTCGATGCTTGATAAGTGTTTGGCATTTCTCAGGTTGTCCAAAATTTCGCTTATTAGAGACAGACTATAAGCATCACGACGTGTAACTGAGTTAAGCTTCCTGCTATCTACGCAGAAACGCCATTCCCCATTCTTATTTGGAGTGATGAGGACTGGGGATAACCAAGGACTTTCGCATTGTTTAATGACGTTCCATCCCAGCATCTTGTCAACTTCATTAATTAAAGCCTTTTGTTTTTCAGGAGACAGTCTGTAACATCTTTGTTTGATCGGAAGAGAATCACCAGTGTCAATCTTGTGGGTGATTAAGTGTGTGTTTCCCAGAACACCTTTTTCTTCAAAAGAGATTGTCTTGAAGCGTTGGATGATGTCATTAGCGATGTTCTTTTGATAAGGAGTTAAATGCTCATAAGGTAAAACTTTAATATCTTTAGTGTCGATAGCAAAGCATTTAGGATCTGTAAAGTTAAGAGAAGCTAAAACACTAGGTAGAAGATTAAATTTTCTCCAAAAGTCAATACCTAGTATTAGAGAAGGAAATATTTCAGGGAAAACATAAGCTTTAATCAAGTGAGTTTCTTTATTGAAATGGACAGGTAAGTCAAAATAACCCAAGGAATTAATTTTTTGATTATTAGCAGTAGCGACAGTAATAAGATCTGACTTGAAAAGTTTGCAGCCCAGTTTAAGAATTTCCAAATGAGAATTATTACCCAGAATAGTTACTGAGCTGCCAGAATCTAGTAAACCAGATAAAGTTAAGTCATAAATTTTGACATTAACGAATGGACGATTAAGATCTTGTTCTTTGGAGTAGAGTGTAGAAGAGATTTTGTAACAAGCAAAGAAGTTTTGAATTGTTTTGATCCAATTAGTCCACTCGTCCTTATCAAAGTTTGAGTTACTCTTCAAGTCAGCAGTTAGTTTTTTGTACTAGTATTAGGTTTGGAAGAACAAGTAGGGCAATCTGCAGTTTTAAAACCCTTAAGACCACATTTGAAACAAATCACGAATCGTGGTTGAGTGCAACTGTTCAAAGTATGTCCTAGTATACGACAGCGAACGCAAAAAGAACTTTCTTGGGGAGCTGCAGTTTGAGAGAGACTATTAACTTGTCTAGAAGGGTATTTGTAGGTTGGAGTGAATTTATTCATGAAGGGAGGAGAAGGTCGTGAGTTATTAGAAGAGTTTGGAGAGTCAACTGAACTTGAAGTGGAATGCTTGTAGTTGAATTCAGAAGCATGAGGACTTTGTTGCAAATTTGGTTCTTTAAATTGTTTGTCTCTGTCTAGGAACTTTTCGTAGTTTTGGCAAGTGGCCAGAAGGGAATCGATAGAGTCAATGTCCTTTAGAGCTGCGAAGACTGAATAACATGAGCGAATATTTCTCAAAATAATCTCCAATTGTTCTGTTTCAGAAAGTCTTTTTGAAAGGCGAGCGAACATTCCAGACATGATGGAAATATAGATGACAATAGGTTCATCACGACCTTGAGTACGATTCCTAATCGCTTCTAGAAGTTTATGATCATAATCAAAACCACCAAAGTCTTTGATTAGTAAAGAAGAAAGTTCGTTCCAAGTTAAGTTTGGATTCTGATTATATTTAAACCTGAACCAATGAAGAGCATTGTCGGTGAAAATTTCGAACGCCTGAGAAATCAACAAGTCCCTGGACAAGCCACGAGCTAAGCTATATTCTTCAAGTTTTTGAAGAAAGGATCTTGGACAGCTTTTACCATTGAAGGTGTGTCTTTTCAGATCCTTGAAGACATTAGTTGGAGGGAAAGATTGAGGTGGTGGTGGAGGATACGGGGTATGGGTCTGGACAGAAGTTTGAGAAACAAGAGGGGGTTCCATGACAGTCGGGTCAGCAGGAAGGTCCAGTGATGGAGAGTCATTTGCAGTTGAAGGTGGAGTCAAGGATTCGAATTGTTTAGAAATAGCATCAAATTTTATCTTCAAAGTATCGAAACTAGCTTTAGAGTCTGGATATAAGTCCGTATCTATTCGCTCCAATCTGTAAAAAACATGATTAATAAAAGTTTCTATTAATCGTAAATATTTGGTTTCACCTTGTAAAATTTTTTCAATTTTACAATCCAGGTAAGTCAGAGTAGAACCAATTTGAGACAAGTCATCCTCAATCGGATCTGAAGAAGTCAGAATATCTTCAGGGTGAGATTTCGCAACTAAACGCAAAACCTGTTTTATAAGAAGCAAAACAGTATTAGCTGGTTCCTCACATCTAATCTTTACTTCGTATTCGAGCTCGGCCTTGTTAAGGAATTCGTACTTAATAACCCTTTCCATTGTTATAGTTAAGTGTAGAGTCAAGTGTTATAGAAGTGAAGTGAAGTGAAGTGAAGTAATGTAAGTTAAATGTAGGCCTAAATATAATCCAGATGAGTTGAAAAACTAGATGAAGTATTGTTTTAGAATTTGGAAAATATGAAAAGGATGAATAGATAAAGATTTAAGAGCGAAAGAGAAAGCAAATCAAAGGGAAAGAAACAAGGCGCAGAAAAGGTGAAGAGTGGAGAAGAACTTTTACGTTGGGCGCCAAAATGTCGTGAAAAGATATTAACCTAACCAGAACCTAACAGAAAACAACCAGGATAAAATTAAGAAATGATAGTTTATTAGGATTATATACAATGAATTAATTTAAAAAAAAGAAAGGAAGATGAGGATGAATGAGGTGGGACAGGTTTTATAAAATACAGATGTCTAGATAATAAAAAAAAAGGAAGGGGAGGACACGGAGAGTAGGAGACCGATGAAGCCGTAGGCATCTGGTGGACCGGTCAGTGAAGGCACTGGTGGGCGATGTAGGAGTTGCTGTCGGAGAGTGTGGCTGGGGGCCTATCGATCATCAGACCCCGACGAGCAGCAGGAGTAGGGGCCCTGGTAACGTGTCGGCCTGAAGTCACTTGATGAGCAGGTGTAGCCGAGGACGGGCAGGTGAAGTGGAGACTTCAACGAAGCGCTGATCAGGGTGCAGGTGTAGCCAAGAACGGGCAGGTGAAGTGAAGACTCAACGAAGCGCTGACCAGGGTTGAGACTCGCCGAGTCAGAAAGCGTTGCAGTAGCGGCTCGCAGGATCCCGGGGCAGTGCGACCCCGGGATAAGGCCTTTAGGTGATTCTTCTTATTCGAGAACTGAAGTGAGACTCCAGAATTTCAGAAATGTTCCGCTCTTATACCCTTTTTGGAGAGTTCTAAAAATGTTTTAAATTAAAAGCAATTTTTGTGAGTAGCCAAGAGAGAAAAAGTATTTTTGTAAAATTATTGAAGCAAACATATCAGTCCGCTAACGAGTTTGAATGGACATTGCCATGACAACCAGATAAACAACAACATCACAAATGTCAGATTTTGGTTTCAGGCTCGTAATAGAAAAATGAACAAGTTCACATAGCCAAAATTACATAAAAGCGAAAAATAAAAGGGTAGCGCACCAGCGCGCACGAAGCCCGAGATTGCAGAGTTTCGGAGAAAGCCAAATACAAGATCACCAAAGGTAAACCCCTTCGCTATCGATTTAGAAGTGCTGATAGTGTGAAAATATGAAGCGAAAATGATTTGTTAATGTGTTCTTATGGTTTAAAACGTTACAGGGTCCTATGAAAATAAAGGTGAACAAAATATACGGCTATGCAGCTCAGCAAGTATCCAGCTGAACATCCTGGAAAATGACATGTAAGTAGCATAACACTACAAACTACCACCCAGAACTAGCACCCAGCAGCAGCCACCGCAGCCGATTGTATTGAATATAATTTATATTGAACAGGCCTCTCACTTGAGTGTCTCCAACTAAATGACAGTAAATATTTTCCTTCCATGAGAGTCACTAGCACTTGACTAGTTTTTTCATACGTATTTCAAATTGAAACAATATCTGTATACATAAAACAATATTTTTAATTTCAGATGATACTATAGCGCTGGAAGTTATTGACGAGCCGCCTCAGCACCAAGAGAAAAAATTGAAGAAAGCAGGGTTGTGAAACGGTGCAGTTGAAACTTCGAGGATCCCAAGACCATCTACAAAAGAAATAAGAATTCATGAGCATTCCGATCTGCTTCATAATCGACATAATTGCCTGAAATTTGTAAGTGAGAACTTGAAACATATGGTTTTGCTAGCATTTAACAATAAATTATTAACTGTGAACTAATTCAAGGTTAAAACAATACTATATTAACATCATCAAAATCTTCTTTTTGTCTTTCAATTTTGAAGACCAGTGAAGTGTCATCAGCAAACAACACTATGCCAGTCAATTTCTTCACCATGGACGGCAGATCGTTAATATATACCAGGAATAAGAAAGGACCTAATATGGAACCTTGTGGAACGCCAATTTTTACTCCCGATCCATCAGATTTAACACCGTTGTCTTATGCCTTGTTCAGGCTTCTCAGCACCTAATGACCTCGTAGGGGCCCATCAGCTACGAGGTAGCGTAACGATCAGTTGCCAAGAAGAAGTGTGAACGTCGGCGATTCACCGAGCTGAAGTAATTGGGGTCGATCTAACCTGGTCTGTGCTTCGGTCCCGTCAACCTCCTGTCTCTCTGCAAGGCCCGGGTGCACCCTAGGCTCTTCTTGGTAGACAGGTTCTTCAGCCAACCTCCTATGACTGGCGGGCCAGCTTCAATGAGCACAGTGTTCCAACACAGGTTATGTTACGTTGTAAAACCCAATCGGCCACGAAAATGCGAACTTTATCTGGTTCGGGAAACCACAACACACTCAGCTATATTGACAATCCTGAGGGAGACCCGAATACATTCCAGATGGCCTGCGATTTAATTTCAATACCCTAACCAAAACGCGTTTACATTGCGAGGGCTTTCGTCTGTCAGTCGTCAAAACTGCCAGGTTGGCAGCTAACGTCAAATTCAAAATGGCCGTTCCGAAACCATCGATCGAATATCGATTTGGAATCGAACAATCACCCGCCTGGACAGGCACCCACCTGTCCCCTAATCTACGGGCAGCCGAGACAACGTTGCTACCGCTCGTTTTAGAACCGAGCCTCCTACTAGAACCTCTGCAGACCGGGGGGTCCCGTCCTTGCCAGGGAACAAGTTAACAATGCGCCCCCTGCGCCAACGTAGTGGCGGTAGGTTAGCATCCTTAACCAGAACGAGGTCACCAACACTAGGGGGGCTAGTTTTGTCAGTCCACTTAAGGCGCTGTTGTAAGATATGCAGATACTCGAGCGACCAACGCTTCCAGAAATTCTGAGTAAACTGCTGCAACATCTGATACCTTGACAACCGATACAATTTCACTCCCTCGAAGGGGTGCTCGGGCAACGCGTTAAGTGGCTGTCCTATCAAGAAATGGCTTGGGGTCAGAGCCACCAGGTCATTTAGATCCGAGCTGAGCGGACACAACGGTAGCGAATTGAGAACGGCCTCGATCTTACAAAACAATGTCGCGAGCTCCTCAAAAGTCAGCGCGGTCTGACCTACTATACGCCCCAAGTGCGTCTTAGCTGACTTAACTACGGCCTCAAAAATCCCACCCCAGTGGGGGCAAATCGGTGGGCTGAAGGTCCACTGTATACCCCGACGGGAGAGGGCCGTTCCAATATCCACTTTATTTACATTCAAAAAGTTGACTATCTCTCGTAAGTATCGTTCCGCACCGATGTAGTTAGTGCCGTTATCAGAGCGGATCAAAGTTGGAAGTCCCCTTCGAGAAACAAACCTAACCAAACAAGCAATGAAAGCCTCTGTCGAGAGATCAGCAACGAGCTCGAGATGTACCGCCTTGGTGGATAAACAAACAAACACACATAGGTACGCCTTGTATTGCTTAGCGGTGCGCAATCGTGAACTCTTCACCATAAACGGTCCTGCAAAATCCGTACCAACACCTGAAAACGGTCTGACCTCATTCACACGATCAGGGGGCAAGACCCCCATGAGAGGTTGCATCGTGGCAGCCTTAAGTCGATAACAAGGCATGCACCGAAACACGATGTTCCGTATGACACGGCGGGCAGATAAGATCCAAAACTCCCGCTGGCGCGTGGCCAACAACGCGTTACAGCCGGCATGCGCGTTTTTAATATGACGATCAGTCACCAGCAATTCAACTAACTGTCCCCCCTTGGGGAGCAGAAGTGGGTGACGAGCCGAATACGACAGATTCGCGTTGCGCAATCTTCCTCCTACCCGAAGTAACCCGGTCGAATCAACAAAGGGGTTGAGACGCGCGACGGCTCCCTTCAATTTCGAACGTCCACTTCGTATAATCTCCAATTCTGCCCCAAACTTCGAGGACTGTACCAACCGGACCAAATTCAATAGCGACTCGTTTCGCTCTGCCGGAGTCAGAATAGGGTTCAACGTTCGCTGATCGCGAGGAGTACGACAATTTCGAGCGAATCTCCTAATACAAGTGGACACGTTTATCAACTTGTCAAGTGAGCTATACCGGTCCAGCAGAAACCCGGCGTCAGGGTCCTCAGCCTTCTGGGTAACATGCACGGCCGCTCTGGGGCCATGATCCGAAGATACTACTACATGGCTGTGGGGCCAGTCCGATTCTCTCTTGGCAAGCCAGGGTGGTCCCCACCACAAATGGTGTCTAACGAGTTCAGGAGCCCGACATCCCCTGGATGCACAATCAGACGGGTTCAATTCTCCTGGTACATGTCTCCAGGTCAGTGGGACCTCAGACGACACAATCTGGGAGACACGGTTCGCAACAAAAACCTCTAAGTTATGGACCGAAGCCTTCAGCCAGCACAAAACAATCTGGCTGTCCGTCCACGCGTACACCGTATCCTCCAAAACCACTGACCCACGCAACACTGTTAGAGTGTGATTCAAAAGTTTGGTCAAAAGAGCAGCCCCGGACAGTTCCAGTTTTGGAATCGTCATCCTTGTCCGAATAGGCGCTACCTTGCTTTTTGCCAAAACCAAACGCACGTTGACCTCCCCGGTGGAGGTGACGGTTCGCAAATAAACCGCTGCCGCAAACCCTCGTTCAGAGGCATCACAAAACCCGTGAAGGGTTGCCCTGTAATCCCCAGCAGGGACCAATTTCCTCGGCAGCGATACATTATTTATGTCCGATAGCGATGTGAACATTCGCGTCCAATCAGTCAACAAATCACCTGAGAGGTGGGTGTCCCAGGTCAACTGAGCCGCCCATAGCCTTTGCATAAAACATTTGAGAGCAAAGGTGACTGGAGAAATCCATCCATTCGGGTCGAACGTTCTCGCAATCGTTGACAGTACTGACCGCTTCGTCCAGGCCTTCGGTGTTTCTAAAACCACCCGATAGGTAAACTCATCATGGACGGGCCGGTACTGAATTCCAAGTACTGACAACATGTTAGGGTTGTCAGGATTCTCAAAAACGTGCGGGTCTTGTTGAAACTCATCTGGGAGACCAGCCATCAACTCAGGGGAGTTGGACATCCACTTACGTAGTTCATAGCCGCCTCGTTCCAGCAATTGAATGAGCTCGTCACGTCGGACCAGAGCTTCCTCTACACTGGCTGCCCCTGTGCAGACGTCATCGACGTACAAATCTTGCTCCAGGATAGCGGCGGCTCTAGGATAGCTCACACGGTCACGCGACGCCAACTCCCGCAGGGTACGCATCGCCAAATACGGGCTAGACCGTAACCCATACGTGTTCGTGTTTAACTCATAGACCTTGACTGGCTCGGCCGTGGACTCACGCCAAAGTATCAACTGATACCTTCTGTCAGCCGGATGAATTACCGTTTGCCTAAACATCATCCGAATGTCTGCGACAAATACAATCTGGTGCCTCCGAAAGCTCGTGAGAATATCCGAAATATCACGACTCAACTTGGGTCCCGAATGTAGACACTGATTCAGGGACATCCCGTTCGAGGTAGGTGCTGACCCATCAAAAACAACTCGAATCTTGCCGGTAGGGGTTCGTAGGACGGCATGGTGTGGAAGGAAACAATGATCCTCAGATCTCCAGTCCACACCCGATACCGACATGTGTCCTAACGACTCATACTCCCTCATGAAATCAACATATTTTTGTTTAAATACGGCGTCCCTTGTCATCCTACGCTCCATCGACATCAATCTCGTCTCAGCCATCTTCCTGGATTCTCCTAGTGGCGGTCGATCGGCCCTGAAAGGCAGTCGAGTTACAAAACGACCAGAACGAAGGCGACCAGTACTATTCTGGTAAAACAACTCGCACTCTTCTTCGTCTGCGTCGACTCGACGAACGGTGGGAGGTTCCTCTATCTCCCAGAAACTTTGGATAGCATCTGACAACGCTGAGCCAATAAGTATGCCATCTGACTCGGCAGGCCTAACCATTGGCAATGCCGGACCCATGATCACGTGACCAAACTTAGTATCCACAGCAATCAACCCGTCCGGCTGAAGAACTCGCCGATCCGACAACAGAAACCTACCCAGAACGTTTGCTCCCAGTAGCAGGTCGACCGGGGCTGGAGTGTCAAAATCGGGATCCGCCAACTTGAGTCCTGATGTCAGGAATCGAACGGCCGGATTCAACTTCACCAAGGGGTGTCTGCCCATGACATGCGTCATTACTAAAGCTTGCTCGGATGTTTTTGTCAAAATGTCATAACGTGGAGAGAACGTGATCACCGATTGACCAACTACATTCGTAACCGTAACATTCCCCACGCCCCGTATTGATTTATTATGCCTATTTACCTTGAGGCCCAACCATTTTGCTAAATCATTCGATACAATGCAGCCCTGAGCTCCAGAATCTAATAGGGCGCGAACGTATGTTGGGTTGCCCGCCAAATCCCAAACAAGCACAGAGGCGATCGGTAACACCACCGTCTCCGGTTGGGGGGCAACCAATGGTTGGGCCGCAAATTCCTAGCGAGGACCCCCGGGGCCCCACTGTGCCTGTAACCGATCAGGTATGCAGCTATACGCCAGAGGGTCCCATTGTACAAATGGCCCACGCGCCGGTTCCATTCCCAACCTACGATTCCCCGTAAAGGGGGGTGGGCGTGAATTCAACCGTGGCCGCTCCATGAGCGGGGGGGACATCACATGTGACCGACGAGGACGAGGCGACGAGCGGGGCGACAACTGAGGCGGTGTCCGAACCGCACCCGCATAGCTCGAAGGTGTCCCATGCCACCCGACCGTTACGGCCTGCTCAACACACCCAATGTCCCGCTGGGTCGGATGCTGAGTCGCAACCGAAAACTCAGGGCCCCCCATGTAATGGTCCTGAGTGCGGCCCTGCACCCTGGTACTGCCCTGTGCACGTGGGGACGTTGGCCCCTGAGTTGCGCTCCGAGTCGCAAACGAATTCTCAGGGCCCCATGCCGTGTCACCCTGGGTACGGCCCTGTGGACGTGGGGACGTTGGCCCCTGAGTTGCGCTCCGAGTCGCAAACGAATTCTCAGGGCCCCATGCCGTGTCACTCTGGGGACGGCCCTGTGGACGTGGGGACGTTGGCCCCTGAGTTGCGCTCCGAGTCGCAAACGAATTCTCAGGGCCCCATGCCGTGTCACCCTGGATACGGCCCTGTGGAGGCTGTTGGCCGGACCGGTTCATGCACAACAGATTGTTGTGGGCCCCACCACAATATCCGCACATGCCATGTGTGGCCCGAGGCACAGGAAACACCAGCTCCGCTGCTTGGCCATCCGGCGCCGTCCCTGAACCCTAAGTTCCCCGAACTTATTGCAATTGGTCACAGCATGGCCAATCTGCCTACAACATGGGCAGGTCTCACCATGTGGGGTCAATTCACTCACAGTCCCATACGACTGCCGGTTGGTGCGGTCCTTCCTCGTCGGAGGGCCCCTACTCACAGCGCTCCCGGCAGCTCTCTGTGGCTCCGAAGGATGGGTGACCGTCAACCCCAAATTCTCTGCCCGTCGAGCCTCCTCTTCCAAGAATCCGACCAAGTCGGAGAAGGCGGGCAGGTCCTCGGCCGACCTCCCGTGAGACTGTTCGAAACGAGTCTGCACGTCAGCGGGTAGGCGGGAAAGTACAATGTACAACAGTAGGTACGACCATTCACCAACCGGAAGTCCAAGATTCTCTAGAGCCTTGGTGACGGACAACAATGGGTTCAAAACCTCCGTCTGTATGGCCCCGACCTTGTTCACAACCGGGATACTAAACAAACGGTTCAGTTGGGCATCGGCCAACCTCCGTTTGTTATGGTAACGTCTGACCAACAATTGTCTGGCCGTTTCATAGTTGCCCTCCGTAACTGTCAAATGAGCGACCAGCTCCCTAGGCTCACCCCTCAATGCTGCCACCAGCTGAGCCATCTTGACAGACTTGGTAATGTCCGATCGCATGTGCACCAAACTGTCGAACAGATTGATGAAGCTCATCCATTCACCGGACACGCCGTCAAAGGTAGGCATAGTTATGGCAGGTAACCTGGACCCCGAACCCTGAAGCGGCAGAGGTGCTTCAATGTCACCACCATGGCTGGACTCGCGCTGTCTACGTATGTCCGCAGCCTTCTGCGTGATAGCAGCTGCACTCTCCATACATTGGTCGACATCCCCTATCAACCGTGACAGCCTGTCAGGTGCGCAACCATCAACTGACTCCGCCTGCGCGGACAATTCGAGCACCCTATTGTAACGTTCCTTAACGTCCATAGACCGCTCCAATACCACATCATGCCTATGTAAACGATCTATCAGACCGTGTGCGGAGGAAAACCATCTGAGTTCCTTAGAAACACCCTTCTGGATTTCAGATAACGACATGATCGGAACGATACTTACTCACAATTTGCAGTAACTCAATTTTATTGGACCCTCCAGTCTACAACCCAAACGAGGGAACCCTAAACCACAACTTAAACAATGTTGTTTTCCTTAAACAATAGGAACCGAGTTTTATATCTATATAAATTCTGTAAATACAATTTAGTTTCCCTTTATCATTATAACACACACAGATAGTCAATATTAGTTCAAGTTATAAATTGCTATAAACTGAAAACAATGTAATAGCCTGCTATCAATAGATGTAACTACCTATGTTAACCAAAACATTCATTCAATAGCATTACTAGACCACTAATAGATTGACTAACTGGTAATTCAATTCAATATCTGTCTATCTACTACCAGCAATAGACCTATAGCTTACAATACTACCAATCTATGTGGATATAGGAACACAACCAAGTTACCTAATAACCGCCTATACCTACAGATTGATAGTCCCAAATCGTGCCTTCCTGGAGCCCTTGACGGCTGCAAATCTCAGGAAGCCACGCTCAGCTACCAAAATGTTCAGGCTTCTCAGCACCTAATGACCTCGTAGGGGCCCATCAGCTACGAGGTAGCGTAACGATCAGTTGCCAAGAAGTGTGAACGTCGGCGATTCACCGAGCTGAAGTAATTGGGGTCGATCTAACCTGGTCTGTGCTTCGGTCCCGTCAACCTCCTGTCTCTCTGCAAGGCCCGGGTGCACCCTAGGCTCTTCTTGGTAGACAGGTTCTTCAGCCAACCTCCTATGACTGGCGGGCCAGCTTCAATGAGCACAGTGTTCCAACACAGGTTATGTTACGTGGTAAAACCCAATCGGCCACGAAAATGCGAACTTTATCTGGTTCGGGAAACCACAACACACTCAGCTATATTGACAATCCTGAGGGAGACCCGAATACATTCCAGATGGCCTGCGATTTAATTTCAATACCCTAACCAAAACGCGTTTACATTGCGAGGGCTTTCGTCTGTCAGTCGTCAAAACTGCCAGGTTGGCAGCTAACGTCAAATTCAAAATGGCCGTTCCGAAACCATCGATCGAATATCGATTTGGAATCAAACATGCCTGTTGTTTTCTATTGCTTAGGTATGATTTAATTTCATTACTGCAATTGAGTTTAAAATCGATAGCAGTATATGTGACTTTGGCGAAATAGCAAGCAGCCAAAAACATCGAATTATAACTCGATGCCTGTTGGCTGTTTGCGATTACGCCTATGTCCGCGGCATTCAAAATTTAAAAGCTACTTTGTCTCATTGAGAAAAATGCAACTTTTCACACTGTGTTGTAATTCATTCAATACTCGCAGCAAAACCCTCTTGTTTGAGCTACTGAGGTAAAATAGTAGATTTCCTACGAGTTCACAAAGGCTATTTATGAACCGAGAAGTTTACGGCACGAGCCGTAGGTCGTAGCGAGGTTCGTAAAAAGCCTTTTCGAACGAGTTAGGAATATAATTTTTCCGTCTGAGAACATAAAATCAAGCGGCGAAGATGCTATTTTTAGCTCAGAAGTCGGAAAACAATATTTATCGCTTGAGATCGAAGTGGCTTTTTCGACAAATTTTTCACCTACCAGGCGAGAGTTCCCGGGTTCGATCCTGCTGGGGATAAAGAAAAAAATTAATCCCCAGGTCTTTGATGTTCCCACGACACAGGGTATCCTAGTGTGGGGCCAGAACTAATGTATGTGTCTGATGTCTGATTATTTAGAACGAACTGAATTTAATAACCATAGTAACATTGTAACCATTATAACAAAGTTTTTTGTTTAAGAGTACTGCCAGAGGCAACTCTCTATTAGATCACGTGACCTTTGACAGTATCGAGTACTATTAAGGTGCACTCAGACCCAGAAATTGAGCATAGGGCTACCCTCCTTGTTGAAAAGTGTACTGAGATCCTGTTGAAACTTCTGATTAATCTGGCTCGAATGGAAACAATTATTTTTCACAACATTGCTTAGAAATCGTCTATCCTCGCTTGAGCGGATATGGTGGAGGCGCTGCATTAATGCGGCAAATCCAACAACATCCTTAGTGCATTGTTATATTAGATGACCAGGGCGTTGTAGCTCTTCTGCGTGTATTTGACCCATAGGGTGTTGGTGCAAAAGGTCTGGAAAAAAGCTCTCAATAGAGTCAGTTTCACAGACCCTGTACACTTAGCAAGCCTACGGGCCAGTGTCTTGCATCGGACCGCCATTGTCCTGCGCTCCCTTTCAAGTCCAAGGTTTGGTCAAGGTCAAGGTCCATCAGTTTGGTCTAGGTGTTGATAGATCAGTCAGGGTATCTTAAATATGGTTACACACTTTTACTAGCGGTTCCGACCGCGTGATATTCGGTTTGGAACGTGCCAGAAAAGGGAGTACTTAATTATTTACGTAGATAGTAAGAATATTTCTGGCTCTCCATACATTATCTTTACCGTAGGAGCAATGGCGTTCTTTTCAAGGCTGCAACGTGAAGGGTTCCGTACCATAGAACGAGAAATACAACTTGAATTAAAAATCACAATACAAAACCGATACAACAATATGTCCGTTCTTCGTTCGTAAATTTACGTTGATATTTGAATGGTGATGATTTGGTAATTCTGGAAAACATCTGGTGCAGTTCATTATTTATTGTTTAAGTGGCAACAGAAATAGGTACAGATTCAGTGAACCTTTCAGCTAACTATTTCGGTTCATCAGATAGAGCCTGCTGATGGATGGACAGGCTTAGTTATACCCTTATTTTTTAAATATTTGTTTACGTTCTGACTGACGGAAAATCTAGTGACATTTGAAAGTTTTTCAAGCCAACTTCCCACCATTTTGTTCTTTTGTAGCTGACAAAACTTGCCCCAAGATTTCTCTTACTTTTTAGGGTTCTGTGCCCGAATGGTGCCCAACGCGACCCTATTACTAAGCCTCCGCTGTCCATCTGTCTGTCTGTCCGTCCGTCCGTCCGTCACCGGGCTCTATCGGATCAACCGAAATAGGTAGAGAGCTGAATTTTTTACAGAATGTGCATTTCTGTTGCCGCATTACCAACAAATAACGCAAACTACACGCAATTTAAAACATTAAAGGGGGTCCCCATACAAGCGAATGTTTTTTTTTAATCCCTTCCCTTGCGAAATACCTCATAACATCTTGATTCAATATCACCATAAACTTCACTGCTCTTTGATTTTTGAGATGGCTCAGTCGGTTTCGTATCGGTTTCGCAATCTTGAAGGTCCGGGTTCGATTTCCAGAGAACACATATATTTTTTATTTTTGTTTTGGTTTTATTATTTAGGATTTAGTATTTTTTTCTTGTACGATGGTACGGAACCCTTCGCGTGCAAGTCCGATTTTTGTTGTTATTTATACTCAGCTGCACCCATATCTACAAGATAACATGAAAATAGTAATGCACTACCTTTTACAATTAATCCTTCAGCATCGAACCTTTAACGACTGGCGTATAGGTGAAAATACTTAAAAATAGGTGTAGAATATCTTTATTAAATGTGGAAAAGAACAGTAAATACGTCAATGCCTACCTTTCCCGCGAGCTACCGTAGGATCTGTGAAAGATTTAGATGCATAACGTATACGAAAGTCAGATTGATTTTCTGACTTTTGAAGTGGATTAAATGTAGATATATTTAATCCGCATACAACTTACGAAAGTAAAAGGCTTGGTGTGTGTGATAATTGTAACTATTTTTTAAGTAGACTTTCAGTTTTATCTTAACAGATATTTTGTAACCACTTAGTTAAGTTAGTTTTACATGTGTTCTTATTTAGGAGATAAATGTTAAGGGTGCTATTTTTTCTATAGAGACGAGGGTCCAAAACTTTTCAGTAAAGGCTAAGCTGTGTTTTTTCATTGACAATGTATGCTCTGTAATTAGGGCGTGTGGAGGGTACTGTGGGCGATGAGTTTAGAGTGTATTATGTTTTGAATAAAGAGTTGACGAACAGTGGGGACACTACATGATTAAAACAGAGAATAGGTAGAGGAAATATTAGGCCTAAAAGTACATGCTTTGAGTATATGGGCTCTCTCGAGACCCAACATAACCAGTTTGCCGGCACCACCCCAATACGAAAATAAATGACTGACAGAGGACCAGGTAAACCTGTTTAGGGCCGCAATATGCCTGAGTTTTTTAAAACCGTAAATGAGTATAATGTGTTTTTCTAGACTGCTCGTATTTCCTCTGAATACTGAAATAAAAACTAAATCGTATTGTTCTCAACAGAATCGACATTTTATTAAACACGTGCTTTACACATTACAATAGTTTACCTTTATAGCAAGTACACTTAACGGTAAATTATTATATGACTTACCTGAAAAGAAAAACAACAATTAAAGCAATTTTTCTCAAAACACTCTAATGCCCGGTTCCTATATTTCAAAAACGATCCGTTTTAGTTACGAATGGTAGTTAATTCTACGAGGCGTAAGCTAAAACCGTTCCTATAACAAACGTCTCGTTATGCAACCAACCGACGGCTGGCTACTAACGGATGGGAGGGTTACCGGCAACGGAGCGTAAGCGTATTGCATGGAGATGTCACTTGGTTGCGTTCCTATAAATATTTTAATCGTCAGTAGACTTTCCAGATAACTATTCGTAATGTCACTTGGTTACCCCTCAATTTCGGTCGGTTAAATTTTATATTTCACTGTTTTCGCTGTAATTTTGAATTTAAAATGACCAGTTCATCAGATAGTGACAGAGAAGTGTTCGAAATTATATCGAACTCCAGCGAGACTGACTCAGCAGAAGATAATAGGCAAAACATGCAGCCCAGGACAGAACAAATGGGAGATCACTGAACAAGCCCCGTACCAACAACCATGACGGTCACGATCCTCAGCCATGAGGGAGCGACTAGAACGAAAGAACCGACAGAAATATCCCTGAGTCTTAGCCCTGAATGAAGATTTAGGTACCGAGGCAAAAACGTTGCATGCCTACTAGGCGGCAGACAAATTTGTAGATAAATCAAATGTAAAGATGATAGGTACTCACCGGCGTAATATACATTTCAAACCTGGTCGTTACACTTTGTATTTTTTGAAGAATTTGTCGACTAGAAGAAGACTCAAACTTTTTGCAGGATATATGTATACTTATTTCAATTGATGGATGTCAATGTCGAGTCAAAAGTCTTTTTCGCGCGATGAACGTTCCGTCCTTGTTATGTATTCTATGCATTCTATTAAGTTTGATAAGGAAAAAAATATGTCACGAAGATGCCTGCGTTCGTGTAGCTCTAATAAACATCATAAGTTTAGAGAACTCTAAGATCAATTCGTATGTAAATCTAATTTGTATCGGCTTGAACTTTATCTTATTACAAATTTCAATCCTGCATATAACGAAACGCACATCTCTGAGTGAAGAGGGCGCGTCGGTATTTCAATGACATCTATGACCAACGGACGTCCGTAGGTAAAAGGTACAGGAAATAAATTGTGGAACGGTATTAATGACTCGTAGTTGGTTAGGGAAAAACGGACAGTTACTTTTACGGATGACGATCCGTTAAATAAAGGAACCGGGCATAAATGAAATCGTTTCTTTTCACACCATAGTGGCGGCATCTTGGACAACCTTCAATTCCAAAATCAAAGTATTTACATATAGTTAGTAAATGCCATTTTTTCCCTCTTCTCTACATTGGACCACTGTGGGAGAAGGTTCCATACTATAGATCCCTCATCCATTACCATAGTCAGTCAGCTCAAAGCACTCGTACGAATAGCCCGCGTTGACCCTCTCAGGGTTCTTTCAGGCAAACTTTCAGGGGTTCCCAACATTGATTAAACTCAACTAAGTTTCTCGTAATCTGTTATAATGAATTGTGCGTTGTGTGACGAAATCTATTGTTTAGCTATTTGTTTATCGTTGAAATCTGTGTCTTTCCTGATCTTATCGGAAAAGATCTTTAATTGCAGGTATTGAGTTTTATGCTTAGTTTTTGATTTGTCAATATACGATTAATAACTGCTCATTCGAATTATAATCAATATTGTTGAAGATTTTTCATATTTGAATTTATTTCTATAAATAAGTTCAAATTCTATCCACTTCCGGTTTCAATGAGCGAAGAGTTTTGTTAACTGGAGTACATTGTTCAATACATACATACTACATACACATAAAACTATTTTTCAATGTTTCGATGTACGACCTTGAATGTAGTCCTACCTAGTATTTAATATTACATTATTAAAAAATTAAAAAGGTGTACACGTACAAAAGACTGTCGTTTTACTTTTTTCCGTGTACAATGGTATGGTACCTTTCGTGTGCGGGTATGACTTCCTTCTCACACTTGACCGGTTTTATAAATATTAAACGTGTTTCCTAAGAATAGTATTTCGCTCATAGAATAAAATATTAAATTAAAATGTAAACAGGGTAAAAGCGGGGGACAGTGGTCACACTTAAACCTGTCAAGGATTGAGTGGCCACCTAAGTAATGTTAAGAACACTTATAATTTGTTATGAACAAATAAATAAAAAAAAAAGAGGAAAAAACATTAAATTTCCTTCATTAAAAAAAAAAAACTAAACAAAGTCAGTTTTTTAACTATTTGTCTTACGCAATCATTATTTGCCCATTTTGTGGGAAAAACATTAGCAGGATTTGTATCTGAGTAGTGGGAACACCAAAGTAACTTAATAGATTTACCGGAGGAATCTCATGGCAAATGGGAAATTAAAAAATAATAAGAAATTCGATTAAACGATCCTGATAAGTACTGTTTAATATTTCTCAATGAATTTTCTTAATAAACATGAAGTTTATTTGGGAGGTGTATGAAAAATGTTGTTATAAAACGGGTTCTTAACATAGGAAAATATGTCATGAAAAATAAATAAATCGTAAGTATATTACTTTATGTACAAATCTAAATATATAAAACAAAGTCGGGTTAGTTACACCACTTATAACTCAAGAACGTCTGGACTGATTTTAATGATCTCTTTTTCGTTGGATTCGTCTCTGCCCCGAATAGCTGAATAACTATTAAAATATCGGAAAATTCACATAAAATATGCAGAAAAATATTTAATAAATAAATTAGGTTTGGAACTCCGCCATCTTCCGCAATTGACAAGTCACTCATCAAATGATCAAAGGAGGTACGAAGGTCGCGGGGTCAGATAGTTTATTATAAACCATTTAAATCATACTAGTAGCTTAACATCCCATTCAGAACGAGAAAAATATTCCAAGAACGACACTTGCATTTCTTGTTCTTCATCAGATGATGAAGATAAAGCGGTTTTATTATAAATCGCTCTTCCAGCATTTCAATTATTATCCCTTAGAAGCCGAGAGAGAGAAAGAGAGAAGCTCTCCCCTCCTCTTCATTGGTGACCACGACGTGATCCGACGTGATCCTGCGTGAACAGTAAATACGCCTGCCTTTCCCGCGAGCTACCGTAGGATCTGTGAAAGATTTAGATGCATAACAGTATACGAAAGTCAGATTGATTTTCTGACGTTTGAAGAAGATTCAATGTAGATATATTTAATCTGCATACAACTTACGAAAGTAAAAGGCGTGGTGTGTGTGATAATTGTAACTATGTTTTAAGTAGACTTTCAGTTTTATTTTAACAGATATTTTGTAACCACTTATTTAAGTTAGTTTTACATGTGTTCTTATTTAGTGGATAAATGTTAAAGGTGCTATTTTTTCTATAGAGACGAGGGTCCAAAACTTTTCAGTAAAGGCTAAGCTGTGTTTTTTCATTGACAATATATGCGTACTGTGGGCGATGAGTTTAGAGTGCTGATTTAGGATAATGTTTTGAATAAAGAGTTGACGAACAGTGGGGACACTGCATGATTAAAACAGAGGATAGGTAGAGGAAAGATAAGGCCTAAAAGTACATGCTTTGAGTATAGCTCTTTGGGCTCTCTCGAGACCCAACATAACCAATTTGCCGGCACCACCCCGATACGAAAATAAATGACTGACAGAGGACCAGGTAAACCTGTTTAGGTCCGCTACATGCCTGAGTTTTTTAAAACCGTCAATAAGTATAATGTGTTTTTCTAGACTGCTCGTATTTCCTCTGAATACTGAAATAAAAACTAAATCGTATTGTTCTGAACAGAATCGACATTTTATTTAACACGTGCTTTACACATTACAATGTTTTACCTTTATAGCAAGTACACTTAACGGTAAGTTATTATATGACTTACCTGAAAAGAAAAACAACAATTAAAGCAATTTTTCACAAAACACTCTAAATAAAATCGTTTCTTTTCACACCATAGTGGCATCTTGGACAACCTTCAATTCCAAAATCAAAGTATTTACATATAGTTAGTAAATGCCATTTTTTCCCTCTTCTCTACATTGGACCACTGTGGGAGAAGGTTCCATACTATAGATCCCTCATCCATTACCATAGTCAGTCAGCTCAAAGCACTCGTACGAATAGCCCGCGTTGACCCTTTCAGGGTTCTTTCAGGCAAACTTTCAGGGGTTCCCAACATTGATTAAACTCAACTAAGTTTCTCGTAATCTGTTATAATGAATTGTGCGTTGTGTGACGAAATCTATTGTTTAGCTATTTGTTGATCGTTGAAATCTGTGTCTTTCCTGATCTTATCGGAAAAGATCTTTAATTGCAGGTATTGAGTTTTATGCTTAGTTTTTTGATTTGTCAATATACGATTAATAATTGCTCATTCGAATTATAATCAATATTATTAAAGATTTTTCATATTTGGCGCAGGGACCGGGACTACAGTGTAACTAATCAGAAGTAATAGAGGTGGTGTTTTGATTGCCACACGGAGGATCTTACAATCACGCCGCAGCCCGCCTTTCTTTCTAGCGCCGAAGATCTTTGGCTAACTTTGACCCTTAGTATTAAACCCAATTCATCGACTAGCATTCATATATGTATTGTTTATTTATGCGGCCAAAAACTGGGATTCAATTATTCTCAGCAAGCTCAGCACTTTTTTGATAGTTTGGAATCGTTGCTTATTGAATATCCAGACCATACATATTTGATTGTAGGTGATTTTAATTTGAGCAATATACGTTGGACTCCTAGTATTAATACAGATGGCGCTTTTGACCCTGGTAACTATGTCTCACATGATGAAACCCATTTAGTGGATTCCGTTAACCTTTTGAATCTAAATCAGTATAACGGAATTAAAAAGGCGTATGATAAAATCCTCGATCTAGTTCTCTCAACGGATTATCTCTCGGTATCCGATTGTAGTAATGATTCCCTTGTTCCAGTCGATCCCCACCATGGGGCGCTTTTTTGTATACTGCCTTTGAGTGACCATGATGTGCTAGATCGCCTACCTCTTAATAAGTTTTTGGTTTTCAAGGGTGACTACGATTCTATTAATAGTGAAGTGGCTAAAATTGACTGGGAGTTTAGTAATCTTAACCTAGAAGAGGGATCCAATTATTTTTATATTTTTTTCAATTATTTATGAAATAAATACATTTCACACAAAATTGTAACTACTAAAACCTACCCTCAGTGGTACTCCAAAGCCTTAATAAGGGTTATTAAAGAAAAACATAAATATTTTATTAAACCCAATATATATGAGATTTTATCAGACATACATACATTTAGTGAGATCGTTAGAAGAAACATGTTATAATAAATATATAAACTCGGTTGAGAATTCAATCTTAAAATGTCCTACATTTTTCTGGTCTTATGTTAACTCAAAATTTAAAAGTAACGTTATGCCTAGCAGCCTCAAATATGGTAATGAAACACTCAATTCAGGCGATTCTATCTGTAATGCTTTTTCATCGTACTTCCAGTCCAACTTTTTAAATCAATCTCAATCTTCTAGTAGGCATGACGTATCCGGTGACGATTGCTCTGATACAGTGTCTAACATTTCTTCTATCATTATAGATATTAAAGAGGTTATCGATTTGTCGAAGAAACTCGATCCCTCTAAATCGGCTGGACCAGATCATTTGCCAGCCATCTTTTTGATAAACTGTGCAGATACTCTTTCGGTGCCAATTTCAATATTATTTAGAAAATCTATTGTGTCTGGTACTGTCCCTAATATTTGGAAACAAGCTTTTATCACTCCTGTGCATAAAAAAGGTCCGAAGACTTAGGTCACTAATTATCGCTCTATATCTAAACTCTGCATCGTTTCCAAAGTGTTTGAAAGGATCATCTATAATCAATTATATGGAGCATTAAAACAGTCTTTCAGTGATACGCAGCACGGTTTTCTCAAGGGTTGCTCCACAGTTTCCAACCTCGTATTATTTAACAATGCCTTGACGGTTGCTATGGACGGTGGATTGCAGGTTGATGTCGCTTACAGCGCTTACAGTGAGGCATTCGATAGGATTCAGCACGACCTCCTGTTAAGTAAATTATCTAAAATTGGTATTAGGGGTGACCTACTGCGGTGGTTTGCTTCCTATATCGACAATCGCTCACAGGCTGTTGTTTTTAATAATTATATTAGCCACAGGGGTCCTTGTTGGGTCCGTTACTTTTTATGGTATTTATGAACGACATTGACCTGTGTTTTAACTTTGCTAGGTTGTTATCCTTCGCTGACGACATGAAGATTTGTGCCAACATAAGCTCAAATGCCGATGCTGAAGCTATGCAAGCAGATATGTTCCGTTTAGAACACTACTGCGATGTCAATCAGCTTGACTTAAATCCTTCCAAATGCAGTATTGTCTCCTTCTCTCGTAAAAAGAGTCCACTTTTCCTTAATTATATTGTGAAGGGTGGGACATAAAAAAGGGATGCAGTCGTTAAATATTTGGGAGTCATCCATGATGCTAAACTGAAATTTAATGCCCATGTTGATAGTATTTTAACTAGAGCCTCGAGGGTTTTGGGTTTTGTGATGCGTTCCTCAAGAGACTTCAAAAAGCTAAAACTTTGAAAATTCTTTATTGTACTTACGTTAGAAGTAATCTTGAGTACGCTTCACAGGTTTGGAGTCCTCGCTACAATATTGATATTAACCGGATTGAAAATATTCAGCGTAAATTTATGCGTTATCTCTGTTATCGGACTAAATTTAAATACAATTCAGATTCTTACCTCGATATTTGTAGAAAACATCATCTGGCTCCTCTTCAACTCAGACGCGAGGTTGCAGTTTTGGTATTCCTTCTCAATGATTGCTCTGATTTACTTGCTCAATTATCATTTATAGCACCCCGTAGACTATTGCGTCAAAATGCGCTATTCTCGCTCCCTAATTCAAACACTAACTACAGACAAAATACGTTCCTGGCGTGCTTGTCAGAGATTCAACAATCTGCGTGGAGATATTGATCTTGACCTGTTTAACACTGGTGTTAATCCAGGGAGGAGATCATTGTACCGAGACTTTTTCTATGACTAGAATGGCTAAGTATTTCGACTTTCTTTTATTTATTATTTTTTTCTTTTTTAATGTGACTTTTTACTGCATGTCATCTTACAACGTATAGGGCTATGTATAATGCGAACCAATTCTGTTATTTAAGAGTGCTTTCACTGTTTTATTTGTTTATTGTGTCTTTTTGTCGGCGAAAACCTTTAATTGGAATAAGAAGTTGGGCTTCATCCTTCGGACTCCTGGTTAACCCGAGCAAGTCCCAGGCCATGATAATAGGTACTAGACATTCTCTTAACTTGTTGCAGCAACATCCCATTCCATCTGTCACTTTTAATGGTACCACAATCGTATATAGCGATAAAGTTAAAAACCTGGGTCTAGTCTTTGACAACCAGTTGTCCTGGTCATCGCATGTCAATGAGGTAAGTCGCCGAGTATTTTCTACCTTTCACTCTCTCAGGAGACTTCAGTACTTTTTGCCTCGACATACCAAAATCACTCTTGCTCAATCTCTCATTCTACCCTTCATCGATTACGCTGATGTCTGCTGGGTCAGTGCTAACGAAGAACTACTCAACCAACTCGAACGACTTCAAAATCTCGGGATTCGGTTTATCTTCGGGCTGCGCAAATACGACCATGTGTCACAACATCGCAGGGAGTTGAAGTGGCTACCGATTCGTCTTCGTCGGGATTCACACATCCTCAATTTCCTCTACAACATTTTACGTAATCCACGCTACCCAACTTTCTTACGAGACAGTTTTCAATTTCTTTCTTCCAGCAGACCTCGGAGAACTCACGCAGTTTCCATGCTACTACTCCACAGCATAACACCGCTTTCTATCAGAATGGTTTAGAGGCCGGGGCATTCGGTTGTGGAATGCACTCCCCTGCACCATCAGGGACAGTCCTAATCTGAATATCTTTAAAAGTCGTGTGAAGAAGCATTACCTCTCCCTTTAGAGTTATAGGTAGTATGCATGTAAGTATGTATTATTATAGTGTATAAAATAGTATTTGTAGTATATAATAAGTATTTAGTATATTATTATAGTTATTATTTAATTTATTTAATTTATTATTTTATATATTGTACACATAGGTCTACCCCTGCTCAACCATCAACTTTTCCCTTGTTTGCCTGGTTTGCTGGAAGAGATCTCTTATTAGAGATAAGCTCGCCTTTGTACACTTTTTTATGTAACTCTTGTTTTTTGTATGATTTGTGTGCAATAAATAAATTATGAATTATGATATTGGCTTTTTTGTTTTTATATAAGATTCCTATTGTTAATTTAAAGATAGCTGTTGGTTTTCCAATGTTAATAAAAAATAAAAAAAGACTCGTACGGAAATGTGACGACTTTTCATTTTACATGAGTTTACGTTCTTTGCTGGTGACTAACTCTATTTGCGTTAAGTTTCTGTTCAGCAAAATTATTTAATTGTGCTGGTCCTTTCAAGAGCACTACAAGAGCATTTTCCATCAGTAGGGTTTTGATAGGTGCGGGCAAAGATCTTAAATCGCGGTTCAAGTTAGTAGAGTTTCGTACCGTACATATATTTAGTTTTATCTGTGCATCGTTACATAACAATTTTGTAACACGAGTAAAACCCTCTTCAGCACACTCAGATTTAGATTTACATATAGCCATAAATACTGTATAATGAGTAGATTACACCACACACAAACCTCAGTGGCTTAAGTAATGTTCAAGCATGTAACTCTGTTATTTTTTATATGTCATTAATTAATTAATAAAATAAAACTTTTTTTGCAGCGTAAATGAGTGCTGTGTCATTTCAATGGGAGATGATTCTTCCATATTGAAGTTTAGTAACGTATAGATAATTTATATAAGAATGCATGATTGTGGAAATCCACCTCAGACCATATTCTCCGAAATCTTTTTTTTTTTGTTGTAAAGTGTTATCTATGGCAATACACGTATTTCGAGTGTAAAAACCTACTCAGTTATAGTCAAGTACTGGTGAACGAATATTTCCATATTTTTTTTCCGATTATGGAACCTTTTTTTAATCATATTCATAATTTTTAACTCATTCTCAATCAATACTGATTAAAAAAAAGGTTTTGAAATTGTTGATTGATTATTACCATACATTTTTTCGATTATGGAACCCTTTTTTAATCATATTCATAATTATGAATATGAATTATTAACTTATTCTCAATCTATACCGATTAAAAAAAAACAATTGCTGATTGACTTCGTGGAAGGAAGATCCCACATCGTGGTGGGCGATGGAGATAGCATCAGATCGGATCCAATCTTTACTAAAATTAGGTTAGCCCAGGGCTCCTCTCTGTCGAACATACTCTTCTCGTTGCTCCTCAACGACATCCCACAAGCAGTCAATACAACGGAGATAATTATGTACGCTGATGACAACGCGGTAGTGATAAGCGCTCCCAGCATTGATCTACTGGAGCTGATCTACGATTGAATGAAACTGCGGCAAACTTATCCAAGTGGTTCAATGAGAACGGCCTGGCCTTGAAAGACGCAGTTCGTCCACTTCTACTTTGGTGGTCGCAAACCCAGAGCTATTAACGACCTCAGTAGCTGGAGTTTCGATCGATCAGGTTCACCTTTCTCGGCTTTGAGCTGGACAGAGGACTGTCCTGGGACCACCACATCCACAAGTTGTGCGGTCATCTTGTTGCCGCATGCTTTACGCTCAGCCGCCTATCCAGGACCCTACGCGACGATGTCTTGCGTTCGTGCTACTTTGCAACAGTGGCCTCACTACTCCAGTACGGTGCCGAGCTCTGGGGAGGTTCAGCCGACTGGGAGAGTGTTTTTAGACTGCAAAAAATGGCTGTCAGGGTAATGAAACGAGTCCCACGTGACTCACGCCAAACCCCACTTTAACCAACTTGGAATCTTCACGCTACCATCCATAGTAATCTTCCAGATCGCAGTGAACATGCGCGAGAACCTCAGTTCGTACCGAACGCACGCGGACTTCCAAAGATGCGGCACACGCAGCGCGGCGAAGGTGAAACTTGACACTATATCCCGCTCATTAGAGAAAGCCGCCACACTCACGCACCGTTAACAGAATGATATTTTTATTTTAAAAATTTTGGCATTTTATTCTTTTTTGACATTATTTTAATCTGCATAATTAATTCATGGACTACGACATTTTTTAACTATCTTATTTAATTTTCCGGACATGTAATGACAATTATGAATAAGTATCTCATATTTTTTATCTTATAATATATAAAAAAAGAAGGTTTAATTGATTTCCCGAAAGCTTACAATAGTGGGGTGGGTTTTTACAATCATGCATTCTAAGGAAGAGTATGGGACCCAAAACACTTCCTTGAGGTACACCCTGAGTAACCTTAGTAGGTCGGCACTAACATATTCACTGACTCACTGCTCTCCATTGTCCAGATATTCCCCAAATAATTTCAGTTGTGTTCCGCGGATTGCCATTCTTACGAGTTAACAAAGGAGCTGAAAAAATGGCTCGCGATTTTGAACATTATTGCTTGGTAATAAAGTTCAAAACCTATGAAAAATAAATCATCATTATTATATATGTTTATCCTACAGATGAGAGACCGTGTCAAAGGCTTTAGTCGAGGAAAATGCCTATTATCTTCATACCTTTGTCCAAACACTCTACAATATGACCCGTAAGTTTATGAACTGAGTCGTCGGCAAATTTTCTACATCTAAAGCCAAATTGTTGATGAGTTCTGTTGAGTATATATTTTTTCTCCAGATTATTAACTAATCTGTATTTAGAATTCGTTCTTATAGTTTAGAAATGGCAGGTAGAATTGAAATAGTAGCCATTAATCGACTACGCGGTTGTTTGCTGGGTCAGAGCGAACGAAGAATAACTGAATAAAGTCAAACGACTGCTGAATCTTGGGAGTCTGTTTATTTTCGGGCTGCGCAAGTATGACCATATCTCCCAATATTACAAGGAGCTGGGGTGGCTTCCGATTCGTCTTCGCCGTGATATGCATATTCTCTCGTACCTTTTTAATATGTTGAGAAATCCATGCTACCTCACCTATCTTCGGGGGAGATAATTTAAGAAAAAAATCTCCCCCGATGCCGGGGAGATGATCTTGTATGTTTCCAAGACCAAAGGCAATATTCTATTTATTTTATAGCCAAGACCTCTGTCTCATGACAGCTAGTTGGTGATCTGCGACCGTAGAATTAGACATTTTCAAAAATTCCAAACAACTTCCAACATATGCCCTGAAACAAAAAAAGCACTGTAAATTAACATCTAGACCTCCGCGCCTTACATGTGTATTGCCGGCTTACATTTCCTACTCACCAGGACGGTTCATGTGTAGATAATATTATCCTAAAGACAAAGTATCCAGCACTACCACTCGTTACCAATTCTACGATCATAGATCACCGAGCAGCTGTCATTAGACAGAGGTCTTGGGTGTAAAATAAAGGCAACAAATATAATGATCACCAAAATATTTTTTTCCTACCCAAAATGAATAATTGAACACTAAAAGTTGCAAAAAATATCAGGGCAAAATACTGCGGTAGCCATAGACCAGATATCGAGATAGACGCAGCAAACACGGTCGAATGTATAAGAACCAACCGTGTAACTTTTTCACTACCTACTGTGACGTCACGAGCGCCTTTTAGTGATGGGTTGACATGTTAATCGTGAAACAGAGTCAAAGGCGCGCCACCAAATCGATTCAAAATGAGCGCTGCTGCGGGAGTCCCCTACCTACCACGACCACGTACCTACCGCGTCGCCTTTTTGTCAGTAAGCCGGCAGTGTTTCGAGCGGGAGATCGTATCGTAGCATCGCACCCGGATAATTCTAACAAAATAGTTAATCTAATCTTATTTTCCCATACAAACTTCGGACACCCATTTCATTCAACCCCTTAGGGGATAAATTTTTAAAAATCTTGTCTCAGCGCACCCCCAGACCTCTTAAAGAACCTACTTGCGAAATTTGGAATCTCTTTACCCAGCGGGTTGGGCTGTGCTTTGATATGTCAGTCAGTCAGTCAGTCACTCAGTCTTCTTTTATATATTAACATAAAATGAATACATAACGATCTCACATATACGTTATTCTACTACTAAAATATAGATTGCAATGAAAATGCAACTCAGAATTATCATTCTTCCGTCAACAAAATCGAATCGTCCAGCGATTTTGCAAGAATCGTCGCAGTGTACAACACTATCTGATTAAATCGACATAAAAATGAGCAAATCGACTGTACCATGCAACTGTAAGGTTAACGAAAGTATAGTTTGCTTCACTGTTCACTGAGGGCTACGAAAGAGATATCCATGAATTGTGTAAAGTGGAAGCAGCAGTGGATGAAGTCCATGGGAAATATACGCTATGGTTCAACCTATCTCAGTAAAAACGGGAGACGCTACTCTAAATTAAAAATAATTGATTATTAAATAAATTAGGCGAATTTCAGAAATAAAATTACTGACGTATGAAAGGTAACGCCGTCGTTTTCTTTGGATACAACATTGCTTGAGTTTTTGCAGCTCACAAAGGCACAGTAAGGCATTTTTATGTTTATTAGTACACGGCTTACATTCGAACAGCCAGAGAGCGACTGAGCCGGGATGAGCGAAGTTCGCCTATTAAAAACACGCGAAGTAGGTAGACTTTCGCTGTCTATCTCGATATCTGGTCTGTGGCGGTAGCTTAGGTGAAGGGTAAAGGGGGTGAGCGAAACGAAGCCCCCTTTATCCTTCGTGTTAGGCTGAACATGTAAGAACAACAAAAAATACTTAATAATAACATCGAATTTGAATGAATGAAGAACAAAGGAATTTGATTTGATCTCAATTCTGCCCCAAAGCCGGTCGCAACATGCGGTTCCTGAGCACATCACAGAGCGCTTATATAAAGCAGTGTCTGTAAATGTACATCATAAGATATTAAAACACTCTTGTAATGTTATTATAAAACTATTTTTTTATTATGTAACAGTCACTAAAACTTCTATAATGACTTGGTAAGATCTGGTTCTGAAGAAAGCGAGAAAACAAATGGAATTTCCATCTGTTTTCTCTTATTGCGCTGAAAGACGTAATCCGTGAGCCAGCATTCCTTCTATACACTTAAGTAAAACTCAGAGGCATGGTGCGTCATCGGTGAGATATTACCAGCCACTGCAGGTATTACCATTGTGTGGCGGGATACGTTTATTCATAGTTGAAAAGTACCAGGTGGTCAGAAATATAAAGGATGCGTAATGACCGGTTCTAGGTTGCGGGAGTTACCGGGGTGGAGTGGCTCCTGCAGGCGCAAGATGTCCTCGCTAAAGGGGCAGGTGCAGCTTTGTTCTTCGAGCAAGTGCTGAGCAGGGCGTCTTCGTGAGTGGAGGCGGGGTTGAGCCAGTGGTGGGATTGCTCTTTACTTTTTATCAGCTTCTAATATTTTGTTGATATTTAATTTTGCATTATTAATTATTAAAAAAATAGAAACCAAACAGACACTGAGAAATACGTCTACTCGCCATCGAGGTCCGGGGGAGGGGAGGTTGATATAATACGGATAAAGAGGCGACCCGACCATGTCGTAAGTCCCTTAGGCGTGCAAATATGAATATTTAATTTGCTTCATTGCCGAAGCAGAATAAACGAGTACTTAAATAATTTCATGAATGGTAAATATTTCTGTAAATTGTTGTACAGTAATGTAAACTGCAGTGAACGAGGAATGATAGGATCTCACCCTGTCACTTAATGAAAGCAATAACTCTACAAGTCCTATATACTTATAATTCTTAAATTATGGCTTGGCCGTTGCACACATTCAATGCAGTTTTTTTAAACGGCCATGGCCCTTCGCCCATTACGATACGATTACAACTAAAGAGTCGCCTCGTGGTATCTCACATCAATTTGATCGCAGGCTCGCTCTCTATGCTACCAGTATCTATGTAAGATAAGATGGTGGCTCTGCCTACCATGCGAGAGGTCCCAGTTTCGATCCCCGGCTGTGGATATAAAAAAACCCAGATTGGATGTTTATATGGGTGTGACGTAGATGTTTCTGGTTCCCAAGACACAGGGTATACAGGCACATACATTGCTTCTGCACATACATTGCACACACAATGTATGTGCCTGTATGTAAATTTTATGTTTATATTTCGGGGCAAATATTCTTCGAGACTTACGTTGCCTATGCGTATCGTAATACGAGAAGGGCCCAAGCCATAGCAAAACGATAAGAACTCGACATTACGTTTTGGTCGGCGGCAGCTGGCATGTAGCCACGATGTTTTATACCGAACACATGTATTATTTAACGAATTCGAAGAAATTATGTTTCTGTGTAAGGAGTCGGCAGTATGCCGTCAGATTTCCTTGGGGACTGCGCGTGGCCTGAGTTAAGCCTGCCGCAGAAGCCGCATATCTAAAGTGGAAATCTGACAGGTAATTTTCACTTTAAGGAATTTACAACATGTGTGAGGTTGTTTTTCAGAAAACACAAGCTTTGTTTTTATTTAAAACATCATTTGACGACAATCTCCGACATCAATCCTGACAGCAAAGTCGGAGGTTTGGAGGATGTACCACATACAATCCACCAACCTGACGATTATCTGAGAGTTAATGTGCGATGTAGTTTTAGTTACTGATAATCTGTTTCGATACTAAAACTGTAACTGTTTAACGGTTGCCATAATAGACCCATGGGGAAATTATGGAAAAAACCGGTTAAGTGCGAGTCTAAATCGCGCACGAAGGGTTCCGTACCACCGTTCAATGGAAGCGATGGTGTGGAGTGAATAGTTTGGATTTTACAAAGCAAAATATTGTTTACAAAGTTATTGGTGCGGTTACTTTAACACTCCATGTACGTAACCAGGTGCATCCATAAGTTTGTATGTGGTATTGAAAGAATTGTTGTATGGGAGCCCCCTTAAATATTTATTTTATCCTGTTTTTTAGTATTTTTTGTTATAGCGGCAACATAAATACATAATCTGTGAAAATTTCAACTCTCTAGCTAGCTAGGTTCTTGAGATACAGCCTGGTGACAGACGGACGGACGGACGGACGGACGGACAGAGGAGTCTTATTAATAGGGTCCCGTTTGGAACCCTTCGGGTACGGAACCCTAAAAATTAGTCCCAGACGAGAGGTTAATTGATACAGCATAATAAATATTTGAAAAAGATATGAAATCAAATTAAAATAATAAGAGTTACTCGACAAAAATTGCTCTTTGTCAGTTACAACACCTTCGCCCCCATCCGCTATTCAACCAAGAAATAAATTTTCCGTAGTGACCTTCTTTAAGATGAAACGAAATAATATGAGAAAGGTAATTAGCGTGCTATACAATGAAATGTTGTTGTATCCCATAAAATTTAAATAAAAATTATGACTGTTTTCAATTATTAAAATTGTGATTCTGAAAAAAAAAATCATTTATTTCTTAATTAATTAATAAACCCTTACACAAACGCGAGCCATTTCGAGTAGTAGATGAAAATCGATCACTTTTCCGGGGTAATTCGGGGTCAGAAAATTCAGTTATTTGTTAAGTTATTTTTAGAAAAGGACTCCCCCTTTTATTTAAAAGGGGGAACATAGTGAGTTTTTTAAGGTAGTATTGAATATACCATTGTTCAAAGTTCAAATTTAAAATGTCTTCATTACTGTAGATATACTTCGTTACATATACTTAGCAAACGTCATTTTGCCTCTTCTTCAATATGTACTTCCTTCTGTTAACTAAAACGCGACGTTACCATTTCAGAAATATTGGAACGAGTTCATTCAGAGATGCGTTCTGAAACATTTGTCACTGAAACAATTTGACAAATAAAAAAAAGTTTTTCTGAGGTCCATGCTATAAAATCAATTGAAACATAATGTCAAAGTCAAAGTCAAAGTACTTTATTACTGTAGATATTTACATATACTTAGCAAACGTCATTTTTTGCCTCTTCTCTACATTGGACCACTGTGGGAGAGAAGGGCGTAGAAACTCCCACAGATTGAATTTTAGATCTCTTTTTTAAAAATAGGTTGTGCTTAACTAATACATTTGTGAAACATATGAAAAATTTAATTGTTATGATTAATAAGCAGGAATAAATAATTACAAAATTATTACCAGCAAGGTCTGTGTTGAGCCAGATTAACCCCATACAGTCACTTAAGTAATCTTGAACATTGTAATATCCCTTTCTCGACAAAGTCGCTTTAACATGCTTTTTAAATTGGTCAAATGGCAATTTCAAATGTTGTCTGTAAACTCATTATTCTAAATTATTTGTGTGCAATATCATAGTCTAAAACAGTGGTTGAATGAGGTTGCCGGTAGACACGGAACGTCTCTCTGAAGCGGACGTGCAGAAGCGACAATTCTTGATTTGCAGTACCTCGATCATGTTGTGAGTTTGTCACACAAATAATTTATCAAGCAAGGCAACTGTCCACTTTTAGACCCAGGAGTCGAGCCACGCTGCCATCGTTACGCAGACATTAAACTGTGTGTAACTGTGACATTTTTTCTGCTTATGAAGTCATCAATATTTGTAGGGGAAGGTGCCCACCTTTATTATTAGTGCACAAGCATAGCCACTGTGATGTAATGTAATTAATTTAACTGTGTTTGCCTTGAGTATGTGACTTACATTGCATTATATAGTGTACGTTAACAATATCCGTGACATGACTGTTTCTTTCTACCCCAGACAATCTATATTGTAACGGATGTTGAAGAAGCTTTGTTGAAATACAAATTTTGTATCATCTCTAATAGAGGGATACTGGCGATCACTATATGACAGCTTTCTTCGACATCCTGCCAAACCAATTTACCCACTCCCTACCACTGAGCTAGGCAAACTAAAACATTTGTTAAATTATTAACATTGGACCACTGTGGGAGAAGAAGGGCGAAGTAACTCCCACAAATTGATTACAGTTCTGTTTTAAAAATTGGTTGTAAACTAATACAAATATTAAATATTACATTTTGTAACAGCAAGTTCTGTGTTGATTTAGATTAACCCCAAATAGTTCCGTCATTGAAGATATCGACAAATGCTAAAAAACATAGTAAAATAAATATTTTACTATGTTTTTTAGTATTTGTCGATATAGCGGCAACAGAAATACATCAACTGTGAACATTCGTAATTTCGTAATTTCTTTATTGTACTAAACAAAACAGACATACAGATAACTTATGATAGAAAAAACATGTACAAAGGCGAGCTTATCTCTAAAAAGAGATTTCTTCCAGCAAACCATGTTGGATAGGAGACGGAGATGATAGGTAAGGGAAAGAATTGCGCGTACAATTAAGACTATATTCTTATATAATACATATTACACATACATAAAATCCTATTGATAAGAAATATAGACTACATACACAGTTACATAAATACAGCATATCAATAAATATCTTACAAATATACTAATACTAATACATTATATAGCTAAATAGAAAGTGAAAGATAGTGCTTCTTTAGTCGGTTCTTAAAGATATTCAGTGATGGACTGTCCCTGATGGTGCAGGGAAGTTCATTCCACAGCCGTATAGCGCGGATTCTAAACCCGTGCTCGAAGGTTGCAGTGGAGCGTTGTGGGGCTTTAAGCATAGTAGCCATGTGAGTGTGAGTTCTCCGAGGCCTGCATGAAGAAAGAAATTCGAAGCGATCACGCAGGAAGTTAGGGTACCGAGGGTTCCACAAAATATTGTAGAGCAGGCATAGGATATGAGAGTCCCGTCGAAGACGAATCGGAAGCCAATTCAACTCCCTGCGATGTTGAGAAACGTGATCATATTTTCGCAGTCCGAAGATGAACCGAATCCCGAGGTTTTGAAGTCGTTCGAGTTTGTTCAGTTGCTCTTCATTTGCGCTTACCCAGCAAACATCAGCATAGTCAATGAGGGGAAGTAAAAGAGACTGGGCGAGAATAATTTTGGTCTGACGAGGAAGAAAGTTCTGAAGTCTCCTGAGAGAGTGAAAGGTAGCGTAAACTCGCCTGCTGACCTCGCTGATATGCGTTGACCAGGTTAACTGGTTATCGAAAACAACACCCAGGTTTTTCGCTGTGTCGCTATACATGATTACGGTACCGTTATAAGATACAGGAGCGACAGACTGTTGCTTCAACAAACATAGTGAGTGTCTGGTACCTATAATCATGGCCTGGGACTTGTTTGGGTTAACCAGTAGCCCAAATGACGAGGCCCATCCTCTAATACCCTCTAAGTCAGCGTTTAACGCCTCCACAGCGGAGTTTACATCATCGGGAGAGAAGTGGCGATAGATTTGTAAGTCATCCGCGTAAAGATGATAAGAAGATGAGAGGGCATCGGAGATGGAGTTAATAAATATAGAAAATAGAAGAGGAGAGAGAATGCCACCTTGGGGGACACCGGAGGTGAGGTCACACCAATCCGTGCAAGTGGTCTCCGATTTGATACGCTGTTTACGGTCACGAAGGTATGAGTCGAACCAGCTGATAGAATGGGAAGAGAGATTAAGAGATTTGAGAAGTTCAACGAGAATGTCAAAGTCAACACAGTTAAAGGCACTGCTGAAGTCGAGCAGGGTAAGCAACGAAAGCTGCTTCTGATCCATGGCAACCTGAATATCATCCGTCACTTTAAGTAGAGCCGTAACTGTGCTGTGACCCGGTCTGAAGCCTGATTGAAAAGGATTTAATAGGTTGTTAGAGGATAGATATTGGGAGAGCTGGGTATGGACAATGGATTCGAGGACTTTTGATAGGATCGGCAAGATGGAAATCGGGCGATATTCTTTGAAGCAGGTGGGATTGGATGATTTAGGGAGAGGGATAACTAGTGCATGTTTCCAAGCAGTAGGGAAGGAGCAGTTTGAAAGGGAAAAATTTAAAATGTGCGTTATGGGCGGAAGCAGGTCATCTAGGATAGTGAAGATCATTTTTAAGCAGATGTTGTCATGTCCGACTGCTTTGGAGCTAATCGCCAACAATGCCCTTTTAACTGTGTCAACTCCAACATATCTCATGTTGAAGGGAGTGGTGTTGGGAAGTGACCTAGAACGCAGGCTCCGAAGAGTGGCTTGCTTGACGGTAGAGTCCATCACAACGGGCGGTGCGGAGAGAAATTGATTAAGAGCGTTGAGATCGACATTACCTGAATGCGTGTCCTGGGCCTGGGACTTGCCAATACCAAGTGTCCTGAGAAATTTCCACACCTGAGCAGGAGTGTACCTTTCGATACACTCAAAGATGTGGCGGCGTTTGGCGTCGCGACAGAGACGATTGCAACGATTTCGAAGCGATTTGTAGGTGAGAAAATTGTCATCTGTCGGATCCTTTTTGTACCTGCACTTAGCCCGATCTCTCATGGTCATAAGTCGCTTGATATCATCGTTTAGCCAGGGAGCAGGCAGGTGCTTCACTCTAACTTTTTTAATGGGAGCATGTTTGTCATAAAGTCCCAGGACAATTGTATTGAAGCTGTGAATTTTGTCATCAACGCTCTCGCTCAAGATGACAGGGGACCAATCGACCAGTGAAACATCAGACTTGAGGGAATCCAGGTTGATGGCTTTGAAGCTGCGAGTTTCAATAAATTTGGTTCTGCACTTAGGGGACCTAATTTTATATGAGACGTAAATGAGGTCGTGAAAAGAAAAAGGTGGGTTAAGTTGACCATGAGTGGCCACCTTATCCAGGTTGGAAATGATTATGATGTCAAGAAGAGAGGGCGAGCAATGTGGCTGGGAATGGGTGGCCGCAAGCGGCAAAATGTGCAGATTGTATGAATCTACTATTGACCTAAGCTTGGCTGAACGAGAATCATTTTTGAGGAGACAAGTGTTGAAATCCCCAAGAATGAGAGTGTCATCGTAAAGTGGGGTCAAATCATTAAGAATAGATTCAAAGGTGTCGAAATAATCAACACGGAGAGAGGGGCTATAAACAACACCAAGAAGCACCTTATTGTGATATAGAAGAATTTCGAGGAAGAGATATTCGGCAGACTCGGAGTACTGGCTAGGGGATGCGCTGATCACCTTGCACGGAATATCCGCACGCAGGTAAACAGCAACACCTCCATCCGCTTTCCCGACTCTGTCATTCCTGTAGATCCTGAAGCCTGGAAGAGAGTACATAGATGAGGAGAGTGACATTCCATCAGTCTAACTATCACTGTACATACTACGTAAGTTATATACCGATACATACACTTTACATATAAATACATACAATAAATTTACGAAAGAGAGAGGTAGTGCTCTTTAAAAAGTTTCTTAAAAGAAAAAAGAGTGGGACTGTCTCATATAGTGCAGGAAGTTCGTTCCAAAGTCGGACCGACCGAAAGTTGAAAGAGTATTTATACGCAGCGTTGTTAAGCCGCGGAGTGTCTAAAAGTGAGACAGTGTGAGATCTCCGGTGCCGATTTCCTGAAAAGAGATTCTCAAAACGTTCTCGAAGGTAGTTGAACAGATATTGAACAGATAATAAAGAATGTGAGAGTCTCGGCAACGACAAATCGGAATTATTCCTTTCATTAGTAGTATATTATGATCATCACAATCAAATGGAGACAGATCGCAAAAAACTCCGATAGAGATGTGCGGCCTCCCACGCAGAATAAATATGAGATATAAGGGTAATACCTACTTCCTTACTCGATTTACCCCTAGTGAAACCGTATTTTTTGGCGTGGAGTAGTTTTGTACGGTTGAAGTGTGAGAGCATTTGATTGAGTATAATCTTTTCAAATATTTAGTGCTGGAAGAACAGATATAGGTCTGAAATTTTAAGGGTCGCCCTTTTCTCTTAACTTACTGTTTTTCATGAGTTTCATTGAATATAAAAGCTCAGTGTAGGGCTATAACTAAAATTACCTAACCAATTTCTTTGACTAATATACCTATACCCCACAGGTCTTCAGTATTTTTTTAAATTTTAGTTATCTAAACGTTTTGTCAATTTACTGGGGATATAAATGATGAAATTTAAAATCCACATAACTGACGCTAGTGCTGTGTTTTAACAAAGTCTGGTACTTCATATGGAGATGATTTTAGTTATAATTTTTAGTAAGATGTTGATGAAGGAGTTTTTCCTGACGTAATGAAATATAGTAAACTGATTCCTTTATATAAGTCCGGCAATAAAAATGATCCGACTTACTACAAACCAATATCAATACTCCACGCTCTAAGTAAAATATTTGACAAAAATATTTTAAGCCAATTATTGACCAATTTTAATATAAACAGACTGTTCCATAGTGAACAATATGGCTTCACTAAAGGGCGTTCCACTACAGATGCAGCGATAAGAATCTTAAAGCATATATTTGATGCTTGGGAGAAGTCACAGGATGCAATTGATGTATTGTAAATTTTCTAAAGCATTTGACTGCGTTAGTCACGAAACATTAATTTGGAAAATACAGCATTACGGAGTTCAGGGAAAAGCTCTCGAACTTGTCTTCTCTTATCTTAATGTGGAAAGTTGATGTGAATGAAGAGAGGTCATCTGGATCTCTGATCTCAATGGGTGTCCCTCAAGGTTCAATATTGCACCCGTTTTTGTTTTTGGTGTCTATTAACGATCTTGCCTTTTTTGTAAGAAATTTATATGATATTGTTTTGTTTGCTTGACTTATTTTTAAGATTGACAGAACCCAGAACAATTTTGACAATGTTAAAAAAGCAATCACGCTAGTTCTTAAATGGTTTACTACCAATAATTTAGTGTTAAATTGAAAAAAAAAACAATTGTGTAAAATTCTCCCTACCCAATGTCAGAAGGGATCCCACTTTAGGCATTTTAATGAATGAGGAGCCCTTAGACCTGGTACAATCTACTAAATTCTTGGGTATTAATCTAGATTCACAATTGCAGTGGGGTCCTCATACATCGTCTATAGCTGGAAGATTTAGCTATGCAGGTTTTGCTCTACGAAAAATTAGACAGTTTACTGAGGAAGCCACTGCAAGATTTGTATTTTTCAGTTACTTTCAAAGTATTATGTCATATGGTATTCTGTTGTGGGGTAAACCGCAGATATACAATCGGCATTTGTGCTACAGAAGAAAGCAATAGGAAAACTCGCGATTCTCTCCGGGAACGATTTAAGGAGATCAATATTCTTAAAGTGACTCGTCAATACAGATTTAGATTCAGATTCAGATTCAGATTCGTTTATTTGCATAAATGTGGTTACAGTGGTTGTTATATTATTATAAGAAAAGCACATTTAGCCCCATATTGGCACGCAAAGGTACATTTACAAAAAATATTTATGTAGATATGACTAGCTAAGGCTCCGAACTCACAAAATACTAAAATAATACTTTAATTAAATTTAATAATGTCAACAAAATGTGATTTAAAATATTAATAACACAATAACATGGAACAACGAATTCAAAATAATAATAATAACTAGCTCCAAAACACTAAAATAATACCTAAGTCAATTTACACAATGTCATAAAAAAATATTCAAAATAATACAGCACAATGTCAGATAAAATTTAATTCAAAATAATAAAAATAAAACTTATTTTCATTTTATAAAGTATTCATCTAAAGAGAAGAATGCTTCTGTAGCGAGCCAATTAAATAATTTCGTAGAGAAGGATTGTGTTGGTGCAGCCTGAATACTTTTGGGTACACTATTCTATATCTTTGTTGCCATATAAACACAGTTTCTCCTAAATAATTCTAAGCGAGGACTGGGAAGTTCAAGTGGTCTTTGAGTAGCTGTTCGTCTATAAGTGTTATCCCGTTGCTTAAACAGCTCTAAATGTTTCCTGACAAACTTGCATGTTTCTAATAAGTATAAGCAGGGAAATGTGAGTATTTTATGTTTATTGAAAAGTGGCTTACAAGACTCCCTCCAACACGTACCCCATATGGCTCTAATGCATTTATTTTGTGAAATAAATACATTATTTATAGTGGCAGAGTTTCCCATAAAGTTACGCAATATCTCAGGACTGAGCATACATGACTATGGTAGACCATAACGGCAGTATCCACACTTGTAATAAGTCGTAATTGTTTCAACGCAAATACGAACCTGTTTATTTTTTGACAAGTTTTGTCTACCTGAGCTTCCCAATCACAATGCTCATCCACTAAAAGTCCAAGAAAATTAGTCTGACTTGCTCTATTTTAATATTATTATGTTTTATGTCTTTTATTTTATTACCTAATTTAGTTGAAAATTGCATTAATTTAGTCTAAGATGTATTTATTTTTAATTTATTAATTGTTAGCCATTCAATAACTTGAATATGTTAATTTCATATTCAAAAGTAGCAATGTTTTCACATTCAATTATGATAGTGGTATAGTCTGCAAAAAGGACGCACTTGTGAGTGACTGCTTGTGGTAGGTCGTTGATATACAGCAGGAATAGCAGTGGTCCTAATATACTACCCTGTGGTACACCATGAGTATTAAACCTTATATATTTGAATCATATATCTCTACAGCATTTGTGAAATTATCAACTTTTGAGATTATTTTTATTTGTTTCCTCTGCTCTAGGTAACTTTTGAATCAGTGATTAGCCGTCCCGCGATTACCATAGTATCTAATTTACACAGTAGTAGTTTATGGTTCACGAAATCGAACATAACTTATGATACAATATTAAAAGTTATTGTAGGTTCGGAAAAATATTAACACCTTTGTCAAATATTGCGATTTACATAATTTCAACACTTGAAATAAAAGTAAACTGAATTTTCGATTTCGGTAGCAGAAGGTTAATGGTTCATTTATGGGGAACTGCATACGCTTTTATAATAAGTTACCAGAGGGAATTGATGCTTATGCAAAGGTTTTAACATTCATTAAGAATCATGCTCATAAAGAAAGCCTATTACACTATTAATGACTATATTAATGCCCCAAGCTCCATGATAATGATAATAATAATTATCGTAATTTTAAAAAATGCAATAATGTAATTTAATATTCTGGTAATATAATTAATTGTACAAAGGTGCTATTTAGGGTGACTCATAACAATTTATTAGTTTTAACGTAGAATACAAGTCTGTTACCAAGAAACTAGAGTTTATGGTCATGCTCACTAAAATGACTTTTCTTGCGGCTGCTCTGTATAGCGGCTTGCTCCCCTCCCTCAAATATGGCGAAGGGGGTGATGACTGGTGCACAAGTCATACTCGTGAATGGGTGTTGTTTGGTGGGACTGGTCCAGTCTGGTTTCTCATAAGTTATGTTCATTATAGCTTGTCTCTGTTCTTATTTATTTATTGTGTTAGATTGTTATTTTGAGACATCTTTTTGGCACTTATGGATACGATGTTATAATATTAATATTAAATTTAATAATACTGTCATAACTTAAGAGTATTTGTATATTGTATAACACCAAAATAAAAATGACGAAAATTAAAAAAATTACATCCCCGTACATAGAGTTTGGTGCTATCTTCTCTGACGGGCGAGTGATGGAGGATCTGAGTTTATGGAGTCTCCTTTTCCTGTGCGAGATTCAGCTATGAATCACAATTTGAAAGGGAGATTTCCTTTTTCAATGTCAAACCTTAATCAGTCATGAACTCATTAGTTTAGTTGATCTTTTTTTATCATTCTATATGAGACTTAAGTAAGTGTTTGACGTGTAAAAGAGCATTATTTTTGCCTTTTTCAATTAAGTTTTTTAGGTAGAGTTTGAGTTTGAATTTGAAGTTCTGTTGTGAGTAAGGGTACATTGGTGAAGAATGTCTTGAAAGCTCGAGCAACCTCAACGTTGGATTTAACAACATCATCACCTTAAGCAGAAATCATTGTCCCTTAGCCAGCCATAACTCTGCCAGTTTTACAGTTTATTATTTGCCAAACCGTTTTTATTCTATTATTGAATTATGTATTTTCTATAAGTGTTTGAAGTTTTTGAAGTTTTTAAATATTTGTAAACATACTCACGATTTTTTTTATCAAAGTTATCAGTTTTTTGTTCATAAAGTTCTTACAAGAAAACTCTTCTTCGTTGCCCAGTCATTAAATTTAGATTAACCGATGTTGACACTGACTCTCACTGAATTCTGTTTGAATAATGTCGAAGAAGTTTGAATCGACTTTGTTCGGATTCTGTTCATTAAAAGCGGGTACTGACAATTATTTAAAAGTTTTTCGTATACGTTTCCAGTCTATAGTATGTATGGTATGTAAGGCCTATAAAATGATGGATCGGTCTTATGTTTACTAGCGATTGGGCTTGAAACTCCTGTATCGCTGTGATCGGAAGGTAAGCAGTTAATTTTATTTTTACTCGTGAATGCACAGTCACAAGAAAACTTTATCTAAGCAAATTTGGCTGGTAAGAGTAATACAAGAACGGCTCTAGAAATACAAGACATAAGTTAAGAGATTTGAATAGAGTTATTTATCGTTGTTTCATTGTTGTAGCAATAAGCAAATCTACATTTAGATTGCCAAAAATGATTAACTTTTTTATTTTATTATATAGTTTGGAGAGGGCTTATTCCATGATTTTTTCAAATATTTTGAAATTCCATGGCCTTTTTAATATGGCTTTAAAAGCTTTTTCGTTAGTTGTTATAGTTTCAGAAAAGAGTGATCTAAGCAATTTTCATTTCTCAGCAGCGTATGCATTGGAAGCAATCTACGGAAGGCATTTATATCTAAGCATTTATGTCCATTGTGTCGTTCTGTAGAAGTTTCGGTGACACTAGGAATTAATTAATATTTAAGACTCCTGCAACGATTAAATTTTTCTTACATTGTCAATGTTGCTATTGTCGGATGGTGACCTGTATATTCCAATAATAGTTATGCCATCTACTTATATTAATTTGTAAGCACGAGGCATTTTAAAGTTTTATTTCAGTGACGTTAGCGTTAAGATTGTTTTTGACTTAGGGAACAACTTCATCGTTTTTATTAATATCGTTGAAAGTTGTATAAAAGAATAGGGACTTTGCAAAGGTATATCATGGTTGGGCAAACATTCTGTTAGTAATATATCAGCTTCATACTTTAAATGTGATAATGTTAGCTCAAGGTCTTCAAAATTGGCAGACATATATAAACAAGTGCGAGTCAGACTGGACACGAAGGGTTCCGTACCATTATCTATAAAAAAGTTTGTTGTATGGGAGCCCCCCTTAAATATTAATTTCATTTTAATTTAATTATTTATTTTTAAAGTAAATAATATACTCAATATATTGTGACAATTTTAAGCCTCTACCTGCTACCATTATCCATATCGTTAAAATATTTGCACAAAAAACATTGTTGTATGGTAGCCCCCTTAAATATTTATTTTATTCTGTATTTTAGTATTTTTTGTTGTAGCGGCAACAGAAATACATCTGTGAAAATTTTAACTGTCTAGCTACCAGTTCATGAGATACAGCCTGGTGTCAGACGGACAGACGGACGGACAGCGAAGTCTCAGTAATAAGGTCCCGTTTGGCACCCTTCGGGTACGGAAACCTAAAATATGTGCTTACATTTAATTTAAATACTGATTTTAGTTTATTTTGATTACTTTTACGATTTTGAAATATTTGTATGCTACTGCGCTAAACATTGAGATTCTATATTATAAATACTTTAATATCATTAGGTCACAAATAAAGGCTTGACTCCGACTTTGATTCTATACAGAAGTATTGTGAGCAAGGTGACAGGTACTTATCAGTAATTAAACGACATCTAACTGTATACCTTCTGGTAATGAATCTCAAACGCACAGACTTATATGGTACTTAGGTAGGTATAAGTCTGTGGGACTTAATCAGGGTTTCTCTGGCACAATAGATAACACCGTGCCCTGAGCTCATTTAACCAGTTTACGGTAAATTATCAAACTGAATTCCCGAAACCCATCAAAAGTTGTGGAACCCGAGACTGGGCTGTGCGGAGTTTTACAAATTATAACTTCCGATAAAATTACGACAAGATTTAACCAGTCACCTATTCGATTTTCTGTGTCCTAATCTACACCTTTATTTATCAATAACTAAACCATGTCGTGTTGGTTTTTTATCGGAAGTTATAATTGGTAAAACTCCGCACAGCCCAGTTAGTGGTATTTTAGCTTTATGGTAGATTTTATTTTGTGTAGTATCAGTTGGCCAAGTCATTCTTTAGGATTATTAGCTTAATATCTATTCCTATATAAATTGTTTTTAGGTATATAATTGTAGAAACGCAACTCTTTTGATACGACATTAATTTTATATTACTTATGCCCCTAATGTTGGCAAAATAAAACCTTCGTTTAAAACAATCAGGTCCAGGATTCATATCATCATTTACATATATGAATAAATAAATAAATAATTTAATAATAATAAATAAATACTAATAATAAATATTAATATTAAGAAAACAGATTGTGTAACGCAATCAGTCGCAACGGACGGCAAAGAATATTACGAAATGAAAGCGTCGGCAAAATGGCTTGTGTCCTGTGTCACAAGCCTTTTTCCGTCTTGTGCCACAAGCGAAGCCAGAGTTTGCTTTATGAAAGGTGACACTGACACAGCTTTGATATATATGTAGATAAGCAAAGGCTGGAACGAATGCTAATGTACCCTATTTAGGAGAAGGTACACAGGCTGCGCCAAGTTTCTTTGAGCGAGCTGCGACCTCTCTTTCTCACAAAGAGTAAGGTGGCGTGAGAGACAGAGAGGTGGCAGCTCGCTCAGAGATAACGAAACCTTAAACGAACTAAAGAAAAGAAAAAATGGAACAATTATACAAAAAACTAAAAATATATTTAAAGTATACATTTTGGTTTACCGTTACAGCACGCGTTTCATGGTTCCTACTGTTTAATTTCCACGCCTACCGAACGGCGTGGAATCCGAAGGGGGTGTGCTTTTGCCAGCACGTGAGAGAAAAGAAGTGATGAAATTTTTACTGACCTTGTCACCGTAGACAGGAGATCGAAAGCTCGATTCGAGACAGGAATGTGGGATAGGAGCACCAGTTTGGGATAGGATATGGAGTGAATCTCACTGTCGCTGCCGACGCTGTCGCCGGCGTGCTGCCTGCCGTCACGTGGAGTCGCCGCTACCGATACGACGATGTCCAATCAACAGGGATCACTTGACCGCTGACGCGAATCTACTTATTTCCCGACGATGTAGATGATTAACACTCCGACCAGGCCCGACGCCTGTATTTGAGAATTGTTACACCGAAACAATCAATAGCCCGACGCCATGAGCAGACATGTTGTTCTCACCTACGAGACAAGACAAAGATAACCTCCAATTTTTTCCTCTCGTTGGTACGAGTGACATCTGCTAGTTCCGTTTTCGCTAGTGATGTCCCGACTACTCGCGGTCGATCCGCGCAACAAAAAACCGGTGCGTTCCGAAGCATAAATATTAAACACCTACCTTGTAAATAACCCATGTAAATAGATGCCATTAATTATGTGCCATACTGTCCAGTCACGGATTTGTTATAGATAGATAGATATGCATAGTTATATAGGGAGAAAATAAAGAAAAAGTTCAAATCATAAATATTTAAGTATAAAATATAGCAATCGATTTTCCTACATATTCTCTAATAGAATCATTATGTCATCGATTTTACTGAATACATTTTTCAATATAATGATTATAAAGCTTGTATGTAATATTAAAAGTACAAAAAGTGGCCAATTGCGAGTCGGACTCACCCATGGAGGGTTCCGTTGTAGCAAGTAATTATATGACTGGATGTTTGTGTTTTGTTACTTTGTCTTTCATAGTGTTTGTATGAATAACAAATTTATCTTTGCGGTTTTTAATAAATATTTTATATCTTAAAAACTACTTATTTTATTTTGTTCAAACCAATTTTCTTTGAAAGAGTGTATTAGAGATACACAGCAAATATTTTTTGTAGATTTTGTAGTGGGGGGGGGGGGGACAAGAGACATATTTTTCCACTTTGGAAGGGTCTGTTTCTTTAACGATTTACTTTGAGGAAAAGTGGTTTCAGGGACCTCAGCGTCATTTAAAAGACCTATCTATAGACACCCTACACATATAGATTGGATAAAACATTTTTTTTTTTGGTTTATTTCCATTATTAGTATATATATTTTTTTTGTATAAAAATCGTAAATTCGTTTACAGAATAAATCTACACATCAATTTTCAACTGTGTAGTCTTAATAGTTTCTGCATAAAGTTGTTGTGGCATACGGACGGACGAAAGGACAGACAGACTTGACGAAACAATAAGGGTTCCTTGTTTCTCTACCGAACCCTAAAAAGGGCGAATCCACCTGTCACGTTGGTCTAGTTATTTATGTTTCAGATTTTATAATTTAGTCCTAACCGAAATAATAGATGTATCTGGAATAGATCGAAAACTTGCTGTTTCGAAAATTACGCCTGTTATAATAACGTGATGTTATCATTTATCGCCATAATGTTGTCACCAAAAAAATTAAACTTTTACTTCCTCCTACCTACATCATAACTTTAATTGAATGCGCTTCTCTCACCTTTTATGATCTTGTATATTAGGACAAGCTACATGAAATTTTGGTGACAAATCCCCTATTCTGGACACAGATATTAATTTAACCGTCAGAAAATAACGTTGCTTTAAAATTTTATGATTTTCATTGTCGGAAAGTTATTTTTGTTCAGTGGACCAGTGAGAGATTTGAGTGAGGCCGCAGTTTTGCGACTTGACGAAGTGAGACTCTCAAAAGCAGGGGGTTGCTAACAAATTGTTGGCACGCTCAATTTTTTATTTATTTTAATAAACCAATAAATTCAACTTTAAACCGAGTTTAAGGAAAGTAGAGCTAGACGTTTTCAGACGAGTTACCTATTTCTAATAAATGTATCTATTAACCTCTCAAGGCCCCAGGGCATCATATGATACCAATTCCCCGTTATAGGTGTTGACATTTATTGCGATGGCATAAGGCTCAAAATCGCGATGCCTCAAAACTACCTGAAGCTTTGAGAAGTTAAGAAAGCTACGATGAAAATTTCATTTATGACGATAATCAACTCTTATTATTAAATCACATCACTTCTTCCTATCTTATACTCCCAGTAAGAGTTATTTCACATGAGCAGCACGCGCGTCGCCAGCGGTCAATACTAGGCTTAAAACGTGTCGGCAGCAGTCGGCAGCACCTGCCATCGGCTGCTGTCAACGCGCAATAAAACGCGTCGGCACCAGTAGCCGGCAGGCTTGATGATTATCGACAGCAAATTTAGATGCGTCAAAACTCAAAACTCAAATCATTTATTGCAAGTAGGCAAACTAATGCACTTTTACAAGTCAAACACTTACTTAAGACTCATAGACAGGGAAAAAAATAAAAATAAAACAAATATGATCAACTAAACTAATGAGTACATAACTAATTTTGTTTTGAGTTTGAAAAGGGAAATTTAGCCTTCAAGTGGTGAGTCATGACTGAATCTCGCACAGGAAAAATAAACTCAATGAACTCTACCAGTGCTTCGGAAATGCGCCCGTCTCTATGGATATGTAATTTTGAAAATTTTCGTCATATTTTTTTATTACACAATGAACGATATAAAAATTATCTAACTTAATCACAATATTATAACATCGTATCCATAAGTGCCAATAAGATGTCTCAAAATAACAATCTAACAAAATTAATAAATAAGATTAAAGACAAGCTGTAATGAACATAAGTTATGAGAAACCAGACTGGACCAGTCCCCCCAAGCAGCACCCGTTCACGAGTATGACTTGTGCACCAGCCATCACCCCCCTCGCCATATTTGAGGGAGGGGAGCAACTCTTCGAGTGTCAAGCGTCGACAGCAGACTTCGCGCGTCGACGCGTCTAATTCTGCTATCGTAACGTAGCTTGCTGTCGACTGCTGCCGACACAATTTATTGCGCGTCGACAGCAGCCGATGGCAGTTGACGGCAGGTGTTGTGGACTGAAAGCTCTAATTTAATCTAAATCATATTAGTTGCATATAATTATGACTAAAACGCTCTTAGGCCGGCCCAAAATACGAAATCAGCGTTTAATCTAATATAAACAGCAATTACGCACTGAAACAAACCTGTGAAGGGGCAATTCTCGCCCGTGGATTACTTAATCAAAATTAATTAAGGCCTGCGGACACTAATACAGTTTCCGAGATCATTAATTAAGGCCACAAAGAGTCCCAACGATTGGGGAAGTGAGGCCCGCTCTGCGATTGTGGGTTATAATGCAGGAACGGTGTGAATGGGTTGTTTACCGGGGCGCTCGGGAAAGTGGGGAGAACAGAAGGTAATTAATAACACTAGATATTGGATTTCATTAGCTCTAGATCCTTCTATGGATGTAGTGAGAGCTGACTAATGATTATTTCCGCTATTTAATCTACTATGGGTTTTCCCCGGCTTAGAACAAAAATAAGATAATTAGGTCGCTGGCGACGAAATGAGATAGCTATGAGTTTGTCTATGTAGTAGATGAATGCTATGCTACCTTAGATTGAAATTGGCTAGACGGTCATGTAGCTCTGACTACTCCGGATATTGCAATAATATTTTCACGACATCCTCAAAAGTGAATTCACTCTCAAGCATAAGCTCAGCCTAAAACATAAATTAAAATTTTCTTTATTATTGTCCGTCTGTCTGCCCATCCGTCCGTCAGCGGGTTGTATCTCATGAACCTTAATATCGGGTGCTTACCAATGAAATTGGCGAATTTTTCTTACAGATTCAGGAGTTCATAATTCGAGTAATTCAATAGCTATTTCCAGTTTTTTTATTGTTTTAAATTTAATTTCAATATTTTACTACTACTTATTAAATTTTCTTTAATTTTCAGTTTGATAACTAAAATGTTATCTTCAAAATCAGTGCCTCCTAAATGTCATCCATCTTCATCATCATTCGTAATATTTTTTTACAGCTGACACTTATCAAAAATTATATAAAATTTGCTCGCGCAAAGCCTTCGACAACCCAGTGGAGCCCGTTTTTGGTTTTGTTCTATGTCAATTGTCAGGCGTTGTTGATCTGATCAATGCTGGATTGGAACCTTACCTTAGCCACGATATTCTGCCGCCTTTAATTAGTATCCGCCGTTCCTCGCGAAGCAAAATGTTCTCGACACCACGTGCTGGCGCCGCGTGGACTGTGACCTGCGACCCTCCAAGGGCCACAAACCGCCGATCCTCAGTGCAATCCTTGCACTGAGAGTTGCATACACACTGCACAATTGTTGTAACAGAAGCACAGAGTCCGAGAGTCCATAAAACCGATTAATTTGAATTATTTTCCGGGACCGCAATGAATCGCGTTCCGAGTCCGGCGACCGAGAGAGGGTGTCCGCTCATGCGTACACTAGCGCCACCGTAGGCGCACACGGCCAGGCAGGGAAACCAATACATCAAAGAATCAAAACCACAACGCCCGACCATACCCCCCCCTAACCAAGGCCCCCTTGGTTCCTATACCTCTAAGGGTAACCGACACAACTTAGAAATGGGCCGAAGAAGTGTCCCATTCTGAGTCCTTACTTCCGCAACCCGAACAACACCGTCTTTTCCGGGTAATAACTTAACTAACCGACCGCGCTGCCATTGTAAAGCAGGATAGTTATCCTCCTTAATTAAAACTAAATCATCCAACTTCGGTGGATACGTATGATCAGTCCATTTATACCGTTGTTGCAACGTATGAAGATATTCCGTTCTCCATCGCGACCAAAAATGTTGAGACATCTTTTGGATTTGTTCATACCGTGATAACCGAGTCATTTTAACCTCTTCATATGGATATTCCGGAAGCAAAACTAACGGTTGGCCGATCAAGAAGTGGCCCGGGGTTAATACTTCATAATCAGTTGGATCCGTACTAAGTGGACATAGAGGCCGAGAATTCATAACCGCTTCTACCTTAGCAAAGAAAGTAGCAAGTTCTTCAAAGGTTAACCGAGTTTCACCGAGCACGCGCCGAGCGTGAGTTTTTGCCGATTTGACTGCCGTCTCGAAAAGCCCACCGTGATTTGGACTTGACGGTGCGTTAAACAACCACTTAATATTATTTTTCGTAAGACTACTTTCTAATTCCGAATGATTATCCCTTAAGAATATATACAATTCTTTTAAATACCGATCCGCAGCACTATAATTACTACCGCAATCAGACCTGACTAACGAAGGCAATCCCCTACGTGACGTAAACCGAGTGAAGCATGCCACGAACGCCTCTAGTGACAGGTCAGCCACTATTTCCAAATGCACAGCCTTTGTAGCTAAGCACACGAAAATACAAAGATAACACTTTAGTATCTTTACATTCCGTAGTGAACTAGACCTTATATAGAACGGCCCACAAAAGTCTGTTCCCGTTCCGAGAAATGCACGCACGCCCCTTACCCGATCCTTTGGCAAATCTGCCATGAAAGGTTGCGTTGGTCGCGCTCTAGACCGAAAGCACTGAATGCACTTGAATGTGATATGACGACATACACGCCGCGCCGAAACTATCCAGTAGCCCCGAGAAAGAATAGCCGCAAGCGAGTTTGCCCCAACGTGGCAATAAACCTTATGATAGTGTGTAACTAATAAGTCCGTGAATTTACTCTTTCCTGGTAAAAGGATTTGATGCCGAGAGCTATACGGTAATTCCGAAGCCGATATCCGACCGCCGACCCTAATTATGTCATCCCTATCAATGAACAAATTAAGCCGTTTACATGAAGTTCTTATAATCTTGCCTGTTTTTAAAGCATTGATTTCTTCCGCAAAGTGTTCTGATTGTACCATCCGAGTTAAACACAGTAATGCATTTCTACGTTCCAAAGTAGAAAGGTTTTTTCCGAGTGACCGATCGGCTGACTGAGTTTTACAATTTTTTCCGAACCGCAACAAGTAACCTCTCACATTTAATAGCGTCTCATAAGAGCTATACCTATCTAGTAAATTAAATTCCGATTCTACTACTCCGAAATTAACCACCTTAGACTTAAGACCGGGCAGCATATCCGATGAAAAATCCGTACAATCCGTAGGCCATTGTTCCCGTGAACAATGTAACCACCGCGGCCCCCACCACAGCTGGTGCTGCAGCAGCTCAGTAACCGACGTCCCGCGTGACGCTACATCCGCACAGTTCATATCACTGGGAACATGTCTCCAGTTGATTTTAACCTGCGAGGCGTTTATTTGAGAAACCCGATTTCCTTCAAACACCTGTAATTTGTGAGCCGGTGTACGTAGCCACGCCAGTACTATAGTACTATCGCACCACCCTACTACCTCATCAAACTCAATAATGTCCGCCATCGAAGATACCACATGATTAATAAGTTTTGTTCAGGCTTCTCAGCACCTAATGACCTCGTAGGGGCCCATCAGCTACGAGGTAGCGTAACGATCAGTTGCCAAGAAGTGTGAACGTCGGCGATTCACCGAGCTGAAGTAATTGGGGTCGATCTAACCTGGTCTGTGCTTCGGTCCCGTCAACCTCCTGTCTCTCTGCAAGGCCCGGGTGCACCCTAGGCTCTTCTTGGTAGACAGGTTCTTCAGCCAACCTCCTATGACTGGCGGGCCAGCTTCAATGAGCACAGTGTTCCAACACAGGTTATGTTACGTGGTAAAAACCAATCGGCCACGTAAATGCGAACTTTATCTGGTTCGGGGAACCACAACACACTCAGCTATATAGACAATCCTGAGGGAAACCCGAATACATTCCAGATGGCCTGCGATTTAATTTCAATACCCTAACCAAAACGCGTTTACATTGCGAGGGCTTTCGTCTGTCAGTTGTCAAAACTGCCTGGTTGGCAGCTAACGTCAAATTCAAAATGGCCGTTCAGAAACCGTCGATCGAATATCGATTTGGAATCGAACAATCACCCGCCCGGACAGGCACCCACCTGTCCCCTAATCTACGGGCAGCCGAGACAACGTTGCTACCGCTCGTTTTAGAACCGAGCCTCCTACTAGAACCTCTGCAGACCAGGGGGTCCCGTCCTTGCCAGGGAACAAGTTAACAATGCGCCCCCTGCGCCAACGTAGTGGCGGTAGGTTAGCATCCTTAACCAGAACGAGGTCACCAACACTAGGGGGGCTAGTTTTGTCAGTCCACTTAAGGCGCTGTTGAAAGATATGCAGATACTCAAGCGACCAACGCTTCCAGAAATTCTGAGTAAACTGCTGCAACATCTGATACCTTGACAACCGATACAATTTCACTCCCTCGAAGGGGTGCTCGGGCAACGCGTTAAGTGGCTGTCCTATCAAGAAATGGCCTGGGGTCAGAGCCTCCAGGTCATTTGGATCCCAGCTGAGCGGACACAACGGTCGCGAATTGAGAACGGCCTCGATCTTACAAAACAATGTCGCGAGCTCCTCAAAAGTCAGCGCGGTCTGACCTACTATACGCCCCAAGTGCGTCTTAGCTGACTTAACTACGGCCTCAAAAATCCCACCCCAGTGGGGGCAAATCGGTGGGCTGAAGGTCCACTGCATACCCCGACGGGAGAGGGCCGTTCCAATATCCACTTTATTTACTTTATTTACATTCAAAAAGTTGACTATCTCTCGTAAGTATCGTTCCGCACCGATGTAGTTAGTGCCGTTATCAGAGCGGATCAAAGTTGGAAGTCCCCTTCGAGAAACAAACCTATCCAAACAAGCAATGAAAGCCTCTGTCGAGAGATCAGCAACGAGCTTGAGATGTACCGCCTTGGTGGATAAACAAACAAACACACATAGGTACGCCTTGTATTGCTTAGCGGTGCGCAATCGTGAACTCTTCACCATAAACGGTCCTGCAAAATCCGTACCAACACCTGAAAACGGTCTGACCTCATTCACACGATCAGGGGGCAAGTCCCCCATGAGAGGTTGCATCGTGGCAGCCTTAAGTCGATAACAAGGCATGCACCGAAACACGATGTTCCGTATGACACGGCGGGCAGATAAGATCCAAAACTCCCGCTGGAGCGTGGCCAACAACGCGTTACAGCCGGCATGCGCGTTTTTAATATGACGATCAGTCACCAGCAATTCAACTAACTGTCCCCCCTTGGGGAGCAGAAGTGGGTGACGAGCCGAATACGACAGATTCGCGTTGCGCAATCTTCCTCCTACCCGAAGTAACCCGGTCGAATCAACAAAGGGGTTGAGACGCGCGACGGCTCCCTTCAATTTCGAACGTCCACTTCGTATAATCTCCAATTCTGCCCCAAACTTCGAGGACTGTACCAACCGGACCCAATTCAATAGCGACTCGTTTCGCTCTGCCGGAGTCAGAATAGGGTTCAACGTTCGCTGATCGCGAGGAGTACGACAATTTCGAAATCAGAAATCAGAAATCAGAAATCAGAAATTTTATTTGTCAAACACGGTATACATTATGTTACAGATGGTTGGTAACTAATTAATTCAGACCTCAGTGTTTTGCCCAAGAAGGGCGTACAAATATTACATGGTATTTAAAATATAAAATAATAATAGCAAACATTCAATAATAATTCAATTCAATTCAGATAAAATAATCAATATCGCAATAATAATAATTTAAAGATTCAATTAATTCAATAATAGGTAGTTAAATTCAATTCAGTTTAAGTCATTAAGTTGTCACAAATTATATTAAAATAGAGTAATTTAAGATGTCATATGCTTTTGTCATTAATAAAATCTTGCACATCATAATAGCACTTAGTAACTAGCAGCTTAAATAGGGTACGTTTAAATGTCAATAATGTCATATCTTTTATAGAATTTGGCAATTTATTATATATTTTTGGTGCCATACACAAGATATTTTTCTGCATAAGTGCCGTTTTGGCTTGTCTTACACAGAGATTGTGCTTATTTTGTACACGCACAGATTTATATTTTCCGTGAGAAACCTTAACAAAGAGATTTAGATTATTTTTTACAAACACCGCTACTTCATAAATATAGTGGGATGGCAGGGTGAGCAATTTTAGTGCTTTGAACACTGGAGCACAGCTTTCATGTGGCTTTAATCCACATATAGCTCTTACGCAGCGTTTTTGAGCTTTAAACACGGTGTCTTTGTCAGTAGAGTTGCCCCAAAATATAATACCATAGCGAAGTATAGAGGCTACAAGACCATGGTATGCAGTGAGAACGGTTTCTCTGCTTACAATTTTCGATAATTTAAAAAGAAGATATGAAGCTTTATGCAATCTTTGACACACTTGAGAGGTTTGAGCCTTCCACGTTAGCTGATGGTCAATCTGCACTCCTAAAAATTTTGTTTGTTTCACTTACTCAAGGTATTCGCCTTCAAACTCAGTACTAAAGTTAGGCACTGCATTTGTGCGCTGAAAAAAGTGCATTATTTTAGTTTTACTAAGATTTGCCATTAATTTGTTATTATTAAGCCATGTCATTATATATTTTAAAGTGTCATTAGTATTTTCTAAGTATTCGTCATAATTATTATTGAATTTAATAGTCACTTCGAGCGAATCTCCTAATACAAATGGACACGTTTATCAACTTGTCAAGTAAGCTATACCGGTCCAGCAGAAACCCGGCGTCAGGGTCCTCAGCCTTCTGGGTAACATGCACGGCCGCTCTGGGGCCATGATCCGAAGATACTACTACATGGCTGTGGGGCCAGTCCGATTCTCTCTTGGCAAGCCAGGGTGGTCGCCACCACAAATGGTGTCTAACGAGTTCAGGAGCCCGACATCCCCTGGATGCACAATCAGACGGGTTCAATTCTCCTGGTACATGTCTCCAGGTCAGTGGGACCTCAGACGACACAATCTGGGAGACACGGTTCGCAACAAAAACCTCTAAGTTATGGACCGAAGCCTTCAGCCAGCACAAAACAATCTGGCTGTCCGTCCACGCGTACACCGTATCCTCCAAAACCACTGACCCACGCAACACTGTTAGAGTGTGATTCAAAAGTTTGGTCAAAAGAGCAGCCCCGGACAGTTCCAGTTTTGGAATCGTCATCCTTGTCCGAATAGGCGCTACCTTGCTTTTTGCCAAAACCAAACGCACGTTGACCTCCCCGGTGGAGGTGACGGTTCGCAAATAAACCGCTGCCGCAAACCCTCGTTCAGAGGCATCACAAAACCCGTGAAGGGTTGCCCTGTAATCCCCAGCAGGGACCAATTTCCTCGGCAGCGATACATTATTTATGTCCGATAGCGAGGTGAACATTCGCGTCCAATCAGTCAACAAATCACCTGAGAGGTGGGTGTCCCAGGTCAACTGAGCCACCCATAGCCTTTGCATAAAACATTTGAGAGCAAAGGTGACTGGAGAAATCCATCCATTCGGGTCGAACGTTCTCGCAATCGTTGACAGTACTGACCGCTTCGTCCAGGCCTTCGGTGTTTCTAAAACTACCCGATAGGTAAACTCATCATGGACGGGCCGGTACTGAATTCCAAGTACTGACAACATGTTAGGGTTGTCAGGATTCTCAAAAATGTGCGGGTCTTGTTGAAACTCATCTGGGAGACCAGCCATTAACTCAGGGGAGTTGGACATCCACTTACGTAGTTCATAGCCGCCTCGTGCCAGCAATTGAATGAGCTCGTCACGTCGGTCCAGAGCTTCCTCTACACTGGCTGCCCCTGTGCAGACGTCATCGACGTACAAATCTTGCTCCAGGATAGCGGCGGCTCTAGGATAGCTCACACGGTCACGCGACGCCAACTCCCGCAGGGTACGCATCGCCAAATACGGGCTAGACCGTAACCCATACGTGTTCGTGTTTAACTCATAGACCTTGACTGGCTCGGCCGTGGACTCACGCCAAAGTATCAACTGATACCTTCTGTCAGCCGGATGAATTACCGTTTGCCTAAACATCATCCGAAGGTCTGCGACAAATACAATCTGCTGCCTCCGAAAGCTCGTGAGAATATCCGAAATATCACGACTAAACTTGGGTCCCGAATGTAGACACTGATTCAGGGACATCCCGTTCGAGGTAGGTGCTGACCCATCAAAAACAACTCGAATCTTGCCGGTAGGGGTTCGTAGGACGGCATGGTGTGGAAGGAAACAATGATCCTCAGATCTCCAGTCCACACCCGATACCGACATGTGTCCTAACGACTCATACTCCCTCATGAAATCAACATATTTTTGTTTAAATACGGCGTCCCTTGTCATCCTACGCTCCATCGACATCAATCTCGTCTCAGCCATCTTCCTAGATTCTCCTAGTGGCGGTCGATCGGCCCTGAAAGGCAGTCGAGTTACAAAACGACCAGAACGAAGGCGACCAGTACTATTCTGGTAAAACAAGTCGCACTCTTCTTCGTCTGCGTCGACTCGACGAACGGTGGGAGGTTCCTCTATCTCCCAGAAACGTTGGATAACGTCTGACAACGCTGAGCCAACAAGTATGCCATCTGACTCGGCAGGCCTAACCATTGGCAATGCCGGACCCATGATCACGTGACCAAACTTAGTATCCACAGCAATCAACCCGTCCGGCTGAAGAACTCGCTGATCCGACAACAGAAACCTACCCAGAACGTCTGCTCCCAGTAGCAGGTCGACCGGGGCTGGAGTGTCAAAATCGGGATTTGCCAACTTGAGTCCTGATGTCAGGAATCGAACGGCCGGATTCAACTTCACCAAGGGGTGTCTGCCCATGACATGCGTCATTACTAAAGCTTGCACGGATGTTTTTGTCAAAATGTCATAACGTGGAGAGAACGTGATCACCGATTGACCAACTACATTCGTAACCGTAACATTCCCCACGCCCCGTATTGATTTATTATACCTATTTACCTTGAGGCCCAACCATTTTGCTAAATCATTCGATACAATGCAGCCCTGAGCTCCAGAATCTAATAGGGCGCGAACGTATGTTGGGTTGCCCGCCAAATCCCAAACAAGCACAGAGGCGATCGGTAACACCACCGTCTCCGGTTGGGGGGCAACAAATGGTTGGGCCGTAAATTCCTAGCGAGGACCCCCGGGGCCCCACTGTGCCTGTAACCGATCAGGTATGCAGCTATACGCCAGAGGGTCCCATTGTACAAATGGCCCACGCGCCGGTTCCATTGCCACCCTACGATTCCCCGTAAAGGGGGGTGGGCGTGAATTCAACCGTGGCCGCTCCATGAGCGGGGGGGACATCACATGTGACCGACGAGGACGAGGCGACGAGCGGGGCGACAACTGAGGCGGCGTCCGAACCGCACCCGCATAGCTCGAAGGTGTCCCATGACACCCGCCCGTTACGGCCTGCTCAACACACCCAATGTCCCGCTGGGTCGGATGATGAGTCGCAACCGAAAACTCAGGGCCCCCCATGTAATGGTCCTGAGTGCGGCCCTGCACCCTGGTACTGCCCTGTGCACGTGAGGACGTTGGCCCCTGAGTTGCGCTCCGAGTCGCAAACGAATTCTCAGGGCCCCATGCCGTGTCACCCTGGGTACGGCCCTGTGGACGTGGGGACGTTGGCCCCTGAGTTGCGCTCCGAGTCGCAAACGAATTCTCAGGGCCCCATGCCGTGTCACCCTGGATACGGCCCTGTGGAGGTTGTTGGCCGGACCGGTTCATGCACAACAGATTGTTGTGGGCCCCACCACAATATCCGCACATTTTTGTGCGCGTGCAGTCCCTAGCCATGTGTGGCCCGAGGCACAGGAAACACCAGCTCCGCTGCTTGGCCATCCGGCGCCGTCCCTGAACCCTAAGTTCCCCGAACTTATTGCAATTGGCCACAGCATGGCCAATCTGCCTACAACATGGGCAGGTCTCACCATGTGGGGTCAATTCGCTCACAGTCCCATACGACTGCCGGTTGGTGCGGTCCTTCCTCGTCGGAGGGCCCCTACTCACAGCGCTCCCGGCAGCTCTCTGTGGCTCCGAAGGATGGGTGACCGTCAACCCCAAATTCTCTGCCCGTCGAGCCTCCTCTTCCATGAATCCGACCAAGTCGGAGAAGGCGGGCAGGTCCTCGGCCGACCTTCCGTGAGACTGTTCGAAACGAGTCTGCACGTCAGCGGGTAGGCGGGAAAGTACAATGTACAACAGTAGGTACGACCATTCACCAACCGGAAGTCCAAGATTCTCTAGAGCCTTGGTGACGGACAACAATGGGTTCAAAACCTCCGTCTGTATGGCCCCGACCTTGTTCACAACCGGGATACTAAACAAACGGTTCAGTTGGGCATCGGCCAACCTCCGTTTGTTATGGTAACGTCTGACCAACAATTGTCTGGCCGTTTCATAGTTACCCTCCGTAACTGTCAAATGAGCGACCAGCTCCCTAGGCTCACCCCTCAATGCTGCCACCAGCTGAGCCATCTTGACAGACTTGGTAATGTCCGATCGCATGTGCACCAAACTGTCGAACAGATTGATGAAGCTCATCCATTCACCGGACACGCCGTCAAAAGTAGGCATAGTTATGGCAGGTAACCTGGACCCCGAACCCTGAAGCGGAAGAGGTGCTTCAATGTCACCACCATGGCTGGACTCGCGCTGTCTACGTATGTCCGCAGCCTTCTGCGTGATAGCAGCTGCCATCTCCATACATTGGTCGACATCCCCTATCAACCGTGACAGCCTGTCAGGTGCGCAACCATCAACTGATTCCGCCTGCGCGGACAATTCGAGCACCCTATTGTAACGTTCCTTAACGTCCATAGACCGCTCCAATACCACATCATGCCTATCTAAACGGTCTATCAGACCGTGTGCGGAGGAAAACCATCTGAGTTCCTTAGAAACACCCTTCTGGATTTCAGATAACGACATGATCGGAACGATACTTACTCACAATTTGCAGTAACTCAATTTTATTGGACCCTCCAGTCTACAACCCAAACGAGGGAACCCTAAACCACAACTTAAACAATGTTGTTTTCCTTAAACAATAGGAACCGAGTTTTATATCTATATAAATTCTGTAAATACAATTTAGTTTCCCTTTATCATTATAACACACACAGATAGTCAATATTAGTTCAAGTTATAAATTGCTATAAACTGAAAACGATGTAATAGCCTGCTATCAATAGATGTAACTACCTATGTTAACCAAAACATTCATTCAATAGCATTACTAGACCACTAATAGATTGACTAACTGGTAATTCAATTCAATATCTGTCTATCTACTACCAGCAATAGACCTATAGCTTACAATACTACCAATCTATGTGGATATAGGAACACAACCAAGTTACCTAATAACCGCCTATACCTACAGATTGATAGTCCCAAATCGTGCCTTCCTGGAGCCTTTGACGGCTGCAAATCTCAGGAAGCCACGCTCTAGCTACCAAAATGTTCAGGCTTCTCAGCACCTAATGACCTCGTAGGGGCCCATCAGCTACGAGGTAGCGTAACGATCAGTTGCCAAGAAGTGTGAACGTCGGCGATTCACCGAGCTGAAGTAATTGGGGTCGATCTAACCTGGTCCGTGCTTCGGTCCCGTCAACCTCCTGTCTCTCTGCAAGGCCCGGGTGCACCCTAGGCTCTTCTTGGTAGACAGGTTCTTCAGCCAACCTCCTATGACTGGCGGGCCAGCTTCAATGAGCACAGTGTTCCAACACAGGTTATGTTACGTGGTAAAAACCAATCGGCCACGTAAATGCGAACTTTATCTGGTTCGGGGAACCACAACACACTCAGCTATATAGACAATCCTGAGGGAAACCCGAATACATTCCAGATGGCCTGCGATTTAATTTCAATACCCTAACCAAAACGCGTTTACATTGCGAGGGCTTTCGTCTGTCAGTTGTCAAAACTGCCTGGTTGGCAGCTAACGTCAAATTCAAAATGGCCGTTCAGAAACCATCGATCGAATATCGATTTGGAATCGAACAAGTTTAGTTAACAATGCGGCACCATTAAGCTCTAGTTTAGGTATTGTTTGTTTTGTCCGTAACGGAGCTACCCTGGACTTGGCCATGAGTAACTTCACGCATACCCTACCCTCCGTGTCAACCGACCGCAAATAAACCGATGCCGCGTACCCTTGCGACGAACCGTCACCATAACCGTGCAGTGAAAACCGAGCGACCCCATCAGGTTTGATACACCTAGGAATCGTTAATGACCTTAAATTATTTAAGTCCGCTATAATATCACGCCATTTGCGTACAATATCATCTGATGCTGGAGCATCCCATTCGACCTTGCTCGAGTTGTCATTGCTGGCGAGTAGTGATTGTAACAATAATTTAATTTTGAAAACCACCGGAGCTATCCACCCTAATGGATCATATAACCGAGATACCATGGACAATATACTACGCCGAGTCACCGTTTTATCATTTGGTAGATTTACCCGATATGTAAAACTATCATCCCGAGGATTCCATTGTATACCGAGAACTTTTATGAGTCCTGTCTCATCCGTGTCATCAAATGTATGAAGCGTTTCTAAATGGTCTAAAGGTAAGCCTTCTAATAGTTCAGGCACGTTAGATGACCATTTTCGAAGTTCGTAACCGGCCGTGTGCATAAGTTCTGTCAACTCAGTTTTTAATGTCATAGCCTCTTGAATAGAATCCGCCCCACCGTTCAAGTCATCAACATAACTATTTGACCGAAGTAACCGAGCCGCCCGAGGGTATTTAGCCTGCCCATCATCAGCCAGTTGATGAAGGCTCCGTATTGCAATAAAGGGACTTGACTTTAAACCGTAAGTATTTGTAGTCAACTCGTAAACAAGCAGGGGTTCCGTAGGAGCCGATCTCCAATACAATAGTTGATATTTCCTATCAGCAGGATTAATCCATGTTTGTCTAAACATCATTTTTACGTCCGTCGTAAATACAACCCGATACCGCCTAAAATTTAGAATCATCTGAGTTTTAACATTTTGTAACCGTTCACCCGAATATAAACAGTCGTTCAGAGAAGCGAACGAGTTTGTTTGTACGCTGCCGTCAAATACAACGCGAATTTTTGCCGTATCGCCCGATTTTTTAAAAACTCCAATATGTGCAAGAAAATAATGTTCCTCTTCCGAATGTATGTTGAAATTAGAAACCGCCATATGCCCGAGTGCTAAATATTCCGCCATAAATTGTATGTATTTTTCCCGATATTCAGATTGCCGAGCCATTCTTTTTTCAAGAGCTGAAAACCGCCGTAATGCCGTTTGCCGAGAGTCACCCAGCCGAGAGTGACCTGGGATGAGTGGTAGCCGGACCACATATTTGCCGTCCTTATCCCTATACGTGGTTGAAACATACAAGTTTTCACAATCCACGTCCGCCGGATCCCTAATTTTGCTCATAGGGGGCTCTTCTGTCCGCCAGAACCTCTCTACAGCTTCCACTAAAGTCGTTGCCGCGATTTTTCCGATATCACTCGACGCCGCCGAGTCACGACATGACGTCACAGGGCCGAATACTGCGAAGTCAAAAATAGTACCCAACGCATGGGGTCCGCCGCCGCCGCCGACTCCTAGATTAACCTTATAACCAGTAACGATCTGACCTAAGATGTCACAACCGAATATGACGTCTATCCCAGACGAATAATAACCGCCGCTATCCGAATCAGATATTTGTATATCTCCTTGGGATATACACAGCTTCCGAGCTAAATATGTCGTTGGCTTCTTAAGAACCGCTGCCGTAACCGATAATATTGGTTGACCAGATTTTTTCTGGTCTAAAACTAAATTTCACAACATGTTGACTACCGTTAGTACTAATACCGCCTATACCTATCATAAGTGTTTGAGTGTTATACCGTTTCAAACCTAGGTTAGTAACAAGATCACTCCGAATAATAGTTAATTGCGATCCGAGATCTAACATCGCCCGAGCCCGTACAAACTCACCGTGAGCCGATTTAACCTGAATAATAACCGTAGGTAATATTACATTATCCGATAACCTAGGTGCCGCCGAAACAGTATTACATGCTAATTGCTATTGTTGTGATGAGCACTGAGGCTCGCCGATATTTGCCGCATGCCCCGCTAAGGCCTGCAGCCGCGTAGCTACCTTGCCTGTCCGCGAGTCATTATTATCCGTAACCGCGAGGATATCCCAATCGCTGTCCTCCGCCCGACATCGCCATGCAAAGCGCGCGATGGTGTCCCGTATGACCACAGCACCCGCAAGGTTCATTTCGTGTACAAGACGCCGCCCTATGTTGTCCGAAACACCTAAAACACATACCGTTTGTCCTTACCCATTCTTTCCGTTCGAATGGCATCATTTTATTACTGAAAGTATAACACTCCGTGATAGCATGGCTCGCCCGTGTACAAAACGCACAAGTTGGGACCGAATTTTCCACAACCTTAGTAGTTTTACCTACGTTACTTTTTGTTACGATTTTTACGTCAGCTACGTGCACATTTCGTACCGGCTTGGTTTTGCTATTAGTCCCGGTGACCGCCGTATCAATAAGCCTACACTCGTTTTGTAGAAACTCCGTTAGTTGCGCAAACGTAGGCAATGTTTTGTTGCCGCTGCCGTGAGTACGTTCGAATCTGCTCTTTACCTCAAAAGGCAGCCGCGATAGCCCTATATGTAAGAGCATGTAACTCCATTCATCGACCGGTAAATTCAAACACTTTAGAGCGCGAGTTGACTCCAGTAACGGGTTCAATATTGCCGTTCGAAATTCCGTAACCTTAGTTAATACCGGCAAGTTTAAAATCCGCGAAATATGTGAATCCGCCAACAACCGTATGTTTTCGTACCGACCTTTCAAAATCTCTAGACCCGTGTCCAGAGAATCATCCTCCATGGGTAAATGTTGTAACATAGATTTAGGTTCCTTATCAAGATGCGTTATCAAGTAATGATATTTTTCCGTGTGAGATATCTTTCCGAGTCATGACTAACGACTTATACAAGCTAATAAAACCTGTCCACGTAAAAATGTCACCATTGAACGTGGTCAGATTTATAGTAGGTAGTCGTGGACGAGACTGACAGGTAGATTTAGCCGCACTATCTTCTGTTGCCTCATTCGCGAAAACCAAAAATGCCGCATCCAACCGATTATACATCTCCGTGGCGTTCTTGTATTTGTCATCATAGCCCCGTATCTTTTCCGCATCCGAACCATCCTTGAGAACTAATAGCAAGCCCTTATATGCCTCGGTTAACACAGTAAAATGATCTTCCAGTTTTCTCAACCTAGCAGAAAGCACAGATCCCGACTGTGTTGCATTTTCTAACAACGCAATAGAATTAGTTAGCCAATCGTATTGAATTTTGAATTAACATTCATTAGCCTTAGTGGCCATAATTGCAAACAAATGCGAACCGCCCGAACCGAGACAACTGCCGAATTTTTTCTACCTACCCTACAAGAATTTTATCCGCAGAACTACTGAATTAATCCCGAGTACCAATGTGATATTGTTTTATATCTAATTTCCGAATTTAGTTGACCGACCGCCGTATTACCTATGACCTGCACTGAGGTAATAATCAGAGTAAACAAGGTCCGATTTTCACTCGCGCGCTCGCGAAGTAAATATGAACAATGGCCGCCGAATTGCTCACTTGCCGACACGACACGACAATGAATGAATATGGCGCCGCAAAAATACGTAACTAAACCGAACCGAAATGGATAACCGTACCGAAAAATTGATGGTTATGATTCCAACGAACAATTATCGACTATTAGAACTGTAAATCCGGCTTCGACGGACCAAAATTATGCTCGCGCAAAGCCTTCGACAACCCAGTGGAGCCCATTTTTGGTTTTGTTCTATGTTAATTGTCAGGCGTTGTTGATCTGATCAATGCTGGATTGGAACCTTACCTTAGCCACGATATTCTGCCGCCTTTAATTAGTATCCGCCGTTCCTCGCGAAGCAAAATGTTCTCGACACCACGTGCTGGCGCCGCGTGGACTGTGACCTGCGACCCTCCAAGGGCCACAAACCGCCGATCCTCAGTGCAATCCTTGCACTGAGAGTTGCATACACACTGCACAATTGTTGTAACAGAAGCACAGAGTCCGAGAGTCCATAAAACCGATTAATTTGAATAATTTTCCGGGACCGCAATGAATCGCGTTCCGAGTCCGGCGACCGAGAGAGGGTGTCCGCTCATGCGTACACTAGCGCCACCGTAGGCACACACGGCCAGGCAGTGAAACCAATACATCAAAGAATCAGAACCACAACTCCAGACCAAAATTTTCTGTTAGCTAAATGTTGTCTCATTCAAACACAAAAAGTTCATAAAATTAGGATCTGTCATTCCTAAAAAAATACAAAAATATTTGTACTGAAAATTGAGTTTAACTTCAATATCTCCATACAAAACGCCAATTTCATATGTAAGGACCTAATATAGTACCGGGAAAGAGTTGACATTTTTACAGAATGTCTTTTTCTTTTGCCATTACAGCAAGAAATAATGATCTACACGATATTTCTAAATTAAAGGAGTTCTTCATATAAGAAAAGTTTTTTAGCACCCCCTATCCCCCCCTAACCCGTATCAGTCTACCTAGTGGTTCTGTAAGATCAGTAGACATACTTACTTAAACATATTGTCACGACTGACGGACAAAAGGCTTTATTATAATGGGGTACAATTTTATTTTGCGCAAAAATGTAACGAGGAAAGTCCAATTTAAATTGAATTTCAGGTGCTGAATTTTCCAATTACTATGCAGACATTTAAGCAAAATAGGGGTTTAATTTTTGGCAATTACTCGCATTTCCTTAGTCCTAGGAAGTCAAATCTGTTGTCTACGGGTTCGTCTCGTAAAAGCAGAGAGAACTGCGTAGTCTGATCCGGAATAAAATCAAAAACTGAAATGCGCTATGACGAATACGTTTGCTACAGCGAACTCCCCACTTTCATCCTCCACTCCCCCCATCGCCCACCGACCTCTTGAAGTTTATCGGATGAACAACTAGAATTATTATAAATAAAATAATCCGACTGCTTTTTTTAATACCACATACAAACTTATGAATGCACTTGGTTATGTACATGGAGTATGAAAGTAGCCGCACCAATAACTTTGTAACGCCATAAGTCCGCCATTTAAAATAAAACTGACTCAACAAAACAATCGATATAATTATCCAATCTGCTCATAAAATTTCACGAGAATCGCTTGAGAAATGCGACCTGTATTCGGGAACCGACAGAAAGGAGGACAAATGCATTTTTGACCAATCTCGAAACTGGACGCTTCGCTCGGTTAATTATATTATTTTTGTTTTTTGGTTTGTTATTTTATTGCTTAAGTTTTTTTCTACGACTCTTCTCTGCATTGGACCACTGTGGGAGAAGCAGGCCGATGAAACTTCCACAGATCTATTTTAAAAAATCGATTGTGTTTAACTAATACAGCACCAAAACGAATAAACCAAATACAAATGTACCTGATGATTTTTATGAAAAAGCGTCGTGTAGTAAATGTTTACCTCTACAAAGTCGTTCAATCAAAATTACTGTCAAGTGGCTAATGAAGCGCGTGAGATCCTCCCTTTTTGCTGCCCGCCCTTATTTTTATTTTACCCGACTAAAGCGAAGCCAAAAGTAGGTTTGTGTGTTTGACCGGTGTGTACGTATGTGTGTTAATTTGTGACACCTTTGACAAATGGGGTGTCGTAGAAGCGACTTGATTGTCCACTGGCTATAAGCTGACGGCTGACTGACATCACACTCAATTCAATATGGTGTCCTCTAGAAGGCATACGTGGATGCCCACTCCTGGTTATTTTTTGAAGTATCGTGTAACTTGTTGGATATCAAATAAAAGGGCTTAATTAGCACATTTCAGATATAAATTTATTTCTAGCTTTTGTTCGCTACTTTGCTCACATTAATTTTGTATAAATGTAAGCCAAATACTAGGACGAACTTAAAAAACTTATTATTAAACGAGCTAATCAATATTTTATATGGTTTGTCAATTCACGGAGGCCGAAATTACCCGGCGGGCCTCTGCGCGGGCGGTGCGTTCAGTTCAGTCTGATTCGACGCTTTGTGACGGGTACACTATGATTGTCGTTTCTGAGCACAATTAAAGTTATTCGTGTATTAAAATAATCTAGGAACATAGCTAGGGTATCCCGAATTTTGTGAGAACCGGGATTTCCGGTACTCCTCATCAGAGGAACCGGGATTTGCCAGGTATTTTCGGTACTTTGATACCATATTTTTTTTGCAATTTATAGTTAGTAAAGATGAACGAAATAATAGTTTTAGTGGTAAAATTGGAAGAGGCGTCTATTGTTTTTTTTTAAGATATACCTACAGAATTATTTATTTAGAACAAAGGCAATAAACAGATCTTATTTCATATCATGTCGATAACTCTGTAAGGTCTGCCATCGGAGGGCATATGAATATAAACATTATTAATATCAGTAATCAGTATCATCATTATAAACATTAGAAAAAACATAGGATTCAGATTTAGTTATAATTGTCAACAACTTTCATAAAATATGATGGAGGCATTCGTTGACACCGCAATAGGCTCTGTTTGTGAGAAGATTTTATATTTTCTTTTTAAAATAAATGTTTTGTGTCTCATTTTACAGACTGCGGAAATTTGTTATATTATATTCTATTGGACATGAAAAATATACTTTTATTATAATAAACTGATTTGTGTTGTTCCAGTTTGAGCTAAATGTCACGACGCGTGCTTTTAATATTTTGAAAAAGGTGCTTAATGCTCTCGACAAATACCAAAGTTTCTTATACAAGGTGACATTGAATGACCATATTTTCGGGAATGATAGTACTCATTATTATCAGCTTCCCCCAAGAAACAAATGGTCGCAAATGGAAAATAATTGTCACTCAGTACATTGACCTGATCAGCTATTTACAAGTTACTATGGGTAACCCATTTTTTTTTGTTTGCGACCATATGTGTCGTGGGGAAAATTGTTCATAATGATGGGTTCTATAATTTCCTAAATATATAGTCAGCTAATTAAATGTCACCTTGCATATATGTGAACGGCTTTGTGAGTGAGTAGGGTTTACAACTGTCTGATGGGACAGCTTTCATATAGCTATCAATAATTTATTATGTGCTTTAAAAATAGTCTCATTGCCCGTCGTATGTCCCCAGAAGATGATACCGAAGCGGGAGGCAGACTCCACAAAACCATGATTTTGCAAGCATGTACAATGCGTTTATATAGGTTTAGGTTTTTTCAAAATATTCACTGTGTGTCTTGCACGACGTGTTTCACTCTACTTATAGAACTTTGTTGTTTTCGTAGATTCAATTTATTCATTCTAGTAATTTATATTAAATAAATATACCTGTCAAGTATTAAGAAGCTATTCATATTTCATTTATTTAGTTTTTTTTTTCCAAATTAATTATAAGATTGTTTTTAGTCAGTCGTCCAATTACACATGTCAAATTATTGTCAATGACATTTGTATACAGACCTAGATTGATTAAATTATTACCGATAAATGTGCTGTCATCAGCGAACAGAACCATTTGATGATTTATAACTTTCGGGATGTCATTTAAGTAAGAATATAACAAATAACAAAGATACATATCCCTGTGGAACATCATATTTAATTTCCTTTACGTCAGATGAATGTCATATTTAATTTCCTTTACGTGATCTGTTTTTGTCATAACCCCGAACTACATGTGGCTAGGTTTTTAAACTAGGATAGTAAGCTAGTAGACAGAACTAGCTTCATTTCTAGGCTTTTAAAAGCCTAGAAATGAAGCTTAAGCTAGTGAAAAAGCTAGTAAGCTAGCGTATCAAGCTAGGATAGTTTACTAGGATGGGTTATATTTTTTGAGCTAGTGGCACCTCCCCACCACCGACTTTACTATCCTGGCTTGTGTACTACTTCTACTTCATGTGGCCGGCGAAGCTAGTTTTTTATTGACTAATAAGCAGTGTTAAATCCACGCCTCAACCGAAAGGGTGGAATCTTTGAAGGGTTGTTTTACAGTGGAATGTCACGAAGTAGTACTGACCTTGACGCCGGTCAAGTCACGACGTGTGTGTGGGTCGAAAAGAACGATTCCCACTCTGAGCTCAATGACCCGCCGATCGGGTCGTCGCATTTCAGCTCAGCAGACCACAATTGCTGCATAAAACACTTGAGCTGAAATGTTACCGGGGTGATCCACCCGTTTGGATCAAATGTCCTAGCCACCGTTGAAAGGACGTTCCGTTTCGTCCAGACCTTCGGGGAGTCCAACTCGATCCGATACGAAAACATGTCTGACACCGGCTGGTACTGGACGCCTAATACCGACAACATATTCGGATTTTCCAGATTTTCGAAAATGTGGGGATCCTGCTGGTAGTCATCCGGAAGACCAGACAGTAACTCTGGAGAGTTCGACATCCATTTCCGGAGCTCGTAACCTCCACCCTGTAAGAGCTCAACTAGCTCGTCCCGTCGAGCGAGCGCCTCCTCTACGGAATCTGCACCGGTACAGATATCGTCCACGTAGAGATCCTGCTCCAGGATCGCTGCTCCTCTAGGGAAATTTAACCGTTCTCGATCCGCTAACTCCCGCAGAGTGCGAATCGCCAAATAAGGACTAGACCGTAGCCCGTACGTGTTGGTGTTCAGCTCGTACACCTTGATGGGCTGATCTGGGCTCTCTCGCCACAGTATCAGCTGATACCGTCTATCGTCAGGGTGAATGACCGTCTGCCTAAACATCATCCGGATGTCAGCTACAAACACAACATTGTGTCGACGGAACCGTGTGATAACATCCGCGATGTCATGGTTCAACTTCGGCCCTGAATGAAAACACTGGTTCAGGTTCATGCCGTTAGATGTTGATGCCGATCCATCGAACACTACCCGTATTTTGCCCTCCGGGGTCCTCAAGACCGTGTGATGAGGCAGGAAGCAGTGGTCTTCACGCTTCCAGTCGATACCCAAAACCGACATGTGGCCGAGCGACTCGTATTCCCGCATGAAGTCGACGTACTTCTGCCGGAAAATCCCGTCACGGTTCATGCGTCGTTCCATCGACAGAAGCCGCGTCTCGGCTGCATGGTGTGAACTGCCCAGCGGTGGGCGATCACTCCGGAATGGAAGACGTGTTATAAATCGACCTGACCGAAGGCGACCAGTATTGGTCCGATAAAACTGTTCACACTCTTCTTCAACCGGGTCCAACCGGCGGACCGTAGGTGGTTCCTCCACCTCCTAAAACTTCTGTATCACCTTCGAGAGTACAGAACCGAATAAGGGTCTACTAGTCGCTAGGCGTGGGGCAGCCGGCATGACCGGACCCATTACCGCATGGCCCAGTCTGGTGTTGACCGAAACCAGACCAGTCGCCTGCAACACGTGGACACCTGGCACTAACAGGTATCCCAAGGCATCAACACCCAATAAAATGTTTACTGGGTCCGGAATATCAAAATCCGGGTCAGCCAGTGACAACCCAGCGACCAACTGTCGCACCGAGGGCGACAACCGTACGTGAGGGTGTGAGCCCATCACATTAGGCATGACTAATGCCGTGACCGTTAGATTCACCGATGAATCCACCCGTGACGAGAGAGTAATCCGACATACTCCCTTAACGGAACCGACTTCCGTGTTCCCAATTCCCCGAATGGAATGTGGATAATCCCTTACCGAAATGCCCAACCGTCTTACAAGGTTGCACGAGACTAAGCACCCCTGGGCCCCCGAGTCCAATAGTGCTCGTGCCACACATGACTTGCCGTCCGAACTCCACGCTATCACAGAGGCGGTGGGGAGCATGACCGTCTGTGGAGTGGCAGCACCCTGTAAGTGGTCGGCGTGTCTCTAGCGGGAACCTCCGCGGGATCCGAAACCGCTGAGACCTCCTTCGGCCTCGGAGTAACCCGGCTGCTGATATGCAACCGGCATATCCGACCGTATGTGCATCAAGGGGTTCTTTATTAGATAAATACATTTTTAAAGTTCTTTATTAGATAAATGCATCAAGGGGTCCCAACCCGTATAATAGGCCCCTCGCTGTCCCGGTATCCGACCATACCGGACGGTGTACGGTGTGCTCGGTGCGCACCGTGGATGAATGGGGGAGAGCGGATCCAACCTGGGGCGCTCTAGGAATGGGGGCGACATCCGACTGTTCGCCTCCCAGAGCGACGGGCAGGGTGGCGCAGAAGGTGGTGGACTCCCAGCTTTCACGCTACTCATAGGTAATAATAATAATAATAATAATAATAATATTAACGTTTATTGCCAAGAAAAATACAAGGATAGTACCTAATTTTACATTGATAATTTTGCTGAGGCAATAGGAAGTGGCTCAGCTCCTGCTGACACAGAGCCGGGGCTCTGTGTAGCGCTGATTTTCAGCCTCTCCCTCTTCCCTTAGATTTGGAGCGGGGTAAAATGTCATAGAGGGTCCCCAGGAGAAGTTAAACTTATGCAAGACAGTGTTAAAAAATTAGATCACTAAATTGTAAAAACACTTAATTGACCCGCGCCGTTCGGTAGGCGTGGAAATTAAACATTTTGGTAGCAGGAGCGGTTTTCCTAGTGGGAAATCACCGATTCACGGAAGGTTGTAGGGTTGTTGCCCCATTGTAGTTGGGAGAAAAGAATATCTCAGATTGGCCGGCAATCTGGTTTGTGAGTGAGTCTGTGGTCGGTACACCACAATTAAAGTTCATTTTCGGTTAGTCGGAAACTAAAAGTGTAGTCGGAAACTACTGTTGTGCGCATAAAAGATTGAACAGTCATTCTGCGAAGTAACTAGATTGTATTACTTGCGGTAGAACGTCGGGTTCTATCGTACTGCAGTGTTATTTCGGTTTACACAGCAGGGTCGGGCTATTTAAGGGGTATTAAGCTGCTTTTGCTGACCTCAAAAGAAGTGTGGGTCATATCGGAGGGGCCACTGCTAGAAAAATAGTTTTTTTTATAATAAACTTTTGTGTGTTATTTGTATTGTACCACATGGTGGCATTCTCTAATTGATTTAGAGTGTATATTATAAGGTGTATGTCCACAGGGCGACCATATTAAATATTGATTAGGATTTAATTGTTTTAGTAGTAGCCTTGGTTTTTACAACTTAGTTTTAATTTCTGTGCCCAGCGCTGACGGGAAAGTGCTGGTCTCTGGCTGTGCTTAGTTCGGTAGTGAAGCATAGGACCAGAAACAATTGAATTGGTAACCATGGCACCTTCACCCTTGACGGTACTGCGGTATGGCGTCCGTGAGGAGATGAGATGGCTCGCCCATACTCACAAGTATGTGGAGCGACCTGACATGGACGATGTCCTGCTCAAGCGTGTGGAGGACGCAATGACACGCGTCGGGAAGGTGTGTCGGCTGGCTGCGGAGGCTGAAGCCCTCGGGCTTACGGATGAGGCCTCGGAAGCTGCAGTGAAGCAGCTCTGCGCTGACCAAGCGATGGAGTGCTTGGGCGACATCGAGCGTCGCGCCGAAAAAATTAAGCGGTCGCGTCGGGGTGACCGCGGGGAGGGTAGCGGAGACCCGCCTCCTAAGGGTGTTGTGGGACGGCTGCCACACCTGGAGATTCCAGCCTTCGGTGGGGCAATTGATGAGTGGCCGGCATTCATCAATTTATTCGATAGCCTGGTCCACGGTCGGGACGACCTGGACAGCGCCTACAAGTTGGCCCAACTATTGATGGCACTGCGGGGTGAACCGAAGGAGTTGGTCGGTCACCTAACGGTTACGGCGGGCAATTATGAGATTGCCCGGGTCATATTGTTTGACCGCTACCAACACAAACGGCGGTTGGTTGATGCGCAGCTGGGGAAGCTGTTCAGCATCCCAAGAGTAACCCGGGATGTTGACATCTGGGTACAGGTGCTCAACCCTGTGCTGGTGGCCACTAAGGCCCTTCAGAACCTTGGTCTACCGGTAGACCAATGGTCATATATCGTGTTATATATGGTTTTGTCACGGTTGCCTGCAGCTGTTCAAAGTCGGTTTGAACAGCTGCATGGGGGCAGTAGCTCGGAACTGCCCACGCTCGTCCAATTAACGGATTTCTTGGAGGGTGAATGCAGGCGATGCGATACCATGGATTCGGAGGCCAGTGTGCAGCGCCTACCCGCGCGGATGCGGGAGGGGCCGCGCCCCCCACCCCCACGGGGTGTGACCCCCTGATGTACATGCGGTCTGATATGCCACCGGTGGCATATCAGCAGCCGAGTTACCAGGCCGACGGGTGTCCCAGCGGGTTCGGATCCCGCGGAGGTTCCCGCTAGGGACACGCCGCCCACTTACAGGGTGCCGCCACTCCACAGACGGTCATGCTCTCCACCGCCTCGGTGATAGCGTGGAGTTCGGATGGCAAATCTTGTGTGGCACGAGCACTATTGGACTCGGGCGCCCAGGGGTGCTTAGTCTCGTGCAACCTTGTAAGACGGTTGGGCATTTCGGTAAGGGAGTATCCACATTCCATTCGGGGAATTGGGAACACGGAAGTCGGTTCCGTTAAGGGAGCATGTCGGATTACTCTCTCGTCACGGGTGGATTCATCGGTGAATCTGACGGTCACGGCATTAGTCATGCCTAATGTGATGGGCTCACACCCTCACGTACGGTTGTCGCCCTCGGTGCGACAGTTGGTCGCTGGGTTGTCACTGGCTGACCCGGAGTTCGATATTCTGGGCCCAGTAGACATTTTATTGGGTGTCGATGCCTTGGGATACCTGTTAGTGCCAGGTGTCCACGTGTTGCATGCGACTGGTCTGGTTTCGGTCAACACCAGACTGGGCCATGCGGTAATGGGTCCGGTCATGCCGGCTGCCCCACGCCATGCGGCTCGTAGTCCCTTATTCGGTTCTGTACTCTCGGAGGTGATACAGAAGTTTTGGGAGGTGGAGGAACCACCTACGGTCCGCCGGTTGGACCCGGTTGAAGAAGAGTGTGAACAGTTTTATCGGAACATTACTGGTCGCCTTCGGTCAGGTCGATTTCTCACACGTCTTTCATTTCGGAGTGATCGCCCACCGCTGGGCAGTTCACACCATGCAGCCGAGACGCGGCTTCTGTCGATGGAACGACGCATGAAGCGTGACGGGATTTTCCGGCAGAAGTACGTCGACTTCATGCGGGAATACGAGTCGCTCGGTCACATGTCGGTTTCGGGTATCGACTGGAAGCGTGAAGACCACTGCTTCCTGCCCCATCACGCGGTCTTGAGGACCCCGGAGGGCAAAATACGGGTAGTGTTCGATGGATCGGCATCAACATCTAACGGCATGAACCTGAACCAGTGTTTGCATTCAGGGCCGAAGTTGAATCATGACATCGCGGATGTTATCACACGGTTCCGTCGACACAATGTTGTGTTTGTGGCTGACATCCGGATGACGTTTAGACAGACGGTCTTTCACCCTGACGATAGACGGTATCAGCTGATACTGTGGCGAGAGAGCCCAGATCAGCCCATCAGGGTGTACGAGCTGAACACCAACACGTACGGGCTACGGTCTAGTCCTTATTTGGCGATTCGCACTCTGCGGAAGTTAGCGGATCGAGAACGGTTAAACTTCCCTAGAGGAGCAGCGATCCTGGAGCAGGATCTCTACGTGGACGATATCTGTACCGGTGCAGATTCCGTAGAGGAGGCGCTCGCTCGACGGGACGAGCTAGTTGAGCTCTTACCGGGTGGAGGTTACGATCTCCGGAAATGGATGTCGAACTCTCCAGAGTTTCTGACTGGTCTTCCGGATGACTACCAGCAGGATCCCCACATTTTTGAAAATTTGGAAAATCCAAATTTGTTGTCGGTATTAGGCGTCCAGTACCAGCCGGTGTCAGACATGTTTTCGTATCGGGTCGAGTTGGACTCCCCGAAGGTCTGGACGAAACGGAACGTCCTCTCAACGGTGGCGTGGACATTTGATCCAAACGGGTGGATCACCCCGGTAACATTTCAGCTCAAGTGTTTTATGCAGCAATTGTGGTCTGCTGAGCTGAAATGGGACGACCCGATCGGCGGGTCATTGAGCTCAGAGTGGGACTCGTTCTTTTCGAGCCTCCCTGGCATCAATCGGATTTCACTGCCACGGAGGTTGGTTCCCAACCAAACGATACACCGCCACCCTGCATGGGTTTTGCGATGCCTCGGAGAAGGGCTACGGAGCTGCGGTGTATCTGCGTACGGTCGACTCCTCGGGGGAGGTTGATGTGCGGTTGGTCATGGCCAAGAGCAAGGTTGCGCCGTTGCGCACTCGCCTGACCATTCCCAAGTTAGAGTTTTCGGGAGCAGCTCTCCTGACTCGTCTGCTCAACCACACGATGACGGTTCTTCGTGGGTCAATAGCGTTGGAAGATACGGTCTACGCTTGGACGGACAGCCAGATCGTGTTATGCTGGCTGAAGGCTTCAGTTCACAAGCTGGAGATTTTTGTGGCGAATCGGGTTTCGCAGATTCTGAATTCGGAGGTTCCCTTAATCTGGAGACATGTTCCAGGGGAAATGAACCCAGCAGACTGTGCGTCTCGTGGGTGTCACGCTCCGGAGTTGGTTGGACATCCCTTGCGGTGGGGTCCAAAATGGTTGACTCAAGCCGAATCGGATTGGCCAATGAGTCCACGCGTTACCACGGCGAGCGGCGCCTTGACGGTCGGTGTCTGTACGACGCAACCAGAGCCGGAAGAGGAGTTCAGCCTGCTGGAACGGTACAGCTCGCTCGACAAGCTGGTCAATGTGACCGCCTGGATCTGCCGATTTGCGCGGAATTGTCGGAATTCTGAGGCGCAACGATTGCGGACACAGCCACGGGAACGGAACCATGCGTTGTTCGCATTGGTACGGAACGTGCAGACGGTGCACTTTAAGTCCGAACTGGACATTCTGAGACGCGGACGCGTCCAACTGAAGGGAGCTGTGGCTCGGCTCAACCCGTTTATTGACCCTCACGGATTGCTGAGGGTAGGAGGTCGGCTGCGGAATGCCAACCTGCCTTATGCGGCTCGCCACCCGTTGTTACTCCCTAGGAAAGGGAAGTTGGTCGAACTGTTGATACAGGATCGACACATTCGGAATGGGCATATCGGATGCCACGCCTTGATGGCGTTTCTCCAGCGCGATTTCTGTATTCTATCGGGAAGACGCTTAGTGCGTAGCGTCGTATTTCGGTGCCTGCCTTGTTATCGGGCCAAGGCGGCTACGATGCAGCCCCAGATGGGCGATTTGCCCTCGGATAGGGTTAACGAAATCCGGCCCTTTGCGGGTGTCGGAACGGATTTCGCGGGACCATTCATGGTCAAGTCTTCACAGCTACGGAACGCCAGATTAGTGAAGGCATACCTGTGCGTCTTCGTGTGCTTGGCCACGAAGGCAGTCCACTTGTAGGTGGTCAGTGACCTCACTACAGAGGCAATTATCGCATGTCTAGATCGGTTCGTCTCACGAAGGGGCCTCCCGACATTAATCCGTTCGGACAACGGCACAAATTTTGTCGGAGCCAGGCGATATCTGCAGGAGGTCACTTAATTCCTGAACGGTAAACAGGACGCCATCGGTACGGCTTGCTCCCGACGAGGGATTGACTGGGTTTTCAGTCCGCCGGGATGTCCTCATTGGGGAGGAATTTTTGAGGCTACGGTTAAATCGGCTAAGTCGCACCTGACGAGGATCATCGGTGAGACCTCTCTACGCTTTGAAGAGCTTGCGACGCTGTTCTGTAAAATTGAAATGACACTGAACTCGCGTCCGTTGTGCCCGCTCAGTTCGGATCCAAATGATTTGGAAGCGTTGACGCCGGGTCACTTCCTGATAGGTCAGCGCCTTAACGCCCTGCCAGAATACCCATTCGGTGATGTTAAGTTAAGTCGGTTAACTAGGTGGCAGATGTTGCAGCAGTTGGCTCAAGATTTTTGGAAACGGTGGTCCCTTGAGTACTTGCACATCTTGCAGCAGCGCCTTCAGTGGACTGACCGGACGAGCCCCCCTCAAGTCGGTGATTTGGTGCTGATTAAGGATGCGAACCTGCCATCATTGAGATGGAGACGAGGACGGATCGTCAATTTGTACACGGGTCGGGATGGCACGCCTCGATCAGCAGAAGTCAAGGTGGGGGACTCGGTCCTCAAGAGAGCGGTCGCAACACTTTCTCGCCTTCCTATTGATTAGGGACAGGTTCGGGCCTGTCCGGGCGGGTGACTGTTTAATATTTATGCTTTGGAACGCACCGGTTTTTGTTGCGCGGATCGACCGCGAGTAATCGGGACATCACTAAGCGGAAACGGACCGCAGCTGTCACTCGTACCAACGAGAGGAATGGTAGCAGAGCGTGGTTGGTTGGTGGGGAAAAAATTGGCGTCGGGCTATTGATTGTTTCGGTGTAACAATTCTCTAATACAGGTGTCGGACCTGGTCGGACTGTAAATCTACCACATCGTCGGGAAATAAGTAGATTCGCGTCAGCGGTTAAGTAATCCGTGTAGATTGGACAACGTCGTATCGGTAGCGGCGAGTCCACGTGACGGCAGGCAGCACGCCGGCGACAGCGTCGGCAGCGACAGTTTTTTCCTCTCGTTGGTACGAGTGACAGCTGCGGTCCGTTTCCGCGTAGTGATGTCCCGATTACTCGCGGTCGATCCGCGCAACAAAAACCGGTGCGTTCCGAAGCATAAATATTAAACAACTAGATTATAATAACATTGGATAAATTACACTAAAAACACAAAATAATTATCATTTGGGGCATAGTAGAGTAGTAGTGGTTGGTATTTTTTATGTTGCACTTGTGTGTGTGTGTGTGTGTGTGTGTGTATGTGTGTGTGTGTGTGTGTGTGTGTGTATGTTTGTGTGTGTGCGTATGAGACTGTAGCTTGCGGGCTCTTTCTTTAGAAAATGTTTCTTATTTGTATATCATTCCTGTAAGCATGCTTCATGTTCTCTGTATGAATTTGGCGTTTGATTAGAGCTGCTCTATATTTTATCTTAAATAAGTTAGTACTAACTTTAGTTCTCAGAGGAGGAGGCAAATCATTCCATATACTTGCGGACATAAATCTGAAGCAGCTCCTGTAACGGACTGTTTTGTGTGCTGGTATTTTTAGTTTATTAATTCGACTGTTTCTCAATGCTCTGTGGGTTGAGTTATTGACCCAATGCAGCTTTTCAAAAAGGTATTCTGGTTTTTTGTTCCATATGATTCTGTGAACTGTGCAGGCGTAATAGAGCTCTCTTCTAGCTTTCATATTGAGGATTCCGTATTTATTTAGGTATGGAGTTACGTATTCCCTTCTCGGTATGTTGTAACAGAAGCGCATACAAGCATTTTGTACACGCTGTATTGCCCTCTCTGTATTATCAGACAGTCTAGGGCCAAACACAGTGCTGCAGTAGTTAAATAGTGACAGAATTAGAGTTTCGCATAGTCGTAATCTCAAATCTTCTCCAATGTATGATCTTATTTTGTATAAAGTTGTTAGTTTGTAAAATGCTGTCTTAACTTTGTTGTTGATGTGCTCAGTAAATTTTAGCTCGCCATCCACTATCAATCCCAGATTCCGTGCTGAAGGTACTTGCTCGAGGGTAATGTTATTAATTTTTACCTCGAGTTGTTGTATTGAGACCTTCGCTATTTGATTTTTTGTTCCTAAAATTAACATTTGTGATTTTGCGGGATTTAGGGCTAAACTATTGCTTTGCGACCAGTCGTAGATGCTAGTTAGGTCCTTGTTGATTTTAGAGATGGCATTTGCGGTCTCTTCAGCTTTGAAAGATATATATATATTTGTGTGTCATCGGCATAGAGATGATGTTTACAAGACGTAATGTGTTGGGGGAGATCTGCTGTGTATATTGAGAATAGTACAGGACTCAATAGAGCGCCCTGTGGGACGCCTCCTGTTTGACGAGTATATCTTTTCTAGGTATTTTCTGCCATCTGAGTCCCGCCCGTAACACACGGTGAGCCAGCGGCCCGAAGTCCTCGCTGACCGTGGACAGTGGCGACCGAACCCCGGCTATCCCGCATGTTACCCCCGCGCTGCCCCTTTCCCCTCGGGGGGGGGGGGCTCCCGTCCGCGGGTACCCCAGACACCCCGTTGGTGACTCCCGTTGCCCGGAGGGGGGCTGGGTCCAGCCCTGGTTGGGCCCTGTGGCCGACCAACCTGAGTCCGGCCCTGGTGACCATCCGAAGGGCCTGACCGATTCAGGCACAACGCTATGTGGTGCTTGCCACCACAGCACTCACACGGGAACACGCGCGAGCACTCGCTCAGCGTGTGCGGCCCCAAACAACCGAAACACAATCGGTGACGGAAGACTATCTTCCTGCGGGCAGCTACCCCGAGCGCCTTAAATTTGGCGCAACTGGTCACGTCACGCAACTGCCGCGGTATTCAAAACGCCAAATTGTTTCGACCTCCCACCCCCCCGTGGGGGCGGGGGGCGCAGCCCCTCCCGCATCTGCGCGGGTTGGCGCTGCACACTGGCCTCCGTGTCCAGTGTGTCACATCGCCTACATTCACTCTCCAAAAAATCTGTCAATTGGACAAGTGTGGGCAGTTCCGTGCTACTGCCCCCATGCAGCTGTTCAAACCGACTTTGATCAGCTGCAGGCAACCGTGACAAAACCATATATAGAATAATGTATGACCATTGGTCTACCGGAAGACCAAGGTTCTGAAGGGCCTTAGTGGCCACCAGCACAGGGTTGAGCACCTGTGCTTGGATGTCAACATCCCGTGTTACTCTAGGGATGCTAAACAGCTTCCCCAGCTGCGCATCAACCAACCGCCGTTTGTGTTGGTAGCGGTCCAACAATATGGACCTTGCTATCTCATAATTGCCCGCCGTGACCGTTAGGGACCGACCAACTCCTTCGGTTCACCCCGCAGAGCCATCAATAGTTGGGCCAACTTGTTGGCATTGTCCAGGTCGTCCCGACCGTGGATCAAACTATCAAATAAATTGATGAAGGCTGGCCACTCATCAATTGCCCCACTGAAGGCCGGAAGCTCCAGGTGTGGCAGCCGTCCAACAACACCCTTCGGGGGTGGGTCTCCGTTACCATCCCCACGGTCATTCCTTCGCGACCGCTGAATCTTTTCCGCGCGACACTCGATGTCACCCAAGCATTCCATCGCTTGGTCAGCATCCGCGCAGAGCTGTTTCACCGTAGCCACCGAAGCTTCATCAGTAAGCCCGAGAGCTTCAGCCTCCGCAGCCAGCCGACACACCTTCCCGACGCGTGTCATTGCGTCCTCGACACGCTTGAGCAGGACATCATCCATGTCCGGTCGCTCCACATACTGATGAGTATGGGCGAGCCATCTCATTTCCTCCCGGACACCATTCCGCAGTACCGTCAAGGGTGAAGGTGCCATGTTGACCGATTTAATAGATTCTGGTCCTATACTTCACTACCGAACTAAGTATAGCCAGGGACCAGCACTTGCCCGCCAGCGCTGGGCACAGAAATTAAAACTAAGTTGTCAAAAGTAAGGCAACTACTAGAACATTTAAATCCTAAAAATATTTAATATGGTCGCCCTGTGGATATACACCTTATAACTATACACTCTAAATCAATTAGAGAATGCCACCATAAAGCACAATAAAAAATAACACACAAAGATTTATTATAAAAAAAAGGTGGTGGGCTCCGAGACTATAAACCTAAATAATATAGCAAAATCATCTTAATACCCCTTTAATAGCCTGACCTTGCTCTGTAAACCGAAATAACACTGCAATACTATAGAACCCGACGCTCTACCACAAGTAATACAATATAGTTACTTCGCGGGATGACTTTTTAATCCTTATGCACACAACCGTAGTTTCCGACTACAAATTTATAATAATCGTTAACTAAATCGTTAATTATACGTTCACTAACCGAAAATGAACCTAAATTGTGGTATACCGACCACAAAAGACTCACTCACAACAAAGATTGCCGACCACACTGAGGTACCCCCTCCCACTACAACGCGGCAAAAAAAAAACAACCCTACAACCGTCCGTGAATCGATTTCCTACTAGGAAACCACGCTCTGCCTACCAAAATGTTAAATCCACGCCTCAACCGAAAGGGTGGAATCTTTGAAGGGTTGTTTTAAAGTGGAATGTCACGAAGTAGTACTGACCTTGACGCCGTCGACTGGTATGCGAAAGTTCAGATTCGAGGCAGGAGTACGGGATGAGGAACACAAGGGTGGGGAGTGTTGGGAGTCGAATCTTACTCGTGTCGTAGCCCGCTGCTGGTGCTGTCGTGATGCTGCCGACTCCAAGGGTCGCTATCAGAACGCGACGAATTGGTGACTGAATCACTTCAACCTTTCACAGCACGAAGCACTCACTACGATGACGTGAACATATTTCTTACAACTTATTTCTTGTAGATTATTACGAGATTATTATAAATAACATTCAGCCAAAGCCCCGATGCTTGACGCCGAAAATTTTACCACGTGCAAAGTGACCGCTAGCTAGTGATGTTCCGTTCACTCGCGGTCCAATCGCGCAACAAAAAAAAGGTGCGTTCCGAAGCATAAATATTAAACAAGCAGTGACTATGTGTTTTATTTTTATGAATACTTCGTGTTTTCGGAGTCAATCAAAGATAATTGAAATAATAATCCTTGAATCCATAGTCCACTCCCAACTCTCTTCCTACCTTTCATCAAATAAACTTCTCAATCCTTTCCAATCTGGGTTCAGACCGGGCCATAGTACTACCACAGCACTCTTAAAAGTCAGCGATGACATACAGCTAGCCATGGATCAGAAGTTGGTCACGGTCCTAGCCCTGCTTGACTTCAGCAATGCCTTTAACTGCGTCGATTTTGACATTCTGGTCGCTATATTGAGCTCACTGAATGTCTCCGTCCATGCTGCTAACTGGTTCCACTCATACCTGAGAGGTCGTCAGCAACGCATTAAGTCTGAAGAGACTGAAACTCAATGGTGTGATCTTTCCTCAGGAGTACCTCAAGGTGGTATTCTCTCTCCTCTTCTATTTTCAGTCTTCATCAACTCTATCTCCGACGTTATCTCTTCTTCATGTCATCTGTACGCAGATGATCTCCAAATTTATCGCCACTTTTGCCCCTGCGATGTAACCTTAACCGTGGAGGCACTGAATGCTGACCTCGAGAATGTGAAAGACTGGGCCTTATCATACGGGCTGTTGGTAAACCCGACCAAATCACAAGCCATGCTTTTAGGAACCAGGCACACGCTTTCCTTGATACAAAAACATATTGTTCCTGTGTTATATGATGGCATCACAATAGAGTATACAGATCAGGCGAAAAACCTTGGGGTTATTTTTGACAACCTGCTGTCTTGGTCTCCACATGTCAGCGAGGTCAGCAGACGGGTCTTTGCGTCTTTTCACTCCCTCAGGCGTTTGCAGTACTTCTTGCCACGGCAGACCAAAATCACCCTTGCTCAGTCCCTTCTTCTGCCGCTAATCGACTACGCCGATGTCTGTTGGGCGAGCGCGAACGAAGATCTACTGAACAAACTCGAACGACTTCAGAATCTTGGGATTCGGTTTATCTTCGGGTTGCGCAAATTCGACCATGTTTCTCAATATCGCAAAGAGTTGGGGTGGCTTCCAATTCGTCGTCGCCGAGACACTCATATTCTCTCTTATCTTTTCAATATATTGAAAAACCCGCGCTACCCCAGCTACCTTCGAGAACGCTTTGAGTATCTCTTTTCAGGAGATCGGCACCGGAGATCTCACACGGTCTCACTCTTAGCCACTCCAAGGCATAACACCTCGGCATATGAGCACTCATTCAGGCTGCAAGCGGTCCGACTGTGGAACGCACTACCTTGCACTATAAGAGACATTCCCACTATTGTCTCTTTCAAAAACCGGGTAAAAGAGCACTTCCTCTCTCTTTCGTGAGAGTTATAGTATGTAGGTATATCATTATAATATATAAACTATATTTGCAGGTATATGTATGTATTGTATTTAGTAGTCTGGTATATAAGTATTTTATTTTCCGTATTTTATATTATATGTATTTTAGTATAAATTAGATATTAGATATTGTACACTGCCTACCCTTTCATGATACATTTCCCTTTCATGCCTTGGTTTGCTGGAAGAAATCTCTTTTTAGAGATAAGCTCGCCTTTGTACATATGATTTCTCCTAATGTAACCTTTTAAATTGAATATGTGTGTGCAATAAAGAATTATGAATTAAGATAAAAGATGCCTAAACTAAGAAACAAGATTAATTTAAAGTTCGTACAATTGCACCATGAAGAGGAATGTTTATGGAACGCCACCAAGCCGCATCGTGATTCAGCAATACAAAAAATATGTCAAGAATTATTTAACATAGCCATAAAAAGTGTTTAAAGATGTGAAAAGTCAAATAAAAATAAGAGCAACATACAGTCTTGACAGTATGTTGCTCTTATTGAATTTTTACTGTCAAAAATTGATGAATCAACCGCAGGTCTGGAGCTCAAGAGGAATATAACTATATAAGATAAAGTTAAATTGGTTCGAGGAAATGCACAGTTTCATTAAAAACATGCCTATGAAAAGAAAAACTACTCATATATTTATCAATGCTCACTACCTAAAGTAACTAGGGTTACTATGCAAAACTTATTACTAAATTATTAAACTATTTATGTTAACGCCGCTTTTATTACCGAGTACCGAGCATTCAGGAGATTTTTACAAACCTTAAATCATTCTTGATTGCCAAGGCACAGCACCTACATTGTTAAATTATTAGTTTTCAAAGGTGTTTATTTTCTATATTGTTGAAATCGAAGCGTAGTTACTTCCTTGGTTACATTTTCTAATACGTCTACTTCTAATTAGTCTAGTGCAAACTGGCACAGTTTTCTTAGCAACTATTTCAGTCGAATAGTGTAAACAGCTGTTTAAATTCCACGCCCCAACCGACAGGGCGTGGAATCTTGGTAGGGTTGGTTTTCACCAGGAGTACTGACCTTTGACGCCGTGGACCGGAATTCGAAAGCTCAATTCGAGGCAGGAACACGGGATGAGGAGCACAAGGGTGGGGGGAGAGGAGTCGAATCTTACTCTCGTCGTAGCCCGATGCTGTCGCCGTCGTGTTGCTTGCCGACACAAAGGGTCGCTGTCCGAATGCGACGAATTGATCCCCGAATCACTTCGTCCTTTCACAACACGAAACACTCACTCCGATGACGTGAATCTACTTATTTACCGACGTTTGTTCCGTGATGATTGTTACAAATTAACATTCCGACCAGGCCCGACACCTGTGTTAGACAATTATTACTAATAAAAATACAGCCAAGGCCCGAATGCCATGTGCCGACATTTTCTCCATGTGCAAAAAAGTAACCTCTAACTCGTCATCACGTTTCTATACAAGTGACAGCTGCCAGTTCCGTTCCGATCACTCGCGGTCCGAGTCGCGCAACGAAAAAAGGTGCGTTCCGAAGCATAAATATTAAACAGTCACCCGCCCGGACAGGCCCGAACCTGTCCCTAATCAATAGGAAGGCGAGAAAGTGTTGCGACTGCTCTCTTGAGGACCGAGTTCCCCACCTTGACTTCTGCTGATCGAGGTGTGCCATCCCGACCCGTGTACAATTTGACGATCCGTCCTCGTCTCCATCTCAATGATGGCAGGTTCGCATCCTTAATCAGCACCAAATCACCGACTTGAGGGGGGCTCGTCCGGTCAGTCCACTTAAGGCGCTGCTGCAAGATGTGCAAGTACTCAAGGGACCACCGTTTCCAAAAATCTTGAGCCATCTGCTGCAACATCTGCCACCTAATTAACCGACTTAACTTAACATCACCGAATGGGTATTCTGGCAGGGCGTTAAGGCGCTGACCTATCAGGAAGTGACCCGGCGTCAACGCTTCCAAATCATTTGGATCCGAACTGAGCGGGCACAACGGACGCGAGTTCAGTGTCATTTCAATTTTACAGAACAGCGTCGCAAGCTCTTCAAAGCGTAGAGAGGTCTCACCGATGATCCTCGTCAGGTGCGACTTAGCCGATTTAACCGCAGCCTCAAAAATTCCTCCCCAATGAAGACATCCCGGCGGACTGAAAACCCATTCAATCCCTCTTCGGGAGCAAGCCGTACCGATGGCGTCCTGGTTACCGTTCAGGAATTGAGTGACCTCCTGCAGATATCGCCTGGCTCCGACAAAATTTGTGCCGTTGTCCGAACGGATTAATGTCGGAAGGCCCCTTCGTGAGACGAACCGATCTGAGAAAATGCGAAAATGCCAAAGCAATAATGTTGAAAAACGTACAGTCATTGAAACTAATAGTGTAAAAGTTTTCTTTATTAGTTGTTAGGTTACCTAGTGGTTACCTACTTATTTGTTTTTTGTTTTTAATTAGAAGTACATATAATCAGATTTAGGATTCCTCTTCGATATGTTACAAATTTATTATCAAAATGTTAATAGAATAAGGTCGAAGGTTATGACGATGAGGTTATTGGCTGAAGATTATGACATAATTTGTTTAACCGAGACTAACTTCAACAGCGGCGTTCATAGTAGCAGTGGTTGATAAACGCTACAACGTATTTAGGCGGGACAGAGAGAGCAGCCGTAGTCACAAGGGCGATGGCGGAGGAGTCTTAGTTGCGGTTAAGAACTCTATTTGCGTAGAGCGAAGGGCGGACTGGGAATCTGACGCCGAAGATTTGTGGCTGACGGTATACTTGAAGTCCACAATCATTCATATTTGTCTCGTATACTTGCCTGGCAGTATAATTTTCGAAACGATGGAATCATTTTTTGAGCGGTGTTATGATATTGTTATGAACGCAAATTAGAAATTTATTATTTTAGGTGACTTCAACATGCCAAATGTCGCATGGGAAACCATACCTGACACTAGAAACTTATCGGCCTCTGTAACTAGAAACGATAGACGAAGTGATTTCTTTTTTGACCTAATCTCACTTGGTAGCCTTAATCAACTTAGCTCATTTGCTAAGGCTGACGGCAATATTCTGGATCTTTTTCTCACTAATCTACCTGATATTAAGCTTTCCCCTTGTGATCCCATAAGCAAGCAAGATTGGTTTCACCCACCATTTCTTGCAGATATTCCTCACGGCACAAATCCTTCAATTTTACACAATAAAAATAACAAAATATTGAATTTTAATAAATGCGACTATGACAAATGTAGATCCGAAATAAAAGCTTTTCCATGGGATAAGGAGTTATTGAAATTAGGAACAAATGAATGCGTCAAGTTATTTTACGAAACATTAAATACAATTATAACTAAACACACACCCTACAAGAAAAACGACTCTCATAAATACCCCATATGGTTTACAGATAGTTTAAAGCACACCTTGGCTGAAAATCACAAATATCATAAGAAATACAAAAAGTATAATAACCCACGCGATTATGGTACTTACGCATTACTGAGAGATCGAGTCAAGGTGATGCTTAATACCTGCTACAAGAATTTTATTGTAAGCGTTGAAGACTCCTTGTTGTCGGGTAATACTAAGCTATTTTGGTCATTCGTTAAAAATAAGCGTTATACAAATACCATCCCTCAGAAAATGTACTATGAGAATAACTCTACATCTGAACCTACCGAGATATGTCAGCTCTTTTCAAGATTCTTCGGATCAGTCTTTGAAAGTAGGACTCATAATGTACCCAACCCTGAAGATTGTAATCCCCACAGTGACGCATTGCACAATGTACAGCTATCTCAAGAAGAAATACTGACGAAACTCAAGTCTCTGGATGCGAATAAGGGAGCAGGACCGGATGGTTTATCCAAACGTTTCGTGAAGCTGTGTGCGGAAGAGCTAGTCACTCCCTTATTTATAATTTATAACAAGTCACTCGTTTCTGGCATATTTCCCGATATTTGGAAAAAGGCGTACATCGTGCCGATTCTTAAGTCCGGTGAGGCCCACAATTGTAGTAACTACAGGCCAATTAGCATACTGTCATGTTTAGCTAAGCTTTTTGAAACCTTAGTGTATGACTACATATATGCTCATGCCAAACCTACAATAACCTCTGTTCAGCACGGATTCGTGAAATCAAAATCTACAACCACAAACTTATTAGAATACTTGCATTACATTCACAACTCATTTAACAATAAATTACCAGTCCACAGTATTTACACAGATTTTAAAAAGGCATTCGACAAAGTTAATCATAATACTTTCATAGTAAAACTTAAAACCCAATTCGGCATTCACGGTAATCTCCTTAGGTGGGTCACCTTCTACTTAACACATAGGTCTCAAATAGTGGCAGTAAAGAGCTTTTACTCTACCTCACTTGAAATCACGTCTGGCGTGCCCCAAGGTAGTCACCTTGGGCCCTTACTGTTTGTCTTATTCATAAATGACCTGACACGCGACATAAAATCTAATTGCGTCTTATACGCCGATGACTTGAAAATATTCAGTTCTATAAAAACTGTTGAAGACTGTCAAAGCATACAAAATGACCTGCTATCCCTATCCACCTGGTGTGAGAGAAATTGCATGAGGCTCAGTATTGAAAAGTGTTTTGTCAAGAAATTTTCTACAACGAAAAATGATTTTAATTTATACCAATATAAAATAGATAATCAGCAGCTGAACAACGTTAGCACGGTGCGAGACCTGGGAGTGATACTGGACACGGAATTAAACTTCAGGGCGCATTATGTACATCTAAAATCCTCGTGTAACAAATTGCTAGGTTTCCTCTCTAGAATAAGTAAAGACCTCCGTAACCCTCGCTCCTTGATAACACTGTTTAACAGCTTTATCCGAAGCAAATTGGAATACTGTTCTGTGGTCTGGAGTCCATTTTATAAAGTACACATTGATACCATAGAAAAAATACAAGCAAGGTTCCTTAGAATAATGACATACCGTAATAACCTAAAATACAAACTTCGCTGTTACGAAACGCGACTTAAACACTACGGATTGAATTCTTTGGAAACTCGCAGATCTATTAGCAGTCTAACCACCCTACATAAAATATTGCATGGAAACTTACACACATCTCTTTTGAGAGAAATTAAAATAAGTATTCCACCAATTCTTCAGAGGTCCACCAGAAAGAAAACTACATTCGAATTACCTGTGTATAGAACGCAAAGAGCCTATCATGAACCACTTCCTAGTATGTGTCGTTTCTACAACAATACATCTAATGAACACGACACCTTGGACATATTTACGAAACTGTCTACCTTCAAAAATAACGTTCGAAAATCTTTAGCTAATTTACCTGATGAATAACAGTCTTTAAGTACTTAGTTTGAGCACCTACATATAGTTATTTTCTTTTCTTTTAATTTAGTTTTTAGTTTTTACCTTACTTAAATACACTGTCCACAAATGAAAAGCTGTCAAAACACCTAGTAGGATATTTTACATGTTTTAAATTAAGATGTCTATATTAAGAATTGCTTTGTATTACATCTGTTGTGTTTTGCAATAAATAAAATAAAATAAAATAAAATAAAATAAAATAAAATAAAATAAAATAAAATAAAATAAAATAAAATAAAATAAAATAAAATAAAATAAAATAAAATAAAATAAAATAAAATAAAATAAAATAAAATAAAATAAAATAAAATAAAATAAAATAAAATAAAAAAAATAAAAAGATCTAGACATGCGATAAATGCCTCTGTAGTGAGGTCACTGACCACCTCCAAGTGGACTGCCTTCGTGGCCAAGCACACGAAGACGCACAAGTATGCCTTCGCTAATCTGGCGTTCCGTAGCTGTGAAGACTTGACCATGAATGGTCCCGCAAAATCCGTTCCGACACCCGCAAAGGGCCGGATTTCCTTAACCCTATCCGAGGGCAAATCGCCCATCTGGGGCTGCATCGTAGCCGCCTTGGCCCGATAACAAGGCAGGCACCGAAATACGACGCTACGCACTAAGCGTCTTCCCGATAGAATCCAGAACTCGCGCTGGAGAAACGCCATCAAGGCGTGGCATCCGATATGCCCATTCCGAATGTGTCGATCCTGTATCAACAGTTCGACCAACTTCCCTTTCCTAGGGAGTAACAACGGGTGGCGAGCCGCATAAGGCAGGTTGGCATTCCGCAGCCGACCTTCTACCCTCAGCAATCCTTGAGGGTCAATAAACGGGTTGAGCCGAGCCACAGCTCCCTTCAGTTGGACGCGTCCGCGTCTCAGAATGTCCAATTCGGACTTAAAGTGCACCGTCTGCACGTTCCGTACCACTGCGAACAACGCATGGTTCCGTTCCCGTGGTGTCAGGACCTGTGTCCGCACCCGTTGCGCCTCAGAATTGCGACAATTCCGCGCAAATCGGAAGATCCAGGCGGTCACATTGACCAGCTTGTCGAGCGAGCTGTACCGTTCCAGCAGGCTGAACTCCTCTTCCGGCTCTGGTTGCGTCGTACAGACACCGACTGTCAAGGCGCCGCTCGCCGAGGTAACGCGTGGACTCATTGGCCAATCCGATTCGGCTTGAGTCAACCATTTTGGACCCCACCACAAGGGATGTCCAACCAACTCCGGAGCGTGACACCCACGAGACGCACAGTCTGCTGGGTTCATTTCCCCTGGAACATGTCTCCAGATTAAGGGAACCTCCGAATTCAAAATCTGCGAAACCCGATTCGCCACAAAAATCTCCAGCTTGTGAACTGAAGCCTTCAGCCAGCATAACACGATCTGGCTGTCCGTCCAAGCGTAGACGGTATCTTCAAACGCTATTGACCCACGAAGAACCGTCATCGTGTGGTTGAGCAGACGAGTCAGGAGAGCCGCTCCCGAAAGCTCTAATTTGGGAATGGTCAGGCGAGTGCGCAACGGCGCAATCTTGCTCTTGGCCATGACCAACCGCACATCAACCTCCCCCGAGGAGTCGACCGTACGCAGATATACCGCAGCTCCGTAGCTCTTCTCCGAGGCATCGCAAAACCCATGCAGGGTAGCGGTGTATCGTTTGGTTGGCAACCAACCTCCGTGGCAGTGAAATCCGATTGATGCCAGGGAGGGTCGAAAAGAACGAGTCCCACTCTGAGCTCAATGACCCGCCGATCGGGTCGTCCCATTTCAGCTCAGCAGACCACAATTGCTGCATAAGACACTTGAGCTGAAATGTTACCGGGGTGATCCACCCGTTTGGATCAAATGAGCCACCATTGAAAGGACGTTCCATTTCGTCCAGACCTTCGGGGTGTCAAACTCGACCCGATACGAAAACATGTCTGACACCGGCTGGTACTGGACGCCTAATACCGACAACATATTTGGATTTTCCAAGTTTTCAAAAATGTGGGGATCCTGCTGGTAGTCATCCGGAAGACCAGACAGTAACTTTGGAGAGTTCGACATCCATTTCCGGAGCTCGTAACCTCCACCCCGTAGGAGCTCAACTAGCTCGTCCCGACGAGCGAGCGCCTCCTCTACGGAATCTGCACCGGTACAGATATCGTCCACGTAGAGATCCTGCTCCAGGATTGCTGCTCCTCTAGGGAATTTTAACCGTTCTCTTCAGAGTGCGAATCGCCAAATAAGGACTAGACCGTAGCCCGTACGTGTTGGTGTTCAGCTCGTACACCTTGATGGGCTGATCTGGGCTCTCTCGCCACAGTATCAGCTGATACCGTCTATCGTCAGGGTGAATGACCGTCTGTCTAAACATCATCCGGATGTCAGCTACAAACACAACATTGTGTCGACGGAACCGTGTGATAACATCCGCGATGTCATGGTTCAACTTCGGCCCTGAATGCAAACACTGGTTCAGGTTCATGCCGTTAGATGTTGATGCCGATCCATCGAACACTACCCGTATTTTGCCCTCCGGGGTCCTCAAGACCGCGTGATGGGGCAGGAAGCAGTGGTCTTCACGCTTCCAGTCGATACCCGAAACCGACATGTGGCCGAGCGACTCGTATTCCCGCATGAAGTCGACGTACTTCTGCCGGAAAATCCCCCCAAGCTTCATGCGTCGTTCCATCGACAGAAGCCGCGTCTCGGCTGCATGGTGTGAACTACCCAGCGGTGGGCGATCACTCCGGAATGGAAGACGTGTGAGAAATCGACCTGACCGAAGGCGACCAGTATTGTTCCGATAAAACTGTTCACACTCTTCTTCAACCGGGTCCAACCGGCGGACCGTAGGTGGTTCCTCCACCTCCCAAAACTTCTGTATCACCTCCGAGAGTACAGAACCGAATAAGGGACTACGAGCCGCATGGCGTGGGGCAGCCGGCATGACCGGACCTATTACCGCATGGCCCAGTCTGGTGTTGACCGATACCAGACCAGTCGCCTGCAACACGTGGACACCTGGCACTAACAGGTATCCCAAGGCATCGACACCCAATAAAATGTCTACTGGGCCCGGAATATCGAACTCCGGGTCAGCCAGTGACAACCCAGCGACCAACTGTCGCACCGAGGGCGACAACCGTACGTGAGGGTGTGAGCCCATCACATTAGGCATGACTAATGCCGTGACCGTCAGATTCACCGATGAATCCACCCGTGACGAGAGAGTAATCCAACATACTCCCTTAACGGAACCGACTTCCGTGTTCCCAATTCCCCGAATGGAATGTGGATACTCCCTTACCGAAATGCCCAACCATCTTACAAGGTTGCACGAGACTAAGCACCCCTGGGCCCCCGAGTCCAATAGTGCTCGTGCCACACAAGATTTGCCGTCCGAACTCCACGCTATCATAGAGGCGGTGGGGAGCATGACCGTCTGTGGAGTGGCGGCACCCTGTAAGTGGGCGGCGTGTCCCTAGCGGGAACCTCCGCGGGATCCGAACCCGCTGAGACCTCCGTCGGCCGTGGAGTAACTCGGCTGCTGATATGCCGGTGGCATATCAGACCGTATGTAAATCAAGGGGTCCCAACCCGCATAATAGGCCCCTCGCTGTCCCGGTATCCGACCATACCGGACGGTGTACGGTGTGCCCGGTGGCCACCGTGGATGGATGGGGGAGAGCGGATCCAACCTGGGGCGCTCTAGGAATGGGGGCGACATCCGACTGTTCGCCTCCCTGTTCGCCTCCCAGAGCGACGGGCAGGGTGGCGCAGAAGGTGGTGGGCTCCCAGCCTTCGCGCCACTCATAGGTGCCATCTGACACTCGCCCGTAACACGCGGTGAGCCAGCGGCCCGAAGTCCTCGCTGACCGTGGACAGCGGCGACCGAACCCCGGCTATCCCGCATGTTACCCCCCGCGCTGCCCCCTTCCTCTCGGGGGGGGGGGGGGGTCCCGTCCGCGGGTACCCCAGTCACCCCGTTGGTGACTCCCGTTGCCCGGAGGGGGACTGGGTCCAGCCCTGGTTGGGCCCTGTGGCCGACCAACCTGAGTCCGGCCCTGGTGACCGTCCGAAGGGCCTGACCGATTCAGGCACAACACGATGTGGTGCTTGCCACCACAGCACTCACAGGGGAACGCGCGCGAGCACTCGCTCAGCGTGTGCGGCCCCAAACAACCGAGACACAATCGGTGGCGGAAGACTATCTTCCTGCGGGCAGCTACCCCGAGCGCCTTAAAGTTGGCGCAACTGGTCACTTCATGACCGGCACTGTCGCAGTGCACACAGCCGTCACCCGACGGCGCGGTATTCAAAACGCCAAATTGTTTCGACCGCCCACCCCCCCATGGGGGCGGGGGGCGCGGCCCCTCCCGCATCCGCGCTGCACACTGGCCTCCGTGTCCAGTGTGTCACATCGCCTGCATTCACCCTCCAAAAAATCCGTCAATTGGACTAGCGTGAGCAGTTCCGTGCTACTGCACCCATGCAGCTGTTCAAACCGACTTTGAACAGCTGCAGGCAACCGTGACAAAACCATATACAAAACGATGTATGACCATTGGTCTACCGGAAGACCAAGGTTCTGAAGGGCCTTCGTGGCCACCAACACAGGGTTGAGCACCTGTACTCGGATGTCAACATCCCGGGTTACTTTAGGGATGCTAAACAGCTCCCCAGCTGCGCATCAACCAACCGCCGTTTGTGTTGGTAGCGGTCAAACAATATGGACCTGGCTATCTCATAATTGCCCGCCGTGACCGTTAGGTGACCGACCAACTCCTTCGGTTCACCCCGCAGAACCATCAATAGTTGGGCCAACTTGTAGGCGTTGCCAGGTCGTCCCGACCGTGGACCAAGCTATCAAATAAATTGATGAAGGCCGGCCACTCATCAATTGCCCCACTGAAGGCCGGAATCTCCAGGTGTGGCAGCCGTCCAACAACACCCTTCGGGGGTGGGTCTCCGTTACCCTCCCCACGGTCATTCCTTCGTGACCGCTTAATTTTCTCCTCGCGACGCTCGATGTCACCCAAGCATTCCATCGCTTGGTCAGCATCCGCGCAGAGCTGTTTCACTGCAGCCACCGAGGCTTCATCTGTAAGCCCGAGAGCTTCAGCCTCCGCAGCCAGCTGACACACCTTCCCGACGCGTGTCATTGCGTCCTCCACACGCTTGAGCAGGACATCATCCATATCTGGTCGCTCCACATACTTATGAGTATGGGCGAGCCATCTCATTTCCTCACGGACACCATGCCGCAGTACCGTCAAGGGCGAAGGTGCCATGTTTACCGATTTAATAGATTCTGGTCTTATACTTCACTACCGAACTAAGTATAGCCAGACACCAGCACTTGCCCGTCAGCGCTGGGCACAGAAATTAAAACTAAGTTGTCAAAACTAAGGCAACCACTAAAACAATTAAATCCTAAAATATTTAATATGGTTGCCCTGTGGACATACACCTTATAACTATACACCCTAAATCAATTAGAGAATGCCACCATAAAACACAATAAAAAATAACACACAAAAATTTATTATAAGAAAAAAGGCTATTTTTAATATAATGAAGGTAGCTGTGAACCTTCTAGAAGTGGCCCCTCCGATATGACCCACACTTCTACTGAGGTCAGCAAAATCAGCTTAATACCCCTTAAATAGCCCGACCCTGCTCTGCAATCCGAAGTGACACTGCAATGCTATGGAACCCGACTGCAATACTATAGTCCGACCGAATGACTGTTTCTTATGCACACCGAGTAGTTTCCGACTACAATTTTATAATAGTTGTTAACTAATTCGTCAATTATACGTTCACTAACCGAAAATGAACCTAAATTGTGGTATACCGACCACACGACTCACTCACAAAATGGTTGCCGACCAATCTGAGGTATCCACCCTCTCCCAGCTACAATGTGGCAAAAAAACAACCCTACAACCGTCCGTGAATCGATTTCCCACTAGGAAACCGCGCCTGCTACCAAAATCTTTAAATTCCACGCCCCAACCGACAGGGCGTGGAATCTTGGTAGGGTTGGTTTTCACCAGGAGTACTGACCTTTGACGCCGTGGACCGGAATTCGAAAGCTCAATTCGAGGCAGGAACACGGGATGAGGAGCACAAGGGTGGGGGGAGAGGAGTCGAATCTTACTCTCGTCGTAGCCCGATGCTGTCGCCGTCGTGTTGCTTGCCGACACAAAGGTTCGCTGTCCGAATGCGACGAATTGATCCCCGAATCACTTCGTCCTTTCACAACACGAAACACTCACTCCGATGACGTGAATCTACTTATTTCCCGACGATTGTTCCGTGATAATTGTTACAAATTAACATTCCGACCAGGCCCGACACCTGTATTAGACAATTTTTACTAATAAAAATACAGCCAAGGCCCGAATGCCATGTGCCGACATTTTCTCCATGTGCAAAAAAGTAACCTCTAACTCGTCATCACGTTTCTATACAAGTGACAGCTGCTAGTTCCGTTCCGATCACTCGCGGTCCGAGTCGCGCAACGAAAAAAGGTGCGTTCCGAAGCATAAATATTAAACAACAGCACTAGCATGTTCATAGCGACGACAGCAAGCCAGGATAGCAATCCAAGCCTATTTACCTTGCTAGCCATCCTAGCTTGCTATCCTTCCTTGAAAAACTAGCCTCTCGTAGCTCGGGCAATAGGGCAATACGGTTCTCACATTTTTTAGGGAGACTGGCATACCGTTTAAAAAAATGATATCTGCAGCCAGAGATGAAGCCGATGTCCATCGATAGAGTAAGTAATGGAAACTTATGTGTATAATTATGAATTTCTAAAACGATATACTTTGCGAAAAATTGGAGTTCAAAGAACAAAAAAATATTTTTCGCTATTTGAAGTCAGATTTCTCGAAAAGTTTATCGTTTTAGTAATTTATAATTACATACATTTATTTGTTAAATAATTCTCTATCGATCAACACCCGTTTCATCACTGGCTGCAGAAATTGAACATGAAACATGATTTTTCGACAGTTAGTATGCCAAAAATTGTACATGCCCTTTAATTTATTTGTGTCAATTGTGAACAGTTATTCAAATACGATTCTACTAGGCTTCCCTTGTATTCCGTAAGTGTTTAGTTTTTTGGCTACATTTTGTGGTTAACATAGTCGAATGCCTTTGTAATGTTCCTAAATATCGATATCCACTATGTACGTTTTCCATGATTGTGTTTAAAAAAATAAAGACCCCTATTAATGATTTTATTCCTTCAGATACCTTCTGTTCATCTGTGAGTATATTATTAATTTCTAAATATTTGTACAATTTTTCATAGATGACTATTTCAATTTTATAAAATATTGGGATAAGAGCTACTATAATAATAATAATAATAATAATAATAATAATAATAATAATAATACCTTGGACACTATTAACACACATTGATCTAGCCCCAAACTAGGATTCCCTGTACACATACTTATATAGATAACGATACACATACTTATATAGATAAATATTATGCTTAGATAGATAAACAACCATGACTAGGGTACAAGTAACCGTTATCATCAAACAAATATTTGCCCCCATCGGGACTCGAACCCGGGACCCTTGGTTTCGTAGGCAGGGTTACTGCTGACTCGGCCATTCGGGTCGTCGAACTGGTCTGTAACTATTGATATCTTCCCTGTTGTCGTTTTTGAATAGTAGTCTGACGATAGACGTTTTTATGCGTTCAGGAAAAACACAATGTTTGATGCAGATATTTATTGTATCGCACACTATCGGGCAGTAATAATTTTTGTCAAAATTTCATCGATCCCTGTACTATTTGTGTTTTCAATTATACATTAATCTAGAATTGTCGAGACACATATAAATGATATAAACATAAAACGATTTATGATAATTATTGAATTGAATTGATTTGTTTAGATGTCAAAGCTAGATTATTATTAGTAATATTAAAAGTAGTGTTAGAAAGTGGTTTAACTTGGTCGATAAAATTATTATTAAAGACTTATGCTATTGCTGTGGGGTTTGATATCAAGTCTCCATTGATTTGTATGCGATTAATAATGTCTTTAACCCTTTGTCAGGCTCTGTCCTTTATACAGCCACCATATTTTCAACCTTATAGCTTGGTAATAAACTCTTAAAACAATGAAAAATTATTTCTCTTATGCCTTTATAAGGGTTAAATCTTATCCACCACATAGAACAAACAATCAATGATAGTTTATTTCATACAAGAAACACATTTCTTTGTCCTTATTATAGTTTTCCAAACCACTTGGCTTCTTGGTCAATGTTTTTGTGTCAAATAAATTACTCTCTTTAGACGTTTGGAGTACTTTTTAAATAATTATTTTTTATTAGAGCTTGGATTCAGTCGATAATCCCACACAAATTTTATTTTCCTTTTGCAACATTGTTTTAAACTTTTGATATCCATTTAGTCTTCTTAATTGTTATATATACTTTCATTCTTTTCATCGGGAAATATAGTGAGAAATGAAACGTGAAAGTGTCATGGATACAATTAAATGCTTCATAGGGTTGTATATTGCTGTTGTATACAGTACTTAAACTAAACTGACCAAGTTGAGCTCTAAATTTTTGCATCTTTTCCTCGCATACATCACGTCGCATGATTAAATAGTGAGTCAAATAGCAAGTATTTTTAACACGTTATTAGTTGCTCTGTGCGGCCACAAAATTATACCACAGGTAGATATATCTATTATTTCACCCTTGCATCCATATTCGTTCGTTAGGTATACGATACATGTGCGATACCTTAAGCTATGAGGCTTATTAAATTTACTCTTTGAATTATAGTTACATAATAAGTCTACAAATTTCTCTTCGCAACTTTATTAAGCATGTCGATATTGAAATTGTCGCCTCTAAACCTTTTTATTTTTGTAGTAAAAAAGTTGTGATTGTGAACATTGTGATAGCGAAGCTATGAAGCAGTTTGAGGTGCTGGCAGACGGCGTGAAAATAAACCAGGTCGAGGCAACAGCCTTCCTAGGTTTCGAGCTCGACAGGACCCTCACCTGGGGCTCGCACATTGATAAGGTGTGCGGCCAACTGGCGGGAGCGTGCTTCGCGCTGCGCCGCCTGGAGCGTACGGTTCCTCGCGACGTAGTACGCACCTGCTACTTCGCGACGGTGCACTCGGTACTGCAATACGGCGCCGAGCTGTGGGGGCGCGCCGCGGACTGGCAGCGCGCCTTCCGAATGCAGAAGCGGGCCGTGCGGGCGATCATGAAGCTGCCACATGACGAGTCGGCCAGGCCACATTTCAAAGCCCTCAGAATCCTTACCTTACCCTCCATTGTAATTCTGCAGGTGGCAACTTTTGTAAGGGAAAACGCCCATAATTTTGTTAAACTGGGTGATCTTCACAAATACCGCACCAGAAATGCGGAAAAATTAGCCGCTATCCCACGAAGTCTCGCTCGTTCAGATAAACTCACGCACATTATGGGCCCCACTATCTATAACCGGCTACCACAAGAAATCACGGCCGCCATAACAACAAGTGGCTTCAAACATAAACTGAAGAACTGGCTTATCGAGCGGACGTTTTATAGTGTGGATGAATACTTGACTAATACGTAGCCTCGTATTTTTTTATAATGTACCTTCCTGCGTACTTTTTGAACATAGGTATTTGTATTTAATGAATTATGTGTAATAAACAGTGCAATATAATTAGTATATAATAATTTCTATTAATAGGTTATAATAATCTTAATTATGACGTATAATTTAAATCAAATTTTAAATGTATTCCTAAATGTGTATTGACCTGTAATTGACAATTATAAATAAATAAACTGAAACTGAAACTGAAACTGAAGCGAGAGGAAAAGAAGGTGCTAAATGGTCTTAATCATACTATCAAAATGTAACACGCTTTTATTTATGAAATTAGGACTGTGAGCTTGGAGTTAATTAATTTTAAACTTTTTAGTTCATTTTTAATAAAAACTTGTTTTTAAAAAAGTTTTTTTTTATTTATTTTTAATTTAACTTTTTAGTATTTTTAAATCGGGTTTTACTAAGACGTAGTTCGTAGCACGTAGTAGCGTGTTTCCGTTATGTAGTCCGTAGTACGTTCACATAATATGTGCTGCTTTGAGCACTTAAAGTTTATGTATTTTATTTATTTATATATGTATAATTTTTTTCATATTTGTAGTAAGGTAAAATAATGTTTAAATTAGTTATGTAATCACCAGTTATTTATTTGTAAAGTTTCTCATTCTATCCATTTCTTTTAATGCATCAACATTACAAGGTTTCTTCGAAGTGAACTTCGAGCAGTTAAGTTCTTCGATTTGAAGACCTGCTAAAGACTTAACTCGGCTTTGGGGTCGGACATCTAGCATCAAAGTACTAATGTATGTACGCAAGAACCTTACAACATTTTCCAAACTTAGCGATAGCTGTAATGTTAACCTAAGAAATAATCACAGACTATGTGCGCCAGCCCCGATTTAGACTCGCGAAGGTCAGTGCATTCTCTACTATAATAAGATACCTCTGGAGATTTTGAAATTGCCATTTGAGCAATTTAAAAAGCATGTTAAAGCGACTTTGTCGAAAAAGGGATATTACAATGTTCCAGATTACTTAAATGACAGGACTGTATGGGATTAATCTAGCTCAACACAGACCTTGCTGTTAATAATTTTGTAATTATTTATTGTTTTTCATAATTTTTAATTAGATATTATTGCTTATTAATCATAATAATTAAATTTTTCATATTTCTATTAGTTAAGCACAACCTATTTTTAATAGAGATCTAAAAATCAATCTGTGGGAGTTTCTGCGCCCTTCTTCTCCCACAGTGGTCCAATGTAGAGAAGAGACAAAAAATGACGTTTGCTGAATGAATGTAAATATCTACAGTAATAAAGTACTTTGACTTTGACTTTGACTCGTCAAAACAAATTAAACTAGCCCAAACTCGATGGGGTTGCTTCGTTTAATTATGGAGTTCCTATGGGCCACCTTCCAGCTCATTCATCAGACCCTGGTAACCATCTAGTATCAAATTACTCGTCAAGACAAATTAAACGAGCCCAAACTCGATGGGGTTGCGTCGTTTAATTATGGAGTTCCTATGGGCCACCTTCCAGCTCCATCATCAGACCCTGGTTACCATCTAGTGTCAAAGTACTCGTCAAGACAAATTAAACGAGCCCAAACTCGATGGGGTTGCGTCGTTTAATTATGGAGTTCCTATGGGTCACCTTCCAGCTCCATCATCAGATCAGCTCTATGTCATAATAATATTGCATTGTCTCCGATTTATACAAAATTTCAGCTCAATCGGAAACCGGGAAGTGGATCAAATTTAACTTGCAAGATTTGATTACAGACAGACAGATAGACAGACAGACAACGGGACAGGTGAAACTAAATAAAAGCTTGTAATAAAGAAAAAAAAAACATTTTAAAACAAGCTTTTATTAAAAATGAACTAAAAAGTTTAAAATAAATTAACTCCAATAAGAAATACTTTATAAGTTCATTGTAACCTTTAACGATAATTAAGCTTCTTCGTCTACGACAAAATAATTACATACCGTACATAATTATATATTTTTAACATTAAAACCTTTACACTTTAATTTTTAAATCTTCCTGTTTTTATCACAGTCCCAATTTCATAAATAAAAGCGTGTTACATTGTTTTTTAATAAGTTGTTTTTCTTTATTTTTATTTTTAACTTTTTAGTATTTTTAAATTGAGATTTACTACGACTTAGTTCTTAGCACGTAGTAGCGTGTTTCCGTTATGTCGTCCGTAGTACGTTCACATAATATGTGCTGCTTTGAGCACTTAAAGTTTATGTATTTTATTTATTTATACATGTTTTTTTTTACATATTTGTAGTAAAGTAAAATAATGTGTAATTTAGTTATGTATCCACCAGTTATTTATTTGTAACGTTTCTCATTCTATCCATTTCTTTTAATGCATCAACATTACAAGGTTTCTTCGAAGTCAACTTCGAGCAGTCAAGTTTTTCGATTTGAAGACCTGCTAAAGACTTAACTCGGCTTTGGGATCGGAATTCTAGTATCAAAGTACTCGTCAAAACAAATTAAACTAGCCCAAGCTCGATGGGGTTGCTTCGTTTAATTATGGAGTTCCTATGGGCCACCTTCTAGCTCCATCATCAGACCCTGGTTACCATCTAGTCTCAAAGTACTCGTCAACACAAATTAAACGAGCCCAAACTCGATGGGGTTGCTTCGTTTAATTATGGAGTTCCTATGGGCCTCCTTTCAGCTCCATCATCAGACCCTGGTTACCATCTAGTGTCAAAGTACTCGTCAAGTCAAATTAAACGAGCCCCAACTGGATGAGGTTGCGTCGTTTAATGACGGAGTTCCTATGGGCAACCTTCCAGCTCCATCATCAGACCCTGGTGTCAAAGTACTCGTCAAGACAAATTAAACGAGCCCAAACTCGATGGGGTTGCGTCGTTTAATTATGGAGTTCCTATGGGCCTCCTTTCAGCTCCATCATCAGACCCTGGTTACCATCTAGTGTCAAAGTACTCGTCAAGCCAAATTAAATGAGCCCAAACTCGATGAGGTTGCGTCGTTTAATGACGGAATTCCTATGGCCACCTTACAGCTCCATCATCAGACCCTGGTTACCATCTTATATCAAAGTACTCGTCAAGACAAATTAAACGAGACCAAACTCGATGGGGTTGCATCGTTTAAATATGGAGTTCATATGGGCCATCTTCCAGCTCCATCATCAGACCCTAGTTACCATCTAGTGTCAAAGTACTCGTCAAGACAAATTAAACGAGCCCAAACTTGATGAGATTGCGTCGTTTAATGACGGATGATGTAATAATAATATTGCATTGTCATCCGATTTATACATGCATGCAAAATTTCAGCTCAATCGGAAACCGGGAAGTGGATCAAATTTAACTTGCAACATTTGATTACAGACAGACAGACAGACAACGGGACAGGTGAAACTAAATAAAAGCTTGTAAAAATGGGACCTAATTAAATATTTAAAAACACTTTGCTCACTGGATGTTAATAAAATTGTTATGTTTACATTCCCATGCAGTAAAAGCTATCCACAAGCTGAAAATGACATTACATACAATGTCATATAATAATAGTTTGATTCATCTGATTGACTCTAACAATTATGTTAGTGATAATGTTTATTTGACCAAATTTAGTTACTACCTTTAAAATTTTTACGAACGACAGGTAGCTGTGTCGCTATCTTTTTTTTTAGTATTACAGCCAAGAATTTGGCTAACCTGACTGCTTCTATTGAACACAGACAAGGGATATTGGAAGACATTCCAAGTGATTTAAATTAGTTCATAAGACAATAGAGGAAATCTCTAGCATACATAAGCCACTAAATATATCAAGCAAGCATAGGAGATCAAAAATGTGTAATATCTTGCCCGAATTAAAAAAGTCAAAAAAGTGTAATGATATCCCAATATTAAATAATATTCAGACAAAGGGTAAGCCCCACTTAAATATTACCCATCAAAACATGCAGGGGCTACCTGGCAAAGAACTTGTATTAGAATTATTTTTAATAATTCTGACACTGATGTTATTTGTATTACAGAACACTGGTTAAAGGAAAATATGATGTCTTTAAACACAAATAATTACAAAATTGTCAGTTTACTATAGAAAGACTGCTGCTGATAGAGGTGGTTCTTTAATCTCAGTAAAAAATAATATTAGGTTGATACAACGGAAAGATATTCTTGCACTTACTGTAGAAAGACAAATAGAGGTATTCTGTGTTGAGTTGGATAGCCATATTATTGTTTGCGTGTTCTCTGGTGGCTTGATGTGCTTGTCTCTTAACTTTTTCTGACAAAGGTATGTCGTCATCCTCTTCCAATTCTGCTGCGATAGCAGGAACTTCTACTTCTTCATCAATCATGTTACTCTTCTCGTAGAAAACGTCCACATTTGTAAGCTGGAGGGCATGCACGACACATGTTTGATGGTACGATTACTGAAATGTGCCAAATGTTAAAATCCCTGGATTTAAAAAAACCAGGAACTTACAGGTTTTTTTGGTTCCGGTATGTCCCGCTTCTATCCCCATGTCGTCGAAGTCTTATACGGATAGAAACACCCATACAAACGCATTTCTCAGGTCTCGTCTTCTGGACTATAAGTAATGTACATTTGGCAGCAGCTCGAATATTAATCTTTTTTTTACGGCCGGTCCAGACTACGCATTGCCTATGGACCTTAAGCCATTTGATTGGATGTCGGTCCTTAGTTAACGTCACTGGCGTTTGACTAATACTGAGTTGCAGAAACGCTCTTTAATTTTCAAAGCCCCGCAAAACGCTAATGGCCGTAACTTCCAGGCAAGTGAACTGTCATAAAAGTTTACGGTTATTGTCATGAGATTAATTGTGACTATTAGTACCTTAAACTCGTTCATTAAACATCACTGAAAAGTTACAGTAAGCAATAACACTCAATTTTGTTTACCTGGATCATTCCAGTGCTTTAAATTTAGAAACCAAACTACTGGACCGGTTTTGCCTGTTAGTTTTTCTCTTGACTCCTGGGACAGACTTCTAAGCACTTCAGTTTGCAGATTAGTGTTCTCTCTGTTCATTCTGAGCATCACTTGGTCCACACCATGTCAATGTCCTGTACAGATGGTATATTTATTCATTTATTTTTGATTACAGAGTTTTTTTGAGATTGCACAGCACATACGATACAAATAAGACAAAAAGGTATACTTATGTTTGGCACAAAATAAATAGGTACAGAAGTCAACCACATGTATGTACTTCACTTTTCATAGCTACGCTCGGCGATCGCTCTAGGGTTGTCAACTACGGCTTATGCACGAAAAACTATCGTGGTACTGGCGCTCCTATCTAGTTGTATGATTTATTATGAAGAATGAAACGAGAAGAATGAAAACATTACACCACTATTACAATACAAAAGGTTTACAGATCAGAAAAATACCTACACACTTTTACGTTTGTCAATTTTGACTATCGAAAATCCCTGATAACTTCTAAACGGACTACCCGAGTTACAAAATTTCTGTTGCTCTGTCCGTTTTAGACCTACACCTGTCAAATGACATGAAAAACAACACAATATCTACACAAACAAAAAAACATGTTTCAACTTACGTAATTGAATTTGAATACGTGGCGTGAATTTACCTAACAAATTTTTTGCTCTGATTGAAAAATAGGCAACTGTTATTTATTTAAATCGATCTTAGATATATTATTCGGGGACCTTACCTACCAACCTAACTGTTCTATACATATAACGTTAAAACGAACCATCGAAATACAGGCAGATAGCTACTTTCCGATACCACTGGTAGCTTAAAAAACGCCAATTCATAGTTTAATGTTGAATTTAAACAACCGTCCACTGAACAGTTATATTTTTTTTTCCGTTGCTCCGTTGTTGCATTATTTGCATTAACAGACGCGCGTGTCAAGCGGATGGCACTCACGCTCGCACTGGTTTGAACTGTTCTGAGATATCGTGTCCGTGAGCAGTATCTATGTGTGCGTTGCTCGAGCGCGCTTGTATGTAGATTGATTTCTGTACCTATTTATTTTGTGTCTTGTCTCATTATTAAAGACTAAGCAGGTATGATAGAAAACATACAGTTTACATTAAATAGAAAAATTAAAATAAATCAAAAATTAAATTAAATTACATCAAAATAACATTATTGTGGTTATGTGAGTGAGTGTGTACATGGGACTGTGTGTATGTGAGTGTGTGAGGGTGTGTGTATGATAGAGAGAGAGAGAGAATTTAAATGATTATGCAAGAACAGAAGGCAGGCTTACCTTTGTTCCTTAAGCAACGACATAATCCGTTTTTTGAAGAGCAGCTTTGATAGATGAAAAATGTCCAGGTCGGCAAAGTACTTGTTGTGAGTGCGGGGCAGCCTGCAGCTGATGGAGTTATGATGGAGATGAGTGTTGGCAAGAGTTCTTGTATATTTCGCTTAAAAATCTGTCACGGAAGTTAAGTTGTTTTAAAAACTTCTATTGAATGCGTTCGACTATGTCCACGTAGACGCTATACTGTGGATTCCAAGAAGTACTGCAATATTCAAGGACACTTCTCACATATGCACAGTAAAGTATTCGGACACTTCTCACATATGCACAGTAAAGTATTCGAACACATCCCATGTCTGAAAAAGGTTTGATGACTCTTAAAATAAACCCTAAATTTCTAAAAGCTTTGCTAGTTATTGCCTCTACATGCTCCTCGAATGTCAGTTTATCATCAATTATCGCCCCCAAGTCGCCTATGGAGTGAACTCTCAGAATAGAGATATTGTTGAGATGATAGCTGTGCGAAATGGGCTTTTTTGGGCAAGCTGATAGTGTTGCATTTCAAGGCATTGACATTAATTCTATTTATGTTATACTAGTGTGTCGGACGATCCAAATCCTACTGCAGCAGATCGTAATTTTAAGTAGACTTAATTTGCTTATATATTTTGTTATCGTCAGTATACAGGAGGAATTTGGCGTGGTGGAAGCACACACCTATATCGTATAGATAGGCTACATATAATAGGGGACCCAATATTAACCCTTGTTGCACTCCAGACAGGATAGTAATTCGATTAGACATGGTTTCTGCAACTGGCTGTTTATGCCTAATTTATCCAAATTGTGGCAACAGTTTCACATCTCAGAATTATAATTTGTCCGACCCGGTTGACCATTTTGTCGTGATACGTCAAAAATAAAGACTTTTAAATTGTATAATATTAATAAAAAGTAAGTAATATAGCCTAGTTAACTAATCACATTCCCTTATTTAAAATACAAGCATGTTAAGAAAAACTCTATTTTTTCTCTCTTTCTGCTATTTGACACTCTTTCCCCAGTTGTTGGATGTTTATGTGTATGAGAAGTCGCTATTACTGGTTCCCACGATACAGTGTATCCTAGTGTGGGGTCAGAAGCAACTTATGTGCATGTATATTAATGTTAATGTTTTATGTGTAATAAAACAATATACATGATTGGTACACTTGGCTTGTATATATATATATATATATATATTGAGGTCACCAGAGGGCGCTGCAATGTAACAACCACTTTGAAGAAGCTCTGCAAATAACTGACATTAAAATTACATTTTCAGTGAATCGACATCGACAATAACTAATTCATACAGTATTAGTGATAATAGTTCCACATGATTGTTATCTTAACTGTAAAGTAGACAGTTTGACCACAAACAGTGAATAAAAATCCAGTGCTTATAATAAAGATAAAACTACGAATACAACATACACAGTGCAAAGCAACATTAAAACAGTATTAGAATACCAAGTGCAGTGTCATAAACATTACTCTCTGTGAAAATAAACAGTGCAAATAGCTTATTTTAGCAAAATTACATTTCAAAATTCGTTGAATATTCAAATCAGGACAACTCAAGCGCTTTTATTTCGGCTTCGGCGACCGTAGATGTCGCCCGTGCAGCGCAAGAAAACCGACGACGCTTGTACCTGTTTTATTATTTCACCGATGTCTCTGACGGCTTGAGTGGCGCAAGTTGTAGGGACGGCGCTTCTCAACACAGTGGTCCCCAGTTCAAAACCAGGAGATTTTAACAAAATCTGTTTTTGATTCATTGATTGACTTGTGACTTCAGTTAGGAACAGTGGCGCGTGCTAGCGGTTTCACAATTACGAGGGCCACGTATCAAATCTGAAGAGTCAAAATAACATTCACTACTCATGGTTTTTGACACACTGTTTTACTTATCAGTTCACAATGAGTAAAATGCTAGCAGCAGACTTACATAAAAATATAACACTGAGAACTGAAAGTAGGAAACGTCGAATTTCATGCGGAGAGGAAATACGAAATTACATTTTAGACTTAGATTCTTCAAACATCTCCGACGATCATCCATTGAGCCTACCAGACCTATCAAGGCAATTCTGCGACCAGGAAGAAGTTCAGCACCTTATAAATCGGATCCGGAATTTAGAGATGCAGCTTGCAGGTGCACACGTTGAAATTGACTCTCTTTCTGAGGAGAACAATTCGTTACAGAAGCAACTTTTAGATCGTCAGATAACGACTAATTTGCTCAAGAAGATTTGCTCTGAAACGCCTGCCATAAAGAAAACACCAAGATCGAGTCTCAGGAAAAATGAACTCCTGCCAAAGCGCCTGATTCTTAGTAGTGAAGAGACACCAAACCGTCGTGACAATGCAAATATGCAACAAGATAGTATAGACGTACTGAGAATCAAAGACAACTCAAAAGAAAACCAAGAAACTATAGATTCGGCAAAGAGAGGTGAACAACATGAAGAACTAGTACTAGAAACCAAGCAAAATAAAGACACAATGAAAAGTGATCAAGGTGAATACGCCAAAGGTGTACAAGACAAAAACACACAAATTAAACAAAATGAAGACACAAAAATTACACAAGATGACGATACAATAAATAAACAAGATAATGACCACAAGACTGAACAAATTATTGAACACAGCATAAAACGGGTCGGTGACCTAAAATCCAAAGAAATCACGAAGGACGTCTGGAAGCACAGGGTCATGATTTTCTCCGATGAAAGAGGCCTTGGTATCAGAGATTGTCTTCAGGATCTCCTAGGTCAAGACTTTTCAGTGACCTCGCTTATCAAGACTAATGCTACATCTGACCAAGTGTTGTCTTCCTGTCGGGATATGTGCAAAGACTACACTGAATCTGATTATGTTATATTTTTGTTAGGCTCAAATGATAACAATCCCACCAAAGTACAGTCGCATCTCTATCACTATATGAGTAAATTAAAAACAAACATCTTACTTGTAACAGTCAGCTCGACGAAGTACCTAATTGAGCATATGATGAACAGATTATTTCACTTCTTGTGCACACAATTTGATAATGCGACATTGGTAGATTTATCACAAGTTGAATAGAAATTCCCAAGACGTGTAACTACTTGCAGATTTATTCTTAGGGATGTATTGCATATAGTTTATAAAACAAACTATAAGGGTCACACAAGACATAGCCCAAAATATGAAAACAAGCCAATGTTACCCAAACCCCATTTTGTTCTAAACCCTACAGACTTGAAAGGTAAACCAGGGCTCCAGAAGGGCACCATTCCGCATTTCTTTCAGAGAATCACTGAAAAGAAAACGACTGAAGCAGATAAAAAATCAAAAGCTCGCTCTAACCATACCATATTATTTCACAAACACGTCTACAGGAACCTCAGCACGAAATGATCAGCAGTTTTTTCTCTCAAAATGATGACAACTCAGATAGCTGTATAGTAAATGCCAGTAAAAACATAGCGGGAAAATGTAGTAAAATGGTAAAACTTAATATTATTCATCAAAATGTGTGTGGAATCACATCAAAAAAGAATGAATTAGAGGTATACCTAGATAGCTTAAAGAAAGAATTTCATTTCATCTGTTTAACTGAGTACTTTTTAAACAATTATTTGTCTCCATTGTTTGAACTAGAAAATCATAATATGGCCACTTACAAAACCAGAGTTACAATGAAACGTGGTGGTTCCCTTATCTTAGCACACAATAAAAAATCATATAAAGAGCTCGAAATTTGTAAAAGGTTGTATAAAATTAGGTCGTTCGAAGTCTGTGGCGTTTTAGATTAAGATACAAACCTTTGCATAATTTGTTGTTATCGAAATCCGGACCACGACACGTATGATGAGTTTATGGTAGGACTAGAGAAGCTTTTGGAGCACTTTTCCAATAAAAAATGCATTATATGTGGAGATTTCAATATCGACACCCTGTGTGAAAATAATAGACGCAATGAATTTTTTGCTCTTTTAAGGTGCTATAATTTTAGGGATCTCATAGAAACGCCTACTTTTGTAAGAAATGATGCGTGCTCTTGCCTCGATAATTATCTGACAAATGTCGGGAAGTGTTTGTGGAGGGTTCTGCTGTGGACCATAACGGTCTAGCTGATGAACATGCATCAATATTTTGCGAACTAGTTCTGCCAAACTTTCTTTTAGCGCATAAGGAAGACCCTACTCTTATAATATAACATAGACAGTTCTCAGAACGAAACAATGAAATGTACAGAAACGAAGTTCTACAGGTCAACTTGAATGAAAAGGGTATTAATGGTTTCATAGCTAGCTTCACAAATATTTTCGAAAAGTGTTTTGCCAAAAAGAAGAAAAAAGTTTCATTAACAAAGTCAGGTAAAATAAAATGGGACACCAGGAATCAAAATTTCTAGTAATAGGAAGAGGGTCTTAGCAAATACAAACTGCTGTGATGAAACAGTGAGGAACTATCACACTAATTACATTAGAATATATAGGAGAGTTATAATTGCAGCAAAAAAACTAGCAGTCAAATCTGAATTGGACAAGGCAAAGCAGTACACAAAGGCTTTATGGAATGTTGTGAACAAACATAGGAATAAAAAAACTATTTTCTTAAGAGATAAGTTTTTGCTAAAAGTTAACGATAAATTAATTCATAAGCCTATAGATATTGTAGACGTATTAGCTGAAAAATTTGATGTTAAATCCTCAGGATTCTTTAACGGGGCACAGAGAGCAGCAGATTATTGAGCAGAATATTGATATATTGGCGGAACCTCTAACAAATTTCTTTAATAACTGTTTAAAGGCATCAATTTTCCCAGATCAACTTAAGATAGATCGTATTCTGCCAGTGCATAAAAAAGGATCAAAAACAGATCCGTCCCACTATAGGCCCATCTCGCTATTGCCCACCTTATCTAAAATGTTTGAAAAACTTATCAAGGACAGACTTCTTGCACATTTAGTAATGAACAAAATACTGAGTAACAGACAATTCAGTTATCGGAGGGGCATGGGTACAACCGACTCTATAGACACACTGGTAGACGATTAGATAAGTAAATTAGATCAGAAAATGAAAGTTGCTGCACTGTTTCTAGATCTAAGCTCTGCCTTTGATTTTGTAGACCATGGTATCTTAACTTCTAAGCTGGAGCATTATGGCGTGAGAGGTAAATGTTTAGAACTGATTGAATCCTACTTACACAACAGAAAACAGTTTGTTGAATTGAGCACAACTGACAGTGGACAGCAAACGGTTACTAAGTCAAAATTACTCCCAATAGCTAGAGGAGTACCTCAGGGATCAAACGACTTGTTTGAATATATAGGAAAATCTTTGCCCAATAGTCAGCTAGTAGTATACGCGGATGATACTAATGCAGTCGTTTCGGCAAACGACTTGGCATCGCTTGAATCAAAAGTAAATTCAATTCTATCAAAGTTCCATTCCTGGTTTACAGTAAACAACTTGACAATTAATACTAGTAAAACAAATCTTCTTCTTTTTAAGACCACTCCATGAATGGTGACACAGTGTCTATGGTTGATGTTTTCAAGTTTTTGGGTGTACACATTGATTCCCACCTAAACTGGAAACCAGAACTTACGGCTATTGAAAGAAGTGTCAGCTCAGCTTGCTACGCACTGAGAAGTCTTAGGGACGTCGTTGATGTAGACCACCTGAAAATGGTATACTATGCTCTGGTCGAATCTAAATTGCGCTATAGTATAAAACTATGGGATAATAGCTATGGTTACAATATCTCAAAAGCATTCGTCCTTCAGAAGAGAGCAATCCGCACGATAGCTCGCATTCCACAGATGGAATCGTGTAGGCCACATTTCGTTCGACTTGGTATACTCACAGTTCCTGCGCTTTACATACTTGTTCTGATGGTTGGTTTAGCTAAGAACATTCACAAAATAGAAACCCCGGAACAGAGGCTGAAACGAGAAACATCGCGCAGAATGGAGTTCGTAATAGAATCCGCTCCTCGTTTAGAGATATCCAGACATTCAGCTGGATATCAGTCATTACGGTTATTTAAGCATCTAACAGCTGAGCTCAAATTATTGGTTACACACGGTAGCTTGAAACAAAAACTTAAATTATATCTATTGAAGAAGTGCCCCTATAGCATTGACGAATTTTGTAAGTGAATAAGTTGAATTGACATCCAGTTTATAGTAAGCATTTGACATAATTTTATGGTATGACATGTATTGTATGGTGCCTTTTGTAGAAAATTTTAGTTGACCTTATAGACATTTGACAGAATTATTTTTATATTCAATTGCCACTTTACTTTGTATTTTGACATTAGGTATTATTTGATTTGATTTGATTAATATTATTTGAATTATCTGACTTTGATATCAGATATTTAATGTAATTGTATTACCTATACTTATGTATGACATAATGTTAATATTTCACACACAATTTACATTGTTTATGAATAAATACAATACAATATATATATGTTTTTTCTCTTTATGGCGATTTATTTATGGAGCTATGACAAATACTCGATAGGGTGGCGTCATTATATGATATAGTTTACATGGCCATCATTCGGCTCCATCGTCAGCTCCTGGATATTATCTGGGACCAGAGAATCCGACGAGGCCAAGCTTGATGGCTGCAGAACCTAGATATCACCCAGAACCCGAGAATTGTGATGCCAAATCAAACGTGCCCAAACTTAATGGGTTTTTACGTTGTTTTAGTACAGAGTTCACATGGAAACCTTCCGGCTCCATCATCAGATCACCTTCATGTCAAAAAAAAAATGCATTGTCATCAGTCAACTGAAATTCTGTAACGACTCATCTTTAACTTGCAATAACAAAAAAAAGGGTCAAGTGTGAATCTAACTCGCTCGCGAAGGGTTCCGTACCAACATATAATGATGGTGTGAAGTGAATAGTTTGGATTTTACATAGCAAAATGTTGTTTACAAAGTCATTGGTGTGGCTACATTCACACTCTATATACGTAACCAGGTGCATTCATAATAAGTTTGTATGTGATATTGAAAGAATTGTTGCATGGGAGCCCCCTCAAATATTTATTATATTCTGTTTGTTAGTATTTGTTGTTATAGCCGCAAAATAAATATCACGGTTCATGAGATACAGCCTGGTTACAGACGAACGGACGGACAGCGGAGGCTTAGTAGTAGGGTCCCGTTTGTTACGGAACCCTTAAAAAATAAACAAGTTTTGAAACTTTTTCTTTAAAGTTTTTGGAAAAGTTCGCTGGTCTATCTTCTTTTTAATAATGTACAATAATGCCATAAAACCACTACTAAGTTAATTAATTTGCCTTACAGCTGATATTCGATAGGTATGTAAGAATAAGCATAAACACATTATTTATTTTATAAAAAAATCAAATCTTGCTCGAATTTCCGACATCTATTCCTTATTTCTACAGAGGTAGTTCGTAAGCGAATTTCCTCTTTAATTACGGCGAATACTGATTGTATCCGTTGGGATAAATCTTCTCTAGATTCGACTTCCGTAGCGTAGACTGACTCTTTCACCCGTCCCGAGATGTAGAAGTCCAAAAGGGGTCAGGTCTGCAGAACGTGGAGGCCCTGGAATAGGTCCATCCCTCCCTATCCACGAATTTGGGAAAACATTATCCAAGTGTTCCCTGACTGCAGTTCTCCAGTGTGCTGGACAACCATCTTGCTGGACGAAAATAGGCCAGTCTTCATTGAAAGTGGCACCACTGCCAACAATTCTGGTAGAACATTGACTAAAAAATCAAGGTAATTTTCACCGTCCAAAATATTAGGTAGGAAGTGTGGTCCAATGATTTAATTTCCAAGGACTCCTGCCCAAACATTGATATATGAGACTTTTGACCCGTTGGTTCTGTCCTTTCGGCGACCAGTGGTGCAGATTGTGGAGATTTAGAATTGCACAAGTCCACAGGATACTTTAAAAAAGTGACGATCCTCCAGGTCTGTGTGCAGCAGAAAACGACAAAACCGGACAATTGACCCAAGGTCGTTATCTTCGAGACCTTTACAATACGGATGAGAACGCATTAATTATTGTCAACATGTCGATAATTAAAATGAGAATTTTGCTAATTTCACTCCCATATGAGACAGAGTGATGATTGGATCAATCAGGATTGGGTTTCAGGTAATGTGATATTGGTTGTACCTACTTAATTCTGTAAAAAAATGCATACCTTGTACAGGAGTGTAATGAAATGCATGTTTGTCATTTTGCCGAAGAACCTTCCCCACCTTCCAGATTGAAATATCCAGCAATAGAGCAACATTCCTAATGCTCCTGGTCGGTTGTTCCGCGAAAAGCGCCAAAATCTGTTCGTCCAATTCGACGTTATCTCCTCTAGATTCACTACATCTTAGATTGCCAGTTTCACGTAAGAGTCGGTATGTGTTTTCAAATGTGTGGCGGGAAGGTTCTTTCTTGATAAATTCTTTGCGCTTCTCGCGCAACACCATTAGCATTTCCATATGCCTTAAAGATGTCCGCGTATTTTTCATAAGATAATGTAGACATTATTTATGCAAAACCACAGCATTAAAAGGTTCGCGGCGCTAACCAACACGAAATCACAAAGAATAAAAAACACAAACACGAAAAAGACAAATGTTTGAAAAAATGCAGTTTTTTTTCTGGGTAGTCTCCCACTGCTGGGCAAAGGCTTACCTTAACAGCCCAGTCCACCAAAAACTTCTCGAAATCAGCGTTACGAGTATCGCCTTCCCGCCCGATACACAAAGTTGGCAAATTAATGAACTTAATAAAGGTTTTTATGGTATTTTTGTACATTATTTGAAAGAAGATAGATCAGCAAACTCTAGTTCAAAAAGCCTCGTTTAGTTTTTTTTTATTGAAAGTCGAAGATGATTCGTTACGGAAAGTCACTTCTTGAAAAACATTTGTGAGTAAATAAAAATGACTAGATGTTAATTTCCAGTATTTTTGACTACAAAGAAAACGTACAACATTACACAACGAATAACAGTAAATAATTACAAGTTTTATCTTTATTTTTTATTTATTCAAGTTTAAAGGAGTAATTCTGGATATTTTTTCAAAAAAGTTAAAAATATTAGAATAAAAAAAGTCCATTGGGCCAAAACTTTTTTTTGAGGAGGAGGCAAATGATGCTCCAAACACCCTTGACTACAGTGATTCTATTTTTATATAAGTGTGTGAGGGTGAGTGAGTGAGTGTGAGTGAAATGAAAAGAGCGTGGCAAATAACTCAAATTAAAAACCGGCCAAGTGCTTTTAGGACTTCGCATTTTTAGGGTTCCTTAATAAATTTTGAATATAATCAAAAAAAAATAGGAAGGTACTCACTTCACTTACACCTGATACACCTAGCCAAAATATCAGTATCATTCTTCACCAGCAAATATTTACTTTGTTTTTCATAGTGTTTGTATGACAAAGTAATGTTTGCGGTTTTTAATAAATGTTTTATATCTTAGAAACTGTAATATTTATTTTATTCAAACCAATTTTTGTTGAAAGTGTTTATTGAGATACACAACATATTTTTATTTTTCACTCCCTTACTTTAAAAGTTAGAGGGGGGACACACAATTTTTTCCACTTTGGATGAGTCTGTCTCAATAGATTTGATTTGAGGAAAAATGGTTTCAGGAACCTCAACGTCATTTTTAAAGACCTATCTACACATAGGTTTGATGAAAAAAAAATGGTTTCAGTCCCATGTATGGGTGGCCCCCTTTTTTTTGTTTATTTTTCAATTTAGTAGAAAAACGTAAAGCGGTTCCCAGAATAAAATTCAAAATTCAAAAAGAGTTTATTTCCATAAGAAACACATAGGTAACATTTGGAGAATGTCAAATCTTAAACTAACAACATGTATAAGATACAGGGAAATATAGAACTCAATTTGAATTCCGTCACCTCAATGTTTTAGATGCTGGAGGCAAAGAGGCGACTAGAAGCCTCCAGCTTTATACGTTATTTTTTACAGAATTGGAGCAGCACCTTCCCAAGCTTTCTTGTTTTCTACAAAATCAGATATTTTGTAGTAAGCTTTTTAAAATAAGTGATTTATAACAACATTTTTAAATTTATTTACAGACAATTCTTGTAACTCAGTCGGTATTTTGTTGTAAAAGCGAATACATTGCCCTTTAAAAGATACATTAACCTTATGGAGCCTAGTAGTAGTTATAGCTAGTATATTCCTATTTCTAGTGTTGACATTGTGATGCGTAGACATACCAAGTTTCAACTTTATACTCCGGATAGTTTTGGAATAAAGTTGCTGTGACATACAGACGGACGTCTGTCCAGTCTGACAGAAAATATAAGGGTTCTTTGTTTCTCTACGGAACCCTCTAAATGAATGACGAGGAAACATTAGATTTAATATTGAATTGTAAATGATTTTTACATAATAGGTTGATGTAAGAAATGTTGCTAAAGTTTTTTATTGTATTTAGATGTATCGTAGGTATATCATTTTATTGTAATTTGTAAATGAATAATAAGCGATTTATAGGTTTAGCCTGTTTTAAGGCTAAAATATGTCTTTTATAATGTTTAAAATGTTGTCACTGATTTGAAATCACGTAGAGGAGGCGGTATTAAAAAAAAACCGGAATAACCAACATTTCTGTTAATGTCATGCCATGCAAGTTTCTTGAAGAGACACTCAGGCTTAAATTGTGTGATTTTCATTGTGTTGAACATATGCGACGAGAGATATTGTAGTTTCTATCTACCCTTCATCTTTAATATATTCGCACTATTAAGAAAGAGAGTAACATTTGTCTGTCGGGGAAATCGGAAGTAGTAACGAGCATACGCGTTCTGAACTAGTTGTAATAAACACATCATCTCTCCACAAACCAATCACCGAACTGTGTTATGCCGTAATTTAATTTGGATAAGACCCCTGATTCGCATTACATGATGCGGAGGTCAATCGAAATAAAATTCCGAATTTCGTAGAGGAACTTAAGCCTGAAAAAACAATTTGTTACAAGCTCGACGATATGTGGCTCGAATGTTAAATTACTATTCATGAGAATTTCGAGATTTCTGGCTTCCTTTACCTGTTCAACAAGTGTACCGTTAATGCTAATTGTAGGACTAAATTGTTCTATTTCTTTGACTTGCTGTTTTGAACCCAGGAACATGAGCTTGGATTTTGTAATATTAATTACAAGACAGCTCTTGTTTGACCAGGTCCTCATTCAAAGCAGCGTTGTCCTGATCTAGATAAGATTGTCATAGAGAAAGATAAATTTGTAAATGTGCAAACTAGTGAAACTGACAATTTCGCATTTGTTTGACAATGTCAGCACTATACTTTATGAATAGAAGGAGGCCCAGAATCGAGCCTTGTGGCACAGCCCTCAAGATGTTTTTCTAGATGATCTAGAAAAGCCAATGTAGTACCGTTTTCCTTGTCCGTAGCAGTAAGAATGTTGTTAACCACGTCTAAAAGAGCGACCAAATTAACCGTTAGCTGAAATTATAATGTTAACAGCATAATTAAAATTATGCAACAATAACACTTCAATCTCGTTCAATAAAGTATATAATTATAAATATATAATTGAATCACCACAATTTATGGCACTAATAATTGTGAGGCATATAGTTACATGACAATAATCCGTGTTACACACGGAAAAAAAGCACACAAATAAAGCTGCAAAAATAATGAAGGAGATTTCCCAGACCTCATGAAACACAATACTCTAATACTTCTGTTCAAGTCGGGAGATTAGGGTGGTCCTTCAAATTTCAGACCAATATCTGTAATACATTTGAAAAGATAATACTCAATCAAATGCTCTCACACTTCAACCGTAAAAAAATACTCCACGCCAAACAACACTATTTCACTAGGCGTAAATTGAATAAGGACGCAGGCATTACCCATATATTTCATATTTTCTCTGCATGGGCGACGCTTTCGCTTCGCTCGCTGCCTTTATCCTTCACATACCGTAACCTACCACTTTGCCCAGACAGTCTTTATTTAGCCAATAAGCGTTGGCCAAACCATTCACAAACATTTTCGCGCTATTCGGTAATTCCGCTGTTCATAGTCATTTTCTCAGTTACATCTTTATTCGCTCGATTTATTATTTCCCAATTAGAATGTCCGCATAAAGTACACAGGATAAATTACTTATGCCATATTATAGATGTATTTGTTTGGGTTGATGTGAAGTTGACAGCTACTCGACAGCGTAATTTTTAAATCTATGTCTCATTTTGAAATCTATGTTTGTCTGAAAACTGCTATAAACATCGACGTCGACAAACTTTTGAAGAGAATAACTTCTTTAGTCATGATTTGGAAATTAAAAAGTGGATGAGAAGACAAACCAATGGCTAAAAGTGGTGCCTATTTTTTCGGTTATCAACCAAATCATGAAATATCGAATCTAGGCTATATAACAGACAAAATATAGTATCACATGTATACTCAAAATCGACTGCAACTATTTTTAAAACTTGAAGACCTATTTTTTATCAACTACAGAATGGAATTAAGGGTGACTTACACTGGTTTCATGCGTGGATATTTTTTGTGTTACCTATATACCCCAAGTTTACTGGTACGTGCAAAGAGGTCTAAATTAGCCTTGATATAATTTGACAAAGCGGTCGATTTTAAGGCTCTGTTTCGTTCTGTGGTGGCCTTTATTACCGGCAGAGCAGTAATGATAATCCGGCTGGAGGAGGCAGTTCTGAGTCCTCCCCTTCAAGGCTAAGAAGAGGATTTGAAATTGAAAGTGATTGTTATCTTAAGTCTCTCTCTGCCCCGCTTCTGAGTTAAGGCGTATTATAAGTATACAATAGTATATTATGTAAGTTATGAAGTATTTAATATATTTGCAACGTACGTACCTGTTATGTATAAGATTTTCCTACTGTAACTCTTTCCTTTTCTCATACGAGTTGGCTGAAGCATAATTGAGCTAACGTTTAACTTCTGGAGACCTGGACCTGGTTATGTTATGAAGCATCGCGATTTTAAACCTTATGCCATGGTAATGAAACTCACCCTGATTATACTTTGCAGAATATGGGATCCTTACTGCCTTATTCAGTAAGGTATAACCCCTCTCTTATTAAGGGTTTAGTTGCCCTGATTCAGTCTAATGTAAGCCTTTAGCTAGTTATTCAATAGGTAAAAAAATAACTGTAATAGAGCTCGGAATAAAATGTAAGCTTTGGGTCGTTGCATTGTTCGTTTCCACACAAAGTTGTAGTGTTTGGAATGGAAAGTATAGTAAGTATTCATGCGAAATGGATAGCTTCCCTATTTAATTAGTTAAATAGGGAAGCTATCCATTTCGCATGAACGCAACTACAACTAAGGCAAGGCCTTTTCCAACAGCAAGGCTTCCGATCCAATATCAAAGTTTTTAAATTAAGCATTCAGAACAATAAATAACGAAGCTATTTGATATTTATATGTAACTGGCAGTTGCCCACAGCAAAATAGTGCAAGGCATGTAAAAATAGCCAATTCATACAAATCATTGTTTTTGTGTCCATATAAGTTCTCCCTCGCCTTTAGCGGGGAGAAATTTGAAAAATTACTTGCTTAGTTGACTTCTCCTACCTATAAACTACCTACCTGGTTATATGCTACCTACTGTTCTAGCTTAATCGCAGGTGCTAATACCCAGATGAAGATTTTGTCCCAAAATATTAGGAGCATATCTTGCAACATGTCAGGATTTCACACACTCTTAGCTAGAATTGAAACTGAACCGGACATCATTGTGCTAACTGAATGCTGGTTATCCCAAACGAGCAATCTACCGTCCATCAGTAACTGTAGTTCGACAAAAACCTCGCATAATCCGATTCAAAATGATGGAGTGGTAGTTTACATAAAAAACAATATTGAATCTAACACTCATGAACCTACATTCTCAGATGCAAATTGCCTAGTTACAGTAGTGAATAAACCCACTACAGTTATATCTATTTACAGATCACCCTCTTATAAAAAGATAGACAAATTCTTAAATTCACTGAACTCGCTCCTGAATTCTATACCAAATTCAAATAACATAATATTAGTTTGCGACATAAACATTGATATTAAACCAGACTCAACTGATTCTCACTTGTCAGATTACCTGGACTTGACATCTTCTCATGGTCTACTTCCGGCTCATACTCTGGCGACAAGAAACAATAACTGCCTTGACCATGTATTGCTAAAGTCAAAGCTTCTAGCCAACACATATGTCATTAAACATTCATTAACAGATCACTATGCACCCTTCTTTTGTCTGGAAACTGATAACTGTCTGAATAAACCTCCTAAAACAATATCAAAAGTTGACTAAAAGTCCATCTATGAAGAAAAAAAAAACAAGATTATAGTATAGTTCTTCAATCTAATGACTGTAATGAGGCTACGAACCAATTTATTAACATAACCTCCAATATTGTTAAGAATCATACCACTCAACAGATTGTTTCGAGGCGAAAAATAATTATCAAACCTTGGATTACACCTGGGCTTTTGCGGTGTATGCGAAACAGAGATAAAATGCATCTGAAACTAAGGAATAATCCAGACAATAATATATTAAAGACAACATACATTCGCTACAGAAATTTTTGCAATCACTTATTAAAAATAGCTAAACGACAATTTGAGCGAAATGAACTGGAAAAGGCTAAATCAAACATTAAAAAAACATGGCAAGTTATTAGTCAAATAACCAACTTTAAAATAAAAGATCCACCGTCTACTGATCTTCTGGTGCCGTCTGATGTTCCGAAACAGTCTGTCAACAAGGTAAGTAGTTATTTTGCAAACATAGGTAGAGACCTTGCACAGAAAATCAAACCACTAAGCTCACAATCTAAAAACATAATTACTGGGAGTGTATGTCAATCATTGTTCATCCGGAAGGTAGATGAGGCTGACATCATCAAAATAATAAACTCCTTAAAAATTTATACTTCAACTGGTTGGGATGGAATCTCTACGCGAATTATAAAGGACAATAAACTTTTGCTGGCTCTTCCTATCTCCCATGTATGCAATCTCTCTATAACAACAGGAATATTTCCCGCAGCTTTTAAAAAATCAGTTATAATCCCAATTCATAAGAGCGGTGAGAAAACAGTTGTAAATAACTATAGACCCATCTCAATTCTGCCTATTTTATCTAAAGTTCTTGAGCGTATAATAAATAGATCGTTGATAGATTTCCTTGAGAAAAATAAACTAATATCAGAAAACCAATTTAGCTTCAGGACAGGAAAGAGCACGACCGATGCGGTGTCACAACTCACAAACTACATAGTAGATGGCTTAGATACAGGAAAAAAATGTCTAACAATATTCCTGGATTTGGCCAAAGCCTTCGATACCGTTTCGGTCCCGCTACTACTAGACAAGCTTGAGCACATGGGTGTCCAAGGTCTGCCACTTAAACTCTTCACAAGTTACCTCAGTGAGAGAACACAGAGTATTAAAATTGGCGAGTATGTTAGTGATCCCTTACCGATTAACTATGGAGTTCCACAAGGAAGCATTCTCGGACCGACGCTGTTTCTTGTATATATAAATGACTTGTGTCAGTCATCCCTCAAGAATGGCAAAATTATAACATTTGCAGATGACACAGCATTATTATTTCGCGAGGGAACCTGGGACAAAGTGTTTCAATCGGCTCAGATAGGTTTTGACAAAATCAATGATTGGCTTAGAAATAATCTGCTGACGCTAAATTCTGACAAAACCAAATATCTAGCATTTAGTATACGTAATACAAAAGTGTCATTTGAGTCTAGGGATATAAAAGTGCATATGGATTTTCCGTCTAACTCGCAGCACCTACAAAATGTGACAAACTATTGCGACTGCTCAAAACTTGAAAGGGTTTCACACATCAAATATCTAGGTATTATTATAGATGATCACCTCTCTTTTAAGCTACACATTAAACTGCAAACCCAACGCATTCGTAGACTGATCGCATTGTTTAAAAACATAAGACATATAGCTAGCACGCCTATTATAAAGATGTTGTATATCTCCCTGTGCCAGTCTTTACTGACATACTGTATAACTACATGGTGTGGAGCGTGTAAATCTATATTACTGCCACTAGAAAGGGCCCAAAGAGCTGTGCTGAAGGTGAGCTACTCCCTACCATACCTCTATCCAACGACACAACTATACCAAGATTGTCAGGTGCTCACCGTTAGGCAGCTTTTCATTTCCCAAGCCATTTCACAAAAGCATAAGGAGCTGAATTTAATGACTAAATTAAATCTAGATGGAATCCGTCGTAAAGATTTGGTTTTTGAAATTGTAAGGTTAAAAACATTTTTTGCTAATAGGTTTATGTGCTTTCTTGGTCCCCATTTATACAATAAAATAAGTAAAGCATTAGAAATGTATACGAAAAATAGGTATGAATTAAAACATGCACTTATGAAGTGGCTGATGTTACTTGACTACGATCAAACCGAAGAACTTTTGAACGTGGTCGGGTAACATCAACATTACTTTATATAACACCTAAACCACAAATAAGCAAACACACATAGACCCTCACACACCACACATAAACACACACACACACATCATATATACACTCACACACTCCCTAAACACACACAAATACACCTTCGCACTTACATACATACACGCTCACACACACACACATACACACACATACACATACGCACATACACACACTTACATATGCACATGCGCACACATCTAGATGCAACGATACATCCACACTACTCACTTATACCAATGTATTCCAGAAGTATAATTTATAGTTATAACTTTTTCTTTTTGATGATCCTTTAGTCTCTTTTTATTAGTTTATTGTTGTTATTTAAGAGTAATTATCTTGGTTACTAACAGTTATGTGTATGTACACCAATTCAATATTTTGTCAACAATAGTACAGAAGCTGTTGCCTATCTTACAGGTCTTAAGCCTAGTTTAGGTAACAGTAACAAACACATAATGTAAAACCTAAATTGATAAATAAATTATTCTTATTCTTATTCTTATTCTTATATACAGATTCAAGTAGGTTTTTATTTCATACAAACTTCAATCACCCATTTCCTCCCCTAGATGGTGAACTTCGCCAAATGAGTGCTACCAAGGTGGTCCTAGAGAGGTGAAAAATTGTGGAGGGGTTCCACAATTTTTCACCTCTCTAGGACCACCGGTTTAGGCTGTGCCTTGACATATCAGTCGTGACGTAAATTTAAAATCCTTACTCACTGCAGACAGTGAGTAAGGATGTTAAATTTTATTAAGTATAGATAGAGATATATCTGTAAAGAAGGGAAATATATCAAATAGAAGCATCAGCACGCACCAGATTACATTTCAGGCAGGACATTCTTTATGTTAATAAATTAATAATAAAAAACAAAAAAAAAACAGTCGAAAATAATTTCGACCGGATATTTATTTATTTCGATATGTTATAAAATTAAGATAAAATATGTAACATATGTAAAAATGCTAAGTCGAAGGCCATCATTGTGGGCGGACGTATTACTCGCTCGCTGTTATTCTTTTTGTACTATTTAATTAAAACAGTCAACTAAATTCCTATAGGTGAAATTCTGTAGTCTCAATTTTTCGTCTCTCAAGTGAAGCTGTTACGGACTGGCTCCTCCTCTTGTGCGTGTCACAGGTGAAACAGCATATCGATTAACTGTGCCATACCTGCAGCTTCAGAGTTTGAAGTTCTGCAGAGCCCGCCAACAAATATAAACTTCACAAATACCAACGGCGCGGCTGGGATTTGAAGCACTGGACTTTCGGGCCGTGGTCGGAGGTAATACCGATTCGTCTATCAAAGCATAGTCTGAGCCGGGCGAAATCTGTTATCAATTCAATTCAATTCATAGAATTTATTCATAATAGCACAAAAATTGAGACTTAATGAACGTCATAACATAATCAAGCAAGCATAATAAAACATTAAGTAGGTGCCTAATTATTAGTAGATAATGTATAGGGTGTAATGAACTGGTTTAATGCCAAGTGACTTGTAAAAAGTCAATTTTGTAGAAGGCCTTTGTGCACAAAGTGTGCTATATACATTGTTTGAATCGAGCTTCACTTAAGTTTTGTATTTCTTGTGGAATTTTATTGTAGAAGCGTAAATCTCCAGCTACGCGCCGCTTCACCACCTGTGCGTCATCATCTGCTACGTCGTCTCGCCGCTACGCCGCGCCGCTGCCGTTACGTCACAGCTACTACGTCGCAAGTCTTGCCTAAGACATCTTTTATATAGAGGCGACCTCTGGTGTTGGATTTGGGTACCTTAGATTTGCTCTGTTCAACCGACAGATGGAGTCTCGGATGGATGGGTGATGCCTCGATAGTTGATGAGTCGAAATGGCTGAAATGTTGGGGCTGTTCCGGAATTATAAATTCTAGGCGTTACCTGGTATGCAGAGTATCTGAAAAACCTTATGATTCGGAATGCGCAAATGTTCCTGAATGCCGTTTCTATAATATTATGTCAGAAGAGAGTAAGAAAAATTGGAAATGTCTGTATTGTATTGGTAAAATACCCAAAACTGGAAACCTCAATACATCCTGCGAGAAGAGTGACTTGCAATGCCGATGATGATCTCGCTCTCCAGACTCCAGATACTGGCTACTCCAAAGTGAACATGAAGCGCGGAGGCTCTACCATGATCAAAGTATTTGATGACACTCAGTATATGGATAATATTCGTACTATCATACGCGACGAGTTCTTGTGATTCACGGGAGAGCGCCTTATGGAAATTGTTAAGACCGTTATTACTGATAACTTTGCAATTCCAGTCCACCATGAGCTCTCCGCATTGAGCAAGAAATTGTCAACTCTGGAGTTCAAGGTCAAGCTTGTGCGTTGGGTGCGTGGTCGGGTGTCATTTACGGACGGTGCAACTGAACATGATAATCTAGTTACGGTTGAGATAGACATGGAGAAACCCACCTAGAAAAAAAAAGTCGCAGTAGTAAGAGACACGAGCTCAGCAAATATCCCGTCAGCAAGTGTTCGGGCGTAGTCTTCTTCTTCTTCCGACCTTTCTCTTCCTGCATCACACCCGGATCCGGTCAGTGCCTTGCGTCAACTACCTGTTTCGGATGTACAAGATCTCCCGACTGCGGCATTGGTAAGAGCAAATGAGTCGGACTGGATTGAAGTTAAAAAGAGGCGGCAGCGCAGAGCGCTGCCGCCTTTTTTTCAGGTTTTGTTGCAGGTTGCAGGTTTTCGCCAACAAAAAGACACAATAAACTAATAAAACGCATTATACATAGCCCTATACGTTGTAAGATGACATGCAGTAACAAGTCACATAAAAAAAGAAAAGAATAATAAATAACAAAAAGTCGAAATTCAACCATTCTAGTCATAGAAAAAGTCTTGGTACAGTGATCTCCTCGCTGGATTAACACCAGTGTTAAACAGGTCAAGATCAATATCTCCGCGCAGATTGTTGAATCTCTGACAAGCAAGCCAGAGGAACATATTTTGTCTGTAGTTAGTGTTTGACTTAGGGAGCGAGAATAGTGCATTAAGACGCAATAGCCTTATAAAATCACTAATAGACATTGCGCACCGGTGCTATATGTAATAAGTCGAACGTAATATACATGAAGACCCCAATACATTCTGGCAGTATGTTAAAAGCTTGCGGAGTGGCCGGAGCTTGGGCCATGAAAACATGCACAAGAGTAAATGTGTAAGCTACCAGGAAGCTGTTGACGCGTTTGCAACTCACTTTCACTCTGTATTCTCAGAAACTATCCCGAGTCTTAACGCAGAGGACGCTGATCAGTTCTGGAGGTTGCTTAGACGCTCTCAACATTTCTAAAACTGACATAATATTTCAAGAAGTCAAGCGCACCATCCACAGCATATCAGACTCAATACCAGCTTTCTTGATAAAATATTGTAATTATGTGCTAATTAAGCCGTTTCAGCATATATTTGATCTCTCTATAAAAATATGCCTAAATCTAGCTTTATTAATGTGACTGAGTTTAGGCCTATTGTCAGGTTTTTGTAAAGTTTTTCAGCATATACTTAATGCGCAAATAGCTCGACACCTGTCGAGCTATTTGCGCATTAAGTATATGCTGAAATATATAGCTGTGCTTCTGTAAGACGAATCTCTACCTAGAGATTCGTCTTACAGAAGCACAGCATGGTTTTTGTGCAGGAAGCTCTACCACAACGAACCATAATAACTTCGTTGACTACACTCATTGTCAAATGGAGACAGGTTTTCAAGATGACGCCGCATTTTTGACTTTCGGAGGGCCTTTCATATTCTCCTACGTAAGCTATCTGGCTTTGGTTTCACATCCAAACTTCTAAAATTTACTGCCAGTTACTTAAGGGATCGTGTCCAGTATGTCCAGCTTCAAAAATGCCTTTCTGTCGACTACTACTCTAGATATGGGGTAATCCAAGGTAGCACACTTGAACCGACATTGTTCGCGCTCATGATCAATGACCTCCCTGACGTTGTGAAGGGGTGTAGATGTCTCATGTTTGCTGACGACTTAAAATCTCACATCTTATAGAGATACTGCCGATGGTTGATGAATGCAGGATAATGTAAAGGCTGTATCTCAGTGGAGCAAATCAAATAAACTTGATTTGATTATTGCGAAGTATAAAGTCATCACGTTTTCTAGGGTACGTGCACCTGCTATAAATATCTACACGGTGGACATACAAGTCATGGAACAGTTGACAAAATCCGTGATCTTGGGATAATGTTGGACCAAAAATTTACTTTTAGAGACCACATTAAAACCACTTGCAAAAATACCAGCAAGACTTTAGGGTTCATCATGTGGACTGCTTCTCATTGTAGAGACACGAGAGTTGCCATTATGCTCTATAACGCATTTGTTCGTAGTAGGCTGGAGTTTGACGCTGTAGTTTGGGATCCTCGCGAGGACAAATACACTATTATAATAGAGCGAATACAAAGGAAGTTTGCTAGTAACTTCTACAAGCGAATGTTTGGTTATTATCCTTTCATTTTCCCCTCCCTATTTGTGGTGGGTATGGTTAGCCTGTATAATCTAGAGCTTAGAAGAAAATTGGCCCTATTTGTCCACTATATCAATACATTGCGAAACACAGTAAATACTCCAAGCGTTTTGCACAGCATCTCTTTAATAGTACCCAAGTTGCGATTTGGCATGCTTCGGCACCGGCCACCACTATTGGCTGTGTCCCACGATTTTCGCACTCTGCGCGGTAAAAACGCGCAACCCCAAGAGCTATAGCTCTCATAAATGAATCAGTCAGGGTGTGTCAACTAGCTGACCATATTCTTTGATACAATCCCAAAGTTAGAAAACGACTCTACTATTTAATTTCTACAGATAGATAATAAGTGTTGCTTTTTGTTACTAATTATCTAGCAATAAGTGCAATTTGGTATATCATTACTGTAATCCTTATTGTAAACTAATGCATAAATAAATCAATAAATGTTACATACAAAGCTGGCTCGGGTATCCCTCTCAGAGTTGTTGAGGTTAAGGTTAGGCAGCAGAGTGACGTTGCAGCGCGCTGCTCTCCACCCTGCTCTTGTGAGTGAAGATGGCCAGCACTGATCCCTCGTGGTTGTTTACCACAGCCAGGTTTAGAAATACGAGGGCTGCCATTATTGACTAATAACTGAGCACCCTTATCTAATGTTGAGTGTCGACTTATCGAATCACCTCAAAAAACACTGAATCAACCTGATAAACACACTGTAACTTCCGACTGCGATTATGTCAAAAGCATTGTCACGGACATAGTACAAAAATCGCGCTATACAACTTTTAAGCGGGGGTACCTAAATTGAAAGGGAGAGATAATTATCAAGAGTGGGCATTGGCTGCCGAAAACCTGTTCGTCTTGGAGGGCATGGTGGATTTCATAAAGAAGAAGGACCAGACAAATGCAGTTGCAAATGACACCAAGGCAAAAGCGAAGTTAATTCTTACAATGGACCCGTCATTGTATACGCACATAAAAGATGCAACAACGAGCCATGATTTGTGGATCAAGTTGAAAACAATGTTTGATGACTCGGAATTCACTAGACGCATCACACTACTCAGAAACAGGATTAACGACAAGACTTGAAAGTGATAATATTGACTTGATGATAGCATTCGTCATCCAAAACATAGAATGTGCTCGGAAGTTAAATGGAAAAGGATTTCAAGTCAACGAGGAATGGATCGGATGTTTGTTGTTGGCGGGATTGCTATAGAGGTATTTTCTAATGATTATTGCAAGAGAACTTTCAGGAATAGCCATAACCGCAGCCCAAGCAGCAGGAAGTGTCGTCAACACCCATAAACCAGCCTATTCAGAACCTAAAGTTCTATATGAGACTTACAAGAGGGTCAGAAAAAGCTTTATAAAGTATTTTGTCAGTTGTTACAGCTCAAGCTGTATAAACTCATTTTAATGGAACCCGCTCATTATAAAAGGCTTAAGGTGCTATAAAAGAATATTCCAACTCTACTATAAAAATTTAAGTATTGTGTGACACCTTAAGCCTGCTTTTATCCTTAAAGCTGTATATGGGCTGTATTATGCAAGCTATTACTAACTTATTAAAGCTCTAAATTTTATAATAGTATCACTGGAAACCTGTTGCTGTACAATGACATATACGAACACCGTTCTAAAACTATTCACATGGCCTAATTCTACTCTTAAAAAGCTAATTTAAAGCCAGAAGCTGCATAATAGACTCAATTTATTATATTTAGTAGTACAGCTACTAAAATTATAATGGTCTCCAAATATCGTTAAGGCTGTTTAACTAACTGTTGTTTAATTTTGAGTGAATGAATACAAATATTAAAAGATAATTCTAGAAATATCTGACCTTATTGGGTATTAACTAAAGTCGTCTCTTAATTAACAACTCAAATAAAAATTATTTTGCTTCATAGTCATTCTTTAAAGTATATTGTACTATTATAACCTTAAAAACAAACAATATTTGATATTTAAATTTATTTTGTCTTGATTATTGCGCTAGGGCCTGAAAAATATGCCGAAAATGTCATTATAGGTTTACAATAAATATCAAGCTGCACGTCAATGTTGACGCAGAATGATATTTATTGGTTCACACAATCAATTAACATTTTAATATTTTACTCAGTACTAGATTTACAAATATTCGCCATCACTTTATACATTAAGTTTCCTATTTTTTCTTACAATAGAGCTTAAAATAGATAAAGCAGCCTCGTTTTAAAAGATGACTGTTGGTTTGATTTTATACCGAATTAAGCCTAATGGCAGAGGCAATTTTGTGGCAGCACAGACATGCATTGAATATAATGTGTGAAGGTAGGAAATTAAGTTAGTCACGCTTTATCATTAGGACCGAAAAGACAGTGAAATATAATCAACTTAGAATTGACTCGGAATTTACTTTATTAGACTTAACATCCTCGTTATTCGTGTTGTTTGTTAAGGATATTGTTTCATATAACATAGTGACTGTTCCTTATTTGCAGACGATATGCAGATATTTAAGCAGATATACAGTCCAGAAAATATCAGTATGCTTCAGGAGGATCTTGATCGTGTATACCAGTGGTGTCTTGATAATTATATGGTGCTGAATATTTCAAAATGTCAATTTATCAGGTTAACTCGTAAGAAAAAGCCTATTTTAACACACTACTATATTACCTACGATGAGATTGGTGAAGTAAACCAGATAAGGGTCCTCGGAATTATCTTGGACTCAAAGCTTACATTTGTACCACATTACGACCACTTAGTTAGTAGAGCTGCAAAAATGTTTGGATCTCTCATGCGTGCCCCAAAGGAGTTCAGAAAAGTTCAGACCAAAATTACTCACTTTAGCGCTCTTTTGCGAACTCTCGTCTGGAACCCAGTATATAGTGATCACTTTTAGAGGCTAGAGTCTATTCAGCGGTCATTTACACCACACCTTGCTTTCAATTCTCAATTTCAATTTCAATCAGTCACAAGGACAGGCGCTGTTGCAAGATGTGGAGATACTTGAGTGACCAACGCTTCCAGAATTCCTGAGTAAACTGCTACAACATGTGATAGCGTGATAGCTGATACAATTTGACTTCCTCGTAGGGTTACTCGAGCATAGCGTTAAGTGGCTGACCTATCAAAAATTATCTTAAGTCAGAGCCTCCACGTCATACGGATCAGAGCTGAGCGGTCACTAAGGTCGAGACACACAGAGTTGAGAACGGCTTCGATCTTACGATCGATGTATCAAAGATAGCTTCTTTGTCCTAAAACCCAAGGTGGGAGGTATTGAGCTTATCCGTTTTGGGTAGGTCCTTATTGAATTTCTTCGTGGCTTGTAGAATGTTGTCGTTGATGAGTGTGTTCGTTACTTCTACCAAGATAGATGACGCTGTTTGTTGCTTCTTGCTTGGCGGTCTGGCCACATCGGTACAAAAACCTGTGGTCACTTTATCTTGTGAAAATATTTCTGAATTTGCTTGATACACGCAAGGGAATCAAAACCCAAAATAAAGAGTACTATCGTTGACCTAGAATATTGAAATTTGGCAACAAGCAAGGTCTTACAGTACAAGTAAAGAAAAAATCCGAAAACCGTAAATTAGTTCTTCCACCATAAATAAAATGCGATTTGTGCGGAACCCTCGCAGCGCGACACTGGCATTTGGCCGGGTTTCAGGGCTCCGTACCCGAAGGATGTCAATGGGACCCTATAACTAAACCTCCGCTGTCCGTCCGTCCGTCCGTTGGTCTGGCTGTCCATCAGTGGGCTCTATCTGGGGAACCGTTATAGACAGAGAGTTGAAATTTTCATAGAATGTGTAAATACACCGGATTGCCGATTATGTATTTCTATAAACATAGAAATACATATTCGGCAATAGTGCCGCTACAGCAACTTAATAAAATACACGAGATTTTATAATTAAAAGGGGGTACTCATACCAGAGAGATGTTTCAACACCCCCAGCGATATAACAAATCATATGATCGTTCAAATATCTATGATTTTCGGTGCCTCAAATACAACTTTGTCCTGGCGCAATGGTTTGATATCGGTAGCGCAATCTTTATTAAGTTCTTGGTTCCAATCAACGCTCTATTAATTTTATTTTTATCAAAAAAAGGTAACAGTCTTAAACACATAATTTCTATCATAGAAACCGCAGAGATTTATAAATCTCTGCGGTTTAAATTACATATAAACTGATCTATAGATCAGTTTAGGCCTGATGCTGGCATTCATGCGTTCAAGGTAAAGTATATACTCCTAGGTTTTCGAGTATTAGTTGGTACATGGTGATTTCATAAAATGTCGAGCAACATTAAGAGACGAGACGAGAGTTCTTAAGTTTTCTTGCACGATGGTACGGAACCTTTCGTGCGTAAGTCCAATGCTCACTTGACCGATTTTTATTGAACTGTCTAGACTCTATGAGCATATACACATTGTAACCTAAATTGAAATTGGAAGTTTCTGAAATATTCACAGAGACAGGTTAAATACTTACTGAGAAGCTGGTAATTTACTCAAGTAAGTATTTAAGTTAGCTTTTATTTTAGTGTTTTAGTTACTTTTTTCTCGTAAATCTTCCACAAACATTAAAAGATTGAGTGATAAGAAGGATCCTGCAATCTCTCGCACAGCTGCAAAATTGTTCATCTTATTCTCGACGAGACGAAATGTGAGAAGCCTAATGTAATTAAATGATGCAATTTCAGTAAATTAGGCTGAGTAATGGAGGCCCGTCCTCTTTGTGGCATTGTTGAGAATTGTATTACTGTTGCCTATTGTCAACAGTTTTTTTTTCTCCGTGTCTGAAGTCCTTTTGATGCATTAATGAATCCCTTATTTTTTCCGGGTAACATCGTATTGCTAACAACGTATACTTCAAATATAATTTAAATAGGGTGTCCCAAAAATAATGGTCCAACGTTAAAGGGAAGACAACTCACCTAATTTCCTCAAACTATTTTAAATATTTAAAAATTCCATAGGCTTACCAAGAATTATTATTTTCCTTTCCGTCTACCTTGCATCATGTTTTTTAATTATGTTTATCTATAATATTGATAATGCAAAACTGTTTTTTATTTGCTAAGTATGAATTTAATATATTTTGTGTCGGATCCCTAATACCAAAACTTTCGAGTTTTTCCAGCAATAGTTAGTCCATGAAGATCACTGAGACTTGTTGTCTATTGTTTATATTGTCATACACATGTTTTAAGAGGTCGCTAATATTGTGGACTAATTTTTTCTAAAGGTGTTCTGTTTACTCTGTCTACTAATATGTTGTGTGCTTCTAGAAAGGAATTGAGTCTGTTATTTATTGCCCGTTCAAAGATTTTAGATTTGATTGACCTAAAATTTGGTAACCTGCTAACCTACTTTGAGATTCTACTTGGTCTATAAAGAAATAATTAAATGTCTTAGCTTTGTCTCTTGTGTTATATATTATTACGTTTTAATCGTTTATGTTATTTTTATTATTTCGTTGCAAATTTTGAATGATTTTCCACGTAGCTTTAGATTTATTTTTGACAGTTTTCATGTTGTGCGTATGTTGTCATTTTTGTGTTGGAGTGAGGATTTTTTACCGTTTTGTGAAAGTTTTACATTCCTTTTTATTTGTTTCCATTGGTGTTTTGTGATACTTCCAGAGAAGTTGGCGTTTCTCCTTAGAGCATGTTTTTATACCTTTTATAAGCCAAGGTGGTTTAGATCCTATCCTGCTGGTAGTCTAATTCTGCACATCGGGAAGCTTAGTTCGAAGAACAAGGTGATTGTATCCATTAGATTTTACAAATCATCTCCTGAATTAGTGCATTCATAGAATTCACAAAACGATAGATTACTCCATGCATTTGTGAATTTAGCTATATTTTCTTTGCAGAAGTCTCTTTTTTCGCGAATTTAGGTTTAGGGGGTTTCGTTAGTCGTTTTTTTACAGGAAATTTTATAACAGAGGTTTTGGGATCTGAGAGTCCTAATCCAATAATGTTTGTTTGACCATCAGTAAAGTTTGTCGCAAAGTTATCGATGCAGATCTTAGTTTTGGGAGTTATTATAGCAGGCTCGTTAAATCTTAGTGAGAAATAAGTAATAACTCTCTAGCAATTCTTCAAAATTTGTATTTGGTGTATTTTTGGTTACTCTATTTATATTGTAGTTGCCTGCTATGATAATTTTTACTCTTGTATTGTTGTAAATATGAAGGACGTTTTCTAAGATTTGAAAGAATATGTTGTATTGATTTCCCAGTATTCTATAAACATATATTACAACAACGTTTACGTCTTATATCGAAACAGCACAGCATTCAAAATTATACTTTACTGCGAGGGTATTAATTGTACTAAGCTCTTCAAATTCTAGTTATTTTTTTATTAGAATTGCTGTGCCGCCGCGGTTCTCTTTTTTGTTATTTTGTCTTTTCCTAGTGAATATAGAACTACTATGATACAGCTACTTGATAGTTAAGTAATTTAGGATTTCTTGTTCATTCGCTCTCATGAAGTGTTCAGTTAAACAAATGCCATCTATATCTTGATTTTCATTTCTTAGTTCGTTTAGAGCTATTATAAGACGATTAGATTTGTGGAGTACCCCTCAATGTTTTGGATAAATATAGCAAGAGTCGCATTATATAAGCAAAAACATCTTGTTGGTTTCAGCTTCATTTTGTATTTTTTTTTCGCATTATCGAGCAGATGTAGATAGTTTGTTTCTAAATTTTTCATTAAAATTTTAAATCCGTTCTTGGTTTTGCCTTCCGCATCCCTTCATGAAGGCTTCACTATCACGTGCCAGCTCACTGTTGGAGTCAAAGAAGACGGTGTGCATAATAAGCAGGAATAAATTATTACAAAATTATTAACAGCAAGTTCTGTGTAGAGTTAGATTAACCTCATACAGTCCCCTTTAAGTAATCTTAAACATTACTACTCGTATTTTTAACAAAGTCGTTTTCACATGGTTTTTGATCAGCTCTCCAGTGGTTATGTTCAACAACTCGCAACACGGATTCAAGAGTCGCTGCTCAGTGAACACCAACTTACCGACGTCAGTCGAGATTGTTTCGGAGTGAATGGACTATGTGAATGGAATGGATAGCTGGTTGAGGAGGATATCTCTTAACACGATTACTAACGAGGGATGGAAGACATCCTCTGGTACTACCAGAGGATGACTTTGTATTTTGACGTCTACCACACTGTCACTAATGACTAAATGCGGGATCTTCGTCGCATGACTTGTTAGTGTGTTGAACTGTTGGAGCCCTAGAGATGTCATGCTATTAATAATATCAAATCCAGCTTCTTAAGCGGCTACAGGATACTCCCTGAGTAAACGTGGTTGTTCAATTCCAGGTCAGCTTATGAATGAAATATTAATGTTTCCCATAAATATGAAATGCGCGGTAGCATTCCTTTGAATCACAGTTTGAGCCATACCTCCTCCAACTCAGCTAGTGGCGTTACACTTACCTACGCCTAGACTTTGTCGTAGCAAAGTTGTTACTATTAATCTGAAAATTAATAAAATTACATATTCACGAAATAAACCACCCAAACCAATTCAAAAGTTTTAGGTTTAGGTTTTAGAATGTTATTTCTCAAAAGAACAACAGTTAGTCCAATTACAGAAAAACATTAAACTTAACATTAAATTAATGTTAGTAACATATTTTTAGCAACCTTAACTTATGCGAGTAATTAAATATTTTATTTGTGACACTAAACTACTAAACAAAATATGATTTTTAGTGTTCCGTAGAGAAACAAGGAACCTTTATAGTTTCGTGAATACTGTCCGTCCGGCCGTCCGTCCGTATGTCGCAGCAACTTTATGCAGAAACTATTAGGACTACACAGTTGAAACTTGAAATGTAGATGTATTCTGTAAACCGTTTTACGACTTTTATACAAAAAATGAAAAAAATTAAATAATTAAAGGGGGCTTGCCATACATGGAACTGAAACAAAAAAAAAAATTTTCATCTAATTAAATTGAATAGTTATATTATTACACGCCAAAGAAAACTTGACTCATCGCTCTGATGACGTCATTGCGTCCTACTATCTCGTCGAGGGCGAGAGACACGGTGCCAAGGTAACTTTTTGGCACAGATAGACTAGTCATATACGTTGACTTTTAATTAGGTCAGTTATATAGTATATCAGCTGTGGGCTGTTTTCTATACGCTGTCAAGTTAATTCTTAAACTTGACGATCTCTGTAGTGCAGCGGTTATGGCTTTACCTACCATGTGAGAGGTCCCGGGTTCGATCCCCGGCTGGGGGTGAATAAAAAAAACCCCACGTCTTGTATGTTTATATGTGTGTGACGTCGTTTTTTTGTGTTTTTAGTTTACAAGTTATAAAAAATCATTTCTTCACTTCACTTTGCATATATACTAATGCTACCCTTGCGAGCGTGGATGCGAACTAAATTTTGACAGATAAAGTATGAGATGAAGCGAAGTGAAGGTGAAGTGAAGTGATGGGATTTTATAGAATCGACAGGCAGTACTCAGATTTAAACTCAAACGAATTTTGTAAAAAGATGCTCTTAAATTGTCTCCACAGTATTAAGATACTCACAGGCTGCGCAATCAGTAGTGGGAGAACTGTCTCGCTCTCTCACTCACCACCAAAGAGACGCAATCCCGCTTGTGCAGTCAAGGTGTTCAAGAAGTCTGCCGAGAACTGTACAGCTGTCGCAAAGTTTTTTGGCGTGTGGGCAAGGTCTCCTTCTCTCCTCTAGCGCATGTAAGCATATCTCTTGTATACCCTTTCCAGGCGGCATTCAGGCGCCAAGACAATTGGCGTCAGGTAAAAAGCGCCTCTTCAACAGAGTATCGCAAAAATAGTCTCCTGTCTTGTGTAAAATAAGTACTACTTGGAGTAAGTAAGGTGCTCCATCAATGTGCTGTGACAGGATTCAAGGTCTATTGGGGAGCGGCAAGGGTCTTGTCATATAAGTGACAGATCCGACACTCCAAGTCAGGACACCGTCCATTTTATTGGCACTTCACAAACAGTATAAATAAAACGATAATTTTCAGTCGACATATAACTTGAGTGTAGCCAAAAGGGGCTTTCATCATTCACAAAGTTACCTAAATATTATGAAATTTACACAGTGATCTTTTACAATATTTGTGGCATGGCCGTGACAAAGGGTATCTACAAAACTCTTTAAAATAAAGATATGTCACTGATTTGGTCGCAAGACTGAAATAAACATAACATAAACATAAACATTTTCATTCAGGTACAAACATTGCGTCTGGGCCTACACTTGGATACCATGAGTCGTGGGAATCAGAAACAGCGACGTCACACACATATAAACATACAAGACGTGGGGGTTTTTTTTCTTTACCCCCAGCCGGGGATCGAACCCGGGACCTCTCACATGGTAGGCAGAGCCATAACCGCTGCACTAAAGAGATCGTCAAGTTTAAGAATTAACTTGACAGCGTATAGAAAACAGCCCACAGCTGATATACTATATAACTGACCTAATTAAAAGTCAACGTATATGACTAGTCTATCTGTGCCAAAAAGTTACCTTGGCACCGTGTCTCTCGCCCTCGACGAGACAGTAGGACGCTATGACATCATCAGAGCGATGAGTCAAGTTTTCTTTGGCGTGTAATAATATAACTATTCAATTTAATTAGATGAAAAATTTTTTTTTTGTTTCAGTTCCATGTATGGCAAGCCCCCTTTAATTATTTATTTTTTTTTCATTTTTTGTATAAAAGTCGTAAAACGGTTTACAGAATACATCTACATTTCAAGTTTCAACTGTGTAGTCCTAATAGTTTCTGCATAAAGTTGCTGCGACATACGGACGGACGACCGGACGGACAGTATTCACGAAACTATAAAGGTTCCTTGTTTCTCTACGGAACACTAAAAATCATATTTTGTTTAGTAGTTTAGTGTCACAAATAAAATATTTAATTACTCGCATAAGTTTAGGTTGCTAAAAATATGTTACTAACATTAATTTAATGTTAAGTTTAATGTTTTTCTGTAATTGGACTAACTGTTGTTCTTTTGAGAAATAACATTCTAAAACCTAAACCTAAAACTTTTGAATTGGTTTGGGTGGTTTATTTCGTGAATATGTAATTTTATTAATTTTCAGATTAATAGTAACAACTTTGTTACGACAAAGTCTAGGCGTAGGTAAGTGTAACGCCACTAGCTGAGTTGGAGGAGGTATGGCTCAAACTGTGATTCAAAGGAATGCTACCGCGCATTTCATATTTATGGGAAACATTAATCTTTCATTCATAAGCTGACCTGGAATTGAACAACCACGTTTACTCAGGGAGTATCCTGTAGCCGCTTAAGAAGCTGGATTTGATATTATTAATAGCATGACATCTCTAGGGCTCCAACAGTTCAACACACTAACAAGTCATGCGACGAAGATCCCGCATTTAGTCATTAGTGACAGTGTGGTAGACGTCAAAATACAAAGTCATCCTCTGGTAGTACCAGAGGATGTCTTCCATCCCTCGTTAGTAATCGTGTTAAGAGATATCCTCCTCAACCAGCTATCCATTCCATTCACATAGTCCATTCACTCCGACACAATCTCGACTGACGTCGGTAAGTTGGTATTCACTGAGCGGCGACTCCTGAATCCGTGTTGCGAGTTGTTGAACATAACCACGGGAGAGCTGATCAAAAACCATGTGAAAACGACTTTGTTAAAAATACGAGTAGTAATGTTTAAGATTACTTAAAGGGGACTGTATGAGGTTAATCTAACTCTACACAGAACTTGCTGTTAATAATTTTGTAATAATTTATTCCTGCTTATTATGCACACCGTCTTCTTTGACTCCAACAGTGAGCTGGCACGTGATAGTGAAGCCTTCATGAAGGGATGCGGAAGGCAAAACCAAGAACGGATTTAAAATTTTAATGAAAAATTTAGAAACAAACTATCTACATCTGCTCGATAATGCGAAAAGAAATACAAAATGAAGCTGAAACCAACAAGATGTTTTTGCTTATATAATGCGACTCTTGCTATATTTATCCAAAACATTGAGGGGTACTCCACAAATCTAATCGTCTTATAATAGCTCTAAACGAACTAAGAAATGAAAATCAAGATATAGATGGCATTTGTTTAACTGAACACTTCATGAGAGCGAATGAACAAGAAATCCTAAATTACTTAACTATCAAGTAGCTTTATCATAGTAGTTCTATATTCACTAGGAAAAGACAAAATAATAAAAAAAAAACCGCGACGGCACTGCAATTCTAATGAAAAAATAACTAGAATTTGAAGAGCTTAGTACAATTAATACCCTCGCAGTAAAGTATTATTTTGAATGCTGTGCTGTTTGGATATAAGACGTAAACGTTGTTGTAATATATGTTTATAGAATACTGGGAAATCAATACAACATATTCTTTCAAATCTTAGAAAACGTCCTTCATATTTACAATAATACAAGAGTAAAAATTATCATAGCAGGCAACTACAATATAGATAGAGTAACCAAAAATATACCAAATACAAATTTTGATGAATTGCTAGAGAGTTATTACTTATTTCTCACTAAGATTTAACGAGCCTGCTATAATAACTCCCAAAACTAAGATCTGCATCGATAACTTTGCGACAAACTTTACTGATGGTCAAACAAACATTATTGGATTAGGACTCTCAGATCCCAAAACCTCTGTTATAAAATTTCCTGTAAAAAAACGACTAACGAAACCCCCTAAACCTAAATTCGCGAAAAAAGAGACTTCTGCAAAGAAAATATAGCTAAATTCACAAATGCATGGAGTAATCTATCGTTTTGTGAATTCTATGAATGCACCAATTCAGGAGATGATTTGTAAAATCTAATGGATACAATCACCTTGTTCTTCGAACTAAGCTTCCCGATGTGCAGAATTAGACTACCAGCAGGATAGGATCTAAACCACCTTGGCTTATAAAAGGTATAAAAACATGCTCTAAGGAGAAACGCCAACTTCTCTGGAAGTATCACAAAACACCAATGGAAACAAATAAAAAGGAATGTAAAACTTTCACAAAACGGTAAAAAATCCTCACTCCAACACAAAAATGACAACATACGCACAACATGAAAACTGTCAAAAATAAATCTAAAGCTACGTGGAAAATCATTCAAAATTTGCAACGAAATAATAAAAATAACATAAACGATTAAAACGTACTAATATATAACACAAGAGACAAAGCTAAGACATTTAATTATTTCTTTATAGACCAAGTAGAATCTCAAAGTAGGTTAGCAGGTTACCTAATTTTAGGTCAATCAAATCTAAAATCTTTGAACGGGCAATAAATAACAGACTCAATTCCTTTCTAGAAGCACACAACATATTAGTAGACAGAGTAAACAGAATACCTTTAGAAAAAATTAGTCCACAATATTAGCGTTATATGACCTCTTAAAACATGTGTATGACAATATAAACAATAGACAACAAGTCTCAGTGATCTTCATGGACATGACTAAGGCTTTCAATTTCGTAGACCACAAACTATTGCTGGAAAAACTCGAAAGTTTTGGTATTAGGGATCCGACACAAAATATATTAAATTCATACTTAGCAAATAAAAAACAGTTTTGCATTATCAATATTATAGATAAACATCATTAAAAAACATGATGCAAGGTAGACGGAATGGAAAAAAATAATTCTTGGTAAGCCTATGGTATTTTTAAATATTTAAAATCGTTTGAGGAAATTAGGTGAGCTGTCTTCCCTTTAATTTTGGACCATTATTTACGGGAAACCCTTAAAAATTATATTTAAAGTATACGATGTTAGCAATACGATGTAACCTGGAAAAAATAAGGGGTTCATTACTGCACCAAAATGAAATTAGACACGGACAAAAAAAATAGACTTTTGCCAATAGGCAATAGTAATACAATTCTCAACAATGCCACAAAGAGGACGGGCCTCCATTACTCAGCCTAATTTACTGAAATTGCATCATTTAATTACATTAGGCTTCTCACATTTCGTCTCGTCGAGAATAAGATGAACAATTTTGCAGCTGTGCGAGAGATTGCAGGATCCTTCTTATCACTCAATCTTTTAATGTTTTTGGTAGATTTTAAGAGAAAAAAGTAACTAAAACACCTAAAATAAAAGCTCACTTAAATACTGACTTGAGAAAATTACCAGCTTTTCAGTATTTAACCTTAACGTCTGTGGATATTTCAGACACTTCCATTTTCAATTTGGGTTACAATGTTCTCATAGTGTCATGACAGTTCAATAAAAACCCGTCAAGTGCGAGTCGGACTTACACACGAAGGGTTCCGTGCCATCGTGCAAGAAAACTTAAGAACTTTCGTGTCGTCTCTGACTGTTGCTCACATTTTGTGAAATCACCATGTACCCACTAATACTCGAAAACCTAGGAGTATATGTATTTTACCTTGAACGCACGAATGCCAGCAACACGCCTAAGCCTCTGTGGTTTCTATGATGCAAATTATGTATTTAAGACTATTACCTATTTTTGATAAAAATTAAATTAATAGAAAGTTGATTTGAACCAAGAACTTAAAGATTACCCGACCGATATCAAACCATTGCGCCACCACAAAGTAGTATATGAGGCACGGAATATCATAGATATTTGAATGATGATATGATTTGTTGTATCGCGGGGGGTGGTGCGGGTACGACCTGTTATTTATAAAATCTCGTGTATTTTATTAAGTTGCTGCAGCGGCAATAGAAATACACATTCTATGAAAATTTCAACTTTCTATAGATTATGGTTACCCAGATAGAGCCCACTGATGGACAGCCAGACCGACGGACGGACGGACGGACAGCTGAATTTTAGATATAGGGTCCCGTTGACAACCTTCAGGTAGGGAGCCCTGAAACCCGGCCAAATGCCAGTCTCGCGTTGCGAGGGTTCCGCACAAATCGCATTTTATTTATGATGGAAGAACAAATTTACGGTTTCCAGATTTTTTCTTTACTTGTACTGTAAGACCTTGCTTGTTGCCAAATTTCATTATTCTAGGTCAACGAGAAGTACTCTTTATTTTGGATTTTGATTCCCTTGCGTGTATCAAGCACATTCAGAAATATTTTCACAAGATAAAGTGACCACAGGTTTTGTACCGATGTGGCCAGTCTGCTAAGCAAGAAGCAACAAACAGCGTCATCTATCTTGGTAGAAGTAACGAACACACTCATCAACGACAAAATTCTACAAGCCACGAAGAAATTCAATAAGGACCTACCCAAAACGGATAAGCTCAATACCTCCCACCTTGGGTTTTAGGACTAAGAAGCTATCTTTGATACATCGATCGTAAGTTCGAAGCCGTTCTCAACTCTGTGTGTCTCGACCTTAGTGTCCGCTCAGCTCGGATCCGTATGACGTGGAGGCTCTGACTTCAGAGAATTTTTGATAGGTCAGCCACTTAACGCTATGCTCGAATACCCCTACGAGGAAGTCAAATTGTATCAGCTATCACATACCACATGGAAGCGTTGGTCGCTCAAGTATCTGCACATCTTGCAACAGCGCCTGTCCTTGTGACTGATTCCAGAAGAATTGGAAGCAAGGTGTCGTGTAAATGAACGCTGAATAGACTCTAGCCTCTAAAAGTGATCACTATGTACTGGGTTCCAGAGGAGAGTTCGTACAAGAGCGTTAAAGTGAGTAATTTTGTTCTGAACTTTTCTGAACTCCTTTGTGGCACGCATGAGAGATCCAAACATTTTTGCAGCTCTACTAACTAAGTGGCCGTAATGTAGTACAAATGTAAGCTTTGAGTCCAAGATGATTCCGACGACCCTTATCTGGTTTACTTCACCAATCTCATCGTAGGTAATATAGTAGTGTGTTAAAATAGGCTTTTTCTTACGAGTTAACCTGATGAATTGACATTTTGAGATATTCAGCACCATATAATTATCAAGACACCACTGGCATACACGATGTTTAATATTTATGCTTCGGAACGCACCGGTTTTTTTGTTGCGCGGATCGACCGCGAGTGATCGGGACATCACTAGCTGTCACTTGTATAGAAACGACATGACGAGTTAGAGGTTACTTGCACATGGAAAATGTGTAACGCCAGCATCGGAAAGCTTGGTTGAATGTTAATTATAATAATCGCGGAAAAATCGTCGGGAAATAAGTAGATTTAACGTCATCGGAGTGAGTGCTTCGTGCTTTGAAAGGTTGAAGTGATTCGGTGATCCAGTCGTCGCTTTCGGATAGCGATCCTCGTGTCGGCAAGCCTCACGACGGCGACAGCTTCGGGCTACGACGAGAGTAAGATTCGACTCCCATCACACCCCACCCTCGTGTTCCTCATCCCGTACTCCTGCCTCGAATTGAGCCTTCGAATTCCGTTCCACGGCGTCAAAGGTCAGTACTGCTTTGTGACATTCCACTGAAAAACAACCCTACCAAGATTCCACGCCCTGTCGGTTGAGGCGTGGAATTTAACATTTTGGTAGCAGAGGCGCGGTTTCCTAGTGGGAAATCGATTCACGGACGGTTGTAGGGTTGTTTTTTTGCCACATTGTAGCTGGGAGAGGGTGGATACCTCGACTTGGTCGGCAATCATTTTGTGAGTGAGTCTTGTGGTCGGTATACCACAATTTAGGTTCATTTTCGGTTAGTGAACGTATAATTGACGATTTAGTTAATGATTATTATAAATTTGTAGTCGGAAACTACTGTTTGTGCGCATAAAGGTTTGAACGGTCATTCCACGAAGTAACTATATTGTATGACTTGTGGTAGAACATCGGGTTCTATAGTACTGCAGTGTTATTTCGGTTTACAGAGAAGGGTCAGGCTATTTAAGGGGTATTAAGCTGATTTTGCTGACCTCAGTAGAAGTGTGGGTCATATCGGAGGGGGAAATGAGATGGCTCGCCCATACTCATAAGTATGTGGAGCGACCAGATATGGATGATGTCCTGCTCAAGCGTGTGGAGGACGCAATGACACGCGTCGGGAAGGTGTGTCGGCTGGCTGCGGAGGCTGAAGCTCTCGGGCTTACTGATGAAGCCTCGGTGGCTGCAGAGAAACAGCTCTGCGCGGATGCTGACCAAGCGATGGAATGCGTGGGTGACATCGAGCGTCGCGCGGAGAAAATTAAGCGGTCGCGAAGGAATGACCGTGGGGAGGGTAACGGAGACCCACCCCCGAAGGGTGTTGTTGGACGGCTGCCACACCTGGAGATTCCGGCCTTCAGTGGGGCAATTGATGAGTGGCCGGCCTTCATTAATTTATTTGATAGTTTGGTCCACGGTCGGGACGACCTCGACAACGCCTACAAGTTGGCCCAACTATTGATGGCTCTGCGAGGTGAACCGAAGGAGTTGGTCGGTCACCTAACGGTCACGGCGGGCAATTATGAGATAGCCAGGTCCATATTGTTTGACCGCTACCAACACAAACGGCGGTTTGTTGATGCGCAGCTGGGGAAGCTGTTTAGCATCCCTAGAGTAACCCGGGATGTTGACATCCGAGTACAGGTACTCAACCCTGTGCTGGTTGCCACTAAGGCCCTTCAGAACCTTGGTTTCCCGGTAGACCAATGGTCATACATTGTTTTGTATATGGTTTTGTCACGATTGCCTGCAGCTGTTCAAAGTCGGTTTGAACAGCTACATGGGGGCAGTAGCACGGAACTGCTCACGGTCGTCCAATTGACGGATTTTTTGGAGGGTGAATGTAGGCGATGTGACACACTGGACACGGAGGCCAGTGTGCAGCGCCAACCCGCGCGGATGCGGGAGGGGCCGCGCCCCCCGCCCCCACGGGGGGGCGGGCGGTCGAAACAATTTGGCGTTTTGAATGCCGCGCCGTCGGGTGACGGCTGTGTGCACTGCGACAGTGCCGGTCATGACATGACCAGTTGCGCCAAATTTAAGGCGCTCGGGGTAGCTGCCCGCAGGAAGATAGTCTTCCGTCACCGATTGTGTTTCGGTTGTTTGGGGCCGCACACGCTGAGCGAGTGCTCGCGCGCGTCCCCCTTTGAGTGCTGTGGTGGCAAGCATCACATGGTGTTGTGCCTGAATCGGTCAGGCCCTTCGGATGGTCACCAGGGCCGGACTCAGGTTGGTCGGCCACAGGGCCCAACCAGGGCCGGACCCAGTCCCCCTCCGGGCAACGGGAGTCACCAACGGATTACTCTCTCGTCACGGGTGGATTCATCGGTGAATCTGACGGTCACGGCATTAGTCATGCCTAATGTGATGGGCTCACACCCTCACGTACGGTTGTCGCCCTCGGTGCGACAGTTGGTCGCTGGGTTGTCACTGGCTGACCCGGAGTTCGATATTCCGAGCCCAGTAGACATTTTATTGGGTGTCGATGCCTTGGGATACCTGTTAGTGCCAGGTGTCCACGTGTTGCAGGCGACTGGTCTGGTTTCGATCAACACCAGACTGGGCCATGCGGTAATGGGTCCGGTCATGCCGGCTGCCCCACGCCTAGCGACTAGTAGTCCCTTATTCGGTTCTGTACTCTCGGAGGTGATACAGAATCTTTGGGAGGTGGAGGAACCACCTACGGTCCGCCGGTTGGACCCGGTTGAAGAAGAGTGTGAACAGTTTTATCGGAACAATACTGGTCACCTTCGGTCAGGTGGATTTCTCACACGTCTTCCATTCCGGATGACCCGCCGATCGGATTGGCCAATGAGTCCACGCGTTACCTCGGCGAACGGCGCCTTGACAGTCGGTGTCTGTACGACGCAACCAGAGCCGGAAGAGGAGTTCAGCCTGCTGGAACGGTACAGCTCGCTCGACAAGCTGGTCAATGTGACCGCCTGGATCTTCCGATTTGCGCGGAATTGTCGCAATTCTGGGGCGCAATGGGTGCGGACACAGGTCCTGACACCACGGGAACGGAACCATGCGTTGTTCGCATTGGTACGGAACGTGCAGACGGTGCACTTTAAGTCCGAACTGGACATTCTGAGACGCGGACGCGTCCGACTGAAGGGAGCTGTGGCTCGGCTCAACCCTTTTATTGACCCTCAAGGATTGCTGAGGGTAGAAGGTCGGCTGCGGAATGCTAACCTGCCTTATGCGGCTCGCCACCCGTTGTTACCCACCTGTTGTTGGAAAGGGAAGTTGGTCGAACTGTTGATACAGGATCGACACATTCGGAATGGGCATTTCGGATGCCACGCCTTGATGGCGTTTCTCCAGCGCGAGTTCTGGATTCTATCGGGAAGACGCTTAGTGCGTAGCGTCGTATTTCGGTGCCTGCCTTGTTATCGGGCCAAGGCGGCTACGATGCAGCCCCAGATGGGCGATTTGCCCTCGGATAGGGTTAACGAAATCCGGCCCTTTGCGGGTGTCGGAACGGATTTCGCGGGACCATTCATGGTCAAGTCTTCACAGCTACGGAACGCCAGATTAGTGAAGGCATACCTGTGCGTCTTCATGTGCTTGGCCACGAAGGCAGTCCACTTGGAGGTGGTCAGTGACCTCACTACAGAGGCATTTATCGCATGTCTAGATCGGTTCATCTCACGAAGGGGCCTCCCGTCATTAATCCGTTCGGACAACGGCACAAATTTTGTCGGAGCCAGGCGATATCTGCAGGAGGTCACTCAATTCCTGAACGGTAACCAGGACGCCATCGGTACGGCTTGCTCCCGACGAGGGATTGACTGGGTTTTCAGTCCGCCAGGATGTCCTCATTGGGGAGGAATTTTTGAGGCTGCGGTTAAATCGGCTAAGTCGCACCTGACGAGGATCATCGGTGAGACCTCTCTACGCTTTGAAGAGCTTGCGACGCTGTTCTGTAAAATTGAAATGACACTGAACTTGCGTCCGTTGTGCCCGCTCAGTTCGGATCCAAATGATTTGGAAGCGTTGACGCCGGGTCACTTCCTGAAAGGTCAGCCCCTTAACGCCCTGCCAGAATACCCATTCGGTGATGTTAAGTTAAGTCGGTTAACTAGGTGGCAAATGTTGCAGCAGATGGCTCAAGATTTTTGGAAACGGTGGTCCCTTGAGTACTTGCACATCTTGCAGCAGCGCCTTAAGTGGACTGACCGGACGAGCCCCCCTCAAGTCGGTGATTTGGTGCTGATTAAGGATGCGAACCTGCCATCATTGAGATGGAGACGAGGACGGATCGTCAATTTGTACACGGGTCGGGATGGCACGCCTCGATCAGCAGAAGTCAGGGTGGGGGACTCGGTCCTCAAGAGAGCGGTCGCAACACTTTCTCGCCTTCCTATTGATTAGGGACAGGTTCGGGCCTGTCCGGGCGGGTGACTGTTTAATATTTATGCTTCGGAACGCACCGGTTTTTTCGTTGCGCAGATCGACCGCGAGTGATCGGGACATCACTAGCTGTCACTTGTATAGAAACGAAATGACGAGTTAGAGGTTACTTTTGCACATGGAGAAAAATGTTGGCGTCAAGCATTCGGGCCTTGGCTGTATGTTATTTGTAATAATTGTCTAACACAGGTATCAGGGCCTGGTCGGAATTCATATTCATATTCATATTCATATTCTTTATTGCACAGAAAACATAGATAAACAGACAGTTACAATAAATTTTATAGGCAAAGGCGAGCTTGTCTCTTAAAAGAGATTACTTCCAGCAAACCTAGGCAAGACAGGAGTGTTTATGAAAAAGGACAGTCCTAGTGCGCAATAAAACAGTATACATACGTACGAAAATTACTTTTAAAATATAAATAAAATATACCTAATAAAAAATATATATATCTCAACTATATAATACACTAGATAGCATGCACATATATAAACTACAAAATATCATACATATACTTACATAAATATGATACTAATTACGAAAGAGAAAGGAAATACGCTTTCAATCTTTACTTAAAAGTGAAAATTGAGGGACTATCCCTAATAGTGCAGGGAAGTGCGTTCCACAGTCGGATTGCCCTTAACCTAAAAGAGTGTTTGTAGGCGGCAGTTTTATGCCGAGGAGTTGACAGGAGAGACACCGTGTGGGATCTCCGATTACTATCCCTGGGGAAAAGAAACTCAAAACGTTCTCGAAGATATGTGGGGTAGCGGGGATTTCGCAAAATATTGAATAGATAAGAGAGAATGTGCATATCACGGCGAAGATGGATCGGAAGCCATCCCAGATCCTTGCGATACTGGGAGACATGGTCGTACTTGCGCAGCCCGTAGACAAACCGAATCCCAAGGTTTTGGAGTCGCTCTAGTTTATTCAGTTGTTCTTCGTTCGCACTGACTCAACAAGCATCCGCGTAGTCTATTAAAGGTAGTAGAAGGGACTGAACAAGGGTGATTTTAGTCTGCCGCGGCAGGAAGTACTGCAATCTCCGTAGGGAGTAAAATGACGCAAAGACTCGTCTGCTGACCTCACAAACATGGGGCGACCAGGACAGCAAGTTATCAAATGTAACCCCAAGATTCTTAGCTTTCTCGCTGTAGGTGATTATCGTACCCTCATACATCACAGGATCGACGGGGATATTTTGTATTGTGTTAATTGAGTGCCGTGTACCCATAATCATGGCTTGAGATTTTGCCGGGTTGACAAGTAGCCCATATGAAATTGCCCATTTACTGATGTTATCGAGGTCAGCATTCAACGCCTCTACGGTCAGATTTACATCACTAAGAGAGAAGTGCCGATATATTTGGAGGTCATCTGCGTAGAGATGATAAGAAGAAGTAAGAACGTCGGAGATGGAGTTAATGAATACTGAGAAGAGAAGAGGAGAAAGGATACCACCCTGCGGAACACCCGCGGAAAGATTACACCAGTTCATTGAGATCTCCTCAGACTTAATACGCTGCTGGCGGTCTCTCAGGTAGGAGTCAAACCAGAGAGCCGAGTGCGAGGAGACTCTGAGCCATTTTAGAATTTCAACCAGGATATCGAAATCGACGCAGTTGAAGGCGCTACTGAAATCAAGCAGTGTGAGAACCGTAAGCTGCTTCTGATCCATGGAATGTTAATTGTAATAATCATCACGGAACAATCGTCGGGAAATAAGTAGATTTCACGTCATCGGAGTGAGTGCTTCGTGCTTTGAAAGGTTGAAGTGATTCGGTGATCAATTCGTCGCGTTCGGACAGCGACCCTTTGTGTTGGCAAGCATCACGACGGCGACAGCAGCGGGCTGCGACGAGAGTAAGATTCGACTCCCCTCACCCCCCCCCCCCCCTGGTGTTCCTCATCCCGTATTCCTGCCTCGAATTGACTTTACGAATTCCGGTCCACGGCGTCAAGGTCAGTACTGCTTTGTGACATTCCACTGAAAAACAACCCTACCAAGATTCCACGGAATTTAACATACAGTAAGAAACGAGAATAGGTTGACCGGCCTACCTAATGAATTACTATGCAGCACGGCTTATTGGCAACAAATATAATGACCACCAAAATATTTTTTTTCTACCCAAAATGGCTAAATGACCACCAAAAGATGCAGAAAACATCAGGGCAAAATACTGCGGTAGCTTAGGTGAAGAGTAAAGGGGGTGAGCGAAGCGAAGCCCCCTTTATCCTTCGTGTTAGGTTGAACATGTAAGAACAACAAAAAATACTTAAAGCATAAACTTAAGTACACAAAACATAAAAAGAAGTTTGGTGATCATTTATCCAAACACTATTTGGTGGATATCCATCCATTTTGGCAGTCATTTCGAATTTATTGGTAGTAAATTTTCGATTTTTTTGTTAACTGTTTAAACACAAGCCCGGCTTATTCCGTACAATATCGGAGTGGGTATATCCAAAAGTTAATCAGTGTAGATGCCCTAAACCATCCCGGTCAATGACAGACGAGGTCCCATCATAGAGGGGCGAGGGGCGGGCGGTGTATGACTGATGGTAGCATTTTTCTGCCGGCCACAACCCACCCACGGATCTATCATGGGATTGCGGCTTGTGGATATTGGGTAGGGCCACGATAATAGCGACAACCACTAATAATAATAATACCATGGACACTATTTACATACATTGGTCTAGCCCCAAACTAGGATTCCCTGTATCTTGGGTACTAGACAACGATACACATACTAAATATATAGATACATATTATACTTAGATAGATAAACAACCATGACGAGGGTACAGACATCCGTTCTCATCAAACAAATATTTGCCCCCACCGGGACTCGAACCCCCCTTGGCTTCGTAGGCGGGGTCACTGCCGACTCAGCCATTCGGGTCGACACTTTGCTTAACAACACCTATACTTTGGACCAACTCTTCAATTTTGACTTCTCATGTCAAAAATAAAGTTGTCCCAGGTCAATTTGTGAAAGTTGTTAGAAATGACGTTATTTTAACTAACTCTTAAAAATTTAGATACAGGCACATGTATGTGCTTCTGGCCCCACACTAGAATACTCTGTGCCGTGGGAACCAGAAACAGCGACATCACACGCATAAAAAATCCAAGACCTGATTTTTTTATCAATATATCAATATATATTTATTGCAATAAAAAACATGTTACATAAGGTCTTAAATAAGTACAGTAGTTTCAATGTAATTTTACCCTTAGGGCGTAGCAATATTATGATTAAGATATATTTACATCCATAAATAGGTTAGTTTTACTAAATGTCATTGGTACATGTCCATAAATTAACAATTAATAATAATACAACATTGGATCATAATTTATAACAATACAGATAAATAATATTAAAATTTATGTTTAAAGAATTCATTTAGGTCATAGGGGCAAATTTTTATAAGTATCTGTCTGAGTTTATTAATAAGACTAGGTGTAGGAAGTGATTTTATTTCGTCAGGAAGCCTATTATACACTTTTATGGCTACCATCCTCGCGCACCGCGAGTACGCGACAGTCCGGCAGGTTGGCTCCTCTAAATTGATTTTTTTCTTTATCCCCAGCCGGGGACCAAACCCGGGACCTCTTGCATGGCAGGCAGAGCCACTACCGCAGCGCCACCGACGAGGTCGTCAATATGACTACACCTTTCTGTTACATCCTGTAGAGCATACGTGGTCTAGTGGATATCGCCTTTCAGACAGGAGAATCAGGTTCGAATAAAAGTGCCCACCGTGTACCAATGGCGAGTTATGTATAATTTATCAGAAAATTGCACGGACGTTCTAATAGCGTTGGAAAACATCGCGAGGAAGTATGAAAATATGGGGCCACATAGCTGCGGTGATGAGTTAGCCCTTTTTCACGTAAAACGTGTGTGTGCTGAAGCTGTGTTTTTGCCACCCCGTATGGGAAAAGGCGTGACGCTTTTTTACTCCCCACGATCTGGCTCAGGACCGGAGTAGATGGTTTAGTGGCTCAGTAAAGAGGAGGCCTATACCGAACACTAGGTGAATGTGGGCTGATTGATGATTATGATGATCTGACTAAACATGTTGCAGACTCATAAAGGAATTAATCCGGACTCGGCAGCGCGGAGTAGTGCTGCCGGTCGTCGTACATTATCTTTAAGTTTAAATGAGCAACGATTCAAAACTGGCAGCTATGCAGCGGCAGCACAGCCGCTGTCTGCTGTGTGTCAACCTGCCGCCGCGACTGATCTAGTGAAGCGCGCGCGACGGAGATACAAGTCGCTTGACGAATTATGAGCAGTGGCAATGCATAGTAGTATTTTATTATGCGCAGTAAGCCCTGTCATTTTTGCCCAGCGCTCTTGTTTCGTGAGGCGACCCATAGCACTGTGAACCCTAGGCAATTTAATGAAAACACAACACTGCTGCGGCAGCGTTTGCCGGGGCGCGTATTCTGAAAAGCCCGTGGGGTAAAATACTGGGCCGAGTTGAACCTCACGGGCTTTTCAGAATTTCGAACCGCTCGAAAACCCAGAGCGCTATAGCGCGACTCTGCGTTTCACCACACGGGGTCTTTCAGCGCTCACATTGACAATTCATCGTTTGAATACCCCGTGGGGTAGAGCGCGTGCGACCCATGCATTAAGCGTGAAAGAGAAAGCTGATTAGCATGCCAAGCTCAGAAATGACAAAAACAATGTTTGTATGTAACTTATGGTCGATAATAAATGCCAAATAAGCAACCAATACGGTTCTGTGAAACTACATGGGGTCGCCTCGCTTCGCTCCTCTTCGGTCGGCTCCAAGTAGTACATAAAGTTGTGACCTAACATATGTATTTGGACTTGAACTGACCTATATCAACCAATTTGGCTAAAATCTAGTATAAACTAGGCGCGGTGAAGAAGGGGGCACGGCAAAAAACAAGAATTGACATGTATTTTTGTCCATCACTTGATCAAACTTGATCTATAAGAAGTCGAATTACTAAAATTAGGAAACACAAAGGCGCGTTGTTGCATTATAGCGCTCCGGTTTTTAACTAGAAGCCAATTCACGAAAATACAGAGGGACACAACGCCGCAGGTGATGTACCGCACGGGCTATTCAGACGATGAATTGTCAATGTGAGCGCTGAAAGACCCCGTGTGGTACAACGAATCGTTGCGGGGTAGTGCTCAGTCTTTTTGAGTGGTTCGAAATTCTGAAAAGCCCGGGGGCACGACGCAGTTCGACGTTGTATGTACCTCACGGGTTTTTCAGAAGACGCTGCCGGCGTAGCACTGCTGTGTGCTACGAAGTTCAGAATCATATATGACAACAAGCAGCTTGCTTATGGCCGTGGCCCCACATTCACGTGGGTGTCACTCGCTTTGTCACGCGAGTCGGGAAATGTCCGCACCCGCGCCCCACACCCTACCCCCCGGGCCGTACATCGGAGCCCTACGCCCTCGAACCTACTGATCCACTATTTATTGGACTTTCATTCATTTCTGACGTGAAGGACGACGTCTGTGGCTTGGCGGTCGAGATTCTACCTTACCAGCGAGAGGTCTTGGTTTCGCAGCCCTGGGAAGACAAAAAAAAACCGGGTCTTGGATGTTTATATGTTTGTGAGGTCGACGTTTCCGGTTGCCAAAACACAAGATATCCTTGTGTGGGGCTTTATATAAATGTTTTGTCAGCCTTCCTATGGTTGGGTATTGGAGTTTCGCTGTGAAACGATATTTATGAAAAATCTTTTTAAAATTCAACATTACGTAAGTACTAAGCAGCCAGCAAATTCTTCGTGAACTAACCTAACTTCGTAATTAAATTTTACAACCATCACCATAAGGCCAATATCACCTATAACATGATCTAAGCAGCGTTCGTAAGACATATGCGCTCCTGACTGAACTGTCCGATTCTGGAGCGGCAACCGCACGCGCGGTTCTCTTGTCGTGTCGCAGCTGCTGGTAGTGCGTAGTAGCCTTAGAGGTATGGTCTAAGAGGGAAATTTAATCAAAATATAATTATACTTATAATATAACAAACATGGAGGTTCCTGTGGAGGCAAAGCCGTAATTGTAATTATGGTGGGAAATCATTCAAACATTAGTCGGAATGATTTGAATCAAAGTGTTGAAACACTTCTAGACTTACATAGTAGGATGAAATGCAAATTTATACTATGCAATTTTCCATATGCCTGTAATTTGACAGAACTACAGAACAAATCTGTACATAGAATGGATATTTATTTATTTAATTTAACGTGTCATCACAGCGATGTTATTTTTTATTTCGACATGAATAATTTTATTCATAACTTTACTCTGACACAGGATACATTGTACCTGTCTAATAAATATAGAAAATTAGTAGCTACATTGTTAGCTTATTATATATGCGACGCAGCTATAGTTGAGTTAACCAAGTTCAAATTTACATCAGCTTATGTTAAGAGTAATATGACATGCACCCCTATTGGGGATTCACCTGTTAATCATACTTTGCATGCAACATTGGAATCTGTTCCAAGTAATTTAAATTAGTTCATAAGACAATAGAGGAAATCTCTAGAATACAAGAGTCACTAAATATGTCAAAATGTAAGCCCCAGTTAAATATTACCCATCAAAACATCCAGGGCTACCTGGCAAAGAAATTGTATTATAATTATTTAAAAAAAAATCTGACATTGATATTATTTGTGTTACGGAACACTGGTTGAAGGAAAATATGATGTCTTTTAACATAAATAATTACAAAATTGACAGTTGTTACAATAGAAAGACTGCTGATAGAGGTGGTTCTTTAATCTTAGTGAAAAATAATACGCTGTTAGAAACATCAGACAAAGCATGGATGTGGCTATCTAGGCTAGCATATTTTAGTTACTTTCATAGTGTGATGTCCTATGGTATCTTGTTGTGGGGGAAAGCAGCGGATATTCAAGCTATTTTTATTTTACAGAAAAGCATTCGAGCATTTTATAATTTAAAACGAACAGACTCCCTAAGAGAGATTTTTAAAGAAATTGACATACTAACAGTAGCTAGTCAATTTATTTTCGAAAATATAATGTATGTACGCAGGAACCTTACAACATTTTCCAAACTTAGCGATAGCTGTAATGTTTACCTAAGAAATAATCACAGACTATGTGCGCCCCGATTTAGACTCGAAGGTTAGCAATTCTTTCAAGGGTCAGTGCATTCTCTACTATAAAAAGATACCTCTGGAGATTTTGAAATTGCCATTTGAGCAATTTAAAAAGCATGTTAAAGCGACTTTGTCGAAAAAGGGATATTACAATGTTCAAGATTACTTAAATGACAGGACTGTATGGGGTTAATCTGGCTCAACACAGACCTTGCTGTTGATAATTTTGTAATTATTTATTCCAGTTTATTAATCATAACTATTAATTTTTTCATATTTGTATTAGTTAAGCACAACCTAGTTTTAAAAGAGATCTAAAAATCAATCTTTGGGAGTTTCTACGCCCTTCTCTCCCACAGTGGTCCAATGTAGAGAAGAGGCAAAAAACTACTTTGACTTTGACTTTGACTTCGTGCCCACTTTTAGCCAGTTTTGCAGTACTCCATTTCATCAACGCTACGGCCTCCATATAATTGATAACCCGAATGGCCGAGTTGGCAGTGACTCTGCCTACGAAGCCAAGGGTCCTGGGTTTCGAGTCCCGGTGGGGGCAAATATTTGTTTGATGAGAACGGATGTTTGTATAATATATAGTATAAGTATAATATTTATCTATATAAGTATGTGTATCGTTGTACCAAGATACAGGGAATCCTAGTTTAGGGCTAGATCAATGTGTGTAAATAGTGCCTAAGTTATTATATATTATATAATATACTTAAGATAAATTACTTAGGTATCTCATTGGTACATGGTCGGCACCGGTGTTCGAATCTTCACCTCCTGCGCGAGAAGCGAGCGTAAAACCCCCTAGACCACGGTGTTCGTAATGATCCCTATATTTATGTTTATGCAACAATTTAATCTAGTTATCACGTGAGTCATATGACCATCTTATTATATGTCTGTGCAAATGACCTGTTTCATGCAGTCTTTAGATTAGCTGTATGTGACAGATTCGTCTGATATGTCACAAACAACTATGTGAATTATCTATTCAATAGTGGTTATGGGGACTTCTTGAAACTAGCCTTAATATAATTGGCTAATTGAAACCGTATTTGAGCCCATAGCGATTGTAAAAGTTTCATGTTTACCCACGATTCAGGGATGACTGATTTGTTTCAAATCGCTTTACAAGTTTGGGAGGTATTAACAAACCAAGAGTGAAGATGGGGATGGGGAAGGTATAAGGCCTGTACATTGCGATGAAAACTTTTTGTTTGTTTTATGTTTCGATCCCTCCGTCTCCGTTTTGCAATATCTGTCTATAAATATTTGTGTTTGGTGAATATTTGTTTGCTATGAACGCACCGGACAAGACCTCGACCTCTTTTGTTACGGCGACGTACGACAATATGAAGCCGGCATCAAAAGCCGCAAAATCCCGTTGCTGGAAGGAAAATTAGGATAATTTTGCAATTTCCCCGCGGCTGCCTTCGTGACGTCACGAGCCGTGACGTAATATCCGCTCCCGGTAGTCTTATGCCAATTTAATTTGACAATGCCGATAAATAAGGAGTGGCTCCCAATAATCTTGCAAATAAATTACTTATTTCACACTGTTGTCTCGGTTTACGAGAGCACGCGTCACACATGCATTCTGGGTACACAATGTAACCCTGAAATAGAATATACACGAACAGCACTGATGATGCAACAGTACACCACATCAAGGTGCCTTCAAAATATACAGTTGTTGTTTCGTAAAGTTACGAGACTCAGGGACGATAGTTTACGTATTGCGTGTAACTAAAAAAAACCGGTCAAGTGCGAGTCTAAATCGCGCACGAAGGGTTCCGTACCACCGTTCAATGGAAGCGATGGTGTGGAGTGAATAGTTTGGATTTTACACAGCAAAATATTGTTTACAAAGTTATTGGTGCGGTTACTTTCACACTCCATGTACGTAACCAGGTGCATCCATAAGTTTGTATGTGGTTTTGAAAGAATTGTTGTATGGGAGCCCCCTTAAATATTTCTTTTATCCTGTTTTTTAGTATTTTTTGTTATAGCGGCAACAGAAATACATAATCTGTGAAAATTTCAACTCTCTAGCTAGCTAGGTTCTTGAGATACAGCCTGGTGACAGACGGACGGACGGACGGACGGACGGACAGCAAAATCTTAGTAATAGGGTTCCGTTCTTACCCGTTGGGTACGGAACCCCAAAAACCCTTTGTTTGCCAGAGGCAATTATAAGGGGAGCGACATCTTCGGGAGTAAAGTAAAAGGCTTGAGATACGCGCAAATACCAGACTAGACTAGACTACTTTATTATAGGGAATCCTAGCTTATGTACTAGGTTTGTACATGTTATTAATGACGTGCATGAGATATAGTGCGTGATGAATATAAATATACCTTATCTGTGACGGTCGTCAACTTATCTTACATTACGTGAAAATATGACTAACATAGTCGACCGGCACAGATACTCCCCCCTTTAGGGAAAAAAATAAAATGAATGTACTTATAACAATGGAAAAAAATCTAAGTTAGATACCATAACAAACTTATATCAACTGCAATAATAACTAGTAGTATTTTAATAAACATAAAACCAGATCTTAATTGTGCATACTTTAACTAAATCTATTTTTATATACATATATAAGGAAAGTTATTGTTAAACAAAACTAGACAGTAATAGCGCATACTTCAACTTAATCTAAAGTTAATTCTTACACGAATCTATAAAAATAAAGGAACTACGGTTATGTGGATTCTACATAAGTTTCAAGAATTACTTAATATTTACCTACAGGCAAGTCTTGTGTCTGGCCGCACACTACACAAAATAAACTAAAAACTGGAAAACAGAAAAACACTAGGGAAATGGGGCTTCGCGGTTAGTAAACTAAACTAACCTATAACTGGAAAAGATCCGCAGGAGAGTCGTCTGATGCTGCAGCCACCCATGTTTTTTTTCAGGAATCGATGAGTCAATTTACGTCGCACGTCGTTGAAGTTGTTATCACTGTTTGTTTATAATTGCGACCGTACCTACACAAGGATGATTGTGCTGAATCAGCGTCAGCATTAAATCTGTAACCTTGGCTGTAGGCAGTCAATGATCTCGTACGTCATATGTACGTGCGTGCTCTTCACTCTTGAGTGAATATTAAGTTGCCGATTGATGAAATTTGTGTGCCTAAAAATCTTGGGATTTGGCAACATAGGGCACATCTTGTACACCAATCGTTTATATATAAATATATATCTCTCTCTCTCTTCAGTGATTTGATTATTTTTCGTGCGATGTTCTTCCTGGATGATTTCAATATTCGTTGAATTAGGTATATCGATGATGTTTCAATACTCTTCTGGGGGCTGGAACGGCTTCCTATCTCTTGAACTCGAAAAGCTGCTTGCTGTGAATGAATTTGCCGACGCGTTCGTTTCAGCTGGTGCGAGCTCCATTTTGATAAATCAGCAGTCGGCTGACTATCGGTTCATTATTCTTGCGGTATCTTGAGTTCGATGCGGGAATTCAAATCTGGTCCGGTCATGGCTTGCTTGATGTCGTCTTGGTTTGGGTGGGGTCTTGATTATGGAGTTCTGCAGCGTGGTTTGAAATAGGTATGCAGAAGTCGGGGCTCGGCGATCTTGGACGAAGTGCTTCTTGCTTGCACTTCTAAGGTGGCAGCACATGGAGTTTTCTTCGCGGCTGGGTCCATGCTGCTATTACCGAAGGTTGCTGATGTTCAAAAGTCGGGTCACCACTTTGCCAGAGGCAATTATAAGGAGAGCGGCATCTTCGGGAGTAAAGTAAAAGGCTTGAGATGCGCGCAAATACGAGACTATACTAGACTACTTTATTATAGGGAATCCTAGCTTATATACTAGGTTGGTACATGTTATTAATGCCTTCTCAAGAATAACGGTCGCTCAGCGAAGCTGAATTCTCTTGTAAGTTCATTTAACATGCATATCCTTCCTCTAGAGGCCACTCACTTTCAACCACACTGCACCCCCTCTCTTCTAGATCTAATGATTACTTCTGACATGTCTAAGGTTGCTGCGCACGGCCAACTTAACGCCCCTTTCTCCTATCACAATCTTATTTACCTCTCTTATAAGATAAAGCCTCCCAAGCGTGCAGCTAAATTCCTTGACATTCGTAGCTTCAAGGGCATGGATATAACCTCCCTTAATTCAGACGCCTCTTCTGTCGACTGGTCGCCTGTCTACGGTAGTGAGACCATTGATGACAAAGTACGGATCTTCAACTCTATTGTCCTGAGCTTGTTTGATAAGCATGCTCCGGTCAAGAGGGTTAGAGTTAAGCATCTCCCTGCACCATGGCTTACTGACACCATTAAGGGTCTGATAGCTAAGAGAAACCGTGCCAAGTCTAGATATAAGAGGGATCCGACCGATGAGAATCCTTTAATTTTCAAACGCCTCCTTAATCGTTGCACTCGCCTGTGTCGTGATTCTAAACGCCGTCATATCTACGAATGTATCGAGAGCTATACTCCAGCACAGGTCTGGAAGTTCCTGAAGACCCTTGGTGTTGGTAAGTCCCGGGACTTGGCAGCCGGAAATGTCGATCTCCGGGGTCTCAATAGTTTCTTTGCAACTCCCCCTGTCGCGATGGACCCCCTCGTCAAGGATGCAACCCTTCGTAACCTACGGTCCAAGGCAACAGCCCTCAACTCAGCATTTAATTTCATCCCTGCCGGAATCGGCGCAGTAAGGAGGGCAATACTAGCAATCTCGTCGAAGGCCATAGGTGAGGACAAGATCTGTTCTCAGATGATAACAACTATCATTGATGTTCTGTTACCTCACATCACCCACATAATTAATGTGTCGCTTGACCAATGTTGCTACCCCAGCCAGTGGAAATTGGCACTTGTGATTCCCCTCCCCAAAACGTCCAATCCCGCCTCCTTTAAAGATTTCCGTCCCATTTCTATTCTGCCTATCCTCTCCAAAGTCCTGGAATCAATTGTTCACTCCCAACTCTCCTCCTACCTTTCCTCAAAAATGTTACTGAATCTCCACCAATCAGGTTTCAGGCCGGGTAACAGCACTACCACAGCACTGCTCAAAGTCACTGACGACATTCAATTAGCTATGGATCAAAAGCAGCTTACGGTCCTTACACTGCTTGATTTCAGTAGCGCCTTCAACTGCGTCGATTTCGATATACTAGTTGAAATTTTAAAGTCACTTAATGTCTCCTCGCACTCTGCTCGCTGGTTTGACTCCTACCTGAGAGACCGCCAGCAACGCATTAAGTCTGAGGAGATCTCAACGGACTGGTGTGATCTCTCCGCAGGTGTTCCGCAGGGAGGCATCCTTTCTCCTCTCCTCTTCTCGGTATTCATTAACTCCATCTCTGACGTTTTTACCTCTTCTTATCATCTGTACGCAGATGACCTTCAAATATATCGGCCACTCCGTGTGATGTGAATCTGACAGTAGAGGCGTTGAACGCTGATCTCGATAACATCAGGAAATGGGCTACCTCATATGGTCTGCTTGTCAACCCGGGCAAATCGCAGGCCATGATTTTGGGTACTCGTCACTCTCATAACCTAGTTCTGAAAATGCCCGTCGACCCTATAGTGTATGATGGTAACATAATTTCATTCAGCGAGAAGGCCAAGAATCTTGGGGTTGTATTTGATAAATTGTTGTCCTGGTCGCCCCATGTTTGTGAGGTCAGCAGGCGAGTCTTTGCGTCATTTCACTCCCTACGGACATTGCAGCACTTCCTGCCGCAGCAGACTAAAATCACCCTTGCCCAGTCCCTCCTACTACCTTTAATCGACTATGCGGATGTTTGCTGGATCGGTGCGAACGAAGAACAACTGGACAAACTCGAACAACTTCAAAACCTCGGGATTCGGTTTGACTTCGGGCTGCGCAAGTATGACCATGTCTCACAGTATCGCAAGGATTTGGGGTGGCTTCCGATCCGATTTCGTCGTGATATGCACGTTCTCTCCTATCTGTTCAACATTTTGCGAAATCCCCTCATATCTTCGAGAACGTTTCGAGTTTATTTCCTCCAGGCATAGCAACCGGAGATCCCACACGATGTCTCTTCTTTCTACTCCTCGGCATAACACTGCCGCTTACAAACACTCGTTTAGGTTAACGGCGATCCGACTGTGGAACGCACTTCCCTGCGCTATTAGAGATAGTCCCTCAATTTTCACTTTTAAGACAAGATTGAAAGAGCATTTCCTTTCTCTTTCGTGATAGGTACTTTTATATATGTATATATATGTAGTATATGTTTGATATATGTTTTATTTTTTGCTTTTGTATTTTATTTAGTGTAAATCATTTACTATATCATTTATTTTATTTTCAGTCATTATTTTTTTATTATATCATTTATTATGTTTTAGTTGTTGTTTAATATTTATGCTTCGGAACGCACCCTTTTCGTTGCGCGACTCGGACCGCGAGTGATCGGAACGGAACTAGCAGCTGTCACTTGTATAGAAACGTGATGACGAGTTAGAGGTTACTTTTTTGCACATGGCATTCGGGCCTTGGCTGTATTTTTATTAGTAATAATTGTCTAACCCAGGTGTCGGGCCTGTTCGGAGTGTTAATTTGTAATAATCATCACTGAACAATCGTCCAATCGTCGGGAAATAAGTAGATTCACGTCATCGGAGTGAGTGCTTCGTGTTGTGAAGGGACGAAGTGATTCGGGGATCAATTCGTCGCATTCGGACAGCGAACCTTTGTGTCGGCAAGCAACACGACGGCGACAGCATCGGGCTACGACGAGAGTAAGATTCGACTCCTCTCCCCCCACCCTTGTGCTCCTCATCCCGTATTCCTGCCTCGAATTGAGCTTTCGAATTCCGGTCCACGGCGTCATAGGTGAAAACCAACCCTACCAAGATTCCACGCCCTGTCGGTTAAGGCGTGGAATTTAATCATTTTGGTAGCAGGCGCGGTTTCCTAGTAGGAAATCGATTCACGGACGGTTGTAGGGTTGTTTTTTTGCCACATTGTAGTTGGGAGAAAAGGGTATCTCAGATTGGTCGGCAATCAGTTTGTGAGTGAGTCTTGTGGTCGGTATACCACAATTAAAGTGCATTTTCGGTTAGTGAACGTATAATTGACGATTTAGTTAATAATTATTATAAAGTTGTAGTCGGAAACTACTCGGTGTGCATAAGGAACAGTCATTCGGTCGGACTATAGTATTGCAGTCGGGTTCCATAGTATTGCAGTGTTATTTCGGATTACAGAGCAGGGTCAGGCTATTTAAGGGGTATTAAGCTGATTTTGCTGACCTCAAAAGAAGTGTGGGTCATATCGGAGGGGCCACTTCTAGAAAAATAGTTTTTTTTTTATAATACCTTTTTGTGTGTTATTTGTATTGTACCATATGGTGGCATTCTCTAATTGATTTAGAGTGTATAGTTATAAGGTGTATGTCCACAGGGCGACCATATTAAATATTTTTTAGGATTTAATTGTTTTAGTGGTTGCCTTAGTTTTGACAACTTAGTTTTAATTTCTGTGCCCAGCGCTGACGGGCAAGTGCTGGTCTCTGGCTATACTTAGTTCGGTAGTGAAGTATAAGACCAGAATCTATTAAATCGGTAAACATGGCACCTTCGCCCTTGACGGTACTGCGGCATGGTGTCCGTGAGGAAATGAGATGGCTCGCCCATACTCATAAGTATGTGGAGCGACCAGATATGGATGATGTCCTGCTCAAGCGTGTGGAGGACGCAATGACACGCGTTGGGAAGGTGTGTCGGCTTGCTGCGGAGGCTGAAGCTCTCGGGCTTACTGATGAAGCCTCGGTGGCTGCAGTGAAACAGCTCTGCGCGGATGCTGACCAAGCGATGGAATGCTTGGGTGACATCGAGCGTCGCGCGGAGAAAATTAAGCGGTCACGAAGGAATGACCGTGGGGAGGGTAACGGAGACCCATCCCCGAAGGGTGTTGTTGGACGGCTGCCACACCTGGAGATTCCGGCCTTCAGTGGGGCAATTGATGAGTGGCCGGCCTTCATCAATTTATTTGATAGCTTGGTCCACGGTCGGGACGACCTGGACAACGCCTACAAGTTGGCCCGACTATTGATGGCTCTGCGGGGTGAACCGAAGGAGTTGTTCGGTCACCTAACGGTCACGGCGGGCAATTATGAGATAGCCAGGTCCATATTGTTTGACCGCTACCAACACAAACGGCGGTTGTTTGATGCGCAGCTGGGGAAGTTGTTTAGCATCCCTAAAGTAACCCGGGATGTTGACATCCGAGTACAGGTGCTCAACTCTGTGCTGGTGGCCACGAAGGCCCTTCAGAACCTTGGTCTTCCGGTAGACCAATGGTCATACATTGTTTTGTATATGGTTTTGTCACGGTTGCCTGCAGCTGTTCAAAGTCGGTTTGAACAGCTGCATGGGGGCTGTTCGGCACGGAACTGCCCACGCTCGTCCAATTGAAGGATTTTTTGGAGGGTGAACGCAGGCGATGTGACACACTGGACACGGAGGCCAGTGTGCAGCGCCAACCCGCGCGGATGCGGGAGGGGCCGCGCCCCCCGCCCCCACGGGGGGTGGGCGGTCGAAACAATTTGGCGTTTTGAATGCCGCGCCGTCAGGTGACGGCTGTGTGCACTGCGACAGTGCCGGTCATGACATGACCAGTTGCGCCAAATTTAAGGCGCTCGGGGTAGCTGCCCGCAGGAAGATAGTCTTCCGCCACCGATTGTGTTTCGGTTGTTTGGGGCCGCACACGCTGAGCGAGTGCTCGCGCGCGTTCCCCTGTGAGTGCTGTGGTGGCAAGCACCACATAGTGTTGTGCCTGAATCGGTCAGGCCCTTCGGACGGTCACCAGGGCCGGACTCAGGTTGGTCGGCCACAGGGCCCAACCAGGGCCGGACCCAGTCCCCCTCCGGGCAACGGGAGTCACCAACGGGGTGACTGGGGTACCCGTGGACGGGACCCCCCCCGAGGGGAAGGGGGCAGCGCGGGGGGTAACATGCGGGATAGCCGGGGTTCGGTCGCCACTGTCCACGGTCAGCGAGGACTTCGGGCCGCTGGCTCACCGCGTGTTACGGGCGGGTGTCAGATGACACCTATGAGTGGCGCGAAGGCTGGGAGCCCACCACCTTCTGCGCTACCCTGCCCGTTGCTCTGGGAGGCGAACAGGGAGGTGAACAGTCGGATGTCGCTGCCATTCCTAGAGCGCCCCAGGTTGGATCCGCTCTCCCCCATCCATCCACGGTGGCCACCGGGCACACCGTACACCTTCCGGTATGGTCGGATACCGGGACAGCGAGGGGCCTGTTATGCGGGTTGGGACCCCTTGATGTACATACGGTCTGATATGATACCGGCATATCAGCAGCCGAGTTACTCCACGGCCGACGGAGGTCTCAGCGGGTTCGGATCCCGTGGAGGTTCCCGCTAGGGACACGCCGCCCACTTACAGGGTGCCGCCACTCCACAGACGGTCATGCTCCCCACCGCCTCGGTGATAGCGTGGAGTTCGGACGGCAAATCATGTGTGGCACGAGCACTATTGGACTCGGGGGCCCAGGGGTGCTTAGTCTCGTACAATCTTGTAAGACGGTTGGGCATTTCGGTAAGGGAGTATCCACATTCCATTCGGGGAATTGGGAACACGGAAGTCGGTTTCGTTAAGGGAGCGTGTCGGATTGCTCTCTCGTCACGGGTGGATTCATCGGTGAATCTGACGGTCACGGCATTAGTCATGCCTAATGTGATGGGCTCACACCCTCACGTACGGTTGTCGCCCTCGGTGCGACAGTTGGTCGCTGGGTTGTCACTGGCTGACCCGGAGTTCGATATTCCGGGCCCAGTAGTCATTTTATTGGGTGTCGATGCCTTGGGATACCTGTTAGTGCCAGGTGTCCACGTGTTGCAGGCGACTGGTCTGGTTTCGGTCAACACCAGACTGGGCCATGCGGTAATGGGTCCGGTCATGCCGGCTGCCCCACGCCTAGCGACTCGTAGTCCCTTATTCGGTTCTGTACTCTCGGAGGTGATACAGAAGTTTTGGGAGGTGGAGGAACCACCTACGGTCCGCCGGTTGGACCCGGTTGAAGAAGAGTGTGAACAGTTTTATCGGAACAATACTGGTCGCCTTCGGTCAGGTCGATTTCTCACACGTCTTCCATTCCGGAGTGATCGCCCACCGCTGGGCAGTTCACACCATGCAGCCAAGACGCGGCTTCTGTCGATGGAACGACGCATGAAGCGTGACGGGATTTTCCGGCAGAAGTACGTCGACTTCATGCGGGAATACGAGTCGCTCGGCCACATGTCGGTTTCGGGTATCGACTGGAAGCGTGAAGACCACTGCTTCCTGCCCCATCACGCGGTCTTGAGGACCCCGGAGGGCAAAATACGGGTAGTGTTCGATGGATCGGCATCAACATCTAACGGCATGAACCTGAACCAGTGTTTGCATTCAGGGCCGAAGTTGAACCATGACATCGCGGATGTTATCACACGGTTCCGTCGACACAATGTTGTGTTTGTAGCTGACATCCGGATGATGTTTAGGCAGATGGTCATTCACCCTGACGATAGACGGTATCAGCTGATACTGTTGCGAGAGAGCCCAGATCAGCCCATAAAGGTGTACGAGCTGAACACCAACACGTACGGGCTACAGTCTAGTCCTTATTTGGAGATCCGCACTCTGCGGGAGTTAGCGGATCGAGAACGGTTAAATTTCCCTAGAGGAGCAGCAATCCTGGAGCAGGATCTCTACGTGGACGATATCTGTACCGGTGGAAATTCCGTAGAGGAAGCGCTCGCTCGTCGGGACGAGCTAGTTGAGCTCCTGCATGGGTTTTGCGATGCCTCGGAGAAGGGCTACGGAGCTGCGGTATATCTGCGTACGGTCGACTCCTCGGGGGAGGTTGATGTGCGGTTGGTCATGGCCAAGAGCAAGGTTGCGCCGTTGCGCACTTGCCTGACCATTCCTAAATTAGAGCTTTCGGGAGCGGCTCTCCTGACTCGTCTGCTCAACCACACGATGACGGTTCTTCGTGGGTCAATAGCGTTAGAAGATACGGTCTACGCTTGGACGGACAGCCAGATCGTGTTATGCTGGCTGAAGGCTTCAGTTCACAAGCTGGAGATTTTTGTGGCGAATCGGGTTTCGCAGATTTTGAATTCGGAGGTTCCCTTAATCTGGAGACATGTTCCAGGGGAAATGAACCCAGCAGACTGTGCGTCTCGTGGGTGTCACGCTCCGGAGTTGGTTGGACATCCCTTGTGGTGGGCTCCAAAATGGTTGACTCAAGCCGAATCGGATTGGCCAATGAGTCCACGCGTTACCTCGGCGAACGGCGCCTTGACAGTCGGTGTCTGTACGACGCAACCAGAGCCGGAAGAGGAGTTCAGCCTGCTGGAACGGTACAGCTCGCTCGACAAGCTGGTCAATGTGACCGCCTGGATCTTCCGATTTGCGCGGAATTGTCGCAATTCTGAGGCGCAACGGGTGCGGACACAGGTCCTGACACCACGGGAACGGAACCATGCGTTGTTCGCATTGGTACGGAACGTGCAGACGGTGCACTTTAAGTCCGAACTGGACATTCTGAGACGCGGACGCGTCCAACTGAAGGGAGCTGTGGCTCGGCTCAACCCTTTTATTGACCCTCAAGGATTGCTGAGGGTAGGAGGTCGGCTGCGGAATGCTAACCTGCCTTATGCGGCTCGCCACCCGTTGTTACCCACCTGTTGTTGGAAAGGGAAGTTGGTCGAACTGTTGATACAGGATCGACACATTCGGAATGGGCATTTCGGATGCCACGCCTTGATGGCGTTTCGCCAGCGCGAGTTCTGGATTCTATCGGGAAGACGCTTAGTGCGTAGCGTCGTATTTCGGTGCCTGCCTTGTTATCGGGCCAAGGCGGCTACGATGCAGCCCCAGATGGGCGATTTGCCCTCGGATAGGGTTAACGAAATCCGGCCCTTTGCGGGTGTCGGAACGGATTTCGCGGGACCATTCATGGTCAAGTCTTCACAGCTACGGAACGCCAGATTAGTGAAGGCATACCTGTGCGTCTTCATGTGCTTGGCCACGAAGGCAGTCCACTTGGAGGTGGTCAGTGACCTCACTACAGAGGCATTTATCGCATGTCTAGATCGGTTCATCTCACGAAGGGGCCTCCCGTCATTAATCCGTTCGGACAACGGCACAAATTTTGTCAGAGCCAGGCGATATCTGCAGGAGGTCACTCAATTCCTGAACGGTAACCAGGACGCCATCGGTACGGCTTGCTCCCGACGAGGGATTGACTGGGTTTGCAGTCCGCCGGGATGTCCTCATTGGGGAGGAATTTTTGAGGCTGCGGTTAAATCGGCTAAGTCGCACCTGACCAGGATCATCGGTGAGACCTCTCTACGCTTTGAAGAGCTTGCGACGCTGTTCTGTAAAATTGAAATGACACTGAACTTGCGTCCGTTGTGCCCGCTCAGTTCGGATCCAAATGATTTGGAAGCGTTGACGCCGTGTTACTTCCTGATAGGTCAGCCCCTTAACGCCCTGCCAGAATACCCATTCGGTGATGTTAAGTTAAGTCGGTTAACTAGGTGGCAAATGTTGCAGCAGATGGCTCAAGATTTTTGGAAACGGTGGTCCCTTGAGTACTTGCACATCTTGCAGCAGCGCCTTAAGTGGACTGACCGGACGAGCCCCCCTCAAGTCGGTGATTTGGTGCTGATTAAGGATGCGAACCTGCCATCATTGAGATGGAGACGAGGACGGATCGTCAATTTGTACACGGGTCGGGATGGCACGCCTCGATCAGCAGAAGTCAAGGTGGGGGACTCGGTCCTCAAGAGAGCGGTCGCAACACTTTCTCGCCTTCCTATTGATTAGGGACAGGTTCGGGCCTGTCCGGGCGGGTGACTGTTTAATATTTATGCTTCGGAACGCACCGGTTTTTTCGTTGCGCAGATCGACCGCGAGTGATCGGGACATCACTAGCTGTCACTTGTATAGAAACGAAATGACGAGTTAGAGATTACTTTTGCACATGGAGAAAAATGTCGGCGTCAAGCATTCGGGCCTTGGCTGTATGTTATTTGTAATAATTGTCTAACACAGGTATCGGGGCCTGGTCGGAATTTTAATTGTAATAATTACTACCAAGATTCCACGCCCTGTCGGTTAAGGCGTGGAATTTAATCAGTTGTAAACAATTAGATGTGTACAGTTTTATTGCGCACTAGGACTCTCCTGTTGCACAATTTTTCCTGTCCTGCCTAGGTTTGCTGGTAGAAATCTCTCTTTAGAGATAAGCTCGCCTTTGCTCATAAAATGTTTTGTTACCTTACTATTAAGATTTCTGTGCAATAAAGAATAAAGAATAATGACGTGCATGAGACATAATTCGTGATGAATATAAATATACCTTAATTTTCTATTTAAGACGTAATATGGGATGTACATACATTTAAAAATACTTTGTACAAAACTTAAATATGCAAAAACATACACACACACACACACACAAACACACTAAGAAAATAAAGCGCCCCGGACCATATCAGATGCAAAGGTCCCCATCACGCTGGCGGCGTTTCCGCGCTGCACTGCGAGGGAGATCCTCTGCATAAGATAGGACCCGGAGCGGCGGTCATAGCCACAGTCCCTCAAGCGGCGCCCTATTTCCCTAATGAATGCCTTGCCCTGCACTCCCCAGACCCCGGTGGTTTCTATGGCAAGCGGGACGAATATATACTGGCCCAAAAGCACAGAGTACTTTTGGGTCTTCATCCTCGCTGCCTCTTCGGCTGCGGCCCCCGGGGTGGTCACGGTCGATGCCAGGTGGGACGGAGCGAATGTGCAGACACACGTTGCATCCCAAAGCAATGACCATCCCCTCTCCCACGGGATCATGGTCAGGCCATCCGGGCGTTTCCCATCGGTACGGCACAGCCCCGCGGGCTCCAATACACAAGGTATATTGGCTGTTACAAGAGCCCGCTTGACGATGTCATTGATAGAGGAGTGCCGGGAAAGCCTGCCCGCGCTTCGAACGCAGTGAAGGCCGTGCCGACCATGAACGTCCACACCCGCACCACACACACAGGTATGAGACTGGCAGATGTCACAGCCAAGGCGCAAGGCCACAGCCACGCGCAACGTGTCATTGTCCAGAAATGTTCCTAGTTGTGGAGAAGGCAAGGCGTGGAGCCAGAGCCCTGACTCTGGCTGCGAAACTGCGCGCAGTCGTGCCAGCTCGACCCCCGAACTCTGGTCCAATAACTCGTTAAGCGTGACTCCACACGATAACTCATCCCAATTACGTTGTGAGTGCGGGTGCTGGGGCGGAGTGCTACCAGGACACCAATCATGCCATAACCCTAATGCCTCCTCCGCGAAGGGGATACGAAAACCATCACCATGGATATTTAAAATAAGAGTGACATGGTCTCGCACCCCATGCGACGAAGACAAGAAGGCCGGCAGCTCGGTGTCGCGCAACCGTCGAATGCCTAAACCACCGTGCCTGATGGGCAAAGCTGCTTGGCACCACTGAGAGGAAGTCATTTCGATATTTATAATCGATTCTAATGAGGTCTTCAGTACGTTATCATACTCAGTGGATTCCTCCCTACAAAGCCACGTCGGAGCCGTACGCAACGTGTATGTAAGCCTGGGAATTGACAGACAACTCCTCAGGATTGTTAGTGCGACGTGGGCTGGGAGTTGTTGTAAGTGATCCTTGTATGCCAAGAGAGCTCTTGTTTTGGCCGATAAGACACCCGGGATACCCTCGGGGAAGACTGGTGCACCCAATAAAGTAAAGTTGGATTTATCCAGTAATCTTAACCCTGGGGCTACGGAATAGACTTCTGATAGCACTTCCGGGGAGACCTGGCTGGAACAGGGGTATAATTCGCATTTCTGTGGATTCACTTCAAGCCCCAACCTCGCTAACCCCTCGACAAGTGCTCTCAGATCCTCGATCACTACTTCCGGGCTGCCTCCGATGGTACCGTCATCCAAATACCATACGTTTAGAGGTGACCGCAAGGTGGACACTACATTCTGAATTGCGAGGCTAAATATTAAAGGTCCCAAAGGATCACCTTGCTGCGCCCCCACCTGAGACTCCACCAACTTGTCTCCTGAAAATAAGTTACTCGATCTGTAATAACATTGGTGTAGAAACGGGTACAATGCAGGAACTTTCTCCTTTATCATGGACAAAATTGAGTCGCGCTCAACTGCATTAAAAGCGTTGCGAAGATCGACCTTTACTACAATATTATTTGTATCGGCCTCATACAGGGCAAAGGCCCGAGTAGCATGTATAGCCGCCTCGCAACCCAAGGGTACGCCAAAACCCAATTGGCGGGGCTGCAGAAATGAAGCCATCTCCTCTCTTACGGCGCGGCACCCTAGCTTAGCCACTAAGCGACGGATCACACTGCCTATGGCAATAGGCCGTAAGCCTCCATCCTTTTTTCGAAGGGCACACAATGAGGCACCGTATAAAAAAGGACAAACTTCCCTATTTACCTCGCCTTTCAGCATGAAATTCGCCAAACTACAAACTGAGGCCAAGAGTTTTCCACCGTTGTCGCCCGCAGCAGCCGACGTCAGCTCTTTAAGGTGTTCAGGGCGCAGCCCGTCCAAGCCTGCCGCGGAACCATTAGAAAATGATGCGACAGCCTCGGAGACGTCCGACACTTCCACAGAAAGGAACTTGTCTGAGGAGGTCGGCTCTGGTGGGAAATCTAAAGAACGACCCGGAGAGGGATGTTTGAGGCGCAAGGCTTCCAATGTCTCCTCACTATTGTCAGCTACTGAGCAGTCAGACATTAAGATCCTTACCGCTCCACCTAGGTCCCCATCATAAACCTTCGTTTCCACTGCCCTATAAAAGGATCGGCGACTAAACGCCCTTATACTGGGCCGCGGATCTGACGTGACCAACCCTTGCGTACCCTGTGTGCTGATATTGTAAATATTTTCTTTCACTTTGGAAGTCAGCGACTGACTCCGATTGTCGGAGGAAGGGACTCTTAGGCATTTGAATGAAAAAGTTAGAAGGGCAAACCAGTCCTCCGTCGAGTTGTTCTGAACGCAGTGGTCAATCAATTGTGACAACTTCCCGGCGGCAAGACTTCTTGCACCCTTAGGAATATGTTTAAGGACCCTTACATTCGCCCTCAACAATGGTAACTGACCAAAAACTGGAGTGAGCACTTCACCATCACCAAGAACAGCCTGAGACTGTTGCGAATGCAGACCCCTGTGTACCCTACTTATATGCACGTTCAAGCCCCGGGGAAAATTAAACTGCCTTGAGGAACCGGGACAATGAGGACACAGTGACAGAGTGAGCATCTGGAACTAATTAACTAAACACAAATTGTAAAATAAGATTAAATGAAACAATATTACCTCCATGTAAAATCCTTAAACTAAATCAAATCTATATAAAAAGTAACATTTAAAAATAAATTGTCTTGGTAAAACTGATCAGTCTTCGGTCGACTGCCCAACCGGCAACTCTGCGCTTTAAATTCCGTGGCCGTGTGCCGGGCGGGGGCGGAAGGGCGCTGGCCGGAAGCGGCACGGTGTCGGACTGAGGCGGCAGGGAGCCGGGCTTAGGCGGCAGGTTGGGAAATGTTCAGAGCCACCCAAGGCAAGGATAGCATTCCTCGGACAGGAATCTGGCTCCTCGTTTCCCGTAACATCCGCAAGTCCAGGGATCTAATCCAGCACAATTTATAAGCCCTTTTACGCAGGTGATGAATATCGTGGCAGATGCTGTCACTTCACTGCTTCACTGTGAGTCACGTTATATCAGGAATAATTAGAAGAACCTGTATGAGTTAAATTGGTAAATTGTGCACTTCTGTAGAATCTTTAGTAGATAATTCACGAAAATTTGGATATAAACGAGCAAAATAGATGATTTTATAATTATTTTCTAGTTCAGAGCTTGTTTACACAACATGACATTGACAAGATTATATATGATATACCTTATCACCTTATCTGTGACGGTCGTCAACTTATCTTACATTACGTGAAAATATGACTAACATAGTCGACCGGCACACTTTGCTTAATTATAAAACACAAATTGCCGTGTTTAGTTTGTCCTGATATAACCGCAACGTGCGTAAACGCCGGGCCGGTCAACAAGCGCGCGCGCACCGAGTCCCCGTTATTGTGAGCGCGGTAGCAAAGCGATACAAGGTCACAGTTTCATTGAATTTTAAGTTATTTTAACTGTTTTTATTGCTCCAGTGTCTTGTAAAATCGGAGTTGTTGTTGTTCGGAGTATTAACACCGAAACGAATTATGCTTTTTATGAAAAGCCTTTTTTCCAAATTGAAGTAAATGCGACTTGTGCCTTTTCTTAATGCTAAATGTTTTGAGAAAGGGGCCCTGCTGAAAACCAGCGCTGTGCAGCTCATGCTCACGCTATGCTGAGGTTGGCCCTTTTGCTATTTATTATGTTTGTTTATTATTTAATCGAATGTTTGGCAATAAATGATTTTCATTCTTTCTTTTCTTTCTTTAAATAGCTACGGCATAACTTTACAAAACAATAGCCTGTATAGCCGCATGCTGTTTCTGTAAGACTTCATTGACGTTTGGTCACAGTGGCAAGCCGGGACTGGTAGATCTTGGTGCAGCATGCAGATGGTGTGGCAGGTGAACAATAGAAATCCGTTTTGATTATGTGACGATAATATTCACAGCTCCTGAAAATGGGTAGGTTTCATAATTTTTATACGCGACCTTTTTGGATTTGGTGGGTGTAGATTTACACCTCCTGAACGGTGATCGGTTTTCTTCACTGACGTTTAAATAACACATAAAAAAACGCGTGCCTATGTTCCAATATGGGTGGCAGAGGCCCAGTCTTTATATACCCCTTTTGACGTGCAAGGGGGGCTAAACTGTCGCCGCAGCCCTTTGCATCTTCTTCAATATTGGTTTGTTCAATACTCAGCTACTTAACATATGATTTTTCTATGAAAGTTGGCGCCAAATTTTCCCGCCATACTTGCCGCCTCAAGATGGCGTCACATAAATTACGAAATGTGCTCGCACTCAGGGTATTGATTCTACTATATTACACTGGAATCGTTTACCACGGCACCGAAATAATCTGAGAAAGATTTTCAGAACTCCATACGTTTTGGGCTAGGCGATCATCTGCTGATTTGTCATTCTTTGTTTTCAGACAAACTAATTAATAATGTTTTGGAATGTGTTTGGATGGATACGCTGGTTACGCTAAGGATGTCAGTGGAAAAAATTAACGATTGATTTTTTTGAAACTCTTTTTTGTGAAGCTAAAAGTTTTGGCGTTCGAAGGGCCGAAAGTCTATTTAAACATGAGTTTTACCCGTTAAATGAATATCCGTGCACAAAATACGATTTTTGGGCATTTCAGGTTCGTTGTCGGTCTATCTTTCCATCCGTCCGTCTATCCAATTTTATTTTCTCTCTTTCAAAACCCTTTTCTCAGGAACACGTGAAGGTGTCATCAAGTTGAAACTGATATCAATTACTCATGTATTCAGAGCCACAGAACTGTGAAAAAATCAAACTCCTTAGTAAACTCAATCAAAAGATATGTCGCAATATTGTCGCATATTTTGACACTATTTAGGAAATCAAAATTTATCTAATAGGGTACTTTCCAAGGCCTAATGGCCCATTATATAATCATGAGATTTGATAAGAAGCAAGATCCATATAACACAACTAAAGAAAAAACAAGTAAACCGTAAATTTGTAATTACATCACGAAAAAACGCGTAGATGAAAAGAACCAAAAATACACCTATTGTATGGCAATCACATTATTAACAAAAAATGTGCGTGGATCATGATTGATTTTTAAAGTTAAGTTTCAAGTGGAGCGGAGGTATCATGTAACACGTGTTTCAATACTTTATGAATATGTTTGTCACTCCCATACAGTAATTACCCAGAATTACTGCCTTAATGATGGAGATACGAAAATGACTGTGTTGCATTGTCGTGGCATAGCTTGAAAATTACTTTTACCCTAATGGTTACTGTCATTCCCCAACAACAACACCTTTCCCCTAGAAACTTATGGTCGTAAACGTAAAAAATGTTTAAGTCTCACATAGTTACCTGTAAGCAGCCGATCATACATCGAGTCAATGCACTGGGGATTATATGATAAGAAATAAATGTAATAATAAATTAATGAGTAAGATTAAGCCATAATCCATCACGCTGGCTCAGTGCGGATTGATGGAGGGGTTTTTACGACTACTACTACCGAGTAGCGAAAGTAGCCGGGACCTACAGATTAACGTGTCATCCGAAATACTGAACATCCGATAATATACATAAGAATAATTAATTATTTCATTGGTACATGGTCATGATTAGAACCTGCATCTCTCATGTGAGAAGGAAGCCTGAAACCGATTAGACAACGGAAATTATGAGGATGAGTAAAAAAAAACTGCGGCCGTATGTTCCTTTTGGAAAGTTGTCCGTTGTGATGGATCATTGCCCAAAATATGGCCAGCTAATTAAAATCACCTGTATAAGTTTGTAGGAGTAAACTCACCGTCGTGCCATGAGCCATTAATTTAGAATAATCCTAATTGCATACAGTAGAATTGAGACCCTGATCGTTACTAAGTACATCACTGTATAGCATAGTGTGCGATATTTAGTACGGGCCCCAGCGCCGCACTTAATAGAAAACTTGCCTCAAATAATATCTGATAATATGTTAGAAGCTGGCAAAATTTACGACTGCGGTCAAGAAATCTAAGAAAGGATGGAGTTTCTTCAGTTTTTTAATCAAAATGGGATGTGAAAATGGGTAAGTGAGGTAAATTGCTCTACCGTGGGTTTTGACTACGTTGGAAAGTAAGAGGGAAAAATAAGCGTTTCTTTCTATACCAGGGTGAACATATTTTTTTGGCGAGAATGGTCGTTATATTTTATACTAGCTTTTGCCCTTGGCTTCGCCCGCGTGGTATTAGGTTTTACCTCATGCTTTGGAATGTGCTAGAAGAGGGAGTAAATGATTTCACGACTGTTTCTAATAGGCTTAGCTCGTGGGCCAGTAATCTGCTTACTATCTAAGTAAATAATTAAGTACTCCCTTTTCTGGCATGTTCCAAAGCATGATATTAAGCCGAATAGGACCTATAACCGCTGGTAGAAGCTATAAGCTATATACACCTTCCTTCAAATTTCAGAGCAATATCTGTTCTTCCAGCAAGTAAAATATTTGAAAAGAATATTCTCAATCAAATGCTTTTACACTTCAATCGTACAAAACAACTCCACGCCGAACAATAAATTTCTTTCATTTTCTATTTTCATTAGTAGCGTATCATGATCAACGCAATCAAATGCCTTCGACAGATCGTAAAAACACCGATAGCATCCTGTGCTTCCTCCCATGCAGAATAAATATGAGATATAAGGGTAATAGCTGCATCCGTAGTCGATTTACCCTTAGTGAAACCGTATCGTTTGGCGTGATGAATTATAAGTTGCAGAATGATTATGTTGAATCTTGATGTACTCTATATTTTTAAATCCAGTCTCACCTTTTGAAATTTTTCAAACAATTAAATCATTAAAAAATAAAAATAGCGCAGGGTACGATGAGATTAACACTAAGGTTATTGTGGTAATTATATGTGGTAATTCTATTAGCTCCAGTTCTATGCGACATAATAAATAAGTGCTTGCAGTACGGCAAATTTCCAGAAGAATTGAAAATAGGAGTAGTAAAACCCCTATTTAAAAAACGAGACAAACTAAATATGAATAATTATAGGCCTGTTGCACTAATACCTTTAATTGGAAAAATATTTGAGAAAGTAATACATTAACCTATATATACATACTTTGAGAGAAATAATTTGTTTGCACCAGAACAAAAAGGGTTCAGGAAGAATAAAACTATAAATATGGCAATCTATGATTTTCTTGCACCAATACTAACCAATGTTGATAAAAGAAATCCCTTGGTGATTATTCTTATGGACTTGAGTAAGGCTTTCGATTTTGTGAACCACGAAATCCTCTTAAATAAACTATATAACTACGGGATAAGAGGTAACGCGATCAATCTGGTAAAATCATATCTGGAAAAACGAAAACAAATAACAGAAATAAATAGCATATGCATTGAAGCCAAAGCTGAACAGAATTACGTCTCCAACCCAAGAGAATTAAAGCGTGGAGTACCTTAAGGTAGTGTCACGGGGCCTTTATTATTTCTAGCGTACATAAACGACATGCCGAAAGCGACAAATCATCCCATGGTGCTATTTGCGGATGATGGTACAGTTATAATTTCTTGCGATGACCCAAATAACTTTGAAAATTAAATCATTACTACCCTAAACACCATTATTAAATGGCTCGACAGTAATAATCTAATGATAAATATTGACAAAACCAAAATAATTAACTTTAAAAATATACAAAATACATTGACTACTAATATTGACATTAACCACTCTGGCAAAAAGTTGAACAAACAGAGGTGACAAAATTTTTAGGAATAGATATTGATAGCAATCTTAAATGGAAAACACAAATAGAATCCACATGTAAAAAGCTGAATAAATTTTCATACGCATTGTATGTAAACTTTCGAAACCGGTCAGTGAGGATGCAGTATTACTAGCTTACAATGGATATGTAGGCTCCACTCTTCGATTTGGAATATTTTTTGGGGTAACGGGGTATCGAAAGAAAAAGTCTTGGTAGCACAAAAAAGATGTATAATATCTATATGCGGCTTACGTCGCAGAGACAGCTGTAAGCCTCACTTTAGGAGGCTAAATACTTTGACGTTTCCTTCGTTGTACATTTATGAGGTAGCTGTTTTCTTCAAAACAAATTTAATTTATTTATTTATTTATTTTCTTTAATAATTACATAAGTAAACGCCACAAATCAAAAATTCATATGCCCCAACATAATACCACTTTATTTAAAAACAATATCTACGGCATGGCACCTATAGTTTATAACAAGCTGCCGGATAATGTGCGTAATATAGAACACTATTTAGGAGGGAATTAAGAAAGTTACTTATCAAGAAGGCATATTATACGTTAAATGAATTCATAAATGACCCAACAATATAATAATAATAATAATGAATATATGTAGAATTATAATGTCAATATCCAATATACTAATGAATTACTCATAGAAAATTTTATGTTAAGTTAAGTTGCATGTACTGTACTTTTACATACTAAATATTTGTGTACCCTAAGGCGAACAACTATACCTACTGTTCCAACATATTTTACCTATGTTTAACAAATAAATGATTTGATTTGATTTACTTAAACTTATTCAAATGCGAATTAAACACGAAAACAAAAGTACCGTGGTTAAAGAGACATATTTTGACTACCGCGGATTTACTGCCATTCATCTTTTTAAGCTTGAGTGAAAGGAACTAGAGCGTTCTGAGGGTAATTACAACAGATGTATTAAATAAGATCAGTCACTTTATTTTCATTTTGAGTTCATCACATCCCACTGCCGGGAAAAGTCCTCTCAAAGTTCATTCACAATATCGAATAACAATTATTGTCTCAGTCACCCGCTGGCTACATATATGCATATTATGTCTACGGAAATCTGCGCATCTGTGAAATAATATCTCAAATGATTTTTTATTACACATTGCCTGGAAAATATATAGAATGCCTAGGCATTTAATAGGTATACAATAACTAACCGAGGCCACTCAATGTATGAAATGAACACTATACCGCTGAATCTCTCTGATATACAAATAAAACACATTATGTAATGAACAGAATTTAATCGCACATTGAAGATTAACGATTTTTCAACAAAAACGCTCTGTTCAATCTCCCACTAGGGCTGGACTCAGACTAAGGGCCCATCAGCAAGAATGAAACAAAGTCCAACCGTGAGAGGAGTTCTAATGCGGTGACGTTCTCCTGTCGAAGGTACCCGGCGCGTGCGCCAAGCAAGTCACAATTCTTCGACGAAGGTAACTACTTTCGGCAAGGCTGACGCTGGAGAACTCTCCAGCGTCAGCTTTGCCGAAAGCCAAAGGACACGCACACGGAGGCCTCCCGGTGAGGCTCCAAATACTTGTAACCGTTCAATACTCTTGCGCCTTGGTCGGAGTTCCAAAATACGATCCAGTGTCTCTTAGCACAAGGTGATATCAACCTTGAGATTATGTTCAGGAATACAGTCGCGATTCCGCGGGCTTATCCTTAGCCTACAGTTACGCGGATTGATTGCTGCTAGGTAGTAAATTCCGCGATTTTGACAGAGCAATCCAAAACCCTGCCAAACGAGTTCACATCCAAAAGCTCACGTTTTCGTCTAGTTTCAAGTGACAGCTTATCAAAAAAAAATACGATTTATACTACTAGCACCAATCGTGACGAAATTGTGACTGGGCACCGTCCGACTTTAATCACACTATATTACCTATTTTTTTTTTGATTTACTGGATTTAGTATAGAATGTATTGAATGAATTTCATATATTGATTGCCGTTTATGAATCAGAATTGATCAGAGCATCTTTGTGTTACTTACATGTCCTGCTAATAATATTCATTGGTTAAGGTAGAAAATACAAAACACAACGACTCCAAGGGATTATGATCAAAGTTTCCACGAGAACTTAAAAAGCACATTGAATGTAACAACTGGTTGACTAGAAATGTATCTAAGCTTTTAATTATAGTTTTGCAATAATTGAAAGCTCTTGCGTCTAGTCGAGTTAACTTTGAAGCTTAGAGCCAATTGGCGAGGGTTTATCATGACTTCAGTAACTTTAGCTTTTAAAACTTTAAGGACTTTAATAATATAAGTAATCCACCGTCCGCGTGCCAATCTTGGCGATGGGCTTGAATTGAATAAATACCGGTTCGGGGCAGTTGAGTGTACCATATAATTTGCCATCGTTGGCTTGGCTCTATGTAAAGGACATATAATACAAGCTACACAGAGAGCTAAACATGTCAAATTACATGTTATATCATCTCATCTAAGCTTAGCTACAGCCTTTACACGAGGTTTGCATTCTTCTTCTAATCGGTTACTCAACACTCGCCATGCACCCAGCACTCCGTTGATCATCCTAGTAGGCAGTCGGCCGAACAGACGTGCCTGACTCCACACTAGGCCCCGGCGCGGCCCCACGTATCGGCAATAATCTGCAATCCTAGCGAGCCGCGGGCGCGCGTCCGCTGCATGCTAATGGCTCGACTACACTGAGAATGATAGCTGGAGAAGCTGTATTGTAATTGCTTAGATTTTTCTATAGCTTATTCTGATTTCCTAAGCTGGGCATAAGCATACCAGCTTTGGACATAGTATCTTTCGCCTTCTCTTGCCTGTCCAGGAGATACTTTTACAGGCCCCCACGACATCTCAAGTTGGGTTTTCTTCTGCGGCGGCGGCGGCCAGGTTGGAGAATGTTGAATACCTGTTGCCTTATTATGTATTTCTTACAGTCGCAATGCCATTGAAATCTGAAATTGACTATTCAATCGTAAGAAATGACAGCTTGTGTACAATAATCGTGTTCTGATTGGTTAATTTTTCAATGTGACTGTTGTTACGATTGATGTCAGAAATATAATTATACTAATAAGGCTACCCTGTATTATTATTATAGATAGTAAATGATCCTTTGTAATCAAAGTTTTTGGAGCCATCAAGGTAATTAAGCTTAAAACTTTTGATTTCCAAATAAAATGTATCGAGCTGCAAAGCTATGAGCTGTCTGAAAAAGCCTCATTAGCACACTAAGCAGCGCAACTTCCGCGCTGCATCCGCGCTGCATCCGCGCTGCTCAGAAGCGGCTGATTTACGTTTTAATATCAGTTTCACAACTGACTACAACTGTTGCAAGTGCATGTATACACCTATTCCTTATTTATCAAATGACAGACTACCATCAAAACAGGAGCAACAAGTCCGTTGGAATCCATTTTCGAAAAGAAGCGTGCCACCCCGTGTCGCTCGGCTGAAGCGTGGTGTAACACAGAGTAAAAGCAAAGAGTTTCGTTTACCTGAGGGTGTCAAGGCATGTGGGTCATTTGTTAAATAATGAATGGGTGCTTAGGTGCGCTTACAACCCTTTAAGTCAATCGCGCGACTGCCGCGCTGCCGTCGCGCGGCTGTCATTCATTAATACGAAAATCAGCTAATAATAATAATAATGATTCCTTGGATACTATTTACACAGATTGATCTAGCCCCAAACTAGGATTCCCTGTATCTTGGGTACTAGACAACGATACACATAATAATATAGATAATATTATATTTATATATACAACCATGACTAGGGTACAAACATCCGTTCTCATCAAACAAATATTTGCCTCCACCGGGACTTGAACTCGTGACCCTTGGCTTCGTAGGCAGGGTCACCGACTCGGCCATCCGGGTCGTCTGCTGACTGTCGCGCTGCATTGTGTGATAGAGCACTAAACTAAGTACAGCACATACATAAACAGTGACGTCACACACATATAAGAATCCACGACCTCGGTTGTTTTTTCTTTATCCCCAGCCGTGGATCGAACCCGGGGCCTCTTGTATGGTAGGCAGACCCACAACCGCTGTGGCACAGAGTTCGTCATGGTCGTATGGTCAATGGAAGCAATTTATAAGCTACATAGGTCGTTTTACTGTTTTAGAATGAAAAATCTGATTTAAACTGGTCTCACTGGGTCGCTCATGGGTACTCTCTTAACACGTAAGAAAGATATATCTGTAAATAACACAGAAATAATCCTAAAACCTAAAAAAAGTTAGGTAGGTTCTCTAGGCTCCTCATCTCCGCATTCTTACATGGGAACTGGTCCAGGACAGGGAAGTGGTGTCAGAAAAGATTAAAGTAAAGAGAGGGAGAACTTCCCCATGACAAATATGGGGCTTATATTAGTGCACGTACCGTGGGGGTCTAATATCGGGCTGGGTCGGCTCATGTATCGTATTAACTGAGTTTACGTGAAGATTGGCTGTAGATAATTAATGCAGCTGTTTAAATAAGACTGTGAGGTAAGGTGCCTATACGCAGCAGTGTGTCGATATGGGTTGAGCATGATAATGTTAAAGGCTTATGCACAAATCACCTACAACTATCCCCTGCGGAGCGGCTTTGTGGACTTTTTGTAATTTTTGTCATTATATCCCCTTCCAGCGCTACAACGCCAAGCAAAAGGGATTTCTGGACCAAATTTTCAGAAGTTCTACAAATCCCCTTTTCTTTTTTTTCAAATTGAATTTAAAGAACTAGATAATCAGTCTTTATTTGATTATGTGCCTACTTCCTGTGTATCAAAGTAAATATTAATTATCTAAATTTGACTTAAAAAAGAAATCCATCTAAGTAAATGGAAAAGAGGATTTGTGGAACTTCTGAAACCTTTGTCAATAAATCCCCTTTGCTTGCCGTTGTAGCACCGGAAGGGGATTCAAGGACATACATTGACAAAAATCCACAAAACCCCTTCGCAGGGGATTTGTGGAATACGCCATCAACATTATCATGCTCAGCCCATATCGACACACTGCTGCGTATAGGTCCTCCAATCCTCACAGTCTTATTTAAATAGGTGTTAATGTGCTAATGTTGAGCAAATGTTTATGCGAGTCAACATCGGGGGAAAAAAACTTTTAATCGGCACCTGGGTTGGCGCTGTCACTTTCTTTGATGCGATTACAGACTCGTTGACTTCTATGACTGATTACGATAGTGTCTTACTGTTAGGTGACTTTAACATTAACGTGGCTGACAATCGCGACCCAAATTTTTCCCGGTTGACGGAGTTTTTGACATCACTGAAATTGACACAAATTGTGGACCGACCGACCCATTTCACAGACCACAGTGAGACGACTATTGACTTGATATGTACTGACGCGCGGATTCGTGGGACCGACGTTCATCAGACCTAGGCCGGCATGCGTTCCTTACCGTCGACCTCGACGTTAAAAAGAAAAAGCCTCAACCTAGGTATGTGACATATCGACCCATAACTGACATAGATCGCGATCAATTTGACAAAGACCAAGACTCATTAGACTGGGATAGTATTTTACTACTGGACAACGTGGACGATATGGTACAACTTTTTACTCGTCTTTTAAGAGACCTCTTTGACAGACACGCGCCCGCTCCTAAACCATGGCTCACGAACAACGTGCGTTTGATGATGCGCCTACGAGACGAAGCACATAGGAAGTACAAGGCTACAAGGCTAGAAGGGCACACAAAGTACTACCTAGAGTTAAAACACCTGGTGCTGTCTGCCTTGTATCATGAAAAATGCCGATCTCCGTCCCATCAGTATCCTTCCCTGTCTCTCTAAGATAAAAGAGAGGGCAGTATGTGCTCAGCTGTCGGGATATTTGGAGGGAAATGGCATACTACCGGAATTGCAGTCAGGCTTCAGGAAGGGTAGAGGGACTTCAACAGCCCTTATTGACGTAGTGGACAACATGCTGTCGGAGCTTGATCAAGGTAGAAGCACAATTCTGGTGTTGCTAGATTTCTCCCGAGCTTTCGACTGTCTGAGCGCGCCCCTCTCTTATTATCGAAAATGTCTTATTATGGTTTTGACAGTACCAGGGTGAAGTGGTTTGACAGCTACCTCTCGGGCCGTGGATTGGAAAAAAGCGATGGTACTATGTTGTTTTCCTCGACAAAGCGCTTAACAAGGGGTGTGCCTCAAGGGTCGATATTAGGCCCCCTTTTGTTTATTCTTTACACAGCAGAGATAGTTTCTGTCGTGGAGAGCAGCATGTGCCATCTCTACGCAGATGATACCCAGCTATATATATCATCCGTCCCTTCCAACATCAACACTGCAGTCCAGTCCATAAATAACGATCTAGAGCGGGTGGCGTCATGGTCAGAGAGGAGCTGTCTAGTGCTAAAACCTAGAAAATCGAAGTACATGATCCTTGGTACAAAATGTCAGATCCATAATACTGTCCAAGCCCTAGCCCCCAATGATATAGCTATCAGGGGCGACCGAGTGGAAAGGGTCGTAGAAGCAAAAAATCTTCGGTTGTTGATGGACGGTGAGCTTCGATTCGAAAATCATATCAGAAACGTAGTCAGCAATTGTTTCTACCGCCTTAAGATTCTTTATAATATACGTGATTACCTTAGCACTGATTTTCGTGTCAGGCTAAGTGAATCATTGATATTATCTAGATTAAACTACTGTGATGTCGTATATGGTAGCTGTATACTTGGTCGGTCGAAAAGGTTAATTCAACGTGTGCAAAACGCATGTATACGTTTTTGTTTTAAAATTCCTCCTAGATCCCATATCACCCCATACTTAGATGCAGCTAAACTTCTGAACATGGAAGCTCGACGGCATTTACACCTAGCCAAACTACTCTTTGGTGTAATACACAAGGAAACCCCACCCTACTTATACACCAAGATAAAATGGGCGACCAGGCAACGTGGCGTGCACAAGCACATAATACTTACACCGGCGCATCGAACGGCGACTTTCTACTTAACTCCCACGCTACAACTCGGGGGGTGAAAATAAGAAAAATATAATTAAAAGCCCTTTTTTAATAATTTTATTTTGTTAAAAATACATTTCGTTTTCCTTATTTTAAGTTTTTTCCTTACTTATTCATGATATAAGTTTGTCCTTTTATTGTGTAATTTCTATTTTGTTATTGTTTAATATCTTCACATAAGGATTTAAATCTTCTGCTACAGTTTATGGACCATTGAACAGTTTGTCTATTTTATTTAATGTATCATTCTGTATCAGAGCGAAATCGTCTTTAGAGTACAGTTTTTGTTTACAGTTTTGGTCATATGTCAACTTCCTTAATGTTTTACTCTTAATACATTTTTATATATAAATGATTGGATAAATGTAGGTGCAACTGTGCTTCGCTATTTCATGTGGTAAAAAGCACAACGCTTCCTAATCGCGAAAATATTTGTGTGTTTAGCATGACTATTTGTTTCTTAGTCTTGGATGTTTTCTATGTATTTACACAAGTATCTATCTCTATTAAATATATCGTCGTCACAAAGGCCTACTTGGATTTGTGCAAGATTTTCCTCTATTATTTATCTATTATTATTGTTATATTTATGATATCTATGGTTCTTTTCCTTTAAAAAAGCGCAAACCTTCGACATAGCTCGTTAATTTAGCCCTAGCATGAAAAACCTGCAGCGATTCCCTGAAAAATCCCTTTCTGTTTCACCCTGACGCAGGTGCACGTGAGTTACCTCGAATGGCCGCCGTTAGTCAAAATACCATCGAAATGAAAATCTGGATACTGAATAAACAATACAATAAATCAGTAAGTTGTTCCATTATATGCACGCTAGAACGTGTAAGAAAACATTGTGTGGAAACATGCATTTCAGAGATACCCGGGGAGGATAGTATTCATATTTTCAGAGTGGCGGCAGTGGACCCCTGTCAAAACGGATTGTGGAAATACTTGCTCCCCGGTTCGTATCCTGGAGAGAGAAATTCCCCGGGTCTTCATAAACATCCATGTATGTTTGTGACGTCGCTGGCTGTAGATCTCCAGACAGGGCATCCTAGTGTAGGGCCAAAAAAATGCTGTTTATATTTTTATTAAAGCGTTTGGGTGCATATCTGAACATATACATACCATCCCGGATGGTAAACGGCTTTCAGTATGTTTATTAGTTTTGGTAAAGCAAGATTTTTCCATATTTTACACTAACACACTTTTATTTTGCATATGTGATAACGAATTTATTGCAAAATTATGGCACCACAATTTTTTAAAAGCATTTGTGCCGCTTTCAAGCAATGCCTCCTGGAATTCATTCATATGGAAACGGCGGCCTAAAATAACTGAGTTACCCATTGTTTGTTGGGCGTCGAGGGACGGGGATACTCTACAGCCGGCCCTGGACCCTGTTTTCAGTGATCAATTTGTTTGATTCACCCCCAGCTCATGGATCTAGCTAGACAAAGAAGGGATTACTACTGATTTTGGGGCTGGGAAAAATTGCATTTGATTTCAATATGTAAACGGGTATGAAAGTCGTCTGGTATGATGTATTGATGTATGGATGGCTGGTGTGTTTCTGTGAAACACACACACACAGTTAAATATCCTTTTGTAACATGTTGAACCTATTTACTTGTCTGTAGCTAGTTCTATTCCCTCCCGACTACAACATCTCTGATCGCCAAGTGCTACATCAAAGTATCTCGGCTTCTCGGCGTGACAGCGATGATGCTGGGGACAATGCAGGAGCTCTCCAGCCATTTGAAGTTGTCTTGGTTCTCCCGGATGTTCCTGCTGGCTCTGCCACTTTAAATCGATCATACCTCCCGGCCCTACACCGATGACCATCCCGACCTACACCGTCCAATCTACCACCTGCCCGATAACCACTCTACCTCCTACCCGATGTTCGCTCTATCACCTGCCTGGTCCCTACCTCGCCACCGGCATGGACCTCATCCTACAACCTGTCTACCCTGCTAATCATTTTTATTTTTATTATATTTTATTTTGTAAACCAACCTAAAGAACACACTTACATGACACAGTTCCGACAAAGTAATCAGTCACAATTATTTATGAATAGGTTCCAATTACAGGTCCACATTTACAGGTATGTACGGGTAGGAGTTCTGATATAGTGATAGATAATCACTTTATTCCTATACATATTTACATCCCAAGTACAAAGAAAATAAATAAATTTTAACAGTCTTAATTGACCGAGCGACTGGACGCTTCGTCCAGTTTCGCGATTAGTTCGAGTCTGTCTGTTTTCGCCGGTCGCATTTCTCAAGCGATTTTGGCGAAAATTTGCATACATGTTCTCTGTTTTTATTTTTTTTATTTTTTTAATAAATCACGATTTTTGATTGGGATGATAATAGGGAGGAAAAGTTTGCTGTAGCGTTATTTATCGACGGATGTCAATCAAATTTGAGATACACACTAAGGGGCTAGTCAGTGGAGAATAGTGTGGGATAATGGTCTGTGACAATATAATCAATTACTAGGGTTGTTGATCTGGCTTTAGAACGGATGAATAGGAGGTCCAGATAGTTGTTGGCTATAGTAGGGTGTATCGGCCGACAAAAAACCTTAGGCGGGGATCGGTGAACGCAGATTTGACAACATTGTTAATATCGCCTGAGATCACAAATGTATTGAATAATTTAAGGGTGTTGAGAAGATTATTAAGACAGGACATAAATGGTTCTATATTTGTAATTGAATGGTAACGGTAAACACCTGTGATAGCAGTATCTTTGAGTTTAATAATAAGGGCTTAGGCAGTGTTTTGAAAATCATTTTCTTCAATCTTATACTGGATGTGGTTTTGAATGTATGCGACTACACCATCGCTTTGATTTGTGCTATAAGGTGTGTGGCACATTAAATTGTTTGGACGTTGTGGTAAAGTACAATAACAGAGGCATGATAACCAACAGTCTCTTACATACTGTTGGTTGTCATGATGAGTATAATAATCATTGTATCTGTTGTAATCATTGTATCATGATGAGTATAATAATCATTGTATCTGTTGTAATCATTGTATCATGATGAGTATAATAATCATTGTATCTGTTGTAATCATTGTATCATGATGAGTATAATAATCATCATTGACATGGATGAGTATAATAATATCCACATCCATGTCAATGCTGTGTAAGAGGGTTTGGAAGCTGTCAAAATTTGGATTGATTGATCTTATATTCTGTGTCAGGATATTAAAACATTTTTATTAGATTCAAGAGGTTCATTACAGTCTTCCGCACGACAAGAAATTTTTGAGACACTAAATTTATCGATAGCATTAAGCAGAGTTGATTCAGCCATTTATAAAATTATGTATTTTTGCATTAAAAGGCCAACAGGCATCAAAGTATTGGGATTGTAAGACATTGAACTTTTGAGATGAGTTGGTAAGTATAGAGGCTTGTAATTTAAAGGTTAGTTTTAATGTACAGGTCAGTGTAAGAAGGTGTGAAATCGTGTCGAGGTATGTGGGTGTGTGTGTGTGTGATTAAAAGGGATCGGTTTACAATAAACATAAGTACAAGGGTAGCTAGGTTAAGTTTTGAAGGTGGTAGGTCGGATGGTGGGTCCAATTCTATTATTAGGGAGTATAGTCTTTGGGTGCTAGCTGCGGGCGCCGGCAAAGTTTCCAGCGGATTCTCGTTTTTCACGTCGATGTACGGGTATTCTTTATTTTTTCTTAGGAGAATTTGCCTGTTGGACAGCCAGCAAAATACAAAGTCTTTTGCTTTAGCAAAGTTGCGACTCAGGTAAAACAGTCTCTTGGCTGAGGTTGTCAGCTACTCTGATATTTGTGGATAGGAGAGGGCGGTTCCGGCAATCCAAGTGGCTTATCATTTGGGTTTCGTAAGTTGTAGTAGAAGGCTTTTGGTGATCGTGTTGGCGAGTTCAACCCTAGTCTTGCGTAGTGAATTATATACTCTTTGGTTTTTAGAAGCTGCCTGTCAAGTGCGTCAACTTTGTCGTCTAACGTAGATAGCTGCAGGACTATGTCCCTTTGATATTTTTCGACGGAGTCGATTTTATTTTAAAACCGTGGTAGTTGGTCAGACATATGATTGAGAGACATCTCAATATCGGAATTTGTGGCTTCAATATTACCCGACTTTAGTTTAATTTGGATCATATGTTCCTCGAGTTTATCCATTCCGGAATCCTGTTTTTTAATAAATTCCTGAATGAAATATCATTATGAATACATAAGCTTAGATTTTAAATCGCCAAGTTCATGAATTTGCTCGTTGGAAGATCTAGACCTTTTTGCCGTTTCCCGGAAGAGAATGAGGTTCAGCTTCGACGAGTTGGATTAGGTCATTCTCGGAGCGACTGACATTACCGTGCGGAGGAGAGCGACGCATAGTAGCAATATGCGTTCAAGGCCGTTGCAAAATGTTCTCAGTTGCCTAAAAGATAGAAACCAGCAGGAAGTGACAAACGTAGTAGCGGCGAGTTCGATGCTTGCGTAGCAGCCGCCTCGTAGGCCTCGGGTGTTACGCAGAGTAACAATGTGAAGGTTAACATCGCGCGTGCCGTTCATCAATATGGTGGCCGCGTCGTTAAACACTCACCCGTGGCGCGGTCGACTCAGGTTCGATCCCACTCCGGCGCAGACGACTTCACAAAAAGACTTCGTGCAAAAGAGATAGCGATGCAATGCCAAATATTAAACCACCAACCCACAGTGGTGTTTAATGGAGAAATATTAAGGTAAAATCCTTGCCCCAAATATCCAAATATTAGGTCCTTACATATGAAATTGGCGTTTTGTATGGAGAAATTGAAGTTAACTCAATTTTCAGTACAAACATTTTTGTATTTTTTTTATGAATGACAGATCCTAATTTTATAAACTTTTTGTGTATGAATGAGACAACATTTAGCTAACAGAAAATTTTATATAATTTTTGAAAAGTGTCAGCTGTAAAAAAATAATACGAATATTATCATGAAAATGGATGACATTTAGGAGGCACTGATTTTGAAGATAACATTTTAGTTATCAAACTGAAAATTAAAAGAAAATTTAATAAGTAGATGTAAAATATTGAAATTAATTTTAAAACAATAAAAATGGAAATAGCTAGGAAATAGAATAGAAAAATTCGCCAATTTCATAGGTAAGCACCCAATATAATATAATATGCTTTGTGGTATATCCTGAGGAGCATCTGCCGACTGCTTCTGCACCACTGGTCTAGCACTCGTCTACTCTGCGGCTGAATACTGCGCTCCGGTATGGATGAACAGCTCGCACGTGCACAGAGTGGACACAAAACTAAATGATGCCATCCGATGTATATCTGGCACTGTAAAATCCACCCCCACGCACTGGTTACCATTGCTCAACCACATTGCCCCTCCCCACGTTTTAATCTACCGTGAAACCTATGGTGTCATCTGAACAGGCTGAGGACGGGCCACGGCCGTTGCTACTACTTCCGGCACAAGTGGGGATAGAAAGATTCTGTCCAAACAATGGAGCACATCATCCAGCGATGCCCAATTCATCGATACCCTGGTCAACCCGAAGACCTGTTCCAAAACCTAACCCCCGATGTAGACAACTGGCTGCAAGATCTGAAGACACAAATATAGATTGCATTAAATAAAGCCATACGATTATAGTTATTTGTGCAACAAGAGATCAAAGGTAATTTCTGGTGCGAGCGCTTGTTTGAGTCCCGAGTGAACGAGGGATTATATATTTGAATCACGAGCGTAGTGAGTACGCGAGACGCAAATAACTTTGGTCTCGTGTTTCCCATTTAACTTTTCATCTCATCTACGAGAACATACCAAATAATACAATGAAAAAATACAACATTGAAAAATCAAATAACTTTTATTTTAATTTTTGGTGGTAAACTTCGACTTATTTACACTACGCAATATATCTCTAATTGTATTATTTATTAATTAGATTGGCTAAGAGATAGAATAAAATAAGCTCGATTGTTTAGAATTTAAAAGCACAGATATTGCAAACAAATTTAAAATTTATACCAGTATCTCTGCATTGGCTAAATCGCAAACAACCAAAGAACATCGAATTATAACTCGATGCCCGTTAGCTGTTTGTGATTAAGCCTACTTATTTCCGCGGCATTAAACATTAAAAAGCTACTTTGTCTCACTCAGTGACGTGAGCAAAATTTAACTTTGCACACTGTTTATTCGCAGCAAAAGCCTCTTGTTCGAGCAACTTAAAATTAGAAAATAAACTTCCAAATATGGCCGAGGACCTTTATGGTACATCCTCCAAGATAGAAAGAGAGGGGCCGATTCTTTGGTAGACACGTTGATATTGAATTTGTATTTTAAATAACAAAAAATAAATAAATCGGTCACGACACTCGATACACGTCCACTCTAAACGAAAGATCCTAGGAAGGCTAACATGCATTGTAACAAAAACATGCATGTAACAAGAGAAAAGTCCCTGGCTCAGCAGAATGTTGCAGATGGTTTGCAACGCTGATATTCTGTCAGAACCTTCGTTAAATTGACAAGCAAAAGCTTGTCATCGATAAAAAGAAGACATCCTTTGCTGGCATAGTTATAGAATAGAAAGATAAAATATAAACAAAAATAAATAAAAACAGAATAAAGAGAGTGGTAGCTGAAAGGTCAATGTTACAGAGATGGGAAAAAGACAAAATCTGTCATAGATAAATAATGTATCATGTGAGTATATTTAAATAAACTAAAACGTCTAGCGAAATAATAAAACAAAATAATGATTGAAAATGAAAATAGGTAGATGTAATTTAGTAAGGTATGAGGATGAGAAATAAGATACTTTACAAGGAAATAATGCCAGGGTATGGAAAGAGGCCAAGGCAAAAAGCTTTCATTGAAATGTGAAGCGTCAACTTGCCTTCTGCAAATTCAATAGGTACAGGTTCAGATAGCATTGCTTCTTGAAAATTTGTTTGGAAACTATTTTCCGTAGGGGTGGGGGCAGGTTATACCAGCATTTCACCAAGCTATGTACTAAGCTATGTAACTTCCTCGGAAAGCAGCCGTTTTGTGACGCGAGACAGAAACACGGTATTGTGCAGCTCGATTAAAGTGCTGGTGGCGCGTCCTGCACCATGGCAACTTTTTGTATAGGTTCTCAGGGGTCAAAAATTTAATGAAGCCAAATTAAGATTAGCAAGATGAAGTCTTTGCCTTTGGTCTATTTTAAGGATATTGGCATCAAAAAGGTGTGACGTGAGAATGAGGAGATGTAGGAAAACAGTAGATATGTTTTGAATTTTATTACCAAGGCATAAAGTTCAAAATCGCCAATTGAGAAAAGCCGTCACACCATGTTTAGTTCTTTTTAGGGTTCCGTATATTAAAAGATAAAAATAAAACCGGCCAAGGGTTCCGTGATAAATTTAAAATATAAGCCAAAAAAATATATATAGAAGATACTCACTTCACATACACACACACCTAGTCAAAATATCACTATCATTCTTCACAAGCAAATAATTACGTTGATTTTCATAGCGTTTCTATGAATGACAAAGTTATATTAGCGGTTTTTTAACCGACTTCAAGGAGGAGTTTCTCAATTCGGTTGTATTATTTTATGTTTGTTGCCTCAAAACTGGTACTATTTATGAACCGATTTCAAAACATTTTTTTAAATTGAAATGTTGGCCGTCCAGATTGGTCCCATTTTTTGAAAATTAGTAATCGTCCCAGTAGTTTGTAAAAATACTAGAATTATGATGTCATCCAGGTAAACAAATTTGCGTATAATTTGCTTTACTGTGACTTATAAGTGGTGGTTAAGGGCATTGTCGTAAGGTGAATTCTGTACATAAGTACCGTATATTCGTTTATAATGTCTTGTAATACGCGTGGACTTGACTGTCAGACAAACAAATTTCGTAGCCTTGTTTTCGTGTATTTTGACTTTCGTGTATTTTGACGACAGTCGCATCCCGAATAATGTGTGGTGTTAATTAGTGTGGAGCTTAATATACGAGGCAACATAAGTCAATTGAATTCAATTGTGTAGTCCTGATAGTTTCGGAATAAAGTTGCTGTGACAAACGGACGGACAGACGGACAGACAGACATGACGAAGCTATAAGGGAAACGGAAAACGAAGGGTTCCTTGTTTCTCTGTGGAACCCTAAAAAAGAACCCTTATGGGATAAGTTGTCCGTCTGTCGGTCTGTCCGTCTGTCAAGACCATTATTCTCAGGATCGCGTGGAGTTATCAAGTTGTAATTAATATCAATTGCTCAGGTGACGTGACGTTCTCTTAAAATATGTTAATAATTAATGAAGATAAAGAAATTTGAACCTTGAACTTTGAGGTCTGGGTCTTTTGAAGTGGTGACAAAATCAAACTTATAGGTCGACGCAGGCAAACGGTACATTAAACATTTACGTACAGGCACATACATTGCTTCTGGCCCCACACTAGGATACCCTGTGTCGTGGGAACCAGAAACAGCGACGTCACACACATATAAACATCCAAGATCTGGGGTGCTTTTTTTTATTCATCCCCAGCCGGGGATCGAACCCGGGACCTCTCGCACGGTTGGCAGACCCACAACCACTGCGCCACAGAGGTCGTATACACGTCGTAAACACCCCAAATATATAGATATGATGAAAAAAAAATTGTTTTCAGTTCAATGTATAAGTAAGTAAGTAAGGAAGGGGAGCCCCCTTAATTTTTTATTTTTTCATTTTAGCCTTCGATACTGCGATTATATCAGAATGTTGCTGTAGTTGACACGCGCTTGATGATCTGTGGAACGCGCTGGAAGGCACACTCCATCTTGTTTATCTTCAAGAATCGTCCAAAGGAGCTTAATTTTTCTCTTTCGTAAACTTTGGGATTTAATATGTAGTATTATTTATGTAGTTTGTTCCCTGCGAGCATGTCCTGGGGCAGTTTATGTAGTTTGTTCCCTGCGAGCATGTCCTGGGGCAGTTTATGTAGTTTGTTCCCTGCGAGCATGTCCTGGGGCAGTTTATGTAGTTTGTTCCCTGCGAGCATGTCCTGGGGCAGTTTATGTAGTTTGTTCCCTGCGAGCATGTCCTGGGGCAGTTTATGTAGTTTGTTCCCTGCGAGCATGTCCTGGGGCAGTTTATTTGTCTAGTATTGTGTTTTTTATTGTGTGTTCAGTTTTTACGGATAACACTACCAATGACAGTACAATAAGTTCAAAAAGTATCGTTTTCTTATATATGGTATTAAAGTTCTTCTATATGTAGTATTTTTAGTAGTTTAGTAAAACACTTATTTATACTATTTACTTATATTTCTGCACTCTACCTGTCACTGCTATCAAATTTATCCTTTGATCTTGGGTTTGCTGGAAGAAATCTCTTGTTAGGAATAATTCTGCCTTTGCAAATGTCTTTTATTTAAGCTTGTAATGTGAATTTTGATGTACAATAAAAATATACTTACAAGGGAATCAAAACCTTTAGGCTACTTCCCGTTGACCGAGAATCATGAAGTCTGGCACGAAGCAAGGACTTATATTACAAGTAAAGGAACAATGCGATTTCTGCGGAACCCTCGGTGCGCGGGTCAGACTCGCACTTGGCTGGTTTTTAGGGTTCCGTACCTGAAGGGTTCCAAACGGGACCCTATTACTAAGACTCCGCTATCCGTCCGTCCGTCCGTCCGTCTGTCACCAGGCTGTATCTCAAGAACCTAGCTAGCTAGAGAGTTGAAATTTTCACAGATTATGTATTTATGTTGCCGCTATAACAACAAATACTAAAAAACAGGATAAAAGAAATATTTAAGGGGGCTCCCATACAAAAATTCTTTCAATACCACATATAAACTTATGGATGCACCTGGTTACGTACATAGAGTGTGAAAGTAACCGCACCAATAACTTTGTAAACAATATTATGCTGTGTAAAATCCAAACTATTCACTCCACACCATCGCTTCCATTGAACGGTGGTACGGAACCCTTCGTGCGCGATTTAGACTCGCACTTGACCGGTTTTTATTTTTATTTTTGGTCACGAGGATTTACCTGTTGCTACCGAAGTTGATAATAGTATATTTGAATAACTGCGTTTCCGTTTTGTGACTCAAATTTTGAAGATGTGAGTTCCGTTCAGCAATTCAGGAAAAGGCCTATTGAATATAATTTCGAGCCTCGGTTTTGTGGAAAACGAAGATAATGAAAAAGGCAATAATGAAGACAACCGCAGCAAAGTGGCCGCTGAATAGACAGTTATATATAATTGAACCATGGAATGATCGACAGGAGGAAGCCGCAAATTGAAAACGTTTCAGACGTATTCAAGGATAAGAACAGTTAAATTAACAGTTGAGTGCGAGTCGGACTCGCGACGAAGGGTTCCGTTCCACCACATAATGTTTATCAAGTTTCTTGCATGGGGATTATGTCTCTTTAATTTTTCCTGTGTGATAGCAAAATGATATTTACTAAGTTATTAGTGCAGCTGCTTTCATACTCCATGTATTTAATCAGGTGCATTTATAAGTTTGTATGTGGTATTGAAAGAAATTGTGCCCCCCCGCCCATATTATCTATGTTTTTCCTGACGTCAATGACGTATATTTGTTTTGGTTCAATAGTTTTGGAGTTAAAACTACCGTTCTTGGATCGCGACGCTGATAATAGTCGAAGGTACGTTACGGACAAAAGAACATGTCTTTACCCCCCTTTACGGATAAAATAACATGTCTGGACCCACCTTTAGCCACAGCGCTTAAGATCGCTAAAATATAACCATAACCATTGATAACAAATTGCAGTGGGGACCCCACATAGAAAAATTGGCTGGTAAATTAAGTTCTACGGCTTACGCTGTTAGGAACATCAGACAAGGACAGGTTTGCTGGAAGAAATCTCTTTTGAGAGATAAGCTCGCCTTCGTACGTGTTTTTTCTATTGAGATATGTGTATGACTGTTTTGTGTAGTACAATAAAGAAATTACAAATTACAAAATAACAAAACACGGATGTGGCTACATCTAGGCTAGTATATTTTAGTTACTTTCATAGTGTCATGTCCTATGGTATCTTGTTGTGGGGGAAAGCAGCGGATATTCAAACTATTTTTATTTTACAGAATTCTATAATATAATAATAATATAAAATATATAATATAAAATAGCATAGAATCTATGCTATTCGAGCAATTTATAATTTAAAACGCACAGACTCCTTAAGACAGCTTTTTAAAGAAATTGACATACTAACTGTAGCTAGTCAATTTATTTTCGAAAATATAATGTATGTACGCAAGAACCTTACAAAATTTCCCATACTTAGCGATAGCTGTAATGTTAACCTAAGAAATAATCACAGACTACTTGCGCCCCGGTTTAGACTCGCGAAGGTCAGCAATTCTTTCAAGGGTCAATGCATTCTTTACTACAACAAGTTACCTCTGGAGATCTTGAAATTGCCATTTGAGCAATTTAAAATCCATGTTAAAGCGACTTTATCGAAAAAGGGATATTACAATGTTCAAGATTACTTAAATGATGGGTCTGTATGGGGTTAATCTGGCTGAACACAGACCTTGCTGTTAATAATTTTGTAATTATTTATTCCTGCTTATTAATTATGATAATGACTAAATATTATATTTTGTATTAGTTAAGCATAAGCAATTTTTAAAAAGAGATCTAAAAATCAATCTGTGGGAGTTTCTACGCCCTTCTTCTCCCACAGTGGTCCAATGTAGAGAACTGGCAAAAAATGACGATTGCTAAGTATATGTAAATATCTACAGTAATAAAGACATTTGGAATTTGGTATTTGGAATTTATAATCCGATCAAGTGAAATTGCTCGTTAGTTTCGTATCAAACGTGTGTTACTTTGAGTTGATTAAATTTGGGATTATGTATTGTTGATTGAATTGTCGCAACGCAACTAAGTAGAAGTTCATTATTTACAAGAAGTATAGCTCCTCGTGACGGGGACTATACATTTGAATTGTTTATTTTATTACTAACACCTAACATGGGAGTCACTTATTGTCACTTTTCCTATATGGAGCATATTTTACACGAGAAAACATTTGACTTGGTTCATTACCTTTGAAACAGTTGAAGTTAAAATGGGTTAGTAGAGCCTTACAAATAAAAGGGAGAAATTTACATTATGTACAGAATTTATTGAGGGCGGCTAGGCGTGGGTTGTGAACTCTTAGAGTGACTTCACGCGTCTGGAATACGACTCAGCTGGAAAATCGTCATGTAATACGACTCAGGATTCGGGATGATGGGACCGGGTTCATCGGGACATGGTGCAGGTAGTGGCAGTACGACGGGGCCGGTAGTCGGGTAGTCGGTGGATCAGCAGCAGATAGGCACAGATAAGCGGATCGCCGGATGAACCCTGTAAAGAACAGTAGTCTACCGAGTACCGAAAGATAAAGAGGTGAAAACCTAACCTAACAATCGGAAAGAAGCTTTAGAGAGAGAAAAAGCACAGAAATATGTACAAACAGCAAAGAATAACTACGAGCTAAACAGATACGTATCCTAAATACAAAGACAAAGACAAAGACAAAGACAAAGACAAAGACAAAGACAAAGACAAAGACAAAGACAAAGACAAAGACAAAGACAAATACAAAGACAAAGACAAAGACAAAGACAAAGACAAAGACAAAGACAAAGACAAAGACAAAGACAGAGACAGAGACAGAGACAGAGACAGAGACAGAGACAGAGACAGAGACAGAGACAGAGACAGAGACAGAGACAGAGACAGAGACAGAGACAGAGACAGAGACAGAGACAGAGACAGAGACAGAGACAGAGACAGAGACAGAGACAGAGACAGAGACAGAGACAGAGACAGAGACAGAGACAGAGACAGAGACAGAGACAGAGACAGAGACAGAGACAGAGACAGAGACAGAGACAGAGACAGAGACAGAGACAGAGACAGAGACTGAGACAGAGACAGAGACAGAGACAGAGACAGAGACAGAGACTGAGACAGAGACAGAGACGGAGACGGAGACGGAGACGGAGACGGAGACGGAGACGGAGACGGAGACGGAGACAGAGACGGAGACGGAGACGGAGACGGAGACGGAGACGGAGACGGAGACGGAGACGGAGACGGAGACGGAGACGGAGACGGAGACGGAGACGGAGACGGAGACGGAGACGGAGACGGAGACGGAGACGGAGACGGAGACGGAGACGGAGACGGAGACGGAGACGGAGACGGAGACGGAGACGGAGACGGAGACGGAGACGGAGACGGAGACGGAGACGGAGACGGAGACGGAGACGGAGACGGAGACGGAGACGGAGACGGAGACGGAGACGGAGACGGAGACGGAGACGGAGACGGAGACGGAGGCGGAGGCGGAGGCGGAGGCGGAGGCGGAGACGGAGACGGAGACGGAGACGGAGGCGGAGGCGGAGGCGGAGGCGGAGGCGGAGACGGAGACGGAGACGGAGACGGAGACGGAGACGGAGACGGAGACGGAGACGGAGACGGAGACGGAGACGGAGACGGAGACGGAGACGGAGACGGAGACGGAGACGGAGACGGAGACGGAGACGGAGACGGAGACGGAGACGGAGACGGAGACGGAGACGGAGACGGAGACGGAGACGGAGACGGAGACGGAGACGGAGACGGAGACGGAGACGGAGACGGAGACGGAGACGGAGACGGAGACGGAGACGGAGACGGAGACGGAGACGGAGACGGAGACGGAGACGGAGACGGAGACGGAGACGGAGACGGAGACGGAGACGGAGACGGAGGCGGAGGCGGAGGCGGAGGCGGAGGCGGAGGCGGAGGCGGAGGCGGAGGCGGAGGCGGAGGCGGAGGCGGAGGCGGAGACGGAGACGGAGACGGAGACGGAGACGGAGACGGAGACGGAGACGGAGACGGAGACGGAGACGGAGACGGAGACGGAGACGGAGACGGAGACGGAGACGGAGACGGAGACGGAGACGGAGACGGAGACGGAGACGGAGACGGAGACGGAGACGGAGACGGAGACGGAGACGGAGACGGAGACGGAGACGGAGACGGAGACGGAGACGGAGACGGAGACGGAGACGGAGACGGAGACGGAGACGGAGACGGAGACGGAGACGGAGACGGAGATACCAAATACGTAATTTAAATACCATTTGGACGAACTGCTTATTGGACCAGCAGCTAATTAATCATTTAAAATACCACTTGGACGAACTGCGTATTGGACCAACAGCTAATAAATCCAAAATTGCCCAAAGTTCAAAAGTATTCGTTAACATGACATGTTTAAGTCACAATAATACATAAATAAGTGTATCATCTTCAATTGTATCATGTATTTCATCTTAATCGGTTCAGAAGTACGTTGTTTTATATTACCTTTATACACCTAGAACAGACACACGAGTGATCCTATATCGTTTCCGTTTTTATTTTTTAAGGTACAGAAAAACAATCCACAGTAACCTTAGTAACGACTTTTCACAATTAGAAAAACAATTTAAAATGATAAACACTACATTTGCTTTTTTTCGTTTACTTCGTATATTTTTATTGCACATAAAAATTTACATTAAGATTATGGAAAAGATATTTGCAAAGGCAAGCTTATCTTTAACAAGAGACTTCTTCCAGCAATACCAAGATGAAACGGGTACATTTTATTACAGTGACCTTTGTGCAGAAATACAATTAAATAATATAAATAAGTGTTTTCACTAAACTCCTAAATATACTACATCTAGAAGAACATTAATACCGTTTATTAATTACATACCTATTATAAATGAACAATACTATACTTATATTAAATCCCTACGAAATACGTTTACGAAAGAGAAAAAATATTCTCCATCAGAATATTCTTGAAGATAAAGACAGATGGACTGGCGCAGGGAAGCGAGTTCCACAGATTTCTTGCAATCATTCATAACCCATTAATTTTATAACATGGGAGTCACTTTTTGTCACTTTTCCTATACAGGGTCATTTTTGAACCCCTAGCCAAAAGGTAATATAATTTATAGAAAGAAATAAAATAAAAAAACGGCTAAGTACGAGTCTGACTCGCGCACGAAGAGTTCCGCACCACCGTATAATGGTAGGGATGGTGTGGAGTGAAGAGTTTGGATTTTACATAGCGAAATGTTGTTTTAAAAGTTATTGGTGCGGCTACTTTCACACGTAATCAGGTGCATTCATAAGTTTGTATGTGGTATTGAAAGAATTGTTGTATGGGTGCCCCCTTAAATATTTTTTTTATTTTGTTTTTTTAGTATTTGTTGTTATTTAATAATTTATATATTACACTTAAAATTTATATAATACACTTTAAAAATAAATAATTATATATATATAATTATTTAATTATTTATTTTTAAAGTGAATATATAACTAGATAGACTGTGAATAATTCAAGCTTCTACCTGTTGCCATTATCAATATCGAGCAAAAACTAAGAAAAAAATCACGTTTGTTGTAGGAGTCCCCTTAAATATTTGTTTTATTCTGTTTATTAGAATTTTTTGTTATAGCAGCAACAGAAATAGATCATTAAAAAAAAAACAACTGTCTTACTATCACGGTTCTTGAGATACAGCCTGGTGACAGACGGACAGACAAACATACAGACGGACAGCGTGGTCTTAGTAATAAGGACCCGTTTGGCACCCTTCGGGCAAGGAACCGTAAATTACGTTATTCTCTTGCAATGCCTGCAGGGCCCCATAAATAACCCTGTATTGAGCATTTTTTACAAGAGAGAATATTTAACTTGGTTTGATGAGCCTATTCGTGTTATTTCCTTTCATGATCACGTTTACACGGCTATTGAGTTTCATAAAAAACAAATTAATTTGTTTGCATCGATTTCGTGCTTACTCTCATACAACAAGCAAAGAAGATTCCACTGTAAACGTCGCTCGGATAGTCCGCTAAGTTAAGGTAGACTGTTTTGATGTCCACTTTTAATAATAAATGAGAAATTATAAAAAATAACCAAAAAATTTAAAAAAGTTATCTTTGAAACGATAACGCCAGCTACTGAATGGTCAAAACAAAATTATTTTACTTAGAAAGTGCATAAAAGGGAAAAAAACCGGCAGCTTCATTGAAAACAACTGATTATGCAGATCGTCCATCGGTAAACTAAGCGAGGAGAATTAGTTAAGGCTTGAGTCGACACGAGAGCTCCGATTCAAAACTTAACGAGTTCAACTGAATTCTTGTTGAATGCCGTGATGGCCTCGCCCTGTTTGAGGAGTTCGTTCGTTAATAACTGCCAATATATTGGGAAAGGCGTGTTATTTTCAACCAACTTCAAAAAGGAGGAGTTTCTCAATTCGTCTGTTTTTTTTTTGTTTGTGTGTTTGTTACGCGATTACTCCGTTAATTTTGTACCGATTGGGATTATTCTTGTTTTGATTGGTAGGTCATGTTTTGGAGGTAGTCCCATACAAATTTTATTAAAATTGATTCAGTAGTTTTTGAAAAAATCAACAATTACAAAATATATATACATAGATGACGTTTTGGTTTGTGGTACCGTGCAGTAAAAGTTTTGATGAGGAATTTTTATGTAGACAGACTTCCTTCGACTCTCGACCGGGGAGAAAGAAATAGGGCTTGAACTTGAAATCGTTTTTTTTTTTAGTTTTTGACTTGGTGAATTATTATTGCATATTTTCATCACTAAGTACAAATGTTACACCTCGGTGATTATCATAGTTACAATTGCTTAAAATCCTCATCAAATAATCATCATCTGGGCGAAGATATATTTTATACATAGAAAACATCAGAGACTAAGAAACAAATATTCATGCTTATCACACTTATATTTGCCCTTACCGGGATTTGAACCCAGGACCACCAGCTCCGAAGGCAGGGTCACTACCCGCTAGGCTAAATAAGTTATGGAATTTCTTGAGGAAACTGCAGTTACGCAATGACAACAGGTGCTGCTTACATGTATTGTTTTTGTTTTAAGATAATTCAGACTTTTATTTAGGTTTCAATCACGAGTACCTTGCTACTTAGTAAAGTAGTAAGTTACTTAGTAAAAAGTATTTTCTCGAACCGTCATCCGTCCTCATTGCGACAACTGAATCAGTCACTTTACTTCCGGTCTACGAGGGGCGGTGCCGAAGGGAAGGGGTGCGGAATATGGCAGGGGGTGGGGGGTGGTGGGGGGGGGGGGGGGGGTTCTGTCTTCAGGTACTTTGACAACTTTTTCATGGGATTTACTTTCACAGGGCGTGACTTGGGTATCGCAAACCCGACGAAGGGAATAAGCGTAAACTCCTGGGAGCGATCAACGGAACTTTTTTTGGTGCTCAGGACGAGTTTACTTGGGTAGCCTTTTTGAGACCCTGACGAAATGGCATCGTTATGTGCATAAGGATAGACACCTACCAACAACTTATCAGGTCAGCCTAGTATCTTATAAGATACTATAAAGCGTTCTTCGCACCTACTTACGGAGCGCAATGTTAGGATTGAGTTTTAAATAAGATGTCAGTGGTCTAGTGTTTTCACGCTCGCTTCTCATGCAGGAGATGTGATTTGGATTCCGGTGCTAACCGTCTACAGACTGCCAAGAAGATACCTGACCTCCTGACTTTTAAAACGTATTTAAAATCACATTCTGCTTTGAAGCGCCACCACCTTACGAACCGAATGGCAGAGTCGGCAGTGACCCTGCCTACGAAGCCAAGGGTCCCGGGTTTGAGTCCCGGTGGGGGCAAATATTTGTTGATGCGAATGGATTTTTGTACATTAGTCATGGTTGTTTATCTATCTAAGTATAATATTTATCTATATAAGTATTTTTATCGTTGTCTAGTACCCAAGATACAGGGAATCCTAGTTTGGGGCTACATTAATGTTTGTGAAATAGTGTACAAGGTATTATAATTATTATTTTTATGATTACCTACCAAGATTCTTGGCAAGTAGACAGAAAACCATATTTTCTACTGCTATGACGCAGCTATGAGCACTAACTGCTCGCAATGCATCGACAAATAAATTGAGAGTAATTTATCAGAGTTATACTGCCACTACTACACTACAATACCACTAAACAAAAATATCGTTCATTTCGCGTCACAATAACATTCAAGCTATCCTTCGCTCATCAACAATTCAATAAATGCAACTAGTCGGCAAGAAATTAACCATGGATTGTTTATTCGTCCATCGCTGTCGTGATAGATGGCGCTTTTGTAGAACTTCCGGGGGGGCTCGGCTATATGCTTGCAGTACCAATGGGATAGCTAATTTATCTCAGTTCATTACATGGACCACAGAACATATACTTATTATACGTCCTATGATATAGAAGTTCTAACGATGATGGAAAACATCGTGAGAAAACCTTAAATCTCCCTTCAAGCCTCGACATGAAAAAAAATGTATTGAATAAGGCTAAACATGGACACACATACATAGTGGTCTCGCCTTCCGGTAAGGGCAAAGGGATGACGCTATGTTTTGCTATGGATAATACCTTGGACACTATTGACACATATTGATCGAGCCGCAAACTAGGATTCCCTCTATCTTGGGTACTAGTCAACGATACACATACTTATAAAGATAAATATTATACTTAGATTGATAAACAACCATGACTAGGGCACAAACATCCGTTCTCATCAAACAAATATTTGCCCCCACCGGGACTCAAACCCGGGACCCTTGGCTTCGTAGGCAGGGTCACTGCCGACTCAGCCATTCGAGTCGTTGGATGTGTTATACTTTTCCTTTGTTACATCTATTGCTTCTGGCCCCACACTAGGACACACTGTGTCATGGGAACCAGAACAGCGACATCAGAAAGATCATCAAACATGTAAACTAATAACTGTATCACGGCTGTAATATTTATCTAAAATTAGTTGATGAATTTACTAGCGAATGTAAATAATCCTAATTCATCGAAGTTCGCAATTCATACCTCAACAACTTTACAAAGTAACAGAAGTTGATCTTAGTACAAGTTTGAGCCGAGACGCCCGCGCCAGCCTTGTGCTTCGATGATTCGTGTAAATTTTTAGGGGTTCCTAAGGGTGGCAAACGGGATCCTATTAGTAATAAGCCTTCGTTATCCGTACGTCCGTCCGTCCGTTACACCGTCAGCGCCACACGTTTTACGAGCCAAGTGTTTTATCTCGTTCGATAATGTAGAACGCTTCGTGTGAGTCAGCTGTCCATCTGTCTGTCTGTCTGTCTGTCTGTCTGTCCGTCTGTCACTAGGCTCTATCTCATGAACCGTCATAGTTAAACAATTGAAATTTTCATTGAAATTTTCACAGATGATGTATTTCTGTTGCCGCTTTAACTACAAATAACAGAATAAAATAAGTATTTAATACAAACATTATTAACAATACAACAATTCTTTCAATACACATACAAACTTATGAATGCACCTGGTTACGTACATGGAGTGTGAAAGTAGCCGAACCATAACTTTGTAAACAACATTTTGCTATGTAAAATCCAAACTATTCACTCCACACGTTTTCACCATTTTACGGTGGTACGGAACCCTCTGTGCGCGAGTTAGACTTGCACATGACAGGTATTTTTTTCAGAAATAATTGTTTTTTGCATGTTTTTCGTCCCCAATTATAATTTATCATGGAAAGCGGTGACTAGCGTTCTTTGTGCTCTTTGTGACAAGAATGCGAATAAAGTTTAACAGTCTTACCTATAAAAATAACTAATTTGTGTTTGTAGACCTGTTTAAGCAAAATACTCTTTAAACCTTAATGGGCTTTTTATGTCTTTGTGATTTATAAAAGTGCAGCGAGTCAGTTTTAACTAAAACACTGTTGTAAATTCCTTAATTCTTTGAGGGTCTGTGGATGACGGGTGAAACCAAAGCCGTAAGCTTGACAAAAAAAAAATCTGTGTATTCAGGCAAAGAGTTTCGTTTATGTGAGGTGTACGTGTCAAAATTTACTGCGTATTCCAACCATGGAAGTAGTTTATACTACCGTTGTACAAACTACCTCCATGGTTCCAATAAACAAAGAAAAAGCAACCAACACAAATTCATACATTGACAACTGACTGACGTTTGCTTTTGGCATTTGGTGTACGCCAAAGAGAATATAATGTGTGATATTGCCTAAAATGGGTTTATCGGCCGGTTATAGAAGGGTCCGAGCTACTTTAAGTTGTAGAAGGTTTATAACGAAACTAAAATACAGATTTTATTTTATAAATCACAATTTTGTGAGAATGGGTTGTAAGACTGTTTTAACTCCATTTTATGAGTGTTTTAGAGAAATTGAATCTTTATAAATAACACTGTTAGTCTTTCAAAATGTACAGGAAAATTAAGTGAAGAAACAAAAGTTAAGTGGAACGAGAAACATGGCCACGACAGCAATCAGGACCTGAACTACCCCAAAGATAGCCAATGGGTCAAGTGGCGTTGAAAACACCCCTTTCCTTAGGCGTATAATGAATGTGGTAAATATAGGTATGGGTAAAACCAAAAGTATCACGTTAATTATAGATAGCGATGTAACTGGAAGCATAGACAAATAAGTAATACTTAAATAAATTACTTATTTGTCGATGCTGGAAGTAAAGATAAATATTTGAGAAGATTCATTCTTTTATTACAATTAAGTATCTCTCAAACAAGAATGTTTAAGGTACCATAATAAGAGTATTTTTTTTGTTTGTTTAGGTGTTCTCGACCTTATCTACCACATGGAGGTAACATGCGCGAAAGGAAAACAATGGAGGGGTGTCTTCAATGCCATCTATTGGATTTGAGTAAAAACTGCTAAGAATGTATCCCATTGTTGTAAGTGGCAACTAGATGATGACGTCACTTGGGTAAGGTGGGAAGCGGATGGTCAGACTTAGTTAGACAGCGGGTTTTGAACGCGCGGAGGCACGCACGCGTGATCGGTTGCGTTTATGTACGTACGTATAAGCGTATGCGAAGATCGGACGGCATGTGCGCGCACGCCGCGTGCTCCCCTACTACACCCCTTTCCTCGCTGCTGGCTGCTACAGGTCGCGCCAAGTTTCTCTTCTCTTTTTCTCGCTTAGGGGTTACCATTGTGCGACAAACCATTGTGCGTCATTTATCGAAGTGTTAAAACGCACAGGTTTAAATCTGAGATTATCACAAGATTCAGTCAAACAGGCTATTTACAAGCCTTATTAGGGTTCGTAGGAACTTACAAGCGCCCAGGAATGTTTAATAATTCAGGGTTTCCCCGACGTTTGGGGTCAAGTTTTTAATATTTAAGCCGGAGCTTTCCCTGGGAAGTATATTTAGTAAATTTTTGAAGTCTAAATTACAATTATTTCAATTTAAATATGTTTATTTCAGGCAGATTACACCCATAAATATATAAAACAGTTACACGACAAATAAAAAAATAATAAAAAATAAATAGCAAATAACATTATACAAGTAAATATTTAAACTAAGCAAAGCAAAAGGTAAAGGTAAAGCGTGTGCAGTTACGATTAAATTACAGCTTTTAGTCATTAACAAAAAACACAAATCGTGTGACACAGTTATAAATATATAATTGTACAAGAATAATTTAAAAAATATTTTTTTACTACCCAAAATGAGTAAAGGCTACCCAAAATACTGCGGTAGCTAGGTGAAGGGTAAAGGGGGTGAGCGATGCGAAGCCCCCTTTATCCTTCGTGTTAGGTTGAACATAAAAGAACGACAAAAAATACTTAAAACATAAACTTAAGTACATAAAACAAAGAAAGAAGTTTGGTGATCATTTATCCAAACACAATTTGGTGATCGTTTACTAATTCTAGCGGTCGTTTCGAATTTATTGGTAATAAAATAGGTGCGTTTTTGGTGATCGTTTAAACATAAGCCGAATTGTACTCAATTCCTTGAACACAACTTCCATTTAATGCTTGGTGCAACACAACCTCAACGTGTTGAACTAAAAATCTTCTCTTAGCAAGATTTTTCGAGATTATTCCACTCCACATCTAAAGAGTAGAAATAACGCCGTGTGAGAACTTCAGTTTGTAAAGGCCTTGAAACCTTATCCTAGATCTAGATTCTAGACTTGACGACTTCTGTAGCACTGCGTCAATGCTCTGCCTCCCAACCTAGAGGTCTCGGGTTCGAATCCCGGAAGAAGAAAGAAAAGCTTGGCCTTGGGTGTTTACATTATGTGTGTGACGAGGCTGTTTCTGATTCCCATCCTAGTGTGGGGTCAGCAGCAATGTATGTACCTGTGTTTAAATAGATTTTGGTCTCGTCACAGACCTACTAGTAACAGTGGCTACAGGTCTGTTAGAGACGTGAAAAAATTACGCGTCAACGGAACATTGATCCATTTCGGAAAAGATCGCTATCCCTAAAGAAATGTCACATGGCTAAAGTGTGGATAAATGTATTTGCCTATATTAAGTATTTAATTTTGTGTGATCACTGTTTGCCTTTACGCTTGGTGTTTATATTTTATGGTCATTGGTCTTTTGATCGATATCATAAACGACAGGGGGAAGTCTTTGGTCTTATCAAGGCGTCTGGAGATCTTGAAATTGCCATTTGAGCAATTTAAAAACCATGTTAAAGCGACATAGTCGAAAAATAATACTTAAATGACGGGATTGTATGGGTTTAATCTAGCTCAACACAGACCTTGCTGTTAATAATTTTGTTTTATTTTATTATAGCTTGCTAAATATGATAATTCATATCATAATATTTGTATTGTTAAGCACAAACAATTTTTGAAAGAGATCTAAAAATAAATCTGTGAGAGTTTCTACGCCCATCTTCTCCCACAGTGGTCCAATGTAGAGAAGTGGCAAAAAATGACGATTGCTAATATCTATAGTAATAAAGGCCTTTGGTAAGTAAAAGAAAATTTATGAATGATTTTAGTATATTGTCCTTGTACAATAAGGCTTGTTCTTTGTCTTAGTTTCCTTTACATTAATCAGCAGCAACTCATTGGAATGATTTTCAACGTCCTCCACCTTTAAGTTCACAAGTTCACATCTGCGACAAGCACCTTTGAGTCCAAAAATTAAGGCCACCTATAACAAAGATAAAAAACAGGTAAATATATAGAATAATTACCATTACAAAGATACGAAATATTCATAGTTAAATCATGTATACTTACTTTTGTGGCCAGAAAAATAATCGATTTGCGTCTGATAGAGTTAAAAAATATGTCCCTATTTTTCGCAGCTTACATATAACAAAGCCTCTTCTGTTCGATCTCACTCTTTGTCCGACCCGACAACCCGCAAGTAATGGCTCAGGACAATTTCTCCAATAATGAAGTATGGCCGGCCACTCCTCTCCTCTGCTCAATTTTTTCCCTCGTTAGGCGCGGAGCCCGCGGGGGAGACGCGGAAGTGGGGGGAAATGCCGCGGAGTTTTTCGCCCAGGCTTTTCGCTGGTCGATTGCGAATGAATATCGATTCGGTGCTCGATTATTAAATTGTTATACAGTATTGTTCCGTAACTGAGTTGGCGGGGAAGAGGTTGAGCTGGGTGAAGCAATAACTGGTTATGTTGGTTCTGCGATGGGTCAGCTATTTGTTCAGTTATTCCGTTCTTCCGTCTTTTCATGCTTGTCCTAAAAATTGGCCAAGTGCTAGTCGCGAGTAGCAAATAATTATGTGACTGGATATTTGGGTTGTAACTTTGTTTTTCATAGTGTTTGTATAAATGACAAAGTTATCATTGCGGTTTTTAATAAATGTTTTAAATTTTAAAAACCGCTTATTTTATTTTGTTCAAACCAATTTTCGTTGAATGTCTGTATAGAAATACACAGCAAATATTTTTTGTAGATTTTTCACTCTCTTACTTTAAAAGTTAGAGGGAGGGCGGAAAACATTTTTCCACTTTGGAAGGAAGTCTGTCTCTTTAAAGATTTACTTTGAGGAATAACAAGGAGGAACTATATACAGACACCCCACACATATAGGTGTGATGTATTTTTTTTTTGTTTCAGTTCTAAGTACGGAGCCTGTTTTAATTATTTTAATTTTTAAATTTTTGTATAAAAATCGTAAAGCGGTTCACATAATACATCTACATACCAAGTTTCAATTGTGTAGTCCTGATAGTTTCTGCTGTGACATACGGACGGACGGACGGACGGGCAGACTGACGGACAGACAGACTTGACGAAACTATAAGGGTTCCTTCTTTCTCTGCGGAACCCTAAAAACTGGCTATAGGGAACAAAAAACAAACAAAAACAGGACGACCTCTGTGCTGCTGCGGCTGTGGCTCTGCCTACCATGCGAAAGGTCCCGGGTTCAATTCTCGGCTGGAGACGAAGAAAAAATAATCCCCAGGTCGTGGATGTTTATATGTGTGTGACGTCGCTGTTTCTGGTTCCCACGACACAGGGTATCCTAGTGTGGGGCAAGAAGCAATATATGTGTCTGTATGTAAATGTTGTGATTGTGCCTCTACCATCCCATAATGAGAGCAGGCGTTGTATTTAGGCTCTACGAAAAATTGTGAGGAAATCTGGCCAACAGAGATAATCTAATAAGTAAGCCCTTGCTCAGTGGCGGTCTTATATATCCAAAAGAGATATCTCCAGCTGACCCTCATGGAAATTACCCACTAGGATTCTGTATCCTAGTGGTTAATTTCCATCCTGTATCCTGTATTCCTATTAAGGAGGACTTCTGTAGTCTTCCTTATTAGGAGAGTACGGTTCTACTGATAAAAGATGCACAGCATTGCACACACACTGTCTCTTGTCTTCCGGAGAGATTGCTAGGCACGTTGCCAGGGATAATAAAATCTATGATACAGCGTGTCTGCACTTCCACAAAAATACGTTTCCAGTTTGTCGCACAGGGTTCTGGGATTCCACTAGTCCAAAGCCTCGAAAAGTTAACTAAGGTTGGACGACCCGAATGGCTGAGTCGGCAGTGACCCTGCTTACGAAGCCAAGGGTCCCGGGTTCGAGTCCCGGTGGGGGCAAATATTTGTTTGATGAGGACGGATGTTTGTACCCTATTCATGGTTGTTTATCTATCTAAGTGTAATATTTATAAATATAAGTATATGTAACGTTGTCCAGTACCCAAGATACAGGGAATCCTAGTTTGGGGCTAGATCAATGTGTGTATATAGTGTCCAAGGTATTATTATTATTAATTATGTGGCATCATCCATTATACATCATGAACTGGCTAAAGGGCACCGCCGTGCTTTTGCCAGCCGGTGTGGTAAGGTTAGAAGCGTCGGTGGCCTAGACGGTATTTGCGCATCGGAAACGATCGTGTGGGTAGCAACATCTGGCCGAGACGAGCACTGGATGGGTGTACTGGATTATAAAAGCATGTTAAAGCGATTTTGTCGAAAAAGATATAACAATGTTCAAGATAACTTAAATGATGGTATTGTATGGGGTTAATCTAGCTCAACACAGACCTTGTTTTTCATATTTTTTTAATTAGGTATTATTGCTTATTAATCATAACAATTAAATTTTTAATATTAGTATTAGTTAAGCACAACCGATTTTTAAAAGAGATCTAAAAATCAATTTGTGGGAGTTTCTACGCCCTTCTTCTCCCACATTGGAGCAATGTAGAGAAGAGGCAAAAAATTACGTTTTTTAAGAATATGTAAATATCTACTAGACTTGACTTTGACTTTGTCCGTTCTATGTGGCATTTGTTTGGGATGATCAGTTAAGCTGTTGATCACAGCTACTATAGCTACTCAGAGTCAGAAGCCCTAATATGGCAGCTTGATAACTTCTGACAGTCGGGTTGGCCACGAGCCCGACACCCCTCCATCAACTTGCACTGAGCCAGCGTGGTGGACTGTGGCTCAATGTTACTGGTATCCGGGTAAAGGCCCGTGACCCTCGGTGGGGACATTAAGGGCTACATAAAAAAAAACATTTGGGGAGAAGGGCTGTCGGATCCAAGTATTTCCTGCGGACCTGAGCGAGTATTCCCCATAAACATATATCACAGGGCTTCATAGGGCTCCGGCAGCACTGGCACCGCCTCCGTGATAAAGGTGACGTTGTGGACTTTGTGCCATTCATTTTTACAAGTCACAAATTAAGGATGCTTTATACGTGCCTATGCCTCTCGGTGGGGCTATTAATGCGCTACATTTAGATGGTAAGATTCTCCTCCATGTCGAACATGGTGTTTGAGCTGACTCCTCTGTTCACATTGCTATTTTTGTTTGAAAGTTCAAATAAATTCTGGTGTAACTGTACACTATAGTTGCAGTATTTTTGCAGTCCATCCAAACATGTGAACGATATCGTGAACGCGGTGGGATGGCGGGGTGGTTTTTGACCCCCGACAAAAAGATGGGTGTTATAAGTTTGAAGCGTCTGTCTGTGTGTCTGTCTGTCTGTTCGATGGCCTCTGTGGCGCTGTGGATGTGGCTTTGCCTACCATGCGAGAGGTCCCGGGTTCGAAACCCGGTTGGGGATAAAGAAAAGATACCCACCAGGTCTTGGATGTTTATATGTATGATGTCGCTGATTCTAGTTTCTACGACATTGGTCAGAAACGATGTATGTGCCTGTATAAACATGTTTTTTTATTGTTTGTTGTTTTTGTCCCTGGCACTCTACGGCTCAAACGGTTAGATGGATTTTAATGGTAGTTAGTACACTTCCCTTCAATTTGTAGTTAGTGTTTCTATTAATTGTATGACATGTAGACAATATTTCTCTAAATTAAAGAATGGTTACTGAGGAAATTGAAGGTAATAATAATAATAATAATACCTTGGACACTATTTACAGACATTGATCTAGCCCCAAACTAGGATTCCCTGTATCTTGGGTTACTAGACAACGATACACATACTTATATAGATAAATGTTATACTTAGATAGATAGACAACCATGATTAGGGTACAAACATCCGTTCTCATCAAACAAATATTTGCCCCCACCGGGACTCGAACCCGGGACCCTTGGCTTCGTAGGCAGAGTCACTGCCGACGCGTGGGAAATTGTGGGTGAAAGCTTTTGTTGTAGAGGAGCGTTTTCATATTTAAATTATACGACTGAAATGGATTATTTGTGTCTTTAAGGACTGAATGGTCATCGCTAGAATCAATCACCCTCTTCCCAAATGCGTGTACCGTAGCCGTACTGCAGAATGGTAGGACATTATAGTCTGTGCTTTTATTTGTTTGTTGTAGGGAAAGGCCAACGATTTATCTTGCGAGTGTTGCGACTTTCTTCTTGGAAGTCCTTACAAGCAGGCCCCTATGAATACGAGATTGCAAGTACGATCGATATTCACGCGTGAACATGACAGAAAACACTTACAAACGGGTGTTTACTACACTGACGAGCAATTAAAAAGTTCCACCCACAAAATGCCGAAAAACACCTCAATATGTCCCAAAACATAGAACCTAGCTTCATAAATTAAAAAGTATTTTTTTTAATTGGTAATATTCTGATGAGCTGTTAAATGTACTTCAATATTGCAGACGGCGTCATTAAGCTAGCCTTTCCCGCTTATGCGTAATTTGGTGCTATGACATTGGACTTTTTCATTGCTCGTCAGTGTAGTTAGAACGAAAATGACAAATCTAAACAACTATAAGCTAGCTGGTGATGTAAAAACAGTTTTTACATCACAGTGGGTTAATCTAGCTCAAAACAGTACTTGGGGTTCATAATTTTGTAATTATGTGTTCCTGCATATTAATTATAGTAATTAATAGTGTAATCTTTTTATTAGTTAACCACCAGAAATTTCTAAAAGAGATCTAAAAATCAATCTGTGGGAGTTTTTACGCTCTTCTCTACCAAAGTGGTCCAATGTAGAGAAGAGGCAAAAAATGACGTATGCTTCAGTAATAAAGTACTTTGACTTTGATTATTTGTGAATTTTATGACCAAATGGTCATCGTTAGAATCAGTCATCCTTTTCCCATATGCATGTACCGAAGCCGTACTGCAGAATGGAAAGATATTATAGTCTGTGCTTTTATTTGTTTGTTGCAGGGAAAGGCCAACGATTTATCTTGCGAGTGTTGCGACTTTCTTCTTGGAAGTCCTTACAAGCAGGCCCCGATGAATACGAGATTGCGAGTACGATCGATACTCACGCGTGAACATGACAGTGTATAAGTGAACTAGCTGGTGATGTAAAAACAGTTTTTACACCGAAACAAACAAACGAAACAGTTTTAAAACCGTTACATAGTAAACTGGTTTAAACTTATATTGCAAACGAAATACCAGGGCAAACACTGCGGTAGCTTAGGTGAAGACTAGAAGGGGCGAGTGCAGCGAAGGCCTTTATAGTCTTCGTGTTAGGTTGACATCTCAGAAGAAAAGCAAACTAACTTCTAAAGGCCTATGTTTGAACGATTACCAAAAACGCACTTATTTTACTACCAATAAATTCGAAATGACTGCCAGAATGGATAAATGTCCACCAAATTGTGTTTGGATAAATGATCACCAAACTTCTTTTTATGTTTTGTGTACTTAATTAAGTTTATGTTTTATATTTTTAAAAACAGTTTTTACATCACCAGCTAGTTTACCTGGTATATGAAGCGATAGTTTCTAAATTAACGGTTAAAACCGTTACATAGTAAAATGGTTTAAACTTAAATCACAAACGAAATACCAGGGCAAACACTGCGGTAGCTTAGGTGAAGACTAGAAGGGGCGAGTGCAGCGAAGGCCTCAATAGTCTTCGTGTTAGGTTGACATCTCAGAAGAAAAGAAAACTAACTTCTAAAGGCCTATGTTTGAACGATTACCAAAAACGCACCTATTTTACTACCAATATATTCGAAATGACTGCCAGAATGGATAAATTTCCACCAAATTGTGTTTGGATAAATGATCACCAAACTTCTTTTTATGTTTTGTGTACTTAAGTTTATGTTTTAAGTATTTTTTGTTGTTCTTACATGTTTAACCTTACCCTTTACCTAAGCTACCGCAGTATTTTGCCCTGATATTTTTTGCAACTTTTGGTGTTCATTTATCCATTTTGGGTAGGAAAAAAATATTTTGGTGATCATTATATTTGTTGCCGATTCTAAACCCTGTCGGTCTGGTTAGTTTATCCATTAACAGTTTTGACTATCTTACGGTGACATAAACATTAATATTACATATACTGGAACTAAATTGATAATAAACAGCGCCTACATACGAAAACAGTACTAATACTCGCACTATGTACTTGTACAGGTCGTAGGTAGATGTAGGCGCTACATTACCGGTGCGGCTTGCAAAACTTCCTCGAAAAAACAGCTCTCAAATCCGCTCGTGAAAATATGAGGGTTTCTTGCTCCTGAATTAACTTTTTGACTTAAACCAGCGGCGGGGCACAAGTGCTGTATGATAAACTATATAAATTGTCCCACCTACCCCCACAACCCCCTTTCTCTTCAGCCCCCTTGATGTACTAAGTTCGACGCCTGACCTAGTTTCCCGAACCCATTTAGATACCTCGAAGGTTGCATTTCTGCTGAAACCTCTTACTGTCTCCCTTCAACCTTTAGAAACTGACTGCGACGCATATACGGTTTCCGTTCATCATAATCAGTTAGATGATAAGAATGAGAGTTCAAATGTAGTTTCTTATCGATGCGATATCCTCCTTACACGGTGTCGCGGGAACTTCGCTATGAGTCTTTTATTGAATTAAACATTTTAATGAGCTGGATAAGGATATCGGTGCTAAAAGTTGACGCTCTTTCATAAAACCTTGGTGTGGGTTAAGAACTCAGTGTGTACATGATATCATACTTACACAATTATAATGCACGATGGTACAACTCTTTTCAGTTCGAGTTACAAGTGTTACGAAACTAACCCCAAATACTATGGTATTTGGAGTTAGTTTCTGGGGTAACTACTACCCGACCGAGCCAAATAGACATATGGAACAACATGACGTCATTCGTACGCTATGCAGGTACCGATGACGAAAAAATAACAATTTTGTTGCAAATATAATGAAATGAAATGTTAATGAATGCCTATGAAATGTAAGTTTAATTTCTGGCTAGTAATTGTAATTTATGGTTTATTTTGCTTATCTTATTTTTACCCATTTGATCACTGTCTATGCACAACAACACAGTTAAAACTTAACAAACAACGTAATAAATAACAAAGTAATAATAACTACAATATACACTATTGACTCTAACAACAATAATTAACAAAAATAATCCTGAAATGATTAGAAACAGGACGTGCGAGCTCAGCGTTGACCTGAACATATAATGCTATGATGCGAACGTTACCGGTACTAAACGTAAGCGGGGAATGAGGCGGTGTGCGGGCGGGGAGGCGGCATTCCACCCGTTTGTCTGATTCGCTTGGTCGGGTAGTACTAACTTATTATCTTGACCTTTACGTCAGTACTAACTTCAAAACCCCGCGAATTATAGAAAACTGACACTTTCTATAATTTTCGGTAAAATTGGTTTTACCTCTACGTGGTGCCATTGGTGACTTAGATATAGCTTTTATGGTGTACAGTAGCGCTACTCTTGGTATGCAATCCATTGAGTCAAGCTTGCCTTCTCGTCATGTGGCACTCCCGGGATCGATGGTGTTGCCATCTTGTATTCAATATAGAGCGGTTTTCAATGGAACTAAACAAAAACGCGCTACACTTGTGGTGAATTGGTACTTTCGAGCACCATTTTGACAGATGCCATTGCGTACATTCTTGAGTAATGGCAAGTCACCTATGCAAGAACAAAAAAACAACTTGTGGGTGGAAAATAATTGGTATTTGTGACTAAAGTTTATAGAAGTATGGCTTGTTTAGCTTTACAATTTTCAATTTGGCGCAATGCGCATCAAAGGGATTTGCAGAGGCGCAGAAATCAGCGGCGAATGGTCCGCTATTTGGACGAAGGCTTGGAAATGGGGAAAGCGGAATTTGAAGAAAACTACAAATGCATGTACAGATGAAAAAATAAAACCTTTTCTTTTACTGAAAAAAATATTAACAAGATTAGCATTTCCCTTAATTTCTACCTTTAATAGCTGATAAATAATTCTTCGATCGCCAAATGCTCCGCTATTACATTCACATACAAGAAAAGATGACACTGAATATAAAAACATGAATAATATACACTCGCGAGCATTAAACTGGAATCACTTCATCGCGGGTTGCTCAAGACAATTTTTTGCCTTTTTATGCAATGTATTACAAATTATGGCATATCAATTGAAAGGTACTATTATTAGTTTTCAAATAATATCAAAAAGATTTTAAATTAATGAAATTTCCTACCTAAATATAGGTAATTGTTGCAAATGGTTAAAGTTGTAGATGTCAAAATGAATACGAGGATTATGATAAGATATGTTTTTTTATTTACAATGTGTTATTTATCCCCTCTCAATATTTTGTATTACCCCCCCCCCTGGCCCAAATTACTGCTTATAAACGGTTTCTCATTGACCGAATGAGTTTTCTGAAGGAATCTTGAGGAATTTCCTTCCAATCTTCGATTAAAGTTATTTTTAAACCTTCTAACGTCGTCGGAGCTGGATATCTTCCTCGTACCCGTCTTTTCAGCTCGAGCCACATATGTTCAATGGGGTTCAAGTCAGGACTGAGGGCTGGCCAGTCCAGTGTGGAAATCCTGACTTCTTCCAGGTTCTGTCGAGTCCTTGCAGCGGTGTGGCAGCGGGCATTATCGTGCATTAGCAGGAAATGTTCACCAATAAACCCGGAGTAAGGGAGCAAATGGTCTTGTTGAATGTCGTTGATGTATCTTTTCGCGGTTAGACCCCCTTCCCGACCTCCTCCACGTACGAATATCAGCTCCGTTTTTGCTTCTATAGAAATGCCCGCCCATATCATACAGGACCCGCCCCCGTATGCAACTGTTTCCGAAAAACAGCATTGTGCAAATCGCTGCCCCGGTCTCCTATAGACTCTCTGTCGACGGTCGCTACCATGCAGGCACATACTTGTTTCGTCCGAGATCAGGACTCGGCTCCATTGCTTTATATCTCAATCTAAGTGATCGCGAGAAAATTGAAGCCGAACTTGTCGGTGCGCTGGAGACAATTTGGCTGGCCTTCTTGGGGTCAAATTCGCTTTTTTGAGTCTTCGCCTTACCGTCCACTTGCTAACAATCTTCTCTCGAACATCTCTGAGCTGCCGTTGAACATCGACGCCGGTTAAGTGTCGATTTCGGAGAGATGTGGTGACAGTAAATCGGTCATCTCTCACCGAAGTGCAACGCTGTCGTCGAGATCCTGGTCTCCGGACAAAGTTTCCAGTCTTCCGGAACCTTTTATACACCTTCGAGACACAGACTGACTAAGATGAAGCTGTCGAGCGATGGTACGCTGAGACAACCCTTGCTGGATTAGGATGACGATTTGAGCGGCTTCTGCAGGTGTGGTTTCCATTTTCTTTCAGATTCAGTGCTCCAGTGACGTGAAATATTGGACTGATGACAAATTTTTACGAATGCTCACTTTTTATAGGGTCTCAGGACTTCAAAACAAAACAGTATTTTGCTGTAAAAAAAAATGATTTTTGTTTTTACGTTCCATGACATTAAAGGAAAAAATCTTTTTCTGTAACATTAAAATCGATCAATCATCCGATATCTCTATTTGCTGATGACAGCACAGTTACTATCAAGCATAAAGACGGTAACTACAAATTTGACATAAATAATTCTCTGACATCTATAATAAAATGGCTTGACAACAATAATTTAAAAATTAATCTTAATAAAACCAACATCATGCACTTCAGCCAAAGGACAAAAAATAATGACATAAAATTAACGTATCAAAACAATACCATAAATGAAGTTGAAAGTACCAAATTTTTGGGGTTGACAATAAACAATAAACTGAACTGGAAAGACCACATTAATGAAATGACAAAAAAAATCAGCAGTTCTTCCTATGTTCTACACAAACTGTCAACAATTGTCAGCATAGAAGCATTACTTACGGCATATTACGGACTAGTAGAATCAGTCCTTAGATATGGAATTATATTCTGGGGCAATTCAACGGACAAAGAAATAGCTTTCAAAATACAGAAACGATGCTTACGAGCTATGTTTCATATCAAGACTATCGAATCATGTAAGCCCCTTTTCACCATGCACCGAATTCTTACAATTCCGTCATTGTATATACTCAAAGTAGCAACATTTGTGAAAACTAACCCTCATCTATTTCCACACCTTTCCGAAACGGTGACTCGAAATAGACGTGACGAAGAAAGACTGCGCCTTTTCTCCTCGAAAACGGCATTACTTCACAAAAGCATATTTTGCATGGCGCCTATCATATTTAATAAAATACCGACGAGTTACAAACAATTAAATTCACATCTATTTAAGAAAAAGCTGAAATTACTACTCATTGACAAATGTTATTATAATGTACAAGACTTTTTAAGTGATAAATTGTAATCTATTTTGACATAATCTTTAATTTAAATGACTCAATCATGTAATATAAACGTACTAAGCTAATACAATTTTGACCATCTACCGTAGATGTAATGTCCACATTTTAATGTTTTTGAATTATTTTAAAACTATAAACAAAACCGCGCCCAGACTCTTCCGTCCACTCAAATTTGTACGCTGCTATCATCAGAACATGTGGGGTCTAATGTATTGTATATCTCTATCAAAAGTTGCATGTTTTTATTTTATGTAACTTGTTTGACACGTGTTCTTAGCAAATAAATGTATCTTTATCTTTATCTTTATCTTTATGGTCTGTACTAGCTTCGGTTTAGGTCTTTGCATCGATCTACCGGACAACCCGGTATATGAATTATAATAATAATAATAATAAATAAATACGATCATTTTAGCACTCTCTCAAACCTGTTCTAATTTTCAGCCTCAAAGCGTATTCATTTCGAAACCAGTCTTCCGTATTTGTTTTGTTCGAGGGTTATTAATAATTTATTGAATCGATTCTTGGTTACTGGTTTAATTAACGGAGACATCAGCCGCGTCGTCTCTCCGCTTTGAGCTCTTGCAAATTCCAAATAAGATTTTTCTAATGACGATTCAAGTTTATCAGACAAAGGAAACAGAAATTGGGAAACGTGATGTTTCCGGCACAAATTTAATTACATTGAAGGCTATTTAATGGCAAATTTTACTTTTGCACGATGTTCTTTTGACTATTAATGGCACTATTCAACAGACTCTATTGAATAACAAATAACAAACTGGCATACTTTCTTTGGTTAAATCCTATGCTGTAGCATACATAGCATAAATAAGAAATAGTCAGTTCACAAGTCCCATGTTCGAATGATAACTACATACTCTTGCTCAAACGGCTAGGTTATCGCTTAAGGCTAGTTCGCATTAGGCTATTGTTTTAGTCGTGAAGCGAGTAATTTAGAAGCTAATCGTGTCTGAACACCAAAAATATAGGTGGTAAGTAAATTAGTAGCTACTAAATTACCCGCTGTCCGAATAAAATACTAGCCTAGTGCGAACTAGCATTATTTCCACCTTTGCTTAATCCATTTCGTAAAACCCTTGACTTTCCACATAAGTAGAATTTCGTTGAAATGGTCCGGCTAGGTAAATAAAAATTAATAACTCTGGTTACGACAAAGACATCAAAGCAAACTTCACATTGCTAGAAAGCTCATATTTTAAAGTTGTTTTTGAAAAATCGGAAGTCTTCCATCACTTTTAGTTTTTTTTAATGCAATACGAAGTCAAGCTTTTAAAAAAAAAACTCTTTTTGATATTTGTTTTTTTTTTACCTTGTTTCTTGCAATAACCTGCAACAAATATTAATTTGAAACGGATCTTTGAGATCCCAAAAAAAAAAAACAGATTTATTCGTTAAAAAAAAGTTATTAGGAGTTTAAAGGTATGAAGGTAATGAAAATCCAAAAATTAACAAAAAAAAACATATAAAAAATTCTTTGGGCCTGGGCCAAATCTTTTGGGCTGAGTGAGTAGCAAATGAGTCCCTGTAATGCCCGGCCCAGTATTGTCCGGCCCAGGAATGTTCGGCCCCGGAATTGACGTCCCGAAAGCCCACGATTCCGGGGTCGGGCATTCCTGGGCCGAGCATTCCATGGCCGTACAAAATACTGCTCAACCCCAATGTCATAATTTGCGAGAATTTTTATTTAATAAAAATAATGTATGGAGCTATATCTAATTTGCTCTACCTATAACTACCAGGGCTTAGAAGTGCTCAAGCTGGTTTTTTGTAGGCTTAATCTACGGGTGTTTGTGAACAATACCATATATATAAAATGGCCCCGGACTTCGGATAAACGAAGCTGGACTTAGGTATTTTTGGCGATAAAAAACCACTACACTGATAGAGTAGAATTTACTCTATAATTATTAATAAATGAAGCAAACTCATTATTGCTTCTTCTTTGTAGTCATTTCTTCATGGCTGAGGATTTTCATATATATATATATATAGGCATAATTGATTAATAATATTCATTACATCTGGTCGTGACTGTCATAGTTGTTGGTATGGGGCTTGACCAAGGATCTAGATTTTGTTCTGTCCTGGGCTACGTGCAGGAGGAGATAAAATAGCAGGCTATGCTTGATTTCACTGTGTCCAGACTCATAATAGCAAATTATTTAGAACTGCATACAAAGGCTAATGTAAAACTTGTAGGCTATGATGAGGGTACAGGACAATGCAATTTTTAGCAAAAGGCTGATTTTGATGACTCAATTATCTTAATTATTAGTTTAGTTCCATTAAGAATTCATTCGGATGATGTTATTAAATAGGAAGACAATCGACCGTCATCGACATTTTACTGTTGACATATGTTCAAATTCATGAAAGAAACTTGAAGACCAAATTCAAGTCCTTCAGCCCACAAAAGTAGGAAACGTATCCATCAATCACGTGTTGCTCTTGACAATGGTAGATGCAAAAAAAATATATATTTCTGACGCTTTGCCTGCTTTCTGTGATATCTGTAAAGCAAATCCATCGGAAATGAACAATCTAAACTCGATTTACAGAAGACTATATAATAATGAAATATATAAGTAACGAATTTCATCTTTAAATGCCCGGATCATATGTATGGAATATTGACTTCACTTATGTGTGTATTAATAATACTGCACTTATATTTCTTAATTAGAAGTCACAAATTAATAACGAAAACTTCAGCTTACAGGTTAGACTTCAAACAATGGACTTCAAGAAAAGAAATTAAAGAAATATTAAAGACTCGTAAGAGGCAAATTCAAGAATCGTTCCGAAATTAATGCAATTTGCAGATTGACATCGTTAAACAGGACTCCGGAACCACAAATGATGGCAACTCGGCTAGAAAGTTTTTCATAGATCGCAAAATAACTGCACGTATCACAGGCATTAATGAAGATTTAATCAAAAGGTTCCATGTTATACTGCTAACAAAAGCATGTGGAAAACATGTAGATGTGACAAAATTTTCTCAGTTTTACAGAGAAACAGCAGTCTTGTTTGTAAATCTATACTCGTGGTATAATGCCTGCTAGCGCCCATAAGAAGATACATAGATCAGACATAAATTAAAATTTTGGGTTAATGCCAATCGCAATACTTTCTGAAGAAGCTTCAGAAGCGAAAAACAAAGAATTTAGAATATATAGAAGAGGAAATTCCAGAAAAGTAAGAAGGTATGCGTCAAATGATGACATAATGCATAATTTTCTTTTGTCTTCCGACCCTAAGCTTACACTATTACGACCAAGAATGACCAATCTCAGGAGCAAAACGCTCTTGAAGCTCAGAATCTTTTGATGCCTACTACTCAATATATTTTGGAACCTGAATTTAAAGATACAAGACATTAGTGCTATTAGCGATATCGAATAATAAGGACTATATTGATAACTATTCGTATAGTATTCAATCTTTGCTTGTTATAATTTTGTTATATGTCATCAACTTTTGTAATAGTCTTGATGATAATTCATAAAATCATAACAGCGTACCTACCTACGTAAAAATATAAGTATTTTTATAACTATTTGGTGCTTAGAACTCAAAATAATCCATAAAAAATCATAGTACTATATTAGAAAAAATATCTAAGTTCAGCTTCATTTATCCCGGGAACTGGGAGTCTGGGGCCATGATATATATGTGGTATTATACACGAACACCCGTAGACCAAGCCTACAAAATACCAACATAGGAAAATTTAAGAGTTGGTTCTTATAGATCAAATTAGATATCAAAGTCAAAGTCAAAGTCAAAGTACTTTATTACTGTAGATATTTACATATACTTAGCAAACGTCATTTTTTGCCTCTTCTCTACATTGGACCACTGTGGGAGAATAAGGGCGTAGAAACTCCCACAGATAGATTTGTAGATCTCTTTTAAAAATAGGTTGTGCTTAACTAATACAATTATGATTTCTTTTTATTTAATAAGCAGGCAACAATAAATAATTACAAAATTATTAACAGAGAGGTCTGTGTTGAACTAGATTAACCCCATACAGTACTGTCATTTAAGTAATCTCGAACATTGTAATATCCCTTTTTCGACAAAGTCGCTTTAACATGCTTTTTAAATTGCTCAAATGACAATTTCAAAATCTCCAGAGGTATCATATTATAGTAGAGAATGCACTGACCCTTGAAAGAATTGCTAACCTTCGGGAGTCTAAATCGGGGCGCACACAGTCTGTGATTATTTCTTAGGTTAACATTGCAGCTATCGCTAAGTTTGGTAAATGTTGTAAGGTTCTTGCGTACATACATTATATTTTCGAAATTAAATTGACTAGCTACAGTTAGTATGACAATTTCTTTAAAAAGCTCTCTTAAGGAGTCTGTTCGTTTTAAATTATAAATTGATCGAATAGCTCTTTTCTGTAAAATAAAAATAGTTTGAATATCCGCTGCTTTCCCCCACTACAAGATACCATAGGACATCACACTATGAAAGTAACTACTAGCCTAGATGTAGCAACATCCGTGCTTTGTCTGAAGTTCCTAACAGCGTAAGCCGCAGAACTTAATTTACCACCTAATTTATCTATGTGGGGTCCCCACTGCAATTTGCTATCAATGGTTATTCCAAGAAACTTCGCATCATTTACTAATTCTAACGTGCTGTTGTCTAACACTAAACTGGTCTCAACTTGCCTGACATTTGGAAGTGAGAATTTGATACACTTGGTTTTACCAGCGTTTAACAATAAATTATTTACTGTGAACCAATTCAAGGTTAAAGACAATACATCATTATCATCATCAAAATCTCCTTTTTGTCTTTCAATTTTGAAGACCATCGAAGTATCATCAGCAAACAACACTTTGTCAGTTAATTTCTCCACCATGAAAGGCAGATCGTTAATATATACCAGGAATAAGAAAGGGCTTAATATGGAACCTTGTGGAACGCCAATTTTTACACCCGTTCCATCAGATTTAACACCGTTTACTTCTGCCTTTTGAATTCTATTGCTTAGGTATGATCTTAGTAGATACAACGCTTTATTTCTAACTCCGTAATGATTTAATTTAATTATAAGCGTATTATGATCAACACAATCAAACGCATTCGACAGGTCGCAAAAAACTCCGATAGCATTCTGTGCGGCCTCCCATGCAGAATAAATATGAGATATAAGGGTAATACCTGCATCCGTAGTCGATTTACCCCTAGTGAAACCGTATTGTTTGGCGTGGAGTTGTTTTGTACGGTTGAAGTGTGAGAGCATTTGATTGAGTATAATCTTTTCAAATATTTTACTTAGTGTTGGAAGAACAGATATTGGTCTGAAATTTGAAGGATCACCCTTATCTCCCGACTTGAACAGAGGTATCACTTTAATGTGTTTTATGAGGTCTGGGAAAGCCCCATCGTCAAAACATTTATTGAATATATAAGCTAAGTGTGGGGCTATAACTAGAATTACTGAACCAATGACTTTGACTGATATACCCACAGGTCTTCCGTATTTTTTAAGTTAAGTAATTTAAACGTTTTGACAATGTCCTGGGGATATACATGATGAAATTTTAAATATACATTACTGACGCTAATGTTATTTTTTAATAAAGTCTCTGCTTCTTAGGGAGATGAATTTAGACGGTAGCAAAATATCACTCTATACATTATTTTTATCAAATCGATTTTCCACGCCAATTATAACATTTACAACAAATAGTGTTGTGAACATATTATTGCCTTAATTAGCACTATCAATTGTGATAAATAGAATAATGATACAAAACAAAGAAACATAAGTCCGCAACTTCGAAATCCGTCGTACTATGCTGCTTGTGCTCATGCGGAACGCAATGTGGCTGTGTGTGCGGCTACGCTCGCCGTTTTGTTTGAAGTGAACCTGGCGTGGTTTTATTCTCATAATATTATTAATATTAACATAATAATTTATTTATTGTGCCTTTGCTACCCCGTATGGGAAAAGGCGTGACACTTTCTTATGTGGTGATTAATTTATTTATGTAGAGGTTAGACCCAAAAAACATCAAATTTTCAATAGACAATGTAAATGATTGCAAGCTAACACTACAATGCAATAAAATCCTAAGATTTACATACATTTTTAATGGTTTCTTAATTATTGATTAGTAAGTAAATAACGTGTATCTATTGGGTGCTTACCTATGAAATTGGCGAATTTTCCTTACAGATTCAGGAGTTCGTAATTCGAGTAATTCAATAGCTATTTCCAGTTTTTTTTATTGTTTTAAAATTAATTTCGATATTTTACATCTACTTATTAAATTTTCAGTTTGATAACTAAAATGTTATCTTCAAAATCAGTGCCTCCTAAATGTCATCCATTTTCATGATAATATTCGTAATATTTTTTTACAGTTGACACTTTTCAAAAATTATATAAAATTTTCTGTTAGCTAAATGTTGTCTCATTCATACACACAAAGTTTATAAAATTAGGATCTGTCATTCGTAAAAAAAATACAAAAATGTTTGTGCTGAAAATTGAGTTAACTTCAATTTCTCCATACAAAACGCCAATTTCATATGTATAAAGACCTAATATATTAAGTTGTCTGTAAAAATTACCAATCAAAATCAGGTATTTATGGAAAACTGTTCTAGCATTTTCTCTTTACAAAGTAAGTAGTAAGTATGCCCTGGGCTTACAGACAGCAGAACTAATCATCTCAAAGGCTCTGAATACCGGGATTTAATTTTATTTTATTTACCTGAAGCTTTCATCCCGAGTTTTAATAGACGTAAAGGGTATTGCTTCGCCTCGCTGCCGCCGGTTTAAAGGAATATGGAACAAGTTTTTTTTCTCTCCCGACAGAATTACCTAGACAAAGTCTACCTATCACGGTGTGTTTAATTAACTGATCTAGGTCTCAGGCTATGCCCTTGTGTGAGACCTAGATAAGTTAATATCCGATAATCGAGAATATTTACTTGTGTACCTGAGCTAAGTATACACTTTAAACAAAGCATATAAGACCCTATGCATACATATGAAGATGATCCTAAATATGACATATGACTAAAGATGTTCTTCATTGCACGCAGCGTTACAGCCATACAATCCATTAGCACCGTAGAAAGCACTTAGAATATACTTCAGCTGCTGTCAAATAAAATAGGATACATTAGTGTAATAGAATATTTGGGGCAAGTGCAAAATTAACTTTGACTTAACATTTCAAGGTGAGTAGTTGTAAAAAGCTTATGGCAAAGCAGGAGAGTAGTAATCTTCAGTTCTGAGAGGCTTAAAATTACGTGCGCTAACATGATGCTTCCCGAGTTTGTGAGTGGTTTCCTGCTCCTGCCGCATCGCCGCCGCTTTGGCACAAACTGATTGGTTTCGGTAGTTGTATTTATGTAATCTTTTCGTGCTTCTTTTCTTTCAATTTTGATGTACTTAAACTTGAGGCCACTTACCTTGTCTTACTGCGACGCGGTGGCGAGCGGCGCGGTGCCCAATATTGGGAGCTCGGTAGCAAGCTATAGAAGTATGGCCACAATTTAAATGTTTTTTGGTATATTTCACTGTTTTTGCAACAATGTCGTATTAATAGCCACCACTAAATCGGGTAACACTTTACAAATCAGCACCCTTTTATTTTTATTCACCTGGCTCAATGATGAGTTAGCTGTAATTTTCGGAAGATGGTGGAGTTATAAACCTGATTTCTTTAAAAAAATATATTCCAAATCAAATCAAATAAAAAATCATTTATTTCCATAGGATGTTGTTACATCACTTAGATCCGTCATTACATTTTTTTGGGTAAGTTCACTAACACAATGGCGGAATCTGTGGAGAAGAGCTCACCGAAGAAACTCCACAGTCGTCGCATCTTTTGCGTTTCCTTTTTTAAATAAAATATTGTCAAATTACAAAATGAATGCTAATTATATATCGAAACAGCCTGTAACTCAAACAATCTATTCCCATGGACATCTGTCCTCTAAGTAATCAGATATCCTATAGTAACCTTTTTTATACAATTTCTGTTTTATTATTATTTTAAACTTGTCTAAAGGTAAGTTTTTAATATCAGTAGGGACCTTATTGTAATAGCGTATACAATTGCCTTTAAAAGAATTACTAATTTTATGTAGTCGGCTTACATAAGCAACCAACTTGTCTTTATTTCTAGTATTAAAATTGTGTATATCACTGTACTTCTGAAAATTAGTTATATTTCTTTTTACATACACAAGATTGTCATAGATATATTGAGACACAGATGTCAGAATATCGATTTCTTTAAACTTTTCCCTCAGTGACACTCTAGGCCCTAATCTATAAATTGCACGAACAGCCCGTTTCTGCAGAATAAATATACTATTAGCATTCGCAGCGTGACCCCACAATAAAATACCATAGGTCATTAGACTATGAAAGTAACTAAAGTAGACTAGTCTAGCGGTGTCTACGTCGGTAAGAGCTCTAATTTTTTTAACTGCGAACGCTGCCGAACTCAGTCTGTTCGACAATTTATTTATATGAGGATCCCATTGTAGTTTGGCGTCTAAAGTAATGCCCAAAAAGACAGTCGACTGCACAAGGTCCAATCTCTGTCCTTTTATAAATATGTCTGTAGTTACCGGGTTCACATTGGGTAACACGAATTTAATACATTTAGTTTTCTTTTCATTAAGTAATAAATTGTTAACAGTAAACCAGTTCACTATACTAGAGATAGCATTGTTTATCTCGTCATAATTTAATTGCTGTCTTTTAACTTTAAATATCAAAGAAGTATCATCGGCAAACAATACTAACCCATGTTTTGCTTTAACAAGGTAAGGTAAATCATTAATATATACTAAAAACAAGAAAGGACCAAGAATTGAACCTTGCGGTACGCCCATACTTATTGAAGACCCAGGTGATCTTTTCCCATTAACATCGACCATCTGAACCCTATCTGTTAGATATGACTCCAGAAGGCCAAGTGCCTGATCTTTTACACCATAATGGCATAACTTCCTGACAAGAGTGTCATGATGGACGCAATCAAAAGCCTTGGATAGATCGCAGAAGACACCTATTGCATCCATTGCGTCTTCCCAGGTATCAAAAATATTGTCGATTAGTTCAACACCAGCATCGGCTGTTGAACGACCCTTTGTGAAACCAAACTGAGCAAAATGAATTAAATTATTGAGATAAAAATGACTTTGCAATTGATTAAGTATGAGTTTTTCAAATATTTTGCTAAGCGTTGGTAGTATCGATATGGGTCTAAAATTGGTGGGGTCTGATGTACTACCAGCTTTGAATAAAGGTATAACTTTACTTAGTTTCATCAAGTCAGGAAACACACCATTATCTATACATTGATTAAATATACAACAAAGGTGAGGTGCAATACAATCTACAATGGAACTAATAATTTTTACTGATAGACCATGGGCGTCAGCTGTCTTTTTCATTTCCAGGGATTTAAACGCTTTTACAATGTCTTCATTATTTACGTGCCTAAATTTGAAATCTGTTTTACATTCCTCAAAGTTTTGTTTAAGTATAGATTCAGCAGCAGCGGGAGATGAATTTAAAGACTTGGTTGTTGAAACTGGAATGTCCGTAAAGAAATTTTCGAAAGCTTTTGCTACTTCTAGGTCTGTACTTAGCAATTGATTATCTAGCTTAAGCTTGAAGTTATTATGTGTAGCTTTGGCCTTTCCAGTCTCTCTGTTTATAATTTGCCAAGTCGTTTTCATTACATTGCTACTAGATTCAATTTTGTTTTTAATGAAATTAGATTTAGCTACGGCACAAACGCGTTTAAACATTTTTGAATAACTACGAACATAATCTAGAAAGGCCGTATTTTTGTTATATGATTTCTCTTCATAGAGTTCATATAATCTTCGTCTGCTCCTATGAATTAAAATCACCACAAATTATAAAAAAATTGTTTTTATCGCTGATTTTAATCAACACTTCATCCATTTTCTTTTCGAATAAATCAAAGGATGAATCTGGTGGTCTGTATACGCTCATTACAATAAGTTGTTCAAGTTCAATACAGGCTATTTCCATGGTTCGCTCAACAGACAGGCTCACTATGTCAACTCGTTCCTTATATTTAAAACTATTATTTACAAGTATTAAGGAGCCACCGCGATCAGCTGTTTTTCTGTTGAACGAACTAGCAACGTGGTGGTTATTAAAGTTGAACATGAACTGATAACTCTTTAAAAAGTGCTACAGAGCACTTTTTAAAGAGTTTTTATATTATACATAAAATATCAATATTATTACAGTTCATGAATAACTCAATTTCCAGTTCTTTACTTAACATGCTCTGTATATTTTGATGAACCACGTTTAAAATATTCTTACTTTTACATTTTTCATTACTAGTAACTTGATTTAATGGGCAAGATGAAGGTATATTTATACAAATATTAATATTACTGCCAGAGTTACTCTCTGTTGTCCTATGGGTTAATTTAAAGAGCTTGGAACAGATTCCAAGGAGTACATGTCATTATTAATACACTGCTCAATAGAAGCAGGCGTTTCATTAGTCAAAAACTTGACTGAGTTCAAAATAAAATAAGATAGTGATTGTGCTATCTGTTTTCCGATATTCTGCTATTCGTGGCCGAAATCCAACAAAATAAGAAAGTATTAAAATTGGCCCAGCCGTTCTTCAGTTGTATATAGTGTAACTCGGATTAGTTACCAACCCGACTTGGTTTCATATATTTAGATATGATTAGTAAACGACATTTTTTTGGTTCTTCTCTACATTGTGGGAGAAATAGGGCAAAGAACTCGCGCAGATAGATTTTAGATCCCTTTAACAATAGGTTGTTTAAATAGTTCGAAATTTACATAGGCATTAATTATTATTAATAATATGCAGGCATAAATATAATTTTAATAACGTGTTCTGATGAGTTAGATTAACTCCATGCACTCACTGATATAATCTTGGATATCATAGTATGCCTTTTTGCATAAAGTAAATTTTAAAATGCTGAAATGGCAATGTCAAAGTCTCCAGAGATATCTTGTTGTAGTAGAGGTATCTTGAACAGGACCTCAAACATTCGACCAGAGGTACTCAACAAGCTTGCCAGTTATGCGTAATTACTTGGCTGCCGTGACAGCGCAGCAGCCTATGAAATGAGTGACCTGCATACATCGGACGGCCGTGCTCTGCATTCTTCATGCATATGCTGTGCCCCACGGACTTTCAGCGACTTCCGAGCGAGGGTGCAATCCCGCTAACGAAACGACTTCAAGTGATAACGACGGGAAGACGACAGTCTGTGTGGTAGCTTGTCTGTCGTGGCCAGATTACGAAATTGATTTAATGACGTGGCCAACCATGGTTGATGAAGTTTCTTAATCTTTGAGAACTTAATACTGCGGTAGCTTAGGTGAGGATTTCTCTTGTATGGCTTTAATAGATTAAAGGGCTGTCTTTAATTTATAAAAGCTCGTGTAATTTATTGTGTTGCTGTAGCGGCAACAGAAATACACATTCTGTAAAAATTTCAACTCTACCTATTCATTCATGATGGTTTCGTTCGTGAGATACAGTCCGCTGACGGACGGACAGACGGACAGCGGAGGCTTAGAAATAGGGTCTCGTTTGGCATCTTTTTGGTACGGAACCCTAACAATGAATCAATAAAAGTGTTGGTAAGTGCGAAACTCCCAAACGGCTGGACTGATTTGAATGAACATTTTTAAAATCTATTTGTTAGAAGGTTTTTACGAAGGGAAAAAAATGAAAATCGCAAAGGTAACAGCTTCATCAATCGTTAAATTTTTCAATTGGTAGCGGACTGCCGCAATCCAAAATATCTTTTACCAGTACGCGTATCTGTCAGGACAGCTCGTGCTGGATACAATACAATATGTTTTTATGGAATCCAACCTTTCTGACCATTTCATGAAATGATTGGCCAGATCACCAAATGTTTAGTCATGATATGATCAAATTTATGAGCTGGTCACGACATATCCATTATATTGGTGAACAACTTGTTTCTATAATTAGCAATTATTTAATTTCTACAATCAATTCTCAAAAAATAAGTAAATTAATGATTACAGCTTAGCTTTTTCATGTAGAAAAAATATGACAACTTTTGTTCCGTGTTTTCTTTAAATAAAATAGAGAAAACTATGCACTAAAAAAAGCTAAGGGTTAGGCACCGCCTTGCCTTGACAATACTGGTAGGAAATATCTAGGTCCAAAAATTAGCTAACACAGTTAACAGTCCTGCTCGCTCGTACCATAAATACATTTTGTCTGTAGTTAGGTTGAGGCTCTAGGCACATTAAATGAATCTAAGTAACCCTGTGGAACAATAAAATTAACTTAACTAAGGAGGACCGGACAATCGATATCATTATTAATTATTTTTAACATATGTAGGTAATCGGCAATAGTAACTTCTAACAAATGTACAATATAAACGTTTTGACATTATTAAAACTCTAAGATAACAACTCGCATGACAAAAACTAGTAATTTCAAGCTTTATTGACAATTTTATCAACACGATGATCAAAGAGCAACCTTAAGTCATGGTGTACACGGAGATCATGCATTATATTACATCTAGAAAGAACCTGGCCCTGTAAACTATAGTTTGTGTGAAGAATATTGAATTTACGGGTAAAAGTACAAACGAAAAATTTTGAAGCTTATTGGTTGAAGCAATAGATTTGATGAATTAAACACGATTCGATATCTCCACATAAATGATAAACAACAGAGGACCAAGCAAGGATCCCTGAGGGACTCCTCTTGGAAAAAAACCTAACTTGAATCGTAATTGTTGAGAAAGTTAGCCTGGGATCTATTATCGATATAAGATGAAAACCACCTCAGCAGATCACCATGTATTCCCGTTCCAATAAGCTTGCTTATAAATGTATTATAATCTATTCTATCAAAGGCCTTTCTTTAATATATAACATCGACTTCCCGACCATTATCCATTTCTTCAGTAATGTAACAATTTAGCAGTAGGAGGTTTAACCTTCTACCCCATCATATTAAATCACTCTCTGTTGTAGGTAGTCAAAGTGCACCCGTGAGAAAACGTTTCATTGTATTTGATTTTTATTTCATACACAGAAGATTATTATGTATCAAATCACGACTTTTATTTATATATATATATATATATATATATATATAGTTATCAATCCATAGATATTCTTACTATACCTCCTAACATTATCACCAACGAAAATCTAAGACCAGTAAATGTGAGCAATGCGAAATGATTCTCAGAAAATAAGTTTTTTTTTTGCCCCATTTTATTGCCAGTGTCACTCGAACTAAGACTTTTATGGTCCACACACTACCAACCTAACCGACCAAACCATCCATTCAGGGTAAGATGGTGTTTAAACGGCACAATAAGGAATATTCTCAACGCAGCCTAAGAGGTTCCTCATTATTCGTTACCCGAGTCTACAGGTTAAAAACTATTCTTTCGAAAACTTTGGCAATAATGCAAAGTTTGGATATAGGTCTATACTGCCATTGGTCATTCAACTCCTAATAATATAACCATTATTATGAGCAAAATTGAGGATAACCCATAAGAGTTACCCATAAAATAAGCCATAAATATATGAGTAACCCATAAGATTTTGCTGAATAAACTAGATTCATCCAAAGCTATAATATTATCAGGACCGGGTGGTCCTGTGGATGGATTTCTCTCTTTTTACAGCCAGAGCATCAAACCAGGCCCTGTCGTGTGATGTGCGATTTTCCAAGTTTCTCGGACAACGGCGACCTCTTCCCACTTGTTGGCTTCAATTTGAAACGCGGACATGTCGCGCTTGTCACAATCCTTGAAACGCAACATGGGTCGTCCGACTGCTCTCTTGGCGTGCGCGACTTCACTCAGGAGAGCTTGGTGAGGCAAACAAGTGTGCTCCATACGGTGCACATGTCCGAGCCACCCCAGCCGTCTTTGCTTTAGAATGGCGGTGATGCTTTGCAATTACTAACACGTTATAATTAGAAAATGAAACAAAGTTTCTTGAAATAAACATTGACAGAAAATTGCAGTGGGGACCCCAATATAGATAAATTAGCAGATAAACTAAGTTTAAAGCTTATGCTGTTAGGAACCTCAGACAAAACATGGATGTGGTTTAATCAAGGCTAGTATTTTTTAGTTACTATCATAGTGGCATGTCCTACGATATCTTGTTGTGAGGGAAAGCAGTGGATATTCAAACTATTTTTATTTTTCGGAACTTCCACTGTTGTTTGGGAAGCCTGTTCACATTGTTCGGACATTCCATGTCGCAAAGCGCATGTAAGTAGGAAGGGGGTTTAGCAATTTATTATCTTATTGGCAGGTGTTTGAGGCGCAGCGCCCGTCATCTAGTTTTGGCTAGTGTTCCATACACTCAAGCAAAACAAACCGAGGCCGAGGCGGACCTGTACCTTACAGACCGCGGGCTGCTCAGTCTGATAACAGGTCTATGGATCTGCGATGGACCCTCCTACTGTCGAGAGTGACCCCTGTTGTCCATGCTTACGCCCATTTGTGCGGACTTAAAACTGCTCACTGTCACTCCCCTTGTTGTTTTCTACCTGGTGGTCGGGTGGCCACCCATAAAGGCTACACGTGCTTGCCCAGCACACGTGCCACCTCTCGACCTAGCTGGCGTTATCCACAGGAACGACGAGTCAATAGGTGCGGAGCTAGTTCGGTTGAATGAATCTGTGGCTTGCGCCTGACGGAGATGCCATACCGGGTTTGTTTCCAGAGTTTTCCTTCTCCAGAACAGATTCCAGGCTGTGCTGTCTGTTTTCACGAAGTATAGTGATGACCCAAGGTGTTGTCTGGATTTATTTTAATCCCGTATTTACCTAAGTGGCCTTATACAACACTTTGGTAAAAATGAGGTGCTATTCTCTCGGCGGGCTCCATAGGCATAAATAATAGAACAGGATGGTGCGATTCAAGTTTTGGCGTTAGAGGGTCAACACACTTAGATACCATTATCAATTGATTAAAATATATTAAATCGACAATTCTGCGATACGTGGTCGAAGCCCAAGGCAATCATTTCATCAGTTAGCAAAAGTTCATCCGTACTATTATTAATATTTGACGGATAAAATATCGAAATATCTGTAAGTGTTATAAACCAAACGATACCGCTCAGATTAAAGTCCCCAACAATAATTACCACATCGGACGGGCTATTTGAAAAAAGGTGTTCAGTTTATTAAGAAAATTAGATAATTGAAAACTAAATGATAAACTATTATTCTTGCACACAAATAGATCACACACTTCCGTGTAAAAGCTTGCTATATAAGTACGCATAACCAGAGGTCTTCTGCCGTGCAGTTGAAATGGGGTAATAATTTAACTTGCAAGTGCTTACGCTTTCAGGACACCACCGCCCAGCTGCATGATCAGTTAAGTAAAAGTTGCGGTCTCTACGCCGAACTATCGATCATCCAAGAACTCCAAGTAAGATAACCTATCCAATTACTATATCTCAGTTAAGATTTTTATATCATATGAAATCAAACGCGCTGTACGATAAACCTGCTAAGTTTTCATTCGTAGTCCACGTACGTTTAGATTATAAATACTTAGGCCACGATCAATTCCATTAAACGAAATCATTGCAATAAACATAGCGACACAATAGCTTCTCTTCAATCTTCTCCCGTTATTTTCTGATCCATACTCAAGTGGTCATTAATGTACACTCTGCCAGTAGCTCCTTGGAACCCGATGTCCGCGGCCACCAACTTTTCAGCGTGTGCTGCCGCGGTGAAATCTTCCTTAATATCTCTGTTAAAAAACGACTATTATCAGTTTCTCTTTAGTGTTTTTCACAACACTAGATATATAATTAATCTGGGACAGCGTAACCAACCTTGCTGCTGACCTTCTCAACGATTGAAATAAGGTTTTCATCCTTCTTGATAGGTACTCCCTTTCACTCAATATTGTTCAGTCGCGATCTCTATTCCTGGGCAGATGGTGCGAGCTTTGTATTGTTTAATTCCTTTTGCAGATTATGGATATTATCCCGAAATATCTCCAGGTTGGTCACCCTGGTTTCCACATTAGTAAGCCTTCCACCGATCTCCACGACTTTTTCACTCACGTAGATGTGTGCATGTGTCTTTGAGGGCGGACAGCTCTCTTTTGATGGTCTGCATCTTCCTTTAGTCCTGTTATACCATATGGCGCTTAAGGTCCTGGAGCGCCTTCAATATGGTGTCCAGAGGGGCAGTCTCGACGGGGGTGAGTGCAGCAGGTGATGGAGCACAGCACTTCCAATGCCCTTTTATCGGGTCCTTACCTCCTCCAAGTGGTTTCGGCAATGTTCGCACCGCTCGAGTCCAGCTGGTTTTGCACATCGAACATTGTACCCTATCATTAAAATTACATTGCTCGAATTGCATTGTTGCTAAGTAATGAGCTGATAGGAGGAAAACAGTAAAAAATAATATGTGTCGTAACGCGAGCCAAAAGTTGACAGTAAATTACGATGTTGGTGCGGTAGGGACACGCGCATATGGAATGAGTGTTCATACAAGACTGATATATCAATTATGTTGCTATTTCTTTTTCTATATTAAATCGCCATTGTACCTAATCTGCGTTGCGTCATTGTGCCAGTGGAATCCGGGAGCGTTCACTATTAGTATGCAGTCGCCATGTCGAACTTCTTTATGAGGACCTACGGAATGCCGCTTAAACCACTTGTTTCGACCGTTACCTATTTTAAAAGATTCACATGCTTTGAATCAAAACTCCTGCAACGCCTGAGTTACATAATATAAATTATAGATAGAAAACCCTAAAAATGCTTTTTTACAGTTGTAAAGTTAAAGTTTTCTTTGCCATTCATTTAATTTGGTTTGATTAGTAGGGTAATTTGCTCCTCGTTTAATACACAAAACTGTGATAAACAAATATATATATATATACATATATAAGTAGATAGCCAGTAATAATACGCTCAGATGTCAATAATTAAAAACCAATCTCTGTTTTAACCTCGATATCTAAAATTATCGAGAAACTGACTAACAAGAGGCTGGTCAGCTACCTCAATAAATATAATATTATCTCAAATTCCCAATACGGCTTCAGAAAGGGACTCTCAACGCAAGACGCTATCACAATACTAGTAAATACCATAGCAAGAGAGGTAGACAGGAGCCAGAAGTGTCTGACAGTCTTTTTAGACCTTAAGAAGGCCTTTGACACCGTGTCTGTCCCCATTCTCATTAAGAAGCTGGAGAATATTGGCATTCGTGGTACTGCTCTGTCCCTATTTGAAAGCTACCTACACGACCGAACACAAAAGGTAAAAATTGAAAAACTTATTAGTAAGGAAGAATCTGTCACCTCTGGTGTCCCGCAGGGGAGTGTCCTCGGCCCGACGCTCTTCCTAATATACATAAACGATCTATGTAACCTTGGGGGCGTCGGGGGGAGGATCTTCTCCTATGCAGATGATACTGCAATAGTTTTCTCGTAGGAATCATGGGATACGGTACATAAAGTTGCTGAACTAGGACTGGTTAGGGTTGCCAACTGGTTCAATGAAAATCTTTTGCAAGCAAAAACCAAATTTATGGATGTGGAAAGAGCCCAGAGGTCTATCGTAAAGGTGTACAGTCTACCTCGCAGGTTTACTACACAATCCCTATATGAGACTAGTCACCTCCTGTCAGTTAGAAAACTATACATTCTTAATTTAATCCTGTCTTGCCACAATATATGACAAAGTAAACAGAATTTTATGAATATACCACCTTCAGCTACATACTTGTAAAGAGACTGTAACTTAATGGCTAAATACACTTAACTATGAGGAAGTTGAAAACCTTCTTCAAAGACCTTCTTAAACGATGATTAACTAATATAAGTACTCACCAAACCCCTTTACATACTGCATTCTCACAGACACTACCTACGAATATAATAATAGACCCCAAGGTTTGTACAACCGCAGGGCTTTGGTAGGTTTGACTGTTACCATATGTGGATGTTTACACATCCCAAGGTTCATTATAATGCAACCGTAGGGCATAGGAACAGTTACTATCACGCATAGGTACACAAAACACACACACACACATATACACCCTCACTCAAGCACACACACAATACACACATACACACAACACACACACACACACACACACACACACACACACACACACACACCCACACAAACACACACACACATACACAAAACACATATACCCTTATCTGTTAATATTTAAGAAAAGTAACAATAACTTTAACTGTACGCTAGAATCTTAAGAGAAGTTGCGAGTATTATCATTACTTACTGGGAAGTCTTGTTACATGCTATGTTAACAGTTTCTATGAAATAAAACAACTTTTATTTTATTTTTATTTATAATACCTTTTTTGAGCTAAACTAATAAACATTTTAAAAATAAGATGCATTGAATTAAAAGCCCTACGCGTTTATTATGCGGCTGATTGCGTAACGCAAATTATAAAATAACAATGATGAAGATGGAAGGAAAAAAGTAATTGAATAAATACCCTTTCAAGCTGAACTCGTAATTAATGGTTTTAGATTTATAAACCTTTGCATGAAAAGGGAATTACTTTTCGTCGTTAAAATTTAGAGAAGCTTTACTCGGCTGACGTTTGATTTCAATACAAATCGCGTCTCATTTTGACTCTGTCGGTGTATCTGAAGTACTACTCAGTAAGTACTCTGAAGATAAACAAGATGTAACGGAAGGGTGTATACTTTGTTCACTCTATTAATGGTCTTTTGACATTTCCTTATTGCCAACATAATAAGCAATATTTTTCATTGCAAACGTTGATGGTTTTGAGTTGTCGAAAAAACATTAATAGAGTGAACAAAGTATAGTCATTATATTTATAAGATATTATTTTTTGGTAACATTTATAAAATATTTAAGAGTTAAGATTCTCACGGAAGGAAAACGCGATTAGTTTTTTTTTCGATAGAATTTAATTACGAAAAGTCCTCTTAATTGATTAATTTTTTCCTGTAATTCTGAAATCCTAACTAATTTAATTGCGGAATTGCATTCGAAATTTGAATATCATGTATTTGTAAACTCTCTTTGAAAATATTTTTGACAAAATAGCGTAGTTTATTTTTAAACATGTTTTATGTGGTTTTGCGCTACGTTATTTTAGTTTAAGAGAAACGTGTGGGCGCGAGCCTCCATAAAATAAGCGGTAACCTTTTTCAACCCTTAAACCTTGTCCGATTTTTAAAATTTTTTCACATGTTTGAGATACTATGAAAAACTATACTCGTGCGTTTTGTTTTTTTTTAAATATTTTTTATTTAATAAATATAAGGACATTCACTTTTTTGACCAAAAAAAACCCTCCAGCATTTTATTTATTTTTAACCAATCAAGCCAGATTTTCAAAAAAATTAAAAACTACAAGCATCGTTTATGATGTGTGGAAACGAATGAGACCAAATTTGTCTTATTCCATAAAGGTTTAGGGGTAGAAAAACGTTACCGCTCAAAAGCCTTATTCGGCCGAAAATTTAGGCAATTGCGCTCTTATAGCTCTGAGATAGCTTGTATTTTGGTAAATACCTACTCGCGCCGAGTTCTGTCGCCATTCGCTCGTCTTAAGTCGAGCGCATTGTTTGCGCTCTCTTTTCTTTCTTGTGTGGAAGTGATTAACGCTGTCACTTTCGTTTACATTCGCATTCGTTTTATATATTTTTTTCGTATCACCTTAAATAGTTGTTAGGGAGATCACAATGAACAACTTTAACTATGAAACTGACTTGATCAGAGCTTTAAAAGAGATGTTGTCGGACTCTCAAAGTAATGGGATCACTATATTTCGCTCGGGAAATGAAAACATCAGTATGAATAAACATTTCAGTTCTAACTTTTGGTATTACCAAGTAAAAAATACCCCGGTAATCCTATGTACATATATAATGTTACTTTAAATTAGCGATTAACAAGTACCTTAAAGGAAAAAAAAAGTTGAAAGAAAAAAATACATCTTTATTAAATAATTTATTTATTTTATTTATAATATTAGGTACACAAAACAGCACTAGAGATAATACATCAAATTACAGCAACAAAACAAGTACAAAAGGGGCTGTCTTCAGCGCCAAAAGTATGTGCACACAGCATGGTGTAAGGTAAATCTAGAACTAACTAAACAAAAACTACATACAATGGAAAGATTACCTACTTAACTATTGGAAAAACTTAAGATATTTTTCTACACTTAAGAGATGAAATAGAACTAAAAAACTAAATAAAAAACAATTTAAAAACATAAATAAATGATGATCGATATCTGTTACAATCAATGAATTATCATATCTGCTTAAGGATTTTGCGCATTTTATATTTAAAGCAAGGCAAAGAGACGTGGTGGATGTCAGGAACATCATCTTCGGTGGCCACAACTTCATTGTAGCGACGACACATTCGAAGCATGGGGTTATTGGCGCTGATGTTCGACCTGCATGTTGGGATGAAGAAAGGACGCGGTATTCTGACTGACCTGCTTGGTACTTGAAATTTGATTTCTGAGAGAGTAGAAGTTACTATTGCTCCATTTATTATTTTATGAAGATGGATCAGATCATGGAGTCTACGACGCGACTCTAAGGATTCCAGTGAGAAACGTTCGCATCTGTTATCGTAAGACTTGACCGCGCGACGAAGACCGAGACGTGCGCAGAGCATGCGTAGGAAGCGCTTCTGGACTGACTCAATATGATCGATGTGCATTTTGTAAAATGGTGACCAAACGACAGACGCATATTCCAATCTGGAGCGGACAAGGGCATTATACAACAGAATGAGACTCTCTAATTTCTTAAAGGACTTAGTTACTCTTGAAATGAATCCAAGAAGTTGGTTACATTTTTTTACTAGGGTTGAGCAGTGTTGATTAAGACTTAGTTTGTCGTCGAAAATAACGCCTAAGTCACGGGCTTCGTATTTTCTTTGCAGCGTTGCATCCCCTATGGTATAATCGGACAGGACAGGATTGTGGTTACGGGTCATCGTAATTACGAAGCACTTGTCAGCAGCCAAAAACATGCGGTTGTCTGCGCACCAGTGGGACAGTGTGTTCAAGTCTTCCTGAAGGATTGTGCAGTCGCGTTGTGTACGGACACGTGTAAAGACTTTGAGGTCGTCAGCGTATAACAAGCAAGGACTATTGAATTTTATCACCAGGTCATTGATAAAAATTATGAAGAATAAAGGCCCTAGTAGAGATCCTTGCGGAATACCAGAGGGGATTCCAGCTGGAGACGATAAGTGCCCTTTCAGCGCTATTATTTGGCTACGATTTTTGATATATGATTCCACCCAGTGCAGTAAGTTTCCGTGCATCCCATATAATGATAGTTTGCAACAAAGAATACGATGGTTTACTTTATCAAAAGCTTTACGAAAATCTGTGTAGATTGTGTCCACTTGGCAGCGGCCGTTGAACGCCGTACACAGGTAGTTTGTGTACTCGAGCAGATTGGAGACAGTTGATTTTCCCTTGACAAAGCCGTGCTGCTCAGGTACAATACGTGGCTTGACATGGCTATAGAGCACATCGAAGACGAACGACTCAAGCACCTTAGCGAAGCATGATAATATGCTGATGGGGCGATAGTTGCCACAATTGCTATTATCACCCGATTTATGGATAGGCACAACATACGCCAATTTCCAATTATTTGGAAAAGTGCTCGTGCTGAACGACTTGTTGAAGATGATCGTAAGAGGTATAGATAGAGCACCGGCACATGATTTAATGAAGTATGGGGGAATCCCGTCAGGACCAGCTCCCTTATTGACATTTACAGTCAGCAACTTTCTACGAACTGCATCTTGAGGTATAGTCATATTGGCTAGGCTATTGTTACATTCACCGATGTTAGTTAGGTCTTCACAGTCACCATCGTGATCGATGTCGTCCTTCTCAAAAACTGACGCAAAATATTCGGAGAACAAATTACACACCTCTAGCCCACCGCGTGCGGATTTGTTGCCGAAGTACATAGTTTCAGGGAGAGAGTTGTTTGCTTTTTTAGACTTGACGAAGGTAAAAAATAATTTTGTCGTGTCACACAAGGAGTTTTCGACACTACTCAGAAACAATTTGTAGCAGTCCTCACTAAGTTTTTTTGGATCTGGTTCGTAGCATTTGGAACTCATCATAATCCCGGGGATTCTGATATTTTTTGTACCGTCTGTGAACTTTATTTTTCTCGTCGATACAAGCTTTTAGAGATTATGAAAACCAGAGGGGGTGCCTATTGTCACCAACTCTTTTAAGGGGGGTATTTTGTTTGATGATGTCATTCAAAGTGGTATAGAATATCGCTAGGTCTACGTTTACATCAGAGTTACTTAATACCATGGGCCAGTCAATGCAATCAAGGGCTTGGACGTTCAGCAGTTACATAAATGCAAATAAAAGATCGATCGGAAGCAGGATCAATTCAAGTAAATTAAAAGCCTCGATCGGAACCAGTTCCATACAAGTAATCTTGGGATTCGGTTTATCTTCGGGTTGCGCAAATTCGACGATATTTCTCAATATCGCAAAGAGTTGGGGTGGCTTCCAATTCATCGTCGCCGAGACAGTCATATTCTCTCTTATCTTTTCAATATATTGAAAAACCCGCGCTACCCCAGCTACCTTCGAGACCGCTTTGAGTATCTCTTTTCAGGAGATCGGCACCGGAGATCTCACACGGTCTCATTCTTAGCCATTCCAAGGCATAGCACCTCGGCATATGAGCACTCATTCAGGCTGTAGGCGTTTCGACTGTGGAACGCACTACCTTGCACTATACTGCCGTCATACCGAAGAAGGCGGCATCTACAGATGACGATGTTTCGAGATAAATTAGCAGAACGTTAGTTTTCGATCTTTCGTAGCTTTGAGATGCAAATACTTATATTTTAGTACCGGTGGGAAGGGACTAACTCTTTTGTTCTACAAATAAAAAAAATATATATTTTTTGTAGAAATCAAAGAAGTAATCTTGAAAAAACCTAGTTGCCGCTATTAGAATTTTCATTTTAATAAACTTACACTATATCAATCCTACCGAAAAGGCGGCATCTGCGTAGAAAATATCCCTAATTTAATTAGTTTTATACCATAATTAAACCAATAGCATTAATTTCAATAAATCAATATTTTGAATAGAATCGCAGGTTTATTGAGATCAAAAATAAAGCATTATTTTTCCTTAATCAATCGCGGCGTCGTCACTGTCGTGGTTTTTTTGTAGAGTTGGGTGACGGTTCAGGCAAATTCTTCCAGAACTCCTTTCGGTTTTTTGGAAGGATTTTCCCTAGACTGCGGAGGATGTTTTCCTTTTTTTCTTTTGGAATGCCAACTGGACCATTTTGCACATCCGGTAATGGTGTTCCATTATTTTTCATACAGGCGGCTTTCAGAAAGTTTAATTTGTATACCTCATCGTCCTCATACGTTAGCTTAAATTTAAGCGTAAATTCACCCCGAGTAGCCTTAACGCACACAATTTTTTGAGATGTGGGCGATTCGGGTTCTTTAGCTTCAGGGAAGAAGAATTGTCCAGCCACTTTCGAAAATTTTCAGGCAGCATCTTCTTTGTGGCAGTGTTTTTGCTAGCTTTCCGCACAGCTTTGTCAAAGTCGTCAAAGTCGAAGACTTTCTTCATTTGCTTCATAGACAACTCTATCCTGTGGTGAAAGCTGTCAGCACTCATGAATGTATGGCCTGGTTCAAAGTAATCTACTGTTAGAGTTTTGAAAACTCACTTGAATTTACCATTTACACGAAAAAACCATTTTTGTTCTGGCTGGAACAATTATCCAACCAAAGTACCAATTCTTCGGAGTCTCTTTGCGTCAAAAAAAAATCGTAAAAAGTGCTAACTATTTCTTCTTTACATCGTCCAGCTATAGCTTCATGCCAAATAGCTGCAAAGGGTGGAGTAGTTGACTTTTCTCCGATAGGCATAAAACATTCATTGTACACTGTAAGCCTTTTAGCAAATATCACTTCTTTGAACTGCTCAGCGCGAGGTAGCATGATCACTTTCTGAAGATCGGCAGAAAAGTGAACTGCTTTAGAGCCTTTTTTTTATGTCGCTAACCTGTTTTTAATATAGGGCTCGGCTTTTGGTGTATTTTTCATGGTGTTCTCTCCAAGAATTGCATTCGTCGCAATTTTCCTGCAAGTCTTTCTGATTATGGTGATGCAGTTTATATGCTTCGCAATATGCGCACTCCTCATGTTCCAGCTTGGTAAATGATATGTTCATTTTTTTTTAAATTTTGTCGGTACGTTTCGTATGTCATCTTCACTTGTGGATATTTCTTTTCAAAGTCTTCGTGCATCCATACTTTTGTCATATCTGATGGCAAATATTTAACATTGGGAGCATGCTCGCGACGGTAGTGTGACACACAAGGATGAAATGAATTCACGTGTTCCTCGAATTCTGCATCAGAAATATCTTTTGGGTTTTTACCTTTTCCTCTGCCATCTTTGGGTGGTTGAAGATCACCATTCTCGGTTTTCGATAACACAGAGTGGAGAACTTTGTCATTACTTTTTTGTATCCGAGCGTCGTCAGGAAAAATACTTCGCAAATTTCCTGAGTTGTTCCATCAGAGGCTTTAAAGAAATATTTAAATGTATTTTGTCTTTGAAAGTTTTCTTTGTTGGCCGTACGTCGTGCAACTTGTAAACGTTCACAATTGTTTAAAATAAAAGTTCTTCTATTATCGATTCCAGTTTCCAGAATTTGTTCCTCTCCAATCTGTGTTTTGCATTTCTTTTTGCAGGCGTCGGTACAGGATTCCAATATCTTATGTGACTGTGCCATTTTTTCCAGCTTGGCTTCTTCTTATCTTTTGCATTTTCTGTTGTTAGTCTTCTTTTTCTATTTGTGCCTCGATTTGTAACTTCAGTGGGTGTATTATTCTGTAGTTCATGGGGAACATCCTCTGTTTGTAATTCATGGAGCTGCCCCGTTGTATGTGATTCATGAATAACCTCTGTTACTTGTATTTCCTGTATAACTTCCTCTGCCTGTAATTCCTGCACATCCCCCGTTGTTCGGAATTCTGGTGTTTGTAATTCATAGAAATTATTCGTTGTTTGTAAATTTTGGATGATATCAGCTCCTTGTACTTCTTCCATATCCAACTGTTCTGAGAGGAGAACATTGATAATGGCGTCAAATGTACTGCCCAAACTGTATGTGCAGCAGTTTGGGCAGTACATTCGACGCCAGCGTCGAGTTATCTTGCAATATGTTAATATCTTCAACTGGATTTTCTGTCGGGCATATAAAATGTGTAAATTGTTAGTAGAGATGACTCTTAGGCTGGATCCCTTACCACAAGTCTCTATCATGTTCGATGTATGTGCTGGTGGCGCATCTGCTGGTGGCGCATCTGCTGGTGGTGCAGCTGCAGGTGGTGTGTTTTGGACGTCTGATTCTTTTTCGATTTCAGCGTTGTCAGGAGGCAGTTCATGATATGGAACGGCCGCGCTGTCGTCGTAAAGGTGTAAATCTACTGGATTTACTGTCGGGCAGATGAAAGGTGTGAATTGTTAGTAGAGTGATTCTTGGGCTGGTTTGTCGAAATAGAGCAATGTTAAGCAATAGGTGCAGCAAAGAGTAAAGAGAGGCAAGAGATCCGTTGCCTTATAGGGTGGAGCGAATTTCCAATTTTTCCCAAAATGGATAATGCTCAGGTCACAAAAGATGCTTATTAAAATCAATAACAAGTATATTTTTTTTTTCCTAATACGCATCTTTTGTGACCAGAGCATTATCCATTTTGTGAAAAAGTGGAAATTCACTCCACTCTATAGGCAGCGGATCTCTTGCCTCTCTTTACTCTTTGCCGCGAGAAAGAAGGACAAAACAAAAAACAAATAAACACACTTCAGATTTTATAATACCTATTAGTGGGGAAGTGGGGATGAGGATTGGTAGTAAATAAAGTAAACCAACCAAAGTCAAGTAAGTACGAGTGATACTTTCGATTTAGGGAGTTTTCATCAAATAAGAGTTTGTTATATGGAATTAAAAATATGATTAGATTAGGTTGGCACTTAGTAGGTTATTAATCAATGTGTAAAATCTTACCTTCTTCAACGTTTTTTTGTGTCATTAATACGTTTTTATTCGTTTTCGGTGGGTGAGGAATTCTTTCACAACTTTTAGCACAGCTTCAGAAGTATTTGGCAAATTTTGCCTTAGTTTGTTCAAAAATCTGTATCTTTTAGCCGCCATTTCACCGCAGCACACAACTTCGCCTGCAGTGCACTGCAATCAATGAATGATTACAATTCAGCGTACGGGCTGCGCTTCGGCCAGCTAAAGAAAGTGCAACAAGTCACGGCAAGAAATCGACACGTGTTCATCACTTGTCGCTCGGGAACTGACTGACATGAGAAATGCCGGATCTGAAATAACAGCGGAGGCGTTAAAAGGTAAAAAGGCGGCATGTACAAAAACAGAGAAGAAAGGCGGCATCTACAGTAGATGCCGCTTTTTTGCCCTGTATTTTACAGATGCCGCCTTTTTACTTTTTATCGAGTACAGGTTATTTGCAGAAACCGCCATTTTCCCATCTCGAAACCATAGTTCCAGTGTAGTTACCGCCTTTTTTATATACAGAAAGATGGGATTTTTTTTACTGATTCTAACGGTACCAAAAACACATTTTTTATTTTTTTGTAGATGCCGCCTTCTTCGGTATGACGGCAGTATAAGAGACAGTCCCACTCTTGTCTCTTTCAAAAACCGGGTAACAGAGCACTTCCTCTCTCTTTCGTGAGAGTTATATATATTGCAGGTATATGTATGTATTGTATTTAGTAGTCTGGTATATAAGTATTTTATTTTCCGAATTTTATATTATATGTATTTTAGTATAGATTAGATATTAGATATTGTACACCGCCTACCCTTTCATGATACATTTCCCTTTCATGCCTTGGTTTGCTGGAAGAAATCTCTTTTTAGAGATAAGCTCGCCTTTGTACATATGATTTCTCCTAATGTAACCTTTTAAATTGAATATGTGTGTGCAGTAAATAAAGAATTATGAATTAAAAGTAAATTAACAGCCTCGTACGGATCCAGTTTGGAAAACTCCAGTTCTATGTTTATAGAACTTCCCTAGAATTTCCCCTTCGGCCGAGGGGAAATTTAAAGGAGGCCAACAAAATTGGCGTTACGTGCAGAGTTCGTAGCCGACCACAACCAGACGACATATCACCGGCGTGTAAATGTCAAATCGCATTAATTTTCTTAGCCTCATAGGAAGTGATATCTCGATAAGTTAGCGAGTGCAGCTTGGCTGAAGCGTGCCTGGGATGAGGCTACCTGCGCAGGGCACGGGAACGGATCTTGCTCGCCTGCCTGCAGTCTCCCAGCCAGAGTCTTGCGCCTGGCTGCATGCGTTGCCATCATCGCAATTTGGCACCTTTTTGTACGACAACTCCCTGCGTGCGTGGCTGTGGCGCTTCTCGCTAGCTGTGTACGGAATGCAGGGATTCTCACTTGCAATCGATTGACGACATCGTCCGGATGGCACTTGTTTGCTAATAATACTCCGGCGGATCTTCAAATTCCTGGTTATTCAGGTATGATAAAGCAGTTGATCCAAATGAAGATGCACATGATGAGACAAGCAAAGTGGACCAGTTTGCTTTTGCTGTTTTAGTTTAAGATTGCAAAGATGGTAAGATATCGTTTTATTATTATCTCCAACGGGACTTCGGGACTTCGGGACGCAGCGACGGCAAACGGTCGGACGCTCTCGTTAACACCGAAGGCGAGAGGGAGAGGAGAGGAGAGCTGCGTGTGCACATTCGTACCATCCCACATCAGCTCAACTGCGGTAACACCGGTTGCTGCTGCTGAGACAGCAGCGCGGCAAAAGTGCATTAAATACTTGGGAATGATAATGAGGAGATAGATGTTTGTTCCTTTGGCCGTTGAGACCACAGCAGTTTGGGGTACGCAGGGTAGGACCTACATCAAGGATATTGAGCGTTTTGCCCACCGTTCCGGGTCGCTCCTGTTAAACAGGATCTCTGTTCCGGAGGAGCATTGTAATGGGCATGTTTGTTGCGGGCGATTCTTTGGGCAGTTTATATTTATAGATGTTAAGTTTTGTATTTCTTTCGTTTAGTTATGTTGTGAGGAAGCGTTTGGCGGATTTATGACATTATATTTTATGGTATTTCATATTCAATTTGTAGGTTTTGTGTATTCGGTGATCAAGTTATTTTTTTTTTGTTATGGTTTGATCTCTGTTTAAACATTCCGCTTTTTGGTTTTTGAAGTTGGCTAAAAAGAACACCTTAACCAACTCTGTTCTTTATAAAATAAGACCTTAAACTGTGATGAATGAAGTGAAATGTTATTTGTACAGTGTATTTTAAGCTCGTAGTTCCCTATCGAAGTGAAAGCTCACTTTGTTAGATTCATCGGTTATGTTCGGAAGGGGAAATGAAATATTGCTCGCAAGTTTCAGGCAGGCAGGAGTAATGGAATAGTGGTACACGAGAGAGCGTGGTCCAGGTTTATCTGTTTGCTGCAAATAACGAAGATCGAAGATACGCGATTTGATTAGGTTAAGAACATGTAGGGAAAAAAAGAAATACACAGACCAATTTAGGATTTTGGGGCAATATGTATATACTTTAAAATATCTTCATTTTCTTAAGGAATACAGCACAGAAGCATAAATCGGCCAAACCACGGTGTGATTTGTGGGAATAGGTCACCTTAGAGAATAGTTATACACAATTGTGGGGTGTTTTATGGGGTTGTCCTACATTCTACGATAACATCGTTATTGCATACCAACTCGTGAATACCTGACTGATATAGCTCACAAATTTACCCGTTCTAACGGTGAAGGGAATCATTATGAGAACCCTTCATAGTACTGCAGCGATAGGCTAGTCCCCGCAAAATGGAGAATTAAATAACTGGCTCAACGAAGCGTGCCTCTGTTATAGCAAAAGACGTGACGCTATAAATATGTATACAAACAGCGAAGGTCATCGACCAGTTCGATACGAGAAAGGTAAGAAAACCGCACTGAAAGGCGAAGGATTATTACCCCCAGACTCCCAGGCTTTCCCGAGGGGCTAATCTCTAAAAGGTTTCAATATTACGCGTAATAATGGTATGTACAGCAGACAGAGTAAGAATTACGTTGTAAAAGCACTTGAGGAGCGTGTAAATCTCGCTTCTATGTAAATGAGCGTGTTTAATTTAGCTGGAGGAGCAATTATGATAATCTGCGGAACAGGGCGACGAGGGGGGAATGGGGTGGATAGCTGGGGGAGGGGGAGGGGAAAAAACTACTAATGACGGCGGCGATGTGATGCAAAATATGAAGCGTAGTCTATCCGGGTGCTGGGAGGCAAATGGAGGACTAGCGGAGGGTAGTTGGTGTGACTTTTTCTAATGAGCCTACTTTTGTACGACCTTATCAATCTTATACTCGAAGTATTCTTTTGGGTATCCAGGTAAGTCTTATTCTTTTACGTCTAACTTTATTGGTCGTTACTGTCACTCTGCTATTCCTTAGAGAGATGTTTATTCATGCGTTTTATGTTTATGAATGAAATGAATAAGCCTGCAGTTAAGAGTTAAAGAACGAGAGTATAAAGAAAGAAAGGATGAAGCAAGCATACACTAAGTTACAGAAAGTTTAAATCCCTGTTAAACGCTAACCACAAAAAAGTAAACTCTTGTTCAATACTTGTTTAAAGACGAAAATGTAGAGAATTAGACTTTTGCTTTGAGGTTAAATTATTTGTAACATTTTTATTAGTAAGACGGTAATGGGCGTAACGGCAAGGCGTGTCAACTGTCGTGAACATTATGTCCTCGGAAATAAGAGCCATGTTTTATCAAAAAAACTAAATTATATGGAACTGACACGCCATTATCGTTTTGAGGGACTTAAGAATTTAAAGAACGTTTCTGTAACTAGCTGTGATAACTAATATGGTCTAAAGCTGCGCAGTGGCGGGAAATCGGCACTAAGTAATGTTCATGGAGAAGAAAAAAAATATCTCAATGATAATCGCGTTATAAACATACAAAAACTTGATTATGTACAAAACAGTTGTTTAATTGTCTTCTTATATATTGTCCAGTTTGATTTTAACCATTATTTCATTTATGAACATTCAACAAAATATTTTTAACTTATCATTATGATGTCGTCTTAGGTAAACAGACCATTATTTTACGGTTTTTTTACGTTTTTTCAAGATCTACTGGATGGATTTTAAAATTTCAAGAAATGGGACTAATCTGGAAGCCTGCTCTATCATATAAAAAATAATGTGTTTAAAGGATTACCACAAACGATCCTATTTTACTACCAATAAATTCGAATTGACTGCCAGAATGGGTAAATTATAACCAAATGATGTTTGGATAAATGATCACCAAACTTCTTTTTATGTTAAGTGTACTTAAGTTTATGTTTTAAGTATGTTTTGTTCTTCTTACATGTTCGCAGTATTTTGCCCTGATATTTTCTGCAACTTTGGATCATTTACTGGTTTTGGTAAGAAAAAATCATTAATGTAAATTGTTCTCAAAAACAATTATTTAAATCAGTTCATATTTACTACCAAATTCGAGGTAACGAAGTCAAAAAAAAACTAATAGAAATGAGAACCCCCTCCTTTTGTGTAGTAGGTCAAAAATTACAGTCGATTTGGATAGGATTTCACAATAATGTAAACAAAAATGTCAGTTGACATCATTGAGTGAGAGTTGAGTTTACACTGATGTCAAAGGCATTGATCAAAGAGATATAGTTCGCTGTCGATTTTCGATCGATTTTTTTCTTAAGTAGTACAAAACCAATGAGTGGGGCGCGTAATTTCAGCTTAGACGAGCTCTAGCATCATACTAAAAAACTTAATTAAATTGTTTTAGAAAATTTAGTAGAATAGACAATAACCGTAGACAGAGAAATATCCCAACCTGACGCGCGTTATTCGCTTGTGACAGATTCATCATCACTTGATATGTCATCATCGGTCACATTTATAATAAAAGGCTGAGTTACAGCGTCGCTAGCGATATCCATAAAGCCGTCTAATTTTTTCCAACGTTCCTCTTCGTTTTGAACATGACCGTCGCATTTAGACCATTGTTCTGCTTCGACTCTCGCCAATCCTTCTTTTAGCAAATTTTTTATTTCTGCCATATTAAAAGATTTATTATTTCTTCCTACGTAAGATTTGACCTGTGCCCAAATCAGTTCTATTGGATTCAATTGACAGTGATATGGAGGAAGGCGCAACATAGTTACTCCTTTAGATGCGGCGAGATCATCGACATATTTTGTTCTATACTTTTCCTTGACGAATTTTGTGAGTAACTAACTATTTTATCAATCAAACCGATTGATCGATCGAATCGGATCGATTCAAAAGAATGAACCACACTGGCTTTCCAAAAACAATAAGACTTTGATGCGCTTTGATGAGTAAAATAATAATACGACTTTTTACAAAGTATTGAAATATTCGTCGTCCGATAATTTTGCAATAAAATAACTATCATAAGGGAGTTACTTGGTGTCGAAATGATGTAAGAACAATAAATGATTCCTTGGTATGTGAATGTGTTCAGGATTGATATTCAAATGTAAGTAGTTACGGCGTAATCGTGTATAAATTGGCTTGTTTACATTATTGTGAAATGCTATCGAAGTGGACTTGATTTGCCCACAGAATGCTCCTTGGGATTAAGGAACTCCTTTCCATACATACTTTGGAAACACACAGAGTAAAATAAACCAAACGTCACATTTCAACTTCAAAATATCTTCAAATGACTCTTTGTTTTTACTTGTCATACACTTATACTGGATCTGGTAAACGTTTACTGCAGGATCTACTTGTTCAGTGAAATACTGTATCATCTGCAGGCTATTCAGCTTGTCTGTAAGCCATATTTTATATTTTCATTCTTTACTCTCGTATTTGTATTTGCATGAAAAGTCAATCAGCACTTTAAAGGTAGATAGTTAGATAGTTAGATAAATTCATTTATTATAAATGAAAATAAATATAAAAACGGTCAAGTGCGAACTGAACTCGCGCACCAAGAGCTCCGTACCACCGTAATTAGCAGAGATGGTGTGGAGTGAATAGTTTGGAGGGTAAGTACTTGTATAAGACACATTGAATTTGGAGGAGGGGTGGAGGGGGAGGGGGAGGGGAGTTCCCCCCACCTACTCCCCCTTTTAGGAAACCATTAGTTTTTATGTTATGGAGGTCCAAAGATTGAAGAAAATGCCTACATTTTTTGAATTTCGGGGGAGTTGGAGGAGGAGAGGGGTTGGAGGGGGGGGTTGCCAAGAGTGGGGGGTCGCCTCGCTCCGCTCCGCTTCGCTCCGGCTCCCGGGTCTGCTGTAACGTGTGAACCTAACAAACCTATCTTTAGTTTTTAAACAGCAAATGACCTAAATCAACCAATTTGGTTTTGATGTCACATGCTCGGGGATGCTTCTGCTCCGGCTAGAGGGGTGCCAGGAGTAGAGGGTCGCCTCGCTCCGCTCCGCTTCGCTCCGGCTACCGAGTCTGCTATAACGCGTGAACCTAACAAACCTATCTTTAGTTTTTAAACACTGCAATTTGCTTCCGTGACTCCGGTGCAACATGGTATCAAAACTCCACAAAGTAGTTAGTAAGTAAACAAAACTAAAGTCGTCGAGAGAATCAAGGATAAAACGCAACAGCAACGTAGGCGCAACAGAATATTCACGAAAAACGGAAGGAAACGGAATGAAATGAGCAAGTCATTATGTTATAAAATACAAAATGGCCGACGCAAATTTCTACCATTACAACAAAATCTTGTAATTTGTACTAAAATCATGTACCAATATCCAACGTTGGACTCCAACGACAAATGCAAACACAAAAGCTCCAACGGTTGGAGCTTTTGTGTTTGACATTTGTCGTTCCGAGATTGGCCAAGTTGTAAAAATCGCGTAAACATATTTTATAATTAAAGTGCTAAAATGATGTTTCCTAAATCAGAAAATGGTATCAGAGGATAGCTAAGGACCCCCCTAACCACCTAAGAACTCCAATTTTAAAAATTTCAATGTGAAAAATAAATAAATAAATTTAAACAAAATAAATATTCAAGGGGGGCTCCCATGCAACCAACGTGTTTTTTTGCCGTTTTAATAGACAATGGTACGTAACCCTTCGTGCGCGAATCTGACTCGCAATTGGCCGGTTTTGTATGTTTGCTACGCGATTATTCCGTCAATGATGAATCGGTTTTAATGATTCTTGTTCTGATTTGTAGGTCATAATTCAGAGGTCATTCCATTTTTCTGAACTGATTTAGCGCTTTTTGAAAAACTCAACAAAAACAAAAAATATATACTCAGATGACGTTTTGGTTTGTCGTTCCGTGCAGCAAATATTTTGGTGAGGACTTTTCATTTACATAAACTTACAAGGAGGAAGAATTAGATATTGAACTTGAAGTCGATTTCTTTACGTTTTTAACTTGGTGAATTATGTTGCTTTCAGTGTAGACTACCCAACTTACTATGTCAAGATCTCCGAGCATCTTACCACTGATTGTCGTGACCGTTTTTTTTGCGACCGTTTTTATCCTTGGCTCTCTGATTGTTTGTGTAGTGAAGAGAGCAAGACCCGCAGGGTAAGTATTATGCGTCAAAGTCAACTCAAGTCATAGCTTCCGTCACTGACCTATTGACGTGTCGAGGACGAGAGCGAGCGAGAGTGGAATGCGTATCTCCGCATTCCACACAGGTGCCAAGTTAACTTTGTGTTCAGACGACCTGTTTAACCATAGCGGGTTGTGATCCTACCTACTAAACTGGCGTTCCTGGGTTTTGGATCCCGGTAAGGGCAAATATTGTGTGATGAGCATGAATATTCGTTTCTTAGTCTTGGACGTTTTCTAGTATTTACATAATTATTATTATCTTTTGAATATATCTTACCCATAACACAAGCCTTATTGAACTCACTATGGGTCTAGTAGTGATGCATGGTTCGAAATGTAAAAAATAAATAAAAACATTAATTTGTTTTTTTGCCTATTTTGCTGGAAATGGGCTTGCCACTTGTCACGCAAAATGGAGTATCGAATAACTGGCTACAACATGGGCACAACAGTACCTGTGCCAGCCGGTATGGGAGAAGGGGTGACGATAGGTTCGTTTCACGTGTGACAGTAATTATCGTTAACGAACGTATTTATTAATAACAGATTTTTACACATGTTTATAACTTAAACTAGCTAAATATGTCACAATACACATGTCAAACTAAATAAAAAATGTCCTTCAGGTCGTCCTGTAGAGTGGCAGGGTGCCCAACATGCTGGCACCATTACCTCGCAGTATAGCCAGACTCATCCTCTGGGCGAGTAGGTGCCAGCTCTTGGATCCCCCGACGCTTCAACTAGGCTCTTGGAAATCTCCTTAAATACGGCCCGAGGGTCTCCACGCCACACACATCCCCGAGGGCTGCATATTTGCGCCGCTTGAGACCCTCCGCAGACTCCGCTGCAGCGCCGACCCACGCTGCCACGGAATGAGACTCATTCCGTGCCAGTAAGGGAAGTCTCTGGTAAGTGTGACGGCACTAGGGTGTCAACACATGTTGCGTCCCACACCAGAGACTTCCCATGCTGCCACGGACGGAGTGGGTGTCATTCCGTCGGGCCTCTTACCGTCGTCGCGAGCTTTAAATGACGGTTCTAAGATGGACGGCACGCCCGCGCTGGAAAGGGCCCGGCGGATATTATCATTTAGAGCAGCATGTCTGGGGAAACGCAATAGTTAGCTCATCTGACAAGGAAGAGCCATTTTATATATATATAAATATTTCCAGGTTATATCGGAATTGTATCATGCTGACGTCTTTTTGCTGTTGGATTTTGTGAGTACTAACCTACACATTTGTTTACTTTTAGCAGTATGAATACAAAAGAAAATAATAGTTCGCACAATATTCATAACATTGTCAATGCAATTAATACCTCAACTCATTATACGGACGTTCTAATGGTGATGGAAGACATCTTGAAGAAAACCTTCAATCTCCATAGCAATGGGGGTTAGCCCATTGCGTCACGAAAAAATAGAGTATTAAATAAATGGCCAAACGTGGGCACAAATTGTGCCTATTTTTAGGGTTCCATACCCGAAGGGTGGCAAACGGAACCCTATCACTAAACCTCCGCTGTCCGTCCGTCCGTCCGTCCGTCTGTCAACAAGCTGTATCTCATGAACCGTGATAGTTAGACATTTGAAATTTTCACAGTTGATGTATTTCTGTTGCCGCTATTACAGCAAATACTAAAAAACAGAATAAAATAAATATTTAAGGGGGCTGCCAAATACAACAAACGTTTTTTTCCCTCGTATTTGCTCGATATTGATAACGGCAACAGGTAGACGCTTGAAATATTCACAGAATATTTAGTTATATATTCATTAAAAAAATAAGGGGGATCCAATACAACAAACGTATATTTTGCCGTTTTAATAGTTAATAGTTAACGGAACCCTTCGTGCACGAGTCCGCCTCGCACTTGGCCGCTTTTTTGTATATCTAAGAGCTATCTCAGCTACCTCGTCGCCATCAGTCGCTTACAATGTAACATTTCAGTCTCATGCTTTACTACGTCTGACGAAGTTTGCGTAGCATAGCTATAATTTCTGCTACGTCATTGCTGAGCTAACGTACCGCATTTTCGTAGCATCTTCAAATTCCGTAGAAATCCGCCACTGCCATAGTGACGTCACCCCCCGCGTCTGTTCTGCCTAATCCCAGGAAATACTGAAAGGATTGTGACAATTTTTTCACCGATGGGTAGACTAACGCTCGTATAATTCATACTCTCTAAATGCCTATTATAATGATAGCAAATTGCAGTTGGGCAACGGTGTTTGTGGCGCAACTCAACCCTCTTGTGGCTCCAGAATTGGAAAACACGACATTGGCGTTCCTCGCTTCTAAATGGGTAAGCGTATAGCGAGCGTGCTTATGGTTCGAGGGTGTAATTAGGCTGAAGACAAAAAAAAAATAGGACATCAAGTTTTCAAAATAATTGCACTGATTTTCGGGGTATAGATGTCGAACTATGTTTTGTTAAGCTTATTGGATGATCCGCCTGCAGCCTTATTCACTAAAGTCCCCGCAGACCACAAACTTTTTGTTCGTCCGATGAGTTTGTCTGGTTGGGCTGCCAGCGTGATTCGGCTGAAACCGAATCGTTTTAATGTGGCGACATCTTCATACTTTAAGAGCCCTACCTAACTATCGGCCGATGTAAAGTCTGAGGTCTGCGGATACTCGTCAAATCGACAGAAAATTATGTAAAAGTGGCAGTTTTACCATGAATCTCAGTTTGACAAAACCTGCGCCTATTTAAACATAATCATTTACATACAGGCTTCTAGCCCCACACTACGATACCCTGTGTCTTGAAAACCAGAAGCAGCGACGTCGCTCACATACAATCATCCAAGACCTGGGTTTTTTTTTCTCTACCCCCAGTCGGGGGTCGAACCCGGGACCTCTCACATGATAGGCAGAGCCACAGCCGCTGCGCCACAGAGGTCGTCAAATATTTTTGTGATATGCTCACTACGTCGCGGTCCATCTGGCATCTGCCGACTGATCTTTGGCCTCCTCTTGGACACCTCTTAGTATTATCTTCGATCAATCACGACTAACATAATGAAAAAGAAGAACTTCTACCGAAACCTTTCAAATATTGTTTGGATATTTTCTTCGAATAATGTTTACCGAGAATCCAAGTAATTTTCTTGTTGTCTACGACGTACCATATTTTTGTTCCTTATATAGGAAAAGTTTCCTCATTTATTCCCGGTTTTATTATGAATTTTGTAGACGCAGTTGAGCTTCCCCTTATGGATTCCGCGGAGATAATTGAAACACGCATTTATGTATCTGTAAACGCTTTCATAACAAGTTGTTTCGCATTGTCATAGTAATTAACTAGACGACATCACGTCTTTACAAGCAATCATTTATTTAGGTACCATCGTCATCATCTTTCGTAGCCCACATCGACTAGCTGCTAAATGTAGGCCTCTTCTCTAGAGCGCCAATCTTCACGGTCCCGTGGCAACAGAATCCAGAGAAATCGTCGAACCATCGGGCAGTGGTCTGCCCACTGAACGTCCACTCGCCTTGGCCACCACTCAGTGACTGCTTTGGTTCACCATCCGTCATTCTCCATCACCCTATAACATTTATATTACTTATTATTATTGAAGGAAACTTTCCTATATCGGTGTAAACAGATGGCTTGGGTCAAAAGCAAAAAATAATTGAAACAAATACGAGTGATACAACGACGAGACTGTTTATTGAAATAAACTTTTTAGTAGTTTATTAATCGTAAATATCACCGTGGCAGAGTATGGCTCGTTTTTAGGGTTCCGTACCTTAAAAGAAAAAAAAAGAACCCATATAGGATCACCTCTTTATCCGTCTGTCCGTGTGTCAAGACCTTTTTATCGGGAACGCGTAAAGGGTTCAAGTTGAAATTGATATCAATTACTCAAGTCGGTGGTCAAAAATCAAGTTTATAGGTTAACGCAATCAAACGATACGACCGATTATCTCTGCTGTAAAAAAAATCATAGTAATGGCAAGGGAACCAAAACTAGATTTGACCTAGAATCATGAAATTTCGCACAGACCAAGGTCCTAGCACAAGTAAAGGTAAAAATTTAAATAATGTAAATTTCTGTCTATCTATAATGTAAATGTATGTAAATGTCTGTTATTTTTGATTAACTGTCTGTAGCACTGGTCTGCATACGCGTTTCTTGATACTATATGCAGGCAAAGCACCTTTAGCTCCAACTTTTCGACTGTTTCGGTGCATTTAGTTGCGCAGAACTGGACCGGTGTGAAGTTGGCAGCCAAAAAATAGCAGCCAATATAATACGACCAAATTAAGGAGGTACTTTTTCACATAACACTAAGGGCTTTTATGATAGGTTTAAGGCATTATAAATGGTGTCTAGTGCCTGTTGATGAAACCCATACTTCCTTAATGAACCATGTACCCTAAAATGTCGACAATATTCAATATAGATAGTTGGCTGTGGTACTTGTTCTAGCTATGTTATGTAGGTCTTAAAGCATAATCTTGATTACTAAAACAGGTCAATACCGGACGAGAAGACACTACCACTGTTTAATATTTATGCTTCGGAACGCACCTTTTTTTGTTGTTGCGCGATCGGACCGCGAGTGATCGGAACGGAACTAGCCAGCTGTCACTTGCATAGAAACGAAATGACGAGTTAGGGGTTAACTTTTGCACATGGGAAAAAGTCGGCGCCAGCATCGGGAAACTAGGCTGAATGTTAATTATAATAAGCACGGAACAATCGTCGGGAAATAAGTAGATTTCACGTCATCGGAGTGAGTGCTTCGTGTTGTGAAAGGTTGAAGTGATTCGGGGATCAATTCGTCGCGTTCGGACAGCGACCCTTGTGTCGGCAAGCATCACGACGGCGACAGCAGCGGGCTGCGACGAGAGTAAGATTCGACTCCCCTCACCCTAGTGTTCCTCATCCCGTATTCCTGCCTCGAATTGAGCTTTCGAATGCCGGTCCACGGCGTCAAGGTCAGTACTGCTTTGTGACGTTCCACTGAAAAACAACCCTACCAAGATTCCACGCCCTGTCGGTTAAGGCGTGGAATTTAACAACCACAGCCGACTGAAAAATGAACTTTGAATTTGTTTTCTCCACCTTGAAACCGCTGCTGATGGTTTTGACCACAAAGCAAGTTAGGGTAGTAAATAAACTGGTTCTAGCTATGTTGGAAACATCGTCAAGCATAATCTTGAATACTAAAACAGGTCAATATCGGACGAGAAGATACTACCACAGCAAACTGAAAAAGAAACTTTGAATTTATTTTCGCCACCTTAAAACCGCTGCTGGTGTTTTTGACCACGAAAGAGATTCGGCTAGTAAATAACCTGTTCCTATCTATGTTATGTAGGTCTTACAGCATAATCGAGAACACTATTACATGCTAATAACGAACGAGAAGACAGTACCAGAGCCGACTCTGAACTGAATGTGAAACTTTGAATTTGTGTACTCCAACTTGATACAGCTGCTGGTGCTTTTACCACGAAGGAGGTTCGGCTAGTAAATAACCTGAATCTAGCTATGTTAAGCAGGTCTTAAAGCATAATCTTGAATACTAAAACAGGTCAATATCGGACGAGAAGACACTACCACAGCAAACTGAAAAAGAAACTTTGAAGTTATTTTCTCCACCTTAAAACCGCTACTGGTGATTTGACCCCGAAGGAGATTCGGCTAGTAAATAATCTGTACCTTGCTATGTTAAGTAGGTCTTACAGCATAATCAAGAACACTATTACATGCTAATAACGATAGAGAAGACAGTACCAGAGCCGACGAATGTGAAACTTTGAATTTCTTTTCTCCACCTTGAAACCGCTGCTGGTATTTATGACCACGAAGCAGATTCGGCTAGTAAATAACGTGTATCTAGCTATGTTAAGTAGGTCTTACAGCATAATCGAGAACACTATTACATGCTAATAACGAACGAGAAGACAGTACCAGAGCCGACTCTGAACTGAATGTGAAACTTTGATTTTGTGTACTCCAACTTGATACCGCTGCTGGTATTGTTGACCACGAAGGAGATTCGGCTAGTAAATAATCTGTATCTAGATATGTTAAGTACGTCGTAAGGCATAATTTTGAATACTAAAACAGGTCAATATCGACAAGAAGACACGACCACAGCCGACTGAAAAAGAAACTTTGAATTTGTTTTCTCCACCTTAAAACCGCTGCTGGTGTTTTTTTACCACGAAGGAGATTCGGCTAGTAAATAACCTGTATCTAGCTATGTTAAGTACGTCGTAAAGCCAATTAGATAATACTATTACATGCTAATAACGAACGAGAAGACAGTACCAGAGCCGACTGAATGTGAAACTTTGAATTTCTTTTCTCCAAAGTTTCACATTCAGTCGGTTCTGGTACTGTCTTCTCGTTCGATATTAGCATGTAATAGTGTTCTCGATTATGCTGTAAGACCTACTTAACATAGTTAGATACACGTTATGTTATAGTCAAATCTCCTTCGTGGTCATAAACACCAGCAGCTGTTTCAAGGTGGAGAAAACAAATACAAAGTTTATTTTTCAGTCGGCTGTGCTATTGTCTTCTCGTCCCATATTGACCTGTTTTAGTATTCAAGATTATGCACTACGATGTCTTTAACATAGATTTATACAGGTTATTTACTGACCGTACCTGCTTCGTGGTCAAAAACACCAGCAGCTGTTTCAAGGTGGAGAAAACAAATCCAAAGTTTGTTTTTCTCTCAGCTGTGGTAGTGTCATCTCGTCCGATATTGACCTAGTTTAGAATTCAAGATTATGTTTCGTGACGTACTTGACATCGCTAGATACAGGTTATTTACTAGCCGAACCTCCTTCGTGGTCAAAAACACCAACAGCGGTTTCAAGTTGGAGTACACAAATTCAAAGTTTCACAATCAGTCGGCTCTGGTACTGTCTTCTCGTTCGATATTGGCATGTTATAGTGCCTAAGATTATGCTATAGGACCTACTCAACAAAACTAGGTACATCTATCTTGTAGCTGCACCTCCTTAGTAGTCAGAATCACCAGCAGCATTTTCAAGAAATGTCAATAAGTTTAAACGCTGCTGTAAGCCAACAAATGGCGGTAGGTTAACCATTTGATTGCTTTCGTATTTAATAGTAAGATTATTGAATGAAATAAATAACACGCATTTATTTTTATTTTGCGTGTTTATTTTTGCGAAAAAGCTTTACCCACGTCAAAATGATGCTCTTATCTAATATATGTCGTAAGCAAAGGGCGACTTCATATGATCAACATGAATCTTCTTTTAGTCCGATATTGGTATTGTAAAGCAGTCTAGATTACGAAGTTAGGCCTATTCAACAAAGCTAGACACAGCCTATCTAATAGGCGCATCTGCCTAGTAGCCGAAATCACCAGCATCGGTTTCAAGAAATTTCAATTAGTTGAAACGCTACTATTAGCCAACAGATGGCATTAGGTTTACTTGTCGATTTCGTTTTGATTTTAAGATTCTAATAAATAGGTTTAGTGGCGCTAGGAAGGATCTCATGACCGTTGCGTACGTTTAGGTAAACCTTTTTTCCCAGAAATATTCACAAGCAACATAAAAAATATAACATACCTATTTACTAATAATTATTTATGTAGGTGTCTCTACAGAGCCACAAAGATCTTGGATGAGATTGACATGAAGGCGCTACTTATAGCTTTATAGCATGTTTATAGCAGCACCTCGCTCCCTCTTTCTGACACGATTTATACGAAGGCAGCGATAGTTGTGATTTCTGCCACGCACTCATTGTGGCATAAGATCCTTGTGGCACTGTATCTATTAATAAGAATCTTAAATCTTACTATTAAATCCAAAAACAATAGAATAGTTAACCTACCGCCATCTGTTGGCTAATAGCAATGATTCAACTTATTGACATTTCTTGAAACAGCTGCTGGTGATTCTGACTACTAAAGAGGTGCAGCTAGTATTAGTATTAGTAGATGTACCTAGTTATGTTGAGTAGGGCCTGTGGCATAATCTGGAGCACCATTACATGCCATTATTGGACTAGAAGACACTACTAAAGCCGACTGAAAGTGAAACTTTGAATTTGTTTACTCCACCTTGAAAGCGCTGCTGATGTTTTTGACCACATGGCAAGTTAGGCTAGTAAATAAACTGGATATAGCTATGTTAGAAACATCGTCGAGCATAATCTTGAATACTAAGACAGGTCAATATCGGACGAGAAGCCACAGCCGACTGAAAAATAAACTTTGTATTTGTTTTCTCCACCTTGAAACCGCTGCTGATGGTTTTCACCACAAATCAAGTTAGGCTAGTAAATAAACTGGATCTAGCTATGTGAGAAACATCGTCAAGCATAATTTTGAATACTAAAACAGGTCAATATCGGACGAGAAGACACTACCACAGCAAACTGAAAAATAAACTTTGAATTTATTTTCTACATCTTAAAACCGCTGCTGGTGTTTTTGACCACGAAGGAGATTCGGCTAGTAAATAACGTGTATCTAGCTATATTCAGTAGGTCTTACAGCATAATCAAAAACAATATTACATGCTAATATCGAACGAGAAGACAGTACCAGAGCCGACTGAATGTGAAACTTTGAATTTGTGTACTCCAACTTGATACCGCTGCTGGTGTTTTTGACCACGAAGAAGATTTGGCTAGTAAATAATCTGTATCTAGATATGTTAAGTAAGTCGTAAGGCATAATCTTGAATACTAAAACAGGTCCATATCGAACGAGAAGACACGACCACAGCCGACTGAAAAAGAAACTTTGAATTTGTTTTCTCCACCTTAAAACCGCTGCTGGTGTTTTTGACCGTGAAGGCGATTCGGCTAGTAAATAACCTGTATCTAGCTATGTTAAGTACGTCTTAAAGAATAATCTTGAATACTAAAACAGGTCAATATCGAACGAGAAGACACTACCAAAGCCGACAGAAAGTGAAACTTTGAATTTGTGTACTCCACCTTGAAACCGCTGCTGGTGATTTTGACCACGAAGGAGGTTCGGCTAGTAAATAAGCTGTGTCTTGCTAGGTTAAATAGGTCTTAACGCGTAAACTAGAATACATTTGAATACCAATATCGGACTAGAAGACCACAAGTACCACAGCCAATTATCTATATTGAATATTGTCGACATTTTAGGGTACATGGTTTATTAAGGAAGTATGGGTTTCATCAACAGGCACTATACACCATTTATATTGCCTTAATCTGTCATAAAGTCCCTTAGTGTTATATGAAAAAGTACCTCCTTAATTTGGTCGGATTATATTGGCTGCTAACTTTTGGCTGCCAACTTCACACCAGTCAGAACTGGCACCCCCCTGTAAACGTTACTCACGCGCCAAAAGATCGTTGAAAGACTATAGACTTACTATATAAAGAATAAATTATATACCAATCTTCTCTGCCTAGAGTCTGACTAGCCTATAAACATCGCAAAGTGCGGCGAATGAAAAAAATCTTATCCTTAGCCTTTACCTGGGCTTATGACTCGAATTCACAACCAATCAGTCATTACTCAAAGTAATACCATTCTGTCACTATCTCACGCACGGGCAACGGCATTTAAGTGACGCTTTGTTCGAGCAGCACTCTGGCATTCGGCCAATCCCCATTGGAGTTAGACACATTCCTAAGCGTCAATTATTAAATTTGTTTAACTTCCAGGGCTACAGCGTGAACTCTTCAGAGTCTATGATGCGATCGGAGATACTATAGAAAATGAGAAGGATCTACCCTTACAAGTCTACGGAAATAATAGAGTAGGCGTTCGCGATGAATTATTTGATTACTTTAAGATGGCAGCAGAACAGAATTTTGCATTGTTCGTCCATTAGAAAGAGACCAATATAGTCGTTTAAGTTTGCAGATTCATAACGAATGTTTAATGGTGGAAGCATTTTGGACTGCACTTGAGAGTCTTGAGATGGTCATTTCCCAGCGATATCAAGACAATAAACATGCACGTATAATAATTTTAATACGAACCCAGTAATTTTAGTTTAAAGGTAATGCAAAAGTTTTAACTTATAAATAAAAAGGCTTATTAATTCAACAATTTTTGCTTGTTATTGCCAAACAACTTCACAGTCAATTTTAAACCCTACAGCACAAATTTCGGTCATCCCCACTCGAGACTTCTTCACTAGCTACTATTCGGTTGGATTTTAGCTCCTCTCCGTTTGTGTGAGGGTCGGAAATCTATCGTCGGTGGAGGGGAACGGTCTAAACACTAATACATATTAATGTGTGCTCGAAACGGCATGAAGTGCTCGAGGGATGAACGCGTATCCATATTAACATGAGACTAGTCGTGTTTTCTGAAACTGTTTCCTGAATGGCCAGTCAGGATGTACCGGTCAATGCGCTGGCTTTGAAACTGATCGCTACATGTACTGTGACTGTGAAAATGTTCCTGTACTATGGGATCCATGTTATAGCGATTACACGGTCAGCTGTCATGTCACGCAGGAGATATTTGTAACCTAGGACATTATTTGCATATCATGGATAACATTTGGTCTTATATTCTTGTTACTCTCCCATCTCATCTCATCTTATCACACATTTATCTTGCCTCGCTGAAAAATTGCTAATAGCTGGATCCACACTGAGCCTCGCGCAATGCGAGGCATGCTCGCGAGGCAAAGCCTCGGTCGGTCTGGACGTGCCTCGCCCGAGGCAAACGCGATCGCTGACTAGCCCGAGCGTGCCTCGGCCCGAGCCATGCGTTGTCGGTTTTTGTCGATGCTCAAAGGTGCCTCAGAACGTTTGCCGCGCGCATTCTGGACGGTCGTGTAACCTGTTTTGCCTCAGTCGGTCGGGTAACGTTTTTGTGATGGATAAATAACAGTGCGTTACGTTAAACTGAGCACCCGACTGTGGCTCAGCCTCGCGCAAAAAGATTACAGACCGAGGCTGCATCGTGAGGCAAACGCTGCGAGGCACACCTCCGAGGCTGCCTCGCGTGACGCGAGGCTCAGTGTGGACCCTGCTATTTAAAAATCATGTCCAACAGGCCAATCAGATTTCCCGAGGTTTCTGAATCATAAAACGGCAGTAAAGTCACTCTACAGCTCGGCTGGATAACCGAAAAAGTAATAATTTTCTTCACATTTGTGAGCTCTAACTGCCGGCAACAGTGCAAGAGACGAGCTTGAATCCTATCTAGAACATAACATCTTCAAATTGTACTCATATTTTGCGCCGTCACGAACATTCGGCACGTATAATAGAAGAACGGGGTTAGGACAAGGGAACTGAGAAGTGTTGCCACTTTAACACTTCTTGGCTCAATGTGACTATTTTCGCGATAGTGTTGGATGTTAGGCAATAGCTCAAATGGAGTAGGAAATAACTGGCCAAAGGTTGGCACGAGTGTGCTGCTGCAGCCCCGTTTGGGAAAAGGCGAGATTCTTTCTATTTGGTCTTTAATAATTCATATTTTTTTTAGAAAAATAATCTTCAGGGCAAAAACTTGCGGTTAATTAAAATTTGATAGTTACAAACATTCTTGAAACGCCTGCCCACCATTCTCCCCATCTTTACAAACGTAGCTCAGACAAACTGACGCGAAAAGGTTTAAACTCGGGGTTTGTCAGAGAAACATGGAGCATTCTCGGTTTTCGGTTTTTAGAGCGGATCAGGAATACATAGCTGCGCTCCCGTATATACAAAGACAATAGATGTAGCTCAGAAGTACGCCCAATTAAAGTGGGACTGGGCCGGCCACGTTGCTCGAATGCTGCCGAATCGTTGTGCCAAGATAGCCACAGACTAGCAACCAGAAAATGCGAAGAGAAAGCGTGGTCGACCTAAAAAAGATATGGAGTTATGAGTTGGGAATATGGGATAAGGAGTGGAACTCCTTCCACCAACCTTCCTTGGTCTCCACCAATCAGAATCTAATAAAGTGGAAAGGGGTATAGAGGCATTGCTCATCAGTGGAACATAATAGGCTCGTAATAATAATATAAAATTATTATTTTATGTGACTGTTACATAATAAAAGGCACTAAAATACGAGTGTGGGTTAAGAAACGAGCCGACAGGTGAGTGTTTTAATGCCTAATTATGTTCACTGCTCTATCGCCACACAAATTATATGCACTCTATGATGTGTTCAGGAACCGCATCTTACGACCGGCATTGTTGACATTTAATTTCGAATATATAATGCCATTTCGACTGATATTATAATTGAGGTTAAACAAAATTTTCAGAGATGTTCGAAATTTGAATGTAATAAGAACATCGAATTATAAAGCAATTATAATATTTCACAGAAAAGAAATGTGTTCTAACAAAACAGTTTACCTTTAAGAGCTGGTTGTAATTTACGGTTTTTGAAAGCAATAATATAGAGGGTTTATGATATGTGTGTAGATAAAGTTATAAACATCAGCCTGACAGGGAACCCACTGTTGAGATTTGCCCTCTCATGCACACGCCATTAGTTTTTAGTTTTGCTGGTTGTGTTGCTCGCTGTATCTTCTTCTAGCACGACTGAGATTGGCAACACTGGATATTACATTACTCTGCAAATCCCAGCCACCCCGATTGAGACATAACGCGTATTCAGGTGGCAAAGGAAAGTGTCACGTCACACACCGAGGCGCGGGGCTTGCGCTAATCAAAATTAATGATTTGGAAAATTATACGCGATCACTACATACAGCCCTATGTGTTCGTTGTAGGTTATTTTAGGCGTACGAAAAAGAAAGCCAAGATTTTCGAGTTGGCGAGTGTATGATTTAATAATGAGGCTGGTTTTTTAAAAGCTCTCTATATATGTTTGAATTTCGAATCAAATTAGATTGTAATGATGGCCATAATAACATTTTATTTTCATTGGAAAGCAACAGCCAAATACTGACTGACTTTAACTTACAATTCCACTGATTACGTAAACTTACTACTTAACTTAAATACTTAACTTGATACTTTATGTCACTAATATTCGCTCTACAGGGTGTAACAGAAAGGTGTAGTCATATTTAAAAGGGTTGCTAGGGACATGATTCTGAATAACTTTCACTATGAAACCGATTTTATCAAAGCAACTTTGTTTTTCACTTCTCCATACAAATCAGCTGACCGATTGGCCCAAAATGTATGGAGAAGAAAAAGTTGTTCTGATCATATCGGTTTCATAGTGAAAGTTTAAGAAATAAGAAGTAAGAAACTTTAGTGCGTATCGTGGTTTACGTTAGGTCTAAAATATGTAATTTCAGTTTCATCCTTAAAAGGTATGCAAATAATATTATTTACGAAACCTAATTTATTGAGCCTATTTATTTACATATCTAAATAACAAGTTAGTACTTATTTGTCTTTTATATTTAAAATTATTAGATATTTACATTATTTTCCTTTATCTGAATTTATTTAGATTTTTATCAACAATGGTAGGTAATATATAAGGATACGCTACTCCGCTTCATAAATCTGTGGGCTTATCATATAATTGTTGATTAATATCGTAGTAAATTTTATTTTTAAGGACTCTAGTGATAGTATGTTTCAAGGAATTGAAATTTAAGGTATGTCATTAGAATAGAATAGAATAGAATAGAAACTTTATTTGCTTATCATGGTGTACATAAGGTGTCTTAAATATCTAATGTTAGTTTCACATGATATAACCATAGGTATGCAAATTACATTTTAGTACACAAATTAATTACAAGTCAAATGTAGGTTAATAAAATATGATTGTAATGTCAGTCCATAATAAAATAAAATTATTTATTATTCTCATGTGTAAGTCAAGTAGACGTTGACTGAATAAAAAGTTGCATTAACGAGCAGAGTTCTTAATTTATTTTTAAAGGCATGTAAATGCTCGGTTTCTCTAACATTTTGCGGTAGCTTGTTAAATATTCGGGTTATCATATTGAATATACTCTTTCCATAGTAAGCACTTCTATGTTGCTCAGCACAGAGCTTATTTGCATGACGTTTGCTTTCTAACGTTTTATAGAGGTGTAAATTACTCTTTACAAATACACATGTTTCATATAATAGACACGGCAAGGTCAGAAGTTTAAGGTTATTAAAAAAGGGTTTGCAGCTATCCGTAGGGACAAGTTTACACACTGCCCTAAATACACTTCTTCTGTGCTTTAAATATTTTGTCATTGCCTGTGGCATTGCCCCAGAAAATAATTCCGTATCTCAAGGAGGATTCAACAAAGCCGTGGTACGCGGCAATTACGGCATCAGTGTTTACAGTCTTGGCGAGCATGTACAGGGCATACGAAAACTGATTAAGTTGTTTTTGTAGTTTTTCGATATGCTTGGTTCCAGGACATGTTGCGATCGATGTGTAAGCCTCAAAACTTAATAATCTCTGTTTGTACAATTTTTTTACCTAAATAATTTATATTCAATGTCAATTCTTGTTTACGCCCTGATGCAAATGTCATCAATTTCGTTTTATCAAGATTAATTATAAGATTATTTTTATCAAGCCATTCAATTATAAATTTCAAAATCATAGTTGTCAAGATTTTCCCCAACAAATGTTACGGTACTGTCGTCAGCAAATAATACCATTGGGTGATGTATGGCTTTGGGGAAATCATTAATGTATGTAATTAATATTCCTAATTTCAGAGCTGTATACAAGCTCTGTCTTTGTTTTTGGACATATTCTGTTAACTTGTGTTAATTGCGTGCGTTCGCTCAGGATGATTTAAGTAGGTTTTGTACTATCGAACCATCTGAATCATGACCCACCATAAGCTTATTTTGCTAAACCCCTTAAATGCAACTAGTTCGAAATTCGCTTGAAGGTTTATTTCCTTGGTAACGAACTTGTTATCATTTGATTAGACACTGACATTTAGATAGATCTTACAAGTTTGAAAGTTTCAAACGAATTATCAGGCAAAAGGGTCATGATTCAGTTGGTTAGATAGTACATTACCTCGAATGTCATAACTGCTTAGTTTATTTAGCTAAGTGTTGTGATCCACATAGTCAAATGCCTTTGTAAGGTCCATGAATAATGATGTCACAGGTATACCTATATCAACATTTTTCATTATTTTATGTAAAAAGTCATATACCGCCATATTAATATTTTTGTTTCTCCTAAATCCCTTCTGTTCATTCGTGAATATTTTATTAAATTCTAGATAATGATAAAGTTTGTCATAAATAGCCTTTTCAAATATTTTTGAGAAAATAGGTATAAGGGCTTCGGTCTATAGAAATTAATATTTTCCCTATCATCTTTTTTAAAGAGTGGCTTTACAACTGTCATTTTCAGACGTTTAGGAAAAATACCGTTTTCTATACTAATATTAACTATGTAGCTGATAACAGGTGCTATTATAGAACTTACAGCCTCAATAACTTTAGTCGAGATTCCATCATTGCCGGTACTACTTGTGTTTTTAAGAGATAGAATGTATTTGTGGATGTCATAGGGGTTTGTTGGAGTCATGAAAATAGATTTGCTTGAGTTAAATATCAAAGATGTAGTCGAATTATTAGCATTAATTTTATTATGTTTCGAAATTGTAGTCGAGGTGATGTGAATGTAGATATATAAAGGAAACACGGCGGTTCGGTTGACGGTCCGTTTATTACTGGTTGACCCGAATGAGGGGGCGCGGGGAGCGACACCGCGCCCGCGCCGGTATGCATATACTACATTCCTCCGAAACTAATCTTGAAACCTAATGACAAAGAAATACATAACATTAAATTAATTTGATACTATTTTTCTTAATCTTAAAACTTATAATTAACGTTTTTCCTTGGACGCAAGAGATGTCTTGCCGACGGTTCTGGGAGGGCGGTCGCGGTCGGCTCAGTGGTTTCTTGAGCAGTGACATCGACCGCGCCCGGCAACCGCACCGGCGTCCCCGGCGCTGAGCTTGGGGGGGAGACCGACGGGGAAGCCGGCGGCGGCGGGGAACCGTCCTCGCCGACGCAATCTGCCCACATTTCCTCCTCCGCGCGTGTCTCCCTTATCACATCTGAGACTGACTCATCATTATCTTTATTTTCCAAAGTAACTTCAGGTGTACAATTATGCACGGGTTCAGACCCCGGCGAGGTGGGAAATGTAGTCGACTGTGCAGATGTATCTAAGTCCTCTAAGTCACCGACAGCAGGTATGCAATCAGTAGGACCTTTAAACTTTAACAATTGGTCCATATGGCGTACACAATAAGAATTATAATTATACATAAATATCTTAAACATCTTGTTGCCAACTTTTTCTTTTAGAACACCCAATTGCCAACTTTCTTTTCGTGCACTGTACCACCGAACCCAAACTTTGTCCCCAAGGTTGAAATACCGGCGATGTTCCGGCGCTGGTGATTGCACGTGAGCGGTGTTATTAGCAGATGGTAATATTAAATCAAGACGTGACCTTAAGTTTCTACCAAACATTAATTTGGCAGGGGTAGCTCCAGTAGTACAGTGCACGGTATTCCTGTAAATAAACAGATACTCATACAAGGCGTCATGAATTTTCTTTTGACACATTTTTTCATTTAAAATACATTTAATCATGCGCTTACAATTTTTTACTGTATTTTCGGCCAGACCATTACTGTTTGGGTGGTACACAGGGGAGTTCATGTATTTAATTCCATTGCTGGAACAAAAAAGTCTAAACTCGGCGCAATTAATTTTGACGTCATTGTCTGAAACTAGAACGTTCGGAATGCCGAAATAGGAAAATAAGTGTGTCAACTTCGAGATAAATTATTATTATTGGAATGCATGTCATTATGAAGCTTCACTTGATCTATAAAGTTATTATTGAAAGCTTGTGCTATATCCTTTGTGTCTGTGATTGAAGTCCCGTCATGCCGTATACTTTTTATATACTCTTTTGGCGCATTTATTTTGGACTTATTAATTATTTTCCATACCGATTTTCATTTGTTTGTAGATGATTCAATTATGTAGTCATTTTGTGATTTTTGTGTAAGTTTCTTTATCTATGTTAAGCGTTTGGAATACTGTTTAAATAAATCTCTATTGACAGAATCGGAATGCTTTCTGTATTTCCAAAGAAGTTCCCTTTTTCTTTTACAGCACCGCTTAATACCTTTGGAAACCCAATTTGATTTATGAAACGTGTTAATCTTAAATCTTTTGATGGGAAAACATAGATCGTGCAGTAGTGTGAAAATATCATGAAATGTGTTGAATGCTTCATCGGGATTGTTGGTGTCGATAACGTTTGGTAACAAGTTGAACATTTCCATGGCTGCATAATTTTATGTATGTATTTAGGCTATAAGAATTGCGTATTCTATGTAGCCATATAATAGACATTATAATTTATAGGAATAAGGTGCATATAATAGGAAATGGTAATTTTAGGTCGTTATTATTATGTAAGTTTCTAGAATGAGTTGCATTGAGCTTACAAAAATGAGTATACGTTTTCTTGATATAAATGTTAGAATGTCATATTCTTTGAAATAATGTCTGAAACTTCTGAGCCAATAATATATTCTGATATATAATTATTTAGGCTAATGATATTAGAGGCCCCAAGATACTACCCTGTGGTACTCCATTCTTAACGTGTCTAGTGTTGGATGCGTAGCTTTGCTCTGTACTGATTAGATCTTTATTTATAATCATCCAAATTTTTTTTCTATTGGATTATATAAATTTAATAGGTTTTAGAGAATCTCTTAAAGCAAAGCTGTCGAGTTTCATCAGGTGCTGTTTACTATTTACGAAGTTGAAAGTCTTGATCATGTCCATGAAGATCACTGAATAAGTTGTCTATCGATCGTTGATGATACATGTTTTAAGAGTTAATAATTGTTGTGGATTTGTTTTTTCTGGTGGTCATTTCTAGATACGAATTTAGTCAATTAAGTATAGCCCTTTCAAAAATCTTAGCTACTGTTCGGTACTTAGTAACATCTTTTGTATCTCCAGATTTATGAATAGGTTTTAGGGAAGTTTCTAGTATCCGGCCTTGCACAAAACATACATTTATGCCAAACTATGGCTTGTATGTGGGAGCAAGTTTTAGTACTGATGACATCATGTCCTACACTATTAGTGCTTTTTAGATTTTTATTACATGATAAATTTCTGTGTTATTTGTTGGCGACAAGATTTTTGATTTCATTAATTTGGTCTATATTTAAAAATATTGTTACATTGTGAATCTACCTGTTCTATAGAAAAAATAATTAAAATGTGTGCTTTATCGCGAGGCTAATTTATTATTTTGTTCTTACGATTAATTTAATTTATTCCAAGTGACATTTGATATGATTTGAGCATTTTCTGTAACATAAGTTTTACGGTTAGTGAATTACGATTCGTCGTTAAACGTCTCGCAAATATTTTGTATTGTTGTAAATTTGTTCCTGTTGGTGTATAACGATATTTCCAGAGTAATTTACGTTTATTCCTAGAGTATGTTTTGATCAGAATGTCCGCGACAATCCCTAACTGAGTTGTTCAAAATGACTTAGCGGTCAGAGTTGGGGACAACAATCCCTAAAGTACGACCAGATCTTTCTGTTATACCCTGAAATTTCTCAAAACTCTACTCTTTACAACCTGCAGTTTTAATTGAAAATATACTTCAAGTTTGGAGAAAGAAACTTAAACACAAAAGCTAACTGTTAGAATAACTAAGTCATGAAAACTGCGGAAAACCATTCCTCCGCAGCGCTCTTCCTTACCGTTTTATTTTTCACTCTAGCTGCTATAATGATACTGCACAGAAAGTTACTATTAATCTTAACCCTGCTTCATCGCGGTAAGGTTTATTTTCAGTCGTCACTTTGCTCGTGAGTTGTCACGTTTAAGCGTTGGGGGAGTGTTAAAAGTATGCCTTTTGTAGGGTGTAATCTCGAGATATAATGCGACGTCATCAATCTCGCGGTACTCCGTCGCTGCAGCCTTAAAACGTTATCCGCCTAGACCTGCCGCCCGCCCTATCCCGCCCACCCTGGCCCGCCGCCCTAGCCGCCCAGACTTGCAGCGTCACGGGCGGGTTACGCTTGGTAGATTTTTTTGTAAGTGCAGTCGCGCATTGGTTTGTCATGATTGTTATATAATGGGTGTTCGATGTTCGTTTGTCCACATTGTGTTAGACGACCCGAATGGCCGAGTCGGCAGTGACCCTGGCTACGAAGCCAAGGGTCCCGGGTTCGAGTCCCGGTGGGGGCAAATATTTGTGTGACGAGAATGGATGTTTGTACCCTAGTCATGGTTGTTTATCTATTTAAGTAAAATATTTATCTATGTAACTATGTGTATCGTAGTCTAGTATTTTTCGTTTGTACAAAATTTGTACAAAACATGTTCGTGCTTTGATTTAGATTATATTATTCAGCCCTATTGATACAAGGAGCAAGGTTATATTTAGGACAAGAAGCGATACAGGTTCACGATAATGTGACGATTAGCCACGTCGAAAAAAAAAGTTGTACACTCGTACGTAACATACCGGCGGCGGCGTCTCCTTCCTTTGTTATCGAAACAAAATCACCAAACATATATTCTTCCAAAACAGAGATACAAAATCGTGATATAGTTTGTTCAATTTTAACTTTATTCCTTCCAAATAAATGAGCAATTTAGAACATCATCCCTACGTTAAAGAGCACCCTCAAGACCCGGGCTTGGCCCGTGTGACCCCGCAAAGGAAATCCCAGGCTATGATGATGCATAATTAACTGCAAAATATGCCTTCAAATCCGGCCCGTAATTGAAAAGGGAGAAGCGATATCATTACGACTACCCTAATGGGAGACAGCTATTGAGATGACTCGCAAAACAACGCAAACATGACAGGCGCCTTTTATGCGTGCTTTATATGCTTGCCGCGGGTTTCCAAAACTTACACAAGCACAAACTTGCAAACGGTACATTTCAATTCAAATTCATATTATTTAGTATTCAAAATTCATCATTCTTTATTGCACACAAATATTTTACAAGTTACATTAAAAGAAAATGTATGTACAAAGGCGAGCTTATCTCTAAAAAGAGATTTCTTCCAGCAAACCTATACATTAAAGGAAATATTATTATAAAAGTTAGGTAGGCAGTGCACAATAACTAGAATAAATAAAATGGCATGGAATAAAATAAATACTTATAAAAGGGAAATATTAAACTGCACAACAAAAATACTGATTTGCACAACAAATATACTGATTTTCACAGCAAATATCAGGGCAAAATACTGCGGTAGCTTAGGTGAAGGGTAAAGGGGGTGAGCGAAGCGAAGGCCTCTTTATCCTTCGTATTAGGTTGAACATTTCAAAAACTTGAAACATAAAAAGTGTTTTGCTGTGAAAATCAGTATTTTTTTACGTGCGATTGAATACTAGTCCTTATAAAATAAAGACAGTATCTACTGAATAAGTACCGAAATATAAAATATATAAATATTGTAAAAAAATTACAGTCATTAGTACAAGGTCCCACACTTAGGCAAAGCCTGTGTCGTGGTTGCCGGTAGCCGGATTAACTAATTATATCCAGACTTCAATCTTAAAAAAACAATATAAACGTTATGTACTATAGAAAACATCATTAATAATAAAAAACAAACTTTAACTCTCTATGAGTAGCATAATATATTAATACTCTTAGATATAAAAGGCTTGTGTTTGAACGATTACCAAAAACGCACCTATTTTACTACCAATAAATATAAAATGTCTGCCAGAATGGGAAAATGATCACCAAATTGTCTTTGGATAAATGATCACCAAACTTCTTTTTATGTTTTGTGTACTTAAGTTTATGTTTAAAGTATTTTTTGTTGTTTCTACATGTTCAACCTAAGACGAAGGATAAAGGGGGCTTCGCTTCGCTCACCCGTTTACCCTTCACCTAAGCTACCACCGTATTTTGCCCTGATATTTTCTGCAACTTTGGGTGATCATTTACCCATTTTGGTAAGAAAAAATATTTTGGTGGTCATTTAAATTGCTCTCGATATAAAATAGCTTAAAAGGAGAAAAGCAGAAGCAAATATACCGATAGAGAATTGTGTTGACTTGCAAGAGCCTGTTGTGCCTTTCGCCTTAATGCTTAAGTTTTTTGTGGCTTGTGGCTTTCGGGATTATGTTGCGCCTCTCTCCGGTCTTCTGATTATTTTTGTGGTTTGTGGATTGCAGGAGTTCGTTGCGCCTTTCTCCATTCTACAGTTTTTATGTCGATTGTGGCTTGCGGGTGTTTGTTGTGTCTCTCGCCGTACTACTGACGATTTTTGTGGCTTGTGGATTGCGGAAGTTTGTTGCACCTCTCACCGTTCTACTATTTTTCTTGTGCAAACCACAAGGCTTGCAGGAGTTTTTTGTGCCTCTAGCCGTACTAATAACGTTTTCTGTGGCTTGTGGGACTTTGTTGTACCTCTCGCCGTACTACTGACGTTTTTTGTGACTTGTGGCTTGCGGGAGTTTGTTGCGCTTCTCTCCATTCCAGAGTTTTTTTTGTGGTTTGTGGCTTGCGGGAGTTCGTTGTACCTCTCACCGTACTACTGACGTTTTTTGTGGCTTGTGCATTGCGGGAGTTTGTTGTGACGCTCGCCTTACTACTGACGTTTTTTGTGACTTGTGACGTGCGGAGGTTTGTTGCGCCCTCTCTATTCTAGTGTTTTTTTGTGGTTTGTGACTTGCGGGAGTTCGTTGTGCCTCTCACCGTACTACTGAAGTTTTTTGTGGCTTGTGGCTTGCGGGAGTTTGTTGTGCCTCTCGTCGTACTACTGAAGTTTTTGTGGCTTGTGGATTGCAGGAGATTGTTGCACCTCCCTCCATTCTACAGTTTTTTTGTGGCTTGTGGCTTGCGGGAGTTTGTTGTGCCTCTCGCCGTACTACTGACGTTTTTTGTGGCTCGTGGATTGCAAGAGTTTGTTGCGCCTCTCTCCATTCTACATTTTTTTTTGGCTTGTGGATTGCGGGAGTTTGTGGTGCCTCTCACCGTACTACTGACTTTTTTTTGGCTTGAGGAATGCGGAAGTTTGTTGCGCCTATCCTCGTTCTACTATTTTTTTTTGTGCAAGCCACAAGCCACAAGGCTTGCAGGAGTTTTTTGGGCCTCTCGCCGTACTACTAACGTTTTCTGTGGATTGTGGCTTGCGGAACTTTGCTGTGTGTCTCGCCGTACTACTGCCATTTTTTGTCGCTTGTGGCTTGCCGCAGTTTGTTGTGCCTCTCGCCGTACTACTGACGTTTTTTGTGTCTTGTGGAGTTTGTTGCACTTCTCTCCATTTTAAAAAGTGTTTTTTTGCGGTTTGTGGCTAGCGGGAGTTCTTTGAGCCTCTCACCGTACTACTGACGTTTTTTGTGGCTTGTGGCTTGCGGGAGTTTGTTTTTCCGCTCGCCGTACTACTGACGTTTTTGTGGCTTGTGGCTTGCGGGAGTTTGTTACACTTCTCTCCATTCTAGTGTTTTTTTTTTGTTGCTTGTGGATTGCGGGAGTTTGATGTGCCGCTCGCCGTACTACTGACGTTTTTGTGGCCCAAGGATTGCGGGAGTTTGTTGTACCTTTCGCCGTACTGCTGACGTTTTTTTATGGCTTGTGTGGCCTACGGGAGTTCGTTGTGCCTCTCGCCGTACTACTGTCATTTTTGTGGCTTGCATGAGTTTGTTGTGCCGCTCTCCGTACTACGTCTTGTGTTCTGTGGCACGCGGGAGTTCGGCAAACATTGGCAAGCATGTAAAAAACTACATTCGCGCTGTCAAGAAAGTTCGTTGAACTTCAGATATAAAAAAATATATATGCGAGCGTTAGTTTTGCAGTCTAGGCTTTTAAGGCTCAACGTAAATTTGATTTTTTTCTTTACCACCTCTAAGGCATAAGCATTTTCATCAATCATAGATAAATGAAAATGCTGGAATTATTATCCTGAGATACAAAGTATTATGAAATTGTAATTTTTCTCGGCGAAAAGTCTTCGACTGGCTCTTGATGAGGTCTGTATCTCCTGTTGTGCTAGGCCAGATTTATTCTCGCATATCTTGGTTAATTTATCTGGGATTCATTTAAATTCCACCGTGTTCATTTCGTTCAGTTTAGACTTTATGTATTCTTATTCTTCTGCTGAAATCATAAGTAGATACTTTGGATTTCTTAACCTATTAGTACAGCATAACCCTTTGAGCGGAGTGGGTTGACTAAGGGAGTAATGGCCTTTGTCAGTGTCATGCGGCTTTCATCTTGGACATTATAATACCTTGTACATTATTTACACACATTGATCTAGCCCCAAACTACGAATCCCTGTATCTTGGGTACTAGGCAACGATAAACATACTTATTTAGATAAATATTATACTTAGATAGATAAACAACCATGACTAGGCTACAAACATCCGTTCTCATCAAACAAATATTTGCCCCCACCGGGACTCGAACCCGGGACCCTTGGCTTTGTAGGCAGGGTCACTGCCGACCCTGTTAAGTCATCACGCACGCGGGATTTATTGTGCTTTTAGTGTCGTGCGTATTTTTAATGCAGGACTCGGGGCGCCATACTGAGAGCGCTCTCATGAGGGTCAATCCCAAAGTGACTCCCGTGGCCTCATTCTGAGCCAAACGGGTTTCATCATGCACGCGGGACAAATACACTCGATACAACCCCTCTTTCTCTTTAGTCATTATAATTGGGTTGCTTTGTATGAGAACCACAAGCTGAGAAACCTTATCCGTGCTCATAGCCCTGTTTATTTTCTGTGCTAGAAATATCCCTGTATTAGGATTTACCGAAGCAAAAACGTAAGCAGCAGACAACTTTGTAGAATAGATCAAGTAATTAGACGGTAGGTACCCACCGGCATAATATCCATTTCAAACGACCGTAGATACGTACACCAATACTGGAACTGTACTACACTTTCTAGTTACAACAAACCTTCTACAAACAGTCGTAGTATCGTAATAAGCGAGCGAATAAACGTTTTTATCTACACACGTATCATAAACCCTCTTTACTGCGTCCAAAAACCACACGTTACGACCAGCATAATGATAAAATTCTTGGTAAAAACTCATTTCTTATCTGAATATTGATACATTATGACCATAATGTACCAAAATTTGTTAAATTATGACATTCAAATTTCGATCGCCGACGCCCACCTGCGTGCCGCCTCTAGTTTGTCTGTGAAGTTGGTACTACCTAACAAGCTCAACAACTGCAGAGCAATGATCAATGCCACAATGCAGGTCGAACATGCGGTTCCTGAACACATCAAAGAGAGCTTATGATATGTGTGTAGATAAACTAGTGTATGTAACTGTACATAATAAGGCATTATGTAGCAGTCACATAAACTACTATTACGAGCACAAACAAGAACAGAAGAATTATTTCATTTTATTTTGCAGTGATGCCAATGATAATTGATGGTTGTCAAATGTCAGTCAATAAAAAAACAGCGGCACCTGCTGAAGGTTTCGTTCCGTCCTTGTTGTGTGTTTGCATTCTATTGTGTTTGGTAAGGAAAAGAAAAAAACACGTTGATTCCTGCGATCGTATAGTTCTTTACACATCTTACAAAGTTTAGAGAACTTTAAGATAAATTCGTATGTAAATCTAATTTATTTTTCTTGCATTTTATGTTTATTTAAATTTCAATTTTGCATATAACGAAACGCACATCCGTAAATAAAGATGGCTCGGTATTTCCATGACCAACGGACGTCCGTCGACACCAGCTATAGAAAGTAAATTGTAAAGTGTGTGTTTACGACTAGTAGTCGGTTCTAGAAAAACTGAGAATTACTTCTATATGACGATCCGTTAAATATGGGAACCTGGCAAAAGTCAAAATCTGAATTAGTTTGGTACAGATCTATGTCAATTTCAATTTTAGTCAACATCAGATTAGAAATGTTGCCACAAGAGTAAAGGTATAAAGTCGTTTCCCTCATACATGTAAGAGATGCTCTATCATAACACTAGGAACTAATTTTCATAGAGAATTGTTCCGAATTATATCTCGGCTAAAGCATTTACCTATAATGTATAGCAGTGTTTTTCAACCTTTTTCATGATGCGACCCCCTTGGTATGAAAAAAAATTTCGCGACCCCCCGACCCTTCGCTTTTTTATCATATATGTACGTGTATGTTTTACTTTACTTTTTTCTGAGTTGTTATTTTTTATACTCTGTTCATTCATTTATTCAACTTTTGACTTAATGTAGTCCATTGATGGCCCCTGCTAGTGGCACGGGCCATACTCCAATTCACTGGCTCAGTACAGGTTAATGGAGGGGTTTTGGGCTAGGCTTCTTCTCCCACAGTGGTCCAATGTAGGGACAAGGCAAAAAATGACGTTTGCCAAATATCCAACCCGACTGTCAGAAGATATCAAGCTGACCTATTAGGGCAATATAATAAGCAATATTTTTCATTGCACTTGTCAAAAATGTATGGGATTTAAGCTATCAAAAGTAAGCCGTTCACTGAATAGACTGTACGTAATGGCGACTCGTCATCACAAGGTCGCAAAGGCTTTTCCAACCTCCATTCAACTTGTCACTAGAGAGTTTTCAGCCCTGGCTTACTTGTGAAGCTATTTAGGGGTTTGCACAAATAACTAGTAAGCCTGATTTTTGGCCCTGAAAAGGGCAAACGACTAGAATGGTGTTGAAACATTTATTTCAACTGCTAAGATATTTACAATATATTATACTGACGGATGTTCTGACGGTGATTTAAAACATCGTGAGGAAACCTTTATATCTACATATCTGCCGCGACATTCTGCGGCAACAGGATTCCCTTTGTAACTTGGAAAGTCATTTGATCGATTTCCCTTTCACCGAACACCATTGATCGATTGCTCAGTTGGACGATAGCTTATTTCTGATAACGTTTCGTCGAAAAACCACTTGCCGATGCTATTTTTAACGAGTTTCTTCGTTGAGACGTTGCATAGGATAATTAAGTCTTCGTAGAAGAAAGCCATCGTCTACCTTAGCAATCAATAAACTAAACAATGTTCGGTTTAAATGAAAAGATCGATCGAATGTCAAAGGGCTGCAACTGCAACCCTGCTTACGTTGTTATTTTTCAGCCGCATCTTAGGACTCTTCAGTACATCTTTGAATAACATCCATTAACCGTGCAGCTAGTCACGCATTTTAAGTAAATTTGCCGCAACATTTTACAGAGCGCCGTCTTCAAACACTTAATAAAATTAGATCAGCACTCAGCACTCCCATAGATAAGTTCCAGGCACGACCCGCTGAGCAAAGTGCAAGGGAGGCGACCTCTTCAATATTCATTATTTCACTCCAGAATTTGCATTCACAGTATTTATAGAAATGTTATTTAACGGCATCAATCACTGCGCTTTCACCGAGAAAATATTGAATCAAGTATTTTGTTTCATGAAAATACAAGGTGACATTTAATTAACTGACCATATTTTGTGGAACGATATCTCCGATCATTATGAACAACTTTCCCAAAGAAACACATGGTCGCAAATGAAAAATATTTTTCGTCCCTCAGTACATTGACCCCATCAGCTGATTACAAGTTACTATGGGAGACCCAAAAATTTATTTCGTTTACGACCATATGTTTCTTGGGGAAAGTTGTTCATAATAATGGATACTATCATTCCCCAAAATATGGTCGGCTAATTAAATGTCACCTTGTATATAAAATACAGAAACAACAATCTACTTTAATGAACCATTAAAGTAGATTGTTGTTTCTGCTTCGAATTGCGGAGAGGGCCTCTAATGAGAAACTTTTGTGCTTACAACTATGAAATATACCCCATTACATTGAAAAAGTGTTCGTTTCAGAGAAAATTATTATTTCTTAATTCTTCATCTGAAATTAATGGATGAAATTTATTATATTTTATTATTTCTTATTTTTTACTTCTTCAAATGAAATTAATGCAGCCTTTTACTGCTACTAATTATTGTACTTAGAACTTAATAAACATAACTATAAATATGTCATGAAAACAATTGATTAGTTATTTCGACAATCATACTCCTACAGGATTTAATGAAGGAGTACATTTTGTAAAAAAAAGTGGGACAAATATGTAATTCTAATAATAATAATAAATTATGAACAACATAACCCCTTGAATATGTGAATTTAATAATGAGTATAATATATTGTTGACTACCAAATTGTTGGCCGGTCAGCTGTCAAAGAACAGGCAACTGATTTTGATTGTAATTTTATTCGTGAATATGGCATACTTATAGTAGAAAATTGTTGTTAGGTTGTATAAAAGGAGAACAAATTTTAATGTTTGCGGCCAATTTTCTCCATCACAAAGAAGATGGCATCATCCACCTAGCCGTTACTTGAATGTGAATTTGAATAACACAAAGGAATTTACCAGCTGAGTACTTTTGTTTCTTAATCTAATTACGCCTAACACATATTTTAGACAGAACTCATCAGAACTACACGAATTCATCACAATTACCTCAAAATCATTCTCAATCATTGTCAATCATGTATCATTACAAATTGATTAGCGACCAACCTATTGTCAATATAAATTCTGTAAACGTAGATGCGCTGAGGCTGAGGTAATTCTATGATTCTACAGATCTCTGAACTTGTACACACCTGTTTAACTAGGCAACTATATCTCAGCTTGGCCCAAAGGTCTTTGCAACCAGGCCATAAAATACAAAAAAAAAACTTAGCTGACTTAAAAACACGGCTAGCAGGATTGTTGATAAACTGCAAGTAACTTCAGCACCTGGTATAAAAAGTTTCACTATCCCTTCTAAGTTCATACACAACATAGGTAGTATAAAAATAGCAACAGTAAGGCTAATTCGAATAAATATTGAATAGTTTATGATATGAATACATAAGTACCTTTTACCTATTTTAATTTAGTTAGGTAATAGAATAACAATAACCTACTTAGAATCTATTAAGTGTAAAGTCCATTTTATTAAATTTTACCTACTAACCTAACTAGTAGTCTGACTGATTTGTTATTATAGCATTAGTATCTTCATTAACGTTTTGTGTAGTTATTAGGTAAATTAGCTTTCACATCACCGGGTTGCAAGAACTACAACCATATAAACTATAAACTATAACATATAAACACACATATACAAATCGCCTCCCTTAAGCACTCTTTAAAAGAACACTGTATTGCTGAACCCTGTCTCTCGGTCCCAGCATGGAGTCCAAGATGACAACGCGAAGAGCTGAGACCGCCCTGCAGTTAACGCTCTTGAAGATCTTTTGACCACCAGATAACTAAACGCTAAATATGAACAAGAGATAACTGGGAGCGGGAGCTGTGTGATGCACACAATCTAATCACACAATTAGAAGAGGAGTCTCGTTCAGCAGCACAAAAAATATTTGAGGAAAATATTTGACCCAAAATGTATTTGAGGAATTGATGTTAGCGTGGAGTGTATACTTTGGATTTTACATAGCAAAATATTGTTTACAAAGTTATTGGTGCGGCTACTTTGACACTCCATGTAGTTAACCAGGTGCATTCATAAGTTTGTATGTGGTATCGAAATAATTGTTGTATGGGAGCCCCCTAAAATATTTATTTTATTCCCGTTTTTAGTATTTGTTGTTTTAGCGGCAACAGAAATACATCATCTGTGAAAACTTCAACTGTCTTAACTATCACGGTTCATGAGATACAGCCTGGTGACAGACGGACGGAGGAACAGACAGCGGAGGCTCAGTAATAGGGTCCCATTCGGTACCCTTCAAGTACAGAACCCTAAAAACAGCACTAGAATCAGTAAAACAGATTTTAATTGAGATAACTTATCTCCATCGAAAAATGTATGCCATCTCGGCCATGGAGATATCTTGCTCCAACCCTCTGGTCAGCCAAGCCGATCAGCAACCCGGGGCTGCGGAGGCGAGCGTGGGTGATGCGCTGCAGTCCGGGGACAACGTCGCAGCTCCGTAGTAGACGGAGATAGGTCCTGTCGTGAATTACTTATGCTTCTTATAAAAATAGAGGTGAGTGTATGAATTTTCAGGTCCTTGAAATTATTTTATAGATGCAGTTGACACCCTTATTAGAAGCTGGCAATGGGTAGATTTATTATACATTTAGTTGGTAAATAATAATCATGATGCTGGGTTAACCGTAGCTTGTATTACAATTTATTAGTATATAATAGTTTATTAGGCACTTGAAATTTATCGCAGACCTATTCATTCAGTAAATAATTAATCAATTTTAAAGATAAAACTCGTATTTTTAAAAAGCTGCTGTTATTAACACCCTTTTAATTATTCAAGGAGTTTTTATTTTCTATATGGTTTCAATCGGTGGCACGGGCACTCAAAAAGGCGCCAAGAAACTTGGCGTCAGGTATACGAGGTGCTCAAGTACAAATTCGGAAAGAGCACATCAAAATCTACAAAATCACCAAATTTAAAAACTCCGCAAATCTTTCTGGGTTGCACTACCTTAGAAAACCAAACTACTTGGTCAAATAGCAAACCAGAATTTACGAGCTAAAGATAGATCCTTCATGTTCAAGCTATAATGCCTGATGGTATATGAAATAACTTCTGGTGACACGAAATAAAATATTTTTCTGATTTGTATGATAATCTAGATACGAGTAACATACATTTTGTACCTGCCTAGAATACATTTGTGTGTGCGTGTTTGTGTGTGTATTAGTGAGTGTATGTGTGAGTGTATGTTATAATCTTTGATGTTCACATAAGGTAGCCACGGCGGGCTGCCTGAAAAAAATGACACAGCAACAGGAGTCAATAAAAGTTTATTAAACAAAATATCCCCACAACAACAAACTCTGTAACAAAAAAAAATGATTTATTTAGGGAATAAACCTAGATCCAATTAGTCGGATTGAAGCTTAGTACAATTTATAAAGGAGGTGACATGTCTTCAAAATAAATCATTGCAGCGGATGTTGGATAGAGTTCAACTCATTTAGATTCGCATAACAATCGGGCATCTGAATCTCGAGTACACTGTGTCTACGTCTGCTGATTGGCTAATCCGACGTTTAATTGAGCCATATTTCCACTTAACCTTTCATGTGTGGCCATAAAAAAGGTTCGCGATTTGATCCTTATCGCTTGGTGATAGTTTAAAAACTTTGAAAAATGTGCAAATTCCTAGCCGAACGCGACTGCAGAGCGTGTCGCGTGAGCGCGTCAACGAGAGAGCAAGCGCAGTCACTTGGCGAGCGAACGAGACAACGAGAGTAGTGTACGGACAGCGGTCTCAGTCACTCGGTAGACTACTAAATTGATCCATACTACCGTGTCGTCGGTCAACAACGTCGATCGACAGTATTGATCAGAACTATCGATTATGTTCGATCGATCGATGATTATCGATTGTATATGCTGCTGCTGATTATATATTCTACTGACAATCCTTGACGAACTATTACCAGCAATAACACACGTTATAAACTTTTCTTTAGCTAATGGTGTCTTCCCCACAGTGTGGAAGAAAGCACTAGTCATCCCACTACCCAAAACCTCCAGTCGCACCTCTTTTAAAGAGTACCGTCCCATTTCAATCCTGCCCATCCTCTCCAAAGTCCTTGAGACCATTGTCCATAACCAGCTTTCCTCTACCTCTCCTCAAACAATCTGCTAAACACGTTCCAGTCAGGATTCCGACCGGGTCATAGCACCGTCACGGCTCTGCTGAAAGTCACAGATGACATCCAGCTAGCCATGGACCGCAAACAGCTTTCCGTGTTGGCTTAACTTGATTTCAGTAGTGCCTTCAACAGCGTAGACTCGTAACTCGTTGAGCTTCTCAGATCCTTGAAGGTCTCTACCTTCTCTGCCAGCTGGTTCGACTCTTATTTGAGGGATCGGCAACAGCGTATCAGGACGGAAGAGACATCCACTGAATGGTGTGGCCTCCTTTCAGGCGTCCCTCAAGGTGGTATTCTTTCTCCTCTTCTATTCTCGATTTTCATAAACTCCATCTCGGACATCCTGTCTTCTTCATATCATCTTTATGCTGATGATCTCCAGATTTATCGCCACTTCTCTCATAACGATGTAAACTCTGCTGTGGAGGCATTGAACGCTGATCTGGAGGGGGTGAGAAGCTGGGCTTCATCCTTCGGACTCCTGGTTAACCCGAGCAAGTCCCAGGCCATGATTATAGGTACCAGATAATCTCTTAACTTGTTGCAGCAATAGCCCATTCCACCTGTCACTTTTAATGGTACCACAATCGTGTATAGCGATTAAGCTAAAAACCTGGGTCTTATCTTCGACAACCAGCTGTCCTGGCATCGCATGTCAATGAGGTCAGTCGACGAGTATTTGCTATTTTTCACTCTCTCAGGAAACTTCAGTACTTTTTGCCTCGACAGACCAAAATCACTCTCTCTCAGTCTCTCCTTCTACCCCTCATCGATTATGCTGATGTCTGCTGGGTCAGTGCTAACGAAGAATTACTGAACAAACTCGAACGACTTCAAAATCTCGGGAATCGGTTTATCTTTGGGCTGCGCAAATACGACCATGTATCACAGCATCGCAAAGAGCTGAAGTGGCTGCCAATACGTCTTCGTCGGGATTCTCACATCCTCAACATCCTCTACAACATTTTACGCAATCCACGCTATCCAAACTTCTTACGAGACCGTTTTCCATTTCTTTCTTTCAGCAGGCCTCGGAGAACTCACGCGCTTTCAATGCTCACAACCCCACAGCATAACACCGCGTCCTATGAGCATGGGTTTAGATTCCGGGCCATTCAATTGTGGAATGCACTCCCCTGCACTATCAGGGACAGTCCTTCTCTTAATATATTTAAAAGTCGCGTGAAGAAGCATTACCTTTCTCTTTAGAAATATAGGTAGTATGTATGTATTTATTAGTATATTTATTTAAAAATACATATATTTATATAGTATTTATGTTTAGCATGTACGAGTATATTATATGATATTTATGTAAGCCCTCGTATATTTAGTTAATATTGTTTTATATTAGTTATTTAGATATAACATATATCTAACCATATGTTAGTTATTCAGATATGTACTAAATTATATTGTTGTACACATTGTCACCCCTGCTCAGCAATCGACCATTCCCATCCTAATTTGGTTTGCTGGAAGAGATCTCTTATCAGAGATAAGCTCGCCTTTGTACACTATTTTTATGTAAGTCTTGTTGTCCATATATTAGTTGTGTGCAATAAAGAAATTATGCTGCTTGTGTAAAAATATCAGAAAGGTTCACGTATAAAATGTATACCATAATTCACTGCAAAAAAACTGTCACTTTGCCATTCACATAGGCCGCGTTTACGCTGAACAGAATAGTTGCATGGAATTTTGTCGCGTCCTCTCGATTTATCTTAATAGTGTTGTGCACTGCGGCGATTCAGATTCAGCGGTAACTAGGAGATGTGGCGAGCGCGACTATTCTTTCTAGTCAGGCGTTGAGTGTGCAGGTGTCGCAAGCCATGAATGAAGAATATGATGTTTTCACAAGCTGCCATAATTCGATTATTTTTATATAATTACACACCGAGTTGTATGACAAAAATGTATGAAACCGTGTAACCCCCTCCAATTAAAATAAACATATTTTGTTTGAATGACTAATTTATGGGGAACAGCAATTGCTACGACATTGATTCAAAACGATGTTGAAATGATAATTAATGTCACATAAAAAACCATCTTTCTGATAATCAATGCCACACATTGTACGTGACTTAAACGAATATACGACGCCTTTTAATTATAATTCTTTTGAAAACTGATAATAATATATTACCTACGTGTATTAATAAAAAATAATATCAAATCATCCAGTTACAGTGCATAAATCGTCGCAGTATATAAACAACCCTATTTAGATAAATTGACAGCAAATGAGAAAGTCGCATGCAATTGTATCGCTCAGTGTGGACGCGGACTTACAACAACTCAGTGTTGTCAATACGTAATAAACGGTCATGTGCGAGTCCGACTCACGCACTAAGGGTTCTGTAAATACTTGCAGAGACCTATTATGTACATATGTATGAAAAGTTCGTCCATCACGGGAATCCAATCTCAGAAATCCAATTTATTTCATTGTGAAAGTTCTTCAGAATTATGTCCCTAACACCCCCTAAAATATGAATACACCTTTTTGTTACATCCAGTATAAAGGCACATACATTGTAATTTCTTTCTTTTATTATATACAAAACAGACATACAGATAACTTATAATAGACAAAAACATGTAAAAAGGCGAGCTTATCTCTCAAAAGATATTTCTTCCAGCAACCCAAGATGGTAGGAAAGGTGATGGTTGAGCGGGGGAAGACCTGCGCTTACAATAAAACTCGAGTAATATATGCTACAAACAATATTATACTGATAACCCTAATTGCTAAAAATTTACTGCATGCGCAATTACTTAAATACAACGTAACAATATGAATAAACCGTATAATAAACTAATATATACCAATATATATATATATATATCTAACTGGGAAGGGAGAGATAGTCCTTCTTTAGCCAGTTTTGGAATATATTGTTACGAGCGTGGGGTTCTGACCTAAGTTTTTGACCTAACCTACCGGGGCGTAACAATATTTAGAGATGGACTGTCCCTGATAGTGCAGGGAAGCTCATTCCACACAGAACCCGTGCTCGTAGGCTGCAGTGGAGCGATCTGGAGCTTTGAGCGTAGACGCCATATGATTTCTCCGAGGCTCCTGCTTGTAGAAAGAAATTCGAAGCGAACACGTAGGAAGTTAGGGTAACGAGGGTTACACATTTTTTTTTAAAGGAAACACAGGATATGAGAGTCCCGTCGAAGCCGAATCGGTAGCCACTTCAGCATTGCTTCTGGCCCCACACTAAGATAGCCTGCGTCGATGTCGTGGGAACTAGAAACAGCGAAGTCACACACTTAAATATCCAAGACCGGGGTTTTATTGTTCTTCCTCACCAGCCAATTGATAATTAAATCATCATCATGCACATTAATCATAGGCTTCACTTCACTTACTTACACTTACAATCACTTACGTGGAGGCTGAATGATTGAATATCTGTGCCTAAATGTCGTGACAAAAAAAGGAGTCCTCGGCTTCAAATCGAAATTAAAATTTTGTTTTCTATCTGAGGGGGCAAAACATAACAATACCAAAGAACGTGGCCATAGAATCTTATTAAATTATAATTGACGACCCGAATGGCCGAGTCGGCAGTGACGCTGCCTACGAAACCAAGGGTCCCGGGTTCGAGTCCCGGTGGGGGCAAATATTTGTTTGATGAGAACGGATGTTTGTACCCTAGTCATGGTTGTTTATCTATCTAAGTATAATATTTATCTATATAAGTATGTGTCTCGTTTTCTAGTATCCAAGATACAGGGAATCCTAGTTTGGGGCTAGATCAATGTGTGTAAATGGTGTCCAAGGTATATTATTATTATTATATATTATTATTATTAAAATTGTGTTGAAACCCGTATATCGTACAGGGACCACTTTAATTTTTTGAAAATGTAGTTCATTATTTGTTGTTATAATGGGAATAGAAATACACCCTCGTGAACATTTCAGCTCTCTACCTATTTCGGCTGATCCGGTAGAGCTCGGTGACGGACGGACGGATAGACGGACAGCGAGGGCTTAGTAATAGGGTCCCGTTTAGCACCCTTCGGGTACGGAACCAAAAACCAGTGATTGAATACCATGTAACTTTCGGGAAATAATTGTGTGTGCTACGTTAGTAATTAACCTTGCTGTTAATAATTTTGTAATGATTTATTCCTGCTTATTAATTATATTAATTAATATTGTAATATTTGTGTTAGTTAAGCACAAGCAATTTTTAAAAGAGATATAAAAATCAATCTGTGTGAGTTTCTACGCCCTTCTTCTCCCTCAGTGGTTCAATGTAGAGAAGTGGCAAAAAATGTCGATTGCTAAATATATGTAAATATCTACAGTAATAAAGACATTTGATAGATTGATCGATTGAAGTATTTTTGGAATTGATATTGTTTTCGCAGACACGAGCCTTTTATCAGCGGTTAAACAAATACCGATACCGAGTGTAACTTTACTTTTTTTCAAACTGGCTCGTAAAGTGACTTATGGCAATTTAAGATTATAATGGAGCTTATTACGCACAAGAGTTTTTATGCCGACAAACAATGCATTTTTATCATGTTATGATAAACCAATCATCATTCATCAAATAATATTTTTATCACTTCATACTAACCTTATTTTGCGAATTAAAAACATTATTTACCGGCTGTTTGCGGTTTATCCAGTGCCTTTATTGAGTGCGGCGCTCCCGGAATAAACTAATCCAGCGCGCCATTTTAGATAGATATTTGTTAACGTTTTCGTTTTTGTGATTACTATTAATATTAGTTGTTTTTTTCGTTGTGTGGTTATTTTTAATACAAGTTGTTTTTTCCCTCGCAAATGTGTTGAATAACGTCGCATGGAACGTTGACTCACACGGCATTGATCATACACACTCAGCTATCTTACCGCCTGCCAGGTAAGCTTGTGAGTAATATCCAACACACTCGTATCATGATGTACTATCACAAAGGTATCACTGCTTTTTAGGGTTTGAGTACCCGAAGGGTGCCAAACGGGACCCTATTGCTAAGCCTCCGCTGTCCGTCCGTCCGTCCGACTGTCACCAGGCTGTAACTCATGAATCGTGATAGTTAGACAGATAAAGTTTTTACAGATGATGTATTTCTGTTGCCGCTATTACAACAAATGCAAAAAAAATTGAATAAGGGGGCTGCCATACAACAATTATGTCAATACCACATACAAACTTATCAATGCACCTGGTTACGTGCTTGGAGTGTGAAAAAAGGCCCCTGCAATAATTTTTGCTATGTAAAATCCAAACTATTCATTCCACACCATCCCTACCATAGTACGGTGGTACGGAACCCTTTGTACGCGAGGTAGACTCGCACTCGATCGGATTTTACTTTATAAGTCTATCCCATATTTGGACATATATGTCAAAAAAACAGATTAAATTGGGTCGATTCGATTCGTTCACATGGTTTATTAACCATGTAAGATCCACCGCAGAAAATACACCCTTGGGTGGATACTATAAAACACGCGTCCTAAAATACACTCTGAGCATTCTCCAACACTTTTCCAAACATCATAGGGTGGGTAATTGGAATAACCCCTAAAGTTCAGTTGCTACATTTGCGGAAACGATTCTGGCAGCACCATTCCGTGCCGACGATCCGTCTCGGCTCCCCGACAGCTCCTGGCGAGATTCGTGTGACGTCACGCACCAGCACTACGTACGTCCCGTGATTCATGGCGCCCACTTTATCTATCGGTATTACTCTCACTGTTATTCCCGAGTTAATGGAAGAGGCGTCCTTCTGTGGAAGTTTAGGAAGATTCTACTACTCTTCCATCGCGCCAGTGCCCGCTTTCTTCAATTCACAAACAATTATAAATAAGAGATGGTAATTGGTCTAATTAGGAAACCCATCAATACCGATTCTTTTGTAATTGTTGAAATAAAGCTAAGCTATCTTCCACTCCACGGATGACTACAAAACTGGGCATTATTTGTGTCTGTTGAATTGATCTTTAAGAGTCGATTAAGATCTTAACGAGTAGTTCAGTCTTGCTCACAGCCGCAACAAGTGATAGCTATTTAATATACCTTCACCCCCAAACAGCGCCCTGAAGTTCGTAAAAATGCCCTAAAATGCGAAGTTATATAAGAAGTTGTGTTCGGCTAATGATAATTGCCGCCATAACTGCGACGTTTCCTTCCGTTTCCTCTACTTCCGGAATCCGATGGCTGCGGTCCGACTTCACGACTTTCGTAAATTCCGTACTGAAATTTGAACCGGTGATTTAATTAAATTTTTCTAAAAGGAAAAGGTGATGGAAAACTTCGTGAGGAAACCTTTGAATCTCTATAGTTGCGGCGATAGGCTAGCCGCCTGTCACGCTATGTATGTTACTAAAACTGGTTAAACATGATGGGCTAAGCGTGCTCTATTGTTATTGTTCTCCAAAAGCACAGATATTATCTAAAAGTTATTTGTGTGTGTGTGTGCCTTTATGGTATGCAACATAAAGGTGCAGACACACATAACGATTAATATAAGTTATGTTTACCAACAGATTAAATATGATCACATGTATCAATAAATTAGACCACACAACTGAAGAAAAACTTCTTTAGCTCTAATGCTTCAAAAATACATCTCCTGCACTGTGTCTGGGTATGAGAGGAAGAGAGAAAGAAAATGAGCGCGCGCACCTCTCGTTCGCCTCGCCCGATCACACTTTTCGTAACGCTCTCGTCACGCATTCGCCAGCTTACTACCCAAGTCAAGCGTACGTAAAGAAGTTTTACTTCAAAAAGTGCCCAAGTGCGAGTCGGACTCGCCCATGAGGGGTTTCGTTGTAGCAATTAGTTATTGACTGGATGTTTGTCTTGTAATTTTGTTTTTCATAGTGTTTGTATGAATGACAAAGTTATCTCGGCAGTTTTTAATAAATGTCTTATATCTTAAAAACTGCTTATTTTATTTTGATTGAAAATTGGTTTGAAACCAATTTTTATTGAAAGTGATTATGTATTGAGGTACACAGCATTTATTTTTTGTAGATTTTTCATTATCTTATTTTAAAAGTTAGAGGAGGGGGGGGGGGGCGTCTTTCCATTTTGTCTCTTTAACGATTTACTTTGAGAAAAATTGGTTTCAGGAACCTAAACGTCATGTTTAAAGACCTATTTATCTATAGACACCCCGAACAGTCTGCTCTCAGCTATCCTAAAACACGGTTGTATATCTCTGCTAAGTCATTTTTATATACCAACCCTATATTTTGAATATGGTGCTTATAAAGTGTACAACTTGTAAAAAGAACATAACTAAGAAGTGCCCAGGTCTTGTATGTAGCCGCTGTGAACAAAGTGTACATGCAAATCGTGAATGTGCCAAAATATCTGCCAAACAGCTGGCTGCACCGAGTCCCTAACATCCTCTAATGGAGCTGCCCGGAGTGTCTTCGTGGACTATCGCGAACGTCATCGTTCTTTGTCCATGAGGATGAATCGGATAAAGAAGAAGCAAACGACTCCACAAGACCACATGCCAAATCTGTTTCTATAGACATAAAGAAACTGCTGCAGGATCTGTCTAATGAAATGAGAAAAACGATCGATGAACATCTGGGAAGTCTCCAAGCCTCCTTAAAGTTAATTGGAGACCAGGTACCATCGATTGAATCCACTATAAAAAACCAGAACTCAAAAATTAAGGCATTGGAGAGTAAAAACATGGATCTTCAGAATTCTAATAAAAACCTGGAGCTCCGAGTAGCCGCCCTGGAACAGCGTGATCAACAAAGTGAACAAACTAAATTGGCTAGTTATCTGGAGATAGCAGGACCAAACTCCCTCAACGAGAATGCAGAGTCTATTGCCAAGGCCATAGCAACCATATTGGCAGTTGATGGCAACAGCATTCGGGCCGTTAAACACATCCCAGGGCGAAAAGATAAAATGAACCATCTACTTGTAGGACTGAACTCCGCCGATAGCCGCTCCAAATGGATTAAAGCTGCAAAAGACCGGACCATTACTGTGGGCGACATAACCTTCTAGACCCCAGCAGAATTTGCCACTGACCCTGTCTACGTTCGCCACGCACTGACCCCACAAAACAAGTATCTTCTGTACCAGGCGAAGAAACAACTGCGCCCGGCCTTCAAATACGTGTGGATTGACGAAGCCACTGACAGAATACTGGTAAAGAAATAAGGCAATGGCAAAACATTGGCAATACGGTCTACTAAGGACATTGAATCGCTTCTAGCTAAGTAAAATATAACCTAGATACATATATATACCCACTAAACGGAAATAATCTGAAAATTCAACACTGAAAACCCAGTTGAAAATCCTAACAGTGTGGAAATATTTAACTGTCCAAATGTAAATGCGTTCCTCAAGTACATACCCATACCTAGAAATAAAATGTCCCATTATTCTGTCTGCATGTGAATATTAGATCAATGATCCGAAACTTCAGTACCTTACTTCAAGCTATTCATAATTGTTCCCAAGCTCTCGACTTTGTTGTTATCACTGAGGCTAGCATATCAGAATCCATCTCAAATCTATTCTGTATTGATGGTTTTACAATGCACACTCAGCTTAGAAGTAAACAAAAGGGTGGGGAAAAAATATTTATGTCAAAAACTGTTTTAAATTTACAACGAAATCAATCAAAACACATCACTTTGAAAGTCTAATAGGTACTATGAAAAATAGATATAATGAAACCATTACTGTGTGTGCACTGTACAGACCACCAGGAATGAATAAAAACATGTTCATAGCTGAACTACATAAGCTATTGTTAGATAACTCCACTGGTTCTCTGCTTATCCTCGGTGACATGAACATTGATCTAAAAACACAAACATCATATAGGAGCTCGTATCTTAATATGCTGTCCGCGTGTGGCCTCCTATGTGGAGTCTCAGATTACACAAGAATTGAAATGAGGAATGGAACCACAACCAAGTCTTGCCTTGATCACATTTTTATGAGATTCCCCTCAATGGAGATATACGCTGTTAACTCAGTACTGGCAGACCACCGCGTCACCGCGATCGCTTGCACCAACAGCGCGCGCAGCTCGCATATACAGGATGATCGACAAAAAACTGTAGCAAATACTGTAAACCACGATTTCATAAAAAAAGGACTGCTTAGTGCTGATTGGAACAAAACTAGTGATATGGAGACGGCGGATCAAATATATACATTTATTCGAGATACGTTCAAAAAACCAATACACAAAGCTACCTGTAAAAGAGTAATCAAAACTCAAAATCGCTGTGCCCAGCCATGGTTCAACCATGACATCATAAATTTATGTAACAAGAGAGATGAAATCTTCGGCCAATGGATAAAGGATACAAATAACTCTACACTGAGATACATTACAATGAAATAAGAAACAAACTCAACAAAGTAATGCAATACTATAGAAATAAATACTACAAAAATAAAATAATCAACAACTTTGGAAACTCAAAAAATCTATGGAAAATTGTCAACAATATCTGCGGTATAATATCTGCATCAATAGAGATATTCTTAAAATATTTTCACCATTAAACCCTAGATAAATTGCTGTTAAGAGAATACTTCCGAGCTGTCATAGAAATGTCTTACCAGCATACCAGACCCCCCAAGCTGAAGTGAGCATGCGTTACCAGCCTGCCAAGCCGCTCGAAATGTACAGACTAATCAAAAACCTGAATAGTCATAAAGCTCCAGGCCTAGAGGGTATTAGAGTCTGCGACGTACAAATGGTAAACGACCGTTTATGTTTAGCCATATCAAACCTAATAAATACGAGTCTTAAAACGGGCCTGTATCCAGACGAGTTAAAACAATGGTGCGTGAGACCGGTCTTCAAAAAGGGCAAACGTAGTGACATTTGCAACTATCGCCCAATTACACTTCTATCTTCAATCGACAAAATTTGCGAAAAAATCCTCTGTGAACAATTACATAGATTCTTCCATGTCTACAATACATATAATAGATCCCAACCAATATGGATTCCAGCCGCGCAACCACCATGCTACTAACAAAATATGACAATAACAACACAACAATAACAAGATATTAATGAACATTTAAACGATAAAAAACAAATACTTGCACTCTTTATAGACTTTTCACGTGCCTTTGATACACTTCATCTTGCTTAACTCATACTCAAACTGTACTCTTGTGGTATAAGAGGTCCTGTCAAGCAATGGTGCATAAACTACCTCCAAGGACGAAAGTACAAAGTCAAAATCGGCGACGAACTCAGTGATGACATCCCGATAAGCCAAGGCACAGCTCAAGGATTGGTCCTAGGCCCACTACACTTCCTCACCTACGTCAACGATTTGAGCTACCCGATGAATTACTGCACCACCTATCAGTTTTCAGATGATACATGCCTAATTATAGTCGACAAAGACGCGACTGTCGCTAAAAACAAACTACAAGCAGACTTTAACAGCTTCTCGAAATGGTGTCATGATGCGGGACTAGTCCTCAACGCCCAGAAGACCAAACTACTTCACATCAAATCACCCTACTGCAAAGACAAGACTCAGGTTGGTATTGTTGCCCATTCCCACGCCTGCATGCACAGTGGGTGTGACGACGGAAATTGCGACTGCGGTCCAATAGAAATCGTGGACACTCATGTATATCTGAGTCTGGTGATTGACAACAGGCTCAACTGGGGTCCACATGTTGAACATGTTTGTGGTAAGCTGAGGTCACTCCTGGCAACTTTCTGGATAGTAAGGAACCGTATACCATTCCCCATCCAACTCATGGTGTACAAAGCAATAGGCGATTCCATAATTACATACGGCTTGTCCAGTTACGGCCGTACATATAATACCTACCTGAGTTACATACTACAGACCAGGCTGCTGAAACTAATTGTATCACCGAAAATTAAAAACCAATTTGACAACGATGACAACCAACTATATATGCACTGTGAAGTACTTCCAATCACGCACAAAGTTCACTATTGCCTACTTAAAGAACAATTCTTCAATAGAAATTGAATACTACTTGAGAACTGCACACTCTTTTTTGAACTTTTTAATTGAATATAGCTTATTTTAATTAAGATATAGCAATAAATACTGTATAATGAGTAGATAACACCACACACAAACCTCAGTGATTTAAGTGGTGTTCAACTCTGTTATTTTTAATATGTCATTAATTAAATAAATAAAAATAAAACACATAGGTTTGATGAAAAAAATAATTGGTTTCAGTTCCATGTATTGCCTCCATTATTTTTTTTATTTTTGTATAAAAATCCTAAAGAGGTTTACAGAATACATCTACATACAAAGTTTAAACTGTGAAGTCCCAATAGTTTCTGCATAAAGTTGCTGTGACATACGGACGGACAGGACAGGACGAAATTGTAAAAAGGTGAGGAAAAATCATCGAGGTCATTCGGATTCCTCTTATTGACCGAGCGAGCGAAGCGAAGTGTCTCCGTTCAGCTTGGGGAAAAATGTTTTGTGTCCGGATTGTGTAAAGCCGCATTATGTGTATGATCAGCCCTGAAAGTTCTGAAACCGCACAGTTCGTATCCTCCCTTCTTTGATATTTCGAGAATTTAACGTGAACAAAATATGTGTACCTGTCAGCGCAGCCTGCGGACGGTGTTGAGCCAATAGTTTCATGTGTATTGTATACTGGAACTCCACGCGAAAGAAAGTTAGGATCTTATACTTAGAAGAACTTAACTAATTTATGTTGGCTTTGAATTGATTTGTTTTTTTTTTTGTAATTAATGATAATATAGTATATTGAAAGCTTATATGTAGAAACATGGAATGTAAAGCAAACTGCAAATTACTTAAATATTAAATATTTTATTTGACAACAAACTTATTCGGTTTATGTATACTTACATAAAATTTAATGTTTTTTCATACATAGACTCGTATCGTACATTTCATAGAGTTACACCGACTACTTACTTAAAATAAACTTTATTGTAAAATCTTCTATTTCATATTATTTACAATTATTTATTTATTTCTCCTATACAAAAACGTGTTCGTGTAATTTCATTAATTAAGTAGTAGGTAATTTACAATAACGTGGTATATTTTCTTATTTGCTACATTTATTTTATTTTAAAGTTGTTCGACGGCTGCGAGCGCAAATAAAATTGAATAATATTCGGTATTTTTAAAGCAATATATAAATTAGAGACGTTTCACCATAAATAAATAATTTTGACTCCATCCGTCGATATTATGAGATACTAATCATTAGAAAAAATTATCGTATCGATTGGCTCAATTCTAGATTACACTGTTTAATGTTAGCACCATCTGTTCTAATTGGATGTTGTTCGATAGACTCTCTGGAATAATAACAGAGCGGGATATTTTCAAAATCTCACAGATGGCGTTGAAGACTTCCATTATTTTCTTTTGGCGCCTAATAAATGTGGTAAATATGGGTGGATGACACCTAAACAAACAAAACATTATGGGTAATATGCGAACCTAAAGTTTTACATTTGCGAGATTATTGCAATAAAAAAATCAATGTTCTCAAACATTTATCTTTACTTTCAATTATCTCGCTAACGTGATACTAAGATTACCATATTACAAACATTTTTTGTTTGTTTATCAAAAGTTTGCATTGGATGTTGTTCAAAACTATTGAAAATTTACGAGAGCTGATGGATTAAACATTTCTGTAGGTATTTAAATGGTGCAACTTAGTATATTGGTGCCTTGCGTTTAATTAAATATTTATCCTATAAAATAAAATAAAACCTCAAAGAAGTGGAGTATATAGTCTTCTTTGCAAGTTTTTCATTAGTTTTTTACAAGTTGCTCGCAGCAAGACACTCTACTAGACGGAATAACTTAACACCGACATCGGTTACTTAATCATATTGAAATAAAATCTGTGAGACAGTAATAATTTTATAGAAATCAGCTGATAAATACTAATTTTAATATGTAAAAATATAATAAAGTTTCATTTACAATATTCGCGAACAATAATTTTGACTCTATTAAGGGCCTAGTCCTTTTCAGGGCCAAACATAAATATGTATTTTTTAAACTTTACTTATAAGTAAATATGTTACAATATATTTTAACAAATAATGCATATACTTATAATTGAATATTAACAAAGGAAAAAGTAAGAACAATTTGGGTAAAAGCCCTGCATTGAAAAAGATATGCTTATGAAGGGCCAAGAGAGGCATCTTTTTCTTTATCTTAACTCTTCGTATCTAACGCAATACTTAATATATTTGTTGCCTTAGAGATAACATTGAGCCCGCAAGACAATTTTAGCTTCAATAAACATATACTCTGAACCATACAATTATCTAAGAAGAAATAAGAAGAGAAAGAAGTACGTAATAATTATGATACATATTATATTCAATCCTTACTTCTTAAAAATATTAGAACATTTTTGACTTCAACAATCTTCCGTCATTAAAAACCTTACTCACAAATGTGTACAAACTAAATCTATTATTAAGTTATTTAAATGTTTTAGCCTACAAAATCTATGTTTTTGCACTTTGCGCAGTATTTTTAGATGAGAATGTTTCTGTATAACATTTGTTACTGAGAATTTTTTTGCCAAACACATTTGCATCACATGAGTAGTTGCGCCACTATGAGTTGTCTTTAGTCACTAGTAGTCCTGCGCAGTCCCATATTGCACGGTTGCTTGCGCTGGTGGTTTGCACGATTGCTCGGGCTCGCGCATTGCGCGCTCGCAGTCGTAAATTGCACAATTGCTCGCGCTGTCTATTGCGTAGATCAGCTGGCAATCTGGTCTCTTCTCCAGCGCGCGTGGAGTGCGCATAGGAGAAGCAGCGCAATGATGCTGTGACAACTGTTGGACAGGCCAGCGGACCCTGTCTGCATGGCTGCTGGCCGCTCACCTAAGGAACAGATTCAGCGTTAGATCGACCCGAATGGCCGAGTCAGCAGTTGCCCTGCCTACGAAGCTAAGGGGCCCGGTTCGAGTCCCGGTGGGGGCAAATTTTTTTTTGATGAGAACGGATGTTTGTACCCTAGTTATGGTTGTTTATCTATCTAAGTATAATATTTATCTTTATAAGTATGTGTCTTGTACCTAAGATACAGGGAATCCTAGTTTGGGGCTAGTTCAATGTGTGTAAATAGTGTCCAAGGTATTGTTATTATTAAGGACTTGACCCACATACACAACTACCAAATTAATGTTTGACTGAATATCAGAGTCTTGCTATTGCTGACTCTCGTTAGGGAAGTCACAGCACCAGTCAAGATTTAGTTGAGTTGCAGTGCATTCGGGCAGTAAACTTTATAATATCTTAATTCTGATCTCTTGGATCTGATATTTCCAGAGTGCTGGTGATGGGTCGTCACGCAAATAGTAATATCGAAATATAGGCTCACTGCCTAAAATCTGTGCTTATGCCATTGAATGCAAAATATTGCGTGAAGTTATTATTGTGTCAAAACTTGTGTGAACCGATCGTACCAACAGACAGGTTCTCTGCCCGCTGAGACATTAGGCGTACACTAATTCTGCGGGCGGCGGGGCGGCGCACGCGGTGCCTTTGTCCCAGGCCTTTGTTTGTTTTGTTTTCTTTAACAGTTCCCTATAAATATAGGTGTCGCAGTTGGTTGGTTAAATCAGACACATAACTAACTCTCTTTACCGTTAATTAAATACCGACGTTTAACCAACTCACTAACTAATTTTGAGTTAAATAAAGCATCGTCGAAAACGTTTAACAATCTGTCTTACCGAAGCCAGCGTGTTGGAAAACAAGATGGCGTCACAGCAACAGCTGATTTGCACAGCTTATATCAGGGCAAAACATTGCGGTAGCTTAGGTGAAGGGTAAAGGGGCTTAGCGAAGCGAAGCCCCCTTTATCCTTCGTGTTAGGTTGAACATGTAAGAACAACAAAAAATACTTAAAACATAAACTTAAGCACACATAAAAATATATTTATATTGTTTATGTCTTGTTGCCTAGGAACGTTTAGACAACTCGTTAAACGTTTTGTTCACTCAGTTGTCTGACGGAATTTTAGTGACTTGGTTCGGTCGGCATTTAATTAACGGTCTAGAGAGTTAGTTAAGTGTCTGATTGACCCAACTAACTGCGACATATGCATTGAAACGCGCCGATACCCGCATCAGCGCCGCCGCCACAACCCCGCTGCCCGCAGAATGCCTATACGTCTAATCGGTTTCATAATAAAAGCACAAGTTCTCACCATTGAGCACATGCACCCGCACTGAAGCCACCTCGGCGTTGCTCGGCGAGCAGGAGTACCGGCCGGAGTCCTGGGGCGCGGCGTCCTGCACCAGCAGGTAGGAGGTGGTGGCGGGCCCCTTCTCGGTGACCACCGACACGCCGCCGCGCGACGAGTCGTACGATATCACCTGCTTCACAAGCCACCGGGGCGGAGGGTCAGACAAATGTAGGAGAACAATCAAACAGTTGGGAGCTACGGTGACACAGACTCCCAGGCAGACACACATAGAGGCTTTAGTCGTAAAAAATGAATACAGCGTGGTAACGACATCTTCTACGTCTCTCCTTAAAGAGCCGGCTTCGATGACGAGCATAAAGCATTTAATTTGATGGAACTAGTAGTGTTCTAGAGAGTTCTACGATAAGTGTCTCTCCAGTAGTGCGGGCCGATGACGGATGTTACGATATCACTGCTTTACAAGCCACCGGGGGAGGAGAGGGGAAAGTAACAAATAACCCATTATGATTATACAGACAGAACAAATTGGTGCATTGCATCCGTGTAAGGAGGTATAGTGCCACAGACAGATACAGATATAGACAGTGACACACACGCAGGCAACAAACAGCAAATGGTACAAACTCAGTGATAGTGGCGATAACGATGATGGTATTGATGATTATTATGGATTTTTTTTCATCTCCAAACAATGATGGGTAACGGTGGTCTGTGGTGTTTATACTAGTTTAATATCTTCGAAACTCGCATGTAGGATCAATAAGTGTACGTAATCATCTTGTTTGATCTTCAAATAGTTAAATAAACCGGTCAAGTACGAGTAGGATATTGGACCAGCATACGAAGGGAATTTTTAATAATAACATATTAAATACTAGGAAGGACTACCTTTAAGGCCGTAAATTGAAACATTGATAAATAGTTGTATGTACTCAGGTTAACAAAACTCTTTGCTCATTGAAACTGGAAGTGGATATAAATTGAGTAACTTATTTGACGACCCGAATGGCCGAGTCGGCAGTGTCACTGCCTACGAAGCCAAGGGTCCCGGGTTCGAGTCCCGATGGGGACAAATATTTGTTGATGAGAACGGATGTTTGTACCCTAGTCATGGTTGTATATCTATCTAAGTATATTTTTTTTATATTTATTTATTTATAAACATACATGCTTGTGACATCACAGTAAAAACCAAATCGACACAAACAGAAAGTAAATATAAGGACAAAAAAGCTATAAATAAATCTTATCTATAACACAGACAATAAGTGGCGACCCTTGCGAATCCCGTCAAAGAACATTGGAACAGGTCCACCTCGGTTCTTTCTGTTATATCATTAAAGAGAGCGAGAGCCCTCATCACAGGTGCCTCCCGCAGCATCCCCGTCCTCGCCAGCGGGATGTAGAACAACTTATGGTTCTTTGCTCGGAGGTAGTTGTTCGGCACATACAGTCCCAACCTCGCCAACACCAGAGGGTTTTCGAGCATTCCTCGGAAAACCTTAAATACATAAGAAGAAAGTGCGAGGCCCCTCCTCACCCCCAGCTCATTGTAACCAACCATGCCCAACACGAACAGGGTTGGATACATAAGCGGGAAGAAAGGATAGACTCCGTACAGCTTCAGATATAAGTACCTAACAAATCGGTTTTGCACTTTCTCCACCATGACGCTATATTTCGCTTCATGTGGGTGCCAGATAATCGCACTACTTTCTAGTTTGCTTCTAACCAAAGCATTGTATAGGGCACTTATAGTTTCAATGCTCCTAAACTCTCTTGATTGTCTCATTACAAATCCGAGCTTTTTAAATGCTTGCTTAGTGACATCTACAATGTGATTACAAAACGATAAATCAGTGGCCATACGCACTCCAAGATCTTTGACCTCTCTTACCCGCGTCATTTCTGCCCCATCTACCGAGTACTTATGGTGGAATGGCTCGCATACGCGGGTGTAAGACATCAACGCGCACTTCCCAACATTGAAGAACAGTTTGTTGTGTTTGCTCCACTCAACCACACGATCTATATCCCTCTGCAGCTTTTCGCAATCCGAGATGTCCCTTACTTCCAGGAATAACTTGAGGTCATCCGCAAACAAGAGACAGACAGCGTCCTTAATGACCTTCGGAAGGTCATTAATCATAATAATAAAGTCTAAAGGCCCCAAGTTACTGCCCTGACTAACGCCAGAAAATGTGAAATACGGCTCTGATGTAGAACCTGCGTATTCCACATACTGATTCCTGTGCTTAAGATAGCTCACAAAAAGCCGCATAAGTTGGGGAGTAAAGCCGACCCCACTTAACTTCTCCAGAAGGACGTCGTTGTCCACTGTATCAAAGGCCTTTCTAAAGTCGAATTAAGCGACATCTACTTGCCCCCGCGCATCAAGTGGAGGCGTTACGTAAGACACAAAACACAGAAGGTTAGAGGCGGTGTTACGGCCTGGTCGGAACCCGTGCTGTGCGTCCGAAACCTGCTCCCTCATCTGGAGGTATATACTACGTTGTAACACCGACTCAAAGACCTTTGCAAACGTGGACAGAACCGCTACTGGTCTGTAGCCACTGACATCCGACCCTGTTTCACCTTTTGGCACTGGAATAACCCTCGTAATCTTCCAGACATCGGGATATTCAGAGCTTTCCAGACACAGGTTGAAGAGGTAGAGCAACGGTCTGTCCATCACCCTCCTATAGTCCCTAACTAAATAAGGTGGTATGCCATCAGGGCCAACGGAGTGAGCTTTAGCTGAGTCAGGGCAGCGCGCACATCTCTGAGTGTGAGCTGTGCGATGTGCACCCGGGCGCTCCCACTCCTTTTCAAAGCCACCTCCGCGTCCAACCGCGGTGGCACCTCAGCGTAGACAGACTCGAAATATCTCGCAAACTCTTGTGCACATACCTCGTCGGCTATAGCAACGCCATTCTTGGTGACACGGGTTGGACTACTACGTTTAGAACGTTTGTTTTTGACGTAGCTCCAGAACGATTTCGGATCCTTTGTAAGTTGAGCTTGAACTCTTGCTAGGAACTGGTCATGCCTCATAACAATTTTGCTCTTGACGAGGGCTCTACTTTTAGAGAACGTTTCATAATCACACTGAGACTTACTAGCTTTATACTTTTTGTGAAGACTAGCTTTAAGTTTAATGTCGCGTATTAAGTCCGCCGTGTACCATTCCGGATAACAGTATCTGGTAGAGTACCCGGTCCTACGCTTTTTTCTTGGAGTGCAATTATCTAATAAATTTATCATGGTTGTATACAAGCACTGCACCGCCCCCTCTACATCCTTTGAAGCATATAGAGGTGCCCAGTCTGCGGTCATCAGAGAGCTATATAGGAGAGGAAAGTCGGCCTTGCGAAAGTTCCACCGCGGCCTGTGCTCAGAATTACCTAGATCCGGTGGTGACACCTGCTTCCCAGATCCGTCAACAGTATAGTTTAGCACTACATTGCTCCAGACACTGACGGTCAAGGGCGGATGCTGTGGGTCTACCTTTGGGACAAGGAAGTCGCTCTCCAACTCTACCTTGACGTCGCTCTCACCCAGCACTGATAGAACTAAGTCCAGTGTTCTACCATTACAGTTCTCGACAAAGTTTCTTTGACGGAACTCGCAGAAGGTCATAAAATATTCAAAATAACTTATAGTATCTGTAGTCGCCTAAAACTAATACATTATCATATTTAACACATATATTCTCAATTATATTCAACATTTGTACATATTCATTATGTTTTGAATTTGGCGGTATATAAACCACAATGCACGTTAATAAGGACTTATTATGCTCATGCACAGTCGCAGAAACCATTTCAAAAGGAGCGGCGTCGATGTTTATACCATCTTGGAACGGAATCGCTTTCAGCTGCAGTGTAGGTTTTGCGACCAGCAAAACTCCTCCGTGTTTGCGCCCATCCATCCTGTCACCTCGCAACAATGTGTATCCATCAGGAACAAGCTCTCCATCGTGAACAGTATCATTAATGCCTGTTTCTGTTACCGCAATCAAGTTCACATTGGCGGCTAACACGCTAGTATAAAAGCTGTTCAGTTTAATTCGCAATCCCCTGGTATTTTGGTAGCAGATTGTCACCAAATCCCCACCTTTGGGCCTACCAGTGCTACTTCCGTGAGTCTTTTCTCGGCCAAATTCCTCGAAAGGGTATCCATGACTTCACCCTGGCAATCTCAGGCCACATGTTGACAGAAAAACATTTATCATACAAATCAGCCGGGACGCCTATTTTATACGACTTATAGTCGCCCCTCGGCGTCAGTTCATCTACGGTTCCGGTTTCTGGAGCACACACTTGCTGGAGATATGCCTGAACGTCTTCCAATCACAACCGCATATTCCATAAGTGGAAGTATCTGCGGCGCTCGACGGCTTGCAATGTGGTGACGCTCGGTCCCGCTAGACAGCACAAGGATTGCGGACGACGTGTTTTTTTTTCCGGACCTCTGTCCATCCTTTTCCGTCTTCTGGTTCATTTAACGTATTCGCATTTTTTGGCACCTCAGACGAGTTTCCCTTGCGTATCTCCTGTGAGGGCTTACCTTGGGCAAATGGTGTTGCCCGTTCTCTCTTTCCTTCTTACTCCGGTCGGATCGAAGCCATTTTTTTCTCCACAATCTTGGGTCTTTCTACAGCTTTGGACGCTAAAGTACTTCCGGTGCTAGTTTTGGCCTTCATCCCCGTCGGTGTCAATTGCTGGTTCGTAGCAGATGGTTGCGTTACCATGTAAACTGGAGTCTCCTGTACCGCATTTAGAGCTCTACCTCCAAGAGCCTCTAACTTTGATTCTACCAGTTCCGTCCGGGAAATCAAGGTGTTCATTTTAGAACCGAAACCTGCCACGGATTCCAGTACGTTTTTTAACATTGCCGTTATGTCAGCAACCTCTTGATGCAATTTCCTGATTTCCGCATTAATTCCTAAATACTCAACCGAGCGGTAATCCTCGTCTGCCAGGGGTTTTATGACTTTACTCCTTGTAGCTACGGCAGCTGATCGCGTTTTAGAAGTGCCTACGGGTGTTAGAGTGTTGTCGCCCCCCCTTTTCATAGAAATACGACACTCTGGACAAACCCACTCATCAGTTTCTTCCCTAGTCATGCTGCGTGTAGTTGTGGTGGTGCAAGCAAGGTGAAATAAGTTGGGACAGCTTGCCATCTTGCAGCGCAGATGGTCCTCGTCTGCTTCAAAATCTGCTTGGCAGGCATAGCACGTGTTGTTCATGTTATTGGATGTCACGCTATTTTACTTGTGGCTTTTGATATTATATGGTGGCTATATCTGGTGGCGCTAGTCGTCAGCGAGACGAGTTGCCTATGACGCCCACTAGGGACACAATTTGTGGCGCTAGTAGTCACACGGGTCGAGTTGCCTAGGATGTCCGCTGGGGGTGCCACTTACGACCTTTTACTTACTTCTTTTCTCCGCTGACAGACGGCAGTATAGTATAATATTTATATATAAGTATGTGTATCGTTGTCTAGTACCCAAGATACAGGGAATCCTAGTTTGGGGCTAGATCAATGTGTGTAAATAGTGTCCAAGGTATTATTCCAAGGTATTTACAGAAATAAAATAAATTATAATAAAGAATATTTATTATAACTCGAATGAGAAAATATTAATCGTAAAATGACAAATAACTAAGCATAAAACTCAATACCCGCAATTAAAAATATTTTCCAATAAGATCAGGAGAGTCCAGTTCAGGTCCACCGATAAACAAATAAAATAAAATGGCTAAGAAAATGGCAATACAAATAATCTCTTGTAACTTTTAATTCTTAAAAACACGTATGTTTCATTATTTGTTGTTATAGCGGCCAAAGAAATACAACCTCTGTGAAAATTTCAGCTATCTACTTATTTCGATTGTTATGGTAGAGCCCGGTTTTAGGCGGACAGATGGACGGACGGACGGAGAACGGAGGCTTAGTAATAATGGGAGGGTCCCATTTGGCACCCTTCGGGTACGGAACCCCAAAAAACTAGTTTCTTTATTTTTGTGAACAACGAAGCAGTCCTGCCTGTATAAAGATAGAAGTGTGTATCTTTAATAGTTGCATCTTTATGTCATTAAACAAGTATTGTTTTGCTTCTAGAAAAATAACTGTGGGAGTTCTCATTGTCTTCTAATTTATTATAATTTGCAGCCTATAACCTTTTGAATACCACCGGCGTTAGCTAACGCCACTTTTCCGTTATGGGTTTTAAATTTTATTACCTTGGCATAAGGTACAAAATCGCGACCCGTCCCAACTACCCTCGGTCTTTGAGAGGTTAAGACAGCGGTTTCCTTCTCCAAAAATGATACTTTAAAAAATCTCCTTCATCACCACGTAATTTGAAATGAGTTTAGCAATGATCTCCGAAGTAGACATTTACAGCAGAGCACAGGGTAAAGGGGGAGTGTTTATGTGTTGCCTAAACGTGAATGCTTGTGTCACCCTTAAGGGAAAAGCCGAAATATAGTTTACAGTGATATACTTCTCATATTTAGGGGTAATCCGATATCAAAGCTGAGGCTCTATCAATAGTTCAATAGAGACTTGATGCGGCCTTTGGCAAAGTGACGCCAATTTGCAGTTGCATCGACATCGACAGAGCGCTGAATGGGCTTTGCATTCGCACACAATACTAATATCTGAACTATCTGCAGGCAGATAGATAGATAGATAGATAGATAGATCAATGTTCTACTTGTGTAACTATAGAGCTTATATGTGGTAGTTTTGCAGTGCGAGAGGGGTGACTCAAACAGTAGGAATAATTGCGAGTGAACTTTGACATTATTTCCTGAATGATGACTATATCTGAATGTATATGCGCAGCCAACTAGCTTAATCAGCCGTCCAGTTAACAGCCTAGCCATTTAATTGAACGGCGCTGTTCAGTCATTCACTTAATGGTTTAACGCTTATTTTCTAAATAGAACAATTTAAATGATCACCAAAATAACGTTTTATTACCAAAATGGGTAAAGGATCACCAAAAGTTGCAGACAATATCAGGGAAAAATACTGCTGTAGCTTAGGGGAAGGGTAAAGGGAGTGAGCGCAGCGAAGCCCCCTTTATCCTTCGTGTTATGTTGAACATGTAAGAACAAAAAAAAATACTTAAAAACATAAACTTATTAAGTACACAAAACATAAAAAGAAGTTTGTTGATCCTTTATCCAAACACAATTCGGTGATCATTTATCCATTCTGGCAGTCATTTCGAATTTATTGGTAGTGAAATAGGTGCGTTTGTGCGTAATCTATTAAACACAAGCCTTTTCTAAATCAAGACTGCCTGCGCTTAGTAGAACATGTAAGAAGACTGCCTGCGCTTAGTAGAACATGTAAGAAGAACACAATCCAGGACTACTAAGCTAGTGCAGACCTATTAGTGGGCAAGCAAAATGTCAAAAGGCGCTAAAAGTTTGTAGATAATAAACACAGTAGGTAAGCAAAGAGTTTCGGTTATCTGAGGTCACTTACAAAGGATTCACAGAGTAAAAGTGACTGAAGCAAATGTATTTAAAGACTTTCATTATTCAGAGAGCTTATAATAGTCAATATCCGGATATCCATAGAACGTCAGGTGAATGAAACTCCTACGGCCTTACTAATAATAGTAGTTTATGTGACTGCTACATAATGGAGGGCATTAATACTCGAGAGTGGGTTTATGAAACGAGCCGAAGGCGAGTTTCATAATAATATCACTCGAGAGTTTTAATGCCTAATTATGTACAGTTACATACACTAGTTTATCTACACAAATATCATAAGCTCTCTTTCATGTGTACAGGAACCGCATGTTCGACCGGCATTGTTGCTCTGCAGTTGTTTAGCTTGTTCTGTAGTACCAACAAACGTGCCGCAGGCGGGCGTCGGCGTTCGAAATTTGAATGTCATAATATGTCGAAAAACTACACATTATGGTCATAATGTGTAATTTTTCAGATAAGAAATGAGTTTTTACCAATTATTTTAAATTATGCTGATCGTAAAATGCGGTTTTTGTACGCAGTAAAGAGGGTTTATGATACGTGTGTAGATAAAAGAAGTTATTCACTATGTAACTTGTATACACTATATAGTATTTTGTCATGCTTTGACATTTGACATTTACTCGATATATGAAAAGGACAGAATACTGTATAAGTTAAACATTGAAAAACGTTTTTTATAAGTAAGGCCGTTAGTGCTGTGACAATGTTTATCAAGCTACAAACCGCAGGGTAAGTTAAGCAACGAGTTTCGTTCTTCGGAATTACAAACCTCAGATGAATCACTCTTTGAGTTACAAAAATACAGCGCCCTCTACCAAAAAGTTTCTTACAACCTTCCCCATACAGATAATTTGCTGCGACATACAGTTTACTGAGATTAGTGCGAACTCGCTTTCTATCTTTCGTGATTAAATATCGTCCCATCGAAGCCTCGCACCACACTGACGTCACTGAAACTCCTCTCGCCCCCTCACCGCTCCACTATCGTAGAAACCCAGTTATGGCCCTGCCACACTATTGACCATGCCACACTATGCTCCTAGCTCTGCTCCGCGATGTTGCCATCTCGCCACACACAGCTCTGCTCAGGCAATCATTCGCGACGCCCTAAGGGCCTATTGGCCGATATTGCCGGTTTGACTCGCGCCAATAGGCCGACAAAACAGAGAGCAGTGGGCAGAACGAGGAGCATCGCGAGTATACCTCGCGCCACGAATTAAGAGCGCTGGGCATCGTCGGCGGGAATTGCTGCGCATGTGTCTACCTCGCTCCACGAGTTATGAGCGGTGGCCTTGAATGTTCAGTAGTCACTTTTCAATAGCTGTACATATGCGCAGAAATTCCTGCCAACGTCGACCAGCGCTCTTGATTCGTGGCGCGAGGTATACAGATATTGAAAAGTGACTACTGCGCATTCAAGGCCACCGCTCGTAACTTGTGGCGCGACGTATAACATGGCCACACTACGTCTCTGCCTTCTTTCGTCGTTACTTCCCTCGCTTCTCGACGAATGTTTGACAGGGTATGCGGTGTATATGCCTGACCCAAATTGTGATAGTAATGGCACAGGACGATGACGTCACCGAGGATTACCAGCCCTTGGAGTTCACTTGAATATGTGCTCAATTCTCATTTAACGACAGTATTTCATCTTCAACTTTTCAAACTAAACCGATTGGGCGCGCGCGTGCTTTAAATTGGCACCGAACGAAGCACGGGCCGTTAGTTAGTGTTAGTATCACGTGAATTAATTTATCTAAAGTGACAAGTGTAACAATTAGTGAGCTTGGTCCGGGCTCGCAATATAGAGCGGTCCGTATATTGTAGCTGTAGCGAGGCTGTGGAGTATGTTTCGCTCTTTTTACAGCCAGAGCATCGAACCAGGCCCTGTCGTGTGCTGACCTTCCGCGACGACTCTCCTCCAAGTTTATCGGACAGTGGCGACCTCTTCCCAACTTCGATTTGAAACGCGGTCAAGTCACGCTTGACACAATCCTTGAAACGCAAAAGTGGTCGTCCAACTGGTCTCTTGGCGTGAGCACCACTAGCATCAACAGCGACACAACATGTGTGTCGTGCGTGTGGACGTCTCTGCCACTCCACGAGCGGACTGTACAGTCACGAGCGAGCATGTACCTCGGACGCTGCTTAAATCATCTTTTTTAGATGTTAAAGGCCATAATTGAATTGATTTGAGCGAGGTTGTATTGTATCTGCAGCGCAGCATCTATGCTTGTATACACAACACATATTATGTTGTATAGCATCAAATAACGGCTGCCTCCCAAGGGAGAGGTCCCGGGTTCGAGTCCCAGCTGGGAAGGATGAAATAAATACCAGACTTCGATGTTTTTAGTTGTGTGACGTCGATGTTTCTGGTTCCTACGACACAGGGTATCATAGTGCATATAAATGTTCATATTGCTAATTAAATTCAGCAGGCAAGTCGGCCAGTGCATGGACATTAAAAAGTTGGCAACTAAATCCCTTTCCAGATTAATTAGGCGAGGGACGTGTAAACACGATGTAGGCAGCTAGGTTGGCAGGTGTGTGGTTTTGGATTAAAAGTCACTTTGCTGGTGCTCCACTCCATATCAATTAATTAATTAACCTCACACCGACACGATCCTTTTTGAGGCATCGTGATTTTAAACCTCATGCCATGGTGATAAAGTTAAAAACCTATAACACGCAAAAATGCCTGGACATGGTTCGGTGTGAAGTTAATGGTGGTCTAGCAACTTAGGTCCCTTTCGCCAACGCCACGAGTATTTATACTTTTCACAGTATCATAGAACTTTCGAACAGCCCCATGATCTACTGGGTTTCACGCTTGCTTCCCACACAGGGGATGCAGGTTCGATTCTTGACCATGTACCAAGGAGATAATTAATTTATCTTGAGTACATTAAACGGACGTTCTAACGGTGATGGAAAACATCGCGAGGAAACCTTCATTACTCCATAACTGCGGCGATAGGCTAGCCCCCTGTCACGCAAAATGGAGTGTTGTACAACTGGGTCAAAGTGGGCACAAATGTGCCGCTGCCACCTCGTATGGGAAAAGGCGTGACGCTGTGTGTGTGTGTGTGTGTGTGTGTGTGTGTGTGTGTGTGTGTGTGTGTGTGTGTGTGTTTGTGTGTGTGTGTGTGTGTGTGTGTGTGTGTGTGTGTGTGTGTGTGAGAATATGTTTCGGGCACTTCCGTGCTCCGGATGACACGTTAAGGCGTAGTACAGCTCGTAAAGCTGATAGGGCAGCTTGAAAACATCTGACAGTCGGGGTTGGCCACTAGCCCGACACCCCTCCATCAACCCGCACTGAGCCAGCGTGGTGGACTATGGCTCAATGTTACTCGTATCCGGGTAAAGGCCCATGCCCCTCGGTGGGGACATGAAGGGCTACATAAAAATAAAACATCCCTTGGGGGAGAAGGGCTGTCGGATCCAAGTATTTCCTGCGAACCTGAGCGAGTATTCCCCATAAACATATATAACAGGGCTTCATAGGGCTCCGGCAGCACTGGCACTGCCTCCGTGACAAAGGTGACTTTCTGCCATTCGCTTTTACAAGTCACAAATTAAAGATGCACAATCGATCACTCAAAGTATGATGGACATTCAAAGTCATGTTGTGTTCTTCTTGTTCTTTATTTTTAATGGCAGTCAAACAAAGTTGCCTCTCTCTTTTTTTCTTTCCTATTTTTTTAAAAGCTTCCATCTTCCATCCAAGTTGCACTGTCTCTCGATTGTGAAATCACAACGTCAGCATAATTACCACGACACAAGATATCCTATTGTGGAGTCCAAACAATGTTTGTCCTTTACTTTACGCACTTCATTTGAGCTTTTATCGAGCCTATTCTCATACGGGTGGCAGAGGCACAACTTGTGCCCACGTTAATTCAATATACATTGAGCTAGCCCATCGCCTTAGCTATGGATCTCCATGAAGGGTCATCCTCACAATGATTTCTATCGCCGCTGGAACGCCCGTCCGTATAATGTCACTAAACTAAGAAGTACCCCAAACGAGGACAACCAACTAAATATCGCCCCGCATCTAAATCAAACGGCATTATTCAGAGCGGCTCCCAGTCTATATTTAACCTACTCAGCGCGCCGCAACGTAACATTTTGCACTAAGCGGCCCTTATAATATCGGTTCCACGGAGAGTGCCAAAATGACTGCTCCCGGCGACTTAATTTGAATGCGGTATTATCGTAATGAAGTGCCGCGTCCCATCGGCGGGACCACGAGAGCTTGCGACCACTAAATAGTGTTTTCAACACGGGTTCTGCTGGTGAGGGGGGTGTTGGTACGATTTGTGAGGATGTAAGCAAGCAAATGTGTAAAGGTGAAGGAAGATATCAGGGGAAACCTGATAATAAGCCGTCAGTGATAGAGTTTGACAGCCATGAAAGAAAATTTCAAAGAATTAATAAAATCTGTGACTTGATATTATGTCTTATAAGTAGAGTCTCTACGTAGGTATCCTTCCAAGAAGGTTAAAACCGATTTGTCAGCGGAAACCAGCCTGTCGACTGTATAAAATGGATCACTTCACTTCGCATATATACTAAGGCTACCCTTGCCAGCGTGGCAGCGAGTTGAACTAAATTTTGACAGATAAAGTATGAGATAAAGCGAAGTGAAGGTGAAGTGAAGTGATCGGATTTTATAGAATCGACAGGCAGCTGCCGAAGCATATCTATATATATATCAAAATGCGCAATGTCACTAATACTTTTAACCCAGTTTTCTGTAGCCCCATACTGGCCAACAACAGAAGAAATTGCATTAGTCATAAAAAAAACAACTTATTTTTCCGAAAACCGTGAATTGACCCCACACCCTTGTTTAACCTAACGAGACAAGACCGCTTGCCTGTCCAGTAGTTTATGGCTGCGATGGTCGCGTGGTCGCCACAGGGGTTAAATGCTGGGAATTTAGAATTAGACCGGTGGAGTGTACTTTCTGGTCATTAATAATTGTTCGGACGTGCAGTGTGGCTACCCCATAGCACTTAAATTAGGCTTTCCCCGCAGAACTGGAGCGGTTGGAGAGGGGTGTGTTTTCGTGACGTCGATGGCGTGAGACTTCAGTGCGGAGTCGGCTAGCATGTCATGTCACCCCTCCCGCCCCACTACGGCAGGTTCCTATTCAGAAAACCCTTTCACATCCTATGCACAGCGTTTGCGCTCAGACAAGCACGGAATCTTTTGTTCTCAATTGGTGAACATTTGAAAGGTTAAGCACTATGAGTGTAGCATAATAACAATGGTCCATGGGACGAGAGACCAAAATAACTTCCGCTTTGATTTTGCGAGGGAACCGTATACCGCGCGAGATAGAAATAAGACAAATTTCTGGGAACCTTTTAGCCACAGTTTACAATATCTTGTTTCATTTAAAGTATTCAATAGTATTTGTATAAGACTAAGAGAAACTTAATGGGACATATGATATCTAATACAGACCAGTGTAGGAAGAGGAATAATTACCCATCGAAAAAGTATGCGGATAGAACTGTCAGTTACTCTTATGGACAATGACATACGGTTAATTTTTATGAACTCGAACACTTTTTCACTCTGATTATTATTCCTGCTTCACTGGTCCAAGAAACGTGCATACAGTGGTGTTCTTCGGTCAGTGTAATATTTGACAGTGTGCTTAATTAAGACTCAGGATTGCGCTTTCAGTAGGTAAAACCAAAATGATCTTTAGATGTCTTTTATGTACACTGTTAAAGATTTTAGCCACCACAGAAGCCAATGGAGTTGGCCTGTAATTGCGTGCGATCGTGAATTACCAGATTAAAACACAAACAAACAATGCGATCAACAACAAATGATGCGATCATCAATCATGCACACTTTTCCGTCTAGAGGAATATTCTATTGACTTTTAAGAACATCTCTCATTTTTATGGCAAACTGGGGCTTATTGCAGGCGTTACGTGTGGTCGTATGCTTGTAGGTAGTACACGAAATGCCTTTAAGATTTCGAATTCTGAAGGCGAAAACACCTACGAAGAAACTAAACTAAACTTATTCCCGTTTAGAGATACGCTCGCCTTTGCTTATAACATTTTTTGTAACTGACTGTACCTTTATATTTTCTGTGCAATAAAGAATGTTATAAACTGTCATTGTGAGACAGTAGATTTATAGTTCGATTAGTTTAGTTCTGACACCTCTACAGGATGTTAAATAAAGGTGTAGTCATATTTTAGGGGTTGTTAGGGACATTGTTTTGAACAACTTTCACTCAGAAACCGATTTGATTAGAGCACCTTTTTTACTTCAGTATAAAAAAGAGGTGACTTCCTGGCCCAAAATATATCGAGAAGTAAAAAACAAAGTAGTACTGATCAAATCGATCTCATAGAGTTCAGAATGATGTCCCTAAGATATGAATACACCTTAAAGTTATACCCTGTGTAATTGGTTTATTATACACTGTACATATTTATAAGCCTTCCTTTAACATATTTTTTGATGATATTCTCGTGTTTTAAAATCAAAGAAACTGCAAACACCTTTTTACACAGGCACCGCACGTATACTTCATAGACTGTCCGCCTCCTTGCGCCCATCCTCATTCTCACGACAACAGCAACTTAACCGACATAATATTTTGAGATTCCTTGCCTTGTTTCTCACCTCATCTTCATGGTACCAGAATATGTACGCTGGCGGTTCTGGCGAGAACTGGATGAGGCAGGTGAGGTTGATGGTGCTGCCGATGTCCACGTGAAGATCGGGCCCTCCGAGGATCCGAGCTGAGGGCACTGGGGATGAAACGTTAAGGATAATTTTTTGTTCTTCTTGAAGTGACACTCCACTATTGGAGGTTGGCGGTCTGCTCGCCATGCGCCTAGATTTTAAGTTTTGTCTTATATCTGCACCCCAAAAGTATAGCAGTAAGTACATAATCTTGAGAGATCTATAAGATTGTATCAGCATTAATTATATTGGCTCCTACTATTTGTTACTTCTGAGGCACAGATATGTATATAATGTTCGTTTTTAGGGTTCCGTACCCGAAGGGTTCCAAACGGGACCCTATTACTAAGACTTCGCTGTCCGTCCGTCCGTCCGTCCGTCCGTCTGTCACCAGGCTGTATCTCAAGAACCTTTCTTGAGAGTTGAAATTTTCACAGATTATGTCTTTCTGTTGCCGCTATAATAACAAATACTAAAAAACAGGATAAAATAAATATTTAAGGGGCTCCCATACAACAATACCACATACAAACTTATGGATGCACCTGGTTACGTACATGGAGTGTGAAAGTAACCGCACCAATAACTTTGTAAACAATATTTTGCCGTGTAAAATCCAAACTATTCACTCTACGCCATCGCTTCCATTGAACGGTGGTACGGAACCCTTCGTGCGCGATTTAGACTCGCACTTGACCGGTTTTATTATGTATTTCTGACTCACACACCCTTTGGGAAAAGAGTAAAATCTGTTAATATGAAAGAGTAACTTTAACAAATATCATAATTGAATTAGGTTTTGTTTCCAGACTACCACACAACTATAGAACTAGCGTGTTATTTTCATTACACATATAAACAGGGTGCAACAGAAATGTGAAGTTATGTTTTATGGGGTCATAATGCAAATAAGTTATTAGGTTACAAATTTAATTCGTAATGTCTGGTGTTGATTCTGCCAGTTAATAAATTAAAACTCATTTAACTTTTTAATCGGAATAAGTGGTTAGGTCTAACACGAAAAGCACATTACATAACTAATGTTAGTTAAAATCAGCAACAAAACATTCGTTTGGTTAGTGCTGAATTGACATATTTTTCTGAATATTAAATTATTAACCGCAATTGGGGTCGACTTTTCACAAACGAATACATCTGAATGGGTTATATTCGTATAAACTGTGCGTATCTATGTTTGTGTGTTTATATTGTGTACTAACAATAGTTTCTCATATTTCAACGCAATATTTGGCACATATCGGATGTTTAATGTTTATTCTGCAGACAGAAATAGTCAATCGATCGGGCGCAGGCCACATTTACACTAGCGTATATTTTTAAACATTTACATTCAGGCACGTACATTGCTTCTGGCCCCACACTAGGATACCCTGTGTCGTGGGAGCCACAATATTCGACGAGTCAGTTTACGTATCTAAATAATGCCTATTTTCTACACAAAAGGGGAAAAATACCTTCGGGGTTTATGGCCAGAGGACAAGGGTATATGTCTCAAACTCTAAAGGAAACCATACAATGTAAGTAATACTTTGTGTGTGACAAATTGTTTTTGTGCGTCAATAAATTTATATCAATATTTATCTTCATACCTCAACTGAGTTCGGTTTATTACATATGACCTTTCGATTACCCTTAAACATATACTTGGACTTTTTTCCATTCGCTTTAACCAGTTTAGGAATTTAGGATTAACAACCGACCACTCAAAATTTGATGACACTCAAAATCATGTTGTCACTGTCTCTCGCACGGGAAATGACAGCTTCAGTTTGACATTTAAGTGGTGCTTTATTTGGACCGTCATTTGTGTAATCGATGAAAAATGTGATCGATGAAAAACTCGCAGTCGCACGTGTTACTATTTCGAGCGAGAATCTCGATTCGATTCCAGCTCCTCAACTCAATAGGGTTCTTAATTAACCAAAACGACTTTTCTGTAATTGGTGTTCATTGGCGCAAACGTTTAAATCACGGGCGACGAGCAGTGCCAAATATTCCCGCCCAACAGTAGAGTGTTGCAAGGATATCATGCTAATAACTTGGACTGCACAGCAACAATTCCTGGTATCCGCGGGCTTTTAGCGCGGAATAATTAAGTGGAGATTTATAATTAAAGCGCGATGATGTGCAGAGCACTGAACTGCGGGCATGTTTGTCAGTTTAGTTGGCGATTTATTGTCGCGATTAACGAGAGTTAGCTGCACGACTAATAAAGCGGTGCATGTGAACACACAGTTCTACTCGTAAGCGACTCGTTTGATATGCAAACCGCCGCCGTACAATTTGACGTCAGACCATATCTGCACAACAACGAAATTGTAAGGCGGCGATTTGCGTATCAAACTCGACTCGCCTTCGAGTGGTTCCGTATGCAAAAGGCCTAGCAGGGCTTATTACACAGTGCAAGCTAACGTGCGAGCTGTCAGTCAGTTACTAACTTACAAACGATTCTAGATAGAACATTCGAAAGCAGAAAGTTTGACTTCGGAACTTCGTTTCGACTAGCTATGAGCCGTATGGGGAGGGGGTGGAGGACAATGATGGAGTCATTCAGGGTTTCGTACCCCAAGGGTGCCAAACGGGACCCTGTTACTAAGCCTCCGCTGTACATCTGTTTGTCTGTTCGTCTGTCACCAGGCTGTATCTCGTAAACCGTGAAAGTTAGAGAGTTGTAATTTTCACAGAAGATGTATTTCTGTTGCCGCTATAACAACAAACACTAAAATACAGAATAAAATTATAATTTAAGGGGGCTCCCATACAATAATGATTTCAGTACTACATACAAACTTATGAATGGACTTGGTTACGTGCATGGAGTATGAATGTAGCCGCTTCAATAACTTTGTAAACAACATTTTGCTATGTAAAATCCAAACTATTCACTCCACACCATACGGTGGTAAGGAACCCTTCCTGCGCCAATGAGACTCACACTTGACTGTTTTTTTTTTCATTTGATTACATCTCTAAAATTACAAGCCATAGGAAATTTTGTTGTGCCACATAATAAAGGTTCATAAAATTTCTATACAACTTTGATTCTATACAGTTTTCACCTTTATCTTTAATGTGACTAGACTGGAATTCCGAAATCAAACCTAGTTTTGACTTTTCCATCCAGACATCCCCAAAAGCACTCATTTACTAAGCTACTCAGTGGTTTATGCGCGAGGTAGTACGAATTTACAGTCATATGTGCGCTATACAGTAGCTGACTACAAACTGTCTTCTATCTTGTCAGCAGCTTGCACGGTGTAACCCGACCTATAGATGAATGCTCAACCCACCTAGCCAGCCAGCCAGTTAACTTACCATAAACGTTGCATTCGCTAACTTATCAATGTTACGTGATACTTTTCATGGCAAACGTCAAACCGCATACATTTTATAAGCCTCGTAGCGAGTTATAAGTAAGTATAGTAAGTATTAGTGAATGCAACTTGGCTAGGGCTGTACCGATACCATACTAGAATTCTATACGGGTGACGACTGGAAGTTTGTATCGAGACGCAGCGTACAAAAACGATTCCTTACCGCTCCCGCGCATACCGAGCTGATCAAGAGGCGCGCGGAAATAACCGACCGAAACTAGATTTCCAGCCAAAACCCTAACTGAAACCGAACCTTAGCCGTCCATCCTAGTTTCGGCTGAAACCGAAACCGAAACTTTTTAACCTATAATAGGGCCTGAGAATGCATAATTTTTCTTTGCCTTTCGAATGTATTACCAAGTCATACAGTTGAAAATTATGTGGTAATAGCCCCGGGCACTATTAGGGGTTCAACTTCTGAAAATATTTCCTGATTTTCAGAGCTTTACTCTCACAGGCATTACTTCGACATCGTAATTACCAATTTCTCATAATGTATGTTTTTCAACGGGTAAATTGAAACAATACAAATACAAACTGTACTTGGGATGCAATTTTTTACATGTTAATCACAGCTCGTTTGCGTGCTGAAGGTATATCAGCTACAGCTACGTATGTCAGACACCATGTGTCATCATGGTGTTCTACGAGTTAAGTACAAAACATACTGCCTTTCAATTCTTTAACCTTACGGGGTATTACACCCACTTTTAGCCCGCTTATCAAAATTTTTGCGCAACAAGGGGATAGCCCACCGCCGCTCTCCGCTTCGCCTTTATCATTTCGCAAAACCCATGAGTAGCAATTGTGAATCCGGGCGTGAGGCAACTCCGTTGTGCAAAACTGGGTTGATGAAGATAAAAACTGAACAATGCGCTTTAAACACAATAACGGCGCTTTTTAATATAGTTTTTATAGCCTTGTGTAACATCACGGCAACTTTGGTCGCGTTTTGGAAGCATTTATTGTGTACAGATGAACTAGATAGTAATGATACAAAGTTACACGCTTTCAGTGCAAGGTACCTAGCTAATTAGTGAAAATGATCAAATCCCTACCTGAATTTTCTGCATCTGAAGGCAAACCAACTGGTTTGCCAAATATCCAGTCCATATACCAATATTATTAATGCCTTCAGGCGAATGGTAGGCCAAATGCCCATCCCGAAAAACGTATATAGTGACGAAGTTACCTTTTCCTGTTTGAAAACATTATATGCCAACCGGTACTGTGCGGAATTAAACTAAATAGATGTTTTTCAGCCCATCTTAATTTTCTGCATCTGAAGTCAAACCACCTGGTTTGCCCAATATACAGTCCATGTATCGCTTTCAGGCGAATGGTATTGTCCCGAAAATTATATGTTACGAAGTTACCTTTTTCTGTTTGAAAACGTTTTATGTCAATGGGTACGGAATAAAACCAAATAGATGTTTTTCACCTAAAATTTGCTATTTCTTGGGATCTAAAAAGAATGTGGTTCCCGCGTCAAAAATAGGTTTCCAAAATATATAATGTGTGTGTTGGAAATTAAGAAATAATCAGTAGTTTTTTAAGAAATAAGTATAAACAAAAGTTATGCTATGTTCTGCCACAGCGACTGACATAACGCAGCCATGTTGCCGTGTGAGCTGTTATGAACTTATTTTTTAAATATTGTCTTCAAAATTTCAAACACCACTAATCCAGTTCCTAATTTCACCAACAGAAGGGCCTTAATATTGATTGAGAATTCATTAATAACGCATCAATATCATTTGAAGACGGTCCTGGGTTCAAATCACGATAAGGGCAATATTTGTGTGATGAGCATATTTATTTGTTTCTTAGTCTTGGATGTTTTCTATTAAGTATATCTCTTTTAATAATATCGCCGGCTAAAATCCATAACATAAGCCTTGTTGAGCTTACTGTGGGCTCAGTTCGATTTTTGTAAGATTTTTCTCTGAAATTTATTTATTGTTTATGTTGCATTATACTAAACTTAAATAAGCCGTAGTGTTTTTCTTCTATATACAAGAGTAAAATAATAACCACCTTCTATTCGCTTGAATTCCTAATTACAAACGAAACTTATTTTTCATCCTTGAAAGAACATAGCTGTATTAATATTTATCAATGTGAAATAAAATAATTTCTATGCGATGAAAAGGCCACTTCACTTTGAGAACAAAAGCAAAGTTTTCCATCTATTTCGGAAACTTTTAAGATCCCTCGGCAAGTTCTGGATGATTTAAGTCACCTCTGCATCAGTTTTCAGTTGAATATTTTTAATTGAAACTAAAGATATTAATATTTTACTCAATATATGTTTATCGAAATCACTACTCATTGTACTACTGATTTCAAATTCATATTAAAAAAATATAAATTTCAAAAACACACAGTATATTTACATATTGTAAAGAAATATATGAGTTTAGGTGTTTTTGGGGCAAAAACAGTCAATGTTACGTACCAAACGATTAAAATCAGTTAAAGATTCTCGGATATCATCGCCTAAATCCGGAGACGGAATATATTACCGCGATTTCTTTTAGGTAGCATTCAATTTGAGGTAGCATAAACGCAATGTATAGCACCTGCCAAGATGATATTACTAACAGGTAGACCTAAAAAATGTATTATGCAGAAGCGAAACGAATAGTTAATTTTGATAAAATTTTATAGAATCAAATATTTTCACGAATGCAATTAGTGTTCATAAACATAAATGTATCTTATACGTGACACTGTTTTTATTGACACTAAGAAGGCTGACTGTCAAAATAGTCCATTTTTTTTTATTTCAATATAAAGGTTGTGTTAGTTTTGAGCTACAAAGAAGGTTTTGTTACTCAGATCTTGTATTGTATTCAATAAGACAACGAGTAATATAATCAAAGGTCATATCTGTAAATTGATAACTCTATGTGAGAGATGAGGGATTCACGACAATTTCCGAGGTTGGCCGAATCGTTAACTGATTTTAATCGTATTGTATAGTGTAGTGAATAATCCTTTCCTATCGGCAAAACTCGGAACAACAATAACACCCGAATGGTGCCGATGTGTCTATGAATTACTGTATTATTAAATTACGTGTAGGTATCAAATAAATCGCATACTTTATTTATCAATGTCAAATGTCAAATTGCCCGTTTGACATATATTACACTGAGATGTTAAAACCACCACGATTCTATCATATAAAGAATTCGTTAGGTAAACAAAAATATAACTAGTTACTGAGGACGTTTTATTTCAATAAAACGCACTGATAAAAACCAAATTCCGGTTGGGATGATCTAATAATTCTATAAGGATTGGAACCCCAAAAGTCTAACTATAAGTCAAAACTACAGTAGGATTTTGCAGACCTATTTTAAAACAATATTTTTTTGTAATTAATTAAAAATACTATGACATAAAAAAAGACACCTCAACATAAAACAAAACAAACCAGCAGAGAAATTAATATAAATAAATATGATTTTCTGATTGGATGAATGACTTCGATTATGACAGCGGGATAAGAGGAGGAGGAGCGGGGTGGACAGTGTGATGCGAAACAATACTTCCAACTTCCATATCACAGTCAGAATCAGAACTATTTTCTGATGTATCATCGTCAGAGTTTTCATGAACGGTGATTACAAAACTAGCCATATAATTTTCCAACTCAGGTTCGTGTTTTCGGTACTCGTTTTCGCATTTGATGGCGTGGTTACATACTTTGGCCCAAACATCGGAACCAATCATATTAACCTTTTCCTGTACCAATTGTTTCACAGTAGTCATATTCATACTGATGTTTCTTTTGGATACGTATCCCTTTATTTGAGACCATATTTTTTCAATCGGATTGAAATCAGGATGATATGGTGGCAATCTTAGTACGCTGTGTCCATATTCGTTCATAAGTTTATCTATAGAGTATTCTACAAAGTCTTGTTTGTACTTGCAAATTATTTCATATATTTCAAGTTTTTTTAATGACGGATCAATCGGAACGTTATGTTTGGATAGCCAATCAATCATGTCTTGCTTCCTGGTATTTGAATTAGGAGGTTTTTCTACGTACTTATTATGATATGCAGCATTATCTACTACTAGTACCGAATGTGGAGCTAAGTTTGGAATGAGTTGATTACGAAGCCATTTTTCATAGTTTTCATTGTTCATCGCGTTGTGATAGTCACCTGTTTTATCTGTAGACTGATACATTAACAATGCCCCAGGTATAAACCCCTTTCTACTACCACCGTGCACTATTATAAGACGTTGTCCTTTAGAAATTAACTGTTTTACTCCGTTTTCTGACGAGTCAGCCCAGCTTTTACCTGCCAAATGTGAGGTATGGATGTATGTTTCATCCATATAAACAATCTCTCTCCCTTGCAATCTGTACTTTTTTATCGTGGCTAAAAACTTTACTCTTTTTAAACGAACATCATCTTTCTCGATAAGTAATTTTCTGTTGTTTTCAACTTTTTTATACCGAAATCCCATTTTTCTAAAAAAAAATCTTAGCATAAAGTCACATCCCTTAAAATTTATGGCTTCGGATAACTTGGACTTCAGGGCTTTAATTGTAGGTACTTGTTTGTATATCAAATGGAAATTATACACTAATCGGCGTATAACGATGTAGTCAAAATCGTCAAGACCTAGACAAAATAATTTATTTGGTCTACCCAACTTTGCCGACTTCGGACTATTGGAGGTGGATTGATTTATATGTATTCTTTTTGCAATATTTTATTTACTGTTCGTTGAGAAATTCCACTGGCCTCCGAAACTCGTTTTTGGACTTTACAAAAGTAAGCAGTATAGTTGGTATGTTTGAATTTATCATTTTCAGTTAAGAAATATAAATAAATATTGAAAATAACTTCGCAGGCTTGCCGATCTAAACGTTTCCCTTTTCTTAGTACTTTCGGCATGTCTGTTATAAATTGTTAATGTGGATCGAATAAAATCAATGTTTATTATTTACAAAAATGACAGACAAGAGTGAAATGTAAAGTCAAAAAAATATATATATATAGGTGGCCTGCATTAATACACGAGTCCATGAAGTTTATCACAAAATCTAACATAAATATCAACAAAATATTTCTGTGGTATTAACTACTCTATATAGATACTTCCTCTTGTAATGCGACCGTTCCCTACGTTGTCTCGATGGGTACTGAGTGCGGTGAAGTAGTAAGACAAAAACGAACATTTCCGAGAAAATACGAAAGGAAAGGATTATTCACTACATCACTTTCCGTGAGAACTATTTTACAAACGGTGTCAAAAGCCCAGAGTCCTCAGAGTGGAGCGATCACGCCAAAATATATAGTGCGGTATAATTGAATTCTCTAACGCGCGGCTATTCGTCCGGGGCACGGACCATTTCAGTTAATTCCCTGCTTTATGACGTAATATTTCGCGAACCGTTTCCCTGCAGGCCAGTGCACGTAGCATGGAGTCTGCTAGTGGCCGAGATATGAACGCAAACTTCTGTTGAAATTGACAACATTTTCTACGATTTCAAACGTCAAAGAAGACATCTTACGCAGTTTGTGTGCGTATATGATAGTAGAGAAGGGCCAAAACGATATGTATTTTCACAGATGGATTTCTTTGTAAGTAACCCGGTGCATTCATAAGTTTGTATTTGGTATTGAAAGGAAATGCAGTCGGGGTATTTTAAGTTCAAGGGGTCGGGGCGGTGAGGGGTTGAAAAGTAATGAAAAAATGCAAATTTCCTGTGTTGCAGGTTTACAGCTCACAGAGCCACTAGTCTAGCATTTCCTGCCAACTTCAAAACGTTTTAAGTTGTGCTCACTCACACACCAAGTGTTCAGGCATGCGCAATAATTCATATAGTTAAGCAGTTCGCAAACACTCTCAACTATGTCGCAGACAGTATGGCAGGAGACTAACAGGACCTAAAGATGTCGCACAATATCGTAAGAAAATTATAAAGGCATTGACATATTTCTTATATAATTTGCTTCCCTGAAATGTCGTAGCTCCGTATTGTGTCATAAACTCATTACTGTGTTAAATTATAAAAGCCGCCAATGGTTTATTTTCTTGTACAGTGAGGGGCCTCATTCCGGTGCACAATTACAGCTCCATGTCAATTACATGACGATTACAGTTAACTAGATATCCAATATCTGACGATTTTGTAATCCCATTCCCTTTGTTGATTAACTTAATTATTGTGCTTACCAATTAGCTTAATTTTTACCATAATTGACTAAAAAAATATTCTCCGAACGCCAAACATTGGATATCTAAAGTTGACCGTAATCGTAATGTAATTGTCATGGCGCTGTAATTTTGTACCGGAATTGGGCCCCAGATGGTTACATGCATTGAATGTAATGTGTGAACGTTAGGTAATTAAGTTAGTTACAATTTGTGATTAGAACCGAAAAGACAGATAAATATACACAATTTAGACTTCAGTGGGACTTTACTTCAATAGACTGTAACTCCTCTAAAGGTATTTATCACCACGAATGTACCCGTAATTAAAAGTTTAGACTTTGTAACTGATGTACAGAAAAGTCCAAACGTCAAAAGGTGGTGGCCTTATTATAGGTTAGAATAGTTAAGATGTCTATCGAAAGTCGCAAGCAATATTGCCGGTGACACATTACACCAAACTGTACAATCGGGAAACATAAACAAATTAGAATTTCATGAAAGTTGCAAAGAACGTTTCACCGCAACTTCGCTGTTGTGTTGCTAGCCGAAGCCAAAGAAATATCGAAGTTGCGTCCACAAGACCGGCAATTTGGCAAAATTCAGTTGCAGCTTGCTGTTTACAGCTGTTGGCTGTGACTTGACAGCTTCAATGCAGGAATGAGGTCAAACCACAGCACATACAGTGGTCCTGTGATACTCAACTAGGTATCCAAAATCTTTTTTATCAGCGTAGTATTTAAACTATGATTGTAAATTCAATTTTTGAATGAGAAATGTACTGCTTTTGCCTGACAAAATTGCTGAATAGTACGACAGGATATCTGGAAAACATGTTCAACCTAACACGAAATTAGCTTCACTCGCCCTCTTTATTCTCCACCTACCCTGACCGACCACTTCGCCCAGACAGTCTTTATTTAGCCAATAACTAAAACATTCAGTATTTCTGTCGCGAAATTCCGTAATTTGGTGGCGCAATTGAGTAGTTTTCGCTCGATCTCGTTAATTCCGCTGTTCATGGTCATTCGCACAATTAGTTTTTTATTCGCTCGTTTAATTATTCCCCTTTTTATTGAAAGTGATGAATTACTTGTTAGACGTGCGCGTAACAGTGCCTGTACTTCCGCCACGAGAAATGGCGTAATAGTACTTTATGTGACTGTTACATAATGAAAGGTATTAAAATACGGGTGTGGGTTTATGAAACGAGCCGACGGCCAAGTTTCATTAAAACATCGCACGAGTGTTTTAATGCCTAAGTATGTACAGCTACAAACACTGCTTTAGCTGCATATGTTTAGACCGGTATTGCGGTATTGACATTTAATATCAAATAGAACGTAATTTTGACTGATATTGGAATTGAGGTCAAATCAAATTGCTTTGATTTTCAGTTTATTTTTAGGGTTCCGTACCCAAAGGGTTCCAAACGGGACCCTATTACTAAGACTCCGCTGTCCGTCCGTCCGTCCGTCCGTCCGTCTTTCACCAGGCTTTATCTCAAGAACCTAGCTAGCTAGAGTGTTGAAATTTTCACAGATTATGTATTTATGTTGCCGCTATAACAACAAATACTAGAAAAAAGGATAAAAGAAATATTTAATGGGGCTCCGATACAACAATTCTTTCAATACCACATACAAACTTATGGATGCACCTGGTTACGTACATGGAGTGTAAAAGTAACCGCACCAATAACTTTGTAAACAATATTTTGCTGTGTAAAATCCAAACTATTCACTCCACACCATCGCTTCCATTGAACGGTGGTACGGAACCCTTCGTGCGCGATTTAGACTCGCACTTGACCGGTTTTTATTTTTTTATTTAGCCATTAAGGTGTCCCACTGCTGGGCAAAGGCCTCCCCCTCTTTCGTCCAGATTTTCAGATATGTTCGATTTTTTTATGTAATGAGTACATTGAATTCGTGATCTTAGAAATTTGGATGCTATAAGAACATCGAATTCGTTGTTATTATGAAGAAATAATACAATTTTCACAGATAAAAAATGTTTTATATCAAAACAGTTTAGCTAGTCGTAATTTGCGGTTTTTCAAAGTATTATGGAGAGTTTATGTCTGTAGATTATAATACTTAAGTCAATGACAATGAGGACCCGAATTGCCGAGTTGGCATTGACCCTGCCTACGAAGCCAATGGTCCCAGTGGGGGCAAATATCTGTTTGATAAGAACGGATGTTTGTACCCTAGTCATGGTTGTTTATCTAAATAAGTATACTATTTATCTATATACACATATATAAGTATGTGTATCGTTGTCTAGTACCCAATATACAGGGAATTCTAGTTTGGGGCTAGATCAATAGTCAATAGTCAATAGTCAAAGAACTTTATTACTGTAGATATTTACATATACTTAGCAAACGTCATTTTTTGCCTCTTCTCTACATTGGACCACTGTGGGAGAAGAAGGGCGTAGAAACTCCCACAGATTTATTTTTAGATCTCTTTTAAAAATAGGTTGTGCTTAACTAATACAAATATGAAAAATTTAATTGTTATGATTAATAAGCAGGAATAAATAATTAAAAAATTATTAACAGCAAGGTCTGTGTTGAGCCAGATTAACCCCATACAGTCCTGTCATTTAAGTAATCTTGAACATTGTAATATCCCTTTTTCGACAAAGTCGCTTTAACATGCTTTTTAAATTGCTCAAGTGGCAATTTCAAAATCTCCAGAGGTATCTTATTGTAGTAGAGAATGCACTGACCCTTGAAAGAATTGCTAACCTTCGCGAGTCTAAAACAGGGCGCACATAGTCTGTGATTATTTCTTAGGTTAACATTACAGCTATCGCTAAGTTTGGAAAATGTTGTAAGGTTCTTGCGTACATACATTATATTTTCGAAAATAAATTGACTAGCTACTGTTAGTATGTCAATTTCTTTAAAAAGCTCTCTTAAGGAGTCTGTTCGTTTTAAATTATAAATTGCTCGAATAGCTCTTTTCTGTAAAATAAAAATAGTTTGAATATCCGCTGCTTTCCCCCACAACAAGATACCATAGGACATCACACTATGAAAGTAACTAAAATATACTAGCCTAGATGTAGCCACATCCGTGCTTTGTCTGATGTTCCTAACAGCGTAAGCCGCAGAACTTAATTTACCAGCCAATTTATCTGTGTGGGGTCCCCACTGCAATTTGCTATCAATGGTTATTCCAAGAAACTTCGTATCATTTACTAATTCTAACGTGCTGTTGTCTAGCACTAAACTGGTCTCAACTTGCCTGACATTTGGAAGTGAGAATTTGATACACTTGGTTTTACCAGCGTTTAACAATAAATTATTAACTGTGAACCAATTCAAGGTTAAAGACAATACACCATTAACATCATCAAATTCTCCTTTTTGTCTTTCAATCAATGTGTGTAAATAGTATCCAAGGTATTATTATTATATTATTATTATTAAGTTTATGGACTGTGCAGTAATGTGCAATGACTTGGCCAGCCAGCCAACTGTCTCCTCTCTCTCTTCCCCTTGCAAGCATCTCTCTCGTACCCCTGTGCCCCTACCCCCTCCAGGCGGCATTCAAAGGCCAACAAAATTGGCGTAAGAAAGTAGTACTCAAGTTATATGATGTGTTTTGTTCTAGTGACATAAATTCTGTGTGGCGACATGCCAAAAAGAAAAAGCGTGTCTTTTTCTCCTCACAATTGCATTTGTCAAGTTTTTCGCAAACAATATTATGTGATTTTAGTATCTTTTTTAAAAACACAGCATATAACGTCACCATTTTTCCCATACGGGGTGGCAAGCGCTCACGTTTAGCCACTTATTCAATACTCTATTTTGCGTTATAGGGGGCATCGCACTATGAAAATACCTTATTCCCTCCCAATGTTTTCCATCACTGTTTGTACGTTCTCAATTACTTAAGGTTAATAAACCATAAGTTATTAATTATCTCATTGTTATATGGTCAGCAACGGATTTTTACCCTGCGAACCCGCCCCTCCTGCGTGACAGGCAAGCGAGTAGCCACTAGACGCTCTCTATATACCACGGAAATTGTAAATCACATTTCTAATTTATTCTGTCCATCGTTTAAACCGTTGAGTTTAATCTATAGGTCTAATTACACACGCCAAAAAGGATTTGTTTCCATGGCGAATAGCGAATTTTCATGATTTAAACATTTTCTTTTTTAATTGCAATGTATGTTGTATGTATGTATATATGTTTGTACGTACGTATGTGTGTATGTATGTGCGTAGCTATATACGTATGTATGCATGTATGTATGTTGTATGTTCGGTTTACAACATCATCACCTATCTTTAAGCAGAAATCATTGTCCAGGTTTCACGGTTTGTGATTTGCCAAACAGTTTTCATTCTATAATTTGAATTTTGTTTTTTCTCTTAATGTGTAAAGTTTTTGCAGTTCTACAAACAAACTTGAAAGTTTTGCAATATTTTTAACATAGGCATGATTTTTTTTATCAAAGTTACAGGTTTTTTGTTTTTAAAGGTCAAACAAGATAGCTCTATTTTTACTAATTCCAAATGTTGCCCAGTTATTAAATTTAGATTTACCGTTGTTGGCACTGACTTTCTCTTATTTAAAATCTTTATTGAATTTTTTTTTAATAATGTTGAAGAAGTCAGAATAGATTTTGTTGGGGTTCTGTTCATTAAAATCCGGTACTTGCAAATGTAAATCTAAGTTTTTTATATACATTTCTAGTCTATAGGGTGTAAGAGGCCTATAAAATGATGGATCAGTCTTATTTTTACTATCAATTGGGAATTAAACTGTTTGACCACTGTGGTCGGAAGTTAACCAGTTAATTACATTTTTACTTGTGAATGCACAGTCACAAAACACTTCATCTTAGCAAGTTTGGCTGGTAACTGTATACCTGACATAAATTATATGATTTTAACAGAGTTATTAATAGTTGTTTCACTGTTATATCTCCAAGCAAATCTAATTAAGATTGCCATAAATAATCAACTTTTTTCTATTATTACATAGTTTAGTGAGGGGAGGGGATCCATAATTTACTCAAATATTCGGTCGGGAGATAAGGGTGATCCTTCAAATTTGAGACCAATTTCTGTTCTTCCAGCATTAAGATTTTTATTTGAAAACTTACTGACTAACAACCGTACAAAACAACTCCACGCTAAACAAACCTCTGATAACTTGCAGTTATTTCCACGTACACTTAACTTACATCGTTTTACACTCGCCTTTGTTGCAGTTAACTGGCGGGTTTCTTGTCGCACACCGCTGTTAATGAAGGATTAAACCGTCGCGCTGTGCCACCCAGCCATTAAGGCCAGCTCAAACTTTTAATTGGAGTTTAGGAAACTACAGAAAAATACAGCGAAGTACCTAATGGATACTAACAAGCGATTCCAGGATGAAAAATGGTCGCAGTAAAGTTTCAGCGAGTTTTCTGGTTTTCGTATGAATTCTTTTGTAATTATATCGAGGATTTTGTTATTTCTTCCTTCATATTTATATCAAGGCCTCTGCTCTTTATAATTAGATAGCGCGAATATAAAATAAAACGGCCAAGTGCGAGTTGGACTCGTGCGGTGCGAGGGTTCGTATACAGGGTATGACAGGAGGGCTACACCCTCATATTTTAGGAAGTTGTTGAGGGCATCGTTCTGAACAACTTTCACTATGACACCTATTTGATCAGAGCAGCTTAGTTTTTCACTTCTCCGTACAAATCAGCTGACTTTCTGGATCGAAACGTATGAAGAAGTAAAACATGAATATCCTCCATAAGTTCCTAATAAAATAGGTCTTGACAGACGGACAATTACAATAAGGTCCCTACTGATATTAAAAACTTACCTTTAGACAAGTTTAAAATAATAATAAAACAGAAATTGTATAAAAAAGGTTACTATAGGATATCTGATTACTTAGAGGACAGATGTCCATGGGAATAGATTGTTTGAGTAACAGGCTGTTTCGATATATTAATTAGCATTCATTTTGTAATTTGACAATATTTTATTTAAAAAAGGAAACGCAAAAGATGCTACGACTGTGGAGTTTCTTCGGTGAGCTCTTCTCCACAGATTCCGCCATTGTGTTAGTGAACTCACCCAAAAAAATGTAATGACGGATCTAAGTGATGTAACAACATCCTATGGAAATAAATGATTTTTGATTTGATTTGATTTGATTTGACAGAGAGACAGGAATTTACAGTTTTCGGATTTTTTCGTTTAACCCCTCACTTACCACCGGCGTTAGCTAACGCCACTTTTCCGTTATAGTTTTTAGTTTTACTACCATAGCATAGGGTTCTAATTCGCGATCCGTCCCAACCAACCGTTTTTGAGAATATAGATTTTCATTATCCTGCGAATTTGACGACCCAAATGGCCGAGTCGGCAGTGACGCTGCCTACGAAACCAAGGGTCCCGGGTTCGAGTCCCGGTGGGGACAAATGTTTGTTTGATGAGAACGGATGTTTGTACCCTAGTCATGGTTGTTTATCTATCTAAGTATAATATTTCTCTATATAAGTATATATATCGTTGTCTAGTACCCAAGATACAGGGAATCCTAGTTTGGGGCTAGATCAATGTGTGTAAAAGGTGTCCAAGGTATTATTATTTATTTATTATTTATTATTTTATCAAGCAAGTTCAGCAAAATTTTGACCATGTGACGTTCGATTGCGAAAGCTTGGTTTGTATAAGTCAAAGCCTGATTTTCCTACAACTTACAGATACTGCAGACTTAATGACCTCTTTGCATTCCTTAGAAAAAAGGTCTTAACAAACTGACAGACAGACAGACGGACAACGAAGTGATCTTATAAGGATTCATTTTTTACTTTTAAGTTACGGAACCCTAAAAATAACGAAGATTCTTACGAGTATTGCGAGTTATTATGATAATATCGACATCTGTGGCGCTGCGGTTGCGGCTCCGCCTACCATGCGAGAGGTCCAGGGTTGGAACCCCGGCCGGGGTTAAAAAAAAAACCCTGGTCTTGAATGCTTGCGTGTGTGATGATGTCGCTGTTTCTGGTTTCCACGACACAGGTTGTCCTAGTGTGGGGCCAGAAGCAATGTATGTATGCCTGTATACATTTGTCACCGTAAGATGGTCAAAACCGTTAGTTGATAAACTAACGCGTTAGTCGATCAACTATCGACAGATAGTAAACCAGACCGACAGGGTTTAGAATTTACGTTTCTTTTGTTCTTAAATGTCAACTTAACACGAAGACTATTCGGGGGCTTCGCTGCGTTCACCCCCTGTAGTCTTCACCCAAGCTACCGCAGTGTTTGCCCTGGTATTTCGTTTGCATTTCAAGTTTAAACCAGTTTACTATTTAACGGTTTTAACCGTTATTTTATTAACTAACACGTCATATAGTAAGTAGTACGCTACAGTTTACTATCTGTCGATAGTCGACCAACTAAGGAGAAAAAAAAACGTTAGTTTATCAACTAACGGTTTTGACAATCTTACGGTGACATATACGTAAAAGTATATTTAAAAAAGGTAGAAAATCTCTCGTATTCTTTTTAGTGTTTGCTCAATTGTTAGTTCAGTCTGGTTTTCGGTACTCCTATTTCTGTAAGTCCTGAAATATAGATAGCGAGTTAGTACTATCCTTGAGATAACTTTGATATTCCAATTTGTCTAGAACGTCTTCGTTGACTCGTTTTTTGTTCGGGGCTGAATATCTATACAATCTGCCAAATAACGAGGTCATTCACACAACAAAGGACCATCACCAAAATCCAATTTAAGTATCGCTAATTCTGTCGCTTACCATTCAAACCTATCGCAAACTGGCATCGCAAGAATCTCGTAGTACCGTCTTTCTCGAAGGCCTTGTACCACGATAGTTAGCGATACCAGTTTTGCGACGGGTTTCTATAGAAAGCGACAGATTTAATGATACATTAATTAGATTTTGGTAAAGGTCCTCTATTGTGTCAGTCAATGACCTCTTTCGCCACGTCATTTGGCGGGCTAGCCTGTGTCGTACGAACCAGAAATAGCGTTGTCACACACATGTAAACATCCAAGACCTAGGGATTGTTTTTTCCTTCCTCTGCCGGAGTTTGAACCCGGGACCTCATGGGAAGCAAAGGCTCGACCGTAACACCACAGGAGGCCGTTGGTCGTAGATATGTCGTGGCCAAAGAGTACACAGTGATCCTTTCATGAAGTGGCCGACCATTTCATGATATTGTTAGGAAAGGTTGAACTTTATGAAAACACGACTTTTTAAAAGCACTTTTATTAAGCTCCACGTAGTGTTTTTATGATATGCAATAAATGTCGAACACGAAGACTATTCGGGGCCCCTTTCCGTCTTTGTCTAAGCTACCGCAGTGTTGTGCCCTAAAACATTTCTTGGTTCAATAAAACTTCTAATTCAACCTTATTTGACTACGTTGATCATTTATTTTGATCATCTAACCACGACATACACAGAACATAGGTAAATCATTAGGCATACATACTATTTTCAAGTAGGTACTTACACAAAAATGTATGAAGTGACTGTGGTAAAAATTTCTAAAAAAACCTGGTGACAAAACAAACCACGGATATATTTTCAATGGAGTATTTTAGTTTTCTTTGTTGCCCTCGGAGCTGGCATTACGAGAAATCCCCGCAGCAGCTCAACCCGTAAACCGCCACAAGATTAATTCTTTAAGCGCCCTTCATAAAAAGCTGTAAGACGGCCGTGGAATGCGTGCGTCAGCGTTCCCGAGCCCTGATGAGTGCGAAGTACCGCGACAAGGGACGGCCGGCCGGCTATTGCAGGGCTGCCAGTGATATGAAAGGGTTAACAATTACTTGCGAAGCTGATTCTTTTAGGGTAGGAGACTGGTCCAGTCTGGTTTCTCATAAGTTATGTTCATTACAGCTTGTCTTTGTTCTTATTCATTTATTTCGAGACATCTTATTTGCACTTATGGATACGATGTTATAATATTGACATTACGTTAAATATGTTTTTATATCGTACATTGTGTAAAAAAAAAAACGAATATTGTCTTCTCTGACGGCCGTATCTCCGAAGCACTGGTAAAGTTCATGGAGTTTCGTTTTCCTTAGCGAGATTCAGCCATGAATCACCACTTAAAGGATAAATTTCCATTCTCAAACTCAGTTATGTACTCATTAGTTTAGTTCATCATATTTGATTTAGTCTTAAAATAACTTAAAATAATGCACTTTTACAAGTCAAACACAAAAAATAAATCAAATATGATGAACTAACATCATATTTGATTTATTTTTTAATTTTTCCATCTATATGAGACTTAATCAAGTGTTTGACTTGTAAAAGTGCATTATTGTACCTACTTGCGATAAATGATTTGATTTGATTTGATTTGGTCCCTTACCTTAAAAAGGAAAAACGTAACTATTATAGGATCTCTCGTGTGTCGTCCTAGTTGTGCTATAATAAGACGAGTGAATTCTGAATCGATTAAGGTGAAATTTGGTACACTTATTAATTATGTGGCCCAAACACGAACGTTTGACGTAAGCAAATACATTTTGCATATATGGGGCAATTTTGAGGGGCAAATCAGAAATTAAAAAAAAAAAAAAAAAAAACATTTCTTAACGGGCTTGTTGCGAGGATTTCAAATATATATTTTCATAACTTGGAAGTAATTATTTAAAAAAATATTTAAGAAAAAAGACTACAAAAGTCCATCCTCCTCCCCTAATCTCCAAAATTACTTCTGATGTTAAAATTAAAAAAAAAAACTATCTTTACTTAAATATTACAGAAAAATAATGAAAAACGATTAGGGGCAAATCAGAATTTTAATCAAAAGTTTTCCAAACCCTATCTTGTGACATGTCTGAAGCACTGTACATATGTGCTTGTATGTAAATGTTATTATGATTATAATAATTTATATCTTATATAATATTTTATAATATTGTTAGGGTTTCCTGAACAACTTGGAACAAGGTCAGATTCATTCATTCAACTGAAATTAAAAGAATACATCTTACAACTACACAAATCTGTATACATATATAAGTAGGTACCTATTGGCGCACACACCATAAGAAAATTAGAGTTTATGAAGAGAGAACTGTAGCCCAAGGGTGCCTATATAATTATGTGGATGGCAAATGATACTGCACAAATATATCACTGTAAAGTACAGTTTATTGGATACTTTGAACACTTTTACAAATATATCACAATTACGAACCGCCCCGGTAAGATCTATGAGAACGTACGTACTTACTACCAGAAATTAGCAGTGTTGCCAATACAATTTTTATGTTTCCTACACCTATATAATAGGTAATAATATACACGATAGTGTTTAACTGAAAAAAGCGCAAAGATTTTCAGAAACGTAGAGATTTCTGAAAATTATTACCCCACCAAGGCCGCATTCGCAACGAACATAACCCGTTTAAAATTTCACCGCCAAATTCTGGCGCTCCGTCGCAACGTTATTATTTATAAACAATAAGCAGTTTGCCGTGAGTAATGGCGGCACTAAAAAGTTTCATTCCGCCCGCCCAACGTACGCGCCGCCCTACCCGCCCAAGAATGCGCGAACATTAGCGAGCGCGAACTTGGCGAATCTTAGCGAGAGTGCGACTCAAATCTTAGCTAATGGGTTCGTATGTTATCGTAAACTGTGTGATTTTCAGGTGCTGTGTTATATACAGGTTGCATGAGAAGGGACATCATTATGAACCACTTTTACCATGAAACTGGTTTGATCCGAGTAACTTTATTTTTCACATATTCATATGCATATTTTACTACTAGAGGCTCTGTGAGGTGTAGGCCTTGCGAGCGTCACAGGAAATTTGCGTTTTTTTTGAGCATCACACGCGTTTTAAATAAACCAACAGCATTTTCATTCAATACCAGATACAAACTTATAAATGCACCTGGTTACGTACATGGAGTAGGAAAGTAGCTGCACCAAATGTGAACTTCATTTTGCGGTCATCATCCAACCTATGGACTTTTTACTAAAATTATTTAGCTAATGCTAATGTCAAACTCATGACCTTCACAAATCTAACGACACCTTATAAGTTAATATCAGTGAAGATATTTGGGCTGTAGCGGATTGTTTTAAATTTTCAACGCCATATCTCGGCCACTTTGAAAAAAAAAAAAACTGAATTGACAAAAAAATCTATTTAAATATCGAACCTGCTCAAAAAAAATCACGAGAATCAGTTGAGAAATGCGGCCTACAGACATTTACATCCGGAGACATATCCGGACTACTACGAAAGCATTTTTGCCTAATCCTGGACGGAGACGCTTCGCTCGCTCGGTCATCGACGGCCTATATTGTACGTAGATGTCAAAAAACACTTGCCCTTATCGAATCGGTATCATGGTTGGCCGAATGAAATCCCTAACTACCCCCTGAAATGTGATTGAAAATATGTTACGTACATCCTTTTAAGGTCGTAAATGAGGCTCGTTGAGGAGTTAATTTGGAAATATGGGAAGATAGATTGAAGAATGGAGTTATAAGGGAACGCTGTGTGTGGCTTAAAAGAGGATATTATGTCACGGATAGAGAAAGGTCAGCTTAGATGGGCTGGTCACGTTGAAAGGATGAATGAAAGGAGATTGACGAAACATATCAAACTCAAACTCAAAACTCAAACTCAAAACGTTTATTCTGTAAATAGGCCACAAGGGCACTTTCACATGTCATTTCATTTCATTTTTTACAGAACATTTGGTATTATTATCATATTATCAGAAAAAAAAAAGTACTTAATTATTGTTTCTGAGAGATGTAAAGAGTCTCAAATGTCATAATAAAATAATTAAAATATAAATAACAGAGATGTATAGTCTCTTTAGTCAATAATACAATGATAATAGGAGATGTAAATGGTCCCCACAGTCAAGAGTTGTATAATTAAATTAATCTTTGGAGGTGTAAAAGGCCTCCAAGTGTCCAGTAAAAGAAACTCTGGCAGTGAGGATGCTCACAATTAATTAGAACAATTCAGTCCCAAGCATTTTTATCGTCTATGTACTCTTTAATACTGTAGTAAGCTTTAGAAATAAGCCTTTGCTTGATGTATTTCTTGAACTTATTAATTGATAGATCTGTCAAAGTGCTTGGGAGTTTATTGTAAAATCTTACACAATTACCCTTGAACGAGTTTTTTATTTTATGGAGCCGAGTAGTGGGCACTGCAAGTTTGTCCTTGTTTCTAGTATTAAAGTTATGTATATCACAGTTTCTTCGAAAGTTAACAATGTTCTTATGGACATACATAATATTCTCGTAAATATATTGACTATGGACTGTCAATATATTTACTTCTTTAAACTTATTTCTAAGAGAATCTCTATTATTCATTTTATAAATCGCACGAACAGCCCGCTTTTGCAGCACAAAAATAGTATTTATGTCAGCAGCACTGCCCCAGAGCAGAATACCGTAGGACATAATACTATGAAAATAACTAAAATAAACTAATCTGGCTGTTTTTAAATCTGTCAAGTGACGGATTTTCCTGCATGCAAAAGCTGCAGAGCTCAGTCTGTTCGATAGCTTATCAATATGTGGACCCCATTGGAGTTTGGAATCCAACGTTATACCTAGAAACACTGTGCTGGTTACCAATTCCAATTCCTCATTTTTAATTGTTATACATGTCTGATTATTTTTAACGTTAGTAGTAAGAAACTTAACACATTTAGTCTTTTTCTCATTTAATAGCAAATTATTAACATTAAACCAATTTACCACTCTTGATATGGTATTGTTCACGTGATCATCATTAGCGTGTTGGTTTCGCTTTGTTTTAAAAATAAGTGAGGTGTCATCAGCAAACAGTACCATATCATGACAGTCCCTTCCTAGATAGGGTAAGTCGTTTATATAGATGAGGAATAGGAAGGGTCCCAATATTGAGCCCTGTGGCACGCCCAAAGAAACCAATGATCCTAGTGATCGTTCTCCGTTTACGTCTACCCTTTGTATTCTTCCGTTCAGATAAGATTTTAACAAATTCAATGACGTGTCTCTAACTCCATAATGATGTAATTTCCTGATCAATGTTTCATGACAAACGCAATCAAAAGCCTTAGATAAGTCACAAAAAATGCCTAGGGCATCTTGTGACTCTTCCCAGGCATCAAAAATACTTTCAATATCTATACAGCGGTTGTGAATAAAGCCATTAGACGAGGATGCCCAAGAAGGGCCTACGAAAACCAAATTGGCGATTTATTAGGGAAGGAGCAAATTAGAGGTACCCGTAACCGGCGAACTTGTATGACGAGACTTATGTATGTTGAGTAAGCCCTCCCCCGTGTTTTTTTTGTTACACGTATGCTAGATGACTATTTCTGTATACTTTTAAAAATAATTATCCATAAAATGAGCTCCGTGGTCTAAGGGCTTCTCACACAGGAGATGCAGATTCGATTCCTGACCATGTACAAATGAGATAATTATTTTATCTTAAGTACATTATAGCCGTTACAACGGTGATTGAAAACATCGTGAGGAAACCTTCATTACTCCACATCTGCGGCGATGGGCTAGCCCCCTGTCACTCAAAATGGAGTACTGACTAACTGGCTCAGAGTGGGGACAATTGTGCCTCTGCCACCCCGTATGGGAAAAGGCGTGATGCTGTGTTATGTTATGTTGTAAATATTTATAATGGTAGTAAATATTTATATTTATAATGTATAATGGTAGACGCCTTAACAGCACATTTTCATTCAGATTGTGACTTAAAAAAAAGTAAGCTTTTCAACGAACTAAATTGCTGATTTTACAGTAGTTGTTGTATATTTTGACAAAGATCTCCGTGGTCTAGTGGGTTTCACGCTTGCTTCTCACACAGGAGACAGGTTCGATTCCTGACCATGTACCAATGAGATAATTAATTTATCTTAAGAACATTATATGGACGTTCTAACGATGGAAAACATCATCAGGAAACCTTTATTACTCCATAGCTGCGGGTATGGGCTAGCCCCCTGTCACGCAAAATGGAGTATTGACTCACTGGCTCAAAGTGGGCACAATTGTGCCTCTGCCACCCCGTATGGGATAATGCGTGACGCTGTATTATGTTATGTTGTAAATATTTATTTTATGTAATAAACCAAATCAAGAAAATTAGGACGGCCATCACTAAGGAGTCTATGGACTACAATTGGGTATCCGAGAATGATATTTTAGAGACTTTTATCATCCTTATTATATGGACTTTGGTTTTCTTTTCATACGCTTCGCCACGCTCCGCTTTTCCTTCTTCTACGTTCCAAACTAACCTATAAAACAACTGAGATTTAGCCACAATAACCTACTCGAGCCAAATTTGGCTTTTCTTACCCTCAGTCGCAAGCTCACTACGCTGGTTGCACATACACGTTCTAACCTAACCCAACCTTCCGAGCCAAATCTATTGGCACCCTACTTTTCGATATGCCAAGCCAGCAGAGAATCAGCTCTCTTAGCTTATCACGGATACGTGGCGTCCATGCTACGCTATGGAATCGTCGTTTGGGGGAACTCAGTTGACATACCACGTCTCTTTATAATACAGAAACGCTGCATACGAGCCAAATTATGTGGCGTAAACCCATATGAGTCTTGCAGGCCGTTGTTTAAAAAACTAAATCTACTAACACTGACTGGCATTTACATATTCGAGATAAGCAGTTTTGTAAAATTAAATATCAATTTATTTACCAACTTTTCCAGAGCATATCCTTTTAATACTAGATATCCAAATCGCCTAGTAGTCCCTAAATCAAAAACGGCACTTTTACAAAGAAACTGTTATTCTATGGCTGTGAAAATATTTAACTGTTTACCCGCAGATTTAAAATGTTTACCATTACCTATTTTTAAGTTTAGGCTAAAAAGGTGGTTAGTTAATAACTGCTTTTATGATTTAAATGAATTCTATAGCATGACATAAAAACTCAATAATTAATTTAATGTTTAACGGAATATTGTTATTATGAATGATTTATTAATTAAGGTGGTTAGTGTTAGGACATGTGATTTAATTTATATGTTTTAGCTACTAATTGTCGGTACATAACACAAAGATACCCGACTCTAATATTTGCATGCCACAAGTTGGCTGAATTTGCCGAATTAATTATACCTACTTCAAGACCTATGACTGTACCACATCAACGCAAATAAATTTCATTTCATTATGATGGGCCGAATTTGACAATCGGCCGACAATATCGATGTCGCAGTTGGTTGGTTAAATCAGACACTTAACTAACTCTCTAGACCGTTAATTAAATGCTGACGTTTAACAAAGTCACTACTAGCATTTTGATTTAAATAAAGCATCGTCGAAAACGTTTAACAATCTGTCTTAGCGAAAGCCTGTTTGTTGGAAAACAAGATGGCGTCACAACAGCTGATTTGCACAACTGCAAAACATGTAGCTGAGGTGAAGGGTAAAGGGGGTGAGCGAAGCGAAGCCCCCTTTATCCTTCGTGTTAGGTTGAACATGTAAGAATAACAAAAACACATAAAAGGTAAATTTAATTACACATAAAAAATATTTATATTGTATATGTCTTGTTGCCTAGGAACGTTTAGACGACTCGTTAAACGTTTGGTTCACTCACTTGCCTGGCGGAATTTTAGTGACTTGGTTAAACTTCTGTATTTAATTAACGGTCTAGAGAGTTAGTTAAGTGTCTGATTTAACTAACTAACCGCGTCATCGATACTGTATAGCGACTCCATCGCGGCTGCATCATAAACGTATCGCAATAGTATCGCTGCAAAGTCGCCATGGACGACCGCCCTAAGATGACTTACACTGAGAGAACTACATTATTATAAGCAGTAGGATTTGAACCGTGAAGCAACGGCTCACACTCAGTCATGATATGCACCAGTCTCACACTCGTGCTCGGCAATTAAGTTTGTTAACTCTCGGAACTATGAATTCCAGCATAAGTTATACTGAAGTTGTTACGCCTACTGTGGTGTAAAATGGTGTTAGAATATTCATATGCTGTTGGAGTAATAATAATGAGGCGATATACGGCCAGGGGCGGACTAAGGGTGCGAAACAAACAAATACAAATTAATCTGCCCACCGCAAAGCTCTTAAACCTGGTTGAGGAAACAACGTGTAGAAACGTGCATATCGTATTCAAGTTTTGGTCTGATATGTAACCTTATCAGATTAAAACTCTTGTGTTTACAGATTAGTATTAGTTTTATCCACAGCCGCCTGTGGACGCCTGCATGCCCAGCATCCCATTAATCCGCAATTGAGTATCAACACTAAATATTACATTTGACTTAAAATTTCTAGACTCAGATGCACAAACCTGAATGAAAACATCCGCAAACCTGCGTGCCTCAATCTCTCACTGCCCGCAGGGTATTAAATCGTGGGAGCAGGACGCCGCCAATGCCACGAACAAATCCTTTGAGTGCGACAGAGAGCACATTTCATTGCTGTGCAGGAAGCGAGAGATTGACTCTTGTAAATAACTTTCCACGGACGACCGAGTGGAATCCGCGTGCCCCCCTTAACCCCCCCCCCCCCCACCCCACTCCGGCCCTGGACAAAGGGAACCGCGAGCATTCCACCATAATTCCACGCAGCCGCGCCTAAGCGGGCGCAAACAACGCGGCGCGCCGGCGCCGGATGCCTGCTCGGGGAATATTAACGTTGTCGCAATGTTTTTAGGGTCCCGCAGGCGAAGAGTGGGTATTCTGTGGCGCTGCCGTTGTGGCTCTGTCCACCATGCGAGAGGTCCCAGATTCGATCTCTCTCTACAGAAAAAAAAAACAGGTCTTGGATGTTTATACATATCAACAAAATATGTGAGGTCACTGTTTCTGGTTCCCACGACACAGGTATCCTAGAGTGGGGCCAGGAGCAATGTATGCGCCTGTAAGTTATCAAGACTCCGCTGTCCGTCCGTTTGTCCGTTTGTCCGTCACCAGGCTGTATTTCATGAGCCGTAATAGGTAGAGAATGTATATTTCCACATTGTTAATGGACCACAACCTTTAAAAAAAATAAAGGTTGTGGTCCATTAACAATGAAATAGTGAATGAAATTTTCATTACTCATACTCTGAAAGGGGGTCATTGTTGAGTATGAGTAATGAAATAGTGAATGAAATTTTCATTACTCATACTCTGAAAGGGGGTCATTGTTCATCCAGGCACCGTGCTGAAAGTGGTACATGCCTGCTCTAAAGCAGAAAAGTATTAAAAAAAATATATATGAATCGCAGTTTATATTGAACAACGCAATGGTAGTAACCTATACAGCCATAAAACGGAAGTATATTTTTTAATGTTATGCTCAAAGTAAAAGACATCAACGGGGGCACCGAAATTACTTTTTTTATGAGTAGTATTTTTAAACTTGAGTTTGTTGTTTGTTTTTTAATAAAATAATTTTGATTTCAAGTGACTTTGTTTTTAATAAAATAATTTTGATTTTAACTGACTTGTGTTTACTTTCCTCGTATTCGTAATGAAAAGTAGAGTGTTTTACTCGGGTGATAGAACCCATTTCTGCCTCGAACTATTGGCGCTCGAACGAAATCTCGTCAGGAATGGGTGCCTTTCAGCCCTCGGTTAACAATCTACTATTGTGTCTCAAGGGAGCAAAATGATGTATTTACGGCGAGGGCGGTACTTTGAATCCAGAGCGTAACGAAGGATTCAAGCGTTAACACCCATGACGAAAATAATTTCGCTATTACACATACAACTTTTCACACCGACTATGAGGAAAACTGAAATAAAATGATCCAAAAATAATGAAATATATATACCTACTTTGAATTATACTTTCACCACTTTTACAGTAATCGAACAATGAAAACAAAACTTTTTTTTATAATGGCGGATTGTGAGGGATTATGGAAAAGTCACCACAGATAAAGTATTCCTGTGCTACTTTTACCAATGTGTGAAAATAATGGAATCGAATATTACAATGATATCGTATAACAATATTCATTATATCACAATAACAGTCATCAATAGTATTGATTTCAGTAAAACATATAATTTTATTGTGACTTTTTTTTAAATATTACGAAAATTTCATAAATTTTCATATAACGTTGTTAACAGCATGATTGACTTTGACATTTTAACGGGTTGAAATTTTGAACTTTACGCCATAATAATAGAATTCAAACACAACGCGAAACATGTTCGTTTTTAATCGATTGCGATGAAATTACACTCTATTATTTTATTATGAACTGTGTTCAATTGGCACATTGCGTAAATGCTAGCTGCGAATGAATAAATTAAAAAAGTAGCTTTAACAGAAAAGTAGCATTTTGCGCCATTTTGGAGCAAAACCTACTTTTCCGAATGAAAGGTGTGAAAAAATATGTAGGCATTTTATGTCATCTTTTTGAACAAAGGAGACGTCTCAAATCCCATAGAAAGAATCTTATCAAGGCGTGTCTCAAAATTAAGTGTTATGAGCTCATTATTTACCAAAAATAATTAGTAGATACGAATTCGTTTGTGTGGGAGGCTCTAGCCACGCACGGGAACGTTACTGATGCAGGAAAACGCCTTGTTATTAATTATACTAATATTTATTCGCACCACGCGTGCATACTTTGCAGCAGAGATCGAGGAAGAGAAAAATACAATGTTGCTATAAACTAATACTGAAATACTACTACGTACATTGGTGTTGGTGTTGCCAACAGTTGGCTAATCGGTAGATTGTACACCAAGGGGATAAAGCACTGTTTTATGTCACAGTCGCGGTATTGAATCCTGAACGTAACGAAGGACCCAATATTAAAATCCCAAACGTAGCGAGGTTAATATGGGTTAACGCGATGCGAGGTAATTGAGACTGAGCCCTGAGTACAGAGAGGGATTCAAACGCTCCCAAGACAAAAACTAATTTTTCACCAAGGAGTAAACTCTACTATTCTCACCGTATATATACGACACAATAAAACATCAAGGCTACTAAAAACAGCATTTTTAAAGTAAATTAAAAGTACGATAAAAAACTCCAGTTACGAAATGATAATAGAATTTTATTTTCAATATTTTAGATTATTTGCAGTTTACTAAGCACATATTGCAGCGTCTTGCAAAATTTACGTTTTTATTTATTTACCCATACATTTTGTAATATCATATAAATAAAGTCCTATTTAATTTATTCTAAGTAAGATTCTTTGTTGCTTGAGGCCATTATAAAAATATATTCATGTTAAAATAAAAGAGGAGTGCCAGGAACAGATACGCAAATACACTGGTAAGCAACAGACACAAAACGGTGGGATATAGAGGGAGCTTCCGTTTTGCGACCTCCAAGATCTGGAATGACTTTCCACCACCCCTACGCGAATACCTCTCAACATTCCAGTCTAAGCTTCGCAGTTTACTATCCAGACAATCACAAAAACAGTAATGTTATATATTTTTTTATACACATACTGTACAACTATACAAAAAACTGACACATAATTACTGCTGTATAGCTACAAATTTAATATATTATTATTCTAACGAATTTGGATTTATGATTATTTTATGAATGTTATTTGATTGAAATCTATAACTCAATTTAAATTTTTCTTTAAATTGCTTAATTTTAAGGTTCCCCTAACTACTAGTGAAGTAGCCTGTAGTAGTACGTATCTGTGGATCAATTAATAATGTAGTGCCCGTTTATTGTGTTCCGCTTTGTATTCTGATATTTAATTGATTATTAATTATATAAACTACTCTAGACTATGCTTTAAAATATTGTTGATGAATTGATGTAAAGAATTACTTAATTATTATTTATTTAAGAAACCCCTTTCTCAAAACATTTTGCATTAAGAAAAGGAGGTAGTCGCATTTACTTTAAGATTAAAAAAAGGCTCTTTTAAATAAACTTATTTCGTTTCGGTGATAATATTCCGAATAATTAGAAAATAAATTGCAATTTCAAATGTTAATAAAAAACAAACAATTAAATGCCCTGCTGAAAACAGCTCATGCTCACAGACAGCATTGCTGAGCTTGGCGCTTTTGCCAAATATTATTATTTATTTTTTTGTTTATTATTTAATCGAATGTTTAGCAATAAATATTTTTTATTTTCAACATATCCTACAAAGCGTGTGAACAAATATATTTATTTTCTAATCTACGACAGTTTTTTTTTTTCTGTACGGTCAAATCCACACAACTAGTTGCTATGCCACTTACAACTTGGCAACTTGACAATGACGCGTGTGATTTTGATTCAAATATGAATGAACAGGAAAGTATCGAAAAAATAATTTAATTTCCAATTTATACCGTATATTTTATCTGGCCTGTAATGTATTTCTTACTAAGAAAATAGATTTTCTTTGATATAAGTTGTGTTCATAGACGCCTTTGCCTTTTGAAATTTTGCAGACGTTCATTCAAACCCTGAATATTTTGTCAGTAAATAATATTTTATGGCTTATGTTTAAACGATTACCAAAAACGCACCTATTTTACTACCAATAAATTCGAAATGACTGCCAGAATGGATAAATGTCCACCAAATTGTGTTTGGATAAATGATCATCAAACTTCTTTTTACGTTTTGTGTACGTACTTTGTATGTTTTAAGTATTTTTTGTTGTTCTTACATGTTCAACCTAACACGAAGGATAAAGGGGGCCTGGCTTCGCTCACCCCCTTTACCCTTTACCTAAGCTACCGCAGTATTTTGCCCTGATATTTTTTGCAACTTTTGGTGTTCATTTATCCATTTTGGGTAGAAAATATTTATTTTGGTGATCATTATATTTATTGCCAAATTTTGTTCAATATTTCTCATTCCTATGTACATAGTCGGTCCTTAAGTTCTGTCACAAGGTTTTTGATAGATAAAACTCAGCAATAAACTTTTTCTTATTCGTATTATACATGATTAAAAAGCTTATTTTATACGAATCAAATTGCAATACAATACATTTTGTACGATTATCGCAATATGACAAAAAACCGTATAACTTGAGACAATCGCGAACCCAAAGCACGCCGCAACTGACAAAAATACCACTTACCACAAATTTAATAAAAAAACAGTGTTCCAGATAACCAACAAGCTTTTTTTTATTTATTCTGAAACCTCGATTTTAGACCATGCTTAACAACTAGCATTTGATTTTCTGTTAGCTTTCAGTTCCAACTGCTCCCAAAAAGAACTTTACGCACTTTTTACGTTTTCAGAAAAACGTATAAAAATGATCTTGTGGGCAACAAGTGAACTACGTAAAATGTGAATATGAAAATTCGTTTTACCCAGACTTAGTTATCTTATGCTTCAAAATGAAGGTAACGGGTTCAGAGAGGGTTCTGACTAAAATCTCACGAAAGTTTGAAAGGTTTTAAGAGTCATGGAAAAAATATAAAGTGAATCACGTCCGTATTTTTGATTGGTTAAAAAAGTGCAAACTCTCTGAAGAAACTAGCATTTGTGTAATATGGCTTTAAGCATTTAAATCCAATAATCGTTCTAATTTATCAGTATTTAATGAGCTATCAAACCATATATAGTATTAAATAAAATAAAACTTGGTATTATTTACTATGCGGCAAAATATTTGTGACAGAACTTATGGACCGACTAGGTATTATTAACCTCTTTAAAAATATATTCGTTCTAACAGTGATGGAAAATATCGGAAACATTGATTACTCCATAACTGCGTCGATGGGCTAGCCCCCTGTCACGCATAATGGCGTACAGAGTTGGCTAAAAGTTGGCACAAATGTGCTTCTGCCACCCCTTACGGGAAAACGCGTGACGCTATGGTGTTATGTTAACTAATAGATTGAATTAATAGTTCAGCGAACGAAGGACAAGTGAACAAACTCGAACAACTTCAAAACCTCGGGATTTATATTTAGATGTGTGAACGCTATCTATTGTAGTTTATATAGTTGAGGTTTATTTGTATTTTATTTATTAGGTATATTTTATTTATATTTTGAAAGTAATTTTCGTATGTATGTATGCATTCACTAGGACTGTCCCGTTCATAAACTCTCCTGTCTTGCCTAGGTTTGCTGTAGGGAATCTCTCTTTAGGGATAAGCTCGCCTTTGCTTATGATGTTTCTTGTAACTATCTTTACATCTATATTTTCTTTGCAATAAAGAATATGAATAGATTAGCACCAAGGGGATAAAGCACTGTTTTATGGCACGGGCGTGATTTGAATCCTAAACTTAACGAAGGACACCAAAGATAACTCCCGAGCGAAGTGAGGGTGTTAATTAAGACCGAGTATTGAATGCAGTGAGGGATTCAAGTGTGCCCAAGAAAAAACAGCTTTATCCCGGAGGAGTAAACATTGCCTTTCGCACCTCCTGCGAGAAAATATAAAAGGCAAGGGCTACTAAAAACACCATTTTATTAAAGTAAATTAAAGTGAAATTGTATGTTTGACACTTTAGTCCCGTTGCAGAGCCTTGCAAGAATCGCGGGGTCTGTATGTTTTATTTAAAATGTGTTCCTCTCCGCTCCCGCGCCCGCCTTAGTATAGTAAAACTTCTGAAATGACTTTTTTCTTTTTAAATATTTCACCAAAGCGGAGCAGCGATATTTGTGCCCCTCGTGTGTGTTGTTGCACCTCGAGAGGTCGAGGCCGGAAGATCCATAGCACGGGTTGAACCTATTTTGGACTCCTGTCTCCGAATGCCCCTTAAAGTAATTATTAAACATTTACATACAGGTACATGCATTTTTTCTGGCCCAACACTAGGATACTCTGTGTCGTGGGGACCATAAACAGCGACGTTGCACACATATAGACATCCTAGACCTGAGGATATTATTTCTTTATCCTACCCGGGACCTCTTGCATGGTAGGCAGAGCCCAAACCGCAACGCCACAGAGGTCGTCAAAATAGATCTATCTACTACATAATGTAACTATATGGAAAAGGTATTTTGGAAGAAAATTAATTAATTTTGCATTTGCATAAAATTCTTACTATGCAATTTTTATCATATACAAGTTATCATTGAAACAAGTTTAATAAGTTGAAAAAACCATATTTGAAGTTATGAATAAAATATCGATTATCGTCCAAAATTAAGTTTTCAGTATTAACGCCGACAAAGCTTCAAAAAACTAAACACCACTTTATAGCTACCAAATTTCGCACTTATTATTTTTGACAACTAATGTACCGATTACGTATTTCCTTATCCGTATTACATTCGTCCCCTCGTCGTGACCAAAACAATATGGAAATTCATTAATGCCCCGCGAGCGTTTCAATTTCGTCTCCTCGTGTTGTCGAAATCAATACGGGTTTCGTGTAAATATTGTCGTACTATATAATCGCCATAACCATATTGGTCGCGTCAACAGGTGGGGACGAATTCGATACGCTTACGGTGCAAGTTTCTTATGCAGTTTTGCTCGTCCTTGAACGTATCGGTCTTGTCCACTCCTAACTTATATTTCCTTTTTGAAGGAAAATTAACGTTATGCCATTGCAGTTAAATAGTGTCTAACATGTCATAGATATCCCTACATTAAGAACTGTCGAGTTTGTATACACTTGATGCATCTATTGTTAGTAGACCTAATAAAATAAAATAAAAATAAAAATAAAAATAAAAATAAGCAGCATGGGTATTTGTCAATGTAAAAAACATCGTTGCAGAGAAACACATCGTTGCATTTTTATTTATGAACTTACCCAAAATTTCAGCAAACATACAGCATACCACTTTAGGAGCTACGAAGCACTTGCTATTATTTTCAATATAATATTTTTAGGTATGTACTTGCCAGCGCCACAAATGATGAAAAAATCATATCTTCTTTTATGATTAGTTTTTGCAAAAACTGGTCCTGACATTTTCTCCATCCTGTATATAGCTATATAAGGACCTAGTATCTAGAACATATTGCTAAAAACTGAGGAATAGATATTTATCATTGGTGGCGCTAATTAGCTGAACATAGCGTCTTAATAAATCAACCCCACAGACAGAGTATACGCTTAAGTGAGAATGTTTTTAATACAAAAGAATGCCCATAACTGTATTGATTTCGTCAACACGAGGAGACGAAATAGATACGCTCAAGGGGCCTACATGGATTTCCATAACCGTATTATTTTGTTCACGACGAGAGGACGAATTCAATACGGATAAGGAAATACGCGTACTTATTCATTTTGATATACATTTCGTTTGCGCCGGGCCTGGTTTATATTTGAAATCTCCTTTCTCTATGAAACCGATGTGATCAGGGTAACTGTATTTTTCACTCCTCAATACATTTTCGCTGGTCAGCTGATTGTTTTGTGCATTTTTTCTTCGTTCCTAACCGGTTTAAACCAGAACCGCTCGCTTTGGAGGTTGAACCTCGACCACGCCACAACTTATGTTTTTACCTCAAAGTTACACCGGAGGCTAAACGCCCCGACGGCGGCACTAGACAAATAGCCGCTTGACAAAGTCACACGATAAACCAAATTCACCATGTTCCCCATCGCTCGTACCACCTCGGCTTTAAGGGCTACTTTCCTGCGTCGAGAGCACCTTTATACCAGCCACGTCTCATATTTCCGTCGTCAGTGTTTGTCGAGGGTTATTCCCGTATCGTACCGTTGCATAGTCTACTGCTGGTGCCCGCAAATTCATCTGCGTGTTCCTAGGAATTATGGCCGGGTGCAGTCAGATACAAAGTATCCTATATGTTAATATAGTTCATAAACTATCTCTGTGCTAAATTTCTATCAAATCCGGCAAGCGAGATTGTGACACACACATACAAAGATCCAAACATCTAAACATCGCTACTTTAACATTTATAATATTAGATATGTCATAGCTACATGGTGGATTTTGATCATTTCATTACAATCAATTAATAATTAATTAATTATTTCATTAAAATGTTGAACTTCACGAAAACAGATTTTTATAAAAGTATTTATATTTAGTACTACGTGGTGTATTTTGTTTTATACATGTATACTAACACGAAGACTATTTGGGGGCCTCGCTGCGCTCGCTCCCTTTAGTCTTCACCTCTCTTCTTTTCAGATAAGAAAAGAGTTTTTACCAAGTAGTTTAACATTATGCTGATCGTAACGTGCGGTTTTTGTACGCAGTAAAGAGGGTTTATGATACGTGTGTAGATAAAAAAATAATGTTGTAAATTAATCCATATGCTTTGGCAGAGGCACAGTTGCCATGCTAAGCCAATGAGGAAGATAACGCAAACTTTTTGGAAGACGGCGCTGTGAGTCTGAGACTTGTCAAAAATTATCAACAGCAAATGAACAAGGTAGTCCAATAAATCTAGAAACCAAGCTGTACCTATTTCAACAAAAACGTTCGGAAATATCGGAATGTTATATTTCCAGCAGTTGTGTTTTATAAACACAATTTTGTGTTAAAAAGACAGCATTTGGCTATGACATCACATGCTAGTACTTCATTGAATTCGTGAACGAAATCACCGTTCTAAAAGTTCCTAAAAAGTATCTATTTTGACTAGCAGTCAAATACCATATTCATTTCTTTGATTGACGAAACTTTGTTCTTAACCCTTCCAGCGCGTATTTTAATCGCGATTTTGAACTTTATGTCGTGGTAGTAAAATTCAAAACCCATAAACGGGTTTTTATTCGTAGAATGAACACGCTTGAAGGGTAAAACTTGCTTTACTTACTTACTCTGTGATTCATTTGCAACCTCATAACGAAACTCTTTGCTTAAACTTGCTTTAGTTATTACATTTGTAACCTCGGATGAATGGAACTATTTGCTTACTTACTCTGTGTTGGCCTCAGACAATTTGCGCCCTCTACGCGGAACTAATTTGATCAGCTGATGGGGTCAATGTACCTAGACTGAGAATCTACTACAACAAGATACCTCTAAAGATCTTGAAATTGCCATTTGAGCAATTTAAAAAGCATGTTAAAGCGACTTTGTCGAAAAAGAGCTATTACAATGTTCAAGATTACTTAAATGAAGGGACTGTATGGGTTAATCTGGCTCAGCACAGACCTTGCTATTAATAATTTTGTAATTATTTATTACTGCTTATTATTTTGTATTAGTTAAGCACAAGCAATTTTTAAAAGAGATTTAAAAATAACTTTGTGGGAGTTTCTATGCCCGCTTCTCCCACAGTGTGGTCCAATGTAGAGAAGTGGCAAAAAATGACGATAGCTAATGTAAATATCTACATGTAATGTAGATAGCTATATGTAAATATCTACAGTAATAAAGACATTTGGAATTTGGAATCAGTAAATTTTATTTCCTTTGGCAAAGTTGTTTAATAATGACGGGTACTATCATTCCCCAAAATATTAAATATTTAAAAGTCCACCTCTCTAATTATCCATCTTTCGTGATAAGACTTAACCCATCGCCGCAAATAGGCACCTACAGAGACAAGAAGTTTCACTAGAAATAGGTTCGTTTGGGAAATGCCCTCGTCACGAGGCAAACAGCTCCGAAGAGCCGACAAAATGGCGCCAAAAATATTATTAAAACGAGGCGAAAACTATCACTTGGGTGCTCCTGCTGAAGCTGAGTTCAGATGCAAGGCGGGAACAACAATCTATCAGTTACAGTCGGGTACCCGGATGTAACATAATATTTAAGCGCTAAGGGGGCGTCCATTAATTACGTCCTACAACTAAGGGGAGGGGGATATGGCAAATATCACGTATTTCGCCCTCCTCAAAAACAATCTAAAATTGCGAGACGATTAGATTTAATTTAAGTTAATAATCGTTTACTCTCCGACCGAGATGCACAGGTGAAGGAGGTTGACAGCCGCGGAGGATTAGGGTCGTCTGCTTTCGGGAAACTAGACGAAGTCTTTATGTCGAAACTACCACAACTACCTCACCTATAGAGCCGATACATCGACGCTCAGTAAGCCGATAATAAAGGTGGCCCAAAGAGCAATGGAGCGTTCCATGCTAGTTGACCGCGTGCCAAGCGTCGAAATTCGACGAAAGACCAAGGTCAAAGATGTAGGGCAGCGAATAACGAGGCTGAGGTGGAGATTGGCGGGATACTTGGCTAGACGGGATAAAGGACGGTAGACCAATGCAGTCATGGAGTGGTGGCCAAAGGCACGTGTAGCGGGCAGACCACCTGCCCGCTGCTCTGACGATGTTATCGTCGTCAGGTGCTTAATGGATGTGGTTGGCACGGGACCGTGTAGAATGACGCATAGAGAAAGGGCATATGTCCAGCAGAGGCTTGATGTAGGCTAAGTATGATGAAAGTAAATCAAGACTTCTTGACTAAAATATGGAAAAATCTGACACAATAATGTGTATCGTGGCTGTTGAGAATCAAGATAGAATATAATGGGTAAAGCGATGGACCACTTACCCTCAAACGCCTATGATGTTGCCTTGGAGTCCCCGTTATTCCCACAGTAGCACGGTGATCTCAATGCAGCCGGCAGAGGCACAGTTGAGCTGATCAACGACGTTGATGCGCATGTTGTGAGATTAGAATGTGGAGTGTGACAAACGAAAAGTCAGTCCGACCGATGTTGATGGCATTAGTGTGATCAATCGCATTATTATCGAAAATATTAGTAATTTTGGATTGAGATATTTTGTGATTGCATTACAATAATACGACAGAAAAAATACTGAACAGTGGCTACCCGAATGCCGCAAAGCAGCACAGAAGCCTTTTTTCGTTTAGGCGCCACCGGTCAGCCAGAGGCGTGATTCGACGAATGCAACACACGAGCCGAGTAGGACTCTCGCACACGGGACTGCTGGAAGGCACCCCGAGATTGATACGCAAATCGCCGCCGCCGCTTACGTAATTAATGGACACCCCTACAAACTAAAGTTTAATAAACATGTCGAAAAAAAGCAGCAGCATAATTGCGCGTGCAGACATTGCTATAGGTCAGATATTTAATACTCCATTACAGGTGATGTTGGGCGCTGTGATTCTACCAGCCAGTATCGGAAAAGGTGTGGGAAGGGACGGTAACTTTGTTGTTTTGAACCTCCGACGACCACAAGAGGGGTGTATTCTAAGCTTAAAACGTCTGTCGGTCGGTGTGTTTGTATGTAAAGCACCCACCATTGCACCCTCTAAAGGTCCAACGGCTAAATGAATTTTAAAGCGGTTTTCTGGAAATGGAATAGACTTCGCTCGATGGCTTTTTGATATGTTAAATGTGTTCATCAGCCCGAAAGTTATTAGCTTAGCAAAGAATATCGGTCAAACCGACGATGAACGGATTTTATGGCGGTTTTTTCGTGGTAGTAAACTTTACAGCGATGTTTCTTAGACGAGTTTTGTTAAAATCGGTTCACTAGTTAGAAAATCATCAGGTATACTAAGATTAGCGGTCAAACGGGTGGAAGGATTTTAATGCAGTTTTTTTTAATATTTGGTAGTAGACTTCACTGTGATGGATCTTAGAACTGAAACGTTTTTTTTTGGATACAAATCTCATCCTAATCCTCAAAATTTGTAATTTTAAAGAATGTGAACGCCGCGTTCCAATGGACTTTAGGAAGCAGACAGAAGGAACTATATTATATAAGTACGTTTAATTTAAGTAATTATGTAAAAGCTAGAATAAAGTTTGTAAACTAAAATCGGCTTTTATACAATTTTGCTGAAGCACAGAAGAATACTAATTGGACCTTCCTTAGTGCTCAACTTTGTATCAGCCCCTCCATTAGGGGCCAAAGTTTCCAAACGCTTTTTGAGTAGCAATGTTTCCTGGAACCGAATAGATTAATCCCCTTGGCTGGATAAAAGTATAGTTTCAATTGAGTATTTTGTTCGGCGAAGCATCCATTGCGCCGATAAATCAGCAAGTTGGAGCGGAGTAAGACGCTTGCGTGCAATGTATCATCTATCATATTTGTAAAGTCTCCTGTCGCGCGGAAATCTCTCCGGGGCGGAGTTATTGAATTTCCAATTTTTCTAGGAGCAGGAATTTCATTTTATTTGTAGTGTTAGCCGTCGGTGCCACGGGGGTTCCCAACGTATGAGGTGGAGTTGGGAATACGACCTTATTCCCTGTTCCATACGATATAAGTCACAAGTCTAAAAGAGCAGCTAACCTAGAATTGCTGGTGTCTATGTCGCAGTTGCGCCAGAGCGGAACAAGAGAACACGAATGGAAATGCGTCGTTTTACTGTGGATCTACGGTTTTAATGTTAGAGGTTTTTAATTTTCTTTATAGCGTAAAGGAATTATCCGTTAGTAAACCGTGCTAATGTACAACCCGAATTTAAGACGACCCGAATGGCCGAGTCGGCAGCGACCCTGCCTTCGAAGCCAAGGGTCCCTGCTTCGAGTCCCGGTGCGGGCAAATACTTGTTTGATGAGAACGGATGTTTGTACCCTAGTCATGGTTGATTATCTATCTAAGTATAATATTTATGTATATAAGTATGAGTATCGTTGTATAGTAACCAAGATACAGGGAATCGTAGTTTGGGGCTAGATCAATGTGTTTAAATAGTGTCCAAGGTATTATTATTATTAAAGTGGAGGATTGTCAAGATGAATAACAATAAAAACCCAAACGGATTCGAGAAACTGTAAGAGGATTTTTTTTATTTTGAAATTTGATACATGACTATATAATACGCAATCAAATGTGAACTAATTGGCCGGTCCGCTATTTCCGTCAAAAAATATTACAAGATTACTAAATGAAATATCCTTAAAAATTAAAATGTTCTGCATTTGTCCCCTACGGCGTAGTTTGTTTCCAAATCCCTTCGCCTGTTTTCCTGTCAGTCGATAACGCAGATGTCAGTCGGAATGCAAACAAATATTGATATTATAGTTTTTTAGTTTTATAATCGGAAACAACCAACCTCAAGTAGAACCGTTCAGAAACTGAACAAGCGACGGCACGGCAAGGGATGGCAAAAAGACATCATTCAGACATATATTACTTGAAATATTCAATTTTCTAAAAACAGCCTAAAATTTCTTAAAATGAAATAAAAAGTAAAACGTATTATTTTTTGACATGGCTTATTGTACCTATAGATTTAGGTACATTTTCCATAGCTGAAGGGGCATGCACGCGGTCCCTAATCTTTCAAATCCATTAAAAATTACTGTACTATATGCCAAACAACTCGGCAAAAGAGGTTATTAACACAATAGGAGACACCTTCACCGAAATCCAATTTACGTGTCGCTAATTCTGTCGCTTACCACACAAACCCATCGCAAACTGGCATCGCTAGCATCTCGTGGTACCAGCTCTCTCGTAGGCCTTGTACCACGATAGTTAGCGATACGACTTTCGCGATGGGTATGTATGGTAAGCGACAGGATTTGCGATATGTAAATTGGATTTTAGTGATGGTCCTTTATTGCACACAACTAATATACAGACAACAAGACTAACATTAAGAAAGTGTATGAAGGCGAGCTTATATCTAATAAGAGATCTCTTCTGGCAAACCAGATTAGGATGGAAAAGGTCAATTGTTGAGGGGTAGACCATGTGTACAACAATATAATTTTACCTAATATAAATAACTAATATACGGTTAGATATATAATATGTCTAAATGGTGGTATAGGGGTGTATAATAAGCTCCCAAATGATATAAAAATGTTGACAGGCTCTATGTTCTTAAATAAACTAAAATTGTACCTAATTGAAATGACTCCCTATGACATGTCTGAATATTACTCTTATGAAAGCTAGTTGTTTAAGGTAATCGTATGACATTTAATAGAATTTAGAATTGTTATTTTTTCTCTATGGACTTATAAAATTAATTTATTAATGATGTTTTGTGTGATAATTGACAATTTATTTTATGCTAAGATTGGTGTAAATGTTTTATATAAGTAGTTAATCTGTCTAAGTTAGATCCTTAGTGGGAATCATTATCTGTTGTCCTATTGTAATGGTACACGAGAGTCAGTACATTTGATACTTCATTTTGCGTGACAGAGGGCTAGCCCATCGCCGCGCTGTATTTGAATACAAAAGTCGATTCATTTAACGTTTGGGTTTTTGAGTAGCTCAGGGTAAGGTGGCAAAAACAATGAGCCGAGCGCGTAGTTTGGTTCCAGGAACAGAGGTCAGGTCAGGTTTTTTTTAGCGCATTCCTGCGAAATGTGTAGGGATCATTTCGCAGGAATGCGAAATGATCCCTACACATTGGCTGCGCGCTGAATAAATTATGAATAACTAAATAATGGAAGGTTATTATGGAACGATACGGAGAAAGCTATTATGTTGACTGCAAATATACAATTGCGTTTGTTTCGTACGACGTGGCGAGTTTGACATCACGGGTTTGAATATCATTCTAGTGATCTTTGTCTAAGACGCTAGCGGTCGGGAAGGCTTAATTAATCGCAACAAGCTTTTATGGTCAGCGATCAACAGATTTTGTGTATCGGCCATACCGAATGACTTGAGTGATAACCTACGGTTGATCATAGTGAATATGCGTACACAAAGTTTGTAGAACGGCGGATCTGCATGGCATGTTTGGTTGAAATTAGACCCTGTGTAGTTAGAGATAAGAAGCTTTCGCTTGGGCAGCGCGTGTTTCGCAAAGGACGCCATTTTTTTTCAGACATGTGGGGTCTATAAATACGAGCGCGTGGGAAGGGAAAGCATTCAGTCTCAGCGTCAAGCTACTGTGACAGTCGTCTTTCAGGAATTCTAAACAGTTCGGTCTGCCGTTTTACGCGTCTGAACTGGACGAATTGTGATTGCGAGTTACAGTGGATTTTCGTGAGTGTCTGAAGCGCCAAGATATACCTCGGTTCCTATCTTTGAAATCAACCTACCCTAAATTCCAAAACTATCCTTGGGTCGTTAGATAAGAACTTGTAGGTAATTGATCTGAGTCTGAGTCTGGGCCTGGAGCGACCCTAAATTCCTTTTTCCTTCACCATAGGGTTCCTGGATTGGCTCTTAGGATATTCGCGGGCTAATCCTCTCCTCATTCCTTTCGAGTAGCGAGTTTTGAAATTCCCACACACACAGTCATTAAACATACAAGCACATTCAAATCAAACTCAACCATTTTCGAGTGGTGTCGATAATGGACGTGGTATAACACTAGGATTTTAGACTAGGCTAGACAGGAGTTTAGTTGCGGCTAAACCTAGGTTGGCAGGGCATAGGGAGACTGTTTGATCGATGAGGTTCCGCGGATGGAAATAACAAATTAAGAACAAAGTTAAACCGGTGTCAACACAGATAACCTATCCTGTTGATATTTTGACATTTGAGTATTGTCGGGGACGCGCGAAGAGATCAAATTACAGTCTAAAATTCATTGTTTAGGACCGGGTAGATTGTTTTGCTTTGCCTTGGGTCGGTTTGGATTCAAGTTGCATCTTTAAATTAAATGTAAATTTCGCTGGAGGTCTATGTGTAGGCTGAGTCAAATATTAAGGAGGTCAGTGAAGTTCATAGATCGGTATTTACCGAAGTATGCACTTCGCTATGGTGAGGGTTAGATCTTCTAAAGCGCTAATGACAACGTTTCGATAACATCCAGCTCAAATTGCGCAGAGTTGAAGGTTTCAAAACGTTACGGACCTTTTGAGGTAACCGCTAGTTCAAACCCATTTCGGAAAAACAAATCGCAATTGTGTAAACCGGTCTATTCGGATCGTTATTGCCGTGAACTAAATATATAATTGGAACCACCACAAGCCGCTACTAGCGAGCACATGAAATATCATTGAGTACTCACGTCGTAAAACTACGACGGATATCTATACGATATCCCAAACAAATATTATAAATTGTGGTCGACCACTAAAAGAAGTTCCAAGCGCCCATATATACAAAATAAATGGTACCATCACACAAAATACAACAACGATCGATCTGGCGCAATACACCGCTAACTGATGCGAAGCTCCGGCTTGCGGGCATATATGCTTTCTCTGTCTAACTTGAAACTGTAACTTCCTGAACCAATCTTCTGTTCGACTATTGTACGCCTAACGAACTTCTCAACGAACGAGGAATTCAGACTTATCATTCTTACTTACAATTTTTACAGCTGAATCGGGACATCTCTTTTTGGGGTAGATAGAATGGACGATCATAGCTACTGATAGCGGTGGCTCGACCTTAGCCTTTAATGCCGTTACACTATCTATGTATGCTTTGTGACTGAATGCAACTGCAATCTTGCTACACCCAAGATGGTAAAATTACATTGATACATTTTTTAGTTTTTTTGTAACACCAGACATGTAATTTATTGCAATAAATACTAAAAACTAATATTAAGTGCTAACATAAATATTATATAATATACTCGTGCATGCTAAACATAAATACTATATACATATAAACTAATGAATACTTACATACTACCTATATTTCTAAAGAGAAAGGTAAGAGAAAGGTCAATGACCTCTATCGCCAAGCTTTTCCTGCCTTCAAATCGTGTGGGAACTCAAATACGAGACAACATATTCTATAACATTACATCAAATTCAGCTCGTCGAAGACCCAAAGCAATATACACGTTGTGACGTCACCATGTCTCCATATTTTCAATCTACAGAGCACGTGCTCTATAAATCGAGTTCTCGTCTACTGGCCGAGGTAGGTTGTAGGCCAGACGCCTGCGCATGTATTGCGAATAAAAACGTGTAGTTCCGAGTCGATTAGTTTAGTTGATTATATTTGATTTGTTTTTGTCCATATGAGACTTAAGTGTTTGACTTGTAAAAGTGCATTATTTTTGACTACTTGCAATATTTTTTTGATTGAAGACGTGAACGAAATTGTGGCGGTGTTGGTACCAAACAGAATTGGGATAGATTGGTTATTTATTAAACGATTATGATTTCAAGGCTACGTATTGTATTTTTAACTCAATAATTTCAGAAGTCATGTTCAACAAATGATGCTACGTCAACAGCACGACGTAGGACTTCTCCCTTAGTTCCTGTTAAACAATTCTCTTTTTGTCTCATTATAATTAATAATTACTTAATTTATTTGCGTCCGTTCGCAGATCATCGGAAACGATCGTGCGGGTAGTAACAACTGGTACTGGAAGGATGTCCGTTTCTATGTGGCGTTTGTTTCAGGCGCTTTCGTGTTCCGGATGACACGTCACGCTGTACATCCCGGCTACTATCGCTTCTACTACTTTACCCATAACACAAGCCTATAAATAAAAATAATAATAAAGCCTAATAAAATAAATAAAATAATAATAAAGCCTATAAATACAGGGATGATTTGTCATAGAAAATGATTTAATGATGTTGCATGCACTTTAATCTTATTATAAAATATTTGTATGCCTTACAGCGAAACATAGCGATCTTCAACGACTGTGACAACCTAAACCTATGTTTGACAAATAAAATATTTGATTTGATTTGATTTGATTTGCCTTTTTGAGCTTACTACCTAGTTTGACGACCGGTATCACCTAGCGCGTAGTGACCCTGCCTACGAAACTGATGGCCCTGGGTTCGAATCCCGGTAACGGCAAATATTTGTGTGACGAGCATCAATATTTGCTTCTTAGTCTTGGATGTTTTCTTTGTATTCACTTAAACTTAAGTATTTATCTCTATTAAATATGTCGTCGTCTAGTACCCATTACACAAGCCTTGTTGAGCTTACTATGATGGGCCTAGTTTGATTTGTGTAAGATTGTCCTCTAACATTTATTTATTATAATTTATTTATTTGTGTACGATTGCCTTCTGATGTTTATTTATTTATTTTATTTTATTTATTTACTCGGTGGAAGTAGTTGTAAAACTGTGTCGGAGGCCCTAATAGGGCGGCTTGATAAGTTCTGACAGTCGAGTGGATCACTAGCCCCACACCCTCCCATCAACCCGCATTGAGCCAGCGTGGTAGAGAAAGACTCAATACTTGCATCCGAGTGAAGGCCCTTGCCCCTCGGTGGGGACATCAATAGGCTACATATTTTTCTGTATTTCACACAATCATCCTCAATCTGCTTCTTTCTGCGGACGTTGTCCGATCCCAGCAGTTTTCCATCTCAACTCAGCGCCAAATTTTACTACAAAACAGTCGCGGGCGTCTGCACTGTAGGGTCGCTGCACCAGTCACAGCGCTGGGGGCAAACTGGTACGCGGCGGCTTCAAATATTCCGAGTTTGTGAACTAACGCTCAAATGTTGCCGACTTATTGAAATGCGAAGCGAGCGGCTGCTCCTGATATTGAATAGTGATATTCGCGTGCAACTGAAGGCGAAAATCAACTCAGGATTGAACAGTTAATTTTGAGGAATTATTGGCGTCAATCTGTCTAGCTGTATGCATCAAAACCGGTTAAGTGAGAGTCGAACTCGCGCACGAAGGGTTCCGTACCACCGTACAATGGTAGGGATGGTGTGGAGTGAATAGTTTGGATTTGACGTAGCAAAATGTTGTTAACAAAGTTATTGGTGCGGCTACTTTCACACTCTATATACGTAACCAGGTGCATTCATAAGTTCGTATGAGGTATTCAAAGATTGTTGAATGGGAGCCCCTTAAATATTTATTTTATTGTGTTTTTTAGTATTTGTTGTTATAGCGGCAACAGAAATACATTATCTGTGAAAATTTCAACTGTCTCACTATCACGGTTCATGAGATACAGCCTGGTGACAGACGGACGGACAGCGGAGGCTTAGTAACAGGGTCCCGTTAGGCACCCTTCGGGTACGGAATCGGCTGCACCGATTTGGATGAACATTTTTTTAAACTATTCGTTGAAGAGCAAGTTTGTTTTAGCAAAGGGAACGAAAAATTATAAAAAATATTTATTTTACAATTTATCCTTCTCCCATAAGTGTTTCATAGTCCGCTTTTGATGGAACGACGTAAGTTGGGTTAGCTATATAAGGGCAAAAGCGGGCATTGACATGACGACTCCTGCCAAGTCCTGTCTACCACTGTACGCTCGTGAAGGGGTTAGCGATACTTATTTATTACGTGCGGCGTTCGAAATTACTGTCGTTTAGCTTATCATGATAGCGGTCGCCGATCGGTATCATGTCGACGATCTCTATGGCGCAGCGGTTGTGGCTCTGCCTACCATGCGAGAGGTCCCGGGTTGGATCCCCGGCTGGGGGTGAAAAAAAAACCCTAGGTACTGGATGTTTATATGTGTGTGATGACGCTGTTTCTGGTTTCCTCGACATAGGGTATCCTAGTGTGGGGCCAGAAGCAATGAGTATGTGCCTGTATATAAATAAATGTTTAAAATGTTATTGAATTGACATAAGATGTATCTTGCACTAATTTAATCAAACATCATTAATTAACCAAATCAATCATCATTAATTGTATGTGGGGCCAGAAGCAATATATGTGCCTGTATGTAAATGTTTATGTTTGTTTAACCACCGTTACCGTGGTTACCATGTATGATTCAGCTCGCAGTAGCAGTTGGGTCAATGACCCTTATTGCAATGCTAACCCTTATACACTATAATCGTCGATATTAATGTATAATGAACTGTATGAGTCTTAGGTTCAATTTATGTATTTTCAATTCAATTTAATAGTAATGTCAAATTAAAACATTGAATTTGGTTTTTTATTAATTGATTTAATTGATTTATGATTGATGACATATTGTGAATTTTAATTTGTATTGTAAATATTTTATTTTATTGGTATATATCTGTAATTTATGTCGATTTGGCCTCGGCTGTCAAGGCATAGATAAATTATGTTAATAAATAAATTGTAAATTGTAAATATAAGCTGCAATAAATAAATACAATACAAGTTGGATTTTGTTGTTCTTACATGTTCAACCTAACACGAAGGATATAGGGCGCCCATCCTTCGCCCAGACAGTCTTCATTTTGCCAATAATTAAGCGCTGGCTAAACCATTCAGTAATTTATTCGCGAAAATTAGTAATTTTGTCACGCAGTTAAGTTTTTTTTTTCGCTCATTTCAGGAAATTCCGATGTTCATGGTCATTCGAACATTTTTTTATTCGGTCGTTTCATTATTCCCTCCCCCCTTCGGGGTTACAGGGCATAGTACTAAATATTAAATTTTTATCAGAACTTAGAACTAATACATCATAAAACTTCGTTAATAAGAAATCTTTGCAAAGCTGTTAACTAACTGCAAAGCAATTATTTCAACTCTTCAAGTATTGTGAAAGGTATACGATTTTCATGAAACTTGAAAATTAAATTACCATCCCATTAATATATTTGAGGTACACTATTAAACTAAGCCAAAATTAAATGTAAACCTTCAATGTATTTTGCTAAAATAAACCCTGTATCGATTACGACGTTATGATAATTTGTCTAAGAAAAGTAATAAAACGTTGAAATACGTATTCTACACACTTACATGTACCCGTACAATATGCAGATATGTGTGAACTCTGAAAACAGCGAAATTGCCCGTCTATTTAAGATGGGGGAGGCGTTAATTAAGATGCACATAATCATCATTAAGTCGGTGCGGTGTGATGAATTGTGCGCACTCTCACGCGAATTGTGAGTCATTCGCGCCTTTTATAGGCGCAGATTTCGCTGGGAATAACTCGACGTCTTTATTTCGATGTATTTTAAGACGACAATTCGGCGGAACTGTTACGACGGGAATACAATGCTGGAGTGAAGAGAGGGACATAAAGTCATCAGATATTATGGAGGATCTTTTATGTGAATTGCTTTTAAGATTCGGCGTTGTCTGTGTGTTAGCACAGGATGCTCGTCACATACATATAGAAATTAAACATAAAAATATAAACATACAGGCACATAAATTGCTTCTGGCCCCACACTAGGATACCCTGTGTCATAGGAACCAGAAAGCAAAAAAAAAACGGAGACCTGTTTTTTTTTGTATTTATTCCCGGCCGGGGATCGAACACGGGAGCTCTCGTATGGAAGACACGATGCCACACCGCAATGCCAAAGAGGACTCAGTTAGTAACTCTATGTGTAATTATAATTTAAAGGCTAGTATTTAATCGCACATCAAAAATACTGATTTTACAGCAAAACAGGATCAGCAAAAACACATTTTATGTTTTAAGTATTTTGTTGTTCTTACATGTTCAACCTAATACGAAGGATAAAGGGGGCTTCGCTTCGCTTACCCCCTTTACCCTTCACCTAAACTGCCGCAGTATTTTACCCTGATATTTACTGTGAAAATCAGTATCTTTGCTGTGCAGCAGTTTAATATGTCTGTAATTTAAACTAGGTGCTAATTTAAGAATGTAAAAATAAAAATGTTACAGAATTGCAAAAAGTTTAGATTTAGTAAATCTGTTTAATCTTTATAATCTTTCAAATCTAATGAATAATCAATCGTTGTTCTCTTGAATTTTAATCTCCCACCGCCATTGATATTTGCAATACTTGAATAGTGCTGCACCAAGCGATATAGGCCTCGAACTAAAGATGCTTTCGTAGCATCTCTCATTGCACCAGCGACATTTTTTGTTCCACATGGTCTATCTGTGTTTGTATAATAGTATTGGTCGAGCGCGTGAAGAGTCTCCATTAAGGATTGGGAAAAAATGCTTTCGTATGTCCGGATTTGTGTCCGGATGTTGATCTATATTGGCCACATTTCTCAATTGATGTAGATTACGTTTCTGGCGATAACAAATCAGTCAGATCGGAAGTTCGATTCTGTATGTTTTGATATATCCTGCATACCTTCAAACTCAAATTACATTCGAAATTAAATTCATTGAAATGAAATGAAATGTTTATTTGCTTGATATGTGGTACAGTAAGTAGTGGTAAATGTAACAAAGTGCTTGGTAATAAAGATTTCGTTTCTGAACGCTATCAAGATTATTTCAGTAATTATACATTTTAATGTTGCCGCAATACTATTATGTCATTCCTTATTTATTAATTATTTTAAGAATAATGTACTCATCTACATTATAAAATCATTCTTTTGGCAGTCACCTTAGTAGTGTGACTTTAAATTGTATCAGTGGCACAAGCTGAATTGTATCAGTGGCACAAGCTGAATTGTATCAGTGGCACAAGCTGAATTGACTGCGGGACCTTATTATATATTTTCACTAACATTCTGTAGTAACTCATCTCCTCTCGGCGATGCCGAATGATGGGTTCACAATTTTCACAAAGCGACACTTTACGGTATGTACCATATCACTTATTTTACAATCAAATTTTAGGGGGCACGAAGTTCACCGGGTCAGCTAGTAAATAATATAAATACATACTAACTAACACTTAACATGGAAGAGAAGGATCGTGTTCTTCCTGCAGAACATCAGTTTAAACAGCATCGTGACATATTTTAGAATAGACTAGTGATGTGTGAGAAATTATTCTCAGAGTTTAGAGAGTTTTTAAAATAATAATAAAACCTTGGACACTATTTACACGCATTGATCTAGCCTCAAAATAGGTTCCCTGTATCTTGGGTACCAGACAACGATACACATACTTATATAGATAAATATTATACTTAGATAGATAAACAGCCATGACTAGGGTATAAACATCCGTTCTCATCAAAGAAATATTTGTTCTCACCGGGACTCGAACCCGGGACCATTGGCTTCGTAGGCAGGGTCACTGCCAACTCGGCCATTCGGTTCGTCACGATCACAAAGCCTGTTAGCCGCTGGACTGCCAGTAATTCATGAATGAGTGATTAATTAAACTCTACAAATCGACAACGCGGTTACGATGAGGACAGACAGCGTTTTGATTTTAGGAGTTCTCCAATAAAACGTCTCTTTAACCTTACAATTCAGCTGCAAATCTATTTTTACCGCAATTCCCATCGCGCCGCATATAACCGGCTCTGTCGAGGATGGCTGTACGCTACAGTCACTGAAAGTGGTCGAATAAATTCCGTGTCGTGACGTCCGAGACATGTCCGAGACGCGACAGCGGACTAATGAGCTTGCGGCATAAGCGCGGCCATCGTCACGGGACGAATTCCAGGATGAAAGTGTTATTTGTTATTCGCGGACCAAATTGCAGCTTTGGACGGCTCCTTTGTTTGCAGTGGGCAGATGTTGCAGATTAAGTCATTTGGGTTAATGTGTTTAAATGGTTAATATGTGTGTATGTGTACGAGCAATCCTCCTGCAAGTTGCTCAGCAGCAATGCTGAGTAACGGCCCTCTCTTCAAACACCAATTTGCTTTGCTTCGTAGGTCAAGTGATAAAAATATGTAGGTTCAATAATAGTTATGTATGGAACGAAGACATTAATTTAGGGTTAATATATTCCTAGCGCTACAATCCGGTTGACGCTAGTAAGTTGAAAAAGCAAGCTTTGCAATTCGAAACTTTCTCCGCTAAAGCTTGAAGCGACTGCCCGGGCGCCCCAAAACGGGGGCGACAAAGCTTCATCTTCTCAAATGCGTGTAAAATCTAGAACAAACCTATTAGAGGAGAATTTCCTGCTTCCAGAGCCGCAAAGGTGGCGGCAAAGAGGGGGGAACATGGAATTGCATCGACGCTGCATGTCGCCTCGCCCCCCTGCTAGATCCAATGAACCCGTCAGAGACTTGACCTTTCAACCCCCCTCTCTCTCCCCTCTTTTAGAGCTTTTTAAATTCAGCTTCAACCAAAGCAAAGACGTAGCTGGCGTTTGTAACCAGTTCCATTGTGCATACAGCGTGATTGCCGACTCAATCAGAGAGTAACATTCTCATCATATAAAGATGTGGGGTTGACGACCCTGTTTCTGGTTCCCACGTACAGGGTATCCTAGTGTGGGGCCAATAGTAATGTATGTGCCTGTGTTTTTTCTGCGCCAAAAAATCAAAAGCGGCTGAACTATTGATCTCTTGTCAACGATGATGACAATTAACAGATATTTTCTATAAGCTATCATCTTTGACTCGAGATAACGTGTACTCAACTCGCACCCAATCTTTAGGTCCCCTAAGTTGCAGTGAATTCTACTAGTGTTCCCTAGATTTTGGGCGACCGACACCAACATCAAACTTTGTTATATTCATAAAACTCAAATATAATTTGAAAACTACACATCTCCCGCCTTCATCCGATTTGACACTCGTTTTATGTCGGTACTAACCTTATATGATTTGATTTAATGCTCGCTGCGGAATGATTTATAAACAATAATGCGGCATAACCGGATGTATGTATTATAGGAAGGACGTTGGACGTCTCGCGCGAGTCACATGCCATCTCGGTGGACATTGAGTTAACTTTTCATGAACCGACCTTATTCCTTATTTATTCCCCGGAGCAAGAGATGGGTTGTTGGCGAAATGAGATGTTTTCCTTGTTATTATAAGCTTGTCTTCGTCTCATAAACCTAGTTATACTAATAGGTTTGTGTCAGGGTGTTTTAAAATCACTCTCTACTCGTGACCGCGGTATGATTTAATGGGTAATAAGTTTTACTTATTTATATATTTGGCGTCAACAATGAAGACAATACCTGGGTATTACATTACTAGTGGCCCTATGAACTGTAGACCTCACGAGCGACACAGGAAGTTGCGTTGTTTCGACTGCATTTTCTTGCAATATTACAAACTTTTGAATGCACCTGGTTACGTAAATTTAGTATGAAAGTAGCCACCACCAATAACTTTGTAAGCTACAATCTGCTATTTAAAACCAAACCTATTGACTTCTCACAAAAAATATATAGCCTATGTTAATTTGGCGGTCTCCACTAATACAACGACACCTCATCTTTCAAATTATTTGGTCTGTGGAATTTTCAACCCATATCTCCGCCATTTAAAAAAAACTTAATACTGAAACTTCATTCGACCTATAGAGGACAACAGTCAGATATAAATCCGGACAGAAATCCAAAATAATCCACCAGAGGAAATATAATACTAATGTCTATTTGTAAATCCTCAGGTTTTAAAACTGAGAATACCTAGCGAATCATGTGACGAAATCGCGTCAAATGTTTCCTTGGGACACCCAAAACTAGGCCTCTAGCTCGGCCATGAGGAGCATGTATTACGTATTCATTCCCGGCCAGTACTTTCCGGGAATGTCCCACTCCCTGTCCCTCAGACATTCCCGTTATCAAGAAACTAGCGGAGACCTTACTAAAAAATGGATGGGGAAAAGTTTCCCGGTAATTGATACCGACATCGACAGGTTCCCGAACTTCGGACTGCGTGAAGTTCGGTGCATGTAAAATCATTCAAATGGCGATAGAAAGTTGAAATTGTTTTTTTTTTTTTGCCTTTCAAAGATCATCCTCGTGCGGTATGGATAAAGGAAGGTGTCGTTTTTGGGTTAAAGGAAGGTGTCGTTTTTGGGATTTATGTAGGTCACGTGTTTCCAACAGATTGAATTGAGGTTTCGTGTTTCATCAAAATAAGATTCCACACGAATTGGCTACCCCAGAAATATAGAGGTTGACGGATATGCTTTAATGGATACTCATAGGAAATTGCTTTATTAATAATTATTAAGATCGCAAGGTTTCTATAAAAAAAGATAAATGTGTGGCCATAAAAAATGGCTCGCGATTTTTAACCCTAATTGGAAATAAGTTCAGAACCTATGAAAAATAAATCATCATTATTTGATGATCCCACAGATGCGAGGATCCTATAGATGTATAATTAAATGGGCACAATTGTGCCACTGCCAGCATATGTGGGATAATGCGTGACGTAGTAGTACATTAATGCGAGACTTGCTATTTTGCTAAATTGCTTCTTGCATTGTAATTACTCCATCGGATGGTTTTGTTAGATGATTTTGCAAAACCACAAGAATTTAAGAGATAAATAATTTAAATTCTAACTAAAACCTAACTCGTTCATCAGACAAGCAAACAAAGCATTAGTCTGCGAAGAAGCGAGGATACTCACCACAACTAAGCGATGCAGGGGTGTGGCGATATCCCTGGCAGGTCCTTCCCGTTTTAAACTTTTTATTGAAGATTCCCAAAAGTGTTCGATTTGTCCAAAGTTTGACAAAATATTATAAATGCCTTTCGCATTCGCTACTCTGCCTACTACTCTTTTACACTACCGCTGCTTTGTTACACGCCTAAACACCCGAAATTCGACGAGTTTTGTTTAAGAAATCGATAAGACACAAGGTCTAAGAAAATAGGCTACTTTTATCGTGGATATGTCACCGTAAGACAGTCAAAACTGTTATTTGATAAACTAACGCGTTAGTAGGTCAACTATCGACATATAGTAAACCAGAGCGACATGGTTTCGAATTTACGTTTCTTTTGTTCTTACATGTCAACCTAACACAAAGACTATTCGGGGGCTTCGCTGCGCTGGCCTCTCTACTCTTCAGCTAAGCTACTGCAGTGTTTGCCCTGGTGTTTCGTTTGCAATTCAAGTTTAAACCTGTTTACTTTTAAACGGGTTTAACCGTTAGTTTATCACTAACACGTCATATAGTAAGCAGTATGCTACAGTTTCATACTCGAATCGCATAAGTTCTTTCCTAACTTATGTAGGCTGTTCCTAGCAAAAAAAACTGATTTCACTAACCCTAAGCCATTCCTAAGTCCAATCTGTCAGTGCAATCAAATTTTTATCTAGGCCTTTCTTAGGCTTAGGTGAATCTTAACTAGGACAAGCCTAACTTACGTTTAGTGCAAATGGGCGTAAGTCTCAGATAGAAATGGATAATGCCTTTGTATGGATTTTTATCACGGACTGTGCTAGGAAATAGGTTGAGTTAGGTATACTCCTTCCTAGCTTTGACCGCGAGAGTAATACTCCCGCTTACTAATCCGGCGTTTACTCATCCGGCGAGACCGCACGGTCCGGCATGGCGGGTAATCTCCAACGGTTCGTCCGCACGGGTTAGCACCGGGACGTTATTCTGCTAAATTGTAACAATTTTGTGTCAGGCCGTGGAGAGGGGAGCTTTGCAAAGACTGTTCACTAAAATTAAGTGTTGTGGTTACTAGCCGACTACCGAATAAGTAATGCAGAAGGAAACACATTAATGTCAGTTTGTGATCCTCAAACAATCAAGTCTCAAGGGTACCCAAGACATGGAATCTGATGCTCTGACAGTCCGAAAGCATCAAATCTTCACTAAGGCAATGGGTAGGGCATCCAGAGGATGGTGTTGGATTTTGTTTGACTCAAACATGCTTATGCCTGCTAGTAGTGTTGTGACTTTCCTGCTATTACCAGGATATCCATCAAACCTAACAATTTCTGTTTTTTACTGTCGTTGCCGCAATCTGTTATTGACCGAGCGAGCGAAGCGTCCAGTTTCGAGTGGCTGTAACGTTATTTATTGACTGATTTCAATCAAATTTAAGAGGCACACTAAGGACTTTATTCTACAGAAAATGTTGTGAAAATAGTAGTTTATGTGACTGCTACTTAATTGAGGGCATTAATACTCGAGAGTGAGGCGAGTTTCATAATAATATCACTCGAGAGTTTTAATGCCTAATTATAGTACAGTTACATACACTAGTTTATCTACACACATATCATAAGCTCTCTTTGATGTGTTCAGTACCCGCATGTTTGACCGGCATTGTTGTTTAGCTTGTTCAGTAGTACCAACTTCACAGACAAACTAGGGGTGGCACGCAGGCGGGCGTCGGCGTTCAAAATTTGAATGTCATAATTTGTCAAGTTTTTGTACATTATGGTCATAATGTACAAATTTTCAGATAAGAAATGAGTTTTACATTATGCTGGTACGTGCGGTTTTTAGACGCAGAGGGTAAGGTAAAGAGGGTTTATGATACGTTTGTAGACAAAAAATCTAAAAAAGACTGGGAGTGGATGGGGAAGTTTGCTGTAGCGTTATATATTGACGGTTTATTTTAAATTGAAGCGAGGTGTAGTGTTCACAAAGATTAACACCCTACACTTTATATTTAGTAGAATATGGCATCGGATTACGATTCTCGGGTTCTCTCTTTAACGCCCATGCAGCGACATATGGGAACGCTCGAAAATTTTCGGAACCACCGCTTTGTTTGTATATATATTTAGATGATTCTAGCATATGTACATATTTTAACCGACTTCAAAAAAGGAAGTGGTTCTCAAATTATTATTTTTTTGTTATTGTTTCCTCATAACTGGTACTATTTAGGAACCGATTTCAAAAACCTTTATTTGAAAGCGTATCCTTCCAGTTTGGTCCCATTTAAAAAAAAATAAGAAATCGGTCCAGTAGTTTGGTTTCTAAAGCAAAAAGACTAGAATTATGACATCATACTGGTAAACGAAATTGCGTTTTATTGCTTTACTGTGACTTATCTGTGGTGTTTAAGGTAATATGTGTGGACTTGACTGTCAGACAGACAGATTTCGTTGCCTTGTTTTGGGGATGACAAAATATGGCCTGTTTTTTTTTAAAGTTTTTAACCTGGTGAATTATTAGTGGTGTTCTTTACCATGAAATCTTGCATTTTTTTCACTTATGTGCCGTATATTCGTATTTTATTAAATAGATAGGTTGCGGAGTATCGTTTTCGTGTTTTTTTTTTTTTTATTATTACTTTATTTCAGATTAATATCCATATATACATTACATTATTACTATTGACACTTACATTATTTTAATTATAATTATATTTTATTTTATGTGTACCATACAATGGTGCCTCAAAAACGGGCTGTCCATCCTGGCACTTAACACCATCAGCATGCCGCTGGGACTGTCGCGGGTTCTGCGCATCAAAGAAGCCACACGATTTCGAAGAATTGCAGCGAAACCGTCAACCCTGGATTATTGGATATTATGCACAGACGACATCCCGGAAGAAAAAGGACGTGAAATAGTTTTTTTTTAAGTTTCACTTAGTGAACTGTTATAACTTACCAATAAATGCACTTTTATTTAATAATCATTTTAATGATAACGTAGACCAAGGCGGCAACGATGAATTTAGTTTTTCATAAAACTATGTCGGTGTGAGTAAGTCTTCATAACCTAATTTTGTTGTCGTCAACTCGCACTAAATCTAAGGTATTTATTTATGTACAATAAGTATAAACACTCTTTTGAGAAATTTTAAAATTTATTCAGGTCTTACACCCACAGGTCAGTGTACGCCACATGTGCATTGCGCTGTACTCTATAATATCCAAGTAATTTATCAGCTGGAGCTAGACAAAGCAGCTGTATATACCCCCCCCCCCCCGGCCTGCCTCCACCCTTCTGTGGCCTTCTCCATTCTTCATGAGATTTGCACGAAAATATTTTACGGGGCGTTTCCATTCAGGGGATAATGACGGTAAAAGGATCAGTGGCCCATTTGATAAAATTACAAGTTACAATTTCACAAATACAAAAACAATATCATTATTTGCTAGTCTATAGGTTTCGTACAAAGATTTACCAATAGAAAACACTAAACTGGCAACGTTTGTAAAATCACATGCAGTAACTTTTTCGTTGGCAGAGGCATATTTAGCCAGTAATTAAATATACCTGCTTGGCAAAGGCTAGCCTATCGTTTCATCTAGAGAGATATCAAGGATAACATGTTTTCTAAACTGGCAACGTTTGTAAAATCACATGCAGTAATGTCTCCCATCTTCGTTGGCAGAGGCATATTTAGCCAGTAATGAAATATACCTGCTTGACAGGGGCTAGCCCATCGTCTCATCTTGAGAAATATCAAAGATAACATGTTATTACTTGATTGTTTATTACAGGGGATCGAATCTGCATCTCACGCATGCCCGACGAGCGGTGTAAGCTAAACGTAACACAAACGCTCTGAAATTAATACACAGGGCCTTACCACAAAAAAATAAACCACTGTTCAACACTTGTTTAAAAACCCAAACGTATGGGATTTGACGTTTGTTATGAGGTTAAACGCTATTTAATATTTTTTGTGGTAACACGGGCAATGTCCAAACAATGCGGTTAATTGGGACTAGTAGATTTGTCACTTGTACCTTTAAAGATCAAGCCTCTGGTACCGAGTTATCTGGGATTGGAGGTCAGACGTGAGTTTGGTAGTTGTCAACCCACAAATCTGAAAATAGAGGTTATGTGACCGTGGCCGTGTGGTGACAATGGGACAGATATAGAATAGTAGACAGACATAGGATCTTACATATTATCCAGATTCATATTCTTTATTGAACAGAAATCTTATTAGTAAGGTAACAAAACATTTTATGAGCAAAGGCGAGCTTATATCTAAAGAGAGATTTCTACCAGAAAACCTAGGCAGGGCAAAAGTTGTGCAACAGGAGAGTCCTAGTGCGCAATAAAACTGTATACATCTAATGTTGTACGAACTAAAACATAATAAATGATGTATATACTAAACAAAATACAAAAGCACAAAAATAAAATATATATCAAACATATACTACTTATAAATACATATATAAAAGTACCTATCACGAAAGACAAAGGAAATGCTCTTTTAATCTTTTCTTAAAAGTGAAAAATGAGGGACTATCTCTAATAGCGCAGGGAAGTGCGTCCACAGTCGGATCGTTGTTAACCTAAACGAGTGTTTGTTAGCGGCAGTATTATGCCGAGGAGTAGAAAGGAGAGACTTCGTGTGGGATCTCTGGTTGCTATCCCTGGAGGAAAAAAACTCGAAAAATTCTCGGGTAGCGGGATTTCGCAAAATGTTGAGCAGATAGGATAAAATGTGCATATCACGACAAAAGCGGATCGGAAGCCACCCCAACTCCTTGAGATACTGTGAGACATGGTCATACTTGCGCAGTCCGAAGACAAACCGAAACCCGAGGTTATGAAGTCGTTCGAGTTTGTTCAGTTGTTCTTCGTTCGCACCGATGCAGCAAACATCCGCATAGTCGATTAAAGGTAGTAGGAGGGACTGGGCAAGGGTGATTTTAGTCTGCTGTGGCAGAAAGTGCTGTAATCTCCGTAGGGAGTGAAATGACGCAAAGACTCGTCTGCCGAACTCACAAACATGGGGCGACCAGGACAACAATTTATCAAATACAACCCCAAGCCTTCTCTTGGCCTTCTAGCTGAATGTAATTATGTTACCATCATACACTTTAGGGTCGACGGGCGTTTTCTGAACATGAGTGTGACGGGTACCCAAAATAATGGCCTGCGATTTGCCCGGGTTGAGGTAGCCTATTTCCTGATGTTATAGAGATCAGCATTCAACGCCTCTACAGTCAGATTCACATCACACGGAGAGAAGTGCCGATATATTTGAAGGTCATCTGCGTAGTGATGATAAGAAGAGTTAAGAACGTCAGAGATGGAGTTATTGAATACCGAGAAGAGGACAGGAGAAAGGATGCCACCCTGTGGAACACCTGCGGAGAAATCACACCAGTCCGTTGAGATCTCCTCAGACTTAATGCGTTGCTGGCGGTCTCTCTGGTAGGAGTCAAACCAGCGAGCAGAGTGCGAGGAGACATTAAGTGACTTTCAAGTTCAACTAGTATATCGAAATCATATATGTAACATATTTTATTACCATTTTAAAATATAGTTCCTAACAGTTCACAGTGCATCATGGCTGTGACGTCAGTCGCTGACGCAAGACATTGCCAAAATGGTGTGTGTTTTTTGATCATTAATTATGAACTAAGCAGATTTGGAGTATTAATCAAAAAACTAAACGTGATCACGATTGTGCCCCTCCCACCTCATATAGGAAGGGGCGGACGCTTTATTATTGTGATTATAATAGCCAACTAAGCTAATAAACTAGATTTTTAGTTTACCCAATCTCGACTCAGGCGAAATCCAAAGCAATAAAAAGCGCTTAGATTTTGGTATTTCTGCTAGACGCTTCGACTTATCGAATTTCAATAGAGCATGCGTGAGAAAATTGCTGCTAAATTGACACTTTAATAATATAACAGTGTTAAGAATTTGGATGTCTGTATTTTATTAGAATTTTATGTGTAAGGTAAATCTAAAGCATATAGTTTTTAACGAAGGGTAAAGTTCACCAAAACATAATAAGACATGGTATAGCTATGTGTGCTTACGCGTTCTCAATCCCAATCCAAGTCTCCCAATGAGCGATCGCCAAGTAACTGAAACCGACCGACAATCATCGTGGAAAAGTGATATTAATGTCGCAGTTGGTTGGTTAAGTCAGACACTTAACTAACACCCTAGACCTTTAATTAAAGACGGACGTTTAACCAAGTCACTAAAATTTTGATTTAAATAAAGCATCGTCGAAAACGTTTCATAACCTGTCTGTCTGTCTGTGAAGGGTAAAGGGGGTGAGCGAAGCGAAGCCCCCTTTAACCTTCGTGTTAGGTTGAACATGCAAAAAATGCTTAAACAAAAATTTAAGTACACATAAAATATTTTTATATGTACTTAAGTGTATTTATATTGTATATGTCCTGTTGCCTTGTCGTTTAGACAACTCGTTAAACGTTTAGTTCACTCACTTGTCTGACGGAACTTTAGCGACTCGGTTAAACGTCGGTCTTTAATTAACGGTCTAGGGTGTTAGTTAAGTGTCTTATTTAACACTCAACGTCAACATTTTAACTCTAACTGTGTCGATCTCGCTGTGGTTGCAGTTATGGGTGAGAACATCGTCCTATTAACGCTCCTTACCTGTATAACACATGCGTCCATAACTATTATATTCGTGCTCTGTAGATGGCAGGCGGATGCTTACTAATGGGCCCGCATAATCAGGCTTCGTTGTCGGTAGCTAGCTCATCTTCGAGTTATCTGCGACCTGAGTTTGCTTGAGGATTTACTGCTTAATTGTTAGGGGTGCTATTTTCGCTTGTTGACTGAACGTGCGCGTAGCTTCTCCGTTTCAGTTGAGCAAAAATGCTTTATATTGTAGCCCTCGCGAGGTCTACAGCTCACACTGCCACAAGCTATAAAACGTTTTATAGGAAAATCTTCAGTGTGCAAAGTCAAAGTCAAGTTCAAAAGGGCAAACTTTCGCCCAAAAGGGCAAACTGCAGGTAGAAAGCCTTCAGCATATACCGAGGAGATCTCACAGTTGAACCAAATATAGGTAACTGTAAAACACAAGGGGTTATTTTCAATCCGTATAGCACACGAGCTGATGCCCACTCAATATGTGGGGACTCGGACTTAGCAGGGAGGTCTGACTCCTGGGCATGGGTAATTCCAACTTTTTTCTCCTCTAACAAAAAAATATATAAAAACTTCATTGTGTTACGTTGTACTAGCTAGTTGACACGTTATCGGCCGTGCAAGCACGAAGCGCGAGCACATCGTGTCCATTTCAGCATGGGCAAAAATGCTTTCGTATGTCTGTCCGGCTGTTCTCCGCTACAGGTCGCATTTCACAACGTTTCTAAGGATATTTTGTGAGCAAGTTCATTAATTGTATGGTTTTTTTTGCGACTCAGTTTTTAGATTTTTCAAAATGGCGGAGATATGGGGGTTGAAGACAAATATTTTCAAACGGCTTGACGGGTTTTATCAAATAAGGTCTCGTTGGATTGGTGGAGACCGTGAGGGTAACGTTATATAATTTTGGTGAAATGTTCATAGATCTTATATCTTACATCGATCTTACATCGCAAAATGTACCCTACCCCTACATAGTGTATATGTTACGGCTAAAGCTAGGTGTGAAACTAAACTTAAGTTTAGCCGGCTAGACTTAAGATTAATTTCGAGCCTCGGCTAATGTCCGAAATAATGTTCATTGCGATAAATGATTTCAACATAAGTCGGCTGTTGTGGCTAAAGATGGGTGAGAAAATATGGTTGACCTTAGCCGACTAAACTTAAGTTTATTTTTCAGTATACCTAGCCTAATGTTGAAAAATTACCGTCTTAATCTGAAATAAGTGATGATAATGATTCGGTAGCCGTAAACACTGCGGTAGCATAGTTGAAGGGTAAAGGAGGTGAGTGAAGCGAAGCCCCCTTTATCCTTCGTGTTAGGTTGAACATGTAAGAACAACAAAAAATTCTTATACTCGTCTTATTATAGATTTTGTTGTTCTTACATGTTCAACCTAACACGAAAATTCTGCGTGGTCTAATGGTTTTCACGCTTGCTTCAGAAATCTGACCATGTACCAATGAGATAATTAATCTATCTTAAGTACATTATCGGACGTTTAGTGTTTCTAATGACACATTAAGCTGTAGGTCCCGGCTAAACCCTTCCATCAACCCGCGCTGAGCCAGCGTGGTGGAGTATGGCTTAACCTTACTCGTATCCGGGTAAAGGCTTGCGCCCCTCGGTGGGGACATTAATGGCTACAATAATATATTATTATAAGAGGGATCCGTTGATCTCAATTTTCAACTCAACTCACCCCATTTATGTTAAGTCCAAAGTGTTGTATCAATATTTAAAAGTCTAGTGTTAGCAGTTTGATATTGACAAAAATAACACAAGTAATAAAAGTGTAAAGAAAGTATACATATACAGAACACAAACACACGCATATACACCCTCACACACACACACACTCACACACATATGCACACACAAACAGAGTGCATTTCTGATTAGATCCTGATGTGGAGATGCACCCAGGGTTTCAAAATTGGGGGGTCCCACCTGTCTATATACACACTCTTGGCATTCCACAAGGTTCCATATTAGGCCCTTTCTTATTCCTGGTATATATTATTGATCTGCCTTTCATGATGGAGAAATTAACTGACATAGTGTTGTTTGCTGATGATACTTCAATGGTCTTCAAAATAGAAAGACAAAAAGGAGATTTTGATGATGTTAATGGTGTATTGTCTTTAACCTTGAATTGGTTCACAGTTAATAATTTATTGTTAAACGCTGGTAAAACCAAGTGTATCAAATTCTTACTTCCAAATGTCAGGCAAGTTGAGACCAGTTTAGTGTTAGACAACAGCTCGTTAGAATTAGTAAATGATACGAAGTTTCTTGGAATAACATTGATAGCAAATTGCAGTGGGGACCCCACATAGATAAATTGGCTGGTAAATTAAGTTCTGTGGCTTACGCTGTTAGGAACATCAGACAAAGCACGGATGTGGCTACATCTAGGCTAGTATATTTTAGTTACTTTAATAGTGTCATGTCCTATGGTATCTTGTTGTGGGGGAAAGCAGCGGATATTAAAACTATTTTTATTTTACCGAAAAGAGTTATTCGAGCAATTCATAATTTAAAACAAACAGACTCCTTTATATAGCTTTTTAAAGAAATTTACATACTAACAGTAGCTAGTCAATTTATTTTCGAAAATATAATGTATGTAAGCAAGAACCTTACAACATTTTCCAAACTCAGCGATAGCTGTAATGTTTACCTAAGAAATAATCACAGACTATGTGCGCCCCGTTTTAGACTCGCGAAGGTTAGCAATTCTTTCAAGGGTCAGTGCATTCTCTACTACAATAAGATACCTCTGGAGATTTTGAAATTGCCATTTGAGCAATTTAAAAAGCATGTTAAAGCGACTTTGTCGAAAAAGGGATGTTACAATGTTCAAGATTACTTTAATGACAGGACTGTATGGGGTTAATCCGGCTCCACACAGACCTTGCTGTTAATAATTTTGTAATTATTTATTCCTGCTTATTAATCATAACAATTAAATTTTTCATATTTGTATGTTAAGCACAACCTATTTTTAAAAGAGATCTAAAAATCAATCTTTGGGAGTTTCTACGCCCTTCTTCCACAGTGGTCCAATGTAGAGAAGAGGCAAAAAATGACGTTTGCTAAGTATATGTAAATATCTACAGTAATAAAGTACTTTAAATAAAATAAAATAAATAAAATATGTTTATTTCATAAACCAGATGTTACATTTAAGTTTCGGCTGAGGCCTTCTATTAAGTAATAATACCTGTATCAGAAGACCCCGCTCCCTCACGTCCGTGACTGATTAACAACTTAAATGTTGCTACTTTTACTAACATGAATTAAATTAAAATTTAAAATAAGACAATAAAGAGAACGAAAAGAAAAGAAAAACACTCGTAGGTTAAAAATACAAAAATGATTGTTTTTTTTTTTGTGTTTGTGTGTGTTTGTGTGTGTGTGAGGGTGTGTTTGTGTGAGGGTGAGGGTGGGTGTGTGTGTATGGGGGTTAGTCCAGCACTGTTATACTGTTACTGTTATGGGTTCGGTAATTTAATACCGGTATTTAATAAGGAAAGTTATTTTAATTGTTTTTAGGCTTGGTACAAACAATTAGGTACCTAAACCTAAGAGTTTGTACTTTTGAGAAATTTTATCTCGTCATAGTTTAATGTCTTTGACTTTGACTTTGACTTAGAATTATATTGGTGTTGCCGCGGAGGCTCGTGATGATGATGACACATTTAGGCATTGTCCTCACTGTGGCTGATAGTTAGCAGCCGACATATAAATTTGACACATCGCCATAGTGTATATGTCGCAGTTAGTTGGTTAAATCAGACACTTAACTAGTTAGTTAAGTGTCTGATCTGTCTGTCTATCTGTCTGATCTAGACCGGTAATTAAATGCCTACGTTTAACCGAGTCACTAAAATTCCGTCAGACTAGTGAGTGAACGCAACGTTTAACGAGTTGTCTAAACGTTCCTAGGGAACAAGAAATATACAATATACATAGTGTATATGTATTATGTGTCCTTAAGTTTATGTATTAAGTATTTTTGTTGTTCTTACATGTTCAACCTAACACGAAGGATGAAGGGTAAACCCTTCACTTAAGCTACCGCAATGTTTTGCCCTGATATAAACTGTGCAAATTAGCTGTTGTCGTGACGCCATCTTGTTTTCCAACACGCTGGCTTTCGGCAAGACAGATTGTTAAACGTTTTCGATGATGCTTTATTAAATCAAAATGACTTGGTTAAACGTCGGCATTTAATGAACGGTCTAGAAAGTTAAAATGTAACCAACCAAATGCGACATAAACAAGTTAGCTTTGCGATAGTAGTCATTGACCCGACTATTACTGTGAATCGAATCATACACGGTTAACCATGGTAACGATCGGCAACCGCTACCATCATAAGCTAAACGAAAGTAATTTAGACCGTTGCACCTAATAAGTAAGTATCGCTAACCCCATCACTAGCGTACAGTGGTAGAGAGGAGTCAATGCCCTCTATTGCCTTGCTGACCTCAAAAGACTATAGTTAGCGACGTGTCAAATTTATATGTCAACAAGACAGTCGGCGCTTACGGCTGTAGTGAGAACAAAACCTTACGAAATGTGGATCAGACACAAGATTTATCTTCAAAGTCATTATGGGTTGAAGAATACAGTAAATATTTGGTGCTATCAACGAGCTTCTAACAAAAACCACATTAGTGTGTTTTAGGTAATAAAACTCTGCTCGTGGCGTTTATCCTCACACACTTGATTTAATGCGGCCAAGTTTAGATCAACAAAACAGCCAGCGGCTTTGTACACGTGACATTAATTGCTTTCAAGCTTGTCTTTTCTGGGAATCTTTCCCTGCAAAACAGCAAGCAAAATAAATAGTGGTATTAATTCGGCTATTTATTCGGAGTTTCCGCTTATATCTACTATGTTTATACTCGATTACTATCCTCCGATATTATACAAATATGCTATTGTTACGCGACCAAGAAGATAGTCTATCTCAAATCACAATATACCTAACTATACTAACTGGCCCCTTTTTCAGTTTCTAGACACGATCGCCAAAATATAAGGATAATTTGGGCTTAGTATATGTTTCTTTTACTGTACCACCTTCATTTTCATCTGATAACAGGCGATGATAAAGTAGATAATTTTCGGAGGGAAACGAAAACAGGGGCAACCACCAGAACTCGAAAATCCAATGGTGTTGAAGATACCCCTCCTTTGTTTTTTCTTTGGCTCATTACGAATGTGGTAAATATGGGCAGGGGAAAAGTAAACAAACTTTTTTTTTTGGTAATATGGTAGGGTGGTATTTGTCGCTCAATGGAACAAATCATGTGCATACTTCATGAATTTAACTGATTCTGTGAACTAGAGTGCTTTTGTTTACCAGTTAAATTCACTAATTATGTTTTTTTTTGTTCCGTTGTGCGTTGTGCGTTGGCAGATACGCAACGAAATTAAATCAGTTCGCACACGAATGGATTTAATTTCGTGTGTATTCTAAAATATGTTTTGACTATTTCTGTGAATTTGCAGTCTTACACGATTAGCTTATATAACTTAGTATTGGAATTTACTAGAGTGCTTTCGTGAACCAGTTAAAGTCACGAACTATAAACATTTTTTGTTCTGTAGTGCAAAGAATTCGGTCCTGTCCTGGTAAGCTGATGTTTCGCGTCGTTAGCGAGATAATTGAAAGTAAAATTAAATAATCGAGAAAATCGAGAATATATTCTTTAAATCTAACTATCTCGTAAACAGAGACTTAAATTGACCTTACTTTATTGTTTTTATTATGACATCTACCCGTATTTTTTTAGATCATCATGCGCCAAAGGAAAATGTCATCTTTTGGATTTTTAAATAATCCTGTTCATAGTTTGGGTTCCGCTTATTTAAATTAAATTCATTGTATCATCATTTACCGAATCTAAATTAATCTTATCTGCTTGTTTTGTGCTTTTTAGTGTAATTGTGTATAATTTGATAGGAACTGCGTTGATTTTGCTGGCCCTTATTCGCGTACCCTGATCGAAGTACGTGAAGGCCTTCATTCTATATTCAAACTCGTCTTGTTAGCCAACGTCCAATGGGGAGGAAAGCTGTCAAAGTAGTTCGACGAGAGCTTCGCTCATCTGAAGTTACCAATAAATCACAGAGTAAATAAGTGAACACAAAAGAATGTTACAAAAAGTCAGTGCCCTCTGCCAAAAAGTGTTTCGTAATCTTCCCTATTAACATTCGCGTATCCTATCATATGGCTGCGAAGCCCATAAAGTTCATCAAACCAATAAAGAGACCAGTGCGGCAACAATATTGTATGGCAACTATTGGGCGTGGCGAAGATACGTCCTTGCATAAATACAAGCCTACGTATCTTCTGGATTATAACTTGCGCGGCCCTCTTGCTCTATATAATAGCAGGCACGAAAGATGACTTATGAGCTGTAATAATTCATTTTAAAAGCTTCCCTTATCGATAGAGATGTATCGCCGAACTGAAATATGTTTTTTTATATATTGTTAAACGCTATCGCGTTTTGGGGAGTTCCGGAAACGGATGTGAGGACACTTTGTATGTGCCGATAAATAAATGTTTGTGTTTATTTATGACTCTTTTTTGCGAGTTGAGATGGTTAAGCGGGGAAAGGTGTGATAGTTTTGCTCAAGAGGCAGTATAGATATATCTAGGTACTATCGGCGGCTTGAAGCGCGGTGCTCATCTCTCACACGTATCAAATCAATCAACCAATCAAAATATTCTTTATTCTGTTGGATAATTTCATATCTCTTAGAGCACGTCATTAATTTAATACCAATTGTACATTCCAAAACCAGATACTTCTAAGAGAAGAACGCCCAAGAAACTCTGAAGGTAGCTCTTTTTCAAAGGAAATACTTGTAACTAATAATACATTGATTTCACTTATGTTTATTTTTAAGATATCCAATGGAAGAACAAGCAGTTTATTCCCAAGGATTTACGTCTTCTAGGTAATTTGATGGAGTAATATCCCGTCAAACATAATGTACTTTTAATAAAAGTTTTAAATGTATGTTTTGGTAAGCTTTGAATGGTATCGGGGACCTTATTTTAAAGGGGGCCAATGTATGCCGATGAAGGAATTGAGATTTTGTGGACTCTGCTAGAGTAGCTGGACAGTTTGTTGTTATTTCAAGTACTAAAATTATGGTTATCGCATTTTTTGGTTTCTCGACATAAAATATATTAACCATAATGTTTTGAGAAGGTAGAGTCAGAATGTTGACCAAAGTGACAGTTGCTGATGCCGCAGGCAATAAACAAAACTAAACAAATCTATATCTATATCTAACTAAATATCCATATTAACAATTTAAAACACCTATGAGACATACTTGTCGAATACACAACCGATTTTGATAAAATATATATAAGAACCATCGCAAGGAAGTCTACTAACATTTACAGAAAACCGCATTAAAATCCACCCACTCGCTTGACCGCTAGGGTGCCACGGACTGACATACAGACAGACCAAGAGACGCGTCAATCTTATAACCCTTCTAGACGTCAAAAAACACGAATAAAATGATTGTAATTGACACTGATAGTTATCTTGACTGAAACATGAGTGACTCAACAAGATTGAAAGAATGGGTATATTTAAAAAACAGCCGTCAACAGATAGATTTCAATTATTCCAACGATTTTGGTTGTAGAAACTCAAAGCGTGTTAAGTGCTGCTGTTATTCGTCGAATTCTAATTGTTTGAGAAACCAGGAGTGACCCTACCCGAAGAGGCACAGACACCTCATAAATTTTGGCTATTTCAGGCACGACATCGAGTACAGATCTGTATTTCAGCTTCGGCAGAGACAAAATAATCATTTCAGGTGGTCACTTCTCAGTACGTAGTTTTCGCTACAGTTCCTTTCACGGGCATACTCATGCAAAATTAATTGGTTTTGGAATGTATTACCAAGCCATAACATTGAAAATTTGGTGGGCATACGCCCGATGAAGGGCTGTTGGGATTATCGATCAGGGTCTATTTATTGCCCGAATTCCCAGTTTTTTTCCCGAAATTTAAGACATTATATTCACAGTCGCCCTATTTGACTTGGAACCTAAAACTCTTCTAAACTTTATCGTTACCATATCACACACTGGCAGTACATATACACTTTTTAAAGGTGCAAGATCCCTCACGGCACATCCCACCGGGGCAGTGTCCGAACGCTCTCAAACTTTCCATATGCGACTCTGATTTACCTCGCCCACTTTAAAACTACCCGCGACTATAAATCTGAACTATAAGTCGTCTGTGTTTGTTGTTGTCTCCGTGATTTACTACCGCCCCCTGGTGTGGGACTCGAAACTGCATCTACATAGAGAATAAAACTAAGAATATACACTTGTGCCTCACAACTTGTACCTTTCAAGTTTTTACGACGTTTTTCGTGTGTCCCTGAGGATCAAACCCATATTGTATACCCCGGCATGCTTGGAGGGTTAGAGCATTTTAGATCGAAAAATCCTCAATTTTCCGAGGCACGTTTGCTTGAAATAACGGGAGCGTTTTCCACAGAATTTCCGAGAGGTTTTGAGTTCAAAGTGATTTTGTGGACACGTGCGTAATATCCGCCGCCCGCCTGCCCTGGCATGCATCTAGTCTAGATTTATTATCTAGTTTTTGAACAGTAAACAATATATTCAAGGTATTTGGTATGATTTTGGTATCAGCTCTTTCATCTTTCATTAGTAAGGAAGCACGTCGGCAACTTGCCGCTATAGATTTGCCCTCACACCCGTTTTCCAATTTACGACAGAGTTTTCAACTATACCGTAAATTGGGGTGAGTTGATATCAAATAGATGGCTTTTATAGAATAAAAAGCAAATAAGACGCGTCCGTGGAATAGGTATTCGCATATCGGACACGATCGAGCGGGTAGCAACATCTGGCTGAGACGGGTACTGGATGGGTGTCCGTTTCTATGTGGCATTTGTTTCGAATAACACGTTAAGCTGTAGGTCCCGGCTAATATCGCTGCTCGTTGGTAGTAATCGTAAAGCTGGTTAGATCCCTAATAGGGCAGCTTTAAAATATCTGACAGTCGGGTTGGTCACTAGTCCGACACCCCTCCATCAACACGCACTGAGCCAGCGTGGTAGAATATGGCTCAATCTTCCCGGTATCCGGGTAAAGGCCCGTGCCCTTCGGTGGGGAAATTAATGGCTACATCATTATATTATTATAAGAGGGATCCGTTGATCTCAATTTTCAACTCAACTCACCCCATTAACTTAACTAATAAAAGGAGTTAATACTTATTAACACCTTTTATTAGTTAAGTTAATCCGTTGATCTCAATTTTCAACTCAACTCACCCCATTAACTTAACTAATAAAAGGTGTTAATACTTATTAACCCCTTTTATTAGTTAATTTAATCCGTTGATCTCAATTTTCAACTCAACTCACCCCATTAACTTAACTAATAAAAGGTGTTAATAAGTATTAACACCACATCAACGGATCCCTATTCTAATAATATAATGATGTAGCCATTAATGTCCCCACCGAAGGGCACGGGCCCATACCCGGATACCGGGAAGATTGAGCCATATTCTACCACGCTGGCTCAGTGCGTGTTGATGGATGGGTGTCGTACTAGTGACCAACCCGACTGTCAGATATTTTCAAGCTGCCCTATTAGGGATCTAACCATTAAAGTCCCCACCGGCCCGTACTTACTTCGTATTCTTACTGTACTACAAATTATGAATTCCTTAATAAAATAGCTTCAGCTGAACTATGCGCCTAGATCCGACAGAATCCACTAAAGCTCTTCTCTTGGCTGTAGATAGCTAACGATCCAGACATTCTTGGTAGAGCGCTATTCCTACCTCCATCGTTCCGTATTAGTCCAATAAAATTAACATACAAATCGCATTGAAATTCAACATAAGATTTCATTGATTAAATATCTTGATTTACAGCCCAATCTTGTAGGTTTTCCTCTTGTGCATAAGTAATGGGGGCTAATAATGTAGTTCGAAAAGGGGTATTTTTGAAATTTTACAGCTGTATCTATATTTTATGATAAAACAGAATTTATGAAATAAACTAGATGAGAAAGTTCCTAAAACTCTTGTATTTTTTTAATTAATAGTTTTAGCATACGAGCACCGCAAAGTCCACTTCAACCTGCGTTTTGGTCAAAAATACATTTCAACGCTACCACGCGGTAGAGTAAGTGGCGCATTTTTTACGCTACGGTAGCGTAATATATATCACCGTAACATTGTCAAAACCGTTTGTTTATAAACTAACGAGTTAGTTTGTAAACCATCGACAAATTGTAAACTAGGCCGACAGTAGAATTACGATTCTTTTTTTCTTACATGTCATCCTAACACGAAGACTAGTCTTCACCTAAGCTAACGCAATGTTTGCCTTGGTATTTCCTTTTAAATTCAAGTTTAAACCAGTTCACAATTTAACGGTTTTATTATAAACTAACGCGTCATATCGTAAGCAGTACGTTACAGTTTACAATTTATCAATAGTTTGTAAACTAACGAGAAAAAAATCCTTAGATTATAAACTAACGGTTTTGCCAGTTTTACGGTGACAAATATATAATAAGCTTGAAATGTTCACAAAGTAGGTAAGTATTTTTGTTGCCAAAGCAAAAGACATCATGCTTCTCCTGGGGTCTTCTTTACCAAGTTAGATGGTGTCCATGACTTAGGAGCAATTCCTTTCCAACGACAGAAATAAATCACCTCTCATTAGCTTGCTTACTGAGAGGAGTACAGGTGAAATTTTCTCAGTTAAGCAAGCTAGTGAAGATGCAGACCAACTAGTTTTTGCCTCGGCCCTTGAGGTAACTCAGGAGCTTGAGACGGTTGTGGTTGTTGGTGAGGATATAGACCTCCTCATCATGCTTTATACCCTAGCCACATATTTATCGAAACCTGGAAGAGGAACGACCCCATCAAAAGTGTTTGGTCCAACAGCTTCAAACTGGCAGACAACATATCCTCCATTGCCACTCATATGTATTTATGCCATGAGTGGATGTGACACCACTTCAGCACTCTTCAAGCAGGGCAAAAAGAAGATAGTCAAGCTGTTCATCAAAATAGTTGGTTTCTGCCTTTTGAATTCTATTACTTAATTATGATCCTAGTAGACCAAACGTTTTATTTTAACTCCGTAATGATTTCATTTTATTACCAGCGTACATGGTTAACGCAATGAAATGCCTTTGATAGATCGCAAAAATTCCGATAGGCTCCTGTTCAGATAAAATATGAGATATAAGGGTACTGCTTGTATCCTAAGTCGATTGGAAACCCCTAGTGAATCCGTACTGTTCGGCGTGGATTTGTATTGTGCGGTTGTAGTGTAAGAGCATTTGATTGCATGTAATCATTTTAAATATTTTACTTACTTCTGGAAGTTCACCCTTGTGTCCCAACTTGAACATAGGTATCCGTTTACTATGTTTCATGAGGTCTAGTATAGCTCCATCGTCAACACATTTATTGAATATATAAGCTATGTTTTATGTATTGTATTTGTATGTGTGTTTGTTAAGTGTAATCTGTTTAAGGCTACACCCAGTATTGCTGAAGACTTTTAATGATATACCGCACAGGTCGTCAGTATTTTTTTTGTTATTTGATCTGACCCTTTAGGCAATGTTCTGGGGATATACAAGATTAAATTTAAAATCTATATTACTGACGCTGTTTTAAAAGTCTCTGCTTCTTATGAAGATGAGTTTAGACGCTCAGTTGTGAGTAAGGGTACATTGGTGACGAAGTTTCGAAAGCTTGAGCTATCTCAGCGTCATATTCAGTAAAAAGTGTATAGGAGCACTTCTTGTTTTTACATTTGTAACGAACAAGGGATGTTCACTCTCCATAATAAAGGGCGGACCCTGTGGTATAGGATGAGTAGTTGTACTTCCCACCAGTAAATGACACATTATGTATAGTTTTTACGACCTTCAAGCTGTAATCCTCACCATTGAAACCTTCATGAAAATGAAATTTGAAAATGCTAAAAATTAGTCCAGAAATAGTCCTAAATAGTCCACCAAGAAAGAAAGTTAGTTCACTTATAGTTTCGAAGTAATAGCTATAAGTTGGTGAGGATTACAGCTTGACGTTAAGCTGTAATCCTCATCTCTCTTGCAAGCAAACGGAAGGGCTTATTGACTTGGTTTTGGTTTCAAAAATTAGTCCAGAAATAGTCCACACAGCATGCCAAATTTTAGAAATAGTCCTTCAACGATTCCAGAGTTATTAAGTCATCTTGGAGAGGATTAAAGCTTGAACATTTGATAACATCAATTATCTACGGACCGCCTACGAATTCTATTTTGATATTTATAACATATTTATAACGGCTTTAAAAAATGCAATGTTTAATTTCTCATACATTTCAATCAATGTACAGTCGTGTACGAAATAATAACAGGGTAAACCCTAATAAACCGGTTTATACCAATTAATCTCTATAGTCTAGTGTTTTTATACTCGCTTCTCACGTAGGAGATGCGTGTTCGAATCCGGTGCGGACCTTATACCATTGAGATAAGTAATTTAACCAATGTACACTATACAGACCATCTTACGGTGATGGAAAACATTTTTAGGGAAACCTTTTATCTCCATAGCTGCGGCGATGAGCTAGCCCCCTGTTGTAGGCACCTAACTACCTACCTTCATACAAAGGTACAAATCAACAAGGTACAAAAAATATGAGGTTACAATTTTATTACCCCACTGCGCCAGACCGGCTGCCCTATACGACAACCAGTGTTGGATTTTGGTGCGTTGAAAAGGATAGCACAAAAATACAAAAAGGATAGTATTTTGTAAAAAAGTATAGTACGCTCTAATACTAATTTAAAAATGATTAAAATATTTAAAATCAACATAATTTATTAGTAATTTTCAAGACTTTACTGCCACTTTCCATAATAATTGAACTCTACTGACTACTCGTCGGGTTAGAGATCTAGCAATTATACTTACTTTATTTTTTTGACGATTTTTTTCCATTTGCGACCATATGTTTCTGGAGGAAAGTTGTTCATGATGATGTGTACTGTAGGCGTAACTTTACAAAATAACAGCCTGTATATTAATTTTTGGAAGAGGTTAAAAATAAAAATGCTCTGAAGATGTTTCATGGCAAAACTGTGATATTTATGTATATGTAGGGACATCATAGTTTAGGGAAGGGGTTTTAACCATTGAAAATTTGACTACACCTTTATGTATACTTATACTCGGGAGGTGCCAATTATTTAGACATAAGCACATAATTAAATACCTAAAATTGAAATGATTAAGACTGTAATTAATCAAACAATGTTTGATGTTATGTGATGATTATACCAATGAACCGACTGTTATTATTGTGATTAAAACTAAGTTAGACATATAAATATGATATAAACATATACATATATATAACTATAATGAACATAAATGGATCTGTTCTTTTTTCAAATAATGTTTGTGAGTTCAGAAGCTAGCATGTTATCCTTTAGACATTGATTATCAGTTCCTAACACTTTCCTCCATTGCAATGATTGAATGATTAATTTCCACCAAAAAATGCTTTAAGATGTCTTCAAAAGTTTCAGCAAAATCGTATTTCGAAGAAATTTTTGCCAGTGCGTTCGCGATACCAATTCCGCCATCGTTGTTTACATCTTAGCTCAACTATATAAATATATAACATATGTATTTACCATAGCTACAACCGAAGCTCGAAGACCCATTCAAAGTCCAAATCGCTGTCACGCACTTTTGAACAACAAAAAACTCATTTATGTTTCAGTCTTCTAAGGGCTTTTGACTAAACACAACTTAAGCACGACAAGCAAAAGGCGAGTAATGTACTCAAGCAGGCCAAACTTATTGCCTGTCAGCCAGGTTGCCCCTAACCATCCGTGTTTTATTAAGGTTGTATTTAAACTGTATTTAGCGGTTATGAAAACTCTGGTGAAAGAACATAAAAGTTAAGTGTTGTGAACGTGAAGGACAGAGCTATGCACTTACTTTCCTACAATATTACAATACCGTTACTTTACAGAGATTAAAAACAGGCCCTTTGATTGAATTAACCGATATAAACCGGTTTATTAGGGTTTACCCATTATTATTTTGTAAACGACTGTACATGTATTGAATGAATGGGAAATAAAACATTGTATTTTTAATGCACTTCTTCAAAGTTAACCAGGTGGAAATCATTATTGTTTCGGTGGACTATTTCTGGACTATTTTTTGGCTCAAATTTCAAACTGAAAGTCGTAGGCGTTCCGATGATATTTGATAATATCAAATGTTCAAGCTGTTATCCTCACCAAATGTCTTAATAACTCTGGAATCGTTGAAGGACTATTTCTGAAATTTTGCATGCCGTGTGGACTATTTCTGGACAAATTTTTTAACCCCAAACCAAGTCGATAGGCCCTTCCGTTTGCTTGCCCGAGAGATGAGGATTACGGCTTGACGTCAAGCTGTAATACTCACCAACCTATAGCTATAACTTCGGAACTATGAGAGGACTATTTTTCTTTCTTTGTGTACTATTTTGGACTATTTCTGGACTATTTTTTGGCAGTGTCAAATTTCATTTTCATGAAGGTTTCATCGGTGATGATTACAGCTTGAAGGTCGTTAGTTTTTGGAAAAATATATCTGCATTGTCTCTACTCAAGCAGATACTTACGACATTGATTGAAAAAGAAAGTGCAGGTTATTAAAAAATAAAAGATAAAATATAAAAATTACAACTAAGGCATAATTTTTGTATGGATGTGATGTATGTGTTTGTGCGTGTGTGTGTGTGTAATAGAGAAGATTACAAGTGTAATGTTTGTATGTTGGAGTGTGGTGACTAGTCAGTGAATGTGTATGTTTTTATTATTATATTTTATTTAGATTGTTATAGTTTTTTTTTAATATATTATATAATGAATAGATGATCCAGTAATAGTTATTAGAATTAAGGTTAAAACTGTAATAATGTTTTCAGTTCATCTGTATAATTTTGTTTTTTATTTTCATAGATTGTCTTAGTGTAAATTTCACTGTATTTGCTGATTTTATTGTAAAAATAAGGTCCAAGGAACTTAAAAAATCATTGCATAAAATTTGTACGCACCTTTATTGTTTGGCATACGTTATCTTTTCGTTTTGAAATTACTGCTGATTTACTAGATAAGAGTGTACAGTGATATTTTAGTAAAATACTTCGACTTCGCAGAAACTGAAGAGGTATGTTGTATGAAAAAGGAATGGTGTCTTATGCAGACCTCAATACTGCCCGCTGAGCCCGATATACGCTTTAAAGTGTCGTATTACTACTCTTTGTCAAACCTTGTTTGTAAAAAAAAACTATGAATGTGTTTTTTTTCATATAGTCTATATTTATAGTTTTAAAACTGCAGTTTTGGAACCAGCTTCCGCTAATAAACGCGACTGCTCACGACTCCGTGGTTCGTTTATTCGTCCATTACTTATTTCTTAGTTCCTCAGCCGGCATTTAAGCCGGCTGGAATCAGCTAATCCTCTTACATCGTTAGCCCCGATATTCGGCACAATAGATTAAATAGTTGTTGAGATCTCGATAGATTTTTGGCTTGGCGTATTATTGCAGAAGAAAACACAAAGTGAAGGGTATGTTATTTGATAAGACAAATTAATAACAGTTTGGAGCGACCTTCGTACAGGGTCTTTAAACTAGCTATAAATCCGACAAACATTTAAAATTCGGTAAGGTTTAAATTATCTTATATTCTTTATCTACACACGTATCATAAACCCTCTTTACTGCGTCCAAAAACCGCACGTTACGATCAGCATAATGTAAAACTACTTTGAAAAAAACTAATTTCTTATCTGAATATTGAACATTATGACCATAATGTGTAAATTTTCTATATATTATGACATTCAAATTTCGAACGCCGACGCCCGCCTGCGTGCCGCCCCCTACTTTGTCTTCTGTAAAGTTGGTACTACAGAACAAGCTAAACAACTCAATGCCAAAAGACCGGTCAAACATGCGGTTCCTGAACACATCAAAGAGAGCTTATGATATGTGTATAGATAAACTAGTGTATGTAACTGTACATAATTAGGAATTATGTATCAGTCACATAACCTACTATAATGACCCGAATGGCCGAGTCGGCAGTGAACCTGCCTACGAAGCCAAAGGTCCCGGGTTCGAGTCCCGGTGGGGGCAAATATTTGTTTGATGAGAACGGATGTTTGTACCCTAGTCATGGTTGTCTATCTATCTAAGTATAATATGTATCTATATAAGTATGTGTATCGTTGTCTAGTGCCCAAGATACATGGAATCAAAGTTTGGGGCTTGATCAATGTGTGTAAAAAGTGTCCAAGATATTATTATTATTATTAATGTAGCCAGTCACGTGTCCGGTTTTTTTTGCTAAATTCGCGCGCGAGTCGACAAAAACCTTTATTGCTGGCTAAGTACTCATGCCAGTATATAATAAAATGCATTGTTGGAAAGCTGAAGAAATGCAAGATTTAGTATTCAAAATTCAAAATGCTTTATTACTTAGCAAACCTCATATTTTGCTTCTTCTCTACATTGTACCACTGTGGGAGAAGTAGGGCGAAGAAACTCCCATAAAATGATTTATTTATAATTTGTATATCACTTTTAAAATTGTGTTTAGCTAATACAATTATTACAATATTAGTTATTATAAATAATGAGCAGGTAAAGATAATTACAACACCATTAACAGCGAGTTCTGTGTTAAGCTAGACTAACCCTATACAATCCCGTCATTTAAGTAATCTTGAACATTGTAATATCTCTTTATAGACAAAGTCCATTTTACAGGGTTTTCCACTTACTCAAATTGCAATTAAATTGTAAATTGTTAATTACCTGTTTGATGAACAAAGCGCCAAGGAGGAAGAAAATTTTGGCGATTCCTGTATTTTACTCTATATTTTATCGTCCTTTTCCAGGAAGGATATTAGTGGAAAAATGAGAAATTTATACATGCATCTCGCAGGCAATATCATAATAATTCTGGAGTTAAGTAGTAAAACTCACTTCAAACACTAACTTTAACATCCGTATTTTTAAATACGTGGCAACCCACGTATAATTGAAAAAGGTTTTTATGAGTGCCACTATTATTAATAGAGAGACTGAGTTTAAGTAGCATGTATATTGACATACAACATTGACCACAATCGAAAATAGTCCGCGCCACCTCAAACACGTCCGGCGGCGGCCATTTTGGCACTTTCGGAACGTTGGACATGCGTGACTGCGGACAACGCACAGCTTAGTCCAGGGGACCTAGAGTCGTGAAACTTTGTCAGGGGTTCCGTAGCACTAAGCAGGGATTTAGAAAAAGTTCTCCCTAAGGGTCGGAAATGAGGGTTACAGTTCGCATGGAAAAAAAAAGGTTGTCCTATGAGTTTGAAATTCGGCAGATAGGAAACTTAAAAAGCGACATAGGAAGATTGTATGTACCTCAAATCCTTCATGACCTATGAATCTGAAAGGCATTAGGGTATTATAGAGTTAGTAAGGGATAGGTATCACTTATTAGATAAATATTATAAAGTATTTCGCAGCTACCCTTTGTGTTCGAGTCGCACTGTTTATTTAAACTCGACTCCAAGCTGCTGTAGCCGCGGCCGACGGCTAGTATCTTGGAAAACAATACAGCGTTAGAAAGTTAGTGATAAATAAATTATCTCAATGGTCGGACGTCATTGAGTATTTCGTTTTTACGGCCTCTGTGGCTCTGCGTTTGTGGCTCTGCCTACCATGGGATATCTCCCGGGTTGGATCCCCTGGACTTTCGGGGTTCTTCACCAACTCGACACAAGTGACTGGACATACATGTGACCAGTTGAAACTTAAAATTAGTATCACTTATTATGTCGTCATCTGGGCACGCCAAGATTTCTAAGCGTGTCCACAAAGTGAAACTTAAATTAAATCACTCTTATGTTTTCGCCAACTGGACATACGTTCGTATTTTACCCGAATTTATGACAAAGTACAGTCAGGCAGATTAATGTTTTATGTCACAATCATACAGAAAAAAAAATAGATCTTGGGATATTTATGTCCGTGTGACGTCGCTGTTTCTGGCTCCCACGACTCAGGTTACCCTAGCGTGGGGCCAAGAGAAATGTATGTGCCTGTATGTAAATGTTTATGTTTAATTAAGGTTTTTTATTGCAATACATTTTTTGATAGGTAAAATAATGGCGGACAGACAGTGGTCGCTTCACAAAATTAAGGTACTGATCTCAATGAATAACTAGGTAGGTTTTTGTTTTTTTTATTATTTATTTCAAATTTTTTTAAATAACATTACATATCAAAGTAATATACTCTAAAAACCACTGAGGTTTATCTAGGTACATTTCATTCGTGGTTGTCATGCGGTAGTACAATTTCCTTTATATAAATATGGATGCCATTCAATTAAAGGAATTTGTCTTATTTAAGGAAACATTACCCGAAGTCTTCACGAAGTGAGAGCTCCTCGTGATAAATGAACCCTATGGCTCACGAAATAAAGGTTAATTTGGGTGAATTTTCGTATTTCCCATCTACAAAATTAACAGGTATGATAGTAATTAAAAATAATTATGTAATAACTCTTACATTAACTGTGAATTATGGAAACAATATCAAGGATATTTCGAAATGTTTTTTGTAGCTTCTGTCTTAAATATACCTATTTAGTCGCAACGAATGAATGTATAGGTATACACGTACCTAAGGTATCATAATTTATACAAGAAATGCGAGTTAATATTATAATAACATACCAAAAAATAAATCAAATTCCACAAAAAAACAAACTCAAAATTAGTAGTATGAGTAGGAGTTATGTAGTAACCATATCCTTCAAATTCAAATTCAAAATTAGTTTATTTGAGCCAAGCTGTATAACAAGACACAAGTTTCCCCTTTTATCATATTATAGAATTGATAATTTCATGATATAGCCAACCATATTATGATCTTGTCGACCATTTCATGAAATGGTCAGAAGGGTTGAATTTGATGAAACGTGTCTTTTTAAAAGCATTTTTATTCGGTAACACCTATAATTTTTTGGGATATACATGTCGAACTAACTCGAAGACTATACGGGGGCTTCATCACTGCGCTCGCCCCCTTTTGTCATCAACTACTACCGCAGTGTTTTTCCCTAAAATATTTCTTCGTTCAATGAAAGTTCTAATTCAAGTACGGTTGGCCATTTCATGATATGGTCAACTCTACGATATGGTCACGACAGTTATATATGGTTATATGTAGTGACTGACGGAGTTCCCAGACCATGGATTAGAAGGCTATATATTGTATATATGTCACCGTAAGATAGTCAAAACCGTTAGTTGATAAACTAACGTTTTTTTTCTCGTTGGTTGGTCAACTATCGACAGAAGTAAACTGTAGCGTACTTCTTAGTATATGACGCGTTAGTTGATGAGCTAACGGTTAAAACCGTTAAATAGTAAACTGGTTTAAATTTGAATTGCAAATGAAATACCAGGGCAAACACTGCGGTAGCTTAGGTGAAGACTGGAGTCGAATAGTCTTCGTGTTAGGTTTACCTGTAAGAACAAAATATAAATTGTGAACCCAGTCGGTCTGGTTTACTATCTGTCGATAGTAAATATCAGGGTCCCAAAATGGGACATTCTGTGGAGTTACGAAGGCGTCAACTAACCAACGAACTAAACTGACAGTTTAACATCTGACAGCTCTTGTTCGTTTGCCATAGAAAATATATTTTATCAACAATAAAAAAACTGAACAAATGCGAGTTTGGTGTTTTGGTGATTACTCCTCAATCTTATTCTCAATATTAATCTGGATTCGAAAACCCCAAACATGTAACAAAAATCACTCATGAAGCTCGAATTAACCAAATTAATTCACGGAAACGACACGATATGGATAAAATGGATGCGATAAATCTGTGTTAGTGAAAAAAGTACAGTCATTGAGAAAATCCGGGCAGTGGCACAGTCGGGGAATAAATCAGCGCGACGTTTTATAGTCGCGCCTCGTTGTTTTTCGTCTGTTAATGAAGACAAATAACACTGTTACTGTTAGTGAACGATAACAAAAACCAACTCGCAAAAACAACTCTATACCGAAGGCAAAGAGCACCGACCTGCGTCAGAAAACATCCGCAGGTACATGTCGTCGCAATCTGTAGGAATATTAAATTTATCTGTTATTTTCATAGTTATTACGACAGTTCGATTCGATTTGTCAACATCCTCCCATCATGGCTCAGGTGGATAATGTGATTTCCTGTGAGGGTTATTTATGCACGTATTTTGGCTGAGTGTGTGATGATTACTGATGATCAACGATATTTTATGCACCTGAACGCTTGCAAGTCAGAGGAGGTGAAAATCAAAAAGTACTTATGTCCAATTTAGAGAAAAGGTTTTCTTTCACCATGATAATCTGTAGGTACGTCTAGTGTGGTCCAACGGTTCAAAATGTGATTTCTTCGTACACTTATGCGAGGTGGTGAGAGGTTTTGCATGGTATTCAAAAAGTAAACATGTCCCTAATAATGTTTCATGGTTCTAAACAAAAAGTATACTCGTCCCAAAAATTTATGAAATAAAGAAAAATCATAGACTAGGCTGTTTGGGCATTGCATTTACCTGTAAGTTTTCAAAAAAGATATACTTTACAGTCTGTGACAGTTTACGACTGCAAAAAAAGATCTGTCACATGGAAAAAACAGAAATAACGTATTTAATTTGATGTGTTCGAATTCTGAACTCTAGATCTTCCTTTTCAAATATCAGGCAGACCCAAAAGCGATCTTTAAATTTTAATGCCCCGCAAAACGCTAATAGCGTGTCAATTCCATATTATTATTTTATTGATAAAGCATGGCTCTTATTTCTGAGTATATAACGTTCATGACAGTTCACACGCTTTGACGTTAAGCCCATTAGCGTTTTGCGGGGATTTAAAATTTAAAGATAGTTTCTGCTACTCAGTGTATACTAGTAGTTATTATAACTAATATTGCTACTAATAATATCTCGGGTAATAGCATTGCTCCAGCAAAGACTGGGACAAGTTGAAAATTATCTACTTCGTCTCTAAAATTAAAAGGCATAAGTTTTTAATCAATAGATGTTAGGTATCCGAAAGGTCTCTGAACTTTGCGGAGATGACATTCGGTGGGTGATTGATCACATAAACTGGAGTTGGAATGGAAGTTTAAATTTAGGCGGGAAAGATAGATACCGAGTTAGCCTCGAGTCAACTTTGACATTTCATTGATATTTTGTCTAGAACGTCATTACGCCAGTAATTCTATGTTACAAAAGGTGGAGCATTGGCTTTTTTGTTATCTTTTAGATATGGACAACTAAGTAAATTTGAAGGGGTACGATGACTATATTCCAGTTATTTATAATCGTGGGAAAAATCTGTTTTTACTTATATGTGGCTTGATTGAATGAAGTTTTGGTACTCATAGACGCGTACAATTTTGCGTCTATGAGTACCAAAACTTCATTTTATCAAGCCACATATAAGTAAAAACAGATTTTTCTTCATTCTTTAATTTGCTACAAACTACTTTTACGCTAGGATGCACCGTAACGAATTGATGAGTTTTGTAGCTGCCAAAAGTTGTCCCGAGATATCTCGCGTTATCATTTTTGGATATTTTCTGAATGGCACTCTTATCTACAAGATAACAAAAAACATATACTAATACTTATGTTACTTTTGTAACAAACCCTTCATCTTAGAAACTTCTGCCTACTGGGTTACATCGTTGCCCGAGACTAGTGCTAGCTTGATTTCTATCTTTCGGGGTATTTTATTCGGTGTGATTATCATCTTATACTAATGATGAGTACAGCGTGTGAATGAAAAATTATTCCACAGACTATTTAAACAGGTTACAACTTAAATATTCTCACAATTTGGAAAATGGAGCATTCAGTTCTAAATGCAAATAAGTTCGTAGTAAAATAAAGAAAATAATTTCGTATTCACCCTCGAAAGCTTCTAATAATAAAATTAGAATATTTGTAATGTTTCAACTCCAGGTCCGAGTGCTCTATGTTCGTGGGGCAGCCGGTTGCCCTAGTGCGAGTTGTGGGAAATGTTTTCAATTGGCCCTTTATGTGGCAGAGGCAATATATCTGCCGTCAAATTTTCAACCTTATATCTTGGGAATAAGATCTAAAACTAATAAACATTTCTGCATGCCTCTGCCACATGAAGGGTAAGAGTATCGAGTAATATGTACCCAGTATCTTGATTGAGAAACGCTTCGAGAAAATGTTGGCAGTATCACAAGATATAGAAGTATTGGGAAATAATGTAAAACCCTGCAAGTTTTGACTTTGAGACAGTAGTCTCAGGATTCGCTGCGTATAGTTCGAAAGAAAAGATATCCGATTACCGTTTAACCTCAACTATGGGGGAATCCATAATTACCTATTTGTTACGAAGCTTTTAAAAAGGCTTCTGTTTAAACGATTACCTAAAATTCGAAAATTGACTACCAATAAATTTGAAATGTCTACCAGAATGGGTAAATGATCACCAAATTGTGTTTGGATAAAGGATCAACAAACTTCTTTTTATGTTTTGTGTACTTAATAAGTTAATGTTTTTAAGTATTTTTTGTTGTTCTTACATGTTCAACCTAACACATTGAATGATAATGGGGGCATTGCTTCGCTAACCCCCTTTACCCTTCACCTAAGCTACTGCAGTATTTTGCCCTGATATTTTCTCAACTTTTGGTGATCATTTACCTATTTTTGGTAAGAAAAAATATTTTGATCATTTAAATTATTCTCTTTAAAAAATATGATAATCACTACATTTAGTTTCCACCCGCACTAACCGCCCAATAGATAGAAAAGCGCCCGCATCCGACGTACGTTTATTTAGACAAACACAAAGCGAAGTGATGAATGCGATGGTTATAACATTCGCCCGCGACGCGATACGCGCCGGATTTACAACAAATTGCTGTTTTGCGCGCTCTCCGGTCCGATTAATTCCAAGCACGCACAATCCGCTCCAATAAATATGTTAAAATGTTCCGTGACAATGGGTCGGTAGCGATTTCGCATCGCATTTTCGAGTTGGCATTCGGCAAAATTGTTCGCGCCCCAGTTGAAGGCGCCGCGATCAAATGGAATGCAAACATTGTCCGGCTAATGCAAAACGATACGCTGTTAAATAAAATTGCGGAGTGAGACTGCAAAAACCGGTCAAGTGCGAGGCGAACTCGCACACGAAGGGTTCCGTACCATCGTACAATGGTAGGGATGGTGTGGAGTGAATAGTTTGGATTTTACATAGCAAAATGTTGTTTACGACGTTATTGGTGCGGCTACTTTCACATTCCATATACGTAACCAGGTGCATTCATAAGTTTGTATATGGTTAACAGATAAATCAATAATTTTATTCTGTTTTTTAATATTTGTTATAACGGCAACATAAATAGATCATCTGTAAAAATTTCAACTGTGTAACTATAACGGTTCATGAGATACAGCCTGGTGACAGAAGTACAGACGGACGGACGGACATCGGAGTCTTAGTAATAGGGTCCCATTTTACCCTTTGGGTTTGGAACCCTCAAAACGGTTAAGCCCTAACACAATGCGAGTGGATTTATACCAGTGACGATAACATCGGCGGTTCTTTTAACTTGTAATTGACTTTAGACTGTTTCTAGTGCCGGACGGTAAATATTCGTTGTTTGTACACGTAATCCGAATCCAACGTTCAGTCCGCTCTCAAACGAACTATTTGTGGAATGTGTAATCTGCTTCTCTGAGCTGCGGCGTCGCTTAGCTACCCGGGATGGCGATGGTTAGTCGACCGATTCTCGTTAACTCGGATATTTCACCGTAACTGTTTCAGTTTTAGCTCGAGAGAGCAAGCTAGAGATAGGCCAATGCCTTTATTGAGTCCTTTCAGGAACCATCTCTGCGACCAAGCTAACGAACCGGCGCAATTGTCAATTGTCTTCGATTTGGAATCGAGACCAACTCGATCTTTTATTGCCCGATTCACAACTTCTCAGGGCAATATCAGAATCATGGCTGCAGCAAACTGAAATCTTCGACCACTTTCTCAATGTCATAGATATGTTTTTGCTGCCCAGATGTCACGTTTTGATAGAAGCTTGATTTCTTTGAAATAAATAGGTTTGATTTAGTCACATTTAGGTCATTTAACCCAGACCTGACACCACAGTAAAGAAGCCTAAGCAAGTACGATTCTTAAACAAACACTTATCTACTCATCGTCCATCACTGCAAACTTGGCAGTCAACTCCGAATGCTAAATATAGTCATTGGATTGAATACAATCCAATATTTGACGATGAAGCGTATCATTATAATTAACAAGAGCATGTTTCAAAAGACTGCTTGTTACCTGGATAACAAACTTAATGGAGGAAACTTAATTAGGTGGAGGTCTTTGGTCTCTGGCTACCCCTCTTCCGGGAAATAGGCGTGAGCATATGTATGTAACAAACTTAATAACATTAACACTCACCGATACAATGTTTACAATATTTAAATAAATATTTCACGACTACTGTACCCTGTCTCAGAGTTATCATTACTACATACTTATATGCACAGTTTGCGCCAAGTTTCTTGGCTCTAACCGAGCGGGATGTCACCTCTCTCACTCTCACCCCCCTTACCTTAACGAGAAAGAGAAGTAACAGCTGGTTCACAGCCAAATAAACATGGCGCCCGTTCAATAAGTCCGTCTGTTGCCAAAATAAAATAAGCGATTACAAGTTTAACACCACTTACCGACAACATGCAGCGTCACAAAGAAGCTCCTCACAGGCTGTGTGGACACCTGGCACTCATACACTCCTGCGTCCCGCTGCTGCGCCCACTTGATGTGCAGCGTCCAGTCGTCAGTGTGGGCCGAGTGGGTCGCCTGGAAGCGCTGGTCTGAGGTGTAGGTGTAGCCGCCGACTGTGAGGATGTGCAGGTCACGATGCCGGATCCAGGAGACCTGGAAATATACGACTTGGGTCAGCCGGTCTGGGAACAACGAAGAGAAATTATCGTGGTCGTCATCACAATCATCAGTTGGGCAAAAACCTTTACTTTATTGCGTACAAGGGATATTATAAACTTATAATGGCGTGTGGGAAAAATACGTTTAGGTTAAACTGGCCTGCAATAAAAAGGTGCACCTAGCCATAATTTATGAAGTTTATGAAGAGTCTCGAGTAGAGAATAGTGTAGAACTACTAAATATTTCGGGTCCCAATCGACAATAAAATATATTTGTTTTACGGGGGATGAACACTTTGTGGCCTTTCTTTCGTTGATATTTATTGTTACCGTATTGAGTGCCAAGTTGGCAAGCACTTAACGGTATTGTGACTTTCAGAAACAAATTCTCTAAACTCCGTAAGTCTGAGTAGAAAATTATGAAAAGCTGCTTTCAAAACAAAATCCAAATATCACGCAAGTCAACTTCACAAGGCTGCATTGTATTTCAGGGTAGAAAAACATCACTCTGCCTTTATCTTATACATATGTATGCATCCCTAGTAAGCCTGAGGATTGCTTTCAAAGGTTTCGAGGGTCTTGGAGGGTCGAGGCGGTGCGGATCAAAGACGGAAGGAGCAGCTTACTAAAGTTACCGGTCCTCCAGTCCTTCAAAAACTAAGCTAGTGTTGTCTTGCAATCGACTATCGATTGTGCTCGTACCATATCGATATCGAGTAAATATTCAATAACGATATTATCTATCTTGAATGATATTCTGAGATGTTCAACATTAATGACTTTGCTGTCTGTACGACACATAATATCCTAGTGTATCTAATTTATACCTAATTGCTTGTTTTAAATACTTTGAATAGTACGAATATTAGGTAATTCTTTAGGCAACAAATATAATGATCACTAAAATATTTTTTTGCTACACAAAATGTGTGAATGGTGACCAAAAGTTGCAGAAAATATCAGGGCAAAATATTGCGGTAGCTTAGGTGAATGGTAAAGGGGGCGAGCAAATCGAACGTGTAAGAACAACAAAAAATACTTAAAACCTAAACTTAATCACACAAAACATAAAAAGAAGTTTGCTGATCATTTATCCAAACTCAATTTGGTAATTTACTAATGCTATGTAGCTATCGTTTCGAATTTATTGGTAGTAAAATAGGTGCGTTTTTGGTGATTGTTTAAACAGAAGCCATTATTTTATATTATTACACACTTGGTATAAGGAAAGTATCGTGATTCGCCGGCTAAATGTAAGCCGTAGATTGCTCCCCCCCCCCCCCCCGCGTCCGCCTGACAGAGTGACATGCACTTGGAATGAGACAAGGCGGAGGATGGAATGCCCTCTTTGTATATTGATAGTGTCGATAGTCTATCGATGGTAGTAGCCAACACTACTTCTAGTAAGGTCGCGGCGTTAAGATCGGACGGATGATTTTAATTTATGCTAGTACATCTTTGGGTTCAATGCATTGATGCCATCGTGGGTGTGTTGAGTTGCCGCATATTTACGTGTATCTCTTTTTACGTGTATCTTTGTTTGATTCTAGGGAAAGGATTGAATTTTTTGAGAGGGAGAAAAGCATCGTGGTTCTTATTTTATGTTTTTCTGAAGTAGTTGTTATTTGAGCCCGTAAATTTGCCAGGTGATTTTTCATTTATTTCATCTTTCGATAGAGTCTGAGCCAATTTAAAATTATGGATAATTTTCATAATTATTATCTCGCGTAAACACGTAACATGTTGCTTTAAAGATAAATAAGTCTTTGGAAATATGAGCAGTCTGCAACGCGACCTTCACGTAAAAGATTTTAATGAATCTAAGAAAGAAAATAAGTCGCAGGGTTTTTTTGAGAATGAAGTCACAGAAACTCGATACAAACCCATATATTATATTCGGATTGATTGCGCAATGATGCCGCAATCAATCCGAATATTTACTTAATGACCTTAAAAAGAACTCCGTGGTCTAATGGGTTTCACGCTTGCTTCTCACACAGGAGATGCAGGTTCGATTCCTGACCATTCACCAGTGAGAGAATTAATTTTTCTTAAGTACTTTATACGGACGTTCCAATGGTGATGGAAATTTTTTAATTTTGAATTTTCGAGTTAATTAAATGCCGACGTTTAACCAAGTCATCAGCATTTTGATTTAAATAAAGCATCATCGAAAACGTTTAACAATCTGTCTTACCGAAAGCCAGCGTGTTGGAAAACAAGATAGTGTCATGACAACAGCTGATTTGCACAGTTTATATCAGGGCAAAACATTGCGGTGGCTTAGGTGAAGGGTAAAGGGGGTGAGCGAAGCGAAGCCCCCTTTGTTCTTCGTGTTAGGTTGAACATGTGAGAACAACAAAAAATGCTTAAAACATAAACTTATGTACACATAAAACAAATGATATTGTATATGTCTTGTGGCCTAGGAAAGTTTAGACAACTCGTTAAACGTTTCGTGCACGCACTTGTCTGACGGAATTGATTGTGTTATTTTGATTTTGATTTGACGTTTTTAAATGTAATTTATTTTGATTTAATTTAATTTTAATTTAATTTAATAGAGCTATGATATCTGAAAAAAATATATATGATTATTATATGGAGTGGATAGCCAAAGCTAAATGATTCGTGACGGCTCCCGGCAAGCGTCAGGATCAACGGGACCTACTATGGCTGGTTTTACATTGAACGTGGTGTGAGAAAGCGCTGTGTAGCATAGCCATGTCTGTCTAATCTTTTCATGAACAGTTATTTGAAAAAATCGTAATTGTTAGATGCAAATGGGAGAGCTATGTCAAATGCCTCTTATACGCCGATAATCAAGTTATTCTTGCGTCGTCAATAGGTGAGGTGCAGGAGATGGTAACTCTCAAGAACGGATCATTGAAGAAGAAGAGAATGAAAATAAATGGAATTTAGACCAATGTATCGGAAAAATATGAAGAATTATCTAAATTTGTGATTATTATTGATGGTGAACAAATGGAAGCATGTTTACAAGAGATGGGAAATGTAAGAGAGAAATTGAATGGAGAGTAGGTGCGGGTTATTATAGAATGTTGATTCTGACATTGATGTATGGGAATGAATGTTGTGTATGGCAGAAGAAGTATGAAAGCAAAAAAACGCAGTAGAAATGAGTTCATTGAGGAGTATGTATGAAGTAACATTGAAAGATAGATTGAAGAATGAAGTTATAAAATAACGCTGTGGCTTGAAAGAGGATATAGTGTCATGGATAGAGAAAGGTCAGCTAAGATGTCGGTCACGTTGAAAGGACGAATGAAAGAGATTGACAAAACATATCTATAGAGACGTTGTGAATAAAGCCATTAGACGAGGATGCCCAAGAAGGTCCTTAAATACCAGATTGGCGATTTATTTGTGAAGGGGCAAATTAGAGGTACCCGTTACCAGCGAGCTTGTATGAATATGCTAATGACTGTTGAGGAAGCGAGAGATGTTTGCCAGGATCGTAGAAGGTGGAGGTCTTTAGTCTCTGCCTTCCCCTCTTCCGGGAAAAAGGCGTGAGCATATATATGTTTGTACCGATACATAAATACAATTATATCTGTCCACAGCCTATCCAAATCTTTTTAAAATCTTTCCAGTTCTGAAACAAAATGAACGCAACGCCCCTTTCTAAAGGCCCTAAGGATGTGAATCGTAACTAATTTAAACAGATGCGGTGAAATGTCAAAAGAAACAGAGATAAAGTTCAAAAACTTGCTAAGTGCGTGTCGAACTTCGCACATTTAGGGTTCCGTAACAAATGTAGAATAAAAGCCTTTAATGAGAGAATTTTAAAGAAAAAACAGATAATATGTTTAGACTGTGATTATTTGAAGACTGTAGCTTTAACCGTATGGCTGCAAACCCTGTGTGACAGTCGACGGACGGACCCGTGAGGCCGCGCTTGGACCCTTCGGGAGCGGAACCCTAATAAAATCATCTCATCGAAAACATATCGACCTCTGTGGTGCTACGGTTGTGGCTCTGCTTACCATGCAAGAGGTCCGGGTTCATTCCCCGGGGATAAAGAAAAAAAAGCCCAGGTCTTGGATGTTTATATGTGTCTGATGTCGCTGTTTCTGGTTCCCACGACACAGGGTATCCTATTATGGGGTTTATTAGTAATGTATGTGCCTGTATTGAAATGTTTATGCTTATATTTACCTTTATATATTTATCGAAGCCAGCTTAAACTGTGCAAAGAAATAATTGAAACCTTTATGGGGACCAAGTTCGGTAGATAATCCAGAACTCTACTAGCCCTATCTTTGACAAAAATATGGCTAGGACGGTGCGCGCACTCAATTAATAAGTGGTTCTTCGATACGGCCTGGGTTTGATTTTTGACAAAGCATAGTATACGAATCTTGTTAAGGGTGTCCACACTTAGTGGGTGTCCACCGAAGGCCAAGGGATAGACTAATTTGAACATTGAAAGGGAAAATACAATAAACTTGGTTAACATAATTTCATAATTTTCATAATTTCTTTATTGCACACAAATCATACAAAAAACAAGAGTTACATTAAAAAAGTGTACAAAGGCGAGCTTATATCTAATAAGAGATCTCTTCCAGCAAACCAGGCAAACAAGGGAAAAGTTGATGGTTGAGCAGGGGTAGACCTATGTGTACAATATATAAAATAATAAATAAAAAATAAATAAATAATAACTATAATAATATTCTAAATACTTATTATATACTACAAATACTAATTTATACACATTATTTTACACATACATGATACACACAACATTTTATGGTGGTACCCTCTTGATGTGTGAGTTTGATTTGTATCCGTCTGAAACGAAAAAAAAAGAAAGATATTTGAGTGAATGCAGCCGCAAGCAGATAACTAGCAACAAATAAGACAACTGAATACATCGGAGATGATAGGTGTGCCTATTGCGTTTTTATGTTCATAATTTCCCTTAACTCATGCGTAATTATTCACTCGGATGCCAAATTTCAAGTTAAGGTCACCTGGAAGTGGGGTTAGGTTTTTAATATATAAGTCATAAAGATGCCCGGTTGGGTTACAGATAAGGAATTTAGTAACATCTACTAAGTAAATTATGAATTAAAGAGGCTTTAAAGTGCGTGCCAAATTTCCTTCATGTAGATCCAGAGAGGTACATTGGGAGTTATCAAGGGGTCAAAAGTGGCTCGAAATGGTTCCTGCAAATAACACGTTAAGATGCATAAGTTGGCTTGACATACTGTCCTGATGCCTCTTCATGGAGCACAAGGCGTCAATATTTATAGTTAACCCTTAACTAGTGATTTCTAGTGTAGGTACATGTTTGTCTCATTGAAATTCTTGAAATATGATATTCGTTTTTTGGTAAAAAGACTAGTTTTTGTTCCAAAAAACGAATCCGTGGTTTATTGGCTGATGTAGAATTGAAAATATCTTCTATGAACGTTGGTTGATGTGCAGCCGTCACATGGTGGATTTGTTTAGATGTTGAGCATACTTGTACAAATCTGGAGCCTGATTCACTTATGAAGCATGAACATCCCAGCGTGTCTCTCGTCAGGAACGTCGGGCAAGTCCAGCACTACCTTGTCTCGGACCTTTTATTGGGTTTTTCAAACCTATATAATGCTAGAGATGATGCTTTCTTAGTGATGACCTCTGTGACACTGCTGTAGTGGCTCTGCCTACCATGCTAGAGGTCCCATATTCGATCCCCGGCTGCGGATAAAGAAACAAAAAACTCCAGGTCTTGTATGTTTATATGTATGTGACGTCGCTGTTTCTGGTTCCCACGATACAGGTTATCCCAGTGTAGGCCAGAAGATATTTATGTGTCTGTTCTGTTAATGTTTGTGTTTGTTTGATTAGTTCCCTTACTCAGCTAATTTACTTAATATGAGACGGTAGACTGGTTTTCACGCAGACACCGCCCACGTACGACCTCGTTTTTGTAATGATTACGGAATTATGGCCTTCAGCGGTACTTACGCTTATTATACTACATAGCAACGAAGTTTGGAATTAATATTGCCTAGTGACTAAACCAATTCCTAAAAGCATAAGATGTAATAAAGATATCATTGAGATATCAAAGTTGTATAGCAATAGTGTACGTATTATGAGTGATCAAAGTCTATGTTGACGATCGTATTCTCCTAGCAATAGAATCCAAACGACAAGTGGATTTTGCTGATGGTACAATAGTTCTCTTGTTACTAACCCAGAGACTATGCACTCAATTTGCGCTCAGCCGTTTGATTTGCATGCTAAATGGGCGCCGGGCCCAAAAAGCCCTATCTGTATTATTACTGTAGAGAAATACTTCAAACGGTTCTTTAAACCTTTAATAATGCCTTTGACTAAATTATAGGTTTCTCCTAAGTAGCTAGAACAAAATAGCCTCTCGTTGTCTATTATGCCGTGTCATTAATTACATGGGTAGTATGTTAATGCTACAAATAATTAGGCTTAGGCGAAATTGCGTCTTTAATTTGACTTTGGCATGATGGACCAAAATTGCCGGTTTAACTCTTCGCTAATATGTATTTTAATGAAACTGTCACATGACTGTAGTGATGGAAGCCATCTTTGGAAGACTTCACCAAAAAAATAATTGAGATCTAGATGGGAGCTTAGTTCTATCATAAATAATCCTGATATTCGATTGCGGCAAACAAAATGTGTAACGTTTTTATGAAACAAGTTATATCAGAGTGTTCTAAGCGAGTGTGCGATAGTTCTAAGTTTTTACCCTTTTACATTTTAAATTTACTTTTTACACTGGTTTAGTCCTTATCCTTTTGAGTCGGCAGGATGTACGAACTTTGTCTGCAATTGCACTGCATTATTAGGCAGTACATTATGCATGGTTTGTAGATATTTACCTAGGCCAACCGAGATAACTTTATTAGAATAAGTATACAATAAAAGGCAATCTCAAAGCAGCAGTCGTTTAGTTTGGAATCAATTTATCAACCAACATTACCTACATATACTGTGCACACACTACATGCTTATCTGTTTCTAAGCCATTAATTTTTGACCGAATCGAATATTAGGATTATCTTTAGAACTTGGCATTTAAATCTCAATTCTTTTGTCGGTGAAGGCTCTTGAAGGTGGCTCCCACTATTAGAGTCAATGAGACTGTTTTGTTGAGATATCATTACTTTTTGTGTTTAAATAGTAGTTTATGTGACTGCTGTATAATGGAGGGCTATTCGCCTTCGGCTCGTTTCATAAACCCACTCTCGAGTTTTAATGTCTAACTATGTACAGTTACATACACTAGTTTATCTACACAGATATCATAAGCTCTCTTTGATGTGTTCAGGAACCGCATGTTTGACCGGCATTGTGGCTCTGCAGTTGTTTAGCTTGTTCTGTAGTACCAACTTCACGCAGGCGGGCGTCGGCGTTCGAAATTTGAATGTCAGTACCAACTTCACAGACAAACTAGGGATGGCACGCAGGCGGGCATCCGCGTTCGAAATTTGAATGTCATAATATGTAGAAAAATTACACTTATTTAATTACAAAAATTATGGTCATTATGTGTAATTTTTCAGATAAGAAATGCGTTTTTACCAAGTAGTATAACATTATACTGATCGTAACGTGCGGTTTTTGAACGCAGTAAAGAAGGTTTATGATACGTGTGTAGATATAATAATAAAGATATTTAATTTGTCAAAGAAAATATTGAAATAAAATAAAATAAAATTTTACAATCATTGATTACTTACCTATATTTATTCGTATTATATAATTTTATTAAGTTAAATCTCAGAAAATTTGAAAATGTTTACCTATAACTGATATATATATAATAGAATATAATAACCATGCTTTGATACCTTAGACCTAAGTAAAAAAGAATAATATTACAATGCCCTTGCAGGGCGCATGTTCTGGGACTAAATTTAATCTTGACATCTTGTACTTGTACATATGTATACCACATGTAAGCGATGAATCAATGAAATGAAATGTATGCGCATAGCTTTAAGAGAGAGAGATTTCTTCCAGAAAGCCAAGGCACGATAGAAAAGTTTATAAATACATCAGGAAAGTCCTAGAGTACAATATAAACGATATATGTGTTGGTATTAGCTACCATAACACAAATAAATATAAATATTGTCCATTACTACACCCATCGAGGGGCACAGGCCTTTGAACGAAAAGTCGTTCATACAGTTGAAAAATAAGGGGAATCCCAACACAAGATACTTGGTTAACATTATGAGTCCGAATCGCACTTCGCCGAATTTTCCTTCGACTAAGTAAAATATATTTGTATGAACGAAGCTATGGGCAGAAAGATAGTAATGAACAATAGATACAAATAAAAAAATCAACAGATACGTAACAAATATTTTTTTGATAATTATTTTGTAGGACAATAATTTACTGTTTTCTGATTGTTTTCTTCATGTTCTCATAATTTCCTAACTGGATTTCAAATTACAAGCGTCTAGGTTATCTGGATATCGGTTTGGGTTTTGATCAATATTTAGTCAGTCAGTGAGTGATATAAGACAGTTTATGAACGATATTAAATAAATTGTGCAGGCCACCCTGTACTAACAGGGTGTAACAGGAAGGGAAGGGAAGGGAAGGGTCACAAGCCGAAAAGTGGTTCTTAGGGACATCATTCTGAACAACTTTTACTATGGAACCGACGTCATCAGGGCAACTTTATTTTTCTTATCTATATTTCGGGCCTAGCGCCTATAACCTGAGTTATATAGATTAGTTGCTCTCATCAAGTCGGTCCCATACTAAAAGTAGTTCAAAATGATGTCCCTAAAAAGCACTCCACCATATAAAACAACTCCTTTCTACTTTGACCATGCCCCGCATTATGAGCTTATTCCGCCCGCCGCCTAATGTACGGGATATATATAGCTAACATTATAATAATTTGGTAATTTTGCTAACTTTGGGTAATAACCGAGTATGCCATGTTAAAGATGATATTAAGAGATACTATGATGAGAACTTTGAAAAAAATCGTTCGTCCTGTTTTTGAATAAACTCAATAAGTGTCTTTGATTTGTATCAGAGATGCCTTAAATAATCAAGTTATCCAAAAAATATATATATAGTCCCAGATATTTACAAGAGGGAAATATTAAATGCACTTTAAAATTACTGATTTGCACAGCAAATATCAGGGCAAAATGTTGCGGTAGCTTAGGTGAAGGGTAAAGGGGGTGAGTGAAGCGTAGCCCCATTTATCCTTCGTGTTAGGTTGAACATGTAAGAACAACAAAAAATACTTAAAACATAAACTTGAGTACACAAAAAATATTTAAAACATAAAAAGGGTTTTTGCTGATCCTTTTTTGCAAAGCAAATCAGTTTTTTTATGTGCGATTAAATCTAGCCTTTACAAAATCAGCCCCAATACAAATTTTCATCCAATTAGGTTCTGTGGTTTACATATATACACACCTACACACAAATACATACGTACACATTTGATTTCTTATCACTTTTTCGGACTAAGTTAACGATAGAGAACCTATCCCCATCAAAATCTCACCCTCCTTTTTTACGATTTTTACGATTACCACACTTTCTTAATTTTCACTTCGTTCAACTCGAAAGTAAAAATAATATGAAATGGTTCGTTGCCAGTATCTATGCTCGAGCTTGGCATGACACACTGGCATGTGTCTTGATACTAAAACTTTAATCATCAACCTAGCTAGCTTGAGAAAAATCCCAAAGCTGCAGACATGGTGCGAGGTTGTAGCATATGAAATATCCCAGCCGTGTACCGAGTTCGAGTAAACAACACACACAAGTATAGTCTGTTGAAACATGAACCCCGCCCCACACAAAGAGGCAATCCAGGGAGAGATCACGTCAGTTTTTGTACCGAAATGTGCTTCAACTGCAGCACCCGGAAGCTCGTTGCAAACAATGAGAAGCTCCGCTGACGCTTGATTTCAACAAAGCTCCCAACGCCAGCTGAAGTAGAGATCTCGGGCTGAGCTTTCAAGCTTTCTATGCTGCTTGTGTTTATTCTATCCGGCTCATTTTGAGGTAATCTGATGACCGGTTTGAAACTTTGTTTCAAATGTAGGAATACGTTCATCCCCGATTTTTATTCATGTTTAATTCAATGTCGCGAATGAAATTCTAGCGCTTAAGGCGATGATGGAATAAAAATGCGCTGTCGAGTGGAAGTGAGATGCAATAATTACTCGCGAATAAGAAAAAGCGGGATGCCAATAATACAGTCGCGACTAATCTGAAACAAAGTAAGTGCCAAAACGTAAAAAAAAATCATAAAAAATAAACTATTTCAGGGAATTAACATTCAAATTGAAAATCGTTAGAAATAACAATTGTTCATACATTGCAATTATCACACAGTCATATTCACTTACTACTGCGGTGTAATAGGATAAAACCATAAAAAAAGGGTTGACTTTGTATTTATTTTCTATCGAGAAAATTTTATCCAAACATGTTTTCCAATTAAGAATCTCTAGATTATATAGTCAAATTAATTACATATACCAGAAATTAATTACGATTTGCCCAGTATTTCCTGAAAAACACATGAAAACAGCACCCCATATTTATTTAATCAGCGTCTTAAAGTTAAATGAAGCATCGCGATTTTGAGAGTTATGCCATGGTTATAAAATTCAACACCAATACGTTTTCATCCGTAGGCCAGACGAACACGCCAGAAGGGTTACCAACCTATTTATTTTGTTAACCGCTCGGATGTCGACCCAAAAAAAAAAATTCATTGGATTTGGCCTCGAATATAATCGAAGCCCAAGGTTGAAAATACTCGACGCAGATCTAAGTCCCGACAGATTCATTCAAAATTGGAACAAATAATAGTTGGAAAAACATTTCATTTCTTTCTTGCTCCCAACAAAACATAAGAGAAACAGTTATGCCATAAAAATAATGCGATAAAATAAAGATGTTTTCTTACCTAGAAGAACTCATACTGCACTCATAGTGTTTTATACAGTGTGAGTCTTTATGAAGTACACCTATCTAACAGGTTAAATAAAATAAAAGTTTTTAAAAAATCCTCATCCACCCTATTTTTATAGGCATTTTAATATTATTTTTCTTTAATTATCTACAAACTGCAAAAACGTATATAACTTCGTAATGAAGAGTTTATCGAGTTCTTATTAACTGATATGATAAGTAATAACAAAGGACAGGCAGTACTGCTAGTATCAAATAATCTCTAAAAAGTGTTGAGTGCATACTTAAATCACGCTTTATTTTAGAATAAAACCATATTTTTTTCAGCATTTTTTAATAATTGCAGTTTTTCACAAAATATGGTATGCAAACAAAGTTGTTTTACTATAGATTATTATTTGACATCACATTAGCTATCAAAAGACATCAAAAATATGTTTTTAACCAAAAAACTTTCGACTTGTCAGCGTTTTTAAAATCTTAACTTAACGTTAACTCGCAAAAACCAAATGATACGAAATAACGTTATGACAAGATCGCCTAGTTCTCTGGAAGTATAGCATCAAAGAGTTTTTTTTTCCAAAAACGGACAAGTGTGGGTTGACTTTTGCACCGAGGGTTAAGTACAAAAAACATATTTTTTGTGATAGGTTAGGATAGGAAAAAATTACGCCTTTATCATTTTTCATTTACTTGTGCTATAAGGACTTGCTTCTTGCCCTCTATAGTTATTATAATGAATCGTTGTACGTTAGTCTTACTAAATCTTTTTAAATGCCCGACCAGTTTGAATAATTCCTATTCACATTAATTTTCCTCGGTCCGGAGGAGGTTAAGGTAAAAATAAATAAAATAAAACACGCAGAGAAACAGCCAAAAAATCAAATAATTTTTTGTATGGGAAGTGGAGAAGTCTCAGCTTCCTGTCGCTAGATGGCGTAGGTACATGATTCAAACTCCTTGGTCATTGATTAATTAGGTAAAACATTAATACTGTTAATACAAAAAAATACACATAGTGTAACCCTCAACAAACGTCAAATCCTATACATTTCTGTCTTAAAACAAATGATGAAAAGGAGTTTATTTTTTATGGTAAGACCCCTCTTTGTTAGTAGCGCAATTTATATTCCACAGCTGTGCGATGCATATAGTTACTACGCAAAGGATAGATGGCGTTAATAGCGGAACTCTTCCATACCTATAGTTATTAACGACTTTTATTTAACAACTATTTTATTACGTACTAATTTCCTCGCCAACGCGACAGTTAGGGTATGTACCATATTACTTATTTGTGGTACGAAGTTCACCGGCGGGCTTATTACCTAAAATTCAGCAATCAGCAGCTATTGCGCAGTGATCGCGCATTCATCGCGCGCTCGTTTGCAATGTGTCATACCAAATTCGTATTCGTCGTACGTTTGACAGCAGAAATTGCGCAATTTTTGTCGATTGCTTACTGTTTGCAAGATACGTAATAAATAACCCTGCGGGGCAGCTTGTAGTAAATAATTTGTTTTTTTGTCGATTAAACTTGATCCTCTTCAACTCTGTCCGATATGTGCACATTATAAAGACCCACGCTGTATATCAGATTTTTCAGAACTCATCTCTTGGAGACCGATAATTGCTATCTACTTTTGTGGCCTTGAGGATTGCTGGTTGAACGTGAAATGATGTGGTATTTATCTTTTGACAAAATTCATAATTTCTTTATCGCGCCCAAATATTGAAATAACAAGATATGTTTATGTTACCGAAGAATAGTCAAAACCGTTAGTTGATATACTAATGTTTTTTTCTCATTAGTTGGTCACCTTTCGACAGATACTAAACTGTAGCGTACTGCTTATTATATGACGCGTAACTTGATGAACTAACGGTTAAAACCGTTAAATAGTAAACTGGTTTAAACTTGAATTATAATCGAAATACCAGGGCAAACACTGCGGTAGCTTAGGTGAAGACTTGAGGGGGCGAGCGCAGCGAAGCCCCCGAATCGACTTTGTGTTAGGTTGACATGTAAGTACAAAAGAAACTTTAATGCTAAACCCTGTCGGTCTGATTTACTATCTGTCGATAGTTGATCAACTAACCGCTAAGCAGCCTATAAAATACTAGTTTATGTCACTGCTACATAATGGAGGGCGTTAAAACTCGAGAGTGGGGTTACATACACTAGTTTATCTACACACATATCATAATCTCTCTTTGATGTATTCAGTGACCGGCATTGTGGAATTGATCATTGCTCTTCAGTTGTTTAGCTTGTTCAGCAGTACCAACTTCACAGACAAACTAGGGGCGGCACGCAGGCGGGCGTCGACGTTCGAAATTTGAATGTCATAATTTGACAAATTTTGGTACATTGTGGTCATAATTTACCAAAAATCAGATAAGAAATGTGTTTTACCAAGAAGTTATGCTCGTCATAACGTGTGGTTTTTCGAGAGTGGGTTTATGAAACGAGCCGAAGGCGATTTTCATAATAATATCACTCGAGAGTTTTAATGCCTAATTATGTACAGTTACATACACTAGTTTAACTACACACATATTAGCTCTCTTTGATGTGTTCAGGAACCGCATGTTTGACCGGCATTGTGGTTCTGCAATTGTTTAGCTTGTTCTTTAGTACCAACTTCACGCAGACGGGCATCGGCGCGCGGCGTTCGAAATTTGAATGTCAGTACCAACTTCACAGACAAACGAGGGACGGCACGTGGGTGGGCGTCGGCGTTCGAAATTTGAATGTCATTATATGTAGAAAAACTACACATAATGACATTCAAATTCCAGATACGAAACGAGTTTTTAACAAGTAGTTTAACATAATGCTGATCGTAACGTGCGGTTTTTGAACGCAGTAAAGAGGGTTTATGATACGTATGTAGATAAAAATATTTTAAATACGCAAATTAAGGTTTATATGTAGTGAAAAAATATGATGATTGATTTATCATTATATAGGTATGTACTTGAACTAAAATAGTTTATTTATTCACAAAAATATTCATTATTTGTAGCTGTAAAAACTCTTAGCGGAGATTGAAAAAAAGTAAAGAACATAGTGCGTATAAGGTCAATTATGGACCTACATACGTTGCCATTAAAAGTCATTTTACGAGCAAGTGTGTTGAAAATATTAGGTATAGTTAAGTAATAGAGTGTTAATGACTGAAATTAACATTTTTCAAGTTGGAGCCACGTTTTTTTAGTTATACGCTTCATAAATATCTTAACAACGGTGTCGCAGAAATTCTCAATAATAAAAATAAATCTACGGCTCTCTCCTACTTGAAATAAGGAAAACCTTTTTTGATTTAGTAACAAGATTGTGGTAAAACAAATTAGAGGTAACCTCTACAAATAGGCCACGACATTGATCCATTTACAAGGAATCTCCTTACTCGACCCAAAATAAAAATAATACTTATTGAAGGACAAACCTTCAGCACAACGGAAGAAATTCTAATAAGGTTGTCCTTCGAACTTGAGTCCGTCTGAGTTATAAACTTAAGGGTGACATTATAAAGGGCCTCGCTTTTTAATAAGAGTCAAGTTACTCGCTTGTGACAAATTCTAGTGTACAGACATATTGCAAATTTCGTGGTTGACTACTGACAGACAAGACGTAGGCCACCCTTGCACGGCGGACTTTTTTCGGTATCCAATCATTCTAGTCCGATTATAAATTATACTGGGTTGGAACAGAAAGGTGTAGTCATATTTTAGGAGTTTGTTACTGGCTTCTTTCTGAACAACTTCCACTATGAAACCGATTTGATCAGAGCAACTTTGTTTTTGTCTTCTCCATACAAAATAGCTGATCGCCCGGCCCAGTCTGAATGGAGAGTCAACATTAAAGTTGCTCAGATCAAATCGGTTTCGTAGGGAAAGTTGTTCAGAATGATGTCCCTAACAAACCCCTGAAATACGACTACACCTTTCTGTCACACCCTGTATAGAACATGCCGGGGCCAATGTTATTATTATTCTTCTTACTCTATTCTTATTATTACGTCATTTGTATGCAGTATCTCTGTACAACATGTCTGCTTTTAGGAATCACGGAGTTATTTCGCAATGATTGACAAACAAAAAATCATATTTTTTATGGTTCCATACCTTGAAAAAACCCTTATAGGATCACATCGTTGTCCATCTGACAGCCCATCTGTCCGTCTGACAGGACCATATTTTTTTTTTTTTTTTTTGTATCTTAAGTAACATATATGATATCTTAAATAGTACTCATAAACCACTGAGGTTTGTCTGAGCACAGAACATTCGCAGTTGTCAGTTTACATAGATAAATTACACTACTACTACACATAACTAACCTAACACTGCAAATTTATTATTCTAGGTAGGTAGACGTTCGCTTTATTTGATTTGGGCTCAACTAATAAATGCTCATTATAAGTGAAGCGCAGGTGCAGCAACATAATGCACAATCAGGTAGCAGGTGGTAAGTATTTCGCATTGTATAGCATCTCTGGCCACTTCTTCATGCGGGTAAGGCCGCGAGTGAGCATGTACGTAAGTACGGGAAAGTAATAGAATTTGTGTCTCGCGCAATATACGGTGGCTGGCTGGCTTGACGGCTGCAGTCGTCTCGCTCCCACCTCGGCCTACTAGCAACTTGTTATGTGGGTCCTTCCAATGTGATTATGTGATGGTGCTGATGTTTGAAACGTGTAAAAAATTGGGTTCATTTATTTATTTTGACTATGTGTGTGTGGGTTAGTTTTGTTGTAGATAGTGGTTTTTGATTTTATGTTTGAGGTTTGTGACTGTTATCTTTTCTTTTAAGCAGGGGGGTAGTTCGTTTATAATCCGCGGTAAGATAACTTTATCTGTTCTTTGTCCATATGTGTTATTGAATCTGGTGGTTTCCAGTTCTTTGTTAACAACTTTTCTGGTGCAAGTTTTATGTTGAACGGGTTTCGGGAGGTCTTTTCGATGGTATTGCTCCACGATAAGAGCAAATTTTACCATGTTGTGTATTGGTAACACTTGGCAGTGTTTGAACAATATTTCGTAGTTGCCCTTGCAGTTTGATTTGATATTTTTGTGTACAATTGAATTTGTTGAAGTGTAAATATTTTATTAAGGTTAGTTTTATAGGTTCGACCATAGCTTGTTATGCCGTAGTATATAACTGACTCCGCAAGTGCTGTATAGATATCCATTAATACATTGTAAGGTATTCTATTTTTAATAATATTAAATTTGGCGAGAAGGGCACGGAGTTTGTTGCATACTTTATCTACATGAGGGCCCCAGTTGAATCTATCGTCGATGGTGATCCCTAGGTATGTGGCCTGGCTGACCTGATCGATCGCTATGCATTTACTACAGTTGCTATTCCCTATGTGTAGACAGTTATGGCAGTGAGCTATCAGCTTGGCATTCTCGTCACTGGGATTGTGGCTGGACCTTATGTGCATCATTTGTGTTTTCTGCGCATTGAGTACTAATCCTGCGTCATGTGACCATTTACATAAGGACGTAAAGTCGGTTTGGAGCCTTTGTGCTGCCCTCTTCACATTGGTGTCTGTAAAAATAAGACAGGTGTCGTCTGCGAATTGGTACAGGGAGCAGTGCTGGACCACGTTGATGACATCGTTGACGTATATTAGGTAATGTAACGGGCCCAGCACTGATCCCTGCGCCGTTCCTATCGTGACGTCAACCTCATCGCTGTGTGAGTTACCTACTCTGACCCTGTAGCCACGATTTTGTAGGTAGTCTCTACACCAGTTTAGTAATGGGCCACGAATGCCAGTATTGTCCAGTTTTTCTATGAGTTGTTCATGTCGGAGAGTGTCAAACGCCTTGCTGTAGTCAATAAAGACTAGTAGGACGTGTTGTTTCTTGTCTAAGTAAGAGTTGATCTCATTAGTGAATTTAGAGAGAAGTTGCGTCGTGCTCTTCTGTTTCCTAAATCCGTACTGGGTTTCAGTTAAGATTTGATTAGACTCGTAGTAGCAGTGTAACATACTGGCTATATACTTTTCGAATATTTTATCTAGGATGGGCAAAATTGTTATTGGTCTGTAATTTGCGTAATCATTCTCCTTACCCTTCTTGTAGATTGGCCTGACATTTCCTTGCTTTAAGTCGTTCGGATATCGACCTGTGATAACACTAGTGTTGATTAATTTAGTTATTGCTAATACCATGTTGTCTCCGGCGTTTTTTATATCAAGAGGTCGAATCCGGTCGTGTCCTGGTGATTTATGTATGTTAATGTTGTTTAATATTTTTTTAATTTTATTGTTTGTAGCCTTTTTGTAGTATATTGACTTGTCAGTTTTGCTTTCGTATACTGATTTTTCTAGCAGCAGTTTGTTACAGTTCGGCACTATATCCGTTACATTTTTTACAAATTCAGTGGCGAAGTTATTTGATATGGCATGGTCATCAATGTTGCTGACACGAAAGGCTTTGATAATTACTTCGTCAACTGACCTTGCCATCCGCCCTGTTATGTTATTTAGTATTTGCCAGAGTTTTCTTGGGTCTGACTTATTTTTGTTGATCTGTGTTTTGTAGTAGTTGTTTCTAGATTTTTCTATGAGTTTATTTGTCTCATTACGTTGTGTATTATATTCTAAATTCAGCAACTTGTAGTTAGGGTCTTTCTTAAATTTTATGAAAAGTTTGTCTCTTAAGGTACATTGTGAAGTTATTCTTTTAGTAAGCCATGGGTAGTTATTTTGTTTATTCGTTATGATTGTTTGAGTATATTTTGCTTTGTCATATGCACGAGTATATCCTAACTTAATTTTGTTGTAAATATCATTCGGACATTCGCACTTATATATTTGGTCCCAATTAATTTTGTTGATTTCTGAATTTAATATTTTAGAGTTGAGTTTTGTTTGTGTTTTGGGAATGGCCTGTGTTGATGAGACACCGATTGTTGCGAGCACTACCATGCGATGGTCCGCCAATACAGTCCCGAGCGCCGCGGAATAAAGGTCCTCTGTGTTATTTCTTACGAATATGTGGTCTATACAAGTTTTAGATACTTTACCGTCTTTTTCCTATATTCGCGTGTAGTCAGAAATACCGCAGACAAGACCATTTTCCGCCAGTGTGTTTAGATAACGCTCTGTAATTATGTTTTGTAATTTCAGGTCTATATTTATATCCCCAATAAGAATGAAGTTTGGATATTTATCGTATTTGGATAAAGTATGTGATAGTTCGTCTATAAACTTATGCTTGTTTTTGTCTGGTGGCCTGTACGTACAGTGAACATAGTATTGCCTCGTATTTATTATGTAACGTGATTTTGCCTATGAGACTTTCGCAGTTAATTGTGGTAGATGAAAGATATTCGAAGTTGTGTGTTTTGTGGACATAAACAATGATACCACCCCCTTTACGCCTATCACGCAATTTTGAGTGCATTGTGTAATTGTCAATGTGAAATAGCTGGCATAGGTTATCAGATAAATTAGCTTCTGTAACTATTATAAAGTCGGGTATATTACTGGTATTGTTTATGCATTGAAAGAGTTTTGGAAAGTTCTTAATCATTGATCTTATGTTTATGTGGATGAACGTGAATTTGTTTGTTGTTTTAGCTGTAAGTGAGTAAAAAGTGTTTAGGTTAGTACAGTTGAATAATTCTTTTAAATTAGCCATCTTATTTGAGTAACTAATATTTTAGTTTTAATTATAGTAAGAAGTTCGTACATACATACATGCATAATTAATTACGGCAGAAGTTTGGTAATATCTTCTTGAAACCTGATTACGTGGATTTTGGATTTGTCGTTTTTACGCACCATAATTTTGCCTTCATTGCTGCACCACACGAACTTATAATGAGCTTTAAGCGAGTTCCTGGCTTCATAAATTAGTTTTTTATTCCACGGTGTGAGAGCGTGACGAATGTAGACCCTGCCGGCAGATACATCGCTGCTGAAGTTGGAGTCCGGCATCACGTCGGAGACGACCAGCTCGGCGGTACGGCCGGCCTTCACCCAGGTGCTGGTCTCGCAACTCCTCTTCAGCTCGACTTGCAGCATACCCTCGGCATTTTCACCCTTGCCCTTCAGTCTTCTCGCGGATAGAATATCACTGGCTTCAACATTAATCTTTGCCGCAATCTTGCGTGGAATCTCCAATGTATTTTCATTTTCTTGGTAAGGAACTCCAGCTATCTCTATATAATTTCCTTTTTTCTTTTGTTCCTGTTCGTTGAATTTTTGTTCCAGACCGTAGATTTTGGTTTCTAGGTGTTTGTTTGTGTTCGTAAGGTTTTCATTTTTCTTTTCGAGCATCTTCACCTTATTTTTCATTTGTTCCATGTCCTCGTCAACCTCAAATTCGTCCACTTTACCGCTGCAGAATTCCACGGCCCGCTGAAGGTCTCCTAGTTCCTTCTTAATTGTTTTTTCAATCTCTTTGGAAATATCTTGGAGCATCTTCTTGATGTCGACGGAAACTGCTGGTCTGATGTGACTGTTATCCATCAGGTTTTCTTCCACAGCGTCCTCCTCCTGGTCATCGTCAGGCACGATGAATGACTTCCTGTGCGGCGTATTGCGGTAGCACTCGTCACACGACCACTCGAAAGTGTCCACGGCGCGGAGGGCTGCGATTTGCTTGGTGGTCAGACCAGAACATTCGTTGCTAGCGTGCACATATAAGCCACACTTACTACACTCCAGTCCTGGTAACCTTTTGGTGATAGACTTTTTGCAAACATCACACTTTGGTAGCTTCGATGGTGCCATTGAGGGTAGTTGTAAGTAATTCGCGCGATTTGAGTACTCGACCTCTCTGTATGACTGACGAACGACGAATTCTCAGGAATGCGTAAACATATCAAGTTGAAATAAATAACGTTTACCCAAATTTGTGAGAAAATTAAACTTAATGGATAACGCAATCAAAAGATACCGCCACATATGTCACTTTTTTGCTGATTCGGAATATAATCAAAGAAATACCCCACAGGGTACAACATATGGTGTTTTCCGTTGACATCATGAAATTTGGCATGAAGCAAGGTTTTACAGCAGAAGTGAAGGAATAAGTCTGAAAACCGTAAATTTGGAGTTTCTTTACAAAAAAATATCGATTTATGCGGAACCCTCGGCGCGCGAGACCAACTCGCACTTGGTTGGTTTCTTCACTTCATCATTACAATCGCTTGGCTGCTTGGACCGGACCGCATCTTCTCCATGCGATTTAGAAACTAAAATTGCTCAGGTCAAATAGAATTCACTGAAAGTTCAGCATCATGTTTTTAGTAAACCCTTAAAACTTGCCCATACATTTGTTTCTGTGTCTGAATATTAATGGATCAATTAATTAACTACGCCCATGTGATATTATTTAAGGGCTCAGTTTTCCTGATCGTCGGACCAAATCACTCATTCATTCTGACTCACTCACGCCTTAACGATAAAATAATATTGCGTTAGTAGTAACCAATTTAGAAAATCCTTATATATGTCACTCATAAACTAACGCGTTAGCTGATCAACTATCGACAGATAGTAAACAAGACCGACAGGGTTTAGAATTTAAGTTTGTTTTGTTCTTACATGTCAACCTAACACGAAGACTATTCGGGGGCTTCGCTGCGTTCGCCCCCTGTAGTCTTCACCTAAGCTGCCGCAGTGTTTGCCCTGGTATTTTGTTTGCAATTCAAGTTTTAACCAGTTTACTATTTGACAGTTTTAACCGTTAGTTTATTAACTAACGCGTCATAAAGAAAGCAGCACGCTATAGTTTACTATCTGTCGATAGTTGACCAACTAACGAGACAAAAAAAACGTTAGTATATCAACTAACGGTTTTGACAATCTTACGGTTTGAAATATAGTCAGGTCATAAGTTCTGTCACATGTGCAATATGAAATAATTTAGACATGTTTATTATTTATGTAAACATTTATATAGCAAAATGAACTTAATAAAACATAGATTCTTAAGGTAATAAAGTTTATTCAAAATGACCTCCGCGAAAAATCGCACAGAATAAAGGCCTGTATTCAAAAGAATACAGGCCTTTATTCTGCGCGGCCAGTCGTCTATCGCTGCACGAACGAGGTCCATGTCAATATCGGCGGCTGCCTTAATCAAGGATGCCTTGAGTGACTCCAAATCAGGATGAGGCTTTGAGCAGGCCTTTTCCTCCAAGTGTTGCCATATCTTGTAATCTAACGGACTCAAATCTGGACTGGAGGAGGGCCAGTCTTCGTGCCGGATGAAGTCGATTTCACGCGCCGCCAGCCAGTCTGCTTGCTGTGTGCTTTTCGCTCTATGAGCTGGCGCAGAATCTTGTTGGAATACCCAGTGCCTGTTATTAAACATGGTATGAGAAACAGGTTCCACAAGGTTCTTGAGGACTGTATTTTGATACATAACTGCATTCGTTTTTACGCCTTTCTCACAAAAATGTACCTCAGTTAAGCCCCAATAAGAGACTCCCAACCAAACGATGAGCGAGGATGGAAAATAACCTCGTTGGACACGCGGAATACGGTTGCTCGCTTCTTCACTGCTGTGTGCGTACACCTTATAATTTTGTTTGTTGTAGCTCTCTTCCACGGTGAAAATTTTTTCATCCGAAAAAAGAATTTCCCGATGCTTTTTTCCCGCGTACCGCTTCAACAAAGCGCGGCATCTCTTCAGTCTCAGGTCCATTTAACGAGCGTCCAAACGATGTCCTGTTTTTCTTCGATATGCCCTAAGCCCTAAGTCTTTATTGAACACCCTTTTCACCGTGGTCCTGCTTAACCCCATCTGAAGGGCCAACAGTTTCTGCTTACGTATGGGATTTCTTTGAATTCGCGCCTTGACAGCTTTTATCACTGCTGGAGTCCTAACAGAGCGAGGGCGACCACTTCTTGACCTGTCATCTATACTAGAGTCTTCATTGTATCGTTTTATGGTACGATAAACGAATCTTTTTGTTATATTCAAATTTTTCAGTAAGTCGAAAATCTGAATTGGCGCGTAACCGCATCGATGTAACGCAATAACTGCGACACGGTCTTCTTTAAGTGTCCACTCCATATTTAAAAATGAGGAAAATTCTAAAAATTACACATTTTTATTTTCATGAAAAATTCAAAATTCGAATTCAATAATACTTTTTTGTGGCCAGCGTTCTTAATTCAAAAGTTTTTGTTGTGTGACAGAACTTATGACCTGACTGTGTATATTGCTCGCAAGTAATTTTTATTATCATATCTAAGTAATGCGCAGTAATTAAATGTCACCTGCTTTTTGCCTTTAAAATTAGTATTTTCAAACATTATTTTTTGGTTGAGAGGCTCTCGTTGAAATGAAACGTGACTTGAACATTTCCAATTGATTGATATCCTAAGACTCAACAAATAAAATATAAAAGGCGAATACATAAGCATTCATCTCAATTTGAATATCAAAAATAAAGCTTCAGATTATTCAATTCTACTTTCTGGCGGGGTCCATCTCAAAAGTCATCGAAATAGCATCTTAGAATAAGTGGTCTATTTATATTCTCGCTCACGCGGACCTGTGCAAACACGATACAGCCGGGGCCGGCGTGGGCCGAAGGGTGAGGATGGAGAGGGGATGCATAATTCTGAGAAATACGTGGGAGGTTATTGCATATTATTTTTAAAGATAAAGCCTTTTTACAGATACGTGAACCGTCAAGCGTCGTATAACAAGCGCAACTAACTCGGTCCTCCTCAGCCGTCCTGTGATTTATGAAAGAAAAAATTATATCACTGCGTTAGGCGTTTTCTCGTCGTGCATTTGTACCCACGTTTTGTCAGTTAATCATCCATTCCGTCTTTTTCGGGAAGAAATCTCTGGCAAGAGATAATATAAAAAAACTATATTCATTTATCTGTAATCCTATAATATATGTTTCTACGTGACTTATATATTTATAAGAAGACGAGTCTTATCAGAACATGACTAATATTTTAAAATGTCTGTATGTCATGTGAGTCGTCTAGTGAGAAGATACCTCGATACCATCATAGGAAAATGTTAAAAAATCTCAATGTTTGTATTGAAATGGTTCATGAAAATACCCTTACTTTGGTCTAATAACGAGAGGTTCCGGTAAGACGAAAAATATACAAAATAATATCTCGACAAAGACCTCACTGTCTCAACGAGTTCCAGATTAGTAAAAGGATGGATTTGCATTTTGAGAAAACAATACACTCTGTGGAATAAGACGAAGGAACCACGGCATAAGATGGTATAGAAAGGCATGTGCAATTTGTTTACCACAAGCACATTTACACAGATAAAACTAAACTCAGATTTTTTCCAGTCAATTAAGTTTAAATCATTCCTTAGACACCGTAGGTACTAACTTAAAAAAACCCTCCTTTCCAACAGATATTTAATTCAGTTTGAATAGCTCTAAAGACGTCCATATCAGAATAGGTATATAAAATACTTTAGAGTGGAAGCTCGTAGCAAACTCGTTGCACAGCATAGCTGCGTAGCATTTCGTAGCGGAGCGTAGCCCTCGTAAAAGTATGCTCCGTCGGTCGGTAGAATTAAATTATCGACTTTGAATATAGACTGCAGTCCGATTTTCAATGAAAACTAATTCAATCGCGATTCTGAAGGATTTTTTTAATCCACATTTCAAATGAATATTCCGTAATTCAATTAGCCAGCACCCATATCATGCACCGCGCGACTCGTCTTAACGCGCGAGAGACGCGAGTCGCTCGGGGCGCGTTACGGATGCAAGTAGTTATTATAGTACTTTAGCAATGGAAACGAATATTTGATCATAATCGATAGTTAAAAAAAAATAACGCTTGACCCTCGAGAACGCCAGAAGCTATCCAAGACACCAAAAAATTAACGATAACCAAACCAATCAAAAATATTTATCCTTCTATGTATTTACATAAGTATTTATGTCTATTAAATATACTGTCTTGTAGTACCCATAAAACAAGCTTTATTGATCTGACTATGGGCCTAGTTCAATTTGTGTAGTATTATCATGTAATATTTACTCATTATTTATTTATTAACGATGTGCTATTTATTAAACAGGCGCTCCACGCCGCATTCAATTACGAAGTAAATAAGAAGAAATCCGGCAAACCCATATACACTTGGAAAGATTCTCTTAAACACGACATCGAATACTACGGTATAGAACATAGGTACTGGACAGAATCAGTACACAACAGGGACGAAGTTAGGAAGGCCTCGAGCCAAATATACCGAATCTCAGAAACAGACAGCGAGGGCAGAACTGAGAGCTTACCGGATAACCCAAACGAACACGACTCAGGAATCTCAACCAAAAACAATACCTGAAAATAGGAGGAGAACAAGAAATTGAAGCAAAAAACAGCTGCTCTCCTAATCCCACATCCCTCCATATTCTACATATTATCCCATATTGACTTCAGGCTGAAGAGCATTTTATTGAAATCACTCTCCCTTCCTATCCCCGAGCAGGTCATTCCGCCCTCCTCAAAACTCCTGTCCTCCGGTATGCCGGCCGAAAGACCGGACTGTTAATTCATAAATGCTACATATATTGTTGTGGGTTAAAATACGATCAACGCCTTATAAAGACCAGACACACTCGAAAATTACGATAGTATGTAAGCTTCGTTAACGAGATTCATTTTTACAATTTAGTTGCCATTCTCGCTCATAATTCCGACTTTACTGACTCGTAATACAAGCCACATTTGCATTACAAAAGCGTGTTATTCAATTTATTATACCACAACATTTGAAGCAGCAAATAAGGGACTTTGAAGCTATATAGCAGTTGAAGCAGGTATTGTGTTCCGCGGCCGGCATTACTGCAAAAACTACACGTGTGAAGTCGGCGTTGGGCTGGGCTCCTATAACGCAAGAAGCAGTGGTGAATTACCAGCTAAACTCAGGTTAAAGTCCCTGCATCCACGAAAGATACACGCCTTTTACCAAACGGGGTGGCCGGGGCACAGTAGTCCCCATGCTTAGCCATTCCATACTCTAATATTCCATGAGAGGGGCATAACCTGTCGCCGTAACTACGATAGATAGAAAATTAACTAAGCAGGACTCAAAGCCTTGTAAAACAGATAGAATATCTGGACGATTTACCAGTTTATTACATCAAGTAGTAACACGATATAAAAACTGCAAAGTCCCACTCATTTGAAATTCAAAACTGGATAACTAATTAGTTAATTGGAATAGAAAATGGAGCCTTTCTGTTTACATTTATTTTATACTTTGAAAATTTGCAGACTATATTATTTAGATTAATTTATTTTTAGATTCAGGTCACATGGGGGGCACCTACAACTTTCCCGAAAAACGTTACGCCATTGATGTGAATAATTGGTACAATTTTACAACTACATTAACCTGAATATAATAAATTCACGTTTGGTTAATAACGAACACTAAGTTAAATGTTGCTCGGAGATCGGTGAGATAAGAGAAAATGGTATTAAAATTATGGATACGAATTTGGAATGATAATTATGAGAATAACAATTAAGGCTGTAACGTGTGGTACACTAAAAGTTTCCGGAATGAATAAGAAAAAAAACTATTACAGGTCAAAAATGAATGTATTGTTTCTCAAAATATTCTCAATTTGTGTAAATACACTTTTTCACATTTTCGATTTTAACAATTTTGAGAACATTTGTGCCACTCCTCCGTGGTGACCTATAAACGTATTTTTATACTCTTCGACAGCCTCTCTTCTGGTGATGAAAAACGTTGCCCGCGTAATTGATTCTTTATTTTTGGGAACAGAAAAAAGTCACAAGGTCGGGACTGTATGCAGGATGGGTCATAAGTTCTACGTTCATCACCTTCGAAAATTTGTTTGTCTGTCTGGCCGTGTGGGAACTACCATTGCCGTGGTGCAAGATGATACGGCGTTTACAGTTATTTTTACGGAGTTCGAAATTTCCAGAAAACAAATGGTCGTATACCAGTCACTTTTCACGGAACGACGATTCTCTAAAGCAACAGTAGCCACTTGTCGAGTTTTGTTAAAAAAAAAGAAGCAATCATCGCTTAGATGCACTTTTCATGCGCGCCGCTTTGGTTGGTTTTAGCTCATCTTAAAAGACCGATTACCAAGTAGCAAATAATCTATGTTTCGTTACCAGTTGCTTTATCCTACACCAAATTTGACTCCCCTTAGTTGAAACTGGTAAGCATGTCATTGTACCAAGTGACTCGGTCCGTTTTTTCAGCCCTGGTCAACTTTGTGGGATCCACCGAGAGCGCAGCTTTCTCACACCCAAATGTTAGTGTAGGATTGATTGTATTTTACTCATGTCTATGTCTAAGGATGCCCTAATCTCATGGTAGATCACATTTTTTGTTGTTCACAGCGGTGAACGAACGATGGTCGCTAATCGCGAGTTTCGTTACTGAGATTTAATTCTGCAAACCAGCTATAAATATTCGTCTTGCATGGTGCTTCATCGGCAAAAGCAGATTGAAGCCCAGCGAGGCTCTGCTTAGCTGTCAAATTACACTTAAAATTGTAGAAAATCAAACTACGAAAATTTTCCCGAGTTAAATCCCTGTTAATGTAGATATGCAATTTTTTAAATGGCGCCACAATGTACAAACCATTGACTATCAGATGAAACAAACAGCATTTTCAGCCAGAATTCCATTTTAAAATGTTGTATTTACTTTATTACTTCTTAAATATTGTTTATGTCAGGTGCCAGTTCCGGAAACTTTTAGTGTGACCTATATATGTATAGCTCATGTGATGTTTAGCAACTAGAAATACATGTTTTGTGATATGGTGAACTTGGTAAATGTGGTAAATGATACATACTGTGTAATTCGTCTTCTTTACCGGTTATTTATTAGACAACGCTTTATTTATAAATAATTCACTATACTGTCTTCAGAAAAAGTAATATAACCAACAAGAACCGGAATTCTTTAATGAATATATCTTTAAGTCTAAGATTATAATTAATAGCACATGTTTTATGATTATCAGCACATAAATAAAAACATAGATAACTTTTAAACAAATATCATATTCAACAGCATTTTCATTTTATCTACCATCCTCCAGTATTTCCCTTGATCCAAACAAGGTCTTATGGTGGTCTCAATTTATCTCAGAGCCCGCCGATTATACTTATGATCCCAATGACCTTATCGATACATTTTTACTGATTGGGAATAAAAACTCATCTTTGACAGCCTGTATCTCCGAAAATACTGAACGTAGAGAGCTCTGGTTTGCCCCAATTTGTAGCAAATTAACTTTACTTTATAAAAAAGTAGGAAATATACCCTAATAACGATTCCTTAAGGAAGCTTTCACGAGAAAAAATGCAGCAAGTGCCAGAATTTCACATTTTTAGAGCACCACGGGAGTAGCACAGGTTTTCAGGATTGTTAACTTGGGTATTATTTGCTCTCAGGTGTACTAACAATGTATTGAAAATCGTAGATATAAGGCGCGTTTGCGAAGTTCGATGTTTTTATAAACTTACTGTAATAAGATGATAGGTATCTATAATAAAATATCTAAAGAATGGCCAGTAGGTACAACACTTTTGAGTTTGACTTTCATATCATTATTTTAGTATCGGGCATTATCTGGGGGTACGGTAGTGTCTCCGCCAAGTCTAGCAAAGTCAAAACCGTACCATCTTTTTCTCGAAGCCATGCAGGACATTTTCTACCCCTCTGTTACTTTGTAGATAAAGGGAAGCCTGAATTTTCTAAGTAAAAAGAAGGCTAGTTTAACCATGATGATCCTGGTAAACCGGTGAAACATTTACGAACTTTTTATGGAGATCATTATAAAATGTGCCTTCGTATTCATAATTCATAATGTATTTAATGCACAAATATAAAGTACGTATAGTAAAAAGTCTAAAATACAAAAAGTTAAGCAGAGCTTATCTTAAAGAGGAGTTATCTTTCAGCAAACAAATTAAGAATGAGATAGGTTGATTGTTGGGCAGCCAATGGTTTACTTATGTTATAAATAGAACATAAAATACATCCGAAATACTGAAGTATCTCGTGAAGATCTAATTAACAACGCACAAGAAATAGTACCCAAAAATGACAACTACTTACTAAAATAAAAGATATCCCATCAAAACCATGCATGCCTCTTAAAAAAGGCAACCCTCGCAGGGTAGGTTACTATATCGTCAAATGTTGTGAGATCTTATGTTACCTACTTATCTGTGGGAGCATATTTCCAAAAATATAATCATCAACTGTTACCAAATTAGTTAAATAACAACATTTCATAGGGATCGTTTCAATTTATGGCATATTTATTGTGGATTATGACTTGGCAATTGCAAACGACGCGAAGTACAGGTCCATATTAATAAACGCTCTCACTTCTTAAAGTTTTCTCAGCTATGACACATCACAATTACTGTTTCGCCATATCAAATCTATAATATATATATATATATACAGGATGTCCCAAAGCTCAATGTCAAGTGGGCACCAGGTGAAAGCCCAGCATACAAGGTCTGGTAAAATATAAATAAAAAACTATGCCACTCGGTTCAAAAAATATAAGCTCGTTAAAAAAAAACTAAAATCAACATCCATTATCACATATTAAGTTACTGCGACAACAAACATAGCAATTCTCCCACGATTTCTTTACAACATGATCCTAAATAACCATACTATTGATAGCAGTCACAAATTGAGCAGAATATATCATCTGATTGATAAAAAATACGTAGTTTAGTTGTCTCGTGGTTTGAGAAAATCTTGTAAGTCAACTTCGACTCGTCATAACGAAAAAAAAATATTCCTTAATACCCTCGGCAAGTTTATTAAAAAAATGGCCTGTTTAATAAGGATTATGAAAAAGTATAACCCTAGTTACTAATCTATTAAAAATACAGTATATAGTAATAATCTTTTAAAAATACAATATAACAGTAAATATGAGTAAAACCATCTCGTAGTATTAAAAATCAGTTGAAATTTAATGCAATGCTACCTCAATTCACTCTGCGTTTAAGAATTTCAAATACCATGGAGGTTAGGTACATACTGGTTTTCACAGGATATTCTTGACCATCACCGCCCTGCACGTATCCTCTGGGTAGTGCTAAAAAGCAACAATCAATTACCGAAACCTTTCCTCTTCAGGTTCTCTTCTCAAACTTGAATCTGACAAAGAGATGATCACACTTGAAACTAGCATAATGAATGACCTCCAAAGAGGTCGGACGACATTAATTAAGAAACAAAAGAAGCAACAAACAATCAGTTTGTTTGTTGCTTCTTTTGTTTATTAATTCTCTGTTACCATTAGTTACACAACATTCCTCTGTGGTTTTCTGTGCGAAAAAATCTTATGTTTCTTTCTGACGAATTTGGCTTTTATTTCTGCGGACTTGATTTTGCCGGCATGTTACTACATAGCATTGTAACATGCCGGATGAGTACACGTCTGAAGAATATACCAACATGCATATTATCTATGGTAATTGCCACTTCAATTCCTGCCGCGGCAAGACTGTATCTTGAGAGGTACGTGAACGCCGGGCATTACCCAGATCATCACGTGTTCGTAAATGTTCACCTAGCCTATTCAAAAGGATGTTTTTCTGGTACTAGTATGTAGTAGGAGTAGGGGAAGACCGCAAAGAGGTATCGAAGAAGTAATTTTAGACGAAATTCAGAATGACTACTTCAGTACGTATTATTGAAAGATATACTGAAACTCCGATTTCTGAAATCCAATTACTATCAACCCTACCACGGACAACGTGTACAAAGCTTGTTGCCTCGGGACTATACGTTCCTAGGCCGGACTTTTGTATGACAATGTTGGCGGGAAACAGAAAAGATCCGCAATTTCTCGACAAAGTCTTGTGGAATGATGAGTCCACGTTCAAAACAATGGGATATTTAAATCTGCACAACATGCATGAATGGCACGTAGAAAACCCAAATTTGATGCGTGAAGGAAGACCGCTAAATGTCAATTAAAAGTATACAAGTGGACCGGAATTTTAATTGGCAAAGTTGTTTGACCGATTGAGTTGCCTGCAACATTGAATGGAGAAAACTACTTATTTTTGGCAACAAATATAATGGATCACCAAAATATTTTTTTCCTACCCAAAATGGATAAATGAACACCAAAATGTGCAAAAAATATCAGGGCAAAATACTGCGGTAGAGATTAGGTGAAGGGTAAAGGGGGTGAGCGTAGCGAAGCTCCCTTTATCCTTCATTTTAGGTTGAACATGTAAGAACAACAAAAAATACTTAAAACATAAACTTAAATACACAAAACATAAAAAGAAGTTTGGTGATCATTTATCCAAACACAATTTGGTGCACATTTATCCATTCTGGCAGTCATTTCGAATTTATTTTTAGTAAAATAGGTGCGTTTTTGGTAATCGTTTAAACATAAGCCCTTATTTTTCTCCAAAATGATCTCCTGTCCTTATTGGACGAATTGCCACTAAACATCTTCAAGACGGCTGCCCAGCGCAATAGATCAAGAATATCCCAGAAGGTGGATTCGCCGTGTGGGACTGATTGTGTGACTCAATTGGCTTTTTTACTGGGGCTGCAAAAAAAATGTTTATGTAAAACAAATTCAAAATATCGGTGATCTCCGCCACAAAATTGCTCAAGCTGCAGAAGACATCAATGCAGCGAGCAAGACTAATAAAAATAAAAAGATTATTTCTTAAAAGGTGTAGAGCCTGCATTTTTACAGAAAGCACGCCATTTGAACATTTACTCATGTGAAGTAACATAGACTTTTATTACTTAACTTATTGATGGAACTCTTTTTGTTTTACTCTAATCTAGTCATTATTTTTCCATTCTAGAACTTATCTAAAATGTTGAGGTATTGTTATGGTGTCCAACTTGTTTTGATATTATATTTTTAACAGTTTTTGGTAAGAAAGTAGTAAGTATATAACTTGTAAAAATCCTTACTAATAGACATTTTTTTAAATAAACTGAAATGTTAGCACGGTTTGTTTTTTTTTTTTCGTTACGATGAGTCAAAGTTGTCTTATAAGATTTTCTCCAACAACGAGACAACAAAACTACGTAGTTTCTTTTCAGTCTGACGAAATATTCTGCTCAATTTGTGACTGCTATCAATAATATGGTTATTTAGGATCATGTTGGTAAAAAAATCGAAGGAGGCTTGCTGTGTGCTGTCACGGAAACCAAATATATAATGAAGGAAGTTGTTTTTTTTTAAGTAAGCCAATATTTTTTTTATTGTGTTTTTTACTGTAGATATTTACATAAACTTAGCACACGTCATTTTTTGCCACTTCTCTACATTGGACTAATGTTGGGTAAGAAGGGCTAAGAAACTCCCACATATTGATTTTTAGATCTGTTTTAAAAATTGGTTGTTTTTTAACTAATACAATTCTTACAATATTATCCATCATGAATAATAATATTTTTTAACAACAAGTTCTGTGTTGAGTTAGATTAACCCTACATATTACAGTCCTGCCATTTAAGTAATCTTGAACATTGTTATATCCCTTTTTTACTAAGTCACTTTTACATGGTTTTTAAATTGCTCAAATGGCAATTTCAAGATCTCCAGAGGTATCTTGTTGTAGTAGAGAATGCATTGACCCTTGAAAGAATTGCTAACCTTCGTGAGTCTAAACCGGGGCGAAACTAGTCTGTGATTATTTCTTAGGTTTACATTACAGATATCGCTTAGTTTGGAAAATGTTGTTAGGTTCTTGCGTACATACATTATATTTTCGAAAATATATTGACTAGCTACAGTTAGTATGTCAATTTCTTTAAAAAGCTCTCTTAAGTAGTCTGTGTGCATTTTAAGTTATACATTTCTCGAATAGTTCTTTATTGGAAAATAAATATAGATTTATTTTCCAATAAAGAACTATGACAGAACTATCAAATTATAACTTCCAATATGACATTTGGAAGTGAGAATTTGATACACTTGGTTTAACAATTCATTATTAACTGTGAACCAATTCAGATTAAAAACAATACTCCATTAACATCATCAAAATCTTCTTTTTGTATTTCAGTTTTGAAGACCAGTGAAATATCATTAGCAAACAACATTATGTCAGTCGATTTCTCCACCATGAATGGTATTTAACCAGAGACTGTATAGGCCGGGCTTTCAACTGGTGCCTGCTTGGCGTTAAGTTTTTGGACAAACTGTATTTTGATACAGTCACTATGAAATGCTATGAAATGTTGTTAGTTAACTATTTAGGTAATAGTTGATGACTAAGTTTTTGGTTTTTTTACTGGATTAGTAATTAAAGTTCAGAGGCTTCGTAATATACTGTGCAGCATTATTTACTTAGAACTCAACAGCCTAACTTCTACGCCATACATATTCACATGGCTTGCTAGTTAGTTTGTGCGAAGACGCGTCGGATACACATCCGACAACTCAAAGTTTGACCGACTCTCAAAAAGTCATGCTGACTTTCTCCCTCGCTCGGAAAATGACAGCGTCAGTATGACTTTTAAGCGATAATTTATTTGAGCTGGAGTCCGGGGTTTCAGCCAGCTAGCGGTCCTGCAGTCTTGTCCCCGAAGTGACTATAAAACGGGAACTAATCAACAACTTGCCTCGTAAACTTGCAGTCAAAATATGAGCTTTGCTGCTATTTTGGAGATGAAGTGAATCCGATGGGGTAGTATTAAAACGTAAGACTGTAAATTCAGTTTTTAGTTGGCAAAACTACTGGTTTTGCCTGACCGAAGTACTGAATAGCGCTAAAAATTAGAAACACCGGTATGGTCTGACAAAATTACTGAATTGCGTGACTAGAAATATAAAAAAAGCAACTTGAATTCGTTAATTCGGGTAACATTACATAAATTCGAGCGTAGGATTTTGTCGTCCTTAAATTTTCAACCTAACACGAAGGATAAAGGCGGTGAGCGAAGCTTCGCTCACCCCCTTTATCCTTTAACTATCCTGAACCAGACCAGACCTGATCTAGACAAAGCTAGACAGTCTTTATTTAGCCAAAGAATAATAACCATTCAGTAATTCAGTCTCGAAAATCAGTAATATCGTCGCGCAATTCAGTTATTCTTTTGCTCATTTCAGGACATTCCGTTGTTCATGGTCATTCGCTCAATTAGTTTAAATTTATTAATATATAGTTGTTTAGTTAGTTTATTCGGTCGTTTTATTAGGTCCCTATCCGATGCGGCGTTAGGCTAGCTCCGTTGACTCTGTTAATAGAATAACCTTGAGGATTGGCGCCTACGCCCAGCAGTGGGCCGATATAGGCTGAGCATGATGATGTGCATAGATATATACATGTATAGAACTAACACTCACTTCCAAGGATACTTAGAGTAAAACTACCACGTACTATCCAAGACAGTGTATATTTTTCGGACTTCTGCACGGTACAACGATCGACAGAAGAAAGAACGCGAGACTCGGAATACAAAGCCTTTTATAGTCGAAATTTTTGAGTTGCCGCGCTTGACAAATGTATGTAATTTGATGACTATGACTATGAATTAAATCCAGCATGAATAAAATCATATAAACCAAGCGTGGTAAACAAGATATGTATGTTGTTCGCGGTCAGTCAATCAAACGCGCGCGAACGAGTTTTACAGTAACTTTTTAATCAGACTGTGATTTCAGAGTGTGATTAGAATAAATTAAATAAATCAAGGAAGCCAGCACTTACCTTTGGCCGGCGAGACGACGGAGGTTTTGTGTTCGCAGGGTAGGGCTAGGCTTAAGGGACCTAGAATTTAACTAATTTCCTGGTCCATCTCAGTTGCTAACACAGTTTGTTTAATGGGTTCCTTGGGCCCGGCGATTCTTGGGGCGGTCTGTTCGTATAATCAATTAGTTTTTATTTATTGTTCGTAGGTATAATCAATTAGTTTTTTATTTATTTTCTATTGACGACGCGTTGTTTGGATTTTTGACGTTGTATATTTTTATGGTTTGATTAATAAATGTCTTTAAGTAATCTACATATGGATAATAATCTTTCGAAAGTGCTATTGTCGAAATCGAAATATCGCATTTTCAAACTGAATACTATTTTAATTATCTAACTAAAATATTGACCCCAATTTCGGAGCAGCTCGTCTTGAGATGTCTAGATAGTGCTCCTTCAGGTCACGAGAGCAACGGAGGCTGATAAAAATAAAGCAATTTAAAGTTTAGATTAGTTTACCGACTCTTAGAAGAGAACCGCTCTACCCACTGAAATTTTATAGAAATCTAATATTTTCAATTTTAAAAGATAAAACTTGCTCCATATCTTATAATACTGCTGTTGTATAAGAAAACGTTGAACTTGATGTGAAATCGTTCCCATGGGTCCAATAGACCCTTGGACCTTTCGAAAGAAACTCGATATTCAAGATGATATCTCTTTTATCCGGCAATCTCTGTCGAGATTCTGTGTCCTTGTGGAATAAAAGATAAGAAATATAAATCATCAAGCCATTGAAGTGTTCTAAAAAGTCGCGAGAAGAAACATGAGCTCCTGCATCAACTCAAAAAGGTAAATCATTAACTTTCTTTAATGTCCGGGGATAAGTTTCCCGCAACAAAGCCTCTTTGGCAACAAACAATTTCTTTATCCGCAAACAAACAAAAAACCGGACAAGTGCGCGTCGGACTTACGCGAAAGGTTCGAAAGGTTCCTTACCATTGTATAACAAAAAACATAAAAAACTCGTCAATTGTATGGACTCCTTAATTTTTAACCATGCATATTTGTCGATATATCGGCAACAGAAATACACGTTATATCAAAATTTTAACTCTCTACCTATTACGGTTCATGAGATACAGACGGACATACAGACAGACGTATATAGCAGAGGCTTAGTAATAGGGTCCCGTAGGCACCCTTCAGGTGCAGAACCCCAAGAAAGCTCAACGCGGGTAGATGTCTCCGCGCTCAATTAACGCGGTAATTATTTACCGCGGCCCTTGCCATCAGTCACAGCGAGCAAAACATTCCCCCCCTCCTCCCATTCACTTAGCCAGACACATACCCCCTTCAACGCACACATGAATAGCCATCTACAGGTTGCAACTTCTAGGTGTAGTCACATTTTATGTGGCGTCACTATGAACAACTTTTATTATGAAACTGAATTCTTCTGGGCCACTCAAGGTGATACAAAAAATATAAACGGTTGATTCGAATCCATTTACTTTACTATGAAGTCTTCTACAGATTTGATTTTTGGGTTAACGTTTATTGAGTGTTTGATAGATATTCTCACTGAAGGAAAACGCGATTGGATAAAATTTTCTCGATGGAATTTATTTACGAAAATACCTCTAAATTGTTTTATTTTATCCTGTAATTCTGAAATGTTTACTAATTTAATTGTGGAATTGCTTTTAAAATGTGGATATTATGTATTCGTAAACTGTCCTTGAAAATCTTTCTGATGAAATGGCGCAGCTTATTTTTAAACAATTTTTATGTGGTTTGGCGCTACGTTATTTTTGTTTATGTCGAGCGCATTGTTTGCTCTCTTTTCTTTCTGGAATGTGGAAGTAATTAACGCAGTCACTTTCGTTTACATTAGTATTCCTTAGATACATTTTTTGTATCACCTTAAAATTTATATATACATTTTGGGTTGGGCGGTCAGAATTGTATAAAGTGGAACATGAAGTTGCTCAGATCGAATCGGATTCATAGTGTAAGCTGTTCACAATGACGACCTCTGTGGCACTGCGGTTGTGGCTCTTCCTACCAAACGAGAGCTCCCGGGTTCGATCCCCGGCTGGGGATCAAGAAAAAAGATCTAGGTCTTGGATTTTCATATGCTGAGTCGGACTTTACAGCACACTATAATTTTGTCTATTCAATCGCATTCTTAACACTCTTCTGGTTAGAGGGAAATATGTTCCCACCAAAGAGTCAACTTTGCGTCTTGGTGACAAAGCCCAAAACCAATGAAATTTTCTGTTTGCTATTTATAATAAGGAAAGGGGTTAAGTAAGTATTATATAATTTTATCTCGATCATTGTGGTTGTCTGTGTGTAAATTCTTTGCTTAATACTTGGACTTTCTGTGATGTGTTCTATATATTGTAACGCTTGACTAAACGCTAATCTTATCTTATCTTATATGTGTGTGACGTCGCTATTTCTGGTTCCCACGACACAGGGTATCCTAGTGTGGGGCCAGAAGTCCTGTATGTGCCTGCCTATAAGTAAATGCTTATGTTTAAATTATGTTTTACAGAATATTCAGGAACATAGGTAATATGCAGACCTTAATCAATATTTAAAAAGTATAGTGTATAAAATCGACAAAACACAGCACAAATACTTCTAAAGTTTATCTACAATTGTACAGATATATATGAAAAAATAGAGAAATTAATTTAAATAAAAAATCTGGGCCAGTTCACTGCCGCAGTCGGTGGGCAGGGTGCCCAGAAGGCTGGCGGCGTTGCCTCGCTGTATGACGAGACTCAGCCGTTGCCCAAGGAAGGCTCCAGCCCTCTGGTCACACGAGGCGTCGACCAGGAGAGAGCTCTTTGAAAAGTTCTCGCGCTTCCGGACCCCATGGCCCGAGTGTCTCGACGCCAAAAGGAACAAATATGTAGCCCAGCCCAAGAGCAGAATGTCTACACCTTTCCGTTACCCCATGTATAGTTAGTTATCTTGGCTCCCCGCCCGCCCGGATTAATGACGCTGGCGCGTACGTGTACGGAGTACGAGGCAAAAATGTCGCTCGAATACACAATCACTCCCGTGGTCTTAATTTAATTGCATGTTTCCGATGAAGCTTGTTCGATTCTGATGTGCCTTCGTGCCGATTAGCTTTCTCCTCGGTAAACTTTCTTTGCAAACTATCACAGTTACTCGTTGGAGGTAGTCTTCTTCTTTTTCGACATCATGTTTTTATTTATCGTGGGGTTTATGCCCCTCCAGTGAGAAGTAATTTTAATATTTAAAGAAAACGGCAAAGTGCGAGTCGGACTCGCGCACGAATGATTCTGTACCATTATCTATTAAAACGGCAAAAACCACGTTTGTTGTATGGGAGCACCCCTTAAACATTTATTATATTTAAATTTATTTATTTATTTGAATTTATTGCAAGCGTCTACCTGTTGCCGTTATCAATATCGAGCAAATACGAGAAAAAAAAATTGTATGGGAGCCCCCTTAAATATTTATTTTATTGAGATTTTTAGCATTTTTTGTTATATAGCGGCTACAGAAATATCTATGAAAATTTCAACTGTCTTAATATCACGGTTCATGAGATGCAGCCTGGTGACGGACGGACGGACGGACGGCCGGACAGCGGAGGCTTAGTAATAGGGTCACGTTTGGCACCCTTCGGGTACGGAATCCTAAAAACTAGTAAAATTTAAACAGTTTGCTCTTAACGTTTAAGTCCCTGTTTTTCCTTACTTTGTCCTTCCTTACCTCATTTGTCTTTGGCAAATATTGGCTAACACTACCTACTCCTACAGATAAAGGGTATTAACATAGCGCAAATCGCTGACTGAAAAGGCCACTCTGGCACAGATTAATAAATAGTTACTCTGGCACTGTGTGTCAGTACACACAGTGCCAGAGTAACTAATTCAATAATTAACTAAGTAAAATGAAAAGGTCCGATGTTGGTCCACTTTTTGGTAAAATAAAAATAGTCATGGGGTAAAATTGTTATGTTCAATCGATAATCTCGATCTCAAATCGATAAATCGATAATCTAGCTATTACAATTTTGCCAGAGGCAATTATAAGGAGAGCGACATCTTCGGGAGTAAAGTAAAAGGCTTGAGATGCGCGCGAATACTAGACTAGACTAGGCTACTTTATTATAGGGAATACTATACGCTTATATACAACTTACTACAAAACTACGTGATGAATATAAATATACCTTATCTGTGACGGTCGTCAACTTATCTTAACATTACGTGGAAATATGACTAACATATTCGACCGGCACAACAACAATAACCTATCGAAAAATACGAGGCTACCGTTTACTTATACAGCAGAAGAAAAATGTATGTAGATGGGCAGGATTCTTATCTTCTTCTTCTTCTTCTTCTTCAGCATTTCACCGTCCACCGTTGGACATATGCCTCCCCAGTTGTCCTCCATCTTGTGCGGTCCGCGGCCATTCTCGTCCAGGATAGGCCGGCCGTGATCTTTATGTCGTCGGACCACCTTGTCGCAGGTCTTCCAACGCTTCTTTTTCCTGTGCGGGGTCTCCAGAACAAAACTTTAGAGCTCCATCTTCCGTCATTTCTGCGACAGATGTGTCCAGCCCATTGCCATTTAAGTCGCGCGACTCGTTTTCCTATACCTTATTCTTCAGGATTTTTATACCATTGTTGATTTAAAAAATCAAACGTGAATATAAAAAGCACAAACCCGTCATTTACATATTAATTCTAAAATATTTTATCAAATACTTATTGTAGAGCAATATTCTATCTATGTTATCTAGTTTTATATTCTATCTAAAACATCACTATCAAACTGTAGAATGGCAACATTATTTTAAGAAATTACATTTTTTTCAAGCCGCCGATGCTGGTTTACTTCCTTACTTATTGAAATATACATAATTAGCCACTCAAAATTTGACAGACACTCAAAGCCTTACCGTCACTGCCTCACGCTCGTGAAATGAAAGCTCCATTAAGCATTATTTATAAGCAGAACTTTTTGGGCGCAGTCAGTGCATTCAGCCGTAAGCTTTTCGACACTTACCGACTGATATTTGCCTACCTTTTGAAACAAAAATTGGAATATAACTCTTAATTAATATCTCAATGATAAAACGTGTATTGTGAATACTAAGTTTATTTTATTAGCTTACGAAATATTTCAGCCAGTGCTCGGTTATCACAATAGCCGGCGGAGTGAGCGCTAGTAAATAAAGTTGCCTCGATTGCCCGAAAAATACTAAGAATCGCTTCAGGCACAAATGAGTCGGGAATTCTCCTCCGTTCGTAAACGATAGGCACTTTCTTCGGTCTATTTACACGGCGAATTTGCATAAAGTTTTTCGGGACGACGCGCCGGAATGCTTAATGAAAAAGAACAACAATGATCTCGTTTCGGAGTGGGCGGAATAAGGGATCAAGCACAAAGCCTTACTGTGGGGGCCTTACTGACGCGACCCACTTCCTAATATGTACGGCCTTAGGCTTGGAGTACACATAGTAACACGCCATATTTGTTATTTTTATTTATTTTATTTATTATCAAATTTTAAATGTCCAACGTTACGGAAATTGCTCCGAGTCATTGTAAACATACGGGAAAATTACTGAGGAAAAAAGCAATATAAAAATAAATTAAATTACAAATAATCCGTCAAATACCATTAATAAATGTCAACATTTCAAATAGAAAGATAATAATAATACAAATTAAACACAGTTACACATTCATCTCGCAAAACTTACCACATTCTCGCACAATGTGCTTCTATGCATCACCAAACAGAAACAGAACAGTCAGTGGTGCTGCAGCCAACAGAGTATTGTGACTGCTGGCGCGCCACCATGCGGTGCGTGCCGCCCACTAATAGCTGGTGCCTGCGCGCGCGGAGGTATTCGTCTTACACTAATAGCGCGCATACGGTACCGACAAGCGCGACACAGTCACTGTCGCCTCGCAACAATCGACACACAGTCAGAAGCTGCTCGGTGTTACGTCTGACCTCTAGTGAGTTGTATCCGAGCAAACCCAATATGAAAGCGGATGGATAAAGGTAAGGATAGTATTATGTATACCTTACGCGCATCCTATAAAGTTCGATTACTTTGAGCCTAAACACGTGAATAGCTCAGTTTTGGAACAAATTTCTATATTGAGAATTTAAAATCTATAAAGCTTTAAACTCTTCAATTGCGTTTTATAAAGAATACTGTTTCTTCAGTTAATTATTCTAAGCACGACATCTGTTATACGTCTTTGTCTGTCTTTTCAACTCTTTACACTGGGCCAGGAAAGACTCGAGAAATACAGGTGATGTTTTGTAAAGTTACGCCCGACTCAGGGATGGTTAATACACGACACTGAAGCAATATATATATATATTGCTTCAGTAATATTCTGGCAATAATATTCAGTAATTGGCAGAAAACTGAAGAAAGCTGTCACGTTTCTTGTGCTTGTACGATGATGAACCTTTGCCACGGATCAAATAAACATAAATAATAATTATGCCCAAACCTCAACTGAAGACCTATACTCCAAAGCCTTTATTATCGAATATACTTTTTTCCTTCAAGCCAGTTCACCAGTTCACCTTGAGTCCGCCGTCGGTGTGTGAATTTAGAGCAATATATTGCTTCAGTAATATATATATTGTAAATTTTTAGTTACAAGCAATACGTAAACTATCGTCCCTGAGCCAGGCGTAACTTTACAAAACAACACTCTGTATAATAATAGTAGTTTATGTGACTGATACATAATGGAGGGCATTAAACTCGAGAGTGGGTTTATGAAACGAGCCGAAGACGAGTTTCATAATGATATTACTCGAGAGTTTTAATGCCTAATTTATCTAAATGTGTTTGTAGATAAACACTAGTTTATCTACAAACACATCATAAGCTCTCTTTGATTTGTTAAGGAACCGCATGTTTGACCGGCATTGTGGCATTGATCATTGCTCTGCACTTGTTTAGCTTGTTCAATAGTACCAACTTCACAGAGAAACTAGGGGCGGCACGCAGGCGGGCGTCGGCATTCGAAATTTGAATGTCATAATATGTCGAAATATTAAGAAATGAGTTTTTACCAAGTAGTATATCATTATGCTGATCGTAACGTGCGGATTTTGGTCGCAGTAAAGGGGGATTATGATACGTGTGTAGATAAAAATATTAATTTGGCACTTAATGTGGGCGCTTGTCACATAAACCTCACAACGTGTCACAACACAAGCGCGACGGGATGTGATGACGTGTCACGCTGCGTCATGCTATGTGAATGTGTTTGCTAACAAAACGAAGCGTGTTGAAATCACACTGAAATGAACAGCCCGTGACATACGCATGTTTTTGAAGATTTTGATTTATTGACTGAGATCGCGACAAAAAATAGCTAAACTAGACTGGCTTAACGTGCTATAATTGTGCCTCTTGCTCCCCGTATGGGAAAACTGTTTTTATATCGCGTTTGGTCACAAGGGCGGTCGTTAGAGAATATTTGCAGTCCATCATCATGCATCTATCAACCACTACAGAGGATAGTCGTACATACAAAGGTGAGCCATGCATGGCAAGTGGCAAACAGATACCGCGGAGTGACTCTTATACTTAACATCGCACTTCGCTTCGACGAAGAAATGTTCGGCATACAATTCCAAGGAACCGTTGAACATTAAAAATTTGCCCTCAAAGTTCGTGCGTCGATAGCGAACGACTTCATGAAATTATGTATGACGAAAAACTGCCAGATAGAGTTGTATAATGAAATGCTAATCCTTGAACATGTACAAGACTGCTTCCGTGTGCACTTAGTGTGAAACGGTTATTATTATTGTAGGTTTCGGGCGAGCAAACACCCACACACATACAATTTCTTACACTTGTGTTCAGCTGTAAGCAACTAAACTCATGGCGAACAATGTTGACTCTAATGAAATTGGCGGCTTACTTGAGTGTCATTACTGTTTTTTTATATAATTTATTCCATTCTCTCCCTTTTCCTTTTCTACGGTGATTTTTCTCGGCGTCTCCGGCTTGTTTGAGTTTACGATTATTTGACCTCCGTCCGTACCTCCCGGCGCACTCTTATTGGACTGCCGAGTAGGTGTCTACTGATTTTACGACCGCTTTGTAATTTGAGATTTCTTTGTTGTCCGAATCACGCTCAAATCTAGTAAATGATGGAACATGTCTCACTCTGTACTAAAACAAACTCTGTGTATGAAGTCGTTGATTTTACGGCACATATAACTCTCGTGTTATCTATTGCAATTTTTCATACAAGAGTAACGGCTTCTTAACAATATTTTATACCGTCGTAAATCGCACCATAATATTATGTACCGCCATGAAACTTGCTTGGAACATCGGTTTTCTTGCAACAAATAGAGTCTAGTCTATTCGTTACGATTGTAGTTTGATGACTGGCTGTTTACTTAGATATGGTTTACTGCTTCATGATATTTTTTGTTAAAGTGTATCCGTAACAAGAAGTTAGTAAATTAGCGCTGTTTTCTCATCCAATTATGTCGCGGAAAATTAAATTTGAAGTTGACATTCCAAATTGACCAACATGCCGGTTTAACCGTAGCATTTGATATACCCAGTATATCAAATGCAACGGTTAAACCGGCATGTTTAACCTTTTTGCAGCTAGACTATAGCTCGTTGTTGGCCGTAGGTTTGAAGTCGCGTGGTCGTAGGGTGGTTTGAAAAATGAAGGGCGGTCGCGTCCGTTCGGCCGTCGTATACATGGCCACTAGCTTAATTATTCTGTGGTGACGGTGGGAGACGGCTACTAATTTGATATCATAAATTAGACGCTTGTTCATAAAGTGACTCAATTTCACAGAGTTTTATTAACAGAGTCAGTCGAGAAGGGAGCGGTGGGAGTTTACACTGCTTGGGTATTTGGTATGGAAATCCCTCGTACTATTTTCTAATGGGAAATATTAAACTTCACATCAAAAATACTTATTTGCACAGCAAATATCAGGCCAAAATGCTGCAGTTGCTTAGGTGAAGGGTAAAGGGGTAAGCGAAGCGAAGCCCCTTTATCCTTCGTGTTAGGTTGAACATGCAAGAACAACAAAAAATACTTAAAACATAAACTTGAGTACACATAAAATATTTAAAACATAAAAAGTGTTTTGCTGATCCCTTTGTACTGTGCAAATCAGTATTTTTGATGTGCGATTAAATACTAGACTTTTTCAAGGTATGGCAAAAGCGTTTATGAATTTCATTATGTTGTAAGATGTCTGTGATGCAATATAAATTAAACTTGAATAAACTTTCAAATTTCATCGCAGACCGCTTGGAGCAAGACGGCAAAATGCCCTATCTATACCTACATCATGTTATAGAGCAACGCGGGCACCAATACACTTCACACGAGGTTCATAGATTGATTGTTTGTGCAAGGACTCACGACTCGCTGGCTCAGCAAACACCACGCTTTACTCTGCACCAAGCGATGGTACCTACTTGTGCTTGATACAGCTATCTCTTGCATGCTTGCTATTCAAGATATTCACTCCGGATAATTTCCGACAGAGATTTGTCTGACAAACAGGGGCTCACTCTCTTGGATAACAATTAAGGCTTGTTTAGATATTATGCTCTGTATAATTTAATCCCTAAAATATTCTGCTGCATATTCATAGTCTGTCCTAGAGTAATATAGTGAGAGTAATATTAAAACCTTCATATTTCTGAAGCTAGATGTTCCCCTGTAATGCAAAATGTATGGGTGCATGGAGACAAACTTGGCGCAACTACCCCATAGTCTACGTCGCAAGTACGCTCGCTGTCTCGCCGTCGAGTACTGGAGGGGCGCGCCATGTTATCATAGTCTATCTGTAGTCGATATCTGTGATCTGTAGTATAGATTAACAGGCTAAACGTCGGCACCTGAGCCTCTGAAATGTAATATGGGAAAAAGCGTGACGTGTGTTGTAGTTTTAATAATCATTATTTATTTATTTATTTCAAGCTATACAAAACCCATATAAATTCGATAAAAAATGTAAACAAAACAGAACAAAACAGATTCACTCCTCACAGGAATTAGCAGTAGGTATAGTCATTAAATTAAAACCGTTAAGATATAGTTCAGACTAGGAACTGAAATTAAAACTTTGGTAAAAATTAAGTTTATATTGTAAATTGAAATTGTAAACAAAAAAAATGATAATTTGAGTTACCCCGCGGCCGCCGTTCGGTTCACGCGTCTTATCGTAATTCGATAAATGCGCTGTCTCGCCGCGAGTAATTAATCAATATCACATTAGAGGGAATACTTCTAGTTTTGGAGGGTGCTCCTGGCAACAGGAGCACCTCATTTTAACATGGAAGAACCAACTCCCAGCCTCAATGTAAGTTACGCCAATGTTACTTCTAAAAGTACCCACCCCACAAAACATCAAGCCATTATAATAGATTCTATAGACGGAATCATGATAAGAGACTACCTACTATCGCTGTCAAAGGTTACCAAATCATCGTCAATCCGTTTTATATCACGTATATCCAATTCCAGAATATGTGTTTATTTGGATTCAAAGCAAACAGCAGACGAACTTGTTGATGAAGTCAAAAAAGTCAAAGTCAAAGACCATCTACTGGAAATTCGACCACTATTAACAAGAAACAAACGAATTGTTCTATCCAATGTTTGCCCCGTCATTCCACATGAAGTAATAGAGGAAAAATTCAATGAAATGAGTATTAAAATCATGTCTCCCTTTACTTACATGAAAGTCGGAATATCCGAACCTGGCTTTTCACATATTATGAGTTTCCGACGTCAAGTGCACGTTTCCCCGGAGGATGAAAAAAGACTACCAGAATCGATGCTTATCAATTATGACGATACCAACTACTGGATTTACATCACAAATGAATCAATGAAGTGCTTTGTATGCAATGGTATGGGACATTTAGCTAAACACTGTCCACAAAGTAATCAACCTCCTATGTCGACACAGCCCATTAATAGTCAGAGTCACACACAAGAAAATAAAGAAACTTCCAGCTTTCTTCCCATAAAGTTTAACAAACCTCAGACTCAATCCACCAACACCAATCAACCAACCAGCAAGCCAGATTTCAACAAAGGCAATAAGCGCATCCACTCAACCACCACATCGGAGCTTTCAGAATCAGATAACAAACAAACTGATTTTATTTCGGAATCTCCTTTTACCTCCCTACCATTGAGTGACTGTACAGATGACATCGATAGTAACTATTCTGTTGAAGAAGAATCGCCAAACAACAAGTCGCTTAAAAAGAAGAAGAAAACTTTAGACAACAGGACAGAAGAACAAGTTTGGAACGATATACAAATAGAATTGAAAGAATCTGAAAACACATCTCGCTTCCCCATTACGTTGGACCAATTCATCAGTCTTTTAGATAGATCACGCAATAAATAAAATATTCAAGAAATAATCATGGACTACTCCGAAAATATTCCTGAATTAATTGATATGTGCTTATTCCTCCATCCTAAAATGAATAAGAATTTAAAAAACAGATGCTCAAGATTTTCCAGAAAACTGCAAGATATTAACTCGGGGAAGACTCAGTAACAATCCTTATTATACATACACGTATATATATAGTTAGGTAGTTTTACCTTATGAAAATTTTACAGTGGAACGATAATGGGTTCCACGTCAGATTTGAAAACATAAAACTTATACTAAACGAGGTTGATCCATTATGCTTCTGTATACAAGAAACCAATTTTAAAAACAATTATTGTGCTAAGTTAAAGAATTATGATTACTTTTACAAAAATCGTACACACAGCAATATAGCTAGTGTTGGAGTAGCTACATATGTAAAACCTCACACACTCCCTGAACGTATCGATATTATCAGTAATCTAGAAGTAATAGCGATAAGAATTAAATTTCCACTGGCTGTAACTATCTGTAACTTGTACTTACCCAACAGCTGTTCCTTTAATGAAAATGACTTAAATGATTTAGTTAAACAACTACCAATCCCTTTCGTTTTATTGGGAGACTTTAATGGTCACCATTTCCAGACCAGACCAGAAGGGTAAAATGATAGCTGATTGGTTAGATGTAAATGAGGATATTATTCTTCTCAACTCCTACCAGCCTACGCACTTCAATAACAGTAACGGCCATACAAGTAGTATTGATTTAACTCTTGCTTCACGAAGTATATCATCTTATTTCGATTGGAATGCATTTGAAGATCTTTACGACAGTGACCACTTTCCTATTATCATTACATCACAAATAGATTTAAACCCAACTGCTCTTAAAATCCCACAGCATTGGAAATATCAGGGCGCAGATTGGCCCAACTTTCGTTGTGAAATAGAATGTAACATTAAACAATTAGATAAATTGAATCTCTCTTCCAATATCCATATTAACGATGTAGTGATTGAATTTAATCAAACAATAATCAGTTCAGCCGAAAAACACATATCAAAAACCTCTGGAAAATTAAAAAAGAAACAAGTTCCATGGTGGAACGAAGAATGTTCCAAGTCACTAAAGCAAACAAAAAAAGCTTATAGAAAATACCTTAAGGAATCGAGGAAGAACCAAGATAACCAGGATAACGAACAATTTTAAGCAAGAACGCCAACATAATCAAGAATTACTAAAAATAGAATACCGTAAAAATAGATCTAGAACTAGAAGACTATTTAAAGAAAGCAGTAAAACTGATTGGGAAAATTTTATAGCGTCGATTAATAGTCATACTCACATAGGAATCATATGGCGAAAAATTAATTCTATTAACGGCCAAAAAAGAAAAAAAGAAACAATAATTTTAAAAAACAATGAAGGGGAATTATGTTGTGACCCAAAAATAAACTCAGAATTATTAGTAACAGCTTTTGCCAAAAACTCTAGCTCAAGTAATTATAATAATGACTTTTTACAATATAAAAATCTAATAGAAGGCGCAAACACCGTATTTAATTTACAAGATAATAGTAATTCAATTAACGAGCCCATTACTCTACATGAACTTTACTCAATTTTACATATATTAGGAGACTCAAGTCCAGGTCCTGATCAAATATCCAATACTTTAATCAAAAAACTTCCATTGGTAGCTCTTGAAAGACTCTTGGACATTTATAATTACATCTGGTCAAACCAAGTCTTCCCGGATCAGTGGAGAGAAGCTACTGTTATACCTATCCCAAAACCAGGTAAACCTCCCACTACTACCGCAAGCTATAGACCTATATCTCTTACATGTAATCTTTGTAAATTGTTTGAAAAAATTGTAAGTAATAGATTGAGATGGTACCTGGAACATAATCAACTTCTATCACCTTACCAATTTGGATTTAGAAAGTTTAGGTCAACTTCAGACCATTTATCCTTTTTAGAAAACGAAATTCTAACATCTTTTGCAAACAAAAATAGTGTGGTAGCTGTCGCTCTAGATTTAGAAAAAGCATATGAGATGGTATGGAAACACAGAGTTATATCACTCCTGGAACAATTTAATATAAAAGGCAACATCCTCTCCTTTGTTATCAATTTTTTAACTAATAGAACTATAAGGGTTAAAATTGAAAATACAATCTCGGATCCATTCGTTACTGAAAATGGCCTACCCCAAGGATCTGTTTTAAGTGTTATCCTGTTTTTGATCTCGATAAATAATGTGCTAGATGTTATAGAACGACCTGTAAAGGGATGTTTATTTGCAGATGACTTAACAATATTATGTAGCGGTAACAATCTTAAACCTACTGAGAAACTCTTGCAAAACACCTTAGATAAACTTAGTGAATGGTGTATAAATACTGGATTTAAATTTTCAGTATCAAAAACAGAATCAATGATTCTATCAAAACGGAAAAACAAAGGTAAAATTAACTTAACTATGAACAATCATAAAATTAAAGAAGTTAATAATTTGAAAATTTTAGGCTTAAAGTTTGATCCAAAAATGAATTGGGTAAACCACATAAAAAAGTTAAAGTCCGAGTGTTATAACAGAATGAATATTGTAAAATTTTTATCATCCAATAAATGGGGTTCAGATAGCACATGCATTAAAAATACGTACAAAGCATTAATTAGACAGAAAATCGATTATGGTTCAATTATTTATGATTCAGCCTCTCCCAGTATTTTAAAACTTCTAGATAGTACACATAACACCTGTCAAAGGTTAAGTTTAGGAGCCTTTAGAACTAGCCCAGTAAGCAGTATCCTTGCTGAGGCAAACGAAATGCCTTTAATTTTTCGAAGAAAAGAATTGTGCCTTTCATACGCGATTAACCATATAACCAACAATAACAAGTCATTTCTCTCGAAAACTTCACTATGGTCTGATATTGAATACAACCTACTGCCATCGCTCCCCGTCCCCTTAAGACTTAGACTTAAAAAATATCTATCCGAAATTAATTTTGAATTACCTACCGTATTCCCACGTAAACATCCCACGTATCCGCCATGGACAAAAATCGAACCTAAAATTAACCTAGATCTAGCTTACAAGTACCCCAGAGATTCCACTCCTGATTATATTTATAAGAACCTTTTTTATGAAATTAAAGATAGGTACCCAGAGTTTATGCTATACTATACGGATGGCTCCGTTTGTGAGGGTAGAACCGGTTGCGCGATCGTGACAACAAACGATACATATAGGTACAGATTACAAAACTATGCATCTATTTTCACATGCGAAGCCGTTGCAATCCTAAAATGCCTAGAGGTAATTAATGACTACTCGAATGCAAAAAAAACACATTATCTTTTCCGATTCAATGTCATCCCTCAAAGCAATATCTAATATTAATAATACTGACCCTTTGGTTAATTTAATAATAGAAAACCTACTAGATCTAATGGATAAACAATGCGTTGTAGAATTATTCTGGATACCTAGACATCAGGGTATTCCCGGAAATGAAAGGGCGGACACCGCAGCCAAAAACGCTACGAGATATGAGCAATGCAATTATACGACTATTAATAAACCAGACCTTAAGAAATACCTTAAACTGAATATTAAAAGATTATGGAACAGCTGTTGGGTAAAAAATAACAATAGTGCCTTATATGAGATAAGAAAATCAGTATTCGAATAGAGTAAATTCCATGTAAACAATAGAAAAGACCAAGTAGTTATGAATAGATTAAGAATAGGTCATTGTAATGTTACTCATTTGTATCTGATAACTAAGGAACCTAAGAAAAAATGTCTAAGGTGTAGTAGTGATATATCTGTCAAACACTTGTTTATTGATTGTCCAATGTATAAAACAGAACGATTAACTGTTAATCTTCCTAATAATCTGAAGGATTGTTTAAATAATTCAAAAAAATCTGTTCAATTTCTCAAGCTTATCAACTACTACGACTTGATTTAATATTGTATCCCTATAGTGGTCGCTAATGACCTTAGCTGTTTGAGCGACCTTAAATAAATAAATTAAAAAAAAATGATAATTTAAAACTATAATTGTGAAAGCAACTATGTGTTCACAGATAAAATGGAATAATTAGTTAGGCTGCACAATTGGATTAGCGCAAAACGAAATTAAAATTAGGATAAAATTGACTAAAATTGTCTTACAAGTTTTTGCACTTAATCAGGCAGGTACCTACCTACTTTTTGTTGCTCTCCTGGTGCAGTGATTAATAATCCTAATCTCGTGGGGGTTATCGTTGAGAGCAACAACGAGCTTGTTGAATGATGTCCTGACTCTATCCCAAAACTCGGACACCAGGGACCTGATGACTGCGAAGTAATCAGGGACCATGGCGTCGCTGAACATGCCCGACGACGCACTGCAGTACCGAGGTAATCTCCGTAGTATGCGGATGGCGTTGATATTAGTAACTGTTATTAGTAGGTTTTGAATATATAGTAATATTATAAGGCATATCAATATCTGTTTTAGTCATCGGAGAGTTCAGAACTTGCACCTATAGCATACCTAGGTACTCTTATATGCTGGATCAAACGTAATCCATATGGAAAGACGATTGACGACCTTACCAAGTTTTTATACTTAAGCTGTAATGCTGCATCTGATGCTAAGTTACCTGAAAATAAAGAAACCATGTTTTATTTTAATAGTTAATACGCTAAATGAAGTATAGAATCTCGTGGGCGCAAATGTGGCGATGTCACCATATGGCGAAAGGCGTGACGCTGTGTTCGTTTGTTGTGTTAAATAAAGTAAATGTTAGCTTTGTGGAAAAAGCTCCGTGGTCTAATGGGTTTCACTCTTTGTTTCTCACACAGGAGATGCAGGTTCGAAACCTGACCATGTACCACTGAGATAATTAATTTACCTTAAGTACATTATCGGAAGTTCAGTGTTTCGGATGACACGTTAAGCTGTAGGTCCCGGCTACCATCGCTACGTGGTAGTGGTCGTAAAACTCCTCCATCAACAATAACTAAGCCAGTTTGGTGAAGTATGGCTTAATCTTACTCATATCCGGGTAAAGGCATGTGCCCCTCGGTGGGGACATTAATGGGCTACATTTATTTATTTATTATAGCTTTTTGAAATGTTTCTCGTGATAATGTATTACCCAAAAGGCAAGAAATTGGTAAGTTACTTACATTTGAACCTTCAGAACATAATAATTATGCGAAGTGGCATAAGTTTCCCAACTTCTAATAAATTTGTATTGTTGTAGCCCACTAAATTCCCCACGGAAGGAAAAAAGCTTTTCCCAGACTTAAGCAAGATTCCTTTATTGTCAAGTTATACTAATCTTTATAAGGCCGTTACTTACGCTTCCACGAAACTAATCTAAAAGTATAATTTTTGACGAGGCCTAATCTAAACAAACCTAGCAAATAAATTACAAGGATACTCGTATTTTCTAAGAGGGTCGCCCCTGAAAATAAAAAGCAATAATAATGAAACGTGCTTATCTACTCACCCGCCCCTAAATGCCAAGACACCTCCGTACTACGAGCAACGTAAATGTACGATTATGAGTTATTAGTCTATTACGTAAGTATATATATTTGGGGTGCTTATCGGCGAAGATCGCTTACAAATTCGCTTGGGGGCGTGACGAGTGCCGGTTTCGGCTCTGCTGCGTCATTCCGTTAACCTGGAGCTAATGTGATAACTCGATATGTCCCTTTATCTGTGACAAATTTATAGAAAATATCGTATAACCTATGTTTATTAGGTTAATTGTTTTAGTGCTATTTAGTTGGTAGCGACAGCTTAATAAATATGTAGGTTGGTCCAACATCAGCCCATTTTTTTTAATAAAAAAATATTTGGTCCCTTCAAAAATAAAGTGTTTCTTAGGCAGAGATTATATTGAATTGTCCAGACTGAAGTAACGGACCACTGAAGTTGAACCTGTCTCTATAAAACACTAAGTTATTGATCTAGGTCAACTGTTTTCTCAACCTTCAAGGCAGTAAGTACCTACTTACTAATTGTTCTGCTTGTTCCATATTTTGCCTAAATGACCTATAAAGATGGACTACGAGTATATGGCTGGCCCTCTCGAGATTTTTAATAAATCTTTTATGTTTATCTAACCACTTTTTAGCTTAATTCCAGGACCGTCAAGAGTTTTATTAGCCTTGCCACACACGGACCACAACCACGCCTTTTAAAATTTGATCACATTTAACGTACGATGTAATTTACACTAAATAAGTAACCTATCACAGACCTAATTCAGTGTCTAAAAGGTCGCGACTATCATAACTTGTCCAAGAGTGTGGAAATCAAGTTATAAACGATTATAATGTTAATTAAATATAATAACTCATTATCATAAACTGAAGATCTGACATGCTTACGCACTGAACCATAAAACAATGTATAATGTATTCAAAACCAGTTTAATACGATTCAATTCACTTAACTTAACATACCGTCTCACCTATCCTCATACGGGGTTGCAGTGACACAACTATGCCCACGTTTAGCCAGTTATTTAACACTCCATTTTGCGTGACAGGGGGCTAACCAATCGCCGCAGTTTTGGAGATTGATGGTTTTCTCACGGCGTTTTCCATTTCCGTTAGAATGTCCGTTTAATGTATCAATTTAAAAAAAACAGTTCTTCAATTTGTTGCTGTTTATTCTATGTATTTTAAAGGCATTTTATTTACACAGCAGTAATAAAGAATATTACTATGTCCAGTTTTATGCCCTCACGAAAAAAGAGGGTTGTTTGAAGCGTCTGTCTGTCTGTGAATCTGTCTGTGGCACTCTAGCGCTCAAACGGGTGGACGGATTTTAATTCACTGTTTTTGTAAATGGTAAGTAAGAACCGTTCTTAGCCATGTTTCATTAAAATCGGTTCAGTGGTTCAATGACGTATCGTATCTAGATACTACCTCCTACCCATGTGCAACATCTTCACGGGTCAAGTAGTTTTGAGTTTCATACAAACTCTTACCCCCTCAGCAGTAATAGTATCCTTTTTACTCCTGCCTCGGCTAAGGATAACGTCACACAGAGAAGGTCTCGTCAGTTGATTCCCAGCTTATATCAAAATAACGCACGACGTGTCTATCTTGGACACTAGTTGTCGAAGCCTGCCTGGTGTGATGGAGCTTGAGGAGCAGCTGGAGGACCTGCGAGAGAGTAACAACAAGCTACGCATAGAACTTGATATTTCAAACACTGAGATAGAAAATAAACAACTGGCAGACAAAAATAAGAAGATCGAGTTATATAAAGCTGTGGGTCTTGACGAAACAAAAATCACAAATAAGTCATACCCAATATTTTATTCCCCTCGGTACCGTAACATTCAAGTCGGGAATCCTCGATCATCGCCAATAGAGTTTACCAGTGGTGTTTTCAAACAGATGGACCCACGATGGACCCGAATGATACAATCTTGAACAGGTTGTCGATGAAGGACACGAAGCTGTTGCCTAGCAGGACGGATGAATTAGCGTCAATACGGGGAAATACCTACGGACAGTGAATACACAAATAGAATAAGGCTTAGCAAATTATATGCTTGCAGAGTCTTGTTAAGATAAATCCTCAGAATCCACCATACACAAAAGCATTGAGCCTACACCAACTCACGACAGAGTCTGACTTTATGTTCAACCTGTGTGAATGCCAAAACGCAAACTAACTCGGTAACTTTGGTGGACATGTAGACTCAAACTGACTTGGACTTCTGATTTAAATGCAAAGACCGAGATGCCGAGAGAGACCCTGGAGTTTTTTCGTGCCTAGTGATGTAGAAAAAATAAATACAGATCTCTTTGCTAACCACATCAATCAAAATATAGCTGGCCTTATCTCCAAATCAGATACTCTAGCAAAATATTTAGATGAGCTAGAAAAGAAAAAATCTCTTCTTGATGTTATCTGTATAACAGAGCATAACATAGTGTCAGGCCAAGAAAATCTTATGACTATCAAACTACGATTTTAAACAACTTTCTATTCCAGAGATAACGTGAGAAAAGGAGGGGCTTGCATACTAGTAAAGATTACAATGTAGAGATCTAAGTGATATTTCTAAATTATCGATTAAAAGCAGTTTTGTGTGCTGTGCAGTGGAATTAATCGATAACTAAATTGTCGTTGTTTGTATTTATAGGGTTCCAAAATCAAAGGGATTTATTTGTACTTAAGTAAGCTTAAGTACAAACAAACCTATTATTGTATGTGGAGACTTAATATTTTGGAGCAAAATACTACCTCAACAGATTTAAAAAATTACATGCAAGATTATAATCTTCGGCTAGCTTTAGAACAACCTACGAGATCAGTGTCAAAGACGTGTTTAGATAACTTTGCCCACAACATTAAACATGGTTATGAAGCATAAGAAATTGATTTTGGTCTGTCTGACCACTCAGCCGAAGTTCTAAAATAGGAAAAGATATAAAATGAATTCATGAAAGGTACAAAAAAGAGATTTTAGGCATGAAAACATGTAGAAATTTAAACAATACCAACAGTCATTATCATTTTCGGAAGTTTATACCCCAAAAAATCTTCCGAACATCTTTTAGAACTATTTGGTCTTAAAATTGTTCGGAATATGAATTATTCTTCCCTTATGTAACTAAAAAAATAAATACAGGGAATAAACTAAAATGGATATCTCGTGGCATAAAAATCTATAGTAAAAGAATAAAAACTTTGCTGTGGAATTACAGATCTTAACCCACTCCTGAGAACCATGATATATTTAAAGCATATCAAGCAAGATTAAAAAAAAAATATACTCACTCAAAAATCGCAAAATAACCCAAAAATGAAAACAATTTTTAATAAGTCTAAAACATCCTGGAATATAATAAATAGCGCTAGGTCCTCACTTCCTAACATACCTATAACTAAAATTAAAACAGATGTTGGTGAAATCAAAGAACCTAAGAACTAGTTTAGAAGCTTTTAACAATTATTTCGTGATCATATTAGACAGCAACACAAAGCAACATTCAATGACATATACATTAACAAAATTAAAAGACAAACACAATCAATGTTTATACTTCCAACTAACTCAAGAGTTATCATTAATACAATTAATCAATTAAAAAATAAGAACAGTGTAGGTTTTGATGGGTTCCACACAAAGGTTATGAAGTATGTCCAGTACAAAATTGCACAACACATAAGCCACATTGTCAACCTATCTATTAAACATGGTTTGTATCCGGAAGCACTTAAAACGGTGATTGTAAAGCCATTGTATAAAAAATCCGAAAGATCAGACTTGAAAAAATATAGACCCATTAATCTCACCTCCACCATGACTAAAATATTTGAAAATATCTTCAGTAAGCCCCTAGTTGCATATCTTGAAAAGTTTAAAATTTTAGTTAATGAACAAAAAGGATTTCGCAAAGGTAAAACAATCAATATGGCTATGTACGATTTCCTGAACGAGGTAATTACAGGTATGGATGAATGGAAACCCATTGTTGCCATCTATATGGATATGACTGAAGCGTTTGATTATGTAGAGCATTCACTTTTTATCAAAAAGCAGATAGCGCATGGTATATGTAAAATGTGTTGAGATACATACTTAGATCATAGGAATTAATAACCTGAAATGACTTCAATCTGTCCAAGAAATAAAAATGAAAGCACTTATAGATCGAACGAAAATCAAATTCTGTATGATGTACCTCAAGGGAGTGTCCTTGGGCCCCTATTATTCATAATATCTATTAAAGACCTACCGAGTGACACAACTAACGCAATGACATTATTTGCCGATGACAGTACAATGATAATTAAATATGATGAATGCATAGATAGTAATTTTAAAGTAAATGACGCTTTAAAAGGAATTATTGACTGGATGGACTGGACTAATCACGGTTAGTTGCTTTAGACATTCAACATGAGGGTACACAAATAGAAGTAGTAGAAACAATGAAATTCTTAGGATTAACGATGGACAATAAATTGATTAGGAAAGCACATTGCATTCAACTACGTCTAAGGTTAAGTATTTCGGCATATTTGTTCTATAAAATATCAAAAATTTTAAATATAACAGGTACACTAACAGTGTACCACGGAGATGTATCTTCGATATTACGCTATGGTGTTATATTCTGGGGTAACTCTACCAAAAATGAAAAAGTATTCAGGGCCCACAAAAAATGCTTGAGGGCTCTATGCGGCCTTAAGGTAACGGACTGCTGTGAACCTATGTTCAAAAAAGAAAAACCTATTCACTCTACCATCTCTCTACGTATTTGAGGTAGCTGTCTTTGTAAAGTGTAATTCGGAATATTTCGTTAAGGCCTCTGCAGTCTATAGCAAGAAACTTCGTAGCCGGTTCCGACATAAACTTTAATTACCTAAGTCTCATAGGGCTTTGATGCAAAAAATGATTCTATGTATGGCACCTAAAATCTACAATCAAATACCAAATGTTATTAAAGATCTACTTAATGCTCAATTTAAGAGGAAACTAAACCTTGCTGGTTAAAAAATGTTACTTTGATATTAATTCTTATTTAATTGATAAATCTTTTTAATTTATTTATCTACTCTCGTGTCATAAAATTCGAATTATAAACGTCAAAACGAATTCATATTGATATACTTTATAAACACAATACCGTAACCAAATTGAAAAAAATAATTATAATATAGCTCCTCATACAAAGACAATTGTATACAATAATTTTTTACCGTAACGATTCAGTTCTTTTTCTTTTTGGGAAAGGCAAGGGTCTTGAAACCGTACAGCCAAAGAGTTTGATAGTCTGTGGCGACGGCGCGGCGCGGCGGCGGCGGCGGCGGCGGCGCAGCGCGCGCATGCGCTGTTATACGGTTGGTTTGGCGCCAATTGATAAGTTTTGTTTCAGTCAACTAAGCACTGAAATTGTTGAAATACTTGTTACATTCACATAAAAATGTCAGAAAGTAGTGATTTTGAAGAGAATGCGACTCCGCCCGATATTTTAAGTGCGGCGAAAGATATGACTAACAACCTATTGCCAGCTAAGTCAAGAAAAGTATATGATAGATGCTACGAGGAGTTTATCGATTGGAAAACGCAGAAAAAAGCTGCTTCGTTTTTGGAAAACGTGGTGAGGGCCTATTTTCAGGAATTATCTGACAAATACAAGTGCTCGTCATTAAGGACAAAATACTCCATGCTAAAGAGTACAATAAGCATAAACCACGAAGTCGATATATCCAAATACTCAAAACTAATAAGTTTTTGAAAAGAAAATCACAAGGATTTAAATCGAAGAAAGCGAAGACGTTTTCAGCCGAACAATTACGTAAATTCTTAAACGAAGCTCCCGGACATGAACTACTTTTATCGAATGTACATATGCTAATTAGATTTTAGAAGGATTTTAGTAAAAGTGAAATGTAGTTGGGGTTTTTCGTTCTTGGGTTTTAATTTAATTTAATTTGTTTCAGATTGCACTTATTTTCGGTATCATGGGTGCCTGTCGGAGACAAGAACTCTATATTGTGCAGATTCAGGACGTGAAAGTTCATGAAAATACAATATTAGTGAAAATTCGCAATACCAAAACTAACATAACCCGCTCTTTTGGTATTACAGGGAAATACTATGAGTTATGTAAAAAATACATATCACTACGGCCCGATCCGTGTCAAGCTCCCTGCTTCTTTATAAACTACCAACGTGGCAAATACACTCAACAGAGAGTTGGCATCAATAAATTTGGAGCTTTAGGTAAATCTATAGCTGATTATCTACAACTTCCGAACTCAGACCAGTACACTGGCCATTGTTTTAGACGAACATCGGCAACCCTGCTCATTGACGCCGGCGGAGATATTACAACATTAAAGCGTCATGGTGGATGGAAATCGACGACAGTGGCAGAAGGTTATATAAATGATTCTTTGAAAAACAAAATCTTAGTTTCAAATTCCATTCTGAACTCAATAGAAAACAAAAAGAACGAAATAATTAATAATTAATATCAATTTGCCAATAGCCCCGACAGCAAGTACGAGCTCCTCTAATGCCAATGCCTGCCCAGCAATACAAATGCAATTCCATAATTGTAACATAAACAATTTGAATAATTATTATAAATAAATGATTTCTTACTAACTTTGATATTTTATTTATTAGGTTCAACACTAATGTATGAGAGTAGATAAAGTAGTGTATGAAACTGCACATAACTAGGTATTAATACCCCTCAGTATGCAACAGTTTCATAAACTACTGTTAAGCTATTGCGTAATCTATAATGGTTATATAAAAATTATTAAATATTTAATTTATTCTTTTGTAATCTAATTTGCTTGTATAACCACAAATTCATAAGCCAAAATAGTAGAAGACAGAGAACTTTAGAACCTTTATCAACTGCATTTGTATGTACAGAATTTGTTCATGTATGTACAGAATTTGTTCACTAATTTCATTTCATTTCATTCCCCTTTCCCCCTTGTAGGGGCAAATTTATATAAAACCTTTACTCAACTAAAGTCTCACATCTATAATACTCATCTGACAATATGAAAATATATTATCCAACTACCAAAAAAGTCGAAAGACCAACTGCTCTTAGAGCTAATAATACGATTAACTCTACTCTAAGAGCAGAGCTCTAACAGATACAGTTCCTCAATTTTGATAATGCGCATAGGATTCTTCGCCACTGTTCGTTAAAGTTCGTATTTCCGAGCGATCGGGAGATGATATCTACATAGAGTGGATACAACCTACCAATCGTCTGAAGGAACACTATCTTTCTATATCTTAGTTATGAGCTTTCCTATATGTATTAGTTTAATAGTTATATATGCTATAAACATATGTATGTACTGGTGTATGTAGTGTATTTATTTAAGTTATTTTAGAGCTTACATTGTGTATTACATTTGTTTTCTTTATAATATCAAATATATACAAACCTGAGGGAAAAGAAAAATAAATGATAAAGCAGGATTTAAAAATCTATATTATTATTATTATTAATCGGAGTCAGAGAGCATCTCTATTCCTGACATCGGAGAGGCATCGTATAAATCGCTCTCCTTTAGAAATGGGTTGTTTTATACCTTTTTTGTTGCAATCTTGCCAAGTTTACCTTTAGTATGCGATGTGTGCACGTATGACTCGTCCATAAATACTATGTTTCTACCAGCGTCCCTCAGCTGTTGTATTTCTCTGAGATATTTGATCCTTTTTAAACGTACATCTTGCTTTTCCATAAGTAACCGCCTGTTGGTATCAGTTCTCAGAAACCTAAACCCCATTGTTCTCAAAATGATCCTTAAAGTCTCTGCACAGCCTTTGAAATTAATAGCTTCGATTAACTTTTTTCTCAAATTATTTATAGTTGGGAGTTCTTTGAGTGTTAACTGAAAATTGTATATTATATCTCGAATAACACAGTAGTCGAAATCATCAAGCCCCATCCGAAACCTACTTTTAGGTTTTCCTTTTTTTGGTGATGTAAATTTCTTTGATTGATTTGTTTTTTTTTTCATTTAAGATGTTAGTCAAAGTCCGCCGTGAAATTCCTGTAGCTTTTGTAACACGGTCTTGAACTTTATTAAAATAACCATCATGGTCTTTTTTGAATACATTCGCTTCATTTAAGAAATAAAGGTATACATTACACAATCTGTCGTGTTTGTGACTTAAGCGGCTTCCCACGTTTAAATTTCTCCATTCTGGAAGAAAATAGGAATTATAATTTACATTACATGATCAATAGACACTCGTGGATATTGATTGTGCCGCTACATGATAATAGTTGAAATTAAACATACCTCTCTGGAAACAAAACTAAGAAGGGTGTGTAGTATGAATGAGCTCTATATGATTCCACTTACAAACAGCATGCGTCCGGTCGCCGTCAATATTCAAAGACATCTGACTTAAATGTGTGAGGGAGTGGCAGGGGAAGCAGCAGCGGCGACTTTCGATTGTTTGTACATGACAATAACACCTATTTCTTTGGGGCAAGGTACAAATTGCAAGTGCAATGTTTAGGGCTCATACAACTATTCGGTGTGTGTTATGATTCGGTAGTTTTCGGCATACGAACATTGGCGAAGATTCGTATGCGCATTATTAAATTTGGGGAACTGTAATGTGTTAATGATTCAGTGTTAAACCACTGTCGAGAAAAAGTGCCTGTTTGCACTATTTAGCAATTTTCACTTTTCAGTCGTAAAACCATGTCATAAACGTTTAATCTAGTAAAAATAATGCTATTTTACAGTTGTCGTATAACTGTGAACTATATTACTCTCCAGATACATTTATGTGCCATAAACATACAGTTGATAAGAAATACTTATTGCATTCAATTCACTTTCATACATAGCTTTCTTGCAACATGTTGCAAAAAAGTTGATAGAAATCTTCTTCGTTACCAACTTACGAATTCTTCCACATATACAGCTTTTACACAAGTTGTCATACAAGTGTTGAATATAGTAGAATTATTTCGTCTGTGCGAACTCACTCAAGATATCACTCTCTCGCTCCTATGATTTATGGTTATAAATCAGATATCTGAGAGAGTGATATCTTATCTCTTTTTCGCATTCATGCGCAGGATAGGAGTCTATTGTTTTCACATAGGGATGAGCGTAACTGTAGTCGATAAAGAACTGCGAACTAAAGATAAGCCGAGTCAAAGACGCCGCCCCGCCCCGTGCCGAACACGTCAAGTGAGGTATCGAAAGATTTTTAATTCTCTTACGTATTTTGCTATAGCCCATTATTATTACCAATATAGGTAATTTTTAATAAAATAAAACATGTGGTAATAAATAAGATATATTTATTGGTATTATTCTATGTCGGACTCATCTTCGCTATCTTCAACAGCTCCTCACACAAGTAAGATTTTCGTAAATCTTTAGTTTGGAGATCTTCAGCGTGCCTCACATTTATCTGCCAATCTTCTTTCGATACAGTAATTTCTCTACATCAGCATTTTTATATGTGCTGTTTTTGGTGGCAACTTCGCCTTTCACCAGTGCCCACAACAACTCAATTGGGTTATATTGGCAGTGGTATGGAGGTAAACGGACTACCTCGTGTCCATGTTCTAAAGCCAATTGGTCAAGTAAAAGGCTTTTTCTGGTTTATTTTGCTGCACTTTTCGAAGGAATTCCGGCTTCAACTCTGTCAAAGAGAATTCTATGTGATTGACACGGAGCCACTGTTGGATTTCATCCTTTCTACTCGCAGATGTTGGTGCTCGATCTAATTGTTGTGAATGGTAACTTGCATTATCCATAATTATGACCGATGGCTCTTCAAGACTGAGCAATAATTTTTCGAACCACTCTGTGAAACCTGCTGCGTTCATTTCCGTGTGGTAGTCTTCATTATTCGATTTCACAACACACCTGCGCCTTCTTTGTTAACCCACACACGTTTACGGCTGTGATTTTGGTTAACTCAGGTTTCATCCAAATATATTCTCGGGCGGGTATCTTCACTGTCTTTGAGGGATTTCAATTTTTATTGTTATATATTGCGGTTATTGTAGGGTATTCACTATTAGAATAAAATGAGACTATTCTTTTGATGATACTCTTGTCAAAATCGTCCAAGTTGGTCACGGGACAACGTAGACGGACACATTCCCGCGGTGTTTTAGGAACACCATCTCCATCCTTGCATTCTTTCTTTATATTATCAATAGTCCGTACACTCACACCACATATAGATGCAGTAAGGTCACGAGGGCGGTTGAAGTTTATACTATTCAACTTTCCGGGATCTTCTCTTATTTCCGTAAAAAACTTCGATACATTGTTGATGACAACTCGTGCTTGATTTTGAATATTAGCCCCAACAAGCGTAATATACTTGAGAGGTCGAAACAACTTTTATGAGTTAATAGCTATATCCTACCGGACGTCTTTGGGTCAAATTCAAGCGAATCTTGAACTCAGTCATAAAATAAAATTTAAAAAGGACGTGGAGATCGGGCAATGGTGACCCGCACTGTTTTGTGGACATTGACGAAATAAGTAACTGTGAAACTGTGTGTGTGTATGTATGTTCGGATCGTCTGTAATTTGTTTAGTTAGTGCACCGACGATGACTCATTTGTTTATCGATAACGCGCCTGCGCGTGCGCCGCGTTAGCCCCTCTCTAAAGCTGTTATCTGTTCCGATGATTTATGACCGAGTTCGCACAGACGAAACAATTCTACTAAAGCAAATATCAAACAGCAACTTCATCGCTATTTCTGCACTTTTACACAAATTGTCCCAAAATAGCGCTAGCAATGCGTTTTGTCCACTAAGTAGCATTTCTAGCTCTATTATACAGCAGCTAGCAATTCTAGATCTCTTACATTTCACAAACAAGGTTGTAAAATTGCAGTGAAGAACATTTTACAGCACTTCGAACGTAAGAGACGTATCGACAATATAAATGAAAATAAAATTGGATAATATTTATTTATTTATAATTCATGTTAATTTCCACAACATTACGGAAACAGTTCAAAATCACAACACAAATTGCATAAAGACATATCAATTCATATAAGTACGAGACATCAGCATAAATTACAATATGAAAATTATATGTTCAATAATTTATCATTATCAATTCAAGACCTGTAGCCAACAAGGCGTTGAGGCTGACCCGTGCCCGCGAGACTGCGCCGGCGCGCCATGTGCGGTGCGAGCCACCCGCTAGCAGCCGGTGCCTGTGCGCGCGTAGGTATTTCTCAGGCACGTATAGCGCGCTTCCGTACTGACAAGCGCTAAGCTGTCACTGTCGCCTCGCAACAATTGTCACAAAGTCATGAGCTGTTCGGTGTTACGTCTCACCTCTAGTGAGTTATTTGCATCCCAGCATACCCAATATAAAAGCGGATGAATAAAGGTAAGGGTAGTATCTTAATTTCCTCTTGAATAGGTATGGTATCGCTTGGAATGCGCTAAATATAGCTTGGAAGCGATTCAAAGAAGTGGTGGGTTCCGTAAAAAAGAGCAAAAATCTCTTGAGAATGCTATACACACATAAGCATGCATCGGTCAGCAACAAAACGTAGACAGCTTGGAGGGTTCTACGGGATCGTCACAAAGTCGATCAGTTCATAATTCTGCATAATATTACTGCTCAAATGAAAGAGAATACTAATGAAATTGAAACAAACAGTACGAGTAGTACAACCAGTACAAGTGAAGATGAACCTGAACCGTTGAATGATTTTCGACTGGATTTTAATGACTGGGCGTTAAAATATAGCATAGTCCGTTTTGGCAACTATTATGTAAAATAATTGTAATTTCAGACCTTTCTCCGTTGTTTGTTGGAATCTATGAGGGCTAACAAATACCCTCAAACTATGATGATTGCTTAGGGTCGTTTGTAAATGAAATCCAAGAATAACAGAATTACGTCTCACCTCTAGTGAGTTATTTGTATCCCAGCATACCCAATATAAAAGCGGATGAATAAAGGTAAGGGTAGTATCTTAATTTCCTCTTGCATAGGTATGGTATCGCTTGGAATGTGCTAAATATAGCTTGGAAGCGATTCAAAGAAGTGGTGGGTTCCGTAAAAAAGAGCAAAAATCTCTTGAGAATGCTATACACACATAAGCATGCATCGGTCAGCAACAAAACGTAGACAGCTTGGAGGGTTCTACGGGATCGTCACAAAGTCGATCAGTTCATAATTGTGCATAATATTACTGCTCAAATGAAAGAGAATACTATTGAAATTGAAACAAACAGTACGAGTAGTACAACCAGTACAAGTGAAGATGAAACTGAACCGTTAAATGATTTTCGACTGGATATTAATGACTGGGCGTTAAAATATAGCATAGTCCGTTTTGGCAACTATTATGTAAAATAATTGTAATTTCAGACCTTTCTCCGTTGTTTGTTAGAATCTATGAGGGCTAACAAATACCCTCAAACTATGATGATTGCTTAGGGTCGTTTGTAAATGAAATCCAAGAATAACAGAATGGCCTTACAATCAAAAGTGTACACGAAGAAAAAGTCATACAAATTGACATAAAGGCCTTGGTCTGTGTTTCTCCTGCCCGGTCAACGATGAAAGCTAATGTATCTGTCGCAGTGAGTTGGTCAAATCAGACACTTAACTAACTCTCTAGACCGTTAATTAATTACCGTCGTTTAACCAAGTCACTAAAATTCCGTCAGATAAGTGAATGAACAAAACGTTCAACGTGTTCTCTAAATGTTCCTAGGTAACAAGGCATATTTATTTTTTATTTTTTATGGGTACTTAAGTTTATGTTTTAAATATTTTTTGTTGTTCTTTCATGTTCAACCTAACATGAAGGATAATGGAGGCTTCGCTTCGCTCACCCCCTTTACCCTTCACCTAAGCTATCGCAATGTTTTGCCTTGATATAAACTATGCCATAAACTGTTGTCATGACGCCATCTTGTTTTCCAACACGCCGGCTTTCGGTAAGACAATTGTCAAACGTTTTCGACGATGCTTTATTTAAATCAAAATGCTAGTGACTTGGTTAAACCTCGGTATTTAATTAACGGTCTAGAGAGTTAGTTAAGTGTCTGATTTAACCAAACAACTGCGAAATATCGATCCATTACGGCCTTGGCCCATTTAAGTGTTTTTTATCTCATCATGGTCGGTACATCAATAGGAATCCTAATTTAAAAATATGTTATGTTCATAATGGTCAATGAAAATGTTTGTTTTACTTCTCCTGTAAAATTTCGCCAATGGCGCTTCCTAGGTTTAGCTTTTGGACAGCCGGTGGTCCCATATAAATATTGTCAAAATTTATTTAGTGCTTTTTGAAAAATCTACAAATTCAAAGAATATATATACACAGGTGACGTTTTGGTTTGTGGTGCTGTGCAGCAAAAGATTTTATAAGGACTTTTTATGCACACAGACTTAATTCGCATCCCGTCCGGGGAAGAAAAAATAGAAGTTGAACTTGAAGTCGGTTTTATATGTTTTTAACTTGGTGACTTGTTCTCTATCAAATTGTCAAAAGATAGCTATATTTTAACACTTATAGGGCAGTTTTTTGTAACAATAGTAATGAAGCAGCTTTTTCATTGATTCAACATTGATGAATCATTGATTGATTGTAAAATCACATCTAAAAAGCGTTTATATGAGTTGTAATAACAAATTCACTATCTTTGCATATAACTACGCTTTTTTACGACTACCACAACCATATCTCAGCTTAATACGATCTTGAGCTGTTATAATTGCGCCCAAACCCAGTTGTTAACCGCTTACAGAGCATTCTTAGCACTTCTTTTGTTCATTTTATACAACTTTAGGCAGAATAAACTTGAGCAGAGTAAAATTTCAGATTCAAATCAAATCAAATAAAAACTTCAACTGTAGATATTTAAATTAATCTACTTTCTTAGTAAACGTCATTTTATGTTTGTCAAATTTCAGATTCATAGGTCAGGTATTTGTTTTGTTGTAGTACAAAGATCAACCGCTAAGTAGGGGAAAATCTTGTTTGGAAACTCTTTTTTACTGACGTACCTGCAAATTTCAGCTTCTAATCCATGAAGTTTTTGATTTTAAAACAAACTGTAACCTCCCATTTCCCCCCTAAGGGGATGAATTTCGCCATCCCTTCTTAGTTTCTCCCTCCCTACGCTACCTAAGCACTCTTGTACAAAGTTCCGTGATTTCATTTCGGCTTTGCATTGTCTGTCAATCAGTCAAATAGTATTTTATTAAGTAGCTGTAGCTAGCTGTAGAGTGGTTTTAGTTCAGCATTAATAAAGCTCTAAGAACTGAAACTACAATTTCAATTTCATCCACAAAATATGAAAACATTCTACTCCGTAGTCTTCACAAAATGAAAGGCCCGGTGGCCAAAACTAAATTCAACCTTGTTACGTCAGTGACACAGACGCTTTCACCGGCCCTTTAATTTTGTGAAGACTGTAGCAACAAACACTTACCTATTAGTTCGAGTCAAACACACACCTTTCTAGAAATGAAAACATGTTTATAATAATACCTAATGCTTGATTAAACGTAACAGAAAAGCAATTACCACTCAAATCAGAAACCCTTTTAGCGAAGAAACAACAAACTGAGCTAAATACGTACGAAAGTTTTGCAGTAGAGATCTCAAGGTTACCCTCACGACTCACACCCAGATGCGTTACTACAACTTAAAATTTGACGGACACTCATTTCCCAACCTACCGAGTCTCATTCGGGATATGACGACACCAGATATTTGACTGGCACTTTGTGTGAGTAGGAGTCTGTGTGAGCTTAAGGCAACTGGCATTCCCGTCGCCCTTATTGCAAGGGAATAACGGGGATGTACAGTACTGTTTCTTCTGAGTGAGCTGTGACCTCTCATTCTCGCATAGGGCGAGGTGGGGTGAGTTAGGGAGAGAGGTGATAGCTCCAAGAAACTTGGCGCAAGAATTTAAAATATTGTGGTAGTGTTGGTGACGAAATGGAAGGACGCGTTCTCTCGCGCGTAATAACTCTGCATGGTTACTTTGCTAATGGCCCTGAAAGCCTCGGAATATCGGGCCTTCCGATGTTAGTTGTGCTATCGTAAATTTGGGGGAAGTGATGAGTCGGTATAGTTTTTGGACAAACAAAGTTAGTTTCACATAGAACCATCGCTCGAAATTCAAGCAATTCGATTTGATTATTTATTCGATATTATACGGGTGACATTTAATTAGCTGGCCATAATTTGAGGACCAATAATTATGAACAACTTTCCCCAAGAAACATATGGTCGCAAAAGAAAAATTAAAATTAAATTGGGTCTCCCATAAGTAGCTATGTCATCTGACCGGGTCAATGTACTGAGGGACGATTTCTTTTTCATTTGCGACCACATGTTTCTTGGGGAAAATTGATTATAATTATGGGTACTATGATTCCCCAAAATATGGTCAGCTAATTAAATGTCACCCTATATATTAGTCTGGTTGTGTTCGTATAACATCAAAGTTTTTGTAAATTTTGAACTAAGATAATTTACTATTAATAACTTACTATGTACTAGTACTTAAGGCGATACCTCGCCCGTGCAACGGTCCCCGTTACTCCAGGCGGAAAGACCCGCAGTGTGAGAGGGACGGAATCGGGAAAAAATGAAAAAACGTAGCGTTAAACCACAGAATAACTGTTTAAAAATAAACTACGCTATATTGTTAAAAAGTTTTTTTAGGAGAATTTGCGAATACATAATATCTACATTTTGAACGCAGTTCCACAATGAAATTAGTTAGGGTTTCAGAATTACAGGAAAAAATAAAATAATTTAGAGGTGTTTTCGTAATTAAATTCTATCGAGAAAATTTCATCCAATCGCGTTTTTGTTTTGGTGAAAATCTTAATCAAATACTCAATAAACTTTACCCAAAAATCAAATCTGTAGATGACTTCATGGTGGAGTAAATGGAATCGAAAAAAACCCAATTTTATTTTCGTAGCACCTTAATACTTTCCCTATGTGGAGTCTGGGGCCGATATGAGTAGTTCCATGTATTCCCTGATTCCCGGGCTTCTGCCAGAACCGTCCGTAGTTTCCAAATAAAATCGGCACCGCCGACAAGCCAACTAAGGCATTTTGCGCAAAGGGAAAAATCAATGCAATATTGCTATTCGTGTTTCATGATAGACTCGGGTTCCAGGTTACGCCAGGAATTTAACGTTAATTTAACATTTAACTCCCGTGTTTTGCACCGTTGCCACACGCGTATCGTGAAAACAATAAAATAGCAGGGAAATTGCAATATTGAGGAGACGGCACGTTTGTTTTGGTGCCAGTAAACACGACACCTTGAGATTAGATCACACGATCCGACAGAACTTCACGGTACAACAAGTCGATGACATTAGTATTAAATTCCCCTATATCGTACCGTGATTTTAGATTAACATAGTGTAAACTTGGCTAGACGGGATGACGGACGGTGGACCAAAGCAGTCACAGAGTGGTGGCCACGGGGAGCGACAAGGCAAGTGGGCAGACCACCAGCCCGATGGTCCGACGATATCATCACGTCGTCGGGATCCCACTGGGTGCGATTGGCACAGGACTGGGGAGATTGGCGCTTTAGAGAAGAGGCCTATGCCCAGCAGTGGGTCGATTTGGGCTGAATATGATGATGATGATGATGATAGTGTAAATGTAGACTTTTTTAGAAATACTCTATAGGATTTTGCAGATTTCATTGTTCATAACATAGGTAGATAAGAATTAACCATGTAAAAACTTATAGGGTAAAAACTGAGAAAATTATTTTGGGATTGTCGTGTTCATAACTAACTTCCGCTGTTTCCGTCAAAAAATATAACAAGATTACTGAAATATCCGTGAAAACCATGTCACCCATTTGACCTCTACGTCGTAGTTTGTTGAAATTCCCTTCGCCGTTAAGTTGGCAGTCCTGTGCAACTATCAAGCGTCAACAGTTTTCCTGTCATCCGATAACATTAACAAATATTGATATTATAGTTTTTCAACAACCAGCCCCAAGTACAACAGTTCCTAAACTGTGAACAAGTGGGTCAAGAGGGGTTTTGTTATAAAAAAATATTCAAAAAGTAATAAGACATCCACTATTCGATAAGTGATACTAATTTTGAGTTTCACCAACTGGACACATGTGTGTCCAGTCTCTTGTGTCGAGTTGGTGAAGAACCCAAAGTATTCAAAGTAGTTTCTTAAAAAAAAAGAGCTCCGTGGTCTAATGGGTTTCACGCTTGCTTCCCACACAGGAGATGCAGGTTTGATTCCTGACCATGTACCAAGGAGATAATTAATTTATCTTAAGTACATTATACGGACGTTCTAACAGTGATGGAAAACATCGTGAGGAAACCTTCATGGCCTAGGGGGCTACCCCTGTCACGCAAAATGGAGTATTGAATAACTGGCTCAAAGTGGGCACAATTGTTCCTCTGCCAACCCGAATGGGAAAAGGCGTGACGCTATGTTATGTTACTTAAAATAAAATCAATAGTAGTACGTTTTTTTTTTAATGTCAATTTGTATATCTAGTGTTTTCCACCAAATACAGGGGAATTCAGTATGATAAATACTCCTAGAATACATAACATACAAACTCTACCAATATACATGAAGCTGGATTGTTCGCGTACTTGCATCAAGCCTCAATAATTATTGGAATGCTGATTAAGCACACATTCACAATCGATCTCATTAACTATAGTTTATTAAAAAGAAACTCAAAACCGTTGGCTCTGTTTTAACCTTTGCAATGGTGTATCTAAAAGTATTATGTTACCTTGCCTACGAAGCTGACAGCACTAGCATCAGTAATGTAGATTTTAAATTAAAACGTATAGATTACTTAACTTAAAAAATACTGAAGACCTGTGGGATATAACAGTCAAAGTCATTGGTTCAATAATACTTGTTATAGCCCCACACCTAGCTTATATATTTAATAAATGTGTTGATGATGGAGCTTTCCCAGACCTCATGAAACACAGTGAAAATTGGCGTTCCACAAGGTTCCATATTAGGCCCTTTCTAATTCCTGGTATATTTAAACGATCTGCCTTTTATGGTGGAGAAATTGACTAACATAGTGTTGTTTGCTGATGATACTTCACTGGTCTTCAAAATTGAAAGACAAAAAGAAGATTTTGATGATGTCAATAGAGTATTATCTTTAACCTTGAATTGGTTCACAGTTAACAATTTATTGTTAAATGCTGGTAAAACCAAATGTATCAAATTCTCACTTCCAAATGTCAGGCAAGTTGGGACCAGTTTAGTGTTGGACAGCAATACTTTAGAATTAGTAAATGACACGAAGTTTCTTGGAATAACCATTGATAACAAATTGCAGTGGGGACCCCACATAGAAAAATTGGCTGGTAAATTAAGTTCTGCGGCTTACGCTGTTAGGAACATCAGACAAAACACGGATGTGGCTACATCTAGGCTAGTAAATTTTAGTTACTTTCATAGTGTCATGTCCTATGGTATCTTGTTGTGGGGGAAAGCAGCGGATATTCAAACTATTTTTATTTTACAGAAAAGAGCTATTCGAGCAATTTGTAATTTAAAACGCACAGACTCCTTAAGAGAGTTTTTTTAAGAAATTGACATACTAACTGTAGCTAGTCCATTTATTTTCGAAAATATAATGTATGTACGCAAGAACCTTACAAAATTTCCCAAACTCAGCGATAGCTGTAATGGTAACCTAATAAATAATCACAGACTACTTGCGCCCCGGTTTAGACTCGCGAAGGTTAGCAATTCTTTCAAGGGTCAATGCATTCTCTACTACAACAAGATACCTCTGGAGATCTTGAAATTGCCATTTGAGCACTTTAAAAGCCATGTTAAAGCGACTTTGTCGAAAAAGGGATATTACAATGTTCAAGATTACTTAAATGTATGGAGTTAATATGGCTCAACACAGACCTTGCTGTTAATAATTTTGTAATTATTTATTCCTGCTTATTAATTATGATAAAGACTAAATATTATATTTTGTATTAGTTAAGCATAAGCAATTTTTAAAAAGAGATCTAAAAATCAATCTGTGGGAGTTTCTACGCCCTTCTTCTCCCACAGTGGTCCAATGTAGAGAAGTGGCAAAAAATGACGATTGCTAAGTATATGTAAATATCTACAGTAATAAAGACATTTGGAATTTTGGAATTTTGGAATATTGGACGGTCCTGGGTTCGAATCCCGGTAAGAGCAAATATTTGTTTATTTTTTATTTTCGGATATTTTCTATGTATTTACATAAGTATTTATCTCTATTAAATATATCGTTGTCTAGAACCCATAACTCAAGCCTCATTGAGCTTAATATGGGCCTAGTTCGATTTGCGTAGGATTGTCCTCATAAATTTATTATTTATTATTATTATTTTTATTATAAGTTATTTGTAGATATATCTGGTTTGTGTACTACAGTGAATAAATTACGAATGACAAACTACCTGAATGGATATAGTGGTACGCACTTTTCCATAAAGAGTATCAGAGGCACAATTGAACTATACAAGTTGACATTTAATTATCTGACCAAGTTTTCGGGAACGATATTACATTATGAACAACTTTCCCCCCAGACACACATGGTCTTAAATGAAAGAAAAAAACATCCTTTATTGATCCGATCAGCCGATTACAAGCTACTATGGAAGACCCACTTCTTTCTTCATTTGCGATTATGTTTCTTTGGGGAAAGTTATAGTACATTACTGTCGCGTTCTGAAATAACTGCGTTGCTGATCGCACTGTTGGTGGCCGAAAGCGCAGCACAGCGCAGCTTAAGGCCTACACAGCGCGATCAGCTTTGCAGCCTTTGATGGACAAGGTGGAATAAATGCCGAGACCGAAGGTCTCGGCTTTTATAGCGCGGACATCAAAAGCTGCAATGGTGACCAAGCTTATAGGCCGAGAGCGTAGCTAAGCTAAGCTAAGGCCTCGGCCTTCATGTGGCCAGCAGTGCAGTCATTGCGGACCAAGGCTTTTATGGTACTTTACTCTTATAATGCGAGTAATTAAATAAAACCAGCTTATTATAAAATTGAGAGTGAGATTTATTTATTTTTTGTCACACATAACCAAATTCTGAATAAAGCCTTTTTGCAGTACCTTTTTAGTGGCAAGAAGATCTCCCGCTCTTTTTTTTTGTCACACATAACCAAATTCTGTATTAAGCCTTTTTGCGCTACCTTTTTTTTACCATTTTCGAAACAATGGTCGCGACACTCATGAAATTTGACAGGAAATTGCCGGCCGCTAAAACACGACAGTAATGGATTTTCACAGGAAATTGCCGGCACCTTTTCGGGCTCCTCCAAGTAGCGCGGCAATGTCGAATTTGCTCAAAGAAGGTTGTCAAAATAATGAGCACATTACTAGCTTTGTTTAAGTAAAAAAAAGTTACATACAAAAAAAAACGCACCAGCTTGATACAATGTTCTTAACTAAATCCCGCCATTCCCACCAAAAAATATTACAAGACTACAGAAGTCCTTTTCAGCGTAGTTTGCTCATATTCCCTTCGCCGTTAAGTTGGCTGTCCTGTTAAACTGTCAATTGTCAACAGTTTTCCTTTCAGTCGATAACTCAGATGTCAGTCGGAACATAAACAAAAATTGATACCAAAGTTTTTAGTTTTATGATCAGAAACTGGTTGTTTATGGGGTCCCGTTTTACCCTTTAGGCACGGAACCCTAAAAATATCTTCATATGTAGTCAAGACAAGCAGGTGTTGTTGTTGTCTTCTGTGTATTTGTGTTGTATTTCATCTAGACTCGACAGTCTAAACGCGGCTTTCCACCAAAAATGCGCGGTAAACAAAACGCGCGCGTTAGGCGGGAAAGTGAGCGCGTCACGTGACAGCACAGAGCGGCGGGAATTTCATTTGTTTTCGCAAGAACCTAACTTTACCTCCCAGCCTATCCGGGCCCCCCGCGCAGGCAAAACTAAGCCTTAACACCAGCGGTTAAACGCTCACAGATGTATCTAGGTTAGTTGAAGCTGTTGGGTGTGGAATCGCACTGACATGACATGTTAGTGAAATAAATTCGGCTGGTATCACAGCTCTGCGTGTTATTTCAGACTGCTCTGGTGTAAATGCGGATGCCGAAAAGTGCGTAAACGTTTGATAGTTAGCTGGATAGATGATATTGATTTATTATAAACCGTGTTACCACAAAAAATATTAAACAGCGTTTAACCTCAAAACAAACGTCAATTCCCATACACTTTTGTTTTTAAACAAGTGCTAAACGGTAGTTTATTTTTTGTGGTAAGGCCCAAAGTGTCTTAGGTTGACGCTGTACTCGAAGAATAATAATAATACTTGAAATTATTATTTTTTTGCAATAAGATAACACTGTTCAATATTTGGGTTGGTTCATTAGTTATTTTTATTAATTTTAAGTGGACTGTATCGCGGGGCGGTATATAATCCTATTAGAAGGGGTTGAAATATTATCGCGGTTGAATCGGAGATGCACTCGTATTGATAGGGGAAACGGTCCTGCCTGAGGAATTAGAAGACAGAGAGACAGAACAGATTGGGAAGGGACTCACCAGCGGTCAGCAATCAGCATTCCGGATATAGCGGCTTCCTTCACCTGCTTCGATGCAGAGGGAATTTGTATGCTTCGAGACGAGACGCCCAGGTCCCAAATCCTTTGCACAAATATAGCTGGCCAGCTCCCACAGATGCACTATCACTTTGGCAATCGTTAGATTCACAGTAAAGCGGATAATTAATTTATTAGCGGTAGACGACACGGAAGCAAAGTGTTCAGACGTCCATATTTTTTCTTCTTCTTAGTAGTTCCAGTTTTTGACACCGCAGGCGCCACTCGAGTCTTCTATCTCGTTCGGCGCGTTGTGCGATGAGTGAGTAGGAAGGAGAGGTGGATATAGGAAGGATTCGAGTGCATATCCGTAATTTAAATTTAAATTAGGTATTGGCGTAAACATCCTCCCGGCCTTGAGAATACGTATACATAGTATTATCAAAAAAAAAAAAAAAAAAAAAAAACGGTTATTAAAAATATATTGATTTAAATATTTATGTTATGTTATATGAGTATATAATCTACCTACCTATTATTTAAGAAGAGTTATTAGTCTATTTTTAATTTATGTATTTACTGAGATGGCAATGGACAAAGTTTGACGATAGGTCGTTTGAAAGTGCTTGTCGCAGTTTTAACTAGAGCAACTCGAACTCTACCATCTTTACCCGGGTAAACCTCTTGAATAGTGCCTAACGGCCAGCGAAGCGGGGGAACATCATCCTGATGTATTAGTACGACAGTACCCGGTTTCACATTGTCTGTGTCCTTAAGCCACTTTTCTCTCGCTTGTAATGAATTTAAATATTCCAAACGCCACCTTCTCCAATAGCTATGGACCATTTGATCGAGCAACTGTTTGCGATGACGCAGGGATTTAGATTCCTCGGAGATATTCGCGGAAGGTAGGTATGTTAAAGGAGAAGCCATTATGAAGTGAGCTGGAGTCAATGGCTCCGGATGTGGATCCTCGGTGAGGACACAAAGCGGTCGAGAATTTAATATAGTTTCAATCTGCGTCAAAACAGTTAAAAGCTCCTCATAAGTAAGTAATTGCGAGCCAATTACGCGGTATAAATGAAATTTAATACTTTTAATATTGGATTCCCACAGTCCCCCGAAATGTGGAGCGCGGGGCGGTATCATATGCCATTCAATACGATGGTCAGTAAATAAATCGTTTAGTTGAGACTTAGCTCCCACAAAATTAGTTCCGTTATCGGAATACATGTGGGAAACAGGGCCACGCCTGGAAATGAAACGCTTAAAGGCGGATAGAAAAGTATCTGATGACAGATCTGTAGTCAGTTCAACGTGAACCGCTTTAGTCACTAAACAGATAAATAAACAAATGTAGGCCTTTTGGCTCTTTTGCCCACGGCGTCTACATAGTGTAATATTAATAGGGCCAGCATAATCGACACCTGTATGAACGAAAGCTTTAGTTTCTTGGACACGATAAGAAGGTAAATCGGCCATTTTAGTATGAAGCGGAGAAGGAGAATTTTTGAAGCACGCATTGCAAGCGTGAATGCGTTGTCTAATCACGTTTCGTGAAGACAAAATCCAATATTTTTGTCTCAACAGAGCACTGAGGACATTGGCACCAGTGTGGCAATGTAAGCGGTGATAATAGTCAATTAAAATATGAGTAACATGATCGTGTTTTGGTAACACTGCGGGATGTTTAGCTTCGTATGGTAGATTGCTGTTCGACAGCCTACCTCCTACTCGTATAATATCATGTTCATCAATAAATAAATCAAGTTTTCTAAGCGGTGAAGATATAAGTTTGTTATATTTTAAGTCCTGTTTCATTTGCGTAAAATGGGAACTCTGAACGGCGCGGATAAGATATCGTTCAGCTACTGTGAGCTGTGAAACCGATACCGTATAGTCACGCGGTATAATTTTCATAAATTTAAGTACAAAAGCAATAATTCTCAGAATTTTATTATACGAGGAAAACTTCTGAGCTAGTTCATAGAGCAAACTCGAAGCGACAGTACTAGCGGAAGAGCAAACTAGAGTTTTGGTCTTAAATTCAGGTAATGTCTCACAGGCCTCCGGAATGAATGGAGTAACCGGCCAGTGAGACACCTGAGAACGGAGCCAAGTAGGGCCGTGCCACCATAATGGGTGAGACAGCAACTGGTCAGGTAAGAGACCTCGAGAGAGGCAATCACTGGGATTTTCTTTCCCCCTGACATGATAGAAGTGGCGCGGATCGAGATTTTCTTGACATTTCGCGACGCGGTTACTAACATAAATATCCCATCTATGTGGTGAAGAGTTAATCCATGAAAGAGCAATTTTTGAATCAGAGTATGCGAAGATGTTGTCAATTTTGGTACGCGTGCTGTATGTCTCATGAACGAGGCGAACTAGTTTAGCCATAAGGACAGCGGCGCACAATTCGAGTCGTGCTAGTGACACAACCTTTACGGGGGCGACTTTGGATTTGGCGCAAACGATATTGACGTGCACGTTTCTGTCATCGTCCGTGACATGGAGATACACGACGCAACCGTATGCTTTCATGCTTGCGTCCGCGAAAGCAACAATATTTGTGCTGCAGCCCGTACGTACACCCAAGTGACGCGGAATTTCACAACTGGAAAGTAGAGGCAATTGCTGATTAAAGTCATGAAATAAAACATTTATATCGTCGGGCAGGGGTTCGTCCCAGTCGACTTTAAGTAGCCAGAGCTCTTTAATTAAGAGTTTAGCATACAATATGACGGGAGCCGCGAAACCAAGAACATCCCACAAGCAGGCGATGCTCGACAGAATAGTTCGTTTAGTGAACGTATCCTTTATAGGAGCAGTCGAAAAAGTAAGAATATCTTTAGCGGGTAGCCATTTAAGGCCCAATATCTTCGTATCGTCGGAGAATTCGAGCGAGGCTCGGTTCGATTCCGGTACGGAATTTAATAACTCCATCGAGTTACTAATCCATTTAGTTAAATTAAATCCACCAGTCTTAAAGAAGTCGATGAGTTCGCGTGAGACTGAAATTCCCTCACCTACCGTAGGGACCGAAGTGGTCAAATCATCCATGTACAGCTCACGAGCGGCTATGTCCGCAGCGTGCGGGAATTGATTTTGTTCATCAAGTGCCAGCTGTCGCACAGTGCGCATAGCTAAGAAAGGACTACATTTTAATCCAAAGGCAACTCGATTAAATTGAAATTCGCGTATAGGTTGCGAAGGGTCAAAGCGGAATAATATCTTCTGATATTTGCGGTGCTGCGGCTGGAGAAGAATTCTAAGATACATTTGTTTTATGTCGGCCGCCATCGCTACCTCAAACAAGCGGAAATTAAGTAAAAGGACGAAAATATCAGCCTGTAGATTCGGCCCTGCGTGAAGAGTGTCAGTATTCAGTATTCAGTATTTATTGCCATAAAATATATGTATAGTACATAGGTCTTAATCGCAGTACAAGGTAGTCTCAATATATTTTTACCCAATGGGTGTAGCGAAATCTATACATATTATTACAGACAATTAGAAATACATCTTATAAAATAAAGTAAAATTAATAATTATAACAATTTGCCATGGAAGTCACAGGGCTAGGATAATTGCACACTTTTACCAACACTTACTAATTAATAGGTTGATAAATTTAACGCAGGGAGAGAAACAAACATAACAGTTACATTATACACTTATTTGTAGTTATAAAACTCAGTCAAATCATATGGAGATATGATTAATAAAAAATTCTTAAGTCTAGTTACAAATTTACTTCCCGACAGGTTTTTAATGTCTAGGGGGAGGCTATTATACACTTTAATGGCAGTAATCTTTGTGGCTCGTGTATATGCCACTGTCCTCCTAAACGGCATCTCTAGATTCCCTTTATTCTTTTCATTAAGTCTCTCACTTACCCCGGCTGCTCTCAGGGGAAATTTATCAGGGTATCTCCTTATCAATTTGCATAATTCTATAATATAGAGAGCTGTAACTGTATGGAGTTTTAATTCCTTAAATGAAGTCCTACAAGACTCCTGAGATGATCGTATGTTATTTATAATACGAATAGCTCTCTTTTGTAAGACAAACACCCTGTTTATATCGGTGCTACCTCCCCATACAGCCAGTCCATATAGCACTCGCGACTGGAAAAACGCAAAGTAAGCTTGCAGGGCGGCTTTTTTTGTCGAAATATGTAGCAGCGATCTTAGAGCATAACAAAAGCTACTTAATTTGCCCACCAATACATCCACATGCCTCTTCCAGTTTAAGTTGCAGTCCGTGTATATGCCTAAAAGCTTTGCATCGGGAGTCGATTTCACCTCTTTGCCGCCGACTTTAATGTCAAGATGCGGCACCTGTGTATTATAGTTTCTAAAGTGAATTAGCTTGGTTTTTTCTACGTTTGTGCTGAGATTAAGGCTAACAAACCAGTTTATAATATTCTCAAGAGATTCGGTGATTGTTTTAGCTAAGTCAGTATAATCACCTCTATTAAATTTAAAAAATACCGAAACATCATCAGCAAATAGAATGACCTTATTCGGAGTAAGTGAAGGTAAATGATTCACATATAATAGAAATAAAATAGGACCCAGTATAGAGCCTTGAGGAACTCCAGCTTTAATATGTTGACGGCTTGATTCTATATTGTGAAGGACCCCATTTTCATCGAGGGCCGGCAAAATTACGCTTTGAGTTCGATCCCCAAGATAAGATAAAAACCACTCATTTACTTTTCCTCTAATACCATAACGACTTAATATATTTAGTAGAACATCATGGTTTACGTGGTCGAAGGCCCTTGACAGATCCAATAGCACCGTCATAACATTTTCGTTTTTGTTGAGGGCTTCTGCTATATAATCAGTCATCTCGAAGATTGCATCCATGGTCGACATATCTTTCTGGAATCCAAACTGCTCGTTTGCTAAGATATTTTGTGTACACAGAAAAATGCGTAATTGGTCGGCCATTGTTTTTTCAAAGAGTTTAGACAGCACTGGTAGTAAAGAGATAGGTCTGTATTTGGAAACATCCAATTTATTATCGCGTTTGTGAATTGGCTTAACATGTGCCCTTTTTAATCTATCTGGAAAAACTCCGTCGCTTAAGGATTTATTTATAAGAAATAGGAGGGGGCCCTGAATAGCTTCCGCTATGTGTTTGATTACAATGGACGACATTCCATCATAACCGCATGATTTTTTATTTTTAAGGTTTCTTATCTTTTTTATTAGTTCTTCACAATTAACTGGTTTAATAAACATTGAGGTTTGATGAAAGTTCGGTAATTTTATGTTTTTTTGTTCTATGTTACTACTACTGCATATATTTGTAAAGTGAGTATTGAAGATATCAGAAGCGTGCTGGTTGCTATTTGCCGTATTCGTATTATCTGTCAACCCAGTGTAATCTCTGACCTCTACATTCTTTTTTCCAGTTACATGTGAATTTATCAAATTCCAAGTGGCTTTCACCTTGTCATTAGAAGATAATATAATTTTTTCGTTGCACATTTGTTTAGAGCGTTGAATTACCTTCCCTAATATGCTTGAATATTTTTTGTAATGTTTTAGCTTAGAGGGGCTTTTAGTAACTTTAGATTGAATAAATAGTTCCCTTTTTTTCTCACATGACGTCTTAATGCCCGGTGTAAGCCAGCTTTTATTATTTTTATTTATGTCCCCCCTTACCTTTATTACTGGACAATATGTCTCAAAAGCCATCATTAGTTTGTCGTGAAAAATATTGAAACTATCATTACAGTCTTTGCCATCGTATACCTCATGCCATGACGATTTAAGTAACTGCTCTGATAGCTTTTGGAGATTTGTTTCCTTTAAGTTTCTTACTATTTTGAAAAAGACTTGGTGGTCTCTTTTGATTAGTACGTTTAAAGATGCATATTGAAGGGAATGATCTGATAAGCCTAACTCCATGACGCCTGGTGTATTTAATACTATATTAGAGATAATGTTGTCAAGACAAGTCTGACTATGATAGGTGACACGAGTAGGTTCTCTTATGAATGGCCTCATATGATAAGACTGTAGTAGACTTACAAATTCCTTTGATTCCGCAGACTCAACGAGTGTATCGATGTTAAAATCACCACAGACAATAACTTTGCGTTCTTTATGTTCGAAGATAAAGTTGAGTACATTTTCGAAATACTCAATAAAATGGTCATCTTTAACTGTTTTTGGTCTATACACACATATTACATAAGTACCACTCAAATTAATGCCGCATATTTCAAACAGTTTTGATATAGACATATCTTTTATTTTTGTTATTTCACTATGATGTGTACCCTCTCTAATGTAAATACAAGATCCGCCTTTACTCTTTCTACCGTTGCGGCAAAAACTGGTAGCTAATTTAAAACCTGGTATATTTATTCTTACTAAATCTTCGTGAGCTCTATGATGTTCCGTTATACACAAAACCTCTATATTTCTGCCAATCTCCCCATCCAGCCAAATCTCTAGTAGAGATAACTTCTTAACATTTAGACTACAAATATTAACATGTGCTATTTTCTTATTAGAGGCATAAGAAGCATGGCCTAGCTCACTGTGACTACCTACAGAAAATCCCGATTGCTTTCAGGAGCAGTACTGCTTGGAGTTTGATACACATTCGATTGCAATTTTACATTATCTTCTTGCAATTCGCAGACAGAAGTGTCTGAGACTTTTTTATGGGATGTCTCTAGGTTGTTTATGTATTGCAAATACTTTTGTTTGTACTCAACTCTAAGAATTTCCCTTAGTATATTTCTACCTGCATAGAGTCGAGAGTGCTTTACGTCCTCGCAAATGTATGTGACATGTGGAAACCGGGAGCATACAAACTTGAACGTACTGCTCACCTTAGCGTCATTCAAGTACTTGCTAGCACCGAATTTACACAATAGTACATTGGTATTAGCTAGATGGCTGAGGTTTGAGTACAGCATTGACTGTAGTCTAAGGGGGTCTTTATCGTTGCAACCTGCTACTATTATTACAATATCCTTACGTGTAAAGTCATTACAGAGACGATGGCTGGAGTCAAGTACATTATCTAAAGAGGCATCAGGTTTAATAACAGACTCTACATTGTAGCCACTTCCTAGTAGATTTCGCAGAATTTTATTAATGCCTCTACCACTTTCATCAGACAGCACTAACGCCCTCATTGAGTGAAATACCATAACGCCCTCATTGAGTGAAATACCATTATGGCATTTAGCACTAGCGTCGAGCACGACACGTACTTTAGTAGTTGTTTTATCGCGTCTAACGACGGCATGATGCGGTATGTAATATCCCTGGGAGTCCTCACTGTCAGGCGGCACTTCGGACAGATAATCATTATCTATGTAGTCCTGCACAACTTCATTATAGCTAGCTCTCAACTCAGGATCCTGCAGTTTACGTTCCAGCGACAGCAGCCGGCGAACAGCGATGGAGCGAGAGTCACCTAACTCGGACGGATCTCGACAAAAAGGTAAGGCGGTACAGTAGCGACCAGACGAGTCACGTGATACAGTGGAGCGATATATTTCCTCACATTGACTTTCCTCTGGGCTAAGGAACTTCTTAGAAGGCATTTCCTCCATTTCCCAAAACTTAGTTAAAGATTTATCAAGGTGGAGGTTATCAAAGCGGTCACTCATCTCCATGCTATTAGAGCAAGTGAAGAAGGTCGCGGTATTTATTTGTTTAGATGCGGAAGCGGTATTATAATTTTTATTATAGCTAGAAGCGGCAGGTACATCACCCATTAAAATGTATCCGAATACGGTTTCAATAGCGGGTGGAGCGGGAGGAGCGACAACCCTGCCCCCTAGCAGTAGATGCGGAAACAGCTGAGCGCCGAGGATCAGATGGATCTCACCCGGAATGTGCCAAAGTGGATCTGCGAGCGGTAAGTCAACCAAATGTTGCACTATAGAAGTGTCAACATATTCGGAGGGCATGCGGTCAGTTATTTTATTGACAACCAAAGCGGTAATATTATATGAGTATTTTTTATTTTTCGCGGTAACGAGTAGCGAAACGTACCCGTGAACCGTTTGGGAAGCGGATCCGACGCCCTTTATGAATGAATTCGCAAGCGGAATGGGCTTTAGACCGAGCTGATCACAGCAAGCGGACGTAATTAGATTGTTTTGAGAGGCGTTGTCGATCAAACATCGGACAGAAGCATTCTGTTTGTCATGATTTAAAACATTAACTTCAGCGGTTGAAAGTAATATAGTCGTATGCGGTGTAGACGGAATAAACGATTGGCCAGAGTCAGAGCGAGCGTGAGCACAAAGCGACACGTTAGGCAACGCGCTCTCCTGTGGGTGCGAGCGAGACGACATTACGTCTCCGCTAGTGGCATCGTTGTTCTGAGCGGGCGGCGGCGGCGGCGGCGGCGGCGCGTGAGGCGCGGAAGCGGAAGAGGTTATTTTGCTGGTACCTCCAAGGTGCAACAAAGTATGGTGAGCCTTGTTACAGGACTTGCATGTATATGTGGAGTTACACTGAGAAGCGGTATGAGATAAACTGAGACAGTTCACACAAGCACGTTTAGATTTTATGAAATCAAAACGGCCTTTGGCGGGAAGAGATTTAAAGGCGGTACATTTATATAACTGATGATGATCAGATTTATGACACATCAAACAGGGACCAACACCGTTACTGTCACTCGTTAGAAACGTTTGTGATTGGTAGGTATTGCGCGGGCGATTCGGTTTTGTATTATTATTATTAGGGTTGTTCTCCACTGACGTGGGAGCGCGGTTCGACGGAGCAGCAGCGGTCCGCTCTAATATTTTAACTTGACTTTTCATGAAGTCAACGAACTCCTTATAGGAAGGAATTTCCTTGTCTCTGATAAATGTTTCAAAGGCGTGCGCGGTAGCTGAATCAATTTTACGTATGGCCATAGACATCAAAATAAAATCCTTTAAGTCCTTGAATTTTAATAATTCTAAAGCCGAAACCGCGGAATCGAATGTTTCTATAAACGTATTTAATGACGTAGAATTATTCGACGCGGGTTTGATATTCAAAAGAATAGATGCGTAATGACTTCCAAGAGCTCTTTTATCTTGGTACTTTTTAACTAGACTTTCCCAGATGGAAGTATAATTCTCACCTGATGGAATAATACCAGCGATTATTTTCAATGCGGGACCGGACAATTTACCGGTTAAATATTGAATTCTCTGAGCGTCACTTAAAGCTTGGTTCAAGTGTATATTCGCCTTAAACGATTCGTAAAACACAGGCCAACTATCAATCTTTCCATCAAACGCAGGAAGGTTAATTGGCGGGAGTTTGAACGGTGAAGACGAACCTTTGGTCTCGTTTGAGTGATGCGGTTTGTTTTTTGATAATATGCGAGAACGTACTCTCTGTATCCTGGCGTAAATATCTTCGAAAGCGTTAAGCGCGCTATAGTTAGGTACAAAGTTCGGATTTCCCTGAAAACCTAACTCATTTATCGAATCCAGATTCGAACTAAAGTCCGAGCGAATGGCTTGCAGCGTCTCACTCTCAGCCATAAAAGTCTCAGTGGAACGCAATTCTACCTCCGTAATATTTATTTTCTGAGCGACGTCATTTAGACTAGTCAAACGAGAGAAGATCGCGTTATTTTTTGCTTGTAATACAGTTATTTTGACAGCGGCCATAGTTGATAAACAACGAATGGAATTCAGACAAGCGAAAACGTGTAACGTACGTAAATACTAATATGCGGTATCGCGTACCTGTGGGTAAATAAGTACAACACAAGGTAGAATTCGAGCGGCTAACTAATTGTGAGTTGCCTATATCGGTAGGATAGTACGACAAGCGGGTTGCGTTATGAGTATGAGTACCTAGATAGGTGGGTATGTAAATAAATAAATACTAACAGCGCAGGTAGGTACCTATGGCTGCGGTGGCGGCGGTTATGAGCGGGAGAACGATTAGCGTCCAATATGGCGGATGAATTACGTGTAAAACTATCGGAGTTTTGACACAAAATTACAATGAAATAACTGATCCGGCTCGAAGGACCAAAAATGTTCAATATTTGGGTTGGTTCATTAGTTATTTTTATTAATTTTAAGTGGACTGTATCGCGGGGCGGTATATAATCCTATTAGAAGGGGTTGAAATATTATCGCGGTTGAATCGGAGATGCACTCGTATTGATAGGGGAAACGGTCCTGCCTGAGGAATTAGAAGACAGAGAGACAGAACAGATTGGGAAGGGACTCACCAGCGGTCAGCAATCAGCATTCCGGATATAGCGGCTTCCTTCACCTGCTTCGATGCAGAGGGAATTTGTATGCTTCGAGACGAGACGCCCAGGTCCCAAATCCTTTGCACAAATATAGCTGGCCAGCTCCCACAGATGCACTATCACTTTGGCAATCGTTAGATTCACAGTAAAGCGGATAATTAATTTATTAGCGGTAGACGACACGGAAGCAAAGTGTTCAGACGTCCATATTTTTTCTTCTTCTTAGTAGTTCCAGTTTTTGACACCGCAGGCGCCACTCGAGTCTTCTATCTCGTTCGGCGCGTTGTGCGATGAGTGAGTAGGAAGGAGAGGTGGATATAGGAAGGATTCGAGTGCATATCCGTAATTTAAATTTAAATTAGGTATTGGCGTAAACAAACACTAAAAGGCAAATACTAGTAAAACAAGCTTGGGTAGGAGTTTGTATGATTATTATTCATAAGCAATCCCTTACTATTCTACTACTTAGGTACCGGTAAAAGGGGGCTATTTGGAATGAGGGGCTAATTGGAACTAATACAAAATGCAGAGATTTGGTTGCATTTTCTATTAGTTCCAACTAGTCCCCTTTTACGGTATTTGTTTTGATTTAATGTAACCCTATTATGGGAAACAGCGAAGGTATTTTATATAAAGTAATGTTATAAATAACGCGAATGTATGATTGCCCGTGCGTCTTATCCAGAAAAGCGGTTACCTCGTTCGATCGCTTTTAAACCTCAGAGCAATTTCGTGTTGGTGAATTTAAAAAATAAATAAACCTGCCAGAAACGTCGCAGCGAGCCCGCTGGAACCCGGGGCTGCCGCGTGCCTGCTGATTCTGTTACCCTTGCGAACATCGCATAGACCGAAGACATGACTAGAGATGCCCGATATTTGTATCATCACTCATCAGACATCATCATCATGATTCATGTTCAGTCCGCTGCTGACGTTAGTCTCCTATAGTGCTTGGAGACTGCTTGGAATCCTCAGTCTGTCACATTCAGCTACTTTTATAAGGGAAATATTAAACTGCACATCAAAAATACTGATTTGCTCAGTAAACATCAGGGCATAAAAGTGTTTTGTTTGTTATTGACAAGTGACAGTTCTTGTTCTTCAAACCTTCAAAATAGCATTTCCTGCTTAGGTATACAGGTCGCAGTTGGTTGGTTAAATCAGACAATTAATCAACCCTCCAGACCGTTAATTAGATTCCGGCGTTTAACCAAGTCACTAGCATTTTGATTTAAATAAAGCATTGTCGAAAACGTTCAACAATCTGTCTTACCGAAAGCCGGCGTGTTGGAAAACAAGATGGCGTCACGACAACAGCTGATTTGCACAGCTTATATCAGGGCAAAACATTGCGGTAGCTTAGGTGAAGGGTAAAGGGGATGAGCGAAGCGAAGCCCCCTTTATCCTTCGTGTTAGGTTGAACATGCAAGAACATCAAAAATAATTAAATCATAAACTTGAGTACACATAAAATATTTTATCTACACACGTATCATAAACTCTCTTTACTGCGTACAAAAACCGCACGTTACGATCAGCATAATGTTAAACTACTTGGTAAAAACTCATTTCTTATCTGAAAAATTACACATTATGACCATAATGTGTAATTTTTCTACACATTATGTCATTCAAATTTCGAACGCCGACGCCCGCCTCGTGCCGCCCCTAGTTTGTCTGTGAAGTTGTTACTGACATTCAAATTTCGAACACCGGCGCCCGAAGTTGGTGCTACAGAACAAGCTAAACAACTGCAGAGCCACAATGCCGGTCAAACATGCGGTTCCTGAACACATAAAAAAGAGCTTATGATATGTGTGTAGATAAACTAGTGTATGTAACTGTATATAATTAGGCATTAAAACTCTCGAGTGATATTATTATGAAACGAGCCTTCGGCTCGTTTCATATGTCTCTTTTTCTTTCGGCTGGCAACCCCAGACCGAATAGCTGACGATGTAAACAGCTCTGTAGTTTTTATTTCAATTAAATTAGTCAAAATTGCTTTTCTGCACGAGTAAACTTAATTTAAGTAGTAATTAGTGATTAAATAATGTGTAGATAAGAAACAGCTGTGCAAACATACAAGCTTTGGAAAAAACAAGACCGATTGTACCGGCCGATTGAACTGTCAAAATCAGTTCAAATAACAACGACGTAAACGGGGGAAGTATCGTTTTATTTCTGTATTTATATCAATAATCTCACCTTTCACACCCGTAACAAACTAAACAAACCTTCATATAAGTGAAACACTTGCCGTACACTCACTCAGGTACCGTTTTGTCTCTCTTTACTTGGCAAAAGCGGAAGCAAAGTTGAAGACGCAACATTCTGCCACATTCACCAAAAACACACACTTAACACCTTCATTGTGCAATAAACTCCCTAGTGTTCGCTAGTATTCCACCCGGTCATACACTGACACCTATTCGCGGTTTTTTTTCAGGCGAAAAAGGGTGCAATGCTGACCCGAAGCAAGATGAGCACACGCGATGTGGAGTTGAAGCTGAAAGCGACCTTGCTGGAGCTCAAGAA